>OX031060.1:44493796-46993796 GCA_943736015.1 Tridacna crocea
GAATGATCCCTGGACTATTCTATCTGGATATAATTTGAGACAGGATCCTATAGAATATATATAGAGCAATTCTTAAGTACAGGGTGTCCAGAAAGTAAGGTAAACACTTTTGTACATAATGTTGTATGAGTTTAAAAATAAGATAAAAAGATAGAAATATACATACAGGTATATTAGATATGTAGGTTTTTTATGTGGTAATTTCATTTATTTTTCATAACAATACACATTTATATACAGATTTCAAATCAGAAGTACCTTTTTTGTCATTGGCTTCATTTTAGTAATTAATGACGCAGGGTTTTCCATGACGCCCAAATCCTGCGTCATATATGCAATTTTAATTCAAATGACCCCCAAAATAAATGAAAGTGCGTCATCGGTGAAGCAACTTTCCAAAATCTAACTAATGTACAAAGTTGAATGAAGCGTCATAATTCCAAGTCTGTTCTTGCTTCAATGTCAGATGGACACTGTTCTGTTTTTAACTACAGGGTTTATTTTAGATAAAAGTGGTTTTCTGGTAATTTATTTATAGAATAAGACTGGTTTACGCATTATTGCCGAAATGTATATTGGACATGTGTCGTAAATATGGGCCCAGTCAAAGTCGTGGTTGGGTTCTCTGTATTTCATAGCATATTTTACACTACTTCCAGTATATAAAAGTACACATTACCGGTCTGTGCTGTTAGCGGAAAAATAATGTCATGACGCAGAAAACTGGCATTCTTCTATCATCTGCTTCCTACAACTGCCGATCAAGCCACGTCAAGCAGCGATTCAGAAGAAAGTGTTTGGTCTGTCAAAAAGTGACATCTTTCCGTCAGAAATGATCAACCGACTTTTCGATCTTGAAAGTTGGCATTTTAAGGTAAAATGCATTATAAATCGTGCTTGTAGTTGATGACAAGGAAATCCATATTTTTGACCCCCAAAATTAATGAAATGACCCTCAACTAATGAGGAAGGGGGTCACAATGACCCCCAATTTTCCAAGTCGACTGAAAACCCTGTGACGATTTCAATTTGATGGCCTTTCATGCTTTTTCTTTTTTAAACGAGCACAGTGAAATTTTCACTTAATTTGAAATACATTCAAATATTAACCATATTGCTTTTACTAGAAGGATTTTTTGAACGACATGTCTGTGTTGTTTAGGTTGTGATCTTAGACCTTTGACTTTAACACACTGCAAAGGAGGAAGTGATGCAGGTTGAGACTGTGTGCAGGTCACGATATTCAGCAATGTCATACCTCCGGATATCATAGACATTACCCTATATCACCGAAATATTATATAAAATGTCTATCACAGATTTAGATGTGTGTGGCGTAACACTTTCCTGCAAGAACCAATTGCTTTGCGATGTTGGTGACTTTATACGAAGTTCAACATGTGTGACTACTTTTTGTGAGTTTAAAGGTCAAAGGTGACAGCTCCAAGCAAGACAGCACAGCCATATTGTTCAAGACCACTTACAGTGAAATAAATGGAAGATGGATATCGAAATGTGCGCTCAAGTGATTCACAATTTCATCAAGCATGATTGGCAAGGAAAGAGCATAATCAGCCGTCTCACTGATAACGTCATAATTGTAAGATGACACCAATGACCAAAAAAGGACTTTTGAATTGAAATCTGAATAAAAGTGCAAAATATAATGAATATTGTATTAAATTGTCACACAAAAAAAAACTTAATAATTTTATTTACATGTATATATATTTTTCATCTCGTTATCTTATATTTTAAGCCAAAATATGAAATACAACCTGTACATTCTTTGTCTATTCTCCAAGATTTTCAAAATCTGAAAGTAATATAACTTCAGTTTGGCTTAACTAAATGGTTTAGCCGATCAGATATTGAGTTACTTTAAAATTTATAAAATTCTAGCCAAAAAGAGAAAGAAAAGCATGAAAAATTGCACTGATCACTGCAATTTTGAAATGATGTTGAAAACGGCACTCAACCAATGAAAACTACCTAGATAGATGGAACCAGATACTGCAATGTAAAAAAATGTCATGGCTATTGTAAAGCCCTGATTAGGCGGTAGCTTCAATGTCCCTTGAAAAGGATTCTTTTGCAACCATTGTTGGAAAAGGAGAAAATGTGGGTAACCAGCATTTTGCCCTTTTCCAACAATACTTGCTACTCTATCAAGAATAAATTTAGCTATTTAACTATTCTTGATTTGTCATCATTCTGCAAAATTAATGTTTTCAACTGGGCCAAGTTTAAAATTTTGTCACTTAGTAAAGCGTTAAAATCAAACTCACTCTTTTGTGCAGTCTGATCTTTATTGTATGTGGTAAAGGGTGAACAGTTTACTGAAAGAGAGTAGAGAGTCAAGGCATTGATTTCTCCCTTCCATCATTATAGATTTCCAAATATGTAGAGTAACAGTACTACTTTACGCTCACTCAACTCAATTGCCCTGTGATTGTAGATTGGACTAGTAACGTGCGGCTGATTGGGAGAACAAAAATGTCTTATAGTGTCTGTCCTTATGACAAATCGTATTAGGATTGATCAGGGAAAAAATGTGCAAGGAAGAATAATCTTGAGAGTGTATAGTAATGTTGTTTTTGAAGAAATCAGACTTTGGAGTATTATGGAGTTCTATTCTAAAATATTTTTTTTAAATTCTGATGTTTTTTTAATTCATATTTGTTTTTAATTGGAAATTTTGAAGCTTTAACATTTTATTAGCAAGAATGGGAAAACTTTGGAATTGAAAATATCAAACCTACATTTTCTTTTATGAAGATTTCATTATAAGGTACATATATTTCACCTTTTGCCAGCATATTTTCATGTAAGACCAAAGCAACGCAGGTTGGTCATCTGCTAAATTAGCTGTGTGACAGCTGTTTCTCTGTAATTTCAAGGTGGCGTTTGATTAACAAACTTTTACGGGCAAGGGATATTCCCAATAAAACATATTGTGTGAATATTTTGAAAAATGTTTTGACCCATTGCCACACAATCCCTACTTTTGAATACCCTGAAAAAGGAGCCTTTAGAAAACATTGTGGGAAAAAGAGAAAATGCTGGTAACCACAATGTTTTCTAGCCTTCACAAAACAAATTTCAAATTTTCTGTCACTTTTATTTTGTCGTCTGCAATTGCTTTTGATTTGGACCAGTCTAAAATACTGTCGTTTGGTAATGAGTTAAAGGTGGGTATTTAAAATTTTCACATCCCACCAAATTAAAAAAATATATATATCATTGAAATTCATATGAAAAACAATACAAGTAGTTAAGAATCATAAAATTACAAAACAAGTTTTTTTGATGGTATTCCCTTAAAAGGCTACATGCCTCTTAAGCTATTTTTAGATTTCCTGCCAAAAATCAAAAAAAGCGTTGTGGGAATGTTAAGTGACTGGCATGTGACTAATGATGCTGAAATTACATAACATAACAAATATGTAATTATTTTTCATAATGTCTTCTTCAGACGCTATGTTTGAAGCTGTGTATTTCTGGTATGTAAATGAGCGAATTACTTATCTAAAAATAGACTGTGTTTCCCATCGGTGTCAACCAGGGCTATGGTAAATCTCTAATTTCTCTTGTTGTCGGATGGTTTTTTGACTACTGTGGTTTTATGAATGAAAATAACAAGGCTTTGAGAGTATAAGGATGATTATTTTGCATTCTTGTAAAATTTTCATCCCAAAATCTGAAGGGCCACCTTTAAAGTTTAAGTTATAGCTTACAAAAAGCATTTAAAATTATTGTGAAGATGATTGTTGATGATTCTACTACAGTCAGTTTAAGTGTTAGTCGCTGACAGATATATAAATTTCATATTACCTAAAAAGTAAACAGAAGGTAGAGCAACCTGGCAACTTTTAACATAGTTTTAGATTTCATTTTTCGCCAGTGTCTAATGCCTTGACCTACTGTACAAAAACATAATTATTCACAATGATTTTCATATTTTTAACTCCTTACCAAACAACAAAATTTTAGGCTTGTCCAAATTGAAAGCATTTGCAGACAACAAAATAAAAGTGACTGATAATTTTTAATTTGTTTTGTGAAGAAGGATAGAAAACATTGCGGGAAAAGGAGAAAACGCTTGTTACGAGCATTTTCTCCTTATCCCACAATGTTTTCTTAAGGCTTCATTCTCAGGGTCATCAAAAGTAGGGATTGTGTGGTTAAAAGGTATGTTTAACAGCTATGAATAAAATTAAATGCATTTTAACACCCACATCATATGCTTTTGGCTGCATATGTTTTGCTGGGGTCATCTCTAGTTCTGTAGGCATCTGCTGGTCAACAGCAACAATGAAATTGTAGAGAAACGGCTCTCACTCACCTAAATTTACCTCTGAAATTTAGAAAGGAAAGTTGCTTTGGAACACCAACTTTTTACCCAACTACAGAATTACAGACTGGTCCAAAGTCAAAGCAATAGCAAATGACGAATTAATGGGTGCCCAAATTGACTGAAATTATGATTTTTTCAAGGGTAAAATACATTGTGAGGATAGGAAACGCAAAATTTGGTTACCAGCACTTTCTTCTTTTTCCACGATATGATTATTAGCCTGCCTTCTTAAGGTTGTCAAACCATGGAATTGTTAGGAAACAGGTTAAATCTGATAGGATAAATATCCTGTATGGATAAATATCCTGTACGGATAAATATCCTGTATGGATAAATATCCTGTATGGATAAATATCCTGTACGAAACAACTACATGCTTTTAACAACTCTAAGGAAAACAGCTTTTTAAACAAAATGAAAAAAAGAGAAAAGGCTGGTCAAAATAATTTGCTTCTTTTTCCCCACAATGTTAACTACCCTTTCTATGAGACAGTATCATCTGTGAGCCATACTGTTGTCCATAGTTGTGAGGTAGAGCATTGGCCTCATAACCTAAAGGTCCTGAGTTTGATATCTGGGAGCGGGTGTCAACTTTTGGATTTTTCATCAGCTCACATATTAGGTGCAAGTACTGGTGTAGTTCCCAGGAAGCAGAATCAATAGAGATTAGTATAAGTTGTAAAAACTAGTTTCTCAATTGATGTAAAATAAATATGTTTTTAAACTAAATGTTGGACATTGTAAATCTAAGATCAGATTACAGGTTCTGTTTAGTCTGATCTTGATCTGACAGTGTCATATAGAGTTACTTAAGATGTGATTTACACTCTTCAGAGACTAAGATACACAGACTAAGATACTAGAAAAGAAGCGAGTATTACTTGGATGATTGATTCAACAGGATATAGGCTCATAAAAGTGCTTCATGTTGTGTTTGGTGTGAAATTTCCAGAAATATAATTTTATGTAACCCTTTGCCAAACATTTCTTAGTTTAAATATAACTATGGAAAATAAGGCTTTTGGAAACACTGTTGGAAAAGGAGAAAATGCACATGCTGGTTTCTCAGCATTTCATCAGTTTACTTCCAAAACATTGTAAGTACAGCTTGTTACAAGCTGTAATTACAAGGTTTTGGAAGTAAACAAACACTTTTCTTCTTTTCCTGCCAATTCCCTGCCCAACAGAAAAAAATCAGCTCATTCGAAAAAATGAGTTCATTAATTGCAAATGCCTTCATTTTCAAGGAAACAAAAATTTGTCATTTAGTAGAGAATTAACTCTTTACCAAACAACAAAATTTTAGAGTTGTCCAGATTGAAAGCATCTGCAGACAACTGTATAAATGTGAGTGAAAAGTTAAAATTTGTTTTAGGAAGGATAGAAAACATTCACAGTAGGAAAAGGAGAAAATGTTGGTTACAAGGATTTTCGCCTTTTCCAACAATGCTTTCAAAAGGAATCTACCTTGTGTTGTAAAGGGTTAAATAGATATTGAGAGATGGAATTTTGAGAGATTTTGTTCCCTACAAGATTTAGGAATACAGCAGAAAAAACAATTGCCAAACTTTCTGTAGAGGTCTGGTTATTAACCATTTCAGCCAAGGTATGATTGTATTTTTTTTGAAGGACAAGATGGACTTTGTTCTATTTGCCCTTTGTTAACCTTTTCTTGGTGTATACTTGTCTTGTAAATACTTGGCACAAGGCTACTGGTTCATTTGACAGAGTTGATCAGGTACAGACTGTATAGAAAATGCCTTATGATTTTGGTGTTACACCATGCATATCTATTGGAGATGTTCTGCTACCAATGAAAGCATTTGAAGATAACAGTTTAAATATTTTGCTCTATTAGTAGTGATACTTGTCTTTGTAAGGGAAGAAAGCATTGTGGGAAATGGAGAAATGCTGGTGTCCAGCATTTTCTCCTTTTCTCACAATGTCTTCTACTCTTTCAACATAAGAGTTTGTGCAAAGACAGAATTATTTAGTAGTGTAAAAGCAGCTTTGACATTGGAAATTTGGGTACTGGTTTCAAGACTGCCCATGTCTATAACTATTGCTTAAATTTGTGCTTTCTTGGAACATAGTGCAAACTTGGCAGAGTCAAGTTGTATGTATTTTCCATATCTTTTTTTCATTCCCTGGGTTTCTTCAATCCAAAACTTGTATGAAATACAAACAGTGAATTGTTGGGCTCTTTATTTTTGTTTGCACTACTACTCGTCTGTATGTTTAACTGTCTCGGACTGGGTGTTTCTATTCAAATGTTTTATCTGTCAAACCTTGTATATTTATGTCTGTGTGATGATATGATCTGGGAATTCTGGCTGATTTCAATGTAAAAGCCCTGAAAAACGAAGCAACATATTTGCTTTTTTATATGCAGTAGAATCTTAAATGTGATCCTTACTTCAGATCTACATTTCCTTGCAAGTATGAATGGCTTATTTTCATGAACTGTTTGGATATTTTTCAATTTTATATTTGCTGCATTAACTTTGCTCTCATAATACCTATGCTGCTAAGTACGACTCACAGACATCTTGTTGACAGTGTAGATTAAGATTAGACTGCACAGATGGTACAGTCTCATCTTTGATTTACACTCTCTGGTAGGAAAATTATATCTCTACCCTCCAAAAAAAACCGCTTTAACTCTTTACCCCTTCAACTCTTTACCAAACAAAATTTTGAACTAGTTCAAATTAAAAGCATTTGCAGACAACAATGTTAAAGTGATTCAAAACTTTAAATTTGATATGGAATGGTAGAAAACATTGTGGGAAAAGGAGAAAATGGTGGTGACCAGCCGTTTTAAAGTCTTTTCCACAATTTTTTTTCGAAAGAGTTCTTTCTCGGGGTGGTTAAAACCGGACTGTATGGTAAAGAGTTAGAAAGCATCATTTGGAATTTACTAGACTTCAGTGGTTCATGTTCGTTATACAGCGGGATAAGGGATAATGCTGTACGGAGAGTTTTTTAGGAGATTTTAACGCAATCGTCTGGGAACCGCACAGCAGTTCAATTTGAACGGTGGTAGTTCAATTTTGAGATGCCATCCAGTGCCTGCTCAAAGTTTAAAACAAAGTCATAATTGAATGGTGACACAACAATTTTTTGGCCATCAGAGAGCCTGTTAACTCAGTGTCCAGGCGCTGTCTGGTGACCGGACGATGCCTTCAGAAATCGGATGGCTCCCGGCCGATTTTTATGTAAACGTTTATCTCCAAATCGTCCAGCAACTAAACTGCCCCCGTCCAGGAACTGGTCGGAGCCATAACGGGTGCCATCCGATTATGAGTATTTGTACTGGCACTGTCCAGTGACCATCAGGTTGCCATGCAGCATTGATTTTGTTAAATCTTTCCAGACGGCAACCGGTTGGCAAACATATACTTTGGCGACGTGATGACTGTATTATTAAAGTGTAGGGCGAGGCAGCAGAATGAGGATTGTGTGAGTCAAAACAGAGGCTTGTCATCCTCGGATATTATGACTTGACTCTGTAGCTAGCTTGAGGGTGGCACAAAGTCTCAAAGATGTCCGTCCAGTCGCCATTCAGTTGCCACCTGATGACCGTCCGGTTGCCGCCTGGTGCCTTTCTGAACAGAAAAGTGCACACTCGCCATTTCCAAAGAAACTGTCGTCTGATGCCTGTTTGATTTGTGACTGCTTGAGCAAAATGTCTTAAAATCGTACAGCGCCCGGACGCTGTCTCAAATCTTTGAAATCAGCAAAGGTGGAAGAAATCGTCCGCCGTCCGTTTTATTTGTGACCTAGGCATAAATAAATGAGATGGTCGTTCTGTCAGAATTATATGCAATCTGAAAGCTATTTTTTGTCAGAATATCGGATAAAGAATCGAACAGTATCGAGTCTAAATCATACTGCACATTCTTTGCAGTCTTAATACTCGGTCTGTTTAGTCTGATCTTTGCTGTCTGTATTGTATCAAGTTCTGTTTTTTCAGTCAGATGGTAAAATGCCTACATGAGTATAGCTGCTTTTGTAGCCATTGTAGATCAAGATCAAGCCTTAATCCTAGACATACATAATGATTGTCCACTTATCCTAGACATTCTGGCTACATTAACTCTTTACCAAACAAGAAAATGTTGGACTAATCCAAATTCAAAGCATTTGCAGATGACAAAATAAAATGTGAATCAAAAATTGAATTTTGGAAGGGTAGAAAACATTGTGGGAAAAGGAGAAAATACTGGCTACCAGCATTTTCTTCCTTTCCCTCAATGTTTTCAAAAGGCTTCTTTCTCAGGGTCATCAACAAGTCAGGTGTGTGTGGTAATGGGTAAATGCATTTAACTCTTTACCACAGAAAAAAAAATGTAGACTTATCCAAACTGAAAGCATTTGTATGCTACAAGTTTAATGTGGATCAAATGAGGAAATTTGTCTGTGATTTGGAAAAATACTGTGGAAAAAGGTTACCAGCATTTTCTCCTTTTCCCAATGTTTTCTAAAGCTTCTTCCTCATGGTTGTTAAAAGTTGGGATTTTGAGGTAAAGGGTTAAATTGCAGTTGCTGTACCTTCAGCAATGATTATAGCATAGTAGCCAGGTACAGGTATTTGGTGAAATATTGTGCCGCTGTACCAACATGTGGTTATCTTTGGCATCTGCTGTTAGAAAGAGGAGCCTGACAATTTTCAGACCAGTAAACAAGCTTATTTCCAGGCAATGAATGTACCGATCTGCTGCATATCAATTCATTAGATACAGACGAGGGATATTGTGATGGCCACCATCACCCATGGTATGCCGAATGAGCCTGACTGCAGACAGTTGTCCTGCAACTACTTCAAAAGGACAACTTAAATTATAGTTCACGCTGTACGACTCAAAATGCACGTTCGTACAACCGTCAATCAGAACCGAGCTTTCTGTTGTTCTTGTATGGCTCTTTCCAGCCATCCATAGCCATCAATCAATTAGAAAGAAGGGCAAACTGTAAGTTAGTTACTGATCAATATATTTCATTTGTATGAAACTAAATCGTCGGTTGGCTTCGCCTCCCTCCGATTTAATTTCATACAAATGAAATATATGATCAATAACTTATAAACTAAATTTAAAATGTATAGTAACCTAAAAAAATTGCACGAACTTGAAAAATCTTGTAATGACATTTTTGAAAGACGTAATTTAACACGTTTAAAAGTCGCTGTAACACGAAAAAATTTGTAATACCATGAATTAAAAATACATAACATGCCAAAAAAAGTTGCACTTACGTTAAAAAATCTAGTAATAATGTGCTTAAAAGTCGTAGTAAATGCGAATCGAAAATTCACTGTGAAGTTTTTTGTTTTATCAACATTAGATGAGTACAGTTTACATATATGACCAATAAGTCTTTGACATGCTTTTGAATTTCCAAATAAAGATTAAATTGTGTTAGTTACGAGTTTTGTTTGTTTCAGCGTTATTTCAACCACATCACAGAAATCACTTTCTTATCAATGACCTTTCTAGAATTACCTAGTATTAAGTCAGCATCTTTACTTTGCCTTTCACCAAAAATTCGCCAATAACTACCAATAGTTCGCATAGACATATTTGAAAGCTAGTGGATGCTATCCTAGATGAACATCTTCGAATGTATCCTACAAAGATTGGGATTAAAAGAGTTACTGTTGTGATGTGATAGAAATATATGTATCATTGAAAATGGCATAATGCACCATCCAAACACACAAATTTATGTAGAGAAGTTCGAATGGACTTCGCAAAACTCAACCATAATGAAAACTGTAGATCCAAAAAAGAAAAGAAATGGTAAGTACTGTGATTTTTCAATTCATGATATAGGATCTACTGTTTTGCAAAGATGTGAAAAGATTTATACTTTGGAGCCGTGCTCCATGAAAAGAGGACTTAACGCATTTGCATAATTCATGGTACCAAGCAACCCATTAACATACTTATGGATCCATAGTAAACACCTTTTTTCAAAAAATAAACTCATTCCTGAGGTAGACTGGTCCTTGAACATACAGAAAATTGACCTATAGCGAAAAGTCTTGGCAGACTACAGAGGCTGACCTGGTCAGATATTTTACTTATAGTGGTTGCATCAAGCACCTTTTTCACAGCGTATGGCTCATTTTTAAATCATAGTATTATACATAACTATATACTTTTATATGTGCAAGCTGCCATGGCATATGAATGGTTGTTTGTTGATGATCATTATTATTAATTTGTATCAGCGAGAGGAGTCTTGTGATGACAATATCGAAGATGATAGCTATAACATTTGTGGATCTTCTGCACGATAGTTATGTTAGTAATCCACCCTGTGCATGATATTTTATATCATCAAGCTCTTCATATATAATAATGACAACTCAGTTGAAAAGTATCAAAGGGACAATAAACTTGACAGAGAGAAAAACCCAAAGACAGACAAATAGACAGATATATATACTGATCAAAAAATAAAAATTGTTTGATAAAACTTGTACACAGTTGCATCGTTCTCTGTTTCAACTCAGAAGCTAGATCGTTTTATATAGTTCTGGAGCGTGGAGCGTTGCCTACAAAAATTGACAGAAAGTAGCTCTTTAATGAATTTCTTATAGTTTTTGTTTAGAGCTTTGGTGAATAAAGCATGTATGAATCACTTGGCAAAACACAAACTTCAGGTTATTGCATTTGTATGTTTAACAAGGCTTTTTGCTGACTCCCGCGTCTTGATTATTAAGAAATCATAGTCACTGACGGAAGTTTGTTGGATTAAACGTCTTTAACAATTAACCAACCACCAAAAGAACAATACAGAAGTATGCACTGACACCCTAGACATTCCGTGTGGCAACCGTCTACTGCACATCTACTCATCTGGTTGTTACAGAAGTATGTTTTGGTGCTTGCCTAGCAAAATTTTTGGGTGCAGCCATGTTTTCTACTGGGGCGGGTACGTTTAATTGATAGGAGCAGTAACGCTGACCAGGAGCAAGTACGTAAGATCTTACCAGTGTGAAACATTGTTGGACTGTTTTCAATTTAATATGTTTGAGGTATCATTTTTTGCAGTAAACTTCCATAGATTATTGGTCTCCCACCACCAAAAAAAACAGACTTGATCTGAATCTCTGTTTATGTAATTACAAAGAATTTATTAGATTTGGATCTAATTTCCATGTTAGTTTGGCTTCGCCTCATTTATACCACAGCAATTGTGGCTATATTTTTAGCTCCACTGGCCAAAGGTATCACATGTATATGTAACTTTAATTGCAAATATGTTGAAACAAACAGTTACTGGTGGGGAAATATATAGCACCTGCATTTTAATTTCAAATTGAATCAAAGAGTTCCTTCTAAAATATTCAGTCAGGAAAAAATATTTATTGGAGTGATTTTCCATTTGTGTGTTAGGCTCAATAAGCATTAAAGACCATCGTCACAAACAGGGAGAAGAAACAGTGTTAAAACGTGAAATTGTGTCCAATGGCACAGATTCAAGCTGTCTGTGTAAACAGAGATCATTAACCAATATCATTATGCAGTGTAAGGAAAAGAGAAACTCAAGAGACATGTCCTCAATTAACTCATTACCAAACAAAAAAAAATTTACACAGGTTCAAATTGAAAGCATTTGCAGACGACAAATTAAAGGTGACTGAAAAACTGGAATTTGTTCTGGGAAGGGTAGAAAACACTGTGAAAAGGAGAAAATGCTGGTTACCAGCATTTTCTCCTTTTCCTAAAGTGTTTTCAAAAGACTTCTTTCTCAGGGGTGTCAGAAGTAGGGATTGAGTGGTAATGGTTCAAAACTGCAAACAACAATTATAGTGATTTCTTTGAAGGCCTCCAGAATATGAAATGTGTTTTCCATAATTATGTCATATCAGGGGAACCCTGCAGCTATCAGGGGCAACATTTGGCATGAGGATATAGTTGTATAAAAAACGTATGAAATAGGTTCAAAATAGGCTGAAAACAAGTATAGATGCAGAGCTCCAGATAGAGGTATTGATATATCAGTCATTCTGTATTAAATCCTATGTAAAATGTGGGGACTCGTGAGAATTGTCTCATCGAGAGGATTCTAATGAGTACACACAACATAGGGTTTTAGAGAGAAATAATGATTTTTAGAAGACCATCACTCCCTCTTATTTGGAGGTCTGTAGATGTACATGTATCTTTAAAAATGATAAGCTTTTTTAACTCTTTACCACACGACAAAATTTTAGACTGGTTCAGATTTAAAGCATTTGCAGATGACAAAATAAAGGTAACTGAAAAATTGACATTTGATTTTGGAAGGGTAGAAAACACTGTGGGAAAAGGAGAAAATGCTGGTTACCAGCATTTTCTCCTTTTCCTACAGTGTTTTCAAAAGGCTTTTTTCTCAGGGGTGTCAAAAGTAGGGATTGTGTGGGTTAAATGTAATTGTAATACAGATTTTTTTAATGTAATTGTGATACAAGTCATTCTTGTTAGAAAGAATGAGCATTTTCAGGGGTATTTTATATCATGTGTTTGGTGAAAATCCTCACAAGGTAGACTTACTGATTACTGTAATTAAAATAATTGTACATCATTCAGGTCATCAACTTTCAATCTAGGGATTAGCTGACGTCAGGCAAATGACAAAAATGGTCATTACAAAGCATTATAATATGAGAGGCTTTCAGTTAGATGAAGAGGTTAGAATTCTACCAGACAACACTGAGAAATTGCACTTTTGAAAACATTGAAGGTAAACAACACAGTCAGTTTTCTTCATTGCTGACAATGTTATGTTGCCTGTAAAAGGAAAATCTTGCCATTTGAACAAAAAATGTCATCTGGAAGGGCTTGCAATCTGGACAAGTCTACATTTCTGTTGTATTATAAAGTCTATTAACTCATTACCAAAGGACAAAGAAAGATTAAACATTTTCAGTGGTATTTTATTATGGTTGTATATATTAGGCTTGTCCAAATCGAAAGCATTTGCAGACGACAAAATAAAAGTGACTAAAAATTTGAAATTTGTTTTGTGAAGAGTAGAAAACATTGTCGGAAACGGAGAAAATGCTGGTAACCAGCATTTTCTCCTTTTCCCACAATGTTTTCTAAAGGCCTCTTTCTCAGAGTCGTCAAAAGTAGGGATTGAGTGGTAATGGGCTAAGGAAAAGACTGATGGTTCTGTGCAAAAGGGTGCTTTCAATGTGAAACATGTGGAACTTGACTGTTACTATGTTGTTTTACAGGATTCTCAGGGAGTCATAGACTTGTAAATAGGGTTGGAGAAATTACTACATTTGCAAAATTTAATGTAGCCCAATGCCAAAATATCTAAAAAAAAAAACTTGGTATCTTGTAGATGCAAGATCATTCTACAGGTTCTGTACAGTGCTGGCAGTCATCTGCTCATTCTGCAAAGAAATTAGAACTATTGTGCTTTTGGCTATGAGTTATCCCTTAGCGTGTGTCAGGGCACTTTAGCAGACATACTAGATCAAGATCAGACTGCACAAAACTTTTATCTACACAAAAGCAATATCAATGATTAACTCTTTATCAAATGGCAAAATTTCAGACTGGTCCAAATTGAAAGCATTTGCAGAAATCAAAATAAAAGTGATGGAAAATTTGAAATTTCTTTTGGGAAGGGAAGAAAACATTATGGTAACCAGCATTTTCTCCTTTTCTCACGATGCTTTCAGAAGGCCTCTTTCACAGAGTTGTTAAAAGTCAGGATTGTGTGGTAAAGGGTTAAAGATGTTAAAGGTGCTTTAAAGGTAAAATCTCCAAAAGGGAGTTCCATGTATGTTACCATAAAGCATGTTTTCAAAGAAAAAGCAATGATCCAGTCTAATATTAGATCTCAGTAGGGACTTAATAACCTTTCCTTAAAGGATGCCAAAGGCAACAAAATGTGCTTTTATGGACCCTGTCAAGATCAAACCTGAAATTGCATCCTTATAATCTTCAATTAAAGCCATTGATAGTGTGAAATGTTTAAACCCTTACCAGTCAGACTTAAGTAAACTGTCGTAGCCTAAAATCACTTATAATTTGGACAAGTCTAAAATTGTGTTGTCCGTTAGTTTACCATTTTAGCACAAATCAACCCACTAGAATGTTTTCTGTCATAAATGTCTCTACAAAGCAGATCAAAGATCAGAATGTACATTGGCTGTAGCCTGATCATGGTCTACATTGGTCTTAAAGGTAACTTAATATGATGTGACAGGTGCTTAAAGGTTTAACTCTTTACTAAACAACAAAACTTTAGACCTGTCAAAACTGAAAGCATTTGCAGACGGATAAATATAACTGACTGACTTTTTGAAATTTGTTTTGGAAAGGGTAAAAAACATTGTGTGGAAAGGAGAAAATGCTGGTTACCAACATTGTCTCCTTTTCCAAAACACATTGTGTGGAAAGGAGAAAATGCAGGTTACCAGCATTTTCTCCTTTTTCCACAATGTTTTCAAAAGGCTTCTTTCAGTGTCGTTAAAAGTCAGGATTGTGTGGTAAAGGGTTAAAATGAATTTAAATCTCTCAACAGAGTTCCATGCATGTTGTAACAAAGCATGTCAAAGTGTTTCAAAGACAAAGCAATCATCCATTGTTAGTATGAATCTCTCTAGGGATTTGCTAACATTTTTACACTTTTACAAGACAAAAAACAGTGGGCTAGTCCAAATTCAAAGCAATTGCAGACAGCAATTGAAATGTAACTCAAATGATGGAACAATGCTTTGATAGGATAGGAAACATTGTTGAAAAAGGATAAAATGCTGTTGACCAGTATTTTCTCCTTTTCCAACAATGTTTTCTTAAGGCATCTTCCTCGGGTCACCAGGTAAAAATTTGCGATTGTGTGGTAAAGGGTAAACTGTTTAACAAATAACAACATTGTAGACCAGTTCAGTTCCTAAGCTGTTGTGTATGGTAAATGTGGCTGAAATGATGAAAATCATCTGTGAGAGGGAAAAAAAACATTGGAAAAAAGAGAAAATGCTGTTTACAAGCATTCATTCCTTTCCTGAAATGTCTTCAAAACTGACACCTGTCTTTCTATTGGGCTCTTGATGATTGTTGCATTTTCCTGAAAATCAGATCTTTCTGTCTTATCAGTATGGTTTTCTTGTCATCTCAAGTTGCAATTTCTCTGTTGTCATTTTTTTTCTGGATCAAAAATATGTAAATTGAAGAAATTCTGAAGTATTACTGGAGGTGATAGATTGATCCATACAACAGAGAAGATGACAAACGTTTTTGCAGACAATCTCTGTGTTGACAAACAATTCTGTCACCACCCACAGCCACAACTTAACTCAGTCCCATTTGTCAAAGAGAGCGTGTTTTATAAACCTGATGAAGTGGCCTTCATAGACACAGACATTATTAGAAAAGAAGATGCTGATATCTAGCATTCTCTCATTATCCCACAATGTTACCTATATTTCAAAGATATCTCCCATCATAATATTGGTAGACAAATCAATCGCTGCAGAGCCCCTTTCCCCCTTTCCAATGTGGACAGAATCTCTAGATGACAATAGCATGGATTTCTATGTAACTGTATCCACCACTGATATCTGAATATCAGTGCTTGCTGTTCAGCATAAATGAATTATGGATGAATATGTAATCTAATATCATATTAAGATTTAACATGACTTTCATGGCAAACAATATCTATGTGAATCTATGATGAGACATTTGCTATGCTACTGAAGGTAAAAGTTCCATGTTAGTAGATGTCTCCTTTTAAGGACCCTTAGAAAGTAGTTTTCAGTTTGAAGCAAGATCTAGCCCAAGACATTCTTACAGGAGAAATAGAAGTAGTTAACAGTTGACAAGGAAAACTCACCAATCAAATGCTCAATACTCATTCTCTGGCCACTTATCAATGTAACTCTGCTTGAGACCTTCCCCATTGCAAATTAAGAGGACACTGTACCAACAAAAACATTGTCCATCCCTTAACATGCAACAAGTATCCCAAACATACTTGGGGAAACTCAGCATAAGTTAAAAATTAGGGTCAAGGAACAACTGAGGGACATAGGCCTAAATAAAGACACTCCAGTAGCCAACCACTTCAGCTAAGATTCTCGCACACTCAAATCTGCACTGACCCCTAGTCTGCCAAGAGCACCATCTCAAGTATCAACAAGAATCTCATTGGATCTATCAACTCCCATCTTCGCAAACCAAGGATACTAACTCCACTTTGTTCGTTATGTACCTTGGCCGCTCGCCTCTTTAAAAATCGAAACACCCGCTGCGCCACCTGTCGAATATCATGAGTTGCGTAACCTTTGCTGATGTTATTTCTGACAAATCAAAATGCTCGTAATAAAATTGGTTGGTTATGCATCAAATATGGCTGTGCTTTCGGATACATCACACCAAAACAAGACGAACAGACGCAATCATTTGGCTATGGAACCCGTCCTAATACTTCACATAATTGATCGTAAACAAAAAAAAAAAAAATCACTAAATATCGATCGTCTACTCTTTTTTGGCAAATTTCGTCACATACACGACAACTTTTGTTTTTGATGGGCGCCGCCATTATTGTTTTCTGTTTTGCGAAAGATTTCTTGTTACGGATGGTTTGATTGGACGCGATGGGTTTTGATCGCATCCAATGAAAAGGCGCAGCGGGAGCTTCGATTTTTAAAGAGGCGAGCGGCCAAGGGTACTACCCTAGTATCCTTGGCTTGCGAAGATGATCAACTTCATACTCTGTATCTGGTAGGGATCTACAGCTCTGGATAGCTGTGAAACCTGCATTCAGCCATCTTATTCTCATGAACACACTTAAATTTTTCATCACAAATTTCACAGTGAAGTCATGATTCTGTCAGGTTCTGTTACACTAGATATTTAGCCCAGCTGTAAAAAACATCAAAGTCCTGTCATAGTGACAGGATGGTGGAGTTGTTGGTAAAAAAGTAAGATTTATACAATATTTCTTTTCTTACTGAAGATGCTGTTATCTAATATGTACATATCTGCTATCTAAAGGAAAAAAACATACAACATGAGCCAGTAACCGTCAAAATAAGTTTTACACACTTGTTCCCGTTTCATGACAATAATTTCACAAAAAGCGATAGCAGCCGAGCATTGGCACCCACATGCACTTCTCTTGTTTTCTTTCTCATAACACACAATCCCGAACTTTAAAAGCACTGAGAAAGAAGCCTATAGAAAGCATGGTTGGAAAAGGAGAAAATGCTGGTAACCAGTCAAAGTGAGAAATCATCATATTAACAAGATTTAATTGGTGTCTGCAGATGCTTTTAATTTGTTCCCATCCAAAAATTTTGTCATTTTGTAAAGAGTTAGGACAAGGCATTCAAGTATGAGGGCATAATTATTTCATTATTGAATTCTTGTTTTCACTTACACACATGTGTTTTTTGTAGTTTTTGGTTACATGAAAAGCTCTATTTTCAATGAAATGGATCAAGTTGTCTGTCATGGAAAACAGGCTACTATGAGATAAAAGGTTCATAGAAAATGAATCTGTTCAATTAATTGTTTTTTCAGTCCTAGAGGGCTGTGCCAAGAGAAAATTGATTTTTTCACTTAGACAGATTGACAACTCACTGCTAACAACTTCACTCATGTGTACATAGGTCCAATGGTCTATAAAAAGAGATATAACAAGCCTCTATGGCTCATGGGATAGCCCTTTACCAAAACTTTTATAGGCATTTGCAGAATTTTATCAGACTTACATGATTGGATTTATCTTTTAAGGATTGAAAACATTATAGGGAAAAGGAGAACTTACTGGTAACATTTTTTTACCCTTTGGGCTCTATATTTCCTGAAATACACATCGGAGCATCAAATAGTTTTCAGAAAATCCCCCAAAACAGTTCATGTGTAGCAATGTTACTTATTCAAGTGATAATACCTAATAAGGATTTTGACTTCAAATGTATGCAAAATATGTTTTTATCACCTTTTATGGTTTGCCTTGTAAAAATGAGCATACTGTAAAATGATGAAACATTCCAATGTTCTTTATGAGAGAGGAAACTTCAAGCGGAAGGACAAAATGTAAACAAACCAATATCTGACATTATTATATACTTTGATGTTGTCCCCATGTATTTGCACTGGACAAAGTATGCTATATTTTTCCATACTGCACACTTTCATATTACATACTTTAGAGGTTTTTTCACGTGCGTTGCTAAGTACAGAACTATTTTGAAACCCGCCATTTCTCTAGAAATCAAAATATGAACAGCTGCCATTATGAAAAAAATCAGCATCAGATATAAAGATTTACAAACTTTTCAAAGCATTATTGTTATTAAAAACATGAATAATAAATGGAATATTTGTTTCCCGAATGACAGTAAGTAATAAGGTATGAAAAATTTGTCTATCGAACATACATATCAACGCTGAAATTTTCAAGCAATGAAATAGGATCCTCGGTTGCCATCTTTTATGAATGGAACAGATTTTATTTAGAAAAAAACGACTTGGAACACATAAGGTTCATCGTCTAAATACATACATAATAATATTACATACGTCAGTATGGACATTATGTTTACATACCGTTATCAATGGTGACATCCGCGAATGCAAAAATTGAAAATTCTGCAAAAGCGTGGTGTGACAACAAAACAAATTTCTTGTTGCTTTTTGAATAAATAGGAATGTTTTTAAAAAGATAAACCAACGCATTCGATAAATTATTATTGTTTAATCACTGTAAATTATGTAAACAATGTTAAAGTATATAATAAAAAGGTTCTTGCACTTGTATGGGAATATATTGTGTTGAACTCGTTCTTTTGGCATAGTTGTCCTCGCAAGCTGAAATTATTTTTCCATATTGCATACTTTCATTATTTCATAGTTTAGAGCTTCTTTCATATGCGTTGCTTAGTACAGAACTATTTAAAAACCCATCATTTCTCTAAAAATCAAAACCTGAATGGCCGCCATCATAGAGAGAATCAGCGTCAGACATCAAGATTTACAAACTTTTTAAAGCATTGTTCTTATCTAAAACATGATAAATAAACAGAATATTTGTTTCCAGAATATGATTGACTACAAAGGTATGAAAAATTTGTCTATCGAACATGTTTATCAGTGATGAAATTATTAAGCAGTGAAAAAAGATCCTCGGTCGCCATCTTGTTTGTGTATATACCAATAGCAACAGTGGCGTCATCAAAAGCCAGAATTAATAATTCTGTGAAAGCATGGTATGGATAAGAATGTTTTAAAAAGATATATCAAAGTATATAATGAAAGGTTATTGCACTTGTATGGAAATATATTGTGTTGAACTCGTTCTTTTGACATAGTTGCCATCGCAAGCTCCGGCAACTCTGCCAAAAGAGCTCGTTCAGCACATTATATTCCCATACGATTACAATAACCTGTAATGTTTCTAGCAACTCTGAGCTATTAGAATTGTTTTATATATTATTCTGATCACTTTCAAGGTCATTTCTGTCATTATTAGCGTCCTCCACCTTGTAACCGCTAGCTAGTCGTACTAAGTCTCAACCAAACAACACAGTTTTAGACTTGTCCAAATTGAAATCATTTGCCAATGGCAAGACATTAATAACTCTGATATTGAAATCAGTTCTGGGAAGGGTAGAAAACATTGTCAGAAAAGGAGAAAATGCAGGTAATATTTTCAGGAGCTTTCTTCTGATTGTTAAATGTCTGGATTGTGTCATAAAGGGTTAAATTGACTGATTATGTAAAGGCATGCCAGCTTACTTTTCTAAGGGACATCGTTTTAGAAATAAACCATTTATGTCAGCAATTATCGTGTACTCTTCTAGAATTAACAAAATAGATTTTTGACTTGTCTCACTACATTAGATTTTGTTTTACTGGTATTTTCTACTGATATGTGCCTTCCACTGAATTGTCTCTTTTTAAAGTCCCTGAGGGGTGTAAATTTTCCAAAAGAGTGCTATTAACAGTGGTAGAGCGAGCTAGAATTTTCCAAGGACAACAAAAACATTACTGTCTGCGTTTCATCAGCGCTGACTGAGAAACTTGCTGTATTTAATGCAGACTATTAATTCAATAACCATCATGATCTATTTAGATATTTTACCACTTTCTTCATTAATATTGGACTTGGTTCTTCAATACTTTCATGTCCTTAACCCTTTACCACATGGCAAATATTTAGACCCATCCAAATTTAAAGCATTTGCAGACGACAATTTCATAGTAGCTCACATGATGCAATTTCCCTAGGATAGGGTAGAAAACTTTGTGGGAAAAGGAGAAAATGCTGGTTAACAGCATTTTCTCCTTTTCCCACGATGTTTTCAAAAGGCTTTTTCCTCAGGGTCGTCAAAAGTCGTCATTGTGTGGTAAAGGGTTAAAGGTGGCCCTTCAGATTTGGGGATGAAAATTTTACAAAAATGCAAGAAAATCAACCTTATACTCACAAAGCCTTTAATGTGCGTTCATAAAACCCCCAGTAGTCGAAAACCAGACAACACGAGAAAATAGAGATTTACTACGGCCCAGGTTGACACCAACGGGAGACAGGTTCTATTTTTAGATGATCAATTCTCTCATTCACATACAGGAATACACAGACAAAGTATCAAACATAGCGTCCGAAGAAGACATCATGGAAAATAATTATTACATGTTTGTTATGTAATAGAATTTGAGCATTATTAGTCACGTGCCAGTCACTTGACATTCCCACAATGCCTTATTGATTTTTGGCGTGAAATCTAAAAATACCTTAAGGGGTTACGTAGCCTTTTAAAGGTGGCCCTTCAGATTTTGGGACGAAAATTTTACAAAAATACAAAAAACTCATTCTTATACTCCAAAAGCCTTATAATTTTCATTTATTAAACCCCAGTAGTCGAAAACCATCCAACAACCAGATAAATTAGAGATTTACTACAGCCCAGGTTGTAACTGAAGGGAAACACGGTCTATTTCTACATGAGGACTTCACTCATTTACATACCGGAAATTTAGAGACAAAACTTCAAACATAGCATCCGATGTTCTAGACATTATGGAAACATGTTTGTTATGTGAATTTAATAGTCATTGGTCACGTGCAAGTCACTTAAAGGTGGCCCTTCAGAATGTGGGAAAAAATTGTACAAAAATGCAAAAAACCCATCCTTATACTCCCAACACCTTTTAATTTTCATTCATAAAACCCCAGTAGTTGAACATTGTCCAACGACACATGAAATTAGAGATTTACTATGACCCAGGTCAACATCGACGGGAGACACGTTCTATTTTTAGATGATCAGTTTGCTCATATACATACAGGAATACACAGACGAAGTTTCAAACAAAGCGTCCGAAGAAGACATTATGGAAAATAATTATTACATGTTTGTTATGTAATGGAATTTAAGCGTTATGAGTCACGTGCCAGTCACTAGGCATTCCCAAATTACTTTATTGATTTTTCGCGTGAAATCTAAAAGTACCTTAAGAGGCTACATAGCCTTTTAAAGGTGGCCCTTCAGATTGTGGGACAAAAATTGTACAAAAATGCAAAAAAAATCATCCTTTACTCCCAAAACCTTTTCATTTTCATTCATAAAACCCCAGTAGTCGAACATCGTCCAACAACACGAGATATTAGAGATTTACTACAGCCCAGGTCGACACCGACAGGAGACACGTTCTATTTTTAGATGATCAGTTCGCTCATTTACATACAGGAATACACAGACGAAGTTTCAAACATAGCGTCCGAAGCAGACATTATGGAAAATAATGATTTCATGTTTGTTATGTAATAGAATTTAAGCGTTATGAGTCACGTGCCAGTCACTAGGCATTCCCAAAATGCTTTATTGGTTTTTGGCGCGAAATCTAAAAATACCTTAAGTGGCTACGTAGCCTTTTAAGGGAATACCATCAAAAAAAAATTTTTTGGTGATTTTTTTAATCTTAATTATTGATGATTTGTATTATTTTTTCATATTAATTTTAGTGATATATATATTTTTTAATTTTGTGAGATGTAAAAATTCTAAATACCCACCTTTAAGGGAATACCACCAAAAAAAATTTTTTTGGTAATTTTATGAATCTTAATTATTGATGATTTGTATTATTTTTTCATATGAATTTTAGTGATATATATATTTCTTAATTTGGTGAGATGTAAAAATTCTAAATGCCCACCTTTAACATTCCCACAATGCTTTTTTGATTTTGGCAGGAAATCTAAAAATAGCTTAAGAGGCTACGTAGGCTTTTAAGGGAATACCACCAAAAAATTTTTTTTGTAATTTTATGGTTCTTAATTACTGGTGATTTGCATTGTTTTTTCATATAAATTTCAGTGAAATATATATTTTTTAATTTGGTGTGATGTGAAAATTCTAAAACCCACCTTTAAGGGAATACCATCAAAACTTTTTGTGTGTGTAATTTTATGAGACTTAATTATTGATGATTTGTATTATTTTTTCGAATAAATTTCAGTGATATACATATTCTGTAATTTGGTGAGATGTAAAAATTCTAAATACCTACTTTTAAAGTTTTTCCAAGTCAGTAAATGTTGACAAATGTTGAGTCACTGGAAGTCTATGATTATACAAAGTGTATGCTTATCCGGATAATCAGGTTTTAATGACATTGAAATTTCAAGTAATTAGGATTATCTTGATGCTGCAACTTTATTCTGGCTGATTAATTTTAATATTATCGATGGACTTTATGTCTGTTTAGCCCTTTTTTAGTTTTGTAAATAGACAAGGGGAGTGTTTATTATTAGTGGAATGTCAATAAGGGACATTATGATAATATGTCACTACTTTGTGTTGAAAATTTGTAGCAGGTGTCACTGAAATATATGCATGTTAGAAACACAAAAATGTAAGGACTGAAGATTATTGAGGCAAGTCCCCAATGGCATTCCACCTGCATGTCGACCAGTGTTGCCTTACCAGCATTTTCTCCTTTTCCCACAATGTTTTCTTAACCCTTTCCCAAACAACAATTTTTGGACTCTTCCAAACCAAAAGAGTTTCCAGACAACAATTTTAGATTTGGAGAAAATGCCAGAAAGTTCACAAAAAGGGTAGAAAACACTGTGGGAAAAGGAGAAATTGATCGTTACAAGCAATTTCTCCTTTTCTCACAGTGTTTTCAAAAGACTTTTACTGCAGAAACGTAAGAACCAGGGCTTGTTTGGGAAAGGGTTAAGGCTTCTTTCTCATGGTCGTCAAAAATAAGGACTGTGTGGTAATGGGTAAAACAAGGCACTGTTTTGCTAGTCGAAAATGACGGCATGATTTTACTGATGCCTTCCATCAGATGCTGTAGGAAACAGTAAAAAAAAAAGAAGAGTTAGTTGAGAGGTTTGAAAATTATGGCAACCCTAATCCTTATGCATAACTATTGCATGGAGCTTCCCATTACATGGAATATGAGAACACTTTTAAGAATGGCAAAATCGATCATAGCAAGCAATTTTTCCATTTAATAATAATGTAATTATGTTTTCATTAATTGTTTTATAACATACTGTACTTGTCTACAATCTCCCTTTGGGTTAACACAGTCAAAGATTCTACAAAATTCAAAATATGAAGTTGTGTGTACAGGTACATGTCTTTCGACATTTAGCACAGAACAAACACTCAAAATGTCCTTGCTTAGCTCATTACCAAGCAACAAAATTTTAGACTGGTTCAAACTGAAAGAATTCACATAGACAACTTAAAAAAATCTAACTGAAATGATGGTAATTGTTTGTGAAATTGTAGAAAACACTGGAAAAAGGAGAAAGGTTGGTTACGAGCATATCTCTATTTCCCACAATGTTTTCAATAGTCTTCTCTTTTAGGGTCTTTAAACCTGGAACTGTGTGGTAAAGGTTTAGGATAGGCACCTGCTTAATGCAGGTTGTTATCAAGGTATTATCTCATTACCAAACGACAAAATTGTAGACTGGTTCAAATTGAAAGCATTTGCAGACGACAAACTAAAGGTGACTGATAAATTGAAATTTGTTCTGGGAAGGGTAGAAAACACTTTGGGAAAAGGAGAAAATGCTGGTTACCAGCATTTTCTCCTTTTCCTACAGTCTTTTCAAAAGGCTTCTTTCACAGGGGCGTCAAAAGTAGGGATTGTGTGGTAATGGGTTAATCTTCTAGGAGAACACAATAAACACTTGAATAAATACCCAGACAGGGTTTGTGTTACTGAAGTATGAGTAAAGTTCTAAGGATGTCTTTTACATTTATATTTGCTTTAGTGGACAATGAAGATCAAGATCAGATTGCATGAAATGTATAGTGTGTGATCTGTGCTCTTTAGATACAGATACAGGAATATAGGAATGAATACCTTCCATCATCAGGTTCTATCATTTTACTTACCTGAGACCACCATATCGATCCCACTAATGGGAAAACAAAGATTTCACAGTATAACCAATACAATGATAATTATGATGTAGAATTTGTATTCAAATTTGAATGCAACAGCTTACAGTAAAATAAATAGCTTCTTAACTCTTATCTATTTTGCTAATTGCATACTTTCTGGTATTATGAAATATATTTTTTGAACTTAAATAAATTTGAGGCCAGCATAACTTAACCCTTTACCAAAGGACAAAATCCTAAATTGAAAGCACTTGCAGATGACATAATAAAATTCAAAACTTGAAATTTGTTCCTAGCAGGGTGGAAAACATTTTGGGAAAAGGAGAAAATGCTCTATATACCAGCATTTTCTACTTTTCCCCCAGGGTAGAAAACATTTTGGGAAAAGGAGAAAATGCTATATACCAGCATTTTCTACTTTTCCCCCAATGTTTTCAAAAGGCGTCTGCCTCGGGGTCGTAAAAACCAGGGATTTTTTGGTAAAGGGTTAATGATAAAATATGACATTGTACAAAATTTATATCCAGCAAAAACCTATTGCATTTTGTGCCAAGCAAAAATGTAACTATGGAGAAACATGGAAGCAAGCAAGACCAGGCGTCTACTAGGGCCAGGACAATATGCAGATAGCATGCGGACAACAAATTTAATATTTGGCAAAGCTTCTGCATGTTCCTGATGGCTTCTTAATTTGCTGTCCTGAATGCATCCGCCTGATTCGGAGCCTACCAGATAGGCAATTTTGTCCGCATCAAAATTTTGATAGAGAGCAAAATTTGGACCCGGAAATGAATTTCCTTACACCTTCGGCATCTTGTCCGCGTTGTTGTCAGGACATCGTCAGGACATCCCGAGTATTCTGCATATATTCCGGAAAGCTTCAGCGGCACGGACAGTTTGCGGACACCAGAAGGAATCGATACAGAAGGTTCACAACCTTTCCTGAACGTTCAGAGAGGTCACAGTATGCTCTCTGAACACGGGGAAAATGTTTCCTGACTTTCGTATCTAGGCAACCTACTCCCTTAACATATCAAAATCAGTGCTCTGTTACTTGCAGTTTGAGTTTACACAGGGTGGACATGTTTTTAATCTCTCCTGCACACAATGTGCCGAGACAAGAAAGAAAAAACAAAAGTCGACGGTGAAAAAAAGCAGGCGACTGGAGTTTGTGGTACTTTTAATTTTTGCTTGTCTAGAGCGACATTATTTTCTCTGATACACTGCAAATTAGTCGATGTCAGTCTATGGAACGAAAGATCCAAGTGCTCTAATATAAACTGTGAATGCAACCTCTGCATTTCCGTATCGTCTCCGCCTAGTGTCATGCAGTGAAACTGGTTGTCCCAAACATTTCCTGGTGCAATCCTAAACGTGTCCGCGTTGTCCTGAAACGATCTGCTTTCATGCCACAATATTCGGTACCATTCTGGATTATTTACGCGGACAATCCTAAGTATGCTAGTAAGAAGTCCTTGGACAGTCAGGGGATAAATATATTTCAGTACTGAATCTATATTTTCTAACAGGAATGTATGCCGAAATGAATTCATTTTTACTGCGAAGCATCCTTGTGCCCTCCGCGTCCTAGTAGACGCCAGGCATAAGAGACGTTTTCCACAATCCAAACTGTCCCAATTCCCGAAAAGGCCCTTTACAGGAATGGACACATACAAACTATACGTAATTAGTATAAAGACTGTTAGATTAGCTACTATACAAGGAACATCAGACTTACTTTGTTTTTGTTTTCTTTGAATGGCGAAGATGGCATATTATCATCATGCGTACAATAATGAATTATGACACTCGTGCCTTGGGTGACCCTTTTCAAAAATTGTTCGCTAAATTTTGATCTATCAAGAAACATGGCTGTTGTGAATGGGGGCTACTTGCACCATACAGAAATGAAAAAATTCTTAAAAATTCTTCTGCTCTGAAACTGCTGGTCAGATTTTGAAATAATTCCACAGGGATGTTCTTTGGGTGACCCTTTTCAAAAATTGTTCTTGAAATTTTGATCAATCAAGAAACATGGCTCTGGTGAATGCGGCCTACTTGCACTATAGGGAAATAAAGAAATTCTTAAAAATTCTCCTTCTCTTGAATAGGTGGTCAGATTTTGAAATAATTTCACAGAGATGTTTTTGGGTGACCCTTTTTAAAAAAGAAAAAAACACAAGAAACATGGCTCTGGTGAATTGGGGTTACCTGCACTATCTGGAAATGAAGAAATTCTTGAAAATTGTTCTTCTCTAAAACCCATGGTCAGATTTTAAAATAATTTCACAGCAATGTTTCTTGGGTGACCCTTTTAAAAACTTGTTCGCAAAATTTTGATCTGTCAAGAAACATGGCTCTGGTGAATGGGGGGCTACTTGCATCGTACAGAAATGAAGGAATTCTTAAAAATTCTTCTTCTCTGAAACTGATGGTCAGATTTTGAAATGACTTTTACAGTTTACCTTTTGAAAATTGTTTGGCAAAATAATGATTTTGTTTTTAGTGTTTCAATACCAAAAAAAAAAATTGGCTATGGTCCTCTCAAAAATTCAGGTGAGCAATCCAGGGCCATCTTGGCCCTCTAGTCTAAGAATTTATCTGTAGGTTAATAAGCTCTACATTGGACCACTTGTTGCTGCATACCAGTAAATGGATTTCTGTATGTAATGTTGCTGGTCAAAACAGATTATCACATGCTACGAGTTGGTCCTAGTGCACTGCAATTTTTTTTTTTATCGGATTCAAAAAAAGGTCAATACATTATGTTGACTTCAAATTTGTTTCCTTTTCCTGCAAGTGTGCTTTTAAAGCTTTACTATTTCTTTCTTGGGAAAACATTTTCATGATTTATGCACACCAATTACTCAAATATGCATTCTTAATCAAAATTTGGAAAGTAGCATGGTTTCTTATTGGCCAAGCCATTAAGTTTGTTGCAGCTGATCACAATGATGTATTTTTTGAAATCTCCAGAATAAGAAGTAATAATATTTCTGCATATGGTGCAGTAGATTGCTGTAGATTGAATTCATGAGATTGGGGGTTACAAAAAAAATGTTCCGATATCTCTGTGAACTAGGATTGAAAAAAGAAAAACTTAAAGGAGAAAATGAAATGCTGGTTACAAGCATGTTTTTTCTTTTGACCACAATGTTTTCAAAACTCATGGCCCACTAGTAATTAGACTGCAGGGAAAATGACCATTATTTGGTAGGTGGCAGTGTGTTAAATCTTTACCACACAATCTTGGCTTTTAACAACTATGAGAAAGAATTCTATAGAAAATATTGTGGGAAAAGGAGAAAATGCTGGTAACCAGCATTTTCTCCTTTTTCTGCAATAATTTCTGCATGATCAAAGTTAGTAATCATCATATCACCATGATTTAATTTGTTGTCTGCACTTTCTTTGTATTTGGTCCAGTCCAAATATTTATTTGGTAAAGAATTAAACTTATAATGATTAACAATGGTTTTTAAATCCTTTTCCAAACAATTCTGTGCTTTAAAAGATTAGGTTTTTGACAATTAGAGGTAAAGAATAGAATTCTGGTTACCATTATCTTTCCTGTTCTCAGAAATTATGTTCATAGTAAAGAGAAAGTCCATCTATATGACCACTTTTAACTCTTTACCACATGATTCTGACTTTAATGACCTCGAGAAAGAAAGCCTTTGAAAAAATTGTTGGAAATAGAGAAAATGCTGTTAAACAGCATTTTTTTCATTTACCACAATGTTTCCTACCATTTCCAAATCAAATTTCAATTTGTGGTGGACATTTATTTTGTTGTCTGTAAATGCTTTCAATTTGGACTAGTCTAATATTTGGTTGTTTGGTAAAGAGTTAATTTACCATCTGCAAATACTATAAATTTGGATGAATCTAAAATTTTATTGACAGGTAAATAATGCAGACCAATAATTATGAGAGTAAATATTTGCATAAAGAGTTACTGTACTAATAATTCGTAGGCTTAAAATGGGATTATGTGCCCGTAAGTGGACAAAATTATTGGGTGGAACAAGTGTGAGATGATACTAACAAAGTGTGTTCAAAATCTTCAATGCTTGTGATTAAATAAGAATTGTGAAGCATTATGAAGACTTTCCTTGAATAGTTATTTATGGTGCAGGATGTGGGATGACTGCCGCTGTTGGGATTGGATGTGCAGCATGTAGGTATTCTTGACGTAATGATTGCGATTAATGTCTGTTGTAATTCTTTACCCCCTAGATGACAAATTTTAACTGGTTACCGAACAACAACATTTTAGGCTTGTCCAAATCAAAAGCATTTGCAGACGACAAAATAAAAGTGACTGAAAATTTGAAATTTGAAATTGTTTTGTGAAGGGTAGAAAACATTGTGGGAAAAGGAGAAAATGCTGGTTACCAGCATTTTCTCCTTTTCCCACAATGTTTTCTAAAGGCTTCTTTCTCAGGGTTGTCAAATGTAGGGATTTTGTGGTAATTGGTTAAACTCCTCTAGACTTAAAGCATTTGCAGACAAAATTAAACATTGCAGACAAAAATTAAACATGGCATAGAGAGCAGGATCTTTCTTTGGCATTGTGGCCATCTGTAAGCACCATTTTCTCCTTTATTTACAATGTTTTCAAAAGCCATTTTCATCTCTGAAACACAAGATGTAAAGGTAAGAGTTGAACAGAATTTTAAATCAGGACAAGACTGTACATTCTGTGAGGCCAGATCTTGCGTGTATATTTTTTAACAGACGACAGTGTTGTAGACTTTCATTATATGAAAGTGTTTGCTGATGTTTTTGCTGAAGATGAGTCTGACTCATATTATGATAAAAATTGTCTGTGAAAGGATAGTAAAAGGAGAAATTGCTTGGTTTCTTTTTTCCACAATATTTCCAAATTCCCACTGCCTTTGCTTGTAAAGAAAAGGGTTGTGTAGGAAAGGGTAGACAGAATTACACATATTTTTAGTTCGCCTGAGCACAATGTGCTTCAGGGAAGCTTTTAGGATCCTTAGTGTCCGTCATGTGTCGTGCGTTGTCAACAATTCTTTAAACATCATCTCCTGCTAAACCACTGAGCCACTTTAGACCAAACTTGGCTGGAATGTTCCTTGGGAGATCATCATTAAAACTTTTTCACAGAATTTGATTCCATCTGAAACTCTGGTTGCCATGGCAACCAAATGGAATTTTCTGGGAAATTCTTAAAAAGTTTTCTTTGCCGAAACCACTGGTCAGATTTTGAAATAATTTCACAGCGATGCCAAGAATAGTGGCTCTGGTGAATGGGGGTACTTGCACTGTATGGCCATGGAGAAAATTCTTTTTCTCTGAAATGGCTGGTCAGATTTTGAAATAATTTCACAGAATTGTTTCTTGGCTGACCCTTTTCAAAAACTTTTCAAGAAATTTTGATCCATCAAGAAACATGGCTCTGATGGCTGTTGGCTCTTTACACTATACAGACATGAAGAAATTCTTAAAAACTCTTCTCTGAAATGGCTGATCAGATTTTGAAAAGCTTAGTTATTGTCATCTCAAAAATTCAGGTGAGCAATCCAGGGCCATCTTGGCCCTCTTTTCTTTAAACTTTATTAGCCACGTATGTTGGGCAGAGGAGGTCGTGGCCATCCTCCTCTATTCTTATAACAATCAATTATGATTTTGTTATTATTTTTATTATCTCTTGTTTATGCACAAAGTTTCTAAAAATGTATCAAATTAATGAAGGAATCTTAAACCTAAAAGCTTGTATGTCTGGTTCAAGATATAATTTAGATCGGTTACATTAAATTGGACTCAAAAGTCTTGACTGGCCAATTGACTACTCTACACATAACAAAGAAATTTACTAAAGCTGTTATTACCGTGGATACTATGTTTTCAAAAGGACTTTTTGCTACAGACAGATGATGATTTATAATCTGTTAACCCTTATGATGCTAAATAAATAAAATGAAACTTTTAGAGTGATAGAAAAAAAAAACCAGATTTTGCTGTACAAAAGGCATTCTTTGAGAAAAGATACCTCTTCATTAGACAGTGTAGGTCCAAGATCACACATTTTGTGCAGTCTTATCTTGATCTGCACTGTCAGCAAACAGTCAGAAAATTGCACTTTGCAGCCTAAGGATTAATGTAACAATAATACAAGGTCTTGCACATTGTTGGATAGTGCTGTGGACTGTAAACAACCTGGTTAAACCCCTTACCAAATAATCCTGAGGTGGGTTCAGAAAAAGAAGACAATTTATTATTAGACTTAAGCAGCATTATTTTTAAATGGAGTTACATCTTGATCGACAATGCAAACAAGTTTGATGTTAATCTCTATTGGAAAGCAGTTGTTTTTAGCCGTCTGTAAGTGAACTCTTTACCGAAAAAAAATTATTGACTGCTTACTATCGAAAACTTCACATAAGATTTGGTTTTTTTTTCATGCTTTCTGGTAGATTATCGAGAAATATCAGTGAAATATTCTTTGATATTTCATGGTCACAACCAGTGAGAATTGCACTTTTTACATTCTAACTCATCAATTGAAGGCAGTAACGGTTTGCACACTAGATACCCCGGTAAAGTGCTTGTGCCTCACAACCGGATGGACAGATGATGTAATTTACTTTACATTTCTCGCACTCGACATAATAATGTAATGCTTTGCTATGTGGAGTGGGTACACCACGGGGAATAATCGTAAAGAACTAAATTTTTATTGGTAACCAGCGTTTTCTTCTTTTCCCACATTTTTTTCCGAAGCTGCATTCTTTAGGATTGTTTGAACTTGAGTTTGCGTGGTTAAGGGTTAAGACACTGGTTTATTTGGTGAAGGGTTAAATGAATTAGGTGTTTGTTACTTACCTTATCAAGGAACAGATAATAAGATTATGGAAGGTGATTTCTGTAGTAATTTGTACTTATGGCATTTTTGCATGCTACTTCTAATTGAGCCTATGGTCCCCAATTATATTTTGCTTTTTTTACTGCATGAATGGGCAGTGTAGATTCAGATTGGACTGCACAGAGCATCTAACATTTAATGAGATGATGGATATTTTGTTCAAAGCAAAATTTCAACCCTGCTGATTTCAGTACTGTCTCTTTCATTTGTATGGCAGTTTAAAAGTTAAAGGCCCACAAGCTTTCAAAAGGATACAGGAGTCACTCGGCAGGAAAATACTTTGTATGTTTAAAGATAATGCTATTTATCATAATTATAAGCATGTCAATATGTTACTACACAGTCTGTTAAAGGTCCAGTTTCTGGCAGAAAAAAGGAATTTTTAAACTAGAACTAAAGTTGCCTACCTTTCTTCACACAGTTTTGATGCTCTTTCTAGGACAAATCCTATCATTTGAATTACATTTGTTATCTCCAAATTCTGTTAACCTATTACCACATGAGAAAATTTTGGACTGGTCCAAATTGAAAGCATTTGCAGACGACAAAATAAAGGTGATTGAAAAATAGAAAATTGTTCTGGGAAGGGTAGAAAACACTGTGGGAAAAGGAGAAAATGCTGGTTACCAGCATTTTCTCCTTTTCCCACAGTGTTTTCAAAAGGCTTCTTTCTCAGGGGCGTCAAAAGTAGAGATTGAGTGGTAATGGGTTAAACTGCAATACTCTAAAATTTTCTTGTCTGGTCATGAAGTTATTATGTAATTTGGACTCAAAAGCTTGAGAAATATCTCCAAAGTTTTCTGGACTAGTTAGATGTTTGTCTCCGTTCTGTAAATGGCTTGACAGATCCATGGCTCAAAGAGACTATAACCTCATCAGTTTACTTAAAAAACCTTGTAACTACAGCTTCTTTCAAGCTATAGTTAAAGGATTTGGAAGTAAAATGCTGAATAAATGAATTGCATTTTCTGAAAGGCAGCAGATGCAAGATCGAGAGATAGATCTGTCATAATCTAGAAAGCAATGGACAGTGTACATCAGAGATCAGACTGCACTTTATGTGGAGTCTGATCTTGATTTACACTTTTCACAAAGGCTTTTAGTGTCAGATATGGTATAGAAAGAGTTAACCTATTTTGGCCAGAATAATAGAATTAATTCTATTTAACTGGAGCCTATATATAGCCTCGAGTGTCCATATTCCGTGATGATAAGGAATCAACTTGATGAAATTAAGAATTGAAACTAGAATATGAGCTAGAAATTACTTGCCTTCATAAAAAAATCATTTCTGGTCACTTTCATATCAAAAGAATAACTTGGATAACTATTTTCATGTTCAATGTGCATAAATAAAGAACATACCGTCAGCCTTCCTGTGCAAACATGGCGTGACCTAATTCCGGTAGCTCGGTAGCATTTACAGCAGAAATTTGATAATCCTTAAATATTTTGAGAAGGAACACTTCTTAATATCATGAAAAAAGACCTAGGTTTCTTTAACATGTGATAATTAGTTTATTTTCTTGCATATTTGTCTTTTATTTGTCTGAAATTCAAGGGAATTGAGACATTCAAATATTGGTATGGGTTACAAGCAGAAATACCTTGTGACGTCATCAAAATATGTGTTCTATGAGATGTACACAAAAATCACCGGTTCAAGGACACTAACGGAATAAGGACACTCAACGAAAAATATGGGGACATAACCTTCGTGTGTAACCTATTGTATTAAGGTCAAATTTTAAGGTTGTAATTTTCTGTTTTTTAACTCTGTACCCTACAACAAAAAAATAGACGTCCAAATTGAAAAGATGTGCAGACAACAAATGAAATGTAACTGAAATAATGATTTTTGTTTTTGATGGGGAAGAAAAAACTGCTGGTTGTCGGCATTTTCTCCTTTTCCCAAATGTTTTCAAAAGGCTTCTTATTCAGGGGTCTGAAAAGTAGTAATTGTTTGGTAAAGGGTTAAAGAGCTTTCAATCATAGTTACAAAGGTGTCCAAGGATTTTGGCAAAGGGAGCAGTCATATTTTGTGCAGCCTGATCTTGATCTACACTGGCCACAAAGGCAACAGTCGTTGCATAAGGTGCTTAACCCATTACCACACAATCCCTACTTTTGACGCCCCTGAGAAAGAAGCCTTTAGAAAACATTGTGGGAAAAGGAGAAAATGCTGGTAACCAGCATTTTCTCCTTTTCCCACAATGTTTTCTACCCTTCACAAAACAAATTTCAAATTCTCTGTCACTTTTATTTTGTCGTCTGCAAATGCTTTCAATTTGGACCAGTCTAAAATATTGTCGTCTGGTAATGAGTTAAAGGGTTATTGCCACTCTGCAATAGCAAAGATTAATTGATTGTATGGGGTTTAACAACATTTTCAACATTGTTTCAGGTACATCACATGGCCAGTACACCATTCCCTGCTTTCCTGGATTTTTTGTTACCAGTGCTATGTACCTATTTCTTCCAGTCCACTGGCTGCTTTGCCTCATAACCATAAAAATAATCAGAGGTGAGAGTGCAATGAACCCTTTCACAATGATCATGGTTTATTCTTGAAAGGGAATCGTCAGCTGTGTTGGGTGTTTGAACCAACGAAACCCTGTTCTTAAGTCTTGTAATGCTGCATTCACATTAGATCATGATCTGTTATGATTATCACGATTGGCCAAGAGCAAATACAAGTTGGTGCGATTTCATGTGCTCTGATACGCTTAGTTACGCTTAGGTGCGATTTGGTCACGACTGCTCAATTTCTGGTGATACAATCTGTGTCCAGGATCACATAATTATGATCTGATAGGAGTATCACGATTGAGTTCGCGATTCTATTGCGATCTGACGGGATCATAACGATAAGTGTCCACGATCTGTTACGACACGATACATGCCGATGTGTTCTCATATGAGCATCAAGGACTGATGCGCTCTGTTGCGATGTGTTACGATTGTTGGATGGATGTTTTGAGTGATTCCGATCACGACTGAGCCGCGACTGGTATATCAACAACCTGATTGATCGGTGACCTCATTGTTGATTGAACCTCTGAACATTCAGTACCATTGATGAAGGCCGGACTTGTGGATGATGAGAATGTGACATTTGCATTGTTAATGTTTGCTTATATTACCGCCATCGAAGAAGAAGAAGAGCAGCTGAAGGAACCGCAACCAAAGAAGGTCAGGAGAGCTATCAAGATTCAAATTGCTATGATGTTAAATGTTACTCTTCTATTGTAGATAGAGCAGTTCAACAAATTAATCTGGCCTGATGCATATATGGTCGGGATAACTCGCAACAGATCTTGGGCGTCTGTCACAAATGCGTAACTAGTCATGCCTTGTCATATTTACACGCATCAGCTCGTATCCTCTCGTGAGTCATTCGCATCAAGTTGTGGGCAATCGGGCCCGACAGAATATCCTGAATCGTAATGGATCGTAACACATCGAGATTCAGCTATTTGTTGCGATGACTTAGGATCTGATGCGATGGTTACGATAGTTCGAGCAGTCATGTTAATCGTGGACAATTTTTTAACTGCCAAAAATTTTTCCACGATTAAACCGATTGCCGCGATTGACATCAAGATGAGATACGATCTGATAAGATCCGATACGATGATCTTGATACATCCATGATAAAGCCCATGATTTCAATCGTGGTCGAATCGTGATAAGTGTGAACGCCACATAAGATACTGTCTGAGCAACCAAGGCATAGCAGGAGAGCAAAAAGCAAGTTCTTCATTGTGGGTTTCTTCCTAGCCAATCTCTGGTACACAAAAAGCAACTGTAATATAATGTTTTTGTTCTTTGACTGTCTTGAAATGTCTTTTTTGTTCATTTGACTTTGGACCCTTTACTTAACAATATATGAGCCTGGCCGGGTGACTCAGTGGTTAGCATATCTGACTTGTGACCTGGATGCTGGGGGTTCGATACCCGGTTGCTGCAACCTTCTTTATGACATTTTTCGCCACTCACCTCTGATGCTTCTGAGAAAAGTAGTCGATGGCTTTGGAAAGAAAGTAGTGTCAGTACTGGTTTGAGAAAGCAAGGAAACATTTTGGTGCGTCACTGACCGCCATGATATGACCGAAGCTGTTAAAATGGTGATAAACTCCTAATACAAATACAAATGATCTATTGTTCAAATGACCCTGATGAGAATAGCTTTTGAAAACATTGTGAGGAAACAGAAAATGCTGGAAATAACCTGCATTTATGCCAATTCCCAAAATCATTTCTATCTTTTTAAAGACAAGACATAACTCATCTTCAATTCAATTTGTTGTCTGCAAATGGTTTTAACCTTGTACCACAGAACCTCAGTTCTTAAGAACCCTGAAAGAGAAAGCCTTTGTAAATATTTTGGAAAAAGGAGAAATGCTGGTAGCCAGCATTTTCTCCTTTTTCCAAGAAAGGATTTCCCTTTTCCATCATTTTTTCACTGTATGAAGACCAAACTTGTCATTTAATTATTATACAGCCTGAAGGGTTGTATAATGTTATGATCCTGGTTGTCCTTGATTCCATACGTCTGTCTGTCAGTCCATCTGTCAGTTAGCAATTTCTTCTGTGGCCAACTACTCCTATAGTTTTCATGGAGATCAGTTCAAACATACCACAATGAATCTCTTTGATATGTGGTTTGGCATGTGACTTAAAATTTGGATATCTGCATTGATCTAGATTTTCACCCATAGCACTGGCCCCTGCAGGTGTATATTGTCTGCTTTGCAAAGCTCTTGTCTGTGTATGTCAGGTGCATATGCTGTCAATTCTTACAAGTTTAACATTATAAGCATAGCAGTTAACATAGATCACACTAAATTAACTCTTATCCTGTTAAATAAATGAAATGAAACTTTTAAGCTTTATAAGTAAATACCCATGCTTTGATATTTCAAACATGCTTTTTGTGTAGATCAAAGACTAGACTGCATGTTTTGTCCACAAAAGGTCAGTGAGTTGCATTTTGCAGCCTACAAGTTAGGTGCATGCGTTATTTTTTTTTTCCTTTTAACTCTTTACCATCTGGCAAACTCTCGAATATGTCCAAGTTAAAAGTATTTACAGACAACAGTGTAAATATAGCTAAAAAACATTGTCTGATTTTTGAAAGAGTAGGAAATATTGTGGAAAAAGAAGAAAATGCTGGTTACCAGCATTTTCTTCTTGTCGCACAATTTTTTCTATGGCCATCTATTTCAGATTGTTTAGTAAAGAGTTAATGTAAGACATCCCATTAAGGAATGACAGGCAGAGAGTTTTAACAGTGATTCTTTAAAGGGAAAGTGCATGCATTTTTCATGACTTTTCTGTTCTTTTAGTAAATAAATTAGTTACTTTTAATCAATAGTCCTAAAAAGTTCCTTGGCACCTCTTTGAATTAATTTCCTTCCCTCTTAAAACCAAATTTTTAGTAGACGACTTCAAAAATATCCCTGTTTGTTAAGGATTACCATTATGAAAGTGAGGTTTGATATTTAATACCTTAGATAACACTGAATAAATGGCGAAATTTCCCATTACATGCATTATCTCCCCTTACCACAATGTTTTCGAAACATCTCTGCTGGAAGTAGCCAAAATTATCTGCTGGAGGTGAACAGTTCCTGTGATTTCAGATAGACAATAATGATTGCATTGCATGCATTTCATCATGCTTTGTAGACACATCCCTGCACTCCGCAATTGATGTAAAGGTCAATTTCCACAACCTTTAACCAAACAAAGCTTATGAAAACATCGTGTGATAAGGAGAAAATGCAGGTAACCTGCATTTTCTCCTTTTCACACAATGTTTTCTTCCCTTTCAAAGGCATATCTTATTGTCTTGAATACTATTTGATTTTTGTTTACAAAACTTTCAATTTGGACGAGGCCAAAACTTTGTTGTGAGGTAGACTGAAGAGCTACACAAAGATGGTCCATGGTAATGTATCTGAATTAAGTCTATTTATGGGCATGCACAATCTGACTGCATGGTCTATGTGCTGTCTGGTTTTAACCTTAGCCATACCAGGTAGCTACTAGAATTAGTCTGAAATCGTGAACTTGTAACCTTTAAAGAGCAGAAAAGAAGTTACTGTAAATCTAAATGTACAATTCAAAGTTTTATTAAGCCTGATGAAGCTTTCCTAAACATTTTGGGAAAAGAAGTAAATGCTGGTTTACCATTTTCTACATTTCAAGAGACAAATGTATTGATTGAACTTCAATGAATATGATTGTCATCTGCAAGGTCCACATTAATGACAAGTTATTTGATCAGTTCACCTGTAACATAGGCACCTAACAAGGGGACATAACAAGTTACATAATTTTTAATCTGTACATCAATGATTTTTGTACCTTGCTACGAGGTAAAGGGCATAGCGGTGTCTTTGTAAGGGGGAAATTCCAAATATTTTGTGTAGCTTATTTGCCGATGACATAGCTACCGTAATTCCCCTAAGTATTCGGACATCCTCCCGTAATTCCCCTAAGTATTTGGACACCCTAAATTTTCGGACACCATTAATTATTTTCCAAAATAATTTATTTTTTGTCCCTAAGTTTGGACACTTGGTAAAATAATTGTCCCTAAATTTTCGGACACGAAAAGAATGATGATTTAAAAGACCCGCAGTACTCTACCAAACGACAAATTAAAATGATTTAAAAGTTGACAAAGACCCGCTACACTCTTCCCTAAACAAGAAATTAAAATGGTTTAGAAGTTGACGAAGACCCACTATACTCTTTCCCAAACAATAGATTAAAATGGTTCAGAAGATCGACGAAGGTCTGTAATACTCTTTCCCAGACAACAAATTAAGACTCTTCCAAACTGAAAGAGTTTGCATACGACAAAGGCTTGTTTGGACATGGTAAACTTTTATCAAACGAAAATGTTCTTGGACTAGATAAAATTTGAAGGATTCGCAGACGACAACTACATTTTGCTAAAATGATTTTTGATTGGATAAGAAGAAAACAGTGGGGGAAGAGGAGAAAATAATTAATTCCAGCGTTTTCTCCTTTTCCAAAAATGTTTTCAAAAGGTTTTGCCCCAGGATCGTTTAAAGTCATGATTGTGTGGTAAAGAGTTAATTAGCAAGTACCTGAGAAGAGTAAATCGATCTATGTTTTAAACTTAAATCCTTTGTTTGGTGTCTGATTGATCGCGGTAGACTGAATGCAGGTGCTAATTTGTGTTACACAGGCTGTATATATTTAGTTCAATACCCGTGACGCAGTAAAGATGTAAATCTTATCGATAAACGCTATAAGATACACTTTTAATGCATAACGGGATGGCTAGTTGTAACGACCTGTACACAGACATGATAGCATGGAGACAAGCATGTGTATGGGTGACGTAACCAGGTTTAGTCAGGTCAAGAATAACCCTTATCACGACCATGATTTAGGATTGTTTAGCAAAGTATTTATTTGCGTTCGAATGCGTAATTTTGTGAACTCTTTTTACATGTAAGTTTTATAAATCCATAAAGGTCGATCTCATGTCAGTTCTTTTCGGGAAATATATGCCTTACTGTATGTTGTACATATGATATATGATGTCTATTAAAGGATATGTTTTTGCTGTTGGAAAGAGATTTCCTGAAATTTTCGGACAGTCGCACAAATAATTCAATAAGTTTTCGGACACCAAAAAAAAATAATTATTTTTTTCCATCCGAATACTTGGGGGAATTACAGTAACTGTGCTGAAACCGCAATAAATTTACAACAACAACTCAATTCTATACACGAATATTACAATCAAACCGGTACAGTATGTTGATCAATCAGAACAAGACTGAAGTAATGGTATTCAGAAAGGGAGGTCCACTAAGATATTGTGAAAAATGGAAATTTGGTGAAAATCCAATCAGAGGAACACTGTTCTACAAATACATGGGTTTACTATTTACACCTAAACTGTCATGGTCCAAAGCAAAAAACAAATTAGCTAGTCTAGCAAAAAAGACAATTTTCGCCATAAAGTCATTCAAACATAGATTTGGAAGTTTTGATTACCACAATTATTTCAAACTGTTTGACACTATGGATAAACCTATTCTGTTACATGGATCAGAGATTTTTGGAACCGAAATTTAGGAACAGTTAAAAAAAGAACAAATTTCATATTGTAAAGAATTTTTAGGCATTAATAAGTCAGTAAATGACTGTATGGTTCTCGGTGAATGTGGTAGACTACCTCTATATGTAGAATATCACTTTAAAGCTGTAAAATACTGGACAAAACTTATACATGCCAATACATCGATATCCCGGCAACTGTTATAAAATGATAAAAAGTTAGATGAGATGATATTGGCCGTGAAACTTGGGCATCGTCAGTCAGCCATTTGCTATACCTATATGGGTTTGGAATTAATTGGGTGACACAAGAAATTGGAGATATAATCTTGTTTCTTCCTGTTTTCTCTCAACGTCTCAAAGACTGTGCAACACAAGACTGGAGAGATGTAGTAAACAATTCTAATCGCTGTTCCTTCTATAGAAATTTTAAGTCATCACTCATGCCAGAGAAATATTTAACTATGGGTTTATCATATCAGCTAAGAAAAGCACTTGCTCGTTTTTGATGTAGTAGTCATACCTAAACATAGAAGTAGGTCGGCATCTGGGTATTGATAGAGATGATAGAATTTGTACATTTTGCTCGGATATGTATCATCTCAATTGTATTGAGGACGAATTCCATGTTTTCTTCCAATGTCCGCGATTTTTTGAGCTTTAGACAAAATATAACTGGTTTAGTGGGAATCCTGCAAGACATGATCTTCACCATCTAATGTCTAGCACTAATAATTTTGTCTTAAGAAAAGATGCTATTTTTATCCACAAAGTTTTACAACTGGAGACGGTCTGAAATTTAGGTCTTGCATCATTCCATCAGTATTTCCTGAGTTAAAGGTGGGTATTTAGAATTTTCACATCACACCAAATTAAAAAATAAATACATCACTGAAATTCATATGAAAAAACAATACAAATCATCAATAATTAAGAATCATAAAATTACAAAAAAAAAAATTTATGGTATTCCCTTTAAAGGCTACGTAGCCTCTTAAGCTATTTTTAGATTTCGCATCAAAAAATTTAAAAAAAGCTTTGTGGGAATGTTAATTGACTGGCATGTGACTAATGACACTTAAATTCCATAACATAACAAACATGTAATTATTTTTCATAATATCTTCTTCGGACCATCTGTTTGAAGCTTCATCTGTGTATTTCCAGTATATAAATGAGTGAGTTGCTCATGTAAAAATAGAACATGTTTCACATCGCTGTCTACCTGGGCCATAGTAAATCTTTCATTTCTCTTGTTGTCCGATGTTTTAGACTACTGGGATTTTATGAATGGAAACTCTAAGACTTAGTGAGTACAAGGATGATTTTTTTGTATTTTTGTGAAATTTTAGTCTCAAAATCTAAAGGGCCACCTTTAATACCAAAGTACTTTGAGTTCATCTTTGTAATCGACACGGTAGAGGTGAGATCGATACCATGGTACTCTCCTTTTTTGACGATCGGATTTATTTGTAATTGAAATTTTGTCACGAATTGGATACAAACTATCTTTCGAATCTTCACACAAATGTCGTTTTCCTGAAGTTACAAAGCCCGGTAACCACTCTTAGTTAGCTGCGGTTGTTGGATTTTGAAATGAGCCGACGATTTGAACTGATGTAGAGTTAAGATGTTTGATACTTAATTAGCTACTGCTTATAGTTTATTAGATTTATTGCTATCGTTACTGTGAGAGAGATCTGTACATGCATCTGTTCATATGTGTACTCACAAATTCATAAATACATATTTTAATTGGCAACTCTGTCAAGATATAAGCTTTTGTATGATGGGCCGGTGGCCTTTATGTACCAATAAATAAAATAAACTGAAACTGAATAAAGTGAGTGCAAGGATGCCCTAAATAGTGAATCTTATCAGAACTTCCTTAATTTGAAGCAAGTCAGTCTCTGTGCGGTCATTGGTATAATCTTTGACTTGCAGACAATAATTTGTTGGTAAAGTCCCTCAAGTAGTTTTGCCTACACCATGTGTACCTACCGTTCATGATTACTTTAAGAAACATACTTTCTTCTAAAATTATTAAGGTTTTTGTTCTCTTTGTGCTATGCAGAACATCCTGGAAGAAGTTTTCATTGTATTGTTCAAGATAATACATACTTTGTGACGATAGGCTCCATGTATTTTGCAAGAGTTTGTCAAATATATAACATCAAGTTGGAAGGGTTTATGAGACACAGGGGAACAGTCTGGAGATAAAATTTGATCAGTTTTCCATTTCTAGAGGACATATTGATTACAAACAAAAACCAATGTGACATTAGATAGGGCAAGCAAGTTCTCTTACTCTTGGTGATATTTTTGTACAGCATGCACTGCCTGGCAGTTTGCTTGTTAATTTATAGAAAAAGCATTGCCCTGATATGAAAAGGGTATGCAGGTATTGAATACCTGCTATATAACTCCTCAAATAATTTCATGTTTTAATGACCCTATAGAAGACTTGAAAACATTTTGGAAAAGGAGAAAATGCTGGTAACCAGCACTTTCTACTTTTCCGACAATGTTTTAAGTATAAAGGATAGACAAGTTGTGTATGTGATATAGACTCTGACACCATGTACAGACCAAATGAGCACTGACTGGCTAATTATCAGAATCGTTGTCCAGTGACACATACCAGTACCTACAGTATGTCACATTCATTTTTCTGCCTACAAAACCTTTCAACTTTGTTGTGTGGTGAAGAGATGAAGCATTGTTTTGATGAAGAAAATCTAGGAATTGTTTAACTCTGTACCAAACGACAAAATTTTCGACTGGTCCAGAGTGAAAGCATTTGCAGACGACAAAATTATTGTGACTCAAGAATTGAAATTTGTTTTAGGTAGGGAAGAAGACATTGTGGGAAAAGGAGAAAATGCTGGCTACCAGCATTTTCTCCTTTTCCCACAATGTTTTCTAAAGGCTTCTACTACAGGGTCGTCAAAAGTCGTCATTGTGTGGTAAAGGGTTAAGCTTGATGAATTATGGCTGTGAATGATAATCCAAGTTGAATATGAATGATGCTTTTATTGATGCTTTCCAACAATGTTTTCAAACTTAAAAAGATAAATTCCTTTATTGTATTTGTTGCCTGCAAGTGCTGAAAATGTGGTAAAGCCTTAATTAGCAAGAGTTATCTAAGTTTCATCCCAGAATATTATGAAAATCACCCAGTCTTGTGTCATTCATGTTTGTCCTTCAATAGAACTAATTTGTCTGGGGATTTCATTACTCCAAAAAATCTTGTCTTATCAAAGCTTCATACTAATTTCTTAACATTAAAGATTTCATGAAAGAGAAGAAAAAAAAAACAGTTTCAGTGTTGGGATGTGGAACGACAGATTTTAGTTTATACCAAAGTGTTATTCTCTGTATTTCTAGCTCACCTGAATACAAAATGCGTAGTGTGCCCTTGGCTTCCTTAGTGTGTAACATGATTTATGTGGTCAATATTTAGCTCATTAGGTTTTTGAAGGCAACAGTTTTGATTGACTCTTTTTAGCACACCTGAGCACAACGTGCTCAAGGGGAGCTTTTAGGATCACCCGGTGTCCGTCGTCTGTCAGTGCGTCATCAACAATTCTTTAAACATCAACTCCTCCTAAACCGCTGGGCCAATTTGGACCAAACTTGGCTGGAATGTTCCTTGGGAGGTCCTCTTTAAAATGTGTTCACAGAATTTGATTTCATCAAAAACTGTGGTTGACATGGCAACTAAATGGAATTTTTCAGCCAATTCTTTAAAAATCTTCTCCTGAAATGTTTGGTTAGATTTTGAAATAATTTCACAGATATGTTCTTTGGACGACCCTTTTCAAAAATTGTTCGCGAAATTTTGATCTGTCAAGAAACATGGCTCTAGTGAATGGGGGTTACTTGCACTATACAGAAATGAAGAAATTCTAAAAATATTTCTCCTCTGAAACCACTGGTCAGATTTTGAAATAATTTCATAGAAATGTTCCTTGAAAATTGTTCGTGAAAGTTGATTCCTCAAAAGATGTAGCTCTGGTGAATGGGGGCTACTTGCGCTATACAGAAATGACGGTATTCTTCAAAATTCTTTTTCTCTGAAATCGTTGGTAATGATTTTGAAATAATTTCAGAGAGATTTTCTGTGGATGACCCTTTTCAAAAATTGTTCGCGAAATTTTGATCCGTCAAGATACACGGCTTTTTTGAATGGGGGCTACTTGCACTATACGGAAATAAAGAAATTCTTAAAATTTCTTCTTCTTTGAAATAATTTCACAGAAATGTTCCTTTGATGACCCTTTCCAAAAATTGTTAGAGCAATTTTGATCCGTCAAGAAACACGACTCTGGTGAATGGGGGCTACTTGCACTATAGGAAAATGAAGAATTTCTTAAAAATTCTTCTTCTCAGAAACCACTTGTCAGATTTCGAAATAATTTCACAGAAATGTTCCTTGGATGACCATTTTCAAAAATTGTTTGCAAAATTTTGATCCATCAAGAAACATTGCTCTGGTGAATGGGGGCTTCTTGCACTATATGGCCATGAAGAAATTTTTGAAAATTCTTCTTCTTTGATCGGATTTTGAAATAATCTAATAGAAATGTTCCTTTGGTAACCCTCTTCAAAAATTGTTCCCAAAATGCTGATTCTTCTAGAAACATGGAATTGGTGAATGGGGGCTACTTGCACTATTTGGGCTTTAAATTTCTTTTTCTCTGAACAAAAATTGCCTGAGAAATTTTGATCCATCAAGAAGCATGGCTCTGATGGCTGTGGGCTATTTACACTATCAAGACATGAAGAAATTCATGAAAATTCTTCATGTCTAAAATGGCTGATAAGATTTTTAAAAAAATGGCTATGGTTCTCTCAGAAATTCAGGTGAGCGATACAGGGCAATTTGGCCCTCTTGTTACGATACTTGTTTCCATAAGTTTCAGACCAAGTCAAAAATTAGTTAAAATGAAGACAAGTAGATCTACAAGGTCAGAAGAGATGAAAAAATCTTGTCAGTTTTAATAATAGTAATAAATTTTAATCAATCTAAATGGAACCTAAATTGTAAATTTGCATGATTTTAGTGGATTGAAAGAGAGGTCATATTATAAAAAATTTGGATTGCATTCTAGAGAGATCTTTTTTAGCTCACCTGAGCACAACATGCTCAAGGGGAGCTTTTAGGATCACCCGGTGTCGGTCGTCGGTCGTCAACAATTCTTTAAACATTAACTCCTCCTAAACCGCTGAGCCAATTTGGACCAAAATCGGCTGGAATGTTCCTTATGAGATCCTTTTTAAAACTTGTTCACAGAATTTGATTCCATCAAAAACTCTGGTTGCCATGGCAACCAAATGGAATTTTTTAGCAAATTCTTTAAAAATCTTCTCCTCTGAAACCGCAGATTTTAAAATATTTTCACAGAGATGTTCCTTTGGTGACCCTTTTCAAAAACTGTTCGCGAAATTTTGATCCTTCAAGAAATATGGCTCTGGTGAATGGGGGCCACTTGCACTGTACAGAAATGAAGAAATTCTAAAAATATTTCTTCTCTGAAACCACTGGTCAGATTTTGAAATAATTTCATAGAAATGTTCCTTAAATGACGCTTTTCAAATATTGTGCACAAAATTTAGACAGGTCAAGAAACATGGCTCTGGTGAATGGGGCCCACGGGCATTATAGGGAAATGAAGAAATTTTTGAAAATTCCTCTTCTCTGGAACGGCAGATCAGATTTTGAAATAATTTCACAGAGATGTTCCTTGGGTGACCCTTTTCAAAAAGTGTTCGTGAAATTCTGATTCATCAAGAAACATGGCTCAAGTGAATGGGGGCTACTTGCACTATATGGACATGAAAAAATTCTTGAGAATTATTCTTCTCTGAACATGCTGGTCAGATTTTAAAATAATTTCATGGAAATGTTCCTTGAATGAGGCTTTTCAAATATTGTTCGCAAAATTTTGACAGGTCAAGAAACATGGCTCTGGGGAATTAAGGCTACTTGCACTGTATGGAAATTAAGAAACAGGTGACCTTTGGAAAATTCCCTAGCAAAATAATGATTTTGTTTCCAGTGTTTCAATACCTCAAAAAAAAAATGGCTATGGTCCTCTCAAAAATTCAGATGAGCGATCCAGGACCATCTTGGCACTCTTGTTATTAAATTAAAGTACAAGAAAATATTGATGCTGAACATCAGTGGCACCGCAAACCACTTATTTCTGTAACAGGGCACAATGCATTGGCCAGCGTTAAACCGTTTATGAAAATCACATGATCATTTAACAGCTCAGTAGGAATCACATTGTGGATCACCTGACTCATTTTGTCACGTTTAACATCCAGTATTTGCATATGTGGAGAAAATCGTCGCCCTTGTAAGATTTTGTATACAGAAACAAACATATGTCGGCAATGAATTACCGTACATTAACGAAAGAAAATGTCTGTTATCGGATTGTGCTAAATCTGACAGACAATGTTAAATCTGACACTCTAACACACGTCTGGTATCATACAATCCCTCTTTATAGATATGATAAAGACTTGAATGAAGTTCTTATTATATTTATATAGACTAGAGGGGTGGTATGATACCAGTCATGTCAGGTACTCCAACATAGACCTAGTAACACTTAGCTGGTCTTAAAAACACGATCGCGAAAGGAAAACAATATTTCTACAATCCATACATCACTAGAACAAAATTATAATGGGGGTCACAAGTACCACATAAGGTGTTCTAGGCTCAAAGAGCTTGAAAATACTCTTAACCTTTTCCAGTGTAAGATATTTAAAATGGTAGCTTCGAAAATTTGTGACAGATAATTTTTTATCATGTGACTTATTTTTTCGAAATGGATTTTTCTTTATTATTATTTTTCGAAAGGAAAATGTTGATAATTATGTCTAGGATCCATCTAACAATAAAGTACAATATATTCTAGATTAAAAAAAAATCTCACAAATAAATAAAAAAAATTAATATGGACCTTGATCTAGTAATCAAAGCACAGTAGATATAGATGGATGTTAAAACAAAGCATGGAACCAGTTCAATATGGCTGCCTCCATAGGCACTTTACAAAAGCGAATAAAAATATAGTGCCGCCGCTCAAGCGCCACAATCAAGTTGTCAAGAAGCAAGTATGAGCAAGTTCAAAACTGAGCCTATTAAGAAAGTAGTTAATTTGGTCAATTTTTATGAACAATCTTATGCTATGCAAGCTATGCTCTGTGAAAAAGGAGGCTTAATGCATTTTCAAAAAGTATGGACCCAGGTAAGCATGACATAGTTGGTCAAAACCAAGCTTGTGTAAATAATTTCATGAGTTAGCAGAAATGAGATAAAGATCTTTTGACATCTGGCCAAGTCTTAACCTTTGTTGTATTGTTTATGTCTATGATAACAAGAAACGAGCTTTTAACATATGCGTCCAAATAAAAGGTAATGTTTGATATTGATGTTGATTCTTGTCTTTAAATCACATGGAAGTTTATCAGTATATCTCTCGTTAAGACAATGTAGACCAGAATTGGAACTAGGCAATGTGAGATCAACAAGAAAATTTAGTTGATGATTCAGCTGGGTAATAACTTTAGTACAGAGCTCTGTTACAACGCATTTTGTAATAAACCTGCAAAATGTAATAAGTATTACAAAATGTGTTGTGATTACATGAAATGTAATTTTTAAAAAAGTTATACAACGTGTTTTGTCATAAACTTGCAAAATGTAATAATCTTTGTTCCCTGGGCCCCAGTTCTAAGATGTTGAATAGAAGAACTTGGGTCCCGGGATAAAAGATTATTACAAATTGCAGATTTATTACAAAATGCGCCATGACAACATTTATAACAATTTATGTAATTGCAACGGATTTTGTAATAATTCTATATCATGACTGATAGTAGATTGTCTTGTTTTGATTATACATGCAACTACTTAATATGATAATGAATGAAAAAAAATCAGTTTATGTAAATGTGATCGAAGTTTATAAGTTTATGACAAATCCTAAATTGATCAAAGTCTCTGTCTTTCAACAAAAAAATTTAGAAGTGGGGTCCTGGGATAAAAGATTATTACGAATTGCAAGTTTATTGCAAAACATGTTGCATAAATTTTTATTACATTTCATGTAATCACAACACATTTTGTAATACTTATTACATTTTGCAAGTTTATCACAAAACGCGTTGCATAACTTTTTTTTTTTAAATTACATTTCATGTAAATACAATGCATTTTGTAATACTTATTACATTTTGCAGGTTTATTACAAAATGTGTTGTAACAGAGCTCCAGATAAGAGTGATGGTTTTCTAAATTCATTATTTCTCCTTGAAACCCTAAGTTGTGGGTACTCATTAGAATCGTCTTGGTTAGATGATTCTAATGAGTACTCACAACATAGGGTTTCACAAAGAAATAGAAATATTTTTACTTTTGAAATCAAAATCGCTCCCTCAGTCTGGTGCTCTGTTCATTTTCCAAGTTATTTCTAAGTCTGTATAAGGCAGCTTTGAAATCTGTATGAGAAGGGGAACAACTGTAAGCCTAAGCAGTATCTTCTTTTTGCTATTTTCTAAATTATTTGGTGTATTGTCTTTCCCTTGAAATTTCATTCCAACTTGTACTTCGATAACCCACTAGGGATGTCTAAATGTAGCTAATACAGTTATTAGTTCATTATAAGCCTGTAGATAAGTATACTGGATTCAGTGTTTGCCAACTTAAAAGCATTTGAAAATAAGAAATAGAGATGTAGTTCCAAACATGAATCCTGTCTTTAAGATGGTAGAAAACATTGTAGGAAAAGGGTATTAGCATTTTCACCGTTTCCATTTTCAAAAGCTCTCTCAGGGTCATTAAAACTCGGGGTTTTGTTGTAAAGGATTGAAGGAGTTAAAAAGTCTAAATGAACAAGGATTCTTTTTCAGGATGCTTCTTTCAGTGAGCAGAAATCTGTTTTTTCTTCAGATATAGATTTATTGAAACATGAGACATGTCACATAAAAAAGGACAATCTGGGAATTCTGTTCAACTAGATGAAAATATTATCAATGACATTGCAGGTCAATTTAAGCTGATAGTTCAAAAATGATTGTATAACAAGTTAGAATGATCACTTTTCATACAGAAAATACTATAAAAGCAAAAAGCATCGATGCTGGTCATCCTGCAGTATTTGCAGTAGACCAGGGTTAACACTTTTTGCAGTTCCTAGATGGCCCCTTTTTGCTTGATGGGTCATAATATTTACAGCAGTGTCCGGCAAGAAAATGACATATTCATTCATTTAGCAAGTAGAAAGTATTTTGGACCATCGGCATGAATCTCACTTTTGCGTAATTTTTTTTTTCCAGATTTGAGAGACCCGAGCGTCGAGTTGTTACAGAACATGTTCAACCACAAACGTCATCCACAACAGCCCTTCATGACTCATTGAACTCGCGAAGAGACCAAACCTATCAGTCAATAGCTGCTGCTAAGGTACTGTAACTTAGCTTACATAAAGCTCTTAAGGCGCTGTCAAACTCTAGCGTAAAGAGCCAGCGTATGAGGAACGTATGGATTTTTTGGGCATACGCTGACATACGCTGAAACACGCTATGGGTACGCTGAAATATGTTTCTAGTACGCCGGGGCACGTCGGTGTACGCTGATGTACGTTGACGGCCAAAAATTTTTTTGAACATGCACAAAAATTTTCAGCGTATGCCGACGTATGAATTTTACGCTCATCATATGTTCCTCATACGCTGAACACGCTAGAGGTACGCTGAAGGTATGTTACTCCTAAGTCGAGTACGCTTCTCATACGTTGAAATTGAATGGGTCAGGAAACCTAGCGTTAGAGGAGCGTATAATGAACGTGTGTCTGAGGTGTGTCTAACGAATGGCTAACATTATAATAGTAGTTTTAACGACAGTCTAACATACTCATGTTATGCCTAACGTGTTCTGAGCGTACAGCAAACTTATCCCATGCGTATTACATGCGTATTTCCAGCGTGTTGGGGGGTATATATAGTCTCACATTTCCAAATCTGTATCAGTTTGTACCAGCAGTTCAGAGATGGAGGTTGCTGTGCTGCAACATCACCAAGATTTGTTACAGTTGGTAGTTGACCTCATACACTGAAAAGTTGCGCATATAAACAATTTTTCGAAATATTTGATACGGTCCTCAGACGCTGGCTCTATACGCTAGAGTGTGACAGCGCCTTTACATTTTTGATACTTATATCTATATGGAATGCTACAATAGTCGGCATATGTTAAGAGATGCATATCAGATGAGACTAAAGGTCGAATCTGTTGTTTCCCTCTTTACACATGCACCAAAACATGATCTGAACATATAAATGTAAACTGTTGTAATATTCCTTTTATTATATACCTAACCACAGTAACATAAATGTCATAAAATCAATAAAAATAAACAAAATTTTACAGAACTACATTTCATTGTACATATATGAACAATATTTATGATGGTGGATGAATATAAATATATAACATTATGTTTGCTTAGATAGTATGCATTTAGAAATGGTGGTTGTCACCCTCAAGCTGCTACAAAGAAAGAGACAACAACTGTGGTTTAAAGATTATTTCTTAAACACTGTTAAGGTATTCAGTAGCTGTTATTCAATGTCACTGTTCAAATCAGTACATTTCTTTTTGTTTTTAGTACGAGAGGCAAGTCAAAGTTGTGATTTTGAATCCCGATTCTTAAGTTCACAAGTGTTTTGTACTGTAACATAAATATGGAAATAAACTTTCTAAACAACACACATGTTTATATAATGAATATTATGCCGACAAAATCATAATCTGCATAGAAATAATAATGCCAATGTGTAGCACCTAAGAACCATGTTAAAGGTGGCCCTTCATATTTGGGGGCCCCCAGCTGGGCGGGGGGATAGAAATAGCTCAGCTGTCGCACTATAGCAGGGGTAAGACCCCCCCACTGTGCCTGCCTGTTTGCCGTGGGCTGCAACTCGTGTCGTTCGATGACGGGATCCTGGTGGTTGAGTGGATTCAGAGTATGGCCCTTTGATAGCTCTGTTTTTGCAACACACCACTTTGGCCTTGAACTGAACTAAACGAGGGGTCGGAAAGGCCCATCCTGATCAATCGGCTGGTCACGCCGAGCCCTAGGGTGTTTCTCTGTCTCTGTTTTCTTTTAGAAGTACATACACATAATAATAAAATTCATGTCTCTTCTCTACCATCAGTAGCTGTATGTCAAAACCCTAGAAGGCGGTGGCTCATGGGCTAATCGGGTGAAAGAATGGTGTTTGGTTGACACTTGTAAATGCCCAAAGACAGTCAATGCTTGGTGTGACATTCTGCGGGCCTACATTTGTCCAGTCTAGCCCTTTCACTTCGAGTATATCACCGATGTATCCTTGTCATGATCTGAGTTGGGTTTCCCCAGATCATGTCCCCTTGTTGGGCTCCGGGGCGGGTGGGGAACATCGGTGATGAACCCTATCAAATAAACATGGCAACACAAAAAAAAGCCAAGCGTGTTCTTTCTGACTCTGATTCAGAGTCAGACATATCATTCAATATAAACACAACATTTGCTCGTTTTATTGTAGTAGAGGCAGTTGATCCAACCAAGCCCATCTCAAAACTTTCTCCATTTGTTATAGAGAAGACAGTTTCTTCCATTTTAGGCACACCAAAATCTGTGAAAAAACTAAAAAATGACACTCTGCTTGTCGAATGTCATTCTCAACAGCAAGCCAAAAATCTCCTAGGTCATAAAAGATTTCACAATTTGGATGTAAAAGTGTACCCTCACAAAACTCTTAACACCAGTAAAGGAGTCATCAGATGTAAGGAACTTTCCTACTATGACTCGGTGGAAGAGATTAAAATTAACCTGAAATCTCAGGCTGTGTCTGAGGTCAAACGGATCTCCATTTTCAGGAATGGTATGCGTAGAGATACAAATACCTATATCCTTACCTTTTGTACACCAGTTCTTCCTGCTTCCATCAAAATAGGATTTCAATCTGTGAAGGTTGATGTGTATGTGCCTAACCCTCTGCGCTGTTATAAATGCCAGAGGTATGGCCATCACGAAACTAATTGCAAAAGCACACCTGTCTGTCCAAAATGTGCTTTTGAGGGCTCTGACCATGAGCCTAGTACTTGCAATAACCCTGTTCTCTGTTTTAATTGCAAGTCCAATCATCCAGTCTTTTCAAAAGAGTGTTCAGTCTGGAAGGATGAAAAAGAAATCCTATCTTTAAAATATAAAGAAAATATTCCTTTTGTGGAAGCACGAAAGATCCTTGAAAAACGCAGAAATGACCAAACATTGTTGAATTGTTCAACATCCTATGCAAAAGTGTCTTCTGCAACATCTGGAAAGGAACATTGCTCTACTTGTGAACTCTTGGCAAAGAAACTTCTTGAAAAGTTTCCAGAAATGGCCAATGAGTTAAAGAGCTTAGTTCCTGATATTCAACCTTCCGTACCTCCAAAGCCTCCAAAACAGACACAGCCTACTCCCAAACCCACCACTCCATCCACTACACTAAAAACACCATCTACCCCTTCTCAAAGTATTTCTTCAAAAAAACCTTCAAAGACATCTACCTCTATGCAAAACATCTCACAAAAAACTTCAAAACCATCTCCCCCTTCACAACAGACGCCAAAGAAACCACAAACTCCATCTTCAGAGTCTACAACCAAATCCATCTCATCTAAAGACAATCCTAATCATACACCCCGACCTCCAAAAAGGTCTTCTTCCAAATCTAAACAACAATCTAAAGATAACCAAGGATCTTGTGAAATCACAGTCAAAGTAAATGATCCTGTCCGTACCTCCAACAGATTTTCGGAGCTAGAGGACATGGATGCAGATACTGAAAATCTGGAAGGTGAGGCTTCAGATTCAGAAGCCTCTATCTGGTCCACTTCCAAAGATCTTTGGAACAAGGATTTTGACGCGTGGCAATCATCCAAAGCCGAGACATCTGTAATTAAATCTTAACCAGTCTATTTTAAAATGCACTGGTTTATGGCCTCGTTTTTTACTTTAGTCTTTATACTTTCCTCATGCACTATGGATACCATAATCCAGTGGAATTGTCGAGGTCTGAAGTCAAACTTTGACGAACTTTCACTTTTAATCAATGAGCACAAACCAGTTGCTGTTTGTCTGCAAGAAACCTTCCTTAAACGGGAGGAGGATATCACCATCAAATATCATTCTGTTTACAACAAGATTTTTATCGAAGGTGAAAAAGCCAGAGGAGGTGTTTCTATTATTGTAAACAACAACATTCCTCACAAAGTTATCTCTTTAAATACAAACCTGCAAGCTGTTGCTGTCAGGTTATCTATACACAGTGCTGTTACATTGTGTTCTTTATATCTCCCGCCAAGCATACCCATCAATGAGACCAATCTGAATGATCTCATTTCACAATTGCCATCCCCCTATATTCTTGCTGGGGACTTTAATGGTCACAATGTTATGTGGGGTTGCAATGACACCAACCAGAGAGGTCTCCAGTTGGAGAACTTCATTTCGAACAACTCTCTGTCTTTCATGAATGATAACAAATCCAAAACCTACTTGCATCCGGCAACTGGATCTTACTCTTCCATTGATTTAACATTATGCAGCCCAGTCTTACTTCCCAACTTTACTTGGAAAGTGACTGAGGATTTGTGTGGAAGTGATCACTTCCCCATTATCTTTTCATCTACACAACCGTCCAGCAGTGTACGACCGCAGAAATGGAAGCTTTCCAAAGCCAATTGGAATAAATTTGAAACCCTGTGTGAACAGACCATTACGCATGATAAATTTGGAAATTGCGATGATCCTGCAAAACTTTTTACTTCCCTATTAATTGATGCAGCTAAACAGTCCGTCCCTCAGACCTCGACAAACCCAAAACGACCTGACAAGCCTTGGTACAATGATGATTGTAAACAGGCTGTCAGAGACAGAAAACAGGCCCTTAGAAAATTTAATCTCAGGCCTACCAAAGACAATCTTAACTTATTCCGTATTTCCAGGGCAAAAGCCCGTCGTACCATGAAAGAAAATAAGCGCAAGGCCTGGAGACAATATGTCTCTAAGTTGAATAGTAGAACTACTACTAAAAAAACCTGGGATATGATCAGAAAGATCAATGGCAAAGGCCAGTCCCCTCTTAGTCACCTTGAAGTTAACAATACTTCATTGGAATCTCCCCAGGATATAGCTGATGCTCTTGCTGACACCTTTTGCAAAAAGTCTTCCTCTACAAACTATTCAGAAAAGTTTCAGAGGAATAAAGCTAGAGAAAAAAAGAAAAAACTTAATTTCAAGTCTTCGAATTCAGAGCATTATAATAAACTCTTCACTTTTAAAGAATTAAAATCTGCTCTGAATAAAGCTCATGATTCTTCTCCTGGTCCAGATAAAGTTCATTACCAGTTTTTAAAACACTTACCTTTTACTTCCCTCTCAGTTTTACTTGATATTTTTAATGATATCTGGCAGTCAGGTGATTTTCCTGCATCCTGGCGGGAAGCACTTGTCATTCCTATCCCAAAACCTGGCAAAGATGCTAGTGACCCGGCTAACTATCGGCCAATAGCTCTTACTAGTTGTCTCTGCAAGACCCTAGAACGTATGGTCAACGACAGGCTTGTCTGGTATTTAGAAAAACACCACCTCATTGTTGATGTACAGAGTGGATTTCGTCGCCAGCGTGGCACCATAGATCATCTTGTCCGCTTTGAAACCTTTGTTAGAGAAGCCTTTATTAATAGACAACATGTAGTATCTGTCTTTTTCGACCTTGAAAGCGCTTACGATACAACTTGGAAATACGGAATTATGAAAGACTTGCATGACTTTGGTCTTCGAGGCCGTCTTCCTCTTTTTATTTCAACCTTCTTGGATGAACGTCTTTTCCGCGTCCGAGTTGGTAATACTGTCTCGGGAGCCCGTGAACAGGAAATGGGTGTACCCCAAGGATGTATTCTCTCTGTTACACTTTTCAGTGTAAAAATAAACAGTATAGTTAAAGCTATCTGTCCTGGTGTAGAATGTTCCCTCTATGTTGATGACTTCGTTATATGCTTCAGATCTCGAAATATGAATATTATTGAGAGACAACTTCAGCAATGTCTCAACAAATTGCAAACATGGTCTGATGAAAATGGCTTCAAATTTTCAGAGTCCAAAACTAAGTGCATGCACCTCTGTAATCTACGAGGTGTTCACCCAGATCCTGAACTGTATTTGGACAAAACTAAAATTGAAGTCGTGTCCGAGTTTAAATTTCTTGGAGTCATCTTTGACAGAAAGCTTTCCTTCCTTCCTCACATCACTGCACTTAAAAAGAAGTGCAAGAAGGCTCTTAATCTTCTTAAGGTTGTGGCCCATTCTGAATGGGGAGCAGACCGTAAAGTCCTCTTGCGACTTTATCGGTCTTTAGTTCGCTCCAAATTAGACTATGGATCTGTTGTATACGGATCGGCCCGTAAATCCTATCTAAAAATCCTCGATTCTATACACCACGAAGGTCTGCGTCTTGTACTTGGAGCCTTTAGAACTTCTCCCGTCAATAGCCTCTATGTTGAGGCTAATGAACCTTCCCTTTCTTACAGGAGAGAAAAACTCTCACTTCAATATATTTTAAAACTTAAATCGAATCGTTTTAATCCAACTCATAACGTTGTCTTTAAACCTGAGTATAAACGCCTTTTTGAAAGGAAACCAAATGTTATTCCTCCATTTGGTATCCGCATGGAGCCTATTGTGGATAACCTTGGCATAGACACTGAGTCTATTGCCAACTATAAAATCTCTGAAATCCCTCCATGGACACTAAACAGTGCAGAATTCAGATTTGACCTTGCATCTGACAAAAAGTCTGTCACGGATAGAACTGTATTTCATGCTAGATACAATGAGATAAAGGAGCATTATTTTTCCTTCAAACCCATCTATACAGATGGATCTAAAGAAGGCAATTCTGTAGCAGCTGCCGCTGTTTATGGACAAAGGAGCTTAAAATGCCGCCTTCCAAACAACTCCTCTATCTTCTCTGCTGAAATTAAAGCAGTAGATCTGGCCCTTAATCTAGTTGAAAGTTCTATTCCCAACCGTTTTATTATCTTTTCAGACTCTTTGTCAACATTACAGGCCCTTTCAAATCAACGACTTGAGAATCCTTTAATCCGCAGTTTGCTTGAAAGGATCTCACAAATTTCTTCTAAGAATAGACTGGTGTTCTGCTGGCTTCCAAGTCATGTAGGCATCAAAGGCACTGAAAATGCCGATAGGTCTGCCAAATCTGCACTTAACCTTCCCATTTCAGATTTTAAAGTTCCACACACTGATTTTAAATCCTCCGTTTTATCACATATCCAATCTTCTTGGCAATCCCAGTGGGATGCTGATATTTTCAATAAACTGCATTCAGTTAAACCATCCCTTGGTGAATGGTATCCCGTTTACAGATCCGTTCGTCGAGAAGAAGTGATAATTGCATGACTTTGAATTGGCCATTCACGCATCACACATTCCTGGCTCTTGACAAGAGATGATGCCCCTGAATGTATACCATGCAATGCAACCTTTTCTGTAAAACATATCCTACTAGATTGCATTGACTTTCAGCCAGTTCGTTCAAAATATTTCAACGTCGATAGTTTGAAAAATCTTTTTGATTCTGTCAGCGTTGAATCTATTATCGCTTTCATAAAGGAGATTGGCATTTACAATAAACTGTGATATTTACTCTTGACTTTCTTACCCATCTTTTTACAACATTTTTTACTTCATTAATATTCATTTTGCATCTCCTTAATGGGAGGATTGGCTCTCTTGGAGACACCTTATCTCATTGGAGACAGGACCTCTTTAATGGGAGTATCTTATCCCATTGGAGGTTCCAATCTTTATCAGTTTTAACCTCATTTCCACGGAAAAACAATATTATCAGTCTTACCTTTTAACCTAAAGCTTTGGAGTAGGCAGGGACGCCCAGCCACTCAATATCATATTTTATGCACATTATAAATGACACATATTTTTTTTCATTTAAAAACTTCTTATCAAACCAGCATTGAGTTTAAACCTTTTTATCACATTCTTAAATCTTATCATTTAAAACTTTTGAGTATATAGGGATAGCCCTGTAACTCGATGATGCCCTTTATGCATTAAACTTTCTTAATTCAATTCTTTTATTGTCATTCAAACTTTAGTCAGTTTAAACAACTCCACGTTTATTATCTTTTAACATAGATATGCGCGCTAAATGACCAAAGTTGTCGATGCGCCATAAAACAACATTCATTCATTCATTCATTCATATTTGGGGACGAAAATTTTACAAAAATACAAAAAAATCATCCTTATACTCCAAAAGCCTTATAATTTTCATTCATAAAACCGCAATAGTCGAAAACCATCTGACAACAAAGAAATTAGAGACTTAATACAGCCCAGGTCGACACGGACGGGAAACACAGTCTATTTTTACAAGAGCAACTCGCTCATTTACATGCAGGAAATATAAAGACGAAGCTTCAAACATAGTGTCCGAAGAAGACATTATGGAAAATAACTACATGTTTTGGAATTTCAGCGCCAATAGTCACATACCAGTCACTTAACATACCCACAATGCTTTTTTAGCTCACTTGAGCACAAAGGGTTATTTGCCCTTGAATTAGAAAAATTGCTATATTTGACTTTGTTTTCACTCTAGCATCTACAATTATTAACCAATTGGCAAAAAACTTAGGTAAAATATACATGACCATAAGATCTCGGATGAGTTTGATTATGGATGTAATTGGACCAGAACTACTTGAGTTATTTGCCTTTGAACTAGAAAAATTTCTGTATATCACTTTGTTTACACTCTAGTATCTACAAATATCAACCAATTAGATCAAAACTTGGTCAAAAGATATATGACTGTAAGATCTCGGATGGGTTCAATTATGGTTGTAATCAGACCAGAACAACTGGAGTTATTTGCCTTTGAATTAGAAAGTTCTTTGGAATTTCCCTTTGATTGAAATTTTTACAGCATTTTATGCTTGTCTGGAATATAACTTTGTCATCTACAGCCTGAACATCTTCAAATTTGAAGGCACACAGGTGGGCACATTAGCTCATCACAATGACCTTGTGCTTTGGAGAATTGAAATCTAATTTCAACTTACTGGTAAGTCTTGTTTAACTTTCCGATTCTTCAGCACAAAGGTGTTCACAAACAACTGATTTCGAAATATGCATATTACCCACTAAATGCAATAGAATAAGTGTAATTTACAATTCTTTTATTTTAAAGCATTGTCACTTTCTACCCAGAATTGACTACTTTGAAGTCATACAGTCATGAAATAGCTTTGTCATATTTCAATGTGGGTTGTTTAAAAAATCTTAACTATTTCCAGGTCTCAGCTGTTGTCATATTATGTAATGGGATCCCTGCACTTTTAACTGCAGAAATATGCTGCTATTGTGTAATGCTTTTCTTAGCTACTATAAACAATGCAAGTCAAAAGTCAAGGTCAGGGTAAGGTTAGAGTTGCTTACAAATGTGAACAGCTTACAGGAAAAGGTTGATTCCGCCTATTTGCAAGTCCTATTTGTCAGAGAAAATATGCGAATAAGCGGTCGGCCACATAATCCGATGCCTCATTTCAGACCAGAAGTTACTCCAGAGATGCAGACACCTGTTTTTTTCTAATGACAGACGTTCAGCACTTGCATCCAGATCATATGATTATTTATCATTCTATAAATATGTGTGTTTCAAACTATATCAGTTTACAAAAAAAAAATTAGATTTTGTTTTCTTATTTTATTTACCGATCAATTGCATAAAGCACCAGAAACGATCCTGGCTGTTTGCTATGGTAATGCTGTGTTATGTGTGACATCATAGACTGGTTGCCTTACAGATGATTCCATTTTTATCCCCAGCCGTAGGCGGAGGGATATAGTTTTAGCGTTGTCCGTCCATCTGTCCGTCCATGTGTCCCTCCCGGCAAATATCTCCAATACCATTGGACGGAATTTCATGAAACTTTATACACATGTAAAATGACCCATTCTCCGGAGACATTCTTTTTTGTTTTTTTGATTTGATACAAAATGGCCGACTGAGAGCGATTTTAATTTTCACTTAAGTTTCAATTAAGTACATTTTTGATGTTTGGAGTCTTGTCTTCAAAAGTATAGAAAGTTTTTACATTGAACTTATCAAATCTGTCAATCTCCATTAGGAAATGCAGGGAAAAAAGTTTCACTTACATTAATCGTGCAACACCACAGTTATTTGCCCTTGTTTTTGTAATAAGGTGTCATGGAAAAAGCGGGTTTCATGTTATATTTCATTCCATTTCTTGTGAAGGCTACTCCTTCCACATTTCTTGACTGAATTGAATAGAATTTTCACAGAATATTTCTTGTCATGTGACCTATTGCATATTGTACATTTTGCAATTTGTGGCTGCATCATGAAAAAAGGGGGCTTCATGTTTTATTTCATTTTATTTCTTGTGAATGCAACTTGTCCCATATTTCTTGACAGAATTGAAAAAAAAATCACAGAATATTTCTCTTCATCTAACCTATCACTTATTCTCTAGGTTTTGCGATTTGTAGCTGCATCATGAAAAAAGGGGGCTTTATGTTTTTTTTCATACCATTTCTTGTGAAGGCAACTCCTCCCACATTTCTTGGCAGATTTGAATGGAATTTTCACATGATCATGTGACCTAACACAATGCCTCCCACATTTCTTGGCAGATTTGGATGGAATTTTCACATGATCATGTGACCTAACACAATGCCTCCCACATTTCTTGGCAGATTTGGATGGAATTTTCACATGATCATGTGACTTACGGCATATTGTCAAGGTTTTGGGATTTATAGCTGCATCATGGAATAAGGGGGCTTCATGTTATAATTTCATTTTTCACCAGAATCTCTTCAATTACTGGACATATCTCAATAGATTTGGATGAGATTTTCACAGATCATGCGACCTAGCACATGTCAGGGTTTTGCAATTCATCACTGTATCATGGAAAAAGGGGACTTGCGTCAAATTTAATTTTTTATCGGTGTATCTCCAACTTTTGCACATATTTTCATAGAAATTCATATTTTTATTGCTTGATCAAAGCCATTGACCAATGAGTCAATTGTGCATTCGTCTCTCCATGCATCAATCTGTTCGTAAACCTTTTAGATCACAAGTAATACCATATATCCATTCAGCTACCCAGGCAGGTGCTACAAATTTCAACACTTTAGTCTCTAGCTACCTGCTTGAAATAGCAGCAGTGTGGCAGCTTATATTGAGAGAGGGATATCTTCTAAAGTCCTCGACAAAAATTTATGAAACTTCATGCATGTTTTCCATGGGATAGTCCGTTGATACATTTTTTTTCCCACATATATGAAATCCTGAAATAAAAACAAATAAAGGAAATATACATAAAACTCCCAAAAAAAGGGGGTTTTATGTATATATCTTTTGTTTGTTTTCATTTTATGAAATGCCGAGTTCTGCAAAAAGGGTACTTAATGTATAATCCTGTTACGGACCTCTTTCACATTAATTTATGTAATGAAATCCTGTGCCATGGAACAAGGGAGCTTAATGTATAATTTCATCATGGACCAATAACAAAAAGGCCACATGTATATACAAAACACAATACCTCTTATAGGCTTGTATCAAAAAAGGTCTTTTTCGGCGGGGGATATCATTTCAACGAAATTGTAGCATATTAATTTAGGCCATACTGATCAAAGCAAAGCTACATAAGAAACAGTTTTCTGTGTTTTTCATAGTTTACATTCACGCCTGTCAAATTGTTTGTCACAAATTGGATTATTAATGAAACGTCAACAAACAGTTAAGTTCTATATTTTTCCCAGTTTGTAATGTAATAGGTGGTCAAAAAATATTGTGGCTCAACAGGGATTCGAACCCAGGGCCTCAGGAATACCGTTTCTGCACTCTAACCAACTGAGCTACCGAACCACATGTCGATATGGCCGTACGATATATCACCAAATACCTGTACCCAGCTACATTATACCTTTATTATACGCCCGAAGGGTCGTTTTATGTTATATCCCTGGTCGTCCGTCTGTCTGTCAGTCCGTCAGTTAGCAATTTCTTGTGTGCACAACTCCTCCTACAGTTTCCATCGGAATTATTTGAAACTTGGCACAATGAATCTCCATGATGTTTAGTTGTGCACCTGACTCTTAGAATTTGGATCGCTGTTTGCGTTCGAAAATTATCTGCCCTTGATTTCTGAAATAACCAGCTTTTCACTTTGAATTTTTGTTCAGGCCATAACTTCCATACTATAAAAGGTATTAACTTGGAACTTCATACACTGATAGAACCCATTATGGAAAAGTGCAGTACATATGAACCATAACTCTGCCACCTTTATTTTTTTAGTTATTGCCCTTTGTTAAATCAGAGTTTGAATTTTTGTCCAGGCCATAACTTCCAAACTTTAAAAGCTATTAACTTGGAACTTCATACGCTGATAGAACCCATTATGGAGAAGTGCAGTGCACATGAGCCATAACTCTGCCACCTTTATTTCTTTTTGAGCTATTACCCTTTGTTAATTTTCAGTGTTAATTTTCAGTTTTAATTTTTGTAAAGACCCTAACTTCCAAACTTCAAAATCCATCTTCTTGAAACTTCAAAGACTAATAAAACACATTATGAAGAAGTACATTGTGTAAGAACCATAACTCTACCTTCCTTCTGTTTGAGTTATTGCCTCTGTTAGTTTTCACTGAATTTTTGTGTGGGCCATAATTTTTGAAATATAAAAGATATGATCAACCTTCAAAGGCTGATAGAACACCTTGTGGATGACAGCAATTCACAAAATTTGTAACTGTGCCACCCTTATTTTTAGCTCACCTGAGCACACCATGCTCAAGGGGAGCTTTAAGGATTACCCGGTGTCCGTCGTGCATTGTCAACAATTCTTTAAATATCAGCTCCTCCTAAACCACTGGGCCAATTTGGACTTAACTTGGCTGGAATGTTTCTTTGGAAGTCCTCTTTAAAAATTGTTCACAGAATTTGATTCCGTCAAAAATTCTGGTTGCCATGGTAACCAAATGGAATTTTCTAAGAAATTCTTTAAAAAATCTTCTTCTCTGAAACTGCTGGCCAGATTTCAAAATAATTTCACAGAGATGTTCCTTGCATGGCCCTTTTAAAAAATTGTCCGTGAAATTTTGATCCGTCAAGAAACATGGCTCTGGTGAATGGAGGCTACTTGCACCATTATACAGAAATGAAGAAATTCTTAAAAATTCTTCTTTCCTGAAACTGCTGGTCAGATTTTGAAATAATTTCACAGAGATGTTCCTTGGGTGACCCTTTTCAAAATCGTTTGCGAAATTTTGATAGCTCAAGAAACATGGCTCTGGTGAATGGGGGCTACTTGCACTATATGGAATTGAAGAAATCTTGAAAATTCTTCTCTGAAATGGCTTGTCAGATTTTGAAATAATTTCACAGCAATGTTCCTTGGGTGACTCTTTTCAAAATTTGTTCTTGAAATTTCGATCTGCCCAGAAACATTGCTTTGGTGAATGGGGTCTACTACTTGCACTATACGCGGACATGAAGAAATTTCTGAAAATTCTTCTTCTCTAAAACAGCTGGTCAGATTTTAAAATAAATTCACAGAAATGTTCCTTGGGTGACCCTTTAAAAACTTTGTTTGCGAAATTTTGATCTGTCAAGAAACATGGCTCTGGTGAATGGGGGCTACTTGCACTATACCGAAATTAAAAAAATTCTTAAAAATTTTTCTTTTCTGAAACTGATGGTCAGATTTTGAAATGACTTTTATTTGTGACCTTTTGAAAACTGCTTGGCAAAATAATGATTTTTTTTCCCTCAAAGTTTCAATATCTCAAAAAAAAAAAGGCTGTGGTCCTCTAAAAAATTCAGGTGAGTGATCCAGGGCCTCTTATTTGAGCTATTGCCCTTTAATATTTTTCGCATATCATGGAGAGTAACTACTCTTCATTCATGGCCCATCCGTCATTTCAACTCATTTCACTGACAAGCCCCTTCGGGTGAATATGCGCCGCTCTGCGAAGCTCTTGTATCTATCTATGGGATAGACCAGAATACTACATACTTCCCCGCCACATGAAGATTTGTCCATGAATCCCTCAATCACTACTACCCTATCTCTCTAATAAATGTGTTATTTACATTGGGCGCCAATGTAACAGTTGGTGAAGAATTACCGCGGCTCAACTGGGATTCAAACCCAGGGTCTCAGGAATACCGTTCCTGCACTCTAACCAATGGAAGTACCAAACCACATGTCGATACGGCCAAATATCACCAGATACATACCTGCCGATATTACCAAATACATTACTGTACCCGGCTACATTACGTCTTTACATCTATGTGATAGACCAGTATACTACATACTCCCCTGCAACTTGAAGATTCGTCCACAAATTCTTCAATTACTGTTACTTTATCTCTCTAATAGTTGGGGTTTTTTTTACATTGGGTGCCAAATGTAACAGGTGGTGAAAAATATCGCGGCTCGACTGGGATTCGAACCCAGGTCCTCAGGAATACCGTTCCTGCACTCTAATCAACTGAGCTACCGAACCATATGTCAATATAGCTGCACGATATATAACCAAATACCAGTACCAAGCTACATTATACCTTTACATCTATCTATGGAATAGACCAGTTTACTACAGTAACAAGTTGGCTTCTTTAACAAAGATGAAAGAAGCCAGTAGAAGTCAGCATCAGTGTTTTCAAATAGTTGATTGGCTTTCAATTTCAATATATATTGGTACATGTAAACAAACGGGTAAAAAAGCTGCTACATAGAAACCTCATATATGCTTTACATGACGACAATTTGACCTTCTTGTTGTGTTTTCAAGTTGCATGTTCTTGTCCAGCGGTATTCTTTTTCTTTTTTAACAAAATTCTTCTTATTTTTTCTTCTGCTTGGAATATTTGCTTAATAAAAAAAACTGCAATTATTAGAGAGGTTATTTGCAGCCATGGCAAATTACTAAATTAAATCTTTTCTGAAATTTGTCATTTATAAAAACAAACCACTTCTATTTCCTGTTTCGGTGTTTTTACTTCGCTTTATTTACAAAATCATGACGAAACAGACTGTGTATCAGAATAATTACGCTAGAAGAAATAGAATTAGACAGCAAATTCTGTGGCAGTCTGCCTTTAAACTGGCCACTGTTGGAGAGGTCTGATCTGATGACCTCTCCAATAAATCTGATTGGTGATAGTTTATTACGATCAGTCTTTCTTGTAAAAGGTGAAGTGCGGAATTTGTTTTCCAGGTGCTTTCGGAGAGCGTAGATCAAGTTCAGACTGCACAGAACGAGGAGTCTAATCTTAGAACGTATACATCAGGGTTTTTTAGCTCACCTGAGCATGAAGTGCTCAAGGTGAGCTATTGTGATCGATCAATGTCCGTCGTCCGTCTGTTCGTCTGTCGGTTCATAATTACAAAAAAATCTTCTCCTCCTAAACTAGATATCAGATTTCAGTCAGACTTCACAGAAATGATTCCTAGGTGATACACTTTCAAAATACTTCAAAAGATTTTAATTCCATGAAGAATTCTGGTTGCCATGGCAACCGAGTGAAAAAACTTTGTGAAAGATCTTCTCGTCCGAAACTGTAAGGGCTAAAGCTTTCATATTTGGCATTATCTAATGGCCCTGTACCAAAATACTTCAAATCATTGCTCTAGTGTTGAAATTAGCCCTATGTTGTGGGTTCTCAGATTTCACAGAGAGATAAAGAAGGAAATCTTAGAAAATCTTCTTGCCATAATGGCTAGAGCTCTCATATTTGGCATGTAGCATCATCTAGTGGCCCTCCACTGAAATACTTCAAATTATTGCCCTAGTGCGGAAATTGGCCCTATGTTGTGGGGTCTCAGATTTCACAAAGAGATAAAGAAGGAAATGTTAGAAATTTTTTTTGTCCCAATATATTTCCCTGCTGTGAAAATTAAACGTATGTTGTTGGTCTTGGATTTCACATAGAGACAAGGAAGGAAATCTTTAAAAACCTTCTTGTCCAAATGGTAATGGCCAGAGCTTTCATATTTGGCATGTAGCATCATCTAGTGGCCCTCTACGAAAATACTTCAAATAATGTCCCTGATGAAAAGAATTGGCTCTATGTTGTGGGTCTCGGATTTCACATAGCGATAAAGAAGGAAATCTTAGAAAATTTTCTTGTCCCAAACCGTAATGGCCAGAGCTTTCATATTTGGCATGTAACATCATCTAGTGGCTTTCTACCAACATACCTTAAATTATGGCCCTAGTGTTGAAAATGGCCCTATATTGTGGGTTCCCGGATTTCACATAGCAATAAAGAAGGAAATCTTAGAAAATCTTCTTCTCCCAAACCATAAAGGCTAGAGCTTTCGTATTTGGTATGTAGCATTATCTAGTGGCTCTCTACCAAAATACTTCAAATTATGGTCCTGGTGTGAAAGTTAGCCCTATGTTGTTGGTCTCAGATTTCACATAGAGATAAAGATGGAAATTTTTAAAAGTCTTCTTGTGAGCACTCTTGAGACCACATTTCTTGCCAAGCTGAATTGAAAATTGGTTAGAATGTTTGTCTCAATAAAATCTCACATGAGTCTGCATTGAATGCTTGTTCGGAATATAACTTTGTCATCTCAAGTCAGAACGACTTCAAAATTGGTATGCATGTTTGTTGTGATATTACCGAGTACACAGTTCAAGTACAATAACTCTACCTATCATGGATTTTGAGTAATTCCACTTTGATCTTTATCTTAATAGTATTGTTTGCTTGTCCAGAGTGGAATTTTGAAGTCTCAAGTCAAATTTTTTGTTACATTGCCTGCCCTTTGCAACTACTATACCTCCTTTACAACTGGCAGTGGGGTTGCATATCTTGCGACAGGCAGCAACCAGTGAAGTAAACTGCATAGAAAATTAACGCATCAATGCTGCTAAACAGCCACTGACTTATCATGCTTAATGTTCAAGATGTGGGTAATTTTGTAATGTTTTGTAACTGTTGTTACACTTTCTAAATGAAAAGAAAGACATGAAACAAGCCAAGACTTTATATCTGTAATAATTAAATTATGAAAGCAGGATCGACATGAACTTGTTGTTTGTATGCTGCTACATTGATTTATATCTTCAATTCTTGTACACAATGAAATTCAACTTTTTATATGCCCGAAGGGTCGTATTATGTTATACCCCCGGTCGTCCGTCCGTCCGTTAGCAATTTCTTGTGTGTGCAACTCCTCCTACAGTTTTCATCGGAATTGTTTGAAACTTGCCACAATGAATCTCCATGATGTCTAGTTGTGCACCTGGGTCTTAGAATTTTGATCGCTGTTTGCGTTCCAAAATTATCTGCCCTTGATTTCTGAAATAACTAACTTTGCACTTTGAATTTTTGTTCAGGCCATAACTTCCATACCATGAAAGGTATCAAATTGAAACTACATACAATGATAGAACACATTATGGAGAAGTGCAGTGCACATGAACCATAACTCTGCCACTTTTATTTTTTGTGTAATTGCCCTTTGTTAATTTTCAGTTTGAATATTTGTCCAGGCCATAACTTCCAAACTATAAAAGCTAATAACTTGCAACTTCATACACTGATAGAACACATTATGGAGAAGTGCAGTGCACATGAACCATAACTCTGCCATTGTTATTTTTTTAGTTACAGCCCTTTGTTAATTTTTAGTTTGAATTTTTGTCCAGGCCATAACTTCTAAACTATAAAAGCTATTAACTTGGAACTTCATACACTGATAGAACACATTGTGGAGAAGTACATCGCACATGAACCATAACTCTGCCACCTTTATTTTTTTAGTTATTGCCCTTTGTTAAATCAGAGTTTGAATTTTTGTCCAGGCCATAACTTCCAAACTATAAAAGCTAATAACTTGCAACTTCATACACTGATAGAACACATTATGGAGAAGTGCATTGCACATGAACCATTAACTTTGCGACCTTTATTTTTTTAGTTATTGCCTTTTGTTAATTTTCAGTTTGAATTTTTGTCCAGGCCATAACTCCCAAACTTTAAAACCTATCATCTTGAAACTTCAAAGACAAATGGAACACATCATGAAGAAGTGCACTGCACAAGAACCATAACTCTGCCATCCTTCTTTTTTAGTTATTGTCCTTTGTTAGTTTTCTCTTTGATTTTTCGTCTGGGCCATAATTTCTAAAATATAAAAGCTATAATCTTGAACCTTTCAAAACTGATAGAACACCTTGTGGAGAACAGCAATTCACAAAATTTGTAACTGTGCCACCCTTCTTTTTTTAGCTATTGCCCTTTAATATTTATCACATATCATGGAGATTAAATACTCTTCATTCATGGCCCTTCCGTCATTTCAACTCATTTCACTGACAAGCCCCTTCGGGCGTATTTGCGCCGCTTTGCGAAGCTCTTGTTATCTTTTTTATTAACCTTTTTTTCATGAATGATTGAAATTTTTCATTGTCATACTCCATGGAATTGCTATTAAACACCCGAATTTCAAATCATGTTATCTAAATAGGAAAAGGATTGCTGCTGGACCAACGCTTTCAAATAAACGAAAATCATGATAAACAAGGTTGGGATTAAGTGGAATCCACTGTACTTTCAGAGGCATCAATCACTTACCTGAAAGGATTTGTAGACTGGAAAGTGTGAAAAACAATGTGGGAAAAGGAGGAAATGCCGATTACCAGAATTTTCTCTCTTTCCACAATTTCCTCAAAAGGCTTCTTTCTCAGATTTTTTACTGTGTAGTAAAGGGTGAAATATCTTTCTTGTTAGGGGTTAAGTGCGACAGTGTCCATTTTCTATAGAACTGAATAATTGGGCTGACAAATGCAGTGTATGGAAATAATGGGACCACAGATTACACTCAACTCTTTACCATTTGCCAAAATATTAGACAAGGAGCAAATTAAAAACAGATTAATAGTTATGTAGTTTCATCCTGTGGACCCCTACTTATAATATTCTGATTATAAAACTGGGATCAAAATTGCCCCTTCCCTAGGGGTCACCAGTTGGACATGGGCTTATTCAGTGTAAACTTCAAATATCTTTTTGATTCTGATGCCAAAGGCTACTTATTTAGCATGCTACTGCATACTTAAGACCTCTTCCAAGATTTTTCCATTTATAGCCCTGGTATCAAAACTGGTATGAACCCATGGAGTCACATGTTTTATAGGGACATATCTTCATCTAATAAATCTGTAGTAAGATTGAAGATTGTTCAAAGTACAACTCAGGGAGGGGGTGGGGGGGTTAACACATTTTACGAAGGCATAAAAAAAATGAAAACGTAAAGAATCTTCATGAAGTCAAAAAAAGTCACAATGCTCTATGTTTACTGATCAATTATATTGGTATTTCCATTCTGTTACACCCCGTTTACACAGACTGTCGGGCTTACATCAATTTCAAATCGGTCTAATTATTTCAATTTTTTTCGCTTTTTTATCAGTTGTCATAGGTGACTTTATTTCAAGCTATTTGTGTAAACGGGTATGGGCGATAAACAGGTGTTCAATCGGTCTTAAAAATATTCCATCTTGTGCTGGTAGAGGCCCAATTGGGATCTGACCGGTGATTAACCCTTTCCCAAACAATCCCTGGTTTTTACAGGTCAGGGATGGAAGCCTTTTGAAAACATTGTGGGAAAAGGAGAAAATGCTGGTAACCAGCATTTTCTCCTTTTCCCACAATGTTTTCTACCCTATCATATAGAAAAATCATCTCTTTAACAACTGTTAATTTGTCATCTGCAAAATGCTTTCAGTATGGTGTGGTCCAAAAGCTGCCGTTTGGGAAAGGGTTAAAGATATTTTCATCAATTGAATTCTAAAATGCCGTCGGATCTCATCGCTTGTCAACCGGTGTTCAGTCGGGTATATCGGTGATCAATCGGTGTTTGATCAGTGGTAAAACATTTTCTGTCGTAAGTGGTCGGTGGTACATATGAGGTAATCTGTCGCAGATCGGTGGTATCTGTGTTAAAGAGCTTCCATATCACTTATCACAAGTTGTTGTCGGTTCTTTCAACAAAAAATGTGTATAAGTGATGAGAACCGATTAATTTCATGCAGTTCACTGGCTGACGGCATGGAGGGTGGAAGAGCAATCGAGCAGTTTGGCCTTCTGCTGCTGCAGCAAGCCCTTCTCAATGTCAGACAGGCTATTCAGCTAGTCCATGGGCCCAGAGAAGACCATAAGCGCCGTCGTAGGAGACAAAGGAGGTGGTTGACGACCGCTTGCACTCCTGCTACCACGGCATCAACCTTTTCCCTTCACGATGGAGTCTTCTTGGACTTCCAAGACTTTGTTAGAGACAAACTTTGCTGACGGATTTATGGAAGTTTCCTTTGATCCACATACTAAGACAATTCGAAACTTGTCACAGAATTGTTACAGAATCAATCGGATATGGCGCTGGTCAATTATTGTGGAAACTGAAATAAAATGCCTGTTGCGCATGTAACAGTGTGTCTCATGGATTCCATATATCGATTCTCAGCTTTTTACATCGGTGATTAGTATCAGTTCATCAGTGGCTCTTCGGTGGCTTGTCGATGGCCTATAGGTGATATCGGTGGTAGATAAGTTGTCAATCGGTTAATTTGTAATATTTTCACCGATCGAGAATTTTAAGCATGTTTAAAAATCTAAATCGGTAACTTTTCATCGATGAAATTCATCTTTTCCCGATAGCTTTTGATAGGTTGAGAATAGGTGGCCAATATGTGACATCGGAGGTAAATAGGTTTTTGTTGGCTCCCTCCCTACTTCGGTTAAAAAGACCACCGATTTACCAGCGATAGCTCTGTGTAACCAGGGTTTTGCAAGGATATAAGTTGATATTTCAGGTGCTTTATGCTCTACAGGCTACATTTCCAGTCAGATATTTATAAAACTTATTTAGACAAACAGATGAGTTTGAAAGAGGGTCGTGTGGGGTCAAAAACAAGGTCAGCAAGTCAAATTGGAAAACTGTGTGTATAATTTAGAAACTAATTTTGCAGTCCAATCTTCATTAAGATTATTCACAATATGATGGTAACTCAAACAAATTAGAGACATGAGGTCTAAACCTAGGTTCATTTAGGGCTATTATGGCCCATTTTGTTACCTTGTTTGAAAATGATCTACTTAATTTGGCTAAGGAATGCTAAGTAGGTCAAAACTAGGTAAAAAGCTTCAAGTTTACTCTACCTTTTGTTTACCACCTTTTGCGTGCTTTTTTAGCCCACATGAGCACAACATGCTCAAGGGGAGCTTTTAGGATCACCTTGTGTCTGTCATGCATTGTGCGTCATCAACAATTCTTTAAACATCACCTCCTCCTAAACCACTGGGCCAATTTGGACCAAACTTGGCTGGAATGTTCTTTGGGAGGTCCTCTTTGAAACTTGTTCACAGAATTTGATTCTGTCAAAAAAACTGTGGTTGCCATGGCAACCAAATGGAATTTTCTAACAAATTCTTTAAGAATCTTCTTCTCTGAAACCGCTGGACAGATTTTAAAATAATTTAACAGAAATGTTTCTTTGGTGACCCTTTTCAAAAACTGTTTGTAAATCTTTGATCTGTCAAGAAACATGGCTCTGGTGAATGGGAGCTACTTGCACAATACATAGATTTCTTAAAAACTGTTCTTCCCTGAAACTGCTGATCAGATTTTGAAATAATTTCACAGGGATGTTCTTCGGGTGACCCTTTTTAGCTCACCTTAGCACAAAGTGCTAAAGATGAGCCATTGTGATTTCCCTATGTCGGGCGTCCGGCAACAATTTCTTTAAACATCTTCTCCTAAACCACTGGGCCAGTCTTGGCAGAAATGTTTCTTGGGTGAACTCTACCAAAATTGTTCAAAGAATTGAATTCCACCTATAACTCTGGTTGCCATGGCAACAAAAAGAAAAGAAAAAAATCTCCAAAATCTTTGAAAATCTTCTTTGAAACTGAAAGGCATAGAGCTTTGATATTTAGTATGTGGTATCTCCTAGTGGACCTCTACCAAGTTAGTTCAAATTATGCCCCTGGGGTCTAAACTGGCCGCGCCCCGGGGGTCACAAGTTTCAGCATAGGAACAAAGAAGGAAAACTTTTAAAATCTTCTCAGAAACTAGAAAGCGTAGAGCTTTGATATTTGGTCTGTTGCATCTCCTAGTGGACCTCTACCAAGTTTGTTAAAAATTTATGATGCCCATAGGGTCTAAACTGGCCTGCCCCGGAGGTCACAAGTTTGAGCATAGGAACAAAGAAGAAAAACTTTAAAAATCTTCTCCTCTGAAACTAGATGGTGTAGAGCTTTGATATGTGGTATGTGGTATCTCCTAGTGGACCTCTACCAAGTTTTTTTCAGATCATGCCCCTGGGGTCAAAACAGGCCCGCCTCGGGGGTCACAAGTTTGAGCATAGAAACAAAGAAGGAAAACTTTAAAAAATTTTCTTCTCTGAAACTATATGGCATAGAGCTTTGATATTTGGTATGCGGCATCTCCTAGAGGACCCATACCAAGTTTTTTCATATAATGTCCTTGGGGTCAAAACTCATCCAGCCCCGGGGGTCATAAGTTTGAACATAGGAACAAAGAAAGAAAATTTTAAAATTCTTCTTCTCTAAAACTAGAAGGCATAGCGCTATGATACTTGGCATGTAGCAATTCCTAGTGGACCTCTAGGAATTGTTCATATTATGTCCTTGGGGTCAAAACTGGCCCTGCCCTTGGAGTCACAGGCTTGAAGATGGCAACAAAGAAGGAAAACTTTTGAAATCTTCTCTGAAACTTGAAGGTGCAGAGCTTTGATATTTGGTATGCAGAATCTTCTAGTGGACCTCTACCAAGTTCGGTCATATGATGTCTCTGGCGTCAAAACTGGCACTGCCTCGGAGGTCACAGATTGGAACATAGGAACAAAGAAGGAAAACTTTAAATTTATTTTTCTCTTAAACTGGAAGGTGTAGAGCTTTGGTATTTGGTATGTAGCGTCTTTGAGTGGACCTGTACCAAGTTTGTTCCAAGGATGCTGCTTTGGTCAAAACTGGCCCAGCCCCGAGGACTACAAGTTTGAACATAGGACAAAGAAGGAAAATTTAAAATTCTTCTTTGAAACTGGAAGGTGTAGAGCTTTGATATTTGATTGCACTATGTCCAGTGTCTGTCGTCCAGTTTCCATTCTCCGTCAACAATTTCTTTAAACATCTTCTTCTCCTACACCACTGGGCCAATCTTGAAACTTGGCAGGGATGTTCCTTTGGTGAAGCTTTACCAAAGTTGTTCATAGAATTGAATTTCACTCATAAGCTATAGTCTAAGGTGAGCGTGCTGGGTCCAATGGCCCTCTTGTCAAAAACTATTCATGTAATTTTGATCCATCAAGAAACATGGCTCTGGTGAATGGGGGCTACTTGCACTATAGGGAAATAAAGAAATTCTTAAAAATTTTTCTTCTCTCAAACGGCCGGTCAGATTTTGGAAATAATTTCACATAGATGTTCCTTGGGTAAGCCCTTTTAAAAATTGTTCATGAAATTTTGATTCGTCAAGAAACATAGCTCTGGTGAATGGGGGCTACTTGCACTATATGGAAATGAAGAAATTCTTGAAAATTCTTCTCTGAAAAAGCTGGTCAAATTTTAAAATAATTTCACAGAACGTTCCTTGGATGACCCTTTTCAAAAGTTGTTTGCAAAATTGTGATCCATCAAGAAACATGGCTGTGGTGAATGGGGGCTACTTGCACTATGCGGACATGAAGAAATTCTTAAAAATTCTTCTTCTTTGAAATGGCTGGTCAAATTTTAAAATAATTTCACAGAAATGTTCTTTGAATGACCCTTTTCAAAATTGGTTTGCGAAATTTTGATAGGTCAAGAAACATGGCTCTGGTGGCTGGGGGCTACTTGCACCATATGGAAATTAAGACACTCATAAGAATTCCTTTCAGCTCACCTGAGCACAGTGTGCTCAAGGGGAGCTTTTAGATCACCCGGCGTCCATCATCTGTGTGCGTAGTCAACAATTCTTTAAACTTCAACTCCTCCTAAACCAAAGGGCCAATTTGGACCAAACTTGGCTGGAATGTTCCTTGTAAGGTCTTCTTGAAAAGATGTTCACAGAATTTGATTCCGTCAAAAACTCTGGTTGCCATGGCAACCAAATGGAATTTTCTAAGAAATTCTTTAAAAATCTGTTCTCTGAAACCAAATTTTAAAATAATTTCACAGAGATGTTCCTTGGTTGACCCTTTTCAAAAATTGTTTGCGAAATTTTGATCTGTCAACAAACATGGCTCTGGTGAATGGGGGCTACTTGCACTATACAGAAATGAAGAAATTCTTAAAAATTCTTCTTCTCTGAAGCCACTGGTCAGATATTAAAATAATTTCTCAGGGATGTTCTTTGGGTGACCCTTTTCAAAAATTGTATGTGAAATTTTGATCTGTCAAGAAACATGGCTCTGTTGAATGGGGGCTTCTTGCACTATGGGGACATGAAGAAAGTCTTGAAAATACTTCTTCTCTGAAATAGTAGGTCAGATTTTTAAATAATTCCTTGGAGATGTTCCTTGGTTGACCCTTTCCAAAAATCGTTTGCAAAATTTTGATTGGTCAAGAAACATAGCTCTGGTGAATGGGGGATTCTTGCACTATCTGGAAATGAAGAAATTTTTGAAAATTGTTCTTCTCTGAAACGGCTGATCAGATTTTAGAATAATTTCACAGCAATGTTTGTTGGGTGACCTTTTTCAAAAATTGTTCGCGAAATTTTGATTCTTAAAAATTCTTCTTCTCTCGAATGGCTGGTCAGATTTTGAAATTATTTCACAGAGATGTTCTTTGGGTGACCCTTCCAAAAATAGATCGCAAAATTTTGATTTGTCAAGAAACATGGCCCTGGTGAATGGGGTCTATTCGCACTATGAGGACATGAAGAAATTCTTGAAAATTATTCTTCTCTGAAACAGATTGTCAGGTTTTAAAATAATTTAACATAGATGTTCCTTGGGTGACCCTTTTCAAAATATTTTTGCGAAATTTTGATTGGTCAAGAAACATGGCTCTGGTGGATTGGGGCTACTTGCACTATATGGAAATGAAGAAATTCTAAAAATTATTCTTCTCTGAAATGGCTGGTCAGATTTTGAAATAATTTCACAGCAATGTTCTTTTGGTGACCCTTTTCAAAATTTTGATCGTTAAGAAACTTTGCTCTGGTGAATGGGGGTTACTTGCAGTATAGGGACATGAAGAAATTCTTAAAAATTCTTCTTTTCTGAAACAGCAGGTCAGAATTTAAAATAAATTCACAGAAATGTTCCTTGAATGACCCTTTTAAAAAATGTTTGCGAAATTTTGATCCATCAAGAAACATGGCTCTAGTGAATGGGGGCTACTTGCAGTACATCAAAATTAAGAAATTCCTAAAAAGTCCTCTTTTCTGAAACTGATGGTCATATTTTGAAATGACTGATAGGTGACCTTTTGAAAATTGCTTGGCAAAATAATGATTTATTTATCCAATGTTTCAGTACCTCAAAAAAAAAAATAGGCTATGGTCCTCTCAATAATTCAGTTGAGTGATCCAGGGTCATCTTGGACTTCTTGTTAGCTCCACTGGCCAAAGGCCAGCAAGCTATTGTCATGGCATTGTGTTCGTCATGCGTGTGTGCGTCCGTTCGTGCGTCGGTAACTTTTTATTTAAAAAAATTCTCCTCAGAAATTATTAACTGGATTTTTACCAAATTTCACAGGAATGTTCCTTAGGTGGTCCTCTTCCAAATTCCTTCAAATAATTGTGTTCCATGAAGAATTCTGGTTGCCATGGCAACCAAAGTATATCAAACGTTGAGAATGCTGAAGTGCTATTTGTCAATGAAACCCGTTGTGTGGAATAAACCATTACCACTCAATCCCTACTTTTGACGCCCCTGAGAAAGAAGCCTTTTGAAAACCCTGTGGGAAAAGGAGAAAATGCTGGTAACCAGCATTTTCTCCTTTTCCCACAGTGTTTTCTACCCTTCCCAAAACAAATTTCAATTTTTCAGTCACATTTATTTTGTCGTCTGCAAATGCTTTGAATTTGGACCAGTCTAAATATTTCTTGTGTGGTAATGGGTTAATAGTTTGAAAGAAAAAGAGACATATTGTTCAATTATTTGCTTAGAAGTCGACCCATCAAATGAATACCTTTTTGGATGAAGGGAGAGTAACTTAAAATTATAAGTTTGGAAATATCTTAAGCCTTTTACATTAAATTTCCAACAAATAAATTTACAATCAATTACTTCGATCTATAAATATTCATGAGTAATCAAATAGAATAGGGCGCAGTCATAGGACAAACAAGCTATGGAATGAATTTGTTTTGGAATGAAAAAGCCCAGGGTCAGTAAGCAAATTTGTATCATTGCGCCAATTAAAGGCTAAGAGCGAGAGAAGCTTTTTTATCCCACGCTGAAAGGCATCGGGGGATATGGTAATAGTCTCCGTCTGTCCTTCCGTCATTCCGTCCTTCCGTCCCACATTTTTGTCCGGAGCATATCTCCAAAAGTATTTGAGATATCATCTTCAAACTTCACAAGTGGATAGATCTCATTAAGGAGGTGTGGTAATAGTTCATGAACACGGAGTTCATGAACTGCCAGTTCACGAACAACTACATGACAGTTCAAGAAATTTTCTACCAGTTCTTGAGTAGTCCATGAACAGTTCATGAACCGAAAACATGCACCATGAACTGTTCATGAACTCAAGAACTACTTTTCGCAGGGGATGCCAATGCTTCAGAGAGAGTATAAGAAAGAATACCAGTTTATTATGTTTCTAATTGCTTGTTTTTCAGCCTGACCAGCTACAGAAACAGAAATCAGTGACCAGTGAAAATGGAGATACAGAGAGCCTATGGAAAGGTGTTAGAAATTTTGCCACAATGTTTATGGAAGATGGTCTGGAGGAGGAGGCAGCACAGGCACCTGTGCCAGTTGATGGTGTGGATTACAACTTAGGGAAGATTCAGATAGCTCTGAGCTATGATTTTCAGACATTGACGTTGACACTAAAAATACTTCAAGCCTCCGGGCTGCCTGCCAAGGATTTTACGGGAACTAGTGACCCATATGTGAAAATTTTGTTGTTACCAGATAAAAAACACAAACTGTTAACAAAAGTGAAAAAGAAAAACCTGAACCCAAGATGGAATGAATGTTTTTTATTTGAAGGTAAGTACATCTATATTGTGCTACTTGGTTACAGCAGCTTCGTCCTTGATTGTAGTGGTGTACTTTTTAGCTCACTTGAGCACAACATGCTCAAGGGGAGCTTTTAGGATTACCCAGTGTCAGTTGTGCATCATCAACAATTTTTTAAACATCAACTCCTCCTAAACCGCTGGGCTAATTTGGACCAAACTTGGCTGAAATGTTCCTTGGGAGGTCCTCATTAAAATTTGTTCACAGAAAATGATTCTGTCAAAAACTCTGGTTGCCATGGCAACCAAATGGAATTTTCTGAGAAATTCTTTAAAAATCTTCATCTCTGAAACCACAAGCCAGATTTTAAAACAATTTCACAGAGATGTTCCTTGAATGACCCTTTTTGCGAAATTTTGATAGATCAAGAAGCATTGCTCTGGGGAATGGGGACTACTTGCACTATACAGAAATAAAAAAAATTCTTAAAATCCTCTCTGAAACTGCTGGTCAGATTGTGAAATAATTTCACAGCCATGTTCTTTGGGAGACCCTTTTCAAAATTTTTTCGCAAAATTTTGATTTATGAAGAAACATGGCTCTGATGATGGGGGCTACTTGCACTACAAGGAAATTAAGAAACTTTAAAAAATTCTTTTTCTCTAAAACTCGTTGTCAGATTGTAAAATAATTTCAAGATAATGTGACAGTTTTCAAAAGATGTTCGTGAAATTTTGATCCATCAAGAAACATGGCACTGGTGAATGGTGGCAACTTGGACTATACAGACATGAAGAAATTCTTGAAAATTCTTCTTCTCTGAAATGGCAAGTCAGATTTTAAAATAATTTCACAGAAATCTTCCTTGAATGACCCTTTTTGCGAAATTTTGATAGATCAAGAGACATGGCTCTGGTGAATGGGGGCTACTTGCACTTTACATAAATTAAGAAACTCTTAAAAATTCTTCTTTTCTGAAAGTGCTAGTAAGATTCTGAAATGACTTTTACAAGTGACCTTTTGAAATTGCTTGGCAAAATAATGATTTTGTTTCCAGTGTTTGAATACCTCAAAAAAAAAAAATTGGCTATGGTCCTCTCAAAAATTCAGGTGAGAAATCCAGGGCTATCTTGGCCCTCTTGTTACAGTTTTATGTACACCTGATATTTCAAAACACTTATCCCTAAGTGCTCAATTATTTTTATGCTTCCCGAAGGGCAAGCATATAGTCGCCGCTTCGTCTGTCTGTCCGTCCGTATGTCTGTCCGAAGCCTTTTTCCACAGCCCCTGGACCAAATTAGATAAAACTTCATATATGAACTCCTTAGGGTAAGGTGCCGATAAAACTTTCCTGTTTTTTTTTTTTTTTTTTTTTTTTTTTTTTATTTTGACCCCATGTCATGGAAAAAAGGGGCTTAATGCAAAATTGCAATTTTTACTAATATCTCATTCAGTTTTTGTCAAAATTTCATGAAACTTCATGGTTATATAGAATATGGAAAGTTTCAGCATGCGCCCTTGCTATTTTTATGCTCCCCGAAGGGCAAGCATATAGTCGCTGCTTCGTCTGTCCGTCCGTCCTTCCGTCCGAAGCGATTTCCCCACAACCCCTGGACCAAATTGGATAAAACTTCATATATGAACTCCTTGGGGTAAGGCGCCGACGTCTCTTTCCCGGATTTTCAATTTGACCCCATGTCATGGAAAAAAGGGGCCTGTTTCTCAATTTCAGGCTGCGTCTCGGGAAAAGGGGGCTTCATGTTAAAAATTGTTTTATGTAATATTTACTACATGACTGCTCAAAATTTTATGAAATTTTGAATTTTGAATTATTATTTAAAAATGCCACAAATCACACACCCTTTGTTTTTATTTCAATGATCCAATATTGTCTTATGGGAAAAGGGGATTAAAGGGGGCTTATTGGGCTTATTGTCCTCTACAAGTTTGTGTTGGCTATCTCTAAGATAGTAATTGCCTTTTCACTTCAAATGTTGGGGGGCATGAACAGGTTCTTTTAGGATAAACGAAGTGAATTTTTATCAATTTCATATATTTTATGACAAGCACTTGTTCGGGGAGCATCACCCGTCTCTGACGGCTCTTGTTAATCTAGGCACTGTTTAAGTTGACGTTCTGCTATGGAAAAAGGGGGTTTCTTGCAAAATTCCAATTTTTACTAAAATCTTGTTCTTTTTTGATCAAAATTTCATTAAACTTCATGGTTATATTGTTTCTTCAAAGTTTCACCATGTACTCTTGTTTTTTTTATCTGTGTTTTTCAATTTGACCCTCTGTCATGGAAAAAGGGGGTTTCTTGTAAAATGCTAAGGAAAAAGGGGCCTTATTGCCAAATTGCAATTTTTACTAATATCTCGTTCAGTTTTGTCAAAATTTCATGAAACTTCATGGTTATATCCTGTTTTAGAAGTTTCAACATGTGCCCTTGTTATTTTCAATCTATGAATTATTAATGCGCAAATACCTCTTTCCTGGTTTCTCAATTTGAGGCTGCATCATGGAAAAAGGGGACTTCATGGAAAAAATTGTTTTTCACTAGTTATTATCCCCCACCATAGGCGGAGAGATATAGTTTTAGCGTTTTCTGTCCGTCCGTCCGTCCCGGCAAATATCTCAAATACCATTTGACAGAATTTCGTGAAACTTTATACACATGTACAATGACCCATTCTCCCGCGGCAATTTTTTTGTTATTTTGATTCGATGCAAAATGGCCGACTGAGAGCGATATTAAGTTTCACTTAAGTTACACTTAAGTACACTTTTAATGTTTGGAGTCTTCTCTTCAAAACTATACAAAGTTTTTACATGGAACTTGTCACATCTGCCAACCTCCATTAGGAAATGCAGGAAAAAAAGTTTCACCTACATTGACTGTGCAACACCACAGTTATTTGCCCTTGTTTTTGTAATAAGGTGTCATGGAAAAAGGGGGTTCATGTTATATTTCATTCCATTTCTTTTGAAGGCAACTCATTCCACATTTCTTGACGGAATTGAATAGAATTTTGACAGAATATTTCTTGTCATGTCACCTATTGCATATTGTCAACATTTTGCGATTTGTACCTGCGTCATGAAAAAAGGGGGCTTCATGTTTTATTTCATTTTATTTCTTGTGAATGCAACTCGTCCCATATTTCTTGACAGAATTCAGTAGAATTTTCACAGAATGTTTCTTATCATCTGAGCTATCGCATATTCTCAAGGTTTTGCAATTTCTGGCTACGTCATGAAAAAAGGGGGCTTCATATTTTACCTTATTCTATTTCTTGTGAAGGCAACTCCTCCCACATTTCTTGACAGATTTGAATGGAATTTTCACATTATCATTTGACCTAATACAACACCTCCCACATTTCTTGGCAGATTTGGATGGAATTTTCACATGATCATGTGACCTACGCCATATTGTCAAGGTTTTGGGATTTGTCGCTGCATCATGGAATAAGGGGGCTTCATGTTATAATTTCATTTTTCACCTGTATCTCTTTACTTACTGGACATATCTCAACAGATTTGGATGAGATTTTCACAGATCATGCAAACTAGCATGTGTTGTCAGGGTTTTGCAATTTATCACTGTATCTTGGAAAAAGGGGACTTTATGTCAAATTTAATTTTTTGTCAGTGTATCTCCAACTTTTATGAAATGCCAAGTTCTGCCATAAGGATACTCAATGTATAATCCTTTTATGGACCTTTTTTATATTTTTTTATTTAATGAAATCCTGTGCCATGGAACAAGGGAGCTTAATGTATAATTTCATCATGGACCAATAACAAAAAGGCCACATGTACATGCAAAACAGAATACCTCCTATACGTTTGTATCAAAAAGGTCTTTTTGGGTGGGGGATATCATTTCATCGAAATTGCTAGTATCTCTTACATCAGTTCTCAAAACTTTGTGAAATTTCAAATCTGAACTTGTTGGAACGTTGCCCTGGTACCTCTATTCCGGGTTCTCAATTACAGGCTCTGTTGCGGAAAAAGGGGGGCTTCATGTAAATTTTTTTTCCTCTAATATCTCCTACATTAGTTTTCAAAAGTTCGAGAAATTTCAAATCTGAACTTGTTGGAACATTGCCCAGATGCCTCTTACCGCGTTTCTCAATTTCAGGCTGCATCAGGGAAAAAGGGGGCTTCATGTAAAAAATAATTTTATGTAATATTTACTACATGAACGCTCAAAATTTTAAGAAATTTCAAATTTTGATTTATTGTTTAAAAATGCCACAAACCAAACACCTGTTGTATATATTCCAATGTTGCAATATTGTCTTATGGAAAAAGGGGGCTTAAAGGGGGCTTAGTGGGCTTATTGTCCTCTACAAGTTTGTGTTGGCTATCTCTAAGATAGTAATTGCCTTTTCACTTCAATTTTTGGGGGGCATGAACAGGTCCTTTTAGGATAAAAGAAGTGAATTTATATCAATTTCATGCATTTTGTAAAAAGCACTTGTTCCAGGAGCATAACCTGTCTCTGAAGGCTCTTGTTCTTATTACATTGTGATCAAAATAGGGACAATCAAGAAGACAACTTGACAAGAGAAGAAATTGCTTGTATAGTACAAGATCTACAATTTTCTTATTGCACAATTGTGTCATCACAATGTTCTTGCACATGGGTTTAGAACTGAAGTTGCCTATATTGCCAACATAGATCAAGATCACATTTCACAAAGTGTCAAGTCTAATCTTTTATTTACTCAGTCTAGATGAAAGCAACCATGAGACTGCATTTATTTCAGTCTCCCTTTTATACTGCAAAATGTCTGTCTTGCTCATTTGCTGCTCCAAGCGTTTCAAGCTTGCATGAGATTGCCAAATTGTATTAGTATTTCCATTCTGTATCAAGGATCCAAAAATGCTATTTCAAAGTGAATTTATTCCAGTGCTAACACACTTTACATCACAATGTGTGGATCAAAGATCACATACATAATATAATCTAAAATCTTTACTATCCACCTAAGAAAAACAGTTGTGCCTGGCAATGTAAGATTTGAAATAATGACCAAATGTCCAGTTATTTTTCTTGATTTGGTGGAAGTGATTTCCCCCTTGTGATTTCTCTTACTTACTTAAATGCGTGATTTGATTGCAAGCAGACGTCATCTGAGAGTATGAATTATACGAAAGTTGAGGTCATAGTGCACATAAATCGCAATCAGTTGTCTGACCTTTGGTTTCACAAAGGAGAAATAAATGGACAAAATAGGAGAATTATTTTTATGGCAGACTTCTTACTTTGTTAAACAGTTAACCATATCCGAAGACTTTCTCTGATGTCAGTGGTTGTAAGGTAGACTGTTAGCCTCATAACTGTACGTGATGAGTTTGATACCTTGGAACAGGTGTCAACTGTCTTATTTTTCATTGGCCTGCACATTGGGCACAGGTACTTGGCCACATGTATTTCCCTTGAAGCAGAATTGAGAGAGATTAGTATAAGCTTTAGGACTTTGTTTCTCAAACCATGTAAAATAATTACCTTTAAACTAGAAGAATTTCCTCCTCTTGGGGAAAGGAGGGGAGTGTTTAATAAAGATAAATTTTTCAAAGATTTTACAAGGACTAGTCCACATAACTGTCCCTGTTTAAGCAACAGTTCCAACAGTTTATATTATCTTCATGTATGAAAAGGCTTTTTTGTCAGTATTTCTAGCAATTCTACCTCGGATTGTAATACATGGACATGAAATTAGATGCCAAGTTAGTTAGGGTCCGTGTACTTTTTTACAGAACGGAAAAATCTCAACTGACTCAAATAGGAAACATTTGGAGATGACAATTAACAATTAACTCTTTGCCAAACAACAAAATTTTAGACAGGTCCAAATTGAAGGCATGTGAAGTCGACAAGATTTAGAACTTTGTATTGGGAAGGGTAGAAAACATTTTGGTAAAAAAAGAAAATGCTGGTTACTGGCATTTCTCCTTTTCCCAGAGTTTCATATTATCTCTTTCACAGAGTCGTCAAATGTCAGGATTGTATGGAAAAGGTTGAATGCATCTCAAATGATTGGATTTGTTTCTTGAAAAATAGAACATTATGGGTCTTCTTCCTGAAAGTCCTTAACTCTATACCACACACATGGGCAAATCCAGGGGGGGACCAGGGGTCCGGACCCCTGGAATTTTGGCAAAATGTGTTTATTGGATCCGTGAAATGGTACTGGTTTGATATTGCACAGCATTTATGTAAAATACAGTCATAAATTCAAAAGGTTCTAAATGTGGAGACCTCCTCATGGTTAGAACTGGAAACGTTGACTTTTCTTGTAAACGGCTTACATCCACTGAAATCCGGAAATCAAAGTATCCTATAATAAGAAGAGTGCCTGAAAAAGATATCTGGATCTGAGCATGACACAATGACGACTTTTAACACCCCTGAAATAGAAAGCTTTTGAAATCATTGTAGGAAATTAACATTTTCCGCCAGCACTAAAGATGCAGATGTTGTATATTTAAAACTGTCTTATTTTCTCAGAATTCAGGGCACAGAAACTGACAAGATAGACAGATGTGTTATGGGAGACCACTCCTTCATGGATGGCTTCGTCCCAATTTAAATACAATACCTGACAACTGCGCTAGGGAGATATCTGTTTAGCTCAGTGGTTATGGTATTGGTCTTTTAAACCTCGAAAAATAAGGATATTTGTCTGCACTGGTTCCAATGCCGCCAGGTGCAGTTTGTATTTGAGCTTTGCATTTGTTGCAAACTTTCATGTTTAGGCTTTGAGTCATCAATAATTGATGACTTTAACCCTTTACCACACAAGAAAATTTTATACTGGTCCAAATCGAAAGCATTTGCAGACAACAAAATAAAGGTAACCGAAAAATTGAAATTTGGTTTGGGAAGGATAGAAAATACTGGGAAAAGGAGAAAATGCTGTTTATCAGCATTTTCTCCTTTTCCTAGTGTTTTCAAAAGGCTTCTTTCTCAGGGGCGTCAAAAGTAGGGATTGTGTGGTAATGGGTTAAGAGGGGGTGAGTTACTGGAGACAACTCCTTCATGTATGCCTTTATCCTGATTTAGATACAAAGTCTAACACTTGTGTTAGGAAGATATCCCTGTAGTTATGGTGTTGGTCTTTTTTAACCTCGAAAAACATGAGGATCTTGTCATCATGGGTTTGAATCCCACCAGGTGTGGTTTGTATTTAGCTATGCATTGGTTGCCAACTTTGGTGTTCATAAGAAAAAATAAGACTGACCTTCTGTGCAGTCTAATCTTGATCTGCTTTGTCTGCACAAGCAGGCTGTAAACTGATTCATGCACAGGTCACAAATAAAACGGGCACCAGACGATTTCTTCCAACTTCGTCGATTCATAGATGTCTGGGTGCTGTACATTTGTAAGACATTTTGCTCAAGCAGTCACAAATCAAACAGGCACTGGGCGCCATTTTCTTCGGAAATACAGTGCATGCACTTTTCAATTCAGAAAGGCACCAGGCGGCCCAACAGACATCAGGTAGCAACCAGATGGCACCCTTACAGATATCTTTCGGACTTTGTACTACCGTCCGGTCACTGAGCAATCGCCTTCCGATGATGGAGCCTTGACAATGAGTTAACGAGCTCTCCAATGGCCAATAAATCATTTGGTCACCGTCCAATTATAACTTTGTTTTAAACCTCGAATAGGTGCCAGACGGTGTCTCAAAATTGAACAGAAGCCGTTCAAATTGAACTGCCACCGGACAGTCACCCGCGGTCCCAGGACGATTGTGTCAAAATCTCCTGAAAAACTAGCCGTCTGGCTGCAGTTCGTTATTTGTGCCTGGGGCTTCAGCCTTACAAGGAAAAATGATTGTTGTGGTGTAATCAGGACCATGTTGTTCTTTTTTTTTCACCTGGATTTTCATGATGTTGAATTATTTCAACTGGTTGATGGACTGGCCCCGGGGTACTTATTTTTTACCAGACAATGATATTTTGGACCTGTCCAAATTCAAACTATATTCATCAGAAGAATTTTGTGTGGCTTATATCATGATATTTGTCAGTGAAAAGTGAAAAAATATTGTGTGAAAAGGAGAAGTGCTAGTCACCAGGGTTGTTTAAACAAAGGAAAGAGATTATGGAATTTTAACCCTTTACAACACAATCCAATATTTTAACTATTCTGAGAAGTAGGCCTTTTAAGCCCCAGTCACATATTCAGGGAAGACCGCCACGGAAGAGCTACGGTCTAATCGCTCACAGTCGACTACGGAAATGTCAAATTCCGTAGTCCACTACAGTTCCAATATGTATACACAACAGTGTGACTATGGAGTTGGATGGATCTACAGCCAAAATGTAGGTCAGAGTTCCAGGAGAGATACGGACTGTTACGGTTGGACACGGTTTAATACGAAGCGATACGAATCAGGATGTTTGTAGTAGGGATACACTACGATTGGTACAGTACACGTACCGATTAGTACAAATAAGAACGATCCAATAGGTAGTAGTATGAATCGCCACGGACTGATACGGACCTACCACGATTTAGCATTTCGTCCAAATCCTCTAGCCTGCTAACTTTAAAAATACAAGTAGTTCGGTCATGAGAGCCTCATACTGACCACGGAGGGGTTTTCGTAAAACCCAATCTCTAGTCCACATATTCTCTGTCTTTTAATACCTGATTATTACAATCAGTAACCCATCCCAAGTTGACAAAATTTGGCCTCCATGAAATTGAAAGCATCTGCAGACAACAACTGTAAATTTGGTACAAATGAGCGTCAGTTCTACGCTAAGGTAGAAAACATTGTGGGAAATAGAGAAATTACTCATTTTGAGCATTTTTTTCAATTTTCTTGAATCAGAATGTTTTCTTGTCTGTTGCAGACCTATTAAAAGAAGGGATTGAATGGCAAAGGGTTCAATGAAAATATTGATCAATAACGTTTCTCTTATGTTCATAAAATCTGCTGTTTATTTCACAATTACACTGATTATTGTGTTTATGTTTTAAAAGTAAAATGCTTGTTTATTATAGTTAGTATCACCCATTTCAAAAGGGCCAGCCTGCCGGGTTTATGAAACAACTCATTCTCTGAGCGTCTTTACTCCCGATTCCTATCCTTAATACCTGGCACCAGGCAGGCAACCAGTAACCATACATTTAACTAGTTGGCGGTTCACAAACCAGCCATATCAGAACAAGCTCCTGGTGTGGCTCAAATCTTTGACGTTCCGCTTGGCGGTTGCCTAAACCACCAGAAACGGTGACAGTTTTATGAACTCATACTATTTGATCGTTTTACTTGCATGTGAAGCATCATTGTTTGGATAGAATGTCACATTATAATACTGATGTTTATACATTTTTAGCCTGAATTTGGGGGGTAGGGGGGACATTAATTGAAGACTTTATGGTAACCACAAATGTATACCTAAAAATTTAAAGTTTGAACTTCAAAATACAGCTTGCTCTGTTGTCAGTTTGAAATCTAGGAACATCCAGAAACTGAGTGGTAGACAAAATAGAAAAACAATTTCTGTGAGATTACAGGGCAGTTTATAAATTCACAGACAATTTATGAATATGCTAGATGATGTATTGTATTGCAGAAGTTCTTGGGTTGTGGAAATTTTCTCACTCAGCCCCTAGGATGCTAGGCAGAATTTGGTTGCATTTGTAGACAGTTAAGATTAAGATCAGACTGTAGAAGGTGCAGTCTTGTCTTTTATCTTTACTGTTTGTTTTTGTAGCTCACCTGAGCACAAAGTGCTCATGGTGAGCTTTTGTGATCGCCCAATTTCCGTCGTGCGTCATGCTCAATTTCTTTAAACATCTTCTCCCCTAAACCGCTGGGCCAATCTTGATGAAACTTGGCAGGGATGTTCCTTGGGTAAAGCTCCACAAAAGTTGTTCAAGAGATTGAATTCCACCAATAACTCTGGTTGCCATGGCAACCAAAAGGAAAAAAAAAAAGCAAAATCTTTGAAAATCTTCTCTAAAACTAGATGGCATAGAGCTTTGATATTTGGTATGTAGCATATGTCCCTGGGGTCAAAACTGGCCCCGTCCCGAGGGTCACAAGTTTGAACCATAGGAACAAAGAAAGAAAAATTTAAAACTCTTCTTTTCTGAAACTAGAGGGTGCAGAGCTTTGATATGTGGTATGTAGCATCTCCTAGTGAACCTCTGCCAAGAGTGTTCATATGATGTCCCTGGGGTCAAAACTGGCCCCGCCCCGGGGGTCACAAGTTTGAAACATAGAAATAAAGAAGGAAAACTTTAAAACTCTTCTTGTCTGAAACTAGGTGGTGCAGAGCTTTGATATTTTGTATGTAGCATCTCCTAGTGAACCTCTACCAAGATTGTTCATAGGATGCCCCCTGGGATCAAAACTGGCCCTGCCCCGGGATCACAAGTTTGAAACATAGCAACAAAGAAGAAAAACTTTAAATTTCTTCTTCTCTATGACTAGAAGATGTAGAGCTTTGATATTTGGTAAGTAGGATCTCCTAGTAGATTTCTACAATGTTTGTTCATATGATATCCCTGGGGTCAAAACTTACTCTGCCCCGTGGGTCACAAGTTTGAAACATAGGAACAAAGAAGGAAAACTTTAAAATTCTTCTTTTCTGAAACTAGAAGGCGTAGAGCTTTGATATTTGGGATGCAGCATCTCTTAGTGGACTTCTACAAAGTTTCTTCATACGATACCCCCGGGGTCAAAACTTGCCCTGCCCCAGGGGTCACAAGTTTGAAACATGGGAACAAAGAAGGAAAACTTTAAAATTTACTTCTCTGATACTATATGGTATAGAGCTTTGATATTTTGTAAGTAGCATCTCCTAGTGGACCTCTACCAAGTTTTTTCTTAGGATGTCCCTGGGATCAAAACTGGCCCTGCCCAGGGGTCACAAGTTTGATTTTACAGCTCAGTACTCAGGTGAGCGATATAGGACCATCATGGTCCTCTTGTTTGTGAAATATTCTTGGTAACAATAGTCTTGTTAAAATAGTCTTGTAAAACTAGTCATGAAAATGCATTATCAAGGTCTCTTTTTGACTGAAAATAAGATTTTCACTTGAAGGGTTAAATAAAGCAGAGGTACAGAGACAAGCCACTGTTCTTACTTTTTAACAATGCACTATCACACATTTTTCTATCATACTGATTTTATAAAAACTTTGCACACACAAAGCTCATCAGTCTGTAGGATATAAGAGTATAAAAAAATATCGGTCACCATGTTGTTTTTGAGAAATTTGCCTTTGAAAAGGGTGAATTCAGTTCTAAAATTCAACTTGTATTGGATATCACATGTTTTTTTCTTTAATAGTCAGTGAAATAGACAAAGAATATAGAAATATACACAATTTTAATAAACGTTTAGTTTTAGTCTTGGGCTGTGGTTGATCTTCTGTGCAGAGCCAGTTTGCTTATTTGTAGGTTTAGCATGGGCCATCAGCATTCTTAGTTTAAAGTTAAAGGTGGCCCTTCAGATTTTGGGACGAAAATTTTACAAAAAAAACTAAAAAATATCCTTGTACTCCCAAAGCCTTATAATTTTCATTCATTAAACCCCAGTAGTCGAAAACCATCCGACAACTAGATAAATGAGAGATTTACTACAGCCCAGGTTGACACTGAAGGGAAGCACAGTCTTTATTTACATCAACAACAGACGAAGCTTCAAACATTGCATTCGAAGTTCTAGACATTATTGAAAATAATTACATGTTTGTATTGTTATGGAATTTAATAGTCATTAGTCATGTGCAAGTCACTTAACATTCCCACAGTGCTATTTTGCTTTTGGCGGGAAATTTAAAAATAGCTTAAGACGCTACGTAGCCTTTCAAGGCAATACCACCAAAAAAAATTTGTTTTTAGTAATTTTATGATTCTTTATTACTGATGATTTGTATTGTTTTTTTCATATAAATTTCTGTGACATATATATTTTTTAATTTGGTGTGATGTGAAAATTCTAAATACCCACCTTTAAAGTTGTTTATTTTCCACATTGATTGTGAAAAACGTATCCAGGACTTGTACAAATCACTAACAGTGATTGCTTCCTAGAAACATAACAGTACTTTAATAATCTCGATGAGGATAGCTGAAAAGATTGACTTGCCAAAAGTTTGGTTCAAAGAAAAGACTGCACCTGAGATTGGACGAGATTTTCTGTCTTGGCTAGATTTCTTGTTACCAAATGTAGGTATCAGAGCAGGTAAATATAACTTTTAAAGCATTTGGAAGGACTCGAGCTAGAAAAAAAGCCAACTGGTGATTTATGATACAAGACTCTCATCTCATTACTGTCAGAGAGTTTTTGTCATGCCAGTTATAATTCTGGGATATTGCAGTTGCCATGGTGATAATTTAATAGATAAACTGTGTTCAGTCATAGATATGGTCTAATAAGCCATGACTTCCCTCTTCTAAATAGCATTGTCAACCAGGAGCTTATGCTATTCTCAGAAATTAGGTTTGAAAATAAGCTTGTGCACATGTACTGGTATGTAACTTTTGTAGTTCTTGGCCCTTTTTAATTCACATACTTCTGACTTGGTTCTGGTGACTATCATTAAAATATATTTTGTACAGTTTTAGGATCATTAAACTCTTTCCAACACAATCCCTAGTTTTAACCCTTAGGAGGAAGGCCTTATGAAAAGATTGTGGGAAAAGTAGAAAATGCTGGCAACCAGCATTTTCTCCTTTTCCAACAGTGTTTTTAGCTCACCTGAGCACAAAGTGCTCAAGGTGAGCTATTGTGATCGATCAATGTCTGTCGTCCGTCTGTCCGTCTATTCACAATTACAAAAAAATCTTCTCCTCCTAAACTAACAATCAGATTTCAATCAAACTTCACAGAAATGATCCCTAGGTGATGCACTTTCAAAATGCTTCAAAGATTTAAATTCCATGAAGAACTCTGGTTACCATGGCAACTGAGTTAAAAAACTTTAAAAATCTTCTTGTCCAAAACCATAAGGGCTAGAGCTTTCATATTTGGCATGTAGCATTATCTAGTAGCCCTCTACCAAATACTCCAAATCATGGCTCTAGTGTTGAAATTGGCCCTATGTTGTGGGTGCTCAGATTTTACATAGAGATAAAGAAGGAAATCTTAGAAAATCTTCTTGTCCCAAACCGTATGGGCTAGAGCTCTCATATTTGGCATGTAGCATCATCTAGTGGCCCTCTACTAAAAAACTTCAAATTATTACCCTAGTGCGGAAATTGGCCCTATGTTGTTGGGTCTCGGATTTCACAAAGAGATAAAAGAAGGAAATCCTAGAAAATTTTCTTGTCCCAAACCATAAGGGCTAGAGCTTTGATATTTGGCATGCAGCATCATCTAGTGGCTCTATACCAAAATACTTCAAATTATGGCCCTGGTGTGAAAATTAAACCTATGTTAAAAACCCTTTTGTCCAAATGGTAATGGCCAGAGCTTTCATATTTGGCATGTAGCATCATCTCGTGGCCCTGTACCAAATTACTGCAAATTATGTCCCTGATGTAAAGAATTAGCCCTATGTTGTGGGTCTCGGATTTCACATAGCGATAAACAAGGAAATCTTTAAAAATCTCTTTGTCCTAAACAGTAATGGTCAGAGCTTTCATATTTGGCATGTAGCATCATCTAGTGGCCCTCTACAAAAACAGCTCAAATTATGGCCCTAGTGTTGAAAATGGCCCAATGTTGTGGGTTTTCGGATTTCACATAGCGATAAATAAGGATATCTTAGAAAATCTTCTTCTCCGAAACCATAAAGGCTAGAGCTTTCGTATTTGGTATGTAGCATCATCGAGTAGCCTTCTACCAAAATACTTCAAATTATGGTCCTGGTGTGGAAGTTAGCCCATGTTGTTGGTCTCAGATTTCACATAGAGATAAAGAGGGAAATCTTTGAAAGTCTTCTTGTGAGCACTCTTGTGACCACATTTCTTGCTAAGCTGAATCGAAAATTGGTTAGTATTTCTGTCTCAATAAAATCTCACATGAGTCTGCATTGAATGCTTGTTCAGAATATAACTTTGTCATCTCGAGTAAGAACAACTTCAAAATTGGTATGCATGTTTGTTGTGATATTACAGAGTACTGTGTTCAAGAACAATAACTCTACCTAGCATGGATTTTGAGTAATTCCACTTTTGTCTTTATTTTAATAGTATTGTTTGCTTGTCCAGAGTGGAAAGTTGAAGTCCCAAGTCAAATGTTTTGTTGCATTACCTGCCCTTTGCAACTATTATACCTCCTATACAACTGGCGGTGGGATTGCTGATCTGGTTTCATCATTATTAGCCCTTGAACCTTAATATTTGGTAATTATAATCTTTTTTGTAGATGTTTGCTGCTTAGTACTCAGGTGAGCGATATAGGACCATCATGGTCCTCTTGTCTATTCTATCAAAGTTAGAGATCATCTTTTAAGCTAGGTTTAATGTGTCTCCTGAAAATGCTGTCAATTTTGTTGTGTTCAAAATTTTGCTGTTTGGTAAAGAGTTAAATGGGGATAAAAAGCTAGTAGTAAAGCTAAGAGTGTAGACCAAGAGCATGCTGCACTTCCTGTATAATGCATAAGGTTGAATATGACAGATCTAAAAACGTTTTATTTTTCGGAGTTCTGATAGATTACATTGAACCATTGAATTACATTGAACCACATTTGTCATCAAGACTAAAATTTTGTGGTCTTGTAAAAACATAATTTGACCTTGGAATTCAAAGGTTTAGAATGATTCATTAACCAGTTACCACAGGATCATGCTTTTTAACAACCCTGAAGGAGGGAGCCTTTTAAAAAAAAAAAACATCTAGGAAAAGGAGGAAATGCTGATTCCCACAATGTTTTCTACCCTATTCAAGATTTGTGTCAACTTTGGTGTCACTCTGAGATTGTCTTCTGCAAATACTTCCAATTTGGACAAGTCAAAAAAATTGTCGTCTGGTAAAGGGTTAAGCACTTAAGCTCTAAATTACCTCTCTGTATCTGAGCCATTGATTTGTAATATGGTTGCAGTAGAATTTTTGTAGAGATTTCTTCCTGTTGAATATTCAATGACTGAACTCTTTACCATACGAAATGTCAGACTTGCCCAAATTTAAAGCAACAGCAGATGGCAAGTAAATATTGCCCAAATGAGATTTGTCATCAAAAGCTTTGAAATCACCTTTATAATAGGAGAAAATACCTGTTATATTACCTGCATTTTTAGCTCACCTGAGCACGAAGTGCTCATGGTGAGCTTTTGAGATCGCCCAATGTCCGTCATCCGTCGTGTGTAATGTGTTGTCCACAATTTCTTTAAACATCTTCTCTTCCAAAACCACTAGAACAATCTTGATGAAACTTGGCAGGGATGTTCCTTGGGTGAAGCTCTACCAAATTTGTTCATGAGATTGAATTCCACCTATAATTCTGGTTGCCATGGCAACCAGAAGGAAAAAAAATATAGCAAAATCTTTGAAAATCTTCTTCTCTGAAACTAGAGGGCGAAGAGCTTTGATATTTGGTATGTAGCATCTCCTAGTAGACCTTTACTAAGGTACTTCATATGATGCCCCTGGGGTAAAAACTGGCCCGGCCCCGGGGGTCACAAATTTGAAACAAAGGAACAAAGAAGGAAAACTTTAAAAATTCTTCTTCTCTGAAACTAGATGGTGCAGAGCTTTGATATTTAGTATGTAATATCTCCTATTATACCTCTACCAAGATAGTTCATATGATGTTCCTGGGGTCAAAACTGGCCCCGCCCTGGGGGTCATAATTTTGAAACATAGAAATAAAGAAGGAAAACTTTAAAATTCTTCTTCTCTGAATCTAGAAGATGTAGAGCTTTGATTTTTGGTGAGCAGGATCTCCTAGTGGACTTCTACAATGTTTGTTCATATTATGTCCCTGGGGTCAAAACTTGCCCTGCCCTGTGGGTCACAAGTTCAAAAAATAGGAACCTAGAAGGAAAAAATCTTCTTCTCTGAAACTGGAAGGAGTAGAGCTTTGATATTTGGTAAGTAGCATCTCCTAATGGACCTCTACCAAGTTTATTCATATGATGGCCCTGAGGTTAAAGATGGCCCCGTCCTGGGGGTCACAAGTTTGAACATAGGAACAAAGAAGGAAAACTTTAAAATTCTTCTTCTCTGAAACTGGATGGCTGAAAGCTTTATTATTTTGTATGAAGCATGTCCTAGTAAACTTCTCCCAAGTTTGTTCATATGATGCCCCTGGGGTCCAAACTGGCCCTGCCCCAAGGGTCACAAGTTTAAACATGGGGGAAAAAAGGAAAACTTTAAAATTCTTCTTCTTTGAAAGCAGAAGGTGTTGATCTTTGATATTTGGTATAAAGCATCTCCTAGTGGACCTTCGCTTAGTTTATTCATGTGACATCCCTGGGGTCATAATTTGCCCAACCCCGGGGGTCACAAGTTTAAACATGGGAGCTAAAAAGGAAGAAATTAAAATTCTTCTTCTCTGAAACTAGGAGGTGTAGAGCTTTGATATGTGGTATGTAGCATCTTCTAGTTTGTTCATAAGATGCCCCAGGGGTCAAAACTGGCCCCACCCAGGGACAAAAAAGGAACACTTTAAAATTCTTCAGATAGCTTTGATATTTGGTATGTCAAATTGACTTGACACTTGGTAAACATAATTGTTGTATTGCCTGCCCTTTGCAACTATTATACCTCCTCGACAACTGCCGTTGGGATGGGCATATGTTGCGACAATTTGCCACTCTTGTTTCATTATCATTTGGCCTTGGACCTCAATATTTGGTATTTATCTTCATTGTAGACCTTTACTGCTTTGTACTCAGATGAGTGATATAGGACCATCATGGTCCTCTTGTCTTCCACATTTTTTTTAAAGGCCTTCTTGCTTATGGTCATTCAAAGGTAGAATCGTAAAGGGTTTACCAAATGACAAATTGTAGACTAGTCCAAAATACAGTCAAACTGTCTTAAGCAAGCGGTCAAGGGACCTTCCAAAATTGCTTGCTTAAGACAGGTGCTTGCCTAAAAGAGGTCGTTCACCCAACATGGTCTTGGGTTTATCTTTTCCTAAAAAATTATAAAGGGTGGGTGGTACATGTCCATATACATATACATGTGCATACCCAATACCAAATTGTTCAGCTAGAACCTGAGAACTCTTTCAAGATTCTAAAAGTCTAATCACTTCCAGTCTTTGTTCTAATATCAACACTTTTCTCTTGGTACAAGCCATAATTCCAGATTAGATATTAACAGTCTCAAGTCAATAATACAACACAGATCATAGGGCCAAAACATATGAAATCTGCATCTTTGGAATAATAACCAATCAAAATAATCGAATGGTCGAAAGATGATTGGGCAGAAAGATCAAACAATCGTAGGTTTACTGGTCAATTACAATGTGACATTTGTGTAATCGTCAAAAATCAACATAATCAAAGACAATTTCTCAAACACACCGGCATAGGTAATTACCTTTACTAATTTGGGTGCAATCGGTTGTTAGGACAGTTTCTTTAATCATTTCTCACCTTTAAGAAAAATTCAAACAAACAAAATGGCGAAACAGCTTGATTATTAGATCTGTTACGTTTTGTTATCATTACAGTAATGTCAGATTAAATTCAGAGTAGAAAGACATTTTTGGTTATATGACTCAGGTAATTTACATGTGATTTCGAACTTTAAAATTTGTGACAAATCGGGTATAATAGCTTATGAAATCATCATTTGCGCCTTTGCGTGCGTTTTAAAGGTACTTGTTGAAAAAAGGTTCAGTATAGAGTAAAATTGATTGGGGGAACATTGAACTGGCTGTTTAATGAAGGTTCACGGGAACATTGAACTGGCTGTTTAATGGAGGTTCACGCTGAATAGAGGTGGACGGATCACCAGGTTTGACTGTAATGGTAAGCTTTTGTAGACAATAAAATTTTGATGGAAAAATTGAAATGTGTGTGGAGAAGGGTTGAAAAAGATGTTGGAAAAGGAGAAAATGCTGTATACCAGCATTTTCTCTTTTTCCCACAATGTCTTCAAAAGGCTTCTTTTCCAGTTGGTTTTAAGTTCAGACTGTGTGATAATGGGTTTATTCTTGTTTTAAGCAAACATCCTTCATTTTGTCCACAGCTTGAGGGGTGATAATAAACATGATTCAGATTTGATATTGTGAATACATGTGAAAAAATTTTGATAAAAGAATGGTTGGAAGGTATACCCCATTTCACTAGACGGCGATCTACAGCATTCTCACAGAGCACCGTAGGCTGCCATGCAGAGGGTAAAGAACACTAACAGATCTTTAATAATCTGTTCAGAAGGCCGTCACATCGCTACTTCATCGCTTAAATCTCTACCGAAACGCAACTTTAACGTAAACATCGTAACTGGGGCACTATTGGATCGCCCAAGTGTGCAAAATGTTCGCCAGTATGTTGGTCATCACGCTCCTATGTGATCGGATAGCGACCGTTACAGATGCAGAGGCACTCTTGCGATCAAGTGGAGATATGATAGCGCTCCGATACGATCAAGTGGTGATATGATAGCGCTCTGATAGATTACGATCAAGTGGCGATGTATTGGCACTCCACTACGATCAGGTGGTGATAATTATGATGGCGCTCCAATCGCACTCTTGGGGGATTATATAAATGAGTGTCTGTCTCGACTATCATCATTTCAGGTCAGTGGTAAAACGCTAGACTATCAATCCTGAAGCCCAAGGTTCGACACCCGGCCAAACTAAGACCTTTCTGAGACACCTTGTGCTTCCCATCCAACTAGAGGTGAACTGGTTTGGAACCCAGAGTTAGCCTCGCGTGTATCGTGCTTTACTCTGAGCTGGTTAAGGAACCAAGGGGCTCTATTCAAAGAAGAGCTTAGGGCTTGTACACGGATTTCCTTGTATCTGATCCTTTCTCTCTAATGATCCATACTTTGTAAATGCCTTGAGCACTATCGTCAATTTGCATTTGGAAACCACCAGGTGTAGGTAAAATTAATTCTTTGGTCAAAAGTTATAACAACAGTATGTTCGTGTGGCTAACGGAGCGAAAACAGGTCGTATAAGGTCGCAACTCCTAGCAAGGCCACAACAGTGACCATGTGCAGTTCAATCACTATTGAATTTCAATGGTCGTTACTTGATCCCCAGCCATATCTCCACAACCCCTTAACCGAATTGGATAAAACTTCATATATGAACTCCTTGGGGTAATGTGCCGATTTCTCTTTCCTGGTTTTTCAATTTGACCCCGTGTCATGGAAAAAAGGGGCTTAATGCAAAATTGCAATTTTTACTAATATCTCATTCAGTTTTTGTCAAAATTTCATGAAACTTCATGGTTATATTGTTTATGGAAAGTTTCAGCATGTGCTCTTGCTATTTTTATGCTCCCCAAACGGCTAGCATATAGTCGCCGCTTAGTCCGTCTGTTCATCCGTCCGTCCGTCCGAAGCCATTTCTCCACAACCCTTGGACCAAATTAGATAAAACTTCGTAAATGAACTCCTTAGGGTAAGGTGCCATCATAGTTTTCTCGGTTTTTCAATTTGACCCCGTGTCATGGAAAAAAGGGGCTTAATGCAAAATTGCAATTTTTACTAATATCTCAATCAGTTTTTGTCAAAATTCCGTGAAACTTCATGGTTATATTGTTTATTGAAAGTTTCAGCGTATGCCCTTGCTATTTTTAATCTAGGCGTTTTTTAAGTTGACGTTCTGCCATGGAAAAAGAGGGTTTCTTGCAAAATTCCAATTTTTACTAATACCTCATTCAGTTTTGGTCAAAATTACGTTAAACTTCATGGTTATATTGTTTTTTTAAAAGTTTCACCATGTGCTCATGTTTCTTTATCTGTGTTTTTCAATTTGACCATCTGTCATGGAAAAAGGGATTTCTTGTAAAATGCCAAGAAAAAAGGGGCTTTAATGCAAAATTGCTATTTTTACTAATATCTCGTTCAGGTTTTGTCAAACTTTCATGTAGCTTCATGGTTATATCTTGTTTTACAAGTTTCAGCATGTGCCCTTGTTATTTTCAATCTATGAATTATTGATGCGCAAATACCTCTATCCTGGTTTCTCAATTTGAGGCTGCATCACGGAAAAAGGGGACTTCATGGAAAAAATTGTTTTTCACTAACATCTCCTACATCAGTGCTCAAAACTTTGTGAAATTTCAAATCTGAACTTGTTGGAACGATGCCCAGGTACCTCTCTTCCGGTTTATGAATTTCAGGCTGCGTCACGGAAAAAAGGGGCTTCATGTAAAAAATCATTTTATGTAATATTTACTACATGACTGCTCAAAATTTATGAAATTTCAGATTTTGAATTATTATTAAGAAATGCCACATACCACACACCAGTTGTATTTATTTCAGTGATGCAATACTGTCTTATGGGAAAAGGGGGCTTAGTTGGCTTATTGTTCTCTACAAGTTTGTGTTGGCTATCTCTAAGATGGTAATTGCCTTTTCTCTTCAATTTTTGGGGGGCATGAACAGGTCCTTTTAGGATGAAAGAAGTGAATTTATATCAATTTCATATATTTTATGACAAGTACTTGTCTGGGGAGCATAACCCGTCTCTGACGGTTCTTGTTAATCTAGGCTTTTTTAAGTTGACATTCTGTCATGGAAAAAGGGGGTCTCTTGCAAAATTCCAATTTTTACTAATATATCCGTCGGTCCAAAGCCATATCTCCACAACCCCTAGACCAAATTGTATAAAACTTCATATATGAACTCCATAGGGTAATGTGCCGATGTGTCTTTCCCAAGTTTTCAATTGGAACCCGTATCATGGAAAAAAGGGACTTAATGCAAAATTGCAATTTTTACTAATATCTCATTCAGTTTTTGTAAAAATTTCATGAAACTTCATGGTTATATTGTTTATGGATACTTTCAGCGTGTGCCCTTGCTATTTTTAATCTAGGGGTTTTTTAAGTTGACGTTCTGTCATGGAAAAAGGGGGTTTCTTGCAAAATTCCAATTTTTACTAATATCTTGTTCTGTTTTGATCAAAATTTCATTAAACTTCATGGTTATATTGTTTTTTCAAAGTTTCACCATTTGCTCTTGTTTCTTTATCTCTGTGTTTTTCAATTTGACCCTCTGTCATGGAAAAAGGGGGTTTCTAGTAAAATGCCAAGGAAAAAGGGGCCTTAATGCAAAATTGCAATTTTTACTAATATCTCATTCAGTTTTTGTCAAAATTTCATGAAACTTCATGGTTATATCTTATTTCAGAAGTTTCAACATGTGCCATTGTTATTTTCAATCTATGAATTATTAAAGCGCAAATACCTCTTTCCTGGTTTCTAAATTTTAGGCTGCATCACGGAAAAGGGGGCTTCATGGAAAAAATTGTTTTTCACTAGTATCTCCTACATTAGTGCTCAAAACTTTGTGAAATTTCAAATCCAAACTTGTTGGAACATTGCCCAGGTACCTCCTTTCTGGCTTTTCAATTACAGGCTTTGTCGCGGAAAAAGGGGCTTCATGTAAATTTTTTTTTCCTCTAATATCTCCTACATTAGTTCTCAAAAGTTCATGAAGTTTCAAATCTGAACTCATTGGAACAATGCCCAGATATCTCTTACCCAGATTCTCAATTTCAGGCTGCGTCATGGAAAAAGGGGGCTTCATGTAAAAAATCATTTTATTTAATATTTACTACACGACTGATCAAAATTTTATGAAATTTCGAATTTTCAATTATTATTAAAAAAATGCCACAAACCACACACTTGTTGTATTTATTCAATATGATGCAATATTGTCTTAGGGGAAAAGGGGACTTAAAGGGGACTTATTGGGCTTATTGTCCTGTTCAAGGTTGTGTTGGCTATCTCTAAGATAGTAATTGCCTTTTCACTTCAATTTTTGGGGGGCATGAACAGGTCTTTTTAGGATAAAAGAAGTGAATTTATATCAATTTCATACATTTTATAAAAAGCACTTGTTCGGGGAGCCTAACCCGTCTCTTGACGGCTCTTGGTCCTTCTTATAATTCTAAAACCAATATTTTCTCATAACAAAGGGAGATAATAATTACCTCCCTTTCTGGAAACTAACAAAAGTATCAACAAATAATTTCAAGATAGACATCAAAGGTATTTCTGGTCGGTTAGAAATGTGCTAAAGCATTATATCTGTAAAAATCCTTATTTATCAACTTTCAAGAAATTTTTTTTCATGTTGCACTAGAAGTGTTATGAGTGTACTATCTTAAGGGGCTTTCACAATTGGCGCACAAGCAAAGCAACAAAATATTCGTGCGACCGATAAATTTTTATTTGGATCGTAACTGTTAAGGTACGACCTGTGTAATGGAAAACAGCTATTTCCACTAAAATATCATCCTGCAAAATTAGCTATAATTAAAAATGAGTGTTATTGAACTACTTTCACTTCTTCATTTTTTCCATTTTTTTCCTTCTTTGAATATCATTTCTAAATCTAAAACGACAATATTCTCAATTCAAAAAGAGATAATAATTACCTCCCTTTTCAGAAAACTAACAAAAGTATCAAAAAATAATTTCAAGATAGACATAAACGGAATTTCTGATCCATTAGAAATGTGCAAAAATATTATTTCTGCATAAATCCTTATTTATCCTTTTTTATCAACCAGTTAGAATTTTCACCGGAAGTGCATTACACATGCACAAGTCTTACCTTAACAAAATAATCGCATATGATCAATTCTGGTCTGAAACAGAAATTATATATATATATTAGTGGCAAAGCATGGCAAATTGATGCTGAAAAGTTGTGCAGTGAAAGAAAAAGGTTCAAGATTACATGAGACACGTTGAGCAACAGTCTCATGGTTAGCAAAACAGACATAGACTACTGCTGTTCATCGTATGACCTTTAAAAATCATGCGTCACTCTTTCGTTCGTACTAATGTTTGTGCATATTGCGATAATTTGGATTGCATTTGGTTGTATCTGATTAGTGTACTTGTCCACTACTTTGAAGAAACTTGATGCGACCACTAAAATGCATGCAACAAATGCAAGACATCGTGCAATGTATGTGGAAGTTTGGGCAAGGCAAAAAGTTCTGATCACAACGTGTTGTAAAGTGCTTGTGCCCCAATTGTGAAAGGGCTTTAGATGGCCAAAACTTATCCCTTTACCAAATGACAGAATTTTAGACTGTTCCAAACTGAAAGCTTTAGCAGACGACAAAATAAAAGTCTCAAAAAATAACATTTGTTTTGGGAACGGTTGAAATCATTGTAGGAAACAGTAACCAGCATTTTCTCTTTTTCCCACAGTGTTTTCTAAATCTAAAGGTTTCTTAAACAGAGCCATGAAAACCAGGGATTAGTTTAGTAAAGATTTAACCCATTACCACACAATCCCTACTTTTGACAACCCTAAGAAAGAAGCCTTTGCAAAACATTGTGGGAAAAGAAGAAAATGGTGGGAACCAGCATTTTTAGCTCACCTGAGCACGAAGTGCTCATGGTGAGCTATTGTGATTGTGCTGTGTCCATCGTGTGTCGTGTGTCATCAACTTTTAACCTTGTGTACGCTCTAAAGGCCACATTTTTGGTCAGATACTCATGAAAGTTGGTCAGGATGTTTGCCTCAATAAAATTTCGGACGAGTTTGAAAATGGGTCATGTCGGGTCAAAAACTAGGTCACTAGAATGCTGATCAAATCTTAGAAAAACCTTGTGTACGCTCTACAGGCCACATTTTCAGTCAGATACTCAAAAAAGTTAGCCAGGATGTTTGTCTGGATGATATCTTAGACGAATTTGAAAATGAGTCATGTCAGGTCAAGAAACTAAGTCACTAGGTCAAATTTTAGAAAAACCTTGTGTACGCTCTAGAGGCCACATTTTCAGTCGGATACACATGAAAGTTGGTCAGGATGTTTGCCTGGATAATATCTCCAATGAGTTTGAAAATGGGTCATGTCGAGTCAAAAACTAGGTCACTAGGTCAAATCTTAGAAAAACCTTGTGTACGCTCTAGAGGCCACAATCTCAGTCCAAAACTCTTGAAAATTAGTCCGAATGTTTGTCTTGATGACATCCCAGACAAGATTGAAAATGGGTCATGTCAGGTCAAAAACAGGTCACTAGGTCTAATTTTAGAAAAACCTTGTGTACGCTCTAGAGGCCACATTTTCAGTCCGATACTCATGAAAGTTGGTCAGGATGTTTGCCTGGATGATATCTCAAACGAGTTTGAAAATGGGTCATGTCGGGTCGAAAACTAGGTCCCTAGGTCAAATCTAAGAAAAACATTGTGTATGCTCTAGAGGCCACATTTCAGTCCAAAACTCTTGAAAGTTAGTCAGAATGTTGGTCTTGATAATATCTTGGACAAGTCCGAAAATGGTTCATGTCGGGTCAAAAACTAGGTCACTAGGTCAAATCTTAGAAAAACCTTGTGTATGCTGTAGAGGCCACATTTTCAGTCCGATACTCTTGAAAGTTGGTCAGGATGTTTGCCTGGATGAATTCTAGGACGAGTTTGAAAATGGGTCATGCCAGGTCAAAAACTAGGTCAAATCTTAGAAAAACCTAGTGTAAGCTCTAAAGACCATATTTTCAGTCCGATACTCATAAAAAATGATCAGGATGTTTGCCTATATGATATCTCAGACAAGATTGAAAATGGGTCATATGGGGTCAAAAACTAGGTCACTAGGTCAAATTTTAGGAAAACCTTGTGTATGCTCTAGAGGCCACATTTTCAGACCAAAACTCGTGAAAGTTGGTCAGAATTTTTGCCTTTATGATATCTTGGACAAACTTGAAAATGGGTCATGTGGAGTCAAAAACAAGGTCACTAGGTCAATTGTTAGAAAAACCTTTTGTAGGCTCTAGAGGCCACATTTTCAGTCCAAAACTCTTGAAAGTTGGTCAGAATGTTTGCCTTGATGATATATTCGACAAGTTTGAAAATGGGTCATTGAGGGTTAAAAACTAGGTCACCAGGTCAAATCTTAGAAATACCTTGTATATGCTCTGGATCCCACATTTTCAGTCCAACACTCTTGAAAATTAGAATGTTTGCCTTTATAATACCTTGGATGAGTTTGAAAATGGGTCATGTTGGGTCAAAAACTGGGTCAACAGGTCAAATGTTATAAACACCTTTTGTATGCTCTGGAGGACACATTTTCAGTCTGATACTCCTTAAACTTGTTCATAATATTTGTCCTGGTGATACCTTGAATGAGTTTGAAAATTGGTCATGTGGAGTCAAAAACTAGGTCAATGGGTCAAATATTAGAAAAACCTTGTGTACACTCTAGAGGCTACATTTTCTGCCTGATACTCTTCAGACTTGGTTAGAATGATTGTTTTGGTGATGTCTCAAAAGAGTTTGATAATAGATAATTGTCGGGTTCAAAACTAGGTCACTTGGTGAAATCTTAGAAAAACCTTTTGTAGGCTGTAGAGGCCACATTTTTAGTCCAATACTCATGAAACTTTGTCAGAATGTTTGTCTTATTGATATCTCAAAAGTGTTTGATGATTGATTGGTAATGTCTGATAAAAAAACTAGCTCACTGGGAAACTAGATGGTTCATGTTTGGTCAATAAACTCAGGTGAGCGACTTCAGTGCCATCATGGCCCTCTTGTCTCATTTTCCCACAATGTTTTCTACCCTTCACAAAACACATTTCAAATATTCTGTCAATTTTATTTTGTTGACTGCAAATGCTTTCGATTTGGACAGGCCTAAAGTATTGTTGTTTGGTAATGAGTTAAAAAGCAAGTGTAACCTTCAAGAACCTAGTGTCTATGTCAAACGTTGAGGTCACAGGGAAGTCAGAAAGATAAACAAAGCAAAGTACAAGAAAATATTGATGCTGAACATCAATGGTGCTGCAAACCAGTTATTTCTGTAACAGGGCACAATGCATTGGGCTGTGTTAAACTGTTTTTGGAAATCACGTGATCGTTTGACAGCTGAGAAGGAATCACATTGTTGATCACCTGACTCATTTTGTCACGTTAACATCCAATATTTGCATATGTGGAGAAAATCGTCTCCATTGTAAGATTTTGTCTACACAAACAAACACTTGTTGGCAATGAATTACCATACATTAGCAAAAGAAAAAGTCTGCTATTGGATTATGCTAAATCTGACACTCTAACACATATGTCTAGTATCATACAACCCCTCTTTATAGATACATGTATAATAAAGACTTGAATGAAGTTCTTATTATATTTATATGGACTAGAGGGGTTGTATTATACCAGTCATGTCAGGCTGTCCAATATTGACCTAGTTACAGTTAGCTGGTCTTAAAAACATGATCACGTAAGGAAAACAATATTTCTTCAATCCATACAATACTAGAAAAAAAATATAACTGGGGTCACAAGTACCTCATAGGGTGCTCTAGGGTCAAAGAGCTTGAAAATACCTCTTAACCTTTTCCAGTGTAAGATATTTAAAATGGGGGCTTCGAAAATTTGTGACTGATAATCTTTTATCATGTGACTTCTCAAAATGCATCTTTATTATTTTTCGAAAGGAAAATGTTATGTCTACAATCCGGGTTTTTATCCATCTAACAATATATTATATATTTAAAAAAATCCCACAAATAAGTAAAAAAAGTTAATATGGACCCCGATCTAGTAATCAAAGTACAGTAGATATAGATGGATGTTAAAACAAAGCATGGAACCAGTTCAATATGGCTGCCTCCATAGGCACTTTACAAAAGTGAATAAAAATACAGTGCTGCCACTCAAGCGCCACAACCAAGCTGTTGTTGTCAAGAAGAAAGTATGAGCATGTTCAAAACTGAGCCTATTAAGAAAGCAGTTAATTTGGTCAATTTTTATGAACAATCTTGTGCTATACAAGTAATGCTCTGTGAAAAAGGAGGCTTAATGCATTTTCAAAAAGTATGGACCCAGGTAAGCATGACATAGTGGGTCAAAACCAAGCTTGTGTAAATAATTTCATGAGTTAGCAGAAATGCGAATAAAATTATAGTGCCGCTGCTCATGCGGCGCCACAATCTGATAGACATTAAACAGGGGTTGTATCTAGGGTGGCCTTGTGAGATTGTCATACATTATTGTGATTGCCACCGCCCCCCTGCAACGGCTGGTCAGATTTTAAAACAATTTCACAGAAATGTTCCTTGAATGACTCTTTTCAAAAATGGTTCGCGAAATTTTGATAGGTCAAGAAACATCGCTCTGGTGAATGGGGGCTACTTGCACTGTACGGACATGAAGAAATTAATTAAAATTCTTCTCTGACGCGGCTGATCAGATTTTAAAACAATTTTACAGAAACGTTCCTTGAATGACTCTTTTCAAAAAGTGTTTGTGAAATTTTGATAGGTCAAGAAACATGGCTCTGGTGAATGAGGGCTGCTTGCACTGTACGGAAATTAAGAAACAGGTGATGTTTTTAAAATTCTTTGGCAAAATAATGATTTTGTTTCCAATGTTTCAATACCTCAAAAAAAACATAGCTATGGTCCTCTCAGAAATTCAGGTGAGCAATCCATGAGAGCCATCTTGGCCCTCTTGTTTTTTCCTTATTAGGGGTGAGGTTGAAGGAGTAAAAACAATAACCGTAAGTAGAACAAATCATTGCCTCTTTTACCTATGCACACAGTGAGTCAGAGACTGAGAAAAAAGACTGTCTTAGAGACAAGATAAATAAAAGGAAGACAACATTTCTTAACAAAATTACTTTTTTAGTATTTGCAGACCACATATTGGTCTCTAAACGTAAGATATTTCTTTGATACAGTAAAATACTATGATATGCAAAAATACTGCCTGCTCAGCCCAATCAGAGACTGAGAATGTCTGTGTAACCACAAACTAAAACAATGCGGTGTTTTAGGAACCCTGAGGGACAAGGTTTTAAAAGTCCTGCGGGAAAGGAGAAAGTGCCACTAACCACTACTTTCTCCTATCCACCAATGTTTTGTTCCCTTTTGAGAAAAGAATTCATTTTAAAGTTTTAAGTTTTAAACTTGTTTATTTTAGATGAATTAAAAAACAAATTCTAACAACTTACACTAATTCCTCTTAATTCTTCTTCCCAGAACTGCACCAGTACTCGCACCAAATGTGTATAGGCAAATGTAAAATCCCAAAGTTGAGACCCACTACTGGATACCAAACTCTGACTTTCGGGTTACGACGCCAATGCTCTACCTCACAACAATGGACACTCATTTGTAGCTCAACTGGCTGAAAGCCAGCAGAGCTTATGTCATGGTATGGTTTCCATCGTCTGTCTGTCCATCCGTCTGTCCGTTAGTCTTTTTCTTGTTTATGCGATAAAGTCTGCATTTGTGGTCAGGTTATCATGAAACTTGCACAGTTTCATGAAAATCTGTTTATCTCATCAATAGCTTTAATCCTATTGATTTTGAAAAAAACCCAACAAACAGTATGAGAAAAGTAGCCATTTTAAGTTTAAAAATTTCATTTCTTGCTTATGCGATAAAGTCTGCTTTTGAGGTCAGATTTTCGTGAAACTTACATAGTTTGTTTATCTCATCAATAGCTTTCACACTATTGACTTTAAAAACAATCCAAGAGACAATATGGGAAAATAGCCATTTCAAGTTGAAAGCTTTCATTTAATGTGTACGTGATAAAGTCGGTATTTGTGGTCAGATTTCCTTGAAACTAGCAGAGTTTGTGTATCTTATCAATATCTTCAACCCTATTGATTTTCAAAAAAATCCAAAAAACAGTATTGGAAAAGTAGCCATTTCAAGTTGAAAGCTTTCATTTCTTGTTTACGCAATAAAACCTGCATTTGAGGTCAGATTTTCATACAACTTGCATAGCTTGTTTATATCGTCAATAGCTTAAACCCTTTCGATTTTGAAAAAAAAATCCACTAAAACAGTATGGGAAAAGTAGCCATTTCAAGTTGAACATTTTCATTGCTTGTTTACATGATAGGGTATTTATTTGTGATTGAATTTTTGTGGATTTTTCAGTTTATCTCATCAATAGCTTTATCTCTATTGACTTTAAAAAAATCCTACAAACATTAATGGAAAAGTAGCCAGTTTGAGATGAAAATTTTGATTTCTAATTTATATGATGAATTCAGCATTTGTGGTCAGATTTTTATGAAACTGGCACAGTTGCTTTGTCTCATCAACAGCTGGAACCCTATTGATTTTGAAAAAAATCTGACTCGCAGTATTTTCGAAAAGTAATGATTCAAAGTTGAAAATTTCTATTTCTTGTTCATAAGTGCTTCATTTCACACTGATGTCATATTGAATTGTCTGAATTCATAATGTAAGCTAGCATAAAAAGCAAAATCTCTGCCAGTAGAGCAATTTCAGGCCCTTCAGGGCCTTCTAGTTTAACATCATTTTGTCTTCTGCTCTTGCTTGCACTTTGGACCAGCCCAGAGCTTTGTTTATGGTAAAGAGTTTTTAACCATTCAAAGATTTCAAGGGTTTCCCCCCAAAGACCATCAGTCATAATTCTAGACATAATAGATCTTCAATGACAGGAATCATTGAATACAACTTGGCTTTATATTCATACTCTTATTGTGTCCAGCTAGATACCATATAATTGATTGTGAAGTGTGCAAGTGGAATCTCCATGACAGATCTTAGATGACATTAATCATTGAAATCCCATATTTAAGTGATGCTGAAGAAAAAGTCTCTTGAAACCTTGTGGGGAAAAAGGGAAAATGCTAGTAACCAGCATTTTCTTCTTTTTCCACAATGTTTTCTTCTCTTTCCAAGATAGGTCTAATCATTTGTGTAACATTTAATATGTTGTCTGCAAATGCTTTTAATCTGGACAAGTCTAAAATGTTGTCTGGTTAAGAGGAACAAAAATGCTTGTACATTCAGATTCCTGTCTATTGCCCGCCTTGATGTCACATTTTGCCGTAAGAAATTTGAAGAAGTGTAAACTCGTATGATGTGATGGATTTCTGGTGTCAGAAGCGTTTGAACGAAACTAGCTTTTCAGTATTCAAGTTCTTTGATTATTTCTAGCATGATGTCAGCATATTGCAAAGTCAAATTTGCAAAAAGAGACTGTTTTAGAGATATTCTTATATGGGAGATATTGTTTTAAAGGAGAAATATCTGGGCTAGCTGTTCACAATTCAAATGTCTGCCACTACCACTTAGTTTTGTTGTTTAGCTTAACCCTCATTCTGAACAAGGAAAATAGTCATGAATTTGTCACATTGTTGATTTTCTAAATTCTATTTTAAAATTTGTGCAGCTCCTGTCATGAAACTAAGGGAATGCAAAGACGAATGATTATGCCTGGTTGTGGTGCAGTCACCTTGCCTGTGTGAAATCCTCACAGTTTTCCTGTGATATCCAAACTAAAGCCAATGATATCCACACCTTGTCTGACGACTACACCTTATCTGCCACTCTCTGTTCCAAATATAGGCCCAAATACATTGTGACAGACTGTAACATGGCCACTAGGGATACTGGGCTGATGTAATGAAGAAAAAAAATCTTTACTACAATAACCTTACAGGGTAATGTAAGGGCTTGTCATTAGCTGATTAAATCTCGACACATCCTGTGTCACATAACTAGAAACCAGTCAATTAGAAAATGACATTCATTTTCAAGTCAGTACTGCTACAAAATCATTTTTAGCTCCACTGGCCGAAGGCCAGCCAGCTTATGTCATGGCCCGGTGTCCACCGTGTTTCCATGCATGCGTTAACTTTTATTTCAAACATCTCTGAAACTACCCATCCAAATTTAATGAAACTTCACAGAAATTATCCTGCCATGGTCCTCTTCAGAATTTTTTAAAAGAATTTGATTCCATCTCTGGTTGCCATGACAACAGAACTGAAAAAAAAATAACATTTTCAAGGATCATCTTCTCTAAAATCACATGGCCCAGGGCCACTGAATTTTGCATGTAGCTTTATCTAATGGACCTTTAACAAGTTTTTTTCATATAATTGGTCTGGGGTTAAAATTGGCTCCATTCCAGGGATCACAAGTTTAACATGGGCTTCAAAATATAGTCACTGCAATTTAAACATTAATCAAGGGAAATAACTAAATGATAAAGTTTGTTACTATTTACCTCCCTTGATAATCAAACTGCAGTGATACATGATTAGTGCTAGACATTAAGTTTTTAGTTCACCTGAGCACAAAATGCTCAAGGGGAGCTTTTAGGATCACCCGGTGTCTGTCTTCCGTTGTTAACAATTCTTTAAACATCAACTCCTCCTAAACCATTCAGCCAATTTGGACCAAACTTGGCTGGAATGTTCCTTGGGAGGTCCGCTTTAAAAATTGCTCACAGAATTTGATTCCGTAAAAAGCTCTGGTTGCCATGGCAACCAAATGGGATTTTCTAAGAAATTCTTTAAAAAATCTTCTTCTCTGAAATCTCAGGCCAGATTTTAAAATTATTTCACAGAGATGTTCCTTGGGTGACCCTTTTCAAAATTTGCTTGCAAAATTTTTATCTGTCAATAAAACATGGCTCTGGTGAATGAGGGTTACTCGCACTATATGAACATGAATAAATTCTTGAAAATTCTTATTCTCTGAAAAGGCCAGTCAGATTTTGGAATAATTTCACAGAAATGTTCCTTGAATGACCCTTTTCAAAAACTGTTTGTGAAATTTTGATAGATCAAGAAACAAGGCTTTGGTGAATGGGGGCTACTTGCACTCCGGAAACCAGCATAGTTTCACACAGATGTTCCTTGGATTAGCCTTTTCAAAAATTATTTGTAAAATTTTGATCCGTCAAGAAATGTGGCTCTGGTGAATGGGGGCTAGCCTTTTCAAAAATTATTTGTAAAATTTTGATCCGTCAAGAAATGTGGCTCTGGTGAATGAGAGAAATGAAGGAATTCTTAAAAAATCTTCTTCTCTGAAACCGCTGGTCAGAATTTAAAATAATTTCACAGAGATGTTCCTTGGATGACCCTTTTTAAAATTTGTTCGTGAAATTTTGATCCGTCAAGAACCATGGCTCTGGTGAATGGGGGCTTCTTGCTTTATACAGAAATGAAGAAATTCCTAAAACTCTTTTTCTCCAAAACCACAGTCAGATTTTGAAATAATTCACAGATATGTTCTTTTGATGACCCTTTTCAAAAATTGTTTGCAAAATTGTGATCTGTCAAGAATCATGGCTCTGGTGAATGGGGGCTACTTGCACTATAGGGAAATGAAGAAATTATTAAAAATTCTTCTTCTCTGAAACAGATGGTCAGAATTTGAAATAATTTCACAGAGATGTTCCTTGGATGACCCTTTTCAAAAGATGTTCGCGAAATTTTGATCCGTCAAGAACCATGGCTCTGGTGAATGGGGGTTACTTGCACTATAGGGTTATGAAGAAATTCTTAAAATTCCTCTTCTCTGAAACCGCTGGTCAGAATTTGAAATATTTCACAGAAATGTTCCTTGGATGACCCTTTTCAAAAATTGTTCGCGAAATTTTGATAGGTCAAGAAACAGCTCTGGTGAATGGGGGCTACTTGCACTGGACAAAAATTAAGAAACTCCTATAAATTCTTCTTTTCTGAAAATGCTGGTCAGATTTTGAAATTTTACAGGTGACCTTTTGAAAACTGCTTGGCAAAATACTAGTAATGATTTTGTTTCTAGTGTTCAATACCTCAAAAAAATTGGCTCTGGTCCTCTCAAAAATTCAGGTGAGCGATCCAGGGCCATCTTGGCCCTCTTGTTACAGTATTCCTTGTCTGGAACGGAACTTCGAAGTCTGAAGTCAAATAGTGACAATTTGCAGCTCTTGTTTCATTATCATTTGGCCTTGAACCTTGATATTTGGTATTTATTTTAGACCTTCGCTGCTTGGTACTCAGGTGAGCAATATAGGACCATCATGGTCCTCTTGTATTGTCATTTTTACAGCATCTTCTGCTTGTCCGGAGCATAACTTGGTCATTTCTGGTCCGATTGACTTGAAACTTGGCCTTTGTGTTTGTTGCAGTAATACAGAGTGCAGTGTGAAAGAACCGTAACTCTACCTTGTGTTGACTTTGAATCTTTTCCATTTTAACAGCATTTTCTGCTTGTCCGGAGCATAATTTCTTCGGTCCGATTGACTTGAAACTATGCATTTGTTTCTGTTGGAATTGTACAGAGCGCAGTGTGGAAGAACCTTAATTCTACCTCATACTATCTGAGTTTTTTCCCTTTGATCATTTTTATAGCATTTTCTGCTTGTCTGGAGCATAAATTTAGGTTGGATTGACTTGAAACTTTGCATTTGTGTTTGTTGCAATAATACAGAGTGCAGTGCAAAAGAACCATAACTCTACCTCATGTTGTCTTTGAGTTATTACCCTTTAATAATAATTTTTACAGCATTTTCTGCTTGTCCGCAATATGACTGTCATTTTGAGTCTGAACATCTTCAAATTAGGTATGCATGATTGTTGAAAAATTACGCAGTGCAGTGTAGTGCAGTGCATAAGAACCATAACTCTTCCTAGCACAAATTTTGAGTTATTCTTCCTTAGATCATCATTTTTATAGCATTTCTTTCTTGTCTTGAGCATAATTGTCATCTTATGTAGGAAAGACTTAAATTTTATAGTATGGTTATTTGTTGCAATATTTGGAAGTGCAGTTCACAAGAATTGTAACTCTACCTGTGCTGTCTGAGTTATTTCCCTTTGATTATAATATGTATTGCTTGTCCAGAATATAACTTTGTCATCTCAATTTGGTATGCTTGTTTGATGCAATATTACGGAGTACATTGCACAAGAACAATAGGAATTCTACTTTGATCTTCATTTTTAGCTCTACTGGCTTTCAGCCAGCAGACCTTATGTCACGGCGTGGTTTACATCGTCCGTCCATCAATCCATCTGTCCATCTGTCTGTCTGTCCTTACGAGGCCGACATTGTGAGGTTAGGGGCAAGTGTACATTTTAGTCTCTATGGGGTTCATTCTGTCCAACTGGTAGGTATGGGGTTAGGGTTAGGGATAGTTGGGTTAAAAAATGCATTTGTGGGGTTCATTCTGTCCAACTGGTAGGTATGGGGTTAGGGTTAGGGATAGTTGGGTTAAAAAATGCATTTGTGGGGTTCATTCTGTCCAACTGGTAGGTATGGGGTTAGGGTTAGGGATAGTGGGTTAAAAATGCACTCGTGGGGTTGCATTGGGTTGCATTGCAAAAAGAACAATATGACCCCACATGGTCGGTCTCTGCCGTATACGATTATTATTCCCCCTTGACAACTGGCAGTAGGATGGACATATCTTGCACTAATTTGCCGCTCTTGTTCCACAGTAATTTCACATGTATTCATGAATTTTATGAAATCTTCGTGTATGTTTCAAAAAAGATTGAACAGATTAAGTCTGAAGTTTCAATATGAAGTCAATATGTGCATATTATGATTCGGTTATTGTTAAATGATTTTCAAAGGAGTTATGGCCCTTCCATGAATATTTTTGTTTGCTCTATTTCTCAATATCTACCAGATGGATTTCAGTCAAACTTCATGGCAAGTTTTACTATGAAGCAAAGATGTGCATATTATAATTTGGTTACAGTTGAAAGATTTTCATAGGAGTTATTGCCTATTCATGATTTTTTTGTCCGCTTTATTTGTCTTTAACTACAGGTCAGATTTCAGTCAAACTTTAAAGGAAATTGCAGTATGAAGTCAAAAATTTTGCATAATATAATTTGCTTATGGTTGAATGATTTTCAAGAGTTATGGCCCTGTCATGAATATTTGTGTCCACTCTATTTCTCAATATCTAGAGGATGGATATCATTCAGACTTCATGGGGAGATCTAGTATGAAGCAAAAATGTGCATGTAATAATTTGGTTTTGGTTGAATGATTTTCCAAAGAATTATGGCCCTTTCTTATATTTTTTCCCCACCATTTCTCAATAACTATTGCACATATTTCAGTCAAATGACATTGGGAGTTTTAATATGAAGCCACATTATCTCCTGCTAGATAGTATTCTACAAAGACTTATCTAATTTGGGCATCCTGGATACAGAACCAGACTACTTTTCTATGCAACAATGGAAACTTTGAGTTTCAAACTAATATAAATGTTTACTCAATTAAATGCTACCTGATGTGATTGATTCATCTATGATCAGCAGTTTAGAGAAATCTGGAGCTAAATCAGGCCTTATTTTTCCTTAAACATATTTTTAAAAGCTATTTTCTCCATTGATACTTTTTGGCACATATTACTACAGTCTCTCTTGACATCGAGGAGAGTGATACGTCATACAAGACAGGTTGAATCTTAGAAAAATATGACATGCGCAGACAATGTATGCAGCCAAGATGTGCATTGTATAATTTTGTTACGGTTGAATGATATTTAAATGAGTAAAGATCCTCAAATGCATTTTCTTGCCCACTCTATGTCTCGATAACTACATGATGGATTTCAGTCAGACTTGATAGAAAGTTTCATGATAAAGCAAAGATGTGCATAAAATTTTTTGATTACATTTAAATGATTCTCCAATGACTTATTTCCCTTCCATGAATTTTATTGTCTGCTCTATTTTCAAGAACATCTTTCTATTAAACTGCAAAGGAAGTTTCAGAATAAAGCAAAGATGTGCAGTTGTAATTTGATTATAGTGGGATGATTTTCAAATGAGTTTTTGTCAGCAATTATAAAAGGAGTTATCCATAGAATTCATCAAAAAAGAAATTTTGGTGATCAGTGTGCACTGCATCATAAGGGGAATGGAAGAGGAGCCCATATCAGGTATCAGGTTCCTTTCCAAAGTTTCTTTATTTTGTTTCAGTATTTATTGGCTGTGTAATAATCTCTCAAGACTTGGGATGAAGGCATTGTGCATTTCTGCTGTTATGAATTATTTCTTGACTTGGAGCCAGTGGGGAAACCTCTTAACATTTTTTACTGAACCATTCTGCATTCATGTGAAATGGGGCTGTTTTGTGACAAGGAGCTGGTCAAGTTTAGTGGTAGCTCTAGTTTTCGCTGGAGGTTATGAATAAAAATGTTGTTACAGAATTTTTCAGAAGCATTTAACCCTTTCCCAAACAAGCTCCTTGTTTTTACGTGTGTGCAGAACAAGTCTTTTGAAAACACTGTGGGAAAAGGAGAACTTGCTGGCAAAGAGCAATTTCTCCTTTTCCCACAATGTTTTCTACCAAGTTGGAGAACTTTCTGCCATTTTTATCTTCAAATTTGAAATTGCCGTCTGCAAACTCTTTGAGTTTGGAAGGGTCTAACATTTGTCGTTTGGGAAAGGGTTAACCTTAACTCTTTACCAAACAACAAAATTTTATACTTGTTAAAATTTAAAGGTGGCCCTTCAGATTTTGGGACGAAAATTTTACAAAAGTGCAAAAATATCATACTTGTACTCCCAAAGCCTTTAAATTTTCATCCATAAAACCCCAGTAGTCAAAAACCACCTGACAACACGAAAAAGTAGAGATTTACTACGGCCCAGGTTGATACCAATGGGAGACACGTTCTATTTTTAGATGATCAATTTTCTCATTTACTCACAGGCATACACAGAAGAAGCAAACATAGCATCTGAAGAAGACAATATGAAAAATAATTATTACATGTTTGTTATGAGTCATGTGCCAGTCACTTGACATTCCCACAATGCTTTATTGATTTTTGGCACGAAATCTAAAAATACCTTAAGAGGCTTCATAGCCTTTTAAGGGAATACCATCAAAAGAAAATTTTTTTGTAATTTTATGAATCTTAATTATTGATGATTTGTGTTATTTTTTCATATGAATTTCAGTGATATATATATATATAAATTTGGTGAGATGTAAAAATTCTAAATACCCACCTTTGAAGCATTTGCAGATGACAAAATAAATGCACTTCAAAAACTGAAATTTGTTTCCAGCAGGGTAGAAAACATTGTGGGAAATGGAGAAATTGCTGGTAATCAGCATTTTCTCCTTTTCCTACAATGTTTTCAGAAGGCTTCTTTCTCAGGGTCGTGAAAACCTGGGATTGTTTTGGTAAAGGGTTAATAAAACAAAGTCTGAGCTGATGAACCTTGATTTTCTCAGGCATTTGAAAAAATCATGCGAAAAGGAGAAAATGTTGGTAAGCAGCATTTTCTCCATTTTGCATTTTTCCCCTACACAAGAAAAGTATCATTTAGTATGCATGTCTTTAATGTTTTCAGACTAAAAAAGACTTGAACACTACCAATGAAAAAATAATCTTTTATCTTTTAGTACATGGTCCATGTAAAAAGTTTTAAGAGAAAGAAAAAAAGTCCCTATTTATACTGCCTAAAGCATCTCAGATTGAAAACCTAAACACAGAATTTTTTTTGTTAGGCCTAATGAGGATGATGCACTGTAATATCTTCTATTTTTTTTGTGATTAATTTTGAAACTAAATTGGCTTTTGCTGTAAGTCTTAATCAAACAATCTTGATTATCTAATAAAGGATTTTGCATGTCAACATGCAGATTTAACTTGAACAGTGGAATTTCATTATGCAAATTTTTTGACATTTCAAATTAAACCTTGGTTTGAAAGGGGTCAAACAAATGAAGAATTCCCCTCGTTGTCAAACAGAAAAGACTTTGTAATTTAATTTAACGTGAATTTTTCTGGTGATTTTCCAATTTAATTTTTGGTCCTTTTAAGTTGTTTGGTATTTAACTCATCACCGCATGACAATATTGTAGGCTTGTCCAAATCGAAAGCATGTGAAGATGACAAAATAAAAGTGACTGAAAATTTGAATGTTTTGTGAAGGGTAGAAAACATTGTAGGAAAAGGTGAAAATGATGAATACCAGCATTTTCTCCTTTTCCCACAATGTTCTCTAAAGATTTCTTTCTCAGGGGCATCAAAAGTAGGGATTGTGTGGTAATGAGTTAAATAGTGTACAAATATCCCTTTCTTCCGCTCTTATGTTCAAGTAACAAATCTATAAGGACAACTAGATTATGCAACTTTGTTGTGCTGCAGGAGATTGTTAAATTGCATTAAATTCTAAGGTTTTTTTTTTTAAATAAAGTAAATTGCATTTACTTGTAAATCTTTTTTTTTTTGTAAATGAAGTACCTAATTATGGGTCTGAACACAGTCACTCATTTCTTAGAATACTCGATGTCATGAGAAAATCTGGAAACAATACCAGAACCAATTTCTACCCGTCTTTCTTTTGCCATACTGATCAATTAATTACTGTACCCTTTGTCTAGTTTCAGTAAAAATACCATTTTAAGAGTGGAAAGTCCGTACGTGGAAAAAAAAAATGACCAAAAAAAGGTGTTTACCTTTTTGAAGCAATCTATAAGTCGTAGGCCTTGCTGTAAATTTCTGATGAGCTTGTAAACTTTGATAATTTTTTTCAAGTTTAAGGGGGGAAAAAAATCAATGATGATGCTGCACTGCTGACAGTTATTTTCTCATATCTGCTCATCATGAAGACAGACAATGAACCTGTTCACAAGTCCATGTTTCTAATACCCCGGTCACACATTCACGGAAGGCCACCACTGAAGAGCTACGGATTCGTTCCAGCATCGTCCGTGACAACTTGTACTAGTCAGTAGCTCTTCGTATTGTAACCATAGTCATTTGTAGTAATTCTTGTATATCCATAGCGGTCCTTGACAATTTTTGAACATGCACAAAAATTTGCTTTGGATAAAATGACCGTAGCGTATCCTTACTAGTCCGTATTAGACTGTACAGATACTTTCTGGTCCGTATTAAAACCGTATCAGTCCGTACTTATCCGTAGGCCCAAATCTTTTTCAGGATTTGATACGGAGAACTACGTATTAACAACAATGCTAAATATGCTAGTAAAACGATCGGATAGTACGAGTACATGAAACTGTCACCGTTTCTGGTGGTTCAGGCAACCGCCAACGAAACAGGAGGTCAAAGGTTCGAGCCCCACCAGGAGCTTGTTCTGATATGGCGGGTTGGTGAACCGCCAGCTAGTAAAATGTATGCTTACTGGTTGCCTGTCTGGTACCAGGTATTAAGGATAGGAATCGGGAGTAAAGACGCTCAGAGAATGAGTTGTCTCATAAACCCGGGAGGCTGGCCATTTCGAAATGGGTGATACTATTTTATAATAAACAAGCACTTTACTTGTAAAACATAAACATTCATGATAACCAGTGTATTACATAATAATTGTAAAATAAACAGCAGACTTTATGAATATAAGAGAAACATTACTGATCAATATTTTCATTGAACCCTTTGTCATTCAATCTCTTCTTTTTATGGGTCTGCAACAGACAAGTCAAGAAAACATTCTGATTCTAGGAAATCAAAAAAAATGCTCAAAATGGGCAATTTCTCCATTTCCCACAATGCTTTCTTCCTTATTGTAGAACTGAAGCTCATTTGTACCAAATTTACAGTTGTTGTCTGCAGGTGCTTTCAATTTCGTGGAGGCCAAATTTTGTCAACTTGTGATGGGTTATTGATTATAATAATCTGGTAATAAAAGACAGAGAATATGTGGACTAGAGATTAGCTTATAAGAAGACACCTCCATGGCCAGTATGAGGCTCTCATGGCAAAACTTGTTGCATTTTGAAAGTGAGCAGCCTAGAGGATTTGGACGGAATGCTAAATCGTGGTAGGTACGTGGCGATTCGTACTACTACGTATCATCCTGATTTGTGTCGCTCCGTATTAAAACGTGTCCAACCGTAACAGTCCGTATCTTTCCTGGAACTCTGACCTACATTGTGGCTGTATATCCGTCGAAATCCATACTCACACCATTGTGTATCTGTCTTGGGACCGTAGTGGACTACAGAATTTGTCATTTCCGTAGTCATCCATGAGCGATTAGACAGACCGTAGCTCTTCCGTGGCCGTCTTCCGTGAATATGTGAACGGGGCTTTAGCATTCAACATTTTTCAGTTCTGTCCAATTTTGGTCTCGACTATCTGCTGAATTAACCAAAGAAGTACTTTGTACCTTTTCCTTTATAAAGCAACAAGGTGGTTTAATGACCCTTACATAGATGGCTGTTTATGGAAAAGGAGAAAATGGTGCTAGAGCATTTTTTTCATTTTTTCCACACTGCTTTCATCCACATTACAGACTAATCTCATCATTTGAGCAACATTTGCTGTGTTTTTTGTTGTTTGAGAAAGAGTTGAGGGTTAATGATCCAATCTATTTAATCTCCCTTATTCCTTGATTTAAGAAACAGCAATAAAAGACTTGTTCTGTTTGAAACTGACTGTGACCTGTCTAGGTTAAGCTGGAATAATCTTTATTTGTAAAATCAATCATTCTCATTTGTCTGGGTGTCTCTTTGTTTATTTAATGGCTTCTTATTTGTTATTGCCTGACTTTTCTATGAATAGGGTTTTTCTATAAATTCAGCAATTTGTTCTGCAGTTTTTAGGCTTTTCAAATTGCATAAAGTCTCCAGCAAACAGACACAAATATTAAAAGCTAATAATTTGCAGAAGACATGGTGATAAAGAAACAACTTGTAGACTAGGGAATTGCTAAAGATGAAGAATTTCATCACAGGTTGTAATCTTTTAATACCCCCTTCGAAGACGGGACGTATTATGAGATCACCTATGGCGAACAGGCAGGCAGGCGTTGGGGCAAACAGGCGGGTGGGTAGGCAGCTGTCCGGGCGGCGTCAAGTTCTTTGTCAGGAGCATAACTTTGTTATCTCAAGTCTGATTGACTTGAAACTTGGCAATTGTGTTTGTTGCAATAATATGGTGTGCAGTGCGAAAGAACCATAACTCTACCTTTTATTATCTTTGAGTTAGTACCCTTTGATCATCATTTTTACAGTATTTTCAGATTGTCCGGAATATAACTGTCATTTTTAGTCTGAACAGCTACAAATGTGGTATGCATGATTGTTGAAAAATTACGTAGTGCAGTGCATAAGAATCATAACTCTTCCTAGCACTGAGTTTGAGTTATCCCCCTTTAGATCTTCATTTTTATAGCGTTTCTTGCTTGCCTGGAGCATAACTTTGTCATTTTATGTAGGAATGACTTAAATTTTATAGTATGTTTATTTGTTTCAGTATTTGAATATGTAGTGCACAGGAATTGTAACTCTACCTTGTGATGTCTGAGTTATTTCCCTTTAATTGTCATTTTTACAGCATGTAATGCTTGTCCAGAATATAACTTTGTCATCTCAAATCAGAGCGACTTTAAATTTTGTATGCATGTTTGTTGCAATATTACGGAGTACATTGTGCGAGAACAATAGCTCTACCTAGCGCAGATTTTGAGTAATACCACTTTAATCTTCATTTTTAAAGTATTTCTTGGTTGTCCATAAGGGGACAATGTCACCTCAAGTCAAATTGACTTGAGACTTGGTGAACATGTTTGTTGCTGTTACGAAAAATGCTATGCCCTAGAACCATAACCTTACCTAATGCCCTTTTGGAATTATTACCTATTCATTATTTTTTTGTACAGCTTTTCATGCTTCTCTACATTATAACTTTATCTTTTCATGTTTTAATGACCTGAAACTTTATATGTGTGTTTCCTTAACATTAGAGGAGACATTCATGCCTATTTCAATCACTTACATGATTTCAACTGTACTGCTATTTTCCTCTACCTGTCCTTTACGATTATTATTCCTCCTTCACAACTGACAGTAGGACGGGCGTATCTTGCGACAATTTTTTAAATTTCAGTTGATGTGAGTTTTTCTGAATAGGTTGGAAGATTTCATGGAGTAAAAAAGATATTGATACTTTTCTGTTATCCATGGTTTTACATTGATTATATTTCAGTTCCAGAAAAGAGTTTTCAATGTTTTTTGGAGGGGGTTTGAGTAACTTCTTGCTGCCCTGTCCAAGTACTTCACCCCTGATAGTACAAGTCTATAACTGTTGCAGAGTTTTGTAATTGGTTTCTGGCATTTCCAGAGAAGACTTTCTGTCCTAAAATTATGTCTTGTAATTTATGTTTTATGTATTTAAAATTACTTTTGGGATGTAGTCATAAGTAATTTGCTTGTATTTTCAGGCTGGCCACACAACAAGTTACTCGAGAAAACGCTATACCTACAGGTTATAGACTATGACAGATTCAGTCGGGACGATCCTATTGGTGAAACCTACATTCCTATCAACGAGGTGGACCTCTCACAAGCACCACTAATGTGGAAATTCCTCAGCCCATGTAAAGATAGCAGAGTAAGTTGAATATGAAAGTCTTCATAATTCTTTTCTGGACTGCATAATTTTAGCCCTTATCCTGCTAGATAATTCAAATGAAACTCTCATACTGACGGCAAAATCTTCTGAATTTGCCTATTAGAAAGTTATTTTTAGGGAAAAAATATCTCTTTATGGACAGTGTAGATCCAAGATTAGACTGTACATTCGGTGCAGTCTGATCTTGATCTATACTGTCTGCAGAGGGTCATTGAGTCTTGCATGGCATCATAAGGGTTAATCATGTCCATATGAAAAGTGTTTGCAGCCAACATATTGACCTTTGAGAGCGCAATAAACCCAACAGCTACTTCCTGTCTAGAAATGTGACCCAGATACCACAGCTTCAAAGTTGCTCTGGCCTTAGAAGAGGGAATGATGTAAATTTTGTAAGTGTGATCTTGATCTACCCAGGTCCCAAGGCAACAGTTACTATAGTCATGAAAGGCAGTGAGTATTCTGTGAAATACTGCAAAAGAAATGTTTATATCTAAGGATAGGATAATGTTCATTATGTCACAGTAAACTCCAAATGAATAAAAAAAAACTAACCTGTTTATGAAATAAAAGTAAATTTCATTGCTACCATGTAAAAATATGGCGATTACTTTGACTTTTATGATATGTAATGGTGCAGTTCGTAAAAGTCCCAGTCAGTGGCAGAAAAAAGAATTTTGAAACTAAAACAAATCCTATTATGTCACATTATCTGTTTGTTTACATCAGTGATCACCAACGATTAGCCATCTTTTTGTTGTAAATCTCTGCAGTGACATAATATTGACACAAACACCATGTGATCATTCAAGGCTGCAGTCGAATCACAACCTTCATTCCCTTGATCACTTTGTCCCCAATCTAACCCTGAAAAAGATAAGTTTTTTGACATGTTAAACAAAGACCTCACAGGCTGATCATCACTTATTCATTTATAATCAATACAGGAAGAATTTACTACATCTAAATAAGAAAACAACTTCAGAAAGGGCAATCTTACTCTCTGATGACATAAAAATGGAATTATAAACTATAGTCCTGTGTACTACATCATAGCACTAATGAGATGCAATGTTATCATATGATGTCCTCAAAGACCCAGTTTGAATATACTCAAACAATAATAAAGATTGTCTCAATCAGTGGCGTCCCTGAAATCAATGGGCCATTTCATGCATTTTTGCACTTGTATATCATGGCAACCAATGAAAGAACACTGACATGTTTGAGTTTTATCCGATCTTAAATATGTGTGTTTTGATGGGTTATCAAATATTTTTTCGAGTTACAAGTGGTGAAAATTACCTATTTCTTTACTTTACTCAGGGTTTAATCAAATACTAAATATTAATACAATATTTGAATGAAGAAATAATCTTCTTTCGATCGTGGTATATCTTACAATAAACCACAGTTGTGAGTTATGAGACTCGCTAAATAATCTGAGAAGGCAATAGCCCCAATGAGTCATTCATTGCACCTCATAACTCACAATATGGTTTTTTGGATGATAAACCACAATAGAAAGAAGTTCAGTTCAATTCTAACATGACCAACTCTTAATGAAAGGAAAACAAGTTCATACTCTACCCTTTCCCAAACAACAAATTTTGGACTCTTCCAAACTGAAAGAGTTTCCAGACGACTGTAAGATTTGGAGAAAATGGCAGAAAGTTCTCAAAAAGGGCCAGTAGAAAACACTGTGGGAAAAGGAGAAATTGCTCGTTACGAGCAAATTCTCTTTTTCCCACAGCGTTTTCAAAAGACTTTTACTGCAGACAGGTAAAAACCAGGGCTTGTTTGGGAAAGGGTTAACCCATTACCACACGAGAAAAATTAAGACTGGTCCAAATTGAAAGCATTTGCAGACGACAAAATAAAGGTGACTGAAAAATTGAAATTTGTTTTGGGAAGGGTAGAAAACACTGTGGGAAAAGAAGAAAATGCTGGTTACCAGCATTTTCTCCTTTTCCCACAGTGTTTTCAAAAGGCTTCTTTCTCAGGGGCGTCAAAAGTAGGGATTGAGTGGTAATGGGTTAAAGTAAAAATGCAGATCATATTCCATGAAATAACTTACTTAGTTTATACAGAATGATGTCACTGTATATAGAATAACATAGATTTTACAACTCTTTCATTGCACTGTGTTTATAGATATCAATTCCCGCGTCATGTTAGAATATGAAATACAGTATTTAACCCTTTACCAAGCAAAATCGTTTTAGACTGGTCCAAATAGAAAACATATGCATATGACAATATAACATGACTCAAAAACTGAAACTTGCCTTAGGATGGGTAGAAAAACATCATGAAAAAAAGTACAAATGTGGATTGCTATTATTTTCTGCTTATTCCAAAATGCTTTCAGATGTCTTTTTCATTAGGGATGTAAAATATTGGGATTTTGGGGTAAAGAGATAAGTTATTCTATTCATATGTTTAAGCCTTTACCATACAATCCCTAGTTTTTTATGGCGCTGAGATAAAAGACTTTTAAAAACATAGTGGGAAAAGGAGAAAATGCTGGTAACCAGCATTTTGTCCTTTTCCCACAATGTTTTCTTCCCTGCTAGAAACAAAAGTTAAATCTTTAGTTATGTTCATTTTGTTGTCTGTGAGTGCTTTCAATTTGGACCGGTCAAAAATTTTGTTGTTTGGTACTGAGTTAAGGCTTATGCTGATCTACGGATGTTTCCTTACGGATTTCTTATAGACAGAAATTAAAGGCAGCCTTGCTCATCAGGGACGTTCATTTGGCATCCTTTATTTATTCTACCTCCAGATCCGGTCAGTGGCTAGACTAAATGGATTTTTATGGATTCAGAATTAAGCAAGGACTTGTATTATAACTGCGATGCATTAACTCTATACCATACAATCCCGACAAGTAAGCCAATAGAAAACATAGTTGGAAAAGAAGAAAGTGCTAGTAACCAGCATTTTGTTCTTTTCCCTCAATATTTTCTACCCTATCAAAGTCAGAAATCATCATATTAAGGTAAGACCTGTGTATTGCACTTCTGGTGAACATGGGACAAAAATTCTAATTTGTTGATAAATAAGGATTTATGCAGAAATGATATTTTTGCACATTTCTAACGGATCAGAAATTTTGTTTATGTCTATCTTGAAATTATTTTTTGATACTTTTGTAACTTTTCTGAAAAGGGAGGTAATTATTATCTCATTTTGAATTGAGAATATAGTGGTTTTAGATTTATAAATGATAATTCAAAGAAGGAAAAAATGAATCGGTGAAAGTAGTTCAATAATATTCATTTTTGATTAAGCTAATTTTGCAGGATGATATTTTAGTGGAAATAGCTGTTTTCCATTACACAGGTCCTACCTTAACAAGATTTAACCCATTACCAAACGGCAATGTTTTAGACTGGTCCAAATTGAAAGCATTTGCAGACGACAAAATAAAAGTGACTGAAAATTTGAAATTTGTTTTGCGAAGAGTAGAAAACATCGTGGGAAAAGGAGAAAATGCTGGTTACCAGCATTTTCTCCTTTTCCCACCATGTTTTCTAAAGGCTTCTTTTTCAGGGGCGTCAAAAGTAGGGATTGTGTGGTAATGGGTAAATTTATTGTCTGCAGACAGTCTGCTTTGAATTTGGATTTGTCATTTGGTAAAGAGTTAAGCCCCCTTATGGCCAGAACTTGGCCCATATATTTTTTTCATCCAGCCACAGTTATGTTATGATAATTTTCTGTATTGGACCGTTTAGGAATTAACCAAATGCCAGCTCCGCCCACTCAAAAACCAATCAGCCATTCAGCATTTCCCATCAGCGCGGTAGCCGTCTTGCCGTTATCAAAACCTAGACATTCTGCATTGGAAGTAGATATTTTGTCGTAACTGATGAATTGTGTTAACAAATCAATGATTTTAGGACATGCTAAAGGAGTCCGAGTTAAATGTAAATACATGATCATATGTCAGAGTTATAAAACTGCCTTTTTCAATTGACTTCTAGATAAACCAGCCTCTATTTCAATTTTCACATTCCATAACTTCGGTAAACCTAATACAAAAGAAGTAAGTGTCTTTTCTTAAAGTGGTCTCATGCTTATGTTATCTAGAAAAATAGTTTTATGGTAGAAAAATCTCCCGGTTTCATATATCTCCAAGCTAAGCCCAGGTGTTTAGGTTGTTTGTCCCGAATTCCTGATTCGCGTACCACATGACGTCAGTGGGAGGCGCAATCTATCGTCTGGCGTTTGGTTAATTGAAAAACATTGGCACGATTTTGTCCAAAAATCTGTAAACATGATGTTTTGACAGATTAGAGTTATATTTTTGTTGAAAGTTTTCACCTGCTTTATACCAGATGCACTCTTTACCAAACAACAATACTTTGGACATACCCAAATTGAAAGCATTTGCAGACAACAAGTTGAAGTTTGCTCTGTTATGAAAGCAGCTTTTGATACAGTAGAAAACAGTGTGGGAAAAGGAGAAAATGCTGGTTACCAGCATTTTCTCCTTTTCCAAAAATGTTTTCAAAAGCCTTCATCCTGGGGATTGTTTAAAAGTTGGGTTTGTTTGGTGAGGAATTTGGGTCCCAAATGACAAACACGTGAAATTTTACAGAGTTTCTCTGTATGAGATGCAGAAAATAAGCATAAACCAAAGCCCTGCATTTATAAATGCTGTCTAAAGAAGCAACACTAAAGCTTTGTCATCTGGTAAACAGTTTAAAAAAAAAAATAGGTTTTGGAAAGAAAACTAACTCTGCCAGTACTTGACCAAGCTGTTTTGTGATCCAATTTAAGGATTCAGAGAAGACATTGTATTGGTATCTGTAGGGGAATAAAAGTTCTTTCAATTTCTCTTCGTGACATGGTTTCTGAATTTTGTTTTCTTCTACAGCTTTATACCTTATAAGGCTTCCCACAAAGATTGATGTAGAGATATAGATTTTATTTACACTCCTGTAAAACAGGATAAACGAAGATGATTGATTGCAAGGTCAATAACTTGTCCGACCTGTCTGTGCTGGGGTAGTTTAACTGACTAGAAAAATTTTCACGAATTCTGTAATAGCACTGATTGCCAGCGGTGAAGTATTTACTTAGATTTTGAGCTCATTAACTGATTTTGATGGTATTGATAGTATGTAAATTACAAATTTAGGGAAGTGAGATTAGGAAAATAAAAAATGAAAGATTGATAAGATAGGTAGCTAACAATATTTAAAGACATCGGAATTTTTTAAGACACAGATGACTAGCAACTGACAGTTAACCCTTTCCCAAACGACAAATTTTGGACTCTCCCAAACCAAAAGAGTTTGCAGACAACAATTTTAGATTTGGAGAAAATACCAGAAAGTTCTCAAAAATGGTAGAAAACACTGTGGAAAAAGGAGAAATTGCTCGTTACGAGCAATTTCTTCTTTTCCCACAGTGTTTTCAAAAGACTTTTACTGCAGACACGTAAAAACCAGGGCTTGTTTGGGAAAGGGTTAAAGGTATCAATAACTAGCAAATGACATTTGAAAGGTATTGATTACAAGAAGACTGTAAATTTTAGATGATGTTGATATTTTGGGCCATTGATACAAAAGAAATGACAAATTTAAGGTGTAGAATTATATTGCACATGTAACAAGTTTTATGGCCAGGACCTCTAAATGACTGTCTATCAGATTTTTTCTAGAAAAGAGCCTGTATATTCTGCATTTCTATTCTCTCACATTGTGCCACAAATAAATATCCCAGAATGTTGTTCCTTTCTTCTTTTAAATACATATAATAAATATGGTTGCATATATAGTTTTTAGCTCACCTGAATACAAGGTGCTCAAGATGAGCTGTTGTTGTGCTCTGTCCTACACTTTGAGTCATGCTGTCATCAACAATAACCAAGTGGGCATTTTAGAGGCCACATCATATGTTGAATACTGATGAAACTTGGTTAGAATGCGTCTTGATGAAATCTTTGAGGAATTTGGTATTGGACCATGTTCATTAAGAAAGTGAGCAATAGGAAAAGAACTTAGAAAAATCTTGTGTGCACTTTATACTTGACATTTACAGTCAAATATTCATGAAAGTTGGTCAGAATGGTTGTCTAGATGAATCCTGGACAGCTTTGAAATTGGGTCATATTTGGTCAAAAAGTAGGTCACCCAGTCAAATCTTAGAAGTTTTGAAAATATTTTTGGGGAAAAAAGATAAAGTGCAAATGAAAATTTTTACCTTACCTGATCACAAAGTGCTCAAGATAAAGAGCCATCACACCATGACGTTCTGGTCAACGATCTCTGAGCATTTCAATTGTTTGATTTTTTAGCGTTCTTGAATGAGGATGGCACATCTGGCGTGTTATTAACATCTGCCTAATGCATGACTAGCGTGTATCTAACGCATGAGAAGAGTGTAACAGCGGCCAAGTAAGATACCTCTGATACCTCCATATGCATGGATAATCGGGAAATGCTCTTATGACACTCAATGGACAACAAAAGGATGTTCTTTTCATTTTAGTCACGCACTGCGTGAGACTGTTCAGCGGTCGTTGACAGGTCACCAGTGAGCTGTTCACTGCAGAGCAAACGATTAGTACCAATCAAGTAACGCTAGAGTAACAACTGACTAGCGATAGCATGAACATGTGCAATGCTCGATGAAAGTTAGTAAAATGTTCCACAAACGTTCTTTAACAATCGTCAGCATTTAAAATTAAATGTTGAAGAACATTGGTGTCAGTGAGAACTTTTGTGCATGTTCTAAACTTTTTTCTGGACTAGTGTTCTCCGTGATTCCCGGCGATCACCGGCGTTCACACAGCACCCTTCTGGCGCTATCCCAGCGACCACGAGCTAGTACTAACAACATTTCCTCAAATTTCAGAAAACATAGACTAGAAGTCATGGTGTGACGGCTCCTATAGGCTTTTATGATTGTGCTGTGTCTGTCATCAAACAATTAAAATGTAGCATATCCAGTCAAAAAGTAGGTTACACGGACAAAACTCGGAAAATCCTTCTGCGCAGTCTAAATCTTTACCAAACAACAAAATTTTAGACAGGTTCAAAATGAAAGCAGATTACAAAACAAAGGTGATTGAAAACTTTGATTTGGAAAGGGTTGAAAACATTGTGGAAAAAGGATAAAATACTGGTTACCAGCATTTTCTTATTTTCCCACAATGTTTTCAAAAGGCTTTTTTTTACAGGGTCATTAAAAGTCGAGATTGTGGAAGAGTTAAAGCCACATTTTCAGTCAGATTCTCATGAGACATTGTGAGAATCTTTGTCTCTATGTATTTCTGAAAAGTTCAAAAATCGGTCAAGTTGGTCCAAAGTTATTTACACTCATACATTTTACATCATTATTGCATAAAACGTGCCTTTTCGGGCCATTATAGGCATGTATTAACAGATAAAAATCGGGCGGTTAACGGGAGAAAACATGTATTAATCAGTAAATTCATGCGCTGTTAAACGCCCGACTTTGTACTATCAATATTCTCGATTCGGGCTTACCTTGTAAACAACGTCTGTCCCTTGTCAGATTTTCCCTAGACATCGACATCAAACTGTAGAAATTTGTACCATATTGGATCCTTTTCACGGCATGTCTTTGATGATATTAGTACACCACGAACAAAATTTTGCTCAGGATCTCAGTGTAATCGAGATCTGAGCAAAACTTCAACCGTGAAATGTACTCTAAACCAGCTACATCCCACCCACTTTTTTGACGTGATCGGTCTACCTCCCTTGATGTCGATCGAACCCACTATCATCTTTTCAGTTACAGAAATTCATATCCACTCGTTCACCCTAGTTGTAATCCTCCAAACGTGTGCAAGTTTATTCGACATAAGTCCAATGTGTATTAAAAATCAATAGAAATGTATTTACACCAAGAGAATCAAAACTGGCATACAGGACTAACGGCCCTATACTAATCGTAACAAAAACTTCTTAGCCGACTTCCGGTTTTGACCTATTTACTTACAGTACATTTGAAGTTCGCTTATTTGCATTACTATGGAAATATTTTTGCCATCTGCGTAAATTATTGCTAAAATACCTTTACTTTATGCAATAACAACGTTAATTCACGTTTTTTTCGGTCGTTAAGATTCGCAGAGGCCCTCAAAATGCTTAAACACCCTCGTGCTTCGCACTCGGGTGTTAAAGCATTTTTTGGGCCCCTGCGAATGTTAAGACCTCAAAAACGTGAATTAACCCTATATTACGACTAGGATCTCTTCAGCTTGATCAATCCTACATGACTTTACTCAGGTGAACATTTTAGGGGCCTATGGCCTTCTTTTTGAGGAAAGATGTTTGACTCTGATCTAGCACAATAATATTTGCCTTTTCAGTGTTTTACTGTGACAGATACTTTTCCCCAGTTTCTATTTCTGTTACTTTAAGTCAGTGCTCTGTAGGACAAACTGTCACTAACAATGAATATTTAATGCTGATGTTATCTTGCCTGAAACTAAATTGATTTTCTTCCCTAAACATACTCCGAAAACTCTGCCTCAGCAATTTCTTATCCCCAAATATTGTGTACTTAAAACAACAATATAGATAAAGGTCAGGTTGCATGTTAAATCTGTATGGTCCAATATAGTCTAGATATTTGATTTTGCTATCGGCTACAAATTTCCATTTAAATCATTTAGCAGTTTGAGGGCTCATCTTCAAAAGTTAAGATAGATAAAGTGACTTTTCTGCCAGGTTCTTGCAATCTTAAGGGTGGCTTATTTGACAACAGTATAGGAAAGCAGGTAAGATCCAGTATCAGGCCTCATATCCTTGTTTGTGCATTTTTTATATTCCTTGTTATCTGTGCAATCCTGCAGAAATCAGGAGAAACATAATTATGGCATACAAGAGTGAAATAGGTTCATAAATCAGGATACCATGGGTAAAATGATTGCTGAAAACTGCCTTAAAGGTGGCCCTTCAGATTTTGGGACGAAAATTTTACAAAAATGCAAAAAAATCATCCTTATACTCCAAAAGCCTTTTAATTTGCGTTCATAAAACCCCAGTAGTCAAAAACCATCCGACAACACGAGAAATTAGAGATTTACTACAGCCCAGATTGACACCAACGGGAGACACATTCTATTTTTAGATTATCAGTTATCTCATTTACATTCAGGAATACACAGACAAGTTTCAAACATAGCGTCCAAAGAAGACATTATGGAAAATAATTATTACATGTTTGTTACGTAATGGAATTCAAGCGTTATTAGTCACGTGCCAGTCCCTTAACATCCCCACAATGCTTTATTGATTTTTGGCGCAAAATGTAAAAATAGATTAAGAGGCTACGTAGCCTTTTAACAGAACACCATCAAAAAAATGTTTGTGTGTAATTTTATGAGTCTAAACTTCAGATGATTTGTATCATTTTTTCATATAAATTTCAGTGATGTATATATTTTTTTATTTGGTGAGATGTGGAAATTCTAAATACCCACCTTTAACTCTTTACAAAACGACAATGTATTAGGTTTGTCCAAATCAAAAGCTTTTGCAGACGACAAAATGAAAGTGACTAAAAATTCGAAATTTGCTTTGTGACGGGTAGAAAACATTGTGAAAAAAGGAGAAAATGCTGGTTATCAGCTTTTTCTTCTTTTCCCACAATGTTTTCTAAAGGCTTCTTTGTTAGGGTCGTCAAAAGTAGAGATTGTAAGGTAATAGGTTAAAACAAGAATAAATGAGCCATATTCTGTGAAAATGGGGCTTAATGCATCTGCGAAAGGTATTGACCCAGGTCAGCCAGCGCAGTCCAAGCAGGTTGGCCCGGGCCAAAACTATGTTATTGGTCAATTCTGGTATTATCATGGACCAGTCTGCCTGATGATTAGGTTGTTTTTTTTTACTAAAAGTGGACATTATGGATCCATGCAGGACTTAAGAACATGGGGTCAGGGGTTTGATCCCTGGCTCAGTCAATTTCTCTTTGATGATTGATGATAGTCATTTTGAAAGGATTCATTCTTCTCCTAGCGCTGAATGTGGTCTTGAGGGTGCTTAATTGGGAAACAGAAAATGGCTTGGAAAGAAAATTGAGTGGAGTACTGGTAAAACAGAATCCAGGAAAGCATAGTTTGGTGCTCTTGCCACCAGGATATAACTGAAGTAATGTTAAGAATGGCTTTAAACACCAAACAGTCAAACACTTGTACTTCCTTTACTGTTTGAGGGATCAGATATATTCTTCCATTCTTACAAAGTCCATAACAAATTAACAAATGAAAAATGCAGTGCTAATATATAGAGACCGGGCAGTATTTGAACCTAGAAGGCCTGGATGAAAGGCCAACACCATAACCACTGAACTAAAGAGAATTCTCTCTAATGCAGTTGTTGGGTATTGTATTTAATGACATTTTCAGTAGTAATTTCTGCTTATCATTTTTGCGATTTCAAGGGAGACAATAACAGACAGTAACTTTTCTCAAAGAAGGTACTTGTATATTGTTTGGATGAATACCTTGAATTTCGGTCAAGGTACTTTTCGAAACGAAGAATGAGTCTACAATATCGAGTTAATGGACTTTTTTAAAAAGATCTAAAGGGGAAAAGATCAGAAGAATACAGTAAAGTTTTTGGCAGCATCAGCTTTCTCAGAGACTAGAGTCTACTGAACAAGAGGGTGCCGATAGGTCTGAGCGTGCTATCCCACCCACACTTGTCGCGGTTGAAGAAACGACATTCACGGAAGAAATTGACGTTCAAAATGATTCTATTGATGATACATCACTTGCTTCGCCATCCACCTGAAGCATCGTCCGTATGACAACTGTTGAAATTCTAAAACAGAAAGACACTGTTCAACATATTGTGAAATTAGGTCATATTGCTATTTACTGTTCAGAATGTGGTAAACCACTACTCCTCGAAAACGGCCCTGAAAAACAAGCCTTTTGAACACATTGTGGGAAAAGGAGAAAATGCTGGTAACCAGTGTTTTCTCCTTTACCCGCAATGTTTCATATCTTTCCAAAACCAAATTTCAATTTTTCAGTCACATTAATTTTGATGTCAGCAAATGCTTTCAATTTGGACCATTCTAAAATCTTGTCGTTTGGTAAAGGGTTAAAGAATTATTCAATTGATATTTTTAATCAATCTTAAAGACTGAAAAGAAATAGTATTCAAATGTTAAAATTTTGTTTGCTGCAAAAATTAGAAAGAATTTGGTATAATTTATTTTCTTTATAGAAAGTGTTGCCAATCTTAATTGCTTTGGCCCAAATGGTTACTATGGAAACGGCCATTTTACAAAAAATATAACATGTCAACATATCTTTTCCTTCTCATTTTTGTACATACCATTTAATGTTACTGTATATACCAAACAATTAGAAAATTCTATAAAAAGGAATTTTTCAAAATTTTGAATTAATCAAAGACGACATGTTGATTTGCTTACATTTTGGCAAGTCAAGAAATAGGGAAAATGAATTCAGATTATTATTTCATTCATACAGAATCAAGAAATAATATATTGAATATGGAAAATAATATTTGCATTGTATAATAAACTTTATGGCACTGTATTACTGACTTTTTAGCTCACCTGAGCTCAAAGTGCTCAGAGTGAGCTATTATGATCACTCACTGTCCGTCGTCGTTCATCCGCCCGTCCATTCGTCCGTCATCCATCAGTTCACATTTTCTTGTTTACACTCTAGCATCTACAAATATGTATGACCATAAGATCTTGGATGAGTTTGAATTTGGGTGTAATTGGACCTGAACATCTGGAGTTATTTGTCCTTGAATTAGAAAAATTGCTGTATTGCACTGTGTTTACACTGTAGCATCTACAAATATCAACCAATCAGCACCAAACTTGGTCAAAATATATATGACCATAACATCTCGGACTCGTTTGATAATGGGTTCAATTGAACCAGAATGACTGGAGTCATATGCCCTTGAGTCAGAAAAATTGCCATATTTCACTTTGTTTACTCTCTAGCATCTACAAATATCAACCAATCAGCACCAAACTTAGTCAAAATATATATGACCATAAGATCTCAGATGAGTTTGATTATGGGTCCAATCTGACCAGAACAACTGGAGTTACCCTTGAAATAGAAAAATTGCTATATTGCACTTTATTTACTCTCTAGCATCTACAGTTTTTAACCAATCAGCTGTAAACTAGACAAAAATATAAATAACTATAAGATCTTGGATGAGTTCAATTTTGGGTCTAATCATACCAGAATGACTGGAGTTATTTGCCCTTGAATTAGAAAAATTGCCATTACTTCCAAATATCGAATGGTCATACGAGTCTCGTATTTCATGACCTTGAAATTGAAGTTCAAATGATACAATTAGGTCATGATCTGTCTGCAAAATTACTACAGCACATCTTTATGATTGATCCCAAATTGTGATCCACAAAAAATGTGATAAATACCACATTGACAAAACTTGAACTGGTGGCTAGAGGGTCCTTCTTAAACACCAATGATCAGAAAGAAAACCCATATAATATAAAAGACAGTTACAAGGAATAGTAACTCATTATTAACTAATGCAAAAAACAATCTCTAAATGGGGCAAATTAATGTCATTTTATTTATCCAACACTGAACACCAATGACAGACTTTCATTAAAACCTTAACATTTGAAATTATGTTAGTTTGTTCACTAATCTCTAATGACATCACATACATGTACTTATGTTCCATGTCTGCATTACAGTTCTTTTTTTCCAGGACATCATTATGCAAAAATACACACAGGAGCAATATTTAATGAATTTGAGCAAATTTCAAAGCTCTGACAGGCATTAATCTTTAGGAAAGTGGTAACTTTTTTTCCGACAACAAAATCTGAGACTTGTCCAAATTGAAAGCATTTCAAATTGACAAGCTGTTAAAAATTGTGGAATTTGCATTAGAAAGTACAGAAGGGTATTAACCTTTGAATGTAGTGTTTCCTTGACAGGCTTTTAGGGCCATGGTTCAACTGTCAATAAAAAAGCCAGCCTCTTTGATTATGATTTAAGAAAACAGAGCATTTTTTGTGTATGATTTGATTAGCCCATTACCAAACTGCAAAACTTTAGACCTATCCAAATTGAAAGCATTTGCTGACGACAATTTCAAAGTGGCTCAAATGTTGCAATTTTGCTTAGATAGGGTAGAAAATTTTGTGAGAAAAGGAGAAAATGCTGGTTACCAGCATTTTCTCCTTTTCGCACAATGTTTTCAAAAAGCTTCTTCCTCAGGGGCTAAAAGTAGGGATTGTGTGGTAAAGTGATTGATCTTTATTAAAAACCTGCAATTAGCTTATTTTTGTCTAACTTTATGACAAGAATAATTCTTAACCTTTAAACACATACATGTAATTCAAAGTTTCAAAAATCCGGAGGAGGGAGAATTTTGAAAACAGTGCAGTACAGGAGAAAATCCTGTAACCAGCATTTCTCCCTTTTCCCACCTTTTCCCACAGTATTTTCTATCCTATCAAGAACAATTTTTGTCATTTTGGCCACATTCAGTTTGTCTTAATGCAAATACCTTCAGCTAAGAACTATCTAAAATCTAGCCCTTGTCATGGCAGACCTGACAGCTTTTGCAGACATACAAATCAACAAAGATCACCCTGAAGGGGTAGAAACCAAAATGGAAAAAAAAAGAGAAAATGCAGTGTACCAGCATTTTGTTCTTTTTCCACAGTGTTTTCAAGAGCTTTCTTCCTCAAGGAGGGAGGGGCATTATTTCTTATGTATTTTACTTTCTCACATACATGCGAACAATAATAAATATAGCTTGATTTCGAAGGCACTATATATTTTAAATGCTTATCCCGTGTCTGTTGTTTGTGCTTCTGGTGATTTCTAACAGATAGTGTGATGTCATAATTGATGCTATCATGAAGAGATGATGTCATTTCAATGCATTTTATTGAGATACTACTTTATTGCATAAACTTAACAGTATAATATCACGTGTATTTAATTTGCAAGACTGTAGTAACTAGAGATACTACAGTCTTGCAATGACAAAATTTGTTTATTTGACTTACTACTATATGGCAATTATAAAATATCCCCTAAAATTGTTTGATTTGGGGGCTAATATTTTTACAGGACATGTATTGTGCATTAAGATGTACAAAACTGTAAAAACATGAATTTCGGAAAAAAAGGTAGTTACTACAGTCTTGCGTTGAACCCTCGATTTGTGACTGGGGCATAAATGGGATTAATGACCCAATGTCCAGTTTCAGACGAGCCCCCATCTTATGAAAAAGTCTGTAACAAAGAAACAAATGAATTAATGCATAGCAGAAATACAAAGAATGGGCAGGAGAAGGCCCGGATGAAAGGCCAACACCATAACCCCTGAGCTAAAGAGACTTATCCCTACACAGTTGTTAGGTGTTGTATTTAAACGGGGATGAAGCCATGTATGAAGTAGTGGGCTCCTGTAACAAGACATCAATTTTGTACTGTTTAATGTTCTGCAAAACAATCGCAAAAGACAGAATGAAATCCTCCAATAAAAAATTATCTGTACTGTTCGCTGTTTGTGAGCTGTCAACAGCATTTTCTCCTTTCCCAACAATATTTTAAAAAGCCTTCCTGTTTGGGGTTTCAAAATTACCAGATTGATGTAGAATAGTGTATGTACTACATAAAACCTCATAAGTTCCTCAATGAATGTGTTTATTTTACAGAAATAAACAACAACAAAAAAAAGTTACTTCCGTCTGAAAATGAAAGATGGTTTTGTTATTCTGTAGGCGAGGATGGGACAATTAAAGTGCTGCAATTGTTTGACTAGGCAAACAGAATTCTATTCTCTTTGTCCATTACAATGTGTGTTGGAGACATTCATTCTGGAAAATAGTCTTTATAAGCAGGAAATGAATTCTTCATTCAGAATGAAATCTCATTTATTGTCATGCAAGTTAATCCTTAACCCTTTTAGTGCCATTGGCAAAATTAGGGGCTGATGTGGCTTTTATAGATCCAAGATCAGACTGCACAGACTGAGGTGTCTGATCTTAGATCTATCCCATCCGCTTGTGTAGTCAAGCCTGTAAGATAAGGATCTTACAAGATTTGTATCTTCAGTCATCAACATGAGTCCAGTTTATATATTTTGCACTGAAAGAGAGTGCCTTTCGTGCCTAACACTTGTTTTCTGATCAATATGGATCAAGATCAGACTGCTAAAAAACATTCTGTCAAATCTGTGATCTAGACTGGCCAATAGGGGCCATAATATTGCAACTATCTGGCTTCAACAAAGAATATTTATGGGGTTGATTTGGCACTCTAAAAGTTATTCATCACCAGAAGGGCTGCTATTGGTCTTTTTATGCCTAAATCACTTATCTTTCTCCAGAAGAAATGTCCAATGTCATCTTATCCAATTTCTTTAGTTGTGCCCTGTAATATGGGTGCTTGATGCATTGGCAAAAAGTACTGACTTGGGTCAACAGGTCAGCCTCCAGCAGGTCAGCACAGGCTGACCCCAGTCAAAATTTTGTGCTATTGGTTAATTTTCTGCTCGTCAGAAGACAGATAAGGCATGATTTAACCCATTACCACACAATCCCTACTTTTGACGCCCCTGATAAAGAAGCCTTTATAAAACATTGTGCGAAAAGGAGAAAATGCTGGTAACCAGCATTTTCTCCTTTTCCCACAATGTTTTCTACCCTTCACAAAACAAATTTCAAATTTTTAGTCACTTTTGTTTTGTCGTCTGCAAATGCTTTCAATTTGGACCAGTCTAAAATATTGTCGTTTGGTAATGGGTTAAACAGTTGTTATGTATAATTGATTTTATGGATGATGTGCTTGGTTTTGTGCATCTTTGAGATGCATTATGCCCCCTTTTGTCAGAACATGGATCATAAAAGCTTAAAGTTATTTACTTTGACTCTTTTCTAGATTACAAGAATTAAGACTTGGCCAGTTTGAACTTTTAGTGGATTGTTCAGTAAGGGGTTATATGTAGGAAAAGAAGGTAATGCTCTCTTTATGCATATGCAAACAAAGATGTAAACAGAAAGCTTCTTACAAAAGCAAGACATGATTTGTTTTAAATTAAGTTCAATAGGAGAAAATTATTGAAGTGCATTAATTGAAAGAAACTGATTTTTTTATGCATGGGAAAAATAAAATCATGAAAAAAAGAGACATGATTTGTTGGAAGCCGATCGAAAGCGGCTTCCAGTAGGAATGTGACAGCATTAGTCCACCTGACTCTTTCTAAATATTCAAACAGACCTACTTGAAAATCAAGCCTGACTTTCTTGCAGGTCATAGTTTATTCCCAAATAGCAATCAAATACAGAAGAATAAACATCCTTTAACTCTTTACCAAACGACAAAATTTTAGACTGGTCCAAATTGAAAGCATTTGCAGACGACAAAATAAAAGTGAAAATTTAGAATTTGTTTTTGGAAGGGAAGAAAACACTGTGGGAAAAGGAGAAAATGCTGGTTACCAGCATTTTCTCCTTTTCCCACAGTGTTTTCTCAAGGCTTCTTTCTCAGGGTCGTTAAAAGTAGGGATTGTGTGGTAATGGGTTAATTAGTTACTCCCCCAAAGTTTTCATATTTAGATGATTCCTTCTCTTTTCCCAAACGAAGTTTGTACGCTTTCCTTTTATCATGAATGGTTTTATTAATGGTTTTCACATTGTCTACTTTTTTATTTTTACTAAACAAAAGAATGATGATTATGATATACAAAGCATCGTAGAATATGATTATCAGAAGCAAGGTTTTCATCTAATCTTAATCTGTAAAGAATAAAACAGCAGTTAATCTTTGATCAATGTATGAACAGTTAATCAAAGAACGAAGAGGAGTCCAGGTCAGCTTTTTATAGAATAGTCACGAAAAGATAACCCTTTTTTCTTTCTAAAATCATTTTAATAAATGGACAAAGCAGTACTTGAATGTGCAATTTCTCCATTTTCAACTTTTGAGTAGAATTGTAAAAATTCCAATGCTTTGACAGTTTTTTTTACATACTGTAAACATTATCATTTTATAATGATAATAATATTAATAATAACAAGATTATTTAACATTCTTTTCTTAACTTCTGTTATTATTTTTTAGAATTTGAATACATGAACATATTATTTTCTGTTTCTTTTTTCCTTACATTTAAGTACCATTTATCATGATTTTCTGTTGGTGGGGGGGGGGGGGGGGGGGGGGGGGGGTGTCATAGGTAAAAACAGATACGAAAAAACAGTCTAGTTATGTTAGACTGTAATGTAAATCCAAGATCAGACTTCATGTTTTGTGTAGCCTGTTCCAGATCTACACTGTCTATAAATGCAACTAGACCAGGGTTGAGGGCCTTAACCCCTTACCAAACAAACCCTGGTTTTTACAACCCAGAGATAGAAGTCTTTTGAAAATATTGTGTGAAGAGGAGAAAATGCTGGTAACCAGCATTTTCTCCTCTTCCCACAATGTTTTCTACCTTTCTTGAAATAAATTTCAATTTTTGAGTTATGTTGATATTGTTGCCTGTGTGCTTTGAATTTGTACCAGTCTAAATTTTGTCGTTTGGTAAAGGCTCAAGAGTAAAAGGAGTTAATCAGGGATGCGAGTCAGATTGAACAAATTAATCAGAAAGAGCTGTGAGTAATGAATTTTCTCCGACATTGTAATTCTGTGGATGAGCTCTGCTGTATTGGCTTGGTGCTGACCCTTTCAGAACAGTCCATATATTTAGACATACAATTAGTAGAATTGATCCACAGGAGGAAAAAAAATTGAAGAAAAAGAAATTTTTGTTTGTTTCAAGATTTCAAAATCGTGTCTTTCACATTATTACTTGACTTTCAACAAAATTTTTATTTGAATAAAATTGTCTGCTACAGGATGTGAGAAGCAATAATTTAACTGCGAATGGCTCTAAACCATGTACCCCACAATCCTTTGTTTCAGTAGCACTGAGGATTTCAGCTTTGAAAACATTGAAGAAAAAGTTAAACACGATATAAACCAACCTTTTCTCAGAGTTTTCCACACTATTTTCTGCCTTTTCAAAGATAATCGAATATTTTAGCTACTTTTGAGTTGTTGTCTGCAAGTGCTGGTAGATTGGCACATCTAATATACTGTTGTCTGTTAGAAATATACCCATTTAGTGAATAGTACTGTGTTTAACTCATTACCACACGAGAAAATTTTGGACTGGTCCAAATTGAAAGCATTTGCAGACGACAAAATAAAGGTGAATGAAAAATAGAAATTTGTTCTGGGAAGGGTAGAAAACACTGTGGGAAAAGGAGAAAATGCTGGTTACCAGCATTTTCTCCTTTTCCCACAGTGTTTTCAAAAGGCTTCTTTCTCAGTGGCGTCAAAAGTAGGGATTGAGTGGTAATGGGTTAACAGCCAAAATGATTAAGCTTTTGAAACATAATGGGAAAAAGTTTGATATTTTCTTCAATGTTTTCTACCCTTTCGAAGTCAAAACTAGCAGTTGAGCAATGTTCGTCATCTCCCAACATTTTGAATTTGGTAGAGTCAAATATTTTGTTGTTTTGTATAGAGTGAACTAAGAGACATAATTTAAGTTTTCCACAATTACCCCTATACGAAATAATCCCTGGTTTTTGTTTTAAACATATTTATTTTACATCAATTGAAAAACAAGTTCTAACAACTTATACTAACCTCACTTGATTCTGCCTCCTGGGAACTACACAACTATTCGTGCTGAAAGTGTTGGCCAATGAAAAATCCCAAAGGTGACACCCGCTCGATAAAAATGGTCTACCCCATAACCACGAACACCCTGGTTTTCATGTTTCTGTGAAAGAAGCCTTTTGAAAACATTTCGAGGAAAGGAAAAAATGCTGGCTCACCTGAGCTTGAAGTGCTCGGAGTGAGCTATTGTGATCACTCACCGTCCGTCGGCGTCCGTCTGTCGTCCGTCTGTTCACATTTTCTTGTTTACACTCAAGCATCTACAAATATCAACCAATCAGCACCAAACTATGTCAAAGTATACATGACCGTAAGATCTCGGATGAGTTCGATTTTGGGTGTAATCAGACCTGAATATCTGGAGTTATTTGCCCTTGAATTAGAAAAATTGCCATATTTCACTTTGTTTACACTGTAAAAAATATTAACCAATCAGCACCAAACTTGGTCAAAATATATATGACCATAAGATCTCGGATGAGTTTGATTATGGGTCTAATCGGACCAGAACGACTGGAGTTTTTTGCCCTTGAGTTAGAAAAATTGCCATATTTCACTTTGTTTACACTGTAACAAATATTAACCAATCAGCACCAAACTTGGTCAAAATATATATGACCATAAGATCTTGGATGAGTCTGATTATGGGTCTAATAGGACCAGAACGACTGGAGTTTTTTGCCCTTGATTAAGAAAAATTGCCATATTTCACTTTGTTTACTCTCTACCATCTACAAATATCAACCAATCAGCACCAAACTTGGTCAAATATATATGACCATAAGGTCTCAGATGAGTTTGATTATGGGTCCAATCTGACCAGAACGACTGGAGTTACCCTTGAATTAGAAAAATTGCTATATTGCACTTTATTTACTCACTAGCATCTACAGTTTTTAACCAATCAGCTGTAAACTAGACCAAAATATATGAGCGCGGATCTGGGAAAAGGTGCCTTCTGGCCAAAATTTTCGATTTTTGTTTTTTTGCATTTTATTAAAGGGAATTCATTTCTGTCTGATATGCTTATCATTTTTCATTGATATGATGTGTAGTTTCGGCGATGTGCACGTTTAAATACAGGCACCCTCCACAGTGCGTTTCATTTCTGTCTGATATGTTTATCATTTTTCATTGATATGATGTGTAGTTTCGGCGATGTGCACGTTTAAATACAGGCACCCTCCACAGTGCGTTTTGTTTACGAACGTCACGTCAGCGACGTCAATTCTAAAACGCAGTAAAATGCATACATTTTTTGTCAGTGGGTGTGAAACGTCAATGTAAAAGCACATCTCTACATGTTTTTCTTGAGTTTGTTCCTTGATTTAATCGAAGGATTAAACGACAACGAGACGCTGTTTAGCTACCTGATTACTTAGGCAGTTTGCCATGCATTTGGGGAAAAAAAGGGACAGAAAAGTAACACACAAACAACATATTCGTTGTTACTGAATGTAATGTTAAAAACAATGAGCATATTCATATGAAAAATATGTCATTCGGAATGATTTAAATCATATTCAATAAAGAAACTACCAAACAGCAGTTACTATTTACGTGATATAAAGGAATACATACGGAATATAACGTTGTAGTGACTTTCTTTGTGTTTGTAATTAATTCGTGCAGCATAAGAAAATTTGATGTCGCGCGATGTCAAAATTTTCTTACGCTGAGAGAAGTAAATACAAGCACCATGAAAGTTACTACAACGCAATATTCCTTTTATTATACCTACAACTTTCAACAAGATTTGCAGTTATTGACAGTTTATTTGAAAACGGCAGATAAAATTGAGAAAATCAATCAGCGCGGATGGTAGTAACTCTTGTCTTCGTTAATGGCGGATTAATATCACGTCCTCATACCATATTTGGGACCGTATTCACTGCGTGTAGATTTTTTTTACTGTCGTGTGTGTTATTCAATTCGATTCAACGCTTGTATTAGATCCAGAAAAAATTACTAGTAATAAACGTAGATCTACTTAAAAACAGAAGTTGCTCTCTGGTAAAAGGTTGTTTTATGCATCTACAAGGAGAATCGACGAAGACCAACCTGCACGAAGTGTGGAAAATTAACTGCGTCGACCTTTCGGGGTTTTTTTTGGTGAATTTTTAGCATGTTCAATGACTATTCTACCTCAGGATTATTGAGCCACTTCTATGACGATATGGGCTGTATAGATCCCTAATTTTGTGTTGATATGCATCAGACCCGCTTTTGCCAGAGCATGGTGCAGTTTAAAATTCTTAAGATCAGTTTCAGCAAGAACTCTTAGCGTATAGTAGGTATACTAGAAAACAGGATCAAACTATTCCTTTCTTTCTAAAGTAGTTTTAACGACCCCCAAAGAAACAGACTTCTGAAACTGGAAAAAATGAGAAAATGGTAGTAACCAATGTGTTTTCCTTTTCTCACAATAGTTTCTACCCTTGCAAAGACAGTCTTTATTTATTTGTCCTCTGCAAATGATTTCATTTTGAACCAGTCTGAAATTTTGTCTTTCAGTAAAAAAAAATGTCGGAATGCCGTGCTCATTTTTGAAATGAAGGCGCAAAGAAATAGTGAAAAAGTGTCATTCCTTTGCTGCCGCACATTAGCATGAAATTATATCATGGAGAATGTAGAGAAAATAGCATGCATATAATTGCAGGCTGATCTTGGTCTACAAAAGGGAACCAAAGCGCAAATCCATCTTTTTTTCAAGCACATCAAAGAATGTTAAAACGTCTCTCTAACAAACCCTTCTATTGTGTGTTCCGTAAAAATGTATAAAGATTGATACATGTATATCAAAGTCTGGGTGTATTAAATACACAAAAAAGAAAACATATCAGCATCCCTAAAATATTGATGTCCTATCTTTTGGTCATTCAAAGCTAGCATCTGCATGAACATCTAAAGATCGGTTGTCAAAACTATCAAAATAAACACAAATACATGTAATACGAACTTTTAAAAAGTCTTTAGAGAAGATTCAGGCCAAAGAGCTTGTTAAATATTTATCTGTAAAGTGCATGTATATATCAGGAGACAATATTTTAGACTGTACCAAAGTGAAAGTGTTTTCAGACGACAAATTGAATATATCCCGAATGATGAGATTTGTCATTAAAAGGACATACAAGGTTGTTGGAAAAGGAGAAAATACTGGTCATAAGTATTTTCTCCTTTGGCTACATTTTTTTTTAAACAGTCTAACCCATGTTCGCCAAAATTTTGCATAGAAAAACTCGACAAACGATGTAGGGTTAAATTTTGTTAACTATGTGTGCCATATAAATTATCTAAACTAGTCTAATATGCCCCTTTGTTTCTGGAGTACACAATGTAAACGGAACTGGACGCATCAGTTACAAAGAGAACAGGAAAAAAATGTGTTCAAGTCTTTTGGTGTTGTTGTACGAATGTGTGGCATGCAGCTCCGCCATATCTTTGTAGATGTGGAGTACTGAATACAGCGTGCATTTTCAGAGAGGGAATCTACATACTCCTTATGCACTGACTTTCTGGTTTTCTCACAGTGAAGATAATTATATGAGTGGAGTATTATCAGTACTTCGAGGTGCAGCTGGCTGAGGAAGACCATACACGTTCGCATAGTTCACAGTGAACTGAATAGATACTCTAATGTCTTCAAACACTATGGGGATGTGGACTCTTTTTCTAGTGTTTCCATGTGTTCGCACACCAGGTCCATTTTTGTCCATGTGCTCAGCTGCATTAAATTTTTGAGTTGCCTTCGTCCAATGGCAAACACAACCATAAAAAATATCCTACACAAGCATTTCCCCAAAACATAAACTTCTTCCTATTTCTCTTCCTTTTCTCTCCTTTTGTTTTTTTTTTCTATATCAAAATCCATCAAAGTTCGCATTAAATACACGTTCTTTTCATTTTTCTCCATTTCGCGCATATTTTATATGTGGTCGATCATGCCTGTCTTCGTGAATTTTGTCGGACAGTTTAATTCCATTTACACCATCTCTCTTCAAACTCCTTATCTTCATTAAAAAATCTCCATCGTGACCCTGATCTAAGATCTCTTGACTGTTGTTACTGGCAGTCGGATCACCTTTCTCTGAATCTCCATTTCTCCCGTCTTTTTGGTCACTCATGGATTGATTGATTGTAGTGTTTTTAACGCCGTTTTCAAAATTATTTGAGACGGAAAGAAATTGGCCAAGCCGTTGGTCGAACTCACGACTCCCTGTCCTCAGGCCCTGTATGCTACCGACTGGGTTACCGCTGCTCGGCTCCTGGTCACTTAGGTCTCAATATTAGCCTCAGTACAATCATATTGACCTAGTTCTTGGATAAACTGTAGAACCCGTCCATTGATCTTGATGTAAGGATCTTCGTCATCCTCCCCATCGGAACTGTCAATAGCACACGATAATGAGCCATCTTAGGAACCAATCGGTGTGTTGATTGGTGTCCGTCCAAAGTACCTCTAGATCTGTGTCCTGAAGGAAGAAATAAACATCAGGGTTGAAATAATGGGTTGAATCAGAATACCACAAACAAAATATTGTCGAGGGAAAAATGTAAATAACATTTTTACATGAAAAAAAAAAGGAGACCAGAAGAAGAAAATGTAACTGGTAATGGATGCGCCTCGATCTTACAGTCCGATCTCATTACGTTAAAAAATGAATTGTAGTAGGCAGCGTAACCGACTGCGCTACCCAGGCTTCAACTGGTGATGTAAAGTTTAAGGTGCATGTAGTTTACTTTGATAATTCAGTTCTTAACATCGCCCACGTTATATTAGACTCCCAAGAAAAACATAAATAGCAGGTACATCTTCCATATATTAGGGTTTAAACTACCTAACATCAACATTTGCGGGATTTGTTTTCTAATAACTACCTTTTCTTCGCATTTCGTAGCATATGATCACTTGTTGATGCGGCCATAGACCTACGAAGCTGCATTGAAGGTTGAGAATAAAAATAAACTGATATGGAAACAAAGCTAGGTTTGCAACATTGTGTTTTGAAAACATCTTTGAAATCAGAAATGCATCTTAGGCTTTATATCGATAAGAGTAAACTTACCTCCATTATGATGTCCTTCTCGGAAGGTGTTGGTTTACATAAATTTCTTCTCCAGATTTATGGCTTCACATGCAAATAACTTGTATCAAAAAGAAATTTAATAACACTGGTCATTCAAACAAACGATAACTTCTTATAATAAATAAATTTTCAGTGGAAACAGATGTTTTTTTACATCAAAATTCAAGATTTTTCGCGTACACTCTTATCGACTATTTTTAGAGAAACATGTGACGATCACAAAATTGATGACGTAACTTTGAACCGCAATATCTCTACGTCACAACTTGACGCCTTAAGGCACCTTTTCCCAGATCCGCGCTCATATATAACTATAAGATCTTGGATGAGTTCAATTTTGGGTCTAATCGTACCAGAATGACTGGAGTTATTTGCCCTTGAATTAGAAAAATTGCCGTATTTGACTTTGGTTAATAACTGAAGATCAGCACCAAACTTGGTCAAAATAAACATGACCATAAGATCTCAGATAAGTGTGATTATGGGTGTAATCGGTCTGGAACAACTGGAGTTATTTGACCTTGAATTAGAAAAATTATTATATTTAATTTTTTTTGCACTCTAGCATCTACATGTACAAATGTCAGCCAATCAGTACCAAACTTTGTCAAAATACATGTATATATGGCCATAAGATCTTGGATGAGTTCAATAACTGGATTTATTTTCCTTGAATTAGAAAGTTCTTTATAGTAGTTCTTAATCCAGAGCATAACTTTGTCATCTCCAGTCTGATTGACTTGAAACTTGGCATTTGTGTTTGTTGCAATAATGCAGAGTGCCGTGTGAAAGATCCATAACTCTAACTTGTACTGTCTGCAAGTTATTTCCTTTTGATTGTCATTTTAACAGCATTTTCTGCTCGTCTGGAATATAACTTTGTCATCTATAGCCTGAACATCTTCAAATTTGAAATGCATGACCATTGTAAATTCATGGAGTGCAGTGCAGAAGAACCATAACTCTTCCTATCTTGAATTTTGAGTTATTTCCCCTTTGAACTTCATTTTCATAGCATTTCTTGCTTGTCCAGAGCAAAACTTTGTCCTCTTAAGTAGTAATGACTTGAAATTTGGTATGATTATTTGTTGCAATATTTGGAAGTGCAGTGCACAAGAATTGTAACTACCTTGTGCTGTCTTTGAGTTATTTCCCTTAGAATGTCATTTTTACAGCATTTAGTGCCTGTCAGGAATATAACTGTCATCTCAAGTCAGAACGACTTCAAACTTGTCATGCATATTTTTTGCAATATTGTGGGGTACAATGCGCAAGAACAATAACTCTACCTAACGTGAGTTTTGTGTAATTCCTTTTTGATCTTCATTCTTACAGTATTTCTTGCTTGTCTGGAACAGAACTTTGAAGTCTCAAGTCAAATTGCAACAATTTGCTGCTCTTGTTATCCGCCGCCGAAAAGGCGGCAGGGAATATGGTAATAGTCTCCTGTCCTTCCGTCCTTCCATCATTCCGTCTGTCTGTCCGACCTTCCGTCCCACCTTTTTGTCCGAAGCATATCTCCAAAAGTATTTGAGATATCAACTTCAAACTTCACAGGTGGATAGATCTCATTAAGGAGGCATGCAGTGTACAAAAACCATTACTCTATCTTCAGTATTTTTGGAGTTATTGCCCTTTGTACATTTTTTCCCTGGAATTTTTGTCCGGTGCATATCTTCAAAAGTATAAAAGCTAGGAACTTGAAACTTCACACACATATAGAACTCACTGAGGAGGCGTGCAGTGCACAAGATTCATTACTCTGTCTTCAGTTTTTTTGGAGTTATTGCCCTTTGTACATTTTACTTTGAATTTTTGTCTGGAGCATATCTCCAAAAGTATAAAAGCTAGGAACTTGAAAACATACATATATAGAACTCATTGAGAAGTGCAGTGCATAATAACCATAACTCTGTCTTCAGTATTTTTGGAGTTATTGCCCTTTGTAAATTTTAACTTTGGAGCATATCTCCAAAAGCGTAAAAGCTGGGAACTTGAAACATCACACGCATATAGAACTAATTAAGGAGAAGTGCAGTGCAAAAGAGTCATAACTCTATCTTCAGTAATTGTTGAGTTATTGCTCTTTGTAAATTTTCACTTGAATTTTGTCATGAGCATATCTCCGAAGTACAAAGGCTATGAACTTCAAACTGTATACACTTACAGGGGTACCGCACTAATAGAATTCAAAAGGAGAAGTGCAGTTCACAAAAAGCAAAACTCTGTCTTCAGTAATTTTTGAGTTATTGCCCTTTGTTAATTTTTACTTTTGATTTCTGTCTGGCGTATATCTCCAAAAGTATTAAAGCTAGGAACTTGAAACTTCACACAAATATAGAACTAATTGAGGAGAAGTGCAGTGCACAAGAACTATAACTGTATCTTCAGTGTTTTTGGAGTTATTGCCCTTTGTAAATTTTAACTTTGGATTTTTGTTTGCACATTTCCATTTAGATTCACAGGCTTTTTTTTGACTGATTACCCTTTGATGAATTTATCCTGTTCTGGGACAAGTGCTAGTTTTACTTTTCATACTTATTATCCCCTGGTGGAGGGGGGGATATGGTTATGGCCTCTGTCAGTCCCTCCTTCCGTCCCCTATTTTTATCCAGCAGATAACTTAAACAGTATTTCAGATACCAACTTCAAACTTTATAAGTGGATAGATCTCATTAAGGAGTAGTGCAGTGTACATGAATGACAATTCTGTCCTTCAAATCTTTGGAGTTATTGCCCTTTGTTATTTTTCAGGCTTAATATTTTTATCCAGAACATAAATTGAAAAGTGTTTCACATATCAACTTGAAAATTTGTATGTGTCTAGATTTTAATAAGGAGAAGTGCAGTGCGCAAGAATAGTAACTCCATCTTTCATAATTTTTGAGTTATTACCCCTTCTTATTTTTCAGGCTTAACTTTTGTCCAGAATATAATTGAAAAACTATTTCAGATATGAACATTAACTTAATCGGTGGATGGATCTTACTGTGAGGAGTGCAGTGTACAAGAACGATAACTCTGGCAATATGATTTTTGAATTATTGCCCTTTGTTATTTTTCAGGCTCAATTTTTGTCCAGGACATAACTCAAAGATTATTTCAGTTAATGACATGTTTCTTCATACGTGCATAGATTTTATTGTGGAGGACTGCAATGTACAAGAATGATAACTCTGTTTTTTATGATTTTTGAGTTACAATGTAATGAAATCCTGTGCTATGGAACAAGGGAGCTTCATGTATAATTTCATCATGGACCAATAACAAAAAGGCCACATGTACATGCAAAACATAATACCTCTTATATACGTTTGTATCAAAAAAGGTCTTTTTCAGCGGGGGTATCATTTCAACGAAATTGCTTGTTTCATTATCATTTGGCCTTAAACCTTGATGTTTGATATTTATCTTTATTGTAGACCTTTGCTGCTTGGTACTCAGGTGAGCGATATAGGACCATCATGGTCCTCTTGTCTCCTTTTCCCACAGTGTTTTCTCTCCATCTCAAGACAATTTTCAATTTTTGAGTCACTTTAATATTTATACCCCCGCAAAACGAATGTATTCAGGGGTATACTGGAATCAGCCTGTCTGTCCATCCATCCATGTGTCCATCTGTGCCTGCCTGGGTGGCTCTGTGGTGAGCGTATCGGACTCATGACCTGGTGGTTGTGAGTTTGATACCCAGTTGAGGCGAACTTTCTTTCCGGCGTATTTTCGCCTCTCACCTCTGCTGAAGTATGTGAGAAAAGTAGTCGGTGGCTTTGGAAAGAAAGTAGTGTAAGTACCGGTGTGAGAAAGCCAGGAAACACATGTGCGTCACCGACCGCCATGGTATGACCTTAGCTGTTAAAATGGCATTAAACCCCAATACAACCAACCAATGTGTCCATCTGTTTACAAAATACTACTAATTTTGTATCACAAACTCCTCCTACAGTTTTCCTTTAATTTCATTGAAACTCTGCACATATACTGATCATATATTGAAAATTGGCAAGACACAATTTTCAAGTGCCAACTCCTCCTGGTTGAGGAGTTATCTCTCCTTGAACTTGACACTTTTTTTTCTCTACATCCATCCGTCTATACTAGTAATTTTGTGTCGCAAACTCCTCATACAGTTTTCCTTCAATTGTATTGAAACTTTGCACATATACTGATCATATATTGACAATCTGCTAGATGCAGTGTTCAAGTGTCAACTTTTCTTGGTTGAGGAATTATCTCCTTTGAACTTGACACTTTTATCTCCTTTGAACTTGACACTTTTTTTCTCAACATCCATCTGTCTATGAAATACTCGTAATTTGGTGACAGAAACTCCTCCTACAGTTTTCCTTCAACTGTTTTGAAACTTTGCACATATACTGATCATATAATGATGATTTGCTAGATGCAGTTTTCAAGTGTCAACTCTTCCTGATTGAGAAATTATCTGCTTTGAACTTGACACTTTTGTTTTCTTGCCATCCATAAGTCTAAAATATTTATAATTTTGTGTCGCAGATTATTCCCCCAGTTTTCTTTCAATTGTATTGAACTTTGCACATATATTGATCATATATTGAAGGTTTGCAATACACAGTTTTCAAGTGTCAACTCCCCATGGTTGAGGAATTATCTCCTCTTGAAGTTGAGACTTTTTATCAATCTCCATGCAGAGTTGTCGTTCATTACCCTCACCATACATCTCTGCAGTGGGCTAAATGACAAGAACCTTGTCAAACCGAGGAAAAGATGTTTTGTTACTGTTAAACTGTTTCATGTGTAACATTATAAAGTAGACAAAGGAAATATGGTTTTGGATACATTATAGGTGCATTCAAACTGATAAATTTACTTGTATACAATGGAACTATTTTTTTTTAGTTTCTTTACTGATCAGAATCTTACGCCAATTTGAACGAAAATGGTGGGCCTATGAATGATGACAACAGTTTTGACACACTGATGGATCCTAGTTTATAAGATTAAAAAACAAGTTATGGTCCTTTAAAAGACATTTAAGCTTTTTTAAAAGACATTTAAGCTGTTCAGAAAATCCTTCTTTTTCACATTTTCTACCACTTAGTCTGATTAGCAGTATGCTGTTTGCACAGCACACAAAGTAATCAATATTGGTCTTCCTTTCACAGGCATTTGTGTCGCCATTTAGAGTTCTGGTCATGTGACGAAAGTACCGACGTAATGACGGACTACTTTCTGAGCCCACTACAGAGGTGAATGTGAATGGTCTGGAGTGCAAGAGAGTGACTTTTCACTTTTCATACCCCCCCTCCCCCTGCAAAACGAATTTTTTTTTGGGGGGGGGGTATAGTAGAATTGGCATGTGTGTCCATCTGTGTGTTTGCCTGTGTACAAAATACAAGTAATTTTGTGTCACAAACTCCTCCTACAGTTTTGCTGCTAATGTATTGAAAGATTGTTGATACATTGATTGCATACATTGAAGTTGTGCAAGACAAAGTTTTCAATCACCTTCTCTCTTTGGTTATAGGGTAATCTCCTCTTGAACTTAGAGGAAAGTTTTTTTGTTAAATTGCCTTTTTCTGTCAAAGCACTGGTTGGGGTATTAAGTCACATTTAGTGACAGCTCTAGTTTCTTCTGCTAATGCTCACAATTTGAAAAAGTAAAAAAATTTATGATTTGGTAAAGAACTAAACCTAGTATAAAAAACTACAGAAGCCTGGAATATATCTTAGGATAAGAAGAGAAATGCTGGTTACCATCATTTCCACGTCTTTCTCAAAAGATTTTTTTTCTCATGAAAAGCTCTTCTGAACATTTTAGTAATCTTTTCAAATAACAGTTTAAGCATAGTGTTTCTTTTTTTCGCTTTAACAGGGAAAGCTTGGGGAGCTACTTCTGTCTTTGTGCTATGAGCCCAATGTGGGCCGCCTAACTGTGATAGTAATTAAAGCTAAGGATCTCAAAGCAAAAGACATCACAGGTGCATCAGGTAAGTCAATGTTTTATGTTAGTCTGTAACAGTTATCTTTAGTATAAATGAGGAGTCTGTAACATTTATCGTCAGTGTAAATAAGGGTTCGTTCTCTTCCATTATGTGAAGTTGTAACACAGATTTCTACCGCAATAGCTGCAACTTCTCTATCACAGATAATAGCAGAGTCTTCTTGTAAGTAAAGTGCAGTGAGTAATCGTACACAAGTATCATACAAGTTGGAACATCTACAAAGAAAATAAAACATTTAAATAAAACTGCTGCCATGACCTCTGAATAGTTTAAACCAGATCTAAGATCAAAAACCACAGAAAAGCCTCAGAGCTGGAGCATAGTAGGCTAGAGTTAAATACATACTAGGTTACAAACTTTAGACCTATCCAAAAAGAAAGTCTTTGCAACAAATGTGGCGCATATAGTGGGATTCATCTTTAAAAATGCTTGTTATCACCATTTTTTAGCTCCACTGGCTGAAGGCCAGTGGGCTTATTTCGTGGTTCGGTGTCCATTGTCTGTGCGTGCATGTGTTAACTTTGATTTCAAACATCTTTTTCTCTGAAACTACCAATCCAATGTTTATGAAATTTCACAGAAATGATCCTGCCATGGTCCTCTTCTGATTTCCTTGAAAAGATTTTATTCCTTCAAAAACTCTGGTTGCCATAGCAACAAAACTGAAAAATATTGAAAATTTTTAAAAATCTTCTTCTCTGAAACCATAAGGCCTAGGACTACCAAATTTGGCATGTAGCTTTATCTAGTGGATCTCTACCAAGTTCCTTCAAATAATAGCACTGAGGTCAAAATTGGCCCTGCCCCGGGGGTCACAATTTTTACATAGGCTTATACAGGGAAAACTTTAAAAACCTTCCAGTACCTAGCCATAGAGCCTTATAGGGCTACCAAATTTGGCATGTAGTTTTATCTAGTACACATCTACCCAGAGTGCCCAAATGATAGCCCAGGGTTCAAATTTGGCCCGGCCCCGGGGATCACAAGTTTTATATGGGCTTATATAGGGAAAACTATAAAAATATTCTCGTGCCAAGCCGTAAGGCCTACGGCTACTCGATTTTGCATTTAGCTTTATCAAGTGGTTGTCTACCAAAATTGCCCAAATTGTAGCCCTGGGATTAAATTTGGCCCCGTCCTGGGCGTCACAAGTTTTACATGGGCTCATATTAGAATTTTTTTAAAAATCTACTTGTACCTAGCCATAAGGCCTAGGGCTACCAAATTTTGCATTTACATTTATCTAGTGGGCCTCTACTAGAAGGGCCCAAATTAGACCTAGGGTCAAGTTTGTCCCCACACCAGGGGTCACAAGTTTTACATGGGCTTTTGTGGTGAAAACTTTCTAAGTCATCATGTTACTAACCATGATAAAGACTAGGACCACTAAATTTAGCCCTGTCTCAAGGGTTTTATGTTTTACAGAGCCTTTTATTGAGAAAACTTTAAAAATCTCCTTGTTTATAACCACACATTCTAGATCTGTATTGTTTGGTATGGGGCTTTATCTTGTAGACCTCCACCAGAATTCAAGTAATTATAGGTTTGCGGTCTGTAGAACTTTATGGAAAAGATTTTCTGTGTTCTCAAGTTTGTAACCAGTTGGCCAAATAATTTAATATTTAGCTTGTAGTGTTTTTACAAATTAGCCAGTGGAGGGATACAGGGCTATCATGGCCCTCTTGTTTCTCTTCCTGCAATCTTTTCAAATGCTTTCACTGTAAAGGTCATATAAACAGGATTGTTTGGTCATGGGTCAAATAACAACCTTCTGGCTTTATGTTGTCATTTCATTGTCCATTATGTTGTTTCAGTATGTCGTGCTTTGCTACATACTAAAAGATGTAGTAGCTCAGGTACTGTAAATTGGGTTACTAGCTTTACCGCTGTATCTCCTTGGCCTTTTGTTATGATTAATGCCAATTTTGTTGCTTCATCAAGGGAGAAGTTTTGATTTTATTTACAGAACTAGTTATGTATAAGAATTATTACATACTGAAAGCTTGGTTTCTGTAAGCTGTTAAAATAGCAGATATTAGCAGATAATAACGAGTGTAAGAGAACTGTGAACCAGATACCATTAAAGTTTTGATTTGTGTAGTAGCAGAAGTAAGCAAAACAAAAGGAAACATTTTTCAAAATTATGCTATGTTTCATATATTCAGTGCTAAGGTTTCCTTGGCACAAAAAAAAAAACCTCTTTGGTCAGTTTCAGCTAATATATGTGATTGCAGCTTTCAGTGGTCTCTTTGATTATACTTTGGGTTTTTTTTTTCCACATTTTAGGAATACATGTAGATTCAGGAAATTTCATTCCCTGAGAAGTACTCCAATATGTTAAAAAATTTGAAATGATTCAAAATTTTCTAGAGACTAGGGGAAAACTTATAGAGAAGTTGAGGGTTATGCTTTTTTCAAAATGTATGAGTACCCAAGTCAAAATAACCCACTCTTTTTATTTCTCTCTTGAGCTCTCTCCATGTTAAATTGAAAATTGTCTGCCTTTGAGAAATTCCTCTGTGAAAAAAAAAAAACATAAAATCAGTCAAAGTATTTTCGTGTTTTTCTACTTTCAATAAAATTAAAACAAGAGTTTAAGTTGATAAAAGCATTCCTGACTATTGGTTAAAGGTAATGCTTTTCTGGAGATACTACAGTAGTAGCAGGGTTTATTCAAGGGATTAAATCTGTGGGGCCGACAGGCCTTCTCATCAGAAAAATAGGGGCCATCAGAGAAATTTGATGAGACTTGAGAAAACATGCAATCACTGTTTCCTAATGTCATTATCCTTGTAACCCAAAGTAAAGTTTTTCCAGTATTGCCCGAATGATCTTCATTCTGTGTTTCATTGTCTGCACATGTCATACTCTTCAAAGATTTGACCCATCTGCTATGATGCATCACCCATTCCCTAGTATACATGTACTTTGGAAAAGTAGGGTTAATATTGAAGCTATTAGCCTAGCAGTATTACCCAAGCATATAGGGGCTGTTTTGAGATTACATGCTAGGTGATCATAGATGAATGAATGGCACCAGGTAGGGTCTTACTGAGTAAACGGTTATTTCATTTGAAATTCAAAGTAACAGTTGTTGTTTTGGAAATTCACTCGACTTGTGTTCCCAGAATCCCCAAATTAGAGGTGTATTTGTTGAATGCCATCTAGCGGGAGATGATGTTCTCTGTTTACCTTATACATGTGTATGTTTTGAAATGTTTGATCTTCTATGATCATACATCTAAGAGAAAAAAAGTACATATATCCCTTTTAGAACATCAAAATCAAAATTTACCAAGTCATGTTCCACAGACTGGAATAGATGCACACAATTGTTTTGCTTTCAACAATGTCTTGTTCATCACTTCGTGTGGAAATACATTGTCAGTGATGCCTTGGTATAGATTATTTCTTTTAACATTTTTTGCCCAAATGAACATAATATTGTCCACTGCGAATTGTGATACATAATTGAAGAAACTTTGACATTTCAATGTGTGTGGAAGTATGCTAGTGATTCGAGGGTATGGGATGACACACCAAAAAAAAATACTCAACCAGTTGGAGGCTCCTCATCAGTTCACTTTTAGGATGCCTGCACTTAATACCTCCATGTGAAACTGGAGAACAAATCCTGTTTATCAAATTTACACTTTACAAAAGCTGCTGGTTAGACACTAATATTAGATATCTGATGTGCCATAACTAAAATATCAGGCACCAGTTTTGTTTGGTCATATTCTAGAATGAATCCCGGATAAAATAAATAGAATGGTGTATGGAATGACACAACATAGAGTTGAATTTATATCCTTTTGTGAGCTCAGGTGAGGCATGTACTTCATAGAACTTAAAGATTTTGGATTCAGTTCCCATGGCCAGCAAAGATGCCTTTATCAGGAGTCTGTTCTATGTTAGTGACTCTATGCTGCCATGACTTCTTGCTGCTAAGCAAGCCATTTGATTTAGCAAGTTTCAAAAATCTAGGGTACTTGTCAAAATTATTGTTAGAATTTTTTCATATTCTAAATGGATGATCAACAGTTGGACATTTCGAAATTCCACAATAAGATCTTGATCAGACAAGAAATATGGTTGTGGTGGGTTTGGTTCATTATTTCCATTACATCAATTTTTTAATGTTTGAAAATCTTCTTGTCATAAACAATTGGTCAGAGATCAGACATACACAGTATGATTGGTCTTTGGATTGACTTTGTTCAGAAAACATTTACATGGATTGCAGACTTCTAATTGATAATTGTTACTTGATATGCTAATTATGGCATGCTTTTGTTGTTATCCAATGGAGCAATGACATGGCTCCCATTTGATTAAGAATTTTTCTACCCAGAAGCTTTTTTATATGGGCCAAGCTCTGTGAAAAGGGAGTTTAATGCAAAAAGTATCAACCTGTGTTAGCCTGCATTGTCCACACAGGCTGTTTGGAAACTTCTTTGTCACAAGCAGATTTTGTAGATGCATCAGAGAGATGCATATAATCTCCTTTTGCCAGAGCACTGCTCATAGATATTTGAATGAACTCTTTACCAAACTACAAAATTTTAGACTGGTTCATATTGAAAGCACTTGCAGAAGGCAAGCTAAACGTAAATCAGAAATTCGAAATTTGTTTCCAGCAGGGTAAAAAGCATTGTGGGAAAAGGAGAAGATGCTGGTAATCAGCATTTTCTCCTTTTCCCACAATGTTTTCAAAAGGCTTATATCTCAGGGTCGTAAAAGCCAGGGATTGTTTGGTAAAGGGTTAAACCCTTTCCCCAAGTTATTCTTGTTTTTATTTTATAATTAGTTTTCCCGCTTTAAACTTTTTGACAATCAAAGAGTAATGCTAATGATTTGTCCCTACTGTAATGATTATGTGACATGTGTTAACCCTTCACCAAGGACCAAATATTGGACAATTTCAAATTGAAAATATTTGCAGACGACAGAATAATTGTGAATGAAAAGATGAAGTGCCATGGGAAGGTTAGAAAACATTGTGGGAATAGGAGAAATTTGCTGTTTACTAGCATATTCTCCTTTTCCACAATGTTTTTTTAAGGGTTCTTTCTCTGGTTTGTTAAAAATGAGGATTGTGTTGTAAAGGGTTAAAATAGTGGAAAGAATGAGTTATCTGACACATAAATGAATGAGATAATGAGAGATGCACTTGATAAATAATAACTGAAACTGACACATCACAAAAAAACTGTGTTCCTTACAAATTTTTCAGATTTCTTTGCCATTTTCCTTGATACTTTTGGTTTAAAGATAAAGCACACAAAACCTTGACAACTGTAAGGTTAAACCATTATGGACGAACTTTGATCCAGTTTCCAAAATTTCTGGATAGATCTTTATCATTAGGTGTCAAAGCAGAGTTTCCTGGCACACAAACATATAAATAATGAATGGATGCCATTTCTTGTTGGGATGAGGTGGCAGGAACCCTATAAAAACATTGATGTCTGGCCCAGTTATATAATAAACATTGTTGATTGGCTCATTACTAGAAAAAAGATACCTGATCTTTTTCTATGTTATCATTACAGAAGCTAATGTTCTTTATATAATAAACACAAAGAAACATCCTGAAGGGCTTACATGTAATACTGGAAGTAGGTCATTGTTGTTTATGTCTAAAATCTAATTATCTTAGCAGCAAGAAAAAAGGAGAAATTGCTGATAACAGATATCGGAATTCTCTGGGAGCTTTACCAATCAGGGGCATAACCAAGAAAAAGTAAAATATAAGCACACCATAGGCGCAAGTGGGGGCAGAGCATGAAAAAGAGTCTCCCCCTTTAGTTTGGGGGGCATCCCCCCAAGAAAATTTCGATACTCAAGATTGCTGTAGAAGAATTTCGAGCCTCTTTTGTGGTAGAAATTTGTTTGTTGCCTATTTTAGAAAACGGCCAAACTGAAAAATACTCGAAAAGAGGCAACCTACGACCTATTTTCATTTTTTTTTACATTATGTGTGTGTTTGGTGTGCTTAACCCTTTACCAAACAACCGCTGGTTTTTACAACCCTGAGATAGAAACCTTTTGAAAACATTGTGGGGAAAAGGAGAAAATGCTGGTAATCAGCATTTTCTCCTTTTTCCACAATGCTTTCTACCCTGCTGGAAACAAATTTCAAATTTTGAGGTACGTTTATTTTGCCATATGCAAGTGCTTTCAATTTAACCCAGTCTAGAATTTTGCCGTTTGGGAAAGGGTTAATAGATATTACACTTATGCCAATAGCAGCTTAGCAAATTGCTACAGTTGGTTCACTAGACCTGATGATACAACACTGTACTTGGTTTTGGAAACGGAAATCTCTGTGGGAATAAAAAATGTCTCTAAATTAATACTTGGAGAAAATAATACTTGGCATTAGGCGGATCTGTCTAAACACTGACGTCATAATTCAGATCACTTTTCACAGGCTCTTGTGCATTGGTGCCATTTATGTATCTGTAATCAAATTTTGACTAGAATCGAGGGAATCTGTGTTTTTGTGCAGCAGTAACTGGGGATTATACTAGTATTATCCATTTCAGTACACAAAGAGTGTCTTTCACAGGCTGTGATAAACTGCTTCTAAAACTGTCTGAAAGGACATCTATAGCCTGAACATCTTCAAATTTGAAATGCATGATCATTGTAAATTTATGGAGTGCAGTGCACAAGAACCATAACTCTTTCTAGCTTGAATTTTGAGTTATTTCCCCTTTGAACTTCATTTTCATAGCATTTCTTGCTTGTCCAGAGCAAAACTTTGTCATCTTAAGTAGTAATGACTTGAAATTTGGTTGATTATTTGTTGCAATATTTGGAAGTGCAGTGCACAAGAATTGTAACTACCTTGCGCTGTCTTTGATTTATTATCCCACGCCGTAGGAGGAGGGATATAGTTTTAGCGTTGTCCGTCCGTCTGTCCTTCCGTCCATCTGTCCGTCCGTCTGTGTGTCTGTCCCGGCAAATATCTCCAATACCATTGGACGGAATTTCGTGAAACTTTATACACATGTACAATGACCCATTCTCCCGAGACACTTTTTTTGTTTTTTTGATTCGATGCAAAATGGCCGACTGAGAGCGATTTTAAGTTTCACTTAAGTAACACTTAAGTACACTTTTGATGTTTGGAGTCTTCTCTTCAAAACTATACAAAGTTTTTACATTGAACTTGTCACATCTGTCAACCTCCATTAGGAAATGCAGGAAAAGAAGTTTACCTATGTTGGCCGTGCAATACCAGAGTTATTTGCCCTTGTTTTGTAATAAGGTATCATGGAAAAAGGGGGTTTCATGTTATATTTCATTCCATTTCTTGTGAAGGCAACTCCTTCCACATTTCTTGAAGGAATTGAATGCAATTTTGACATAATATTTTTTGTCATGTGACCTATTGCATATTGTCAACATTTTGCGATTTGTAGCTGCGTCATGAAAAAAGGGGGCTTCATGTTTTATTTCACTTTATTTCTTGTGAATGCAACTCGTCCTATATTTCTGGACAAAACTGAAATGAATTTTCACAGATTGTTTCTCATCATTTGACCTATATTCTCAAGGTTTTACTATTTGTAGCTGCATCATTTCCCACCGAAAACGTACTCGTCTTATTATTTGATACTTTGGTTTCCAGATTTCAATGGATGTAAGCCGATTACAAGAAAAGTCAACGTTTCCAGTTCTAACCATGAGGGAGTCTCCACATTTAGAACCTTTTTTTTCTTAAATTTATGACTGTATTTTACATAAATGCTGTGCAATATCTAACCAGTACCATTTCACAAATCTGGTAACCACATTTTTGCCAAAATTCAAGGGGGCCCGGTCCCCCCCTCTGGATCCGCCTATGGGACATATCTCAACAGATTTGGATGAGATTTTCACAGATAATGCAACCTAGCACATGTTGTCAGGGTTTTGCAATTTATCACTGTATCATAGAAAAAGGGGACTTCATGTCAAATTTAATTTTTTATCAGTGTATCTCCAACTTTTGCACATTATTTTCATAGAACTTCATACATGTATTTTTATTGCTTGATCAAAGCCAGTGACCAATGAGTCAATTGGGCATTCGTCTCTCCATGCATCTGTCTGTTCGTAAACCTTTTAGATCACAAGTAATACCATATATCCATTCAGCTAGCCAGGCAGGTTTTTTTTCCACCACATATATGAAATCCTGAAATGGAAACAAATAAAGGATATATACATAAAACCCCCTCTTTCCATGACATGTCATTATATATGACATGTCATGGAAAAGGGGTTTTTATGTATATTTCCTTTGTTTGTTTTCATTTTGTGAAATGCCAAGTTCTGCAAAAATGGTATTTAATGTATAATCCTGTAATGGACCTCTTTTATATTTTTTTTATGTAATGAAATCCTGTGCCATGGAACAAGGGAGTTTAATGTATAATTTCATCATGGACCAATAACAAAAAGGCCACATGTACATGCAAAACACAATACTTCTTATACATTTGTATAAAAAAAGGTCTATTTTGGCGAGGGATGTCATTGCAACGAAATTGCTTGTTTCCCTTAGAATATCATTTTTACAGCATTTAGGTCCTGTCTGGAATATAACTTTGTCATCTCAAGTCAGAACGATTTCAAACTTGTTCTGCATGTTTTTTGCAATATTACGGGGTACAATGCGCAAGAACAATAACTCTACCTAGAGTGAGCTTAGTGTTAATTCCACTTTGATCTTCATTCTTACAGTATTTCTTGCTTGTCTGGAACGGAACTTCGAAGTCTCAAGTCAAATGGCGATAATTTGCTTCTCTTGTTTCATTATCATTTGGCCTTAAACCTTGATGTATGATATTTATCTTAATTGTAGACCTTTGCTGCTTGGTACTCAGGTGAGCAATATAGGACCATCATGGTCCTCTTGTCTCCTTTTCTTACAGTGTTTTCTATCCATCTCAAGACAATTTTCAATTTTTGAGTCACTTTAATATTTATACCCCCACAAAACAAATGTTTTCAGGGGTATACTGGAATCAGCCTGTCTGTCCGTCCATCCATGTGTTCATCTGTTTACAAAATACTACTAATTTTGTATCACAAACTCCTCCTACAGTTTTCCTTCAATTGCATTGAAACTCTGCACATATACTGATCATATATTGAAAATTTGCAAAACGCAATTTTCAAGTGCCAACTCCTCCAGGTTAAGGAGTTACCTTCCCTTGAACTTGACACTTTTTTTTCTCTACATCCATCAGTCTATACTAGTAATTTTGTGGTACATACAATTTAAAGAAACAAGTTCCTTGTCTTGAAGGAGCTTTCCTATATATCACGTATACTAAATAATAGTATACCTCAACCTTCACCAAACATTCCCATGATTTTATATAACACTGAGAAAAAAGGCTTTTGAAAATACTGTGGGCAAGAAAAATGGTGGCAACCAGTATTTTTTGCTTTACTTACAATTTTTTCAACCCCTCATAGCAGGAATTAATTGTTGGTGTACAAATTCTTAACATTTTTATAAATCTGAAATTTGGTCATCTTGTAAAGCGTTAGTTCATTATCTTGTAAAATAGTCTGTATTGTGATGGGTTAAGTATTGTCTCTGTCCCATGAGGGGCATTGGTTCAACATTATTCTGTAGCTTTATTAACTTGTAATATTAAGTACCTTTATCTATTCTATAACCCTTGTGAATTTCTGTAATGAATACATACATGCATATATGTAACAAGACTCAAGAGAATCTAACAGAAAATGAAGTGTTTTAGATAGAAATTAGTTACATGCGCAGATCCAGATATTTTTCTCAGGTGCTGTCCCACTGAAAACGCACTCGCCATATTATATGATACTTTGATTTTCAGATTTCAGTGGATGTTGGCCGTTTACAAGAAAAATTAACGTTTCTAGTTCTAACCACGAGGAGGTCTCCACATTTAAAACCTTTTTTTATTATTCTTTATTAATTTTCACGAATCCGACAACCGTATTTTGTCAAAATTCCAGGGGGGGGTCCGGACCCCCTGGTCCCCCCCCTCTGGATCCGCGCATGAGTTATATATATAAACAAATGATTTTTAGTTACTTTCGTTTCAAATTGCTTTGATTGGTTTGTGCCTAGGTGGGAAACATTAAAATATTTGGATAAACTTACATAATGTTTATAAATAATTGTTGACTGCATGTACAATTAAAAGGTCTGTGGCTGATAAATTAGAGCGGTATCGGGTATATTCGAACAGCTAAGGATTCGTTTTCACAAGTATTTTAATTATGCTCAAAACAGGTTTAACTGTAAAAATTTAGAAAGCTTTACTGTATCCCGTCATTTATTTTGGGAACTCGGCATCAGCATAATTAAAATCGATGTAATATAAGCTAGCTAAAATGTGAATGCACGGAGTTAGTTTTTGGACACATCTGGAATTTTCGTACACAATTGAGGGTATATTCGGACACCTTCTAATTTTTTGTTAAAAATAACTCTTAAAGGGCCTAACCTCCAGATTTAGGGTCATATTTCAAAAAGTTTAATTCCTAGTCCATTAGTTATAGAGGTGAATGGCAGCATAATGGCATATTTCCTTTGGTCAAGCTCTTTTAAAGGTGTTCAAAGAATTTAGCTCTTTGCAGAACCCTGATTATTACTGCAACAAAAAATAAAAGGCAAATCTTTAAAAATCTTCATGTCCTAGTGATATGACCAAGGCCTACCTTACTTAGCATGTAGCACAATCTTGTGTACCTCCACCATCACTGTTCAAATGTCAGCCTTGTGGTCAAAATTAGCGGAGCCCATGGGTTACCATTTTGACTTGGTATTCTATAGAAAAAAATAACAAATTTCTTGGTCCAGACCATGAGGCCTAGGTCTAACAAAATTCACATGTAGACAGTTAACTTCCAAGAGTGTTCAAATTCCAGCTCTAGGTTTAAAATTGGCCTCATGCCTTTGGACACAAGTTTAACACAGCCTCAAGTGTAGTGAACCCTTAAAATTATCTTGTTTCAAATCATAATGCCTTGGACTACAAAATATGGCATGTAGCTTCATCTAGTAGACATCTACAAGATTGTTCAGTTGCAGTACAGAGTTGAAATCAGCCTTTCCAAGGGGGTAACAAGTTTTACACAGGTTTATAATATTAACCCTTTACCAAACAATCTGTGGTTTTTATGACCCAGAGGAAGAAGCCTTCTGAAAACATTTAGGGAGCAATGCTGGTAACCAGCATTTTCTCCTTTTCCCACTTTGCTGTCATCCTCGGATACCCCGGGGTCTCCCTATTTGCTACGCTACATCGACCCCTGGGACAATTAGTTGAATTTCCTTCGCTTTACCGCTGGCCGAATGCTGGCTTTTCATTGGTTCCATCATCATTTTGTGATGGGCGAGTGTACTGTACGCTATGACGTATCGTATCGATTTTCGGCGGCTCGCTTTACCGCTGGCCGAATGCTGGCTTTTCATTGGTTCTATCATCATTTTGTGATGGGCGAGTGGACTGTGCGGTATGACGTTTCGTATCGATTTTCGGCGGCTGATTCAAAGTTTTATTAGTCAATTGTCCCAGGGTCGATGTAGCGTAGCAAATAGGGAGACCCTGGGGTATCCGAGGATGCTTTGCTGTCTACTCTTCTAAAGTCAAGTTTCAATTTTGAGTCATGTTTATTTTGTCGTCTGCATATGCATTCAATTTGGACAAGTCTAAAATTTTGTCATTTGGTACAGAGTTAAGTAGAAACTTTTAAAACCATCTTGGTCCTTGCGGTAGTGTCTTTGGCTTGCAGCATCATTTAGTGGACCTCTACCAAGTGGTCTTATTTCAGCCCAGAGGTCATAATTGGCACAAATGAGACAGGGTTTGTCAAATTTTTTTATATGCTCAATACAGCAAAAACTTCAGCATCTATTTTTTAGCTCACATAAGCACGACATGCTCAAGGGGAGCTTTTAGGATCACCCGGTGTCTGCCTTGCGTCATGAGTCATCAACAATCCTTTAAACATCAACTCCTCCTAAACAGCTGGGCCAATTTGAACCAAACTTGGCTGGAATGTTCCTTGGGAGGTCCTCTTTAGAAATTGTTCACAGAATATGATTCCATTAAAGAATGTGGTTGCCATGGCAACCAAATGAAATTTTCTAAGAAATTCTTTAAAAATCTTCTCCTCTGAAATGGCTGGTTAGATTTAGATTTAGAGAGATGCTCTTTGGGCGACCCTCTTCAAAACTTGTTTGCGAAATTTTGATCCGTCAAGAAACATGGCTTTGGTGAATGGGGACTACTCGCACTCTAGGCAAATGAAGAATTTCTCTCTGACTGCTGGTCAGATTTTGAAATAATTTCAGTGAGATGTTCCTTGGGTGGCCCTTTTCAAAAAGTGTTCGTGAAATTTTTATCCATCAAGAAACATGGCTCTGGTGAATGGGGGCTACTTGCACTACACAGAAATTAAGGAATTCTTAAAAATTCTTCTTGTCTGAAACCACTGGTGAGATCTTGAAATAATTTCATAGAGATGTTCTTTGGGTGACCCTTTTCAAAAATTGTTTGCGAAATTTTATCCATGAAAAAACATGGCTCTGGTGAATGGGGGCTACTTGCACTATATGGCCATGAAGAAATTCTTTAAAATTCTTTTTCTCTGAAATAGCTGATCAGATTTTGAAATAATTTCTCATAAATGTTTCATGGCTGACCTTTTTCAAAAATTGCTATAGAAATTTTGATCCATCAAGAAACATGGCCCTGATGGCTGTAGGCTATTTACACTTTACAGACAATTCTTAAAAGATTCTTAAAAATTTTTCTTCTCTGAAAAAGCTGATTATATTTTGAAAGAAATGGCTATGGTCCTCTCAATATTTCAGGTGAGCAATCCAGGGCCATCTTGGCCCTCTTGTTTGAATTTACTTTTCCTGGAGCTGTTAGATTAGATTATTATGTACCATAATCTGATCTGATCTCCTTGAATCATAAATTGTCAGCTACAATAATCATTGTATAAAACCATTTATTTTGTTAGATTGGCTAACTACCTGGCTAACTATATAAATTGGAACTCTTACCATTAGAGCAGGTAGCCCTTGACATACTTCTTACACAGTTATGCCTTTCTTTTGCAAAAATGATAGAAACTGTCTTTGATAAAAAGAGGATAAAAACATTGTGAGAAAATGGTGGTTACCAGCATTTTCTCCTTTTCCCAGAATTTTTTCAAAGGTTTTTTATACCTCGCAAAACAAATGTTTTCAGGGGTATACTGGAATCAGCCTGTCTGTCCGTCTGTCCATCTGTGCATTCCATCCGTGTCCATCTCTGTACAAAATACTAGTAATTTTATGTTGCAAACTTCTCCTACAGTTTTCCTTCAATTGTATTGAAACTTTGCACATATATTGATCATATATTGAAGATTTGCAAGACGCAATTGTCAAGTGTCAACTCTTGCAGGTTGAGGAATTATCTCTCCTTGAACTTGACACTTTTTCTTGTCAAAGTGCTGGCGAGGATATTAAGTCACATTAGTGACAGCTCTAGTTTCTTTTGTTAGGGTCATTCAAACTTGGATTGTGTGTTGAAAAGCTAAGCTGATGTATAGAATCTTTTTATTTTTGCATTTCAGATCCATATGTCAAAATCTGGCTATGCTTTGGGAAGGAGCGTTCAGAGAAGAAGAAAACTTCAGTGAAAATGAGGACTTTGAACCCAGTGTATAACGAATCCTTCATTTTTGAAATTCCTTGGGATCGTATACGAGAAGCCTCACTGGAGGTCACGGTCATGGACTTTGATAAACTAGGACGCAATGAAATGATTGGGAAAATTTTATTAGGAGCTAAAAGTGGTCCTTTAGAAAACAGGCATTGGAATGATATGATCTCCAAACCCAGGCAACAAGTTGCTCAATGGCATTTATTGAAGGATTGAACAGAAAAACAAGAAACTTTGTGTGTTGTTGTAATACAAAGAAGGTCAAGGTCAGAAACCACAAATGTGGAGGTCACAAGACACTGAACAGCCTGTAGAGGTATACCGCCAAGGCCTTCCTTTTATATTTTCTGTTGATAAGTGTGTAGGTCATTGAGGTAATAGAACACATTGTTTATACAGATGTGAATGGGTTGTGAAAGCACTCCTCATTTTAGAAATGGTTAACAGAAATTTGAATATGTTGGGACATACTTTTAGAATATAGTAGATCAGTTCTGAACCATAGAAGCATGTGTATCAAATGATGGTGCCAAAATAAAAAAAGTTTTGGAAGATATAACTGTAAAATATTTTTTTTCACAGTCATTCAATAATAGCTTTTAGTTGTGCCAGAAAATGGTATAGGTTCGTAAGAGGAAAACTAGGGAAACAAGAAAAATTTGAGGGAAAAAGAGAAGTTGCTATCTGCTTTTACTTAGTTCTCTAGCTGAATATGTTTTGATGCTAGTGTTTATGTGGGAAGTCTAGCTAGTGGCTTTAGTTGAAGCCTTTTGAAAACATTGTGGGAAAAGGAGAAAATGCTGGTAACCAGCATTTTCTCCTTTTCCCGCAATATTTTCTAGTCCAGCTAGTGGCTTTAGTTGAAGCCTTTTGAAAACATTGTGGGAAAAGGAGAAAATGCTGGTAACCAGCATTTTCTCCTTTTCCCGCAATATTTTCTAGCCTTCACAAAGCAAATTTCGATTTTTCAGTCACATTTATTTTGTCATCTGCAAATGCTTTCAATTTGGACCATTCTATAAATTTCTTGTTTGGTAAAGAATTAAAGATATTTTATTAGTAAAATTCAACTGAAATGTACATGATACTTCACAAATACAGGGTGTACAGATAGTAAGGTAACACTTTGATACATTTATATTTTGGCTTAGAATATAAGATAAAGAGATAAAAACATATATACATGTAAATAAAATGTGTAACTTTTTTTGTGTGATATTTTCAGTGCACTTTTGTGTTTTTATACAGATTTCAGTCATTCAGTCATTGGCGTCATTTCAATAATTAATGGCATTTTGAAAGTGACAACCGATTTTGCTCTTTCCTTGCCAAACTTGCAGGATAAAATTTTCAGTCACTTTAGCGTACCTAACAATATTGATCTTCTTGATTTCACTTTAAGAGTTCTTTAACAACATATCTGTGTTGTTTTGTTGGGATTGTCGACCTCTGACTTCACATAACCCCACAGAAAGAAGTCGCACAGGACGACGTCAGGGTGAAGTCATACAGGTACGCAAAATTAAAAGGTTCATGCTTGATGTTGCTAAGGCACACACATCTTAATCTACGACAAGCTTTTTGTATGATACATTCAGTGATAGGATAATACAAAAGGATATTCTGGAGATCACAGATTGTTGAACATCGTCGCCTGCACAAAGTCCCAACCTCAAGGTGCGTAACTTCTTTGCATTTTTTTGAGGTGGAAGGTTTACGATCCCTACCCAGATAACACAGACATGTTTTAAAATCTTTCAAGTAAACTCAATATCAATGATATTTAAATGTGTTCTGAAGGAATTGACAATTTCATCATGTGTGTTTAGAAAAGAGCATAAAAGGCCGTCAAATTGAAAAGGTCATTAACTATTAAAATGACGCAAATGACAAAAAGGTACTTCTGATTTGAAATCTGTATAAAAATGTGTATTGTTAAGAAAATTAAATGAAATTACCAAAAACTTGCATATTTTACATACATGTACGTTTATTTCTATCTCTTTATCTGACTTTTAAAGCCATATTATAGATAAACAAGTGTTACCTTACTTTCTGGAAACCCTGTACAATTAAAAATTTACTGCAAAATGGATAAGAACAAAAGCAGGGCTTATAATGTTCTTCTCCAGTGGCTTTGAAAGTATGTAGTGCAAAATACTGGTAACAGACTTCCAGGAATATACTGAATATACTAGTCTATGTGACAGGACAAATAGAGTTGAAAATGGTATTACTGGTAAACTTTAAAAAAACAACTGGAAAAAGGACCCTGAAAAAGACAGCTGTTTTTTCTTGATCCATTACCACTTAATCCTGAGTGTTAAGGATCCTGCAGAAGATGGCTTCTGAAAACTTGTGAGAAAAGGAAAAAAAAATACAAGTATTTAGCATCTTCTTTTCCCACATTGTTTTCTACCCTGTCAGAGACAGTCGTCATCATTTGAGCTGCAGTCATTATGTCATCTGCAAATGCTTTCACTATTTGATCCAGTCAAAAACTTTGCTCTTTGGTAAAGATTTCAACCCTTTACCAAACAATACCTGATTTTAATGACCCTGAGGAAGAATTGAGCCGTCTGAAAACATTGTGGGAGAAAGCAGAAAATACTGGTAACCGAAGCATTTCCTACTCTTTCAAAGTCAATTTTCAATATTTGACCCATGTTTTTTTGTCGTCTGCAAATGCCTTCAATTTATTCCATTCCAAAACTTTGCTGCTTGATTAGCTCTTTACCAAATGGTGACATTTCAGACTGGTCCACATTGAAAGCATTTGTAGACGACAAAATAAATATGACTAAAGAATTGAAATTTGTTTTAGGAAGGGAAGAAAACATTGTGGGAAAAGGAGAAAATGCTGGTTACCAGCATTTTCTCCTTTTCGCACAATGTTTTCCTAAAGCTTCTTTCACAAGGTGTTAAAAGTCGTGATTGCGTCGCAAAGGGTTAAGAGCTGAAAGAAAAGATCTAACATCTCAAGGGACTGGAGTAAGGAAAAAAGGTATTCTTTCATGAAGAATTGAAATAAATATTGGATGAAGGTAGAGCAGTTTATCAGTAAGGAGGGTTGGCAGTATTGTTAATTTAGCCACGTCAGGGTGCCAATTTTTGCACTGCCTATGTAATTATGTCACCAATGCCAGGGAGCCGGCAGTTCTTTTGGTCTTCAGTAGTTCCAATAGATTTTCTTCATCATCGTTCAGTAAACTTTCATTCATTTAAGTTTTTTATTGTTTCTTTTTGTTTTATGTTGTTGTTTTTTTTCATGTTCCAAAAATATATCTAAATAGATCTAATATTTAAGACAATGTAATGGATTTATGACAAAGAGGAAGAAAGAGTTTGAAGACATTATGGTGAAAGGAGAAAAAGTATCTATCCAGCATTTCCTTCTTTTCTCAGACTGTGTACTATACAGTCAAGGAAAATTTTAAATATTTGAGCCACATTTATTGTATGCACGCCTCAAAAAAAAATTAGGGTGCATGTGGGTTTTGTAAGTCAGTGAAATCTTCATATTGGGCCATAACTTTTTCCTATTTCTCAATTTCAAAATATTTTGCACAAATGTTAACCACTTGTAAGCAATGCACAAGTGTTAACCATGTGAAAGCAATGTACCAAGAGTGAGTCATGTCCATAGGTCAAAGGCCAAGGTCATAGCTAGGTCAAATGTATTGGTGCGGAAATATAGTTACTGTTAGGCCTGTAGCATTTTAATACTGGAAAAATTTCAGTATAACTTTGCATAATTGTCAGTTCAATATAGACCATTTCTTGCAGACAAGAACCATGTCAGAAAGTGAAAGTATAAGATCACAGCACCATTAAATGTGTAATCAAAGCGTTGAGAACACTGAAGTGGTATTTGTCATGGAACCTATTGTATAGAATTGATAATTTTAAAGAAAAAGAGAAATACTGTTCAAATATTGGCTTAAAAGTCAACCTGCTAAGCAAATAAATACCATTTCAGTTGAAGGGAGAGTACTAATGACAAAGTTTGGATTATTTGAATACTGGTGGTCTCCCTTTGATCATTGGGAATCAGGAATAACGTCCCTTGACAGTAAGACGCATGATGGATAGTGACAAAAAAATTAAAAATTATCAAATAAAATTAAGTTTGTACCTGAAAACTATGGTTTTGAAATATCATTAGCTATTAACATTTAAATCCCAGCATTACGATCATTTATTTCAATCTATAAATATTCATGCTCGATCAAATGGAGTTACGGGCAATCATAGGATGAACAAGGGATAGGATGAACTGGTTTTGAAACGAAAAAGCCCAGGACCAATCAATCGGTAGAAAATCATTGCGCCGATAGAAGACTATAAGCGAGTGAAGCTATTTTCAATCAAAAATTAGTATTTCCATAATCGATAGCCTTACCCTGTGTATTTTAATATACCATTTCCGATTTCACAACTGTGTGATACCAAAAAACTCAGTTGCCTAAGGAAACTTGAGTTTAATTGGGTTTATTTCCTTAGGCTTTGCACAAAATATGATGCATGGTGTAAAAAATTCAATATTGAACTCATAGTGGTATGGTCTTTGACAAATACCACAAAAATTGAAATTTTTCCTTGTACTTTGAGGCGGGGGGGGTGGGGGTTGGGGACACATTCACTTGTCACTTTTATGATTATGAATGAATCTCTGCCAACTGTACAAGAAGGTTAACCACTTAAAAAATGTTTTTAGAAGGTCAACACAAGGTCAGATGTCTTGAAAAAATGAAAAAGGGTGGTATGTTTGTGTGCTGCTTGTTACTTTTTGTTATTATCCAGAAAAAATCAAGTATAACAATGCGGAAATGTCAGCCATAAGGAAGATTTGTGACTTACATGATACATGTCCATAAAACAAGGTCACAGCAAGGTCATATATGTTTAAAAAAAGAAATTTAGAGGTTTGAGTTTTATTTCCTTTTTTTTTTGTAATTATTTTTTTCGTTCAAATCAAAATAAAAAGATGGGGAGAAATATGAGTATAAATGACATGTCGACCACATAATGACGATATGTCACGTGCAAGAACTGTCCCCCAAGTCAAAGGTGAAGGTTATTGCAAGATCAGAAGTGTTTGTAAGAGTTACTTGCAGGAAAAGTTAAATCATTTTTGAGCCTTAAGTTGCTTACTATCTTGCTTTTAATTCAGTTTCATGAGTATGCTTTTTGGCAAAATGTTAATCATTGTGGTGCTGATCATGGATTTAGTTGCTTATGTGGCACATGGTAGATCAAGAATAGACTGTGCTGAATTTTCAGTATGATTTACACTATTTCTTAGCAAAAATTGATGACAAAAATGGCTATGAAATTGTTATAGTTGTGTTCTTCAGTAACTGACCAGAAATGTCTATTTTAATGATTAAGCTCTATCACGGTTACTGCCATATATTACGGCATTTAATTAATCCTTTAGCAAACAACAAATTTTTAGACTGGTCCGAACTGAAAGCATGTCTTGCAGATGACAAAATAATTGTTACTAATAAATTTGTTTCCAGCAAGAAATAAAACATTGTGAGAAAAGGAGAAAATGCTGGTTACCAGCATTTTTTTCTTTTCCCATACTGTTTTCAAAAGACTTCTATCTCAGGGTCATGAAAACCAAAAATTGTTAGGTAAAGGGTTAACTTTTATCAAGCAACATTTTAGACCTTTCCAGATTGAAGGCATTATGCAGACTCCGGGTTATTAGAACCTGGAATTGTTTGGTAAAGGGTTGACTAAGACAACAGATTTTACTTGTTTTCTTCACTTCCAAAGACAAATTGCCGTTATGCTCCCCGAAACATTTCAGGGGAGTGTATAGTCACCATGCTGTGCGTACGTCCATTCGTCCATTCGTCTGTCCATCTGAAGCCATTTCTCCCCCAACCCCTGTACCAAATTTTATGAAACTTCATATCTGAAGTCCTTTGAACAATGTGCAAGTACCCTTTCCTGTTTTCTCAATTTGAGGCTGTGTCATGAAAAGAGAGGGCTTCATGTAAAAAATTGTTTTGCACTAATATCTCCTACATCAGTGTTTAAAACTTTGTGAAATTTCAAATCTGAACTTGTTGGAACGTTGCCCAAATAGCTCTTTCCCGGTTTTTTCCAACAATTTTTTCTACATGAATAGCAGACCCTACATAAGTGTTTATGTATTACCATTTTTAGCTCGCCTAAACAAAAAGTGCTCATGGTGAGCTTTTGTGATCGCCCAATGTCTGTTGTGCATCGTCTGTCGTCCATCATCCACAATTTCTTTAAACATCTTCTCCTCCTAAACCACAGGGCCAATCTTGATAAACTTGGCAGGGTTCTTCCTTGTAGAAGCTCTACCAAAGTTGTTCAAGAGATTGAATTCCACGTATAACTCTAGTTGCAAGTAGCAAAATCTTTGAAAATCTTCTTCTCTTAAATTAGAAGGCGTAAAGCTTTGATAGTTGGTATGGACTTCTACCAAGATTATTCATGTGATGCCCCTTGGGTCAAAACTGGCCCCCACCCGAGGGGGTCACAAGTTGGAAATATAGGAACAAAGAAGGAAAACTTTAAAATTTTTCTTCTCTGAAACTAGAGGATGCAGAGTTTTGATATTTTGTAAGTACATGTAGCATCTCCTAGTCTACCTCTACCAAGTTTGTTCATATGATGCTCCTGAGGTCAAAACTGGCCGCGCCCCAGGGGTCACAATTTTGAAACATCGGAATAAAGAAGGAAAACTTTAAAATTCTTCTTCTCTGACACTAGAAGGTGTAGAGCTTTCACATTTTATAGGTAGCATCTCCTAGTGGACCTCTACCAAGATGTACCGTAATTTGCGTATATTTTGGGACACCCAAAGAATTGGGACACCATCAAAAATCACGAAAATAATTATTTTTCATGATCCAAAGATTTGGGACATACTAAAAATTGCAAAGCAAGATCGGTAATTTTTTGTTCCAAAGAATTGGGACAGTGAATATCTTATTTAATTTTCTTTTTTCAATCCGTTGATAGGCCTACCTTTTGCAAATATTTATTTCTCGTAGTTTTATTTCTACGTTCGTAACGTCGTAATCATGCTTCCCAACTCTCCCGATTTCAATGGGAATTACCCAATCCAAGACGAAAAATCCGATCACCTGATTGTCTAATGTAAACCCCAAAGAAATCCGACGTAAGTGTAAAAACGGTGTGATAAACTTCTATCCAAGATCTATAACATGTAAAACGTGTGTGTACATCAGAAGTTAACAGAGTTGACACGCGTGTATTTTACGGTCAATCGAGTTTGTTGTTTATAAATAGAAATCAAGGTACACAGTTTTACCCAAGGTTTATCGATCGAAGATCGACGAACCAATCAAATTTGAGAACGGTCCGAGCAGGTACTTGTCAAGAGTGCAGTTAACGTCGTTCACCTCACGTACATGTAAGCAGGTAAAATATGTTGTGAATTTTTTCTACAAACGCGAAATAACATCTTTATTGATAATCCCAAGATGCAAACAAAAATGAGAGAAAAGTTCATAATCAAGGAAAATCACGAGCTCTTAGTGCTCAAACTGATCGGTGGAATTCCAATCAGTCTAAAAATAGACCAACCTGCAAACCTGACATCAATCGCGTTGCAATATTTCAACGTCGGCAATATTCGACGTGTTAGCGGCGAGTGACTTTCACTGTGACAGACTGTCTTGTTTGACCATAAGTTTTGGGACAGCTGACAGAATAATTATTTTTTATAGACCAAAGTATTGGGACACGAAAAAAATTAATTATTTTTTGCTGTCCCAAAATTTAAGCAAATTACGGTACTTATGATTCCCCTGGGGTCAAAACTGGCCCCGCCTCGGGGTCACAAGTTTTAATATGGGAATAAAAAAGGAAAACTTTAAGAATTCTTCATCTCTGAAACAAAGAGTAGAGCTTTGAGATTTGGTATGTACATGTAGCATCTGCTAGTGGACCTCTACCAAGTTTGTTGAAATGATGCCTCTGGGCTCAAAACTGGCCCTGCCCCGGGGATCACAAGTTAGAAGCATAGGAACAAAGAAGGAAAACTTTGAATTTTTTTTCCCTCTGAAACTGGAGGTGGTAGGCTTTGATATTTCCTATGTAGCATTGTCTAGTTGACCTCGTTTGTTCAAACAATGCCCCTGGGATACAAACTGGCCCCGCCCTGGTGGTCACAAGTTTGAACATGGGAACAAAGAAGGAAAACTCAATAATTCTTCTGCTCTGAAACAAGATGGAAACTTCGTACATGTGTTCCTTATGAGTCTGCAAATAACAATATTTTACCTTTTTTCGTTAAATGTCATATCATGGAAGGGGGTGGGGGGCTTGGTGTATATTTTCACTATGGACCAGCATCTCTTTCACTACAGGTCAAAATGTAATTAAAATTCATTTTGTTAAGCCAAAGATAATAGTTATTTGATTTTATTTCATGAAACAACGTGTTATCAAAAAAGGGGGCAAAATGTATAATCTCATTACGGACCAATTACAGTCAGTTTGCCCATCCATCCACCTTGACGGATATCTTCTAAAGTCCTTGGCATTTATGAAACTTCAAACATGTCTTCCTTAAGATAGTCTTTTGATACAATTTTCTTCTGTAAGATGTGTCTCGGAAAAAGGGGTTACCTTTCACATACTGGACTTGTTGAGCCCTGATATTCAGTAATATTGAGAGCTGTTAGTCTAGGGTTCCCAGTTTGTGCTGGCTTGATTACTATCCCAGCCAACATCCTTTGACATTTGATAAAAAGTTATTGAAACAAGTCTCATTTTGTGTCTTACCAATGAGCGAATGATGTTTCAATCTTGTCATTTGGCCATTTTGACCAGGAAATTAATGCCTGGCCTTCCAAGTTAATTCAATCCCTTGCCATACAATCCTGACTTTCATTGACCCTGAAGAAGGAGGGTTGTGAAAGTAATTTGGGAAAAGAAGAAAACGCTTTTTGCACAGTTACATACCCTGTCAGAATTATTTGGCCTTGAACTTTAAAAATTGGTATTTGTCTTCATTGCAGACCTTTTCTGTTTAGTATTCAGTAGAGCGATATTGGACCATCAAGGTCCTCTTGTTATTAAACAAGTTACCTAAAATTGTATGACAAGAGGCTTGCCAGGCGCCAAATACATTTTAGTCAATGAGTTTGATAAAAATGATAAAATATAAACATGATTGTGAAATTCTATTTATCACATAAAACAAAGGACAGACAGAACAAAATCCAGCATCATCACCTTCAGCCTCTATATGGGTCTATGTTTACATTGTAGTTTGGTTTCAAATGTGTTCTTTCACAACTAGATAGTTCTGTGACATTTTCACCAAAACAAGAGTGAAATAGTGTATAGAGGGGTTAAATCAAACTCTTTGCAACTATATTGATTTTAAGAGACTTCCACTGCATTTCTTGGTTTTTATCAAACATAAAAATCAAAAACTTTCCTTGAGTATAATGTGCTAGGAACAGTGACATCATTTTTCCTGGAAACTGTGTAACAGTACAAATTATCGTACAAACTTTGGTCAGTTTTTCGTGACTGAAGTCTGATTAGAACCAGGACCCAAAAGACAATGATATGCTAGTGTATCATCAAAAATAAGTCAGGGATTGAGTAGCTGGAGAGGTTTTTGTGCTAAATAACTCCAGTCATAATGAGCATCAATTGTCATGATTGTGCCGAAGCATTCAGTGTAAGCTAGTCCAACAGTTTTTTATCACCTTAACCCTTAAAGCATTTTTCATAAAATTGCTTGCTGTTGTGGCCAGTGTAGATCAAGATCAGACTGCACAAAATGTTTTGTCTTGTCTATGATTTTCACTGTCTACTATGTTGAAACATTTTGAATAATTGAAACCTTGATATTGCTGTTATATGAGTCTCATTTCTAGATTCAAAGGCATCATGCCTGTATTAGTGGCATTCAATAAGAAATGATCCTTTGTCTTGTTTGCCACTGATAAATGTTTTTCTTTTATCTTAATGTATCCAGGAAATCACTTTGTTAAGAAAATCTCTATACAGTGATAGCAATTATCCTCTACTTGAATGTCTCAAATTTTCTTGCCTTGTGAAAGACCGTCATTTGACCTTTTAGATGGGCAAGTACCAAGATCTTGTACTTGACCTTTTGAATGCTTAGTTCAGGTTTCCATACATTTACTGACCTTTTGTTGACTGTAGATTCAGATCAGACAGCATGGAATACTTAGTTTTGTTTTCGCTGTACCTAAGTCATGCTCTGTGAAAAGGGGCTAAACTTTTTACCACACAGTCCCGACTTTTACCCACTCTAAGATAGAAATCTTTTAGAAACATTGTGGAAAAAGGAGAAAATGCTGGTAACCAGCACTTTCACCTTTTTCTATAGTGTTTTCTTCCCTTCCAAAAATGAATTTCAAGTTTTGAGTCACTTTTATTTTGTCGTCTGCAAATGCTTTCTGTTTGGACAAGTCTAAAATTATGTTGTTTGGTTGAGGTAATGCATTTCTGTGATGCATTATACCCATCAAGCTATCTAATAATCATGGACCCATGATGGTCACTTTTTTTCCAACTTTTTTTTTTAATCATTAGGTAGAATATTCCTTGGATGTGCAAAAACATGAATGATGACGATACAGAAATATGACCGATGACGAAAAGTTTCGGCCCAGGTCAGCCTTCGCAGGCTGAACTTGGTTGATACTTTTCGCAGATGCATTAAGCCTCCTTTTCCTACAGCATGGCTCAAGTATTTTCTACTCAAGGATGAAATTTCCTATATTAAAAACGTTTTGTAGATAACATGAATTACACAACATGGCGCAAATGATAAGGTGTGTCTTTGAAAGAAAGTTAAAATAGTTTCGGGAAAAAAAAGGAGGAAATGCTGGTTTCCAGACTCTGACTTTTTTCTCAGTGGATTGTTTTGCAAAGGGCTGAGAGATTCAATTATGTAATAACCTCTGTAACTCTCTACCAGAGAATAAAATTTTACACTGGTCCAAATTGATCGCTGTGACAGACAACATGTGAAATGTAGCTGTAATGACAGTAATTATTTGTGAAAGTGTAGTAAACCATGTGGAAAAAGGAGAAAGTACTGCTTACCAACATTTCGATTTCCACAAAGTTTTCAAAGGGCTTTCCCCGCAAGGTAGTTATAAAACCTTGGATTACATATATGGAATAGAGATAAAGATATGCTCTGTGTGGGCTAAGATATGAAAAAGCTTACAGTGCATGATATTTATTATCTGTGAAAGTGTAGAAAACCTTGTGGAAAAAGTGCTAATTGCCAGCATTTTCTCCTTTTTCCCAGAAGTTTTTCACAAGATAGTTAAAAACTCGGATTACATGTATGTGATAAAGAGATAAAGATATGCTCTGTGTAGGTTCTAAGATATAAAATGGCTTAGAGTGCATAAATTAGTCCCAGAGTGATTGTCAAAACAGCTTACCATTTTCTAAACTGTTTCTTTCTCTCTAATTGGGAAGATTTAGCACTTTGTTATGGCTCCCAAGGCACTTTCATGAATAATGTAAAATGTCCTTACTTGGGAGGCGAGAAATTGTTCTGAGCCTTTGCAATCCTTTTTATGAGCAATTTTCCCTTTATTGAAAGATCGCATGTTGTGATCTTTTGCCACACAATCCTGACTTTTAAGGACCTCAGGGAAGAATTTTTTTGAAAACTTGTGGCAAAAGGAGAAAGTGCTGATAACCAGCAATTTTCACTATTTCCCACAATGCTTTCTCTCCTTTCTCAGACAACTTTTTCCCGTTGAGCTATGGTTATTTTGTTGCTTGCAAATGCTTTCAATTTGGAGAAGTCTAAACATTTCTTGGTTGTTAGAGGGTTAACTCATTACCAAACGAGAACATTTTAGGTTTGTCCAAATTGAAAGCATTTGCAGACGACAAAATAAAGGTGACTGAAAAATAGAAATATGTTCTGGAAAGGGTAGAAAACACTGTGGGAAAAGGAGAAAATGCTGGTTACCAGCATTTTCTCCTTTTCCCACAGTGTTTTCAAAAGGCTTCTTTCTCAGGGGCGTCAAAAGTAGGGATTTAGTGGTAATGGGTTAACAACTCTATGAAGAAGGCTTTTTATTTTAAATATCATAATAATGAGAAAATGCTGGTAACAAGCATTTTTTTCCCTACCCACCAGGTTTTCTTTTCTTTCAAAGATAAATCCTTTTATTTTAGTCACCTCTGATTTATTGTCTGGAAATGGTTTTTACTATTTATCAAACAACAAAATTTAAAAATTGGTCCATATTCACAGCATTTGCAGATGTCAAAATTCATGCGACTCAAATTGGGATATCTTATGTGAGCACAGAAAACATTATGCAAAAAGGAGATAATGCTGGTTAGCAGCATTTACTTCTTTTTACCGTGATGTTTTCTAAGGCTTCTTTTTCAGGACCGTGAAAACCAGGGGTTGTTTGGGAAAGATTAATTTGTCTTGGATATTAACCAAGAAATTCTAAAACTGGGATTGTGTGTCTAGGAATTAAAGAAAAAAGAGAATCTGTCAGCAGATGAGTTTTTTATTTTTATTTGCTGTCATTTTTGTGGCATTTGTGGAAGACTGCCACTATGAGTTCAATAACAAATGTTAAGTATTGAATTTTGAAGATCATGTATATTATTTTGTGGAAAACTGTAGGAATTGAACCAGTTTTCCTTAGACAAATGAGTTTTTTGATAGTATTCAGATAATATAATTTGAAATTGCATATTGAAATCAATTGTATTAGGCCATCGTTGGTGGAAATACTTGTTTTTGATTGAAAATAGCTTTACCCCCTGGCACAAGGATATACACAAGATGTCTTCTGACCACTCCGGTTCCAGGCTTTTTCATTCTAAAACCAGTTCATCCCTTGGCTTGTTTGTCCCAAGATTCCATACTACTACATTCGATTGTGCATGAATATTTACAGGCCAAAAACTTCACTTTAAGGTTTGAAAATTAGATCCTGACGGTCAACGATATCAAAAAGCGATAGTTTTTAAAAACCTAATTTTTTCAATATATTTATATTAGACTTTAACTCTACCCTTCATGCATCAAAGGGAGATCACCAGTACAGAATGCAAACTTGGGCACCTGTACTCTCCCTTTAACAAAAAAAAGTTAAATTAATTTGCATAGGGGGTTTGGCTTTGATGTTAATGTTCGAATAATATTTCTCTTTTTTTTTTTCAAATAATTTATTCCACATCAGTGATCCCAATGCTTTGATCTATATCAGGTTTGTAGGATGAGAAAATTTTTAGCTCTCTGGCATTATGATGATTTTGTTTACAAGCATTATCTCTGTCAAAAATCTTTACCTTTTGTAAGGCAGAGCCACTCAACATGACTGCATGGAAAAACATGGCAGGTAAAAAAGAAAAAAAAAAACTATTTACAAAGTTTCCACAGGGAAAAAGACGCAAGATCATACTATTTTAATACTGTTTTGGCCAAGATATGTAACAAAGAAAGGGACGATGTAACCCCAAAATAAGACTTCAAAATTTTTGCAGTCTGATCTTTGTACTTTGCTAATGGAACTTAAGGTAAGTTAGTTCCTGCCCTTTACCACATGATCCCAATTTTAAACAACCCTTAGTAAGAGACCTTTTTAAAAACACTGTGGGAAAGGGAGAAAATGCTGGTAACCAGCATTTTCTCCTTTTCTCAGTATGTTTGCTGAAGAAACTAACAGAAACTGCAGCCACCTGCTGTAAAATTATTTATGTAAAATTATTTATGTAAAATATGGATAATTAACATTACTTACATTTGCGATAATATCATGGCAATGTGATATATTGCTTGTTGTGAGCTTTTTCTGCTTCAGCCACAATTTTGTCTGAGTGAAAACATAATATGGTCTTGGTCTTTACTAGATACTTAGTCAAGAGTCAAAGATTGACTCATATTGAGTTACATTGTAGGAGCTAGAACATTACCTACTAGGACAAGTACCCAGTAGGACAAATGCACACTGGGAGAACGTCCACCTGGACATTTGAAACGGGGGTATCGTTTTCTGTAATTTAAATGACAGATACTAGTATTTCCCATGGAACAATTGATTTTCAAAATAAAGTATTTTTCAAATCTTTCAAAAGGTGATTTACTAAGGCAGAAACAGAGTAGAGGGCAAATGTTTGCTTTTCAAGTAAAGGCAATAGGCAATTTAATAGGTAGCTAAAGTCCTTGTAGGTATTTGACCTAGACAGCAATTGTCCACACAAAATTGCAGATCTTTATTCTAGTTTGCTATAAGACTTTTTTTTTTTTTTCTCTTTAGCTCATATGAGCACATAGTGCTAGGGGTGAGCTATTGTGATCGGTCGTTGTCTGTTGTCCAGCTGTCCGTCTGTCTGTCTGTCCATCCGTAAACAATTACTAAAAAAATCTTCTCCTCTGAAACTGCCCATCAGATTTCAATGAAACTTCACAGAAATGACCCTTAAGTGATGCACTTTCAAAATACTTCAAAGATTTGAATTCCATGAAGAACTCTGGTTGCCATGGCAACTGAAAGAAAAAAAAATCTTCTTGTCCCAAACCGTGAGGGCTAGAGCTTTTGTATTTGGCATGTAGCATCATCTAGTGGCCCTCTACCAAAAAGCTTCAAATTGCCCTATATTGTGGGTTCTCAGATTTCACATAAAGATAAAGAAGGAAATCTTTAAAATTCTTCTTGTCCCGAACTGTAAGGGCTAGAGCTTTCATATTTGGCATGTAGCATTATCTAGTGGCTCTCTACCAAAATAAAATAATTTTGGCCTTAGTGTGAGAATTATTCCCATATTGTTGGTCTTGGATTTCACAGAGATTTTGCCCTTGGATGAGAAAAATTGCTATATTTGACTTTGTTTACACTCTAGCATCTACCAGTATCAACCAATCAGCACCAAACTTGGTCAGAATATGTAGAATATATAAGATTTTGGATGACTTTGATAATGGGTATAATCTGACTAGAACGACTGGAGTTATTTTGCCCTTGAATTATAAAAACTACTTTATTTGACATTGTTTACACTCTAGTATCTATAAATATCAACCAATCAGCACCAAACTTGGTCAAAATATATATGACCATAAGATCTTGGATTAGATCGTTTATGGGTGTAATGATACCAGAATGACAAGATTATTTGCCCTTGAATGAGAAAGTTCTATGGATAGTTCCTTGGCCCGAGCATAACTTTGTCATCTCCAGTCTGATTGATTTAAAACTTTGCATTTTGTGTTTGTTGCAATAATACAGAGTGCAGTGTGAAATAATTCTGCCTCGTACTGTCTCTGAGTTATTTCCCTTTGACCATCATTTTTACAGCATTTTCAGCTTGTTCAGAGTATAACTTTGTCATCTCTAGCCTGATCAGCTTCAAATTTTGTATGCATGATTTAAGAATGCAGTGCACAAGAACCATAACTCTTCCTATCATGAATTTTGATTTATTTGCCCTTTTACCTTCTTTTTTATAGCATTTATTGCTTGTCTGGATCAAAACTTTGTCATCTTAAGTAGTAATGACTTGAAATATAAGCTATGCTTATTTGTTGTAATATTTGGAAGTATACTGCACAAGAATTTTTTTTTTCGTAACTCTACCTCATGCTGTCTTTGAATTATTTTTCCCTTTGATCCTCAGTTTTACAGTGTTTACTGCTTGTCCGGAATATAACTGTCATCTTGATTCTGAAGGACTTCAAACTTGGTATGCATGTTTGTTGTAATATTAACCTGTACTGTGTGCAAGAACAATAACTCTACCTTGGGCAGTTTTTGAGTAATCCCGTTTCACTTTCATTTTTACTGTATTTTTTGCTTGTCTGGATTGGAACTTTGAAGTCTCAAGTCAAATTGATTAGAGACTTGATATAAATGTTTGTTGCATTACCTGTCCTTTGCAATTATCATACCTCCTCGACAACTGGCGGTGGGATGGGCATATCTTGCGACAATTTGCCGCTCTTGTTTCATTTTCATTTGGCATTGAACCTCAATATTTGTTATTTGTCTTCATCAAAGACCTTTTTGTTTAGTACTCAGGTGAGCGATATTGGACCATCATGGTGCTCTTGTTTTATAAACACTTTGCTGTCATTATAATTATGCCATCTGAAAAAACGGCCAAACCATGATCAGTATAGAAATGTTCACAAACTTGTAAATAACAGGGACGACACCTTTTGTATTTTTGTTACTGTTTGTTTATTGGTATAAGTATTGTTTTAGACCTTCTTTGCAATAAATATTGTTATTATTATAATTATGATGTTCTTTGTAGTATGAAAAAGTATGTCAAAACATTCAAATGGTTTATCATTGATGGTCAATTAAAGTGTGCATTGACAATTTGTGTTTGATCTCTAACTCTTTTTGAACATTCCTTCTTTAGCTCATTTCGTTGATCATATTTGTCACCAGTGTACAGCAACCCATTCTTTCAAGAGGCCATTATTTTGCCTTGGCATCCGTTTTTGAATCAGTTTACGAAACTTTCATGTACCGTAAATCAATTACTAGACAACCAGATTTTAGACTTGACAAAATTAAAAGCATTTGCAGACAACAAATCCAATGTAACACTTAAAAAACTGTTTTTGTGTTCAACAGGGTGGATAAATCATTGTGGAAAAAGGAGAAAATGCTGTTAAACCAGCATTTTCTCTTTTTTCCACAATGTTTTCTAAGGATTTCTTTCTCAAGGCATAAAAAACCTTTGATTCTTAGTAAAGGTTAAAGCTCCTTTATTAACAACTAAAGCTGGCTTAGCTGCCAGTGTAGATCAACAGTAGACTGTGGAAAACATATAGTCTGATCTTAAATCAAACCTGTCTTCATAACCTAGACATAAAGTAAATAAATGGAGAAAAGTGTGCCTGACTTGGGACTTGAACCAATGAGCCCCCTGGAAGACTAATACCACAGCTCTACCAACTGAGCTAGGCGGGAATCTGATCGTGATTTCACCCAAGGTCAATTACAACGCTCCCCTCTCTCCTGAATTTTTGGAAGTAAAAACTCCCCCCCCCCCCCCAGTGCTCGTGGACAGCCGGCGCGGCTAACCCGCGTTCACCAATAGACGATTTGCCAATTAGATTTGATATAAGCGATATTTCCATTTTATCGTAAGCGGCGCACCAGAAATATCACGTGACACCGGACAAACAAAGCATTATTTCAATAATAAATGCCGTATGTCCCGTTCGCAATTCCTTTAAATTTGGACAAATTCATAATTAAAAAGAAAATGGCATGGCAAGAAATCTAGAGGAAATCAATTCTAACACAATTCAAACATATTTCGTGATATTGCTTTTGAAAAAAATAATCATTAACAGACAAAATATGCATTTAATGAGATCGTATTGAAATAAAGAGCATGTAGAGACTAAGAACGAACTTACCCTCTGAAACCTGTTTAAAATTCATAATCCTGTCCATTAATGATCACTAAAGGGGTAAAGTGATATGAAACAAAAGATAAGAGGAGTCAATTTAATGTGACACGTGTGTGTTTATCTGTAAGAAGCAAGTACATTACAGCTGTTCTAAAGGTCACCCACCCTGCAGTGCGATACCGAGATCAAAGGAACACCGAGTTAACCCTTCACCCATTTTTTTTAGTAAGATTTCATTAGATTTTTTTACCCTTCACCAAATAATCCCTGGTTTTTACGACCCTAAGATAGAAGCATTTTGAGAACATTGTTGGAAATGAAGAAAATGCTGGTGAGCAGCATTTTCTCCTTTTCCCACAATGTTTTCTACCCTGCTGGATTTAGTTGACGCTGGGAGAACTCAGGGCCAGATGCCTGTTCCGTGGGTTGTGAGTTCAAATCCCATGTCAGGCACACTTTTCTCCCTTGATATACCTCATAGGCAAATGGGTCAATAGACCATCTGCCACTTACCGTTACTGACGTGTCACCACGAGTTACTTCCCTTTCCACCGGACACTCTTTCCCAATCTTGTATATACACGAATAGTGAAAAGGTCAATGAATACACCCTAAACGCGATAAAAAAGACAAAAAACCTAAAACGGCCGTGCCGGTAGTTTTATCAATTATCTTTTTCGAAGATACACACAAAAAAGAACTTGTTTTATCATTTTTTCGGTAGACTTCAGAGAGTAAAGCGGTATCATAAGCGCTGTCTCCTGCCGGGTCTGTTGAAAGAACTTTTTGTATGCAGACTGCATTAACCCTTAGGCTGCCAAGGGTGATTCGATGACCTTTTGCAGACAATATAGAATCAGATTACATTACGAAGAACGTGCAGTCTGATCCTAGATCTTCACTATCCGATACGGACAGATTTTTCCTCGAGATTGACCCTCCGTAACAGATTTTAACAATTCCAAACCTTTTGCCTATGAGGTATATCAAGGGAGAAAAGTGTGCCTGACATAGGATTTGAACTCACAAACCCACGGAACAGGCATCTGGCCCTGAGTTCTCCCAGCGTCAACTACATCAGACTGTCTAGATAAGAGTAACCTTGAAATCGCATTTGAGCCATGCTCTTTGAGATGGGGTTATTTAAAGGCAACTGCAAAAGTATTGACCCGCGTCAGCCTGTGCAGACATGAGTCAATACCTTCTGCTATTGGTCAATTTTCTGCATGTCAAACGAGTCTACCGCATAAATCAGTCGGTTTCTAGACAAAATTCTTTATCAAGAATTCTATGATGACTTGCTTTGCAAAAAGCATCATGAAGACCCCATAAATTACCTTTTGCCTGAACGCAGCTAATTTCAGTTGGCGTTTCATTTTTTAGCTCACCTGAGCACAACGTGCTCAAGGGGAGCTTTTAGGATCACCCGGTGTTCGTCGTGTGTCGTCAACAATTATTTAAACATCAACTCCCCTTAAACCACTGGGCCAATTTAGACCAAACTTGGCTGGAATGTTCATTTGGAGGTCCTCATTAAACGTTGTTCACAGAATTTGATTCCGTCAAAAACTCTGGTTGCCATGGCAACCAAATGGAATTTTCTTGGATTTTTTTTTTAAATCTTCTCTGAAACCGCTTGCCATATTTTAAAATTATTTCACAGAGATGTTCCTCGGGTGACCATTTTCAAAAATGTTCGCGAAATTTTGATATGTCAAGAAACATGGCTCTGGTGAATGGGGGCTACTTGCACTATACAGAAATGAAGAAATTCTTAAAAAATTCTTCTTCTCTGAAACCGCTTGTCAGATTTTGAAATAATTTCACAGAGATGTTCCTCGGGTAACCCTTTTCAAAAATTGTTCGTGAAATGTTGATTCGTCAAGAAACATAGCTCTGGTGAATTGGGGCTACTTGCACTATAGGGAAATGAAGAAATTCTTAAAAATTCTCCTTCTCCCGAACGGCTGGTATGATTTTGAAATAATATCACAGGGATGGTCATTAGGTGGCCCTTTTCAAACACTGTTCGTGAAATTTTGATTCGTCAAGAAACATTGCTCTGGTGAATGGGGGCTACTTGCACTATATGGAAATGAAGAAATTCTTGAAAATTCTTCTTCTCTGAAACCCGTTATCAGATTGTAAAATAATTTCACAGCAATGTTCCCATCTTCGCGAGCCAAGGATACTAACTCCACTTTGTTCGTTATGTACCTTGGCCGCTCGCCTCTTTAAAAATCGAAACTCCCGCTGCGCCACCTATCGAATATCACAAGTTGCGTAACCTTTGCTGATGTTATTTCTGACCAATCAAGATGCTCGTAAAAAAAATGTTGGGCAATGCATCAAATATGGCTGCGCTTTCGGAATCATCAGATCAGAAACAAGACGAACAGACATACGATAATCCGCAATCATTTGGCTGTAGAACCCGTCCTAATACTTCACATAATTGATCGTAAACTATATAAAACTTATTAAATATCGATCGTCTACTCTTTTTTGGCAAATTTTCGTCACAGACACGACAACTTTCGTTTTTGATGGGCGCCGCCATTGTTGTTTTCTGTTTTGCGAAAGATTTCTTGTTACGAATGGTTTGATTGGACGCGATGGGTTTTGATCGCATCCAATGAAATGGCGCAGCGGGAGCTTCGATTTTTAAAGAGGCGAGAGGCCAAGGGTACTACCTTAGTATCCTTGGCTTGTGAAGATGCAATGTTCCTTGGGTGACCCTTTTCAAAATTTGTTCGCAACATTTTGATCCGTCAAGAAACATGGCTCTGGTGAACGGGGGCAACTTACACTATACAGAAATGAGGAAATTCTTGAAAATTCTTTTTTTTCTGAAACCCCAGTTCAGATTTTAAAAGAATTTCTCAGCAATGTCCCTTTGGTGACCCTTTTCAAAACTTGTGCGTAAAATTTTGATCCGTCTAAACGGACATGAAGAAATTCTGGTCAGATTTGAAAATAATTTCACAGAGATGTTCCTTGGGTGACCCTTTTCAATTATTGTTCGCGAAATTTTGACATGGCTCTGATGAATGGGGCTACTTGCACTGCATGGAAATTAAGAAACTCCTAAAATTCTTCTTTTCTGAAACTGTTGGTCAGATTTTGAAAGGACTGTTACATGTGACCTTTTGAAAATTGCTTGGCAAAATAATGATTTTGTTTCCAGTGTTTCAATACCTAAAAAAATAGCTATGGTCCTCTCAAAAATTCAGGTGACCGATCCAGGGCCATCTTGGCCCACTTGTTTTTAATTCTATCTGATTGTGCTGGCTTTTGAGTGTAGCTGAATGTGCTGGCGTTTGAGTGTAACTGAGTGTGCTGGCTTTTGAGTAGCTGATTGTGTTGGTTTTCCAGTGTAACTGAATGTGCTGGCTTTTGAGTGTAGCCAAATGTGCTGGTTCTTTAGTGTAGTGTCACGGAGAGAGGTTAGATATATAAGCATTTGAAACCTGCCTTGCTGTTGAGATAGCTTTTACAGCGATGCGGTTTGGTGTATTTCTCTCTGTGATAGTTAAGCAACGAGCAATAGCTTAGTGCCTGGATGGGTGACCAAGTCGATGCAAGTTACCTTTGGTGGCAGCGGTGGGATAATGACAACTGCCGTACTGGAGTTGCCTTACCTATGTATATTCCCCTGGTGTTTCTGTATATACATGCTTGTATAAAGGTCTCGGGGTCAAGACTTCTCAAAGGGGGGAGTAATGTCACGGAGAAAGGTTAGATATATAAGCACTTGAAACTTGTCTTGCTCTTGAGCTAGCTTTTACAGCGATGCGTTTTGGTGTATTTCTCTCCGTGATAGTTCAGCAACGTGCATCAGGTTAGTATCTGGATGGGTGACCAGGTCGTTGCATGTTACAGTAGCTGAATGTACCAGCTTTTGAGTGTAGCTGAAAGTGCTTGCTTTTGAGAAGCTGAATGTGTTGGCTTGAGTGTAGCTGAATCCGCTGGCTTTTAAGTGTAGCTGAATGTGTTGGCTTTTGAGTATAGCTTAAGTGTGCTGGTGTTTGAGTGCAGCCAAATGTGCTGGCTTTTGGGTGTTGCTGAGTGTGATGGCTTTTGAGCGTAGTTGAGTGTGCTGGCTGTAGAGCATACCTGATTGTGCTGGCTTTTGAGTGTAGCTGAATGTGCTGGATTTTGAGTTTGGCTGAGTGTGCTGGCTTTTGAGTGTAGCTGAATGCTTGTTTTGAGCGTAGCTGAATGTGCTGGCTTTTGAGTGTAGCTGAATGTGTTGGCTTTGAAGTAGTTGAATGTGCTGGCTTTTGGGTATACATTGTAGCTGAATGTGCAGGTTTTTGATCGTATCTGAATGTCCTGGCTTTCGAGTGTAGCTGAATGTGCTGGCTTTTGATCGTATCTGAATGTCCTGGCTTTCGAGTGTTGCTGAATGTGCTGGCTTTTGAGTTAGCTGGATATGCTGACTTTTTACTTCTTGATATTGCTATATAATGAATCAACACTGTTACGTAACTGGTGAAAAATATGGATATGTGACCCATCACACAAAAGGAACCATCTGGGAACTGTGAAAAAGAACCATCTGGGAACTGTGAAAAGTATCGACTCTGGTCAGCCTGCGTGGATTGTGCAGGCTGACCACAGTTGACACTTTCGCTTTTATGATATTTTCTGTACGAAAAGTGGTCATTCTACCTTACTATACAATCATTTTTTATTTTTCAGCTGAAATTGACCTGCACTATCTCTAATTTGTTTTCGTCTAACAGATGTACGGACTTCTAAGATTCTCCCTTTTTGTGAGACGGGTCACATATGTCTATTCTGCGGATCCCGCCGACCTACAAGCTTTGCTATCAATATCGGTATGAAATAGCAAATGAATGGGACAGGCTATATCCTTTTCTTATACAAACTTGTAACCTAATATTTGAAAGTATTAACACATAAGCCATAATGGTTGTATACATGTTCTCATTTTTTTCTGAGACATAAATCTTAGCAACAAATGCTCCTCTTCTAGTAAAGTTTTGGATTAGGATCTGAGCACCGTCTGTTCAGGTAGACCTGGTCAAAATTATTTTATGTTCAATTTTCTGCCACTTGAAGGACTGGTTTATCTCATGATTCAGATGGTTTGTTAGACAAAGTGGATTTCATGGATCAAGAAAAACGTGACCGCTTGCTCAGCATTATTCATTAATGTTATTCATTAAACCCCTTTTCCCAAGAGCATATCAAAAATATGATAATTACAATTAAAATCCTTTCACCCACAAACACACAAGCATGGGTGTCGAATAGCAGCAAAAAAGAAAATCAAATTAAATGCAAGAAAACTCTAGCAGTTCATCAGGATTCACTAAAAATGAATCCTGATCGTTGTCGGGGGAAAAAGGGTTGGAGAGAATTTGCAGGAAATGCAAACATAAACGACAGAATGAACCCCGTGCAACAGGTAAGTGGACCCATTCCAAGGAAGAGATACCTTGTGGCTTTCAAGTGTAGCTTAACTCATTACCAAACGACAACATTTTAGGCTTGTCCAAATCGAAAGCATTTGCAGACGACAAAATAAAAGTGGCTGGAAATTTGAAATTAGTTTCGTGAACGGAAGAAAACATTGTGAGGCGGTGCGCCGTAAAACGAGTCCGACCGGAAGTAGAATCACACGGGTCTTCTGCATCGTTGTGGGCGGGCGCAAAATATGGTAGTGATGTTAAGGCAGAGAGTCCTAGAGACAATAAACAAACATTAAACTGCCTATTACTCGGAGATTCACTTGTTGTGAGTCAGTCCCGATGTACAGTCAAAGTTGAAAGTTGTGAAGGAGAAGAAACTGTGCTTTAACTGTTCTCGACTGTGACGTCACGAAATTTCTATGGCTATGAATTCCTCGATACCCTAACAGTGGATTCGTGATTTACCGTTTCAGAGCGATGCTGTTTGATGCTACATCATCGCCATTTATACTCATTGCCACCATACTTAACCATTTAGAATCCAATCCAGACTTACCTGCCTCAGAAATTCTACGGCGAGATCTACACGTCGATAACGTCATTTCGAGTTTACAAGACGAAAACGAGTGCGACCAGTGCTACAATGAATCCCGTGCCCTGATGTCGAGCGCTGGTATGAACCTGAGGTTATGGGGCGAGAAGTTTCTTCAAACTGCCGAAAGAGACAGTGCCATGGACAAAGATGAGATCACGAAGGTTTTGGGTTTACACTGGGACCTGTCCAAAGACGTTTTGACATAAATGCACAGAGAACTATTCCTATTTCCCGCCATGTAACGAAAAAGATTCGTATTGAAGCATTCATCCCAGATCTACGATCCCCTTGGAGTACTGAGCCCTGTTTCTGTACGTGCCAAGATCCTGATGCAAGAAATATGGAAGCAGAACATTGACTGGGACATACCTCTGCCAGAGGATTTACATAAAGTGTGGAACTGTATTGCCAAAGATTTAAACACAGATCACATTTTCGAGACAATATTTAAGCAATCCCATAGAGAGTGAAGGGACGTTTACACATATCTGTTGGCGCAAGTATAGCGTCATATGGAGACGCCGCCTTCATTTGTGATAAAGACGAAATCGAGACTAGTTATGGCAAAGAATCGAGTTGCCCCTCTCAAGACTTTGACACTCCCGAAACAAGAATTGATGGCAGCCCTGATTAGTGCACGACTGGCTGATCATTTGCAGACGACATTTCCTGCAACAAATGTGACTATTTGGTCAGACAACCAGATAGTCTTACACAGGATAGCTACCCAGAAAGTACTTCCATAATTTCTGGAAAACCGTGTGAAAGAGATCCGAGATTTGGCAGGACATTACAACTGGAAATATTGCTCTACGAAAGACAACCCAGCAGATTTACTTACAAGGGGCATAACTGCCGACAACTTTATGAAGAATGGCCTCTGGATGACAGGACCTGAATAGTTATGTACAGAAGTCGATGGCCGATGTTGGATTTCTCGGAAAACCAAGTGCAGATCCTGCTGGAAGAACCCAGATGTTAGTCACGGACTAGACAGCTCGTTCCACACCAGAGGGAAATATACAAAATGTGATGAGCGCACAGAAAGTACAACAGCCTCAGCAAACTCTTACGAGTTATAGGATACGTCCTGAGATTCATCAAAAATTGAAAGGCAGGCCGAGCGAATGCGAACCATGATCCGCTATTTGCGAGTGAACTACATCAAGCTCAGTTGCTATGGATAAGTGGTTGCCAAGCAACATACTACAGAGAAGAACTACAGAAGCTGAAGACCAGCAAGCCACGGGCATTGTTGATAAGACAACTACGTCTGTTCCTGGATCCGACCGGAGCTATTAGATGTGGTTGGAGGATCCACTATGCAGCAGTTGATGACGTCACAAAATTCCCTTACCTGTTTCCAAAGAAACACATACTTATGACGTTGATGATTCAAACAGCTCATGAATTGCATGGACATTCTGGCTTGAATTCTACAGTTACAAATATCAGACAGAAGTTTTGGATACCAGCAATGCGGCAGTGCGCAATGCAGTCATCCAGAAGTCCGTCATATGCCGCAAGGTCCAAGGAAACCCGTACGAGTCGCCAGAAGTACCGCCACTGCTGAAACTTCGTGTCAAAGAAGCCCCTGCCTTTACCGTGACGGGTGTAGATTTCACAGGCGCACTGTACATAAAGAACCCCACTGGAACAGAAGCCAAAGCATACGTATGCCTGTTTACAAGTGCTGTCACCAGAGCCGTACATCTAGAGGTGGTAACCAGTATGTTCGCCGAATATTTTCTACAAGCCTTCCGGAGATTCGCCAACCGACAGTCTTTACCTTCGGTGATGGTATCAGACAATGCTAAAACTTTCCAAAAAGTGTCTAGCTATTTGAAGTTCATGTTCGAATCCCCGAGAGTTAGAGACCACCTAACAAACGCTAGAGTAGACTGGAAGTTTATACCCGAGAGAGCGTCGTGGTACAGCGGTTGGTGGGAGAGACTTATCGGCATAACAAAATGAACTCTCAAGAAGATCCTTCGCCGTGCCTTGGTTGACCTGGAGACTACAGATGGTCGTAACGGAAGTCGAGTCCATCTTAAACGACCGCCCGCTGACGTATGTTACTTCGAGCCTTGAGGACCCTGAGCCGTTAACTCCAGCACACTTGATATCAAGTCGTAAAATCCGATCGTTGCCTCGTGCTAGAGCCGACATCGATCTTGGAGCAGTGCTGGTGGATCGTAACGACATCTCGAAGCGGGCGAGGAATCAGTCACGCTTGATTGATCAGTTTTGGACTCGCTGGAAGACGGAATACCTGACAGCACGAACTCCCAGACTATCGGTGTTGGCGAGGTCGTACAGGTCCATGACGAGTCCACCAGGATCCGTTGGAAACTTGCCGTAGTGGAGAGCCTCATCTACGGGAACGACAGCTTAGTCCGCGCCGCGAAAATTAAATTTGCAAATGGACTTATCGCGACTAGGCTAATTATTAAGTTTCATCCGCTTGAAGTGATGGACAATGCCAAAAATAATGATTAGTGATAAACACAATAGAGACATTCGTGATATTATTCAGTGATAAGTTCGTTAACCTCTCGTGAACATTATGACATTAAAAGGGACTAGATAATGATTTTTCTTGTAGAGTTATGATTAATGGAAGATTAACCTATATACTTACAACTTTAATTGACTGCAAACTTTTCTTACATTAAGAAACTTAGGCTTAATTGCATTATATTAATGTTTTAAGTAGTTTGATTTGATTACTACTATGATTATATCAAATGTGTTTAATACTAGGATACGTGCACTTTTTTCTTGTTAAAGTAACTTTTTGCGGTCAGCAGTCAATCTCCGAGCAGAGTTGTCGTTCGTTAATCCCACCATACATCTCTGCACAGTGGGCTAAATGACAAGAATCTTGTCAAACCGAGGGAAACATGTTTTGTTACTCTTTAACTGTTTCATGTGTAACATTATAAAATAGACAAAGGAAATATGATTCTGGATGCACTATAGATGCATTCATACTGATGAATTTACCTGTATAGAATGGAACTTTTTTTTTTTTTCAAGCTTCTTTACTTATCAGAATCTTATGCCAATTTTAACAAAAATGACTGCGCCCATGAATGATGAAAAATGATTTGACACACCGGTGGATCTAAGTTTGTAAGATTAAAAATCAAGTTATCGTCCCTTATAGATATTTAGGCTTTTCAGAAAATCCCTCTTTTTTACATTTCCTTCCACTAAGTCTGATTGGTCCCATGCTGTTTGAACAGCACACGAAACAATCTATATTGGTCTTTCTTTTACCGGCGTTTGTGTCGCCATTTTGAGTTATGGTCATGAGACGAAAATATGACGTAATGACGGACTATTTTCTGAGATCCAGTACAGAGGTGAATGTGAATGATCCGGAGTGCAAGAGAGTGGCCAGCAGTATGTCGTGAATTACTGTAGTTTTAGCGCCGCCGTGCATGTTACGCGGAGAATGGTAAGAAGTCGGGGACGTCACTTTGTTTTTGTATACATGTTAAAAAAAAACGTTTAGAAACCTGAAGACACAAATTATACAGCAGTGAAGACACAACACATCTTTGGTTTCTTTTTTTTTATCCGCTATACGATAGCTGCAGACAACAATAAATGTAAATAAGTAAAAAAATCACAAGTTCAAGGGGAGATAATTATGCAACAAATTATAGCAGAGGCATGAAAGTAATACATCCCAACAAAACATGTACAGCAACATTATGTTTAAAATTGGGTTGAGTATATGCAAAACTCTATGAGTAATGCTCTGGAAAACAACAATGCAGGAAACCTTACAAACTTAAGGGGAGATAATTCGGCAACCAATGGCAGCAAGGTCATGGAAATTGCACATGCACAATTTCGTATGTACCCAAACATTATGTGTAAATTTCAGTGCAGTACTTGAAGAACTGTAAGAAAAAAAGCTCCGAACAAAATTGTATCTACAGACACACGGACGGACGGACGGACGGACAGCCATTGCGATTCCAGTATACCCCTTCCACTTCGTTGTGTATCTGACTAAAACAATATATTGAATTATGAGTGAAATGGGTACATGTATGTGACCAGTACAGGACTAGGGACCCTTTGCTTATAGAGCGAGTGCTCTACCACTGGGCTACCCATTCTGTTGAATTGATAAGTGAACACGTAGTGCATTGTTGTAAGAGGCAGAGAAAAAACAATCAGTTGTTGGTTATCACATAATTATTCATGAAAAATGAGTCAGAATATTTAATATCTTGGACACGTTTTAAATTGGTTCATATAGACATATCTTTATTTTTGACCAATCACAAAACACTGTTTATCATTCTATATTAAACCAAGAAGTAGGCCTAAAACGAGCCGAGTAAATTTAGCTACGTCGAAAAATAATGACGTCAACAGAGCTTGTATAACTATTTTTTCTAGGCCATCAAGACCCTCCTAAAAAAGCCTAGCCATCATCTCTGCACTACTCGCCTCGGATATTATCTCCTTTTGCGTCTACTTCATTTATGGCTAGCTATATTTCGATAAGAGGTCGAAATAAAGACTTGAACTTTCCGGGTCCCTCTTTTGGTGTCTTGATCTTCTTTTTGTCGAAATAAAGATTTTTTGTGTCAAAGCTGTTTGACCCTTTAATAATCGTAACATAGGTAAAATAAAAGAGTTTTTATATGACAAATGACCCTCTTAGAATTTTTTATGGATTGTGTTCTCTTTGACTCTATTTATGATACCATTTTTTTATCAGTACAATTAGTACACCTTTGCAAATGTTTCTGATATTGATTTACCAATCACAAGGAACGTCATTTCTTGACTCTGCCAGCTGTTTTTCTAGCATATGCTCTGACCATTCATTCCAAGCCAATGGCTAAATTTCGACAAAGTCGACGCAAAGTTCAGCGATGAGGGACGAATGAATCGTGTCGCACTGAATTTCATTAACGATTAAAACGAAATTTACCAATATGTGAAGGAATTCTTGGATATGTGCACTGGTCAATGCAAAACATCTGAATCACAAAGATAAATAACCTGCTTCTTCAAATGTGCTGTTGCAATTTTTTACTTATTCTTTTACCAAACAATTCCGAGTTGTAACGACCTTACATAATGAGGCCTGAGAAAGTATTTTGGGGAAATTAGAAAATGCTGATAATCAACATCTCTCCAATTTTTATTTGATAATCCATTCACAAAAATATGTTAATAAGTGTTCCAAACATTATCAAAGGAATGCGTAGCTCAGTGGTAGAGCACTCGCTCTGAAAGCTACAGGTAATTATCGAGTACGAGTCCTGCAGGGTTAATATCTTTTAAGCTCACCTGAGCACAACATGTTCAAGGGGAGCTTTTAGGATCACCCGTGTGTCCGTCGTGGGTCGTCCGTCCGTGCGTCGTCAACAATTCTTTAAACATCAACTTCTCCTAAACTGCTGGGCCAATTCGGATCAAATTTGGCTGGAATTTTCCTTGGGAGGTACTTTTTAAAAATTGTTCACAGAATATGATTGTCAGGAAAAGCGGTCCAGAAATATCTTGGAAAGCTAGAAGAATCTAAATCCGAGGGTAACATTTTACAGCTTGACACGGTCTTCAACTCACTGGAAATTAAGGTAGGCCTGTCAAATTCACTTAATCAGAAGATTTTAGAGGATACAGACGTGCATAATGTACAAGAGGAAATTTTATCTACAGACGAGTACTCCCTTGATTTAGAAATTCAGCTTGGAGATCTACGTTCATACAGAGACAAACAGAACCTGAGAAAAGAGAACCCCCTCCAATAGATTCCTTGAGTACTCATATACCTAGAGAACGTAACTCGGATGGATCTTTACAAACTTTGTCGTCAGTGTCTTCGCAGTTTCATAGGTTACCAAAACTTAAGCTTCCCACATTTGACGGTGATATGTTGCAATGGCAGGCATTTTGGGATCATTTGAAACATCCGTGCATTTGAATAATAGTTTGACCGACGTTCAGAGATTTAACTATTTGAAAGGTCAGTTAGAAGGAGACGCAGCCAGAACTCTCGAAGGATTTGCCTTAACTAACGCAAACTACCACCGTAGTTGAATTACTCAGACAGGTTTGGACAGGAGCAAAAAATCATTCACGTTACAATACAAACTTTACTGAACTTACCTTCTCCGTGCAATACTATATCAAGTATGAGACATTTCTGTGATAAAATAGAAGCCTACATTCGCGGGCTCAAGTCGCTAGGTAAACAGCAAGAATCGTACGGCACTTTGTTGGTTCCCGTAATCATCGACAAACTACCGGCGGAAGTCAAGAGAAACTTAGCGCGCATCAACAGACATCAAAATTGGCAGCTGGATGCATTGAGAGAGGCGATCAACAACGAGATTTGTATCATGGAAGCAGGAGAGAGTGGTCACATTGAAGATATCTCGACAGTTTCGTTTTTTGGTGGAGCGAGATTACATGATGACAGAAACAATGAAAGAAACTCCCCTATTCTCATGAATAGGAAAAAACAGAGGTGTCCATTCTGTTACGGTGAACATTCGGCATCGAAGTGTATAAAATACCGAAGTGTAGATGATAGAGTTGTGAAAGAGAAACAATTATGTTATAACTGCCTAGGAAAACACAAGTGAGTAAATGCCGATCGACAAAAAGATGTCAACAGTGTAAGAAAAAACACCATACAAGCATTTGTTTGGGTAGTTCGTCAAGACACCTATTTCGTCAGAATCAAACCGTGACGTCAGAGACCCAGAGTGACACAGCCGTGCTACACTCGGCAGCCTATAGACAGAGTTCTACTGCACTTCTGAAAACGGCAATAGCTACTGTACGTGCCGACAATTATAGCACTGACGCTAACATTCTATTCGACGAGGGATCACAGCGATCATTTATCACAAGAGACTAAGCCAATAAACTGAACATTCATTCAAGAAAGCAAGAAACATATCATCTTTCCTCGTTCGGTAACCATGGAAACAAAGTTATGGCAATGGATGTTGCCGACGTACACCTGGTAACCGATTCCAACGAACTTATCACGGTAAAAATACTTATTGTACCTACCATAGCTACACCTATGAACAATAGAATTATGAAATCAGTGTCTGATATATACCGCATCTTCGAGGATTGAAGCTCGCGCACACCGTTAAAGACTGTGGTGACTTTACCATTTCCATGTTAATCGGTGCAGACAGTTATTGGAAAATCGTCGAAGATCACATTATTCGAGGCGACGGACCGACGGCGGTCGAATCAAAGCTTGGATATCTCTTGTCAGGCCCAGTGAACAATAATTCCCAGACCTGTAGTCATATTATGAATGTGCTTACGAGCCGAGTACCAGACGTTGAATCGTTGGAGCATTTCTGGAGATTGGAAAGTGCTGGAATTTTGTCAGAACGTGTTGATAAAACAAAGACAGATCAACTTGAAAACTACCAAATAAATTCAATTATGTTGATGGACGCTACGTTGCAAAACTTCCGTTGAGACCGGATTGTCCAGAACTACCGACAAATAAGGACATCGTCCTACGGCGAACAGAACACACTATAAGAAGACTTAGCCGTGAACCTGAAAGTACGGACAAATTATTGCAGAGCAAGAAAGTAAAGGTTCTACTGCACTTCTGAAAACGGCAATAGCTACTGTACGTGCCGACAATTATAGCACTGACGCTAACATTCTATTCGACGAGGGATCACAGCGATCATTTATCACAAGAGACTAAGCCAATAAACTGAACATTCATTCAAGAAAGCAAGAAACATATCATCTTTCCTCGTTCGGTAACCATGGAAACAAAGTTATGGCAATGGATGTTGCCGACGTACACCTGGTAACCGATTCCAACGAACTTATCACGGTAAAAATACTTATTGTACCTACCATAGCTACACCTATGAACAATAGAATTATGAAATCAGTGTCTGATATATACCGCATCTTCGAGGATTGAAGCTCGCGCACACCGTTAAAGACTGTGGTGACTTTACCATTTCCATGTTAATCGGTGCAGACAGTTATTGGAAAATCGTCGAAGATCACATTATTCGAGGCGACGGACCGACGGCGGTCAAATCAAAGCTTGGATATCTCTTGTCAGGCCCAGTGAACAATAATTCCCAGACCTGTAGTCATATTATGAATGTGCTTACGAGCCGAGTACCAGACGTTGAATCGTTGGAGCATTTCTGGAGATTGGAAAGTGCTGGAATTTTGTCAGAACGTGTTGATAAAACAAAGACAGATCAACTTGAAAACTACCAAATAAATTCAATTATGTTGATGGACGCTACGTTGCAAAACTTCCGTTGAGACCGGATTGTCCAGAACTACCGACAAATAAGGACATCGTCCTACGGCGAACAGAACACACTATAAGAAGACTTAGCCGTGAACCTGAAAGTACGGACAAATTATTGCAGAGCAAGAAAGTAAAGGTTTCATTGAGAAAGTTTCTACGCACGAAGACATACCACAGAGAGTTCACTACATACCCCATCATCATGTGAAAAAAGATTCATCTACAACTCCTGTGCGAATCGTTTACGACTTTAGCTGTCGACAGTCAACTGATCAGCCGGGTCTAAATGACTGTTTGGAATCAACACCACCCCAGTTGAATGATCTTACATCGCTTATGGTTAGATTTCGCTTGCATAAATATGCAGTAACGACGGATATCGAGAAGGCATTTTTGCAAGTTGGACTACATGAACAAGATCGTGACGTCACCAGGTTTTTCTGGCTTAGTGACCCTAGTAACCCCGAGAGCCTTTTTACGACATACCGTTTCCGGGTAGTGCTGTTTGGTGCGACGTGTTCGCCTTTCATCTTGAATGCGACCCTACTGAAACATCTTAAGCAGTATGGAGATTCGAACATAGCACAGGTGATTGAAAGGGATTTGTACGTCGACAATGTAATTTCCAGTTTTGACCAGTCAGAGCAACTGACGCATTACTTTTACGAATCAAGAGAAATGTTGGCAGCAGCAGGAATGAATCTTAGATCTTGGGCGTCAAATAATAAAGCGTTACGACGACGTGCAGCAGACAAGAAAGTTTTGGACAGAGATGACGTCACAAAGGTGCTTGGCATGCGCTGGAATCCATCTTCAGACATGATGTCATTCGTGACTCGTAACCTACCTGTTTTACACACAGTGACCAAAAGAGACATTTTAAGGTATTCTTCACAAATCTATGACCCAATGGGATTATTGAGCCCAGTCACAGTACGTGCAAAATTATTGATGCAAGACTTATGGAAAGAGAAACTCGAGTGGGACGTACCGTTATCTGCAGCTTATCAGCTTAGATGGAACGTCTTGGCTCAAGATTTAAACCAGGCCTCAGACTTCAAGTTTTTGAGACATTACTTCAATATGGGATCTCGTTCCTCACCCGTACCTTTACAAATTCATGTCTTTGTGGACGCGAGTATGAAATCCTATGGAGCAGTTGGCTACATTTGCAGAGATGAACAGTCAGACTTAGTTATGGCGAAAAACCGGATAGCACCATTGAAGAACCTTACCATACCTAAACTAGAGCTTATGGCAGCGGTAGTTGGATCTCGTCTAGCCGCTCATCTTCAGGCCGCCATTCCGACGCCTTCAGAAGTCACCTTATGGTCAGATAGTCGGATTGTTCTTCACTGGATAACTTCTACAAAGACATTGACGAGATTTGTAAGTAGCAGAGTCGAAGAAATTCACAAGTTATCCCTGAAGTCGCAGTGGAGATACTGTTCAACAGTCGACAACCCAGCTGATCTGTTAACCAGAGGAATTTCAGCTGAGATGTTCTTTAAAAGCAACCTTTGGCAGAAGGGACCGGCCTGGCTTGTGAACAGACAGGCGTGGCCTCGGCATATTAGATTCGAACCTTTGTCACCATTAGTGGATCAAGCGACAGAACTCTGTGCAGTAACTTCATGTTCATCCGACGATACTGTACGTCAGAACACAGATGTAACTGTCAATATACGATGTGCGACGGTTAAAGTTCTGCATGGTATTGGAGACGTGATTGAGGCCGAACGTTATAGTAACCGCACAAGACTTGTACGTGTTTCAGCATATGTCCTTAGATTCATTAAGAATTGCAGATTACTAAAACGAGACAGAATATCAGGCTCACACAACGCAAGTGAAATTGGTGGAGCGAAACTCGAGTGGGTAAAAACATGCCAAATTGAACAATACAGCAACGAAATGAATCAATTATTGACGAAATCTGTACAATCTAGCCTTGCGAGACAGTTACGGCTATTCTTAGACAACAAAAATTACTTGCGCTGTGGAGGAAGAATACACAATGCCCCACTGCAAGAGAACTCAAAGTTTCCGTACTTACTACCTAACAAGCATCCGTACACTCGACTGTTGGTCAAGGCGGTTCATGAAAAACAGCTTCATGCCGGACCCGCAGCAACGATCACCAGTCTTAGAGAGAGCTACCGGATACCAAGCATACGCCAGTGCGTTAAATCAGTACTGAGAAAGTGTGTAACTTGTAACAAGGTAACCGGACAGCCATACAGCATTCCAGATCCGCCACCGTTACCTAAAGACCGCGACAGGATTTCCCACCGTTCCAAGTCACCGGGGTCGATTTTTCAGGCGCACTGTATGTTCGAGACCCGAGCGGCAGAGAGTCAAAGGCCTACGTTTGCTTATTCACTTGTGCGTCGACGAGAGCAGTTCACTTAGAACTTGTTCAAGATCTTACGACTGAGTCATTCCTTCAAGCCTTTAGAAAATTCAGTAGTCGTAGATCTCTTCCTAAAGTGATGATTTCGGACAATGCGACAATCTACAACACCGCTGCGAACTTGTTCAAGGGCTTGTTCGAATCGCGAGAAGTCAAAGATATTCTCAGCACAGACGGCATAGAATGGAAGTTTATCCCGAAAAGAGCGCCTTGGTACGGTGGATGGTGGGAGAGATTGATTGGATTGACAAAGCAAACCCTGAAAAAGATTTTAGGCCGTTCGTTCGTCAGTTTCCTGACATTACAAACTATCTTGACGGAAATAGAGGCCGTAATGAACGACCGACCTCTAACATACGTCGCTTCTGCCGTATCCGATGCTGAAGCATTAACGCCATCCCACCTTCCTTACGGCAGACGTATAACGACGTTCCCAGAAAGCGAGATCACTGCAGACACGTTCGTAGACGACACTCAGTAATCAGGCTACCCTCCGGAAACGTGCACGGGTGCAAAGGACACTAATCAACAACTTCCGGGAGCGATGGAGGCGAGAATACCTCACGGCACTGAGGGAGATTCATCAAGTGACGGGCAAAAACAAGCAAACGGTAGCCGTCGGTGACGTGGTGCAGGTCCACGACGACAGCCCGAGATGCCGATGGAAACTGGCAGTTATCAAGGAACTTGTGACCGGCAGAGACGGACTCTCGCGATCCGCCATAATTTGCACTAATAATGGACTAACAAATAGACCTACATGTACTGCTAAATCATATCAACTTGAAGTGATTTTATAATATAAGTGATCGCGTATAATATGCCTTAGTTTGAATGCATTCAAGAGACTTCTAAATATTGAGAATTAATTTCACTAGTTAATTTTATTTGAGGCGATAATTTTCTCAATGTATACTCGGAGAAATGAAAGGACACTATTTCTTTTAAGTAGAATGTTTACAAAGACAGTTTTTAGTTCAGTGACTTTTATCAAGTTTAAAGCTTCGATAGAGGTAATTAACTTTCGCGGGCCCCGAGTATGTCAGGAAAAGCGCCTTAAAGTATGCGACGTCTTTGTGGCGCCGCTTTAGCGCGCGACGTAAACGTCACTTCCGCTATAACGTTATGTATCTAAGATATACAAGTTTTGATTTATTAAAAGGATTGAACCTGGGTACAACGCTTCCTACCTAATTCCAAACCCACTTTACGATAATGATTCACTTCCGCTATAACGTTATGTATCTAAGATATACAAGTTTTGGTTTATTAAAAGGATTGAACCTGGGTACAACGCTTCCTACCTAATTCCAAACCCACTTTACGATAATGATTCCGTCAAAAACTCTGGTTGCCATGGCAACCAAATGGAATTTTCAAAGAAATTCTTAAAAAATCTTCTTCTCTGAAACCGCTGCCCAGATTTTTAAATAATTTCACAGAAATGTTCCTTTGGTGACCCTTTTCAAAAGTGTTCGCGAAATTTTGATCTGTCAAGAAACATGGTTCTGGTGAATGGGGGCTTCTTGCACTTATATACGGAGATGAAGAAATTCTTGGAAATTTTTCTTCTCTGAAATGGCTGGTCAGATTTTGAAAAAAATTTATAAAGATATTCCTTACGTGACCCTTTTCAAAAAGTTTTCGCGAAATTTTGATCCGTCAAGAAACATGGCTCTGGTGAATGGGGGCTACTTGCACTATATGGAAATGAAGAAATTCTCAAAGATTCTTCTTCTCTGAAACCTCTGGTCAGATTTTAAAATAATTTCACACAAATGTTCCTTGGGTGACCCTTTTCTAAAAATTGTACGCCAAATTTCGATCCGTCAAGAAACATTGCTCTAGTGAATGGGGTCTACTTGCACTATACGGACATGAAGAAATTCTTGAATATTCTTCTTCTCTGAAACGGCTAGTCAGATTTTGAGTAACTTTACAGAGATGTTCCTTACGTGAACTTTTTCAAAAACTGTTGGCGAAATTTTGATCTGTCAAGAAACATGGCTGCGGTGAATGGGGGCTACTTGTATTATATAGAAATGATGAAAATTCTTCTTCTCTGAAACCGCTGGTCAGATTTTAAAACAATTTCACGGCAATGTCTCTCGGGTGACCCTTTTCAAAATGTGCTCGCGAAATTTTGAAATTATGAAAAAATTTTCTTTTCTGGAATCAATGGTCAGATGTTAAAATGACTTTTACGGGTGACCTTTTAAAAAATGCTTGGCGAAATAATGATTGTTTCCAATGTTTCAATACCTAAAACAAGAGTGCCATGATAGTCCTATATCGCTCACTTGAGTACTAAGCAGAAAAGGTCTACAATGAAGATAGACCCAAATATCAAGGTTCAAGGTCAAATAATTCTGTTTTCCTTCTTTGTTCCGATGTTTCAAACTTGTGACCCGCAGGGTGGAGCCAGTTTTGACCCCAGGGACAACATATGGACAAGCTTGGTAGAGGTCCACTTGGAGATGCCACATACTAAATATAAAAACTCTGCACCTTCTAGTTTTAGAGAAGAATAATTTTAAAGTTTTCCTTCAATATCCCTTTGTTTCAAATAAGTGACCCCCGGGGCAGGGCCAGTTTTGACCCCAGGGGCATCATATGAACATTCTTGGTAGAGGTCCATTGGGAGATATCACATACCAAATATCAAAGCTCCGCACCTTCTAGATTTAGAAAAAAAGATTTTTAAAGTTTTCATTCTTTGTTCCTATAATACAAACTTGTGACCACCGGTGCCGGGCCAGTTTTGACCCCAGGGGCATCATTTGAACAATCTTGGTAGATGTCTACTGGAAGATGCTACATACCAAATATCAAAGCTCTGCATCTTCTAGTTTCAGAGAAGAAGAATTATAAAGTTTTCCTTCTTTGTTCCTATGTTTCAAACTTTTGACCCCCAGGGCGGGGCCAGTTTTGACACCAGGTGCATCATATGAACAATCTTAGTAGAAGTCCACTAGGAGATGCTACATACCAAATATCAAAGCTCTGCACCTTCTAGTTTCAGAGAAGAAGATTTTTGAAGTTTTCCTTCTTTGTTCCTATGTTTCAAACTTGTGACCCCCGGGGCGGGACCAGTTTTGACCTCAGGGGCATTATATGAACAATCTTGGTAGAGGTCTACTAGGAGATGCTACATACCAAATATCAAAGCTCTACGCCTTCTAGTTACAGAGAAGGTTTTCAAAGATTTTATTTTTTTCCTTTTGTTTGCCATGGCAACCAGAGTTATGCCTGGAATTCAATCGCTTGAACAACTTTGGTAGAGCTTCACCCAAGGAACATCCCTGCCAAGTCTCACCATGATTAGCCTAGTGGTTTAGGAGGAGATGTTTAAAGAAATTGTGGAAGACGGACGACGCACGACGGACATGGGGCGACCACATGCCAAATATGAAAGCTCTGGCCATTACCATTTGGACAAGAAGGTTTTTAAAGATTTCATACCTTGTCTCCCGGTGAAATCCAAGACCAACGTGTATATGTTTAATTTTCACACCAGGGCCATAATTTGAAGTATTTTGGTAGAGGGCCACTAAATGATGCTGCATGCCAAATATGAAAGTTCTAGCCCTTACGGTTTGGGACAAGAAAATTTTCTAAGATTTCCTTCTTTATCTCTTTGTGAAATCTGAGACTTCGTGCTCAGGTGAGCTAAAAAGGTAATTAAAGGATCATTTCCATGAAATTATTTTCAAATCTGACTAGCCGTTTCAGAGCAGAAGAATTTTCAAGAATTTCTTCATTTCCATATAGTGCAAGTAGCCCCCATTCTCTGTGAAATATCTCTGTGAAAATTTTCCAAAATCTGAACAGCTCTTTCTGAGAAGAAGAATTTTTTAAGAATTTCTTCATTGCCCTATAGTGCAAGTAGCCCCCATTCACCAGAGCTGTTTCTTGACAAATCAAAATTTCACAAACAATTTTTGAAAAGGGTCCGTCTCGAAATATATCAAATTTTCTCATGCAGCTCAAATTAAATACAAGCACCAGAAAAGTTACTTCAATATAATATTTCAAATCTATTCTGGTAAATTAAGACAAGAGGGCCAAGATGGCCCTGGATCGCTCACCTGAATTTTTGAGAGGACCATAGCCTTTCTTTTTTTTGAAGGTATTGAAACACTGGAAACAAAATCATCATTTTACCAAGCAATTTTTAAAAGGTCACCTGTGGAAGTCCTTTCAAAATCTGACTAGCATTTTCAGAAAAGAAGAATTTTTAGGAGTTTCTTAATTTCGGTACAGTGCAAGTAGCCCCCATTCACCAGAGCCATGTTTCTTGACCTATCAAAATTTTGGGAACAAATTTTGAAAAAGATCATTCAAGGAACATTTCCATGAAATAATTTTATAATCTGACCAGTCGTTTCAGAGAAGAATTTTCAAGAATTTCTTCATTTCCATATAGTGCAAGTAGCCCCCATTCACCAAAGCAATGTTTCTTGACGAATCATAATATCATGAGCACTATTTGAAAAGGGTCACCCAAGGATTATCTCTGTGAAAATTTATCAAAATGTGACCAACTATTTCAGAGAAGAAGAATTTTTAAGAATTTCTTCATTGCCCTATAGTGCAAGTAGCCATTCACCAGAGCCATCTTTCTTGACAGATCAAAATTTCATGAACAAGTTTTGAAAAGTGTCATCCTAGGAACATCTCTGTGAAATTATTTCAAAATCTGACCAGCGGTTTCAGAGAAGAAGAATTTTTAAGAATTTCTTCTTTGCCTTATAGTGCGAGTAGTCCCCGTTCACCAGAGCCATGTTTCTCAACAGATCAAAATTTCGCGAACAGTTTTTGAAAAGGGTCACCCAAGGAACATCTCTGTGAAATTATTTCAAAATCTGATCAGCGGTTTCAGAGAAGAAGAATTTTTAAGAATTTCTTCATTTCTGTATAGTGCAAGAAGCCCCATTCACCAGAGCCATGTTTCTTGACATATCAAAATTTCGTGAACATTTTTGAAAAGGGTCACCCAAGGAACATCTCTGTGAAATTATTTTAAAATCTGGTCAGCGAGTTCGGAGAAGAATATTTTTAAAGAATTTCCTAAAAAATTCCATTTTGTTGCCATGGCAACCAGATTTTTGACGGAATCAAATTCTATGAACAAGTTTTAAAAAGGACCTCCCAAGGAACATTCCAGCCAGCCAAGTTTGGTCCAAATTGGCCCAGCGGTTTAGGAGAAGTTGATGTTTAAAGAATTGTTGAAGACGCACGACAGACAACAGGTGATCCTAAAAGCTCCCCTTGAGCACGTTGTGCTCAGGTGAGCTAAAAATTACAGACCACAAATATATCAATTTACAGCATTTTTATTTATTATACTTTTATTTACATCAATGTAACACATAGACATTTACATAAAGTCAACCATTTTTAATTTGTTTTAACCCATTACAAAACAAGCCTGTATTTATTACACACACTGAGGAAATAGGCTCTTGAAAAACTATTGGAAAAGGAATGAATGCATGGTGCATCAACAATAAGTAGAGGAAAATGCTGGTAACTAGCATTATCTTCCTTTCCCACAAATGTTTTTAATTCTTTAATCCTTTACCATACAATCCATGGTTATTAAAACCCTGAGAAAGAAGCATTTTGAAAACATTGTGGATAAAGGAGAAAATGCTGGTAACCAGGATTTTCTCCTTTTCCCATGATATTTTCTACCTTAACAAAACAAATTTCAAATTTTCAGTCACTTTTATCATGTCTTCTGTAAACATTTTCAACTTAAAGAATTCTAGAACTTTGTTGTGTGGTAAAGAGTTGAAACACAGGCACTATTACCTGAGCAGTATTTACTTTGTTGTCTGCTAATGCTATCAGTTTAGACAAGTCATAAATTTTGTCTCCTATTTACTTTTGTCCTGCTAAATAAGTGAAATGAACTCTTCTATCTGGCTGTAACAAGAGGGCCATGATGGCCCTGAAATCGCTCACCTGAGTCTATTGAACAAACATAAACCATCTAGTTTCCCAGTGACCTAGTTTTTTATCAGACATTACCCATCATCAAACACTTTTGATGTATCAATAAGACAAACATTCTGACCAAGTTTCATGAGTATTGGACTGAAAATGTGGCCTCTACAGCGTACAAAAGGTTTTTCTAAGATTCCATCAAGTGACCTAGTTTTGGACCCGACAATTACCCATTATTAAACTCTTTTGAGACATCACCAAAACAAACATTCTGACCAAGTCTGAAGAGTATCAGGCAGAAAATGTAGCCTCTAGAGTGTACACAAGGTTTTTCTAATATTTGACCCATTGACCTAGTTTTTGACTCCACATGACCCATTTTCAAACTCATTCAAGGTATCACCAGGACAAATATTATGAACAAGTTTCAGGAGTATCAGACTGAAAATGTGTCCTCCAGAGCATACAAAAGGTGTTTATAACATTTGACCTATTGACCCAGTTTTTGACCCAACATGACCCATTTTCAAACTCATCCAAGATATTATAAAGGCAAACATTCTGACTAATTTTCCAGAGTGTTGGACTGAAAATGTGGCATCCACAGCATATACAAGGTTTTTCTAAGATTTGACCTGGTGAGCTAGTTTTTAACCCTCAATGACCTCTCGTCATATATATCATCAAGGCAAACATTCTGACCAACTTACAAGTTTTGGACTGAAAATGTAGCCTCTAGAGCCTACAAGAGGTTTTTCTAACATTTGACCTGGTGACCTAGTTTTTGACTCCACATGACCCATTTTCAAACTCATCCAAGATATTATAAAGGGAAATATTCTGACAAACTTTCAAGAGTTTTGGACATAAAATGTGGCCTCTAGAGCGTACACAAGGTTTTTGTAAGATTTGACCTAGTGACCTAGTTTTTGAGCCCACGTGACCCATTTTTCAACTTGTCCGAGATATCATCAGGACAAACATTCTGACAAACTTTCAAGAGTTTTTAACTGAAAATGTGGCCACAAGGTTTTGCTAAAATTTTGACCACACATGACCCATTTTCAATCTTATCAGAGATATCATCCAGGCAAACATCCTGACCAATTTTCATGAGCAACTGAAAATGTGGCCTTTAGAGCTTACACAAAGTTTTTCTAAGATTTGACCTAGTGACCTAGATTTCATAGAGGCAAACATCCTGACCAACTTTCATGACTATTGGAATGAAAATGTGGCCTCTAGAGTGTACACAAGGTTTTTCTAAGATTTGACCTAGTGACCTAGTTTTTGACCCGACATGAACAATTTTCGGACTTGTCCGAGATATCATCAAGACAAACATTCTGAAGAACTTCTAAGAATTTTGGACTCAAAATGTGGCCTCTAGAGCATACACAAGGTTTTTCTAAGATTTAACCTAGAGACCTAGATTTTGACCTGACATGGCCCATTTTCAAACTCGTCCAAGATATCATCCAGGCAAACATCCTGACAAACTTTCATGAGTATCAAATTAAAAATGTGTCCTCTAGAGCGTACAAAAGGTTTTACTAAAATTTGACCTAGTGACCTAGTGTTAGACCCGACATGAGCCATTTTCAAACTTGTCCGGGATATCATCAAGACATTCTGAAGAACGTCCAAGAGTTTTGGACTGAAAATGTGGCCTATAGAGCGTACATAAGGTTTTTCTAAGATTTGACCAAGTGACCTAATTTTGACCCGACATGACCCATTTTCAAACTCGTTTGAGATATCATCCAGGCAAACATCCTGACCAACTTTCATGAGTATCCGACTGAAAATGTGGCCTCTAGAGCATACACAAGGTTCTTCTAAAATTTGACCTAGTGACCTAGTTTTTGACCCCACATGACCCATTTTAAAACTGTCCGAGATATCATCCAGACAAACATCCTGACCAACTTTCATGAGTATCCGACTGAAAATGTGGCCTCTAGAGCGTAATCAAGGTTTTTCTAAGATTTGACCTAGTGACCTATTTTTTGACCCCACATGACCCATTTTCGAACCTGTCCGAGATTTCATTGAGGCAAAAACCCTGACCATCATTCATGAGTATCAGACCAAAAATGTGGCCTCTAGAGCGTACACAAGGTAAAAAGTTGACGACGCATGACGCACACCGCATGACAGACGAAGGACGCAGCACGATCACAATAGCTCACCATGAGCAGTTCGTGCTCAGGGGAGCTAAAAACCCAAATTAATGTAATTATTTCAAACTTACTTTAAGGGGAAGTTTATATCCTTATCAGACAGTGTAGATCCATGATCAGACTGCACATTCTGTGCACTCTGATCTTAATCTACACTGTCCCCAAAAGGTTTAAAATTTGCTCTTAGCAGGGTAAGGTGTAAGGAATTATCAAAATACCATACAAGCTGCTTTTATTCAAACCAGTAAGTACACAAGCAATCCATATTAAAATGATATCCCCTTCCAAGAAAGACCTTTTCAAAAATTAACTACGTAACTCAGTCAAAATCACTCCCAGTCGGCTATTTTACATTGAATAAAAAAAAAAAACAAGAGGGCAAAGAGGGCCCTATATTGGTCACCTGAATTTTTGGGAGGATCAAAGCCAATTTTTTCTTTAGGCACTGAAACTTTGGTAACAAAATCATTATTTTGCCAAGCAAATGTTCCCTTTAAAAATCCTTTCAAAATCTGTCACAACCCCAACAATCGTCACCACAGCAATGATTTTAATTAATCAGAATTCTGCAAATAACTTTTTGGATAGAACTACCAAAGACAATTTCTCCAAGAAAAGCACATGCTCGATAGTGACGAAAAACGTTAGTTGAACAAGAGAACCACATGCAGGTGCCAACAATTGGCTGTTGTTTTTCAATGGATGAAAATTTCCCTAACAATTTTCGAGAAGGGTCACCCTAGGAACATTTAAGAAAGAATTAAGAAATTCCGATTCATGTCCCTGTAGTGGAAATATCCCCCACCACCACAGCCATGTTTCTTGACATATCTTAATTCTGTGAACAATTTTTGAAAAGAGTCACCCAAGGAACATTGCTGTGAAATTATTTTAAAATTTGGCCAGAAGTTTTAGAGAAAAAGAGTTTTTTTTTTTTAAATTTCTTCATGTCCATATACTGTAAATAGCCCACACCCATCAGAGCCATGTTTCTTGACGGATTAAAATTTCTCGAACAGCCACGAAGGTTACCCAAGAAACAATTCTGTGAAATAATTTCAAAATCTGAACAGGGCTTTCAAAGAATTTTTAAGAATTTCTTCATTTCCCTATAGTGCAAGTAGCCCCCATGTACCAGAGCAATGTTTCTTGACAAATCAAAATTTCACAAACAATTTTTGAAAAGGGTCACCAAAAGAACACCTCTGAGATTATTTCAAAATCTGACCAGTGGTTTCAGAGAAGAAGAATTTTTTTAAATTTCTTCATTTCTGTATAGTGCAAGTAACCCCCAATCCTCAGAGCCATGTTTCTTGATGCATCAAAATATTGAAAAATGTCACCGAAGAAATATCTCTATGAAATTATTTCAAAATCTGACCGACTGTTTCAGAGAAGAGGAGTTCTCAAGAATTTTTTCATTTCTGTATAGTGCAAGTAGCCACAATTTCCCTGAGCCTGATTTCTTGACAAAGGGTCATCGAAGAAAAATCTCTGTGAAATTATTCAAAAATCTGTTTCAGAAAAGATTTTCAAAGAAAATTCCATTGGTTGCTATGGCAACTAGAGTTTTTGAAGGAATCAAATTCTGTGAACACTTTTTTTAGAGGACCTCCCAAGGAACATTCTAGCTAATTGTTGGTGACGGACCATGCACACCGGGTGATCCTAAAAGCTCCACTAGAGCATGTTGTGCTCTGGAGAGCTAAAAAGAGTCCCCCAGGGAACATCTCTGTGAAATTATTTCAAAATCTGACCAGCCGTTTTAGAGAAGAAGATTTTTTTCAAAGAATTTCTTAGAAAATTCCATTTGGTTGCCATGGCAACCAATTTTTGACAGAATCAAAGTCTCTGTATAATTTTTTAAGAGGACCTCCTATGGAACATTCCAGTCAAATTTAGTCCAAATTGGCCCAGCAGTTTAGGAGGAGTTGATGTTTAACGAATTGTTGATGACGCATGATGCAGGACGCACAAAGGACACCAGGTAATCCTAACAGTTCCCCTTATGCATGTTTTGCTCAGGTGAGCTAAAAAAGGAATATTGGCAGAATAGTTTATTGTAAACAAATTATAAAATTTCATGAAATTCTCTCCAATGGTCTTTGAAAAATTGTCCTGGACAGACTCATGGGCAGACAGATAATGCTAAAACTATTAGCGTATTCCTCCGCCTGTGGCGTAGTATAAAAATGATATAATTCACAAATGACAGTTATTTGCAGCAAACAACTGTGTCCTTTTTTCCAAAACTTTTGGAAACATTGTTGTAAAGAGGCAGTAGATTGTAAACAGCAAATTGCGTATTTCACTCACGATTTTTATATCAGGGACATTAACCCTTCACCAATCAATCCCTGGTATTTATGACCCTGAGATAGATGCCTTTAGAAAACATTGTGGAAGAAGAAGAAAATGCTGCTGGTCACCAGTATTTTTTGCTATTCCCACAATGTTTTCTACCCTGCTGGAAACAAATTTAAAATTTTGATTCACATTTATTTTGCTGTCTGCAAGTGTTTTCAATTCTGACCAGTCTTTAATTTTGTTGTTTGGTAATGAGTTAACAGGTGAATATACCTAGTAGCATGTAAATGTTTATTCACTGCTCCAATTTTTTGCATTCTCTTAGACACCAAGATCAATTTCTAGACTTCCACATTCACATCACCTGCAGAAAACACTACTGAAGTGAGTATAAGAGGGCCACGATAGTTCAAAAGCTGGAATTAGCCTTTGAAAGTATTGAAAAAATTGTGAGAAAAGGATAAAATTCTTGTAACCAGCAATTTCTCCTTTTCCCACAAAGTTTTCAACTTTTCCAAAATAATATTTTAAAATAGATGAACCCATATTGAAATCTTCCAGAGACCCTATTTAAAAAAGGTCACCAGTGCAACTTGAGTATAATGGAATGCTTCTGCTTTATGAATTCAATGTTTCACATAGTAAATGCCCACCGTTTACAAAGACTAAAGCTAACTGCTGAAAAAACTTTACTGTATGAAAGTAAGAATATAAACACTGTAAAGAAAATATTGTGACTTAGGTTCTCAATTCTCTGACACTTTCACATTCAATAGAACTGCATCGGAAAAAATAATGACTCAAAAAAAGTATTATTTTGAACTTAGAAGGATAAACAAAGCAAGGTGAAAAGTTAATATATCAAATTCCTTTCAAACCTTTTGAAATTTAAAACAAAAATAACCCCTTACCTGATTATAAATTTATAGGTTGGTCCAAATTGAAGGTATTTTGGAGATGACAAATTATGCGAGGCTAAAAACAGTTGATTTAGTCTATGAAAGGGATTAATGGAGAAAAATGCTGGTATCAAGCACTGTCTCCTTCCCACAATGTTTTCTATCCTATCAAAGACAACTTCCACTACATTTTGTTGTCTGCAAAAACTTTTGGTTTTCACAAGCCTAAAGTCTGGTGGTGTGGTACGTTCAACCATTTCCATTCACCATACTCCCATAACCAGTCCCCTGATTTCATAGCCCTGATAAAAAAGTCTCTGAAAACAGTATGGGAAAAGAGGAAAATGCTGGTAACCAGAATGTTCACCATTTCCTTCAATGTTTTCTAGAAACAAATCTCAGTATTTTAGCAACACAAAAAAAAATTGTCTTCTGCAAAAGACTTCAACTGGAGAAGCCTTAATTTTTACTGTCTGCTAAAGTTGTTAACTCTTTCCATACTAAAGACAACATAAGAGGCCTTTGTGGACAGTGTAGATCAAGATCAGACTGTACAAAATATGTTGTCTGATCTCTAATCTACACTATTAACTACTTTATTCTAGGTTATGAACAAATTGTCCTTTGATCTTGAGGCAGATTTGTATTTCTAGGTATTGAGAAATCACATGTCTTTATTCATAGTAAACGAGTTAAAGATTAACTCATTACCATATGAGAAAATTTTGGACTGGTCCAAATTGAAAGCATTTGCAGATGACAAAATAAAAGTGACTGAAAAGTAGAAATGTGTTCTGGGAAGGGTAGAAAACACTGTGGGAAAAGGAGAAAATGCTGGTTACCAGCATTTTCTCCTTTTCCCACAGTGTTTTCAAAAGGCTTCTTTCTCAGGGGCGTCAAAAGTAGGGATTGTGTGGTAAGGGGTTAACTCTACCAAAATTTTAGGCTGGTCCAAACTCGAAGCATTTGCAGACGACAAAATAAAGGTGACTCAAAAATTGAAATTTGATTTGGGAAGGCTATAAAGCGTTGTGGGCAAAGAAGAAAATGCTGATTACCAGCATTTTCTCCTCTTCCTATAATGTTTTAAAAAGCTTTTTTTCTCAGGGTTGTTAAAAGTCGGGATTGTTTGGTAAAGATTTAATGGAAGACTGTCCAAGAGAAGGAGATCAAACATACACAAAAACTTATCTGAGTTGAAGTATGACATTTAGAAATTGTACTGTATAACACTAATTATTCAACAACTGCCAAAAGGAGCATTTAAAATAATTCATCTTTTTATCCTAAAAAGTAATAGCATTCAATCATTTATTTACCATATCCAATTCTGATCAACCACATTTTACAAGGATGTTACTGTCAGCTTCTAGGTGTGACAAATAACAAAGGGTTGTTTTGTAAACCTACTATTTCAATTTTAAAAAGCCACCTGCAAATATTTATTTTGCATCGGAAAATTTTCAAAACCATGGAGACAAAGGAGAAAATAACCTTAACTCAATACCAAACAACAAAATTTCAGGTTTGTCCAAATCTAACCTAAAGCATTTGCAGACAAAAAAATAAAAGTGACTAAAAATTTGAAAATTGTTTTGTCAAGAGTAGAAAACATTGTGAGAAAAGGAGAAAATGCTGGTAACAATGTTTTCTCAGGGTCGTCAAAAGTAGGGATTGTGTGCTAATGGGTTAATGAGCAATTTCTCCTTTGCCACAATGTTTGTTTGTGCCATCATGTGCCTAAACCTTAGCCTGCACAAGATTTCCTGGGTCGATACTTTTTTCCAAATGCATTAAGCCAACTTTTCACAATTTTTCTCCTCTAGAGTTCTTTACCAAATGATAAAATTTTGCACTGATTAAAGAATTTGCAGAGGGCAAATTAAATATTGTATGTGCAACAGGAAGAAAATGACCATTACCAGCAAATTTCTCTTGTCCCATATTAATTTAACTCTTTACCAAAAGCCCAAATTTTAGACTTGCCCAAATTGAAAGCACTTGCAGATGACAAAATAAAGGCAACTCAATACTGAAATTTGTATCCAGCAGGGTAGAAAACATTGTGGGAAAAGGAGAAAATGCTGGTTACCAGCATTTTCTCCTTTAGTCACAATGTTTTCAAAAGGCTCCTTTTTCAGGAACGTGAAAACCAGGGATTGTTTGGGAAAGGGTTAAAAAAGCCTTCTTTTCAAGAGTCTTTCAAAGATGAGATTCTGTGGTTGAGAGTCAAATTTCAATATCAAATTCAAGAGATCCCTATTACAGAACAACAAGTAACATTTAGAATGCTCGTTACATGAAAAGGCCACATTTATTTGGTGAATAAAAGAAGAATAAAACATTCGTCTGCAATGCCAATGTTATTTCAGCCACAAAGGTCCAAGATCAACCTTTATCTTGCCGATGTGTCAAAGAATTTCAGCCCTTACCAAAAGAGAAAGCTTTTAGAAAAAATTATGGTAAAAGGAGAAAATGTTAGCCAATTTCTTTAGTCCACAATGTTTTCCACTCTTTGACAGGCAAATCCCATTTTTTCGGTCACAGTTAATTTGTCATCTGCAAATAACTTTTGATATGGATAAGTATTGATTTAATTGTGTAGCAAAAGATTTCAATTGTGTAAAAAGGCCATGGGATCACAATTTAGACAATGCAAAACTTTTCCTAACAACTTAAACTCTTTACCACATAATACATAGATCCGTGGAAATCGATATTTGGCCAATCAGGCCATCGCATTTATTCTACCCGATGTCCTACCTTGGTTTCTGCAATTTCGGCTCACAAATAAACGACTGTTAACGTTGGAAGAATGCAGTTCTCTTTATTTATCTTGTGTATTTAATGTTTGAATTTTTAAAAAAGGTTAAAAAATGTGCTTTTCGAACGTGTACCGATGACGTGAGATCACGCAGAGGCTATAGACAAGTTTAAATTGTAATGATTACTGAAAATTTGAACTTATGCAAAGAGCTGATCAGCGCTGGATAATGGAATAATTCAAAGTACTCTATATTTTTTTCCTCTCTGAAAGAGAAAACTGGAAAAAGGTAAAAATAGACCTATATGAGGTATTAATAAAAAGAAAATTCTTTTACTCGAATATCTAACAGTGTTCAATAACCTATGCACATCCAAAAAGTGACCGCTTAACTTGTCACAAAAATTAATGTTTCAATTTGACATTAATCTTAACCCATGGTGCATGAAGAACATGCTGAATGTGTACTGGGATTGTATATTCGATCCCTGGTGTGTAGATATAGATCAGATTGCAAATTACATGATGATAAGTCTTGGATTTAAAGTACCTGCTGATTACAATAAGCACTTTGACGTGTAGTTCTTCCTCACTAGGAGTATATTTCAATTTTAAGAAAAAACCTAACTTTTGATCTGGTGGAACTTGGAAATTCTTCTTTTGACGTATCTGTTTTAACCGTTTACAACATAACGGGTTTGAGCGACCCGTAGAAAGCTTTTAAAAGCATTGCGGAGAAAGGAGAAAATGCTTGTAACATTCATATTATCCTTTTCTCACTGTTTTACCTCTTTCAAAAACAAATTTCAAGTTTTGAATCATTTATTTTGTTGTCTGCAAATATTTGAGTTTGGATTGCTCTAAAAATGTTGTCATTTGGTGACGAGTTTAAATGGATTAGCACATCTGCACATTAGCATAACGGGTGTGTTGGTAAACTGTTAAATTGATAGGAAGTGTATTTGACTGCAAAGCAAATTACCGCTCTAATCGACTTGACCACCCGTTGTCATCAGTATATCATATACTACCGTCAATGATATTAACAATTTTCTTAATTGACAACACACTTAACGCATTTTATAATCCATCAGACAACCCTTTTCCCCTTAACCTGATATTGAATTTTTTATTAATTTAAACATCTCTGTACAATCAGATATATTCTATAAACTTTTCGAACGGTTTTTAATTCAGTGTTATTTAATTAGGTATGATGCTGTGATAACTTTACTAGCCCAACGAAAGCAATAAGTATCGTTAATTCTATTATTATGTGGCAAAACGAAGATTTGTTGATGTTTTTTATATGTTCTAATTGGAATTCAAATTTTTGTTTAAATGTAAACCTGTTACATTGTACGTCGCCCCCGTAATTCGTCCTTTTAATACATCTCCGTATGTAAATTATTTAAGCATCTTTAAATTGCTTACTGAGAATTTATGATCGATAGAAATATATGATTAAAATACTTTTTCGGGAATTTTATTGAGAGAAATAGTCATGACAGCACGATTTAAGTAGCCTATCTCCTATACTGTATATGTATTGACTACGTTTGTTTGTGAGACCTTGGCAACAGTAACTCAGGTAGTCTGTTTATCTTATCACCACGGATCCATGTATCCCGAGTTTTAATGACCCTTGGCCCCGTTTCACTATGGTAGTTATGAACATATTTTTTGTAAGTTTTACATGACTATAGTATAGTAGCATTAACCCTTTACCACACAATCTCGACTTTTAACACGTCTGTGAAAGAAGACTATTGAAAACATTATGGGAAAAGGAGAAAATGTTGGTAACCAGCATTTTCTCCTTTTTCCACAATGTTTTCTTCCCTTCCTAAAACAGATTTCAATTCTTTAGTCACATTTATTTTTTTCGTCTGCAAATGATTTTAGTTTGGGCCAATCTAAAATTTTGTTGTTTTGTAATGAGTTAATCAGCCATAAGACATATGAGAACTATAATAACTTTAGAACAAGAGGACCATGATGGTCCTATATCGCTCACCTGAGTACCGAGCAGCCAAGGTCTAAAATAATGAAAAATACCAAATATCAACGTTCAAGGCCATGTGACAATGAAACAAGAGCAGCGAATTGTTGCAATTTGACTTGACACTTGAGAAGTTCAGTTCCGGACAAGCAAGAAATACTGTAAAATGAAGATCAAAGTGGAATTATTCAAAATTTGTGCTAGGTCTGTACTCCGTAATATTGCAACAAGCATGTTAACATGTATACCAAGTTTGAAGTCATTGTGACTTGAGATGACAAAGTTATATTCCGGACAGGCACTGAATGCTGTAAAAATGATATTCAACAGGAAATAACTCAAAAATAGCACAAGGTAGAGTTACAATTCTTGTGCAGTGCACTTCCAAATATTGCAACAAATAAGCATGCCAAATTTTTACGTAATTCCTACTTAAGATGACAAAGTTTTCCTCCAAAAAAGCAAGAAATGCTATAAAAATGAAGTTCAAAGGGGAAATAACTCAAAATTCATGCTAGGAAAAGTTATGGTTCTTGTGCACTGCACTCCATAAATTTTCAACAATCATGCATTTCAAATTTGAAGATTTTCAGGCTGTAGATGTTAAAGTTATATTCCAGATGAGCAGAAAATGCTGTAAAAATGACAATCAAAGGGAAATAACTCATACACAGTTTGAGGAAGAGTTACGGTTCTTTCACACTGCACCCTGCTTTATTGCAACTAATACAAATGCCAAGTTTCAAGTCAATCGGACTGGAGTTATGCTCCAGATTAAAAACTAGACTAAAGAACTTTCTAATTCAAGGGCAAATAACTCTGGTCCGATTACACCCATAATCAAACTTGTCCGAGATCTTATAGTCATGTATATTTTGACTAAGTATGGTGCTGACTGGTTAACAATTGTTGATGCTAGGGTGTAAACAAAGTCAAAAATAGCAATTTTTCTAATTCATGAGCAAATAACTCCAGTCATTCTGGTCCGATTAGACCCATAATTGAACTCATCCAAGATCGTAAGGTTACATATATTTTAGCCAAGTTTACAGCTGATTGGTTAAAAATTGTAGATGCTAGAGAGTAAACAAAGTGAAAAATAGCAATTTTTCTAATTCAAGGGCAAATAACTCCAAAACTTCTGGGCCGATTAGACCAATAATCGAACTCATCCGAGATCTTATGTTCATATATACCTTGACCAAGTTTGGTGCTGATTGGTTGATATTTGTAGATGCTAGAATGAAAACAAGAAAATATGAACGGACAGACAATGGACGGACAGACGACGGACGCCGACAGAGGGCGAGTGATCACAATAGCTCCCTCTGAGCACTTCGTGCTCAGGTGAGCTAAAAATTATTGCGATAAATAAAAGTTGTCCAAAAATCTTATCTAGATAAAATGAAAAGATAAAATTTACAGGAAACTGATTCACCACAATAGTTTTCTAAAATTATCATGATAGTTTTCATGTATCTGGTAGCAGATTAATACCACTATACTATAGTTACGTAAAACTTGCGAAAATTTTGTTCATTACTACCTTTTGCGAAACGTGGTCCAGGGGAACAGGCTTTTGATGACATTGTGGCAAAAGGAAAAAAGAAGGCCCTGAAGAGCCTGAAATCACTCTACTGGTTGAGATTTTGCTTTTATGAAAACACACATTATGAATTCATAATGCAAGTAAAAAAAAACAGTAAAATCAGTGTGAAGGAAAGCACTTATAAACGAAAAATGGAAATTTTCAACTTTGAATTGCTACTTTTCCCATACTGATTATCAGATTTTTTTTCAAAATCAACAGGGTTCCAGCTGCTGATGAGACAAAGCAACTGTACAAGTTTAATGAATATCCAACCAAAAATGCTGAATTCATCAAGTAAAATAGAAATCAAAATTTTCAACTCAAAATGGCTACCTTTCAATTACTGCTTGTTGGATTTTTCAAAGTCAACGGGGTTAAAGATACTGATGAGATAAACAAACTGAAAATTTCACAAAAATCTGATCACATATACATACTTTATCATGTAAACAAGCAATGAAAAGATTCAACTTGAAATGGCTACTTTTCCCGTACTGTTTGTTGGATTTTTGTCAAAATCGATAGGCTTCAAGCCATTGATGATATAAACAAGCTCTGCAAGTTTCATGAAAATCTGACCTCAAATGCTGACTTTCTCACGTAAACAAGGAAAGAAAGTTTTCAACTTGAAAAGGCTACTTTTCTCATACTGTTTGTTGGATTGTTTTTAAAAAATCAATAGGGTTGAAGCTAGTGATAAGATAAACAAACTCTGCAAGTTTCATGGAAATCTGACCACAAAGACAGACTTTATCGTGTAAACAAGAAATGTAAATTTTAAACCTGAAATGGTTACTTTTCCCATATTGTTTGTCAGACTTTTTTCCAATTTAATAGCTTTAAAGTTATTGATGAGATAAACAAAATGCAAGTTTTACGAAAATCTGACCACAAATGCTGACTTTATCACGTAAACAAGAAAAGAAAGTTTTCAACTTGAAATGGCAACTTTTCCCATTCTCTGTGTTGGATTTTTACTCAAAATCGATAGGGTTGAAGCTATTGATAAGAAAAAAATCTACAAGTTTCATGGAAATCTGACCACAAAGACGGACTTTATCACGTAAACAAGAAATGTAAATTTTAAACTTCAAATGGCTACTTTTCCCATACTGTTTGTTGGATTTTTTTCAAAATCAATAGGGTTACAGCTATTGATGAGATAAACAAATTGTGCAAGTTTCACGAAAATTTCACCAAAAATACAGATTTTATCGCGTAAACAAGAAAAAGACTTAGGGATGGAAGGACAGACGGACAGACAGAATCCATGCCATGACATAAGCTTTGCTGGCTTTCAGCCAGTAGAACTAAAAATACCGGTAACCAGCATTTTCTCCTTTCCTACATTATGTTTTTTACCTTATTAACCCTTTAACCATTTACCCCATAAGGCATTTCTATGGTATCTCTAACTGACCCTAAATAACAGTGGTGTCCGTAGTCGTGAGGTAGAGCGTCGGCCTCATAACCTAGAGGTCCTAAGTTCGATTACCTGGAGTGGGTGTCAACTTTGGGATTTTACATTGGCCCACACATTCGGTGCGAGTACTGGTGTAGTCCCCCAGAAGCAGAATCGAGAGAGATTAGTATATGTTGTAAATCGATGTAAAACAAATATGTTTAAACTTAAATAACAGAAAGGATGAAGCTGCTTCTCATGTGTTTATGACACCTTTTGACAGTGTAGAAAATATTGTGGCAAAAGGTGAAATTGCTCGTCACAAGCAATTTCACCTTTTGCCACAATGTTTTCTAAAGGCTCCTACAAGCAATGCAAAGAAATGAGTATCTATGGAGTAAAGGGTTAACAAACAATCCAAGATTTTATCGACCCTGAAGGAGAAGGCCTTCGAAAAGGTGGGAGTAAAGGAGAAAATACTGATGACAAGCAATTTCTCTTTTTGCTCTACAATGTTTTCTATCTTTGTAGAATTTCAATTTGGACCAGTCTAACATTCTTGTTGTTTGGAAAATAAAGTTAAATTCAATAGGATGACCCTGACAAAATGAAGAAAATGAAGAAAAAATAATGTTGAAACATTTCATATTGATAGATAGAATTTGTATGATCTGTGATATTCTGTCTTCCTGTCTGTTTGTAGACTTCACTTTTTGTCAGCAAAACAACACAATCAAATGGTTACCATGACAATGATTCCTATGACCCATATTTATCCTGAAAATAGAAAGCAGTACTGTTAATGATTCCCTAAATAAAATGCTTTTAATATTTCCAAATTGAAAGCATCTGAAGAGGATGAAAAAGAAAATATTAAATCATTATTGAACAATTCACACAATTTCTTCTTTTATATCATTTACAAAAGGTCTAATCTGTAGATCTTCTTTTACATTGTTTTCAAAAGGTCTTATTTGTAGATACTTTAAACATTGAATTGTTTGTTACTGGATAATCAAAGAATCAAAATAAGTCTTTACAAGTGAGTAAAATACTAGAATTGTCCACTTTGAAAGCATTTGCAGACAACAAATTAAATAGACTCAAAAGTTAAAACTTTTATAATGAAAGGGTAGAAAACATTGTGGAAAAAGGAGAAAATGCTGGTTACCAGCATTTTCTCCTGTTCCCTTAATGATTTCAAGAGCCTTCTTTCCCAGGGTCATGAAAACCTTGGATTGTTTGGTAAAGGGTTAATGTGCTGCAAGAGGGTTTTGGCCTTTTGACTTGAAATGTTAGTTGTCCAGAAAACAATAACACAATAATAAAAAAAAAAGAAAACAGGAGATGTTTGTAAAACATGTATGCCCCCCCTAATGGCATCCAATTCTAAATATAACATGTGATTATAAACTGTTAAGTTCAAAGTGTAAAAAGGAACAAAGGTTAATTACTAAAAAACTATTAATGATAAATTAACAATTCTTGGGCACTGCACTTCCCATTTATGTGAACTATTAACTTTTAAAGTTTCATGATTTTACTTCACAAACTTTTTGAGTTATGCTTCGGAAAAAAATTAAGTACGAAAATCAACAAAGGGCAATAACTGCAAAAATATAATGGGCAGAGTTATGGTTCTTGTGCAATGCACTTCTCCTGAATAAGATCTATCCACATATAAAGTTTCAAGATGATACCTGAAAAACCTTTTGAGTTATGCTCTGGACAAAAATTAAGTATGAAAATCAACAAAGAGCAATAACCCCAAAACTATGATGTACAGAGTTATGGTTTTTGTGCACTGCACTTCTCCTTAATAAGATCTATCCACATATAAAGTTTCAAGATGATACCTGAAATACTTTTAGAGTTATGCTCCGTACAAAAATTAAGTATGAAAATCAACAATGGGCAATAACTCCACAAATATGATGGGCAGAGTTATGGTTCTTGTGCACTGCACTTCTCCTTTATGAGATCTATCCACCAATGAGATTTCAAGGTGATACATGAAATACTTTTAGAGTTATGCTCCGGACAAAAATTAAGTATGAAAATCAACAATGGGCAATAGCTCCATAAATATGATGGGCAGAGTTATGGTTCTTGTGCACTGCACTTCTCCTTAATGAGATCTATCCACCTGTGTAGTTTCAAGATGATACCTGAAATACTTTTTTAGTTATGTTCCGGACAGAAATTAAGTATGAAAATCAACAAAGGGCAATAACTCCAATAATATGATGGGTAGAGTTATGGTACTTGTGCACTGCACTTCTCCTTAATGAGATCTATCCACCTATGTAGTTTCAAGATGATACCTGAAATACTTTATGAGTTATGCTCCGGACAAAAATGTGGTCTATGGACTGACCGACCGAAGCAATATACCCCCACTTCTTCGAAGGGGGGCATAAATATAATCAAGTAAAACACACACACAAAATATTAGGAACACTAAACATGCATAAACAAAATATCTATGGTTATGAATTTAGTCCAAATTTACATCACATTCAGTCCAGAATTTCAAATCTCAAAATAGTTTCCAATGATATAATAAATCTCTTTAAATTCTGCTCCAATACACAAGGCTCAAATATTAAGAAAAATTAAAATCTTTTCATAGGCATGTACCAGAAAACTGTGCAAAACACATTAAACCTTTAATGAAAATAACCCCAAGTTTTAACAACTTTGATGGGAAACGCCACTGTAAACGTAGTGAAAACAAGAAAAAGGATGATAAATTCTACTTTTCCCATAAAGTTTCCTACCCTTTCAAAGACAAAACTCATTAATAGGGCAACAAATTATTTGTCTTTAAAATTTTTGTCAACAATTGGGTGGGTCTATGATGAAATTCAATGGATAAATTGATAAATTTGTCTGTATTTGTTAGGAGAAGAAATGTCTCTACATCAGCTCAGAAATTTCATTCCATGTTTCAGGTATCGTGTCAGGACAGGTTACATTGATTGATGGAAAAATGTGCCAGGGTAAAATATTAATAACACAAAATAAATCAGATAAATCTTTCTAAAACACAAATACAATTTCTGAAACTTGCCACAGACTATTTTTAATATTATTGTGGAAAACAAGAGGGCCAAGATGGCCCTGGATTGCTCACTTGAATTTTTTAGAAGACCTATCTAATTTTTTTTTCAAAATCTGATCAGTTATTTCAGAGAACAAGAATTTTTAAGAATTTCTTCATGTCTGTAAAAAGCCCACAGCCATCAGAAGCATGTTTCTTGATGTATCAAAATTTCTCAAACAATTCTTGAAACGAGTCAGCTAAGGAACATTTCTGTGAAATTATTTTTCATTTATTTTTTCCTCTCTTAAAATTTTCAAGGTACATGTAGTTGTCTATTGATGTCTTTATCAATCATATCCTCTTGTTTGGCAACAACCTATAAGCTATTTCCTTATATCTTTTTTTTCCTCGCTACAGCATGATGGTATTTATATTGCATATTTTATTTTCATTTTTGTATATGACTATAAAACTATGTAAGTTTTTGTCATTAAAATAATTCGTTCGTTCGTTCATTTGTGAAATTATTTCTGAGAAAAAGAATTTTAAAGAATTTCTTCCATTCACCAGAGCCACGTTTCTGGACAGATAAAAATGTCTTGAAATTTTCTTGGAAAGTGTTGTCCAAGGAACATTTCAGTGAAATTATTTCAATTTTCATTTCCCTATAGTGCAAGTAGCCCCCATTTACCACAGCCATGGTTCTTTACAAATCAGCATTTTGCAAACAATTTTTGAAAATGGTTACCAAAGAAACATTTCTGTAAAATTATTTCAAAATCTGACCAGCCGTGTCAGGAGAGAATAATTTTCAAAAATTTCTACATTCCCTATAGTGCCATGTTTCTTGATGGATCAAAATTTCCCCAACAGGTTTTGAAAAGGGTGACCCAAGGAACACCTCTGTGAACTTATTTCAAAATCTGATCTGCTGTTTCTGAGAAGAAGAATCTTTACGAATTTCTTCATTTCTGTATAGTACAAGTAGCCCCCTTTCACCAGAGCCGAAAAGGGTCACCCAAGGAACATCTCTGTGAAATTGTTATCTGAGCAGCGGTTTCAGAGGAGAAGATTTTTAAAGAATTTCCTAGAAAATTCCATTTGGTTGCCATAGAATCAAATTCTGTTAACAGTTTTTAAAGAGAATCTCTCAAGGTACATTCCAGCCAAGTTTGGTCCAAACTGGCCCAGAGGTTTAGGAGGAGGTGATGTTTAAAGAATTGTTGACGGCGCACGATGCACTGAAGCACGACAGATATCTGGTGATCCTAAAAGCTCCCCTTGAGCACATTGTGCTCAGGTGACCTAAACAAGAGGGCCAAGTTGGCCCTGGATCACACACCTGAATTTTTGAGAGGACCATAGCCGATTTTTTTTGTGGTACTGAAACATTGGAAACAAAATCATAATTTTGCCATGCAATTTTCAAAAGGTCACTTGTAAAAGTCATTTCAAAATCTGACCTGCAGTTTCAGAATAGAACAGTTTTAAACAATTTCTTAATTTTCGTATAATGCAAGTAGCCCCCATTCACCAGAGCCACATTTCTTGACGGATCAAAATTTCGCGAACAATTTTTGAAAAGAGTCATTCAAGGAACATTTCTGTGAAATCATTTTCAAATCTGACCAGCCGTTTCAGAGTAGAAGAATTTTCAAGAATTTCTTCATGTCTGTATAGTGCAAGTAGCCCCCATTCACCAGAGCCATGTTTCTTGATGGATCAAAATTTTGCAAACACTTTTTTAAGAGGGTCAGCCGAAAAACATCCCCATGAAATAGTTTCAAAATCTGACCAACCAATCGACAGAAGAAGAATTTTTAAGAATTTCTTAATGTCCATAAAGTGCAAGTAGCCCCCATTATCACAGCCATGTTTCTTGACAGATTAAAATTTGCAAACAATTTTTGAAAAGGGTCACCAAAAGAACATCCATGTGAAATAATTTCAAAATCTGATCTGCCCTTTCTGAGAAGAAGAATTTCTAAGATTTCTGCATTTCTGTATCGGCCCTCCAAAGGAACATTCCAGCCAAGTTTGGTTCAAATTGGCCTGCTGTTTAGGAGCAGTTGATGTTTAAACAAGAGGGCCTTAATGGTCCTGTATCGCTCCACTGGCTTTTAAACCTTTTACCACACAAATTGAAGTGTTCATGACCATGAAAAAGAGGACCTTTAAAAACAATGAACACTGTCAGGCAATATTAGTAGATTAATTCCTGAGCATGAAAGGTAAAACCCTTGGAAAAATAACCTAAATGATAGAAACCTTACTCTGAATCCATTATTCAACTCACATGAGTAGAAATATATGCATCAAAATGAATCACTCTCCCTGAAAACAGAATATTTTCTATCAAAAAACCTAATGTCTAGCACCAATCATGTATCGCTGCTGTTTGATAATCAAGGGAGGTAAATAGAAACACACTTTATCTTTTATTAAAAAAATGTTTAAATTGAAATGATTATATTTTAAAGCCCATGTTAAACATGTGATCACTGGAATGGACCCAATTTTGACCCCAGACCTATGACATGAAAAAAACTTCTTAAAGGTCCATTAGATAAAGCTAAATGCCAAATTCAGTAGCCCTGGGGCAGTTGATGTTTAAACAAGAGGGCCATGAATTCTTCTCTGAAACGCCAGGTCAGAGTTTGAAATTATGGTTTCAGAGATTATTTTTAAAAAATATTCTTTTTTTTTTTTCAGTTTTGTTGCCATGGCAATCAGAGTTTTTGATAGAATCAAATTTCTTTCAAATAATTCTGGCAGGATATTTCTGTGAAGTTTCATCAAAATTTGATCGGTAGTTTCAGAGAAGAATATGTTTGAAATAAAAGTTAACACACGCACAGACAGATGCATGACGGACACAGAGCCATGACAAAAGCCCACTGACCTTTGGCCAGTGGAGTTAAAAATTGTTGATCATGCACGACGGACGTCGGACACCGGCAGATCCTAAAAGCTCAGGTGAGCTAAAAAACTGAGGGACTGCAATTACAGATCAAATTCTCACTGCACTGTAATATACATAGTACAAATCTGTTATTATAGTTAATATTTCTACATGGTCTACATTCTACAACACCTATGTATAAGAAAACAGAATTTACCAATCAAATTTACCATAAATCAAATGATGTACAAAATTCACAGGGACCAAAGTCAAAACGTGAGAGTCAATTTCACAGAATAACTTTTGAATATTTGTAAGTTTTAAAGCCATGTTTACTCTTTATACACCACAAAACCTATGACACATAAAAATTGAAAACATTTTCAGACAACAGAATGCTGATGATACTTTATCACATTATCCCAAATTGTAACAATTCTCTGGACAGTGGCTTTTGAAAACAATGCGGGGATAGGAAAAATACTGGTAATTTTTTTCACAATGTTTTCTACACGTTCAAAGACCGTTTCTTCCATTTTAGCCATAATTAAATTATGTTTGCATGTGTTTTGGATTCAAATAAGTCTTAATTTTGCCCTGTGGTAAAGGATAAAGGAGTATTTAACTTTTTACCAAACACCAGATTTTTATACTACCATAATCCAAAATGAAAGCATTAATTTTACAGATCACAAGTAAATTGATATCTAAATGATGGGACTTTGTGAGAAAGGGTCGTAAACATTGCGAGAAAAGGAGAAAATGTTGGTTACTATCATTTCTCTTTTTCAACAATGTTTTCAAATGCCTTTTTCTTTAAGATTGTGAAAACTTGGGACCATGTATGAAAACTTAGGACCATGTGGTAATACTTGAATCAAATCATTTCTTGTAATTCAGGAGTTTTACAGTAGTATAATTATACTCAAAGCTCCAGACAGAGGGAGTGACTTTGATTTGAAAATATTATTAATTTTCTGCTAAACTGTATACTATGGATACTCATTGGAATTGCCTCATCAAGACCATTCTAATGATTACTCACAACAAGGAAGAGTTTGGAAGAGAAACGATGGATTTAGAATACCATCACGCTTATCTGGAGCTCTGTATACTTTATATCAAGCCGAAAACTTTGGACACATAAAAATTGACAACAATTGCAGATCACTTTTTATATATGGTTACGAAATTTGGATTTTGAACAGGTAGATAAACATGTGTGAATAGAAAATAATGCTGCTTACCAGCAATTTTCTTCCTTTCCCAAAATTTTTCAAATGCCTTCTGTTTCAGAGTTAATGAAATGCAGAAGTAATGGTATCTAGTAATGGGTTTTCAAGGGACTGGTAAATTCTGTATTGTCACCACCATTTAACCCTTTACCAGGGGACAAAATTGTAGGACTAGTCTTAATTAAAAGCAGTAACTGTTGTAAACAAAAAATTAATGTGACTGAAAGATAAAAATTTGATTTGGGAAGGACAGAAAACATTGCCTTTAATCGATCTCCCACACTGTTTTTAAAAACCTTCTTTCTCAGCGTCGTCAAAGGTATGCATTGTGTGGTAAAGGGTTACACAGCATTTTTGGGTATGAAAATGATGAGGGACTGCTAAATTCTGTTTGTAATTCTGTTCTGTTAAATACAAGCAATTATGGTGAATAACGTAGGTCTGGTTAGTCAATAAAGGGCTCAATACCACCCAAAAAATCAAAGCAGGTGTTGAAATACATTTAAATTTAAATCACATCATATTATTAAAGGATGAAAAATATTGTGAAGATGACAATCTGTTATCAGTGGTCGGTCTAAGTGTTAAAACCCCACAGAAAATTGAATTTTAAAATCAGGCAAAAAGTAAACAAAAGACAGAGTGACGAGGTAGGTTTTAACCAAGTTTTCAGATTAATTCCAGCTAACAGCCAACTAACACAGAGTCTGATCATACACTGAGAGATTGTCATCTTCGCAGTAATTTCCATACTATTCAAATAATATGATTTGAATCTAGGGGCATTTTAACTCCTGCTTTGTCTGCTTTAGACAGCTATTGTTACTTTAACCCTTTACCACACAATCCCTGCTTTTTACAACCCTGAAATAGAAGCCTTTAGAAAACATTGTGGGAAAAGGAGAAAATGCTGGTAACCAGAATTTTCTCCTTTTCCCACAATGTTTTCTCCCCTGCTAGAAACAAATTTCAATTTTTTAGTTACATCTATTTTGTTGTCTGCAAGTGCTTTCAACTTGGACCAGTCTAAAACTTTGTCGTTTGGTAAAGGGTTAAACAAGCATAGACACATGGTTGTTAAAAAAAAAAGAACATTTACAAAAGTAATATAACAACAAATAAATGGATTCTTTAAATGGAAATCAAATATATACACCTAGAATTTTAATTTCATGGTCCACTAAAGCACCTCATTTTAACTGCATAATCTGCTTATTTTCTATGCATGCCTACTGCCCCTATATCTAATGAATCTTTATTTTATTCTTATCTAGTTTGAAGTCAGTCACAAAAGTGGGAGGCATTTAGTTCTTACAGCTTAAAAATTTAGAGCAATATATATATAATTCATGATGACAGAATATATAAGTGTTTCTATCATTTTTTCTTCAGTGATCAGAATCCATTTATAATATTAAATAATTGAAATAATAAAAGCTTCTGACAAACACAAATACCATTAGTTGCAAGACAAACCTCAGTCCTGAAAACAAACAATAAAAGAAAGGGGTAAAATAAGAGATCAAAGCATGCATAACTGAAGAAAAAAAATCAAGCAAGGGCAAGGGAAGCAAACTGCTATTTTCCCCCTTTTCAACCAATATTAACCCTTTACCCCATATGGCATTTCTTTGGTATCTCTAATTAACCCTAAATAAAAGCAAGGATGAAGCTGTTTCTTATGTGTATATGACACCTTTTGATAGCATAGAAACCATTGTGACAAAAGGTGAAATTGCTCATCACGAGCAATTTCACCTTTTGTCACAATGTTTTCTAAAGGCTTCACAAGCAATGCATAGAAATGAGTATCTATGGAGTAAAGGGTTAAAGCAAGCAGAGTTTATCCTTTTACCAAAGAATTCAAAGTTTCAATAAATTGGAGGAAGTCAGCTTTTAAAAACATGATGGGAAAAGGAGAAAAATGCTTCTAAATAGAATTTTCTCCAGTTCCCACCATGTTTGCTACTCTATGAAAGACAAATTCTTTTATTTCACAGATGTTTATTATGCTACCTTCAAGAGCTTTCAATTTGGACCAGTTTATGAATTTCTGTCAGGCCAAATAACACCACTAAAAGAGCACACATGTGGGTGCCAATGCCCAGCCAGCTGAATTTGCTTTTCAAAGGAAATTCTACAGGACAAAAAGGAGTTATAACTTTGTTAAGAAGATTTTGAGTTTCCTGTTCCACTGGTACTGGTTCTCTTTTTATAGTAATTGATAAAATCCCAAGTTTGAGGGAAATATCGTTAGTACTGGCATAGATATAATGCGAGATGTGAGACCCTTGACTGAAAAATCCTATGTTTTAATGACAGTGAGAGAAACACAGCCTTTGAAAACATAGTCAGAAAAATGAGAAAATGCTTCTGACATTTTCTTCTTTTGTCTGTGTGTTTTCAAGAGCATTTATCATCAGAGAAGAGAAAATGTAGGACTGTTTGATAGTGGGTCAATGTTTAGTATGTTATTTAGCAGTGTGTAAAGAATGTACAAAATGTTTCTCCAAAACCAATACACAGTACCTCCCATATGTCCTTAACATGACCATTTCCATTATTCAGACACATGTATAAGGTCTTCCAGTAATGCTCCACATATTAAACCCTCCAAGACTAAGCACTATAATCTTGATTAACTCCTTACCAAATGACAATATTTTAGGTTTGTCCAAATCGAAAGCATTTGCAGACCACAAAATAAAAGTGACTGAAAATTTGAAATTTGTTTTGTGAATGGTAGAAAACATTGTGGGAAAAGGAGAAAATGCTGGTTACCAGCATTTTCTCCTTTTCCCACAATGTTTTCTAAAGGCTTCTTTCTCAGGGGTGTCAAAAGTAGGGATTGTGTGGTAATGGGTTAAGACACTTTTGCAGACAGCAAAAATCAAAGTCCTGCTGTACAGTATCACTTGTATGGTCAGGTGTTAGGAGAAAACTTGTTCACAGCTGTGGTGAATCATGTTGCCACCTTGCCTTTGGCTTGGGGTGACAAGATTCACCACAGCCGTGAACAAGTCGGATTGGAGCAACATGATTCATCACAGCTGTGAATAAGTTTCTAAGTCCCCTGCCACCTGACCGTACAATAAATTCAATATACTGCAAAGTTTAACCATTCCAACATTTGTTAAGTTAAAAACTGATTATGCTGACGAAGTAGAATTTCCCTTCAGAGTGCCCTAATTTAATGAAAACTGACATCATTGGAAAATGAAGTTACTGAAACCTTTTTTTTTTTTTTTTTTTTATTTCCACTCTACATAATATACAATGCAAAACGTCATACATTTATATAAAACAATTGTTTATGATTGTATACATTAGTAATCGTGAAATATCATATTAGAGAAAAGTTGAAATAAAAACTGAAAGTATAGATCTAGAGACATTCAGTGCACACGTACTTTTGCATTTTTTTTTTTTGTGATGAAGTTTTTTTTTTGTCAGATTACGGAGTTGAGCATTTTTTTTTTATTAGCTGGCGACGTTTTTATAATTTATACCTTATAGATCCTTAAAAAAAAAAAAAAAAAAAAAAAAAAAATACATATATTTATACTTGTTTTTTAAGCAAAAGTAGATCAGGATCAGTTTGCACAAAATTTACAATCTGATCCTTGATGCTATTTTTGTTAAAAGTTTGAATGGAAATAACTTTATTGAAGTAGCACTTAATATGAATTATTTCTACACTGAATATGTCACATTGATTTATTCTACCCTCTAAAGGTTAAACAGTTGTAAGTGCTTATTACATTCTGGTCTGTTGACAAGGGTCAAAGACTAAGAGAAAATCGCTAGGAAAGATTGTCATTAATGTGGTTTTGAAATCACGTTCGAATAATTCATGCTGTTTTTTGACGGTGTAAGTATGTTTTAATGTTATACATTCATTCAAAATATATTGTTTAAGTCTATTTAGCACTAGCTTTTGTTGTTTTGTTTTAGCTGTATAAATGTAGCGTTTTGTTAAGAGTAGTATAAAGTTGAGCGCTTTTTGTCCCTCTTTTAATATGCCAAAAATAATATGTATTTTTGTGAGCCAATTTTTGAACCTGGGACTTTCATGGAAAAGACCGTTCAACAGATGTTGTGTGTGGATACAATCGAAAAATAAATGCTCAATAGATTCTGGTTCGTCTTCACAAAAGTTACAAAGAGGCGAGTTTTGGTATCCTATTTTGTGAAGAAATAGATTGGTTCCTAGAATTTTATGGTTAATTCTGAACTGGAACCATTGAAGTGTTGTATTTTCTATGACAAAAGGAAGTTTATAGATTTCTTGCCAAGTTTCGTTTGGAATATTTATATCTAATGCTTTTGACCATCTTCTTTCACAGGCTGGTTTTGAGTTATTTTCAATTAGAATTTGATACATTTCTTTTGTTCCAAACTTTTGAAATGGTTTGATTAGTGGTGGAATCATAGGTTTTTGAAAATTTCTGATATTTTCATTGTGGATGGAAATGTTTTTTAAGCGGAAAAAATTTTTAACGGCTGTAATTACGCTCATATAGGTCATATAATTTACATTCAAATTATATTTTGACTTGAAATCTTTTAGGTTCAGAAATGTTCTATTTGAACTGTTCACTATGTCCCCTATGCAGTGTACGCCTGCTTTGAACCAAGAATTCAGATAAATACTTTGTTCATCAATCTTTAAAGCAGGATTATAAAATAATGGGTAATATAAAATGTTAAAGGAGTTGAATTTATGTTTTTTACATAGTTCTATGTATGCATTTAAAGTGTCTTTCCAGAAAGTATTGGATGTTTCGTGAACTGATTTTAAAACGTAATCTGTACCACAGTTTATTAATTTGCATTCATCTATATATAGATTGTAGAGTCCCTGTAAACTGTCATTATTCAAGATTCTTTGTATCCACTTTAGTTTCATTGACATAATGAATGCATTGACATCAACCATTTTTAGTCCCCCGTCTTTAAAATCTTTACATAGAATATTTGCTTTGATTCTATTTGGTCCATTCCAGATAAAAGTATACAGTGTTTTATTTATTGATGATATGAAATTCTGTGGTGGATTTGGTAGCGAAATAAATAGATGGTTTAATGTTGATATAAGGAGCGTTTTTATGACTGTTATTTTTCCGATTGGCGTAAGAATTCTCTTTTTCCACATATTTAGAATGGATTTGATATTTTTTATTTTTTCATTATAATTCAATTCGATCATTTTGTAAAGGTCTATGTGAAATTTTATTCCGAGCAGATCAAAAGTAGTCTGATTCCATGATAGTTTCCATCTGGTTTTTATACTGTTTAGACTGTACTTTTCTTTTCCTATCCAGATGACTTTCGTTTTGTCAAAGTTCACTTTCAGACCAGATATGTAACTAAATAAATTAAGTGTTTCAAGTGTTTCGTTCAAAGAGTTTTCAGTACCGTCAAGTATAATTGTAGTGTCGTCAGCGAATTGTGATAATTTGTATTCAACATTTTTAAGGTTTATCCCCTTAATATTTTTATTTTCCCTAATCTTAATGGAAAGTATTTCAGCACAAAGAATAAAGATATAGCTTTACTGAAACCTTGGTAATACCTGCTATAACCTGCAGCTTGGCGCATAATCTTGAGGTAAATCATTGATTTGACACAGCCATTTTGGATAGTGTAGTCATGTATACTGGGCTCCCCAAAGGGAACCTGCTTTTAAGTTGGTTTTGCCTGTGTACATGATGTGAATGTTTGGGGAATATTATCTACTCAGACCATGAGAAATTTCTTTGCAGTATATAGAGAATATATGGTTGGTGCCAAGATGGATAAAGTTTATCTGGTGAGACTTAGAAAACTGAAAGGGCGAGCTTTCGCGAGCCCTCTTCAGTTTTCGGGCCGAGCCAGATAAACTTTATCCATCTCGGCACCAACAATATATTTGATTTATCCTGTTTTCTAACAGAAAAGGCACCTTTCTACTTATTTCGATTCAAATTACAAGTCATGTATTTGATTTGTTTACAATTTGTAAGTTCCCGGCATTTCTAATTATCTTATACAGCCGAAGTACGCACATGTTCACTCCGAAGAAAAATAGTTCCTATTTCATCCGATTAGAATTACTAGATATCATGAAAATGTGTTGAATTTTTACACTTTTTAGGGAATATAATCATTTTTATTTTTTAAATATACATGTATCATTATAAAGAACAATAAATACATGTATAAATTTGAGAAAACTCTTTGGACTTCTGTCCCTCAATGTTTATGTACAATTTTAGGAAGAAATAACAGTGAACCAAAAATAAGAACGAGACATGTGGACTAGCCTAAAATATGGAAGGAAACAGTGACATGTTATGATTTCAACATATGTAAATATTTAGATAAGTGATATTTAGGGTTGCTCCACCAAATAATGAAGTCAAATCCTGATTTGAGTTGCTCAGGTTAAGATTTGAATTTGGAATATTCGACCCACTTTCATTTGCACTGTGGGTGGGAAAATTGCCATCACAACAGCGGCTATTATGCAGAGAAGTGGACACACTAGTGGGCAATTGTTGATTTTTATCCATGTAGGAAGCAGCACAGTCAAAGAGCTGTGGATATTCTTCTCCAGAATCGAAAGGTATCCAATTTATGCGACAGATATCTTGTAGGACATAAGCAAAATCGGAAAAAGTAGGCACAAGATCTCTAGCGCCGAAGTACACTAGATTTAGTCGATATACAAAAGTGATAAATGTAACATGGGCCAATATTCTATTTGTAGTTTGCTTTATATACAATTGCATTTTAGCGGAGATGCGTTTTGTGACACATATGTTCAAATGTCAACACAATGTTATATATATTAACCGTATATAGCGCATAGGAATACACAACTGCCGGATAAAGCTAAGTTAATTAACCCCTTTATTAGGTCAGTGTTAATGACGAAAACGGGATAAAATGTGCAGTCTTGTGCTGAATCTTCACAGTCTGCTACTCTCCCAGATACTCCAACAAAACAGCCTTCAAATTGCAATATCTGTATCTACATTACTTGCTCAGGATCTCTATATCATTTATATAGCACCTTAAGGGCTTTACCCCTTTACCACACAATTAGTTGGTTATAACAACCCTGAGAAAAGAAGCTTTTGAAATCATTATGGAAAAAGGTGAAAATGCTGGTAACCAGCATATTCTCCTTTTTCCTCAATGCTTTATACATGTTCACAGCCAAGTTGCATAATTCCAGCCACATTTTTTTCTCATGCATAATATGTATACAAGTTTATTATGTATTATCAACTATTTTACACAAAATTTTATGTTTTTTAAAAAACCAGTCAATCTATCAATCTTTGTGCATTCAAAAACTGGTAAAGCAATGCAGTTTCTTCTGCTTTGTGAGTTAAAGAAAGTTTGAAAAAGCCCCTCTGTAACTTTTAAACAATGTAAAAGCACAAATAATTTATTACAAAATATGAGATTATTCTTATGGGAACCATAAACAGTTATTTCTGCTCAACACAATAAGTTTGTGACCCACAAAGAAGAACCCACAAATAAAACCACATGGGTAAAACATGGATTACCTCCCCTATAAGGTGTATAACTCAGATTATTTTTTTCTCTGCAATTTGAAAATATATAATGATACCTTTATCTATTATCTTATTATGGCCAAGTTTTGTGGTTACAAACATAATAAAGATGGCCTTTATACTTCTACTAAATTTCCATGACTAGCCTAAACAATGTCTCAACCAATCACGAGACAAGCCTGGGGAATTTACCCTTTACCACACAACAAAATTTTGGAACTGTCCAAAATCAAAGCATGTGCAGACAAAAAGCTACAAGTAGCTAAAATGATAAAATCTTCTTAGAAAAAATTGTGGGAGGACAAAATGCTTGTTACCAGTATTTTTCCTTGTCTTACTGTGTTTCAAAAGCATTCTTCGTAAGGGCCATTGAAAGTTGGGATAATGTGGTAAAGGGTTAACTCCTCATCCAATGACAAAATTTAAGTAATGTCAAATTTGAAAGCATTTGAAGTCGACAAATTAAACATGACTCAAATGAAACGATTTCTTTCTGAACAAGTTGATAACATTTTGAGAAAAAGGAGAAAATAAAGATTACAAGCACTACCTCCTTTTCCCAAAAAGGTTTTTTACAATAATCTTCATTATTGTTGTTAAAACTTGGAATTGTTTGGTAGAGGGTTGATGGGAAATACATGTACCTGCCAATGTATTGAACACAGGTAACCATAACCCTTTATAAAACAATCTTGAAATTTAGAGACTCAGCTGGAGAGGTCTTATGAAAACATTGTGGTAAAGAAGAAAATGCTTGTGACAAGCATTTTCTTTATTTCCCATTTTGTTTTCTGCTCTATCAAGACAGGAACATTGAGCTATTATTCGTTTACTGTCTGCAAATGCTTTTATTTAACAACAGTCCAATATTTGTCATTGGGTAAAGAGTTGATTAACTTCAGTAGGTAAGTAAAAGGTCCTACAACTGACGTCCAGAAATCATGGAAAAAGCTAAGAGAAACATGTGCCAGGCAAAGTTAGACAGAAATGATGGCCCTGGACTGCTAATCTAGCATTTGTATTTTTGAACAAGCACTCATGCTGCAAGACAAGACTCTACCCCATTCCAATGTTAAATGTCCAAATTTCTTCATTTCATAAAAATCATGAAAGTCTTTTCCTTGTGATAAGTGTGAGGTTTTTGCTCCTGTTTTATATTTCAGTCAGTATGTACTTTAATTTGCTATTCAAAATCTCCCATTATTACCCTCAATTGAGTTACATTTTGCACAAGGGATGCTTTTAATAGAAGTAACAAACATAGAATTTTACATGGATGACAATAATACAGCCATCTATCTAAGTTGTAGTCAGAACCAATAGCAAAGCAATCGCAATGTGAGAACCCTTCGGTATTTAATGCAGTCTATCGATTAAAACAGTACCTCTATTAATTTTTCATATGACATTAATTACAAATCACAATAAAAAGTGTTGATTATCTTCAAATCTTTCTCTTTTTCCTTCAAGGTCTTCTGTCTTTCTTGAAGATTTTCTAAGCTAAGTGACAATGTTATAAACCAGGAAAATATCCAAAGTGTATGTTTATATGGAGAGTCTCGTAAAAATGACATTGATTTTCAAAGTTGGATTATATCAATGCCATAAGTTCCTACCAGCTAATGAATTTGTACAATGGATTGGTTGTCTATTGAGCCAATTTTCAGTTCAACAAAACATAAGGAAGCGTAATAAGAGGGGGGAAACATCTATAAGGGATATCGTGGCAAGTCTAAAAGGACAGTTGGAATAGTCATTAGGCTGTTAAACTGACAAATGTTTTGTCATGGGTTTGTGTATTTTGACTTCCTGTTTACTTTATCTTTGAAAGAGCATTTCTGATGACTTTATATGAATTTTAGAAAAATGAAGCCAATACTTTGTTGTGTTATGTGCCTGCTTAAAAAAAGCCTGGTGTTCTAACACAAAAGCGATTTCTTTTCTACATATATAAAAAGCCTCATCTTGACCTTAATAGTGTATATAGAACCATGGGTAGATCTGCATCATATAAATTTTTCTGTAATCAGAACACTGTACAAAAATCACCCCTGAACAAGTTTACATAAACCCTGGATTTATACAAGGCCAGTTTTTGACAATTTTCCCTACTTTGGTTACTCTCCATGGGCTTTTTGAAAGGCACTGACTTCACTTGAATTTTTTATAAGATGGCATGCCATAAAACAATTCATGGCAACTATGACCCATACATTTTAAAAAAGCTGAAACTGGCAATCTTTTGATATTATGGTGGACAAGTACAGCTACCACAAGAGAAAATTTTAGACTGGTTCAAAATGAAAGCATTTGAAGACAACAAAATAAAGGTGACTGAAAAATTGAAATTTGTTCTGGGAAGTGTAGAAAACACTGGTTACCAGCATTTTCTCCTTTTCCCACAGTGTTTTTCAAAAGGCCTCTTTCTCAGGGGCATCAAAAGTAGGGATTGTGTGGTAATGGGTTAACCCTTTACTCCATAGATACTAATTGCTTGTAAGAGCCTTTGGAAAACATTGTGGCAAAAGGTGAAATTGCTTGTGACGAGCAATTTCACCTTTTGTCACAATGTTTTCAATGCTATCAAAAGGTGTCACATACCCATAAAAAACGGCTTCGTCCTTGCTGTTATTTAGGGTCAATTAGAGATACCATGGAAATGCCCTATGGGGTAATGGGTTAACTCTTTCACACAATACCTGCTTTAAATACCCTGAGAAAGCAAGCTTTTGAAAACATTTTGGGAAGAGGAAAAAATGCTCATTACCAGATTTCCCCTTTTCCCACAATGTTTTCTAGTCTTCCTAATCAATTCACAATTTCTGATTCACATTTATGTTGTCGTCTGCAAAAGCTTTCAATTTGGACTGGTCCAAAACTCTGTCCTTTGCTAAAGGGTTAAACATTACAAGTATAATGCTTGGGAATTTTGGCTGTGCACCACAAATAAAATGTATGAGAGAGATTTGACCTACACATACTTTTCATTTGCACACATTGCTTGTTAGGAACAAAAGTTTACCAATCATGCAACCTAGATTCAACTGTATTCATAATATTTCAGAAATTAAATCTTTACCAAAATGACCTTATGATTATTCCAACACACTATTTAAAAAATTGTGAGAAAACTACAAATGCCTGTAAGAAACATTTTCTCCTATTTCTAAAATGTTTTTCTATAGGGTTAATTCACGTTTTTGAAGTCGTTAACATTCGCAGAGGCCCAAAAAATGCTTTAACGCCCGAGTGCGAAGCACGAGGGTGTTTAAGTATTTTGAGGGCCTCTGCGAATGTTAACGACCGAAAAAAACGTGAATTAACGCTATTATTGCATAAATTAAAGGTATTCTAACAATAATTTGCACAGATAGCAAAAATATTTCCATGGAAATGCAAATAAGCGAATTTCAAATGTACTGTACGCAAATGGGTCAAAACCGGAAGTCGGCGAAGAAGTTTTTGTTACGATTAGGAAAGGGCCGTTAGTCCTGTATGCCAGTTTTGATTCTCTCGCAGTAAATACACTTTTATTGATTTTTAATACACACTGGACTTATGTGGAATAAACTTGCACACATTTGGACGATTACAACTAGGATGAATGCGTGGATATAAATTTCTGTAACTGAAGGCTACAGAGGGTTCGATATACATCAAGCGAGGCGGACCGATCACGTTAAAAAGTGGGTGGGATGTAGCTGGTTTAGAGTACATTTCACGGGTGAATTTTTGTTCAGATCTCGATTAGACTGAGATTCTGTGCAAAGGTTTGTTTGTGGTGTACTAATATCATCAAAGACAGGCCATGAAAAGGATCGAATATGGTACGAATTCCTACAGTTTGATGGTCGGAGTCTAGGGAAAATCTGACAAGGACAAACGTTGTTTACAAGGTAGGCCCGAATCGAGGATATTGATAGTACAAACCCGGGCGTTAACGGCGCGTGAATTTACTGATTAATACACGTTTTCTCCCGTTAACCGCCCGATTTTTACCCGTTAATACATGCTTAAAACGGCCCGAAAAGGCACGTTTTATGCAATAATATCCTTTAACTCTTTACCAAATGACATAATTTCAGACTGGTCCAAAATGGAAGCATTTGCAGACAACAAATTAAAGGTAAACCAAATGACAAAATTTGTCCCTGATTTTGTAGAAAACGTAGGAAAAGGAGAAAATACTGCATTACCAGCATTTTCTCCTTTTCCTGCAATGTTTTCAAAAGCTGTCTGCCCCAGGGTTGTTAAAAGTCAGGATTGTGTGGTAGAGGGTTAAAAGACACACCTTCAAGCACATTTGCTCTGTCCTTTACAAGTGATCTCACAAAGGATTTATGGACAATTCTAAAAATTCTAAAAAATTGGTCATCTGGTAAAGAGTTGAGATGTTTTGACATTTAGATTGCAACATTTAGAAAAGTGAATACCTGTAGAGAACTCATAACACCACTTGCTATATTAGATAATCTGCCTGCAACTTTAGAAACACCCTGTCTCACTCCATCTTTAATGTCCTGTAGATCTGGAGCATTTACACTATATGACGACTGATTTTTACGAGTTTTGTCTCCCGTCCCAAATAAATCTGCACTTGATATACCACTGGATCCTTCAAACTTAGATAAATTCTGTCTTGTCTCAAACTGTTCAATTAAAAAAGAAAGGACAATTGTTTCTGCATTAAGTTAAAATAGGATCTGACATAAGTGGGCTTTTGAGATAAGATTTTATTAAACGAGTCAGCAGAAATATTATTAAGGGAGCCTTTGGCGAGCTAAATAACATTTTACCATGACAAGTTTAATAAAGTCTTACCTCACACACCGAAGATTGTCAGATTCTTTTTATCACATAACAGTATTTAAAAAAATATAGATTAAATGATGCAAAAACGTTCATAAATGTACCTGTGGTAATAACCATCAGACCCACTGAAGTACGTACAAAATGACATAAACAATGATGTCACAAAAATGTGATAACAAACATGTGTAATATAAGAAAATTTGTAATGCGCATATTAAACTGAAACAAGGGAGGTTATGTGATAAAATATATTCAGCTTTTGATATAAACAGTACAGGTGAATGGAGAAACATGTAACAAGAGTAGTGCAGGTTTTAAGAAGCTGTTTTTAACTACATCGTAAGATTTCCTACAAATCTACAAAATGGGCAATGATGGGAAGACGTTCCAATGAATAGAAACAATTTAACAATCTTCGAGCATGGGTTAACTTGATTAAATCCTCAGCTCCACCAGTTTCTTTCCAACAACTGATTATAGGCCATTACCAAAGTAAACTTGTGAGCAATGGAGAAAATGCTGTATTTTTTTCCATGCTTTGTTGAAAAGCTTTTGATCTATGAAGCATAAAAATCTTTGAATGTCTCATAATAGGTAAAAAAAAAGCGGTCACTTTGCCATGCAAACATTATATTTGCAATGTTAAAGTAAAAGATGATACATTTTCATCAATATCTTGACCTTTCACAAAGTTATACCATATCTTAATGGCCCCTTAGGAAGAAAGACCCCCCCACCCCTCTTGTTTTCTAGACAAATCCCACCATTTCTGATGTATTGCTATATAAAACTTACATCCATTTCATTTCTCCCGAAATACTGGTCTGATGAGATTGATTTTGCGTTCCCGAATTTTTTCTGGGCGTCGTCTGAACTACTAACACTGGTGTCATAATTCTTTCTTGTCCGAGCTGGTCTGAAAAACAGACAAGGAACAAATATTAAATGTAAAACTGCAAATATACCGGAAAGCTATGAAAAACTCCTTTTCCACATCCCCCCTATAAAACTGCATCAAATGAGTTTGAATATGTAATTCATAAAAATCAACAGGAAATATGATTTGATATATGAATGCAAAAGATAATATTGTGGTACAGAGAAAATTTATAACTATGAGCAGTTTCTCTGTAAATCATAACTTTTTCAATAAAAGGTCTGCTGCAGGTCGAAATAGGCCATCTGCTGAGCTAATAAAAAGTTAATAAATAATTAAAATTAGAAAAAATGTCATCAAATCTACCATTAACAACTTTTCAAAGTCAAGATATGTAATGTTTCCTGTTTTTGAAAACTTTAACCATTTTCTCATTTTGCCAACAATGGCTTTCCTGTCTTCTTTTTTTTTCTTTCTCTCATTTTGTGCTGTACGATCTTGATCTAGATGTGATATTGACCTGCACTGACTGAAAAACATTTAAAGCCATGGAAGGCACTCTAACCAGAATTTTCTTCTTTTCCTGTGAATGTAATCTTTCAAAAGCATTTTTTTCTGGATTTTTTTGTATGTGTTAAAGGATTAAACAACTTAACTCTTATCCTGCTAAATAACTAAATTGAAATTTTCATTTTGATAGTAAAACCCAAAATACTGTAATTTCAAAGTTGTGAATAATAATTCCTCATTGGACACTGAAGATCCAAGATCAGACTGCATGTTTTGTGCAGTCTGATCTTGATCTACGCTGTCCACAAAAGGTCAGTGAGACACGATAAGCTGCCAAAGGGTTATGTGGTATTCCCAAATACTGCAAATTAACAAAATTGATATTCCAATAAGGCTTCAATTCAAATAAAAACTTTAACACATAATTCTTAGTTTTAACAACCTTAAGTTAGATGGTCACCAGCATTTTCTCCTTTTCCAACCATGTTCTCGACCCTTTCCGGTACAGGACCAATTGTTTAAGTTTCAGTGTGTCGTCTGCAAATGCTTTCAATATAGTCATGTTTAAAATTTTATCCTTTGGTAAAGATTTCAAACAATAGTAACCATTCACATAACATTTTCTGGTATGGAGATTATCCTGCCAGACTGAGATTAACTATACCTAAAATTGTTTAGAATGCCCTGTATATCTAACAGAGAAAATAAACAATTCATTGCAATAGAAACCAAAAATACAAGAGGATAAGAAAGATACTTTGAGAAGATGACTAAACTTTGACTTTTTATACAAAATATAGAAAAATTTAAACTGAACACCAGCCACCCACAAAACATCTGTTTGTGGAGGAAAATGACAATTTATCACAAGTTTTTGCACTACATCACAAATGCAAATGCAACACTTTACCACACTATCCTCAGATTAAAACAGCTTTCAAATAGAGGGCTTCTGAAACACTGTGGGAAGTAGAAAATACTGCCTTTTCTCCTATTCCTCCAAATTTTTCCATCCTATCAGGTCTCCCACCCTCCTTTTTACCAATTTTAAATTTGCCATCTGCTGTTACTTTCAATTTAGAAAAGTCAGCAGTTTGGTATTTGGGAAAGGGTGAGACGTGCTGAAAATCTAGGTATTGTATAAAAAAAGAAAGATCTAAAGATCTTGAAAAAATATTTCTTTTCTTTATCACTTAAGTTCATTGATTTCAAATAGTTGCCTAGTCATCTCAAACATGACAGAAAATTTCAAGGAAAAAAAAAATAAAATAAAGGGTTGGTAGAAACTGAATTCCTCATATCGACAAATTTATACAAACCTCCAATGAACTTCCAAAAAGTCAAGGACTTTCCGTTCAGTTCTACAAAAACCCTGTTCAGACAAGTCTGCAGACGGTACATTACAGTAATGGGTAACTAACAAATACATAACCATTAGGGAGGTCAAAATGTTCAAAGAAAACTACATCAAATTAATGTTGCATTACCGTAAATAACATAAGAGGGAGCAGTCCAAAAACAATTCAATTTGGGCCAATAAAAATTGGCCAAACTCCATGAAGGAGGGGTTTAATGACTTTGCAAAATGTATCAATCCATATTAGCACTGTACAATACCTGCAGGCTGACCTTGGTCGAAACTTTTGACTTTTGGTTAATTCTCTGTATGTACAATGACTATTCTACCTTTGGATTCAGCCGGTTGTTAACAAAAATGGATTTAATTTGAATTCACAACTATGTAATGACTCAGAGCTCCAGCTATAGGGGATGGTTTTGATTTCAAAATTGAAAATATTATTTCCACTAAAACCCTATGTTATAGGTACTCATTAGAATCGTGTCATTGTGATGATTCTAATGAGTACCAACAAAATAGGGTTTGGAAGAGAACTTATGGAGTTAGAAAAAAAACCATCACTCTCTCTTATCTGGGGCTCTGTTGACTTGCTTGCTAAAATGCATGATATGTTTAATCCCCTTTTCCTAGAGCATGGCTCAAATACAATCAAACTAAATGTCTAATAAATTCTGAAAGAGAAAGGGTTTGCACTAAAAAACTCTCGATCATTCTGTTCTGTAATTGAGTGCATGGGTTGTAATAATTCTTGCACCAAATCAACAATCATTTTACAAATATCTTACCCTTCTTCTTTATTCTCATCCTCTAAAAGTATGCTTGCAGAAATAAAAAACATCATGCAATATCATTTACACAGACACATGTCTTTCAATTTTATGGAAAGACATATTGTAAGAACTTTACAGGGAACCTGAATAAATTTCCGGTATGTAATACAAATATCATCATTAAATGTTCTACTGTACAGTGACAGTCTCTTTTTATTTCCAGTCAGCTGTCCAAAAATTAAATACCTATCTGTGCAAAAAATGGCTGGAGACAACCCAAATAAATCTTTGACAGTCACATTTGAGTTCTAACTAAATTTTAAAAAGATTTCAAATATCATTTACAACAGGCATTTATGGATTCATTATCAGAAAAAAATCACACACATCTCAGAGAAGCAAATTCAGAAAGAGTATTGAGATCTTACACCATTTTACCATCAAAGAGCTCTCGAAGGCAAATGTCTACAATGTATCTATGGTGTTTCTTTATCAGCATTATGTATACATATACTTTTTAACTCTTTACCACACGAGAAAATTTTAGACTGGTCCAAATTGAAAGCATTTTGCAGACGACAAAATAAAGGTGACTGAAAAATTGAAATTTGTTCTGGGAAGGGTAGAAAACACTGTGGGAAAAGGAGAAAATGCTGGTTACCAGCATTTTCTTCTTTTCCCAGAGTGTTTTCAAAAGGCTTCTTTCTAAGGGGCGTCAAAAGTAGGGATTGTGTGGTAACGGTTAAACCAATGTGTGGTATACAACCACTATTGTAAAATATTGCAGCTTCAGGAAACATGGTAGAAATAAGAGCAATTGTTTGGAACAAGCAAATGCTTTTTTCCAACATTCTGTGTTACTGAAAAAATTCCTGTCCTTCATATCTTTGTGTATTTGTCTATTTTTACATATTTTCTGTATAATTGGTGGGTCCAAAATTTGCTGTCACAGAAATGAGTTATACATAAGTTTAGAGCAGAACTACAGGTAACAGGAAGTGATGGTATTCTAAATCTCTAAATATACTTCTTTTCTTGGAAGCCCCTTGTTGAGTTACTCATTAGAATTGTCTCGACAAGAGATTTCTCATGACTACCCACAACATAGGGTTTAGTGAAGAATACTAAATATTTTTTATTTTGAAATCAAAATCACTCTCTTTATCTTGAGCTCTGCTAGAGTATATTCTATGCAGGAACCAGTCTGTAACTCACCTGTCATCTGATCTGGATGAGATTGGCTCTGTAAAAGACTCCTGTTTTGATGCAAATCTGTCTGTGTCCCATTTGCTGTCCTTGCCAGATTTCCAGTTACTGTTGCCCCAGCCACTGTCGCTGCTTCCCCATCCACCACCAAAGTCGTCCCCGCGACTTCTAGATGATGAGGAAAAAGGACTGTCAAATCTTGAATTAAATGTGAAATACTAAAAATGACAAAATTTGTTGAGTCCAGTAGCTTCAAGTCCTTGTTGTTGGTTGGTTTTTTCCCCTCTCTATACAAAACTGATTTGTTGGAATAAGAAAAGAGTTTACTTAATATTTCTTCATTCAAATTTCCAAAAAGAAGACTGATAATAACTTCATCTCATTTCAAGGCGCATGGTTGTGTATTTTATTTGCTAATTACTTTTGTTGCTAAACACTGATAAATCCTACAGAAATGTACTTTTCGCTACAATTATAAAGAACTTGGACGACAAAATCATGGCACAAAATCAAGAAATACCTTGGGAGGTTACAAAACCCATCACAGAAATACCACTAAAAATCAGTTTGTTTTTTTTTTAATTTGTCGTTCTTCTGATGGTTTTCCATCTCTGACCTTGATAAATTCAGTTATGAAACATCTCTAAGCTTGTGAGACTATAAAAGAAACCCTTTAATTCTTTACCAAACAACAAGATGTTTGACTTGCCAAAATTGAAGGCATTTGCAGATGACAAAATAACTGTGACTCAAAAATTGAAACTTGACTTTGGAAGACTTGAAAACATTGTGGGAAAGGAGAAATGTTGGTTACAAGCATTTTCTCCTTTTCCAACAATGCTTTCAGAAGGCTTTTCCCTCTGGGTTGTAAAAACCAGGGATTGTTTTGCCAAAGTGTTAAAACAAGATGAAGCCAATGAAAATTCAGTCTGGTTCACACTCAATGACACTTTCAAGTAGCAAACCATACATTATTTTTGCAACATAAGGCCAAATTTCACAACAGTAACTTTAAAAATAATCACTTTCACGCTAGCTTTACACCTAAATTTCTATCAAATGGCTACAATTGAAAATGGCTAAAACTGAAAATGGCAAGTTTTGCATTTTTGCTCTATCATTAGCTTACTTTGGTGGTCCTGATGAAAATCCGCCTGAGTAAGAATCGAGTTCTTCCTCAAAAAATGAATTTTTGTTGTATCGACGATCATATTTATCAAGTGTAAAACCAGAACCACTACCACCTTCTTGTTCTATGACCTGCATATCTGTCATGGCTGAATGACTTACTCCCCTGTAAAAATCAGACATAAAATTTTGGGTTGACTCGTTCACAAAATCTTGTATATCCCTTTTGTTTCAACAATCCAGTTTCAACTTTCCTATGAGGAATTTGTTTGAAAAAGTATTGGAAAAAGGAGAAAACTACTATTTTCTCTTTTTTCCACAAAGTTTTCAACTCTTTCAGAGACAAATCTCTCATTTAACTCATTACCAAACGAAAATATTTTAGGCTTATCCAAATCGAAACCATTTGCAGACGACAAAATAAAAGTGAGGGAAAATTTGAAATTTGTTTAGTGAAGATTTGTTTAGTGAAGAGTAGGAAATATTGTGGGAAAGGGAGAAAATGCTAGTTACCAGAATTTTCTCCTTTTCCCACAATGTTTTCTACAGGTTTCTCTCACAGGGTCATCAAAAGTAGGGGTTGTGTGGTAATGAGTCAAGCTATTTGTAACATGTTGTCTACAAATTTATTAATTATGACCAGCCTGTATGTTTTTGTTTGGAAAAGACTTGAGAACCTTGAGAAAGATGCTTCTGAAAATACTGTGGGAGGAGAATAAAATGCTCCTTTATAATTTTACTCTATACAAAGCAAGAAAGTTCCCTCCCAAACTTTTGCAGACGACAAATTAAATGCAGCTAAAATGATTGGAATCATTTTTGCAAAGGCAGAAAACATTCTTGGAAGACAAGAAAATGCTCCTTTTGAACATATTAAAAAGTAAATCTTTGCAGTTCTAGAGCCATAGGAATGATTAACCCTTTACACCATAAGGCATTTCTATGGTATCTCTAATTCACCCTAAATAACAGCAGGGATGAAACCGTTTTTTATGTGTATTGGACACCTTTTGATAGCAAAGAAAACATTGTGGCAAAAGGTGAAATTCCTCATCACTAGCAATTTCACCTTTTGCCACAATGTTTTCCAAAGGCTCCTACAAGCAATGCGTAGAAACAAGTATCTATGGAGAAAAGGGTTAACACTAATTCCTTCTAATGCTATACTAACAATACAGTTGATATTATGAGTAATCATTCTTGAAACTACACAAGAGTTATTTCTTGGTGTTTATGTTTGAATATAAAATAATGAACATTTTGGTCTTGATTTACAATATCCATAAAAATATCTGATCATGAGCTATGTGGTCAAGGGGTAATTTCTATCAATAAATAAGAGCAGTCAGAGATGGTTTATGCTCCCAGAACAAGTACTTGTCATAAAATGTATGAAATTAATATAAATTCACTTCTTTTATCCTAAGAGGAGCTCTTCATGCCCCCAAAAATTCAAGTGAAAAGGCAATTACTATCTTAGTTATATTCCCAATTTTAGAGAAAAACAATTTTTTGCATGAAGCCTCCTTTTTCCGTGACGCAGCCTGTAATTGAGAAACCGGGAAAGAGGTATTTTACATGAAGCCCCCTTTTTCTGTGACACAGCCTAAAATTGAGAAACCGGGGAAGAGGTATCTGGGCAATATTCCAACCAGTTCAGATTTGAAATTTCATGAACTTTTGAGCACTAATATAGGAGACATTAGTGAAAAACAATTTTCTACATGAAGTCCACTTTTTCTATGACACAGTCTCAAACTAAGAAACTGGGAAAGAGGTATTTGTGCATTGTTCTAAGGAGTTCAGATATGAAGCTTCATAAAATTTGGTCCAGGGGATGTGCAAAAATGGCTTCGGACGGACAGACGGACGTACACACGGCGTGCTCCCTCGAAATGTTTATGGGAGCATAATAAAATAGTTCAACAAAGATACTCAATAGGACTGATTATTATGTAGACATTTTTACCTATTGCCACCAAATCCCATTCCCAATCTTTCGAACTGAGCTGCTTTATTAGGGTCAGAATGCTTGAGTTTTTCTTCCTGCTTTTTCCGCTCTATACTCATGTCCTTGTATGCAAGTCGCATGCTTGCTCTGAAAATGTATTGGTAACAATATAGAAAACCACTAAATTGAATGCAGTATTCAAGCCAGTGCTCATGTCTATCAAACTTAAATTTGTGCTCATACCAACTTCTGCTGAACCCTTTACCAAATAAACAATTTTAGACTCTTCCATATTCAAAGCACCTGCGGACAGTAATTAAATAAAACTTGTTCTTACAAGTTGCACATCTCTGATAAGGTAGAAAACATTGTGGAAAAAGAAGTTGCTTGTTATGACCAATTTCCCCTTTTCCCACATAATTTTAAAAAACCTTCTACACCAAGGCCATGAAAACTAAAAGGTCCAGTAAATGACGAACTATCAAAGCAGGTTTCATAACACATTTAAATTTAAATCATACTATTTTAAAGTATGGAAAATATAGTGGAGATGACAGTCTGTTATCATTTGGTGGGGTAATATATTAGTCCCTGGCAGGAAAAAGATTTTAAAATCAGGCCAAAAATAAACAAAAACGACGCAGCTACTTGGCAGGATTTAACCTAGTTTTAAAATTAATTTCTCTGTTAGGGACTAACACTTGGACCACTGTACAATAACATCTTGTCATCTTCACAACAATTTCCACACTTCTACATGGTATGATATAAATTCAAATGCATTTTTAACACCCACTTTGTTTACATTTGGCCTTTACTGTCACTTTAAATGATTGGACTGTCTGAACTCTGTATAGTTTTGAAATACCATGCTCTGCTGACATGAACATGAGAAAAGTCCCAGGAGTGCCTATCCCAGCTTCATTTGCACCTTATCTGACAAAATAAAGATCTTTTTACCAAGATGATGAATTATACTTACAAAAATTTAATAATGAGCTATTTCAGTAACTGTAATGATAATTTCTAAGTTGCCTGTAAAAGGTAAGAATTTCTCCCCTGGTAACCAACATTTTCCCTTTTTCCCATAATGATTTCTACTCTTCTAAAATCAAGTTTCAATTTTTGAGGCACATTTATTTTCTTTGTGGTCTGCAAATACTTTCAACTTTGATGGTAAAGGGTTGATAAATGAAACAAAAGCTTTCAGCAGAGCAGGGCATATACGCCCTAAGGGCTTGTCAGTGAAATGAGTTAAAATGAGGGATGGGCCATTTGGAAGTTACTGTCTTTATAAAAATTCAAACTGAAAATTAACAAAGGGCAATAACTCAGAAAGATGAAGGTGGCAGAGTTATGGTTCATGTGCACTGCACTTTTCCATAATGTGTCCTATCAGTGTATGAAGTTCCAAGTTTATAGCTTTTATAGTTTGGAAGTTATGACCTGGACAAAAATTCAAAGTAAATATTAACAAAGGGTAATAAAAAAAAGCAGAGTTATGGTTTTTATGCACTGCACTTCTCCATAATGTGTTCTATCAGTCTATGTAGTTTCAAATTGATACCTTTTATGGTATGGACATTATGGCCTGAACAAAAATTCAAAGTGAAAAGTTGGTTATTTCAGAAATCAAGGGCATATAATTTTAGAATGCAAACAGTGATCAAAATTCTAAGAATCAGATGCACAACTAGACATTATGGAGATTCATTGTGGCAAGTTTCAAATAATTCCGATGGCAACTGTTGGAGGAGTAGCGCACACAAGAAATTGCTAACAGACAGATGGACAGACAGACTGGGGACTGGGAGTATAACATGATACGATCCTTCGAGCATATAAAAAGTAATTTGTGGATACTAACAGTTGTTTTTCTTGTTCTTCTTTAGACTTTGCCTCTTGTGCCTTCTGTGTGGCAACCATAGTTTCTCTCTCTTTGTCCCTCAGCTCTGCTTCATTCTCCAACTGTTTGAAATCTGTTTTAACTTTCTGAGCACCAAATCCACTCTTCTAAAATATCAGAGAGTACATTTCTCAAATGCAAACTTTGTAGAAAAGGAGAATTAGACAATTTCTCTATATGCATTATTCTCTGCTGACAACTTTGTTCCTACACCATTCTTACAACCAGTCATTGTAGAGGCTCCATCTGACTTGAGGGCCGTTACTTTTAGCATATGTATCCAAGGCTCCTTGAAGGCTTCCTTTAATTTTGCTGTTAATCCATCAGCACTCCTGTCAGTTATATCATAGTCCCCAATGAAAAGGATGTTTGTTTATATTACTGTTTATGATAGTGCAATAGAGAATTAGTTTTCTGGTATTTTAGATATCAGAAGTCTCATCACAAGAAACTGACAAAAAAATCACTGTCAGAAATTTGTATGTAAATGCAGGATTGAATCTCCTCAGTAATAGCCTCTGCAAACCTTAACCCTTTACCCCATAAGGCATTTCTATGGCATCTCTAAATGACCCTAAATAACAGCAAGGATAAAGCCTTTTTTTATGTGTATATGACACCTTTTGAAAACGTAGAAAACACTGTGACAAAAGGTGAAATTGCTCGTCACGAGCAATTTCATCTTTTGTCACAATGTTTTCCAAAGTCTCCTACAAGCAATGCTTAAAAATGAGTATCTGTGGAGTAAAGGGTTAAGCAGATTTTTATACTTTACAGCCAGAGCCTTTAACAGATTAATCACAACCATCATATTCCATGAAGTTTAATAGGGATTCATATTTTGGTATGGCGAGTTCTTCCTTCGCAATGTAATAATTGTTTTCAAAAGTTTGATGACAATGTCATCTTTTTCATTCAAGGATTTTTCAATAGCAATTGTCATTGAATTTTTAAGTTGTAAAGTCAAAAGAGCACGCTTAAGCCTGGACAGAGTACTTGTCTGCAGATTACTACGACCCTTTTTTACTAACTAAAGGGTTCGAATGATGTAGAGCAGATGTTCTACAAACTTTACATTTCATGTACTCAATGGAATTGCCCACTCTTTGCCAAGTGAATTTACCAAACTAATCTTTCTCGAATTTTCTGCTTTTCTGTTTATGTTTTAAGGATGGTTCATTTTGAGTGGAAATTTCAGAAATCTTGCTTTTGTCAGTCTTACTTTACTCTCAGAGTTCAAAAAGCCGCTCAGTCTGAGGTGACGACGTTTACATGCCATAACGTGACAGACTGCTAAACAGAATATTGCAATACACTATGCAACAATACTTGGGAACTAGAGGCGCTTGAGCACCTGTATCGCTCCACAGGCCTGATTTTTCTGTGACGGTGAAGAGAAGTTTTTAACAATTACCATTCATTCCTGCATTTTAGGTCACTAAAAAAAAAAAAGCTATGAAAAACATTGTGAGAAAAGAAGAAAATAATAGTAACCTGCATTTTCTTATTTTTACACAATAATTTCTACCCTTTTTGATACAAGTTTTACTAATTTGAAGATTTATCATGTTGTCTGCAACATCTTTCAATTATGACCAGTTATAAAAATTTTGTCTTCTGGTTATAGTTAACTCATTACCAAATGACAACATTTTAGGGTTGTCCAAATGGAAAGCATTTGCATATGAAAAAATAAAAGTGACTGAAAATTTGAAAGTTTTGTGAAGGGTAGATAACATTGTGGGAAAAGGAGAAAATGCTGGTTACCAGCATTTTCTCCTTTTCCCACAATGTTTTCTAAAGTCTTCTTTGTCAGGGACGTCAAAAGTAGGGACTGTGTGGTAATGGGTTAAAAAGGGTCTTGTTACAAACCATTTTGGGTGGGGAAACATCAAAATATAGAAAATATGTATTGTGGCAATTGTTTTATTGAAGTTACAGGTTCAGTTTGATTGGATAACAAAATGCCTTTTCTTTGTACTAGGTCCCCAGTAGGCCAACAAACCTTTACCAGAACTAATCAAAGTGCAGAGGTTCTCTTGTTTTATATGAAAAGGATTATAGATTATGTAAAGCAACCATCTTTAACTCTTTACCAAACGACAAAATTTGGGATGTGACCAAACTGAAAGCATATGCAGACAACAAATTAATCATTGATGAAATGATGATTTCTCTCTTTGATAGAGAAGAAAACACTGAAGGAAAAGGAGAAAATACTGATTACCAGCATTTTCTCCTTTTCCAAGAGTGTTTTCCAAAAACTTCTTCTTTAGGGTCGTTAAAAGTCAGGATTGTATGGTAAAGACTTACCACCATAGGAACTAACCTGCAATACAACAATGAAATCAAAACGAATAGTTTGAGAGATGAAATTTTTCAAAGATTTTACTGTATACCATAAAAGGAAAATGAGTCTCCCATAAAAGCCATGTTTTTTTACAGATCTTTTTTTTTTAAATTTGGTAAAAATCCAGTCAATAGTTTCTGCGGAGAAGTTTTTTAAAGAAAAAGTTTACGGACGCACGCATGGACAAACGGACGGATGGACGACGGACACAACGCCATGACAATAGCTCGCTGGCCTTCAGCCAGTGGAGCTAAAAATCGAGAAGAAGTCTCCTAATGTTACAAAAAAGACTGGTCAACAATACTGATGCTAAACTATACCCGACTTCTATCAGCAAAAATCAATACACAGTCCATGATTCTCTCTATCCAATATTACAGGACAGAATGGATTACTGGATGTGTCTGGCAATGAAAAGTGACACGAGTATTGAGAAATGGAGCACCCCTGATTATGTGACATACAGCCCACACTTTGGCAATTTTTAGGGGACATTATCAAACAAGAGGACCATGATGGTCCTATATCGCTCACCTGAGTACCAAGCAGCAAAGGTCTACAATAAAGATAAATACCAAATATCAAGGTTCAAGGCTAAATGATAATGAAACAAGAGCAGCGATTTGTCACAATTTGACTTGCGACTTTGAAGTTCCATTCAAGACAAGCAAGAAATACTGTAAGAATGAAGATCAATGTGGAATTACATGAAGTTCGCACTACGTAGAGTTATTGTTCTTGCGCATTGTACTCTGTAATACTGCAACAAACATGCATACCAAGTTTGAAGTCGTTCTGACTTGAGATGACAAACTTATATTCCAGACAGGCACAAAATGCTGTAAAAATGACATTAAAATGGAAATAACTCGACAGCACGAATTAGAGCTACAATTCTTGTGCACTGCACTTCCAAATATTGCACCAAATAATCATACCCAATTTCAAGTCATTCCTACTTAAGATGACAAAGTTTTGCTCCGGACAAGCAAGAAATGCTATGAAAATGAAGTTCAAAGGGGAAATAACTCAAAATTCAAGCTAGGAAGAGTTATGGTTCTTGTGCACTGCACTCCATAAATATACAACGATCATGCATATCAAATTTGAAGATGTTCAGGCTATAGATGACAAAGTTATATTCCAGACGAGCAGAAAATGCTGTATAAATGATAATCAAAGGGAAATAACTTACAGACAGTATAAGGTAGAGTTATGGATCTTTCACATTGCACTCTGCATTATTGCAACAAACACAAATGTCAAGTTTCAAGTCAATCAGACTGGAGATGACAAAGTTATGCTCTGGATTAAGAACTATTATAAAGAACTTTCTAATTCAAGGGCAAATAACTCCAGTTGTTTGCCTCCGATTACACCCATAATTAAACTCATCCAAGATCTTATGGTCATATATATTTTGATAAAGTTTGGTGCTGATTGGTAGATATTTATAGATGCTAGAGTGTAAACAAAGTGAAATACAGCAATTTTTCTAATTCAAGGGCGAATAACTCCAGATGTTCTAATCCGATTAGACCCAAAATCGAACTCATCCGAGATCTTATGGTCATATATACTTTGACCAAGTTTGGTGCTGATTGGTTGATATTTGTAGATACTAGAGTGTAAACAAAGTGAAATACAGCAATTTTTCTAATTCAAGGGCAAATAACTCAGATGTTCTGGTCCGATTAGACCCAAAATCGAACTCATCCAAGATCTTATTGTCATATATACTTTGACCAAGTTTGGTGCTGATTGGTTGATATTTGTAGATGCTAGAGTGTAAACAAAATGAAATACAGCAATTTTTCTAATTCAAGGGCAAATAACTCCAGATATTCTGGTCCGATTAGACCCAAAATTGAACCCATCCGAGGTCTTATGGTCATATATACTTTGACCAAGTTTGGTGCTGATTGGTTGATATTTGTAGATGCTAGAGTGTAAACAAAGTGAAATACAGCAATTTTTCTAATTCAAGGGCAAATAACTCCAGATGTTCTGGTCCGATAAGACTCAAAATCGAACTCATCCGAGATCTTATGGTCATATATACTTTGACCAAGTTTGGTGCTGATTGCTTGATATTTGTAGATGCTAGAGTGTAAACAAGAAAATGTGAACGGACGGACGACGGACGGACGGACGGACGACGGACGCCGACGGACGGTGAGTGATCACAATAGCTCACTCTGAGCACTTCGTGCTCAGGTGAGCTAAAAAGTTGTTGGAATCCTGTGATGGCACAGCCTAGGCACAACACTGTCTTAGTCCCCTGCAGGTAGTGAACAATTGGCCTGAATTTGTAGTGTATCTTTAGTGATGTGAGTGTTATCACAAAATGTTGGGAGTTTTGCAGGATGACATTGAGGAAAACAAGGCAATGGCTATACCCAATTTTTCTCCTTGAAAAGCGTCAAGCTAAAAAAAAGGTAGATATGGAAGAAAGGCATCAACAAAAATCATATCTACTTACCCCTTTCTTAGCACCAGCCTTCTTGGCCCCTATAAGGGATTTTCTTGGCTCTGCTTTGGCACTAGCCTCTGTTGGTGACATACTTAAGGCAAGATCAACATTAGGACCTTCTCCATTTCCCACGGAATCATCTTCAATTTTACGAGTCAGGCTTCCATTTTCTATTGGCACAGGATCCGATGAAAGTTTCTGATTTTCTTCCACAGGTATATTGGACTGTGGTTCCCTGTCTAGTATAGCATCTTCATGCTGGGCAAAGAAGTCCACTTCCTTGGCCTCTGGCGAGCTAGGATCCACATGTGCATCTATGTGTAACTGTAGGGATAAAAAAATAAAATTTGTCAACAAAGCACTATATGTGGCGCCACTGCTTGGCTGCAGTTGTTTAATTTTCAGTACAAATTTTAAGTAGAAATAGGGGCATAACTGTGTCAACAAGAGCTTCGCAAAGCAGCACATATGCCTGAATGGGCTTCTCAATGAAATGGGTTAAAATCTAAAACACCCGCATATATCCAAATTCTGAAAGTCACATGCACAACTACAGATCATAGATTCATTGTGCTAAGTTTGAACTTATTCCAATGAAAAATCTAGGAGAAGTTGCGCACACAAGAAATTGCTAATGAATGGAATGACAGAGAGACAGATGGACGACTGGGGCCATAACATATTAATACAACGCTTTGGGCATATAAAAATCCTAGGATGGTTACCTGCTCTTGTTGTATGGACAACCCTTTTGATTGTTGACAACTTGTCGAAGGTTTCCTATCCTTTCACAGAAACATTCATTCATTCTAATCAAATTTACAGGTAATTTTCTTCCTGCAAATGTTGTAAATATTAGCAAGTTAAAATTTGTAATTTTGTAAGAAAATTTAGCCAGCCATGCCTCTGTCCAATTAACTTTTTTCATGTTTCAAGCAGTTACAGCTCTTGAAGAAAGTGCAGATTAAAATCAGATTACACCATACAGATTCTGATCTTAGATCTAAATTTTGAACTATACACTAACATATTCTGCCAAATACAGCTGTAGTTTTGTGATATTTGAGTCATCCCTACTAACTAGAAATATCCAATATGTACATGCATTAACTCTTCACTAAACAACAAAATTTTAGACTGGTACTAATTGAAAGCATTTGCAGATGACCAAATAATGTGATTTAAAAATTAATTTTTTTCTTTTTGGATGGGTGGAAGACCTTGAGGGAAAAGGAGAAAATGCTAATGACCAACATTTTCTCCTTTTCCAACAATGCTTTCAAAATCCTTCTTCTTCAGGCCTCCTAAAATCTGGTAGATGGATAAGCTGCTTTCAACAACAATTTTACTATGCTCTCTATGGTTCTATACTGTTTGATAACTTGTGAGACATTTTTTGCCATATAACTCTGTGGTGAATAAAAAAAGTTTTTGTTTGAATTTGAGATCAAGAAAATATAATCCTGAAAGGCATCATTAACATACATGTATGCAGCTTTAGATATTTAACACATCATGCTTTCTTTGACCAATAACAAAACTTGACAGATTAAAATTCATAGAATCTGCATACAACAATTTCAATACAATGCAAATGATGGATTTTTTTCTTCGAATACATAGAAAATATTGTGGGAAAAGGATAAAATACTGTGTACCATGTTAACAAAAAGGCTCTTTCCTCAGGGTGGTTAAAACTTAGGACTGGATGGTAAAGGGTTGTACACTTAACGGATCAGTTCTTAACCCATTACCAAATGACAAGATTTTAGGTTTGTCCAAACTGAAAGGAATTGCAGATGACAAAATAAAAGTGACTGAAAATTTCAAATTTGTTTTGTGAAGGATAGAAAACATTGTGGGAAAAGGAGAAAATGCTGGTTACCAGCATTTTCTTCTTTTCCCACAATGTTTTCTAAAGGCTTCTTTCTCAGGGGCATCAAAAGTAGGGATTGTGTGGTAATGGGTTAAACAAGTAATATTTGTCATGATTATGCTACAGATACTTGTATCTTTTTTTCACGTGAAGTCAATTAAAGAAAAAGACCCTGATACGGACAAACAGGAGGTGAAGGGGTCAAAGGTAACAGGTGAATTGGGAAATTCAACACAAGTAACTGTAAATATACAAACACTTATACAAACTCAAGAACAGGGAAGATAATTGTTTTCTTTGGTTTAACTCTAAATGACAAAACTTCAGACTGGTCTAAATTTAAAAGATTTGCAGACAACAAAATGTGACTCAAAAAGACCTTTGTTTTGGTAAGGGTGGAAAACATTGTTGGTAAAGGAACAAGCGCTACTTACCAGCATTTTTTCCTTTCCCCACATTATTTTTAAAAGGATTCTTTCTAAGGATCATTACAACTCGAGATTATGTGGTAAAAGGTTTTAAACTATTACATATACTAAGACAAACTTTGACCAGACCACTTTGAAAACATCCATTATATGGGGATTATCTACATGATGTAGAGTCTAAAAGATTTAAAAACAGTGTGGCAACAGAAAAAGATCCCTATGTCACAGTGTTTCAAAAATGGAAAGTCTGCTGTTAGAGAAAAAAAACGTCTACCACAGGATGTAACAAGTTCACCCTTTACCATACAATTCAGACTTTTTTACAACACCCTGGAAGGACGCTTATGAAAACATTATGGGAAATGAGAAAATGCTGGTAGCTAGGATTTCCTCCTTTTCCTACAATGTTTTCTACTCTTTCTCCAACAAATTTCATCATTTGAGTCATGTTAAATTCCTCTTCAACCAATACTTTCAATATAGACAAGTCTAAAATTATGTCAAGTAGTTAAGCATGAAATCATAATGACTCTGGGAAACCCCAATTGGTGTACTTCAATAAATTAAGATGGTGCTTAACCCTTTCCCAAACGACAAATTTTGGACCAGACCAAGTTGAAAGCATTTTGCAGATGATAAATTAACAGTTGCTAAAAAGATGATTTTTCTATATGACATGGTAGAAAACATTGTGGGAAAAGGAGAAAATGCTGGTAACCAGTATTTTCTCCTTTTCCCACAATGTTTTCAAAAGGCTTCTATCCCTGACTCATAAAAACCAGGGATTGTTTGGGAAAGAGTTAAAAGGTCATAATTATCTCCTATCACAGATTTCTGACAGATTGCGAAGAGCAAACAGACAAATTCTTAATCCCAGATACATAGTATTTTCCCTCCTTCCAAGCAGATATTATATCAAGTATAAATACAAATGTCCAGAGCATATAAATAGTATAATGTTAATATAATATATAAAACTCATATGGCCACCAGGCCAGTGCGGAAGATAAAATCATGTGATGTTCTATTTTAGTTTTACCTTGTTTACACATATATTTATATATATATGTATATTTATCGTAAAACAAGTTCTAACACGTCCATCCCTCTCCTTGACTGCTCCCTGGAACTGTAACCAGTACTTGAGCCATGATGTAGGTATATGTTGTTGCAAAGGTTGACCTTGCTCATGAGATTCGAACAAGGAACCGTTGAAATGAAAAGATGACACTCTTCTCCTACACCACTGTCTCTCACTTGGAAGGTGATGAACTACCTACAAGTCAATTCCTGAATGCAAGCAAAAATAATCTGCTATCTTGATTTGTTTGTGCTTGTCCGTTTATTAATCATTCTCTTGATGTAAATATCTTGTCTGGTTCAAATTGTGTTTTAAGAGAGGAAAACTGGCTATTTATGTTACTTTACTGTGATATGATAATTTCAAACCTAAAATCAAAACTAAACGAAGCAAACACAACAAAACCTATGAACATGTTTTTCCCAATTATAAAGCAGGAAGAACTACCCACTTCTCTAACCTTCTTTTTCACATCAATGCAAATCTTGGCATCTGTCTAATCAATCAAAATAAGAGAAAATATTTTTTTTATGAATCTTGTTCAAAAAAAGAACCGTTACAAAAGTTTTCTTTTGTTAATTTTTTTCTTTGCCAGAATTTTTGACTCATGACAAATAAATCGTGAATGCAGGATTTCTTTGTTGGACCATTTTGAGCAAAAGCACAAAAACAACTACTTCTGTCTTATACATATATAAATATGCAACAATTATGAAGAAAACTTGTGATATAGCCAATAGGAAGATTCTATGGTAACTCTTTACCAAACAACAAAATTCTAGACTGGTCCAAATTGAAAGCATTTACAGACAACAAAATAAATGACTCAAAAATTTGAATTTCTTTCAAGCAGGGTACAAACATTGTGGAAAAAGGAGAAAATGCTGGTTGCCAGCATTTTCTCCTTTTCCCACAATGCTTTCTATTTAATTGCACAATTTTCTTTCCAAGCCACAGGCCGCTTTCCCAAATAATCATCGGAAATGATGGTTAGTGGCGAGAAAGGAATGAATCCTGTCGTGGTGACTGGAGAGGAATGAATTCTGTCTCAACAACTATCATCAATCCTCACAAAGAAATTGGCTGAGCCCGGGTTTGTGGCCAGGGATCGAACCCTGGAGTGGACCCCTATAGTCTTAAGTCCTGCACACTACTGACTGTGCTTTCAGGGGCTTAGCAGCAAGAGGAAGGGCCTAACATTCCTGAAATTACTGTATCCCTCCCAAATTTCTTACAAAAAAGTTTATCATCTACAGTATCAGCAAAGCAGTATACTGTTAACACAAAAAAATGCAGTGGTCAGAAGTCACAATACGCCACAGAGATTATATTTGTACTTGAAAAAAGTAAAGCTGTGTAAAAACTGAGGTTGTGGTTTTGCTAAAATGTTAGTTACGTATTATTAAATTACCTTTATATCATAATTTCTCAAACTGACGTTTACAACTGTGTACAAGATAAAATTTGTCCTTTAACTCTTTAATAACAATACAGACCTGTCTAGATTAAGAAAGTTGCATGTGACAATTTAGATGTTGCTTAAATGATCATTTTGGTCTTTGATAGGGTAGACAGCATTGTGGGAAAGGGAGCTAATGCTGGAAAACAGCATTTTTTTCCTCTTCTCACTACGTTTTCAATAGACCTCTTCCACAATGTTTTTAAAACTCAAGATTGTGTTGGAAACAGTTAACCCATTACCACACAATCCCTACTTTTGACGACCCTGAGAAAGAAGCCTGTAGAAAACTTTGTGGGAAAAGGAGAAAATACTGGTAACTAGCATTTTCTCCTTTTCCCACAATGTTTTCTACCCTTCACAAAACAAATTTCAAATTTTTAGTCACTTTCATTTTGTCATCTGCAATGCTTTCAATTTGGACAAGCCTAAAATATTGTCGTTTGGTAATGGGTTAACACTGAAAACCTACCTTTGAGCCATGCAGTCTCATAGCTTGTGTTGCAAGTGAATGAAGTTTGTCTTTGTACATACTAGCAGCTCGGCTGTGGTACTTCTGTTGGGCATCTTTGGTTGTACAACCATGTTGGCGGAAAAATGCAATCTATTAAAGAATGAACAATTAAATTATGTCATGAAAGATCCTTTTTTAAGGCTAAGAAAAACATCACAAACATAAAGGCACAAAAAACAATTAGAAATAATGTGAAAAAGTTGCCATGACAGCATTTAGAAAGTATGGTTACAACTTCGTAAAAACTTTGCTGAAGACGCAATTAATTGAAATAATTAAACATCCTCATCAGGAACACAATTCAACATACCTGATAACCATAAGTTAAAGGAAACAACCTGCAAATCATTACAAGTGATAGACAAAAATTTGAAGGATCGATTTATTGATAACTAATGTTATGAAAAACGTTGTAGGAGTAAAATTGCTACTGCATATGACAGCCAACTGTCCCTCTCCCTGCGATGATGTTTTTGAAACATGTCTACTGCAGGGTAATAAATGTTTACCATACAATTCCCAGTTTTAGTGACCCTGAAGCAGAGGTCATTTGAGAACATTTTAGGAAAAGAAGAAAATGCTTGTAATTTGGATTTGTCCCTTTACTTGACTGATATCATTAAAATTTTGACATTTTGTAAACAGACAGAGGGCTGTATTTGCAGGGTAATTGTAGGTAGAACAATACTTACAGCATTTGCATTTCCACCAACTTGCATTGCTCGCAACTGAAACCATGTCCAACTTGTATCTAGCTGTGTTGACCTTATAAACGTCACATGAACACCCAGCGACCTGTGCACCGCTGAACAATCAATGCACAAAAACACTCCATAGGTTACACTAGCCCATGTTGGATTACTGCTTCCACAGTCAAAGCATTGCTGAAAGGAGAAAACAAAATGCTTGTTGTTTACCAAATCCAAGTGGTTTTCATAACACCTGTCGAGTTATCTCCTAGCAAAATCTGTCTAATATTCCATCGGCAATGAAAAAATATATGCAAAAAAACAACATTAAATATTTTCAAACTCTTCTGGAATAGGAAACTGGGTATTTTATGGGCTAATTGGCAAAATCAAAATATGTGCCTTTCAAACTATTTTGACTAACTCATCAACATCAACAGTGATAATATTTGCCAAAGTAAAACGTAACACAGTCCTTCAGTACCGGTAATCATCCACAGTGAGGTTGAATGACCGCTTAGCTCTTTACCAAACAAAAAATTTTTTGGACTGTACCAAATTCAAAGCACCTGCAGACAACATTAAATCGTAGTAATATGATGATTTCTGACTTTGATAGGGTTGAAAATGTTGTGGGAAAAGGAGAAAATGCTGGTTACCAGCATTTTCTCCTTTTCCCACAATATTTTCTATAGGCTTCTTTCTCAGGGTCATTTAAAGCCAGGATTGTGTTGTAAAGAGTTAACCTGTTGTAGGCTAAATAAAGCATGCACAGATGATGAAAATCAGGAATTAAAACAGCTTTTTTTTTTTTTCAAAAATCTTTTCAATGAATAAGAATTGCATAAAAAGCATCCATCAATCTGCCAATTCAACGTGAGGAATCTGAGTCAAGTTGGCCTCGAGTCAAGTCCGCCCGAGTCAACTTGGACGGGTTAACTCTGCCTTATACATTAAAATGTATCTGGGAGTGTGTTGATAGCAAATTTATATAGAAAGATAGATGAAATAGGAAGAATACTTATTTGTGTTATATTCGCTCTACTTTCACCAGATATGTTCATCCATTTTCTTCTTTCATTCTTGATTTTGAGGGATTGACATGCGACGTCTTTAACCATTTATTACTGTTGCAGTTAATTCTACAGGTTCTGCATTTTGCTCTTTCTTTCTTGAACAATAATGATTGCTTTAATTGTCGCTCTGTTTTTTCATGTGTCAAAAATTTATTTACAGAGATTAGCCAATGTCTTTAATCAACTTGATCATAAGTACATGCTTGCCAAATCATTGAATACGAAAAAATGTTTATGAATAATCGCTGAACTTCTTGTCCATTTGTAATTGAACACTCTTTCCGCCACATTTTATCAACTACTTAAACATTATACCACCTCGGAATCACATATTATTACCTAAAACATATCAATTTAAATTATTTACATATCTGATATCCCATTTTGCCCTATGGAATGTTAACGGGCGAAGTTGACCCAGCCAAGTTGACCCGAGGCTGAGTTGACTCAGAGGCCGAGTTGGTACCAGGCCAAATTAACCCACTTCCTAATACAGATTACTGTCCCCAAAGGCAATGTTACTTTCTGACTGGTTGCCTCTAGGTACAGAGACAAAATCAGTTTAAAGTTCCACACAGATTTTGTGCTCAAGTTTGAACTCTTATAATTTCACAAATAGAACACAAAACTAGGATTTAAACATACCTGTTGCTTGTGTATTCAATATTCCATTTGAAATACAAATACTTTCATATTAAATGCTAAAAGCGAGGAAAAAAAAAAAGTATTTCATCAATTACTCAAGTTGTTTACGTTCCCGCAAACATATAGAATGTCCGCCACACACAGTAAATTTCTTCGGTAATTTTTCGGAAAAAAACATGTTACAAACGACTTCTACAAGCTCTTTGTATAATGAATGGTTCAACAATTTGTTTTTGGTCAAATTTATTACTTAAAGTTAATTGCATTTCGCTGCAATACAGATAAACCCACAAAACAGAAAGTCAGTATAGCATTCTATATTTGCTCCTGGAAAATTTACGACAGACTTGAGATGGTAAGGTGTACAGTAAATGTCCAAATATGAAAAAGATCACCGGGGCATCTCATTATTGAGACTAACCCGCTTCCAACGTGAGCTGCCAAAAGTAATCTAGCTTCAAAAATAACAATTGCCATCGTTACTACAGGAATAGAAGATAAGAGCAATCAAAAAATGTCATTCATTTACTTCAAAAAAGTTAATTTAAAGAAAAATAATACTGTCAAAACAAAAATCTCGTTTTGAGATGTCACGTCATGTTCCACACGTCAACCAAATAGTGAAATACTGCTCTACACTTCATGACCGGTCCGTGTTTGTTCTCATTCTGGACAGAAACTGTCTATTTTTTAAACTTCAAGCTACTAATTGCATGTAAAACTACCAAATGAATAAAGAAAACTGTACTTTATTTGTGGGTATAGACCGTAAACGCTTAAAGATTGTTTGTATATCAGACTTCGTCGGAACATCTGCCATTTTGGTGACGTTTTTCTGTAAGTCACATGACTTAAACCGTACTTTACGGGTTCGCTAGCCATACCAAGGAAAGTGAGGCGAACTTCCCGTATAAAATTTGTCACGAAAGGAAATCTGTCCTAAAAGCACTTGTGGGAAAAAAAAAACTTGGAATTCTATAAATTTATCGAATTCAAGTTTCAGATTCCATTTCTTTTCTAAACAGTAAGAAATATAAATAATTTATAAAAAAAGACATTCCATTTATTGGCCGAAACAGAAAACCTTTATATTTAGATTAGTTGATGATTGGTTACCGAAGACGAAGATCAGACTGTACAGATATCTGTGCTTCTGTCTTCATAACTCTTTCTAGCCTATCAACAAACTTTAAAGGCCCAGTAGAAGCCAATATATCAAAGCAGGTGTTTAGTCTAAATATAATAATTAGAAATGATCGACTAATGTGTCATTTTGAAAATAACAAATTATTCATAGACAGCCAGCACGGATTCCGTAAAGGCAGATCATATATGACACAATTGACAGAAGTTATGGACTATGTAACCAGAGAGGTAGACAATAATAATAGTGTTGATATGATATATTTGGACTGTCAGAAAGCTTTTGATACAGTATATAATAACTAAACTTTAAAAAGCTTATGGAATTGAAGGCAATCTCCTTCGATGGATACAAGATTTTCTACACTGTAGAAAACAAAGAGTAATGTTTTATTGCCAGAACTAGTTTAACCCTTTCCCAAACAATAATTTTGGACTCTTCCAAACCGAAAGAGTTTGCAGACGACAATTTTAGATTTGGACAAAATGGCAAAAAGTTCTTAAAAAGGGTAGAAAACACTGTTACGAGCAATTTCTCCTTTTCCCATCGTGTTTTCAAAAGACTTTTACTGCAGACACGTTAAAACCAGGGCTTGTTTGGGAAAGGGTTAAATATACGTACCATACCTGTTACCTGTTTCTTGAAATCGTCTATAGGCAATTGCCTCTTGGATTCATTTCTTTGAATTTGTCCGCAGTCCCCGCTTCCAATCTGTAACACTCAGGATTGAACTTCACAGGATTATTTCTCCACACTTTTTTAAAATACTTTTAAAACTATTTACACTATTAGCATTCACCAGCTCCTCAGGCAGTTTACTCCAAGATGTAATAACACGTATTGAGAAGGTGTTCTGTCTTTGTTTTACAGTGTGGCTTAAAAATTTTAAAATTATGCCCTCTGGTTGATAAAATATTGGTTGGATACAGCTTGAAAATTTTCTTTTTATCTATTTTATCAATATTCTTGAACAAATGTTAACACTGTGACAAGCAAAAACGGCAAATTGAAATCGCCTTTTGGTACAAATTATCTGTCTATGGAAGAGCGAGAAGACCCTTGGGTAATATCTTCGGTATTCTAAATTCCCTACACTTTATATTGGCTAGCTAAGCTCCTGCCGATTATCGCGTCAAGTCTTTCCATCTGTACTGGACGGTTACAATAGGGATAGTATCCTGTAGATATAAGATTCCCGTACGTTACGGGGAGAGATTCTACAACATGTTCAACTTACATTATGGCAACACTTTGAAATTACTTGCCACGCTCATTTACAATTTATCAAATGTATACGATGTGGAAAGACCCATTCTACCTTCCGTACTAATAATTGAAAATAAAAGACTATTTCCCGTTTTCTCTGGGTGCTCTGGGTGGTATCAAGACAGTTCTCCGACAAGACAGTTCCCCGACAAAGGGTTTCAGTTCCCCGATAGAAGACAGTAAAACGTACTAATAGTTAATTGAGAAATAAGTTCTTAAATTTATATTAAAGGTGGGTATTTAGAATTTTCACATCACACCAAATCAAAAAATATATATGTCACTGAAATTTATATGAGAAAACAATACAAATCATCAGTAATTAAGAATCATAAAATTACAAAAAAATTTTTTTTTGGTGGTATTCCTTAAAAAGGCTACGTAGCCTCTTAAGCTATTTTTAGATTTCCCGCAAAAAAAAAAAAAAAAAAAGCATTGTGGGAATGTTAAGTGACTTGCACGTGACTTATGACTCTTAAACTCCATAACATAACAAACATTTAATTATTTTCCATAATGTCTAGAACTTTGGATGCTATGTTTGAAGCTTTGTCTGTATATTTCCCGTATGTAAATGAGCGAGTTCCTCATGTAAAAATAGACCGTGTCTCCCTTCAGTGTCGACCTGGGCTGTAGTAAATCTCTAATTTATCTGGCTGTCATATGGTTTTCGACTACTGGGGTTTAATGAATGAAAATTATAAGGCTTTGGGAGTACGAGGATGATTTTTTTTGTATTTTTTGTAAAATTTTGACCCAAAATCTGAAGGGCCACCTTTAATCTCTCTCGATTCTGAAAACAGTTCTCTGACAATTCTTGATGACAGTTCCCGACACTTTTGCTATTAGTTGACTCAATATTTTTTAACATTTTTTTTTTTAATCAATCTATATCTCTCACAGATGGTGTTAACAGGACAAGTGATAAACTGACTTAATTGCTATTGACTAACTACACATGTACATTTCATTTTTCGATGAATCACCAGCGTACGTCCACTTCAATGTAACTGAATAATATTTTGTAATTTTAAGAATAACAATACAGGTTAATCCTAGCATTCAATAGGCCTAGCTAGGCTTAGCACAATTTTCCATTTGTTCGATCTTCTCTCTTTATTCTTGTGTTTTGTTAGGCAATTGTCACAGGACTTTAATACAATCCAACTAGATATAGAAGGAAGACAATTTTTTCAAGATAAATCAATGACTTCATTAACAATCAAAGCGTTGAGAACGCTGATGTGGCATTTGTCAAGGAAGCCACTGTGTGGAATTAATAATTTGAAAGCAAAAGGGTCAAAATGAACCCTGGAATGCTCACCTGAGTCAATAGGCAAAATTCACTCCTCGTGCGTAATTCAATTTATGACAAACTGTCTGGTCAATCAAGCATAAAAAGTGCCTACAACATATTTCTGGAATTCAACCAAGTGACCTTGTTCATCACCCCAGGTGACCCAATTCCAAACTCACAAAATGTTTCATCAAGTAAAACATTCTGACCATTTTGTTTTCAGTCAATTGATCAAGAAATATAGCCACTAGAGTAACCACACAGAATTTCTTTCATCTGACCTAGTGATCTAGATTATACCCCCAGGTGACCCAATTTTGAACTCATCCTAGATTTTATGAAGACAAACTTTCTGACTAATTTTCAAGTAAATTGAGCAAAAAATGTGGCCTCTAGTGTGCCCACAAAGTACTACTTTAATATGACCTTGAGACCTAGTTTATGACCCCAGGTGACCCCATTTTAACCGCCTGAATACCTTGTGCTCAGGAGGGCTTACAAACCTAGAACAGATTCACTACATACCAAATAACAAAGCTCTATGCTTTCCAGTTTTAGAAAAGAAGAATTTTAACGATGTCCTTCTTTGTTCCTATGTTCGAACTTGTGACTTGTAGAGGTCCACCAGAAATAGCAAGATGCCAAATATCCAAGCTCTACGCCTTCAAGTTTCAGTGATGAAGAATTTTAGAATTTTCCTTCTTTGATCCTATGTTTGAACTTGGGATCCCAGGGACAGGGCCAATTTTGAGCCCGGAGGCATCATACGAACAAACTCGGTAGAGGTCCACTAGGCAATGCTACATACTAAATATCAATTTGCTATTTCTTTCCTTTCTGTTGCCATGACGACCAGAGTTACGGGTGGAATTCAAACTCTTGAACAAGTTTGGTAGATCTTTACCCAAAGAACATCCCTGCCAAGTTTTATCAAGATTGACCCAGCTTTTTAGGAGGAGGAGGAGATCGATGTTTTAAGGAATTGTGGACATATGAATAGATGGAAGCCGGACAATGACCGATCATAATACTTCACCTAAGCACTTCGTGCTAAGGTGTGCTAAAAAAAAAAAAAAAAGGAAATATTATTTTAATATTAACTTGAGAATCTACCCCCTGAGCAAATTAATACTTTTTTTTTTGTTAAAGGTGGGCATTTAGAATTTTTACATCTCACCAAATTTAAAATATATATACATGTATATATCATTGAAATTCATATAAAAAAATAATTCAAATCATCAATAATTAAGATTCATGAAATTACAAAAACATTTTTTTATGGTATTCCCTTAAAAGGCTACGTAGCCTCTTAAGCCATTTTTAGATTTCGCACCAAAAATCAATAAAGCATTGTGGCAATGTCAAGTGACTGGCACGTGACTCATAACGCTTAAATTCCCTATCATAACAAACATGTAATAATTATTTTGCATAATGTCTTCTTCGGACGCTATGTTTTAAGCTTATCTGTGTATTCCTGTAAGTAAATGAGGGAGTTGATCATCTAAAAATAGAACGTGTCTCCCGTTGGTGTCAACCTGGGCCGTAGTAAATCTCTAATTTCTCGTGTTGTTGGAGGGTTTTTGGCTACTGGGGTTTTATGAATGAAAATTAAAAGGCTTTGGGAGTATAAGGATGATTTTTTTGCTCTTTTGTAAAATTTTCGTCCCAAAATCTGAAGGGCCACCTTTAAAGGGAGATTACTGGTGCCTAAGTTTGCGTCATTCGTGCATTGATCTTCTCCTTCTGATCTTTTAAGGGGATTCAGGAAAAACGTCCCTTGACGGAAGGGATGCATGATGGTGGAGAGAGAAGTCATATAAATATATACTAAAACAGTCCTATCAAACTCTGTCGCCCTCCATCAAATGCTTAATTCCTCATATTTACATTAGGCCTAATAACAAAAATTTGCTGTCAACGTTTCAATTTTCGGAGTACATTAAAAGAAAAAATTACTATACAAAAAGTATTCATGAAAATTGGGGAAAAAAGTAAATAAATATCAAAAAAGTCGAAGACCTATCTTCAAAAAATGTCTTGGAACTGTTTTCAAATCTTTCGGGGAACCTTCCCAAAAATCTTTGTCGAGGAACTGTCTTATCAGGGATCTGTGTTCTTCCCCTCTGAGAATGGACCCGCATAATAAACATGTCCGTGTGCATGCGATATCTTTTTCGGAGTCATTATTTCAGTTACTTCCCTTGAAACCAAAAATGGCAGCAAGAAACCCTGGAGTTGACTTCGGTAACTAAGAGTTCCTTTCTTCATTTTCGAATACATGTCATGTATCTTTAAGAGCCCCAATGTTTGAAAATTTAAAAAAGGTAGCTAACCAACACTGACTGCATTTCCTGGCTCAATGACTTTAAGGAATTAGTCGACCTAAGGCTAAGGCAAATCCAGTAATCGACATCTCGTTTGCTCGACAGTTGCATGCCATGTGAAATTGTGTTGTACGATCGGGGGTAGTTCAGTTCTATGTGGAAATTCCAATTTATATCATTAAAGTACATTTCTGTTAAGCTGTTCAAACTAGAGTAAACTTAGATCAAACCTATTGACAAATGACTATTGTACAGTAGTTCACTAGTCTCAATAATGAGACACTCCAGTGATCTTTTTCATATTTGGACATTTACTATACACCGTACCATCTCAAGTCCATCGTAAATTTTCCGGTAGCAAATATAGAGCGCTATACTGACTTTCTGTTTCGTCTGTTTTATCCCTATTGCAGCGAAATGCAATTAACTTTTAAGTAAATTGTTAAACCATTCATTACATAAAGAGCTTGTAGAAGTCATTTATAACATGTTTATCTCCGAAAAATCACTGACGAAATTTGTAGTGCGTGCTGGCCATTTTGTATGTTTTCGGGAACTGATGAAATACATGTTTTTTTCTCACGTTCAGCGTTGAAATTGAGAGTATTTGTATTTCAAAGGAAGAAATATTGAATACACAAGCAACAGGTATGTTTAAGTCCTAGTTTTGTGCGCAATTTGAGAAATTATAAGAGTCCAAACTTGCACACAAAATCTGTACGGAACTTTCAACTGATTTTGTCCGGATTGTATCTGTACCCAGAGGCGATCAGTCTAAAAGTAACATCGCCTTTGGGGACAGTTATCTGTACTAAGTAGTTCACAATTTAGACCTGGCTCTTGCAGAATTGCTACAATCAATGTCCATAAATATTTAGCCTATTAATCAAATTTCAAATTTTAGACTTGTCCACATTGAAAACATTTGCAGGTAATAGAGCTGGGGCGATACTCGGCTCAAGCAGACAACATATTTAATGTGACTCAAATGATTTGATAAGACTATAGAAAGAAAAAAATGAGACTTTGCTACTTACCAGCAACTTTTTTTGCCAGCACAAGGGAAACTGCTCTTACGGATTGCACAAAACCATGATAATTTTCTATACACTTGTATTCAAATACTTTTGTAGAAACTTATTTTTACCACTTAAAGATCTATACCTATCTGCCAAAACATCGTTTGAAATGAGAAAGTACAAATTCCCCATCTATAAAAAGAGTAAGCCAATGTCAACAACTCTGGTTTTCAATTGGAGGTCCTAGAAAGGGTGAAATGATATAAAAAATTCACAGCATCATTTTAGCAATATTCACTGCCTCTCTTGGACATTAACTCAACTTTTATTTCCTAAAAGAAAACCAGAAGGACATAAAACAAAGTACAGCACTCAGAAAACAGAATCAATAGTTATGTAATTTTTTGTGTAATTATTTCTGCTGTGGTACTAAAATATCACAATCTCACTCAGGATGACAGTGCTGGGGATAAAGACACTGTAAATCTAAAAAAGATAACCTTTCTTAGCTTTTTTTGTCAGGAAAAAAAGTAATAAGGACCCCTCTGTCATTCAAATGGATATATTTCCCTTTAGGTGCCCCATACTAACATAGGCTTTTAAATTTCAAAAGATAACCTGACAAACCGAAAATAGATGAAATAAAAAAGTTTTAAGCTAAAAGTATCTTTGAAATTCTGCATGTAAAGGGGATACCTGAAAAATGATGATAAAATGGTGGGGAAAAGCATGTGAGAGGTCACTTATTAACTTTTTTCTTATTTAATACCGGTAGGTAACTTTTTGTCATTAGATTCAAATGACAGTCCAAAACACATTTACTGCTACGATATCAATCATTTCCATGAATGGATGGTGTCACAGATACGAAAATATTGCCAGGGAACATAGTTGGCAAAATTCGCTTACGCTTCTATACTGATAAACACAGGATCTAGTTAATACATGTGGTTGAGCATTACTTTGTGGAGCATAATATGTTAACCCTTTCCCACACAATTCCAAATTCTAACAACCTTGAAATCATTTTGGAAAAAGCTGAAAATGCTGATAACCAGCATTTTCTCATTTTCCCACAACATTTTCCACCTTCTCAAATATAAAGTTATGTTACCTACGTCACATTCAATTTGTTGTCTGTAGTAACTTTCAATTTTGACTAGTCTAAAATTTTATTGTCTGGAAAAGACTTAATTGAAAATGCACATTTGTATTTTTCTCCAAAAGGGTTAGCCAGTGTATATTATTTAGAGTAAAAGAATATGTTTTATACTTATTCCAGACCCTAGCTGGGTACAAAATGTATTTGTTAACTTGCCGTCAGTGAAGAGAAGAGCAGAGCAAATCACAACAAGAAGAACTGTAAAAAAGCAATGGCAGGTTAGTGGAATAATTATATATTATGAAACAATTTTGGTACATGTATTAGTTAAAATAATTGTACTGCTTTATGCATTGTTTTGCCTGGAGGCAGGATCTGGGTCATGGTGCCAAAGGGTTGGAAAAATTATCTTTTCCGTACCGTTGTCTGCGCATGTCATATTCTTCGAAGATTCGACTGTCTTATATGACACATCACTACTAGCCCCGAAAGGGGGCTGACTGTACGCTCTATAAAGTTGCAATGTTGAAAATAGCTTTTATCAATACATTTGAGGAGAAATGAGACCTGCTTTAGCTCCAGATTTCTCTGAACTGCTGATCATAGATGAGTGAATTGCACGAGGTAGCGTTTTATTGAGTAAACCTTTATTTTAATTTTAAATTCAAAGTAACGGTTGTCGCGTAGGAAAGTGATTCGGAAAGTGATTCGGTTCTGTACCCAGGATGCCCATATCAGATAGATGAGTATTTATAGAATGCCATCTAGCGGGAGATAATGTTTCCGTGGTGCACTTGTCCCAGCTTCAACACACAGTGCCATCTTTTAATGACAAGGAAGAAGTCTTTTGAAAACATTGAGTGAAAAGGATAAAATGCTGGTATCAGTCGATAGCGCACAGGACTTGAGAATGGGGGATATGGGTTCAATCCTCGGCTCAGCCAATTCTTTTCTGAGGATTGATGATCCTTATGGTGACAAGATTCATTCCTCTCTCACTGCTAATCATTGTTTCGGCAATTGCCTGGTGGGAAAGCAGCCATAGACATGGAAGTGTGTATGTGGGAAAACACCCATTGGCTTGGAAAGACCATTGTGGGGAATACTGGTAAAAGAGACTCCAGGAAAGCTTGGATAGGTGCTCAATTAACCCTTTACCACACGGCAAGATTTTAGACCAATCCATTTAGTGAAAACGTTTGCAGACGACAATTTCAAAGTGGCTTGAATGATGCAATTTTTCTGTGATAAGGTGGAAAACTTTGTGGAAAAAGGAGAAAATGCTGGTCACCAGCATTTTCTCTTTTTCCCACAATGTTTTCAAAAGGTCTCTTCCTCAAGTTCGTTAAAAGTCTTCATTGTGTGGTAAAAGTTAATTAATCAACCTAGTATATCTACATATACAATACTGTATGTAACATGTTGAGAAAAGTCACTCCAGTTATCATTGTATAAATATTACATTGGTCAGGCACCAGATAATTGATTTGACTCTATGCCAGGTTTAAGATTAAATATCAAAAAGGTCTTTATCAATATGGCCTTAATCCTGTACAAAACAATGTCCAGCTTTAATGACCCTAGTTAAGAGTTGTTTGAAAACATTGTGGGAAAAGGAGAAAATGCTGGTAACCAGCATTGTCTCCTTTTTCCATAATGTTTTATAGCCTTCAGATACATCATTGACCCACTTGTTGTTGTCTGCAAAGCTATGGACCATATGGACAAGTTTGATATATTGTGGTCTAGTAAAGAGTTATCTTACCATGTAAAATTGCAGGATTTATTTCTGTCTTGTGTCAGACCATTTTCAAATCTACTTGCTTGTAGCAGGACATTTCTCCTTTTAACCCTTTCCCAAACGACAGATTTTGGACTCTTCCAAACCGAAAGAGTTTGCAGATGACAATTCTAGATTTTGAGAAAATGGCAGAAAGTTCTCAAAAAGGGTAGAAAACAGTGTGGGAAAAGGCGAAATTGCTCGTTACGAGCAATTTCGCCTTTTCCTACACTGTTTTCAAAAGACTTTTACTGCAGACACGTAAAAACCAGGGCTTGTTTGGGAAAGGGTTAACTTAAATCTTTTCACATAATAAGTATACTTATAAATTCATTTATAAGACCTTAATTCTTATTTGCTGATAACCAGCATTTTCTCCTCACACCACATTGTTTTCAGATACTTTCTTGTTAACTCTTTACCCCATAAGGCATTTCTACTGTATCTCTAATACACCCTAAATAACAGCATGAATAACAGGATGAAGCTGTTTCTTATATGTATATGACACCCATTTTGATAGCATAGAAAACATTGTAACAAAAGGTGAAATTGCTCGTCACAAGCAATTTCACCTTTTGCCACATTGTTTTCCAAAGGCTCCTACAAGCAGTGCGTAGAAATGAGTATCTATGGGGTAAAAGGTTAAGGGTCATTAGCACTTGGAACGGTGCTGTAAAGGGTTAACCCACTGCTATGTTTGTAAACAGTATTTTCTCTTCCTTTTCACCAGTACTTTCTGGTTACCAGTGTTTTCCCATGGTCCCACAATGTTTTATAAAGGCTCCTTTTTAGCTCACCTGAGCACGAAGTGCTCATGGTGAGCTTTTGTGATCGCCCAATGTCTGTCGTCTGTAGTGTGCTGTCCGTCCTCCACAATTTCTTTAACCATCTTCTCCTAAACCACTGAGCCAATCTTGATGAAACTTGACAGGGATGTTCCTTGGGTGAAGCTCTACTAAAGTTGTTCAAGAGGTTAAATTCCACCCATAACTCTGGTTGCCATGGCAACCAAAAGGAAAAAAAATAGCAAAATTTTTGAAAATCTTCTTCTCTGAAACTAGAAGGCATAGAGCTTTGATATTTGGTATGTAGCATCTCCTAGTGGACCTCTACCATGTTTGTTCATATGTTGCCCCTGAGGTCAAAACTGGCCCTGCCCCGGGGGTCACAAGTTTGAAACATAGGAAGAAAGAAGGAAAACTTTAAGATTCTTCTTCTCTGAAACTAGAAAGTGCAGAGCTTTGATATTTGGTATGTAGCATCTCCCAGTGGACTTCTACCAAGTTTGTTCATATAATGCCCCTGAGGTCAAAACTGGCCCTGCCCCGGGGTCACAAGTTTGAAACATAAGAACAAAGAAGGAAGACTTTAAAAATCTTCTTCACTGAAACTAAAAAGTGCAGAGCTTTGATATTTGATATGTAGCATTTCCTAGTCCACCTCTACAAAAATTGTTCATATGATGCCCCTGGGGTCAAAACTGGCCCCACTATGGGGGTCACAAGTTTGAAACAGGAACAAAGAAGGAAAACTTTAAAACTCTTCTTCTCTGAAACTAGAAGGTGCAGAGCCTTGATATTTGGTATGTAGCATGTCCTAGTGGACCTCTACCAAGATTGTTTATATGATGCCCTTTGGGTCAAAACTGGCCCTGCCCTGGGGGTCACAAATTTGAAACATAGGAACAAAGATGAAAAATTTTAAAATTCTTCTCTGAAACTAGATGGTGCAGAGCTTTGATATTTGGTATGTAGCATCTCCTAGTGGACCTCTATCAAGATTATTCATATGATGCCTCTGGGGTCAAAACTGGCCCCGCCCCGGGGGTCACAAGTTTGAAACATAGGAACAAAGAAGGAAAACTTTAAAATTCTTCTTCTTTGAAACAAGAAGGAGTAGAGCTTTGACATTTGGTATATAGCATCCGCTAGTTGACCTCTACCAAGTTTGTTCAAATGATGTCTCTGGGGTCCAAACTGGCCCCGCCCCTGGGGTCATAAGTTTGAAACATAGGAACAAAGAAGGAAAACTTTTAAAAAAAAATTCTCTGAAACTGGAAGTCGTAGAGCTTGGAAATGTGTATGTAGCATCTTCTAGTGGACCTCTACCAAGTTTGCTCACACGATGATCCTGGGGTCCAAACTGGCATCGCCCTGGTGGTCACAAGTTTGAACATGGGAACAAAGTAGGAAAACTTTGAAATTCCTCTGTTCTGAAACAAGATGGAAACTTTGTACGTATGTTCCTTATAATAGTCTGCCAATAATAATATTTTACCTTTTTCATTAAATGTCATGTCATGAAAAAGGGGGCTTGGTGTAAATTTTCACTATGGACCAATATCTCTTTCACTACAGGACAGATGTAATTAACCCTTTCCCAAACAATCCCTGGTTTTTACGGGTCAGGAATTAAAGCCTTTTGAAAACATTGTGGGAATAGGAGAAAATGCTGGTAACCAGCATTTTCTCCTTTTCCCGCAATGTTTTCTACCCTATCACATAGAAAAAGCATCTTTTTAGCAACTGTTAATTTGTCATCTGCAAAATGCTTTCAGTTTGGTCTGGTCCAAAATTTGCCGTTTGGGAAAGGGTTAAAGTTCATCTTTTTAAGCGACAGACAATAGTAAACTGTTGTTTGATTTTATTTCATGAAATGACATGTTATCAAAAAGGTCAGTTTGCCCATTCATCCACCTTGACGGATATCTTCTAAAGTCCTTGGCATTTATGAAACTTCAGACATGTTTTCCTTAGGATAGTCTTTGATACAATTTTCTTCTGTAAGATGTGTCACAGAAAAAGGGGATACCTTTCACATACTTGACTTGTTGAGCCCTGATAGATCAGTCAGTAATGTTGTGAGCTGTTAGTCTAGGGTTCCCAGTTTGCACTTGCTTGATTACTGTCTCAGCCAACATCCTTTGACATTTGATAAAAAGTTACTGAGACAAATCCCATTTGTGTCTTACCAATGAGTTTTAATCTGTCATTCGACCACCATTTTGACCAGGAAATTAATGCCTGGCCTTCCAAGTTAATTCAATCCCTTACCATTTAATCATGACCCTCAATGACACTGAATAAGAAGGGTTGTGAAAGCATTTTGGGAAAAATACCCTGTCAGAATTATTTTTTCTTGAACTTTGATATTTGGTATTTATCTTCATTATAGACCGTTACTGCTTAGTACTCAGGTGAGCGATATAGGACCATCATGGTCCTCTTGTTTAGGTTTGTTGAAATTTGAGAGTGTGTGAAAGGGTTAATCTCATTTATGTTTACTTTTACAGCTCATTTGAAAATTTCAAAGTTGCTTCATATGGCAATAAACTCAAAACTGTGATATTTCAGGCAGCATGGGAGCTCCGTGCAGTATCTTGCATAGATCTGACGACTCTCTCTGGAGATGACACCTTGGCCAATGTAAATCGGTTGTGCTTCAAAGCAAAACATCCAGTCAGATATGATTTATTGAAAGCAATGGAGGTTGAAGACCTAGGTATGTACAGAGTTCTTCATTTCTGATAGATTTTTACATTCAGTCTTATGCTGTACAAATAATTATGATCTAGGAAAATAAGCTCTTGATTGATTTATTTCTGGTGTTGAACACCTCTATTAACATTATTTCAGTTAAATTGAAATTGTACAACCAAATTTGAGCCCTCTGATAAAGTAGAAAACATTGTGGGAAAGGAGAAAATGCTGGTAACCAGGTTTTTAGCTAACCTGAGCACGAGGTGCTCAGAGTGAGCTATTGTGATCACTCACTGTTCGTAGGCGTCCGTCGTCAGTCCGCTCACATTTTCTTGTTTACACTCTAGCATCGACAAATATCAACCAATCAGCACCAAACTTGGTCAAAATATTTATGAACATAAGATCTTGGATGAGTTCGATTATGGGTCTAATCAGATCAGAGCATCAGGAGTTATTTACCTTTGAATTAGAAAAATTGCTATATTTGACTTTGTTCACGCTGTTACGGGAGACCACTCCTTCCTGCATGGCATATACTCCCGATTTAAATACAATACCTGGCTACTGCGTCAGGGAGATATCTCTTTGGCTCAGTGGTTAGGGTATTGGCTTTGCGTCCGGGAGTTCGGAGTTCGAATCCCGCTCCGATCCTTATTTCTGCCATGCATTTATTCCTTTGTTTCTTTGTTACGGACTTCGTTCGTAAGATGGGGGCTCGTCCGGGATTGGCCATTGAGCCATTAATCCCATTTGTTGTCCAAAATTGGACTTCCTGCCTAATAAGGCTTTGAGTCATCAATAAATGATGACTTTAAGAGAGGGTGTGTTACGGGAGACCACTCCTTCCTGCATGGCATATACTCCCGATTTAAATACAATACCTGGCTACTGCGTCAGGGAGATATCTCTTTGGCTCAGTGGTTAGGGTATTGGCTTTGCGTCCGGGAGTTCGGAGTTCGAATCCCGCTCCGATCCTTATTTCTGCCATGCATTTATTCCTTTGTTTCTTTGTTACGGACTTCGTTCGTAAGAACGCTCTAGCATCTACAAATATCAACCACTCAGCACCAAATCAAATCTATATGACTATAAGATCTCAGATAAATTTGATTATAGGATTAATCGGACCAGAAAGACTGGAGTTATTTGCCCTTGCATTAGAAAAATTGCTATATTTGACTTTGCTTACATTTAGCATCTACAATTTTTAACCAATCAGCACCAAGCTTAGTCAAAAAATATATAACCATAAGATCTTGGATGAGTTCGATTATGTGCATTATGGAACTAGAACAACTGGAGTTATTTGCCCATAAATTAGAAAAATTGGTATATTTGACTTCATTTATACTCTATCAACGACAAATATCAACCAATCAGTACCAAACTTGGTGAAAATATGTATGACTCTAAGATCTCAGATGAGTTTGATTATGGGTGTAATTGGACAAAAACAGCTAGAGTTGTTTGCCCTTGAATTAGAAAGTTCTTTAGAATAAATCTTAATCTGGAGCATAACTTTGGCATCTCCAGTCTGATTGACTTAAAACTTGGCACTTGTGTTTGTTGCAATTAAAATATAGCGCAGTATGAAAGAACCATATAGACCTTATACTGTCTACGAGTTATTTCCCTTTGATTGTCATTTTTACAGCATTTTTGCCCTTGTCTGGAATATTACCGCCATCTACAGCCGCAACATCTACAAAGATATGCATGATCAGTTGATAAATTATGGAGTTCAGTGCACAAGAATCATAACTCTTCCTAGCACGAATTTTGAGTTGTTCCCCCTTTGACCTTCATTTTTATAGCATTTCTTTCTTGTTCGGAGCAAAACTTTGTCATCTTATGTAGGGATGACTCGAAATTTCGTATGCTTAATTGTTGCAATATTAGGAAATGCAGTGAGCAAGAATTGTAACTCTACCTTGTGCTGTCTTTGATTTATTTCCCTTTGAATGTAATTTTTTATAGAATTTAGTGCATGTCTGGAATATAACTTTGTCATCTCAAGTCAGAAACTTGATATGCATGTTTTTTGCAATATTGCGGGGTACAGTGCGCAAGAACAGTAACTCTACTGAGCATGGATTTTGAGTAATCACACTTTGATCTTCATTTTTACAGTATTTCTTGCTTGTCCGGAATGGAACTGCAAAGTCTCAAGTCAGGTTGCGACAATTTGCTACTCTTGCCTTATTATCATTTGGCCTTAAACCTTGATATTTTGTTTATCTTTATTCTAGACTTTTCTGCTTGGTACTCAGGTGAGCGATGTAGGACCATCATGGTCCTTTTGTCTCCTTTTTTCCCACAGTGTTTTCAAAAGGCTTTTATATCAGAGTCGTAAAAACCAGGGATTGGTTACCAGCATTTTCTCCTTTTCCTACAATGTTTTCAAAAGGCTTTCATATAAGGGTTGTGAAAACCAGGGATTAGTTACCAGCATTTTCTCCTTTTCCCACAATGTTTTCAAAAGACTTTTATACCAGGGTCTTCAAAACCAGGTATTGTTTGGTGAAGGGATAAAGCATTAAGTAAACCCAACAGACATTTTCACTTAAAAAATGAGACCGGAATAATTACAACTTCATGGTTACTTTTGTTATACGCCCGAAGGGTCGTATTATGTTATACCCCCGGTCGTTCGTCCGTCTGTCCATTAGCAAATTCTTGTGTGTGCAACTCCTGCTACAGTTTTCATCTGAATTATTTGAAACTTGCCTCCATGATGTCTAGTTGTGCACTTAGGTCTTAGAATTTTAATCGCTGTTTGCGTTCCAAAATTATCTGCCCTTGCTTTCTGAAAAAACCAACTTTTCACTTTGAATTTTTGTTCAGGCCATAACTTCCATACCATAAAAGGTATCGAGTTGAATATATACACTGATAGAACACATTATGGAGAAGTGCAGTGCACATGAAACATAGCTCTGCCACTTTTATTTTTTTGAGTTATTGCCCTTTTTAGCTCACCTGAGCAAAACGTGCTCAAGGGGAGCTTTTAGGATCACCCGGTGTCCGTCGTCCGTTGTGCGTCGTCCGTCGTCGGTCGTGCGTCGTCAACAATTCTTTAAACATGAACTCCTCCTAAACCACTGGGCGGATTTGGACCAAACTTGGCAGGAATGTTCCTTGGGAGGTCCTCTTTAAAACTTGTTCACAGAATTTGATTCCATCAAAAACTCTGGTTGCCATGGCAACCAAATTGAATTTTTTAGCAAATTCTTTAAAAATCTTCTCCTCTGAAACTGCTGGTCGGATTTTGAAATAATTTCACAGATATGTTCCTTGGGTGACCCTTTTCAAAAATTGTTTGTGAAATTTTGATTCGTCAAAAAATGTGGCTCTGGTGAATTAGGGCTTCTTGCACTATACACAAATGAAGGAATTCTTTAAAAATCTTCTCCTCTGAACCCGCTGGTCGAATTTTGAAATAATTTCACAGATATGTTCCTTGGGTGACCCTTTTCAAAAACTGTTCATGAAATTTTGATCCGTCAAAAAATGTGGCTCTGGTGAATGGGGGCTTCTTGCACTATACAGAAATGAAGGAATTCTTAAAAAATCTTCTTCTCTGAAACCGCTGGTCAGATTTTGAAATAATTTCTCAGAGTTGTTCCTTGGGTGACCCTTTTAAAAAATTGTTCGCGAAATTTTGATTGGTCAAGAAACATGGCTCTGGTGAATGGGGGCTACTTGCACTATACAGAAATGAAGAAATTCTTGAAAATACTTCTTCTCTGAAATGGTTGGACAGATTTTGAAATAATTTCACAGAGATGTTCCTAGGGTGACCCTTTTCTAAAACTGTTCGCGAAATTTTGATTGGCCAAGAAACATTGCTCTAGTGAATGGGGGCCACTTGCACTATATGGAAATGAAGAAATTCTTGAAAATTCTTCTTCTCTGAAACCTGTGGTCAGATTTTAAAATAATCTGACAGAGATGTTCCTTGGGTGACCCTTTCCAAAAGCTGTACATATAATTTTGATCCGTCAAGAAACATGGCTCTTGTGAATGGGGGCTACTTGCACTATATGGACATGATGAAATTCTTTAAAATTCTCTCTGAAACCCCTTGTCAGATTTTGAAATAATTTCAGAGAGATGTTCCTTGGGTGACCCTTTTCAAAACTTGTTCGTAAATTTTGATCCATCAAGAAACATGGCTCTCGTGGATGGGGGCTACTTGCTCTTATACAGAAATGAAGAATTCTTAAAAATTCTTCTTTTTGAAACTGATGGTCAGATTTCGAAATGACTTTTACAGGTGACCTTTTGAAAATTGCTTGGCAAAATTATAAATTTTGTTCCAATGTTTCAATACCTCAAAAAAAAAAAAAAAAAAAAATAGACTATGGTCATCTCAAAAATTCAGGTGAGCGATCCAGGGCCATCTTGGCCCTCTTGTTTAATTTTCAATTTGAATTTTTGTCCAGGCCATAACTTCCAAACTATAAAAGATAATAATTTGCAATTTCATACGCTGATAGAACCCATTATGGAGAAGTGCAGTGCACATGAACCATAACTCTGCCACTTTCATTTTTTGAGTTGTTGCCCTTTGTTAATTTTCAGTTTGAATTTTTGTCCAGGCCATAACTCCCAAACTATAAAAGCTAATAACTTGCAACTTCATACACTGATAGAACACATTATGGAGAAGTGCACTGCACATGAACCATAACTCTGCAACCTTGATTTTTTTAGTTATTGCCCTTTGTTAATTTTCAGTTTGAATTTTTGTCAAGGTCATAACTCCCAAACTTTAAATTAAAACCTATCATCTTGAAACTTCAAAGACTAATAGAACACATTATGAAGAAGTGCACTGCACAAGAACCATAACTCTGCCATCCTTGTTTTTGAGTTATTGCCCTTTGTTAGTTTTCTGTTTGAATTTTCGTCTGGGCCATAATTGATATAAAAGCTATGATCTTGAACCTTTCAAGACTGATAGAACACCTTGTGGAGAACAACAATTCACAAGATTTGTAACTGTGCCACCCTTCTTTTTTTAGCTATTGCCCTTTAATATTTTTCACATATCATGGAGATTAACTACTCTTTATTCATGGCCCTTTCGTCATTTCAACTCATTTCACTGACAAGCCCCTTCGGGTGTATATGCGCCGCTTTACGAAGCTTTTGTTTACATTGATTGACTTTTTACCACACAATCCTGACTTTTATCTACCCTGAAAAAGAAGCCTTCTGAAATCATTGTAGGAAAAGGGGAAAATACTAGGAACCAGCATTTTCTCCTTTCCCACAATGTTTTCTTCCCTCCCTAAAACAATTTGCAAGTTTCCAGACAGTTTTATCTTGTCATCTGCGAATGCTTCCATTTTGGACCAGTCTAAAATTTTTTCGTTTGGTAAAGAGTTAACCCATTACCACAAAATCTCTACTTTTGAAGACCCTGAGAAAGAAGCCTTTAGAAAACATTGTGGGAAAAGGAGAAAATGCTGGTAACCAGCATTTTCTTCTTTTCTCACAATGCTTTCTATCCTCCCCAAAACAAATTTCAATTATTCAGTCACATTTAATTTGTTGTCTGCAAATGCTTTTGATTTAGACAAACCTAAAATTTTGTTGTGTGGTAATGAGAAAAGCAAAGTGGACAGTGTAGATCAAAGATCAGACAGTTACTTGTGCTACTTCATCTCAATGTCCAGTAGCAACTATAGCACCTATATGTGCTTTAACCCATTACCACTCAATCCCTACTTTTGAGACCCATGAGAAAGAAGCCTTTTGAAAACACTGTGGGAAAAGGAGAAAATGCTGGTAACTACCCTTTCCAGAACAAATTTCTATTTTTCAGTCACCTTTATTTTGTCGTCTGCAAATGCTTTCAATTTGGACCAGTCCAAAATTGTCTCGTGTGGTAATGAGTTAAGCAGATCCTCAGTGCTCTTTAGCAGAAGACAGAATTTCAGATTATACTAAATTAAAAGGCAGATGTCAAATTAAATATTGAAAGAGTAGAAAACATTGTGGAAAAAGGAGAAAATGCTAGTTAGCATCATTTTCTCCTTTTCCCACAGAGTTTTCAAAATGCTTTTTTTTCACAGGGTCTTAAAAACTCAGGATTGTGTGATAAAGGATTGAATGCCTTTTTAGGGTTGACTGCCATAGAGTCTTTATAAACTGTGTTCTCCTTTCTCCGTTCACCTAAGTGTAAATAAGCTAATAAAATTCACATTTTCGGTCAAGGAATCAAAATTTTTGTGTAATGATCAAATAAAAAATCTGAATTAAACTTGTAACTGAAAAAAGTCACTACAACTTGCATCAAAAGGTTCGATCCGGGGATTTTTTCAAACCTACCTCACCAACCTGGGTTGTATGGCCACTTTCTCATTTTTCCATTCATTTGATTGAAAGTCAAGGCTGGTCGCTAAAGACTGATGAATATTCTACACTCTAGTTCAGACGGACTAGCTTATTCATAGTAAAGGGTAAACACAACCCATTTATGCGTATTTACTGTTGAAAAACATTGAAAATTTGCTTTTTATTGAATCTAATAAAATATTTTCTTTCAAAGTATGAAAATCACTCTCTGTTGTTGCATTTCTGCATCTTATTTGATAGAAAAATACTTTCGATGTAGGATAGGATGTCATGCATAATAGTAGAATAGAACCAGTGTGGAACAAAACGTCACGAGTGCTTATTCCTTCCGCTTTATTACATGAACGGAGAAGCGAGATTGAACGGAGAAATGAGAAAAGGCCATAAATCTGTGTAATTCTAGGGATCACAGTGGGAACTGTTTGTGTATATCCTAACAGGGTGGGTGATGCAGTAGCCTCTCTGAAGGCAGCTGGAGCGCCTCAGATTCCTGTCGCTTCAGGTCTGTCCTTTTTTTGTACATGTTTACATAGATTTTCCACTTTGTGGTATTTAAATTTACCTGTGGTTTTCTGAAAAAAAGTGCTCTGAATGGGCCAAATTCACCTTTAACACTGTAACTTAAGTAGGAAAGCTCACTCCAAATTGCTTTAACTCTTTACCATTTCACAAACTTTTGGACATGTCCAATTTGAAAACATTTGCAGACGACAAAATAAATGTGAATCAAAAATTAAAAATAGATTTGGAAAGGGTAGAAAACATTGCGGGTAAAGGAGAAAATGCTGGTTACCAGCATTTTTCTCCTTATCCCACAATGTGTTCTAAAGGCTTCTTTCTTAGGGGCGTCAAAATTAGGGATTGTGTGGTAATGGGTTAAAACAGTATAGGCAATTTATCAATTTGCTACTTCTTTATTTTGAAAGTGATCTACTGTTACTTCAAGCCACAGAAAGCCACATAGAGATACTGTTACGAGTCAGGCGTAACTAGAAAGTAGAAGCCAGCAACAAACGATAACAATTAACAGAATTTATTAACAAAAATATCAAATAAACAGTGACAATATTACAATAGTACAAAACAATACCTTAGACGTTAAATTCAAAAGACAAATTATTCCAGTCTTAATTCCAATCTGATCCTGATCCAAACTGAATGTAATCCAAGCACACAAAGTAATCCTCACTTTTGTCTAGTCTGATCCGAATCCAAACTGAATGTAATCCAAGCACTAATTATGACACAAACACAAAATAATCCCCACTGAAGTCTGGCAATCATGTATTAACTAGTGAACACTGAGATGTAAAAAGCTTTTCCTTTTATAATAACAGGGAAACTTCCAGAAAATTCATGTTAAAATCAGTTGCATAATTCTTAGTAATCAGATTGTATAAAGGCCTGGAAACTTCCAGCACAATATTCTACAAGAGAGAGTTCAGTTCTAAAAATAGCAACAGGGGAAAACCATTCAAAAATAGATACATACATGAACAAAGCTAGGAATAACTGGGTATGTACATAACACTTCCCCCCTTGAAAAGAAAAAGAAAGGTTTATGAAATAAATCTTTCTTTTTTGCAATATTATTTATATACATGTATGTGACACTTTATCTGAAGTATACATAGGAAATGACAAACTCAAATATTAATTATTTAAGACTAATGAAAATAATCAAGGTAATGAAAGTACAATTTAAAAGGAAAAAACAGTTTAAACTTGATTTAGGGAAAAATGATTTCAAACTCTTGAAAGAGCATCTGGTATAATGTTATCTTTCCCTTTTATGTGTCTTATGTCAAGATTAAACTCTTGAAGCAATAAACTCCACCTCAGTAATCTTTGATTCTTATTCTTAAGTTTGTGCAGAAAACTTAAAGGGTTATGATCACTGAATACAACAATTGGTGAAGTTGAAGAGGTTAAATAAACTTCGAACTGCTGGATAGCCAGAATTAAAGCAAGACACTCTTTTTCTATGGTAGAGTAATTTTTCTGATGTTTGTTAAATTTCTTAGAAAAGTAACAAACTGGGTGATCAATACCATTATTATCTTCTTGTAAAAGAACAGCACCAATACCAACATCACTTGCATCAACAGCTAATTTGAAACATTTGTCAAAATCAGGTGCCAAGAGAACTGGTGCGCTCTTTAGTATGGCTTTCAGACGATCAAATGCGTCTTTACATTTGTCATTCCATTTGAACTTTGTGCTTTTCTTAAGTAAATTTGTTAAAGGTTCAGCAATACCTGAGAAATTTTTACAGAATTTCCTATAGTAGCCAGCCATACCAAGAAATCGCATCAGCTGTCTTTTACATTTAGGCACAGGAAACTCAGAGATAGCATTGACCTTAGCTTCTAAAGGTTTAACTTGACCCTGTCCCACAAGATGTCCTAGAAATGTTACAGTAGCATGACAAAATTCAGTTTTTGCAAGATTCACAGTCAGTTTCGCTTTACTGAGTCTGTCGAAGAACTTCCTGATTCTTTGAAGGTGGTCACTCCAACTGTCTGAGTAGATGATGACGTCGTCAATATATGCATCACAGCCATCTAATCCACATATAACGTTGTTTACAAGTCGCTGAAACGTTGCAGGAGAATTTTTCATCCCAAACGGCATAACTTTGTATTGGTACAGACCGTTTGGAGTAGCAAAGGCTGATACTTCTTTTGCTCTATCAGTCAGTGGAACTTGCCAGAATCCTTTTAGCAGGTCAAATTTGGTGACATATTTAGAATTTCCAACTTTGTCAATACAGTCATCAATTCTTGGTATTGGAAAAGAGTCTGTTTTTGTCACAGAGTTCACCTTACGATAGTCAGTACACATTCTATAAGTTCCATTTGATTTGGGTACTAATATACATGGTGAACTGTAATTACTCTGGCTAGGTTCAATAAAGTCATTTTCCAGTAAGTATTTTACTTCATCCTGGAGGTATTTCTGTCTCAAAGGATTCATCCTATATGGATGTTGCTTTATTGGTTTAGAATCTTCCACAATGACATCATGATAGATTTTATTTGTTCTTGTGGGGATATCAGGAAATAAATGTTCATATTCATGTATCAACTGTTTCAGCTCTTCCTGCTGCGATGGTTCCAAGTGAGAAAGTTTGTTGTCGAGGTTTCTCAAAATATCAGAATTCTCAAGTTTAGATGGACCAGGATCATATTTATCAATAAAGTCTGAATTTACTTCAAGATCAGATACACTTGATTCTTGTGGGACAGTGTTTACAACTGTAATTGGTTTTGAAATAGAGCTATCTCTGTCAAAGTATTCTTTTAACATATTTACATGACACATTTGTTTGTTTTTACGCCTTCCTGGAGTATTAATTATATAGTTCAAATCACTTGTTTTCTTGTCAATAGTGTAGGGTCCAAAATATCTTGCCTGTAGAGGTCTGCCAGGTATTGGCAAAAGAGCAAGGACTCTGTCACCTGGTTTAAATTTTCTATCAATAACATGGTTGTCATATCTTGCTTTCATTTTGCCTTGAGACGTTTTAAGATTAGACCTAGCAACCTCACATGCCTTAGACAGTCTATTTCTGAAGTCAGAAACATACTGCAGTAAATTCAAAGGTGTTTCATCATTTGAGAGAAATTTCTCTTTCAAAAGTTTTAAAGGTCCACGAACAGAATGGCCAAAAACTAATTCAAAAGGACTGAAACCAAGAGATTCTTGTACAGATTCTCTAGCTGCAAATAGTAACAAATGGATGCCCTCATCCCAGTCTTTTTCAGTGTCAAAGCAATATGATCTTATCATATTTTTTAATGTCTGGTGAAATCTTTCTAAAGCACCTTGACTTTCAGGGTGATAGGCGGATGACCTATATTGCTTGATTCCTAATTCATGCATAACCTGTTGGAATATACCAGACATAAAATTTGACCCTTGATCAGACTGAACTGATTTTGGAAGACCAACAAATGTGAAAAATTTTATAAGAGCTTTGACTATTGACTTTGTTTTGATGTTCCTTAAAGGAATAGCTTCAGGAAAACGTGTAGAAGTACACATAATTGTTAAGAGATACTCATTTCCTGACTTGGTTCGAGGTAAAGGACCAACACAATCTATAAGTATCCTACTGAAAGGTTCGTCAAAAGCAGGAATAGGTTGTAATTGAGCTTTGGGAATGGTTTGGTTGGGTTTACCTACCATTTGACATGTATGGCAAGTTTTACAATATTTAGAGACATCTGATTTGAGACCAGGCCAATAAAAATGATTAATAATTTTGTGATAAGTCTTGTTTATACCTAGATGACCTGACATAGGACTTTCATGGCCTATACTTAGTATTTCATGACGATATGACTTTGGAACCACAATTTGGTGGTAAACAGCCCATTCATCATCAGCTGGGACATCAAATGGTCGCCATTTTCTCATAAGAATCCCATTCTTTATATAGTAACACATTGGGACCTGTGAAATTTCATCTTCAGGTAAAGCCCTAAAAATTAACTTTGAAATCTCAGGATCAGTCTGCTGTTCCTGGATAAGCTGTGACTTTGACAGCGTGTCATGACCTTGGTCAATAGACCGTGGTGGTAAATGACAAGACATTGACGAGTCTGTCTGAGTATCGGACAAACTGGGATCAAGAGACTTTTTAATCTCATTATTAAAATATTGACCGATAAAAGTATCCGTCAAGTCAATGTCAGAGTTTGAGTTTTTCAAAATGGCCTTTTTAGCCATAGCTCGGGTAACTGCACAAGAAGGATACAAGTCAGGAATTTCCTGCTCGATAGGGTCATCTGTTTGACCTATATTTGGTGTGTCAGTTACAAGTGGATTAACCACAACCTTATCTCCAGCTAAGTCATTGCCTAGCAGTAAATGGACGCCTTTAAATGGTAAGGAAGGTTTAATACCAATAACCACAAGCCCGGTAACCAAATCTGATGACAAATTAACGTAATGGAGAGGGATATTAACAGTTCCACACTCTACACCCTGAATAAGGACACTAGTACCGGAAGAAGTCTTCTCAGAAAAAGGAAGTATATCTGCTAAAATAAGAGATTGAGAAGCTCCTGTGTCTCTTAAAATTTTAATAGGGGTAGGTGGGCAATTATCACCTGAAAGTGATACAAAACCATTCAACATAAATGGTTCAAAAATCTCCATAGTAGAATCAGACTTTGGTTTTGTGACTATGTCAATTGTATTGGTTTTAGTAGAAGACTGTGGCCTTGGTCTAAGAGTGGTGAGCCCTGTTGGTTTGGTTTCATCACTTTCTAACTTCCTTTTTAGTTTCAAACATTCAGAAACAAGGTGACCAGGTTTCTTACAATAGTTACAAGTGGGTCGAGATAAGGGATATTGACTTTTGGTTTCACTAGTAGAATTGGGTTTGGGTGTATTGGATTGACTGGGCATGCCAGATGAATTACCAGACGTAAATTTATTTTGGGGATGTGAGGAAGTAGGTTTTGCTTTAGCAATAAAAGAAACTTTATGTGTAAGATAGTAATTATCAGCCAGACGAGCTGCTTCTTCTAAAGTTTCAACTTGTTTTTCGTCTAAGAATGTCTTAACATCAGATTGAATACAACGTTTGAATTCTTCAACTAACATAAGTTGTCTTAGTTTATCATAATTTTGGTCTATTTTCTTAGAACAGCACCATCTATCAAATAACTGCTCTTTGTTTCTAGCAAATTCAACATGAGTCTGGTTAGAATCTTTTTTACAATTTCTAAATTTTTGTCTATATGCTTCTGGGACCAGCTCATAACCTTTGAGAATAAGTTCTTTAACAGTCTCATAATGATGACATTGTTCAACACCTAGTTGTGTATAAATTTCACGAGTTTTGCCTGTCAAAACACTTTGCAGAAGCAAAGTCCAGTGCTCTTTTGGCCAATTTAAGTTTTCTGCAACTTTTTCAAAATGTAGGAAGTATTTATCAACTTCTTTCTCTTGAAATGGAGGAACAAGCCTAATATGTTTTGTAACATCAAAATTGTATTCAATCTTTTGCTTGGGCTGATTTGCTCTTTCTTGCATTTCTATTTCCCTCATTCTTAATTGAAATTCTCTCTCCTTCTCTCTCTCTTCCCTTTCTCTTTCTTCTCTCTCCCTTTCTCTTTCTTCTCTCTCCCTTTCTCTTTCCACTCTCTCCCTTTCTCTTTCCATTTCTCTTTCTTCTCTCTCCCTTTCTCTTTCCCTTTCTCTTTCCTTCTCTCTCTCTACTCTTTCTTCTCTCTGTCTTTCCCTTTCTCTTTCCTTCTCTCTTTCCTGAATTTCTAATTGTCTGATCTGAAGTTTCAATTCAAGTTCTTTTGAACTTGAAACTGACTGAACGTCAACTATCAGGGAAAGAGCATTTTCATTAAAAATTTCCTCATCAACAAAATATTGTATCAAAATGTTCTTAATTTCATGTTTACGCATTGAAGATTTTATTTCAGACAATTTATAGTGTTTAGCAAGATTAAGCAAATCAGTCTTTTTACCTAAATTCAATAACTCCACAGATGGTTCAGCCGTAAATTTATCTAAGTCAAAAGACATGTTTGTTTGTTGCTGGATTCAAGTACAAAACTGTATTATAATTACTGATTAGTAGACGAATGCGTTAGTCTATTTTCCAATCCCGGACGAGCCCCCAATTTCTGTTACGAGTCAGGCGTAACTAGAAAGTAGAAGCCAGCAACAAACGATAACAATTAACAGAATTTATTAACAAAAATATCAAATAAACAGTGACAATATTACAATAGTACAAAACAATACCTTAGACGTTAAATTCAAAAGACAAATTATTCCAGTCTTAATTCCAATCTGATCCTGATCCAAACTGAATGTAATCCAAGCACACAAAGTAATCCTCACTTTTGTCTAGTCTGATCCGAATCCAAACTGAATGTAATCCAAGCACTAATTATGACACAAACACAAAATAATCCCCACTGAAGTCTGGCAATCATGTATTAACTAGTGAACACTGAGATGTAAAAAGCTTTTCCTTTTATAATAACAGGGAAACTTCCAGAAAATTCATGTTAAAATCAGTTGCATAATTCTTAGTAATCAGATTGTATAAAGGCCTGGAAACTTCCAGCACAATATTCTACAAGAGAGAGTTCAGTTCTAAAAATAGCAACAGGGGAAAACCATTCAAAAATAGATACATACATGAACAAAGCTAGGAATAACTGGGTATGTACATAACAATACAAACTCAATATGAAATCTTAGGTTATTTTGAGGTTCTTTAATCTATTTCTATTTTCAAACTTCACCTTATGTTATGCCTTTGTAGTCATTTGCCACAGAACATTGCTATCATTGTTAAAAAGACATTGTATCTTTACTAGATAACAAAATTCAAGACTTGACCAAAATGAAAGCATTTACAGACTACATATTGGACATGGCTCAGATGATGATATTTGTTGCTGAAAAGGGTTGAAAACATTTTTTGAAATCAGGTTATCAGAATTTTCTTTGTCTCCCCTAGTATTTTCAAAAGCTCTCTTCTTGTTAACCCTTTCCCAAACGACAAATTTTAGACTCTTCCAAACTCAAAGAGTTTGCAGACGATAATTTAAAATTGATAAAAATGGCACAAAGTTCTCCAAATGGGTAGAAAACACTGTGGGAAAAGGAGAAATTGCTCGTTGCGAGCAATTTCTTCTTTTCCCACAGTGTTTTCAAAAGACTGCAGACAAGTAAAAACAAGGGCTTGTTTGGTAAAGGGTTAATTAAATCATTGGATTGTCTTATAAAGGATTTAGGAGTAGTTGCTGATACTGTTACACATGTATTGTTGTTTTTATGTGCAGTTGCAACAGGGTTTCCGGCTGGTCAGACACCCCTGAAAACAAGACTCGAAGAAATCCGCCTGGCTGTAGAAGATGGTGCCCGAGAGATAGACATTGTCATTAATAGACAGTTGGCTTTAACTGGCAACTGGAAAGGTAAAGTACAAATTGGGACAAATACATGTCCTCTGTATTTTTAGTGTTTGGGCATGTTTTTATCTTTTACTGGAGATGTTTACTTTTCATAAAGTTCTCTGTCATGTAACATTTAATGATTTGTCTGTGGACTTGCTTGTCACTAAAAATTAAGTGCATCAAACAGAAATATAAATTAAACCAATGAAACAGAAAGTCAGTATCTTTCTGTTTGGAAAATTTACAGTGGACTTGATACATCACAGTACAAAATAAATGTCCAAGCATGAAATATTGTAAGCATCTCATTGTATGAGACAACAGTGCAAATGTTTATGTTTCTGTTACTTGTACTCTTAATACATTGTGACCTGAATACAACTTTAGCATCTTGCTGGGAACCAATTTTAAAAACTGAGGGGCAAAAGAAGAAGGTTTTGTAATGAAGAAACATGACAACTACATGTGCCCAGACTGAGTTTAAACAAGGCAGAAGAGTCATGTGTTGAATTGTGCATGGTCAATATTGAGAGCAGGGTTTTCCATAACGAACAAATCTTGTGTCATAGACACAATTTTAACCCATTACCAAATGACAATATTTTAGACTTGTCCAAATTGAAAGCATTTGCAGACGACAGAATAAAAGTGTCTGAAAATTTGAGATTTGTTTTGTGAAGAGTAGAAAACATTGTGGGAAAAGGAGAAAATGCAGGTTACCAGCATTTTCTCCTTTTCCCACAATGTTTTCTAAAGGCGTCTTTCTCAGGGGCGTCAAAAGTAGGGATTGTGTGGTAATGGGTTAATTCAAATGACCCCCAAAATAAATGACAGTGCGTCATCGGTGACGCAACTTTCCAAAATCTAAATCATGTAAGAAATTAAATAAAGCCTCATAAATCCAAGTCTGTTCTTGCTTCAGTGTTAGACGAACACTGCTCTATTTTTAACTACAGGGTATATTTTAGATGAAAGCGGTTTTCTGGTAATTTACTTATAGAATAAGACTGGTTAACACATTATGCTGTAAAGTATAATGGACATGTGTAGTAAATATGGGCCCAGTCAAAGTCTTGGTTGGGTTATTTCTATTTTAGCACATGTTTTATACGACTTCCGATATATAAAAGTACACATTACAAGTCTGTGCTGTTCGTGGAAAATAATGTCAAAACGAAGAATCGTCTGCTTGCTTCAATTGCCGATCAAACTACGTCAAGCAGCAATTCAGACGAAAAAGTTTGGTCTGTCAAAAAGAGAAATAATCCTTTCCATCAGAAATGACTGACAGACTTTTCTATCTTGGAGTTTAAAGATAAAATGCATTTTAAATCATGCTTGGAATCGATGATGAAGAGATCCATATATTTTGACCCCCTAAATTAACGAAATGACCCTCAACTAACGAGGAAGGGGGTCTGAATGACCCCCAACTGTTAAAGCCGAGGGAAAACCCTGGTTGAGAGTGTAGGAACATGCAGCAAAGACTGCCATGAATACATCAGGATGAAAGCTCATGACAACTTTTTTGACAATGCACAATCTCAACACCAAGGTCCATTGTTCTGGCTTATTTAGCTCATGTGTTTACCCTGCTGTCACCTTGGTTACTATAGGAACTCAGTCAATTCCTAAGAATGGCTTAGGAAAACATGTCTAATGACTTTTCCAAATCAACAGTATTTGCAGACAAGAAATTAAATGACCTCTCTATGGGAGCTTTTCTGTGAAAGGATAGAAATCTTTGTGTGAAAAAGAGAAAGTTACCAGCATTTTCTCCTTCTCCTACAACGTTTTCAGATTCTTTCATCTCCTTGTTTTTTGAAATATGAGATTGTTTGGTAAAGATCAAAAGAAAAGAAAAAAAAAAACGGAAATTGTAACCTGCATTTTTTCTCAGGTGTGTTCGATGAGGTGAGAATGATGAAAGAGGCCTGTGGAGAAGCTCATTTAAAGACCATCCTGGCTACCGGGGAACTGGGAAGTCTTATAAATGTTTATAAAGCCAGTATGATCTGTATGATGGCAGGTAAACAAAGGGACTTTATGTTTTGCTATTGTACAAACATGAATTTTCTGTCTGTTTGAGACTGCCTGTTTGTAAAGGCATGTCAGCTCCAGCAAGTTGTATTTGAATTCTTTGTATGATAAACTTTTACGGGATGTCAAAAGTTTAAAATTGTCTTAAATTGAAAATATTTACAAGAGACAAGTGAAGGTCTGATGATGGGAATTGTTTTTCATATTGTTGAAAACATAGTGGAAAGGAAGAATATGCAAGTTACCTTCATTTTCTCCTTTTCCTATAAAGGATTAATGATTCTAATAGTCTTATCCACCTCCTTTTTAGCTCACCTGAGCACAAAATGCTCAGATTGAGCTATTGTGATCACTCAACATCCGTTGGCATCCATCGTCTGTCTTGTCTGTCCGTTGTCCGTTCACATTTCCTTGTTTACACTCTAGCATCTACAAATATCAACCAATCAGCACCAAACTTGGTCAAAATATATATGATCATAAGATCTCGTATAAGTTTGATTATGGGTCTTGTCAGATTCAGAAAATCTGGAATTATTTGCCCTTGAATTAGAAAAATTGCTATATTTCACGTTGTTTACACTCTAGCATCTACAAATATCAACCAAATCAACCAATCAACCAAAATATATATGAACATACGATCTCGGGTGAGTTCAGTTATGGTCTAATTGGACCTGAAGGACAGGAGTTATTTGCTCTTGAATAAAAAAATTGCTATATTTGACTTTGTTTACGCTCTAGCATCTACAATTTTTAACTAATCAGCACTAAACTTGGCCATAATATATATAATCATAAGATCTTGGATGAATGTGATTATGGGTATAATCAGATCAGAATAACTGGAGTTATTTGCCCTTGAATTAGAAAAATTGCTATATTTGACTTTGTTTACACTCTCGCATCTACAATTATTAACCAGTCGGCACCAAACTTGGTCAAAATATACATGACCACAAGATCTCGGATGAGTTTGATTATGGATGTAATCAGACCAGAACGACTGGAGTTGTTTGCCCTTGAATTCGAAAATTTGCTATATTTTTCTTTGTTTACACTCTGGCATCTACAAGTATCAACCATTTAGTTCCAAACTTGGTCAAAATGTATATGTATATGACTCTAAGATCTTGGATGAATTCGATTATGGGTGTAATAATTCCAGAACAGCTGGACTTACTTGCCCTTGAATTAGAAAGTTCTTTAGAATAGTTCTTAGTTGGGAGCATAACTATGTCATCTCCAGTCTGATTGACTTGAAACTTGGCATTTGTGTTTGTTGCAATAATAAATAGTGTAGTGTGAAAGAACCATAACTCTATGTCATATTGTCTGTGAGTTATTTACATTTGAATATCATTTTTACGGCATTTTCTGCTCGTCTGGAATATAACTTTGTCATCTACAGCCTGAACATCTTCAAATTTGATATGCATAATTGTTGAAAAATTATGGAGTGCAGTGCACAAGAACCATAACTCTTCCTAGCACAAATTTTTAGTTATTTCCCCTTTTACATTCATTTTTATAGCATATCTTTCTTGTACAGAGCAAACCTTTGTCATCTTAAGTAGGAATGACTTGAAATTTGGTATGCTTATTTGTTACAATATTTGGAAGTGCAGTGCCTAAGAATTGTAACTCTACCTCATGCTGTCTTTGAGTTACTTCCCTTTGAATATCATTTTTACAGCATTTAGTACCTGTCCAAAATAGAATTTTGTCATCTGAAGTCAGAACGACTTCAAACTTGGTATGTTTGTTGCAACATTACGAAGAACAGTGCGCAAGAGTAATTCCACTTTGATCTTCATTTTTACAGTATTTCTTGCTTGTCTGGAACTGAACTTCGAAGTCACAAGTTAAATTGTGACAATTTGATGCTTTTGTTTCATTATCATTTGGTCTTGAACCTTGATATTTGGTATTTATCTTTATTATAGACCTTTGCTGCTTGGTACTCAGGTGAGCGATATAGGACAATCATGGTCTTCTTGTTTTCAAACTGTTTTAACTCTTTACCACACTATCCCGACTTTTAATGACCCTGAAAAAGAAAGCTTTTGAAAAAATTGTAGGAAAAGGAAAAAATGCTGGTAACCAGCATTTTCTCCTTTTCCCACAATATTTTCTACCCTTCTCAAATCAAATTTCAATTTTTGAATCACATCTTTTTTTCGTCTGCAAACGCTTTCAATTTGGACCAGTACAATATTTTGTTGTGTGGTAAAGTGTTAAAAAATAGTTGGGAGAAACAAAGAATATGAGGTGATGTGTTTATATTACTTGCATGTATAGGTAGACTCCTAGAATTGCAAAAGTCAATTTTCTCATCAAATTACTTGTCATACTCTGTAGAGAAGTCTGCTAGTAAAATGCTGTAAAAATAAATGTGAAAAATTGAAAAATCATGTTTGGTTTTCCTCGTTTACGCATACTCCATACAATTTAATTTGTTTTCAGGTGCTGACTTTATCAAAACTTCTACAGGAAAAGAAGGTGTTAATGCCATTTTGCCTGTTGCCATAGTAATGGTGAGGGCTATAAGAGAATACTTCCACAGAACTGGATACAAGGTGAGAACACTGAAATTGTGTTTATGCTTCAGTAAAACAACTGTGTTTTTAGAGATATTAGAAACATGGCTGTTGAAAATATTGGAAATGGAGCAAATGCTTTTACCAGATCATCCCTGGTTTTTATGACCTAGAGAAAGAAGCCTTTCGAAAACATTGTGGAAAAAGGAGAAAATGCTGGTAATCTGCATTTTCTCCTTTTCCCACAATGTTTTCTACTCTTCTAACGTCAAGTTTCAGTTTTTGATTCATATTTATTTTGTCATCTGCAAATGCTTTCAATTTGGATCTTTTTTGAAAGGGATAAAGATTTAAGAAAGTAGTTATTACAGATCCTAAGATGCTAAATATAAATTCATCATAAGGGTCAGACATTTTGGATCATGTGACTCCTTAACTCTTTACCACACAACAACATTTTAGACTCGTCCAAATTGAAAGCATTTGCAGACGACAAAGATAAAAGTGACTGAAAAATTGAAATTTGGTTTGGAAAGGGTAGAAAACATTGTAGGAAAAGGAGAAAATGCTGGTTACCAGCATTTTCTCCTTTTCCCACAATGTTTTCAAAAGGCTGTTTTCTCAGGGTCGTTAAATGTCGGGATTGTGCGTTAAAGAGTTAATGCTCACATGTGCAGACATTTGTGAAGATCATTTGGATGTAGATTTTCTAACTAAACAAATGGAAGTCTTCTTTTTCCATCGGAAAGTGGCAAAACACTTCAAGCAGACAGAATTACAAGGTAACAACCTTTGGCTATGGTTTGTATGCCCTCACAGGAAATTGAATTTTCATTTAGCAAAGCTGCAACTTGCTACCAGTAGTTTTAAATCTTGCAACATCTAGACACATCTCATTTGTTGTTGCCAGATGCTATTGATTAACTCATTACCAAACAACAATATTTTAGACCGGTCTAAATTGAAAGCATTTGCAGACGACAAAATAAAAGTGACTGAAAACTTGAAACATGTTTTCTGAAGGGTAGAAAACATTGTAGGAAAAGGAGAATTACCAGCATTTTCTCCTTTTCCAACAATGTTTTCTAAAGGCTTCTTCCTCAGGGTGGTCAAAAGGAGGGATTGTGTGGTAATGGGTGAAGACTGATGTAAATTTTGGTAATTTGATAAAGACTTAAGTGAGCTCGCCAAAAATATGAGATATATGAACTAGCAATTTATAGACTTGTTTTTGAGAAAAAGGCTTTGAAAACATTGTGAGGAAAGGAGAAAATGCTTGTAAGCAACATTTTATCCTTTTATCAACAAAGGTTTTCACACTTTCAGAAAGAAATTTTAACAATTCAGCCATATTTGACTTGCCCTTTGCTGCCTAGAACATTGTATGGTAGTTAGTTAAACCTATTTTATTTTCACATCTGTTGATGGATAGGATGAATTAAAACTATTTTTGTTTTTACGTTAGGTGGGTTTCAAGCCTGCTGGAGGAATACGAAGTGCCAAAGAAGCATGCACATGGCTTGCCCTGATGAAAGAAGAACTGGGGGATGAATGGACCAAACCAGCATTATTCAGACTAGGTGCTAGCAGTCTATTGGTGGACATAGAGCGACAGCTTTTCCACTTTGTTTATGGAAGATATGCAGCATCACATGAAATCCCAATGTCGTAATTATAGAAAAGACAATCTTTTTGCCAACACTTGCATTGTATTAACCCATTACCAAACAACAATATTTTAGACTGGTCCATGTTGAAAGCATTTGCAGACAACAAAATAAAAGTGACTGAAAATTTGGAATTTGTTTTGTGAAAGGTTGAAAACATTGTGGGAAAAGGAGAAAATGCTGGTTACCAGCATTTTCTCCTTTTCCCACAATGTTTTCTAAGGACTTCTTTTTCAGGGGCATCAAAAGTAGGGATTGTGTGGTAATGGGTTAAGAATGTTCACCAGTCATTTCAAAATTCTGATTTATTATTTTTTTGTTTTAGCCAAATAAGAGAAGTTTGCAATGTTTGGGTCTACCTGACCAAATGAAAGTTTGCATTTTATAAGCATAGTGCTTTGAAGACTATAAACTTAAGACAAACATTAGTTATTATCTTTTTTTTTTTGTCTCTCACAAAGCAGTATAGAATGCTTCTAACTTACAGGTAAACTGGAAGTTTGTATGGACTGATTGGTGAACATTGACATGAAGACTGCTATTTTGTAAAAATTGCATTATTCAGAAGATAATCTGTATTTTCCCAAAACACAGTAAGACTCTATAAATCAGTAGGGCATACCTCCTTAGCTTTTATCTCTGTACCAGGCATTATTATTTTAGACTTTTCCAATTGATAGCATTTGCAGATGACAAATTACATTGTGCCTCAAATCATGACATTAGCCATAGGGTAGAAAACAATTTGGGAAAAGGAGAAAATGGTAACCAGCGTTCTCCTTTTTTTCCTTCAGTATTCAAAAAGATTTTTTTTTCAGAGTTGTTGAAATATAGTTTTTTTTAAGTAAAAAGTTAAATAATTTCATTGTTTAGGCTATTTGACTGCTGATGTTTAAAAGAAGAAAGTGGAGACAAGATATATAATTATGAGCTTCAACATTAAAACTGGTAAAAATACTAACAGGATCGAGAAACTACTTCCTATAAACAGTTTTCCAATTTGCTATTATGTTTTAACCCTGTACCACACAATAATTGAGTTCTGAAGACCCCGGAGAAGAATGCTTTTGAAAATGTTGCGGAGAAAAAGAGAAAATATTGGTAACCAGCATTTTTATCAATTTTCTACAATGTTTTCAACCCTATAGCAGCCAAAAGTCCTCATTTGAGCTTTCGTTTGAGCAAATGCTTTCAATGCAGTCCAGTCTAAAATCATGCTGTTTTGTAGAGAGATAAAGAGTGTCAAAAGCTGCTTGTATGAAGAGAATGATGTAGTGTATACCTGGTATTTCAAATTTTTGGCATATTTCTCAGGGTTATCATGTTATGAATCCAGATTAAGTATTGTGTTTCTGTACAATGTTAAAGGTTTGTTTTTAATGATTTTCATTTGGTCAACAGTTTTTTTTAAATTTGAATATATTTGAAGCAAAGTTGATGGCACCCATTTTTCAGCTGAAAGCCAGCAGAGCTTATGTCATGGCATGGTTTCTGTCGTCTGTAAGTCTGTTAGCCTTTTTCTTGTTTATGTGGTAAAGTCTGCATTTTTGGTCAGATTTTTGTGAAACTTGCACAGTTTGTTTATCTCATCAATAGCTTTAACCCTATTGAATTTGAATAAAATCAGAAAAATAATATGGGAAAAGTAGCCATTTCAAGTTTAAAATTTCCATTTCTTGTTAACGAGATAAAGTCTGTTTTTGTGGTCAGGTTTCCATGAACCTTGCAGAGTTTGTTTATCTTATCAATAGCTTCAACCCTATTGATTTTGAAAAAAATCCAAATAACAGTATGGGAAAAGTAGCCATTTCAAGTTGAAAACTTTCTTTTCTTTTTTACACGATAAAGTCTGCATTTTTGGTCAGATTTTTGTGAAACTTGCACAGTTTGTTTATCTCATCAATAGCTTTAACCCTATTGATTTTTTAAAAATAATGACAAACAATATGGGAAAAGTAGCAATTTTAAGTTTGAAATTTCCATTTCTTGTTTATGCGATAAAGTCTGTCTTTTTGATCAGATTTCCATGAAACTTGCAGAGATTGTTTATCTTATCAATAGCTTCAACTCTATTGATTTTGAAAAAGATCCAACTTACAGTATTGGAAAAGTAGCCTTTGAAGTTGAAAACTGTCTTTTCTTGTTTACGCGATAAAGTCTACATTTGAGGTCAGATTTTCATGAAACTTGCATAGCTTGTTTATATAATCGATAGCTTGAATCCTATTGATTTTGAAAAAAAAAAATCCAAGAAACAGGAAAAGTAGCCATTTTATAGGAAAAGTAGCCATTTCAACTAAAAATCTAAAAAAAATCTGAAAAAAATCTAACAAAAAGTAATGGAAAACTTACCCAATTGCTTTGTCTTATCATCAGCTGGAACCCTATTAATTTTGAAAAAAATCTGACAATTATTGTGGGGAAAGTAGCAATTCAAAGCTGAAAATTACCATTTTTTTGTTTATAAGTGCTTTCCTTCCGACTGACTTTACTGATTTTCTTTTTGCATCATAAATTTATAATCTATGCTAGCATAAAAGCTAAATTTCTGGGAGGAGAGCGATTTCAGGCCCTTCAGGGCCTTCTAGTTTTCATACAAAAAAATTGAGCAATTTCAATTTCTTGACATCTGCAGGAGGCTTCAGATTGTTTGCTTAACCATTTACCCCATAAGGCATTTCTATGGTATCTGTAATTGACCCTAAATAACAGCATGGATGAAGCCGTTTCTTATGTGTATATGACACCTTTGGATAGCATACAAAACATTGTGACGAAAGGTGAAATTGCTCATCACAAGCAATTTCACCTTTTGCCACAATGTTTTCCAAAGGCTCCTACAAGCAATGGGTAGAAATGAGTATCTATGGAGTAAAGGGTTAATGATGGAGCATGTTTCTGTCACAATGTTTTTTACTCCAGCATCAATTTACGTCAAGAAAGTCACAAAAATGTGAGCCATCACCTGAAATATTTTAAGCATATTTTTCATAATATATTGCAAACCTGCCAAACTAAACACGCAAACATTTAAAGTTGTTTTTATTTTTGTATGAAGAATTTCATGAATTTTTCAGTTCACAGTAAGAAAAAAACCCAAAACAATTAACCCATTACCACATGAGAAAATTTTAGACTGGTCCAAATTGACAGCATTTGCAGACGACAAAATAAAGGTGACTGAAAAATAGAAATTTGTTCTGGGAAGGGTAAAAAACACTGTGGGAAAAGGAGAAAATGCTAGTTACCAGCATTTTCTCCTTTTCCCACAGTGTTTTCAAAAGGCTTCTTTCTCAGGGGCGTCAAAAGTAGGGATTGAGTGGTAATGGGTTAATATGGTTTAGGGTGAAGGATTTATTGATTTTTCCTCATTTATAGATGCTAGGTTTTTACAGTTTTAACCCTTTCCCAAACGACAAATTTTAGACTCTTCCAAACTCAAATTTGATAAAAATGGCAGAAAGTTCTCCAAATGGGTAGGCAACACTGTGGGAAAAGGAGCAAATGCTCGTTACGAGCAATTTCTCCTTTTCCTACGGTGTTTTCAAAAGGCTTGTACTGCAGACACATAAAAACAAGGGCTTGTTTGGTAAAGGGTTAACTTTAAAATTATTTTCTCATCTAGTAACACACTCATATGGAAAAGGAAAATTTAAGCCTGTACTACAGGACAATATTGTAGGCTAGATACATGTACCAGCATTTTCTTCTTTTCAGAGAGAATTTTCAAATGGCATATCGTTATAGGTTGATTTTCTCTGTACCCAAACTCAAAAGTTTTAGAGCTGGCTGAATTAAAAGAATTTGCAGGCAACAGATCAAACATAGCCAAGTTGATGATGTCTGTTGCTCAAATACATATATTAGAAAAAATTGTGGGAAAAGGAAACCAGCATTTTCCCTTTTTCTACAATGTTTTCTGATAGCCTCCTCCGTTGGGATCATATTGAAACTCTGGATTGTTTGATAAAGTGGGATTGTTTGGAAAAGCATTTAAGGATGTATTGAGATGATGCTTCAGATACTTATATGAAAGTCTCTTGGTTTTATTTTACATGTGTTTGTTTTGATGCTCAATTAACAATTTTTGACTATCACATAACTCATAATAGGATCCATTGGTAGTTTTTAATCAACTGAGTCAGATTGTTACATCATGAAAACTTATAATGTTTTTGTCCCTTTAGAATAGGACTTTTAAAACAATTGTGATAAGGAGTAATTTCTTATACAGCAATTGTTTTTTCCCTCTTGTTGTTTCTACATCATAGAAATTTTTTTTTCTGTCAAACCAATGCAAGACCGTTGCCATTGGTCTGGCTGGTCAAGCCATAGCCTCAAAACTTTTTCAGGCATAAATGGGATTTACAGTACTAACACGTCTCAAATTGCATTAGAATTGTTTCTGAAAATATTTTGATCTTGAATTGAAGAACTGAGTTTTCTTTATTGAGTTACCTCAATAACTTAAGGGGACACCCCCTCACTGAATTGCTTCCCCCCACTGATACCATCATACTTACGGGAAAGCCAGGGATGATGTATGGCTCAGACTGTACAACTTTTCAAGAACCCTGAATTGATTCTCCTGTGTGTCACTTGTTTAAGGTTTTAGTGTGACATAAAGGAGTGGGTTCAATTACAGGTTAATTTTGTACACTTATGTCTTTCTTTTAGCAGGATTTTTTGGGATGAAGTCTTTGTTTTGTAATTAAAATATCATAATGTTTAGAATTACGTACTTCTGTAGCATTTTTTTTCTCTCATTTTTAATTTGGATGGTGATTGCTAACCCTTTCCGAACAATTCTATGTTTAAACAGTCCAAAGAGTGAAGGCTTCTATTTAAACAGTCCAAAGAGTGAAGGCTTCTAAAAACATTGTGGGACAAGGAGAAAAAATTTGCAACATGCACTTTCTCCTTTCATAGTGTTTCCAACCCTTAAAAACAAAATGATTTGTGAAACATTTACTCTGCAGTTTGTAAATGCTTTCAATTTGGATGGGTCTAAACCTTTGTTGTCTTTTATTCTTTCACAAGGTGACAAAATTTTTGCCTAGTCCAAATTGAAAAAAAAAAAAAATTAGATGACAAGGTGAGTTTGCAATGCATGAATTTGAAATTTATCTTTCAAAATCCAGAAAACAATGTTGGAATAAGCCTTTTGAAAACATTGTGGGAAAAGGAGAAAATGCTGGTAACCAGCATCTTCTCCTTTTTCCACTATGTTTTCTACAGTTGTTATAGTTATTTTTATGCTCCCCGAAGGGCGAGCATATAGTCGCCACTTCGTCTGTCTGTCCGTCTGTCCGTCCTTCCGTCCGTCGAGCCCAACATTGCGGGGTTACAGGTGACTGTACATTTAGTCACTATGGGGTTCCTTCTGTCCATTTGGTAGTTATGGGGTTAGGGTTAGGCTTATGGGGTTAAAAAAGGTGCTCTTGTGGGGTTATTTTTGTTACATTGAATAAAGAGCAATTCGACCCCACAAGGTCTGTCCCCTAAGACTGTCTGTCCGTCCGTCCAAAGCCATTTCTCCACAACCCTTGGACCAAATTGGATGAAACTTCATATATGAACTCCTTAGGGTAATGCGCCGATACATTTTTCCCGGATTTTCAATTTGACCCCATGTCATGGAAAAAAGGGGCTTAATGCAAAATTGCAATTTTTACCAATATCTCATTCAGTTTTTGTCAGAATATCATGAAACTTCATGGTTATATTGTTTATGGAAAGTTTTAGCATGTGCCCTTGCTATATTTAATCTGGGCATTTTTTAAGTTGACGTTCTGTCATAGAAAAAGGGGGCTTCTTGCAAAATTCCAATTTTTAGCTCTACTGGCTTTCAGCCAGCAGAGCTTATGTCATGGCGTGGTTTCCGTCGTCCGTCTGTCCGTCCGTCTGTCCGTCCGTCCGTCCGTCCGTCTGTCCGTCCGTCCGTCCGTTAGTCTTTTTCTTGTTTACGCGATAAAGTCTTCATTTCTGGTCAGATTTTCTTGAAACTTACACATTTTGTTTATCTCATCGATAGCTTTAACCCTATTGATTTTGAAAAAAATCTGACAAACAGTATGGGAAAAGTAGCCATTTCAAGTTTGAAATTTCCATTTCTTGTTTACGCGATAAAGTCTGTGTTTTTGGTCAGATTTCCATGAAACTTGCAGAGTTTGTTTATCTTATCAATAGCTTCAACCCTATTGATTTTGAAAAAAATCCAACGAACAATATAGGAAAAGTAGCCATTTCAATTTGAAAACTTTCATTTCTTGTTTATGCAATAAAGTCTTCATTTTTGGTCAGATTTCTGTGAAACTTACACAGTTTGTTTATCTCATCGATAACTTTAACCCTATTGATTTTGAAAAGAATTTGACAAACAGTATGGGAAAAGTAGCCATTTCAAGTTTAAAATTTCCATTTCTTGCCTACGCGATAAAGTCTTTATTTTTGGTCAGATTTCCATGAAACTTGCAGAGTTTGTTTATCTTATCAATAGCTTCAACCCTATTGATTTTGAAAAAAATCCAACGAACAGTATGGGAAAAGTAGCCATTTCAAGTTGAAAATTTTCATTTCTTGTTTACGTGATAAAGTATTCATTTTTGGTCAGATTTCTGTGAAACTTACACTGTTTGTTTATCTCATCAATAGCTTTAAGCCTATCGATTTTGAAAAAAATCCGACGAACAGTATGGGAAAAGTAGTCATTTCAAATTGAACAATTTCATTGCCTGTTTACATGATAAAGTATTTATTTGTGATCAGATTTTTATGAATTTTTCAGCTTGTTTATCCCATCAATAGCTTTTTAAGCCTTTTGAGTTTGTAAAAATTCAACAAACAGTAATGGAAAAGTAGCCATTTTGAGTTGAAAATGTCAACTTTTTTGTCTTTTTTCGCAATGAATTCCTATGTATGCTTTGTTTAAAAGCAAACTCTCTGCCAGTAGAGCATATTCAGGCCCTTCAGGGCCTTCTAGTTACTAATATTTCATTCAGTTTTGGTCAAAATTTCATTAAACCTCATGGTTATATTGTTTTTTCAAAGTTTCACCATGTGCTCTTCTTTCTTTATCTATGTGTTTTTCAATTTGACCCTCTGTCATGGAAAAAGGGGGTTTCTTGTAAAATGAAAAAGGGGCCCTAATGCAAAATAGCAATTTTTACTACCGTAATACTTGTTCAGTTTTTATCAACATTTCATGGTTATATCTTGTTTTACAAGTTTCAACATGTGCCCTTTGTTTTTGCAATCTATGAATTATTAATATGCAAATACGTCTTTCCTGGTTTCTCAAATTAAGGCTGTGTCACGGAAAAAGGGGACTTCATGGAAAAAATTGTTTTTTCACTAGGTTCTCCTTTATCAGTGCTCAAAACTTTGTGAAATTTCAAATCTGAACTTGTTGGAACGTTGCCCAGGTACCTCTCTTCCTTTTTCTCAATTTCAGGCTGCGTCTCGGAAAAAGGGGGCTGGGGGCTTCATGTAAAAAATTGTTTTATGTAATATTTAATACATGACTGCTCTAAATTTTATGAAATTTTGAATTTTGAATTATTATTAAAAAATGCCACAAACCACACACCCATTGTATTTATTGCAATGATCCAATATTGTCTTATGGGAAAAGGGGGCTTAAAGGGGGCTTATTGGGCTTATTGTCCTCTACAAGTTTGTGTTGGCTATCTCTAAGATAGTAATTGCCTTTTCACTTCAAATTTTTGGGGGCATGAACAGGTTCTTCTAGGATAAAAGAAGTAAATTTATATCAATGTCTTATATTTTATGACAAGCACTTGTTCGGGGAGCATAACCCGTCTCTGACGGCCCTTGTTTTTGTAAGGTACTTCAGAGCCCAGGCTCAATTAACCCATTACCACACAATCCCTACTTTTGACGCCCCTGAGAAAGAAACCTTTAGAAAACATTGTGGGAAAAGGAGAAAATGCTGGTAACCAGCATTTTCTCCTTTTCCCACAATGTTTTCTACCCTTCACAAAACAAATTTCAAATTTTCAGTCACTTTTATTTTGTTGTCTGCAAATGCTTTCAATTTGGACCAGTCTAAAATATTGTTGTTTGGTAATGGGTTAAACCTTAGAAACAAATAAGCATGTGACATAAATACCATAATGGTTAAAGTGGTATAATAAATAATTTCATAAAAAGTTTCTTTTAATTACCTTTGTACCATTTACTGCATAATTCCAAGTTTAACAGCCCTTAATTAAACAACAATTGAAAACATCTTTTGAAAGGGAGAAAATGCTGGTTACCTTTCTAAGACAAATCTTTTAATTTCGGCCACACTTAAATTATCATATACAAGTGCTTTAGATTTAAATGAGTCTAAACTGTATCATTTTGTAAATATTTAGCTCTTTTTAAATGAGAAAATGTTGGGACTTGTTGAACTTGGAGGAATTTGCAGTGTTTGAGAGTAAATGACAAAATTTGTAAAGATTTGTATAAATTGTTCAAATTCAGTGAGGCTAAAATGATGGGGTTTTTCTTTTGCAAGGTTTAAAACTTTGTCAAAAAAGAATAAAATACTGATAATTGGCATTTGCTTCTTTCGGAAATGTTTGCAAGAACCATTTTCTTCAAGGCTGTTTAAACTCAGGGTTGTTGGTAAAGGGTTAGGAAATAACACTTTTTTTTTCATTTAAACAAATAAACTAACACAGTATAATAAAGGACTGAAATTTGTATTTATTTTATCAATTATTATTTCAAAATGAAAGCTAGTCACTTTGTGTATAATGAAGAGTATTGAAATTATATTATTGTTGGTTGATAGTTTAGATTTAATTGTTCCAGTTGAATCTCAGGTATAATTTTTAAGGTGCCTGTAGGTTGTAGAGTGCTCATTGTATACTTGACTTTTGGTATTTATAAGATGAAAAATTTGGGACATGTGAACATTGATAACATCTACAGACAAATCTTTACAGACAACATACCTTTACCAAACAAAAAAGATGTAGACTGGTCAAAACAGAAAAAGATTTTGCAGATTTAAAAGTGAGAGTGGTTTAAATGCTTGAGTTTGTCTTCATAAAACATTGTGGGAAAATGTTGAAAATACTGGTAGCCAACATTTTCTACTGTTCTCACAAAGTTTTTTTAAAAGCATCTACCGTACGGTTACTTTGGGTTTTAAAAAGTTGGGATTAGTGATAAAGGTTAGAAATTTTTGCACAAATGATGGATTTTTTTTTTATAATAAGAGGCAAACAGTTTGGCAAAAAGAGAAAATTTAGGATATCAATTTTCTCCTTTTCTTGGGATGTTTTCTAAAGTCTTCTGCATCATACTCACAATAAATACAGGACTGATTGGTAAAGGATAAAAGCATTTTGAAAGAGAAACAAGTTTGAAAATTTAATCATGAATGAATGAATGTCTTTATTGACTTATACATAGTCAGTTACAACCAAATTAATTTCAAAATGTCCCATGTGATACAATTCTCTCTCTCATTTTCTGTCAGTGCTCTTTCTCTCTCAAAATTACATAATGCTTGTATATTTAATCAAACTACTCATCAAAATTAATTAAAGCACTCTCTCTTGTTTTTGGACAAATAAATTTTGTCAGGGGACAGAATCTTAGACTGCTCCAAATTGAACGTTTTTGCAGACAACAAATGAATGAAGGCTTTAACCATGGGTTTTATCTTTAGAAAGGTAGGAAACACAGTAAACGGAAGTAGAAAAGCCGGTTACCAGCTTTCCTTTCCTCTACCTTGTTTTCAAAGTGTCCCATTTCAGGGTGGTTAACCCTTTCCCGACTGACAAATTTTAGACTCTTCCAACTGAAAGAGTTTGCAGACGACAATTTTAACTTTCATAACATTGGCAGAAAATTATCAGAAGGGGCAGAAAACACTGTGGGAAAAGGAGAAATTGCTTGTTACGAGCAATTTCTCCTTTTCCCAGAGTGTTTTCAAAAGACTTGTAGTGCAGACATGTAAAAACAAGGGCTTGTTTGCGAAAGGGTTACAGATGACAAATGTTGATATAAAGTTCAGATAGAAGTAATTTATTTCACAACCAAACAGCAAAAATTGGATTTTCTGTAATATTGGCGTATTCTGGCCACGGCTCCTCGGCAACACATTTGTTGTCTGCACAGTTGATGAGCCCTGGTAACAGAGACTCGCACTGACAGAAAAAGTTCAAAACTTTCTTTTAAAAACCTGCATGCCCAAACTGGTGAAGGTCCTATCCGACGGTGACATAGAATCAATAGACAGTTGAGTTACGTCGTTGAAACAACCCACTTCCACAAGCTACCATGAACACTTCAGAAGGATAGATCTGAGGAGCTGTGACTGGCGATAACTGGAAAAGACTAAAAACTGATTTGAGATATGGTAATTAGGGGTATGGGAGGGTGGGTTAACAGTTTTTAAATGGATGCAACGGATACTTTCCCACACCGTTTTTTCTTCGAATTGCTTTCTTCGAGCCCAAATCGTAAAGGAAGTTAACTCGAACTTACAAGCACGTATCATAAAGTAACGGAAAGGTTCCTTTAGATGCGCAAGGAAAATTATGGCAACTATAAATATTTCCAACATTGTCACTGTAAGCGGTTCCTAAACTTAAACGTTTGAAACTTATTAAATACACAGGCCAGTTTGGTTAAGGGTTAATACATATATAACAAGATGCAAGTACATCTCTCTCTCTCTCTCTCTCCTGTACTATATATTTAATCAATACATATATAACAAGATGCAAATACCCCCTGTCTCTCACACACACAACCTCTCTATCTCTAGGTTTCCCCTTTTCTTTCCTATTTATGAGACTACACCAAAAAATTTCTTTCTTTCTTCAAATACCTGTAACAAAAATTTACCTAAATTTATGATATCTTTCCTGTTACTTGTTTTCAAGAGAGATACAAATTTGAAATTAGGACATACTGGGTTTTTTGATAATAATGTACTCTAGCTTTTGTTGAAAGGACCATTACTGTTTTTTACATAATGGCGCTTGTATGAAACTCTTTTGTTGAATTCATACACAGAAGTAAAGATCTTTCCAAAGCATGCCTTGTACAGGCCAATTAAGGTACAATACTAAAATTGTTTTTGAATACTGTGTTGAAAGAAAAAGAAAATGGACAATATATTTGCTAGCATATATACCCTTTAAAAGATGATCTAGTATAGTTGAGTGCTTTTGAAAATATTGTGAGAAAAGGGAAAAGTGCTGGTTATAGAACCAGTTCCAGAACAAATCCTGTCATTTAGGCCACAGCATTTTTTTCTTCCTTAAATGCTACCAGCATCTGCTAACAGTTAAGTTGTTACAAAATTTTAGAGTGTTCCAAATTGAAGGTATTTGCTTATTGCAGATAGTATTTAAACATGGCTCAAAAAACTGAAATTTACCTCGTAAAGGGAAATAAACATTATGAGAAGAGCAGAAAATGTTGGTTACCAGTGTTTTCTTATTTTCCCACTTTGTTCTCAAAGGCTTTTTTTAAATAGGTTATTACATGTACATGTAGTTACTACTCAGGGTTGTTGTGAAGAGGTATAATGATGACTAGAAATCATTTGGGAGAAGTGAATGATTGTTACACATAGGTGTATTTGTTTCAATCTTTTTGCTACATGATACTTTGATCACTGATTGTAGTTGTGCTCATTATTAAGTTTTTTATGCAGAATAAAGAATCTAGAAGAATTACCTGCCTTGGTTCAATGATTGTACATGTGGCTTTGTTCAGATGGACCCTGATATCTTATCACACAACCAAATCGAGTCAATTTTGAAGCATGACAGCTGTTAAAATGAACAGATTCAAATTCTACAGAATTTAACCCTTTCCCAAATGACAAAAATTAGACCAATCCAAATTCAAAAGCACTTGCAGACGACCAAATAAACTTAACTCAAAAACTGAAACTTGCTTCCAGCAGGGTGGAAAACATTGTGGGAAAAGGAGAAAATGCTGTTTCTAGCATTTTCTCTTTTTTCGCACAATGTTTTCAAAAGCCTTCTATGTCAGGGTCGTAAAAACCAGTGATTGTTTGGTAAAGGGTTAAATTGTTACCGAGTGTCAACATAATTTAGAAAAGAAACTGATAATAAACAAGACAGATGTCACAAAATTCGCAGCCTTTTATCAAAATATTCAATTTGAAAATTACTAGGGTAGGACTGTGCTACAATTGCAATAAACTGCGTTGTATGATGTTAACCCTTTACCAAACAACAGATTTTAGACTGGTCCAAATTGTTAGCATTTGCAAGCGATAAAATAATATCAAAAATTGAAAATTTTGTTTCTAGCAGATTAGAAATATTGTAGGAAAAGGAGAAAATGCGGGTTAGCAGCATTTTCTCCTTTCTTCCACAATTTTTAGCTCACCTGAGCACAACGTGCTCAAGGGGAGCTTTTAGGATCACCCGGTGTCCGTCGTCCGTCGTGCGTCGTCCGTCGTGCGTCAGTGCGTCGTGCGTCGTCAACAATTCTTTAAACATCAACTCCTCCTAAACCGCTGGGCGGATTTGGACCAAACTTGGCTGGAATGTTCCTTGGGAGGTCCTCTTTAAAAATTGTTCACAGAATTTGATTCCGTCAAAAACTCTGGTTGCCATGGCAACGAAATGGAATTTTTTAGCAAATTCTTTAAAAATCTTCTTCTCTGAAACCGCTGACCAGATTTTAAAATAATTTCACACAGATGTTCCTTGGGTGACCCTTTTCAAAAATTGTTCGCGAAATTTTGATCCGTCAAGAAACATGGCTCTGGTGAATGGGGGCTTCTTGCACTATACAGAAATGAGGAAATTCTTAAAAATTCTTCTTCTCTGAAACCGCTGGCCAGATTTTAAAATAATTTCACACAGATGTTCCTTAGGTGACCCTTTTCAAAAATTGTTCGTGAAATTTTGATCCGTCAAGAAACATGGCTCTGGTGAATGGGGGCTTCTTGCACTGTACAGAAATGAAGAAATTCTTAAAAATTCTTCTTCCCTGTAACCGCTGACCAGATTTTAAAATAATTTCACAGAGATGTTCCTTGGATGACCCTTTTCAAAAATTGTTCGCGAAATTTTGATCTGTCAAGAAACATGGCTCTGGTGAATGGGGGCTTCTTGCACTATACAGAAATGAAGAAATTCTTAAAAATTCTTCTTCTCAGAAACCGCTGGTTAGATTTTGAAATAATTTCACAGACTTGTTCCTTGGGTTACCCTTTTCAAAAATTGTTAGCGAAATTTTGATTGGTCAAGAAACATGGTTCTGGTGAATGGGGGCTACTTGCACTATATAGAAATGAAGAAATTCTTGAAAATTCTTCTTCTCTGAAATGGCTGGACAGATTTTGAAATAATTTCACAGAGATGTTCCTTGGGTGACCCTTTTCTAAAATTGTTCGCAAAATTTTGATTGGCCAAGAAACATGGCTCTAGTGAATGGGGGCTACTTGCACTATATGGAAATGAAGAAATTCTTGAAAATTCTTCTTCTCTGAAACCTGTGGTCAGATTTTAAAATAATTTGACAGAGATGTTCCTTGTGGGACCCTTTCCAAAAGCTGTACATATAATTTTGATCCATCAAGAAACATGGTCTTGTGAATGGGGGCTACTTGCACTATATGGACATGATGAAATTCTTTAAAATTCTCTTTCTCTGAAACCCCTGGTCAGATTTTGAAATTATTTCAGAGAGATGTTCCTTGGGTGACCCTTTTCAAAACTTGTTTGTAAATTTTGATCCATCAAGAAACATGGCTCTCATGGATGGGGGCTACTTGCTCTTATACAGAAATGAAGAATTCTTAAAAACTCTTCTTTTTGAAACTGATGGTCAGATTTCGAAATGATTTTTACAGGTGACCTTTTGAAAATTGCTTGGCAAAATTATAAATTTGGTTCCAATGTTTGAATACCTAAAAAAAAAAATAGACTATGGTCATCTCAAAAATTCAGGTGAGCGATCCAGGGCCATCTTGGCCCTCTTGTTTTCAAAAGGCTTCTATCTCAGGGTCATAAAAACCAGGGATTGTTTGGTAAAGGGTGAGGTATACTAGACCTTATATTGTTACAGTATGTGTTGTTTTTTAAAAGCAGAGTTTAACATATTGCAGAATCCATTATTATCGTTAGCACTTGAAATGATTTTTGTGATCTGGGAACTACAAAAGTCATATCATTCTTCATAAAATGAATTTCCTTCCATTAAGTCCAATATAATTTACTGTCTGTAACGTATGCCAAAAGTAACTTTATTTCCGTTAAATACGTCTCAATGCCAAGTAGTATAAAAAAGTAAATGGTGTGGATGCTAAAATGCATCAAAATTTAGATACATGGATCCGTGGAAATCCATATTTGACCAGTCAGGATATCGCATCTATTCTACCCGATGTCCTACCTTGGTTTCTGTTATTTCGGCTCACAAATAAACGACTGTTAACGTTGGAAGAATGCAATTCTCTTTATTTATGTTGTGTTTTAAACTTTTGAATTTTAAAAAAAGCTTAAAAAATGTGCTTTGCGAACGTGTACCGATGACATGAGATCACACAGAGGCTATAGACAAGTTTAAATTGTGATGATTATTGAAAATTTGAGCTTATGCAAAGAGCTGATCAGCGCTGGATAATGGATTAATTCAAAGTATGCTATAAGTTTTCCTCTCTGAAAGAGACAACTGGAAAACAAAGGTAAAAAATAGTCCTGTATGAAGTATTAATAAAAAGAAAGTACTTTTACTTGAATATTAACCTTGTTCAATAACCTATGCACATACAAAAAGCGGCCGCGTAACTTGTCACCAATGTTTCAATTTGACATTAATCTTAACCCATGGTGCATGAAGAATATGCTGAATGTGTACTGGGATCGTATATACGATCTCTGATGTGTAGATATAGATCAGATTGCAAATTACATGATGATTAGTCTCGGATTTAAAGAACCAGCTGATTACAATAAGCACTTTGCCGTGTAGTTCTTCCTCACTAGGAGTATATTTCAATTAAAAAAAAAAGTCTAACTTCTGATCTGGTGGAACTTGGTAATTTTTCTCTTGACTTATGTTTTAACCGTTTACCAGGTGTGCGGTAAAAATGTGAGAGGTAAAAATACCATAGGTAAAAATGTCATAGGTAAAAATGTCAGAGTTTAAGTGGTAAATATGCCATAGGTAATAATGTCATAGGTAAAAATGTCAGAGATACTAAGTACACGATATGAAAAAAACATGTGGCCCTGGCCTCTCACCAGATCATTGAAGTAAAGCCATTCTTTGTAGATTTGATAATATACTAGTTGTCCTATACATTTATTTATTATTTATTTACTTATCTTCATTGTATCCATGCTATACTGTGAAATAATTTTCTGTTTCATTCAGCAATGATAACATTACATGTTGCTGATTTAATCCTTTACCAAACAACCCCTGGTTTTAACGACCCTGAGATAGGAGCCTAAAAAAAAAACATTGTGGGAAAATGAGAAAATGCTGGTAACCAGCACTGTCTCCTTTTCCTGCACTCTATCTGTCCTGCTGGAAACAAATTTCAGTGTTTGAGTAAATTGCAAACCTTGGTAAAAACATGTGTGAAAAAGTATCTTTGACAATAGTATGTGGTATTAGTTCTTCTGTTACTCCATATACCAATCTTGATTTTTTTCTGACTGCTATCTCAGATGATTCAGAGACCAGAAATAAGTGAACCCTGACAAGATTTCAAACTTGCTAAGCCTTGACCAACTGAGCTAACCCCTTATATTTATACCCAGATAAATACATCTGACATTTTTACCTATGACGTTTTTACCTATGGCATATTTACCACTTTGACTCTGACATTTTTACCTATGACATTTTTTCCTATGACATTTTTACCTATGACATTTTTACCTACATTCGTTTACCACAGAACAGGTTTTAACGACCCGTAGAAAGCTTTTAAAAGCATTGCGGAGAAAGGAGAAAATGCTTGTAACATTCATTTTATCCTTTTCTCACTGTGTTTTGAGCTCTTGCAAAAACAAATTTCAATTTTTGAATCATTTATTTTGTTGTCTGCAAATATTTTGGATTGCTCCAAAAATTTGGTCATTTGGTGACGAGTTTAAATGGATTAGCACATCTGCACATTAGCACAAAGGGTGTGTTGGTAAACTGTTAATTTGATAGGAAGTTGTTTGATTGCAAAGCAAATTACCGCTCTAATCAACTTGACCACCCGTTGTCATCAGTATATCATATACTACCGTCAATGATATTAACAATTTTCTTAATTGACAACACACTTAACGCATTTTATAATCCATCAGACAACCCATTTCCCCTTAACCTGATATTAAAATTTTTCATTAACTTAAATCTCTCTGTAGAATCAGACATTCTATAAACTTTTCGAAAGGTTTGTAATTCAGTGTTATTTAATTTGGTATGATGCTGAGATGACTTTACTAGCCCAACGAAAGCAATAAAAAGTATCGTTAATTCTATTATTCTGTGGCAAAACGGAGATTTGTTGATGTTTTTTGTACGTTCAAATTTTTGTTTAAACATGTAAATCTGTTACATTGAACGTCGCCCCCGTAATTCACCCTTTTAATACATCTCCGTATGTAAATTAGTTAAGCATCTTTAAATTGCTTACTGAGAATTTATCATCGATAGAAATATATGATTAAAATACTTTTTCCGGAATTTTATTGAGAGAAACAGTCATGACAGCACGATTTAAGTAGCCTATCTGCTATACTGTATATGTATTGACTACGTTTGTTTTTGAGACCTTGGCAACAGTAACTAAGGTAGTCGGTTTATCTTATCACCACGGATCCATGTATTATACCATTTTAAAATATGGGAACCACTGTGAAGACAACAATCTATTATTGTATGATTTCTCCAAGTGTTACAACTTGACAGGTAAATGAATTTTAAAAGCAATGAGAAAGAAAACAAAAGGTAGGGCAACCTGGCAAGTTTTAGCCTAGTTTTAAAATTATTTTATCTGTCAGCGACCAAACATTTGATGGACTGTAACAGGTCAGGTCGTCATCTCCACAATAGTTTCTGCACTTTAAACAGTATTTCAAATGGTATTTACAGACACAAGACCCTGGTAGAAATATTGGTTGGCCAGGATAGTGTCACAGGCATGATAATGAAACAAGAGGGCCAAGATGGCCCTGGATTGCTCACTTGAATTTTTGAGAGGACTGCAGCCTTTTTTTTTTAAAAAGTTGTTTCACAAAAGAACTATTTTAAAGAAATTCTTAATTTCCATATAGTGCAAAAATACCCCCATTCACCAAAGCCATGTTTCCTGATGGATCAAAATTTCGCTAACAACTTTTGAAAAGGGTCACCAAGGGAACATTGCCGTGAAATTATTTTAAAATCTGACTACTGGATTCAGAGAAGATGAATTTTCAAGAATTTCTCCATTTCCATATAGTGCAAGTAGCCCCCATTCTCCAGAGCCATGTTTCTTGACGGATCTAATTTCGTGAACAGTTTTTAAAAAGGGTCACCCAAGGGACATCTCTGTGAAACTATTTATGAATCTGACAAGCTGTTCGAGAGAAGAAGAAATTTTAAGAATTTCTTAATTTCCGTATAGTGCAAAAAGCCCTCATTCACCAGAGCTTAATTTCGCTAACAATTTTCGAAAAGGGTCACCAAAGGTACATCTCTGAAATTATTTCAAAATCTGACCGGCGTTTTCAAAGAAGAAGTTTTTTCAAGAATTTCTTCATATCTCTATAGTGCAGGTAGCCCCCATTCACCAGAGCCATGTTTCTTGACGGATCTAAATTTTGCAAACAAATTTTCAAAAGGGTAACTTGAAGAACATCCCCGTGAAATTATTTCAAAATCTGACCAGCAGTTTCAGAGAAGAATTTTCAAGAATTTCTTCATTTCTCTATAGTGCAAGTAGCTCCCATTCACCAGAGCCATGTTTCTTGACGAATCAAAATGTCGCGAAGAAATTTTCAAAAGGGTCACACAACACCCTTCACAACGTATGTCAGTGTGACGTCATAGGTAGTGATATCGGACCCTTGTTATAAAGTCAGTGTGCGTGTTTGGTAAGACTGTTTTTTTTTGTAATCATTCCTTTAAATGATCTGAAAAAGTCTCTAGACCTCCAAAGCGTACAATGCCCAGGGACTTTGTTTTTATGCTCCCCGAAGGGCGAGTATATAGATGCCGCTTCGTCTGTCCGCCCGTCCTTCTGTCCGTCCGAAGCGATTTCTCCACAACCCTTGGATCAAATTGGATAAAACTTCATATATGAACTCCTTAGGGTAAGGCGCAGATATACTTTTCCCGGATTTTCAATTTGACCCATGTCATGGAAAAAAGGGGCTTAATGCAAAATTGCAATTTACCAATATCTCATTCAGTTTTTGTTAGAATATCATGAAACTTCATGGTTATATTGTTTATGGAAAGTTTTAGCATGTGCCCTTGCTATTTTTAATCAGGGTATTTTTTAAGTTGACGATCTGTCATGGAAAAAAGGGGCTTCTTGCAAAATTCCAATTTTTACTAATATTTCATTCAGTTTTGGTCAAAATTTCATTAAACTTCATGGTTATATTGTTTTTTCAAAGTTTCACCACGTGCTCTTTTTTCTTTATCTATGTGTTTTTCAATTTGACCCTCTGTCATGGAAAAAGGGGGTTTCTTGTAAAATGGAAAAGGGGCCCTAATGCAAAATTGCAATTTTTACTAATATCTTGTTCAGTTTTTGTCAACATTTCATGGTTATGTCTTGTTTTACAAGTTTCAACATGTGCACTTTGTTTTTGCAATCTATGAATTATTAATGCGCAAATACATCTTTCCTGGTTTCTCAAATGAAGGCAGCATCATGGAAAAATGGGACTTCATTGCAAAAATTGTTTTTAGCTCCACTGGCCGAAGGCCAGCGAGCTATTGTCATGGCGTTGTGTCAGTGGTGCGTGCGTGCGTCCGTTCGTCCGTCCATTCGTCCGTGCATGCGTCCGTAAACTTTTTCTTTAAAAAACTTCTCCTCAGAAACTATCGACTGGATTTTTACCAAATGTCACAGGAATGTTCCTTAGGTGGTCCTCTTTCAGATTCCTTCAAATAATTGTGTTCCATGAATAATTCTGGTTGCCATGGCAACCAAAGTAAAAAACCTTTAAAAATCTTCTCCTCCCGAACCGCTAATTGGATAGCATTATTATTTTGCAGGAATGTTCCTTAGATAGAGGTCTACAGAATTCCTTAAAAAAAAAATCCGTCAAAAAACATGGCTTTTATGGGAGACTCATTTTCCTTTTATGGTATAAAGTAAAATCTTTGAAAAATTTCTTCTCTCAAACTACTTGTTTTGATTTCATTGTTGTATTGCAGGTTAGTTCCTATGGTGGTAAGTCTTTACCATACAATCCTGACTTTTAACTACCCTAAAGAAGAAGTTTTTGGAAAACACTCTTGGAAAAGGAGAAAAATTTAATGCTGGTAATCAGCATTTTCTCCTTTTCCCTCAGTGTTTTCTACTCTATCAAAGAGAGAAATCATCATTTCATCAATGTTTAATTTGTTGTCTGCAAAATGCAAATGCTTTCAGTTTGGTCACATCCCAAATTTTGTTGTTTGCTAAAGAGTTAAAGATGGTTGCTTTACATAATCTATAATCCTTTTCATATGAAACAAGAGAACCTCTGCACTTTGATTAGTTCTGGTAAAGGTTTGTTGACCTACTGGTGACCTGGTACAAAGAGGGACAGGGCTTTACTGATAAGTGATTTGTGATAAGGCATTTTGTTATCCAATCAAACTGATCCCTGACAAAGAAGACTTTACAAAACATTGTGGGAAAAGGAGAAAATGCTGGTAACCTTTTCCCACAATGTTATCTACCCTTCACAAAACAACTTTCAAATTTTCAGTCACTTTTATTTTTTCATCTACAAATGCTTTCCATTTGGACAACCCTAAAATGTTGTCATTTGGTAATGAGTTAACTATAACCAGAAGACAAAATTTTTATAACTGGCCATAATTGAAAGATGTTGCAGACAACATAATAAATCTTCAAATTAGTAAAACTTTTATCAAAAAGGATAGAAATTATTGTGTAAAACTAAGAAAATGCAGGTTACTTTTATTTTCTTCTTTTTGTCACAATGTTTTTCACAGCTTTTTTTCTTTAAAGACCTAAAATGCAGGAATGAATGGTAATTGTTAAAAACTTCTCTTCACCGTTACAGAAAAATCAGGCCTGTGGAGCGATACGGGCGCTCAAGCGCCTCTAGTTCACTAGGTTCTCCTTTATCAGTGCTCAAAACTTTGTGAAATTTCAAATCTGATCCCCGTGGGGTCCCGGGGTTTTTTACTGTATAGAATAGGACCTCGGCCTTTCTCTATGGCATGTCGTAGAAGGCGACTAAAATTAGAGACAAACGGCTGCTTTCCTCGTAATTCGTAGGATTGCAGCAGGCTGGGCAGTTCTTATTCCAAATCCTATATTTTTTTCTCGATGTAAATAGGGTTTGGAATGGGAATCAATTGGCCTGTGGGACCCCGTGTGGTTTAATAGGGGGTATAAGAATAAACCACTGCAGTCCCGCGATCGTCACATCTGCCATTTCATCTGGCGGAACAAAAGTGACAGCATGCATGTCGTAAAAGGCGACAAAAGGGGCATCATTTTGTGTTTCATCCATTCCTCATTTATCATGTTTGTCTTGTGTTGTTCGACATGTATGTTATTTTCACCTCACATTACATGTATTGTTTACTAAATAAGTGCGCCCAATATGACCTAAGTTGTCAACGGGCCTTAAAACATTATTCATTCATTCATTCAAATCTGAACTTGTTGGAACGTTGCCCACGTACCTCTCTTCCTTTTTCTCAATTTCAGGCTGCGTCTCAGAAAAAGGGGGCTTCATGTAAAAAATTGTTTTATGTAATATTTAATACATGACTGCTCAAAATTTTATGAAATTTCGAATTTTGAATTATTATTCAAAAATGCCACACACCACACACCCGTTATATTTATTGTAATGATCCAATATTGTCTTATGGGAAAAGGGGGCTTAAAGGGGGCTTATTGGGCTTAATGTCCTCTACAAGTTTGTGTTGGCTATCTCTAAGATAGTAATTGCCTTTTCACTTCAAATTTTTGGGGGCATGAACAGGTTCTTCTAGGATAAAAGAAGTGAATTTATATCAATTTCTTATATTTTATGACAAGCACGTGTTCGGGGAGCATAACCCGTCTCTGACGGCTCTTGTTTGTCAAAGCTTTTGTTAACTACTTATGATAATGGAATAGACTTCGACCAACTATTAAAACCCGATCACTTTTTGATATTTGGTCAAAGTGTTTGTGCATATAGACATCTGCTTCCTGTCTAAAATATCAGAATATTAAATGTATTCATCAAAAGTCTTTGATAAATACATGAGAGTCTTTGTAGTCCGTTTGTATCCACCCAAGCTAGCCTCATTCTATCTTCATATCGCACTTACGTTTCAGTATGGCGGACATAAGTTACGAAAATGCGCAGGTCCGATATCACTTCCTGTGACGTAGGTTGTTACCCTTGCGCAAGGAACATCTCTGTGAAATTATTTTAAAATCTGACCAGCAGTTTCAGAGAAAAAGATTTTTGAAGGATTTTTCAGAAAATTCTATTTGGTTGCCATGGCAACCAGAGTTTTTTGATGGAATCAAATTATGTGAACACTTTTTAAAGAGGATCTCTCAATGAACATTCCAGACATTGTTCGCAAATTTTTGATTCGTCAAGAAACATGGCTCTCATGAGTTGGGGCCACTTGCACATATACAAAATTGAAGAAATTCTTAAAAATTCTTCTTCTCTGAAAGGGCTAGTCAGACTTTGAAATAATCTCACAGAGATGTTCCTTGGGTGACCCTATTGAATTAAAGTGCTGATAGTACTGAAGGCTAGGATTTTGAAACAACACAAGAGGTCAATTTTGATTAATAAAAAACAGGTAGACGAATAGAAATACAAGCGGACATCACTAAGCTGCTGGAATCATTTGTTTTAACAGGAAATTTTGAACTGATACAAGAAAGCACCAGCCAGAAAATAAGTAAGCAAGAGCTAGGCATGTGCTCACAGTTATGGGGTGCTTGATATGGTTTAGAATACTTTGTAATTTGTCGTGCTTGTAAATAATCCCAAGTCAAAATTGAACTGTTCTATCGGTGCAATACCAACTTTGGTTATCTAAATTTTCTGAAACATGTGATGTCTTACAGTCCTGAATGATGTTATTTTTAGCTCTACTGGCTTTCAGCCAGCAGAGCTTATGTCATGGCATGGTTTCCGTCGTCGGTCCGTCTGTCCGTCCGTCTGTCCATCTGTTATTCTTTTTCTTGTTTACGCGATAAAGTCTGTATTTGTTGCCCGATTTTCATGAAACTTGCACAGTTTGTTTACCACATCAATACCTTCAACCCTTTTGATTTTGAGAAAAATCCAACAAATAGTATGGGAAAAGTAGCCATTTCAAGTTGAAAATTTCTAATTCTTGTTTACGCGATAAAGTCTGCAATTGTTGCCCGATTTTTGTGAAACTTGCACAGTTTGTTTATCTCATCAATAGCTTCAACCCTATTGATTTGCTGTGACTTCCGGTAATGGCGGGCAGAAAATTTTATCGCTCTCGCTGATTTTTAAGTTTAATTGGACTTATTGCTGGATTTTATCACAAGTCTGATAAGTGTAGTGAAGAAAAGTGTTCCAGTCAGTTAATGTTTGTGCAGATTTACTATTACTGCGTCTGAAAAGCAAAGAAACTAATGTTTGAATAGAACTTAGATTTTGGTCTTTGTTTGGATTTGAGTGATCGAATGGGCGGGAAATCAAATTTAAGGAAAAGGACTAAGACTCAAGCGTCACCTGATTCGGTGAGTGATAGTACTGTGAAAAGACCAACAGTTAATAGATTTGAATCATTGAGTGGTTTGTCCGATACTGATATTACGATTACAAGTGACAATACTCAAAAGTCAGAGTCTTTCTCAAACAGTCAGTTAGTCACAACATCAGATATAATGGCGTCTCCCTTGTCTCAGTCACAGAGTATACTACAACACATTCCACCCTACTGCGGACCATTCTATCCATATCCCCAGTCACCATATCCTCAGTTTGCTACCAATTCGTCACCCCAATCAGCTACCCAAACGGTTTCCCAGCAGACACAACAACCATCGTTTCAGCAGTCAGTTTTGGATAAGCTGGAAAGTATTGGTAAACAACTTTCGTCTGTGTCCCAGAAAATGACCGATCTTGACAAAAGAGTTTCATCCCTTGAAAACACAGCCTTAGGCAACTCAAGAAAGCTTATAGAGATTGATGCAAGTCGTGCGCATGATTCGAAAGTATGTGATGAGCTGCTTTCAAAACAGTTATCTATCGAACAATCGATAAAACAACACAGTGATCGCGTGTCAGAGATGTCTAAATCTTATGAACACTTGAAACGTGAGAATTCGGCACTTAATGACATGATCGTTGATCTTCAGGCACGATCCATGCGGGACAACTTACTTTTTTTCGGAGTTGAGGAGTGTGCCACTGCTCCAGAAAGGCGAGATGAAGATTGCATCCTTAAAATTTTGAATTTTTGTACCGAACAACTGGGATTACCAGATGCCCATGAAAACTTTAAAATTGACCGTGCACATCGTCTGGGTCGTTTTAGAGACGGTGCCACAAGGCCAATTGTTGCTAAATTCTGTTTCTTCCAAGATAAACTGACGGTGAGGAAGAAGGCATATGAGCAATTGAAAAATACAAATTTTCGTGTTAGTGACCAATACCCTCAGGCGGTACGCGAGAAACGCAAGGTTTTGAGACCCTTTCTTGAAAAAGCTAAACAGGACGGTAAATCTGCAGTGCTATCTTTTGACAAACTGATTATTAATGGTAAACCATTTACAGTTGATACCATCTCAACCTACAAAAGTGGGTAGGAATTGAAATCGGAACAGTTATCTTGTTTACTCTGGAATGTACAGGGTATTACATCAAAACTACAAGACAGTGACTTTTTGTCGTTTATTTCAAAATATGACTTTTTGTTATTAACAGAATCGTGGGTATCAAAATCATCCATTTTAAATATTGAAGGTTTTGAGTATGTAAACTGTCCGCGTCCGAAGTATGACAGAAAAGCAAGGAGAAATAGTGGCGGAATTACTGTTTATTTCAAACAGAAATTCCGTGACTATTTATCCATTGCAAGCATTGATTTCAAAGGTCTGTTATGGCTTAAACTTAAGAAGGATCTTTTACGGTCTGATAAGGATGCATATTTTGGTATTTGTTATATACCCCCAGAAGATTCCGGTTTGTATCACAATGTTAATTCTGATCTTTTTCAGTTTGACTTTTTTGAACACTTATCCAATGAAATCAGAAAATACGAGGACCTTGGTCACGTGTTCCTCATGGGTGATTTTAACGCACGCACGGGCGACCAATCTGACTGTATCGAGGATCTTAACCTTGACCGTTTCCTTGATCTCCCGTGCGTCGATATTAATTACAGCAGCTTACCTGTACGGAAAAATCATGATTATTCCGTTAACCATTACGGACATACACTGTTGTCTCTTTGTAAAGAAAACAGTTGTTGTATTTTAAATGGCCGCTTTGATGAGGGTAGATGCACATACCATTCTACCTATAGAAATAGTCCAGTTTCAAGCACTGTTGATTATGTCATTTCGGATTTGACCTCTGTACATCTAGTTAGTAGTATGAATGTTTTAGACATTACCGAATTTTCGGATCATTCGCCAGTTAACTTCACTTTGAGCTGCAAACCTGTTGAAGTGACGAAGATTGGGGCTACTTCATTTGATAATATCAAGTGGGATCGCAATGATCTTAGTTACTTTAATCAGTTGTTGCAACTTAACTCTACTAATTTTGAGAATCTGACTCAGCAGTTGGTTTCAAATGAGATTGGAATTAATGAATTTGTTGCATCTTTTACGTCTTTGGTACATAATATATCGTTTTCCAGTTTTGGAAAGCGAGTTTGCATCCCTTCTAGAGAATCAATGCGCTCTACCAAATCTGTTTGGTTTGATAGCAAATGCAAAGAAGCTAAGGCTTCTTTTTATCGTGCTAAAAGAAGATATGCGCGGAGTAGATCTGATGTGGATAAGATTTTGTTCTTACAAGAGCGATCTCGTTTTTGTAAAGTTAAAAGAAATGCCAAATTTCGATACCAGAACACAGAAAAACTTAAATTGTCCGATCTCAGTCAGAATTCTCCGAGTAAATTTTGGTCTTATATTAATAAATTTCGTAAGAAAAATAGCGATTCAGGGGTGCAAGTTACACCCTGATGACTTTGTGAAGCACTTTTCAAACACGCCAAATTTTACCAGTTTAGTTGATCCTGACTTTGCATTGAATGCCGTGCATTCTACACGTGACGAACCGTTATGTATTGATCAGCTTGACAGACCTTTCACGGAGGACGAAATTAAGAAAACAATTTCTTGCCTTAAGCGTAACAAAAGTCCCGACTTTGAAAACATTGTCGCAGATTTTTTTCTGGATTCGAAAGATTTCATTGCGCGTTTTTTAACTGTTTTATTTAATCATATATATGACAGTGGTGTATACCCCGAGTCTTGGTCTAAGGGATTTATTGTTCCCATTTACAAAAAAGGTGATACCTCTAATCCATGTAATTATAGAGGCATAACTATAGTAAATACTATCGCCAAAATATTTTCACTAGCTCTCCGCAATCGGTTGAATTTGTGGAGTGAAAGTGAGAATGTTCTGGACGACGCACAATTTGGCTTCCGTAATAGACGTTCGACGTCAGATGCAATTTTTATTTTGCACTCGTTGGTTCAGAAAGTTTTGAGTGAAAAGAAACAATTATGGTGTATTTTTATTGACTTTGAACGTGCTTTTGACACAGTAAATAGGGATGCCCTATGGTCCAAGTTAATTGAATGTGGCGTCAGTTGTAAAATGATCAAGATTTTACAATCCATGTATTCTACAGTAAAGTCATGCGTAAAATTCAGTTTCGACATGTCCTTTTCAGATTTTTTTGATGTTTCTGTTGGTCTTAAGCAAGGAGAGCCTTTATCGCCTTTATTATTCATTTTATTTATAAACGATATTCGAAATGTTATCGATGTCGAATCACTTACAGACAATGATCTGAGAATCTTATCGATATATTTATTACTTTTCGCTGATGACATTGTGTTGTTTACTACAGATCGAGAATCTCTTCAAAGTCAAGTTGATAATATAGTCAGGTATTCAAATCAATGGAGTTTGAAAATTAACGTATTGAAAACTAAAGTATGTGTTTTTAGAAAAAAGAGAGAACCAATATCGGATATTATCACTATTAATGGTGAATCTATTGATAATGTTGAGAATTTTATCTATCTAGGCGTTAATTTTACTAGTGACGGAAATTTAACTTCAGCAGTAAAACAACTTAATGACCAAGCACTAAAGGCATATCATAGTTTACTTGGAGTCTTTGATAGAGTGGCATTAGATATTCAAACTAAATTATCACTTTTTGATTCACTGATCGTTCCAATCATATTATATGGATCTGAGGTCTGGGGTATCTATAATTACAAAATTGTTGATAAAATTCATTTACGTTTCTGTCGCTATTTATTAGGAGTAAGCCAACAAACCCCTAACTATGCTGTTTATGGCGAACTAGGTCGCTTTCCGCTTTATATCCTGGCCAAAGAGAGATCAGTTAATTTCTTTCTTAAAATGAAGCAAAATCCCCAAAGTATAACGTATAGTGTATTTTTAAGTCAATTTACGAGCAATAGAAGTAACTTCTGGGCATCTAAAATGAAACGAGTTATTGATCATCTAGGTTTTGGGTTCCTGACAAATATCGTTCCAATGGATTTATATATACCACCTTTCCAGAGTTTGAAAAACCGTATTAGGGATCAGTTTATACAAGATTGGCATAGCTATATAAATAGAACCCCAAAACTTATGTACTAATGCAATTTTAAAACTGATTTCAAATTTGAAAAATACCTTCATATAATTAAAAATGATCAACTACGAATTCACCTCACCCAAATTAGATTAAGCTCTCATGTATTAGAAATAGAAACTGGTAGGAGAAATGGTATTGACAGAAATAACCGTCTTTGTAAGTTATGTAATATGAAAGTCATTGAATCTGAATATCATTTCATTTTAAGTTGCCCGAAATACAGAAATCTACGCCAACAATACATTGGAACAATTGCATGGCCCTCTTTACATAAATTTAATCGAATTATGTCTCAAACAGATGATATAACATTGTATAAACTGTCCAAATTCATTAAGGAAGCAATGACTTTAAGGAAAAATTATTTTGATAGTATTCTAGCAGAAGGATCTAATTAATTGTGTTTTTATAGTATCTTTTTTTTTTTCACACATCCCTTGATATTTTGTAGTACTGTTATATATTACATTACTTATTTAGTAATTCAATCCATTACCACACTATTCCTACTTTTGACGAGCCTGTGAAAGAAGACTGTGGAGGCTGGTAAACAGCGTTTTCTGCATTTCCCATAATGTTTTCTTTTTTTCTGTTTTCTACCCTCCACAATGCAGATTTCATATTTTCACTCACTTTTATTTTTGTCGTCTGCGAATGCTTTCGATTTGGACTAACCTAAAATATTGTCGTTTGGTAATGAGTTAAAGAAAGATGTATATGTTGAGCCGGTGCTCTGTAATGCTTTAACTGTCCGGTTTATCTTGTGCTATTTTCGTTTTTTTTTTTTTCATACTCGAGCTTTGTTTATTTGTTTATTCTGTCTGCCTTTGTTGAATTTGTTGTATATAGCCAAAGACATGTTTTGTCGTTTGCTGAATAAAATGTATGTATGTATTGATTTTGAAAAAAATTCAACAAACGGTATGGGAAAAGTAGCACTTTCAAGTTGAAAATTTCTAATTCATGTTTACACAATAAAGTCGGTCTTTCTTTTCAGATTTTCATGAAAATCACACATTTTTTTTTATCTTATCAGTAGCATCAACCCAATTTATTTTGGAAAAATCCAATCAACAGTATGGGAAAAGTAGCCGTTTCAAGTTGAAAATTTCAAATTCTTGTTTATTTTGTTATTAGACTTTTGTGAAACTTGCATGGTTTGTTTATCTCGCCAAAAGCTTCAACAGTATCGATTTTGAAATAAATCCTACAAACAGTATGGGAAAAGTAGCCATTTCAAGTTAAAAATTACCAATTCTTGTTTACGCATTAAAATATGCATTTCTTGTTTATTTCTTGTGTACATGATAAAGTCTGCCTTTGTTATCAGATTTTTGTGAAACTTGCAGAGTTTGTTTATCTTATCAATAGCTTCAACCCTATCGATTTTGAAAAAAATCCCACAGTAGGTATGGGAAAAGAAGCCATTTCAAGTTGAAAATTTTGATTTCTTATTTAATCTGTTGACGTCGGCATTTCTGGTTTTAATCATTGTATTTTTTTTCTTTTTGCATCATGAATTCATAGTGTATGCTAGAATAAAAGCAAAATCTCTGCCAGTAGAGCGATTTCAGGCCCTTCAGGGCCTTCTAGTTTACATTTATGACGCAAGAACATATTTATTTTTATCGATTTCAATGAAAATACAAGATAGATATCAATGTAAAATTTGATGAATAATAAAGATTGGAGTGATATGGCAGTTGGTCATGTTGTCTTTACCTTCCACAAGTCGACAAAATTTTGAACTAATCATATTTGAAGGAAGTTGTAGATGAAAATCCAAAGTTTTTCTTCGTGTGTATTGAAAAATAAGATTTTGGGGAAATTGGGAGGAATTGCTTGTTACAAGCAAATTCTCTTTTAGCCAAAATGTTTTCCCAATAAAATACAGTAAAAAGGTTGGATTGTTTTGGCAAAACGATTAGGTTCAGTTTACCTATTTTACTTGCCTATTTTACAGACAAGTCACAGTGACTTACGGTAAGCTTCGATACTTATATCTACATAATACGTAAAGACGTTAATCTTAATTCATAATCGTTGTCCAAGGACAGCTTGTGTCAAGCCCGCGAGCACTTGACTCTCAAGCTTGACCTAGACCCTGGACCTGAATAAATGTTTCAATGAAACTTCTACTCTTGATAGAGAACAATGCATTATGCTAATTTATATCGGAATCTATCCAAAAATGTAGGAGTTATGCTTCGGACGAAAAATTGTCCTTCAATGTGACCTTGATCTTGAACCTACCTGAACAGATGCTTCAAATGGCACATCTATTTGTGATGGAGGTCAATTGTGCCAAATTATTTTGAAATCCATCCAGAATTGTAGAAGTTACGGACCGGAAAAATTCGGATGCACACAAGCCCTTGTGAACACTAGAAATAGATGTGTCAGACACACAGATGCCCCCGCTAAATGGTATTGGTCACAGGTATGTCATATGGCACTAGTACTCAAAATGGTGAACAAGTTTGCCCAGTTATTTTGAAATTAATTGATAAATGCAGAGGTGGTGCCCCGGACAAGGTCAATTTTATCATTTGACCTTGAACTGTGACATTGACCTTGGGCGTATCGAAACAAACTTTTCGCATGACACTAGTACTTGTTAAGGAGAACAGATGTGCAATGTTTTTTTTTAAATCCATTGATAAATGTAGAAGTTATGCGCCGGTCAAGGTCAACTTAAACATTTCATCTTCAACTGTGACCCTGATCTTGGGCGTATCGAAATTAACTTTTCGCATGACACAGTACTTGTTAAGGAGAACAAGTGTGTGAATTCTTTTGGAAATCCATCGAATGTTTTGTATTTTACTATTTGTTAAATGAAGGAAGTAATCATAACTTTTGGAATTATATTCATTAACCTAGCGTCAAGAAGTAAAACGGTATCAAGACAGTTCCCCGACAAGACAGTTCCCCGACACAAGTTTTCGAGACAGTTCCCCGACAGATATGAATACAGGTCCCCGACACTTTTGTTTCATGGCAAATAACCATTTATACTGTAGAATTCACTCAATTAGGATTGATAATCATGATAAATTAGAAATTTTCAGGGATAATTGATGTTGTGGACCCTGTGAAGAAAATTTCTATACAGAATGATGGGTAGTTAAGTCTCGTGCGTGAATTCACAACGAATCATGACTCTCATGAACAGAAAAGAATTTTAAGGAGACTTAGCAAGCATCAAAGTTGATAAAAGGATAGAGAGTATTTAACGTTGATTCTATAGAGTCTTTGAATAATTTGTAGATGTATTTTAGTTATGTGCATTCCCGTTTTATAGAAATTCAGTAGAGGGGGCGGGGATTTACTGAGTGAAATATCTATTCTGTTCCAATCTCCCGAGTTGTCGTTCGTTACTCTCACCATACATGTACATCTCTGCAGAGGGGGCATCATATGAACAAACTTGGAAGAGGTCCACTAGGAGATGCTACATACCAAATATCAAAGCTCTGCACCTTCTAGTTTCAGAGAAGAAGATTTTTAAAGTTTTCCTTCTTTGTTCCTATGTTACAAACTTGTGACCCCCCCGGGTGGGGCCAGTTTTGACCCCAGGAGCATCATATGAACACTCTTGGTAGAGTTCCACTAGGTGATGCTACATACCAAATATCAAAGCTCTGCACCTTCTAGTTTCAGAGAAGAAGAATTTGAAGTTTTCCTTCTTTGTTCCTATGTTACAAACTTGTGACCCCCGAGGTGGGGCAAGTTTTGACCCCAGGGGCATCATATGAACACTCTTGGTAGAGTTCCACTAGGTGATGCTACATACCAAATATCAAAGCTCTGCACCTTCTAGTTTCAGAGAAGAAGAATTTGAAGTTTTCCTTCTTTGTTCCTATGTTACAAACTTGTGACCCCCGAGGTGGGGCAAGTTTTGACCCCAGGGGCATCATATGAACAATCTTGGTAGAGGTCCACTAGGAGATGCTACATACCAAATATCAAAGCTCTACGCCTTCTAGTTTTAGAGAAGAAGATTTTCAAAGATTTTGCTATTTTTTTCCTTTTGGTTGCCATGGTAACCAGAGTTATGGGTGGAATTTAATCTCTTGAACAACGTTGGTAGGGCTTCACCAAAGGAACATTTCTGCCAAGTTTCATCAAGATTGGCCCAGTGGTTTAGGAGGAGGAGATGTTTAAAGAAATTGTGGACGACGGACAACGGACATTGGGCAATCACAAAAGCTCACCGTGAGCACTTTGTGCTCAGGTGAGCTAAAAAGGGTCATCCAAAAGAACATCTCTGTGAAATTATTTTAAAATCTGATCAGCCCTTTCAAAAAAGAACAATTTTTAAGAGTTTCTTCATTTCTGTATAGAGCAAGTAGCCCCATTCACCAGAGCCAGGTTTCTTAACGGATCAAAATTTCATGAACAAATTTTGAAAAAGGGTAACCCAAGGAATATCTATGTGAAATAATTTCAAAATCTGATAAGCCATTTCAGAGAAGATTATTAATTTTTTTTCCCCAAATTTCCATTTGGTTGCCAAGGAGAAATCAAATTTTGTGAACCATTTTTTAAAGAGATCCTCCCAGGGAACATTCCAGCCAAGTATGGTTCAAATCGGCCAAATGGTTAAGGAGGAGAAGATTTTTAAAGAAATTGTTGACGATGGACACACCGTGATCCTTAAAGCTCGCCTTGAGCATGTTATGTTCAGGTGAGCTAAAAATTGTTTTGCCCATTATCCCTTTTCAGATATAAAGCAACTGCAGCCGATGCTTGGCATCCCTATGCAGTGCTAGTTTCTGGTAGCTTTTAGGCGATGTTTACCCGTCATCATTTTCAGTCATGAAAAACACAATAATTATTATGGTAAAGCTAAATGTCCAGTCAGGCCACATGTTCTATGCAGTTTGGTCATGACCATCAAAGATTAGTACACTTTTGGTGAAGAAATATTTTGTTGTTGAACCGTTTATCAAACAAAGTTTTTGTGACTCCAAAACAGAAGGGTTTCGCAACCATAGGAGGAGCAGAGAACACAACTAACTTTCTATGAAGTTTTCTTCTCTTTGAAAGACAAGTTCCACCTTTTGCATCCACGTTTGTCATCTGCATTCAATTTTGATGAATCTAACAATTTGCCACCATTGTTTTCAAAAGTATATAAGGTTGGCCCGTCAATTCATTTCTGTACCAATTCAATACTCACATGATTTCTTGCTATTACCTGTCTTTCCATGTTATCAAATATGAAACTTTGTTCACTTTTCAATTGAGGAATGAATATTTGGCTATGACTCCTCAAGCTTTGTAAAAGAATTTTGATCAAGCAGAACATAAGCTTTCAACCCATCCACTACTAGCTATAATTATGTCATAGCCTGCACAGCCAGTATTTGGCAATGCACTTTAACTCTCTACTACACCACAAAATTCTAGATTTGTTCCTATTGAAGATATTTGCATACGGCATATTAACTCTCAACCAAATGACAAAATTTTAGACTTGCCTAAATTGACAGCTTTGGCAGACAATAAAATTAATGAGATTGAAAATAGAAATTCACAACTGGAAGGGTAAGAAAACATGGTGGGAAGGAGAATCTACAGTTTACCAGCATTTTCTCCTTTTCTCACAATGTTTTCAATAGGTATTTTCCTTAGGGTTGTTTCATCTTAAGATAATATGTAAAGGGGTAAATACATGTATGTCCCGAATCAAGTTTTTGTCTGTTAATCCTTTCCCAAACATTAAACTTTTGGACTAGCCCAAATTGAAAGTATTTGCAGAAGACAATTTAACTCTTGCTGAAAAGATGATTTCTGTCTATGATAGGGTAGAAAACATTGTGGCAAAAGGAGAAAATGCTGGTTACCAGCATTTTCTCCTTTTCCCACAATGTTTTCAAAAGGCTACCATTCTAGACCCGTATGGGTCTAGAAAACCAGGGATTGCTTGAGAAAGAGTTAAAGGGTAGAAAATGTTGAGGGAAAGGGAGAAAATCTTGCTAACCAGTATGTTCCTTTCACTGTTTCCTTCCATGTTTTAACAAGGCAATTTCCTAAGGGGCTATAGGTTATACAATTCCGAAGACAATACCACAATACAGCAAAACTTTTCCTTTTTCAAAATCATGCTTTAATTCAAGAAACTAATAGGAAATAAAAATAGAAATACAGAATCTGCCCCCAAAATACCAAATTGCTTTTGAACTTTAACATGGTACTCAAGTCTTCTTTCTAAAATTACATGTATATTTTTTTTTCTCCACTTTCAATTACATTCTTCCTATATATTTTCTCAAGCTACGAACGTTGGGATTTTTTAGTCTTGAAAAAACATGTACATTGTAATCTATATGTACTATATTTTAATTTAAGAAAAGCAAAATTGTGTACATAGAGTATGAGTTGGTGATGACTGATGAAAAATGTATAATGGGCAAAAATCCTTTAGTAAGGATATGAGTAAGTCAATGAAATAACCAAAACTCAAAACATTCTTACAGGTAACTCATTCACACTCTTATACTTTAATACTAAAATAATTACAATCAATTTTTAAATACTTTAATTGCATTCATTTCTTGATGGCTTAAACATCTAAATAGTACATAAAAAATTGAGTTCTCTAAATCGAAAGCATTTGCAGACCAAAGTTCAAGTGTGGTTGGAATTATCAGATTTGGCTGTGAAAAGGTAGAAAACATTCTTGGCAAAGAAGAAAATTCTAAATATGAGCATTTTCTCCTTTTCCTACTATGTTTCCAAATGCAAATTTCTGCAACCTTTCTCAGTTCATTAAAACTTGGGACTTTGCTGTGCAGGGTTTAAAAAAAGTGTTTTTATCACACCTGTTTTTAATGTTATCATCTAAAAAGCAAAAACAGCTTTATTTTTGCCAAATCAATACAGTTTTAATAAGCGATTGTTCTCAATTCATGTGAAGAGTTTATTCCTTGAACTTATTACAGGATCTTAGTCAGCAGGTACAATGAATGATGAAAGAGAAATGCATTTAGGAATAACTTAAATACATGTGAGCCATTTTCTATGAAAAGGGAGCCTAATGCATCTGCAAAAAGTATCGAAAATTCCCCGCTGGCTGACATTAAATGAAGTTTTTTGCTAATTGTAAATTTCTACAAAGCAAAGGACCACTCTACCTTTGGAGAGTCAATTTTTAGACAAAAAGGATTGTATAGATCCTTTACTACGAGATTAGCTGCTTGGTGTAATGTATCATGGAGATGCATTAAGCTCCCATTTCCCAGAGAACAGCTCATGTTTAAACAGAATATCACAATATTGGAAATCCAAAAGAAAGGAGATAGTGTTTGATGTTAGTAGATATCTCTCATAATCCATCATATGGCAAGGCCAAACACTGACACAATACAGTACATTGTCTTGTTCTCCCACCTCACAGTACAGCTTCCTAAAAAGCACGAAAAAAATCCAAGCCTTAGAGCATAAAATAAATCAAACATTGAAATTGTAGAAAAACAACCAAAATAACTGCTATTTTGTGGTTCCTTTGTCTACAGTGTTTCAGCAATGCAGACAGTATAGATAAAATATCAGGCTGCATGTTTTGTGAAGCCTTATCTTGATCTATACTGGCTACAAAGGAAACTAGAGCTATCACTAAACCTGATGAAACCCCCAACAGCTCCTTGTCACAAAACAGCTCCAAGTCACAAAATACATAATGGTTTAGTTCAAAAGTATAAGATGAAAAATAAACTAGTGTGAATACAGTTATGGTTCTTACACAGTGCACTTTGCTTTATTGTAATGTAGTTGTATATAAAGTTACTGGCTTTTGTATTTCACAAATTATGCCCCAGATAATTATCCAAAGTTTAAATTTACAAAGGACAATAATTCCAAATACAGTTGGAATAGATTAAGGTTCTTGTACACTGCACTTCTCTTTAATGTGGCTTATCTGTACTACAGTACTATATAAAGTCTGAAGTTACTAGCTCTTTTACTTTGGACAAAATTCCAAAGTTAAAATTTACAAAGTACAATAGCCCCAGATATAGTTAAATAGAGTTATGGTAATTATACACTGTACTTCTACTTAATGTGAACTATCTGTGTTTGAAGTTACTGGGTTCTATACTTTCCAAGTTATGTCCTAGACAAAAATCCAAAGTAAAAAAATTTACAAGGGGCAATAACTCTGAATGTACAGAAGACAGTTATGGATCTTGCATAATGCACTTTTCCTTAATGTGGCCTATCTATATAATGTATGTTTAAAGTCTCTAGCTTTTATGAAAGTGACTAAAAAATTGAAATATATTTTGTGAAAGGTAGAAAACATTGTGGGAAAAGGAGAAAATGCTGGTTACCAGCATTTTCTCCTTTTCCCACAATGTTTTCAAAGGCCATCCTTCCCTGGGTCGTTAAAAGTTGAGATTGTGTGGTAAAGAGTCAATCCATTGAAAGTAAATGATCTACTTTTTAGCAAACCATCCCTAACACAATGAGAAAATTCAGAATTATTTACATCAGTCCAAGAATTTTTTCAACAAACTGGCCGAATTACTTGCTATAATCATATTTTGGAATGTTCTGATGTTTCTTTGTTATTTTGCTGAACAAATGGATAAAATCTCTCTCTATCTGTGTGTCTGTCTTGTGTATTATAATTATTTGTGTGAACACCTGAATATTTACAATGTAATGAAAATCGGTATCTGAGTTGTTACAACTTGTGACCCAATCCCATTTACATCTAAATTTGAGGGAAAATAAATAAGTTTAAACTAAATTATAATTCTTCACTAAGGGCTTTGTCAAACATTCTTTGAAACATAAAACCATACAACTTAGTAGTAGTTATAAACTTGCATATTTATTACTCACCATCTGTTTGATTATCCCAAAAACATGAACTGGCTGTGTGTAATCCGGCTCCATTCTTTTGCATTATTACACATGTAACTGAAATGTACACACAAAAACTTAAGATCAGAAGTAAGGATAACAGAGTTCAAGTTCAAGATGTAATATGTTACTTCTTCCCTAGGACATGTTGTGGGTAGTTATTAGCACAGATCTGATGGGACATACTTAATAATTATCCCCAACACTGATTTCAAAGTGTACATGTAAAAGTGTTTCATTGTGGCTTATTAGCAAAGCACAATCTGAACTTTCTGCTAAATATGTATATTAATGATCGCTGCTACTTACCTAGTAAAAATGCCTGGCGACAAATTATTATTCGCACTATAGAGAAAAGAGAAACTGACGAATGGTTGATGCGCATGCGATCCGCTGAGTTTTCCAGATTTTCACGACTACATAGATCAATCCAACCATGCACCCTCTATTTTCTCTACAATTCGGGATTACCGTCTTACAAAATAGTGTTCATTGCAAAACTATGGACAATAATTCCCGAAAATAAGCCAAGACGGTGTGATCTGTGTGGTCGTGTGATTTTGGATAATATCAAACACAGACTGGTCGAGTGCGCATCAACGTATTCACTAAAATCTGATCTCCTTGAAGATTTATACAGAAATGTCAGCCCCGAAATCTGCAATGAATTAGCGCTTGCGTCCAGTGAGGATTTCCTTATGATGATTTTGGGCGCAAGCCCTTCTTCAGTCATGACTAATGACATCTATTTTAGACTTAAAACTGTAGAATATATCTATAGATGCTTTCAACGACCTAATGCTATAGGGTCTAATAGGTCACATCTTTGAATATCTGCAAGGTGGCAAATACATAAAGAAAGAACGATTCAGATAAGCGCTGAGTATTAATACCGTGTACAGTATTTATTTCCTGCCATGTTTCCTTCTCTATTTCTTGTTTAATGTATAATGTCATGTTGTAAAAAAAAAATGTTCACTTAATCTCCTCAGGAGGAAATAAAGAGAATGAATGAATGAATGAATGAATGATGGGACACACTTAATAATTATCCCCAACACTGATTTCAAAGTGAAGTAACAGTTGTTTAGAATTCAGATATCTGCAAATAAGGGGAACTATATAGAATTTTTTTATTTACCACTTCACAACAAAATATGACAGAATAACCTTCTAAAGTAATCTGGGTATAAGTAAAAGATAAATATACATGTACAAATGGCACTCTGGGAAACAAGAGTTTCATGTGCTTGCATAATGCATTGTATTCAGTAAGTTCTCATTTTTCCAGTAGCAGAAGGTTTCCACACAGGTCAGCTTGCAAAAATACTTTTGCAGATGCACACATAATGTTTGTTTAACCCTTTCCCAAACAATCCCTGGTTTTTACGACCCTGATGGAGGAGGCTTTTGAAAACATTGTGGGAAAAGGAGAAAATGCTGGTAACCAGCATTTTCTCCTTTTCCCACAATGTTTTCTACCCTGCTGGAAACAAATTTCAATTCTTGATTTACATTTATTTTGTTGTCTACAAGTGCTTTCAATTGGGATCAGTCTTAACTTTTGTCGTTTGGGAAAGGGTTAAATACCTTTTGTTTTGTATTAAATGTTTTTGGATGGCCATGAAACATTTCATGTGACAGAAAAAACTGGGGGTCTTTTCAAAATATATAAATGCATACTCATATAAATAGACTTCTTTTTGTATCAAAGATGGCTTGAAAAAAAAAAAATCTTCAATTAACACTTATTCCCTCTCTATGAATAGAATATGAAAAATCACAATTTTCTAACAAGTCTGTAAACAATTCACAGGATTTCAAAATACATGTATTCTATTATTTCATAAAAGACTTTTATCTTTCAGACTGGTGTGTGTTTATTACTAAATGTAATTATATACACCTGCATTTGATTTGTTGTCTTCCCCTGTCTCCCACTTATTTTTCAACACGATAAAGCAATTGTTCTATTCTCCTGCAGAGATTACATCAATTAGGAACACAGTAAGGTAAGTTGGTTAGTACAAAGTACAATGAAAATAAACAAACATAAATACTGTTATTGTGCTAGTGGATTATTGTTAAATTTATACCTATGTATTTGAATGGTTTTCCTAATTTTGTGAGCTGATTTAAACACTGTTCAACAACGTTGGAAGTCCACTGATTTACTTTGTTATGTTGATAAGCATTGCCACCAATTGCTCCTTCAATGGCCTGAAAAAAATAAGGAGAAGATACATCAATAAATAGGTCAATAATTGTCTACCTTACAGACCTTTCAAAAAAACAAGATACAAAAATACATCATTCAGAGTTTTAAGTGTCACATGCATAACTACACATCATTGAGATTCACTGAGGTAACTTTGAACTTATTCCGATGGAAAACTGTAGAAGGAGTTGTGTACACAAGAAATTGCTAATGGACGGTTGGATAGACAGACAGAAGGACGACCTGAGCTTCAGCCAAATGAAAAGCATTTGCCCTGCTTTGATCCTCATTAGTCCCACTTAAAAGGTGAATCTTTGACACCAGGTTTCAACAACTGGTACCATTTATCCAGTCTAATTATACAAGAGGGCCAAGATGGCCCTGGATTACTCACCTGAGTTTTTGAGAGGACCATAGCCAATTTTTTAGACATTGAAACTTCCAAGTGATTTTGAAAAGGACACCAGTAAAAGTCATTTCAAAATCTGTCATCATCCCTACAATCATCACCACAGCAATGATTTTGATGTATCAGAATTTTGCAAATAAATTTTTGGATAGATCACCCACCAACAATTTCTTGAAGGACAGCATTATGCTTGATGGTGACTAAAAACATAAGTCAAACTAGAGCACCACATGCAGGTGCCAACAAATGGCTGTTGTTTTTCGAAGTATCAAACTTTCACGAACACTTTTTGAAAAGGGTTATCAAAGGATGATTTCTGTGAAATTATTTCAAAATCTGACCAGCCATTTCAGACAAGAAGAATTTTTAAGAATTTCTTCATTGCCCTATAGTGCAAGTAGCCCCCCATAACCAGAGCCCTGTCTCTTGACGGATCAAAATTTTGCGAACAATTTTTGAAACGGGTCACCAAAGGAACATCCGTGTGAAATTACTTCATAATCCGACAATCAGTTTTAGAAAAGAAGAATTTTCAAAAATTCCTTTGTTTATGTTTAGTGCAAGAAGCCCCCATTCACGAGGGCCATGTTTCTTGACGGATCAAAATTTCGTACACAATTTATAAGAAGGGTCATCTAAGGATCATCTCTGTGAAATTATTTCAAAATCTGCCGTTTCAAAGAAGAATAATTTTTAAAAATTCCTTCATTTACATATAGTGCAAGAAGCCCCCATTCACCAGAGCCATGTGTCTTGACAGATCAAAATTTCGCGGTAAGCTAAAAACTGACCAGCCATTTCAGAGAAGAAGAATTTTTAAGAATTTCTTCATTTCACTATAGTGCAAGTAGCTCCCATTTACCAGAGCCATGCTTCTTGAGAGATTTCGCAAACAATTTTTGAAAAGGGTCCCCAAAGGAACATCTATTTGAAATAATTTTATAATCTGACTTGTAGTTTCAGAGCAGAATTTTTAAAAATTCCTTCAATTATGTATAGTGCAAGAAGCCCCCATTCACCAGAGCCATGTTTCTTGACAGATCAAAATTTCGCAAACATTTATAAGAAGGGTCACCCAAGGAATATTTCTGTGAAATTATTTCAAAATCTGACTGGGGGTTTCAGAGAAGAAGATTTTTAAAGAATTTCTCAGAAAATTCCATTTGGTGCAGTTTTTCATGGAATCAATTCTGTGAACAATATTAAAAGACGATCTCCCAAGGTACATTCCAGCCTTGTCTGGTCCAAATTCATTGGCCCAGCAGTTTTGGAGGAGTTGATGTTTAAAGAGTTGTTGAGGACGGGCGATGGACACTGGGCGATCTTTACAAGAGAGCCATGATGGCCCTGTATTGCTTCATGGCTAATAAGTAAACAAGAGGGTCATGATCCCCTGTATCGCTCCACTGGCTAATAAGTAGTAACACTACAAGCCAAACAATACAATACTTGGCAAATTTGTTTCAGTCTTGAAGACATACTAAAATTTTATATAAAGTCCAAGACAGTTATGACCCCCAGGCAACCCATTTTTCTCCACAAAGCTATAATCACTTGAATCCTGGTGGAGGTCTACATGATAAAGCACCATACCAAATAATACAGGTTTAAAATGTGTGGTTATAAACAAGAAGATTTCCAAAATTTCCTCAATAAAAGGCCCTGTAAAACATCAGAACCATGAGGCAAAGCTAAATTTAGTAGCCTTAGGTCTTATTATGGTTACTAGGCCTTATGATATAAGTAGATTATTTAAATTTTCCAAATATAAGCCCATGTAAGACTTTTGACCCCATAGGAAGGGGCCAAGTTTGACCCCAGGACTAAAATTTGGGCACCCTTTGTAGAAACCTACTGGATAAAGCTGCATTCCAAATTTGGTAGCTCTAGGCCTTATCGCTTGGTAATAGATTTTTAAAATTTTCCCTACTTTAGCCCATGTAAAACTTATGACCCCCAGGGCCAGGCCAAATTTGACCCCAAAGCTATAGTTTGGGCATTCTTGGTAGACATCCACTTGATAAAGATACATGCCAAATTTTTTGGTAGCCCTAGGCCCTAGGGCTAGGTATCAGAGGGATTCTACAGTTTTCCCTATATAAGCCCATATAAAACTTGTGACCCCCCAGGACGGCGCCAATTTTGATCCCAGGGCTATTATTGAAGGAACTTAGTAGAGGTCCACTAGATTTGAAGGAACTTGGTAGAGGTTCACTAGATAAAGCTACATGTAAAATTTGGTAGCCCTAGGCCTTATCATTTCAGAGAAGAAGATTTTTAAAGAATTTCAATATTTCTCAGTTTTGTTGCCATGGCAGCCAGAGTTTTTGATGGAATCAAATTCTTTCTAGGAATTTTAAAGGGGACTATGACAGGATCATTTATGTAAAGTTTCATCATAATTGGATGGGTAGTTTTGAGAGAAGATGTTTGAAATAAAAGTTAATGCACTCACGGATGGACGCATGCACGGACGTACGCACGACGGACACCCGGCCATGACATTAGCCAGCTGGCCTTCGGCCATTGGAGCTAAAAACACTACAAGCCAAACATTACAATATTTGGCCAATTGGTTTCAAACTTGAGGACATACAAAATTTTTTCTATAAAATTCTACGAGAAAGGTATGACCACAGGCAAAGCCAATTTTGAGCGAAAGCTGTAATTGCTTGAATCCTGGTGGAGGTCCACAAGATAAACAAAACCTCATACCAAATCATACAGGTCAAGAATGTGTGGTTATAAACAAGAAGATTTTCAAAGTTTTCTCAATAAAAGGCCCTATAAATTAAAGTATAAAATATGAGACCCATGAGACAGGGCTGAATTTAGTAGCCCTAGTCTTTATTATGGTTAGTAACAAGTTGACTTATAAAGTTTTCACTACAAAAGCCCATGTAAAACTTGTGACCCCTTGGTGTGGGGTCAAACTTGACCCTAAGACTATAATTTGAGCCCTCCTGGTAGAGGCCCAGTAGATAAAGCTACATGTAAACCTTGGTAGACCTAGGCCTTATGGCTAGGTAGAATTTTAAAAACTTCTCAATACATGTATGAGCCCATGTAAAACTTGTGACCCCAGGACGAAGCCAAATTTAATCCCTGGGCTATAATTTGGGTACCATTGGTAGACAACCACTTGATAAAGCTAGATACCAAAGTGAATAGCCCTAGGCCTTATGGCTTGGTTCGAGAAGATTTTTAAGGTTTTCTCTATATAAGCCCATATAAAACTTGTGACCCCTGGGGCCAGGCCAAATTTGACCCCAGGGCTATAATTTGGGCACTCTTGGTAGACAACCACTTGATAAAGATACATGTCAAATTTGCTAGCCCTAGGCCCTATGGCTAGGTACCAGAGGGATTCTAAAGTTTTCCCTATATAAGCCCATATAAAACTTGTGACCCCCAGGACAGGGCCAATTTTGATTCCAGGGCTATTATTTGAAGGAACTTTGTAGAGGTCCACTAGATAAAGCTACATGCCTTCTTATTTCAGAGAAGAAGATTTAAAAAAAAATTCAATATTTTTCGGTTTTGTTGCCATGGCAACCAAAGTTTTTAAAGGAATACAATTCTTTCAAGGAATTCTGAAGAAGACCATGGTAGGATCATTTCTGTGAGAAGTTTCATCAAAATTGGATGAGTAGTTTAAGAGAAGATGTTTGAAACTAGAATAACTATCAGTAAAGGTGATAAATACCCCCACCCCTATAATTCATGTCACAGGGGCAATAACTCATCAATTCTTCATAGAATTTTCACGAAAGTTGCATCTAGCACATCTACAACTCCTAATGAACACTTCTGCCAAGTTTAAAGTGAATCAGACAGAAACTTAGGAGGAGTAATTCTGGATGGAATTTTCACGAAGTTTGTGTCTTGCACATCTACAACTCAAAATGGACACTTCTGCCAAGTATAAAGAGAATCAGACTGAAACTGTAGGAGTTGTCCGGACAAACATTTTAAATGTGAATCATGGGCAATAAGTCATTAATTCTTCATAGAATTTTCACAAAAGTTGCGTCTTGCACATCTACAACTCCTAACAGGCCCGTAGGAACAGGGGGGGGGGGGGGGCTCAGCCCCCCACAATAATTTTGAAAATCATAGTAATTAAAATATGAGCTTTTAGCGCAATGCAATTACCACGCAAAAATCTCAGTATTTCTAAGTTATCCCCCCTAATCTTGAAATGCTTCCTACGTGGCTGCCTAATGAACACTTCTTCCAAGTTTAAAGTGAATCAGACAGAAAATTTAGGAGGAGTTGTCCAGACAGGCATTTTCAAGTCAAATCAGGGGCAATAACTCAGTAATTCTGGATGGAATTGTCACAAAATTTGAATCTTGAACATCTACAACTCCATATGGACACTTTTGCCAAGTACAAAGCGTATCGGACTGAAATTGTACATGTCCGGACAAGCATTTTAAATGTGAATCGGGGCAATAACTCATTAATTCTTAATAGAATTTTCACGAAAGTTGCATCTTGCACATCTACAACTCCTAATTAACCCATTACCACACAATCCCTACTTTTGACGCCCCTGAGAACGAAGCCTTTAGAAAACATTGTGGGAAAAGGAGAAAATGCTGGTAACCAGCATTTTCTCCTTTTCCCACAATGTTTTCTACCCTTCACAAAACAAATTTCAATTTTTCAATCACTTTTACTTTGTGGTCTGCACTTTGATTTGGACCAGTCTAAACTTTTGTCGTTTGGTAATGAATTAACACTTCTGCCAAGTTTAAAGTGAATCAGACAGAAACTGTAGGAGTTGTCCGGACAAGCATTTTGAATGTGAATCAGGGGAAATAACTCATTAATTCTTCATAGAATTTTCACAAAAGTTGTGTCTTGCACATCTACAACTCTAAATGAACACGCACAGGCGGACAGACGCACGACAGACATCGGGCCATGACATAAGCCCGCTGGCCTTTGGCCAGTGGAGTTAAAAATGGATGGGTAGTTTCAGAGAAGAAGATGTTTGAAATAAAAGTTAACACACGCACAGACACACGCATGACGGACACCAGGCCATGACATAAGCCCACTGGCCTTCTGCCAGTGGAGCTAAAAATAGTAAACCGAAAACAACAAAGTCTTTTCAGATTTGTACATGTATTGCAAAAGTACTTATGTAAATATAATTTGTTTTAACAATGAGACAGGTAGCTCTTATTCAATTACCCAAAAGTTCATGTATTTCTATTTGAACTGAAAGATACCCAGTTACATCATTAGGCTGTCTTGAAACAGGTCTGCATTTCGAGTGGAGAGCAGCAACTGTATATTCGGTTTCAGAATTTGATTTCCTGAATACCTAAATTCACTTTTTCAGAAATGGATGGCTGTTTTGCAGCTTGTAAGTTATGTATTCATCTGGATGTACAATTGTTTACTACCTACTATTTACCACTCATCCTCCCAGACAACCATGAAGGTTATGTCACTACACTTTATAACATCTTTTTCTTGCTCATTAATTTGAGCATACAAGTGGATTCTTTAAATCTTGCTTTGTCTTCATTTGTGTTGAACTGGGGAGAATGGAGCAATTGTTTGTTACAAGCAATATTTCATTTTTCTGCAGTTTCTCAAAATCAATTAACTGCACAGTTGGAAAAAAAAATGTATTTCAGTCACAATTATTTACTTAAAACCTAAAAAAAAATATGTGTCGAGGGTTTTCCTACCCTAAACAGAAGAAGTGACCCTAAATTTTTATGCTAGGATTAAACAAGAAAATATCTATTGAAAAAAGTTTCTGGAAAAAAAAAGAATCCCTACCAACCCTACCTACAGTATCTCCGACTGAAATTGTAAACACAAATTTTGTTGTTAGGCCTGATTATCTGATCTACTCGGCATCTAAGGGTAGATCTTCTATAGACTATGAGGGCACAAAACTTGATACACAGAGGGCATAAGGTGAAAATGCTTACCTCCTTGATAATATTTGTAACTTCATCAACAACAAAAGCTGTCTGAAAATATAGAAGGGTATTTTTTAATCAGTAGTTAATATAGAAATACACACATACATACACAGAAGACATCTTCCTAGAACAGTACAAGCCCCAATTGCCATACAGCTAGTTTGTTTCTGTGCCCACAATGGTGATCAGTGTCATTCATTAACTCCTAACCAAATGATAAACTTAGAACTTGTCCCAATTTCCCTTCGTACTCCAGATTTTTTATCTGCTCACGATGTAACAGTGTCAGAAGTATATACGATCATTATAACCTATTATATGTGTGCGTCCACCATGATGCATTACTGAAAAAAATGCTGGCCACTTTCCTTTAAAGTGCGTCAAAACGCACAAAATCGTGCATCAAGAAAAACCCTGTCTTTATATAAAGTACCTCTGATCTGATTGAGTTTGCTGTTTTTTCTTACCACTTCGGAAAAACAGTATAAATAAATGTATGCCGAGTTTCCATCTACTTTCTCAGTTGGATTAGGTGGAAGACATTTGATGAACCTAACTGTAGCATGAAAATTTACCCCGAAAATGATGTCAGTTTGATGTTGTAGTCTGACCTATCAGAAGGAACTAATGTATGAGTCCTGCATTCGAGTGATTCAGATCAAAACATAAACAAGTAAAAACAAAGTTTAAATTGTTGTCAAGTTGTTTTTGCCAGATTTTTTCGCGTTTCAGATCTGTAAATATGTCCCAATGTCTTATTCTTATAAAGTTTTATCAAATCATCTACCAAGCGATAACTCCCATGTGCAAAAATATGGTGTTAGAGTAACGAATGTATGGGTCCACAGGCTAAGTATTTAAACAGACACATCCTTTCTCCTCTACCTTTGGGTCAAGTCTATGGTAAAAAAACTGTACTTTGCTTTGGGCTGAATCAACTTGTGGGGTCGAGGCTTGTTGGGGACCCTTTACGAATCAAAGGTGTCGTGACTCATCAGACAGGACTTCTAGAGATCTCTGTCTCAGCATAATGGCGTATACATTAACTTTACATACAAAGTAGATTCAATAAAATTGTTTTTCAAGATCACTACTGTAATGATTCAAATAACTTGACATTGAAAATAGCCATGTCTTGACGAGATTGAGAATAGCAAAATAATTCCGTTTACTCTGTCTTACTTGCACAAATTACAATGTTTTTCATCGTGGAAAGCAACTGACTGAGTCTATCTATACATTAGAAGGTATATCAACTACAGTATTTACTTACTTCTTCAGCAGACTGGAAATCATCCATAGTGATAGTCTTTGAGAAACTGGTGGAAGATATTTGTCAGTGCCTGTCAATGTTGTTGACAACAAATTCTCATTGAATCTCGAATGAAATTAACAGTAACGAGATTTCAAAATAGGTTCCATGCGTTCGTGAAGCCTATCATATGGCGCACAGGAGGCGGAAACCAGTCGAATTGCGAGGTACTGTTGGTATCGGGCTTATAATGATAGTCGGAGGATAGTGTGAAACGTATGCAGGCAACCAATAATGAGTCAATTCGGGCCGGGTCCGTCTCGAGCTCATGTGGGTCACAGATTCATATAGCGTTAACACGTATAATTAATGTGTTCGAAATACCCAAAACTGTAAAATGCAACCCGAGCGGACAAAATTCAAAATATTAAAGGTCCGGACGTTTATGTCTTCTCTACATAATTCTGAGCAAAGATGATCTGAATTCGCCCTAGCTGTAGACCTTGTGATGAGCGGAGAAACAACCAGCAAATAATATTCCATTTACCCTTAGATAGATGGTTGTCTGAATCGACTTTAAAGAAACATTTTTTACAGCCAGCTTCATAGTCTGTGAAATTGTTCAGATATTGGCTAGCTGTGTAAAGTTAGATAAATAATATCAATAAATATGGTGGGTTTACAGTCTTTGTAAATATTTTCATGATTTGAGAGACAGCTTGCTTCAGATGAAAAAGTAAAGGCCTGATATGTTTAAACTCAGTAAATGCTAAACATGGAAACACTTGCACCTACTTATCATTCCAGTATCATTATTTATACAGTTTTTCGCTGATTTAAAATACTAACATATTTTTTAGGGGGAATATTATAATACACATATTGCACAGAAAATATTGTAAACTTAACTCTTTACCAAACTATAAAATCTTTAACTCTTCCAGAATGAAAACATTCAGGGCAAATAACATATAAAATAAGGCTTGTGAGCGCAAAAAGCATTGTAAGAAATGGGAGAATATTATTGTCATCATTTTCTCCTTTACCTACAGTGTTAAAAAAAAAAAACTGAATAATTGTTAATACAATGGATTTTGTAATTAAAATTATACTTTTTTTCTGGGGGAAAACGTGTTAATGAAATATCATTGAACATCTTGATTTTAAAGGTGGGTATTTAGAATTGTCACATCATAACAAATTAAAATATATATACGATATATATATCGTATATGTCATTGAAATCTATATGACCTCTCAAGCTATTTTTAGATTTCCTGCCAAAATAAAAAAAAAAAAAAAAGCATTGTTGGAATGTTAAGTGACTTAATTGCACGTGACTAGTGATTATTAAATTCCATAACATACCAAATATGTAATTATTTTCCATAATGTGTAGAACTTCGGATGCTATGTTTGAAGCGTTGTCTGTATATTTCCAGTATGTAAATGAGCGAGTAGCTCATGTAAAAATAGACCATATTTCCCTTCAGTGTCGACCTTGGCTGCAGTAAACCACTTATTTATCTAATTGTCTGATGGTTTTCGACCACTGGGGTTTAATGAATGAAAATTATAAAGCTTTGGGAGTACAAGGATGATTTTTGTTGTATTTTTGTAAAATGTTCATCGGCCAAAATCTGAAGGGCCACCTTTAAACTTAAATCGTCTTGGTCTGACTTATTTTTTTGTTAACCTTAAAAAAAAAGAGGGGGATTCAATGAAATTAATACTGTGTTGCAATATGTCCAAATGTGTGTAAATCATCTTTTATGAAAGTAAAACAGTTAAATGACAACTATAGTTTGTTACACCTGATCAGGGCTGACAAACACATCACCCATAATTGAATGGAACTTTGGATTGAAATCATGCGTCATTTTTACAGAATTGAAAGCATTTTAAAGGGAATTTGGTGTTGAACCATCCTTATAAACAGGTCTTTTGTCCAAAATTCTGCGTTTTATTATCGAGCCGGGAAAGATATTACCCTTTTTCCACAATACACCTAATGTAATACTATTGCACTTGCATTTTACTTAGCAAACCATGAGTGTAAAGGAGAACACAGTCATGACTGTGTACAGCTGAAATTAGCCTGTATGGTTATAGGTAACCTCCATTCTAGATTGATCAAATCTTATGAATTATAATAATCTGTTGTGAAATAAACGATTCCTCATTTTCCTGCACTTCTTCTTTATTTGACCCATTACCACACAATCCCTACTTTTGACGCCCCTGAGAAACCACCATTTTCTCCTTTTTCCCACAATGTTTTCTACCCTTCACAAAACATATTTCAAATTTTCAGTCACTTTTATTTTGTCGTCTGCAAATGCTTTGAATTTGGACCAGTCTAAAATATTGTCGTTTGATAATGGGTTAACAGTGGTTATTCCCTACGAAAGTGTTGATATACATGTATACTACTGACAAATTTCAATCCCTCCCCATATTGAACTTTGGGATTTTTCATTGCAGGGTTGAAGAAATAATGATTTGCAGCATTTTGCAGTATTTTTCCTTGTTATCTCTGTTATTGTCTTCACTCTACTTTACCAAAGTTTAGATTTGTGTTGATGTCTTTGTTAGAAATGTCTTGTTAGGCAAAAGGTTGAAAAAAATTCTTGTCAGGTGAGAGGTGAGAGATGATTATTTAAATCTTTTTTGGTCTTACTCTTTACCAAACAACAAAAATTTTAAACTGTTCCAATTTGAAAGCATTTGCAGACAACAAAATTAATGTGACTCAAAAATAGTTTTTTTTTTCTGGGAAGGGTGGAAAACATTGTGGGAAAAGAAGAAAATGCTGGTTATCAGTTTCTGAGAGTCGTGAAAACCTGGGATTGTTTGGTAAAGGAGTAGATTTTAAAAGAATAATTATACTGAGTGAAGGGAAACCATTGCATGGACATCTGACCTTTCAAAAGGTACCCATTTTGAATGAAAGGTATGATTGTTAACTCTTTACCAAACGACAATACTCTTAACTTTGCAGACGTCTATTTCAGTTTAGCTCAAAAGGCCCAGTCTTACTTTGTCAGGATAGAAAACATCTTGGGAAAAAGAGAAAACGTTTATAACCAACATTTTCTCCTTTTCCGACAATGTTTTCTAAAGGGTTCTTTTCCAGAATTGTAAAAAGTTGACATAGTGTGGTAAAAGTTTAAGGAATGTTTGCGACATTATTTCAGTCATATCATGACGGCCAGTCCACCTATCTATGGAATGTTTTCACAAATTAAGCGTAACACACTTGTCGGTGTTCAAAAAAAGTTAAGATTCACTGGGTTTAACCCATTACCACACAATCCTACTTTTGACGATCTTGACAAGGAAACCTATAGAAAACATTGTGGGGAAAGGAGAAAATGCTGGTAACCAACATTTTCTCCTTTTCCCACAATGTTTCCTACCCTTTTCAAAATAAATTTCAAATTTTCAGTCACTTTTATTTTGTCGTCTGCAAATGTTTTCGATTTGGACAAGCCTAAAATACTGGCGTTTGTTAATGAGTTAAATCATGACCTGTAGGCTGAGGCACTTGGTTTTACCTAAATACGAGCCATACTCCAGAAAAAGTGGACTTAATGCATCTCCGTATTCCGTTGTACCAAGCAAGCCATCACGTGATTATGGATCCATAATAACCTCATTGTGTCAACCATCCGACTTAAACATGAGGTAGACTAATCCTTGGACATACAGAAAACTGACTAACTGCAGAAAGTGTCGGCACAGGTCAGCCTGCGCGGAGTGTGTAGGCTGACCTGGGTCAATATACTTTTCAAACGTTTTCAAAGGCCTTCTTAATCGCTATCGTTTAATCTCGAGATGGTGGGGTAATAGGTTTTACTGCACAATAAATTTCAAAAATATTCTCGCCCAAACATGTTTTAGTGATTTCGGATGAAATAAAAGTAAACAGTGGTGGGGCAGGAGAGATTACTTGTTGCAAGCTAACATTTAATTTCTGGCTGACATCCAAAGCTGTTAACTGCTGAGTATAAAAAGGTTGCATTTGTGAAGCAGATGATTAATATGTATTTAATGATGGCTGTTGGTTGTGTTGGGGTTTAACGCCACTTTAACAGCTAAGGTCATATCATGGCGGTCGGTGACACACATGTGTTTCCTGGCTTTCTCATACCAGTACTAACACTTCTTTCTTTCCAAAGCCACCGACTACTTTTCTCACATGCTTCAGCAGAGGTGTAGGCGAAAATACGCCGGAAAGAAAGTTCACCTCAACCGGGTATCGAACTCACAACCATCAGGTCATGAGTCCGACACGCTCACCACTGAGCCACCCGGGCGGGCATTTAATGATGGCACATATCAGACAACGAAAATTTAGACTCATTCATAATTTTTCAAGCACTGGAGATGACGAGTTGAAAACAATGCTGAAACGGTATTTATAAGTCGTCTGCGAAAAGAAAGAAACGTTAAAGAAAAATGAGAAATATTGGTTATCAGCCTTTTCTGTATCTCCTCAATGTTTCCATATTCCTTTTTTAGCTCACCTGACCACCACATGCTCAAGGGGAGTTTTTAGGATCACCCGGTGCCCGTCGTGCGTCATCAACAATTCTTTAAACATCAACTCCTCCTAAACCGCTTGGCCAATTTGAACCAACTTTTGGCTGGAATGTTCCTTGGGAGGTCCTCTTTAAAAACTGTTCACAGAATTAGATTCCGTCAGAAACTCTGGTTGCCATGGCAACCGAATGCAATTTTCTACGAAATTCTTTAAAAATCTTCTCCTCTGAAACCACTGGCCAGATTTTAAAATAATTTCACAGAGATGTTCCCTGGGTGACCCTTATCAAAAACTTTTCGGGAAAATTTGATAGGTTAAGAAACATGGCTCTGGTGAATGGGGGCTACTTGAACTATATGGAAATTAAGAAAATCACAAAAACTCTTCTTTTCTGAAACTGCAGGTCAGATTTTGAAAGGACTTTTACAGGTGATCTTTCGAAAATTGCTTGGCAAAATCATGATTTTATTTTCAGTGTTTCAATATCTAACAAAAAAAAAAGGCTATGGTTCTATGGTCCGCTCAAAAATTCAGGTGAGCGATCAATGGCCATCTTGGCCCTCTTCTTTCTTTTTGGTCATTAAAACTCGAAATTATTTCGTAAAGACCTTCTTAATCAATGTCTTTTAAACTCATAATTGTAGGGTAAAAGGTTAAAATGCACAACAAATATAAAATATATTCCCAACCAAATATGGTTTAATGATTTCAAAGTTTTATCCTGCACGGAAAGACTTCCGTGCTGATGGGGCTCGTATATATGTAATTATAATGCATGATCTGAAAAATCTGATCGTCGTCTGCACTGTCTTTCAGAAGAGCACCGAGTCTCACTTTGTTTCACAAGTGCGGGATCATGCTATCAAAGAGCAATTTGGTATACAATTTTCGTTTTACAATTTTACAACCTTTTTAACCCATTACCACACAATTCCTACTTTTGACGACCCTGAGAAGGAAGCCTTTAGAAAACATTGTGGGTAACCAGCATTTTCTCCTGTTCACACAATGTTTTCTATCCTTCACAAAACATTTTTTTTTAAATTTTCAGTCACTTTTATTTTGTCGTCTGCAAATGCTTTGGATTTGGATCAGGCCAAGATATTGTCGTTTGGTAACGAGTTAGTAGCATAATTCTTTTTTTTTTTTAAATAACGCCAAACCAGAGTTTATTGCTTACATTTAGTTTATGACTAACAGACGCGAATGCAGTTTGTTTCTGTTCTGTCATAAATTGCCGACACGTGTTTTATCAAATTTCGGTTACGACTGCGTTGTCTGCGCGTGTCATATTCTTCGAAGATTCGACCTATCTTATCTTAGAGTATGACGCATCACTATCCCCGATATCGGACAGATTGTAGTAATTACGCGCTATATATGTAGTAGCAATGGAGAAATACGTTTGAGGAAAAATCTGGCCTGTTTTATCCTCAGATTTCTCTAAACTGCTGATCATAGCAAGGTGAATCCACGAGGTAGCGTTGAGTAAAGGTTTATTTTACTTTGAAATTCAATGTAACGGTCTAAATCCATTTTTCTTGCAAAATTGTAGCCTACTGATACACAGTCTGTTTCGTCATGACTTTGTAAATAAACCGTGCCTGCAAATGACCCCTCAAATAATTGAAATTTTTCACTAATTAAATAAATCTAAGCAACAGAAAAAAGAAGAATTTCGTTAAAAGAAAAAAAAAAAAGAAAGAAGACTGCTGAACAAGATCATGCGACTTGAAAAAGCGACAAGAAGGCCAAATGACCGCCATGAAAGCATTATTATGAGGTATCTGCGGCGGCTTTTTATCCCCTGCCGAAAGGCGGCGGTGGATATGGTAATAGTCTCCGTCCGTCCTGAACTGGCCACCGTTGTATACCGTCTATACACGTAGTGTATCAGGGGAGGTAACCAGTCTACGTCCGTCCTTCCGTCCCACATTTTTGTCCTGAGCATATCTCCAAAAGTATTTGAGATATCAACTTCAAACGTCACAAGTGGATAGATCTCATTAAGGAGGCGTGCAGTGTACAAGAACCACGTACTACTCTATCTTTAGTATTTTTGGAGTTATTGCCCTGGTACATTTTTTTCTGGAATTTTTGTCTGGAGCATATCTCCAAAAGTATGAAAGCTAGGAACTTGAAACTTCACACACATATAGAACTCATTGAGGAGGCGCATGCAGTGCGAAAGATCCATTACTCTGTCTTCAGTATTTTTGGAATTATTACCCTTTGTACATTTTTACTTTGAATTTTTGTCCGGAGCATATCTCCAAAAGTATAAAAGCTAGGAACTTGAAACTTCACACATACATGTATATAGAACTCATTGAGAAGTGCAGTGCATAACAACCATAACTCTGTCTTCAGTAGTTTAGTTTAAACACATTTATTTTACATCGATTGAGAAACAAGTTCTTACAACTTAAACTAATCTCTCTCGATTCTGCTTCCTGGGATCTACACCAGTACTCGCGCCGAATGTGTGGGCCAATACTGTCTTCAGTATTTGGGGAGTTATTGCCCTTTGTACATTTTAGCTTTGGATTTTTGTCCGGAGCATATCTCCAAAAGTATAAAAGCTAGGAACTTGAAACATCAAAAGGAGAAGTGCAGTGCTAAAGAATCATAACTCTATCTTCAGTAATTGTTGAGTTATTGCTCTTTGTAAATTTTCACTTTAGAATTTTGTCCGGAGCATACCTCCAAAAGTACAAAGGCTAGGAACTTCAAACTGTATACACTCATAGAATTCATTAAGGAGAAGTTCACAAAAACCAAAACTCTGTCTTCACTAATTTTTGCCCTTTGTTAATTTTTACTTTGGATTTCTGTCTGGCGTATATCTCCAAAAGTATAAAAGCTGGGAACTTGATTGAGGAGAAGTGCAGTGCAAAAGAACAATAACTCTATCTTCAGTATTTTTGGAGTTATTGCCCTTTGTAAAATTTTTACTTTGGATTTTTGTTCACACATTTCCATTTAGATTCACTGGCTTTTTTTGACTGATTACCGTTTGATGAATTTATCCTGTTCTGGGACAAGTGCTAGTTATGTAATGAAATCCTGTGCCATGGAACAAGGGAGCTTAATGTATAATTTCATCATGGACCAATAACAAAAAGGCCGCATGTACATGCAAAACACAATACCTCTTCATGATACGTTTGTATCAAAAACGGTCTTTTTCAGCGGGGGATATCATTTCAACGAAATTGCTTGTTTACTTATTAGATTACATGTGCCAAAATATATTGAAATTTTAAGCCAATAAACTGTTTGAAAACATTGATGCTGACCTCTCCTGGCTTCTTTTTTAAAGAAGCCTACTTGTTCTTGTAATATGACCGGGTAGTTTAGCTGGCTCGTTCGTTCGGTCTGACTTCCTGCCTGCCTGATGTGCAATAAAAAAATATTACATTCTGTTACTAATAGTAGTAACATTTTCTACCGAAAATGGTGTAATATCAGTGTCACGTGAGGACCGATATGGCGGGGCAACGGGCCGATATCTGATATCCTGCCCGTTGACAAGATATTTGTTGTAAATCTTTAGCAACAGAACACTCGCTCATAAAATCTCGTAAAATAACGTTCTTAAAACATCCATCTTGAAAAAAAAAAAAAAAAAAAATGGCTGATTCAGTCCGTCCATTGCTGGCGGACAGATCCTTAGAGCTGGGGCGTATTATGGAGTGGGAAAACAAGAAAAAAAGTGATAAAGTAAGTGACGAAGACACCTTTGCCTTCGTAGAGCGCATGAAAAATGTCAACACGCAGAAGAAGACCACATACGACGTGAAAAAAATGCGCCAGTAAAGCAGGAAAATATCGCAGTCTTGAAGAGATTCCACCACGAGAGTTAAATTTACACATGGCAAGACTGTTTCTTTCCATTAAAAAACCTAAATGGCTATGAATATGAACCAGAAAGTCTGATACCTCACAGCAAAGAACTATCCTCAAAAGTATTATAGCATCCGCCGATTTTCATGCAAGAGATGTTCTATCATAAAAAAAAAAAACTTAAAGCAGATGGGATTGGGGAACTAAAAGCACAGAGCGGACCCATTCACCTTGGACGAAATAAATATCCTGAAAGAGATGAGAATACTTGCGGCCGGTCACTCTCTTGCACTCCGGATCATTCACATTCACATACATGGTGAGAGTAATAAACGAGAACGCTGCTCGGAGATTGGGGGCCGGTAAGTACAGTGCGTTGTCAATGTAAACTAAGGCCGCACTCTCTTGCACTCCGGATCATTACATTCACCTCTGTAGTGGGCTCAGAAAGTAGTCCGTCATTACGTCATATTTTTGTCACATGACCATAACTCAAAATGGCTACACAAACGCCGGTGAAAGAAAGACCAATATCGATTGTTTCGTGTGCTCTTCAAATAGCATGGGACCAATCAGACTAAGTGATAGGAAATGAACAAAAGAGGCATTTTCTGAAAAGTCTAAATATCTCTACAGGACGATAACTTGATTTTTAATCGTACAAACTTGGATCCAGCGGTGTGTCAAATCAGTTGTCATCATTCATGGCCGGAGCCATTTTTATTAAAATCGGCGTAAGATTCTGAAAAGTGAAGAGGCTCGAAAAAAATAGTTCCATTTTATACAGGCAAATTCATCAGTTTGAACGCACCTATAATGTATCCAGAATCATATTTCCATTGTCTAACTTACAATTTTTACATATGAAACAGTTAAACAGTAACAAAACATCTTTTCCTCGGTTTGACAAGATTCTTGTCATTTAGCCCATCGCAGAGATGTATGTGAGGTAACGAACGACAACTCTGCTCGGAGATTGCTGCTAAGGCCGAGGCACTTCCGTAAAACTAATGGAAGGGAAGCAACTCTATTGGATGGAGTAGAAAAAAAAAGTTTTAATAGCGCCGTTTTTTCCAATAACTATTAAATGTGGGAACAGCGCAGTGGTTAGGCGAATGCACCAGTGACATGGTGGTCAAGAGTTTTAATCCGGCAGGAAGCCGTTTTTTTTCTTTTTAACCCTTTACCAAAAGACATAATTTTAGACCAGTCAAATTAAAAGCATTTGCAGACACCAAAATGAATGTGACGCAACAATTAAAATTTCTTTCGGGCAGGGAAGAAAACATTGTGGGAAAAGAAGACAATGCTGGTAACCAGCATTTTCTCCTTTTCCCATACTGTTTTCAGAAGGCTTATTTCTCATGATCGTGAAAACCAGGAATTGTTTGGTTAAGGGTTAAGGGGGTCTACTTTTTAAACTGTTTCTAAAGATCTAATACATTTTCTGTTTTTGATTTTGAATAAGAAAACAGTAAGGGTTAAAATAATGATTTAACTGTCCATAGACAACCCAGAGGCGTTGATCAACACGATGTGGCTAAACAACACAATTCATTTTGGACTAAGAGGTAGACCGGAACACGCTGATATGCTGAGATTTTGAGCAAGGCTTTACAGCTACCGGGAGGCGATACACTATGTTCAATGAGACAGGGCAACAAAAACAAGAAATGGTGTAGCCTCCAACCCAAGAAAATTTATGCCAAAGATGTTCGAGCAGCCAGGTACCATTTTATACTAATTATCCAAGTAGATATTTTACTGTAGGTCCAAAAGTGATAGATTTATGTCGTAAAATAATTTACCTCACTTTCGGCAACAACTGTGTGTACTGTAGATTCAGACTTCACTATTCATAATAGACATATTTTAAGAATTTTTAAAAACTCTACTTTCATGTTCACTGGGTTATCTGTAGAATTTCTGATTAGAATGGGCATATTAATTATAGCCCCCAACTACATAATAAACAAACACGTGTAATACTGTGTAATATTTAACATGATTTTATCTACCCAATAATGTGAAAATATTGTTTTCATTTCAGATGACCCCCAATTGCCCTGTGAATATGTTCTATTTACCTGAGTCCAAGCGACCAAAAGACATGCTGGCACCAGAATCGAGATTTTATCTTGGAATTACTCACCACTACAATAATAAAAGTAGTGATAGTATTGAAGGCCAGGAAATTGAGGATACGAAACAACACATGAGGTCAATGTTAATTAATACAAACAGGTAGACGGACAGGGATACAAGCAGATTCCACTAAGCCCCTGGAATTCTTGGTTTTATCAGGAAATTTTGAACTGATACTAGAAAGCACCAGCCAGATACTAATTAAGCCAGAGCTAGGCATGTGCTCACAGTTATGGGGTGCTTGATAATGTCTTAGAATGCTTAGTAATTTGTCGTGCTTGTAAACAATCCCAAGTCAAAATTGAACCGTATTCAATCGGCGCAATACCAACTTTGGTTATCTAAATTTTCTGAGACATGTGATGTCTTGTAGCCCTGAATGACGTTATTTTTTACATTTATGACGCAAGAACATATTTATTTTTATTGATTTCAATGAAAATACATGTAAGATAGATATCAAGATAAAATGTAATGAATAATAAAGATTGGAGTGGTATGGCAGTTGGTCATGTTGTCTCTACCTTCCACATGTCGACGAAATTTTGAACTGGTCATATTTGAAGGAAGTTGTAGATGAAAATCCAAAGTAGTTCTTCGTGTATATTGAAAAGTAAGATTTTGGGGAAATTTGGAGGAATTGCTTGTTACAAGCAAATTCTCTTTTAGCCAAAATATTTTCTCAATAAAATACTGTGAAAAGGTTGGATTGTTTTAGGAAAACGATTAGGCTCGGTTTTCCTCATAGCCAACTTTCGCGGACATAGAAAAATCGATATCGGCCAATTTTACCTGCATTTTTTTATATAGAATTATGAAGGGCCTAGGTAAATAAACGCTTATAACTTCATCAATTTTCAGAATTGAAAATTATCTCAAGTGAGGTAAGAAAATTCAATTTATTCTCTTTCAACTGAACTTAGTTTTAAAAATTTCGAAAAAGAAACTTTTGGTCCTTTTTTAACTTAAAAATTGTAGGTATGGTTTACATAGAATAAAGAGGAAAACGCATTTTCCGAGGTCAAAAACTGTAATATTTGTTTAATTTTCTTTCGTTGTGTTGAAAAGTCAAAATTGTCTCAAGTGGAGTAAGTTACTTTATTCATTTCTCTTTCAAATGGTATAATTTTGAGTCATTTAAAAAAATAAACTTTTGGTCCTTTTTACAGTTTTTTAATGCCACTATCCTATTTTTTTCTTTTTCTGTGAACGTTCGGATTATGCCGGACTTCGCCGATATTGGCCGAGTCTTACTGTTAGATAAGCCAGCCGGGTATCTTTATTGTGTTACGTAATGTTTCATTGACAAACGGACCCCCTGCTATGTTTATGATATACATGTATCCACATGATTATAAACTGGAATTTATACCCGGGTTGTTTTCAGATCGGATACTGTTTGATCCTGACAGTATCCCTAAGATGTTTTATTATGTATCCTATTTATCTAAAAGACCAGAATTTAATACTTAGGAAATTATTTCCTTTTACAATGATTAAGATTGACATATGAAACAAGAAAATGTACGTTTGATGATTTTTTTCAACTTTTCAGCTTTTTATAAATTAATGCTTTTTATTTTATTTTTCTGGCGACAGCTCACAAACTCATGTTTCCTTGCTTTTTTCACATCGTTCTTTGATCTGTCGTATCATACAGAAGGCCTTTGAGAATCTTGAAGAAAAAGATTTTAACGCTGGTTGCCAACATTTTCTCCTTTTCTTACACTATTTTTAACTCAATAAAAGATAAGTTCTAAAGATTTTTCTTGAATCTTTAGGATCATTTGATGTCCATAAATATCTTAAAAACGAAAAAAATAATAGTAATAAGTAATACGAAAATACGCCTCCTGCTACTTTCTGTGACGTCAGCGAATGGCCACCCGGATAAATCAAAATGTCCCGATAAAGCTGTAAAACATGACGGATATCTCTGGTTGAAAGGTGTCTACTGAGGTATTGCCGGATGTCGCAGGTACATTATTGTCTTGTCTATCGGTAGGCTAAATGAGATTATGATCAATGTTTGTTTCGTGGGTGATTTTGGTTGGGAAAGTCTGTCGGGTGCTAGCGCCAGCAATCGAGACGTTGCGTTCCTTGTGTTTATATTATATAGGGGAGATTTTTTTTTCATGTTTTATCATTTATTTTGGTTATAGAATGTCAAATTCCTGTGAATCAAACAAGGTTATCTCATAGTACCAGGTCACATAAGAGGGCACTATTCTAAACAGCCGTATACCTGCGAATAGTATAGAATAGTGGGAATCGTTCGGGTTCGATTTTCGTGCAGCGTATACCGTCCTGTTCGGATGTGTCAGCTGGATTTCGTGAGTACAGGCGTTCTGAATTCCCCCATCACGACTTATTGCCCACATTACGATAATTTAGAAACAATAGGTTTCATTTGTACTCACTTTATTGCAATTTCATTGCACATGCCTTCATATATAGATGTCACAACTTCAAACAAATGATTTTGAACAGGTAGCCATGGATGATTTTAGAGTATGCTATCATAGAAAGTATGGGATCCTCAGCATCAGTTTGCAGAAGCAGGGCCAAATCTTCTTCGTCGGACGTATGATCGGCACCAAAGACCGAGTAGGGCTCGTGTGCTACCCTGTATGACTCGCCGTGCCCGTATAGCGTATACCGAATACAGTATACATTATAGTTCTATGTGATCGCAGCCTTAGAGACACTGATGCCCCTGCTAAATGGTATTGGTCACAGGTATGTCATATGACACTAGTAGAGAGAGAGAGAGAGAGAGATGAAAAAAAAACATTATAGTTCTATGTGATCGCAGTCTTAGAGACACTGATGCCCCTGCTAAATGGTATTGGTCACAGGTATGTCATATGACACTAGTAGAGAGAGAGAGAGAGAGAGATGAAAAAAATACATTAAATGACAAGCGAACGACTACAGAAAAAAATCATAAGCATTTATTTGATTTCAAATCAAAGTCAATCAAAGACATTTTTAAGAATCACACAGGTGTAATCTATTTGTGACAGGTGTAAAAGGTGTGAAATACATCCTATCAGTGTGAAATAGGCAGTATAAACAATGACAAAACTACCAAATAACTCTTGGATAAAGGTAACTAATACACATAATGTACATACTAAAGACAACGAAATTTCAAAAATATTTTTATAGACAACTTATTTAACGATAATTTGATGTTGGGGTCGATTTTTCTTAAATTTTATTTGGGGACGATTTCACCAAAGAAGTGATAAACATAACACGGGCCAATATTCTATATGTAGTTTGCTTTATTTACAATTGCATTTTAGCGGAGACGTGTTTTGTGACACACATGTTCAAATGTCAACACAACGTTATAGACAAACTCCGAGCAGAGTCGTCGTTCGTTAATCTCACCATACCTGAATGTGAATGATCCGGAGTGCAAGAGAGAGAGCGTTATAAATATTAACCGTATATAGCGCGTAAGAATACACAAACTTCTGCCGGATAAAGCCAAGTTCATTAGGTTACGCCTTTATTAGGTCAGTGTTAATGACAAAAATGGGATAAAAAACACACACTCGTCAGTTATTAAAAGGATTGTAATACCCTTGCAATTCCATAGCATTTTGCAGATGAAAATTTTAAGGAAAGGAAAGCATTCACACCGTGTGATAAGCAATTTCTGTATATACTTGGGAAACTAGTTGTTTTGGCGGACTCAGCGATATAGAGTGGACACACCGTCCAACATTTTTGTCTGAATAGGCAGCTTACGATCCCTATAGGCAAGGGAATCCCTTGAGAGGGATTCCCTGGCCTAAAAATGGCACAATGAATACCAATTGGTATTAACCAAAGCCTATGGGGAACATCTTCGCAAGCCAAGGCTGACGATTCACTACGCTACTCTAGCCTTGGCGGATCGAGCTTTATTTTTACATTTCCCCGATACGTAGCTTTTTCATTGGATGCAGCCAGCTCTAACTTGGCTGCAACGAATGAAATCGCTCGTAGCATTCCATCTTTAATAAAAGTAGAACAATTTATTTCGAAATCGATACTGTTGAAGCTTTTGGCGAGATAAACAAACCGTGCAAGTTTCAGAAAAATCTAATAACATATGCACATTTTATCCCGTGAACAAGAATTTCAAATTTTCAACTTGAAATAGCTACTTTTCCCATACTGTTGGTTGGATTTTTCTCAAAATAAATTGGGTTGAATCTACTGCTAAGATAAAAAAAAAAAAAAAAAAAACCGTGTAATTTTCATGAAAATCTGACAAAAAAGACCGACTTTATTGTGTAAACATGAATTAGAAATTTTCAAGTTGAAAGGGCTACTTTTCCCATACCGGTTTTTTTTTTTTTTTTTCAAAATCTATAGGGTTGAAGCTATTGATGAGATAAACAAACTGTGCAAGTTTCACAAAAATCGGGCAATAATTGCAGACTTTATCACGTAAACAAGAATTAGAAATTTTCAACTTGAAATGGCTACTTTTCCCATACTGTTTGTTGGATTTTTCTCAAAATCAATAGGGTTGAAGCTATTAATGAGATAAACAAACTGTGCAAGTTTCACAAAAAAACTGACAACAAATGCAGACTTTATCGCATAAACAAGAATTATAAATTTTCAAGTTGAAAGGGCTATTTTTCCCATGCTATTAGTTGGAATTTCCTCAATATCAATAGGGTTGAAGCTATACATGGATCCGTGGAAATCGATATTTGACCAATCAGGTCATCGCATTTATTCTACCCGATGTGCATCGTTGTGTTCTGCTATTTCGGCTTACAAATAAACTATTGTTAACGTTGGAGGGATGCGATACTATTTATTTATTTTGTGTTTTTAACGTTTGAATTTAAGAAAAACCTTAAATTATGTGCTTTGCGAACGTATGCTGCTGACGTGAGATCACGCAGAGGCTATAGACAAGTTTGAATTATGATAATGACTGAAAATTTTGACTAATTTAAAGAATTCTGATGAGCGCTGGAAATAGGATTAATTTAAATAATGTTTACCCCTCTGAAAGAGAAAAATTGATAACAAAGGTAAAAATAGACCTATATGAAATACTAATAAAAAGAAAATACGTTTACTTTAATATCTAACCTTGTTCAATAACCTATGCACATCCAAGAAGTGGCCGCGTAACTTTTCACCAATGTTTCAGTTTGACATTAATCTTAACCCTTGGTGCATGAAGAATATGCTAAATGTGTAGATATAGATCAGACTGAAAATTACATGATGTTTAGTCTTGGATTTAAACTACTGCTATTTACAATAAGCACTTCAAATGGCGTGTTCTTCTTCCTCACCAAGAGTAACGTTAGATTTCAATTTTAAAAAGGTTTATCTTTTGTACCGGTGGAAGTTTAGCTCAATGGGCAACATATTATTTTTTCTCTTGATTCAGCTTTTTCAACCGTTAATCACATAAACCCAAGTTTTAACGACCCTTAGAAAGCTGTTAAAAGCATCGCGGAAAAAGGAGAAAATGTTTGTAACATCCATTTTCTCCTTTTTTGACAGTGTTTTGTGCTCTTTCAAAAACAAATTTCAATTTTTGCATCATTTCTTTTCTTATCTACAAATTTTTGAGGTTGGATTGTTCTAAAAATGTTGTCATTTGGTGAAGAGTTTGATTGGATTAGCACATCTGCACATTAGCACAAAGGGTGTTTTTGTAAACTGTCAATTGATAGGTTGAAGCGTGTTTGATTGCAAAGCAATTTGCCGCTCTAATTAACTTGACCACCCGTTGTCATCAGTATATCATAAGATAAACTACCGTCAATTTTCCTAATTGACAACACAATTAACACATTTTATAATCATCAGACAACCCTTTTCCCCTTAACCTGATATTGACATTTTTCATTAACTTAAAACTCTCTGTTGAATCAGACGGTCTATAAATTTTTCGAAAGGTTTGTAATTCAGTGTTATTTAATTTGGTATTATGCTGAAATGACTATACTTGCCAAAAGAAAGCAATCAGTATCTGTAATTCTATAATTCTGAGGCAGAACGGAGATTTGTTTTGTTTTTCCTTTCGCATTGGAGTTCGAAATTTTGTTTAAACATGTATATCTGTTACATTGTCCGATGACCCGATAATTTTCCCTTTTAATGCATATCCGTGTGTAAATTCGTTCAAGCATCTTTAAATTACTTACCGAGAATTTATCATCGACAGAAATATACGATTAAAATATTTTTTCCGAAATTTTATTGAGAGAAACAGTCATGACAGCACGATTTAAGTAGCCTATCTGCTTTACTGTATATGTATTGACAGCGTTTGTTTGTGAGTCCTTGGCAACAGTAACTAAGGTAGTCGGTTTATCTTATCGCCACGGATCCATGTATTGATGAGATAAACAAACTGTGCAAGTTTCACAAAAATGTGACCACAAATGCAGATTTTATCGCGTAAACAAGAATAATAAAATTTTCAACTTGAAATGGCTACTTTTCCCATACTATTTGTTGGATTTTTCTCAATATCAATAGGGTTAAAGCTATTGAAGAGATAAACAAACTGTGCAAGTTTCACCAAAATCTGACTACAAATGCAAACTTTATCGCGTAAACAAGAATTTGAAATTTTCAACTTGAAATGGCTACTTTTCCCATACTGTTTGTTGGATTTTTCTCAAAATCAATAGGGTTGAAGCTATTGATATGGTTAACAAACTGTGCACGTTTCATGAAAATCGGGCAACAAATACAGACTTTATCGTGTAAACAAGAAAAAGACTAACGGACGGACAGACGGACAGGACGGACGACGGAAACTACGCCATGACATAAGCTCTGCTGGCTGAACGCCAGTAGAGCTAAAAAATGATCGGGTAAAGTCGTCTGCGCTTATCATATTCTTCAAAGATTCGACCTATCTTATATGACGCATATCACTCTACCCGATATTAGGTAGGTTGTAGTAACACGCGCTATAAAGTAGTAATGGAGAAAAGGGTTTTTATAAATACAGTTGAGGAGAAATCAAGCCTATTTTAGCTTCACATTTCTCTAAACTTCTGATCATAGGTGGAGGAATCGCACCAGCTAGTGTTTTATTGAGTAACGCTTTTTTTTAAGTTGAGATTCAAAGTACCGGTTGTCGTAGAAAAGTAGTTCGATTCTGTACCCGGGTGAACTGGCCACCGTTGTATACCGTGTATACACGTAGTGTATCAGAAGCGGTAACCAGTCTAGTACCCGGGATGCCAAATTAGACATCTCCCGCTAGATGGCATTCTACAAATACTCATCTAATTTGGGTACAGAACCGGACTACTTTTCTACGCGACATCCGTTACTTTGAACGTTGTCTGCGCATGTCATATTCTTCGAAGATTCGACCTGTCTAATATGACGCATCACTCTCCCCGATATCGGGGAGACTGTAGTAGTACGTCCGCGCATCAAAAAGTCTTCAGGTAATGGTGAAAATGGCTTTTATCGATATGTCTGAGGAAAAATCAGGCCTGTATTAGCTCCAGATTTCTCTAAAACTGCTGATCATAGCTGAGTGAATCGCACCAGGTATCATTTTATTGAGTAAACGTTTATTTTAGTTTGAAATTCGAAACGTATGGTTGTCGCGTAGAAATGTGGTCCGTTTCTTTACCCAGGATGCCCAAATTAGATAGATGAGTATTTGTAGAATGCCATCTAGCGGGAGATAATGTTACTTTTAATTCAAAATGTAGCTTGTAGTGAAACATAAGTCTGTGTCTTGTGATTTAAAACACAATAATTTTCCGAGCCGGGATCGTGATAGTCCGCGCAAATCTAGTGGGGAACCAACTGATGTTGTCCGTGGTGATACCACACGCTGCGCATGCGTAATCCCGACTGAAATGTCAAATTTATCCCATCTGTCAAATGTGCTGATATAGGATTATCGTTTAAATGAATCGATGAATGGAATAACGGTCAGCTATTATTTTGAATGTAAGTTTGATTTATAGATCTAATATTTTCTGCTCAGCATAGATCTAGATCGATCTACTCTTTTAGAACAAACACCAACCCGAAAACATTCTATTCAATTCAGAGTTTACGTAGTGCAGTCATTCTCCAAAAATGGGTACAATTACGAAAAATGCTTGTCGCATCAATAAATACGTGAATTACTCTAATGATTACATACAAATGAGAGACAGACCAATTATTTTTACATCACTGATGATACTAGTCTACAATAAGTATACTTTGAAAGTCATCAGATTCATTTTGTGACAATAGCATCCTTTTAATTGGGTGGATGTTGTTAAATTTTGCCTGTCGCAGGTACTATACACAGTATGTGTACTTCTGCTGTATCTTAAGATTAGAAAGAATCGGGCCGTATACTTTATTTTTTCAATTGACACAACTAACACCTACCGTATTTGGATACTTTTCTTAATTATATCCAGAGCTTATATATTCTTTCATCCAAAATCCTTTGTCGCAAAATCATACCTAACGTCCGTAACACATTTTGATCAATTTATTGCAAGTCTTTTGAACTGTGTCATGTACTCTAAAATACCCTTTTTCAGGTGTGGAATGGATAGAGCTCACAACCCTTTGATAATTTTTAACATTCCTTTAAAGTTGAGCTGACTGTTACATGTGAAATACAAAAAAAGCTATTTGGGACAAATTCTTCTCTAACCTCCGTAACGGCTTTTTCTACCATAAATTGATTGGACTCCGTGAAATTGATGCCGTTTTAGTTTGGACACAATCAAGGACACATAATTGAAACACTGCACATGAGTCTCTCCTGCATCTCCTTAGCTAAATGTTAGTTTCATTGAAATATTTCTAACATCCGTAACGTCTAACATCCGTAACGAAATATTCATTCTAACAAAAGTCACTTCACTTAAGATCTCATGCTGAGGGTGTAACCTATTTTGACACCGCCACCGATGTATATGTTCGAAATAAAAACAATCGGCCACAAGTTTTGTGTCTGGAACCCATGCTGGAGGTTGAAAGTAGGTGCCAAATGAGTTTTCTTGTAATCATGAACATACTATTATACGGTTATGTCTCTACTAAATGATTATTGTAGATATGTATCATAAGCACCAGGAATGTGACTGTTGAAAAAAATTCGCTGCCTTAATACCAGTGTCAACATTGAATATTTCTGAACAATCAAATCCTTCCCCTTTTTGTTACGGAAGTTAGACTCGTAGCAACATATGCATTTTATTCTATGAAATCAATTTAGATCCTTTTTGAATTTCTTAAATCATGTTTTACGGTCTGTTAGGACGTCACATACTGTGTGAAATGTGAAAAATGCAAAAATTAATGATAAAAATATATGTAAACGGTACTAAATCGTTACGGAGGTTAGATGAAGTAGTTATTGTTTCTCAATCTGTGATTTTTCTAAGTCTGCCTGGCATAAATGGATTGAATATTGTTCGATCGAGTTATGATTTAGATGAATGTTAACATTAGAAAAACTTTTTTTAACGTAAATAATGTTTGATAGTGTTGAATTGTGCCGTTACGGACATTAGAAGTCATTGGAGGTTTGAAAAAAAAATACGCTAGGTTAAAACTTGGTAAATTTGATAACTTCATGCTGTCAGTAATATTACTTCAAAGTCCCACATCCGAACACATGGTTTCTGTTGCAAAATGACAGTCATAAACGTTGAAAGGCATAAGAAATTGACCTACGGACTGAAAGGAAAAATAAAGACTTTTTTTTTAAAGAAAAAGAACAAAGAAGAAAGAGAGCGATCCAGTTAACCGAAGGCAGAGAGTGATTAAGAATGCATTCTCTTATCAGCATCTTAGCTAACCGGTTAGGTTTTCTAGTACACCAGTTTAAAAGTCAAACAGCTTGGATCCTGATAAGGCACAAAATAACTTAGGGTCTTATAAGAATCAAAATTGTATACCAATGTTGCATAATTATACAAAGGAAAGTTTTATATTTCTTATTTGGCTATTTTTCTATTTTTGTTAATTTCCATAACAAAATTATCAATTAGGTTTCTACCGGCAATGCTGGTGTGTATATCAGTGATGTCATACCGTATGGTTCTCAAGATGTTTATATATTATTGTTGTGTGGGTTCCATTATTTGTTAAACAAAAAGAGCAGATACTGTTTAATACACCTTGATACTTAACCCATTTTCTGGTGTAAATATTGTCTGGAACTAGGTTAAACAGTTTAGTTTCTGAGAATACTCTAAATAACTTAGTGTCCTGAAAGAAATAATGGCTGCTTGCTAATGGTATCATGTTGTGGGTGCAGCAATAATGTTAGATTTGTTTGTTTCATTTAAATGAACACGTTTTGCTAACCTCCGTAACAAAAGCACTGGCTTGATTCATACGAGGAATACTGGTATATACATAGTGATGTTATAGCGTATGTCAGTAAAATGTTTATGCAGTTTATTGGTTCCACTTTTATATTAAAAACGTGCTCCATCACTCATTTAAAGTATTTATATTACAAACATTGGACAAAGTTTTATTAAAATAAATGTTTTCTCAGAATATCAATTTGTATGATAATGTCTTTTTGATGTTGTCGCAAAACTTGGCCAATTATTTGCTATTCTCTGTAAGGGTTATGAAATCATCTGTCAAAATCTCAAACTTAAACAACATGTATTTGTCATAAAAGTAGATTTATATTACCCAACATGTGTTAAGGTAGTGTTTCTAACATCCGTAACAGAGCCTGACGCTTGATTATTTTGCCGGCACATTTCTCGGCGATGGTTTATGTTGAGTGTGTCAAACTTTGCAGATAATTTATTCGATAATTGAATTTTACCATCCAGTAAATATGGTAATCATTTGAGAAACTAAAAATTTGGACATTTTTTCAAGTGTAATTGTACCCATTTTTTGAGAATGACTGAGTGACGAGGTGTACAGGAGATTTGAGTAAATTAGATTCTAAATTCCCTTCAAACAGTGTGAATTGAACCATGTAAACAATCTTTGATCTATTTGCCTCGGCATAAAGGAGGTGTGAATGACCTCCAAGGCATGCATCAACCTGCACACAACTCTTTACCAAACAAATAGATTTTAGCCACGTCCAATTTGATATCAAAGCAGACGACGATTTAAATTATTCCCTGCAGTAGATGTGATTTTCATTTGAAAGGGCATTACTGATGTAGTGGTGAAGAAAACGCTGGTTTTTCCTTATTCCACAAAAACCTTTTTCAGGGTTGTTCTGACAAAAAAGGATTAACTCTTTATCAAATGACAAAATTACAGACTGGTCCAAATTGCATCTTATCTCATTCATTGGAGACAGGACCTCTTTAATGGGAGTATTTGATCCCATTGGAGGCTCCAATCTTTACCAATTTTAACCTCATTTCCAAAGAAAAGCAATATTATCAGTCTTACCTTTTAATAAAAAACTTTGGAGTAGGTAGGGACGCCCAGCCACTCGATAACATATTTCATGTACATTAAAAATAACACACATTTCTTCTTCATTTAAAGACTTTTTTATCAATCCAACATTTACTTCAAACCTTTTTAAACATTGATAACTTTGAGTATATAGTACGGAATCCTGTTTCCGCCATCCACTTTTCGACCTACGAGGAACTCGAAAAGTAGAAATTAGGCTCCCTAACTTCCACTTTTCTAGCAAAAAGGTTACCTCGAAAAGTCGAAAAGTTGAAGTTTTTGACCTGACAATTGTCATAAAACTTTCCACTTTTCGACCTCACGTTTGTCTAGAAAAGTAGAAATTAGGAAGCACTAACTTCCACTCTTCGCGTTAAAATGCTAGGTCGAAAAGTAGAAAAGTGGAAGTTTTTCATGTGACAATTGTCAATAAAACTTCCACTTTTCGACCTAGAAAAGACAAAGTCGAAAAGTTGTAAAGTTGAAAAGTGGAAGTTAGCCTTTAAAACTTCCACTTTTCTAGTTAGGGCTGGTTATCACGGGATGTTTGTTTATCAGCACCGAATAATGTTGAAGCCGGTGTAGGGGTACAAATTCCTGTGTCACTGGTCCTTCGTATTTTGTCCCGGTGAAGACTAAACGTCCACCGAATAAGTATACATGTACACTTTTTAAGTCGGACGTCTATCTTTATCCGATACCGTCTGTGGCTTGAGTTTATAGTAACACAAATCTAGTCAGGAACTGCGCGTTAAGCGTGTGCCCAATTTGACATTTTCAAACCATGTTCAACCCATTACGACATGACAAGAAATAAAAGACTGTACAAATTTAAAGAAACTGCAGACGACATTTCAAAGTGTGTATTGAAATCTAAGTGTAATATTGAGTAGACAACATTGTGAGAGAAATAGTTTGTAAAAAAGCTATTTCTCCTTTTTTAACAATGTTTTCCGAAATAATAATTTGCAAAGGTGTCAAAAACAGGAATCAAGTGTTAATGGGTTAAAATGTGTGACTTGTTAACATCTGGGTCGCTGGTTCGAATTCTGGCTTGGCGTGGGCACCGGGATCCTTCATAATCTTTGCAAGGTTAATAAAAATGTCGATGTAGGCCTATCTATGATGCTGATCGGAGTCGATTATGAATTTATGTTCTCCAAACTCGATTACGGATTTCTGTCCTCGGAACTCAGGATTTCCCCCATTGTTACATTAACATCAATATGACCTCTCCGAATCTGCCGCGTTGGTATTTCGGTAGAGTAATGTCTAGTAGTATCATTTCATGATAATGCAACCTGTCACATGAAAAGTGACCATCTCGATCTGGTCAGACTGCAGGAATTGTGCAGGCTAACCATGTTGAAAATTTTCGCCTATAGCAGGTTTTCTCAAAGTAAATCTGAATTGGATAAGATCCCTTAAAAAATGGTTTAACGGACGATCTTTCGGCAATCTATCTGAGATTTTCCAGATCGCACAGGTCGCAGCTTAGTTTCTTGACATGTCAAAAACCTAGTTTCGATCTTTTTTTGGGAATACTTTCCCTCGACCTTGTGCGACTACAGAAGACCAAGGTGCGTTCAACCGATTACTTGCGATTAGCGACGATCAAGCCACATTTTGAGATCGCAACTCAATCTTCAGGGAAGATATTTCGGTGAAATGGGTTTATTAAACTTTAATCAGTGTCCAAAGTATCAACTATATAATTATGACTTGCAATATGCGAAAAAGGGCATTCCGACATTTCCATAATGGGTCGTCTCGGATCAGCCTGCGCAGATCGCACAGGCTGATCCGTCAGGGCACTTTAAGACCGCATTAAATTTTGTGTTACAGTAGACTTGCGCTAAATTGAAAATTACATAAAACGGAAAGTGTCAAACTACGCGGGCTGATTACGAAGCGACACTTTAAACAAATGTCCGAATGCCCCTTTTCGCGTGTTGCAGGCCACATGATTTCAATACATCTAATAATGTGTACACCGTTAAAGTCTGTTCCCTGAAGGACGTAGCAATGCGATAAGGGCGGGTTTAAGATGAAAACTAGGGAGTTGCCGTATTATGGCTGACATCAGACTTATTCGGTGTACATTTAACCTCTACCATTTGCTCCCGCCATCTTCCTTTGACCGGTGTACATTTAAAATAATAATGCGGCCAAGTTATCCTGCGAAAAATTAGTCCTAACTAGAAAAGTGGAAGTTTTAATCGGCTAACTTCCACTTTTCGACTTTTCTACTTTTCAACTTTTCTACTTTTCTACTTTTCAACTTTTCGACTTTGTCTTTTCTAGGTCGAAAAGTGGAAGTTTTATTGACAATTGTCACATGAAAAACTTCCACTTTTCTACTTTTCGACCTAGCATTTTAACGCGAAAAGTGGAAGTTAGTGCTTCCTAATTTCTACTTTTCTAGACAAACTTGAAGTCGAAAAGTGGAAAGTTTTATGACAATTGTCAGGTCAAAAACTTCAACTTTTCGACTTTTCGAGGTAACTTTTTTGCTAGAAAAGTGGAAGTTAGTGTGCCTAATTTCTACTTTTCGAATTCCTCGTAGGTCGAAAAGTGGATGGCGGAAACAGGATTCCGTAATATAGGGATTGCCCTGTAACTCTATAATATGCTTTATGCATATGAATTTATTACATATAATACTTCTTAAATCAATTCATTTATTATCATTAGTATATTCAAACTTTTTTCGATTTTTAAACAAATCCACTTTCATCATCTTTTAACACAGATATGCGCGCTAAATGACCCGAAAATCAAATTTTCCCCATAGATTCAAAATTCATATTAGTAAAAAAATCAATTATGGGGAAAGAAGAAACACTGCAGATCTCTAAATTTGTATTTAGAAGTTTTGAACATCCATCAACAAAAAAGCATTTTCTTTCTCCACAGAATTTTGAGCATTTTCCTTTGAGGACTGGTTGATTCGTTTACTCTAAGTAATCTAATCAGACTTTTGAGAAACAATGTGGCAAAAGCAATTTTTAGCTCCACTGGCTGAATTCCAGCTGGCTTATGTCATGGCCCCGGTGTCCGTCATGCGTGCTTGTGTCCATCCAACTGTCCGTGCATGCATTAATTTCTATTACAAACATCTCTGAAACTACCTATCCAATTTTGATTAAACTTCACAGAAATGATCCTTCCATGGTCCTCTTCAGAATTCCTTGAAAGAATTTTATTCCTTCAAAAACTCTGGTTGCCATGGCAACAAAACTGAAAAATACTTAATTTTGTTTAAAAATCTTCTTCTCTGAAACCATAAGGCCTAGAGCTTCCAAATTTGGCATGTAGCTTTATGTAGTGCACCTCTACCAAGTTCCTTCAAATAATAGCCCTAGGGTCAAATTTGGCCCCACCCCAGGGAAAACTTTAAAATCCTTCTGGTAACTAGCCATAGGGCCTAGGGTTACCAAATTTGGCGTGTATCCTTATCAAATGATTGTCTACCAAGAGTGCCAAAATGATTGTCCAGGGGTCAAATTTTGCCGGGCCCCGTGGTTCACAAGTTTTAAATGAGCTTATATAGCGAAAACTTCAAAAATCTTCTCGTACTAAGCCATAAAGCCTAGGGCTACTCAATTTTGCATCTAGCTTTATCAAGTGGTTGCCTACCAAAGGTGCCCAAATTATAGCCTTGGGATTTCATGTTGCTCTGTCCTGGGGATCACAAGTTTAACATGGGCTCAAATTGGGAAATTTTTAAAAATCTACCTGTACCTAGCCATAAGGCTACCAAATTTTGCATGTATTTTTATCTAGTGGGCTTCAACCAGAAGGGCCAAAATTATAGCCTTGGGGTCAAGTTTGAATATTTTTTGTATGTCCTCAAGTTTGAAACCAATTGGCCAAATATTGTAATGTTTGGCTTGAAGTGTTTTTACTTATTACCTAGTGGAGCAATACAGGGCCATCATGACCTTCTCGTTAGACTACTTTCTTTCCTTCATTTAACATATCGCGAAAATTAATTTTTAGTCAAGCTGATCTGAAAACTTTGAAAAGCTGTACATTGGAAAAAAAAAGTAACTGTTGTTTATGGTGTTCATTCTTTCAGTGAATGATTAAAACAGGCGAAGGGTTAAAAAAAAAAAATTGTAACACTGGATTAGAACCCATGCCATCAATGTTAATGTAGTGAGGTGCCTAATTGACTGCCCTCTTTACCACAGAGCCATGTAAGCTTCTACTCCTTTTAGAGTAATTTTATAATATAATTACAAAGTCTGGTGGCGAAATTACGGCACCCCTTTCAGTTTTGTTTCCTATTTTCGACACCTTTGCTTTATTTTTTTTCCAGGCATGAAAAGAAAATCTAAACATCAAATCATCAAAATAAACATAGTACAGGGCTATTTCAATACTGCAAGTACTGAATTGATGAAAAATATTCAATTTCGCTTACCTTTTCGTAAAGCCCTGTCCTGATGGAAAGTTTTAACGGCTAGTTTTTTTGAAACTTTTTCAAGAAACAAAATCGGTCTGCACCAAAGATTACGTCCGATAAAGTGAGTGCCTTTTGAATCGAGATTTTATCATGACTTCAAAAAAATTTCAAAGTCTCGATCTAGTCGTATGAAGCGATTAATAGATGAAGTGAAAAGAGATTTTACATAAATAGTAAGGTGTGAAATTATGGGTATGCCGACATAAAGTTGCTTTGCTCTATATATTTCATTATTTCCCTAGATTAATTAAAGGACTTTTGCTGATCAATAAAGAATATCAAAGTAGCAAAAATGAAAAGGTAACACCTTATTAACAGCGCAAAAATAAGAGTATGTGTAGGCCTATTTCCTCCTTTACAGTAATTTTTTCGATATTTCTATAAAATACTGATTTCAGATTGAAGATTTTGTGCAAAGATATGGTTCAATTAAATCAACCTTTCAGTTAATTTTATCCAATGCATTTCTTTGAAAATGTAATCATCTATCTTGAGAAAAAAAAGGTTACTTATAAATGCATGTAGAATCTAGGGATTTTGAAGTTAACAGGAAATCTTACTTGGGATCAAATCAATGAACACCCTCATGATGGAATGGCCAAAAATGATCCAAACACTGCATAATTTAAACCCAGCTATTTGAAGACTGTAAAATTTCCACGCATACGCAAAAAAAGGAGAAAAAGTTTGTTTTTTTTTGCAAAGAGAGAGAAAGAGAGATCTATGGTCAAAAAACCATAGTAAAACACATAAATACCCATGTGGAGAGGGACAAGAGATCTATGTGGGCTTATTTTTCATAATGCATTTATTAATATTTATAGTTATAAAATTCTGTTCTGTTCATATCGGATCATATTATACACTTAATAGCAGAATAGCTACATTTTTTATGTATATTTCATAAAAAGTTAAAAAATCAAATTCAAAGTGAGAGAAAAAAATAAAAATCTAACATGTTCAAGCTATCTGTGATAGGTGTGAACAACAAACTGTTAGTGTGAAATTTGTTGTATACACAATAACACTGTTATGTAATCGCTTTTGAAAAAAGAAAACCATAACACAAAGTAAACCTAAGTTACAACAAAAAAGAGAAAAATATTTTCATAGACAACCTAAACAGTAAAACTGTATATAAATTTTGAATATGGGGCCGATTTCTCCAAAAGTTAATTCAGGAGCGATTTCTTCAGAGAAATCATCCTCAGGGGACAAATTCTCCAGAGAAATTATCCTCAGGGGACAAATTCTCCAGAGAAATTGTGCCCAAGCAGTTTCGGAATTATTTCTCCAGGGGATGATTTTACCAGGGGATTTCTCCTGACACTATTGAAAGCATTCACACACGACCAAATTAAAGTGGCTGAAAAATTGAAATTTGGTCTGAGGAGGAAAGAAAACATTGTTTTTCCCACAATGTTTTCAAAAGGCTTGTTTTTAAGGGTCGTTTAAAGTTGAGTTTGTGTGGTAGAGTTAGCCCATTACCACACAATCACTACTTTTGGCGACCCTTAGAAAGAAGCCTTTTGAAAACATCGTAGGAAAAGGAGAAAATGCTGGTAACCACAATTTTCGCACAATGTTTTCTACTCTTCACAAAACAAATTTCAAATTTTTAATCACTTTTGATTTGTCGTCTGCGAATGCTTTCGAGTTGGACAAACCTAAAATATTGTTGTTTAATTGGTGATGATCGAGTTAAACCATTTGTTAAAAGTTTGATTTACTCTTTGCCACAGAAAATCTAACAACTTTTGATGACCCTTGTGAGGAAAACTTATGAATACCTACTGAAAAAGGAGAAAATGCTGATAACCAGCATTTTCTCCTTTCCCCACAAAGTTTTCTATACAACTGGATACAAATTTCAAGTTTTGAGTTACATTTGTCATCTGCCAATGCTTTGAATTTGGACAAAACTTTGTCTTTTGATAAAGAGGTAAGCAGGCTGGGACTTGAACTCATGACCCCTGCATTACTGTACGATTTTAATGTCGTCTGCAATTTGTTTTAGGAGGTAATGGGTGTTAAATGAATATCCAAAATATCAATATCTCCTCGATAAAAACTCTGATTATCATCCCTCATAATTGCAAGGATCTATATATATATAATTGATTTCAAGAACTTTGTGTAAAGAAGTGCGGTATCGCTTTAAAAACCAAACCCTTTCCAACTCATACCATTCAGTTCTAAAGCTTAGTGTTTTCTGTTTATCATACTGAATTTTCTACCAAATAATGAATTTCCAACATAACCAAATTGAAAGAATTTGCAGACAATAAATTAACTGTGGTGAAAAATACTGTTATGAGAAATTTATGCTTCAAATTAAAATCTTTTGATAAAAGCTTCTAGTTGCCAAATTGAAACCTCATGAGTTGCTCACCAACACTTTCTCCTTTTCCTTAATGTTTTCAAAAGCCGTCTTTGTCAGTGGTGTGAAAGAATAGCTAGGATACTGTGATAAAGGGTTAAAAAGGAATGGTTTGCTTTATCTGTGGTTTGGGTTTGAAAACTTGAATTTGTATAAAAACATTGTGGAAGAGGGAGATGTTGTTCATTCCAACAATACATATATTTCGAATTACTTTCATTTTATTTTCAAATACGTTCAGATATGCAAGTGGGAAAATACTAGTAAGTAATCTACATTTTGTTATTGACTCTTTCCCATTGGGCACAACCAGAAGGCCTCTTTGTACCAAATGTAGACTAAAATCAAACTGCTATGAATGTTAACCCATTACCACACAATCCCTACTTTTGATGACCCTGAGAAAGAAGCCTTTAGACAACATTTTTGTCCAAGAATTCATGTGATGGGAAAAATAGGTAACTTTCATTTGATTTGTGGCCTCTCTGGTGATAACAAAATCTGGTATATTTAACAGATTCCTTCATTAATATTCACACGATATAAATAATTAATACATAATACAAGTGTTGTCCCACAACACCCAACAATCCACTGATCATTACATTGTGAATTCATTATCTGTTTCTCATTGTGATGTACCATATACAGAATGTATTGAATCAATATTGCACCAACGTTAATTCAAAGAGGAGACAGTTCTCTCATAAACTTGAGGAAGTTGCCGACTTTGACTCTGTTTTAGGATTCATGTTTCTGCCAGTGATTGGGACTTCGGCTGTATTGTTAGACCCATTATGATATCCATTCTTTTAACTCTTTACCAAACAACAAAATTTTAGACTACCCAAATAGAAAGCATGCATTTACAGACGACAAAGTAAAAGTGACTGAAAATTTGAAATTATTTTGCAGAGAGAATAAAACATTGTGGAAAAAGGAGAAAATGCTGGTTACCAGCATTTTCTCCTTTTCCCACAATGTTTTCAGAAGGCTCTATCGGGGTCGTTAAAAGTCGGGATTGTGTGGTAAAGGGTTAAATGGCAAGTATTTTCTTTTGTATACCAAACAACAGAATTTTAAACTGGTCCTAATTAAAGGCATATGCAGATGACAAAAATAAAGCAGATTGAAAAATTGAAATTTGTTAGTGGAAAGGTAGAAAACATTGTGGAAAAAGGTAAAAATGCTGGTAACCAGGGCTTCTTTGACAGTGTCATTGAAAGTTTGGACAATGTGGTAAAGGGTTAAATTTGTTTGCAACTCAATGTACTTCCGAATTTCTTACTTTTGGCCTTGAGAGAGCTTTTATCAATTCTTTTTCATTTACAGAATAAATGTCATAAAAGCCCTTTACATACAAGGTGTTTTACTTTGCAGTAAGTGAATGACAAAAAGGAAAAGATAACAAGAGAAGAAGTACAACAAGACTAGTCATGACAGCCAATACATCTGTCAGTCAACTTGACATGCTAATGAAAAGCAAGGAAAGGTTCAAACATGGAACCGGAAAACTTGCTATCACTGGTGACAATACAAAAGTCCTTGGGAGGATAACGGACATGAGGACAGAGAAAGTCAGAGAGTCCCAAAAGTTTTCCACAAACAAAATGAAGACACATAACAGTGCTTGGACCCCAGTAGTTAATAAAGCTTCAAATGAACAGGTTTGCTTTTTATTAATATACATACATGTATTTACTTTTACAAAAGCAATTCATTATTTGGAAATGGTATTTTTTGTTCTTGGAGCAGACCACTTTGAATACATCATGGCACCAGTTTAATCAATTTCTCTGTTTTCACGATATTTTCATAGGTATTGAACACTTATTTATTTTATCCATATTTTACAAAATTGTTTTTTAAGTTAATTACTTGTGTAAAATTTCTTTCTATAGGTGATTTTTATGCAGCCCATATTTTTCAGATATTCATGGAAAGAAGAGATCTTGTCTCGCACTGGGTGAGTAGAATATTCCATATTTTTGACAAAAAAAATTAACCCCCCACCACACAATCCTGAGTTTATTAACCATGAGAAAAAAAGCCGCTTAAAATATAGTGGGAAAAAGAGAAAGTTTTTCACACAGTCTCTTCTAGTCATCTGTAGGCAAGTTTCATAATTTTGGACATCTTAATTCAGTTTTCAATATACGCTGTCTGCGCATGTCATATTCTTCAAAGATTGGACCTGTCTGCCATGACACATAGCACAATATGTACCTATATACCTAGGAAAAGTAGGACTTAAATCGGATTCTTTGACCCAGGCATGTAGGGGCTGTTTTAATAAATAGCCGGTGCATAGGATCTTTGCAAGCCAAGGCTGACAATTCACTATGCTACTGTACCCTTGGTGGATCAAGCTTGATTTTTACATTCCCCAGATACGCTTTTTCATTGGATGCAGCCAGCTCTAATTGCAACGAGTGAAATCGCTTGTAGCTTTTCATCTTCGATAAATATAGAATAAGGTCACTACCTTTCATATAGATGGTAAATATGGAAGCCCACGTAGATGTCTGCTTATCGCTTCATGTGTATTCGTAAAGGGTTTGTAAAACAATATTTCATTGGCTTTTAGAAATATAATGTAAAGGGGGGTAATAACCAGCATCCAATAGAGGGAGCATCACAGGAATCTCGAATACGGGCTCAATCAGCCAAGGTAAGATCCGCAAAGATGGTGCATATAGGTTACATGCTAGCCAATCATAGGTGAATTAACCCTATACTCCATAGATACTCATTTCTACACATTGCTTGTAGGAGCCTTTGGAAAACATTATGGCAAAAGGTGAAATTGCTCGTCATGAGCAATTTCACCTTTTGTCAGAATGTTTTCCATGCTATCAAAAGGTGTCATTTACACATAAGAAACAGCTTCATCCTTGCTGTTATTTAGGGTCAATTAGAGATGCCATAGGAATGTCTTATGGAGTAAAGGGTTAAGGGCACCAGGTAGCATTTTATAGAGGAAACATTTATTTCATGTTAAAATTCAAAGTAATGGTTGTTTTGAAAAGTAGTCTTGTTCTGTATCCAGAATGCCTCAACTAGATAGATGTGTATTTGTAGAATTCTATCTAACTAGAGATGATGAGCCATAAAATTCTGTCATGTGGTATGAAGATGATGTTTTATACATGTAATCATACTCAGAAAGCTTTTGCATAAAAGGTATATACTCGACAAGATGCCAAATTTTACCAAACTCTTTTTAAAATTGAAATCATTTGCAAACATATCATTTAGATATGACTCTATTAAGTTAATAAGTATGTGGAAAGAAAATTTTCTAGAAAGTCTATTATGTTATACTTTCATGTTAAAATTTCAAATGAGAATTGGCTATTTAAACTGTTTTAACTGCCTTCTAAGTATACAGGTCAAGTCACTTCCAGTAGATCAATTTTAACTCATATAGAACTCTTGTTTCTGTGGAAACCTTTACCTGATAATGACAACTTTTTACATCCCTAAGGAAAGAGCTATTTGAAAACGAGGTGGGAAAAGCAAAAGGACTGGTATCTGGCATTTTTCCCTATTTACACAATGCTTTCTACTCTATGAAGAAGAAATTTCTCAGTGCAAGCAACACTTAATAAATAATATTGTTTGCATATGGTTCCAGTTTGGACGAATCTGAAGTTACATTATTTGGTAAAAATATAATAGAAATGTAGTAGACATGTATCCATGTTTCAGTTTGACTTGTGGACAGATTCACAGAGGAAGAGATTTTTTGACTTAATATTCCGTCAGTGTACCAGACGACAGTATAAATTTATACAAGACTGGTTTGAAGAGAAAGTTCCCCTCCAACATTTGGATTTCAGCACAGTGTTGCCAAGGTTGCTGGCCCTGTATATTTTCTCATACTTAGAACCGATTAGTTTGAGTCGATGTGCACAGGTATGCTGGCATTGGAAGTTTTTGGCTGAGCAGGTAATACCAGCAGTCTCATAACTTGTTAACTCTTTCTAAAAAAACACAACATTTTAGATTTTCTCATATTGAAAGCATTCTCAGGCAACAAATTTAATGTAGGTGAAATGATTGTTTATTTGTAAAAGCGTAAACAGTCTAATGACAAAAGGTGCAAAATGCTGGTATCAGCATTTTCTTGTTTGCCCACAAGGTTTTCAAAAGGCTATTTTCTCATGGCTGTTAAAACTTTGAATTGTATGGTAAAGAGTTAATAGCTTTGACACCTTGCCAAACTATTCCCTGTACTAACAAGCTGAGGAAAACAGACATCGCATGACAAGGAGAAAATGCATATAACAAGCATTTTCTGTTCTCTCTGTTATATTTTGTAAGCTTTCCAAGACAAATTCCATCATTCAGCCACATTTACATTTTGATGTTGGCAAATGCTTTCAACTTGTATATAGTTTTTTTTTTATCTAGATCTAGTATCAAAATATCTACTTTAAATTGTTACCAGAAATGGACCTAATTTGTAGGACATACATTTGTAACTGCATATTCTCTCAAAATAGACACAATTAAAATTCAACTGTCAGGTCAAGATTCACATCTATGTTAAACTGCGCATAATAAAAATCTGTGACAAACTTTGTTAACCTCCTGGCAAATTAAACATTTCCAAGTTTGAACAACCCTAAAGAAGAAGAAGAACTTTGAAAACAATATGGAAAAACGAGAAAAAACTGGTAATCAGCATTTTCTCCTTTTATCAAAATGTTTTCTTTCCTTTCAAAAACAATTTCCATTTTTGAATCACATTTATTTTGTGGTCTGTCAATGCTTTTATTTTGGACAAGCATAAAGTGTTGGGTTAAGAAGTGATTACATGATTATGTGTGAAAAGATTGTGGTTGAAGGGTATTTTGATACATACATGTGAATTAAGGTATTCAATACAGCTTGTTTTTCAAAGTAGTGTAAGAGACATAGAGGATGAAGTTGTGAGGGTGATAAAATATTATCTTTTCTGCATAGCTGGATATGCTTGCTCTCAACTCACTTCCTGGTATTGATTTTTCTCAAATGAAAAAATAGTAATGTGTGATTGGTAAAAGATGTAAAATGTTTATTCAAGCTGCACAACAGTTCATGGAAAGACAACTGGTTGAATAAGACATTTTGTTGATTGTGACTAGTAATTGTCAGCCAAAAAACTCATAGAGACTGGCAATTTGTCAATTTTTCTTTACGTCAAAAGTTCACCAAAATTTCCTTTTAGAATATTTAAAATAGAGTGATTTAATGAATAATAAGAACAAATTAGAAATACTGAGTCCAACTCATCTTTATTTACAGCTCTGTTTAAACTTGAAACCCATTTTTATCTACCTCTGGAACAAAAGAAAAGGCATGCTTCCATAGTACTAACTGATTGACTAACTAGATTACTGATTTTCAGCTTACCCGAAATAAATAACATGGACCTAACTTAGTACTATATGTTCACAGAATTTTACCCAGGGATCTAACGAGGTATGCAACATTTCACAGTTTACCAAACAATTGTGGTTTTCCCTCTTTAGACGAAATGTACATGTATATAGATCACAAAAAATCCACTTGACAATTCGTTGCCATCAGTGATTTGTCGATTCGACCATTTCTCTTTCCACCAATTGTCATGGATTTGTTTATTTGTCAAACCCCTGAAGGCCTGTGTTTGTTGGTACATTTATAACACATCATACAAGTTGAAGAAAAGGAAGCAATTTCTGGGAACATACTGAATCACAAAAGAGTTGCAGTGTTCCCATTCTAGTACCTCTTACACCAGATCTATCTTTTTGAAAAAAGTATTTCTTGTTCAATCACTGGAAGAAACTGTGGGAAAAAAGCAAACAAACTGTGACTTCTTTCTACTATTGTCGTCTTAATGTTCATATCTGTATTTTAGACTTTTATTACATTAATTCCTTTTTTTCTCTTTTATAGGATGTAGTGTGGATGCCCAAATGTTTGAAGTATGGTTGGTTTTTACCCTATACGCCATCACAGTATGAATACGGGTCATGGAAAAGGCATTACATAGCGTGTGTGAAAACAATGGACTATGTCTCTGCAGATGTAAGCTCTATAACCAGGTTTTTTCAATGGCTTGCAATGCAATTCGGAGTTTCAAAGACTTTGAGATAGAGACCTTTTGAAAATGTTGAGGAATGAGGAGAAAAATGTTGGTAACAAGCATTTTCTGCTTTTTCCCCATTTTTTTCTTCTTAATCAAAGGCAAATTTTATTATTTGATCTACCCTTGATTTGTTGTCTGCATATATGCTTTGAATTTGGAAAAGTCTAAAATTTTTGATAAAGAGTTGATTCCTTTCTTATATTTTCTTTTATTGATGATTGCTTGATTGATTGCTTAACCCTTTCCCAAACAAGCCCTGGTTTTTACGTGTCTGCAGTAAAAGTCTTTGAAAACACTGTGGGAAAAGGAGAAATTGCTTGTGACAAGCAATTTCTCCTTTTCCCACAGTGTTTTCTACCCTTTTTGAGAACTTTCTGCCATTTTCTCCAAATCTAAAATTGTCGTCTGCAAACTCTTTCGGTTTGGAAGGGTCCAAAATTTGTCGTTTGGGAAAGGGTTAAATTACTGGCTGCTGACAAACCAAATGACTGACCAACAAACCAACCAACAACCAACCACTGAGGCAAAGTTTTTCAAAAATATTGTAGGAAAAGGAGAAAATGCTAGTTACAAGCATTTTCTCCTGTCCAAAAATAAATGTTCAAGTCTCTTTTATACAGATCCCATCTTTTTTGCCATGTTACTGTTGTGGAAAAGCTTTCAATTTTGACCAGTCTAAAATTTTGTTGTGGGGTCAAGAGTTAACACTGCTTTGAACATTATTTCAGTCATGTCATGACATCAACTGACATTTTCTTGTATGTGTTGACTAGGGTATTGAAGTGTTTTGCCTAAGTACACTTCCATGAAAAATACACACTTATGAAGACATTGTGGAAAAAAGTAGAGTCCTCCTGTAGAGTATTGAAAGCAAGATTGACATGCTAAAATTGCTAGAAAGTTCTTTGATGTAATTATGCATATGCCTGCTTCTTTTTGCAGCATAACTGATTTTGTCTGAAAGCTTAACTTTATTCTTAACAATATTTGTTGTGGGAAATGACCATGGGACTGGACAGAGTGTTGCCAGTGCAAACATGATCGACATGCTAAAATTGCTAGAAATTTCTTTGATGATCAGGTATTAGCTTATGCATATGCCTGCTTCTTTCTGTGGCATAACTGATTTTGACTGGACAGAGTGTTGCTAGTGCAAAGGACAGGTGAAAAAATTTCAATGAATTCTATTGTAAGGTGTGCACTGACCATTGCTAACTGACATAGTTATTATTGAAATAGCATTAAAGTCTTTACCAAACAACAAAATTTTGGACTTGTCCAAATTCAAAGCATTTGCAGACAACAACATGTGTGTGGTTTAAACTGTTGGACTTGTCTGTGAAAGGATAGAAAAGTTGGTAGGATCATTTTCCGGAGATGTTTTCAAAAGCCTTCTTAGAAACTCAGGATTGTTTTGCAAAGACTTGAACACAACAGCATTAACCCTTAGCCACACACGCTTTTTAACAACCCTGAGAAAGAAGGCTTAAGAAAACATAGTGGGAAAAGGAGAAAATGCTGGTAACCAGCATTTTCTCCTTTTCCCACAATGTTTTCTACCTATTCAGGGACAAGTATCATTATTTGACAACAGGTCAATTTTCCTCTGTGAATTTCCGCAATGTAGACATGTATGAAATTTTGCTGTGTGATAAAGGGTTAAAGTTTATCAATGTTCTTTTCATGTTTTATTGCTGTTTGACTTACATTTTGTTTTGTATTGTATTTCCAGGATGCTATGTATGGTATGAGAGGTGATGGCAGTCATCTTACCCCAAAGAAACCAACAAAGAAGGAGCTTGGTCTCTCTTTAAAGGAGAGCAGTAAGTGTTTTGCTTTAATCTTTTTCACTCTACAAGCGGTTTTACCATTTGTCCAAAACTATTACACATTGAATAAGGACATACAAGTTTGAAGACTAAGGAAACATCATCTTGCAGAATCTTTGGCAGATAACTGCCTTTGCTCTTTTCCTATGAAAAATCCTTATCTACCATGTATTTACAGATAAAATGCTGACATCCAGACCCCCATGGAATGGACCTGACTATCGACCCAAAGATTTGGATAAAAATATGTATGCTTTCCTTCATGATTATAACCCAAATGACCCCAAGGTTCCCAAATCAGCCATCCTCTTTCACAACAGATGGGGTATTCTGAAAAAGAAATCCAATTTAACCACAAATCCAAATATGGAGCTAGGACTGGCTACACAGAAAAGGCGGGAAAGACACAGAGCTCTAACTGTAGGTTAAAACTGAGTCCATCATCATTATTTTCACTTGCTGACAGTTTTTTCAATGCTTTGGAGTAAGCAGTTTCTCCATTTACCATTTAGTTTTACTATGTTTTCATTGTATTAACCCATTACCACACAATTCCTACTGTTGCTGACCCTGAGAAAGAAGCCTTTAGAAAAAATTCTGGGAAAAGGAGAAAATGCTAGTAACCAGCATTTTCTCCTTTTCTCAGAATGTTTTCTACCTTCACAAAATAAATTTAAAATTTTCAGTCACTTTTATTTTGTTGACTGCAAATGCTTTCGATTTGGACAAGCCAAAAAATTTGTTGTTTGGTAATGAGTTAAACCATTTTAATCCCAAGTGCCAACTTATGTAAGATCAAATATAAATGGATGTAGTCCAGGTCAATTTACCCCTCACAGTGCTAATTGGTGTTTTTGTATCATAATATACAATACTTTGATATGCACTTATATCTGCTTTTAAAGACCAAAAATGTGCTGGGTAGGTGCTTTTAGGGTTTAATCCTTCTGCCATAATGAAACCTCTGCACCACGACCAGTTAGCCAACATAGGTGTTATCACAGTTTTTATTCTTCATTTTTCCAGACAATGAAATTTGAAACGCATTCAAATCAAAAAGCTTTTGCAGTTGACTAATTCTTTGAGAGGATTAAAAAGAGAGGAGGAAAAAAATGCTGGTTACCCACTTTTTCTTCTTTTCCTATAGCATTTTCAAAAGCTTTGTGGCTCAAATGGTGCAATTTTGCTTTGATAAGGTACAAAACTTTGGGGGAAAAGGAGAAAATGCTGGTTACCAGCATTTTCTCCTTTTACCATAAAGTTTTCAAAAGGCTTCTTCCTCAGGGGTATTAAAAGTCATCATTGTGTGGTGAAGGGTTAAGCATTTCAATTTGTCTGAATGTCTTATCTTTCCAGTCAGGGGAAGATTACTATTTGAGCACACGACAGAACATGACATTATCTGAGACTATGATGGACAGTGTGGTTAACCCTAGAGAGAAGAGAGTGCAGGAACTGGTGGATACAGACTGGTACCCAAGCATGAGGACTTCAGCTCGAAGGTCAGTAGTTAGCATTTTTACCTTTCTCCCACTATGTTTTCAAAACTTGTCTACCTCTGTTAGCTCAGCTTTGTTTAAAAATGTATGATTGTCTGATGAAGGTTTGAAACAAACACTCATACATGTAGTTATGAACGATGCTCTGTGAAATTGGGTTTGGTCTTAAAGAGTATCAACCCAGATGCAATATCATCACCAGGTGACATAATTTTACAGTTTTCTAAAGTGAGTGCATTCACAGACCACAAGGTACATGTGCATTAAATGTGACTCAGAGAATTTTATTTATCTCTGAAAGGAATGTAAACATTATGGGAAAGGGAGAAAATGCTGGTTACCAGTAAATCACAGTTTTATTTTAGAACAAAAGAATATTTTTTGTGGAGTCATGTTTAAGTGTAAGTTAGTATTATCTTAACTATAAAAAATTATGATTTATTTGGAAAAAATTTGTTCTGAAAGAATGTTTAAAATCAAAGAATCATAGTCTACAAATTTTTTTCCTTTGAACTCAAGTGTTTAAGTCCATGAATTTTTCATGCCTTGTTGTAAGACATTGTGGTGCAGTATGGTTCTAACGACATCTGTATATTGCTTCAGTTTGTTTTATAAGTAACAAATTTTACATGCTGTTTTAATGTTATCATATCTTTAAGAACTAACCTTCCAGGTAAATATGCATTTTATGATATTCTTTAAGATCCAACTTAGCAGGAGGAGGTGGAAAATACTACTACTCTTCAACACAAGAGTTAGGAAAAGCTATAACACAAAGAGGAAGTGAGAGTCAACAGAATCCTAGAGTCATCTTTATCTCCTCTAGAGTCCCGGCTGCTGATGTAAGTACATGTATTACTCTTAACCCTTTACAACATAATCTGGAATTCTGAGTTGACCCTGAGGAATAACCCTTCTTGAAAACATTGTAGGAAAAGTAGAAAATACTGGTACTGTAACCAGCATTTTCTTCTTTTCCCACAATGTTTTCTACAATAATTATCATAGACAAATTTCATTATTTGAGCAGTGTTTAAATTGTTTTCTGCAGATGTGTTCATTTAGAAGAGTCTAAGCTTTTTCATTTTGTGCTTATTTCCTAGGTATGCATTAGTTACTTCCTGAAATAAATTGGATAACTCTGGCAACATCCTTGTAGAATAGTTATAGTTGATAATTATGTATTTACCCTTTAATTATGTATTTACCCTTTACCACACAATCCTGACTTTTAATGACCCTGAGAAAGAAGCCTTCTGAAAACATTGTGGGAAAATGAGAAAATGCTGGTAACCAGCATTTTCTCATTTTCCCGCAATGTTTTCTACCCTCCCCAAAACAAATTTCAGTATTTGAGTCACCTTTATTGTGTTGTCTGCAAATGCTTTGAATTTGGACCAGTCCAAAATTTTGTTGTTTGGTAAAAGGTTACCTTGTTTACAAAAAAAGAAAATTTTAGACTCGCCCATATTTGCAGAATACAAAATCGGTATATCTTAAAAGATGATTTTTAATTAATTTTAAAAATGAAGAAAAAAGTTGTTGGAAATTGAGACAATGCTGGTGTTAGCATTTTCCCTATTTTTCTGCAATATTTCAAAAGCTTCTTTCTTGGGGTTGATAAAACTTGTATTTTGTGTGTGATTGTGTGGTAAAAGGATTATGGTTACATATATAAACAGGCTAGAAAACATAGCAAAAGGTGATGTTGCTTGATGATGTATCAAGCAGAGATGTACATATGAAATGTTGGTTATGGTTCATTAATTTTTCACTGAGTTATGGCCTTTTCATGAAATTTCTTGTCTGCTCTTACAGATGTGTTTTCGGCAATAGTTGGCTGCAAGGTGAAAGGGTTTTTCAGGGAATGATCAGGAAAAAGTCTTTCCCACACAATCCCACAATCTTGACGAAGAAAACTTAATTTTTAAAATATTTTCAGAAGTGAAGAAAACAATACTTACCAACATTTTCTTCTTTTCCTACAATGTTTTTGAACTTTTTTAAGACAAATACCATGACTTGAGTTACGTTCATTTTGTTGTCTGTCTACAAATGCTTTCAATCTAGACACACTGAAAATCACCTTATAAAGACATGTGAGGGGTGTAGCCCTGTGTTCTTTAATTTTTCATTTTTTCAGGAAACCTGACAGATCAAAACATTTAGAAAACTAACAACATATTACTCACTGTATTTTTTCAGCTTTTACATGATTCTGTGTTGTTTGGAGTGATACCTATTGTGTATGAGTACGAAGGTGCTACACCAGAGTCATTGGTCATGAGGCTGGAGCAAGCCCTTGAAGGTAGACATGCACTGTAAGTTCTATATGTCAATTTTAGTTGCAACAACTCTTGAAGATTTTCCTTTCCTTAACTCTTTACCACACAAGAAAATTTTGGACTGGTCCAAATTGAAAGTATTTGCAGACGAAAAAATAAAGGTGACTAAAGAATAGAAATTTGTCATGGGAAGGGTAGAAAACACTGTGGGAAAAGGAGAAAATGCTGGTTACCAGCATTTTCACCTTTTCCCATAGGGTTTTCAAAAGGCTTCTTTCTCAGGGGCGTCAAAAGTAGGGATTGAGTATGAATGGGTTAACTGATAGTGTTTTTTTCAGTTTTAATCCTTGATGAGTTAAATATTTACAAGTCTTCTGTAATGGATACTACCATATATACATGTACTTTCAAATTGTGCTCTGCAAATGCTGACATTGTGGACAAAGCTAAACTTTGTCTAGTGTAGGGTTAGTGCCATTCTGACCACAGTGTCTTTCTAAACCTATGTAATTGTATTAACCTTTACCAGACAATACTATTTAACCCTTTACCATACAGCAAAGTTTGACTTGCGCATATTCAAGGAAAAATTTTAATGGTTTTCAAATGACAGTATTTGTCTTTAACAGGGCAGAAAAGAATGTTTGAAAAGAAGAAAATGCTGGTTACCAGCATTTTCTCCTTTTCCCACAATGTTTTCTATAGGCGTCTCTCTCAGGGTCGTTCAAAGTTGGGATTGTATGGTAAAGAGTTAAAACTTTTCCAAATTGAAAGCATTTGCAGATGACAAATGAAATGTTAAGTTCTTAAATATAAAGTCTATCTATCATAGGGAAGAAAACATGGTGAGAAAAAGATCAACTGCTGGTTATTAGTGTTTTCTCCTTTTCCATATTTACTTTCAAAAGATGTCTTCCTTAGAGTCCTAAACCTTTACCACACAATGACACCTTTAAACGTTTCCCAAACAAGCTCTGGTTTTTACGTGTCTGTAGTAAAAGTCTTTTGAAAACACTGTGGGAAAAGGAGAAATTGCTCATAGCGAGCAATTTCTTCTTTTTCCACAGTGCTTTCTACCCTTTTTGAGAATTTTCTGCCATTTTCTCAAAATCTAAAATTATCATCTGCAAACTCTTTCAGTTTGGAAGAGTCCAAAGTTTGTTTATGGGAAAGGGTTAAACGATCCTGAGAAAGAAGCCTTTTGAAAACATTGTGGGAAAAGGAGGAAATGTTAGTTACCAGCATTTCTCCTTTTTCCAAAATGTTTTCAACCTTATTAAAGAAAGAATGCATCCTTTGAGCCACGTTGTAAATGTTGTCTGCAATGGTTTTCAATCTAGACAAGGTAAAAATTTAGTCGTCAGGTATCGGATTAAAAGAGGTGATTGTGAGGTAAAGAGTGTACAGGAGTATTGGACTGTATTTTCACAGAACAAGCTGGGGATATCAAGTTAGTTCATGGCCATGTCCATGTTGTACATTCACTTTCTCATCTTCAAATGCCTTCAATATTGACATGTCTAAATTTTTGTCAGCTGGTAGAAACAGTTTTGACATAATATTATACTTGTATTCATACAGGAGTATTGGTCTGTTTTGTCACACAGAAGAGGCTGGAGAGATCAAGCTTGTCCATGGCTGTAATGTCAGTATACAGACCCTAGATTACCCAGAAGCCAGAGAGTTTTTTGAGTCTGTAACTAGCCATATTTTACCCTCAGAAATGGGAGGCCAGTTTGATGTTTTTGCTCCTTTAGCAGCCTCAGGTATAGGTTCTTGTTTCTTTTTAACTCATTACCACATGAGAAAATTTTAGACTGGTCCAAATTGAAAGCATTTGCAGACGACAAAATAAAGGTGACTGAAAAATAGAAATTTGTTCTGGGAAGGGTAGAAAACACTGTGGGAAAAGGAGAAAATGCTGGTTACCAGCATTTTCTCCTTTTCTCACAGTGTTTTCAAAAGGCTTCTTTCTCAGGGGCGTCAAAAGTAGGGATTGACTGGTAATGGGTTAATCTATAATAAGACAAAACATTAACTTTAGGTCCAAAATAAATAAGGCTTGTTGTTAACAAGCATAATCTTTTTTTTTTTAGCTCTACTGGCTGATAGCCAGCAGAGCTTATGTCTGTAGTCCGGCCAGCTGTCCGGCCATCCATCCATTAGACTTTTTCTTGTATATGTGATAAAGTCTGCATTTTTAGTCAAATTTTTGTGTATCTCATCAAAAAAGCTTTAACCCTATTGATTTTGAAAAACTTCCCACCCACAATATGGGAAAAGTAGCCATTTCAAGTTGAAAACTTTCTTTTCTTATTTATGCGATAAAGTCTGTCTGTGTGGTCAGATTTCCATGACACTTGCAGGCTTTTTTTTTTATCTTATCAATAGCTTCAACCCTATTGAATTTCAAGAAAAAAATCCAACAAACAGTATGGGAAAAAAAGCCATTTTAAAAAAAAGAGAAAAAGTTGAAAACTTTCTTTTCTTGTTTTTTTGCAATAAAGTCTTCGTTTTTGGTCAGACTTTCGTGAAAGTTGCACAGTTTGTCTATCTCATCAAACTTTAAACCTATTGATTTTCAGAAAATAATCCTGACAAACAATATGGGAAAAGTAGAAATTTCAAGTTTAAAATTTCTGTTTCTTATGTATATATACATGATAAAATCTGAAAATCTGTCTTTGTTATCAGATTTTCATGAAACTTGCAGAGCTTGTTTATCTTATCAATAGCTTCCACCCTATTGATTTTGAAAAAAAATCAACAAACAGTATGGGAAAAGTATCCTTTTCAAGTTGAAAACTTTCATTTCTTGTTTATGTGATAAAGTCTGCATTTGAGGTCAGATTTTCATGAAACTTACATATCTTGTATATATCATAAATAGCTTTAACCTTATACAAACAGTAATGGAAAAGTAGCCATTTTGTGTTGAAAATTTTGATTTCTAATTTACATGATGAAGTCAGCATTTGTGGTTGGATATTCATGAAACTTACCCAGTTGCTTTTTTCTCATCAGCAGCTGGAATCCTATTGATTTTGAAATGGGAAAAGCAGTGATCATCAAATTCTGAAAAAAGATTATTTGCACTTTATCCTTAACCACACAATCCTAGTTTTATTGACCTTCAAAATGACCACTTGTAAAAACATTGTGAGAAAAGGAGAAAATGCTGGTAACCAGCATTTTCTCCTTTTCCCACAATGTTTTCTACTTCTCCTTGACAAATCCTATCATTTGAGCAATATTTTATTTCTTATCGGCAATTTTTTCAAATTCGATAGATCTAAACTTCAGTTGTTTGGAAAAGATTTTAGAGATAAATTTGTTGTAGGTCTTCTTTATAATTGTATGGATGAGACAGCGCTAAAGACTACCCACAACATGGATTTTTGCGAAAAAAGTAGACAGAATATTCTTTGATGTTTGAAATGCTTGTCTGATTTGTATCTTAGGTTTTTCTACAATAATGTATGTTGTCCGCGCAAGTCATAATGACACATCACTAGCCCCGAAAGCAGGCAGACTGTAATATTATGCTCTATAAAGTAGCTATGTAGAAAATAGCTTTTATCAATGCATTTGAGGAGAAATGAGACCTGCTTTAGCTCCAGATTTCTCTAAAGTGCTTATCATAGTTGAGTGAATTACACAAGGTAGTGTTTTATTGAGTAAACATTTATTTTAGTTTGAAATTCAAAGTAACTATTGTCATATAGGAAAGTGGTTCAATTCTGTACCAAGGATGCCCAAATTAGATAGATGAGTGTTTATAGAATGCCATCTAGCGGGAGATAATGCAATAATGTAGTGCTAGAGAAATAAGAAAGATCCCTTCCTACGAGTAATTTGTTAGAGCCATGCTCTGGCAAAAGGTAGCAAGATGCCTCTCTATGATGCATTATCACAAGTCAGTCATAAAATCCATTTTGCCTCACAATCATACTGAATTGGGAAATAGAATGGCCCTTTGACATAGAAAAAAGTGACCAAGAGCAAGAGTTAATAAAAGTGGGATAGATTTAACCCTCTTCTCAGATAGCATGGCTTGTTTGCTTGTCGCTTTGTCATCTGCTGTGTCTGTCCCTAAAATATACAGTCTGACAGGTGCTTTAACTCTTTACCAAATGACAAATCTTTGGACTGATCCAAATTGAAAACATTTGCAACATAATTGTGACTGAAAAATTGAAATTTTGTTTGGGAAGGGTAGAAAACATTTTGGGAAAAGGAGAAAATGCAGGTAACCAGCATTTTCTCCTTTTCCTTCAATGTTTTCAAAAGGCCTCTTTCTCAGGGTCATTTAAAGTCAGGATTGTGTGGTAAAGAGTTTAAAGTTTAACTCTGTACCACACAGTCCCAACTTTTGACAACCCTGAGAAAGAGGCCTTTTGAAAACATTGTGGGTTAAGAAAAAATTTGTTAGTAACCAGCATTTTTTCCTTTTTACCACAGTCTTTTCTATCTTTCCCAATACAAATTTCAGTTTGTAAGTCACATTTACCTTGTTGTCTGCAAATGCTTTCAATTTGGACTAGTCTAAAATTGTGTTGTATGGTAGATTTAAGACCCATCACAATAATTGTACATAACTATTTTTTCAAAATGTCTAACTGAATATATATCTCATCTCTTTAGAGCCAGGCATGGAGCTGATGGTAGAGCTTACAGTTATCACAGGTGTCCAGTTTTCTAGTCCAACTGGCATTATTGGAAACTACAACCATGGTAAGTTAGCCTAAAATATTAGATCGAGATAAGAAATCTTTAAAAATCTTTGATTCATGTAACAGGGAAAATTAAGTATGGCGTACTATATAGGGCAAGAGAAGATATGAAATTACACTTTATATTCTCTCTGTACAAAATACATGTGGTTAGTGGTTATATTTTATTTCTATGCATGGCTGATAAGACAAGTGGTATACCTAGTTGTATGAGAATAAACTGTTCAATTTGAAAACCCATGTCACAAAACGAGTTCAGGTCTTTTCAAGCAAGGATAAAAACAGAAGGCATATCAGTTTGATATTCTGCAGCATCAGTCTTTTAAAAGTATACAGTTACTTTCACTCCCTTTTTCTGCCTGAAATTTTACAGTGAACTCTGATTGGTGCATTCCATACAAAGACGGTTCCCCACCTGAGATGTACTTCTGCAGCAGTAAACTCAACGTGTGGGCCAATACTGCTGATCAGGCTGTTGAATCAACAAGACAATGCAGAAAAATTCTTTCTCCATTCTTTGAGAAAGCACATAGAGATGTTGCTTCACAACTGACAGGTTTGTTTACTTATACCCTCTCATGCAAAGTGTTATTTGTGCTTAGATCTTCTATGGAGGATGTTCAAAATATTTTTACCAAAGATAGAAAAGGTGGTTTTGAGCTCTTCAGTTTTTCTGTAGTCTTCTACCTGTTTCACGAAAAAGGTAAATATGTTTGCCCTATATCTGATACCTATAAAACTGTATAGGCCTGGGCATCTCAGTGTAATAAAAATTGTTTCCTTGGCTTTTCAACAAGATGAGGGGTAAAAATCAGGCTTTTTGGAACTAAACGATAAAATAATTGCAATAACTCAAAATTACTTGTACTAGGTTTACAAAATTTCCCCAGGGAATGGAGAACAATATGGATCTAATATTCTGGGGCTTGGGACAAGGTTTCTAAAAGTTGCTTGAAAGATATAAGCTTCTACCTTGTGAAAGTTCTTTAGCTCATTACCAAACAACAAAATTTCAGGTTTGTCTGAATTGAAAGCATTTGCAGACGATAAAATAAAAGTGACTGAAAATTTGAATTTTTATGCTCCCTGAAGGGCGAGCATATAGTCGCCGCTTCGTCTGTCCGTCCGTCTATCCGGCCGTCCGTCCTTCCGTCCATCTGTCCGAAGTGATTTCTCCACAACCCTTGGACCAAATTAGATAAAACTTCATATATGAACTCCTTAGGGTAAGGTGCCGATATAATTTCCCGGATTTTCAATTTGACCCCAAGTCATGGAAAAAAGGGGCTTAATGCAAAATTGCAATTTTTACCAGTATCTCATTCAGTTTTTGTCAGAATATCATGAAACTTCATGGTTATATTGTTTATGGATAGTTTTAGCATGTGCCCTTGCTATTTTTAATCTGGGCATTTTTTAAGTTGACGTTTTGTCATGGAAAAAGGGGGCTTCTTGCAAAATTCCAATTTTTACTAATATTTCATTCAGTTTTGGTCAAAATTTCATTAAACTTCATGGTTATATTGTTTTTTCAAAGTTTCACCATGTGCTCTTGTTTCTTTATCTATGTGTTTTTCAATTTGACCCTCTGTCATGGAAAAAGGGGGTTTCTTGTGAAATGAAAAAGGGGCCCTAATGCAAAATTGCAATTTTTACTAATAATCTTGTTCAGTTTTTGTCAACATTTCATGGTTATATCTTGTTTTACAAGTTTCAACATGTGCCCTTTGTTTTTCCAATCTATGAATTATTAATGCACAAATACTTCTTTCCTGGTTTCTCAAATTAAGGCTGCATCACGGAAAAAGCGGACTTCATTGAAAAAATTGTTTTTCACTAGGTTTTCCTTTATCAGTGCTCAAAACTTTGTGAAATTTCAAATCTGAACTTGTTGGAACGTTGCCCAGGTACCTCTCTTCCTTTTTCTTTGCCCAGGTACCTCTCTTCCTTTTTCTTAATTTCAGGCTGTGTCTCGGAAAAAGGGGGCTTCATGTAAAAATTGTTTTATGTAATATTTAATACATGACTGCTCAAACTTTTATGAAATTTCGAATTTTGAATTATTATTAAAAAATGCCACAAACCACACACCCGTTATATTTATTGCAATGATCCAATATTGTCTTATGGGAAAAGGGGGCTTATTGGGCTTATTGTCCTGTACAAGTTTGTGTTGGCTATCTCTAAGATAGTGATTGCCTTTTCACTTCAAATTTTGGGGGGGCATGAACAGGTTCTTCTAGGATAAAAGAAGTGAATTAATATCAATTTCTTACATTTTATGACAAGCACTTGTTCGGGGAGCATAACTCGTCTCTGATGGCTCTTGTTTTTGTTACTAGCATTTTCTCCTCCTTTTCTACAATGTTTTGCAAAGGCTTTTTTCTCAGAGTCGTCAAAAGTAGAGATTGTGTAGTAATGGGTTAAGAATTGATGTGAACATGTAGGTATGCATGTTCCTGCCTCTAGGTAAGATCAGGGTCAAGGACATTATATTTAAAATCTAGGATGAAGAAAAAAAAATGTCATGATGTTGGGTTCTTTTAATTTCAAGTAATATACAAATACAGGTGTTGATGGAAAGCACTTTGTTTTTCAGGTGAGATGGTATTTGGTGTTTTGGGTCAGACAGATATATATGGTGTGAAGAATATCACTGAAGCAATTACTGAAGCTCTAAGTGAGCTTGGGAATCAATCTCAAGTAAGTAATGTTGTACCTACATGTGAAACATGCTTTGTGAAAAAGGGATTAAGCCATTACCACACAATCTTGCCTTTTAATGACCCTTAGAAAGAAGACTCTTGAAAACATTGTATGAAAGGGGGATTAAGCCATTACCACACAATCCCGCCTTTTTTAATGACCCTTAGAAAGAAGACTCTTGAAAACATTGTATGAAAGGGGGATTAAGCCATTACCACACAATCCTGCCTTTTTTAATGACCATTAGGAAGAAGACTCTTGAAAACATTCTATAAAAAGGGGATTAACCCATTACCACACAATCCCGCCCTTTTTTAATGAACCATAGGAAGAAGACTCTTGAAAACATTGTATGAAAGGGGGATTTAACCCATTACCACACAATCCCGCCTTTTTTAATGACCATTAGAAAGAAGACTCTTGAAAACATTGTATAAAAAGGGGATTAACCCATTACCACACAATCCCGCCTTTTTTAATGACCCTTAAGACTCTTGAAAACATTGTATTAAAAGGAGAAAATGCTGGTAACCAGCATTTCTCTTTTTCCTACAATGTTTTAAACCCTGCTGGAAACAAATTTCAATTTTTGAGTAATGTTTATTTTTATCCCCCGCCGTAGGCGGAGGGATATAGTTTTAGTGTTGTCCGTCCGTCCTTCCGTCCGTCCGTCTGTCCGTCCGTCCCGGCAAATATCTCCAATACCATTGGACGGAATTTCGTGAAACTTTATACACATGTACAATGACCCATTCTCCCGGGACACTTTTTTTGTTTTTTTGATTCGATGCAAAATGGCCGACTGAGAGTGATTTTAAGTTTAACTTAGGTAACACTTAAGTACACTTTTCATGTTTGGAGTCTTCTCTTCAAAACTATACAAAGTTTTTACATTGAACTTGTCACATCTGTCAACCTCCATTAGGAAATGCAGGAAAAGAAGTTTACCTACATTGACCATGCAATACCACAGTTATTTGCCCTTGTTTTTGTAATAAGGTGTCATGGAAAAAGGGGGTTTCATGTTACATTTCATTCCATTTCTTGTGAAGGCAACTCCTTCCACATTTCTTGAAGGAATTGAATGCAATTTTGACAGAATATTTTTTGTCATGTGACCTATTGCATCTTGTCAACATTTGGGATTTGTAGCTGCGTCATGAAAAAAGGGGGCTTCATGTTTTATTTCATTTTTATTTCTTGTGAATGCAACTTGTCCTATATTTCTTGACAGAATTGAAATGAATTTTCACAGATTGTTTCTCATCATTTGACCTATCGCATATTCTCAAGGTTTTACTATTTGTAGCTGCGTCATGAAAAAAGGGGGCTTCATGTTTTATATCATTTTATATCTTGTGAATGCAACTCGTCCCATATTTCTTGACAGAAATGAATAGAATTTTCACAGAATGTTTCTTATCATCTGACCTATCACATATTCTCAACGTTTTGCAGTTTGTGACTGCGTCATGAAAAAAGGGGGCTTCATGTTTTATTTCATTCTATTTCTTATGAAGGCAACTCCTCCCACATTTGGCAGATTTAAGTGGAATTTTTACATTATCATGTGACCTAACACAATGCCTCCCACATTTCTTGGCAGATTTGGATGGAAATTTCTCATGATCATGTGACCTACGGCATATTGTCAAGGTTTTGGGATTTGTAGCAGCATCATGGAATAAGGGGGCTTCATGTTATAATTTAATTTTTCACCTGTATCTCTTTAATTACTTGACATACCTCAACAGATTTGGACGAGATTTTCACAGATCATGCAACCTAGCACATGTTGTCAGGGTTTTGCAATTTATCACTGTACCATGGAAAAAGGGGACTTCATGTCAAATTTAATTTTTTATCAGTGTATCTCCAACTTTTGCACATCATTTTCATAGAACTTCATATTTTTATTGGTTGATCAAAGCCAGTGACCAATGAGTCAATTGTGCATTCGTCTCTCCATGCATCTGTCTGTTCGTAAACCTTTTAGATCACAAGTAATACCATATATCTATTCAGCAACCCAGATAGGTGCTACAAATTTCAACACTTTAGTCTCTAGCTACCTGCTTGAAATGGCAGCTTATATTGTGAGAGGGATTCTTCTAAAGTCCTTGACAAAAATTGATGAAACTTCATGCATGTTTTCTTTTCCATTAGATAGTCTGTTGATACATTTTTTTCCACCACATATATGAAATCCTGAAATGAAAACAATTAAAGGAAATATACATAAAATCCTCTCTTTCCATGACAAGTCATTATATATGACATGTCATGGAAAAGGGGTTTTTATGTATATTTCCTTTGTTTCTTTTCATTTTATGAAATGCCAAGTTCTGCAAAAAGGGTACTTAATGTATAATCCTGTAATGGACCTCTTTTATATTTTTTTTTATGTAATGAAATCCTGTGCCATGGAACAAGGGAGCTTAATGTATAATTTCATCATGGACCAATAATAAAAAGGCCACATGTACATGCAAAACACAATACCTCTTATATGTTTGTATCAAAAAAGGTCTTTTTCGGCGGGGGATGTCATTTCAACGAAATTGCTTGTTCTCATCTGCTTCCGCCTTCGATTTGGACCAGTCTAAAAATTTGTCATTTGGTAAAAAGTTAACTCTTTACCAAATGACAAAGCTTTTGATTTGAACAAATTGAAAGCATTTGCAGATGACAAGATAAAGGTGACTCAAAAATTGAAACCTGATGTTAGAACAGTAGAAAGCTTTTTGGGGAAAGGAGGAAATGCTAGTTACCAGCATTTTCTCCTTTTGGCACCATGTTTTTGTCCTCATCATTTAAATTTTGCTGCCAAATGCTTTAAGTTTGGTCTGGTCTAAAATTTTGTTGTATGTTAAGAGTTTAAAAACTTTGTATATTTCATTGTTTTTGTCAACTTTGTAATTAACTTTACGCAATATTTTGACCCATTTTAGTCCCATTTTTGTCTGTGTTGCAGGGAGGCTAGAGCTAGCAGATTTTCAGGACCACACTTTATGTATAGATATGTTTATGGTATATGGTTAAACAGAAAGTCTGATGTATGTTTTCAAACTACAGACACTCATAAAACATTTGTGAAAAGGGGCAGTTGTTAGATACAAGGAACTCTTGCATGTTACCTGTGTGTTACCTTGGCACTGTCAGGGACATATAAAGTTGTGTTTGTTTGACCATATTTATGAGAGGCTATGATGCATTAAAAAAAATGAAATTTTATTTCAGGTTAATCCACTGGAGTTCATAGGGGAATATTTGTTACAAAAAGCAGGTGTGAAGGATCTTCAGTTTACCTCTACTCATCAGGTAAGTTTTTTTCTGTTATTAACTCTTTACCACACAATCCCGACTTTTAACGACCCTGAGAAAGAAGCCTTTTGAAAACATTGTGGGAAAAGGAGAAAATGCTGGTAATCAGCATTTTCTCCTTTTCCCACAATGTTTTCTACCCATCCTGAAACAAATTTGAATTTTTGAGTCACATCGATTTTGTCATCTACAAATACTTTCAATTTGGACCAGTCTACAATTTTCTTGTGTGGTAAAGAGTTAAACAACCTTTCTTTCAATGTGGAAAATGATGCACAAATTACTTCCTTTGTGATTACCAATTCCTTTAACCCTTTACCACACAATGACAATTTTTAATGACCCTGAGGAAGAAGCCTTTTTCATCAGCAGATGGTAATAGTGTTGTTTTGATTCTTTGCCAGATGGTATAATTTTCAGCTTGACCAAATTCAAAATGTGTGTAGATGACAAATTAAATGTGGCACAAATGATTTGTCCTTGAGCTGGTGGACAATTATGCGGGAAACAGAAAATAAGTGGTAACAAGTATTTTCTCTACTTCATCAATTTTTTCAAGAGCTTTCTTCTGTATGGTTGCAAAAACACAAGATGGTTTGTTAAGTGGAACATAATGGTTAAGATAAATTTTATTGTTACAGAAACTAGAACCTGCTAGATATCATGAGGAAGATGAAGAAGAGATGGAAGATGAAGAAGAAGGACATCTAGATCCTCTGGAAGAAACCAAGAGAAATGTTTCTGCACCACCAAATGCAGACTGGGATGACGAGGACAGAGATGCCGATGAAGACTTGGAAGCCAAAAAGGATGCAGGTTCAGAAAAGGGCACATTAAAGATGCAGAGATCAGTGAAAAAACAGGTGGTACTTCGGACACAGGAGTTAAGTCAAAAGTTTGGTACCATAAGAGCCACAGGAAAGTTTGAAAGATTGGTGAGAGCAATTAAATTTATCTCATTTCTAGTGTCTGCTTATAACTTTTTGTGCCCTTGCAAAAGTAATGTGTTCAGGACTATACTGCAATCAGCCTTCTGCCAGTCTGTCAGTTCATCTGTCCATATGGAATTATAAAGTGTTAAACCCTTTACCACATGGCAAAATTTTAGACCTATCCAAATTGAAAGCATTTGCAGACAACAATTTCATGGTGGCTCTCATGATGCAAGTTTTCATTTAATAGGGTAGACAACATTGTTGGAAAAGGAGAAAATTTGGTTACCAACACTTTCTCCTTTTCCGACAATGTTTTGAAAAGGCTTCTTCCTCAGTAGAGCTGGGATGGGTAGAAATTTTGTACCTGGGTACCCATGGCCGTATTAACCGTGGGTACTTAGGTACCCGATGTTTTTACTTCCCATTGAATAGTGATGCAAAAAATATGGAAACCCATTACACAACACAATGTTCCTTTTGACATTGTGCGACCAGAGGCACTTTAGACCGTCTTTTCAGCTTTTTGATGACTTTAAACAGTAAATGTCCACAGATATCTTAATATAACATACTTTTGTGGTGCAAAACTTCGTTATTGATGACTTTAATTCTAGTTTGGAACCATTATTGTCATACCCTCTAATATGAAATCTTACTACCATGTTCACAGCTCAGAGGGTAAGTGTACCCTTCAAATAAAAAGCCAGTGGTTTGTGATTTAGAAATAAGTGTCTGAGGGGATGGTACCTTATCAACAAAAAAGCTCCTTGAGTTTAAACACCCTATGAAGCTAAGGGAGCGATCCAGCGATAACCTCGCTGAGTCATAGTTCTGAACCACAACTGACAAAACAAAGTAAACTTGGTGGTAGATAATACACCATATTCACATCAACCTATGCTTTTTATTCCAAATTTCTAGTCAATATATCCACTTAAATCTATATATTTTTGAAATTACCTGCCTTTTACACTTACATGAACATACACGTGATGTATGCCCTTGACGTTAAACTATACTGTTTGTTGTAAATGAATCACACAATACATGTTTTGCTTTTAATTTAAAGTACCGTCGTCTATGTCCCCGAAAAACCAAATAAACCCTAAACGCTAATTGGACAATTATAAGAATGATTATCCATTACTGACGAGTTATGCATTTTAGGGGAGATAAGAGTTGCAGCCTTATTTCAAGCTATGTCGATTATCTATTTCCGGTTTATGTACTGGAGTGGGTAACATCTTTCTTTTTGAGCGGGTATTTAGATTAAGATCAAGTTATTTCATTGGAACTTCACAATTATACCTTTACTTAATAGTTACTATATAGTTATCGGATACCCGGATAATGATTAAGTACCCGAGTACTGGCTTTACCCTACCCGATACTCGGTACTTGGGTACTTGAGTACTCGTCACAGCTCTATTCCATAGGGTCGTCAAAAGTCGTCATTGTGTGGTAAAGAGTTAAAAAAGAAAACTTACATGTGTTGTTAGAGAGTAATTTCCATTGATTATTTTCATTCATTAAAATGTGTAATAATATACATTTTTTTTACATTTTTCTAGAAGAGGCAATCTCATCCAAAAAAATACCATTGTTATGATTTCAGACTGTGCAGAAATATAGAGACTATCCAGAGAAAAGGACTCCAATTGCATTTGAACTTGTGACTAGTGAGGTGGAGTACAACAGACAGTTACATGCCATTAAAACTGTGTATTTCAAGCCACTCTCTGCTGCTCTCAAATCTAATCGGTAATACAAGATTTTTTATTTTTATGTATCAAAGTAACATTTTGTGTATCACAGCTTTTTACATCCCAGCAGTCAATAGCTTTTGAAAAATAGATGGAATAAGAACATTTTCTTGTATTAGGCAATTGCCCCTTCTTCTTTGTTCTACAATATGTGATATAAATTTTTCATTTATTTTAATTGTTTCTCCTTTGCTTCCCCTGTATTAGTTGCAGATGGTCTAAACTAAGCTTGTACAATATATACTTGGTTAAGTCCTAGGATGCTGAAAACATTGAATATTACTTTTGAAAATAGTGTAAATCAAGATAAGGCTGTCAGTATATGTTATTGTACCTTGAATCTAAACTATAAAATATGCTATAAAACTTTCTGACCAAAACAGCTCTGAAATTACTGTGCATGTAGCCTGTACTGTTTGCCATAAGTCTTTACCAAACAGCCAAATATTAGATAAGTCTAAATTTAGAGCTTTTGCAGACAACAATATTAAAGTCACTCACAAATTGACATTTGTTTTTGGAATTACCAGGAGAAACCAGTCTTTTTTGAAGGCTTCTTCCTCAGGGTTATTAAAGCCAGGAATTGTTTGGTAAAAAGATAAGAATGTTTATTATCCCCCGCCGTAGGCGGAGGGATATAGTTTTAGTGTTGTCCGTCCGTCCGTCCGTCCGTCCGTCCGTCCGTCCGTCCGTCCGTCCGTCCGTCCGTGTGTCCGTCCCGGCAAATATCTCCAATACCATTGGACGGAATTTCGTGAAACTTTATATACATATACAATGACCCATTCTCCCAAGACATTTTCTTTGTTTTTTTGATTCGATGCAAAATGGCCGACTGAGAGTGATTTTAAGTTTCACTTAAGTTACACTTAAGTACACTTTTAATGTTTGGAGTCTTCTCTTCAAAACTCGATTTCTCCACAACCCCTGGACCAAATTGGATAAAACTTCATATATGAACTCCTTGGGGTAAGGCGCCGACGTATCTTTCCTGGATTTTCAATTTGACCCTGTGTCATGGAAAAAAGGGGCTTAATGCAAAATTGCAATTTTTACCAATATCTCATTCAGTTTTTGTCAGAATATCATGAAACTTCATGGTTATATTGTTTATGGAAAGTTTTAGCATGTGCCCTTGCTATTTTTAATCTGGGCGTTTTTTAAGTTGACGTTCTGTCATGGAAAAAGGGGGTTTCTTGCAAAATTCCAATTTTTACTAATATTTCATTCAGTTTTGGTCAAAATTTCATTAAACTTCATGGTTATATTGTTTTTTCAAAGTTTCACCATGTGCTCTTGTTTCTTTATCTATGTGTTTTTCAATTTGACCCTCTGTCATGGAAAAAGGGGGTTTCTTGTATAATGACAAGGAAAAAGGGGCCCTAATGCAAAATTGCAATTTTTACTTGTATCTTGTTCAGTTTTTGTCAAAATTTCATGAAATTTCATGGTTCCATCTTTTTCTACAAGTTTCAACATGTGCCCTTTGTTTTTTTCAATCTATTAATTATTAATGTGCAAATATGTCTTTCCTGCTTTCTCAAATTGAGGCTGCATCACGAAAAAAGGCGACTTCATGGAAAAAATTGTTTTTCACTAATATCTCCTTTATCAGTGCTCAAAACTTTGTTAAATTTCAAATCTGAACTTGTTGGAACATTGCCCAGGTACCTCTCTTCCTGTTTCTCAGTTTCAGGCTGCGTCTCGGGAAAAGGGGGCTTCATGTAAAAAATTGTTTTATGTAATATTTACTACATGACTGCTCAAAATTTTATGAAATTTCGAATTTTGAATTATTATTTAAAAATGCCACAAATCACACACCCGTTCTTTTTATTTCAATGATCCAATATTGTCTTATGGGAAAAGGGGGCTTAAAGGGGGCTTATTGTCCTCTACAAGTTTGTGTTGGCTATCTCTAAGATAGTAATTGCCTTATCACTTCAAATTTTGGGGGGCATGAACAGGTTCTTTTAGGATAAACGACGTGAATTTTTATCAATTTCATATATTTTATGACAAGCACTCGTTCGGGGAGCATAACCCGTCTCTGACGGCTCTTGTTTTATCTAATGAAATCCTGTGCCATGGAACAAGGGAGCTTAATGTATAATTTCTTCATGGACCAATAACAAAAAGGCCACATGTACATGCAAAACAGAATACCTCTTACACGTTTTTATCAAAAAAGGTCTTTTTCGGCAGGGGATATCATTTCAACGAAATTGCTTGTTTCAGTTAACTTGGTGTTCTGTGGGCTAATTGGAAAAGAAAGGCATTATATTAGTGACCTGTATGAAGTCATTTAGCTTTAACTATTCAACAATATTCTGGGCTCTGTGTAACCTGAAATTCTGTTTAAAGGGTTTTTATAACTCTTTACCAAACAATCCCAAATTTTAACAACCCTGTAAAAGATATCTTTTGAAAACATCGTCAAAAAAGAAAAAAAAAATGCTATTCATCAGCAGTTTGTCTTTCCATGCAGTGTTCTCTACCTGACTAACAACAAACCCTGTCATGTGAACCATGTCCTGTTTGTCATCTGCAAATCAATTTGGATCAGTCAGATGTTTTTCTGTGTAATAAACAGTAAAGAAAGATATGACAGAGAAACATGTGTAGAGTTATATGGCATTAACACTTTACCACATAATCCCAAGTTCTAACGATTCAGGGAAAAATGTCGTGGGAAAAGGAGGAAATGCTGGTGACCAACATTTTGTCCATGTCCCACAATGTTTTTTGGGCCTATCAAAGACTAATTTCCTCATTTGAGTCACACTTGAATTGTTGCCTGCTAATGCTATAAATTTGGACAAGTTTACATTTTCCTTGTATACAGTAACTAGTTACAGAATGTCATGTATGATAAATAGGCTAAAATTACGATGTACTTCCGTAAATCTCCTACCTTCGTTTTTCAGAATATTTATTTCAAGACTAAAATGTAAAAATGATACATGTCATGTTGTCCTGTCATGTTTTCAGAGCCATCATAAGCAACCAAAACCTGCAGATCATATTCACGGATGTTCTACAAATATTACAGCTTAGCAAGTAAGTGTCCTCTTTACCTTCATCACATAGTTCTTAGCCCTAATTGCTGTGAAATCTTAACCCACTACCACACAATCCCTACTTTTGACGCCCCTGAGAAAGAAGCCTTTAGAAAACATTGTCAGAAAAGGAGAAAATGCTGGTAACCAGCATTTTCTCCTTTTCGCACAATGATTTCTACCCTTCACAAAACAAATTTCAAATTTTCAGTCACTTTTATTTTGTCATCTGCAATTACTTTCAATTTGGACCAGTCTAAAATATTGTCGTTTGGTAATGGGTTAAGTAATTGTTTTCAGAAAAGGGGATTTTGACTATTCGTTCATGTCCATGTATCAAAATTTTCATTCTTGGGCCTATTTGTTCTTCTGAAAATCACATGGAGTACTGATTGTAACAGGGACTATAACTTTTTTGCTAAATATCAAATTTGCTTTCACTTTGCTTTTACCCTAATGGTATGAGTTCAACCTGATGTAATGTAACATGACCAGGAAAGTATTGTTCTACATAGTTGTTGTGTGAAACAGGATCATTATGTATTTTTATTTATTAACTATTGGATATATAGAAGTTATACAAGGAAACCGGTCCATGCGATACCAGTCACATTTCTGATTTCGTATAGTACACAGGTCGTAACCTCGGCTTAATACGACTTGACCTTCGATCAATACAGTTGACCTCGTATCAATATTGATGACCCGTGACCAATACAGAAATCCTTGAATGTGATTGGTCAAAAGCTCAGTGGCGTGAGCATCTGCGCTTACTTTTAGCCAATCTTGTTCCAGGAGGCGGCAAAGTAAATGTAACCCAAAAATTGATATTTGTTTCCAGCAGGGTAGAAAACATTGTGGGAAAAAGGAGAAAATGCTGGATACCAGCATTTTCTCCTTTTCCCACAATGTTTTCAGAAGGCCTCTTTTTCAGGGTTATAAAAACCAGAGGTTGTTTGGTAAAGCGTTAATTAATAAAATTGTCATTGATCAAGTGATTTCGTATTGGCCCAGTTAAAGGTCCTTGGTCAGCCGTATTGATCCTCGGCCTTCGGCCTAGGGCCAATATGGCTGACCTCGGACCGGTAACTGAGCCAATACGGAATCACTTGATTAATAACATTATATTATTTATTTATTCCTGCAGTGAGTTATTAGAGAATCTCCAAAACAGGATTTTGGACTGGGATTCACAGAACTCTTGTTTAGGTGACATATTTGTAAAATTCTGCACAAATCTGAAAATCTACACAAACTTTGTCAACAATAATGAGGTGATTTTGAGATGTATTGAGAGATGCAAAGAACAGACACCATCTTTTAGGGCATTTTTGAAGAGGAATGACAGAACACCAGAAACTAAAATGTTGACGTAAGTTACAAAGATTGTTTGGAGCATGTTGAGTAATGATAGGGAAAGAAATATAATCAAAAAATTAATTTTATGGCTTAGACTAAGTTACTGTTAGTACAGATTAGCTAAAATCCAAAGTTGTGTGAAAAAGCATTGAATCAAAAATATTTTTCTCTGTCTTTCTGGATTAGATGGCATTGACTCTGCTTATGTGGAAAAAAGTCGCTAGTGGCACCTACCACACTGCATATACGAGTTTAACAGTGGGTGCACTAGCTAATGTGACTTTACTCAATCAGTAACTATCAATGATCTCCGACTTCACCATGACTTTATTGAACGAGAAATGATCCATAATCTTCACAGGACTTTACTCAAATAGAAATTAACAATAATCTTGCTATTAAACAAAATTTAATGAACTCAGATGGGTGCTCTAACCTCTTCTCAGAGAAATGTTGGACTCTTCAAAATTGAAAGCATTAGCAGTTGAAAAAATGAAATAGGTAAAAATGAACGGAATTTCTTAGAAAAGATAGAAAACATTGCTGGAAAAAGAGGAAATGCTGTTTACCAGTATTTTCTCCTTTTCTGGCCGTGTTTTCAAAAGCTTTCTTGGAGTCATTAAAAAGCAGGTTTGTATGATGAAGAGTTGAACAATATTTTACATTTTATCTCACAGTCTCCAAGAAATGTTACTGGCACCTTCAAAGAGGATCAACAATTATGTGAGTCTCCTGAGCTGGTTTGAGCTCCACACCCCAAAGTCACACCAGGACCGGGCTGATTTAGCAGATGCCATTGCTACACTTACTGAACTGGACAAATGTATTAATGGGGTACAGTAAAACCAGTCTCTCTGGCCATCTATATTCACCAAGCTACCTGTATTTTAAGTTCCCCAATTTAAGTCAGATTTACTGTTTACCCAACTCTCCTGTTGATACCATCCCAGAGTTTAAAGTCATTGAAAATAGTGTTGTATGAAAGAGACAAATCGGTAAAAAATAAATTTACTAGTTTAATCATATGTGTGTGAAATGTTTAATGCTTTCAATTTGGACATCTGGTTTATCTGATTATTATATTACTTCACAAGTACAATTTTTGCAGTCTCACAGAGTAAAGCCTATGAAAGAGTTGTGGGGAAAAAAATGCTCAAAATAAAAAAAAACCAAATGCATCTTATGCTGCAAAATTTTGTTTACAATTTGATAATCGTTTTCTCTTCCTTCATATTTTTCTTATTTAACCCATCACCACACAACCCCTACTTTTGATGACCCTGAGAAAGAAGCCTTTAGAAAACATTGTGGGAAAAGGAGAAAATGCTGGTAACCAGCATTTTCTCCTTTTCCCACAATGTTTTTAGCTCACCTGAGCACGAAGTGCTCATGGTGAGCTTTTGTGATCACTCAATGTCCGGCGTCCGTCCTCCGTCGTGCGTCGTGCGTTGTCCACAATTTCTTTAAACATCTTCTCCTCCTAAACCACTGGGCCAATCTTGATGAAACTTGGCAGGGATGTTCCTTGGGTGAAGCTCTACCAAAGGTGTTCAAGAGATTGAATTCCACCCATAATTCTGGTTGCCATGGCAACCGAAAGGAAAAAAATAGCAAAATCTTTGAAAATCTTCTTCTCTGAAACTAGAAGGCGTAGAGCTTTGATATTTGGTATGTAGCATCTCCTAGTGGACCTCTACCAAGATTGTTCATATGATGTCCCGGGGGTCAAAACTGGCCCCGCCCCGGGGGTCACAAGTTTGGAACATAGGAACAAAGAAGGAAAACTTTAAAATTCTTCTTCTCTGAAACTAGAAGGTGCAGGGCTTTGATATTTGGTATGTAGAATTTCCTAGTGGACCTCTACCAAGATTGTTCATATGATGTCCCTGGGGTCAAAATTGGCCCCGCCCCGGGGCTCACAAGTTTGAAACATAGGAATAAAGAAGGGAAACTTTAAAATTCTTCTTCTCTGAAACTAGAAGGTGCAGGGCTTTGATATTTGGTATGTAGCATCTCTTAGTGGACCTCTACCAAGATTTTTCATATGATGTCCCTGGGGTCAAAAATGGCCCCGCCCCGGGGGTCACAAGTTTGAAACATAGGAATAAAGAGGGAAAACTTTAAAATTCTTCTGCTCTGAAACTAGAAGGTGCAGGGCTTTGATATTTGGTATGTAACATTTTCTAGTGGACTTCTACAATGTCTGTTCATATGATGTCCCTGGGGTCAAAACTGGCCCCACCCCGGGGGTCACAATTCTGAAACATAGGAACAAAGAAGGAAAACTTTGAAAATCTTCTTCTTTGAAACTAGAAGGCGTAGAGCTTTGATATTTGGTGTGTAGCATCTCCTAGTGGACCTCTACCAAGATTGTTCATATGATATCCCTGGGGTCAAAACTGGCCCCGCTCCGGGGGTCACAATTTTGAAACATAGGAACAAAGAAGGAAAACTTTGAAATTCTTCTTCTCTGAAACTAGAATATGTAGAGCTTTGATATTTGGTATGTAGCATCTCCTAGTGGACCTCTACCAAGATTGTTCATATGATGTCCCTGGGGTCAAAACTGGCCCCGTCCCGGGGGTCACAAATTTGAAACATAGGAACACAGAAGGAAATCTTTGAAAATCTTCTTCTCTGAAACTAGAATATGTAGAGCTTTGATATTTGGTATGTAGCATCTCCTAGTGGACCTCTACCAAGATTGTTCATATGATGTCCCTGGGGTCAAAAATGGCCCCGCCCCGGGGGTCACAATTTTGAAATAAAGGAACAAAGAAGGAAAACTTTAAAATTCTTCTTCTCTGAAACTAGAAGGTGCAGGGCTTTGATATTTGGTATGTAACATTTTCTAGTGGACTTCTACAATGTCTGTTCATATGATGTCCCTGGGGTCAGAACTGGCCCCACCCCGGGGGTCACAATTCTGAAACATAGGAACAAAGAAGGAAAACTTTGAAAATCTTCTTCTTTGAAACTAGAAGGCGTAGAGCTTTGATATTTGGTGTGTAGCATCTCCTAGTGGACCTCTACCAAGATTGTTCATATGATATCCCTGGGGTCAAAACTGGCCCCGCTCCGGGGGTCACAATTTTGAAACATAGGAACAAAGAAGGAAAACTTTGAAATTCTTCTTCTCTGAAACTAGAATATGTAGAGCTTTGATATTTGGTATGTAGCATCTCCTAGTGGACCTCTACCAAGATTGTTCATATGATGTCCCTGGGGTCAAAAATGGCCCCGCCCCGGGGGTCACAATTTTGAAATAAAGGAACAAAGAAGGAAAACTTTAAAATTCTTCTTCTCTGAAACTAGAAGGTGCAGGGCTTTGATATTTGGTATGTAGCATCTCCTAGTGGACCTCTACCAAGATTGTTCATATGATGTCCCTGGGGTCAAAACTGGCCCCACCCTGGGGGTCACAAGTTTAATACATAGAAATAAAGAAGGAAAAATTGAAAATTTTTCTTGTCTGAAACTAGATTATGTAGAGCTTTTATATTTGGTAAATAGGATCTCCTAGTGGACTTCTACAATGTCTGTTCATATGATGCCCCTGGGGTCAAAACTTGCCCTGCCCCATGGGTCACAAGTTCGAAACATAGGAACAAAGAAGGAAAATGTCAATATTATTCTTCTCTGAAACTAGAAGGCGTAGAGCTTTGATATTTGGTATGTAGCATCTTTTAGTGGACTTCTACAAAGTTTCTTCATACGATGCCCCTGGGGTCTAAACTTGCCCTGCCCAGGGTTCACAAGTTCGAAACATATGAACAAAGAAGGAAAACTTTAAAATTCTACTTCTCTGAAACTAGAAGGTATAGAGCTTTGATATTTTTTAAGTTGCATCTCCTAGTGTACCTCTAGCAAGTTTTTTTTTTTTCTTAGGATGCCCCTGGGGTCAAAATTGGCCCTGCCCAGGGGTCACAAGTTTGATTTTACAGCTTAGTACTCAGGTGAGCGATATAGGACCATCATGGTCCTCTTGTTTACTGTTCACAGAGCAAATTTCAAATTTTCAGTCACTTTTATTTTATGATCTGCAATTGCTTTCGAATGGACAAACCTAAAATTTTGTTGTTCGGTAATGAGTTAAGTCATTTTATTGAGGCTATTGAGGCTTGTCTAAGAGAGTGTGATGAGTAATGACCTAAGCAGTGGAAAGAAAAAAGAGCATTTCAGCTTGAGGAATAAAAAGGAGAGAAAATAAATACATGTATAATGAGACTGTTTGAACCATTATTTTCCAAATCTAAACTGAACAGCTATTCAGACATCCGTGTAAATCAGGTTTTTCAACATGAATTGACATTTTACATATAAATATTTGTGGAAATGTAGGCCTATAGGAGAAACTGTTCATCTTTGGTTAATTTTGTGTCCAACATATTGGAAATATTAAGAAATTTTAGTTCATTCCTTTATATTGAAATATCTTTTTTATGTTTTGCAGTGTAAACTACGCATGGAACAAGATAGGGAAATTATTGAGCTACAGAGAAAGATACAGAACTGCCCAGTTAGTATCTCAGTCCTTCACTCTACATATTGTTGGCTTCTGATCAAAAATAGAGAATGTATAATTACAAAATGAATGGGCCAGGTTCTGTGAAAAGGGGAATTAACTCTTTGCCTCACAATCCCGGCTTTTCACTACTCTTAGAAAGAAACCTTTTGAAAATATTATGGGAAAAGGAGAAAATGCTGCTAACCAGCATTTTCTCCTTTTAGCACCATGTTCTCTGCCCTTCCCAAACAAAATTTCAATTTTTATACGCCCGAAGGGTCGTATTATGTTATACCCCCGGTCGTCCGTCCGTCTTTCCGTCCGTCTGTCTGTCCGTCCATCCATCCATTAGCAATTTCTTGTGTGTGCAACTCCTCCTACAGTTTTCATCGGAATTATTTGAAACTTGCCACAATGAATCTCCATGATGTCTAGTTGTGCACCTGGGTCTTAGAATTTTGATCGCTGTTTGCATTCCAAAATTATTTGCCCTTGATTTCTGAAATAACCAACTTTTCACTTTGAATTTTTGTTCAGGCCATAACTTCCATTCCATAAGAAGGTATCAAATTGAAACTACATACACTGATAGAACTCATTATGGAGAAGTGCAGTGCACATGAAACATAACTCTGCCACTTTTATTTTTTGAGTTATTGCCCTTTGTTAATTTTCAGTTTGAATTTTGTCCAGGCCATAACTTCCAAACTATAAAAGCTAATAACTTGCAACTTCATACACTGATAGAACACATTATGGAGAAGTGCAGTGCACAAGAACTATAACTCTGCCACCGTTATTTTTTCAGTTACAACCCTTTGTTGATTTTCAGATTGAATTTTTGTCCAGGCCATAACTTCTACACTATAAAAGCTATTAACTTGGAACTTCATACACTGATAGAACACATTGTGAAGAAGTGCATCGCACATGAACCATAACTCTGCAACCTTTATTTTTTTAGTTATTGCCCTTTGTTAATTTTCAGTTTGAATTTTTGTCCAGGGCATAACTCCCAAACTTTAAAACCTATCATCTTGAAACTTCAAAGACTAATAGAACACATTATGAAGAAGTGCACTGCACAAGAACCATAACTCTGCCATCCTTCTTTTTTAGTTATTGCCCTTATGAGTTTTCTCTTTGAATTTTCGTCTGGGCCATAATTTCTAAAATATAAAAGCTATGATCTTGAATTTTTCAAAACTGATAGAACACCTTGTGGAGAACAGCAATTCACAAAATTTGTAACTGTGCCACCCTTCTTTTTTTACCTATTGCCCTTTAATATTTTTTACATATCATGGAGATTAACTACTCTTCATTCATGGCCCTTTAGTCATTTCAACTCATTTCACTGACAAGCCCCTTCGGGCGTATATGCACCGCTTTGCGAAGCTCTTGTTTATTTTGTCATCCGTAAATGCTTTCAATTTGGACCAGTCTATGATTTGTTGTTTGGTAAAGATTTAATACATCTGCAAAAAAGTAATGACCCATGTCAGCCTGTTCAATGGGTTGAAACTTTGTGTTCTTGGTCAATTTTCTTCATGACAAGGGACCAGTCCACCTAGGCATTCATTTTGAACAAAATGGATATTATGTATCCATAATTTTGTGGTAACTTGCTTTGTACAACAAGGGTGACAACTTACGTCATAGCAGAGGTGTCAGAAAAGCCACCATTATGAGCGCAAAGTGCAGATTAATTACTTTAACAAGATATATACATTACAGAGCATACAATGTATGGTTTTCATGGAAATGATAAACATATAGCTGATATAGTGATCATTGAAAAATATTTTTTTGGAAAAAAAACAAAAACATACATGTACTCTCTAATTTCAGTTTCTTTAACTTTCAAAATAGCTATGTTTTGTAACTTTCTGACTGTTTAATATTTTTTTAATACACTGTTCAATAAGGACATATTTTTCCCCCAAAATAGCTCTGATATAGTGGAATTCAAGTTTTTATTATTGGCTTGAAAAGTTTCATTTAGGTTATTTAGCAGGATAAGGGCTAACAACTTTGTCTCAAGTCGTTCTTTATCTTGTTTAACAGGCACTGTTAGAGGCCAACCGTTACTTGATAAAACATCAAGATGCCTGTCAACTTAATCCACCCAGAAAGTCAGAGATACCAGAGTTACAGTGAGTATTTTCTATATGTTTAATCTCAGTGAAACTTGATGGATTTATCAGTTTAACTTTCTGTTTTCCGATGGAAATCATGAACATCATAACAAAGTTCTCTCCATTGGAGTAATTGTTCATCCCTATAATTTTTATTTTACTGACGTTTGTAATCAGCAGCTCTGATTCAAGAATCCAGAATTACTGATATACTATTTTTATCAATATATTTTGCTAAGGTTTATGCCCAGAACTTCCATTTTCTACATGTTTAATGTTCAGGATTCCATTTCATTGGCATTTGAGTGATGATCTGATTTTGAGATGATAATTAGAGACCATACTTATTTGAAGAAATCGATGAAATCGTAACATTATTAAAAGTTGTTGAGTTTCCATTCAGTTCTAAGAAGTTGTATGTTCTGATTTTTAATAGACTAATTTTTCTTCTTTTTGTCTATTTTTTTTGTGAAATAACAACTAAAAATCAGATCACTGCTCACACGCCAATTGCCACATTTGTACTATTATTTCATCAAACCTTATTCTCAGGCCTACACTCTTAATGTTTTCTACCCTTTCATTGGGCCATGTTTGCTTTGTGTAAAATGTTTTCATTGACTATTCTTGTGCATGCTTTCTTGATCTGACATACACAAATATGAAAAGACTTTAACCCCTAGAGCACTAAATACACCTGTTAGACATTTTTATCCCAGATATACAACCCAAGTAAGTAACTGATACTTTATGGTCACTTTTAACCACAGTGTTTTAGCAATGTGGACAGTGTAGATCAGTGATCAGGCTGCTTGTATAGTGCAGTCTGATCTTGATCTACACTGGCAGAAAAGGCAACTATAGTTGTGAAAGACACTTTAAAAGTTAATTTCAATAATTGTTTTCAACAATTTCAGAGTATACCAGCATGTTGCTATGTTTGGACTATTCCTGTTCAATGATGCTCTAATGTTGACCAGAAGAATGTCCAAACATTTTCCATTCAGTCGGGCTGTAGAGTATGTCTACAAGTTTGAGGTCTCCGTGTCCCTTCAGCGAATGAGAGTGGTTGATATACCAGACTCTAAAGGTATTGTACTTTAAAATCTGGGGTCATATTCACCAAAAAAACTAAATGGAATGTTCTAAACTAGTTATTTGATTGGCTGAGACAGAATATTTCAACATAACATAACATAATGTTTATTGGTAATCCAAGGCCCCCTGCCCAAAATACAAGATATTTCAATTGTTAATCAATTTTCGGTATAACAATAACATTTCTAACAAAACATTTTACAATTAGAAAGAACTGAATTTGAGAAAATTTGTAATATGATGGCACATAGGTATATTTCGATATGAACCTATGAACAGAATTCGTTTTCATCTGAAGAAATCATGAGTCATTCTGTTGATTGGTCATGTAAGTCTAAAGCATGGTTTAAAAATCTACACAAAGAATAGATATAGATAGGGGTGGGATCTGACAGTATACTAATATACAAATTGTTAGATGGTTTACAGCTTAACCATTCCTATATGAAATGAATTTGCCGGAGCATATTATACTAAGGGCATATGAGCAGAAAATGCACCTCATCTTCTATGACCATATGGTTTCTTAATAAGCAATAGCGACAATCTCTGTACATCCTTTCAATATTCACATGCTGTCCCCTTTCAATCATTAAGCTGTGTGCAGAGCAATGTAAATTAGACTATAGTTTCTTGTACATTTCTTGTCTTGGTGATAAAGGAAAAATGTCTAATTGACTTTGTATAAACTTGGAAAGATGTTTGGCTGTTAAGGTTCATGAACCATGAGTACTTGGTTTATGTTTTACCTACCGAACATAACACACAGTTGTCAGTATTTTTCACATATTACCAAATAACACATTACCACACAATCCCAACTTTTGATGACCCTGAGAAAGAAGCCTTCGGAAAACATTATGGGAAAAGAAGAAATGCTGGTAACCAGCATTTTCTCCTTTTCCCACAATGTTTTCTACCCTTCACAAAACAAAGTTGAAATTTTCAATCACTTTTGTTGTGTCATCTGCAAATGCTTTCAGTTTGGAAGCCTAGAATTTGTCATTTGGTAATGAGTTAAAAGAGGAAAAATTTATTCTGTTAGAAATATATGAAAATTACTAAAAAATGACTGGAGGACAGGTTGGAAATATATGAAAAATACTAAAAAATGATTGGAGGACAGGTAATAGACTTGGATGCCCACTATATCTTGTATGTTAAGGAAGGCTTATTTTGCCAAAAAGATGCCATAGACACAAACCCACAACTCTAAATAACCAGCATTGTGTTGCTACTTGGCTCCGGGGGATCACTGGCCTTGATGGTATAACTCTTATCTGACAACATAATACTAGACTATTCCAAATTTACAGCATTTGTAGAAGGCAAACCACGTGTGGCTCAAATGAAGGGATTTCTTTGAAAGGGTAGAAAACATTCTAGGAAAACGAAAAAATGCTAGTAAGTGGTGTTTTCGTCTTTTCCCAAAATGTTTTCTAGAGCTTCTTTTACAGAATTGTTGAAAACCAGGATTGTTTATAAAAGGGATAATGAAACATGTTAAATACTTTTAACAAGAAGTGATTTGTATGGAATGCTGGAACAGCCTTTTATCAACAAGAACAACTTTTTATACCCCCCACAACGAAGTGGAGGGGGGTATACTGGAATCGCAATGGCTGTCCGTCCGTCTTTCTATCCGTCTGTCCGACTCTCTGTAGACACGATTTTGTCCGGAGCCTTTTTCCTACAGTTTTTCAAGTACTGCAATGAAATTTACACATAATGTTTAGATACAAATTGTGTATGTGCAATTTTCACAACCTTGCTGCCATTGGTTGTGGAATGATCTCCCCTTGAACTTTTTGCCCTTTGCAAGTTTTAATATTGGATTTTTGTCTGAAGTATAACTTCCAAAGTATTAAAGCTAGGCACTTCAAGCTTCACACACAGCTAGATCACATTAAGGAAAAGTGCAGTGTACAGGACCCATAGCTCTATTTCAACTATTTTTTGCGTTATTGCCCTTTGAAAATTTTAACTCTTGATTTTTGTCCAGAACATAACTTCGAATGTATTGAAGTTAGTTACTTCAAACTTCACTCACATCTAGATCACAGTCAGGAGAAGTGCAATGTACAAGAACCATTACTCAGTACCAACTATTTTTTGAGTTATTACCCTTTGTAATTTTTAACTTTGGATTTTTGTCCAGGTCATAACTTTCAGTCTATTGAAGCTAGTAGCTTCAAACTTCTCTCACAGTAAAGGCAAAGTGCAGTGTACAAGAACTGCATTTTTATTCCAACTTTTTTTTATTATTGCCCTTTGTAAATTTTAATGTTTTATTTTTGTCAATGGCATAATTTCGATAGTAAAATAGCTAGTTACTTCAAACTTCATATACATATAGGCCACATGTAAGACGTTCATGGTACAAGGACCATTAATCTATTTCTACTAAGACTAATCCCCCTTTATAGATCTTAACTTTGGATTTTATCTGGGGTGTAACTTGCAAAGTACAAAAGCTGGTAACTTCAAACTCCATGTACAATTAGATAACATAAAGCAAAGTGCACTTTAGAAGAACCATAACTCTATTCCCATTAACTTAAGAATTATTTCCCTTTGTATATTATAAGTTTTGTTTTTTGCCTTGGGCATAACTTCCAAAGCATAAAAGCTAGTAACCACAAACTTCATATACTGATAGACCACATTAACGTGAAGTGCGTGCAGAGTACAAGAACCATGTCTCTACCCACTTGTTTGTTTTCTTTGAACTCTTTCTTTTGTACTAAACCATTCTGCAAAGCAGTTTTGTGATAAGGAGCTGGTGGGGGGTATGATCATATTTAGTGATAGCTCTAGTTATTGCAAGAAACTGTAAGAGAGGTTCTGATTCCTTTTTCTAAGGAAGTATAAAACCAATGTACATTCTTTAAAGCATCGCTAAAAAGTTATAAGTGTATCATACCTCTCTATTTCAGTATGTAAAAATGGTTTCTCAGTGGAAACACCCAAACAGTCTTGGTACTTCAGCACTGACACACCAGAAGAAAAGTTCAATATAGTCAGCCTGCTGGAGCAGACTGTTCGGGCTGCATTACAAGGCTGATTCTGGGTACAGAGCTGGTTCTTGATGTAAAGTCCTAGCCAAAATACTTTGTCAAAGTATATCATTACCAGGTTGTCAAAGTTCATGTATATCACTACCAGTTTATATCTACAGTATATAATGTCAGTTGATGACCCACTAGATCAAATTTGTAGCAGACAAATTGGAGTGTATTCTTGTAAAATCTTAATGGGCTTCATGAATCAAGGCCTAGTACATCATTGAACAAGGAAGTGTCTTCAACAGTCATTTGTTACAATATGAAAAAAGTCATCGGTTATGAATTAAGCACTGCAGTGATACAAGTGTTGTCATCTAGCCTGAAAGGTCTTTTTAACTTTTTACCAAACATTGCTCTGAGGGACAAAAATTATGAAAACATTGTGGTAATTGGAGAAAATGCAGGTAACCAGCACTTTTTTCCTTTTACCACAATGTTTCTGTTCTTCTAAAGACAAAACCCAGATTTTAATCAACATCAAATTAACTGTACAACTTCTGAATGTCTGAAGTTTTGTTCTTTGGTAAAGGATTAAAGCTCCTATGGCAAGAATATCCATAAAAATGTCAGGGAGAATGAAATCAAGATCAGACTGCATGGTTTGTGTAACTGATTGTGATCCTCAGACTGTAAAGGCACTTATTGTTTTGCCTGGCGTGTCATACGTTGATCTTCCATAATGTATTATTTTTGTTATTTTGGCATTTAAGTGGAATTAAAAATCAGTTTCACATCAGCAAATCATGACGGTGTCCAAAATGCATATAAGATTATACAGTATTCCAGATTAAAAAGCTTTGTCTGTGATAGCTTCTTGGATTTGAAACAAGTTGTATGTACTCCATTCCTTTGAAATTAAGTAACCAAAATCCTTTATTAAGTCATTTAATCCATTGCCAAACAATGACGTCTTTTAATGACCCTTAGGAAGAGCCCTGTTGAAAACATTGTGGGAAAAGGAAAAAACGCTGGTAACCAGCATTTTCTCCCTTTTGCATAAAGTGTTCTACCCTATCAAAGAAAATTTGCGACATTTGAGCCAGTATGAAATTGTTGTCTGCAAATGCTTTCAATTTGGAGAGGTCTGAAATTTTGCCCTGCTGTAAAGGGTTAAGTAGAACTGAAATCATATCTTCTCATCTCTTTTTTGTTATTTCACAAAGTAAATGAAAAATGGTTTACAAGGTAACTGCCATACAATTTTCCTAGTGATACCAGTTTGTTTGCTGCCATGTGTACCAGTATCTGTAAACTTTCCTTCTTCTATCTTAAACACACAATCCCAAATCTACCCAAGGAAAAGATTTCGAAAACATTGCAGGAACAGGAGAAAAGGCTGGTAATCAGCATTTTCTCCAGTTCCAGCAGTGTTTTTGAAAGACTTCTCTTACAGAGTAATTTTGGTATATTCTGCTTATAGTTAGCTTGAATTGCTTACTTTCAGCTTTGAGATTTTCTACTGCATAATCATTACAAAAAAAATGTTATTGTTTTGTTACTCATCTTTGGTTTGTTTCTACAAGAGTTATTCGTTATATTTGTGGACTGAAACTGTTTAGATAGGTTTATGGTTAATATTTCTATTTTAGCTATTTTACACTTGTTTATTTATCTGAACAGCTAGTGCTTCCATTGCTGTTTTGTTATGACTATTTTGTTTTTTCTTTTTTTCATCTTTTATTCCCCATTTCACTTTTGTTTTTTTTTTATATAGATTATATATATATTTATATATATATACAACAAAGCATGTTTTTGTACATCTTTTATGCACCTAGTTAGATTATTTTTGTAGCTGATGGCAAATTTAAAAATTTCGTGACAAAGCAAGTTCTCATTATGACTACAATCAGCATGATAAATTAGTTTGCCATGCCCTTGAAACTAGTAACCTCCCAAAATATTATTTGGTAAGAGGTTATATGTCTATGACTTATTTTATCAAGTATTAAATCTATCAGATAAAATTCCTTTCTTTTCAAGATTGCTGAATTTCATTTATTAACCTACATCTGCACAATTATGACCATTTACAACCTTTTGGTTGAGAGGTTTCATAAACATTGTGTAAAAGGAGGACATTGCATGTAATGAGGAACATGCACATATTTCTTTTCCCACAATTTGTTGCATACTGTTAAAAGAAGCTACATTCCAGTGTCTGCTAATATCTCTTTTAGGTGTATCTTGTGGGGTCATATTTACCAACTATTTGTATGAACTGCCATAGTCTTATTCTCAAGAATTTTCTTTATTTGAAAGTAACACAACTTCTAGCTGGCTAAACCAAATGGTTTTACTAATGGGAAGTTGTACTACTTTCAAAATGTAGACTGAGACTAGGAATTGAACTACGAATGGTTAGTGAATACAAACCCTGATGTTTTTTGCAGTAATTTTGTCTAAAATCAGTTTGTCCAAGAAGGGGTCATTTGGTAAAGCTGGAAAGTCAATGTAGGAGGCTATATGGTAGAGTTTGAGCTTATTCAAATAAACCACTATGTAGTATCTATTGGTAGCCTGTAGATTTACAAAGACATACTGACAAATAAGAAGGCCCTGCATCGCTTGCCTGAGACAAACACACTACACGTAGTTAGCATCCACATTGATGTTTGAATTTGATGGTTGTTTGTTATGTTATGTTTGCAATTTTGAGGAAATAAAAGACCATGATTAGTGCTTAAATGAATGCATTAAAAATAGCTCCTTAAATTGAACCAGTAACCTGGTTTTCGATGTCAAATGACTTCAATTCATTATTGTCTGAATGACCATGTTTTTTCCAGATTACAGAAAGTATGCGTTTGACTTGGTTACTGTGTTTGGGACATGAGTCAACCAATATTGAAAGTTGTTTGAGATAACATCCTGGAAGATAAAATATTCTGATTGAGTTTTCTTTCTATAAGGACAACAATGTTGCCCAAAGATTTAAGAACAAACTTTTTCAAAGATTGACCTCAAATCATAGTTTTTACCCAAGATGACAAATACATTAACATGTTCAAGATGTCACCATGTAAAATTCAGTTTTGTCAAATTCAGCTTAAATTCTATTTCTATGGAATAATGAGTTTTTCTCTAAAATATAGATTATTCAGATGACCACAAGTTAAATGGCAGGGTATGGACGAAAGTCTATCGGAAAAAAAGCCTACAGGACACAGGCCCTCTGCTAATTTTGATGCAGCAGCCAAATTTTCATACTCATATTTCTTTTTTTTTATTTAATCAATAAATAATAGACTGTTTTAACCCTTTACCACACAATGACCACTTTTGACAGCCACAAGGTAGAAGCCTTTTGAAAACATTGTGGGAAAAGGAGAGAATACTGTTTTCTACCCTTCCCAAATCAAATTTTGATTTTTCAGTCACATTTATTTTGTCGTCTGCAAATGCTTTCACTTTGGACCAGTCTATCCTTCATGTGTCATGATGTGCTGTAACTGTTGCAGTTTGGTTATCTGTTTATCTTTTACCAAGTGATCAAATGTTTTCACAGCTCTGAAGAAAAAAGATGTCGAAAAGCATTGTGAGAAAAAGAGAAAGTGTCAGTAACCAGTATTTTCTCCCTTTTACACAAGGTTTTCTACCCCGTTTGAGACAAATTCATCATTAGAGTCATATTTTATTTAGTCTCAAAAAAACTATTAGTTTGTATGAGTCTGCAATATTGTATGTGATAAGGGGTTAGTTACATGTATTTTACTGTATGTGTTTTTGTCTGTCCAGGTTGACCATCAAGCATAACTGTGATAGGACATTGTGAAACATGTGATATAATGTTAATATGTTTTTGTCATATACCGTAGCCCTTTACCACAGAATTCTGTGTTATAATGACCCTGATGTAAAAGGCTTTAAGAATATTGTGGTAAAAGGAGAAACTACTGGTAACCAGCATTTTCCTTGTTTCCCACAATGTTTTCTATTTTTTCAGAAACAAATTCTATCATTCAAGTTGCATTTATATTGTAGTCTGCAAATGTTTATAATTTGGGCATGTCTGAAAATATTTTGGAGTGGTAAAGGGTGGAATCCCATTTCAGTAACCTCCTTGTAAATCTGTTCAAAGTATTATAGCCTCCAACAAATAGAACTTTAATGAATATGCAAATCAATTCATTAGATTATTATTTTTTTATTGGTTTTTAAGAGATCATTACAAAATGTTATTAAACCAAATGGAAGCTATTGACATTAAGATAATCTACATATACATGTAAAAGATGCACATTTGAAATAAACATCAAGTTACAAAAACTAAGCTTGTGCTTTTTTATGCTCCCCGAAGGGCGAGCATATAGTCGCCGCTTCATCTGTCCATCCATCTGTCCGTCCTTCTGTCCGTCCGTCCGAAGCCATTTCTCCACAACCCTGGACCAAATTGGATAAAACTTCATATATGAACTCCTTAGGGTAAGGCACCAACGTATTTGTCCCGGTTTTTCAATTTGACCCCGTGTCATGGAAAAAAGGGGCTTAATGCAAAATTTCATTTTTTACTAATACATGTATCTCATTCAGTTTTTGTCAAAATTTCATGAAAATTCATGGTTATATTGTTTATGGAAAGATTCAGCATGTGCTTTTGCTATTTTTAGTCTAAGCATTTTTTAAGTTGACGTTTTGTCATGGAAAAAGGGGGTTTCTTGCAAAATTCCAATTTTTACTAATGTTTCATTCAGTTTTGGCCAAAATTTCATTAAACTTCATGGTTATATTGTTTTTTCAAAGTTTCACCATGTGCTCTTGTTTCTTTATCTGTGTGTTTTTCAATTTGACCCTCTGTCATGGAAAAAGAGGGTTTCTTGTAAAATGCCAAGGAAAAAGGGGCCTTAATGCAAAATTGCAATTTTTACTAACATCTCTTTCAGTTTTTGTCAAAATTTCGTTAAATTTCATGGTTATATCTTGTTTTACAAGTTTCAACATGTGCCCTTCTTATTTTCAATCTATGAATTATTAATGCGCAAATACCTCTTTCCTGGTTTCTCAATTTGAGGCTGCATCACGGAAAAAGGGGACTGCATGGAAAAAATTGTTTTTCACTTGTATCTCCTACATCTGTGCTCAAAACTTTGTGAAATTTCAAATCTGAACTTGTTGGAAACTTGCCCAGGTACCTCTCTTCCGGTTTCTCAATTTCAGGCTGCTTCACGGAAAAAGGGGGCTTCATGTAAAAAATTGTTTTATGTAATATTTACTACATGACTGCTCAAAATTTTATGAAATTTCGAATTTTGAATTATTATTAAAAAATGCCACAAATCACACACCAGTTGTATTTATTTCAACGATGAAATATTGCCTTATGGGAAAAGGGGGCTTAAAGGGGGCGTAGTGGGCTTATTGTCCTCTACAAGTTTGTGTTGGCTATCTCTAAGATAGTAATTGCCTTTTCACTTCAGTTTTTGGAGAGCATGAACAGGTCCTTTTAGGATAAAAGAAGTAAATTTATATCAATTTCATATATTTATGACAAGCACTTGTTCGGGGAGCATAACCCGTCACAGACGGCTCTTGTTGTTTACTTGAAAATCATTCTAGTTCACCAAACTATCCTGTGTATGTGCAAGCCGCTGAAAAAAAGGCTTCCTGATATCCTTTGTAGAACAACAAGAAAATGCAGGCAAACAAGCATTTTCTTCTTTTTTGAAAATTCTTTCTACCCTTTCAATGACAAATATCACTTCAGCTGCATAAAGTTTGTTGTCTGCAAATACTGTCAATTTGGTGAAGTCTAAAACTTTGTCATTTGGTAAAGATTATTTACTCTAGATTGGAAAGTAGCCTACATACATCAGAGTGACTTTATGGGGTGTCCTATCAATTTCTTTAACTCTTTCCTAAACAATCCCTGGTTTTCACAACCCTGAAAAATAAGCCTTTTGAAAACATTGTAGTAAAAGGAGAAAATGCTGGTAACCACCATTTTCTGCTTTTCCCACAATGTTTTCTACCCTCTCAGAACAAATACCAATTTTTGAGTCACATTCATTTTGTTGTCTGCAAATGCTTTCAATTTGGACAAGTCCAAAATTTTGTCATTTGGGAAAGAGTAAAACTCTTACCCAATTGGTGACCAGTCAAAAGCCACATCAGTCAATATCTCTATGGTGAAATCTTTTGCAGGCAGACACTAGCCCCTTGACTGGCAAATAGTAATCTTTAAATCTAATACTGCCAAGTAAAAAGTCTCCAAAACCAACAATGGTAATCATGCGGACATTATCCTTCATAGACCCAAACTCTGATAATCTGTAAAATATTTTTATGTATCTCTAATTTGTAAATTGTGGAAACAGTACTTTAACACCGGGAACAAGTACTCTGTGATCTTTTGGGAATGGTGTAGATAAAAATTGGACGGCACAGATAATGTTCAGTCTGACTTTGATCTATACATAATTTGTTAACCCTTTAGCATATCTTAGCCATAAGTTCCATACCATAAAAGGTATCAACTTGAAACTACATACACTGATAGAACACATTATGGAAAAGTGCAGTGCACATGAACCATAACTCTGCCGTCTTTATTTTTTGAGTTATTGCCCTTTTTTAATTTTCATTTTGAATTTTTGTCCATGCCATAACTTCCAAACTATAAAAGCTATTAACTTGGAACTTCATGCACTGATAGAACACATTATGGAGAAGTGCAGTGCACATGAACCATAACTCTGCCACATTTATTTCTTGAGTTATTGCCCTTTGTAAATTTTCAGTTTGAACTTTTGTAAAGACTGTAACTTCCAAACTTTAAAATCCATCATCTTGAAACTTCAAAGACTAATAGAACACATAATGAAGAACTCAGTGCATTGTACAAGAACCATAACTCTGCCATCCTTCTTTTTGTGTTATGGCCCTTTGTATGTTTTCACTTTGAATTTTTGTCTGAGCCATTTCTAAAATATAAAAGCTATGATCTTGAACCTTCAAAGACCGATAGAACACCTTGTGGAGAAGAGCAAGTCACAAAATTTGTAATTGTGCCACCCTTCTTTTTTTAGTTATTGCCCTTTAATATTTTTCACATATCATGGAGAATAACTACTCTTCATTCATGGCCCATCTGTCGTTTCAACCCATTTCACTTACAAGCCCCTTGTAAGTGTATATGCGCCGCTCTGCGAAGCTCTTGTTACTATTTCTCTTTCTCCCACAATGTTTTCCATGCCATGGACTGGCACAGTTCTCCTATTTGTTGAGTACACTAAAGTCTTCTTGTCAGGCCTTGAAATGGTATGTATGGTCTTCAGGGTACAAATTCCTTAAACTACAAGTTATTTTGATGAATTCAATTTTTAGCTCTGCTGGCCAAAGGTCAGTGAGCTTATGTCAAGGCCCGGTATCTGTTGTGTGTCCATCCCTGTGTGGGTGCATGTGTGTGTGCCTTAACTTTCATTTCAACCATCTCTGAAACTACCCATCCAAATTTGATGAAACTTCCAAGAAATTATCATGCCATGGTCCTCTTCAGCATTTCTTGAAAGAATCTGATTGCTTCAAAAACTCTGGTTGCCATGGCAACAAAACTGAGAAAATATTTAAGAATCTTCTCTGAAACCACAAGGCCTAGGGCTACTGAATTTGGCATGTAGCTTTATCTAATGGACCTTTAACAAGTTTTTTCATGTTTTAGGCCTTGGGTCAAAATTGGCTCCATTCCAGGGATTACAAATTTAACATGGGGTTTCATATAATTATAGTCACTTTAATTTAAACATTAATCAAGGGAAATACCTCGTTTCAAAGGATAAAGTTTGTTATTATTTACCTCCCTTGATTATCAGACTGCAGTGATACATGATTGGTGCTAGATATTTTTTTAAAGTTTTTTTATTTAAAATATTCTGTTTTCAGAGAGAGTGATTCTGATTCATTTTGATTCTAATGATTATGCTCACATGAGTGTAATATTAAATTCAAAGTAAGGTTTATATCATTCAGGCTTTTTTTCCCCCAAGAACTTTACCTTTCATGCCAATGAATAAGCCTGCTTGTATTGCCTGACAGTGTTCATTATTTTTGAAAGCCCTCTTTTTCAGGATCATGAACACTTCAATTTGTGTGTTAAGGGGTTAAAAAGCCAGCAATACAGAGCCATCATGGCCTTCTTGTTTTCTCTCTGTGTGGAACTCTAATTCAGGATTAAAATTTTTAAATCTGTGTTTAAAGTCCCGTTCTCTTTCTTTGGTTGAAAAGGTGTTGTCATAACACCAACTTGAACAAGAATGATGCATGCAAGTGCCAACATCAAGCTACAAGTGCTTGATTTTCAGTGAAAATTCCAGGTAATAAATGGGCATTAACTGCGACAAACATTTTAATAGTTACCTATTCCTATTGTCTTGGTTATTTTCCGATACTTAACAACTAATCAAGGTACGTGGAAATGTCTTTGGTAAATACAGATATGATCTAGAACTGTCCAAAAACGGACAAATCCCCCCCTCTTTTCTTCCAATATTGTCTCTAGAGCAGGGAAATCAGACTATAGAAAAAGAAAACAAAGATCAACAGCAACCTTGTCCTTTATTCTATGTGACCCAAAGATAATATGGTATCTACTTCGGTCATGAGCAACACCTGTATGAAGTTTCATGGTCCTAGGTCAAACAGCTACCAAGTCGGAGCATGGAAACAATTTTCAAACAAAGTTCATCTGTGACCATGACCTTTGACCCCAAAAACAATTAAGGGGCACCTTCTTGAGACATGAGCAACACTTATATAAAGTTTCAGGGTCCTAGGGCAAATAGCTATTGACTTAGAGCATGGAAACAAAAACAAGTTGGATAGATTTAGAGAAAGATTGACAAACAGATATGATGAAACCTATATACACTCCTTTAGTTCATAGGTGGGGGTTATAGACATGGTTTTTGAAAATTCCAAGTTGAAAAAAGGAGCCTAACTGTGTCAAAGATATTTTGATTACCTCCCCCTAATGTATATGTATATCTTTGAGAGTTGATGACTAGCCCAAGTAGATATCTTTACTACTGTACTTTCAAATAGAAAAAACAAAAAGGTTCCAAAAGGGACATTACTGTCTCAAACAAATTTTGATAGTTACTTGCCCCTGCTGTATGGTTCCCCTTTTAATATTTAACAAACAGCCAAAGTTTAACTCTTTACCACACAATTCCGACTTTTAATGACCCTGAGAAAGAAGCCTTATGAAAACATTCTGGAAAAAGGAGAAAATGCTGGTGACTAGTATTTTCACCTTTTCCCACTATATCTTCTACCCTTCCCAAACCAAATTTGAACTTTTCAGTCACATTTATTTTGTCGACTGCAAATGCTTTTAATTTGCACCAGGCTATAATTTCGTTGTTTGTTAAAAGAGTCATCAGTAATATTTTCAGTCACAACAAAGATCTTACAAAATGTCGAAGTTTTGTTTTAATCATTATCATATTACAACATGGGATTCTTTGGTACAGCTCTAATTATGAATCACTAAGCCATGAAATTTATAATTCTTGTTTTAACTCTTTACCACATGGGAAAATTTTGGACTGGTCCAAATTGGAAGCATTTGCAGACAACAAAATAAAGGTGACTGACAAATAAAAATTTGTTCTGGGAAGGGTAGAAAACACTGTGGGAAAAGGAGAAAATGCTGGTTACCAGCATTTTCTCCTTTTCCCATAGTGTTTTCAAAAGGCGTCTTTCTCAGGGGCGTCAAAAGTAGGGATTGTGTGGTAATGGGTTAATACAAAATCATGCCTAGTTTATTAGTTGAAGAGGTTCTCTGAAAACAGTATAAAAGAATCAAAACAATAAAGTAACTTGAATTTGCCTTTATTTGATCATCACTGGTTGTTACATAACTAAAACAAGAGCGGCAAATTGTCGCAAGATACGCCCGTCTTACCCCAAATTGTAAGGCTGGGGCATGCACCGGACAAAATTCAAGTATGAAAAACAACAAAGGGCAATAACTCAAAAATTAAGCGAGCAAGAGTTATGATTCCTGTGCACTGCGCTTCCCCTTGATGAGATCTATCCACCCATGAAATTTCATAACCCTAGCTAGTATAGTTTTGGAGATATCCTCCAGACAAAATTCAAGTATGAAAAACGACAAAGGGCAATAACTCAAACATTAAGCGAGCAAGAGTTATGATTCCTGTGCACTGGGCTTCCCCTTGATGAGATCTATCCACCCATGAAATTTCATAACCCTGGCTAGTATAGTTTTGGAGATATGCTCCGAAGAAAATTCAAGTATGAAAAACAACAAAGGGCAATAACTCAAAAATGAAGCAAGCAAGAGTTATGGTTACTGAACATTGCACTCCCCCTCAATGAGATCTATCCACCCATGAAATTTCATAACCCTAGGTAGTATAATTTTGGAGATATGCTCTGGACAAAATTCAAGTATGAAAAACAACAAAGGGCAATAACTCAAAAATTAAGCAAGCAAGAGTTATGGTTCCTGTGCACTGCACTCCCCCTCGATGAGATCTATCCACCCATGAAATTTCATAACCTTAGGTAGTATAATTTTGGAGATATGCTCCGGACAAAATTCAAGAATGAAAAACAACAATGGGCAATAACTCAAAAATTAAGCATGCAAGAGTTATGGTTCCTGTGCACTGCACTCCCCCTTGATGTGATCTATCCACCAATGAAATTTCATAACCCTAGCTAGTATAGTTTTGGAGATATGCTCCGGACAAAATTCAAGTATGAAAAACAACAAAGGGCAATAACTCAAAAATTAAGCACGCAAGAGTTATGGTTCCTGTGCACTGCACTCCCCCTCGATGAGATCTATCCACCCATGAAATTTCATAACCCTAGCTAGTATAGTTTTGGAGATATGCTCCGGACAAAATTCAAGTATGAAAAACAACAAAGGGCAATAACTCAAAAATTAAGCGAGCAAGAGTTATGATTCCTGCGCACTGCACTCCCCCTTGATAAGATCTATCCACCCATGAAATTTCATAACCCTAGCTAGTATAGTTTTGGAGATATGCTCCGGACAAAATTCAAGTACGAAAAACAACAAAGGGCAATAACTCAAAAATTAAGCAAGCAAGAGTTATGGTTCCTGCGCACTGCACTCCCCCTCGATGAGATCTATCCACCCATGAAATTTCATAACCCTAGCTAGAATAATTTTGGAGATATGCTCCGGACAAAGAACTGGACACCGCCCGCCCGGACGCCACGGGTGATCCCATAATACGTCCCGTCTTCGACGGGCGTATAAAAAGAGTTCAAGAGGACTGAATCTGAAGTAAAACACACATACAAACAATTATGCCTACATTTAAAACTACTATGAAATAAAAGAACATACAAGAAGACAATACATAGCTATCATTCTACAAAATCTCACAACAAATTCTATCTGAATACTCATTTAACTCTGTTCAAAACGACAAAATTTTGGACTCTACCATATTGTATGGATTTGCAGACAACAAATTTAATGCTACTCACAAAGCAATTTCCTTCTCCTATAGGATAGAAACATTGTGGAAAAAGGTAAAAATACTAGTAGCCAGCATTTTCTTCTTTTCCCACAATGTTTTAACAAGAGGGCCAACATGGCCCTGGTTCGCTCACCTGAATTTTTGAGAGGACCATAGCCAATTTTTTCAAAATCTAAACAGCCATTTGAGAGAAGAAGAATTTTTAAGAATTTCTTCATGTCTGTATAGTATAAATAGCCCACAGCCATCAGAGCCATGTTTCTTGATGGATTAAAATATTTCAAGCAATTTTTGAAAAATGTCAACTAAGGAACATTTCTGTGAAATTATTTCAGAATCTGATCAGCTGTTTCAGAGAAGTTTAAAAAATTCCTTCATGGCCATATAGTGCAAGTAGCCCCCATTCACCAGAGCAATGTTAAGTGATGAATCAAACTTTCATAAACACCTTTTGAAAAGGGTCACCCAAGGAACATTTCTGTGAAATTATTTCAAAATCTGACCAGCGGTTTTAGAGAAGAAGAGTTTTTTTTAAGAATTTCTTCATTTCCCTATAGTGTAAGTAGCCCCCATTCACCAGAGCCATGGTTCTTGACGAATCAAAATTTCCTAACAATTTTTGAAAAGAGTCATCCAAGGAACATCTCTGAAATTATTTCAAATCCTGACCAGCGGTTTCAGAGAAGAAGAATTTTTAAGAATTTCTTCATTTCTGTATAGTGCAAGTAGCCCCCATTCACCAGAGCCATGATTCTTGACGGATCAAAATTTTGCGAACAATTTTTGAAAAGGGTCATCCAAGGAACATCTTTGTGAAATTATTTTAAAATCTGACCAGCGGTTTCAGAAGAGAAGATTTTTAAAGAATTTCCTAGAAAAATTCCATTTGGTTGCCATGGCAACCAGAGTGTTTGACAGAATCAAATTCTGTGAACAATTTTAAAGAGGATCTCCCAAGGAACATTCCAGCCAAGTTTGGTCCAAATTGGCCCAACGGTTTAGGAGGAGTTGATGTCTAAAGAATTGTTGACGACACACGACGGACACCCAGTGATCCTAAAAGCTCCCCTTGAGTATGTTGTGCTCAGGTGAGCTAAGGTGATTGCCAGCATTTTCTCCTTTACCCACAATGTTATCAAAGAGCTTCTTCTTCATTGTCAGTAAAACTCAGGATTTTGTAGTAAAAAGTTCAACTCTTCCAGGGCCAAATATTTAAGTGTTTTGCTGACAACTAAATGATGCCTACTTTTCTCAAGGTCTTTAAGCATCTTTTTCATTTTAATTGAACGTGTTTTGGGTTGAAAATTAGCATCAGACAGAAGGGGGTGTAGATCAAAGATCACACTGTGTGTACTGTGCAGTCTGATCTTAATCTATGCAAAGACTATCAAAGGCAGTAAGAGGAGTCAAATTGGACCTGTTTCCATGGCTGAAAATAGAATCAGCTGAAACTTCATAAGATTTATATCTAATTGGCCTCACTAGATAAGCAAACTGGATAGATCCAAGATCAGACTGAAGATTCTGTGTTGTCTAATCTTGATCTATGCCGTCAGCAAACATCTCTGTTTTAGCCTATGGCACTTAAAGAGTTGAATCAAACATTATGGAAAAGTTGAAATAGCTCATAAGCAACAATTTCTCCCTCTGCCACAATGTTTTCATAGGTACTTAAGCATATCAGCTTAATTCTTGTTGAACACCCACACCAGCCAACAAATTCTAAACTCTTCCAAATGTAAAGCTTCAGCAGATGACAAATTTCAAAGTGATGCAAATGAACCAAAGTTCTTTAACAAGGTAGAAAACATGGTGGGAAAAGGAGAAAATGCTGGTTACCAGCATTTTCTCCTTTTCCTACCATTTTTTCAAGACTCTTCTCTCTCAGGATCATGAAAAATCAAGACTGAGTGGTAAAGCGTAAAATTTACCACCATTTTTCGAAGTCTTCTTCCTCAAGGTCATTAAAACTCAAGATTGTGTGGTAAACTGTTTAAAAGAGAATCAGTTATGGGTGAACTCTTGACCCTTATGTAAACAGTTAGTTCTAAAAGCAATCTATATACAAGTTTGTTTGAACAAGCCTGACATGTTCACTTAAAAGCCATGTAGAGGACAATTGGACAATGGTCACTTCCCATCACATCCTTCCTGATGATACTGTCACACAGATCTTCTTTAAGCCTTTCTGACAACACAAAGTAATCTAGGCGCCTGTAGTAAAAAAATCAGAAAAGATCCTTAAAAACAAAACTGAAAGAACTCTTTGTCAATTTTTCAAGCCATACACATATGTTTCTAAAGCCCTGCAGTTAACTGCTTTTTAAAACATTATGGCAAAAGTACCCCTGGTCTGTAACAAGTAGCACACTACATGGTGTCTAAGTAGATCTCAACATCATTTCAGTCACATCTGATAATTACTCTAACTTCTTACTTATGTGCTTCATAAGTTTCACCAGAATTGGAATAGGACTCTGAAGTGACTTGCCTAAATACACCCCCAACAAACAAAATACCTTAGGTGAGGATTTAACGCAGGCTCAGTGGATTACAATAACTTTATTGCATGTTCTCCGGTAGGATATCGAGTACTACCACCGAAAATACCGATTTTCACGTTCTTGTTGCCTAGGTAAATTGGGCGTGCCTCACAACCAGATGGGAAATATGACATCATATACCTTATATTCTCGCGCTTGACGTAATAATGCGGGAGGGGTACGCCACGGGGAATAACAGATAAGAACTATACTGGATTTTGATAAAGCTCCTCCCAGAAAGGGTTAAAAGCATGAAATAAATAGAATATTTATTTTTTATACACATAAACACCATTGGTAATATTTTCACTTGTGGCTGTGCCACTCGTGAAAATATTATCGATGGTGTTCACTGAATGAATTTTGATCTTTCACCGAAAAAAACCCAAATATCCTCTTTTTTTTCTAACCTCTGAGCAACATAGGACCCCATTAAGCTACTGCAACTTATTCCACCACATTTTTCAATGAAAGATATTTTCATTTTCTTTCCAATTGTTTTCTCTTTTAGTTGCAGCTTTGCCTTGTGTCAGCACGGTGTATGTCATGTACAGGTATGGAAAGTTTTTTTAAATTAAGGCCATTTACAAAGAAAACCAAATTACATTTGTAAAATACCTATAAATAATCTAGATACATGTATGTATCATTAGTAGTATATTAAACAGATACAGACAGAATGTTTTCTGTGCCACACATGTACCCTATGTAGTTTTTTCCATATCACATGTGTGCTCTGTTTAGAATACATTTTGTACAGACACAATGTTCATGTTTGGCTCCTTCCTTCAAGTGAGATGCTGATCATTTGGTAAAATTTTGGACTTGACCAAACTGAAAGCATTGAAAGACAACAAATTCAGTGAATCTTAGCTGACTTCATTAGTTTTGAAAGATTAGAAAACTTTGTGGGAAAAGGAAAAATGCTGGTAACCACCATTAACTCCTTTTCTCATAATCATTTCAAAAGCATTTTGTTGTCATGGTTTTTAAAACTCAGGACCGTAAAAGCTTCACCTGATTTCCTTGGTCTGTAGTGGGGTTTAACGCCATTTTAACAGGTTTGGTCATATTATGGTAGTCATCTTTTATTTCCTGGCTTTCTCACGCCAGTACTAACACAACTTTCTTTCCAAATCCACTGTCTATGTTTCTCATATGCATCAGAGGTGAGGGGCAAAAAGCATTAGGAAGAAACCAGCAACTAGGAATCAAACAGGCATCCTCCAGATCAAAAACCAGATACATTAACCATTGAGCTAGCCAGCTGGGCCTAATTTCACCTGATTTCCATAACTTTGGTACATCAAAAAGCATGCTACAGATCACAAATATAAAAATATAGTGACCCACCATCCAACATTTTTGGCCCTTGCATTGCCCATGTAAGTCCAGAAACTGTATGCCCCCTCAAGTTCCGGGTTTAACTCTCGGAAAGAATCAATGTAACCTTCGGCAAGCAGATCTGTGAATCCTTGTCTCTCCTCTGCTGTAAAACCAGCTGTTTTCTTGTTTGTTTTTGGATTAGCCAGATCTGTTAATTTGAAGTAAAAAAGTAAATAATGACACAAAACTATCACTTTGAACATTTACACAATTTTGGACTTGTCCAAACTGAAAGCATTTACAGATTGTAGACTAAGTCGGATGTTGCTCTAATGACTAATTATGCTTTTGTTATTGAAGAAAACATTGTGGGAAAAGGAGAAAATGCTGGTTACAGCATTTTCTCCTTTTCCCACAATGTTTTCAAAAGCCTTTCTTTCTTGTGATGGTAAAACTTAGTATATTTGGTAAAAGCTACATGATTATTTTATAGGAGAAACTGTGCTCATTGTGTCTTTTCCACTTTTTCATTAAAAGTTTTCCATGTTAATCCAAGACATGATTATTCCCACATCATCCTTGTATTGACAGGTGCAATTGCGATATCGTGATCAAACCACAAAGTGTGCTCACTCTCACATAAACATATAAGCCATGCTCTGACAAGAGCATATCCTTGATAAAATATACAATCACACAATTATTGATTCATCAAATGTGACCCATCACCCTAAAAGGGACCTTCTGAGAACTGTGAACGAATCAAACCTGGTCAGACTCCGCAGTAGTTTGACCTGGGTTGACACTTTTCACTGTTATGATATATTCTGTAGAACAGTGGTCATTTTACATTGTTATTTAATCATTTTTGAATTATCAACTTAAATTGACCTTCACTATTGTTGATTTCTTTTCATTTAACTCATTAACAAACAACAAAATTCTAGATTTGTGCAAATCAAAGGCATTTGCAGACGACAAAATAAAAGTGACTGAAAATTTGAAATTTGTTTTGAGAAGGGTAGAAAACATCGTGGGAAAAGGAGAAAATGCTGGTTACCAGCATTTTCTCCTTTTCCCACAATGTTTTCGAAAGGCTTCTTTCTCAGGGTCGTCAAAAGTAGGGATTGTGTGGTAATGGGTTAATTGATGTTTGGAATTCCTAGATGGTCCCTTTTTGCATGACAGGTCACAAATCCATTTTGTCAAATGACAGAATAATGAAGAACAATGGTCCTTTGACATGCAGAAAATTGAACACCAGCAAAAACTGTCAACCCAAGTCAGTTTAGGTGGACTACCAGGCTGACATGGGTTGATAGTTTTTGCAAATGCATTAAGCCCCCCCTTTTGCCAGTGCACAACTAAAAAGTCTTTTTCCTGGAAAAAAAAAACTTTTGAAAACACTATAGCAAACAATTACTCATTTGCCCGTAACATTTCCAATAATTATAAAGTTATATTCTTTGCTTTCCAAATGTTTCTCTACTGTGTCATTTGTACCAATCCTTGGAATCTAAACTCACCCCCGCCCCACAGATATAGGTATAATCAGTATCACTATGTAAATTGTTGATTGATTGTTTGGTGTTTAACTCCATTTTCAACATTATTTCAGTTATGTCACTGCAGCCAGTGCATCTGTCCATGCTCTCCTCGAGTCTCCATGCACAGTAATACGCACTAAATTCTTTCCAAGCCACTGGCTGCTTTCCCATATGACCATTGTTGAGACAATGGTTGTTGGTTGGTTGAATTGGGGTTTAATGCCACTTTAACAGCTAAGGTCATATCATGGCGGTCAGTGACACACATGTGTTTCCTGGCTTTCTCACACCAGTACTAACACAACTTTCTATACAAAATCACCAACTACTTTTCTCACATGCTTCAGGAGAGGTGAGAGGTGAAAATACACTGGAAAGAAAGCCTCAACCAGGTAGGGAACTCACAACCACCAAGTCACAAGTCTGACATGCTCACCACTGAGCAACCCGGGCGGGCTGTTGGGACAATGGTTGGTTGTGGATGAGGAATTAATCCTGTCACAATGCCTATCATCAATCCTTGGAAAGAAATTGGCAAACACCAACATAAATTCAACAGAATGTTACTACCATAATTAATCTTCCTACAGACATATCAGAAGTAACTTGCAGTGAAATTACTTAAGTTTTAAATGAAATCTTTTATTAAAGGAAAAGATCAGTCTAGCTCTACTGGACCTATAAGAAAACTTTCACAAACTACTGACCAATTTCCTCATGGGCCACGTTCAAGTCCCCACACATGATGACCGGCTTAGATTTATTCAAGGTGTTCAAATACTCCCTAAAGTCTACATCCCACTCTTTACTTCTGTATGGCAGTCTTGGTAAACCTCTTCCTGAGTTAGGCACATCTGTAAAATATAAACAAGTGGTCATATATGTCTATAAATTCCGATAAATATTGTTCAAATTCTAAATTCCATGACTACTTATTTGATTGGCAGAGACAAAATATCTCAGCCGATCAGATTGCTTGTCTTGAAATTTTAAATCAGAAATAAAATAAAACACACTCAGACTCCGAACCAGCCTTAAGATAGTTTATTCATCATTGTCTAAAAAGAAATCTGTTGATGACAGATTTGGAAAATCTTTGTTGGAAATGAAACAATGACTTGAAACAAAACCATTACTCCTTATCCCACATGTTTTCCTTGATGCTGAAAAAGAATATTTCCCTTCCTACAAATTCTAATGTTGCCACTAGTGTATTTTGTAACAGCTGGGCAGCAATGGCTAAGTACTAGTACATCTCAAAAGAAATGGAGAGTGTAGATCAGATCAGATTGCATTTTATTGTGGTCTTCTTCTTGATCAACCGCCAACAAGCTATCAAACACCCTTTGACTCCCTGTAAAACCATCAGGGCAGAGAAATCAGCTAAAATTTTTTTGTCTTTATGCTGGCAACTTCAGAAAACAAAGAAAAGAAAAGCTGTTTGCAAGAACTTTTTCAAACCTGTTTTTGATTACCCGTGTATATAACCTATAGAGATCAGCATGTTCATTTTCAGCAATTTTAGTTCAAAGTGCAGTGAGATAACTCTTTTTGCACAATCCTAACTTTTTAAAATTTGTCTCTGGAAATGATTCATATTGGAGAAGTCTAAAACTTTTGGCTATAGTAATAACTTATAGCAATACTTTCCTTCATTGATGTCTCTGAACTCTTTACCCTTCAGTCTTTTGACAAACTTGAAAATGATGTAGAAAAATGTCATTCAGAAATGCCAGAATCCCTTTTGTAGCTAAACATGTCATACAATAAACATTTTCAAAACATTTTCACTGTCAAAATCTTACCAATTTACCAAATGACAAATTTTCAGACTTGTCAAAATTGAAATTATTTGCAGACAACAAAACAAATGTGGTTCAAATGATGGAAACTGTCTTTGATTGGGTTGAAATCCTCGTGAGAAAAGGAGCATTTTCTTCTTTTCCAACAATGCTTTCAAAAGGCTTCTCACTGTGATTCCTTTCAACTCAGGATTATGTGGTACACAGTTTTGTATATAATTAACATTTTCATGTATTCATAGTTTAAGGAAAACCAAACCTTACAGGCAGTAACAAGATAGAACTTGTCATACTCTGCTGTGATGACTCGTCCTTCAGAATCATGTTTCTTTATACCTGTATGATAGAAAAAAATATGAAGCATAGTGGAAAAAATCTCTTGTGAAAATAATTATATCGTAGTAGAAAGGAGGAAATACCAGCATGTTTTGTATTTTTTCTGACAGAATTTCCATCCCCAGTCCCATATATGATTTGTCATCTGCAAATGGTTCCATAATGGACCAATCTAAAACATTGTTCAGTAAAGAATTAATCCTTTACTCCACAGATACTCATTTCTATGCATTGCTTGTAGGAGCCTTTAGAAAACATTGTGGCAAAAGGTGAAATTGCTCGTGATGAGCAATTTCACCTTTTGCCACAATGTTTTCTATGCCATCAAAAGGTGTCATATACACATAAGAAACAGCTTCATTCTTGCTGTTACTTAGGGTCAATTAGAGATACCATAGAAATGTCTTATGGGGTAAAGGGTTAAGTAAAACTTTTACTGTCTTTACAGTTGAAAAATTTGTAAAAGTTTGGTGGAAAAAAAAAGGAGCAAGAGTCTGAAACATGCAGAAGCTTTTTCCTCCTTTTGTAACATTGTTTTCTACCTTTCCAAAAAAATAATTACATTTTGAGTAGCAGGTATCTTGTTGTCTGCAAGTGTTTTCAATTTGGACATGTCAAAGATTTTATTATTTGGTAAAGAGTAAACTTTACCTAATCCATAGGTTACATTGACAGGTTTCACTTTTGAGTATATGGCTGTGCCTGCATAGCCAGCTTGTTCAGCGGACGACCAGTAGTCAGTGTACCCTTCAACTTTGACATCATAAGGAATATCCTCTGCGGCACACTTTGTCTCCTGGATACACAGAACATCTGGCTGTTCATCTCTAATGTAAGACAAGCCTCCTTTCTGTTGAAAAAACAAGTCACTTATATTCCTCAAATCTTTACTGAACAACAACATTTGCTCAGGCAAACTGAAAGCATTTGCAGAAAACAAAATAAAATGTCACTCAAATGATGGTTTCTGTTTTTGATAGGGTAGAAAATACTGTTGGACAAAGACAATGCTGGTTATCAGCATTTTCTCATTTTCCTACAATATCTTTTGAAGCCTTTCTCTTTCTTGTTGTTAAAACTTGGAATTGTGTGGCAAAGCATAAATTATCCTTGCACTTTCTTCATGCTTGCATGTTAAAGTATAGTTAGTGGTTTATCAGAGTTTTATGCAAATATCTTTTACACACAAAAAAATCTTTAAGAGCCCCTTGAATTTACCTCACTTTTTCATAATTTTACTTAAAATTACGAGATAAGATCTAATTTGTTTAACTGAATGAATATACACCCAAATTACAAGGTAAATGTGACTCATCAAGCAAAAGGGGACCATCTGGGAACTGTGAAAAGTGTTAACCCTGGTCAGCCTGTGCAAACTGCGCAGGCTGACATGGGTCGACACTTTTTGCGGCTATGATATTTTCTGCATAAAAAGTGGTCATTCTACCTTGTTATACAATCATTTTTGAACTACCAACATAAATTGACCTGCACTATCTTTGATCTGTTTTCAACTAATTGATGTATGGAATTCCCAGATGGTCCCTTTCTGCGTGACAGGTCACATACATACACACATGTGAGTCATCCTACAGCAAAAGAAGGATCAATGCATCTCTCTGATGTATTATACAAAGGAAGTGATTACATCATTATGATCCATAACATCCAGTTTGTCTAACAAGCAATTTGAGAGATGAGGTAAATGGTTGGCCCTTGGACATGCACTGACCATTAGCAAAGACTTACAGCCCAGTTCAGCCTGGATGGAATGTGCAGGCACTAAGGCTGACCTGGGTTGAACCTTTTTTTCTGATGAATTAAACCTCCCTTTTCACGTACATCAAACATCAACAGTCACTAGCTCTCTTACCTATGACTTAACTGCCAATACTTTATTTTGCTTTCTTGAGGTCAAATGTTTTCAGATAGGGCATTTTTACTTGTCGCTTTAACCCTCTACCACACAATCCCATGTTTTAATGACCCTAATGAAGCAGTCTTTTGAAAATATTGTGGGAAAAGGAGAAAATGCTGGTATCCAGCATTTTCTCCATTTCCAACAATGTTTTCTTCTCTATAAAAGCAAGCTCATTCATATGATTGATATTGAAACTGTCTTCTTCAAAATTAATGCTTTTGACTTGGAAAAGTCAATATTTTTGTTTTGTGTGGTAAAGAGTTAAAATATATTCTTTTTAAATCTAAACTTTGCTGTCAGCAAAACTTTTTATACTTACATCCATCCATGCTCGAACACCGTTGATATTCCAGGAGGCTATTTTCATGGTTGGGGATCTGCCATCTTTTGTCTTGCATTCATGAGTAAAGTTCATACCCTCTGTCAAGGAAGCTTCTTTTCTAAGTTTAGTCTTGGCCTCAGCTTTCTCTGCTTTTGTAGTCTTGGCTTTCTTTGCAGGCTTCAAACAGAGTAAATTTAGTTAAAAATAACCTTATAAGGTTAATTCACACTTTTGTTAGTAGTTAACATTGGCAGCGGCCCGAAAAATGCTTTAATGCCCGAGTGCAAAACACGAGGGTGTTAAAGTATTTTGAGGGCCTCTGTAAATATTAATGACCAAAAAAAATGTGAATTAACGCTATTATTGCATAAAGTAAAAGTATCTTTACAATAACTGGCAAATATAGCAAAAATATTTCCATAGAAATGCAAATATGCAAACTTCAAATGCACTGTACGTAAATGGGTCAAAACAGGAAGTCAGCGAAGAACTTGAATAGTTGTTACGAGCAGTGAAGGGCCGTTAGTCCTGTATGCCAGTTTTGAATCTCTATGTGTAAATACACTTCTATTGATTTTCGATACAAACTGGACTTATGTGGAATAAACTTGCACACGTTTAGATGATTACAACTAGGATGAAAGAGTGAGTATGAATTTCTGTAACTGAAAGACGACAGAGGGTTCGATTTATATCAAGCAAGGCGGACCGATCATGTTAAGAAGTGGGTGGGTTGTAGCTGGTGTAGAGTACATTTCATGTGTGAAGTTTTGTTCAGATCTCGATTAAACTGATATCCTGTGCAAAGTTTTTTTTGTGGTGTACTAATATCATCAAAGACATGACATGAAATAGATCTTATACGGTATAAATTCTGTTAGTTTGATAGTTGGAGTCTAGGGAAAATCTGACAAGGACAAATGTTGTTTACAAAGTAGGCCTGAATTGAGGATATTGATAGTACAAATCTGGCTTTAATTTATTGATAAATACACGTTTTCTCTTGTTAACTCCCAGTTTTTACCCGTTAATACATGCTTATAATGGCCCACTAAGGTACATTTTATGCAGAAATTTTTAATAGAACTTCGCAACATGACTTTGAACACTTCCTGATAAAATATGGATATTCTCAATCGGTTAACTTTTTACCAAATGAAAAAAATTTAAACTTGTCCAAATCGAAAGCATTTGCAGACAACAAAATAAACGTATTTAAAAAATCAAAATTTGTTATGGAAAGGGTAGAAAACATTGTGGAAAAAGGAGAAAATGCTGGTTTTCCCACAATGATTTTGAAAGGCTTCTTTGCCAGGGTTGTTAAAAGTTGACATTGTATGGTAAAGGGTTAATTACTTCAGCCATCTAACTAACTTAAATCTCCATAAAACAATCTTACAAAATGGCCATAATGACTGAATTTCTCTTTGATATGATAGAAAATTTGATGGGAAAAGGAGCAAATACCAAAGTCAGTCATTATGGCAACATCTAATTGCCATATGCACATGCTTTCAATTTGGACAAGTCTACATTCTTATTGTTTGGTATAGAATTGAGGGACAGATAGCTGATGGTAAAAGCACATGCAGTATCGATGCGTCTTACAACTTAGCAAAGGAAGACTTTTAAAAGTATTGTGGATAAAGCAGAAAATGCTTATATGCAGCATTTATTTTTCCTTTTCTATACAGCTACACTTTTTGTGACGAAACAAAACACTTTTGCCGCAATATTTAATTCAAAAGTGATTATAAATCCAAACGTCCTGATTTAGAGAATCAACTGTACAATGAAATTTTAAAAAAAGTTGAGCATACTACTCACTGTTTCACCATCATCTTTGGTCTCTTCCTTCTTTGTTTTTTTTGGAGATTTCTTGGGCTCTTTTACCTGCAGTATAAACATAACTTATAAGCTATTGTATTACAGGGCCTACTTACTAACCATTCTTTGCAGTGTTTTAGTCAAATGATAATTCTTTAACCGTTTATCAAACAATCCCTGGTTTTTACGACCCTGAGATAGGAGCCTTTTGAAAACTTTGTGGGAAAAGGAGAAAATGCTGGTAATCAGCATCTTCTCCTTTTCCCACAATGTTTTCTTCCCTTCCCCCCAAAAAATTATATTCAGTAATAGCATTTATTTTGTCGTCTGCAAATGCTTTCAATTTGGATTAGTCTAAAATTTTGTCATTTGGTAAAGAGTTAAGTAACACAATATCTGATTGGCTGAATCATTTTAGCTAATCAGATGGTTTAGCAAATCAGAAATTATGTTACTTTCCAATAATAGAGCAAGACTAAGAATGCAATTTGGAATGGTGGTGAATACATGTCTAGAAGTATTTATTCATAATTACTACTTGTAAACAACCTTTTTTGTTTTGGTAGATGACTGTTCAAAACATTGTTGCAAAAAAAAAACTGTTAAGAAGAAGCAAAAGTTATTATTCATTCACAAGGTTTTAATCAGGTTTCGGGAGCTTGTAATTTCAAACTTTCTACTTTTAAATTAACTTCTGTAAAAAAAAAAATGTGCAGAAGCTATCAGATTAAAAGACAGAAAACACAAACAAACTCACACAAACACATGGACAGGATTAACACAGTATCCCCTTTTCCCCATTTTAATAGCAATGGCGTAAAAAGAGGATTAATAATACCTTGAGCAATGCATTGCATAATATGGATCCACTGTATCCTAAAACAGGCTGAATCATAAGGTAGAACAGTCCTTTGACATGTAGAAAATTTTGAAAATACCAAAATGTTTTGCCTTGTGTCTGCCTGTGGCTAACCAGCGTCTATATCTTTTCCAAATGCACTAACCCTTTACCAAACTACCCCCTGTTTCAACATCCCTGACTGAGGAGGATACCTGTAGAAAACATTGTGGGAAAAGAGAAAATGCTGGTAACCAGCCATTTTTTCCGTTTCCCACAATGTTTTCTACCCTATCAGAGAACTTTACTTGCTCATTTGCTTTATTTTTCAATTTGTCCACTCCAGATGTTTTTAATTTGAGGGGATCTAGAATTTGTTGTGTAGGAAAGAATTAAACCCCTTTTTACAGAGCATGGCTCAAGTAGATTATGGCCCCTGATTTTACAGTCTTGCCAAATACAACAATAGAGATAAGCCACTTAGCTTGAAGGCTTCAGTCAAGACAACCCATTATTTTGCTTCTCAACCACATTGACAGAGAGCAGCACTAAATATACTTGTTCTCGCCCTAAGGCACAGAAAGAGACATATTATAGCCCAACATTTTGGTTCACGGTACATATTGCTTCGAGGTAATCAGTATTTTTCCATCATAACAAAAATCTGTGTCCTCTAGCGGCTTGTTTAGTCTCTATTTTCGTTGTAAATACCTTGAATTGGACATTTCTTTATCTCAACTAACTTCACATTTCAAAATAAAAGATTAGAATGGAAGAAAAATATACTGGAAGTGAAAACGATATCATGTGCACATACATGCTTAACCCTCTGTACCCCACCCTCTAAAATTCTTCATTACAAGCAGTTTTACTTCAAAAAAAAATGCATGATGACATATTTAGATCATCTGCTAGGTCATGCGGCAATATTTACCAATCATGTACTGGAAACTGGCACCAAATATATCAAGTTGTTTTGATTTTTTTATGAAAACCATCAGTCATATTATTTTATCAAGTTCAGACTAGCACCAAGACAGTGGTGAAGATCAAGGCTGATTTTCTTTTAAATGTTTAGATGAAACTGCATCATATTTTCTATGACGCTAACTATAAGATGAAATTAGAAAATTATCTGGTGATTTAGTCTTGACTCTGTTAAAATTCTGACCTTTTCTTGCTTGGACCGTAACTACCGAGAACCAACAAATCTCAAGCCTATCTGTAAATTACTGGGATATCACAGTAAATAACACCACTAGTGATAATAGTTAAGGAATCATCACTAGTGACAATAAACATGTAGTTTTAGAATGTTTTACAGAACTACGTTTTCCTATACTGCTCATATAGCATCATTTTTGATGGGACAGATTCTTAATACCACACACAACCAGCTGATCATCCTTTTTTCCTTACTTCCTTGGTTTCCTCTTCTTTTTTCTCTGTAACCTCACTTGCCTATAATATAAAATACATATCTATCATTAACCCTCCGCCACACAATCCCGACTTTTAACGACCCTGAGAGACAAGTCTTCTAAAAACATTGTGGAAAAAGAAGAAAATGCTGGTAACCAGCATTTTCCTCTTTTCCCACAAAGTTTTCTTCCCTTCCCAAAAGAAATTTCAAATTTTCAGTCACTTTTATTTTGCCGTATGCAAATGCTTTCAATTTGGACCACTCTAAAGTTTTGTCGTTTGGTAGTTTTAAAAGATCACTGAACCCTGTCTAAAGTTGCTTCTGCAGCATAGATCAAGATGCACAGAACCTGCTAGCTGATCTTGAAATACACTGCCTGCTATATATATATATGTTATATATGTTAGTTGATTAATTGTACAGTGTTTAAAGCTGTTTTCAAGACTATTTCATTTACATCTCAACGACCAGTATACCTATTCATGCCTTCCCGGAGTTTCTCTTACCAGTGCTATGCATGAGATTCTTTCAAAGCCACTGACTGCTTTCCCATAATCATGACTATTGTCAAAATAATGGTCAGTGGTGACAGAGGAATGAATCCTGTTGCAATGCCGATTATCAACACTCTGAAAGAAATTGGTCGAGCCTGAGATCAAACAAGCCAACCCTGTTCTAAAGGTCTGTCTTCTACCAGCTGAACCACCTGGGCTCAGCACATCTTTTGACCAAACAACCCTACAGTAGCAATATTTAAAATGAAAAGGTCCATTTCATTAATTCACTGCCTGTAATCTGTACCAGATGACAATATCTTAGACCTCTCCAAATTGAAAGCATTTGCAAACAAAAAATTAAATATGGCTGACATGATGAATTTTGTTTTTGATTTGGTAGAAAACAATCTGGTAAAATGTGAAAATGATGGTTACCAGCATTGTCCCTTTTACCCAGAATTCTTGTAAAATTCTTTTTCCAAAGAATTGTTTAACCCTTTCCCAAACGACAAACTTTTGGACTTGACCAAATTGAAAGAATTTGCAGACGACAATTCAACTCTTGCTGAAAAGATGATTTCTGTCTATAATAGGGTAGAAAACATCGTGGGAAAAGGAGAAAATGCTGGTTACCAGCATTTTCTCCTTTTCCCACAATGTTTTCAAAAGGCTACTATTCTAGACCCATAAAAACCAGGGATTGTTTGCGAAAGGGTTAAATTCAGAAACTTTTGGTACAAAGTTAATGGTTAATGCCAACAAATAAGGTACAGTATGTACATTGTACAATAATAATCATGGAAGTTCTGTTTGTCATCCATTGATCTTTTAGCAACTACCAGTGTTTTTATTACAGCTAACAGTGCAAAGGTTTTAACCGATATATTGAAAAATGTTTATTTTAGGTTGTTAACCCATTACCACACGAGAAATACATGTATTTAGACTGGTCCAAATTCAAAGCATTTGCAGACGACAAAATAAATGTGACTGAAAAATTGAAATTTGTTTTGGGAAGGGTAGAAAACACTGTGGGAAAAGGAGAAAATGCTGTTTACCAGCATTTTCTCCTTTTCCCACAGGGTTTTCAAAAGGCTTCTTTCTCAGGGGCGTCAAAAGTAGGGATTGTGTGGTAATGGGTTAACAGATTCAGTTCCATCATTCATTTGATACACCCATTTACATTCTAGAACTCTGTTACAGTATCTAAGGACACATTAAAACAAGTTGAAATGCAGTCTTCAAGTTGACATTTTTAGCCATGAACCAATATATGTATTTAATTGTGTATATCAAAGTGTTGATCAAGATCAGACTGTAAAAATTGTGAAGCATGATCTATGGTATCAGCTTCTTTGCCAAATACATGTATTTTGACAAAAGAATAAAGGTCTGAGATTGCAATGTCTGAATCTTAAATACTGACAGAGAATTTCGCTTTCATTTGTAGTAGATGTAAATGGGTGAGGTTAACATAGAGGGGATTCATAGTTCATCCTTAACCCATTACCAAACAACAAAATTTTAGACTGGTCCAAATTGAAAGCATTTGCAGACGACAAAAGTGACTGAAAATTTAAAATTTGTTTTACGAAGGGTAGAAAACATTGCAGGAAAAGGAGAAAATGCTGGTTACCAGCATTTTCTCCTTTTCCCACAATGTTTTCTAAAGGCTTATTCTGAGGGGCATAAAAAGTAGGGATTGTGTAGTAATGGGTTAAGTGTTTACCACACATCTACAACTTTTAACGATCCTGAAAAAGAAGTCTTTTGAAAACATTGTAGGAAGAGGAGAAAATGTGGGTAACCAGCATTTTCTCCTTTTCCCTTCCCAAAATAGATTTCAATTTTCAAGCAAACTTTATTTTGTCTTCTGCTAGTGCTTTCAATTTGGATGAGCCTAAAATTTTGTTATTTGGTAAAGAGTTATCAAAGAAGTTATAAGCTTTTCTTGACCCCTCTACCAGTCGGACGAATGACTGAAATACCATTGAAACACCAAAATACCCCTAAATTTTTATTCCTTCATTATTAATACTTTTGAAGTTCAACAGATTTGTCTTTTTTGTGGAATTTGACCCAAATAATGTCAATAGAGATGAAGGGCTGTTAGTTTAAATCATAATGACAAAATAACAACGTATCATTGAGGTCCTACGTAAACAATGCACGGAGATAGACATATGTTTCCAAGTCCACCAAAATACCCGCTCGACATTGTAATTATTTGTTGTTCAGAGATTCAACCTCTGCAAGATTTGGCTCTTTTGTGCATGAAACACAGCTATATTAATGATCACTATAGAGAAGATTAATGTTGAAGAAAAAATCTTGTCAGTATATACGTTGATCATTGATTCACATGGAGAACAATCACCAAAATACTTGCATGTCAAGTCCTGACACAACGAAATACCTGACCTTAATTACATAAAATATAGACTTGGGAGTTATCAGATGGAATTATCACCTATATTTTATTTCTTTAACCCTTTCCCAAACGACAAAATTTTAGACCAGTCCAAATTGAAAGCACCAGCAGACGACCGAATTAACGTAACTCAAAAATTGAAATTTGTTTCTAGCCGGGCAGAAAACATTGTGGTAAAAGGAGAAAATGCTGGTTACAAGCATTTTCTCCTTTTCCCACAATGTTTTCAAAAGGCTTCTATCTCAGGGTCGTAAAAACCAGGGATTGTTTGGTAAAGAGTTAAACCATAAACACAGATATATATTCCACAGAGTATGCAAGTGTGTTCCATTTGCTAACAAAGTACCAAAATTCAGCATTGCTTGATGTATCCATTGTCAAGCACATGTCGCCTTTGACATTTTCTGCTTTTTCCACAATGTTTACGGACCTATATGGTGAACTGCAAATAATTTTTTATACATATTATGAGGATCTAAATCAATATTTGATTTATCGTCAGTAGACATGGAATTTAGACAAGACAAGTCTACAAAGTAAGGCGAGGTAACATGTTTACCCAATTCAAAATGGCGGCCAGTTGTCTTTCTTGATCCGTTAATTCCTAATTTCATTCTCCAAATATCACAAAAGAAAACCATTTTTTCGGAGCATATTCATTATGGATACAGATCTGACATAACCTTGTAAAAGGGCTACTGTAGTGGGAACGTAAACTCCCTGAATGGACATATATTACTACATTGTGCTGGTATTTCTGTGGACAAAGGGCTCATATTTCGGTGAACATCCATCATGGCGGACGTCAGCGGTATGTTGTTATTTTGTCATTTTGTTTTAAACTATTAAATCACCTTTCATCAATATAAACATAAGTTTGTGTTAAAAACAAAAAAAAGTTAATTTCTTCGCGATTATATTAGTTATTTGACTCAATTGTGAAAAAAAAAAAAAAAATAAAAACCAGGGTATTTTGGTGTTTCGGTGGTATTTCAGTGATTCGTCGGACACGCCCTCTACTACACACTCCAGATTTTTAACAATCCTGAAGAAGAAATGTGTTGAAAATATTGTGACAAACCAGCATTTTCTCCTTTTCCAACAATGTTTTCTAAACTTTCAAAGAAAAATCAAATCAATACAGCTATAACAGAATTGTTATCTACAAAAAGTTTGTTTGTGCACTGGTCTAAATTTTTCTTGTGTGGCGAAGAGATAATTCAAAGCAGACGGCTTTATACTCATTATCTAATACATCTATTACTAGTGAATAAATCTAGAAGCTGAGATTTTAATGCATTGGCTATGCAGAAAGTGTGAACCTACTTCTGCTGCTTCTGCTGTGGCTGCTTTCCCTTTAGCTCCCTGTAATAGAAGGAGATATAATATACATTTCAGATTCATCAATTTTTTTGACAATTTTGATCCATCGAGGAAGCCATTCGCTGACGTCACAGGATTCTTAGGAAGTGTATTTTTGGATTATGTATTACTACAATTTTTTTTTTTTTGTTTCTAAAATACATTTATGGACACCATATGATACTATAGATTTTTCTAGAAGTAACTAACAAAAGTATTAGACCGTATTCTTTTTAAAAGGAAAGTAATTTGACTGTTTGTGAATAGGGAAATCCCCCATCAAGCAAGGTAACTCTAAAAGACTTTAGCCATATTGGACTGTTCATGGGAATCCAGTGACGTCAGCGAATGGCTTCCTCGATGCATCGAAATTGTCAAAAAAAAATGTGACTGATATCTCTGTTTAAAAGGGGTCGCAGAGTTCCCGATCACACAAAATCGTGCGTGAGACATGTATAAATGAAATAAAACACGCACAAAATTGCAAACCTATACGTGAAATCACGCACACAAAATACAGAAGATCGAAAAAAAAAAAGCAGGAAACGCTTGCATAGAACTGCTCACGTAAACGCAATTTTCCGAAAAGGTAAATCATCAGAAAAAATTTGGATTTCCAGCTTTCTATTTTTAGAACATTAAATTGCCTGCGTACTCGGTCTTTATATTGTGATCAATAACCTTGCAGACTGGGACTCATTTGTTTCCGAAAAATTCCTTAATTCAACTCTCCTTTGATTAAAGTCAATAAAAAGCATTTTGTCGACGTCAACGTCTTTCATCTGTAAATGTAGGCCTACATTGAATAGCTCAGAAGTATACTTTAGACGCTTCTGGGTTTCAGAATTCGGGTTCTCGTAAGCAAGCAAGGTACACTAGTTGTAGAAGCATTCAAAATCTAGAAAACAGAATTCAGTTCATGCAGAAATACTTATCCATAGTCTTACGAACAAAGTCCGTAACAAAGAAACAAATGAATAAATGCATGGCAGAAATAAGGGTCCGAGCGGGATTCGAACCCCGGAACTCCCGGACGCAAGGCCAATACCCTAACCACTGAGCCAAAGAGATATCTCCCTGACGCAGTAGCCAGGTATTGTATTTAAATCGGGAGAATGCCATGCAGGAAGGAGTGGTCTCCCGTAACACACCCCCTCTTAAAGTCATCATTTATTGATGACTCAAAGCCTTATTAGGCAGGAAGTCCGATTTTGGACAACAAATGGGATTAATGGCTCAATGGCCAATCCCGGACGAGCCCCCATCTTACGAACAAAGTCCGTAACAAAGAAACAAATGAATAAATGCATGGCAGAAATAAGGGTCCGAGCGGGATTCGAACCCCGGAACTCCCGGACGCAAGGCCAATACCCTAACCACTGAGCCAAAGAGATATCTCCCTGACGCAGTAGCCAGGTATTGTATTTAAATCGGGAGAATGCCATGCAGGAAGGAGTGGTCTCCCGTAACAATAGATAAACGGACGTGAAAAATTGATCGGTCCGAACAACGCGGACACCCATGACACAACAAAATGTTTATTTTTGCGTTGTCCGATCACAGTCATTTCATACTGTATTTTCAGCTTTTAATGGTGTAAGCTGTAAATTTCCAAAAATATCTTGATATAACAAACTTTTTTGCCGCAAATCATCAGTATGGATTGCTTTACCTTTAGTTGAAAATCATTATTGTCATTCACTCATATATGAAATCTTCCCCCTCCCCATCCCGGTAAGTGTATCCCTGAAATAAAAAGCTAGTAGGGACACAGCATATTGAATACAGCAGTCTTCAGTGAGACTTTGATGATGATTAATGTAGATAAGGCATGTGAAAACATGACCAAAAGACTACTAGTTTACTAGTTAACACTTTGCCAAACAATTCTTTAACTGTCAGTTACATTTCAAAATGTACATTTACATGGTAGATCTGTATGATTGTTCTGCATCTGAATGAAAATGAGACATTAAGTAAACAATTTAGAGTTGTGGGTATACTAGTTGTTTTTTTCTGAATTTGTACCCCCATTTTTTTTTCTATACCCCCATTTTTCAATTGTAGGGGGTACAAACCCCCAAATAAAATTTTCAGTGGAAACACTGCGGTCGAAAGTTGCAGGTACATTTTTGTGTTATCTATTGCTAGGCTAAAGGAAATTATGATCAATGAAAATCGTGGGTAATTTTGGGCAATCGAAAGGATGCATTCTTTGTGTTGATATTATATAAGGAAGATTTTTTTTTCATATTTTATCATTTATTTTGGTTATAGAATGTCAAACTCCTGTGAACCGATTTGCGACGATTGATGTTATGTATCAATATTTTCTTGTATTATATATTTGAAAACAGGTATGGGCAATAAAACAGCTATGACTATTATTAAAACGGTCTTGAACTATGCTTCCGTTTTAGTAGATAAAATTACCTTGCTTTAGTTGGAAGGGACCGGGCTTACCAAATCGAACAAAGGATCTCAAAATTGCAAGCTCAGTAGTTCTCGGGGAAATATTGTAAAAATGAAAGCTATTCTTGCTAAATAATTTTTGGAAAGATATTGCAAATATTTGCTTAGAGTTAGAGTGCTAATGACAAGCCAATGTAAACTGCTGTAGCATCACTTGGACCAAAATTTATTATTTATCCGTCTACTATGTCCGTCCGTATCAACGTTCCATCAGGGCATGACATGCACACTAAATCTAACCTTTTTTCTCGGTGGCATCTTCGACAGCAGTATGGGTTGCGTGCAGATTTGTCTAGTAAGAGACGAAATAAGGTCAGTTTTCCTGTAAAATAGTCTAACCACACTAAATTTCATGAATTAAAAAACGTAAACAAAGTCTTGCCGCGTGTGATATAAACCTTGAGCAAAATATTAAACGAAAAGTTAAATATTGTTTAAATTCAAAGAATATTAAGATTAGGTCAATACATAATTTACTGAATCTACAGCTTCATCAATCTTTAAGATACAAAATAATGTGAATACTTTTTTTCCTATCTAAAACATTTTATGAGATAATAAGAAGAAAAAAAAATCGTTAAATTTATTTGTAGATAAAAGCGTTTACATAAGATTGCACGAAGTAGTCTTATACCAATCTCCGAGCAGAGTTGTCGTTCGTTACTCTCACTATACATCTCTGCAATGGTCTAAAGACAAGAATCTTGTCAAACCGAGGAAAACATGATTTGTTACTGTTTAACTAGATTATTTGATTATTTTCCTTTATTTATCGTCGCTACCGGTTGCCCATCTGAGCGACGCCCCCAGAAGACGGTTAGTTGTTACGGGGGATAGTGCAAGGATACAGAACGAATTTAAACTACTGAGAATCCCGCCTGGTTCTTTAACGTGCTCGGTGTGTAGCACCGTCACACGGGACCTCGGTTTAACGTCTCATCCGAAAGACTATTAGTAATTTCTAGTTGTCCAGCCGGGGATTCGAACCCACAACCTGTAGGACATTGTGTTCACAAGTCCTACGCTCTACCTACTGAGCTATATCGGCTGGTTACTGTTTAACTTTTAATTATTTTCGTTTATTTATCGTCGCTACCGGTTGCCCATCTGAGCGACGCCCCCAGAAGACGGTTAGTTGTTACGGGGGATAGTGCAAGGATACAGGACGAAACTACTGAGAATTCCGCCTGGTTCTTTAACGTGCTCGGTGTGTAGCACCGTCACACGGGACCTCGGTTTAACGTCTCATCCGAAAGACTATTAGTAATTTTTAGTTGGCCAGCCGGGGATTCGAACCCACAACCTGTAGGACATTGTGTTCACAAGTCCTACGCTCTACCTACTGAGCTATATCGGCTGGTAAACTACTGTTTAACTGTTTCATGTGTAACATTATAAAGTAGACAAAGGAACGATAACTCTCGATAAACTATAGGTGCATTCAAACTGATGAATTTACCTGTATAGCATGGGACTATTTTTTCGAGTTTCTTTACTGATCAGAATCTTACGCTAATTTAAAGTAAAATGGCTGCACCCATGAATGATGACAACAGATTTCACACACAGATGGACCTTAGTTTGTAAGATTATATTGGACCTTTTCAGAAAATCCCTTTTTTTCATATTTCCTATCACTAAGTCTGATTGGTCGTATGCTATTTGAACGGCACACAAAAACATCTATATTGGTCTTTCTTTCAGCGGTGTTTGTGTCGCCATTTTTGCATTATGGTCATGTGACGAAAATATCACGTAATGACGGACTACTTTCTGAGCCAACTACAGAGGTGAATGTGAATGATCCAGGGTGCAAGAGATCGGTCTCATACATCACCCACAGTGCTTTACTGGACTGCTCATATTAGGATATAGGTCTTTCGACGGGAGCCGGGGTTGTGTGTGTGTGTGTGTGTGTGTGTGTGTGTGTGTGTGTGTGTGTGTGCCCTATTCCGACGGCAGGGGAGGGCCGGTGTAACGCAGAAAAATGACCCCCATTACAAAATGACCCCCGGGTCATTTCTCGACGTAGAGGAATGACCCATGGGTCATTTTTCGACGTAGAAAAATGACCCGGGTCATTATTCTACGTCGAGAAATGACCCGGGGGTCATTTTGTAATGGGGGTCATTTTTCTGCATTACATCGGCTTTCTTGATTAAAATGTACAAGGCAGAATGGCTTGCACAAATCAAAACCTTTATAATCTTATTGGATAAATTGGGTAAATTTAGAATGCAGTTGATCCACAAGTAATGTATTATAGATCGATCTAGTCTCAATAATGAGACGCTCTGGACATTGATCTTTTTCATATTTGGACATTTACTGTACACCATACAGAAGCGACCAGCATTATCTCCCGCTAGGTGGCATTCTATAAATACTCATCTATCTGATATGGGCATCCTGGGTACAGAACCGAACCACTTTCCTACGCGACAACCGTTACTTTGAATTTAAAACAAAAAAAGGTTTACCCAATAAAACGCTACCTCATGCAATTCACTCACCCATGATCACCAGTTTAGATAAATCTGTTGCTAAAGCAGGTCTCATTTATCCTCAAACGTATTGATACGTAAAAGCTATTTTCAACATTGCTACTTCATAGAGCGTAATCAAGGGTAACAACCTACGTCACAGGAAGTGATATCGGACCTGCGCATTTTCGTAACTTATATTGAAAAGTAAGTACGATATGAAGATAGAATGAGGCTAGCTTGGGTAGATACAAACGGACTACATAGACTCTCATGTATTTATCAAAGACATTAGATGAATACATTTAATATTTTGATGTTTTAGACAGGAAACAGATGTCTATATGCACAAACACTTTGACCAAATATCAAAAAGTGATTGGGTTTAATAGTTGGTCGAAGTCTATTCTATTATTATAAGAAGTTAACAAAAGCTTTGACAAAAAACAAAGTCCCTAGGCATTGTATGCTTTGATGGTCAAAAGACTTTTTTCAGATCATTTAAAGGAACGATTACAAAAAATAACACAGTCTTACCAAACACGCACATTGACTTTATAACAAGGGTCCGATATCACTACCTGTGACGTCACACTGACGTAGGTTGTGAGGGGTGGTAATATTACAGTCAGCCCGCTTTCGGGGCTAGTAGTGATGCGTCATATAAGAAGGTCGAATCTTCGAAGAATATGACATGCGCAGACAACGAGGCGACCAGTCAAAAAGTAACATCACCATTGGGGACAGTTATTTGCACTAATTATAGATTTATCTATTCATTTGAGATAAAATATTAGTAGACCGATCTATACTTGATACATCTTGAATCTTCTCACATTTCGGCTATCAAAACACAGAAAAAATATACTTATAAACCGTATAAGACAGCGGTTCGATAACTTAGAGCATTGAAGTTTACTGCTAAACATATTCATTTTACAGCGATTGAGAAACACAATTAAGTTCTAACAAACAAAATTAACATATAGATCTACAAATCCCTCTCGATTCTGCTTCTGGGAACTACACCAATAGGTGGGCCAATGCAAAATCCCAAAGTTGACACCCTTTCCCGGGTATTGAACTCGGGATCTTATGGTTATGAGGCAGACACTCTACCTAACAGCCACGGACACCAATCATCTTCACAGAAACTTATACTAATACAGAACAATGTTTATAAACACTTTGCTATAAGGTAACATGGGACGCCTTTAGAAGCTGCCTCAGGTTAATTAATGGAATATAGAAATGAGCTATTTCAGATGGATAGGGCATCGGGGTATGACAGTTTCATTGTAGATGAGTGCCAGATTTTAGATAATCCTGATAATCCTGATGTGGATAACATAAAGGCGTGCACTTTGAAAATGTAGGTGACTACATGACCGTCACAAACTCGCATCATGGACATCTTCAGGGGGCCTGTAGATCTGTAAATCCATCTAGAGTAAGACTAGATCTATATAAGTTTGTAATTTTAGATGTCCTCAGCTAAGTTTGAATTCGAACTATGATTCATTTACATGATTCATATCTTTCTATGGATATACTGATTTCCTTCTAGCAGAAATAAATTCATTTGCACAGCTTGAAAATGTACATCAGTATGCTTTATGCATGGCGATCTCCTACAAATAATGCCAACGCACCGTCGTTTAATTAACCCAGTTCTGTGGAGGTGTATGAATAATTAAGAAGCACTTGTGTCTGTAAAGTATCTTCCAGAGTATATGAAAATGAATCGAGTCAGTCGTTCTAATTCTGTACCGGCTTGTGACAAAGAGCGTCATGTTATTACAACAACAGAAATGGACTATCTTGAGGACGAACTTTATGATTGTATCTGTAAAAACAGATATGAACGAATTCAAGATTACATAACAATTGGGCTATGTCCAGATCATGCGTTCAGGAGCACGGAACGTCCAGAAAGACTTGGTAAAACACTGCTAGAGCTTGCGGTATTGGAAGGTGCGACAGACGTTGTTCAAATGTTGATAAAAAATAAGTGTGACGTCAATTTAACATTTATAGTGAATGTTAACAATTTTGCTTATGAGTTGCAGGAATACCAGAAAAAGGATAAGTTAAAGCTGTCGTGTATGTATAGATGCATTGTTCACGGTAACTTGACTATGATGAAATGTTTGGTGAACGGTGGTTTCGATGTAAATATTTACGACGATAGAGGATGTAATTGTGTCTGGCACGCGGTAGATTTAAACAACTATGATATGCTCAAAATTGTGGCGAATGCTAAAGGTGCTAACGTGAATGCAGCAGATAATATGAAACTTCGTCCTCTGCATATTGCTGCAATGAAGGGAAACGTAAAAATGACATCTTTGCTTATACAACGTGGCGCCGACATCGACGCTGTGCAGTTACGTGGTTCGACAGCTTTAGTTTTAGCATGCCGTGCCGGAAACTTCGAAACTGTTAGAATTTTATTGTTAAATGGAGCCGACCCAAACCATGTCGGAAACAACGGGCATAATGTGATATCGACATCTCTACAGTACACGACAGATGTGCGTATACCGGAAATGCTTATTAACTGTGGAGCACATGTCGACCTTGAACTTATTGAAATATGTAGGAAAGAAGGCAAAAAATTCATTTTATTGAAAGAACATCCTGAGTTCTTGTACACTTTGAAAGAGTTTTCGGCTTCGCCCAGGTCATTAAAAACTCTATGTTGTCTTACGATTCGCCGACAACTGGTCAGAAAGTCAGTTACACAAATGCATTTAATAAAAAAGGTAGAAAAATTGCCCCTACCAAGAATGATAAAGGATTACTTACTCTTTGGGTACATTTGAGGTTTATTTCAACTGTTTATTTTTAACGCTTTTTGTATTGTTTGTTGAGAGTGCCTACATGCAATAACACGTTCATTTCGAAAATCAAGGTTGGAGAGGAAGGAGATACTTTCAGTTTCTTAAATTTCAAGACTGGTAGATCTAATCATACAGACATTGTACTGGTAATTCATTAACTGATAGCAAGGGCGTATATCTTTAATACTTGAACAGAAGCGCAAATAATGCATGTCATATTTCAACGAACAATCATGTGTGTGGTGGGGGGTTGGAGGGGGGGGGGGGGGGCTGGGGAGAGGGACAGAGAGGGAGAGTTGTATGTTTAACATTGATCTTACAGATCTTTTTTTTTTTTCTCAAACGATTTTAGGCGAAATAGTTGTCATGTGCTGGACACGTGTATTATTGTCGTTATGAAACATGTTATATATTATTATATGGATAAACTCTTTCAACTTCACATGAAAGATTTCACTTTCATTTGTTTGTCGAGTATAAATCACACTCGTACTGCACAGCAGTGTCTGCAGTCTTCTCTCGGATCTAATTAGTGCTCTTTTTCCTGGCTGAGTTATCCAACCGAAAAGCCGTGGAAAAAGTCATATGTGTCGTTTTACCTTTTAACCCACTACCACACAATCCCTACTTTTGACGCCCCTGAAAAAGAAACCTTTAGAAAACATTGTTGGAAAAGGAGAAAATGCTGGTAACCAGCATTTTCTCCTTTTCCCACAATGTTTTCTACTCTTCACAAAACAAATTTCAAATTTTCAGTCACTTTTATTTTGTCGTCTGCAAATGCTTTGGATTTGGACAAGTCTAAAATATTGTCATTTGGTAATGAGTTAAAAAGACAATATAAAAAAAAAACGGTTTTGGTAAAGAGTGAAATGCTCAATGGTGGCACCAACATTTCTTCATTTTGTCATAAATGGTCTACCCTTTCTAAAAGACATATTCGATTGTTTGAACCAGATTTAACCCTTGAACTCGGCTGCTAAACGGAACTCACTGACCTTTTTCAGATAGTGTAAATCAAGGTCAGACTGTACAGAATGTGCAGTCCGATCTTGGATCCACAATCTCTAATAAAAAGATATTTCCTTCAAAGGTTGAGTTTGAAAGAGCATCATAAGGAATTTTAATACAGACTCGAAAGCTTCACTTAAACATGTCCTAAATAATCCACGGTTTTCATGACGCTGACACTGAAGCCTTTTAAAAGGACTGTGGGAAAAGGAGGAAATGCTGGTAGCCAACATTTTCTCCTTTTCTGACAATTTTTTCTATCTTTCCAAAAACAATTTTCAGTTTTTGAGTCCCGCTTATTTTGTCGTCTGCAAGTGCTTTCAGTTCGGATAAGTCTAAAATTTTGTCGTTTGGTAAAGAGTTTACTTATTTGCTTACCTAGTAGGATATGGGTTAAATGCATGTTGTCTGCAAAAGTTTTTTTTTTCAGAATGGACGAATCCAATATGTTGTAACACGTTAGGGTAAAGAGTTACACGTCTAAATATACAAGTTATGCTATGACAAAAGCGGAAGCATTATACCAAAGTAATAATTACTTAAAACCTGGATCTCTTTAGGCGTTCTCGATTTTTACCCATTTTACGTCAAGCCTCCTCGGGCGTATATATGCGCCGCTCTGTGAAGCTCTTGTTTTACAATCATTGTATGGGTCCTGCATGTTCTGTAAATTGGGAATATAGCGCGTCTGCAAAAAGTATCTATCCAGGTCAGCTTGGGCAGGCTAACATGGGTCGCATCTCTTCGTTATCGGTAAGTTTTCTGCATGTCAAAGGACTGGTTTACTTTATGACTCAGTCTGTTGTTAGAGTAAATGGATTTTATTGACCAGTAATCAAATGATGACTTACTTGATACACAGATGCATTAAACCTCTTTACCACGCGACAAAATTTTAGACTGGTTCAAATTGAAAGCATTTGCAGATGACAAAATAAAGGTGACTGAAAAATTGAAATTTGTTCCGGGAAGGGTAGAAAACACTGTGGGAAATGGAGAAAATGCTGGTTACCAGCATTTTCTCCTTTTCCCACAGTGTTTTCAAAAGGAATCTTTCTCAGGGGCGTCAAAAGTAGGGATTGTGTGGTAATGAGTTAAACCTCTTTCCAAGGGAATGGCTAATATATGTACACCTAGCCAATGTTGTTATTGTTGTTGTTTATGACATACAGGTTGCCAAAATAAAGATCTGATTATATTGTTCCAAAATATTTTTTTATTTTCCTAACTGCTTTAACAGACTGCATTGCTTTGTTCCGACTAGACATTCTTTTAAATCATTATCTCATGCCAGATTGCATTCTATAAATGCACACCGGTCTAATTTGGTCATTCAGGGCGTTGTCTGTGCATGTCATAATCTTCGAAGATTCGACCTGTCTGCTATGACGTATTACCCATCCCACTCTCTTGCACTCCGGATCATTACTTTCACCTCTGTAGTGGGCTCAGAAAGTAGTCCGTCATTACGTCATATTTTTGTCACATGACCATACCTCAAAATGGCTACACAAACGCCGGTAAAAGAAAGAGCAATATCGATAGTTTCGTGTGCTGTTCAAACAGCATGGGACCAATCAGACTTAGTGATAGGAAATGAACAAAAGAGGGATTTTCTGAAAAGCCTAAATATCTTTAAAGGACGATAACTTGATTTTTAATCGTACAAACTTAGATCCAGCGGTGTGTCAAATCAGTGGTCATCATTCAAGGGCGCAGCCATTTTTGTTAAAATCGGCGTAAGATTCTGAAAAGTGAAGAGGCTGGAAAAAAATAGTTCCATTTTATACAGGTAAATTCATCAGTTTGAACGCACCCATAATGTATCCAGAATCATATTTCCTTTGTCTCACTTACAATTTTACACATGAAACAGCTAAACAGTAACAAAACATATTTTCCTCGGTTTGACAAGATTCTTGTCATTTAGCCCATCGCAGAGATGTATGTGAGGTAACGAACGACAACTCTGCTCGGAGATTGTACCCATCCCCGTATACATGGGAATAGTAGGGCTTATGTAGAAGCTGTAAACCTATTACCTAAGCATGCAGGGGCAGTTTTAATAAATGGTTGGTACATATGTAACATGCTAGCCGTTCATAGCTGAATGAATCGCAACAGGCAGCGTTTTATTGATAAAATTATGTTTGTTTCATTTGAAATTCAAAGTAACGATTGTTGTTTTGAAAAATTACCCCGGTTCTGTACACAGAATGCCCAAATTAGATAGATATGTATTTGTAGAATGCCATCTAGCGGGAGATAATGGAATTCTGGGTACAGAACCGGACTACTTTTCTACGCGACAACCTTTACTTTGAATTTCTAACTAAACTAAACGTCTACTTAATAAAACGCTACCTGATGCGATTCATTCAGCTATAATCAGCTAGCATGTAACCTATGCACCAACCATCTATTAAAACAGCCCCTACAGGCTTGGGTAATAACTTCAGTGTAAGCCCTACTTTTCCCTGGCATGATGGGATCGATGATGCATCGTCAAAGCAGACAGGTCGAATCTTCGAAGAATATTGGTATTGTTATGGGGATAGTGCAGATACAGACGAAACCCAACGCCTGCTTCTTTTACGTGCTCGGTGTATAGCACCGTAACACGGGACCTCGGTTTATCAAATAAACGTCTCATCCGAAAGACTATTAGAAGATTTAGATGGCCAGCCTTCGGCATCAAATCCAGACCCTCAAATGACTCGAAACATCATATCACGAATCCTACGCTCTAACTATTGAGCTATGCCGGCTGGTCATCAGCATTTTCTTTCTCTCCCAGAGACTTTATATAGCCTTCTTCATCTGAGCCTGATTGAAACAACATCTTTTGGTATAGGGCTAATTCCCTTTGTTTATTTGAGCAGCCAAATAAAAAAAAAACAAATAGACAGTTCATTTCCAGGTTCCGGCAAAACGGACGGGGTAGATCAAAGATGGTAGATCAAAGATGTAATATTTACCCTTTGCTTCGAATAAGGAGGGGACTAAAATTCATAGACCTTCGTCATTGACTCGCGCGGACCGCGGAGGGATTCTTAAATCGTTTAACATCACGCTCAAATATACACGTATGTCCAGTTTGCATATGGCAAGTCAGTCTGGGTTTTGTAAGAGTTTGGTCCGGGTAATAAGTTCAGTGAAATAAACACATCACTATGCAATTAAAGTAACTCTGTTATTTCATAGTCATGCTATCTTTAGTCTATTTACATATTTGACTATTTGACTTAGCGTTATTATCAGTCCGCCTTGTTTTGTGACCCCGCAGTCATCTCGTTTTTTATACATAGCCAGATCACAGGCACTTGTTAATTATTTTTAACAAGGTTCGCTCTCTATGGTTCTTAATTCATCTTTTTTCTAGCAAAAGATTGATTAATTATTGATGTTTACACCACTTACAACATTAATTTAGGCTCATGATAGGAACCGCCGACCTTCAAATGTGTGTCCAGGATTTTACCAGAACAGGGCACTGGCAATGAACTGTCTTGTAGAAGGACATTTTGTCATAAAAACAAGACTTCCAGTGAGGAATCAGACGGGACCTTCAAGTTTTGAATCCTGACCTTCATCAATGAGCCACGTGCGACAACTGCCGAGGTTTTTGAAAAGGGTGTCTGAAAATATGAATAATCAGTATGAAACCCGACTATATACATAGATTTACGCTTTAAAATATGTTGCCAAAGGTAGAGGTTATTAGTAACAAGCAGCAAAACAAAAAAAAAGTAGTCCGCGGGGACATGCACATGTAGTTATGAGTAAATCACTTAACTACAGCTTATCAAGATGTCAAGATGTTGGTTTATTATTTATGCCATTTTTATACGCCCGAAGGATCCTATTATGTAATGGCACCTGTGGGCCGTCCGTCCAGTAGCAATTTCTTGTGCTCGCAACTCCTCTTACATTTTTTGTAGTTCTGAATAAGTTCAAACTTTCCGAAGTTAATCTCTATGATGTGTAGTTGTGCGTGTGACTTAAAACTTAAATATCTGCAAGTGTTTTAGATTTTCAACGTATCGAATCCGTTTCACTGACAAGCCCTTTCGTACACCCGAAAATGTGTCGCTTTTTGAAGCTCTTGTTTGATTTAGCAGAGGAAAACAAGTGTGGCGGTTGAAGAATACAATGAAGACGCCTGCTGTCCTTTTTCATCCATCATGTATCAGTATTTTAGTTAAACCTTTACCAGACGAGAAAAGTTTAGGCTTGTCCAAATTCAAAACATTTGCAGACGACAAATAAACACGACTCCAAAATTAAAACTTTGATTCAGAAGTGTAGAAAACATTGTGGGAAGAGGAGAAAATGCTGATTACCAGCTTTTTCTCCTTTTCCCGTAATGTTTTCAGAAGACTTATTCCTCTGGGTCGTAAAAACCAGGGATAGTTTTGTAATGGGCTTAACCTTAAGATGGTTATTTTCTCAAGATTATGAAACAAGTTCTGAAACGCGTACCCGAAGCTGGCAAAATTATACTCTATTTAAATTAAATAGGGTCAACGTAGTGGACCCGTAATAGAAAACAGCTATTTCCACAATATTATTACCCTACAAAATTTGCTGTGATTAAAAAGTAATATTATTGTACTACTTTAACCAAGCCACTTTTTTCCTTTTTGTCCTTCTTGGAATTATCATTTATAAATCTAAAACCACTATATTCTCATTACAAAGAGATATGATAATTACCTCCCTTTTCTGGATACTAACAAAAGTATCAACAAATGATTTGAAGACAGAGATCAAAGTAATTTCTGGTCAGTTAAAAAAGTGCAAAAGTATTATATCTGTATAGATCTGTCTTTATCAACTGTCAAGAACTTTTATGCCATGTTGCTCTAGAAGTATTACGGGTCCACTACCTTAACCCTGTCCCAAACGACAAACTTTTGGACTAGACCAAATTGAAAGCATTTGCAGACGACAATTCAACTCTTGCTGAGAAGATAATTTCTGTCTATGATAGGGTAGAAAACATTGTGGGAAAAGGAGAAAATGCTGGTTACCAGCATTTTCTCCTTTTCCCACAATGTTTTCAAAAGGCTACTTTTCCAGACCCGTAAAAACCAGGGATTCTTTGGGAAAGGGTTAAATAACAACGTGCGTAAACGTCTATCCTCGTTGACAGCAGAGGAAACGATCCGCGGAAACGCAGACAGATTCTTAACTTATACGTAAGTTCGAGTTAACAAGCGGACTGTATATATCCAAGACCAAAATGAACGTTTTGTTAGTCTGATATTTATCTATACAATAAATAAAAAGCCCTGATTCACCCATAGCGCAGAAGGAGTTCAAATCATTCTTGATTAATTTTGCTCTTTGAAAGCATTCACCGGGGACTTGTTTGAAGAACACTCTCTGTCTTATTCTCAAGAACTTTCTAAATATGAAAGTAGCATAGCTTGTGATTGGCTAAATCAAATGTAAAATTATCCCAATAGAAACTGCGATATTCTCTAAATACAGAATTACACATTGAACGAAAGTAAGAATGGTTGGTGAATATGGACCGCATACATCAGCCTTGCTCGGACAAAATGGGTCTACATGCTCCCCCGTGATCCATGGTGCCAAGCAAGCCACCCCATACTTCTAGATCTATAATATTCATTTTTTTAAAACAATCAACTTAACATGAGGTAGACTGGTCATTAGGCATACTGAAAAATGTCCAGTAGCGAAAAGTTTCGGCTCAGGTCAGCCTGCGCGGTTTGTGCAGGCTGACCTGAGGCTGACCTGTGCCGATACTCCATGCAGATGCATTCAGCTCCCGTTTTACAGAACAATGTTTATCTATGTTGCCCTATATTATAATTGTTATCAAAATTGCTTATTATCAGTCACAAACGTGCATAAGTCTGAATTATCTTAACCTTGTGGCCGATAAACGCGATTTAATACACTTATGCAGACAGCACAAATCAAGATCAGACTGTAGAGAACACACAGGCTGATCACGGTTCTATACTGTCTGACAAAGTAAGTTATTTTCAGACAAAGAGAACAATTGAAATCGAAGTACTTTTATATTAGTATCATTGACTGGAAATTCTCATAAAGCCCCTAAGATTTTACTGCCCAATATCGAAATTTAATGACTTTGATACAGAAGGGGCTTTCGAAAACACTGTGGGAAAAGGAGACAATGCTGTTAACCAGCATTTCTCCTTTTCCCACTCTGTTTTCTACTCTGTCAAAGGCAGAAATCAGCTTTTGAGACGCCTTTCATATGTCACCCACGTATGGTTTCAATTTGGTCCAGTCCAAAAAACTTTGTCGTTTTGAAAATAATTAAAATGCCTTTCACAACTCATAAGTCCCCTTGCGATCTGTAAAGATCAAGATCAGAATGCTCAGAACATGGTGTCTGATCCTTGATCTACATTGTGGACCTTGGTGAGATGTTCCGGATAAAAAGGAACCATTTAGGTTTCTGACCGTCTGGATAACGCGATAAAATAGGTTTAACCCATTACCACACAATCCCTACTGTTGACGCCCCTGAAAAAGAACCCTTTAGAAAACACTGTGGGCAATGGAGAAAATGCTGGTACCCATCATTTTCTCCTTTTCTCACAATGTTTTCTACCCTTCACAAAACAAAGTTCAAAGTTTCAGTCACTTTTATTTTGTCATCTGCAAATGCTTTCAATTTGGACCAGTCTAAAATATTGTCGTTTGGTAATAATTTAAGACAACTTCTTGACTAATTTTGTGTTAGGTTTTTTTAGCGCTCTAAGAGTTGACCCTTTGGCTGCCATGTGCAACTCGCTGACCTTTTGCGGACAGTATAGATCAAGATCAGACTGCACAGAACGTGCAGTCTGATCTTTGATCTACACTGTCCGATAAGGAGATAATATTCCCTAAAACATAACTTTGAAACATCAATATTTGGGTTATTAATATCGAACTGAAAGTTTAATTTTAGTTATTTAACATAAGGGTTAATCTACTCGTAGCTATACCAGTTTAATTCTGAGGCTGTACAGCACGACTCCTTGCCCTCTTGGATAAAGTGTAGATCGAGATCAGACTGCACACATGAAACAGTCAGATCTTGAGTCTATGTTGTGCGATACAGAGATCATTCTGGGAGAAAAACTATATATGAAATCGTTGATTGGATTTTAGTATTATTAACAGGAATTTTATGGATAAAGAGTTGATTTTCAACACCTTTTTAACATATAAATTCGTGTTTAACGACTATATGGCTGCAAAAATACATTTCAAATCGTGGGAAAGGGAGAAAATGCTGTTAACTAGCATTTTCTATTTTTCTGCAATGTTTTATACCTGTTCAAAGGGAAAACACGTAAATATAGAGTTACATTAGATAATAATAATAGTAATAATAATAATAATAATAATAATAATAATAACTTTATTTAGAGAAGGTAACATGTTAAGACATACATGTATATGTACAAATCTTATTTTCAACATGGCCTTCTTTAAAACAACTACAATAACACACACTCTCTCTCTCTCTCTCTCTCTCTCTCTCTTCTCTCTCTCTCTTTTCTCTCTCTCTCTCTCTCACATACACCCACACACCCACCCACACCCACACACACACCCACACACATGTATATCACTTTACATCCAGAGCACACAGCCATAAATTTGCAATATAATTCATACAACAATATAACATCATTTCAAAGACATACACAGACAATATAATATTAGTTGTAAATGAACAATGTATATTCGTTTGATATAAAATATAACAGTAGAAGAGTGTAGGCATTTAATTAGGAGTCTAATGACATAAGAGAGCTTTTTAGTTTTTGTTTAAAACAACCTATATTACTATAAGTTCTTATCTCTATGCGGATCGAATTCCAATATTGCATCCCAATATAGGAAAAGGTGCGCTTTCTAAAATCTGTTCTAGGTATGCTTTGGCTTGTAACATCATTATTTAACAGTATCATTTAGTTGTCGTCTGCAAATGTTTTCATTTGCGACAAGTGTACAATATTTAATTGGTAACATTTAGAGTTTACTCTATCGTACTAGAATACGCCTACGATATACCGGTATGTGCATGTAGGTTTACAGCGTCCATCAAGGTCACACAGTACAGACCGATAATGTCTGTTCACCGTCCGCAGCTATATGCGACGGAAAAAAAGAAGTTAGCTATAGGCTTGGAATTGTATTTATTGTTATAAACAATGTGATGAGTGACTATTAAAACGAACAAAACAACTGAGCAATGCTTTGGCAAAAGCAGGGGGGGGGGGGGGGGGGGGGGGTGGTATCGCTTTACCAAACGACAAAATTTTAGACTGGTCCAAATTGAAAGCATTTGCAGACAACAATTTAAATGTGACTAAAGTATTGAATTTTGTTTTAGGAAGGGAAGAAAACATTGTGGGAAATGGAGAAAATGCTGGTTACCAGCATTTTCTCCTTTTCCCACAATGTTTTCCAAAAGGCTTCTTTCACAGGGGTGTTAAAAGTCGGGATTGTGTGGTGACGGGTTAATGCACCTCCACAACTTTCTGCACAATATTATATTGTTATGACGGATCAATAACTCCCAGCTTCTCTAACAATCGACTGAAGCATGAGATAGACTGGTCCTGTGATAGGCAGAAAACGGACTAACAGCGAAAACTTTCAGGCCAGGTAAGCCTGTACGGACTGCGCAAGCTTACTCGAGTCGATACTTTATCCCATTACCACACAATCCCAACTTTTCGACAACTCTAGGAAAGAAGCCTGTTGAAAATATCGAGGGAAAAGGAGAAAATGCTGGTAACTAGCATTTTCTCCTTTTCCCGCAATGTTTTCTACCCTTCCAAAATCAGCATTCAATTTTTGACGTCTGCAAATGCTTTCAATTTGGACTGGTCCATGATTTTGTCGTTTGGTAAAGAGTTAAGCAAATGTCCCCTTATCGCAAAGCACGGCTCAGTTATTTTCAGAGTGAAAATTGAAATTGAAGAAAATGTCTCAAGATACAGAAATGTTTCAATCCGTGGACAAAGACAACAAAGAAGGAGTCATTTCCTTTGACGACGTTCTGGATACTATAGGCGGTTTTAAGTTTTATCAAAAGTGGTTGTTTGTGCTGGTGTCCGTCCCAAATTTAATAACCGGACTGTTTTTGTTGAATCCTGCTTTCTTGCTTGCCACACCGGACCACAGGTAAACTTTTGCTAGTTATATTTAACCCTTTAACCCTTTTCCACACTGTTTCTCTGTAGGAGGAACTCTTTTGAAAACATTGAGGGAAAAGGAGAAAATGCTGGTAACCAGCATTTTCTCCTTTTCCCTCAATGTTTTCTATTCTTTCAGCGACAAATACCATCATTTAGTATAGAAAGATGACCACAGTATAGACCCGGTGGTCGGCGAATGCTTTCAATTCGGACGCGAATAGCACTTTGTCGTTTGGTAAAAACTTTGCTTTCTTTAGCTTTAACCGTAGGCAAGTTTACACATCGACTGTGAAATAGTTCTTGAAAGATTTGTTAAGATTAATACAAATAATCATTTCTTATCTCCTGTAGACGTGATTATTTCAAATGTTGAACCTGCGCGAGATTCAAACACAGACCTTTGATGCAGTATGAAAGTTACTACATGTAGTATTAAAGATAAATTAATAACGCTCTTATGTCCATTAAATTGAGTTTGTTTGTTTTTTTTCGCTCTGCGGTCATAGATCTGAAAGTATCGCATTAAAAAAAAACCCTTGAACGAAAGCATCATCGTCCTTTTTGTCAGCTGCTCCACGGTATAAATTCCTTTTTAGTTAATAAAAATATGGAAGATCAAAATGACACTAAATGACTGATATAATTATGAATTCGCGCTAGGCCAACTCAAAGAGCAAGTATATGGTTTACAACACACGAAAAGGAGCATTCGGACATTTACGTAAAGGCTAATCCAAGACGGCACTTTACAACTAAATTGGGTTTTTTGCTACAATAGACTTGCGCAAAGTAGAAAATTGCATAAAAAACGAAAAATGTCGTTTCGGACTAGCGTAAACGGATTGCGCAGGCTCTAACCAGGTCAGGCAGTCCGCCCAGGCTGACCGGGGCCGAAACTTTAACCAGGCCAGGCAGTCCGCGCAGGCTGACCGGGGCCGAAACTTTCCGCTATCGGTAAATTTCCTATTTGTACACGGACTAGTCTACCTAATGATTAAGTCGCTTTTTAAAAGAAGGGGCTATTGGGGATTCATAAGTTGCTTGCCTGATACCACAGATCACGAAGATGCATTGAGCCCCCCCCCCCCCCCCCCGCTCTTTTGTCAGTGCATGGCTCATTTGCAAAATGTATCGCAGACTTCTTAGGTTGACAAGGGTCGTAACTTTACGCCTTCATAAACTTTCTGCATGCTCAAGAGCCTATCTGGCTTGCAACACACGAAAAGGGACATTCGGACATCTGCGTAAAGTGTCGTCTCGGATCAGCCTGCGCAGTCCGCGCAGGCTAATCCGAGACGGCACTTTCCGTTTTAATGCCATTTTCTGTTTTGCGCATGTCTACTGTAGCACAAAATCTAATGTAGTCGTAAAGTGCCGTCTCGGATTAGCCTGCGCGGACTGCGCAGGCTGATCCGAGACGACACTTTACGCAGATGTCCGAATGTCCCTTTTCGCGTGTTGCACACCAATTATGGCTTGCAATACGTAAAAAGGGGCATATGATCAGGTGGCAGGGGACTTAGAAACTTATTCACAGATGTGGTGAACCATGTCGCTCCGAGCCATTTACATTACATTTGGAGCGCGATATGCGAAAAGGGTCATTCGGACAAATTTTAAACACCGATAAAAAAGTACGGGAAAGTTAAGGCTTTTGCTGTCAAGATGTAAAAATCTTCAAGCCTCGCTCCTACGTGCTTTTACGGCAGTTTTTGGTGGTAAGATTAGAACTAAACGGCGAGACAACGGAATAGAATGCAGTCTTTATACTCTGTGGATGAAAAAATACAATGCATTTAGCACAGAGGCTTTGGGCGAATAATAGAAGAGAAGGGGAGGGAATATGTCTGTACCCCAATAGAATTACTTGTGAAAAAGATTTTGTTGTATGTTTTATTTCATAAAACCTCCCTTAACCCATTACCATACAATCCCTACTTTTGACGCCCCTGAGAAAGAAGCCTTTTGAAAACACTGTGGGAAAAGGAGAAAATGCTGGTAACCAGCATTTTCTCCTTTTCCTACAGTGTTTTCTACCCTTCCCAGAACAAATTTAAATTTTTCAGTCACCTTTATTTTGTCGCCTGCAAATGCTTTCAATTTCGACCAGTCTAAAAAATTTTCGTGTGGTAAAGAGTTAAGCAGTATATTTAAACCTTTGACTTTGTGATAAGATACTAGTGTATGATAGTTTTTGGGGCTCCACATTTGATTAATGTGGCGCCGCATGAGAGGTAACACTATATCTTCATTCGCTTTTGCAAAGTACCTATGGAGGCAGCCATATTGATTACCCGGCCTTCAGTAATTTCGTGATAAGATCATTTCGTACCTAGGCCATTTCGTACAATTTTGGTAATTTCGTACTCACAATGATCACTTTGTACTAAGATTTTTCATTTCATACCCAGTTTTTAATATAGATTTGGTAATGTAGAACATTGTTTCACTACTATTTTCCAGTGATGTTTGTCCAATGATGCTTTTGTGCATAGTTCCATTTGAACTTATGTTAAATTTTGCCGATGAATGACTAGGATTGTATCTTACTTCTTTTTCAAGTTTTAATTCTAGGGATCGGTTAGGGCTTCTCAGTTATTTTTCACCTATTTCTGCATAAATTTACATTGGACAATTTTAAATGCTGTAATGTGCTTTATTTCAGAAACAACTGATTAGCGGCGCCATTGATGTTACGCATCAAAGTTTTCTTGTTTCAGTAGTTATGAACGCGTGAAGCCGACGAAACCAACCACAATTCCTGCAGGGATTTACGGAATGCCGTTAGGGCTATCGCCTGTGAATATGTTGATTTAAACGCGATGCTAGATAGTACGATGTGATAAAGCGATAGTACGATGACGATAATGATACCACGATATTATATCGCATTGTCATCATCGCACTATCGCGCTATAACCATCGTAGTATCGTGGTTTCGTGTTATCACCATCGTACTATCGAGCATAGTGTTTAAAATCAACATATTCATAAACGATGGCCCTAATGTTTTCCATATATAGGAATTTGCACTACTTTGCCATTTAGCAATTTCGTTGCTAAGACATATTGATGGAAAATAGCATGATTTTCATGTTCAATAAGAACAAAAACTACCGAATACGTTATTTGATTCAAGACATTGTGGAAATATTTCTATTTGCTCCATGTATGAACTGTTTAATTCTATCATCGATGTACATGTCATAGAGCTATATTTTTGTGAATTTACACATTTCAAACAGAACTGTATCTGTAACATGGACCCATGAACGGTACATAAGTTGAAGGTGATAATGCAGGATACTGATTTGTCTGTCGTTCGTTTTATATGATAAATGTAACTGTACAGTCGTTTTCATGTATTATCAATTTATCAGTCTCGTTGACTATAATGATTATGACACTAGGCAAAACTCTTGTCATATAATATTTATTTTAGTCAACTCATTTGATAAGAGTGATAATACATAAACGCTCATGTACGAAATTCACAGAAAGTAGTTTATTAAGAAGTTTTATTTATCATACTAATTTATATGACAATTTTGATAAAAGGCATAGAACCCCTACCATACCTATTTAAACATGTTTATTATATACCTAGCAGTGAAATCCTGGAATTTCCCAGTGTAATAAATTTTGATATCATCACTAGTGACGTTATCAACTTTCACTTTCACTTCCTGACGTAATTTGGGAACCATTTTTTTTTTCGACGACATTTTTTTCGACTTTCAATCGCAAAATTACAAATAATGATGTTAATAAGGTATATAATAAATAGAATAATCAACTAGTTATTTTTATATGAAAAATATCTCACTCGGACGCGTCGTAAGGCTTTAAAAAAACTCGTGCTGCGCACTCGTTTTTTCAACGCTTAACAACGCATCCTCGTGAGATATTTTTCATATCAAAAACAACCAGTTGATTATCCTCTATCTACCTAATGATTCAGTTGTTGTCTACTTGCAAAGTTAAAGACTGTACAAGACGTCATTGATAAGGAACCCTTCTCATTCTTTCAGCCATTCATTATTTAGATCATGGTGTACCGCGAAAGTTTTTTACGTCTTGTATATTAACCCTTTACAACACAATCCCGATTTGTCAAAAAAAGTGGAGAAAAGCCCTTTGAAAACAATTCAGGAAAAACAGGAAAAAGAGAAAATGTTGGTTACCATTTTCTCTATTTCCAACATTGTTTTAGCCCTTTTAGAATATGGTTTCATCAATTGAGACACATTTAACGTTATGGTCTGGAAGAGCTTTGAATTTGGAGAGTGTAAAATTTATTGTTTTGTAAAGAGTTAAACAGACAACTATTACATCTTGTGCTTTTGGTTAGTTATATAATCCAATAAATTTTTGAGAAAAAGATCCCCTTACCGGATAGTGTAGATCCAATATCAGACTGTACAATCTGGGTCCGTATTCACTATCCGTTCTTAAAGAACATTCTTAGGCTTATTCTTCAGAATTTTGTCGATGTGAAAGTAACAGAACTTCTGATTGGCTAAACCAATTGGTTTAGCCAATCAGAAGTTCTGTTACTTTCACAGCCAGAAAATCTTGGAGAATAAGACCAAGAATATTCCTAAGAATGGTTGGTGAATACGTACCCTGATCGTCCACCCAGACATCTTTTGAAAACCCTCCATGAAAATCGACGGAACTTCATACATGTACTCGTATTCCTTATGTTACTGCGCTGATAAAGATGAGTTTTGTTTCATCTGAAGCCGTGTTATCTCTTTAACTACCGGAAAAAACGTTTTGAAACTTCAATGATTAATTTTGTTTATCAGACGCCACAGACAATCATAATTTGTTTCTATCTAATTAAATACTTTGTTATGGAAAAAAAAGGATAAATTCATCAATGACTTAAAGGCCACGTGTAGAGGAAACCACAATGCCTCTTATATGCTTCTTTTAAAAAAAGGTCTTTTTAGGCGGGAAATATCATTTCAACAGTAAAACCTGTTTTAAACTGAGAGTTAACGAACACAATTTTTTCATGAAATTTCTTATTTTGAGAAGTTAACAGTCAAGAGCATTTGGTAAAGTCAATAGATTAAACTGGATCTGGATTAGACCGGATTAGACTAAATACCTGAAATGAATTGATAGAACTGGAACGAAATTAAAATCGAATTAGATAATTTTTCGGCAGTTTTGTGTAAACCAACCAAGTTTTATATTTACCCTAGCCACTTATTTTATTTTGCTAGTCTATCAGTACTTTCAGCACTTTGATTATACAGATGCCAGGTGCCCGGATATGAGAATGATACATACGAGATCCAGGATGATTTTCACAGGTGTCTGGTTAATTCTTCCGTTCCAGTATCCACTGACGGAACTTATGATAGCTGTCATGTTTATGTCACACGAAACCCTATAACATTGTAAGTGCTCCTTGTTGTAACATTCTTGAATTTCCATTGCATGTCATACAAGCATATCATGGGCTTAAATAGAGGGTCACAATAAACAGATGGCATTTCAGTAAAATAAAATGTTATTGTGTAAAACTTCTGTCTTTGTGCGAAGTGCTATATAAGTCTGTATTCTGAGACTGTCAGTCTGATTTGCTCTGACGTTCTGTCTCATCCAGGCAGAAGACTACACTAAACAAAAGATCTATGCTGCCGGAATTCCCCGTAGACTTTTTGGCATCCGCTGTCCAGATAAGAGGCAGATCATCATTTAGTTTTGGAGAATAATTGACCAATGTAAAAACATACATATGTCTGCATAAGTTTGAAAAGAATTAGTTTACTCGTTCTATTGAAATGAAGTTATCAGACATTCATTCACTTAACATCCAAACTTGAAAATAATTTTTTGAAAACTTCACGCTCCTTCTCTTGGTTTACATTTTTGTGCAGAAAATACTTCTCATATTTTCCATACTGCTGACAAAATTTCAGTAACGCATGTTTATCTTTAAACCTGGTTTGTCCGACAGACATCTGGTATGCGCAAGCCACGTGACTTCTCTTTTTCATAAAAAGATGTCTCTATTGGCGAAATCAGAATCATTTCTGACCTTGTCTGAAGGTCCATGCAGACATATGTTACAAGTTGTATTTATTTACATGTCTATTACTTAGTCAAATTTACAGGAGAAATAAAAATGGCCGCTTAGCTTCGCTGAAATTTCTTATCAGACTTTCACTATTTTTCCCTCTTAGGTGTCAAAATACTTCAAGCACTGAGGGAATTATAAATACGACGGAGAAGACAACGTGTTCTAAATGGGTTTATGACACATCAGTGTACGAGAAAACATTTGTTTCGCAGGTGAGCAACATTGTTTGAACTGTCTCTTGGAATTATGATCATTATCGTCAGTCTGATAAAGTAAACTATCTCTTTGAGCGCTCTTGAACATAAATGGTAAGAAAATAAACAAGCCACACGAGACAGCACGACATTATCAGAGCCTGTACAGGTCAGTGTTGTCTGCGCATGTCATATTCTTCGAAGATTTGACCATCTAGCGGGATATAATGCATGGGTTTCAGAAGCGAATCAGATCGGTAACTATCCTATAACAGGAAGAGAAACTGAAAAAGAAGAAGAACTTTACCCCTAGGCTGCTAAACACAACCCCGTCACCTTTTGCGGACAGTGTAGATCAAGATCAACTGGGGTTGTAAATTACTGGTTCTACACTGTCCGGGAAGGAAACTATTCTCTGTAAATCAAGGAGATGATTCTCTTTATAAAATAACTTCGATGTAGCAACATTTGGGTTTGTTACTTGAATGTGTCACGTTATTCAGCAGGATAAAGGTTATGATACTTGTTAGGCATTGCTTAGTATATGAAATGTGTCTCTGTCAGTCAAGATGGCTGCTTTTGTTTGTTCTCCATTGACGATGCCATTAATCTTTGTTGATGCTAGTCCTGGTAGATACACATTAAACTTGAAGAGTAACACAAGTGCAAATAAAATGTAATGTGTGTAAACGTAGCTTTTCCCGCCATAAAATCCGCGTTAAAAAGGTAAACTTAGATAATTAATCACTTGAAAAAGTTCTTTTCGTTCTTGGAGTATACAGAAAAGAGGACTCTAAACGTGAAAGCAATCTGGAAAACAAACAAACAGAAAAAAGAAACCTCAACAGTCTATGAAATGTACGAGAGGCGGGTACATTTTCGGACCATCGTACTGTATTTATTAGTGCTCTAGAAACTTCACTTATCGTTGAAAGTTCATCTTGAACAGCATAATATCAATTCCTGGAAATGTGCATCCCTTAGTCCGTTAGGTAATGAAAATATTTTTGCCCAAAGAGATACACGACTAACGTTATACATGTACTTTTGCTCAACTTGAGAAAGCTCACTTTTTGTAAATATGTATTCCAACATAAAATAGGCCTAAATCACAGAATCATAATGATTTAGTAGAGCAATGGCCGACAAGGTTACTTGCGCGCTAATCGCATTGTGCTGTTGAAATCTAAAATAATAATAATGTCTACACATATTGTTTATTATGTAGCTATATTTCAGAAAAATCTTGTCTGTGACAGGACGGTATGGGTGGCGAATGGAGAAATGCTGTTTTACGGTGGGATGCTGTTAGGGTCGATACTGTCTGGTGTCTTCTCTGATATGTAAGTTCGTCCACAGTGTCCTTACATACGGGAGTCTTCAATAATATATACGCTTCACAAAGTTGTCTTACTTTAACCCTTTCCCAAACGACAAACTTTTGGACTAGACAAAATTGAAAGCATTTGCAGACGACGAATCAACTCTTGCTAAAAAGATGCTTTCTGTCTATGATAGGGTAGAAAACATTGTGGGAAAAGGAGAAAATGCTGGTTACCAGCATTTTCTCCTTTTCCCACGATGTTTTCAAAAGGCTACTATTCGAGCACCGCAAAAAACCAGGGATTGTTTGGGAAAGGTTTAAGGCAGGGTGCGTAAAATGCAAATATGTACAGTAGTTCCCGGGTTCTATCGTATTTGAATGTAGACAAAATCAAAATTTGAAACCTCTCGATTGAAATGTCAAAAAAAACCCTCCAAAAATGTCAGAAAACGCTAAAAAAGTCGAAAACGCTCCAAAATGTCGGAAAAAGCTGTAGGTAATATACACGTGATGATGTATCAAAACAACGATTCAAAAGTCAACAGTTTACTGACAATCGGAAGTTTCATTTTGAAATTCGATCTAAAGAAATGCATCACGTTCATGTCATGTTTAGAACTCGTCGATAGAAATCTTGAACAATTTGTAAAAACCGGAATACCTTGCTCAACTATTCACCATGTTACAAATTATAATTTACAATGTCCTAACTACATGTGTAACCATTTGCAGACTACAAAATAAATGTTTGTCAAAGTATGAATGTCTTTAACAGGGTAGAAAACATTGTGGGGAAAGTAGAAAATGCAAGTTACTAAAATTATTCTTTCCAAAGGCCGTCAAAACTTGGAATTGCTTGGTGGTGGTTTGAATTCGTGTTAATTCTTGGTCATAATGCAATGGCTCATTAGAGATCAACAAGTTTGGGGATAGTTTGGATTTTACTATTGTTAAAAGGCCCCTTTGAAGCGTTGCTCAGAGCTTTGGGTCTCGGATTTGTGATCAGAGAATCCTTGTTCGATTGTTCGCGAGCGTTTCATTTATGTTGCTCGGAGTGCTCTTGGGCAAGCCAGCTTGTGTCGGTTTGTTTATATACTTATAATTTCATTTCTTTTTGTGTCTTACACCGTTCAAAACATTACCTTGATGATGTAACAGAGACCAGTCTACTTTTCTATGTTTCCCCGGGGTTTCGTCTACCACTGCAATGCACCATACTGCACAAGTGGCTGTTTCCCAACATAAATACCGTCCATGTGCAGCGGTGAGAGTGAAAAGAATTTTGTCGCAGATTTATGAATAGTATTGACCAGATTTTTTTCCCTTGAACAGGTATGGACGAAAGATGGTGATGTACATATCATTTTGGACAATGACGATTGCGTCAATTGTTCTGGCCTTTTGTGAAGAGTACTGGCAGTTTGTTCTTGTCAACTTTATCCAGGGTGCTTCGATCATTGGGTCATTTATGCCTGCTTTCATTATAAGTAATTTTCCTGTCTCATCTCCATCTGTCTTATACACGTACAGACAAGTGATCCTCGCGAGTGATATTTTTTCTTTTGCATTTTATAGCAGAATAGCAGACCAATTGTGAAAACAGTGAGCCAAAAGGAGAAATTGTTCATTACGAACAGTTTCTCCTTTATGGCACAATATTTTCAGTTGTATTTAAGTCTGTAAATAATCTATGTTGGTTATTAATATTTGTAGACGCGAATGCTTCCAAATTTGTCTGCTACAAATTTGCTTCTGGTTGCAGTGAAACTAAACACGTGACGACGGTTGTTATATTTTTTGTTGTAGTTTCTTTTTGTTCATTTTTTTTTAATTTTAATATAATTGACTAGGAACGAATAGATCTTATGAATTCGGTTATTGTTCTGAAATTAAGTTTTTAATATAATCTTATCATGATTCGAAATCCTCATATTTTCTTCTGACTGACGGCTACAAACTTCCAAGGATGTTAGGATTGGGCGCTGAGGGATTGTCGTTTAAAGACGCAGAACTGCTGAGAAAGCTTTGACCCATGATGAACTTCGTAGTTTCTGTTATAAGTGTATATGTTCATAAGTGGAAAAGTGGTTAAGTATGTTTAGAATTTCGAGTCTGGGAAAAAGAGAATGAAAGGCTGGTGATTTATCTTATATGTCGACACGCCTTTTAAACACATGTCAAAATGTATTTAGATAGATCTGTACATTAAAGGAAAATGCTCTTTCAACAATATCGGAAACATTATTAAACAACAGCCGTCAGAGACGGGTTATGCTCCCCAAACAAGTGCTTGTCATAAAATATATGAAATTGATATAAATTCACTTCTTTTATCCTAAAGGGACTTGTTCATGCCCCCCCCCCCCCAAAAAAAAAAAATTGAAGTGAAAAGGCAATTACTAACTTAGAGATAGCCAACACAAACTTGAAGAGGACAATAAGCCCCCTTTAAGCCCCCTTTTCCCATAAGAAAATATTGCATCATTGAAATAAATACAATGGGTGTGTGATTTGTGGCATTTTTGAATAATAATTCAAAATTCGAAATTTCATAAAATTTTGAGCAGTCATGTAGTAAATATTACATAAAATGATTTTTTACATGAAGCCCCCTTTTTCCGTGACGCAGCCTGAAATTGAGAAACCGGATGAGAGGTACCTGGGCATCGTTCCAACAAGTTCAGATTTGAAATTTCACAAAGTTTTGAGCACTGATGTAGGAGATGCTAGTGAAAAACAATTTTTTCCATGAAGTCCCATTTTTCCGTGATGCAGCCTCAAATTGAGAAACCAGGATAGAGGTATTTGTGCATTAATAATAACAAAGGCACATGCTGAATCTTGTAAAACAAGATATGAACATGAAGTTTCATGAAAGTTTGACAAAAAACTGAACGAGATATTAGTAAAAAATTGCAATTTTGCATTAAGGCCCCTTTTTCCTTGGCATTTTACAAGAAACCCCGCTTTTCCATGACAGAGGGTCAAATTGAAAAACACATAGATAAAGAATTAAACAAGAGCACATGGTGAAACTTTGAACAAACAATATAACCATGAAGTTTAATGAAATTTTGACCAACACTGAATGAGATAATAGTAAAAATTGGAATTTTGCAAGACACCCCCTTTTTCCATGACAGAATGTTAACTTGAAATATGCCTAGATTAAAAATAGCAAGGGCACATGCTGAATCTTTCCATAAACAATATAACCATGAAGTTTCATGAAATTTTGACAAAAATTGAATGAGATATTGGTAAAAATTGCAATTTTGCATTAAGCCCCTTTTTTCCATGACACGGGTTCAAATTGAAAAACCGGGAAAAAGTCATTGGCGCTTTACCCTAAGGAGTTCATATGAAATTTTATCCAATTTGGTCCAGGGGTTGTGGAGAAATGGCTTCGGACGGACGGACGGACAGACGGACGGACAGACGAAGCGGCGACGATATGCTCGCCCTTCGGGAAGCATAAAAATTAGCTATTGCTTTAAACAAGCAATTTCTCCTTTATATTCTCCACAGCTACCAGCCGCAGGGACGCAAACGTCTTGCATGTACATGTATTTACATGTACATGTACATAATAATATATTTTTGTTATTGATAGGTTTTGATATTTATGCTTTCGTGTGTTTTCTAGCCATGGAGATAACCAGCGTCAGCAAGCGAATGTGGCCTGGCATTGCCTCTAATATAGCATACCTGCTAGGACTAATGGGCCTATCAACAGTGGCATACTTTGAAAGGTCATGGAACAAACTGGCCCTGTTTACAGCGCTGCCTTGTTTGTTACTGTTACCAATGTGGTGGTGAGTATCATATCGTGCTTGAACGTTGGAAGCTAAACAAAGAACCTGCTTGTAAGGAACAGTTTTTTTTTTTAACAATTATTCTCATACTTAACCCTTTCCCAAACGACAAATTTTAGACACTCCCAAACTGAAAGAGTTTGCAGACGACAATTTTAACTTTCATAACAATGACAGAAAATTATCTGAACGGGCAGAAAACACTGCGGGAAAAGGAGAAATTGCTCGTTACGAGCAATTTCTCCTTTTCCCACAGCGTTTTCTAAAGGCTTTTACTGCAGACACGTAAAAACCAGGGCTTGTTTGTGAAAGGGTTAAGCCTGATTTAATTTGATTATCCCTGTCGTACAAAGTTAATGAGTTTATGTGCTGTATACTTTCCGAAGCAAGACATTTCATTCCTACCCTAGGGAGATCTGACATATCATCAATATTCATGAGCTACAAAATCGACTTTTTTAACAATTAAAACTAGTGTTTAAACTGAAAATTCTTCAAAGGAGAATTTTCTAGAAATGACATCGATTTGGGATTTTGTTACTGAAATCAGACTGATCAAAATCCTTAAAACAAATGACCTCAATTATTAGTCAGTATTTCCGTTTTTTAAATGCTTACACTCGTGACGTCACAACTCGGCCGGTTCCGTACCTACATCTAACCTCGTCCGTATCACGATCGTTTCCACGTCAACTGAGAATCACTTGATTCGTCACTGAAAGTCCTTTGGCAACGACATGGGCCTAGTTCGAGCGCTTACTATAGACACTATAGTTCGACTATAATTCGCGAAAACTGTTACTGGTTTAACCATAGTGACGTCATTCCCGGACTATGGTCGAACCCACGAGTTTGGGAAGGTCTGTCTAGAACCAAAATGGCGGACAAAAGGCGAGTAAGCACGAGACTGTTGTGATGGAAGTCGGTTTTGACAATATAGGAATTATAAATCGATTAAAATTTGCTCGCCGTGGAAATATTTAAGTACAATTCATACACAGGTGTTAAATTTCTTAAATTTTTATCAGATTACAAGCTTTTCAATTGAAGGTATTTTGCCAAACCAATGTTAAATCCATAAAAGTTAACATCAGTCGATGGAATGGCCTGAAGTTCGCCATTTTGTTGGAGGGTATTGCGTTTTCTCGACTATAGAATCTAGACATGCGCACTTGGAAAACTATAGTCAAACCATGGTTTGCGCTCGAACTAGGCCACAAATAACCTCGATGAAATTATTCACACTTATCTATTTTTCAGTAAAAAACTTCAATTGCAATTGATAAACCACGTTAAAAAATGAACTGTTTGTTTGTATGAACTGTTTGTCATCTGAAATATAGTTAAAAAGATTTCGATAGAAAATTGAAACTCAAGTTTTCTTTTATAAGAGGAGCCTTACAAATTTTAGAAAGGTAAACCAGCGTAATTCCGGGCGATGAATGTATCGATCTGCTACACATCAATCCACCAGTTAAAGCCGAGGGATATGATGGCTCCCATCACCCGAGGTATGCCGAATGAAATGCTTAATGGGACTAACGAAATGTTTTATTTATTAATTAACGTGAACTAGACATTTTTGTCAAACATCCCAATTGTTAATATATCAAAACCATAGCCTTTTGAAACGCCATTTGTCCATTAACCCTTTCCCAAACAGCAAATTTTTGAAAAGACCAAATTGAAAGCATTTTGCAAGTGACAAATGAACAGTTGCTAAAAAGATGATTTTTCTATATGGTAGTGTAGAAAACATTGTGGGAAAAGGAGAAAATGCTGGTTACCAGCATTTTCTCCTTTTCCCACAATGTTTTCAAAAGGCTTCCATTCCTGACCCGTAAAAACCAGGGATTGTTTGATAAACGGTTAAGGTATAATTATTCATTATTGGACACTATTTATAGAAACGGTGTTCATGAAAATTTGAGTACATAAATTCCGTGATATAAAGGCGATGCACCAATGTGCTATAAGTGTTCTATGATCGACCAAGGACAGTTTTAGTGTTCTGTGACCGACCAATAGAGCATCAAAGGTTTATCGTTACGTAATCCAAGTTCATATACCACAGCAGCTACGTAGGAAGCATTTCAAGATTGGGGGGGCTAACTTCGAAATACTGAGATTTTTTTGCATGGTAATTGCATTGGGCTAAAAGCTAATATTTTAGTTACTCTGATTTTCAAAATTTTTGTGGGGGGGCTGAGACCCCCCCCCCCCCCCCCCCCCAGCCTCCCCTGTTCCTACGGGCCTGCACAGTATAACCGACAATGTTTCCTATCCCAAAGGCTAATACCCGAATCCCCAAGATGGTTACTGTCCAAGAAACGTCAAAGACAAGCGGAAGTAATATTAAAGAAAGCAGCACGCTGGAATGGAACTTCATTTCCGGCCAATATACTGGATAGCGTCCGTATAGAGGAGGAACCGTCCTACAGGCATTTTTTGGAAGTATTCAAGTCTTTTAAAATGCTTCTCATCACTACAATAACGTGTTTTAATTGGTAAGTCAGTTTGTCATTGAGTAACATACGAGACAGACCTTGCTTTGTGAAAACTAAGTCACAAAAAATATCGACCCTGTTTAGCCAGCACGGTCAATTTTCTGCTTGTAAAAGAATCAGTCTACCTCATGATTCAGTCAGTTAATAGACAAAATGGATCTTATTCATCTATAAATACTAAAAAGATCTGCTTTGTACGGTGCAGTAGGCTGGTGCAAAGTAAAAGCATTTTAAGACGGCAAATTAAATTTGTTCCTAAGGATGAAATTTGTCCTTGATAAGGTAGAAAAAATTGTTGGAAAAAGAGAAATTGCTGGCGCTGGCTATAAATCAGCATTTTCTCCTTTTCCCACAATGTTTTCAAAAGCTTTCTTCCTCGGGATCGTTAAAAGTCGGGATTTTGTGGTAAAGGGTTTAACTCATTTTTCCCAAAGAAACACTCAAATATAACTTACCCCATAAAATTCTGTACGCAGACTATACATGTACCTTTTTTTTACCGCCTTGCATTCGAAAACTTTTGAAACTGTTGTGACAAAGTGACACATTGCCCTTGACGAAAAATACTTCCTTTTTCTCCCCCAGTGACATTTCTTGATACCTTTGGATGTTATTGGTCTAATCCGTGATTTACAACGAAGTATTTCTTTTTAAATTATTTGATATAATAATATATAGATGTTTTTCAAAAATCTTTTTTGCGTCTTGCAAGTAGCCGGACCACCTTTTGAAACACTAGACGAAAAAAAAAAAAAGAAGACAATTTACTTATGAGGAGCGATTTCTCCCCTTTTCCTCTCATTGTTTAGATGTCTTTCATCAAATCCTTAATTTACGATGTTTGAACTCAGTCGGAGTCATCGGTGAAAACGGACAGACGGACGGCATACATTAAGATCAGACATCGTACAATGTGCAATGTGATCTTAGAGTATCCGCTTGATTAGTCAAACCCAGTAGAGAAAACTCTTCCAGAGTTTAACTCATTACCATACAGTCCTGATCTTTATTAAGCCTGAGAAAGAATTCTTTTTGAAAACATTGTGGGAAAAGGAGAAGATGTTGGTACATTCTTGTCATCTGCAAAAGCTTTAATTTGAACAAGTCTAACATTTTGTCGGTAGGTAAAGAGTTAAGTGAACGGTGTTTAGCTGTCAAAAGAGGTCGGGTTTATAATTGACTTGCAAGACGCGAAAAGAACCACTCAAAAACTTGCGTAAAATTTCGTCTCGGATCAGCCTGCGTAGTTTGTACAGGCTAATCCGACTTGACAGTTCTTATGTAATTTTCTATTTTGCGCGAGTCTACTGAGGGACAAAATCAAATATAGTCGTAAAGTGCCGTCTCGGATTAGCCTGCGCGGACTGCGCAGGCTGATCCGAGACGACACTTTACGCAAATGTTCGAATACTCTTTTTCGCGTGTTGCAGACCATATGAGTCACAAACTTTTTAAATAGGTTTTTATGCATGTGGAAAAAAATTCGAGTCAGGACAGACAACTCTGTACATGATAGAACGCATCACGAAGATGCCCATCTTCGCAAGCCAAGGCTGACGATTCACAACGCCACTCTACCCTTGGGTGATCGAGCTTTTTATATTCCCCCGATACGCTTTTTCATTGGATGCAGCCAGCTCTAACTGCAACGAATGAAATTGCTCATAGCATTTCATCTTTGCTAAAAATAGAATAAGGTCGCGACCTTTCGAATAGAAGGTAAACATGGAACCTACGTGGATATCTGCTTATCGCTTCATGTTGAATAATTGTATTCGTAAGCGGTTTGTAAAACGATATTTCATTAGCTTTCAGAAATATGATGTAAAGGGGGGTAATAACCAGCATCGCAGGAATCTCGAAATCGAGCTAAATCAGCCAAGGTAAGATCCACATAGTGATCGCAACCTTTGCTCGCGAAGATGGGCGATGCATTAAATTCTAGATTCAATTAAACCATTTTCACAGCGAATGGCGCATTTATAAGATAGTTAAACTTCCTATTTTCTGGGGGGAGGGAAGGTTTGCACCTGCTTCAGACTAAATTTGAGTGTTCTTGGTCTTTTTTAACAGGATGGTGGTGTCAATATCATACTACGGATTATCGTTGAATATGAGCACGATTGCGGGTAACTACTATCTGAACTTTGCCCTCAGTGGACTAGTCGAGGCCCCGGGCTATGTGATAGTCCTGCTTCTGATAGATAAAATAGGGCGGCGTAGGCTCTACTGTCTAGTAATGGCAATCAGCGGGGTTTCCTTTGTGTCTACATTCTTTACGTTGTATTATGGGTCCGAAGGTACATGTATCTTACAATTCTTTATTTTTCTGACTAAGAAGTCCACTTGAATATCATCGCTTGAACGTCTCGTCCTTTTTCAAGAATGGTATCTCTTTAACCCCTTTACCCCATAAGGCATTTCTAAGGTATCTCTAATTGACCCTAAATAACAACAAGGATGAAACCGTTTTTTTATGTGAATAGGACACCATTTGATAGCATAGAAAACATTGTGACAAAAGGTGAAATTGTTTTTGCCACAATGTTTTCCAAAGGCTCCTACAAGCAATGAGTATAAACGAGTATCTATGTAGTAAAGGGCTAACACATTTCACATAGCACTGTATATCCACTTACTACTTTCAAACAGATCTAGCGGATTGTTTTTCAGTGCGTTCTACAGACCAGTGGTAACACTGAGAGATGGTATCCCGTGTTTCAACAACGATTTTCTCTATCATGGACGGTGGAGAAAGTCAATGCTACAGAATCCACTCTCTCTTACGGCTTTTTTCGGCTTTCCATATTAGGAAGAGCAGCCGGCAGTTTTGAAAGTCTGTAACGTAAGATTCTGGCAAAGAAAGTACCGAAAGGTAGGGGCACGTACTCTGGCTACCGTTGTATATACACTGACGTCCACAAGATGTTGTATATATCGACGTCTATATCCCGTGTTTCAAAGACGGAAATGCCGAAAGGTAGGGGCACGTACTCTGGCCATCGTTGTATATACACTGACGTCCACAAGATGTTGTATATATCGATGTCCATATCCCGTGTTTCAACAACGGAAATGCCGAAAGGTAGGGGCACGTACTCTGGCCATCGTTGTATATACACTGACGTCCACAAGACGTTGTATATATTGACGTCCATATCCCGTGTTTCAACAACGGAAATGCCGAAAGGTAGGGGCACGTACTCTGGCCATCGTTGTATATACACTGACGTCCACAAGACGTGGTACATATTGACGCCCATATCCCGTGTTTCAACAACGGGAATGCCGAAAGGTAGGGGCACGTACTCTGGCCATCGTTGTATATACACTGACGTCCACAAGACGTGGTACATATTGACGCCCATATCCCGTGTTTCAACAACGGGAATGTCGAAAGGTAGAGTCACGTACTCTGGCCACCATTGTATATGTCGTAGGCCAGATTGGAATCCAGGCAGATCCGGAATCGGCCTAGGCAGATCTGGAATCTGCCTAGGCCAAACTAGAATTCTGATTTGGTCGAGACCAAAATAGAATTCTTGTTTGGTCTAGGCAGATTCCAGATCTGCCTAGGCCAACTTAGAATTCCAGTTTGGCTAGGCAGATACAGGATCTGCCTAGACCAAATTGGAATCTTTTCTTTTTTTCAGAATCTTTTCAGTAAATACCCATTTTAACCAAAAAAAAAAAAAATCTTTATCACCTGAGCTTTGATTTTTATACCTTTTTCTATAAATGCTATATTAAGTAAACACATTTACATAAAAGGAAAAAAAAAAGTAATAAGTTATGAATTTATTCTCTTTCTTCTTTTTATGTAGTTCCCAACTTAAATCATATTTTTTTTAGGAAGTGTAGACAAAGATCAGCGTGTACATTATTAAAGTTTGGTCTTTTGTCTACATTTTATTGTCATTATTATTTTTTTTTATTTTGGCATTTATTATTCATGAACAAAGCAATTAAGTACAATGTAGTATTTCAAAAACAAAAGTGGTTTAGTAAATATGACCCTTTATTTAAAAAAGGACCATCCAGAAATTGCAATAAGTATCGAAACTGGTCAGGCTGCACTGACTGCGTTAGCTGACCAAGACTAAAATTTCACTTCAGTGGATTTTCTGTAAGTTGACATGTTTACCTATCTAATAAACTGTCACATGTTTGAAAACTATTGACCCAGATATATGTAAACTGTCTGTGATCTCTTTTATTACATGTAAAGGGTTGCCAGATGGTTCCTGTATGTGTGATTGGTCAAAAAGATATCACACATTCACACTTTTACAGGTAACTAATTTGACAGTTAACCCTTTACCAGATGAATTTGTTTTAGCTTTGTCCAAATTGAAATTATGTGCAGACAACGATTTCAATGTAGTTGAGATTGAGCATTTTTTCCTTGATAGGTAGAAAATATTGTGGGAACAGGAGAAAAAGCAAGTTACCAGAATTTTCTTCTTTCCGCATAAAGTTTTCAAAAGTTTCCTTTTCCAGGTTCGTTAAGAGTCAGCATTGAGTGGTAAAGGGTTAACATCATTTTGACAATGTCAACTTTCACTTCACACATCAAACTTGTGCCAGGTTGACCCATCACATATATTAACCCTTTCCCAAACGACAAACTTTTGGACTAGACCAAATTGAAAGCAGTTGCAGACAACAATTCAACTCATGCTGAAAAGATGATTTCTGTCTATGACAGGGTAGAAAACATTGTGGGAAAAGGAGAAAATGATGGTTACCGGCATTTTCTCCTTTTCCCACAATGTTTTCAAAAGGCTACTATTCTAGACCCGTAAAAACCAGGGATTGTTTGGGAAAAGGTTAATTACCATTTATTGGGAAAAAATATAAAGAGTATACAGTATGAACAATTCTCCTTTTTCCACCATAATTTCTACCAGATTTATTTCTCACTTTTCTCATCTCTATAATATCAATCCTACAAAAAATAAAACAGGTTTACAACTACAACTCTGTGGTAGAATTCTTAGGAAAACAAATATTTTCCTACAATGCTTACTACTTCATTATTGGATTATTTCATGATTTCTTTCTATTAAATCAAACCGATCCACATATAATTACAACTAAGATATACATGTATTTCTAGTTAAAGAAATATCTTTTTTTTCCCACATATGCTCCATTTCCTACATTTTTTTCCTGCTAAAGTACAAAACATTCAAAATTTATTCTTACTCTGAATTTCTGATTAACTGCCTCTTTTAATTTTGGGTTTAAATTAAAAATTCCAATTTGGCCTAGGCAGATTCTGGATCTGCCTAGCCAAACTGGAATCTCAATTTGGTCTAGGCAGATCTGGAATCTGTCTACACCAAATTAGAATTCTGATTTGGTCTGGACCAAAATAGAATTCCAATTTGGTCTAGGCAGATTCCGGATCTGCCCAGATTCCAGTTTGGACTACGACATACATGTATATACACTGGCGTCCACAAGACGTGGTATATATTGACGTCCATATCCCGTGTTTCAACAACGGAAATGCCGAAAGGTAGGGGCACGTATTCTGGCCATCGTTGTATATACACAGACGTCCACAAGACGTGGTATATATTGACGTCCATATCCCGTGTTTCAACAACGGAAATGCCGTAAGGTAGGGGCACGTATTCTGGCCATCGTTGTATATACACTGACGTCCACAAGACGTGGTATATATTGACGTCCATATCCCGTGTTTCAACAACGGAAATGCCGAAAGGTAGGGGCACGTACTCTGGCCATCGTTGTATATACACTGACGTCCACAAGACGTGGTATATATTGACGTCCATATCCCGTGTTTCAACAACGGAAATGCCGAAAGGTAGGGGCACGTACTCTGTTGTATAAATAACTTAATTTTGAAACTACTCTTTCTCTTTACCAAACATGTCCAGATTGTAAGCATTTGCAGAGGACATTAAAATGTCCGTCCAAAATTGAATGTTGAAAACGGAGAGCATGTAGGCTTTCAGTAAAGATTTGCTCCTTTTCGCTCAATAGTTTCTTCTTTAGGGTGCAGTTAAAAGTTAATAACACAAAAACTAAGCAACGTACATGTATTCTATCGACAGGAAAAGTTACAAACCGGATCGTTTTGGTGCTGACATTGATCGGAAAATGTGGGGCAACAGCGGGGTTCAGTATACAGTACTTATACACTGTGGAACTGTTTCCAACCATCATACGCAATGCTGGTATTGGCGTGTCCTCACTAAGTGCACGTATAGGGACAATGATATGTCCCTACATAGTTATATTGGTATGTATTGCTTTGAATCATAAAATAAGAGAGAGGAAGCATAATTCTTACAGCCATACGTAATATACTACTCACACTTTGATAGGGATCACTTACATATTTCAGTATGGGTTTATATGTTACGACAGTTTTGCGTTAACTCTTTACCAAACAATAAAATTCTAGATCTGTAAAAGTTGAAAGCATTTGCTCACTAAAAACCAAATACAGCGTACAATATGCCGTCTGTTATACGGTTTAAAATATGGGAAAAGGAGAAAATGCTGGTATCCAGCATTTTCTCCTTTCCCAACAAAGTTTTTCAAAGGCTTCTTTCTCAGTGTCTTTAACACTCGACTTTGTTTGGTAAAGGGTGAAAGATCCATTTGCTCTGGTGATTTAATGGATCAGTGTGGTAATATAACATACTGTAAAACTAAACGTTACATGTCACATATAGGTCTAGGGTAAATCTGATAGGGTGATCCCTAGCAAATTTTGAGTAGTATACTTGATAGGCATTTCCTCATAATGAGCTCGTACACTGACAAAATGGACTTTAACTCTTTACCAAACAGCAAAGTTTTAGACTAGTCCAAATTGAAAGCACTTGCAGATGATATAATAAAATAATGTAACTCAAAAACTGAAATTTGTTTCTAGCAGGAAAGAAAACATTTTGGGAAAAGGAGAAAATGCTGGTTACCAGCACTTGCAGATGATAAAATAAATGCAACCCAAAAACTGAAATTTGTTTCTAGCAGGAAAGAAAACATTTTGGGAAAAGGAGAAAATGCTGGTTACCAGCATTTTCTCCTTATCCCACAATGTTTTCAAAAGGCTTCTAATTCAGGATCGTAAAAACCAGGGATTGTTTGGTAAAAGGTTAGGGATTCATAGTCATGTGATCAGTTATTTGGCGTCAGGGAGATGCATTATGCTCTCTTATGCTTCAACTCTTTACCAAACGACAAAATTTTAGACTGGTCCAAATTGAAAGCATTTGCAGACGACAAAATAAAGATGACTAAAAAATAGAAATTTGTTCTGGGAAGGGAAGAAAACACTGTGGGAAAAGGAGAAAATGCTGGTTACCAGCATTCCCACAGTGTTTTCAAAAGGCTTCTTTCTCAGGGGCGTCAAAAGTAGGGATTGTGTGATAATGAGCTAAAGCATAGGTCAGTCATATGCACTGTTTAAATATCATAATCTTAAAATTGTTAAGAATTTTCCTACATTTTTTTTTGCATCGAAACTTTGTTGCAGGGCGTCTATATCAATGAAGGTAGAGCTATATCGGTTAAGGGCTTGCAGGTTAGTGTGGACGTATATAAGCGTTAAATTGGAAATCTAAAATCACTTTATTTTCCACATAATTTTCACCTGTATCGTGTTCGTGCCTTGCCTGAAATTGCTTTTGGTGTCGATGGGTGTATTAATCCATTACCACACTGTCCCTACTTTCGACGCCCTTGAGAAAGAGGCCTTTTGAAAACACTGTGGGAAAAGGAGAAAATGCTGGTAACAAGCATTTTCTTCTTTTCCCACAGTGTTTTCTACTCTTCCCAGAACAAATTTCAATTTTTCAGTCACCTTTATTTTGTCGTCTGCAAATGCTTTCAATTTGGACCAGTCTAAAATTTTCTCGTGTGGTAAAGAGTTAACTCTTTACCACACGACAAAATTTATAGACTTGTCCAAATTGAAAGCATTTGCAGACTACAAAATGAATGTGATTGAAAAATCAAGATTTAATTAGGAAAGGGTAGAAAACAATGTGGGAAAAGGAGAAAATGCTGGTTACGAGCATTTTCTCCTTTTCCCGCAATGTTTTCAAAAGGCTTCTTTCTCAGGGGTGTTAAAAATCGGATTTGTATGGTAAAGGGTTGATCATATTTTCTTTACTATTTAACCCTTTACCATTCCACCCCGAGTTTTTAACGACCCTGAAAGAGAACGCCTTTGAAAACATTGTAGGAAAAGAAGAAAATGTTGGTAACCAGCATTTTCTTCTTTTCACAAGATGTTTTCTATCAGATTAAAGGCAAATCATCTCTGAGGCTACATTTATTTTGTGTTTTGCGAATACTTAAGATTTGATCGAGTCTATAAATTCTAGGTAACGAGTTCATACCTTCAGTGCCAGAGGCGAAACGACGGTATAGACTGAGATTAGATTGCACAGTACGTGAAGTCTAATCAGTGGCTCTAAACCGTTCTCCTGTTAACCCTGTACTCCATAATGCATTTCTATGGTATCTCTAAATGATCCTAAATAACAGCAAGGATGAAGCTGTTTCTTATATGTATATGACACCTTCTGATAGCATAGAAAACATTGTGGCAAAAGGTGAAATTGCTCGTCACGAGCAATTCACCTTTTGCCACAATGTTTTCCAAAGGCTCCTACAAGCAATGTGTAGAAATGAGTATCTATGGAGTAAAGGGTTAAGTCAAGCCGATCAAACTTTTTTTCAGTGAGTTTCATTAGACTCATTTTCAGCTGTCGAAAGAGATCGATTTAACGTTTATGCACAACACTCTGGCAAGAAAGGGGGGGCTTAGTTATCTACGAGCAAGTCTTGACATAATAATATAGAGCTACAGATAGAGGGAGTGGTCTTGATTTCATGATTAAAGATATTAATTATATTACTTCACTAAACCCTATGTTGTGGGTACTCATTAGAATCGTCTCAACGAGACGATTCTAATGAGTACCAACAACATAGGGTTTCAAAAAGAAATAATGGATTTAGAAACCATCACTCCCTCCTTATCCAGAGCTCTGATTATAGATGTAATAAATCCATCTTGTTTAAAAACTGACTGAATCACGAAGTACACTAGTCCTTTGACATGCTGAAAAGTAACTAATAGCAAAACGTTTCGGTGCAAGTCAGCCTCCCCAGGCTTATTTGGTTCGATACTTTTTACAGAAGCATTAAGCGTCCTTTTCACAGAGCATCTTTTTTTTCAAATTTTGTGCTGAAAGAGGTAATGCATCTTCGCCAGCCAAGTTTACGATCACTACGTGGATCTTACCTTGGCGGATTGAGCTTGATTTTTACGACCACCCCCCCCCCATACGCCTTTTCATTGGATGCAGCCAGCTCTAGCTGCATCGAATAAAATCGCTCGTAGCATTTCATCTTCGATAAAAATAGAACACGGTCTCTACCTTTCGAATAATAGGTAAAACATGGAAACTCACGTGGATGTCTGCTTATCGCTTCATGTGTATTCGTAAGTGGTTTGTAAAACTATATTTCATTTGCTGTTAGAAACATGATGTAAAGGGGAGTAATAACCAGCATCCAATAGAGGGCGCATCACAGGAATCTGGAAATCGGGCTCAATCAGCCAAGGTAAGATCCACGTAGTGACCGTAAACTTGGCTCGCGAATATGGAGGTAATGATGCCTTTTCATATAATTGGAACTCTGCTGAACATTTCGGTGTGTTTTTTTTTTACCGTTTACCACACAATATCGACTTTTAACACCCATGTGAAAGAAGCCTTTAGAAAACATTGTGGGAAAAGGAGAAAATGCTGGTAACCAGCATTTTCTCCCTTTTCCACAATATTTTCCACCCTTCCCAAACCACATTTCAACTTTCAGTCACATTACTTTTGTCGTCTGCAAATGTTTTCAATTTGGACCAGTCTAAAATTTTGTCGTTTGGTAGAATTAACATTAGTCTAAAAATGCCGATTGTGCACAATGTTTACAAAACTTGTCATTTACCCTTCTGCAAATAATACCGAGTTTTTAACGACCCTGCAGAAGAAGGCTTCTGAAAACATACTGGTAAAAGGAGAAAATGATGGAAATCAGCATTTGATCTTTTTTCCGCAATCTTTTTGTCATATCAAACAGAGAGCGTCATTTGAACTACATTTACTTTGTCATCTGACAAATACTTTCAATTTAGTGTAGTCCACAAGTTTGTCGTTTGGTAAAAAAGTAATTTTATGTTTGTTGATGATACCCATTTTATCATGTATTGATGATCGTCTGCTGCAAAAGCGTTTCATGTGAATTTAGTTTCGTACTTCATTTTTCCTGGTGTCGAAAAATTGGTTACGATAATCGTAATCAATTTTTCGACACCAGGAAAAATGAAGTACGAAACTAAATGGTGTATGTTGTACACATAAAACTTTCAGGGAAAGCAGATGGGTGGGAACCTAGGCAAGTCCTTCGCATTAGTGATTATAGGTGTCTTATCGCTACTGTCGACTTTGATATCGTTACTGCTACCGGAAACACTCGATCAACCCATGCCGGAAACTGTCGAGGACATCGACCGTCTTGGATACAATAATAAACTTAACAATAAAACAACTCGACAGTGATGAACACGTCTCACCTGCGGACTTATTTTTGTGTCATGTAGCAGACAAAAGCTGGAAGAATTTTAGAAAAATGAGAAACTAGTCAATCGACATCAACTATAAAATGGTCCTTGCACTCCTCATCACTGGAGTGGTCCGTTCATAAATAAACAAATCTTAAACAATCTCAGAACTTTTTTTTTCTCAACTTGTTGCCATGGCAAGATGAATCAAATTCTATGAAGGGGTTTCTGAACGATGTTACGATTATTTTTCATGAAGTTTCGTCAACTTGGGTTGGGTAGCTCCAGAAATCCTTGATCCTCTGATATATATACTACTCAAAATTTGCTAGGGATCACCCTAAAAGATTCACCCTAAATATATATGTGGCATGTATCATGTATGGTTTTACAATATGTTACATTGCCACACTGACCAATAAAATGACCAGTGGAAATGGATCTTTAAGCCTTTACCTCACAATGCCGACTGTTAAAGACACTGAGAAAGAAGCCTTTAGAAAACATTGTTGGAAAAGGAGAAAATGCTGGATACCAGCATTTTCTCCTTTTCCAACGATGTTTTCTACCCTATGACAGACAGCATAGTGCATGTTGCATATAGTTTTTGGTCAGCAAATGCTTTCAACTTGGACAAATCTAGAATTTTACAGTATGGTAAAGAGTTTACGCAGAAACTGTTGTAACTTATAAACCCCTATAGAAATATGTAAGTGATCCCTATCAAAGTTTGAGTAGTATATATTAAACACATAGACACACCCACACTGACAGATACTCGTACTGACACAGGGCCATCAGCTGGCAGGCTTTTGGCCTGTGGAACTTAAAACGGTTTGCCGGAAACACAAAAATTTGTGTACAGAAGCTCATGACATACTTGATGCTTTGAACAGAGTATGTAACCCAACAGAATACCAACAACAAGTATAGCTGCTTTTTGTACATTCTAGATCATAATTAAATAGAGAGATCAATTCGTATCTGGAGTTTATCCGATCCAATCCTAGTATTATATATATCATTATTATTTAATTATTTATATTGTTTTATAGGAAAACAATAATCTTGAACTTGTTGCATCATGGTCTTGTTTACTTACTTACTTACTTTGGAAAACATTGTGGCAAAAGGTGAAATTGCTCGTGACGAGCAATTTCACCTTTTGTCGCAATGTTTTCTATGCTATCAAAAGGTGTCATATACATATAAGAAACAGCTACGTCCTTGCTGTTATTTAGGGTCATTTAGAGATACCATAGAAATGCCTTATTGGGTAAAGGGTTAAACAAGAGCTGTTGTTGACAGATTATACTCCCCGAACAGATCTTTTTTTAGGCTGTCGGTAAATGGTTGGTCAAAGGAGAAATTTACAATAAATCCTCTTTTTCCACAACACAGTGTCATATTCGAAAAACAGGAATACAACATAGGCGCAATATCCTAAAGAATTCTTGAACTTTCATCCACTTTGATCAAGGCGTAAGAGAGAAATGGCTTCGGACGGAAAGACGGACGGACGAAGGGGCGACTTTGTGCTCGCCCTTCGGGGAGCAAAAAAAGCCAATTCATTATACTGAGTGTTACATATCACCAGAAAGAAAGAAGCCAAACTGCATATACACTATCAAATGTATTTATCAATGAAGTATTTCATTTATATTACATTATTACATATATCTATATATATTTCAACATGATGCCTAAATCAACCTGTAGTCTAAATGTACAAAAGAGAAAGAAGAATGTACATGTTACCCATGTATACATTGTATATAATTTAAAGTTTACATTCGGGCCCAGAAAATGCTTCATCCTTTACCATACAATCCCTAGTTTTTACTACCCAGAGGATGAAGCCTTCTGAAAACATTGTGGGAAAAGGAGAAAAAACTATTTTCTTTGTCAAATTTCGATTTTTGAGTCACGTTTATATTGACGTCTGCAAATGCTTTCATTATGGACAAATCTAAAATTTTGTCATTTGTTAAAGAGTTGAACAGCAAATTCCCAAACTGTCACAAAATGAGTCTACACAAAATATAGTGAAGGAAAACAAGAATACTGAAGAGTTAAGAGGCCTATCAGAACAGGAGGAAGAATGCCTATGGTTAAGGTGTGTTGATCTAGCAGTCTAACAAGTGCTATCTACTTGTGTGCATTGACCACCTGTATCAGATAATCTTTAACATCCTCATCACACAACAAAATCTTGGAATTGCTCAAATTAAAAACATTTGTGGACGACTAACTGAATGTTGTTCAAATCATGGATTCTGTCTTTGAAACAGTAGCAAAACATTGTGGAAAAAGGAGAAAATGCTGGTAACCAGCATTTTCTTTATTTCCCCACAATGTTTTCTAAAGTCCCTTCTCATTCAGTTTCTCAACAGAAAATTGACCATAGGGAAACGATTTGGCTTAGGTCAACCTGTACAGGCTTATATGGGTCGATACTTTCTGCAGATGCACTAAGCCCTCTTTTCACAGAGCATGGCTCATATCTATTCAGCCCCTACAGATAATAATCTAACGCTGGGTGAAAAGCACAATCAATAACACTTATTGCTATGGAATTCAAGTAAGTAAATAACAGCAATTACTTAAGAAAAATACATATACTAAACGGATGTAAACAAGTCATGAAAATGGTAACAAGCACTATCTCCTTTTCCCATAGACCCTATGTTTTTGTTTCACTTTTTACCAAACAGCAAAGTTTCAAACAGAATTTGCAGACAACAAAATTTGTCACCTTTAATTCCTCTAAATCAAGGACAGTCTAAAATACTCCAGTAGATGACAATATTTTATACTCGTTCATGTTAGATAATAAAAAAAAAAAACATTTATGTCAAAAATAGGATTTGTCTTTGGCATGGGTGGACAACACGAAAAAAAAGAGAAAATATAGATTCTAGCATGTTCTCCTTTTCCCACAATCTAAAGATTCTTCAAAAGGACTAATCAGGACTAACTGTGACTGTTTTCAGAGCATACAAAGACCAAAGTACAAACATCTGAACTGGAAAAGTCATGTAACATTAACCCTTTACTCCATAAGGCATTTCTATGTTATCTCTAATTGACCCTAAATAACAGCAAGGATGAAGCAGTTTCTTATGTGTATATGACATCTTTTGATAGCATAGAAAACATTGTGGCAAAAGGTGAAATTGCTCGTCAAAAGCAATTTCACCTTTTGCCATAATGTTTTCCAAAGGATCCTACAAGTAATGTGTAGAAATGAATATCTATGGAGTAAAGGGTTAAACCTTCAAAAACTTATCCCATATTTTAACAACTCTAAACGAGAAGGCCTTAGAAAACATTGTGAAAAGAGGAAATATTGCTGGTAACCATTAATTTCTCTCAATGTTTTCAATACTTTCAAAGGTAAGTACTCATTATGTTGGCCAAATTTGTCGTGTAGATGGTTTAAGAATGAGTCTAAAATTCTGTTGTCTGGTTTAGGGTTACATAGCACACTTATCACAATGAAAAATACAAAACTGATATGAGAAAAAAGACATACTTCAACAGCTCTTGTCACACACACACACACACACGCACAAAAAGATTTCTATTAACTCTACCACACACCAAAATTTTAGACCTATCAAAATAGAAAGTATTTGCGGATGACAATTTCATAGGGACTGAAATGACATATTTTCTCATTGATAGGGTAGAAAACTTTATGGGAAAAGGAGAAAATGCTGGTTATCAAGCATTTTCTCCTTTTCGAACCATGTTCTAAAAAAGCTTTGTCGTGGTCGTTAAAAGTCATAATTGTGCGGTAAAATGTTTTTAAAAAAAAAACACTAATGAAAATATATTCATAAGATGTAAATGTAAGTGCACCAATTATTTATAACTTTATTAACCCTTTACCCCATAAGTCATTTCTATGGTTTCTCTAATTGACCCTAAATAAGAGCAACGATAAAGCCGTTTATTATGTGTATATGACACCTTTTGATAGTGTAGAAAACATGGTGGCAAAAGGTGAAATTGCTCGTCACGAGCAATTTCACCTTTTATCACAATGTTTTCCAAATGCTCCTACAAACAGTGCGTAGAAATGAGTATCTATGGAGTAAAGGGTTAAACAGTTAAGTGTTTAAACCACATCGAAGAAAATGCATTAATGACAGTATTGTGGAAAAAATAACAGAAAACACAGTTAACCAGCATTGTTTCCTTTTTCCGCCATGTTCTATCCAGTCAAAAACAGATTCACTTTTTTGTATCCTTTCCATGACAAAAAAATCAGTCTGATCTTGATCTACTTTCTATTCAATAGTCGGGTAATGGAAACTCAGCCATTTACCATGCTGACCCAAAATAAATAACCCTGACAATAAAGGCTTTTCAAATCTTGAGAAAAGTATAAAATGCTGGTAACCAGCATTTAGTCCTTTTTCTCGCATGTTTTTCTTTGCTTTAAATCTGAACCTCATCAAACCAATCATACTGAGTCAATTGTCTGCACATGTTTTCAATTTAGATGGGTCTAAATTTTTGTTGTTTGGTAAAGAGTAAAGTGAAAAGAATTTTTTCTATAATAATGTGCAGAAATACAAGAAAACATTTTGGCAAATGGAGAAATTGCTCTTTTGTTCAAAGTCAATGTCATCAAATGCATTATATTTGAAGAGACACCAAAAGATGTCCATGTGAAGGAAAAGATTAACACCTGTGGTATAATTTTCCATCTATATGATATTCACCAACTATTCTGAATTGTAACTTGGCTCTAAATTCCTAGACTAGTCATCTGATTGGTTGAGATGCTCTGTTTAAGCCAAGTTAGTAACAAACTAGAGATTTAAAACAATACAGAGAATTGTTGGTGAATATGAATGTCTTCTCTTAAACCACTTCAATTATTAATCATTTTGTTCATACTGAACTTTAATGATAAAATTCTAATATTATGCATAAATGTATAAATAACATGGGAAAAGTGCGAAACATAGTTCATCACAGCTACAAAAGAAGCAGCTACTCCTCTGTACATCAACAATGGTTTAGATATGGTAGGTTTTCTTATGGTAGATATACATTCAGTATTATCCTACAATGTGCTGAATAAAATTTAATGATCAGGGACTTTTTAATTAGGAATAATAGCCAAAATACTGTAATTCTAAATGCACTTTGGACAGAAACTGCCACAAAAATGCTACCAGTATTGATCAAGATCAGACTGTACATAATGTACAATCTGATCTTGGATATACACTTGCTGAAAATGGAACAAAATGCATGCTCAGTGCAAGGGTAATTCCGACTGAAAATGAGTGTACTCAGCTAATCTGGCACCTAACAACATACATAACTAGAATTGCACACCTACAACTATCTTTAACATAACACCTTTGGTATATGACTTCTTTTCGCTCATAAATAAACAATTTTGAAACCATTGCTGTACATAGGAGACTTCTCTCATTTTGCTACAGTGCTCATGTATTCATGGCTTACACCTTGATTTATGTTGATTAGCTTTTTCAGGACATTTTCAAGGCAGTCTGTTGTGATTTCATTTCAAATAGTAATGAGTAAAATAAAAATTTTCAACCTTGAAATTTTCAGTCAAAAGCCCATTCCTGGATCTGCATTTACCAGCCATCCTTAAAAACATTCTCCAACTTATTATATATGATTTTCAATCTTTGAAAGTAACACAACTTCTGATAGGCCAAACCATTTTGTTGCATCCAATCAAAATTTGTGTTTCTTTTATAAAAAAAGAAAAAAAAAATCTAGGGAATAAGACTGAGAACATCTGTAAGAATTGTTCGTAAAAAATACAGATTGTACAATTTTCATACTTATTTGGTCTGGATCAAACAGTATTTTCTGTTCATTCTGAAAACAGCAGAGCTAAAATTGTGCAAAAACAAGTATAAAACCCAAACAAAGTAATAGGACCTTCTCAAACCATGATCTATCATCTCAACTTTATCAGTGTACTGTATCCTTCCCTCTAACAAACACAAGAACAGTTATCAAAAATATAGAAGACTTCATGTCTTTGGTCAACATGTAAAAGAAAACATAACAATAAACTACAAAAAATGCAAATATGACAAATAATAATAATAAAACATCTTTAAGTAGGTTTATTTTAACTTATTTTAGATTCAATACATCAGTTATCACTACATAATTTGAACAAAATAAGACCTTACTGCATCATAGTGGCTTTTGTAGCTTTCTGGACAGTGTAAAATGAGATAGCATTAAAATGGCTGGTGATCTTGTTTCTACACTATCTCATCATTTTGTGTGATATTCTAAACAAACATTCTGCACAAAACTAAGTCTTTAATCGGCTATTAGATAATCCCACATGTTTGCAATCCTTACAAATCTTATAGTATCAGACACATTAAAATTGCTATCTGCAAATGCTCTCATCTAATTCTAGTCTTAAACTCTTGTAAACTGATAAAGAAATAATGACATCTCCGTGAATTTAAAATTCCCCAACATACTCAAGAGATAACGGTAAAAAAAAAAGACACCATTGATATAGCATGTGAATGTAATGATTAATATTCTATGAGATCTGTATTCAATATTTGACTGCTACCAGATATTATGACCTTCAGATATCCTATGCAATTACAAAAATAATGTTTTATTCTTTAACCCCTAACCAAACAATCCTCAGATCTAGCCGAGGTGAAATTAGACAACAAATGAAATACTGCCAAAATGACAAAATATGAATTTGACAGTGCCGAAAATATTGTTGAAGACTTAACATATGCTTGTTATCAGCATTTTCTTGTTTTCCCACCATGTTTTAAAAAGCTTCCTCATCAGAGCTGTCTACACTTGGGCTTGTCTGGTAAAGGGTGAACATGACAATGAATACATATGACAATTAGCTCAACACGTTATACACTAAGGTCAGATACAGGTAATTCTTCAAACACTGTTTTGAAAATTGTAATGTTTAATAAATTAACTCTTTACCAAACAACAGAATTCTAGACTAGTCTGAATTCAATGCATTTGCTGATGATAAAATAAACAGAACTTGAAGGGTGGAGTATATTGTGGGAAAAAAGCAGAAAATATCGACTACCAGCATTTCTCCTTTTCACACTGTTTTCAAAGGGCTTTTTCTTCAGATGTGAAAACTTGTTATTGAGTGGTAAAGAATTGATGGACAAGAAATAGAACAACAATAATTCTGCCTATTTTCCACCAATAAATACTTGTTTAACCCATTACCACACAATCCCTACTTTTGATGCCCCTGAGAAAGAAGCCTTTTGAAAACACTATGGGAAAAGGAGAAAATGCTGGTAACCAGCATTTTCTCCTTTTCCCCCAGTGTTTTCTACCCTTCCCAGAACAAATTTTTATTCTTAGTCACCTTTATTTTGTCGTCTGCAAATGCTTACAATTTGGGCCAGTCTAAAATTTTCTCGTGTGGTAAAGAGTTAAATTCTTCTTTAATATCCAAAATTATTTAACAGTACAAAATTCTTGAGGATGCCAATATGATAAAGCTGTTTTCATAACCAATTCCTTATCTTAACTTGGCAATGGGGACAGTGTTGGAATTAATCTAGGGCTCTTGTATTGTACCATTCTACTAAATTTTTGTGAACTCTAGCTGTTTTGACTACGATTTTTCTAGCTCAACAACGCAATCATGTTTGTGCAAAATATTTTTTGTATGATATATTCAACACTAAAGTTATTTTATACAGACTTTAGCCTCTATGTATGAGTAATAATGTAAGTTTCCTACTATTTACAATATTTTTTGATCAGTGCTGTAACTTTGCAAGCAATCTGCCTCTACATATCTGACAATAGATATAAATCATTCCCACATCTAAAGTATCACCTTATCCACACATTGTCTGTATTTATCAACCTAACCACAATCAATTCTTACTTTAACTCTTTACCACATGACAAAAATTTAAGACTGCTCCAAATTGGAAGCAAATAAGATACCACTCATAGGTTGGGATTTGTCTCTAAAATGGTAGAAAACTGTGTGGGAAAAACAAAAATTGTTGTTTATCAACTTTTTCTTCTTTTCCAATCATGTTTTTTTAAATTTTCCTCTGGGTTGTTAAAACTCGGGATTCTGTGGTAAAGGTTTATATCTGAAAACTAGCCATTTAATTGGTTGAGACAAAATGGCTAAGTTAAGAATTTAGAATCGGACCAGTATAAAAATATCTTGTTGACTATCAACCCAAACGAATCACCTTTAAGACACTCTCCTCCTTTCTATTGGCTTGAGAACTTGAGTTTGAATCGACAGCTTTTTCTTCACCTTTTATTTTAGTAGTGGGGCCTATATACACTATGTGTAGCTCAAAATATATAGATATATCAATGCTAGGTTTATACTCTGAGAGATTCTCCTGTCCATATATCACACTGCTGTTGAGCTCTTTGGTCTATTTTTACCCCGTCTTTGTGCCAGAAAAGAAGCCCCAACTGGTTCTAGAGACGGAACTTTAGGCTGTGAACTCAAAGCCTTGAAAGTAGCTGCCAGTGCACCCTGTAATGTACAGAAGTTTAGTGACTGATTGTTAAAATATGGCTCCAAATGACATTCCCTGGATTTCCAATGGTGCTACTAAAATAAAATAACAGCTTTGCTTAATTGGTGTTTTGAACCTTTTTCAACATAAATCCAGTCTTCAACCTGGCTGGTACAAAAAACATTAGTGGAGGTTTATTTACTATTACTTCATACAATACTCTGTCAATGCCACAGACTGCTTTTCCACTGTTGCAGTGACTATCACAATTCCCTAAAAATATCTGAAGTGGCTGAAACTGGAACATGAGACCACTGTACTATTCTAGCATTGTGCCTTTTTGGCTGAGCTAACAGGCTCAACAATTAAGTTTGAAAGCTGTAGAAACCATGCCAATCCGAAATTAATGGGGAGTGGCTAGTCAAGCCATTTCCTACATCTTTCTTTTTTTAAGTATGGTTTCTGATATCTTAATTCCATCAGTATTGTGAACTAAGTAATAGAATTCTACCCCCTTATTCAAGCTAAAATCTTCAATGACAAAATGCTGACACAGATTCTTATGTATAAGATCACTACAAGAGCATTTAACCCATAGAGCTCTGAGTACAATCAGTGTTTCTTTTTTTGGAAAGAGTAGAATGGCAATTGTAGACTGTGTAAATCATGATCAACCTGCATAGACTGTGTAGCCTGATCCTGGATCTGACCTGTGTCATACTTTTTATACCACACAATATGCAACAATGAAGCAGACTGTGGACCCAGATCAGACTACATATTCTGTTGAGGCTGACCTTAATTTACAGTCCCTTAGAGCAACTTTAAGGGTTGAGAATGTTTACAAATACAACAAAGATTACCTTAACAGCCTGAGCATCCTGAAGGGTGAGTCTCATATGTGGAAGATTGTCTCTCATTGCTACCCACGGGTGTTTCAACACATCTGAGGCTGTAAGTCTCTTGTGGGGATCTACATGCAACATCTTACTGACCAATTCCTGTAGACAACGGTAGGATCTGAGATAACATAGCATCTGAGATCAACCCTTTTCTAATATGGCTAGATAATGATATTAACTCTTTCCCAAACAATCCCTGGTTTTTACGGGTCAGGAATAGAAGCCTTTTGAAAACATTGTGGGAAAAGGAGAAAATGCTGGTAACCAGCATTTTCTCCTTTTCCCACAATGTTTTTTACCCTTTCATATAGAAAAACCATCTTTTTTAGCAACTGTTAATTAGAAATCTGCAAAATGCTTTCAATTTGGTCTGGTCTAAAATTTGTTGTTTGGGAAAGGGTTCATACACAAGCCTTTTGCAAGTCTGATAATGTTTTCTAGACATAAAAATTTCATCTTAAAAACAAACTAACATAAGACTCTTTCCATCACATATCTGTATAACACAAATAGTACATCTGAAAGTTGTTAAAGTATACAGGCACCTTTTGGAATTTCCGTAAATTAAACCTCACTTCACTGGAAAGTATATAGAATGATGTCACATCACATATATCACACAATACTTATCCAAAGCATATGTTAGATAAAGCTAGAGCTGTCACTGAATGTGACTTAATACCCCCCCCCCCCAGCGCTTTGACAGAAAAAAGTGTCAAGTTCAAGGGGAGATAATACCTGAATGAGCAAGAGTTGACACTTGAAAAGTGTGTCTTGCAAATCTTCAAATATATGATCAATATATCTGCAAGGTTTCAATACAATTGAAGGAAAATGGTAGTAGAAGTTTGTGACAGAAAAAATACTAGTATTTTGTGCACAGATGGACCCACTGACAGACAGACTGGCTGATTCCAGTATACCCCAGAAAACATTCGTTTTCTGTTGGGTATAAAAATTTATGATGGCTCCATTAACCATTTACCACGCAATTCCAAGTTTTAACAACCTTTAGAAAGACGGCTTTTAAAAAAATTGCTGGTTACCAGCATTTTTTCCTTTTCCCACAATGTTTTCTACCCTATCAAAGAAACATTGCACCATTTAAGCTTCATTGAAATTGCCTGCAATTGCTTTCACTTTTTGCAAGGTTGATACTTGGCGTCTGGTAAAGGGTTAGACTGAAAAGAAGAAGGGTTATTTAAGAAAATCAATTCTGCTAAACTATTCTGGTATAATTGATAAAATGCTCACTGCTTTGTTTTTTTAGCACAGACAAGGTACATATATTTATAAAGTACACAGATCTGAAAACAATGTAAGAAAAGAAGCAATTTGCTGTTAAAGTCGTATGTGGTTGTGTGGTTAAATATCAGTTTTGAAACTTTTGTTCTATACCCACTGCCATCACTTTTGACATCATTTGGACATTCAATTTTAATTCCAACAACATATCAAGTTTTAAAGAAGAAATTATTATTCTCCAATAAAGGATCTTTTACTAGATAATGCAAAATCACCCACATCCCAATCTGTAGTTCTAATATGGGAAAACGCGCTATTTACAAACCTTTGCTGGATAAGATACGGAGTCCCAGTTTCCACCATTTAAGCTGAACTTGCCCTCTCCTATTCTACTAAGTATATCATTTGGGGTGTCATTTGGTCCATTTGCAAATGGTGTATGCCTGAAAAGGTTCAAATCTCCCATTATCTTGTTACCTGATAATTAATCCAAGCCTTATCCAAATTCAAAGCATTTACAGATCACATATGATTTCATGCTTTCTGCTAGGATATCAAGAAATAGCAGTTAAAATACTTTTCGATCTTACACTGGTACCACCAGTGAATATACCGATTTTCATGTTCTTGTTGCCTAGGTTAATTGCGCGTGCCTCACAACCAGATGGAAATATGACATAATTTACCTTAAATTTCTCGCGCTTGAATTAGTATTTTAATGTGTTCTATGCGGGAGGGGTACGCCATGGGGAATAACGGAAAAGAACTGTGCTGGCTTTTGATAAAGATCCTCCCAGAAAGGGTTAAAAACATGAAATAAACAGAATATTGTTTTTTTTTTTAATTGAAAGATCGAAATTTATTTCATCTCGTGAACACATCAATATTTTCACTCGTGGCTGTGAAAATATTACCGATGGTGTCCACTCGATGAAATAAATTTCGATCTCTTACAAAAAAAACAACAACAAATATCCTCTATTTATATTAGCAGTGCTCTAAGAAATGTATCTAAATGTTTTTAGACCTCTCTTAAATGTGGTTTTTAACTCTTTAACTAACAACAAAATCTTAGAATGGTCCAAATCAAAACCATTTGCAAACGACAAAGTAAACATGGCTCAAAAGTTGAAACTTGACTTTGGGAAGAGTAGAAAACACTGGGGGAAGAGGAGAAGTTGGTTACCAGCATTTTCTCCTTTTTCCGTAGTGTTTTCTTCCAGGTTGTGAAAACCACAGATTGTTTGGTAAATGCTACAACATGGCATTATCTTCAATAGTAGAGCATGATCATTGTTCTGTTTTATGCCATTAACCCATTACCACACAATCCCTACTTTTGACGCCCCTGAGAAAGAAAGCTTTAGAAAACACTGTGAGAAAAGGAGAAAATGCTGGTAACCAGCATTTTCTCCTTTTCCCACAGTGTTTTCTACCCTTCGCAGAACAAATTTCAATTTTTCAGTCACCTGTATTTTGTCATCTGCAAATGCTTTCAATTTGGACCAGTCTTAATCTTTTTTGTGTGGTAAAGAGTTAAAAAAATTGTATTTCATGTGTTCTGCGCAAAGTAGGAATCGGGACAATTCCAGAATTGTCCTGCGCAGAGTAGGAATCCTCACTTTGGCGGGCAAAGTAAGAATTCTTACCTGGCACTGTTCAATTCCGGAATTGTACCTGGGCAAAATAGGAATTGGGACAAAGTGAGAATCTATTGTTTTCCCTTCGCAAAGTTGGAATCGCAGACAAAGTTTTTTTTTTTTCATTTTCACATCAATGTTAATGGTTAACAAGAGCCGTCAGAGACGGGTTATGCTCCCCGAACAAGTGCTTTTCATAAAATATATGAAATTGATATAAATTCACTTCTTTTATCCTAAAAGAACCTGTTCATGCCCCCCAAAATTTGAAGTGAAAAGGCAATTACTATCTTAGGGATAGCCAACACAAACTTGTAGAGGACAATAAGCCCAATAGGCCCCCCTTAAGCCCCCTTTCCCCATTAGACAATATTTGATCAGTGAAATAATTACAACGGGTGTGTGATTTGTGGCATTTTTGAAGAATAATTCAGCCCTTTTCCCATAAGACAATATTGGATCATTGAAATAAATACAACAGGTGTGTGGTTTGTGGATTTTTGAATAATAATTCAAATTTTTCTGTGACGCAGCCTGAAATTGAGAAAAAGGAAGAGAGGTCCTGGGCAACGTTCCAACAAGTTCAGATTTGAAATTTCACGAAGTTTTGAGCACCGGTAAAGATAAAGGAGATACTAGTGAAAAACATTTTTTTCCATGAAGTCGCCTTTTTCCGTGATGCAGCCTCAATTTGAGAAACCAGGAAAGACATATTTGCGCATTAATAATTCATAGATTGAAAAAAACAAAGGGCACATGTTGAAACTTGTAAAACAAGATACATGTATAACCATGAAATTTCATGAAATTTTGACAAAAACTGAACAAGATATTAGTAAAAATTGCAATTTTGCGTTAGGGCCCCTTTTTCCTTGTCATTTTACAAGAAACCCCCTTTTTCCATGACAGATGGTCAAATTGAAAATTACATAGATAAAGAAACAAGAGCACATGGTGAAACTTTGAAAAAACAAACCATATAGTTTAATGAAATTTTGACCAAAACTGAATGGAAAATTAGTAAAAATTGGAATTTTGCAAAAAAAACCCCTTTTTCCATGACAGAACATCAATGTAAAAAACGCCCAGATTAAAAATAGCAAGGACACAAGCTAAAACTTTCCATAAACAATATAACCATGAAGTTTCATGATATTCTGACAAAAACTGAATGAGATATTGGTAAAAATTGCAATTTTGCATCAAGTCCCTTTTTTCCATGGCACAGGGTCAAATTGAAAATCCAGGAAAGACACATCCACACCTTACCGTAAGGAGTTCATATATGTAGCTTTATCCAATTTGTTCCAGGGGTTGTGGAGAATTCGCTTCAGACGGCCGGACAGAAGGACAGACGGAAGGACGTACGGACAGACAGAGCGGCAACTATATGCTCGCCCTTCGGGGAGCATAAATATATTTTCAGGATTGTTCAGAACCAATCACGAAGATGGTCATCAAACTAATAATTGCTTAATTATCTGTGTTATAATCATACTGATCAAAGGGATTAAATATCATCAAATGTTTTACTTACAGAGATTAACAGATTTGTTTTTCTCACTTGGGGTATGTCTCTCTCTCTCTCTCTCTCTCTCTCAATAAATAAATACATAAATAATTAGATAAACTCTTCCAATCACTTCAACATCTCCAGCTGTGACCGGAGCATGTTGCTAATGAAAATAAGACAAGGATTAGTTCAATAGCAGATATAAAATATCTGGATTCCAAATAAACACAATTCATAAAGTAAAAGAGTTATCAAAAAATCTAAGTAAAGGATAGGCATCAGTTTTAAGATGTAAGAAACAAAAAAAAGGGAAACATGATTACTAGAATATAAAACCTTTGCAACATATCTAGACTATTCTCACTTTGCTCTAAGCTTTGCATTCTTATTTTGTCCATGCCTATTCCTACTTTGCGCGCAGATCATATCTGACCACAATACGATATATCTCCCTTGTGCAATTCTAGAATTGTCTGGTACAATTCTGGAATCAGAGGACAATTCTGGAATCAGAGGACAAAGTAAGAATTCCAGGGTTTTCCTTCAACTTTCTGTTGAAAGGGTCACAATGACCCCCTTCATATGAATTAAAGAAAGTAGAATAATAAATTTTGGGGGTCATTTAGAAAAATTTGGGGGTCAAAACCCTCAAAATTCAAAGAAACGAGGGGGGGGGGGTCATGGAAAACCCTGGAATTCCTACTTTGCACAGGACAATTCTGGAATTGTACTGATTTCCTACTTTCCGCAGAACACCTACATGGTGTGGGATCAAAACACCAAAGAATGCATCTCTGCAGTTATCTAACCAGTATATTTACAACATTCTTCCCATTCTGGTTACTTTCCCATGACAATGCTAAATAGTGAAAGAGCAATGCAAGCTGTCACACTATCATCAGTCCCTAGAATCACAGGGCGTCACATGTATATAGATTCTACCATAAAGCATGTTCCAACTTACCCTGCCAACATTGTATACAAGAGAACTCCCAGGCTCCACACATCACATGCTGCATCATATCCCTGCCTTTTCAGCACCTAAATACATACCAAAGGTGACTTAAATCTTAACCAGACATCAAATTTGAACCATGTCCTGACAAAAGGAAGCTTTGTAGCAACCAGTTTTGCAATAAAAACGAGAATTGCAATAAATTATTGCAAAACTCGTTGCGATGACAGGAATTTTATTACATTTGACTTCACAACCAGTTTTGCAATAAAAACGAGAATTGCAATAAACTCATTATATGGACCATATATGATCGTTTTCTAGTGAAAACCAAATTGAAATACAATTTAATGTTAAATGGGAGTATATAAGACCCAAATTAAGTTACAGAAAGTGTGCCTCAAAGACCAATAGGAACATTTCAGGATAAACACTATTCAGGCTGAAATCATTTGGAAACTGTCAGAAAGTCTCATAGTTGACGTAAACAGCATGGAATCTGGATCGGTTCAGAAACAATATGTCTTAAACCAGTATTGCAGGAAATTATTGCAAAACTCGTTGCGATGACAGGAACTTTATTATATTTGACTTCACAACCAGTTTTGCAATAAAACCGAGAATTGCAATAAACTCATTATATGGACCATACTTGATCGTTTTCTGGTCAAAACCAACTTCATATACAAATTAATGTTAAAGGGGACTATGTAAGACCCAAATTAAGATACAGAAAGTGTGCTTTAAAGACCAATAGGTACATTTCAGGCTAAACACTATTAAGCTGAAATAATTTGGAAACTGTCAGAAAGTCTATTACATGACGTAAACAGCGTGGAAATTGGATCGTTTCAGAAACAATACATCTTTAACCAGTATTGCAGGAAATTATTGCAAAACTCGTTGCGATGACAGGAACTTTATTAGATTTGACTTCACAACCAGTTTTGCAATAAAAACGAAAATTGCAATAAACTCATTATATGGACCATACTTGATCGTTTTCTGGTCAAAACCAAATTGAAATACAATTTAATGTTAAATGGGACTATATAAGACCGAAATTAAGTTACAGAAAGTGTGTTTCAAAGACCAATAGGAACATTTCAGACTAAACACTATTAAGGCTGAAATCATTTGGAAACTGTCAGAAAGTCTCATATTTACGTAAACAGCATGGAATCTGGATCGGTTCAGAAACAATACCTCTTTAACCAGTATTGCAGGAAATTATTGCAAAACTCGTTGCAATGACAGGAACTTTAATAGATTTGACTTCACAACCAGTTTTGCAATAAAAACGAGAATTGCAATAAACTCATTATATGGACCATACTTGATCGTTTTCTAGTCAAAACCAACTTCAAATACAATTTAATGTTAAATGGGACTATGTAAGACCCAAATTAAGTTACAGAAAGTGTGCCTCAAAGACCAATAGGAACATTTCAGGATAAACACTATTAAGGCTGAAATCATTTGGAAAATGTCAGAAAGTCTATTAGATGACGTAAACAGCATGGAATTTGGATCGTTTCAGAAATAATACGTCTTAAAACAGTATTGCAGGAAATTATTGCTAAACTCGTTGCCATGACAGGAACTTTATTAGATTTGACTTCAAAACCAGTTTTGCAATAAAAACGAGAATTGCAACAAACTCATTATATGGACCATACTTGATTGTTTTCTAGTGAAAACCAATTTCAAATACAATTTAATGTTAAATGGGACTATGTAAGACCCAAATTACGATACAGAAAGTGTGCTTCAAGGACCAATAGAAACATTTCAGGCTAAAAACTATTAAGGCTGGAATCATTTGGAAACTGTCAGAAAGTCTATTAGATGACGTAAACAGCATGGAATTTGAATAGTTTCAGAAATAATACGTCTTCAACCAGTATTCCAGGAAATTATTGCAAAACTCGTTGCGATGACAGGAACTTTAATAGATTTGACTTCACAACCAGTTTTGCAATAAAACCGAGAATTGCAACAAACTCATTATATGGACCATACTTGATCGTTTTCTAGTCAAAACCAAATTGAAATACAATTTAATGTTAAATGGGACTATGTAAGACCGAAATTAAGTTACAAAAAGTGTGCTTCAAAGACCAATAGGAACATTTCAGGCTAAACACGATTAAGGCTGAAATCATTTGGAAACTGTCAGAAAGTCTCATAGTTGACGTAAACAGCATGGAATTTGGATCGGTTCAGAAACAATACGTCTTTAACCAGTATTGCAGGAAATTATTGCAAAACTCGTTGCGATGACAGGAACTTTATTAGATTTGACTTCAAAACCAGTTTTGCAATAAAAACGAGAATTGCAATAAACTCATTATATGGACCATACTTGATCGTTTTCTACTCAAAACCAACTTCAAATACAATTTAATGTTAAATGGGACTATGTAAGAACCAAATTAAGTTACAGAAAGTGCGCCTCAAAGACCAATAGGAACATTTCAGGATAAACACTATTAACGCTGAAATCATTTGGAAAATGTCAAAAAGTCTATTAGATGACGTAAACAGCATGAAATTTGGATCGGTTCAGAAACAATACGTCTTAAACCAGTATTGCAGGAAATTATTGCAAAACTCGTTGCGATGACAGGAACTTTATTAGATTTGACTTCACAACGAGTTTTGCAATAAAAACGAGAATTGCAATAAACTCATTATATGGACCATACTTGATCGTTTTCTAGTCAAAACCAATTTTAAATACAATTTAATGTTAAATGGGACTATGTAAGACCCAAATTAAGTTACAGAAAGTGTGCTTTAAGGACCAATAGAAACATTTCAGGCTAAACAGTATTAAGACTGAAATCATTTGGAAACTGTCAGAAAGTCTATTAGATGACGTAAACAGCATGGAATTTGGATCGTTTCAGAAATAATACGTCTTAAATCAGTATTGCAGGAAATTATTGCAAAACTCGTTGCCATGACAGGAACTTTATTACATTTCACTTCACAACCAGTTTTGCAATAAAAACGAGAATTGCAACAAACTCATTATATGGACCATACTTGATCGTTTTCTAGTCAAAACCAATTTCAAATACAATTTAATGTTAAATGGGACTATGTAAGACCCAAATTAAGTTACAGAAAGTGTGCTTCAAGGACCAATAGAAACATTTCAGGCTAAAAACTATTAAGGCTGAAATCATTTGGAAACTGTCAGAAAGTCTATTAGATGACGTAAACAGCATGGAATTTGGATCGTTTCAGAAACAATACGTCTTAAACCAGTATTGCAGGAAATTATTGCAAAACTCGTTGCGATGACAGGAACTTTATTAGATTTGACTTCACAACCAGTTTTGCAGTAAAACCGAGAATTGCAATAAACTCATTATATGGACCATACTTGATCGTTTTCTGGACAAAACCAAATTGAAATACAATTTAATGTTAAATGGGACTATATAAGACAGTGTGCTTCAAAGACCAATAGGAACATTTCAGGCTAAACACTATTAAGCTGAAATCATTTGGAAACTGTCAGAAAGTCTATTAGATGACGTAAACAGCATGGAATTTGGATCGTTTCAGAAACAATACGTCTTAAACCAGTATTGCAGGAAATTATTGCAAAACTCGTTGCGATGACAGGAACTTTATTAGATTTGACTTCACAACCAGTTTTGCAATAAAACCGAGAATTGCAATAAACTTATTCTATGGACCGTACTTCATCGTTTTCTGATCAAAACCAACTTCAAATACAATTAAATGTTAAAGGGGACTATGTAAGACCCAAATTACGATACAGAAAGTTTGCTTTAAAGACCAATAGGAACATTTCAGGATAAACACTATTAACACTTAAATCATTTGGAAAATATCATAAAGTCTATTAGATGACGTAAACAGCATGAAATTTGGATCGGTTCAGAAACAATACGTCTTAAACCAGTATTGTAGGAAATTATTGCAAAACTCGTTGCGATGACAGGAACTTTATTAGATTTGACTTCACAACCAGTTTTGCAATAAAAACGAGAATTGCAATAATTTCATTATATGGACCATATTTGATTGTTTTCTAGTCAAAACCAACTTCAAATACAAGTTAATGTTAAATGGAACATTTCAGGCTAAACACTATAAAGGCTGAAATCATCTTGAAACTGTCATGAAGTCTATTAGATGACATAAACAGCATGAAATTTAGATCGTTTCTGAAACTATTTAAGTCTTTTAAGACATATTGTTTCTGAAACGATCCAAATTTAATGCTGTTTACGTCATCTAATAGACTTTATGACAGTTTCAACGATTTCAGCCTTAATAGTGTATAGCTCGAAATGTTCCTATTGGTCTTTGAAGCGCACTTTCTGTAACTTAATTTAGGTCTTATATAGTTCCATTTAACCTTGAATTGTACTTTCTTTGGTTATACTTGAAAACGATCAGAAATGGTCCATATTATGAGTTTGTTGCAATTTTCTTTTTTATTTCAAAACTGCTTGTGAAATAAATGTATAAAGTTCCTGTCATCGCAACGAGTTTTGCAATAATTTCCTGCAATACTGGTTGAAGACTTATTGTTTCTGAAACGATCCAAATTCCAAGTTGTTTACGTTATCTAATAGACTTTCTGACAGTTTCCAACGATTAAAGTCTTGAAATGTTCCTATTGGTCTTTGAAGTGCACTTTCTGTAACTTAATTTACACCTTACAAAGGTCCCATTTAACAGAAAATTCTATTTGAATTTGGTTTTGACTGGAAAAAGGTCAAATATGGTCCATATAATGAGTTTGTTGAAATTCTCGTTTTTATTGCAAAACTGGTTGTTTCGTCAAATGTAATAAAGTTCCTGCAATCGCAACGAGTTTTGCAATAATTTACTGCAATACTGGTTTAAGACATGTCGTTTCTGAAACGATCAAACTTTCATTCTGTGTACGTCATCTAATAGACTTTATGACAGTTTCCTACGATTTCAGCGTTAATAGAGTTTAGCCTGAAATGTTCCTACTGGCCTTTGAAGCACATTTTCTCTAACTTAATTTAGGTCTTACATAGTCTCATTTAACATTAAATTGTATTTGAATTTGGTTGTCACAGGAAAACGATCAAATATGGTCCATATAATGAGGTTGTTGCAATTCTCGTTTTTATTGCAAAAGTGGTTGTGAAGTCAAATGCAATAAAGTTCCTGTCATCGCAACGAGCTTTGCAATAATTTACTACAATACCGGTTTAAGATATATCGTTTCTGAAACGATCCAAATTTCATGCTGTTTACGTCATCTTTTAGACTTTATGACAGTTTCCAACAACTTAAGCCTCAATGCTGTTTAGCCTGAAATGTTTCTATTAGTCTTTGAAGCACACTTTCTGTAACTTAATTTAGGTCTTACATAGTCCCATTTTACATTAAATTGTATTTTAATTTGGTTTTCACTCGAAAACGATCAAATATGGTCCATACAATGAGTTTGTTGCAATTCTCGTTTTTATTGCAAAACTCGTTGTGAAGTCAAATCTAATAAAGTTACTGTCATCGGAACGAATTTTGCAATAATTTACTGCAATACTGGTTTTAGACTTATTGTTTCTGAAACAATCCAAATTTCATGCTGTTTACGTCATCTAGTAGACTTTATGACAGTCTCCAAATGGTTTCAGCCTTAATAGTGTTTAGCATGAAATGATCTTATTCGTGTTTGAAGCACACTTTCTGTAACTTAATTTGGGTTTTACATAATCCCATTTAACATTAAATTGTATTTGAAGTTTGTTTTGACCAGAAAACGATGAAGTATGGTCCATATAATGAGTTTATTGCAATTCTCGGTTTTATTGCAAAACTGGTTGAAAAGTCAAATGTAATAAAGTTCCTGTCATCGCAACGAGTTTTGCAATAATTTCCTGCAATACTGGTTTAAGACGTATTGTTTCTGAACCGATTCAAATTTCATGCTGTTTACGTCATCTAATAGACTTTATGACATTTTCCAAATGATTTCAGCGTAAATAGTGTTTATCCTGAAATGTTCCTATTGGCCCTTGAAGCACACTTTCTGTAACTTAATTTAGATCTTACATAGTCCCATTTAACATTAAATTGTATTTGAAGTTGGTTTGACTAGAAAACGATCAAATATGGTCCATATAATGAGTTTATTGCAATTCTCGTTTTTATTGCAAAACTGGTTGTGAAGTCAAATCTAATAAAGTTCCTGTCATCGCAACGAGTTTTGCAATAATTTCCTGCAATACTGGTTTAAGACGTATTGTTTCTGAAACGATCCAAATTCCATGCTGTTTACGTCATCTAATAGACTTTCTGACAGTTTCCAAATGATTTCAGCCTTAATAGTGTTTAGCCTGAAATGTTTCTATTGGTCCTTGAAGCACACTTTCTGTAACTTAATTTGGGTCTTACATAGTCCCATTTAACATTAAATTGTATTTGAAATTGGTTTTGACTAGAAAACGATCAAGTATGGTCCATATAATGAGTTTATTGCAATTCTCGGTTTTATTGCAAAACTGGTTGTGAAGTCAAATGCAATAAAGTTCCTGTCATCGCAACGAGTTTTGCAATAATTTCCTGCAATACTGGTTTAAGACGTATTATTTCTGAAACGATCCAAATTCCATGCTGTTTACGTCATCTAATAGACTTTCTGACAGTTTCCAAATTATTTCAGCCTTAATAGTGTTTAGCCTGAAATGTTCCTATTGGTCTCTAAAGCACACTTTCTGTATCTTAATTTGGGTCTTACATAGTTCCCTTTAACAATAAATTGTATTTGAAGTTTGTTTTGACTAGAAAACGACCAAGTATGGTCCATATAATGAGTTAATTGCAATTATCGGTTTTATTGCAAAACTGGTTGTGAAGTCAAATCTAATAAAGTTCCTGTCATCGCAACGAGTTTTGCAATAATTTCCTGCAATACTGGTTAAAGACGTATTATTTCTGAAACGATCCAAATTCCATGCTGTTTACGTCAACTAATAGACTTTCTGACAGTTTCCAAATTATTTCAGCCTTAATACTGTTTAGCCTGAAATGTTCCTATTGGTCTTTGAAGCACACTTTCTGTGACTTAATTTCGGTCTTACATATTCCCATTTAAGATTAAATTGTATTTCAATTTGGTTATGACCAGAAAACGATCAAGTATGGTCCATATAATGAGTTTATTGCAATTCTCGGTTTTATTGCAAAACTGGTTGTGAAGTCAAATCTAATAAAGTTCCTGTCATCGCAACGAGTTTTGCAATAATTTCCTGCAATACTGGTTTAAGACGTATTATTTCTGAAACGATCCAAATTCCATGCTGTTTACGTCATCTAATAGACTTTCTGACAGTTTCCAAATGATTTCAGCCTTAAAAGTGTTCAGCCTGAAATGTTCCTATTGGTCCTTGAAGCACACTTTCTGTAACTTAATTTGGGTCTTACATAGTCCCATTTAACATTAAATTGTATTTGAAATTGGTTTTGACTAGAAAACGATCAAGTATGGTCCATATAATGAGTTTGTTGCAATTCTCGTTTTTATTGCAACACTGGTTGTGAAGTCAAATCTAATAAAGTTCCTGTCATCGCAACGAGTTTTGCAATAATTTCCTGCAATACTGGTTAAAGACGTATTATTTCTGAAACGATCCAAATTTCATGCTGTTCACGTCATCTAATAGACTTTCTGACAGTTTCCAAATTATTTCAGCCTTAATAGTGTTTAAGCTGAAATGATCCTATTCGTCTTTAAAGTACACTTTCTGTATCTTAATTTGGGTCTTACATAGTCCCCTTTAACATTAAATTGTATATGAAGTTGGTTTTGACCAGAAAACGATCAAGTATGGTCCATATAATGAGTTTATTGCAATTCTCGGTTTTATTGCAAAACTGGTTGTGAAGTCAAATGTAATAAAGTTCCTGTCATCGCAACGAGTTTTGCAATAATTTCCTGCAATACTGGTTTAAGACATATTGTTTCTGAACCGATCCAAATTTCATGCTGTTTACGTCATCTAATAGACTTTATGACATTTTCCAAATGATTTCAGTGTTAATAGTGTTAATCCTGAAATGTTCCTATTGGTCTTTGAAGCACACTTTCTGTAACTTAATTTGGGTATTACATCATCCCATTTAACATTAAATTGTATTTGAAGTTGGTTTTGAGTAGAAAACGATCAAGTATGGTCCATATAATGAGTTTATTGCAATTCTCGTTTTTATTGCAAAACTGGTTGTGAAGTCAAATCTAATAAAGTTCGTGTCATCGCAACGAGTTTTGCAATAATTTCCTGCAATACTGGTTAAAGATGTATTGTTTCTGAACCGATCCAAATTCCATGCTGTTTACGTCAACTATGAGACTTTCTGACAGTTTCCAAATGATTTCAGCCTTAATCGTGTGTAGCCTGAAATGTTCCTATTGGTCTTTGAAGCACACTTTCTGTAACTTAATTTGGGTCTTACATAGTCCCATTTAACATTAAATTGTATTTCAATTTGGTTTTGACCAGAAAACGATCAAGTATGGTCCATATAAAGAGTTTATTGCAATTCTCGGTTTTATTGCAAAACTGGTTGTGAAGTCAAATCTAATAAAGTTCCTGTCATTGCAACGAGTTTTGCAATAGTTTCCTGCAATACTGGTTTAAGACGTATTATTTCTGAAACGATCCAAATTCCATGCTGTTTACGTCATCTAATAGACTTTCTGACAGTTTCCAAATGATTTCAGCCTTAATAGTGTTTAGTCTGAAATGTTTCTATTGGTCCTTGAAGCACACTTTCTGTAACTTAATTCAGGTCTTACATAGTCCCATTTAACATTAAATTGTATTTGAAATTGGTTTTGACTAGAAAACGATCAAGTATGGTCCATATAATGAGTTTGTTGCAATTCTCGGTTTTATTGCAAAACTGGTTGTGAAGTCAAATGTAATAAAGTTCCTGTCATCGCAACGAGTTTTGCAATAATTTCCTGCAATACTGGTTTAAGACATATTGTTTCTGAACCGATCCAAATTTCATGCTGTTTACGTCATCTTATAGACTTTATGACAGTTTCCAAATGTTTTCAGTCTTAATAGTGTTTAGCCTGAAATGTTTCTATTAGTCTTTGAAGCACACTTTCTGTAACTTAATTTGGGTCTTATATACTCCCATTTAACATTAAATTGTATTTCAATTTGGTTTTGACTAGAAAACGATCATATATGGTCCATATAATGAGTTTATTGCAATTCTCGTTTTTATTGCAAAACTGGTTGTGAAGTCAAATGTAATAAAGTTCCTTTCATCGCAACGAGTTTTGCAATAATTTATTGCAATTCTCGTTTTTATTGCAAAACTGGTTGCTACAAAGCTTAATCCATTACCACACAATCCCTACTTTTGACACCCCTGAGAAAGAAGCCTTTAGAAAACATTGTTGGAAAAGGAGAAAATGCTGGTAACCAGCATTTTCTCCTTTTCCCACAATGTTTTCTACCCTTCACAAAACAAATTTCAAATTTTCAGTCACTTTTATTTTGTTGTCTGAAAATGCTTTCAATTTGGACCAGTCTAAAATATTGTCGTTTAGTAAAGGGTTAATACATCTCTGTGATCAATGGTACCAAGCAGGCCATCAAGTACATATGGATCTGTAATATCTACTTCCTTTAACAATCAATTTAATAACGAGATAGACTGGTCCTTGGGCACACAGACCAATAGCTAAAAGGTTCGACTCAGGTCAGCCTATGTGGACTGCTCAGGCTGACCTGGGTCGATACTTTACTCATATATATCAAGCCCCCTTTTCAAGAGCTTAGCTCCTTTTTATTCCAACATAGCATGTGAATCTGGCTCTATGAACTAAATACAACACAACCATGGTAAAAGCTATGTCATTCTACATAATATAAGTTGCTCATGGCTGTTACATGTCTTTGCCCTACAATATTTTATCAATGAGTCATGTGACACGAATAAACAATCATTTTTACTACTTGACATAGAAGAAAGGAGAACTGGTTTACTAATATTTACTGTTTTTGATGGAAAGTAACAATGATGAAATATCATCAGTAAATATGTGTACTTTCATGTTGAAGATTAACATCAAAATTGGTTGGTGTCACATTAGAAACGGGATTGGGCAAGGTGGGGTCATATTCAGAGTTATTGCCTTTATCGTGCCTCATAAAGCACATCCATAGTTTATTGAATAACAAACCAGAATAAAACAAGGATTCTTTCTTAATCTTATCAAAACTGAAAGCATTTGCAGAAAACACTGAAAATGTGATTCAAAATCAATATAGTCTTTTGCAGGGAAGAAAATATTGTTGAAAAAAGAGAAAATATTGATTATCGTTTTTTTTCTCTTTTTCTGACCATGTTTTGATAGCCTTTTAAGTTTGGTCATTGGGATTAAGTTGTATACCCCCATCAAAGGCTTTGAATGAGAAGAAAGGCTCTTTTAACAAAAAAACGTGTTTAGCTCAAAGCCTTCCTCCCTTAGATGTTCCAAATTTGGGATTGTTTGACCAATTTTCAAGGAAGTTTTTTCCCAGTTTTCAACTTTCAGCTTCAAAGGTATTCAATTAACCAAATATTCTGTTGTTTTCATACTCACCTCTGGGGCTACAAAGTTGGCTGTATAGCAAGGTGTCATGAGTAAACCATTATCTGCTCTAAGCTGCTTTGCAAAACCAAAATCACAGATTCGCAAACTCTCAGGGTTTCCAGTTGTGTCTGCATACAATATATTTGAAGGTTTCAGATCTCTATGAACAACCTACAATAAAGCAAATCTTGTTATCAGAAATAAGCCACACTCTGATAAAAGGGCGCCTAATGTGATGTATTTTACAAAGAAGTTGTCATATAATGGTGGATTAAAAAACAATCCATTTTGTCAAACAGCATGACTGAACTTATGAGATAGACTAGTCCTTTATCAAGCATCAAATTAAAATTTAGCAATAGGTTTTGGCACAGGTCAGCCTGTGACAGGGATCAATACTTTTTACAGATACATTAAACCACCTTTTTACAGAGCATGGCTCAAGTACATGTATATCTAGTATCCCTTTACACATTGTTGTAAGTACTGATATGAGGAGTTTGTTCTTTTTTTGTGTATAGAGCTTCACCATAACTAACACTACAGATGTGTCAAGTCAAATGAGGCACATGTCAATCCATTCTAAATATACCTTGCAAAACTTTATGCTTACCCCATTCTGATGGAGGTATTCAACAGTTCTGGTTATAACTTGAAGGACAGCACTTGCTTCTCGTTCTGAAAAAAATAGCTGTTGCAAAATTTTGTCCAACAATTCTTTGCCAACCAATAGTTCAGATACCATGTATACCTTGTTCCCGTTGTCGAAGACCTGGAAAAGACATAAAATCACTGTAATTCCATAATAGCATACATATATTTGGTCTATCAATTTCTGCACTACCAATCTGTGGCATTGATATTTGAATTTTATCTCTAAAATACACCTTAATGATGATAATAAACAGCTTATGTCATTCATCAAGTAAGTTTGTGTGAATTTTTATGGGGTCTCAAATTTCATCTTGCGCTTTGTCAAATACTTTGTTTTAATATTCTATTATTGATCCTTTCTAAGCCAAGCACATCTATAATTGCATTATTTCACCCTTTGCTACTGAATTCCATGTTTAACCCTTTCCCAAACGACAAATTTTGGACTCTCCCAAACTGAAACAGTTTGCAGACAATTTTTTATTTGGAGAAAATGGCAGAAAGTTCTCAAAAAGGGGAGAAAACACTGTGGAAAAAGGAGGAATTGCTCGTTACAAGCAATTTCTCCTTTTCCCAGAATGTTTTCAAAAGACTTTTACTGCAGACACATGAAAACCAGGGCTTGTTTTGGAAAGGGTTAAATGACTCGGACAGTGGAGGCTTTTTGTAAACAGTATTTTCTCCTTATTTCTTCATGTCTTCTCTCTTCTCTAAAACCAATCCCATGGACTGAGCAACACTGTAATCATTTCATATTCTTTCAATATAGCACAGCCTCAAATTCTGACATCTGGTAAAGAACTTGGCCTCCATCACAGTCCCAAGTTTAACCATCCAGAGTGAATAGGCTTTAGAAAACATGGTAATAAAAGGACAAAATACTAGAAACAAGCATTTTCTCCTGTTCCCACAATACCTTTTTGCCTTTTCACAGACAAATTCCTCAACTTCTTCAGCCACATTCAATTTGCTGCATGTAAATGCTTTCAATATATACCTGTCCAAAATGTCTTCATCTGGAAAGTGTTCAATAAGATCATATAGTTCCTGGTAACCAGCATTTTCTCCCTTTTCCACGATACTTTCCATCCTGTCAAAAACAACTTTGTTCATTTAAACCAGACTTATTTTGTAGTCTCCAAATGCTATCAATTTAGACAGGTTTATAAAGTTGTCCTTTGGCAAAGAATTAAAAACTTTGTTAAATCACATTTTTTATCCCCATTGAATAATTTTATGACATGCTATGAACAAATACATTCAAAATAACCTTCATTAAGATAGCTATAATACATACATCTCTGAGGGTTATGATATTTGGATGGTGTCCAAATCTGAGCAAAATTTCCACCTCTTCTGATGGGTCTACTTTTTCCTTGTCCATAATCTGAAAATAATGGTCATGTATAGATTTCATTACACAGCAAACTTCTTCGTAAATGTTAACAATTTCAAGGCAATCTAATTTACTGAAACTATCTTAAAGTCTACTCAATACCTTTAGCATATGTTTTGAGAGTAAAGAATCATATGCATGGTACAGAAGGATTTTTAAACTCAACCTATCACTGCTGCATATTCACCTATCCATGCTTTCCAAGAGTTTCTATAACCAGTTTTTTGCAAATTGTAATTTTCTCAGCGCAGCTGATTAAGCTGGCTATCATCCTACTTCTTGGTATAATGATGGAAATTTTCAATTAGTAAAACAGGGTTTTCCATGACGCACAAATCCTGCGTCATTGACGCACAAATCCTGCGTCATTGATGCAATTTTAATTCAAATGACCCCCAAAATAAATGACAGTGCATCATCGGTGACGCAACCTTCCAAAATCTAAATAATGTACGAAGTTAAATGAAGCGTCATAATTCCAAGTCTGTTCTTGCTTCAATGTCCTATGAACATCGTTCTTTTTTAACTACAGGGTTTATTTTAGATAAAAATGGTTTTCCGGTAATTTACTTATAGAATACAACTGGTTTATGCATTATTGCCGGAATGTATATTGGACATTTGTCATAAATATGGACCCAGTCAAAGTCGTGGTTGGGTTCTCTGTATTTCATAGCATATTTTACACGACTTCCGGTATATAAATGTACACATTACCGGTCTGTGCTGTTAGCGGAAAAATAATGTCATGACGAAGAAAACTGTAGCATTCTTCTATCGTCTGCTTCCTACAACTGCCGATCAAGTCATGTCAAGAAGCGATTCAGACGAAAATGTTTGGTCTGTCAAAAAGTGACATCGGCCTTTCCGTCAGAAATGATCGACCGACTTTTCAATCTTGTAAGTTGGCGTTTAAATGTAAAATACTTTATAAATCGTGCTTGAAGTTGATGACGAGGAAATTCATATTTTTGACCCCCAAAATTAATGAAATGACCCTCAACTAATGAGGATGGGGGTCACAATGACCCCCAATTTTCAAAGCCGAGGGAAAACTCTGGTAAAAAATCTGCACATTTTTATTCAATGGATCCCTTTTTGCCTATTTGCTACTGATAATTGGTTTCAATGTGGAATGGGATTTACTCGTAATCTTGCAATACATATCTAATTGACATCATCCCTTTTACACAAAAATGAAAAACAGACAGTGTATAGAGGAAATTATTCATAAGGTTACTTTTCATTATTTCTCTGCAACACTGACCCCAAGAAAAAGTTTTCAAATAAACATTTCAGTACCTATCACTCTGTCTATCTTTATTGAAAGCTATTTCTTGTTTTTAATTATCTGACACACATCTGGAAAAAGAAGCAATTGCTTGCTACATGTAATTCCTCATTTCCCCCAATTTTCATCAAAGTGTCTATTGTCTATTTGTGGCAAACAATCATACTTTTCTATAAACTGGTTAACCCTTTACCACTCAATGACAACTTTTAACATGACTGAGAAAAGAAACCTTTTGAAAACATTGTGGGAAAAGGAGAAAATGCTGGTAACCAGCATTTTCTCCTTTTCCCACAATGTTTTCTCCCCTATCAAGGTAAAATTCCATTATGAGTCACATTTAAATAGTTGTATGTAACTGCTTTCAAGTTGGAAAAGGCTACAATATTGTTGTCTGGTATAGAGTTAAACAGGACTGTGAATATATTGTATCCTCCGTTACCCACCTTTACGGCATAACTGTTACCCGTCAACCTATGTACACATCTTTTACAGACTGAATATGAACCTATGCCAATATCCTGTAATTAAAGATGAATATAATCCATGAAATTATCCCAGAAAAAAAAATATCATGCCAATGGAAACAGGGACTTTCATAAAATTTTGGACCTATGTTTCATTTCTCTCTTATCACTTTATCAATGCCCAGCTTTACTTATCCTCTGAAAGAGAGCTTTTGATGCAATTGTTGGAAAAGGAGAAAATGGTGGTGACCAGTATTTCCTACTTTTCTGATAATGTTAGCTAGCCTATCAAAGACAAACCAAATCATCTGAGACCCAATGAATGTAACATCTGTAAATCCTGTCAATCTGGTAGAGTCTAAAATCTGTAATCTGGGAGTGTTATAGCATTATCTGGTACAGATGATTTTTGCGCTATTCATAAGACCATTTTCATTGTGTTCGAATCAATATGATTTCAACAACCTTCTCATAATCAAAGAAGACTGCAAAAGAATAGAATAAAATAAAGCATGACTGCCCTTTTCTCCGACTGTGTTGAGATTGATCAAAAATAGTAATGTGATATATTTGGAGAGAATTATCTACCCTTTCTGATACAATCCTGTATTTCTAAAAGTCCAAGGAAGAAGGCTTTTAACCCTTTACCTGATATGCCAATTTGAGGCTCTTCCATTTCAGCAGCAAATAAAGATATGATGTCAAAAATATGGACAAATGAGGATACAGATATCTGATTGAATGGAAAACATTGTGGGAAAAGGAGAAATTGCTCGTTACGAGCAATTTCTTCTTTTCCCAAAATGTTTTCAAAAGCTGTCTGTTATTGATGTGTCAAAATGAGTATCTATGGAGTAAAGGGTTAAGAAAATGATATAGTGCCCATATTCAGATGTTCTCATTTTCACCAAAGTATTTTCTACACTTTCTAAGCCAAGTCTTTTTGCTATGTCCTCTGTAATGTTTTGTCCTCCGACAAAGAGAAAGAGCTTTGCATGAACATGTTAAGTTCAGGTTGGCTAAAAAGATATCAACACAAATAATGTTTCTACAAGAAAAACTACTAACAAGAGCAGTACATGCAGTGCCAATACTTGGCTGCAGTGGCTTCATTGCCAGTAAAAATTCGGTAGAAAAAAAGGGGCATAACTGTATTAAAAATGCTTTAATGGTTACCTGCCTTTGTTGTATAGTTTTCCTTTCTGTTTAAGTTTGAAGTAGATATCTTCAGTAAGAACAGAGATATTATAAATTGTCAAAAGTTCTGACACTACAAGCAGATGTCAGCACTAGGACTCTTAACAATTTCTTGACATTTTCACTGAAAACACCTCAACTAATAAACATTAACCCTAGAAGCACAAAGCATCATTACTTTCGCTTTTGTAAAAATCAAAATCAAAAGGCACAGAACATGCAGTCTGATCTTTGATCTGCGCTGGCAGCTACTTTGTTTTCTTTTTTCGGGGCAACATTCCAAATATGTTTCCCAGAAAATTATATAGAGCTATTTCATTAATTCAGCCCTATATAAGTCAATTTTTATACACAATTACCTCTTTGACGTCATACTCATCTGTGAATGCAGAAACTTTGACACCGGGAAGCTGAAATTAGACAATTTTGAATTATACACATATTGTGGTGAAAAAGATCTATGGGTAGCTAACACTTAAAGCTTTACTACACAATCCCAAGCTCTAACAATGCTGAAAAAAGATGCTTTAGAAAACATTGTGGGCAAGAGAGAAAATGCAGGTAACCAGCTTTTTCTACATTTTCCACATTATTTTCCTTCCTTTAACCCATTACCAAACGACACTATCTTAGGCTTGTCCAAATTGAAAGCATTTGCAGATGACAAAATAAAACTGACTAAAAATTTGAAATTTGTTTTGTGAAGGGTAGAAAAATTATGCGAAAAAGGAGAAAATGCTGGTTACCAGCATTTTCTCCTTTTCCCACAATGTTTTCTAAAGGCTTCTGTAGTATGACCCTGGATCTACTCAGTCCACTCTTTTGGAAAAAAATTGACAAAACTACCAATGAAATAGCAATGCTTTGGACACTTTTACTAATTATTTTATGACCACTGAAACACTTAACCAAACAACTAACGTTTGAACGCAACCAAATCAAAAGCATTTGCAGATGAAAAATTATGTTGCTGAAGTGATTTATTCTGTCTTTTACAATGAAGAAACATTGTTGGGAAAAGAAAAAAATGATGGTTACCAACATTTTCTCCTTTTTTCGAAGGCCTTGTCAACAGACTTCCTCTTCATGGAAGTCAAAACTTAGGATTGTGTGGTAAAGGTTTATTATGACTAACAGATTTCTGCAAAGACAAGCATCAAAATGTTAAAATGAAAGGGAAATTATCTATTTCTTGAGACTATTTTGCAACAAGCCATTTTTATTTTTTCACAAGTATTTTGAGAGAATGGAGTTTTTCTTTGCTTTCAACAGTAAGCCAGTCATACAATAGGAAAGGTTCATCGGCTTGTTTCTCATCCTACAACATAAACAAAAGTCCTCACCTTTGCAAGACTGACTTGGTTCTCCAATGGATTTGTAGGTTCTCTGTTTCCATCGAGAAGGGAAGGTGCAACAAAGCTGAATCCACGAAACAACTCATGGGCTGTAGCACTTGGTGGGATACCTGGAGAATCTGTGTAAGATACACCATGTAAAATAACTCTTAGACCCTTTGTCAGCGTATAGCATTCTAGATTGGTTCATTCTAATTAGCATAATTATGCAGATAATTAACCCATTACCAAATGAGAAAATTTTGGACTGGTCCAAATTGAAAGCATTTGCAGACGACAAAATAAAGGTGACTGAAAAATAGAAATTTGTTCTGGGAAGGGTAGAAAACACTGTGGGAAAAGGAGAAAATGCTGGTTACCAGCATTTTCTCCTTTTCCCACAGTGTTTTCAAAAGGCTTCTTTCTCAGGGGCGTCAAAAGTAGGGATTGAGTGGTAATGGGTTAAATAAATATGACTCAAATGATGTGATCTATTTTTGAACGAGTAGCAAACTTTGCATGAACAACAGAAAATGCTATTTAACAGTATTTTCTCCTTTTTAAAAGCTTTCTTTTCCTAGGGTTGTAGAATAATTTATTGAATGAAGTTTAACAAGGCTTTCAGCATGATTTCATTCATAATCATGGTGACTTCTAAAACTAAAAATGTGTGTCGTTGATTTTGTCAGTACTGTCCATAGGTCTGAAGTGCTCTGGATCCTCTGAAATGTAATGACCAACCTGATCCTCTAAAACGAAGTGAACAACTTAGCAAAATAAGACAAGACCAATGTTCCACTTGTTTTCTAACAGGGCCCCCTTTTAGGTAATGTCAAAAGTATCACATTAGACAACTAACTGGCTCCCCATGACAGAATGGAAGGGTCAAAATAGAGTATTAATCTTGAGCTTGACAGAAATCTAGTTTAGAGATACATAATTATTCAAACATGATTTTATACTTCCAAAAATATTTGATATGTTTTCGTCCTCAGCGTCATAAAATTTTGTGATTTCAAAGTGAATGGTTCAAATACAAGTTCAAATTTGTAGTTCTTTACCATTCCATATACATAGTGATTCAAAATATTCTTTTCCATCTTTGTCTATTAACTTTTCACCAAACAATCCTTGGTTTTTATGATCCTGTGATAGAAGCCTTTTGAAAACATTGTGGGAAAAGGAGAAAATGTTGGTAACCAGCATTTTCTCCTTTTCTCACAATGTTCTCTACCCTGCTGGAAGCAATTTTAAATTTTTGAGTTATGTTTATTTTGTCGTCTGCGAGTGCTTTCAATTTGGACCAGTCTAAAATTTTGTCATGTAGTAAAGAGTTAACCCATTACTACACAATCCCTACTTTTGACTAAAGAGAAAGAAACCCTTAGAAAACATTGTCGGAAAAGGAGAAAATGTAACCAGCATTTTCTCCTTTTCCCACAATGTTTTCTACCCTTCACATAACAAATTTCAAATTTTCAGTCACTTTTATTTTGTCGTCTGCAAATGCTTTCAATTTGGACTAAAATTTAGTCGTTTGGTAATGAGTTAAACTCTGTAGACCACTTGCAAAGGTATAAACAGAAAGCATGGAAGAGTTTGTATGAACATACCTTTTGGTGTTTTTGAGGTGAATTCTGGATCAAAGTAAAAAGCATCATCTGTTTGAACGACTGCTGGTTTAAATGGAGGATTAACCTGCCGACGTATAAGTTTATCCCAGTTTATGGATGCAAAAAATGAATGGCGTTTTATTTCCTCTATTCCTGAACCATTGGCTCCTAAACAAAAAAAAGAGGGTATACAATAGACAAAAACAAATAAATTGATTTCAAAGACAGTGTAAACAAATGTAACTTTTCTACAGACATAAACAGCTTTATCATATGATTAAAAAAAATTATGAATGCAAATTTATCAAAGATTTCCAAATTCACCACTTTATCACTATATTTAGTGATCCTCATTAGAATCAAATACTGTGTTCCACAGCTTTGCTAAAACAAAGTGTTTCAGTATCTCTTCTCTAATCCGGTAAGACTGATACACAAATAGCTTACTGATCCTTGGTCAACATTATCTAATTGCTAACCTATACCTGATTACATACTTTTACAAAAAAAAAACCAAGTTTCATCAAAATAGTGCTTGACTAAACCTTCACTCATCAAACCTCTGTTCAGCCTTTTCAAAACATTGAGGGAAAAGGAGAATATGCTTGTAACCTACATTTTTTCCTTCTCCCTTAACTTTTTTCCTACCCTAGAAAAAATGTTTTCCACTTTCCACATAAATGCAGGTTTGAAGGAAATACTCTCAAAGGTTATTCTAATATAATTTCATTCATATCACAGTAACAATTGACTTATTCATGTGCTACATGATTTCCATCATTACCAGGCTGCCGCTCTGACATGTGTTACCTAATGCTACTAAGAAAAAAGCCCAGTGCCTCACATGAGGACTAAAACCAAGGACCTCTGGATTACTTATTTTAGTTCTTTATCACTCAGTCATGCAGGACAACCTATAAGACAATTAATCAAGCTCATAGCTTGACTAAAAAAGACATACCTAATCTGTTCTGTGGGTTACGTTTAAATAAAGCTCTCAATAAACTTTGTGCTTCTGGACTTAAAAACCCTGGCATTCCCAATTTAGCTCTGAAATAAATTTTTATTAAATAAATGAATGAGGTTCAACTGAGATGAAAAGTTTGTGAACACAAAATATACAGGGAAAAAAGGTAACAACATCTTCTGTAATGTCTGATAGTTCTATGATTCTTCCTATTGTCCATATCAAACTTTGCTTTCAAGCTTTCTACATGGGCTTATACCTTGACATTTTTTGTTTGTTCCCTTTTCCTCATTAATATAATTAAGTTATAAAGAAATCAGTCTATTTTCAGAGTTCTGCCAAGCTTTTTACCTTATGGGGCCAATGGCCCATCCAAGCCAAAAAAGTGGGGCCACCTTTTTACAACATGGGGCCATGACTGAAGTTCAGACATAAATTGAATATAATTATAGACTAAAGACAGAATACCCAATAAAAATCAAACATTTTGTATGATAATTTAGCAGTCATCTGTTTTATTGATTCTTATTTACAAAGAATTTTCTGCGCTTCAAGGGCCAAAGAAAATGGAAGTATCTCACTTCGGTGTTTCGGGTTGCCCAGAGAGCTTGGGCTTGCTATTTGTCCAAGCCTCTTTTGGCTTTGTTTGACCAAAATAGCTTAAATTTACAATTCTCAAGGACAGCAATCATTTGATGCAGAACGAAAAACGAAACCGTTATCAGTTTACTTGTGAAAACGAAACTCGTTGGCTCAAAATTGGGGGAACCAAACTTTCATTAAGTACTACGCTAATCAGAATTGCTATTACGTTCCATAAAACGACTTTGAGGAAAACATGGAAGCACTCTCTTGCATTCCGGACCATTCACATTCATGTATGATGAGAGTAACGAACGACAACTCTGCTCGGAGACTGACGCGAAGTGAAATTGATTCGAACAAAACAGACTTCCGATGAATTTGTCCCAAGTAATCTTCATACCTACGTTGCATGACAGGTGGCCCCTCCGACATATTATTTTAGGGCCATCTGTAATTTTTTAGCACCGATCCCGCAATGGCGCTTCCTCAGCAGAACTCTGTATTTTCATCTACTATTATCAAAACAGGCGGGCAGAACATCTCTAAAACTAGCTTTTATTTTCTCTTGACAAGAATAAAGATGAAAAAGACCATTATGAAACACTCTTAACTTACTTTAATATCTGTGTCATGGTTTCCTTTCTGTTGCCTCCTTGAAATGGTAAAGCCCCAGTCAACATCTCAAACTGTAATTGTGGGGAGAAAAGATGCAAAAAAATTATCAAGGCAAACAAAGAAGCTTGCACTGCAGATAAAATCTATAGTCTCACCTACACACTGAAAATTTGCACTTATCCATACTCATGGCACTTAACCCATTACCACACAACCCCTACTGACGCCCCTGGGAAAGAAGCCTTTTGAAAACACTGTAGGAAAAGGAGAAAATGCTGGTAACCAGCATTTTCTCCTTTTCCCACAGTGTTTTCTACCCTTCCAAGAACAAATTTCAATTTTTCAGTCACGTTTATTTTGTCGTCTACAAATGCCTTCAATTTGAACCAGACTCAAATTTTGTCGTGTGGTGAAGAGTTAAGGCAGACATACTAAACATGTCTTAAATGACAGACTCTGTCATTGGTACTGAGGAAAACATTACTGGGAAAAAGAGAAACTGCTAATAAGCAGCATTTTTTCTCCTGTTTCTCAAAAAGCCCTCATAAGCCTTTTATCTCTGGGTCTTAAATACAAGGGACTGTTTAGTAAAAGCTAAGAATATATCAATCTTTTTAAGTAACACATATATCAACTTATGATTCGCTGATTTTTCATCAACTAGCTCATATCATTCTATTGATGCTGGGAAAGTCACTAAGAATTCATTTCAAACCTTTATCACACAATCCCGAGTTTTAACAACCCTGAAAGAGAAGCCTTTGACAACAATTTGTGAAAAAGAGATAATGGTAGTAACTAGTATTTTCTCCTTTTCCCAAATTGTTTTCTAACCTTCCAAAGACAAACCAAACTATTTAAGCCATATTTGCCATCAGCATGTGCTTTGGACATGGACAAGTCCAGATTATTGCCATCTGGTTAACAGCCCCATTAGTTTGACAGCATGAGCTTGAAAAGCCGTGAAAAGTCAAATCTTCGACAGTGTGGCGCAGAAAGATGTTACAACTGGAGCTAATACTAATATTGCTTCATGTTACTATAAAACAAAATTTTACAGAGCTCTGACTTATCTATGTGTCAGCTGAATTTTGATAATACAGTCCAAACTGTCTTAAGCAGCCAACCAAGGGACAAGCCAAAAGTGGCTGCATATGGCAGTTAGCTGCTTAACACAGATTAGATTAGCAAAAATATTTTCCATTTTTTCACAACAAATTTCAAATTTTCAATCACATTTACATTGTTGACTGTAAAAGCTTTCAATTTGAACAAGTCCAATTTTTTTTAATTCCACTGCCCATGATAACTGTTGAAAACATTGTGGAATGAAATTAGAAATCATTCCTCATGAGCACTTTCACCTCTTCCAGTCTTTCTCTGCTATACATTTTTATTGTAATCAGTAGATTTCCTTCGTACAACTTCTATCCAAGACCCATAACGTGTATAAAGTGTGTACATCCAAAGTTGACAGAGTTAGCACGCATGTATTTTAGGTCAATCGAGTTCAATGTTTATTAATAGAAATAAAAGTACACAGTTTGGAATTAACGTCGTTCACCTCACGTACATGTAAGCAGGTAAATTATGTTGTGAATTTTATCTACAAATGCAAAATAACATCTTCATCGCGATCCCATGATGCAGACAATAATGAGCAAAAAGTTAATAATCAACGAAAACGATGAGTAAAAGTGAAGTTTTAAACTCTTAGTGCTCAAACTGATCGGTGGAATTCCAATCAATCTAAAAATAGACAACCTGCAAACCTGACATCACTGACGTTCAACGTCGGCAATATTCGAAGGGTTAGCCATTGACTTTCAGTATGACAGATTGTCTTGTTTGACCATAAGTTTTGGGACAGCTGACAAAAATAATTATTTTTTGTAGACCAAAGTATTGGGACACGAAAAAGAATTATCATTTTTTACTAACCTGTAATTTAAGCAAATTATGGTACTCGACGCCATTTTGGAAATTATTGGTAACCTCGTTTTCAATAGTAATGTTATGCATCGCGGGGAAGCAGCGTCTATCTGCCGATCGAATAGCGAAGAATAGCCCTCTTTCACACCGTTTATACAAAGTGTACACCTACACTATGAAGTTTAACTGTTTATCACACATGTTGTAAACAAAGTGTACACCTACACTATGAAGTTTAACTGTTTATCACACATGTTGATTGGTATAGCGTCGCAGTTTATTTACACGAAGTCATTTATTTTTTTCACACCACCTGCTAGCAATTAGTCGGGTCGCGTGACCACTTCATGGGATATGCTTTAAGTGCAATTAAGACCTTCAAGTGTGACCGCTGACCACATATCACAGTTTACCGTTAATTAAAGAACTTTAAAGAGCTAATTTGCAAGGGAGGGCCTGAACTGGCCGTTAATCACAGATTGGCCGCTATGCACATATAAATAAATAAATAACGATTTAACTCATTACCACACGAAAATATTTAAGACTGGTCCAAATTGAAAGCATTTGCAGACAACAAAATAAAATTGAAATTTGTTCTGGCAAGGGTAGAAAACACTGTGGAAAAAGGAGAAAATGCTGGTTGCCAGCATTTTCTCCTTTTCCCACAGTGTTTTCAAAAGGCTTCTTTCTCAGGGGCATCAAAAGTAGGGATTGTGTGGTAATGGGTTAAGACCCGTCAACAACTTAGGTCATATTGGGCGCACTTACTTAGTAAACAATAATGCCAGGTGAAAGTAACATACATGTGCAACAACATCAGACAAACATGATAAAAGAGGAATGGACAAAACACAAAATGATGCCCCTTTTGTCGCCTTTTACGACATGCATGCTGTCACGTTTGTTCCGCCAGATGAAATGGCAGATGTGACGATCAAGGGACTGCAGTGGTTTATTCTTATACCCCCCAATCCTTATGTTATGGATATTCATTAGAACTGTCTTGAGACGATTCTAATGCGAACACAGAACGTAGGATTTGGAAGAGAAATAATAATTTAGAATAAATCACTCCCTTTTATATGGAGCTTTGGCATCATGCTCTGGCAATTTTTCTTTCAGTTTGGACCAGTCTAAAATTTTTATCATTTGGTAAAGAGTTAAAACTTACCATGAGTACACCATAAGACCACCAATCTGCTGCAGTGCCATGCCCTTTACGGTTCACAACTTCCGGGGCCATGTACTCCACAGTTCCACAAAACGAGTATGTCTTCCTGTCCTCAAATAGGGACTCTTTACTTAAACCAAAGTCTGTCAGTTTGATATGACCATCAGAGTCTAGCAATATGCTGGAATAGATTTTTAGCGATAAACTTTTTATAGGACAGGAAAATTTCATATATGTCTGTATGAATATATTTGAACAACACAACAAATTTAGTGTAGCTCAAGTAATGAAATGCCTTTGAAATGGTAGAAAACATTGTCAGACTAGGAGAATATACTGGTTCTAGCACTTTCTCTTTTTCTAATGATGTTTCCACATGGTAAAAAAGGAACACAATGGCTTGGTTAGAGAAAAATTACATATGATTCAATCTATGTAAACAGAAGAACAACTATAATTTATTGCATAAAGGTAACCCTTCTGTAACCCAATGCCAAATGAAGAAGATATTATTTGTCAAGGAGATGATGTTTCTTCAAATACAGGGCCTCTCTATATTGTACACAACATTACCTTTCCTTGCACATGGCATTTACAACCAAATTACCCAGAGCTTACGCACATTGAATGCAGCAAAGCATTGACATATCTGTATTAATCTCTGATTAGCCCCTTGTAACTTACTTCTCTGGTTTGAGATCTCTGTAGACAATGCCTAGACTGTGTAAGTGATCCAGTGCCAAGGCCAGCTCAGCCAAGTAAAACTTCACATCCTCTTCTGTAAACATCACCTACAAATAGACAAAGAGAGAGAGTAGATAAAACAGTCAGTACCAAATGAAGGAAGTCTGTTTGAAAATGACTTATGAACTTGGATAAACCCCCCCACATACATATAAACACAAGAATAGGTCACTTAAGCCTACATATATTTCTTTCCTTATTTTTGGTAACAAAACACATTTCCTCATTCTTTCTTATTTTTTTCCATTTTTTTTATCTAGTGAGAAAATTTCAGACTTTCCATTTTAAAAGCATTAGTAGACAAACTGTTGTTTCCCTGACGTTTTTGGTCTTTTATAGAGAAAAAAACATTGTGGGGAAAAAAAGAATGTGCTGCTAACCAACACTTTTTCCTTTTTTCTGAATGTTTCCAGCAGTCTTCTCCTTTAGGGTCATTAAAACCTATATAATTTGTTTGGTAAAGTACCGAGGGCCAGCTTTCAGAACCAAAGCTCAACTCAAGAGGTACTTTCTCAAGAAGTACATGTACTGTTTTCCTAGGAACTGAATGTATTTTTTTGTAATCTATATAACAATATGAATGTAAATACAGGGTTCGAAATTCCCATATATTTACTCGCAAAATGCAAGCCAAAATTGGAAAATGCGAGTTGAAATTTCAAGCACTTGCAAAAAAATGCGAGTGGAAATTATTGAAGAAGAGTTACCAAATGTACTAAATTTTATATATGAATACAAAAAAAAAGGGATAATTCTTTTTGTTATGAATAAACATTGGTCATATTGCACTAAGAACACCCTTCGACGGATGTCGATGATTTTACATGTCACCATTGAAGCCTCCGAGTTGTCATTTGTTACCTGAGTTTCGTGAGGCAAGTGCGTTCGTCTGCACTCACAGCCGATACTGAGGTTTTGCGTTTTTTATTCGGAAAAAACGATAGGCGAATTCAATCTCCGATTTGAAACAAAATCATTTGTCTATCTTTCATGAAAAGATAAATTATTACGCACTACTAGCAACGTGAAGCAAGTCGGACGTGGTGGACTCGCTAAACCAGTTACCGGACACGCAGATATTCCTAGTTTTTCACGTCCGTTTTTCATTTACAAAATCGTCCACCAGTGTAAGTTTTGTAGAAATTTAACCTTGCATTAGAACAGAAATTCAACTGAAATTGAATTGATTGTTAAATGAGGGTTTTAATGTCAATTAACGTTCCTTTTGTGTGGTTGTTGTCTCGGGTTAACAGGTTACGTAATAGAATAGAATTGAACAGTTTACACCGGCCATTCGTTCTTTACAAGTGGTAGGCAAGCTGAGCTTCAAAAACAAAAATGCGAGTCCAGTTTTAATTTTGCAAGTGGAAATAAAAGCTACTTGCTAAAATTTGCAAGTGGATAAAAAAATGAAATTCGAACCCTGAAATAGCAATCATGCATGGACATTTTTTGACTCATGATATATATATAAACTTTACTCCCTTCAACAGATGGAATAACAATGAACTGAAGCTCAGAATGATGATTACATGTATCTTGAAGGCTTGACTAAGCAAGTCAGCAAGATAGATCCAAGACCTGACTGCAGGTTCTGTTCAGCCTAATTTTGCTCTATGCTGTTTACAGAAGCCGCCCTTTTTACCTCCTTTGGCACTGTACAGGTTGAAACATAATGTCTGATGTATACATGTATTGAGAAGAGGAATAAAAACAACTTTTTTGGCAAGAACTGACCTTGATTTACAAAATGACAACAGTATGCAGAAATGAAATAAAAGCATAACAATAACCAAATAAGAAAAAATGTACAGACATGAAACAAGCAATAAACTCCAAGCAAAAATAACATCACAATCAATGCATCCTATCTTGATCAAAGCAATACAAATGTACAACTTTACTATCTAACCCTTTACAATGCAATCACCCAGATTTAGAAACCCTGAGGAAAAATGCTGGTAACCAGCACTAACTCATTTAGGGTGAATGTCTTCTACCATATCGGGTATCTGCAGCTTATCTGTAATTTGTACCTACTTGGAATTAATTCTGTGTTCCGCAATTGCTTTTAAGAGATCCAATTGTTTGTTTGGGAAAGGGCTAAACATATTATTCAATACACTTGTTGGTTGCTGTATTTATTTATCAGTGCAATAGATTCAACTTGAGATGAAACAACATACATGTATACTGGATGCTAGCATTAGTCCTTTGATTTGGTTTTGAAGCAAAGGTTTCACCAGTATCTTCACATTGAAAATTACTGACAACTAGCTTGGTTTGGAATACAGAAACACAATCAGAAATGTTATTCCTGACATTCTGTAACCTTTTATACAGTACACATAAAGAGCTACTTTATTTTCACTTTACCGCAAAATCAAATGTTCTAATGACCTGACAAAGGTAACCAGCATTATACCCTATTCCCAGAATGTTTTCTACCATTTTAACATTTTCTCAATCAGTCCCTGGTTTTCATGACCCCGAAAAAGAAGCCTTATGAAAACATCATGGGAAAATGACAAAATGCTGGTAGCCAGAATTTTCTTTTTCCACAATGCTTTCTACCCTCCCAGAACAAATTTCAATTTTTGAGTAATGTTCCCTGACAGATAAACCATTACATTTTGGTGTATTTTTCCTTTCAGATAAAACATCAAACGGCTTCAAGAAAACTTAAGACAATGGACAAGTTTGTTTGATTGGTATTCAAAACTGTTTTCATCATTATTTCAATCATATTATACAAACGCTACAGCACATATCCAAGTATTCCTAGTTTTATTTACCAATACTTTGCAGTTTGCACACTCTAAGACTCCTGTAGAACAAGCTTTTTAATCAATCACTGAGCTATTGACTTAGGCCACTATGTAAGACTAACATTGCAATAGCAATCACATATAAAACAAGACATAATAAAGACCACTAAAAACCAAACATGATGTAACATGCAGACTCCTTTTTAAATTTCATCTGAGAAATTACCTCCCATTTTTTTAAAAATAAAGACATCTACCCTTCATATTAAATTTTGACACTAAACATCTTCACAGAAGTTAGCTCAAGAAAACACTGTAGGTAAAGAGATAATTATTTTTACCATGCAATTAATTCTTTAACTCTTTACCACACAACAAAATTTTGGACTTGTCCAAATTGAAAGCATTTGCAGATGACAAAATAAATGTGACTCAAAAATTGAAAACTGATCTGGAAAGGGTAGAAAACATTGTGGGAAAAGGAGAAAATGCTGGTTACCAGCATTTTCTCCTTTTCCCACAATGTTTTCTAAAGGCTTCTTTCTCAGGGGCGTCAAAAGTAGGGATTGTGTGGTAATGGGTTAATTTAATGTTTTTCATACCCCAAATTTACCCCTTTTCCAAATATACATCCTGTCCTTTTCATAGATTGTGGTGACTTGTTAATAAGTGCACTGGTCAGGTTAACATCACTTATGTTCATATCAAACAGATAGTGAAAATGCTATTTTACTAACAATATGAGCCTGATTGAAATCAACAAGCAGTGTACATCTCAAAATATAAAAGCCTTGCCCTGGGTAAAGGGAGCTTTATGTACCCGAGTTATGTATTACAAGTAACTTTTATATACAAAGCTCCAGATAAGAGGGAGCATTCTAAATCTGTTATTTCTCATCAAAACCCTATGTTGTGGGTACTCATTACAATCATATCAGCAAACGATTCTAATAAGTACCCATAACATAGGGTGTAGTGGTTAATAATTCATATTTTCAATTTTGAAATCAAAATCACCCCCTCTATCTGAACCTCTGCAAAATGGGTCCATACTTTTGCAAAGGTGTTAACTTCTTTTTCACAGAGCATGGCTAAAATAGAATTATGCAATAAACAATTGTATCCACTAGAATAAATTTTGCAACAATGACAAACTCAAAGGAGCCATGCTGCACTATATGGAACATTTAAAACCAATTTTTACTCCAGGTATCCCTAGGATCCCCGCCCAGCTAAATTATACTTGTAGACTGTGTACATTAAGATTTAACAGCTCAAAAATGTGCAGGCTTCTCTTCAATCTACACTGTCTATTTTTGTGATATAGCTTGACCACAGCTGCCCTCAAATTACAAAATTTTGATCTGTTTGTTTGAAAGAATATGTGTTTTTTCCCCGCTTATATGGCACTTATAGGGCAGAGTAATTTAAGTGATCTCCAAACATGTGTTTCAGCAACCTGTCAGTAATTCAGCAAGACAAAATATGTCTTGTATCTGAATAGATATATGTACAGTAAAAGCTCAACATACAACCACCCTGTACATCCAGTCCTTACGGCAGTTTTTTTTTCTCAGAGTGGATTTTTTCCTTTCCCTCTTTATTTCAATGATGAACAACCTGTAAAGCTGCAACCTGCTATCCAAGAGTTATAATAGCCATTTTGATAACCATATAAATTTACCTGTTGATTCAGAAGCATGAAATAACTTTCAATTTTCACAATTTCTTAAAGTTCACATGTTTTTCAGAGGTCTTTAATCTATTGTGCAATGTACTACTAGTTGAATTATCCTTGGGTCTGTCAATTTCTGTCTGACAAGCAATTGCTTATTAACTCAAGACACATATAAATTGTCAACGTGAAATTTCTCTTACCGGTATTCAAATTTTGATGTGCATGATTACTTATATGACAATATTTACCTTGTACTTGATTTATTACAGAAAATTACTAACTATAAAGAGACAAACCCATTATTATAAAGTAAGAATCAGTTCAAAGATACACGAAAGTTACTTGTCAGACCACCCTGCCAATAAGACTAGTTTTGGAAAGTACCACAGGTGGTCCTAATAGAGGAGTTTTACTGTACATGATTTTCATCCCCTTCTACATGTCCCACTTAAGTTACCAGTCATAAACAACCCACCAGATGCTTTTCTTTGAATTACTTTATCCTGTTAGATAAAAGAGCTTGATAAAAAAAAAAGCAGATCAGTTTAGATAGTACTTGATAATCAATATAAAACTGGGTTAAAGGACATCCATTGTTTAATATACATGTAGATTTATGTAACTGTCTATGAGATTGGGTTATTCTTTTAGAACATCATGCTTTAACCCTTTACCATGCAATCCAGTTTTAATGACCCTGAAGCTGAAGACTTTAAAGTATGTTTGGAAAAAGATAAAATGCTGTTACCAGCATTCAGGCAATTTCCCATGTTTTCTTCTCATTCACGGGCAGATCTCATCATTTAAGCTACACTGAATTCATTGTCTGTAAACACTTTAAATATGAAGCAGTCTAAAATCTTGTCATCTGGTGAAGAGTAAACAGCATGAGAAAAATAAAAATATCTCATATAATAAGCTCTGCTGTATTTGGATGGTATCTGCTCAGCAATAAAACAGTATTCTATTTTACTTTGTGCAGTACCATTTAACCGGTTCTTAAATTCTGCTGATGACATACATCAAATAGGTTTCACCCTATTCTATCATATATGTTTTGTGATGTTTGTGACTATGTATATTGCACTTGTCATCAATATATTAATGCATCCACATACTTGAAATATGTTTCTGTGCTTATGACAGCAATATTTATTCACAACTTTTTTTTTTTCCACTCCTAAACTGTGCGTCAAATAATTTTGAAAAACAAAGTAAAGGGTACATAATTCAATGCAGAGGCGAATTTCTCACACTGAATGTATTTCTCAAAAACTGAAATGACCACATAGATACACTTCTAGAAAATCTAGCAAAAAATCACATTTTACAAGGACTGTATTAAAAAATATGTAAAACTGATTCCAGATACACTGATCTAGAGTTCCATTGGTGCATGGCATGGTTCAATGAGGACAGTAATATAACACACAACATGCTATCTATACAATACCTGAGGAACATATCCGTCTATTTGGAGCTGGTTAAAATAGACAGTCACTCACTTAATTGATGTATCAATATACTTATCTAAACTGATCTTATCTTTTATTCTATAATTGAACCAAAATTAAATAGGCAATATTCTTGATGTAACAACAAAAGAATACAAATATACAACATCTATATGAGTAAAAAATAGTGTTAAATAGGACCTTTCCAGATCTTCCAACAAACTGTGATTACTTGAATGAAAAACCCTAACCCTAAATGTATCTCCTCTGTAAACAGAAGGTGCTGAACAACTTTTTCTAATATTCATGATCATCCCTGTCTTGATTCTTATTACCCCATTGAGTACTAAATAAACACCACATAATATTCAGTCTAGAATTGAGATCCAAATACTTGTAGTTTCAAAGTTGCTCTTGTCTAAAATGTATCAGCAGAGTGAACAAGATAAAAGCCTGCATGATCTGTGCAGTCCAAATTTGATCTACACAGGACACAAACACAACTGAAGTTGTGACAGGTGTATTAGGGGTTTCATTACCTACTGTTTTACACACAGAAGGGAGAGGATGGCTCTGTATCGCTCCACAGGCTATCAAAGAAACATTATCAGAGCTCTAGATAGAGGGAGTGATCTTGATTTCAAAATTGAAAACATTAATTACTCTCCACTAATAGGTCCTCCTTAGAATCATCTCATCAAGACAAATCTAATGAGTACTGACGGCAGTGCGACTGGAAGAGCACTGATGTATCATCTGCTTAATTTACATTGACAAAGAAATAAGGCAAAAATGATGATGATGAATACAATCAGGTCTTATCTAGCATCCTTTACACAGAATATCAATGAACTATGATGAAGAAGTATTTTGATAAGGTTTCTAAAATTTTAGTAGCAGAAAACATTTATTTCAGAGGCATGAATGGTGAATTTCTAGGAAAAAATCTGAATGACAGAAGCCTTACTTCATAAAACATTTAACTTATTGGATCAAAAGAATTTACATAAAAAAAAATCAGTCTCACTGAAAGCTAAACATTTTATACCCAAACAACTTTAACACCAAAAACCAATCAAGTAAAAGTACAGTTTGATAATCATGAGAGGTAAATGGAAACAAACTACCAGTATGACTGAACAAGACTTAGTGCTATTTCCACGGATCAATGTGTACATAAGCTTTAGCCATACTGACATCATATACTTTGGACCATTTTTAGAGTTCTCAATATATAAGCTTTTGTACTCCCCATGACTAACCCTAGTACGATACTAAATATTGCTGCAGGTCATTTAGATGGTGCTACATGCAAGTTTGATAAACCTAGATCTTATGGTCAGGAATCATAGACTCTGAATTTTCAGTTTATCAGCTGATGACCCCTGGGATTAGGCCAATTTGATCCAAAGGATATGATTGGGCTAACCTTGGTAAAGGTCTACTAAAAGAAGCTGCATGCAAAATTTGGTAGCCCTAGTTCCTAAAAAAAACTTTGAAGTTTTCACTATATAAGCTGATGTAAAACATACAGATCCTGGGGTGGGGTTGGGGCTGACATTTACCCCAGAGCTATAATTTAAACAACATAAATAGGGGTCTACCAGATAAGGCTATGTGCTAAGTTTGGTAACCCTCTGCTTTACTGAAAGGAAAAGGATGACCAATTTTTAAGTTTTTACCATGTATGCTTATGTAAAACTTGTGAAAAATGAGGCTGGGCCAATTTGACTCTATCACTATAATGTCCCCTGGGCTTTGGAAGAAATCTAGTAAAGCTCTACTATATGAGGATGATGAATTTATGTACCAGATAATAATGGTATCCCAACGCCTAATGACTTGACACATGAAGATTTCTACAGACTTTTAATATTTTTCAGTTTTGTTTCCATGGTAGCCAGAGTTTTTATTGGAATCAACTTCTTTGAAGACTTTCTGAAGAGGGCCATGGCAGGATCATTTCTGTAAAGTGTTATCAAAATTAGTCTGGAAATAAAATTCAACACATGGAGGGACACATAACAGACACAGGACCATGAGATAAGCTGACTGGTCTTTGGCCAATGGAGCTAAAAAGTTCAGGATCTGTTATTATCAAAATTCATTCAAAACTGCACTATAGTAAACTATACAAAGTACTAAAACACCATGATGGTCCTATATCACTCAGCGAGGTACACAAGTGTCTAAATTTAGCATAGCAAAAGATAAGTCTCATCCAAGATCAGAGCTTGGTCCTGACCTGATCATAGTAAAAGTGACCTTTAACTCGTTACCAAACGACAAAATTTTGGACTGGTTCAAAATGAAAGCACTTGCCAACGACAAAATAAAGGTGACTGAAAAATAGAAATTTGTTCTGGAAAGGGTAGAAACCACTGTGGGAAATGGAGAAAATGCTGGTGACCAGCATTTTCTCCTTTTCCCACAGTGTTTTCAAAAGGCTTCTTTCTCAGAGGCATCAAAAGTAGGGATTGTGTGGTAATGGGTTAAACTTTATCATGTCCATAATTTGAATGTAAAGATCTTTTTCCTTTCTTTCATTTTTTCCCTTGTTTTTGGTCCTTTCCTACAAACCTCTAGTATTGTAAAATCGTTAAATGCTTTAAAAAACGCTGATGTCTGTTGATGACAGTGAGATCTTGATTAGACTGCACAAACTGATCTTTGCTTAAATATATTCAAAGCCATCAAATGTTACAAAAACAGCCCTGAAATTGCAACAATTGACATTTCACTACTACTGGAAGAAGTAAATTTTTTGTAGAGAAGTTCACCCGTTACCAATAAAAAAATTTTAGACATTGTTTTATTGTGAGCATTTACAGAAAATATTGAATGTGGCACAATAATGATACATGAGAAAGGGAGAAAATGCTGGTTACCAGCCTTTTTGCCTTATACCATTACCAAACGAAAATATTTTAGACTGGTCCAAATTGAAAGCATTTGCAGACGACAAAATAAAAGTGACTGAAAATTTGAAAATTGTTTTGTGAAGGGTAGAAAACATTGTGGGAAAAGGAGAAAATGCTGGTTACCAGCATTTTCTCCTTTTCCCACAATGTTTTCTAAAGGTTTCTTTCTAAGGGGCATCAAAAGTAGGGATTGTGTGGTAATGGAATAAACCATTATAATTTCAAAGGCTTCCTCTTTCTTGGTCGTATAAACATAGGACTGTTTTGGCAAAGCGTTTAGTATGATTATACATCCAAACTGAAAATGAATACCACATCAAATAGAAAATAACAAGTTGTACCTCTTTTGATAGTCGAGTGAAAAGATCCCCTCCACGTAGAAATTCAAGAATAAGGTACAATTTTCCTTCAGTCTGGAAAGCTGAAAAACATCAAAATCATTTGTGTTTGTTTTCAGTTGTGTAGTAATTACAAAATATAGTTTAGCTACATCTCATGGAGTGATTTGATAACTTAACTCATCACGTCCTTGACAAATAGACAACAGAAGGCTTTTAACCCATTACCACACAATCCCTACTTTTGATGCCCCTAAGAAAAAAGCCTTTTGAAAACACTGTAGGAAAAGGAGAAAATGCTGGTCACCAGCATTTTCTCCTTTTCCCACAGTGTTTTCTACCCTTTCTAGAAAAAATTTCAATTTTTCAGTCACCTTTATTTTGTTGTCTGCAAATTCTTTTAATTCGAACCAGTCTAAAATTTTGCTGTGTGGTAAGGAGTTAAAACATCCTCACCCAAGTTTATTTATTAAATTGTTTGTACTCTTTACCAGATGACAAAGTTAAACAGCTGTTCTAACTGAAAACATTTGCATTTGTCTATGAAAGGGTGGTATACATAATCAGAAATGCTGGTTATGAGGTGATCAATGTTTAGTTTCAACCTATTGCAGCCGCTCAAAAGTTGTGTGTTGTCAAGTTTAAAAAGCTCTGGAGAATTAGACTAAGAACATTGTGTTAGCTGATTGGTGAATATAGACCGAGGATCTAGAAACCTCCAGAAAAATTGCTGTTGCTATAGAATATGGTGACAAACATGCTTTCAACAAACAAATCTCTGCAATGTCTCATATTCATAAAATTAAGGCATGCAAGTGGAGGGGGACAAGTAAACAGAGATGTATAAATGATAATATCTAGTTATTCTCAAAACCTGAAAACCACCAACCCTATCATTACTACTCTATACAAAACAACATAATTTTTGGATTCATTCAAAGTGAAAGCATTTGCAGATATACACTGGGAGGGACTTGAATTATGCCATTTGTCTTTCAGTGGGGAAAATACAAACAATGTGACAAAAGGAGAAAAACCTCGTTGCCAGCGTTTTTTCCCTTTTCCAATGCATTAACAAAAGCTAAAATCTATTTAAGATGTTAAAACATGGGATCTTTTGGTAAAGTATTTATTTACTCTCCTTCATTGTGTATTGCAAACCATTCATGTAAAAATCTTTTCATGCCAAATCCTTTCCAATATAAGCATTAACAAATCACGGGAAATGGAGGAATTGCTCATAACAAGGATCGGCTCCTTTTCTCTGATGCTATCATTTACCAGTATCCACTGTTGGAAAAATGCTTTGTGCATTTTCTTTTTCCATTTTTCTATTTTTCTACAAAGAGCAAGCACAGCAATGGGTAACAAATCTAAATGTTGACATAGAAGATATTCTTACCATAATGCAGTTTCACTATATACGGATGATTTACATCTGCAAGTATATCACGCTCCATCTTTGTTCTTTGTCGGTCACGAACTACAAAAAATGTTTTTCTTAATTGGATTGAATCTTTTGAAAGATAAATGAAACAACTTGCCAAATACAATGTAAGCACTTGTCATCTTTATTCACTTCTTAGCCCTTTACAAAACAATCTCATGTTTTAACCAACTTAGGGAACAGGTCTTTTCTGGTAACCAGTATTTCCTCCTATTCCCACAATGTTTTTCATCAAACCAAAAAACTGTAATGGCAAAAGCTTTCATTGCGAACAAACCATCAGTTTGGACAAGAGATGAAGGGTCAGCTAACTGCAAATCCATAATCCTATCTGCCTTACGCGAAAAAATCTGTACAAAAACCATGAATCCTTACAAAATTATAACATCACATTTATATAAAAATTAATCAACCCAATCACAATGCTTGGATTGAATTTTTATTCATGGAACATGAATATAGATCATATTTCTTACTTAACCAAGTTCAATATTTCTCCTTCACAAAATTCTGCTGAATCACTTCACATAAGGTTTGCAACACATGACAAAGGGTATTGAAACATTTGCAGGAAGTGTCATCTCTGATCTGCGTGCAAAGTCCACACTTTTTTCTTATCTATTTTTATGTTTTATGCAAGTCTACTGTGGAACAAAATCGGAGGAAGTTGTAAAATGCAGTTTTGGATTAATCATTAGCCTGCACAGAATGTGCAGGCTAATCTGAGTTGACTCTTTACACAAATGCCTAATGCCTTTTTATGCATGTGGAAAGCCTACAGCACATTAACCCATTACCTCACAATCCCTACTTTTGACAACCCTGAGAAAGAAGCCTTTAGAAAACATTGTGGGAAAAGGAGAAAATGCTGGTAACCAGCATTTTCTCCTTTTCCCACAGTATTTTCTTTCCTTCACAAAATTAATTTCAAATTTTCAGTCTCTTTTATTTTGTCATCTGCAAGCTCTCAATTTGGACAAACATAAAATTTTGTTGTTTGGTAATGATTAAATGATTGCACACTGTTTGATCCACAAGTTCATTAAACAGAAAGTCTACAACATGTTCATATAATTATAAGGTACACTTATATCTCCCAATAAAGATCAAAGGAATACATATAACATCCTTAACATTCATTATGTAAAGAAACTATTTTCAAAATCTTTCGATACAAGTATGATAGAAACAATGGTAAAGGGAAAAGAATGTTTTATACCTTTAAGTGTTGCCTTTTTCAACACCTTCATAGCAAAAAGTGTTCCAGCATCCTTGCCTGTTACTTTTCTCACCAGAAACACCTGTAAGAAACAGTAAACGTGTAAGAGAGAGACAGACAAACATAGACAGAGGTTGTAATGGTTACAAATTGGTTCAGTACTATACTTAGATATGTGTACAATGAGTTCGAGATGAGACTTTATAAATGGAGTCTAAGAAATTTTGTTGCAAAATCAAACAAATGTCAGATTTTTATCACATAACTTTATTACCAGAATCATAGTTCATCTGTTAAAACAAGCCTATATGTAGAAGTGAACTGAAATTTACATCAAGCCTATTTGTTTCTTTAACTCTTTACCAACACAACAAAATTTTAGACCAGTCCAAAGTCAAGGCAATGAATCTTGGTAATATAATGATTTCTAACCTTGATAGGTTAGATAATATTGTGGGAGAAGGAGAAAATACTAATTTCCAGCATTTTCTCCTTTTCCCACAACATTTTCCATTGGGTTCTTTCTCAGGGTCCTTAAAACTCTGGATTACATTGTAAAGACATAATAGATGTTCCCATCATGGACAAAAACCCATCAAGATGGTTTTATACTACAGTACATTCAAATATGCTTTGTCTTTTTTATCGCTTTTAAAACCTATTTTCACAAAAGAATCTGGATTAGCAATGTTTTAGAATTGAAGCCTATCATTACAGAGCTTTAACCAAGTTTGACACAATCTTCTTTAAATGTGATACCAGGGGACACTTCTGCATCTTAATCATTATCAGATGCCCAAAACTCATTCTCCAAAACTAAAGACTTACAGACATTTTTGTGACACGTCTCCATCTATGCTTGGAGAAGACACAGTTACGGTAAGAGTGAAGTAAAGTGACACCCAACTGTTTAACTTTTTACCACACCATCCCTACTTTTGACGACCCTGAGAAAGAAGCTATTGGAAAACATTGTGGGAAAAGGAGAAAATGCTGGTAACCAGCATTTTCTCCTTTTCTCACAATATTTTCTACCTTTCACAAAACAAATTTCAAATTTCCAGTCACTTTTATTCTGTCATTTGCAAATGCTTTCGATTTGGGCAAAACCCAAATTTTGTTGTTTGGTAATGAGTTAACAATGTAGTACGAGTTGCCGTCATCATTTCGTTCTTCAAAGTTAGTAGAACAAGTTAGGAGGCCCATTTCAACAGCCAACCAAAAGGTGCATCAGTTTGTTTTTTCTCAGAGAAGCACAAAGTAGCACAAACAATAATTGCAATCCAATATGCCAGCCAACTTTTTTTCAAATAAACTGAAAAATTTAGATCTTCTAAATCTTATATGATGCATACACATTTCACGTCAAAAACCATGTGTGTAATACTAATTTCAGAGTGTAAATTACACATATATGTATGTGAATGGGAATCCTTATTAAGTTTAACCCTTTCCCAAACAATCCCTGGTTTTTACGGGTCTGGAATAATAGCCTTTTAAAAACATTGTGGGAAAAGAAGAAAATGCTGGTAACCAGCATTTTCTCCTTTTCCCACAATATTTTCTACCCTATCACAGACGGAAATAATCTTTTCAGATGAATTGTCGTCTGTAAATGCTTTCAAGTTGGTCTAGTCCAAAGTTTGTCGTTTTGGAAAGGGTTAAAAGAAAGACAGCAGAATATTGTAAAATATTTTTGGTTTTGACAATAAAATTTAGTTAGCCTCAAAGCACTTTTTTCATCTCACTTTGACTTTGATCATATGGTTAAAATGATGAGAGTTGTCATTAAAAGCCGGTACAACCATTTTGGGAAAAGGAAAAAAAATCATGGCTAACTTTTCACCAAGATCATTCAAACCGGAGACTGTGTGGTAGTTGTGGGCCGATGATGACTACAGTCGAAAGTCAGTTGGTTTTGGCTCCCGATTCTGATAACTGATTGAGAAATCCCGTAATCGATTGTGGTCGGTTGCCAAGATGGCTTGTTGCTTCCCTGAGACCGGGTTTTGACATTTGGAAATTTGAAATTACCTGTTTTGATGATGAAAGATATCTGCCTCATGTCAATCTGAGACATGAAATTATCATCTAGAACTTCAGATAACCTAACTTGCGAGCATCGGGCAGAAATATGGGTTGAACATGATCAGTATAAAAACCAATGGACACCCTGATGATAATGAAGCTGGCGAGTCATTTATGGTAAGGGTAACGAAGGTGTTATTCCTCTTATCTAGTGTAAAGTGACAGCTTTAAGTTACTTGCTATTTAAACTGAGTAAACGATGTCAAATCATGTAGTAATAGATCTCCAGAAAATAATTGTCAAGAAAGATTAGATCGCCATAAAAGCATGAAAACCCATGACACTACAGTGAGCAGCGTGACATCGTACAATCAGAGGGTCTTCAAACTATCTTCTTATCTTTAATAATGTCTTTATGAATTTTAAAAGGGAATTTACACAAATTTCTGAATAAAGCAATGGGAAGCTGAAATTCTGTTCATGAGTGGAAAAAATGTTTTATGAAATGAAAATATATATGATGGGGGGGGGGGGGGGGGGGCGCAAAGAGAGAAAGAGGAGTTGTCTGCAAATGTTTGAACTATTGGGTATATGTCTGATTCTTTTTTCTTTTTTAACTTGTTTGGAAATTATAAGGAACAAAATGAATAATATTGTTTAAAGCAGAATACTTAATTGCAATGTATTTCAAATGATTAAAGTGCAGAATACAGTATCTTTATAAACTTAATACACAACGACTTTCATGTTTACAATATTGTCACAGTATTTTAGGCCAAAAGACATTCTCAGTTAAATGGAGTCTAAACCGATTGTACTATCGATAGCTAGTTGGTTTGCTCTTCCGATTACAAAGTGATAATCGATTGAGATCTTAAACCAATTGCCCAACACTACTGTGTGGTAAACAGTTCAATGAATACATCTGAAAAACATGGTTATTTATACCTTTCCGAATGAACCTTGTCCGAGAACTTTGAGTAATTCAAAATGGGACGGGTCAACTCTCTCTCCATCTTGGCCGACTGTTTCACTTCCAATTTCTATCTCTTTATCCATGTCATCATCATTCTGAATAATAAATATATGCATGTGGAAAAAAAAAAGTAAAATCTGCAAAACATTGGGTGAATGAAATAACCTGATTCGCTGTACCAACACAAATTACATTTTGTGTTCATGTCAGAAAAATAGATCTCATCTCTTTTTTTTTCAAAAAAAAAAAAAAAAAAAGAGCTATACTAAAAAAATACATGTACCAGAATGCACTGTTCTGCCAAAGGATGCTCATAGAGAGGACAAATGTCCATGCAGAAACAGGAAACACTTGCTGAATCAGTGAGACAAATGCACCCAAGAATAGTCAGATGACAAGAAAATTTCCAAGTGTATGACAATACATAGAATGATAGAAATTTTCTTTGAGCTTATAAATCATGCTCACTTGAAAACAATGTTGTAAAGTAAGAAACTAAAATCTAATGCTGCAGTCGCACACGCGGTCTGATTAGTCTGATTTATGTTTTTTATTTCATTTCTCTTCTGTAGGCCTTGTCAGCTGGAGGTACAGTGGTTACAGTTGCAAGATATAATTAAAAAAAGAATACATACCTGATCATCAACCATCATATCTTCGGTAGATCCCTGTAAAAAAAGAATCCGAGTTATGGATGAAATTATCCATGTCTCCATTTTTCTTTACATCCATAAATAACTACACTATCAATAATTTAAGTATATAACAAGTTCTACAAAAAGACTTTCAATGAGTACATAAATTGAAAATTTCTGAAAAAGAAAAAGGAGTAATGCTATCAAAAGGTTATCCTTTTCATTGTCAAAAAAGAATTTTTCAGATACATTTTAGACAATGAAAATGATATTAAGACATTGAAAATACTGTCCTTAAATGTATTTCATTCCCAAGCAGGTAAGCATGTTATGAACGGAATGCAAGCAAGCACAAGTCAATTTCTACTAAATTCATGATTCAAACTCCACAGATTTTACCTCGTTAATTCTGTTGCCAAGCCCTGTTCTTAATTGAAGCCTCTGTTACCAAAAGGAAACATTTCAGAAGCCTGTGAAACAGGAGATCTTTTTTGATTTTGAATGCCAACATTCTATTTCTTTTACTGTAGGATTTTGTTATTTATAACTGCATGTGTAAAATTAGGGTCTGCAAACCTATAAACAAATTAGGGCAAAGTATACACAATCAACTATGAAAGAAATATAGGGAGTAGTTTCAATCCCTGAGGTGAGTCAGAAAGTGTTGTTAATCAACATTAGTCTGATTTAGGTTTTTTACTTCTCTCCAGTAGGCTCATTCTCTCGCTCATTCTTGGTTCATTTTGAAAACCTGTTACAGTTGAGTCAAAAGATAAATACAAATAAGAAATACAACATTTTTCTTCCTGTAAAGTCTGTTGTCATGATCAGGAATGTGTGAACTTGCCTCACATATTTATGCAAATATAAACACCGAATATCCTGAAAGTCATAAATATAGAAGACAAGTAAGCTTACATCGTCATTAGAAACGTCCATGGGTCTCCATGGATCAGCAAGCTGTGCCAGCGGCATTTTCTTATGAGACGGTTCAATCAGTGTCTTCAAAAAGGATTTATAACACCGGGCCTTCTAGTTCTACGCCCAGAGATTGGAAGTCGATCCCCTGTCCTATCAAAACAAAATGGCGACTGTGGTTGAAAACGAGGCTTGTAGTTTTATTTCCGGTCTGATTATTTTTGCAAGGCGGCAATTTTAAAATTGTTATCGTTATTTCATATTTTTAAAGCTAGTGAACGAGTTTCAAACGCTAGTTAAATAGCAAATAATTACGGACTAACAACAAGGCTTAAGAAGAATGGCCAACTGCTAAAGATGACGTAGGTCTAAACTGTTTAACTTTGTTGATGACTTTTGATCTAGATGTTCACCCCAAGCTGTACTGAAACAGAACAACCAACAGAATCAAGAAACAGGAGGACCTTCAGAAGCTATACAGCTTCCCCGGTCCGGAGACCGTAAGGTAACCGTAAGTTAAGGCCCGGTCACACCGCCTGAACTTTGCTGGAGTGTTCCTTGAACGGTAGGGAGAGGGGACCGAATTTCGACAACGCTCGTCACCGCGCACAAAATGGGGAAAAATCGGAAACACGGGCGTTGGCTTAGCGGTGCACCGCTGAAGCCGGCGTTGTTTTAGCGTTGGTTTAGCGGTGGCGAGCGTTGGTTTAGCGGTGACGCGAACGTTGGTATATAGATCTAGCGGCGTTCTGCGCATGTGGGCTTTGGCTCGGCGGGGGTATAAGTTGGTTTAGAGGCATAGGACCTACCGCTTGTGACTACGGAGGTGAACGGATCGTTTTCAGTATCCACTGTCTGACCCACACAACTCTGTCTCTCCTTCTTCTCTCTCTTCTCCTTCCGTCAACAGCTTGTTGCAATCTGAGGAGGTTCTGATTCTGCTGCTGGACTAGTCTAGTGCACCAATCATAGCAAGTCTTTCAGTGTCCATGGTGATACAGTTTTAAGTAACTTTGAGCAATTTCGATATAGATGAGGTCTGAACTCAACAGCAGCTCGATTCCAAATAAGCCCCTTGTCCATTTCTTCCCGGATTTATAGCCAAATTCTGGTCCCGCTCCGACAGCTCTATACCAACGCCAAACCAAAGTTCATCGCCGCCTTGGCTCGCTGCTTCAACGCCCGACACCGTTCCAGCTACCCTGTGTCCGCTCTTAAAACGCTTACAACCGCTCCACCGAAGTTTGTGCAACGTTGAATCGCTGCCCGGGCAACGCTGGCGAAGCAACGGTGGTTCAGCGTTCAAGGTTTCTCCGTTGGCCTAGCGGCCCCAAGCGTCCACGAACTTAATTGCGTCTAGCGGTACCAAACTTTGAATGGGCGTTGGTGGAGCGGGGTTGAACTTTGCCGGGGCGGAAAATTGCCTCCTCCTCACCGCGTGCAATATTTTGTGCAGCTCAAAACTTTCGGAGCGGTAGGAGGGCCCCTCTAGAAACATCAGCGATGTCCGAGCGTATACGGCGTTGCTTCAACGGGGGCCAACTTTTGTTAAACGCTTGTGAACGATTACGAGCGGTGATGATTTTTTTTTTTCACTGCTCCAGGAACGCTCCAGCAAAGTTCGAGCGGTGTGACCGGGCCTTTATGTAGGAAATTTCTGATGAATGGTTATTTAAACCCTTAGGCTAGATCTAGATCTACTTCAGAACTGATCCGCGAGATCGATAGGTAGTCCTGGAAATCCACTAGTCTAGGCACAGTAATTTGACATTCTATAACCAAAATAAATGATAACATATGAAAAAAATCTCCCCTATATAATATAAACACAAGGAATGCAACGTCTCGATTGCTGGCGCTAGCACCCGACAGCCTTTCCCAACCAAAATTACCCACGAAACACACATTGATCATAATCTCCTTTAGCCCAGCGATAGACACAAAATAATGTACCTGAGACATCCGGCGATACCTCAGTAGACACCTTTCAACCGGAGATATCCGTCATGTTTTACAACTTTATCAGAAAATTTTGATTTGTCGGAAACACCATTCGCTGACGTCACGTGATTCCCGTGAACGGTCCAATACGGCTTAAGTTATAGGGTTTCCTTACTTGATGGTGCATTTCCCTATTCACAAAAGTCAGTATATCTTTTCTTTAAAAAGGAATGCCCTAAAATACTTTTGTTACTTACTTCTAGAAAAATCCCTAGTATCATGTGATATCCATAAATATCTTAAAAAGGGGGGAAAAAAATAGTGGTAATAAGTAATACGAAATTACGCTTCCTGGCTCTTCTTGTGACGTCAGCGAATGGTGTCCCAGACGGATCAAAATTTTCTGATAAGGTTGTAAAACATGACGGATATCTCCGGTTGAAAGGTGTCTACTGAGGTATCGCCGGATGTCGCCGGTACATTACTGTGTTGTCTATCGCTAGGCTAAAGGAGATTATGATCAATGTGTGTTTCGTTGGTGATTTTGGTTGGGAAAGGCTGTCGGGTGCTAGCGCCAGCAATCCAGACGTTGCATTCCTTGTGTTTATATTATATAGGGTAGATTTTTTTTTCATATGTTATCATTTATTTTGGTTATAGAATGTCAAATTCACGTGGTCTAGGCCTAGATGAAAGCTAACAGTTCCTATAGCATGTCCTAGATCTAAATTTGATGTTTAGCTTGGAAACCAGATGACAAGATGACAGCCTCATGCATAGCCAACTTTCGCGGACATGGAAAAATCGATATCGGCCAATTTTACCTCCCTTTTTTTATATAGAATTATGAAGGGCCTAGGTAAATAAACGCTTATAACTTCATCAGTTTTCAGAATTGAAAATTATCTCAAGTGAGGTAAGAAAATTCAATTTATTCTCTTTCAAATGAACTTAGTTTTAAAAATTTCGGAAAAGAAACTTTTGGTCCTTTTTTAAGTTAAAAATTGTAGGTATGGTTTATATAGAATAAAGAGGAAAAACGCATTTTCCGAGATAAAAAACTGTAATATTTGTTTAATTTTCTTTTTTTGTGTTGAAAAGTCAAAATTATCTCAAGTGGAGTGAGTTACATTATTCATTTCTCTTTCAAATGGTATAAGTTTGAGTCATGTAAAAAAATAAACTTTTGGTCCTTTTTACAGTTTTTTAATGCCACTATCCTATTTTTTCTTTTTCCGTGGACGTTCGGATTATGCCGGACTTGGCCGATACTGGCCGAGTCTTACTGTTAGATAAGCCAGCCGGGTATCTTTATTGTGTTACGTAATGTTTCATTGACAAACAGACCCCCTGCTATGTTTATGATATACATGTATCCACTAAACTGGAATTTATACTCGGGTTGTTTTCAGATCGAATACCATCTGATCCTGACAGTATGCCTAAGATGTTTTATGTATCCTATTTATCTAAAAGACCAGAAATTAATACTTATAAGATAATTTCCCTTTACAATCACAAGATTGAGATCTGAAATAAGAAACTATACGTTTGATGATTTCTTTTTTTCATCTTTTTGAAATTAATGCCGTATCATTTTTTTTCTGGCGACAGCTCACAAACTCATGTTTCCTCGCTTTTTTTCACATCGGTCTTTGATCTGTCATGTCATATAGAAGGCCTTTGAAAAGATTGAAGAAAAAGATTTCAACGCTGGTTACCAACATTTTCTCCTTTTCTTGCACTATTTTAACTCGATAAAAGATAAGTTCCATTTTTTAATGTTTTATTTGTCTTAAGAAAATTACTTCATTTTGAACAAGTCTGAATTTTTGTCTTTTGGTAAAGATTCAAATAACAAGCTTAACCTGTTACTATATAAATACGGCATCTAAGGATGCTGCTCTTGATTTTCAGGATAAAATATGGAAACAGGCGCATTATCTTTTTACAAATTATCTTCTACTTTTCAAACAATATTGTCTGCATCACCCAATCGGTTTTTCCTACAAAGAGTATTTAGCATTCAAAGAATGACAACACAAGATAAAAATTGACAATTTTTTTTTCACATCAATCAAACAGTTTCTCCCTTCTTTCAAATTTCCCCATCCCTTTAACATCTTTAATATTTTAATTGTTCATTGGAAGAATTAGCCTAAACAGTAAGGTTCTTCCATCTTTAAAGCGACGCAACTTGTAAACAGCATAACCGCTAAGAGTGAATAAAAGATGAAAAAAAAAAAATGACATAGACTATGCATGTACATGGAAATGGGAATAATATAAGCTGCTTCTACCTTACCAGTAACCTAAAAAGTTACCTGCTGCGTAATCATTATTTATTATTTCAAGAGATTGCATTTAATCAACCTTGTATTAAGAATGATCTACATGTATCTTGGTTTGAAACCAGTTTTTAACACAGCTTGCCAGTGATTAGTTGAAATGACACCATATACATAACTTTTTTAGAGGAAGAAATACCTTTTTATCTTTATCATGCCTGTAAGCGGCGCTAGAGTGTAGCATCGGATCAGTTTACAAGTGCTGATATGTTATGATACTTTCAACACGAACCTTTTAGTAACTTTCTGTTCCGTCTCGAGCACATTTTTCCCTCCATTTTGGATGCAATAAAAGGAATCTTAAGTATATATCGGCAGCGTTTTTAAACTTGTGTGATAATAATAGCTTGGACCTACTTTTATGTATAACATATATACTTAATATATATACTTTTATAGTTTAGTGCATAGATAGAACTTAGTTGTTCCGAAAAACTAATACGTAAACAGCTTTTAGACTCGCTCAGAATGGAAACATTTTAATACAACTATTGATAGTAGTAGACATTGGTAGCAAATGCAACATCGCTCATAAAGCCAAAATACAAATCGGCGCCACAGTTTATGGAGTGTACGGCACGAACCATTTTTTTTTATTCGTTCGGTGAGAACCAACTTTGAATGAATGCTTTTTTACGTGCCGAATCTGTAACTTTTCGTGTGCATAAAACCATGTAAATTTACTCTAATGGTTCTGAGCAGCCGTTGAAATTATTTTATGTACTATAACAGTTTTATTTCTCCGCCTTCCCAACCTTTCTTCCTTTTAAAAATCGTATAGAAAGTGGAAATTATAAAAATTAAAACCATCAAACCACATATGCACACAAAAGACAAAAGTTTACCCAATCAAGATATAACCATTAGCTATTCACTAAACGACAAAATATATTATGATTTTTTTTTTTTCAAGTTGAAAGCACTTGCAGACGAAAAATGTGGCACATAATGAAACTTGCTTTTGAAAGGGTAGAAAACACTATGGGAAAACAGGAATCGTAGATAACATGTAATATACGATCCCTTAGGAGAATGAGAAATTGCCCACCACAAGTATTTTCTTCTGTCCGTCGGATTGGTCTTTCTTTCTCAGGGTCGGATTGGTTAAAATTTTCTCATAAAAAAAAAAAACGAATGGCGAAATTTTGGACACTACCAAGTTAAAAACATTTGCAGACAACAAATTAAATGCAACTCAAACGACAATGTCTGTCTTTGAAAAGGTAGAACATTTTAGGAACAGAAGAAAAAATTCTCCCTTTCCAGCAAAGTTTACAAAAGCCTTTTCTGTCAGGTCTGTTAGACTCGGGAAGGTATGATTACTGTAGTGTTAAACTGGCACTCTCAAAATGCCGAATTTTCTGCTGAATTTAACTTGTTGATTTTGCCGTGAATATCAAAGTTTTTTTCAACCAAAATAATTTTCGACATATAGAATCGATCAGGTCCAAGATCAGGCAGCTTGTTTTGTGCAGCCTGATATAAATCTACAATGTCATCAAAAGTGCATTGTGACGGATTAGATTTCAGGATTAGACTACAAAAACAAAAAGCATTTGTCGAGAGCAGTTTTATGACCGATCAGTTTATGTCTCAGAGAATCAAAACTTAACCCTTAATATGAGGATAAATGAATTACAAACCGACAAATAAAGCTGACATATAACCGACAAATAAAGCTGACATATAACAATTTTAATGTTCTTTTCTCAAGACAAATCTCGCTTTATCTTGGGGTGTAATTCCAATATGCTGTTGAGTCTAATGAGGGTGCGCATTATGTGCAGTCTGACACTGATATTCAAGAGCCACACTGGCTGTACCAGACAAAGGGTTTGGGTAAAAATCAGGAAAAAATGCCAGGACAGATATATCGTCGAGGCAAGGATTGCGAAATTTGAAGCAGGCCACTGTTACGTAATGTTACGTTTCTCTTATCTTTTATCGCTGCAGGCTATTGAATATCGATTACTTGTATACACGATGTAAGTTCGCCAAACTCCGGAAACTCCCGGACCTTTACGTATGATATCGATTATTTTCATCGATTTGTTGATATGCGAGACTGCTGATAAGGCATGTCCGTGAAAGTTGGCTATGTTAGATCTAGATGTACATCCAAACTTTTGCAGACGACAAATCAAGTGTGCTCGACTGAAAGAAATTGTTTTCAAATAAAAAGGCTGACTAGGTATCTAGATCTATCTCATTTTCGGTCAAAGAAGCAAGGCCTGTTTGCAGAAGCGAGCCTTCACATGTCAAAGCATTCGATTTGATTATTTAGTACGGGAAAAGGATGCGGAAAATGCGACGGATGTTGAGGGAAAAAATGATGAAAATTAAAGATAAATAGATCTAGATCTAGTCCTTTGAAAAAAAAAAAAGTTTCATCTGAAGGCTCACTATCATCCTCGGATACCCCGGGGTCTCCCTATTTGCTACGCTACATCGACGTCGATGTAGCGTAGCAAATAGGGAGACCCCGGGGTATCCGAGGATGGCTCACTATACGCACTTTACTACAACCACGGCCCAGCCACAAATTCTCTGATAGGCCTACGTAGGCGCGTAGCTAGGCAGAATAACGAAAGACTGGGCTTTAAAGCCCTTTTTAAAAAGGGGGAATAGTATATTGATCAATGCATCGCACAAACGGTCACGATTTTTCAACCACGAAAAGAGACAAAATTAGCCTATTCCAGTAAACTGTTTTTACAGAAAACAAAAGTCAAGTAGCGGAAATGGAGACCAACAAGCTGACTGAGCAGTCTGATCGTAATCTACGTTGTCCACGATGCAGTTCTATGTTTGTATACAGGGTGTCCAATAAGAAAGGTAACAGTTTTAATGTCTAAAGATCTATTATATCTTTTTGTTCTACAAAATAAACGATCAACGGGTGGTGATTACCGTACGCGTAATACTGGCTACCTTTGAAAACACTCTCTGAAAAAAAAGGTTTCAAACAAAACTATTCAACATTTTCTCAAGGCGGTGAAAATATACTATTTCTAAAATCAGCGTGAAAAACTATGGGCGTTGTCTCTATGGCTTTGAACCCCGGATACGTATTCATCAACCATGCTTTGAAAGAAAGTTCTTAGTATTATTCACCAAGATTGTCTAAATTTGAAAGTGACACAACTATTGATTGGCTAAACCATTTGGTTTGGCCAATCAAAAGTCGTGTTACTTTCAAATGTAGTTCCAAGATTCTGAAGAATAAGACTCAAAGCTTCAGAGCTAACTCTTAGCCTACTTATTTAAGGTCAAAATAAGAAAAATTTAGTTCAGGACTACGTGATTCTTTCACTGATAAATGTCTGAGTCTTCAATTTCAACTACATATATAGTTTATAGGCCTATACGTATCAAGCCACATGAGTGATGACCGTCAGGAGAACAGCCAATAAAGATGCGCTGTCGGCTAGGAATCTCATAATAAAAGGCACTTCGTGGACATTTCTGATGATTGGTTAATATTTAAACCCTTGGGCTACTAGGCACGAATCAAGGACCTATTTCGGATAGTGTAGATCAAGATCAGATTGCACAGAACGTGCTCTCTGATCTTGGACCCACACTTCCCAATAAGGAGATACGTTTTCCCCAAAATACCTTTGGAATCACAGTATCTTGGTTTCAGTTTACATTTTTAGCAGGATAAAGGTTAAGTACTAACGTTATTTTTTTAAATGCTTGGCTTTATATACATTGAACATGTTTGCTAGAACTAGATCTAGTTTGATTTATGACGTTTAATACGTTTTCAACAATATTTCAGTCATACCACAGCAACAATTAACTAATTCGGGACAGCATGCCCTCAACAGTTTTGGACTGTGTGGTCTCTCCAAAGTGGCTGGCTGCGCAAACGGGAATTGCATCAGGATTTTCTTACTGTATTACTAATCCGTCGCCTTAAACCTTTATCTGTTTGTTTATCTATTTATTTTGTACTGAAGTTTAACACTCTTTTAATAGCTTCAGACATATGAAGATGATCAGAGCACATAGGCACGTGTTTCCTGGCTTTCTCACACCACTAATGTTACAGACACAACTTTCTTTCCAAATCACTGACAACTTTTCTCACATGCAGCAAAGTTGGGTGGTGAAAACTCGCCCAAGAGAAAGTTTACCTTAATCTGGTATCAAACTCGCAACCACTAGGTCAGAAGTCAGATACGGTAACCACTAAGATACCCGGGCAGGCTTCTTAACCCTTGACCAAACAATCCCTGAGATAGAAACCTTTTGAAAACACTGTGGGAAAAGGAAAAAAACGCTGGTAACCATCATTTTCTTCTTTACCCACAATGTTTTCTGCCTTGCTGGAAATAATTTTTGACTTACGTTTATTTTGTCGTATTCAAATGCTTTTCAATTTGGACCAGTCTAAAATTTTGTCGTTTGGTAAAGGGTTAAACCACTACTAGCCTAAAACACATGACAGATTTTATCTTACGAAAGGACACAAAAGATTGGTGGGAAAACGGAGTTTTCTACGGTTTCAACGACAAATTTCACCATTTTGGACAAAATAGATTTGTCTTCTGGTTATCACCGTTTTTTTTTTTCTGTTTTTTCCCTTTAAAGACATCTTCTGCAGGACTATCAAGAGTTACTGGGTACAGGGTCAATAACTGATCTGTGCAGGATCCCAAAAGAAGATGAAAATATGAGACGACTCTCGTCATTATCATAAATTCAAACATGCGTATAACCTCTGTGTGATCTCACGTCAGCAGTACAAGTTCACAAAGTACATATTCTAGGGTTCATGGTCAGAAATGAAGATCAAGGGAAATAATCTACCATTTTTGGACCTGACCGCGTGATTTCCAATACCCGCTGATTTCGCGAATGTTCAGATTGTGACGGAGATATCCGATGATAGCCGAATCTGATAGTTACGATAAGCCGCCTTATTGGACACATGTGTTGTATTACGTAATGTTATTTTGCACAGACCCCCTGCTAGCTTTGATATATCCACATTATAGGGGTTGTTTGATATCCGATTTATATTTGACATGACTTTTAAATGTACTAGTTCTAGCTTATTTCCTGAAATCAAAATTGTAAAACACGGTATACAAGAATTAGAATTATCCGCTGTACAGCCCTTAGACTGATGAATTTATGGTGAATGGTGGCGTTTCAAAAGATTTTTCCCGTGTGTTTTCTTGATAAAAATGCATTTCACCACCTATATTATACTGAAACTGGCAGACCAGATATTTATTACTATAAGATCGAAGCTCGAACCCTGTCTCTAATGTGGACATTTTGCCTAAGCATCACATCAGAGTTTATTTTTCTAAAATATATTTCATGAAAAAAAAAAATCTTAATATTGACATTTTTTTCAAAGGCAACCTCTGTCAGTAGAGATCATCCTCATAAAATGCGAGGTGAAGATTTGGATCAGTTTCCAAGATTTTTATATCCAAGCTTTGATTATTCAAGACATACATGTTCATGCTGTAATTAAATATGCACATTGTGGAGATTTAATATTTTGTATTTATATGAATCTTTCAGCTTGCACGGACGACCGGTATACATGGAAATCGTCGGTATTTGAATCATTTAACGTAATTGTCAGCTTTCAGAGCTATGTGAATTACAATATCTACCTAATTTAGTCTTATCTTTCATACAGAATTATGAAGCGCCCTGGAAGAGAGAGGCGTATAACATTGTCAATTTTAGTGTTTGACAGTTACCTCAAGTACGATTAACCCTTTCCCAAATGACAAATTTTCGACTATTCCAAAACTTTTGATGGAAATGGCAGAAAGTTCTCCAAACAAGCTTAGCCTGTTACTGTATAAATACGACCCTGCTGTTGATTGTTTAGGATAAAATATTAAAACAGGCGCATTATCTTTTTACAAGTTATCTTCTACTTTTCAAACAATATTGTCTACATCACTTAATCAGTTTGTCCTGCAAAGAGTTTTTACCATTCAAATAATGACAATACTAGATCACAATTGACTCATACTATGACATAGCGGGAAAAAGGTAAAAAAAAAAAACGAATTCTTCCTTATCAGCGAGTTAAAGATTTAGCTGCTGCACACTGGTAATTATCATTTACAGGTAAGCCCCTGTATAGGCTCATGAAATATCCCGAAGAAATGGCATCGTTTTAAAATTGCTCTGTGGGGAAAGGTAATACTACACCTTAAACCACAAAATTTCTGGGGTTTAACGATCCTGAGGTAAAGGGCTTTTGAAAACATTGTGAGAAAAGGAGACAATGCTGGTAACCAGCATGCGTATAAACCTTTTTTCGAAATTTATCCTTTCTGAGACAAATTTCGTCGTTTTAGTCACGAAAATGATAAAAATTTGGACAAGTCTAAAATATTGTCGTTTTATAAAGGGTTAAGTAGAACAAATTTAACCTATTGTTGTACAAATACGACTTCTGACGACCGTGCAGTTGATCTCCAACTTTTAGAAACAACTATTTTTTTACATCAAACAGTTTCTCCCTTCTTTCAAATGTCCCCTTCCCTTCAACATCTTTAACCCATTACCACACAATCCCTACTTTTGACGCCCCTGAGAAAGAAGCCTTTTGAAAACACTGTGGGAAAAGGAGAAAATGCTGGTAACTTTTCCCACAGTGTTTTCTACCCTTCCCAGAACAAATTTCATTTTTTCAGTCACTTTCATTTTGTCGTCTGCAAATGCTTTTAATTTGGACCAGTCTAAAATTTTCTCATGTGGTAAAGAGTTAATACTTTATTTGTTCATTGGAAGAATTAACCTAAACATTGAGGTTCTTCCATCTTTAAAACGACGCAACCTGCAAAAAGCATAACCGCTAAGAGTAAATAAAAGATGAAAAAAAAAAAAATGACATAGACCATGCATGTACATGGAAAAGGAAATAAAACAAGCTACTTCTCCTTTACCAGTGACTTAAAAAGTTACCTGCTGCGTAATCATTATTTATTATTTCAAGAGATAGTATTCAATCAACCTTATATTAAGAATGATCTACATGTATATTGGTTTGAAACCGGTTTTTAACACAGCTTGCTGGTCTACTGATGATTAGTTGAAAAGACACCATACATAACTTTTTTAGAGGAAGAAATACCTTTTTATCTTTATAATGCCTGTAAGTGGCGCTAGAGTGTAGCATCGGATCAGTTCACAAGTGCTGGTCTGTTATGATACTTTCAACAGGAACATTTTAGTAACTTTCTGTCGAGTCTCGAGCACATTCCCCCCCCCCCCCCATTTCGGATGCAACAAAAAGAATCTTAAGTATATATAATAATACATCGGCAGCGTTTTCAAACTTGTGTGATAATAATAGCTTGGACCTACTTTTATGTATAAAGATATAGTTTAGTGCATAGATAGGCCTAAGTTGTTCCGAAATACTTATACTTAAACAGCTTTTAGACTCGCCGAAAATGGAAACATTTTAATACATTTATTGATAGTAGACATGGTAAGCAAATGCAACATCGCTCATTAAGCCAAAATACAAATCGGCGCCACACAGTACATGGAGTGTTCGGAACGAACCATTTTCTTTTATTTGTTCAATGAAAACCAACTTTGAATGAAAGCTTTTTTATATGCCGAATCTGTAACTTTTCGTGTGCATAAAACCATGTACTCACTCTAATGGTTCTGAGCAGCCGTTGAAATTATTCTGTGCTATAACAGTTTTATTTATCCGCCTTCCCAACTTTTTTTCTTCCAAAAATCGTAGAAAGTGGACATTATAAAAATCAAAACCATCAAACCATACATGCACACAAAAGACAAAGTTTACCCAATCAAGATATAACCATTAGCTATTTACTAAACGACAAAATATATTATGATCTTTTTTTTTTTTCAAGTTGAAAGCTCTTGCATAATGAAACTTTTGAAAGAGTAGAAAACACTGTGGAAAAACAGGAATCGTAGATAAAATGTTATATACGATCCCTAGGGAAAATGAGAAATTGCCCACCACAAGTATTTTCTCCTTTTCTTGCTTTTTCAGGGTCGGATTGGTCTTTCTTTCCAAGGGTCGGATTGGTAATGTAACTGCCAAATAAAGCAAATTTTCTCATCAAAAAACCAAATGACAAAATTTTGGAAACCACCAAATTAAAAACATTTGCAGACAACAAATAAAATGCAACTCAAATGATAATGTCTGTCTTTGAAAAGGTAGAAAACATTTTAGGAACAGGAGAAAATTTTCTCCCTTCCCAGCAAAGTTTACAAAAGCCTTTTCTCTCAGGTCAGTTAGATTGCTGTAGTGTTAAACTAGTATTCTCGAAACGCCGAATTTTCTGCTGAATTCAACTTGTTGATTTTGCCATGAATATCAAAGTTTTTTTTTTCTTAACCAAAATAATTGTCGACTTACAGAATCGACCAGGTCCAAAATCAGACATCTTGTTTTGTGTAGCCTGTATCTACAATGTCAGTAAAAGTGCATCTGGACGGATTAGATTTCAGGATCAGACTACAAAAAGTGTATTTGTCGAGAGCAGTTTTAGATCCAATCAGTTTATGTCTCAGAGAAGCAAAACTTAACCCTTAATCCGAGGATAAATGAATTAAAAAGCGACAAATAAAGCTGAAATATAACAATTTCAATGTTCTGTTCTCAAGAAAACTCTCGCTTTATCTGTGGGTGTAATTCCAATATGCTGTCCAGTCTAATAAGGGTGCGCATTTTGTGCAGTCTGATACTGATATTCAAGAACCACACTGTGCTGTACCAGACAAAGGGTTTAGGTTAAAGTCAGAAAAAAAAATGCCAGGACAGATATACCGTCTAGGCAAGGAATGTGAATTTTAAAGCAGACTACTGTTACGTAATGTTACGTTTCTCTTATCTTTTATCGCTGCAGGCTATTTAACATCGATTACTTGTATATACGATGTAAGTTCGCCAAACTCCGGAAACTTCCGGACCTTTACGTATGATATCGATTATTTTCATCGATTTGTTGTTATGCGAGACTTGATAAGGCATGTCCGTGAAAGTTGGCTATGTTTATTTCAAATTTGACCTAACTTTTTTTTCACTTAGAAATATGTAATTTATATCTTTAGAAAGATCAATTTTCCAACTTATAGGATCCATCAACAATTTTCAATTTAAGAGAAGAAATAATGTTTTTCTAAGCGTTTGTCCAACCATGGGGTGCTTCTTTTTTGTGATTTTCCCTATCATTTAATAGAATCACGGGTTAGAAATTTGTGGTTTAAAATGACCTAACTTTTTTTTAAGCAAAAGTTTTGAAAATTATACCATCTTAAAGAGGATATAATGTAGATTTAGGAATGATCAACAATAATTTATTTATTCGAAGGTTAAATGGTGTAAAAGGAACATGAATTAAAATGCCCTATAGAAGTCCATTATTTTCTGTGCGCTTTATCTATCGGTATACCAATACGATATCCAGGTAACTCTGTGCTCCATTGCTGGGGATGTTTCTAAATTCAAGCGTTAGAAACACATAATAAATAAATACTCTCGCAACCCTCAAACGTTAATAGTCGTTTACTTAGGAGCCGAAATAGCAGAAACCAAAGCCGCACATCGCACAGAATAAATGCGATGACCTGATTGGTCAAATATCGATTTCCACGGATCCATGTATTCTCCTTGACGTAGGGGCATCACATAATCGCACGTATCTTTCCTCAGACAGGGGGGTAAAATACAAAGAAGATTAATGGTATAATTTCGACTGTTTTCCCTTAATATAGAACCCTTAGGCCATTAATCGAGACTCCATGCACTTTACCGAAATGTAGATCGAGATCAGACAGCATGAACGGTGCTGTCAGAACTTTGATCTGCATTTTCCGGTACCTTGTGATCTTTCCGACCACAAAAAGATTAGAATAGGAATTCTTGGGGTCTGATATTTTGGGAAACTTCTTATTTGTATATTCAACAGTTTAAGAGAATAGGCTTATCGTTCCTTGGGAATGTGAAATAAATTTTTCAGTTTATCATAGTGACAATGAAATCTGTTTTAACCCTGTACCCATCAATCCCTGGTTTTTACGATCCCACAGGAATAAGCTTCTGAAAACATTGTGAGAAAAGGAGAAAATGCTGGTAACCAGCATTTTCTCGTTTCCCACAATGTTTGCTACTATTCTAAAGTCAAGTTTCAAGTTTTGGGTCACGCTTTATTTTGTCGACTGCAAATGCTTGCAGTTTGGACAAGTCTAAAATTTTGTCGATTGGTAAAGAGCTAAATCAATAGATATTGACCAGGAAGAAGGAGGACCGCTCTGATACGCTAGCTGCTGACTGTTAACAGCTTATAGAGGCTAAAGAAAACATATGAGTTATATATGCCCTGTGAAATGGAGGTTTAACCATTTACTCCATAGATACTCATTTCTATGCATTGGTTGTAGGAGCCTTTGGAAAACATTGTGGCAAAAGGTGAAATTGCTCTTGACGAGCAATTTCACCTTTTTGTCACAATGTTTTCTATGCTATCAAAAGGTGTCATATACACACAAGACACGGTTTCATCCTTGCTGTTATTTAGGGTCAATTAGAGATACCATAGAAATGCCTTATGGGGTAAAGGGTTAAGATACCAGCATAAAGTATCGACGCAGGTCAGCCTGCACAGTCCGCAGTCCAAAACTCTTTGCTATAGCTAATTTCCGGACTGCTCAAAGACCAGTCTACCTCAGTATTCAGTCGGTTGTTGGACATACAGGAATTAAGGAACCTATAACTATTTGGTGCCTTGCCTCGTGTTTGTATAGAATGTACCAACTTTCTCCAGAGCTCTTCTAATGAAAATCATCGTACGAAAAGGGAGCATTCACACATTTGCGTAAAGCGTCGTCCAAGATCAGCCTGCGCTTTCCGCGGACTGCGCATGCGGATCCGAGACACTTTACGCAAATGTCCGATTGCCCTTTTTCGCGTGTTGCAAGCCATTCTAACAACAGTATATTCTTGACAACCAAATAATGCAATTCCACATGAAAATCTAATCTTTTTGGAGAGTATGTGTCAAAGATCAGGCTGCAGGTTCTTTATAGTCTTTTCTTGTCGAAAAGTATCTCACCATGTTGGACTGATTGTAAATCATAGATTAGGCTGCACTAAATGTACAGTCAAATCTTGATCAATACTGTCCGTAAAACTCCATCAGGCACGCGCTTAGCAGCCCAGGAGCATGTAACAAAGAGATGAAGATTAGACTGCTCGGATATACAGGCTGATCTGTGTAAACCCACAAAACAAAACAAAAGGCAGGTTATGAATAAAGAATAGATGTCTAAATTGATCTTTTTAATATGGTAACACTTCTTATTCGACCCAACCTATAAGATGTATATCATGTAGGCCTGATAACGTATTGGCTTACTTTTTCACAAAAAATACCTCTGGCAACTACGCGACTTGCCTTATCATTAACCAAACTTTTTGATATGAGGGTCGTTACAAATGTTGTACATTACATTACAAATGTTTTTGATTACATTAATACAATCCCGTGATTGAACGTGGTTGATATAGGAAAATATGAAATATGAAAATATGGAAAACTTCATTGTGAAGGGAGAAAATGCAAATGACTTTTTTTCTATAAAGTCTGTATGAGAGATGTTTTTCCCAACAGTTGTAAATCCTTCTTGTACCTTCATCGTCATCATGATGGTTTGGTTGTCTGCATCAAATTACTATCATTATTGGTATTGGTGTCGTCGTCATTTTTTTGTAAATAACGGTCTGATAGAATGTTTCAAATTATTTTGAACATTAATCTGTTTTTCTGACCAAAATGTTATGAAAACTGGTCTTGTTGTCGATGTCAAATTGTTATAAATTGTATACTAATTTGGTTGTCGGATTTTGCTGTAAATACCATGCTAGTTGTCTGTTTCAAATTTTTATAGATACCTTTTTTTTCTGCGTCAAAATATTATAAATACCAGTCTGGTTTTCAGATTTATTTTTTTAAAAGTAAATAACGGTCTTTGTCTGGGTCAGATGTTTGTACATATTAGTCTTTGTTCGTATCAAATTATGATGACTACGGGTCTGATTATCTGCGTCAAACTATTGTTTATACCAGTCTTTCTTTCCACCCCATTTCAATATGTGAATACCAGTCTGGGCGTTTGAGTCAAATTACTTTACCAATCTGGTAGTCTGCGTCAAGCTTTCGTAAATACTTTTTTGGTTGCGTGATATTAGTATAAATACGGGTTTTATGCATCGAATTCTCATAAATGCTGCGTGTCTTCCTTGAATTTTTTTTTTGAAAATGATAGTTCGGTTGTCAGTATAAAACTTCTCTAAATACTGGTCTATTTGTCTGCGCCAAATTGTTATGAATACTGCATGGTCTCGTTGGGGTCCCCTCGTTGGACACCACTGAATTTCTGTTAACCACTGCCCAATGCTATCCAATAAAAAATGAAATATAGGAGATAGACGTAGTTGTATGAAGACTATCAAATGGTCTGAAGAGCTGTCTAAGTCTCACGACATTCTTGCACGGGTTTTTCGCGTTTTGTGCTCTCCACGGAAAAAAGCTCTACGTTATCCGTAATACCCCGGTCACATATTCACGGAAAGCCGCCACGGAAGAGCTACGGATTCGTTCCAGCATTGTCCGTGACAACTCGTACTAGTCTGTAGCTCTCCGTATTGTAACCGTAGTCATTCGTAGTAGCGGTCCTTGACAATTTTTGAACATGCACAAAAATTCGCTACGGATCAAACGACCGTAGCGTATCCTTACTAGTCCGTATTAGACCGTACTGATACGTTCTGGTCCGTATTAAAACAGTATCAGTCCGTACTTATCCTTGGCCCAAACTTTTTTCAGGATTTGATACGGAGAACTAAGTATTAGCACGGCTACACTACGTTTTAATTACGGTTATGATACGGATTTGTCACGGAAAGTCACGACCTTAATACGTTGTACTACGGAGAGGCAGGGATTCGCACGGTCTTTTACGGTTTACTACATTGCAACACGACACAGTATGGAATTGTAAGGACCACTATTGTTTGGTAGGATAAATTCAGAATCATGTACTTCAACAAGGGTATTTTTACTCTGTCTTTGTAGAATACAACGCAATTGCGCTTTGTTGTTGAGTTCACAATCATGAACTGTCAAAAAATGATGTTTGCAATAAATTGGCTGTAATTGGATATTGGTACGGTACAAAATGTCAAGGCACTTGTCCAGCAGCTTGATGACATACATAGATGTAATAATTATATTTTTATCGTACCACTAATAATACCTTTAATTTAAGGTTACATATTTTACAAAACATTGTACGAAAATGAATAAACATCAGTTTTATAATGTGACATTCTATCCAAACAACGAGGCTAAACATGCAAGTAAAACGATCAAATAGTACGAGTACATAAAACTGTCACCGTTTATGGTGGTTCAGGCAACCGCCAACGAAACAGGAGGTCAAAGGTTCGAGCCCCGCCAGGGGCTTGTTCTGATATGGCTGGTTGGTGAACTGCAAGCTTGTTAAATGTATGCTTACTGGTTGCCTGCTTGGTGCCAGGCCGGCCCTTTCGAAATGGGTGGTATTGACTATAAAGACAAGCACTTTACTTTTAAAACATAAACCCTTTGCCATTCGATCCCTTCTTTTTATGGGTCTGCAACAGACAAGTCAAGAAAACGTTCTGATTCTAGGAAATCGAAAAAGAAAAAATGCTCAAAATGGGCAATTTCTCCATTTCCCACAATGCTTTCTACCTTATTGTAGAAGTGAAGCTCATTTGTACCAAATTTACAGTTGTTGTCTGCAGATACTTTCAATTTCGTGGAGGCAAAGTTTTGCCAACTTGTGATGGGTTATTGATTATGATAATAAAAGACAGAGAATATGTGGACTGGAGACTGGCTTTTACGAAGACCGGTCCATGGCCAGTATGAGGCTCTCATGGCCGAACTTGTTGCATTTTGAAAGTGAGCAGGCTAGAGGATTTGGACGGAATGCTAAATCGTGGTAGGTCCGTATCGATCCGTGACGATTCGTACTACTATACGTATCGGATCGTTCTTATTCATACTAATCCGTACCTGTACCGTCGCAAATCGTAGTGTATCCGTACTACAATCGTCCTGATTCGTGTCGCTCCGTATAAAACCGTGTCCAACCGTAACAGTCCGTATCACTCCTGGAACCCTGACCTACATTTTGGCTGTAGATCCGTCGGACTCCGTACCCACACCGTGGTGTATCCGTATTGGAACCGTAGCGGACTACGGAATTTGTCATTTCCGTAGTCATCGGTGAGCGATTAGACCGTAGCTCTTCCATGGCGGTCTTCCGTGAATATGTGACCGGGGCTTTACGTCACTGTCTATAAAAGATACGATGTTCTGTGATGTAGAGTTCTGCCTTACCTACTTTCATTGATATTTAACAACGTGTTCGAAAGATATTACAAATAATGTTACCCTGCGTTTCTTTAACGTCCCTTACAGTGAATAAAGTTATTATCGGGTTCTGATATCACAACTACGTAATGAGAAAGACATGAACTCTTAATATAAAGTTAGAAAAAAAAAATGGGATATCTGAAATTACTTTTGGGTAGGATTTTTTTTAACACAATTTTTTGATGTGTATGACAGTAAAGCTGTAATTATACATTTTTTTTAAAGTAGGGAATCTGTTTGCGTAATTTCTTATATACATATATTTTCATTTGATATAACTCTTTACAAAAAGACAAAAAAATATAGGTCTTCCAATTTACAAGCATTTGCAGACGAAAATTTAGATGTGGCTGGAATTTTGCTTTGCGGCTGTGAAAGGATGAAAAACTTTCTCGTTTTCCTTCATTGCTTTAAAAAGCTTTCTTAATTAGGGCCGTTAAAACTCAAGTGTAGTAAAGCAATTACTCAATTTCTACTGCCAAATTTGGCCTGCAACACGCGTAAAGTGGCATTCGGACATTTGTGTAAAATGTTGTCTCAGATCAGCCTGCGCACTCGCGCTGGCTAATCCGAAAGGACACTCTTCGTTCCTTAAGTGTTTTCTGTTTTTCGCAAGTTTGTAGTGTAGTCGTGAACTGCAGTCTCGGATTCTGTGTAGGCTGATCCGAGACGCCACTTTATGCAAATGTTCGACTGCCTCATTTAGTGTAGGCCTATAACAGGCCGTATTATAATGTCAAACACGATAAAAATGTCGGCAAAAGGTGTTATTTTAGGCTTGTCCAAATCGAAAGCATTTGCAGACGACAAAATAAAAAAGCTTTGTGACTGAAATTTTCAAATTTGTTTTGTGGAGAGTAGAAAACATTGTGGGAAAAGGAGAAAATGCTGGTTACCAGCATTTTCTACTTTTCCCACAATGTCTTCTGAAGGCTTCTTTCTCAGGGTCGTCAAAAATAGGGATTGTGTGGTAATGGGTTAAATCAACAGACCTTTGATAGGATTATACAAGTATATAGGGGCCTACGCAATTCCAATTTTGACTGTTCTGAAGTGGAAAGCTTTAGAAAACATCAGGAATAAAGTAAAAAAATACCGGTAACCAACTTGAAAACATTGTGGGTACAAGAGGAAACACATGTAATCGGCATTTTCTCCCTCAGCCAAAGACCATCTTTCATAAAAGCTCTGGATATCTACGTAGATAGGTCTATCTGGGTACTTTTCAAAACAACTATACCGTTACTTTGAATTTAAAAATGAAATGAACGTAACTTACTCAATAAAACGCTACTTGGTCCGATTCATTCAGCCATGATCGGCTAGCATGTTATATATGCATTGGTCAATTATTAAAACGGCCTCTACATGCTTGGATAATAGGTTAATATAGCTTCGATATAAGACCTATCTACGTTCCCATTTTTTTTTTTTGGGGGGGGGGGGGGGGTGATGCGCCAAAGCAGACAGGTCAAATCTTGGAAGATTATGACATGCGCAGACAACGCTTGAGCTGCCTTTCCAACGTATAGGCCCTATATGTGTCTGTGAATACATACCAAAGAGGTTACAATAAACACAATACACTCAGCATAACTTCAAGCCGATCACTTTTGTTTCTCCAATGAAATTGACGTAGGTAACAGAGAAGTGAATAAAAGCAAATTATAACACATGTCTAGACGATAGACATGGTATTGTAATAAAAATATTTTCGATTTTGTCGGTATAAGTATCTCTTTTCCAGAAACAGGAAAAACAAATGCTTAGCGCATGCGCCGTGCCTATCAAAAAAAAAAAAGGGTTTAAATGAGAAGCACACATTACTGATTTTTTTCAGCAATATAAAAAAAAAAAACATGAAAATTATTTTCTGCACAAAAATATAACCCGAGAGAAGGAGCATGAAGTTTTCAAGAAAGAGATTTTTCAATTTTCAATGTTAAGTGAATGAATTTTTGGTAAGTTCATTTCAATAGAACAAGACAAAAATTTCTTTTCAAATTTGGGCTGGAGTATACTTTTAAGCTGGTCAATCATTCTCAAAAAACATCAAACTATATGAACTGCCTCTTTCCTGGACAGCGGATGTCAAAAAAGGTCTATGGAGAATTTCGGCTTAAAAGTGATCGTTTAGAAGTTTTGTTCAGTGTATACTAGTATTACACTTATGTGTATATCCGTGCAGTGCCCTGCGGAGAACATCGTGGAGATTAATGTATCTCTATAAAGCGTTATACCAAGCAGATCATCACGTATTTACAAAACTGTTTTGTCTAAGAACCGACTGGAATATTAGGTAGAACGGTCTTTAGACACGCAAAAAATCTATAAATAGGCAAACTTTTAGACCCATATCAACCTGTGCTGACTATGTATACGGCTGACATGAGTCGTTACTTTTTGCACATGTATTTCAATCTTTATTTCCACAGAGCATCGGTAATCTATTTCAGTGGTTCAAATCCTGGTCTGTATAGAACTGATAACGCCAAATACAGTGAAGTTCCGTATCAGGTTGGATTCCAATTGTTCGACCGAAAGAGACGACGGACACCTCGCCCCCAGCATTGCCGTTGATTCGGCAAATCAGTTACTTGCTTACATGACGTCGGGAACAAAATTGGAAACTTGCTGTTGTCAGGAGAAAAATGTTACTTGTTATATGAACTATACAGGGTAAAATCTTACATTCACCCTTTAAGTATAGGTTTTATACGCCAATCTTTTGACGAAACTTTGAGAGGAGAACTTCGCTGGTTTGATTCCCCAAGTCTGCGAATTTCTTTTCGAAGATTGATGACAGTAATTGCAAGAGGATTCATTCCTCTCTCGTAGCTCACCATTATTTCTACCACAGTTAAATGGGAAAGCAATCCATGGAGAAAGCATGGATGAAAGCTCTGAGCGCCACGATATAACTGAAATAATGTTTAAAACGCCGTTAAATATCATACAATTATTCAGCCAGTCAATCTTTTGTTCTCTTGATATACTTATGTTTGAGTGATCAAACACAGAGTGACATATCGTTGTGCCCAGCAACGTACTGCGCCATTAATACTCCCCCCCCCCACTCATTTCGATGAATACTTACGAAGTGATGACCCTTTTTCCGCTCTAGCCGTCTGAAACTTGTAGTTTGCATAAAAGATTACATGTCACAGACAAAATCGTAGTTTTCATGCTATTTTTGACGGTCGTATTTTGTGAGTCAACTACTTGTTCATTATCTCTATCCAAAATTATAGCTCTTTTGATCTATAACTAATTGTATGTAAATGTAACGAAGGGACATAGTTAATGACCTTTTTAATCAGTGACCATATCGTTCACTCTACCTATAATTTATATGAATGAATAACATCATAATTTTCATTCATTTATTCCTATAATTTACATGTTGTTGCTATTATTTGTGCAAAACCGAACAGCTATAATTGGAAACTATAGAATAAATATTGCCAGCATTCATTCCACTTGTAATATTTTTTTGTTTTTCCAATCAATTGGACTTTCACTGACTGCACTAGAACAGATCACCAGACTTACAATAATCGTCATACTTTTATATTGTATGCATAGAGTTTGCCTTTATTTCATAATCAAAATAATATTTCAGTGCGTTTCGTAACTCGATCTATTTCAGATCCCCAGATATATCTACACTGCAGACATACATCAGTAGCTTAAGTAAAACTGTCTGCTACGGCGGTTCATACATTGCGAACATGGCAGTAGAGGCATTTCCCGGTAAGTTATCATTTTCTTTTCCTCGATTGATATGATGCCGTGCGCCCAACTGTGGTGTGATACCGTGCACCCTACCGTGGTGTGATGCCGTGCATCCGACCGTGGTGTGATGCCGTGCACCCACGCGTTGTGTGATGCCGTGCGCCCGACAGTGGTGTGATGCCGTGCGCCCGACCGTGGTGTGATGCCGTGCGCCCGACCGTGGTGTGATGCCGTGCGCCCGACCGTGGTATGATGCCGTGCATCCAACAAACATCCAAATCATCCTCTATCTCAGGGTCTTAAAGTCCAGGAATTGTTTGGTAAAGGGTTAAAGAAGACTTCATTTACTATGCTGTCAGAACTGAATTAATTACCATCGTTACGCAGTCACAAATATAAATGTCATTTTTATAAAAAAAATGGAGTTTGCTTGATATGTTAGATTTTTTAAACAACACCTGATAAAAAAGTAATTGACGAGCAAACAAATTATCCAGGGTAAAAAACTTGTTTGCTCGTCAATAACTTTTTTATCAGGTGTTTTTTTTTTTTTAAATCTAACACATCAAGCAAATCCCTGGAGTCCTTCCGCCTTCTCTGCTTCAAACCAAATTCCAATCGGTCATGTATTAACGGAATTATTGAAGATTTTCTTACCTCAAGTTGGGGAATTTTTTCAAATGTCGGTCATTTTTGTTGTTGTTGTGTCACGTGATTCCCCGCCGTGTTTCAATTTCAATATAGTTTGGTACATGTAAACAAACGAGTAAAAATGCCGCCGCGTAGAAACTTCATATGTTTTATATGACGGTAATTTGACCTTCCTGTCGCGTTTTTAAGTTGGATGCTCTTGTCCAGCGGTCTTCTTTTTCACCTTTTTTTAAACGAAATTCTTCTTATTTGTTCTTCTGCTTGAAATATTTGCTTAATAAAAAAAACTACAATTATTAGAGAGATTATTTGCAGCCATGGCAAATTATTAGATCAAATCTTTTCTGAAATTCGTCATTTATAAAAATAAACCACGTCTATTTCCTGATTCAGTTTTTTTGATTTCGCTTTATTTACAAAACATTGACGAAACAGACTCTATATCAGAACAATTACGAAGAAATAGAAGTAGACAGCAAATTCTGTTGCAGTCTGCCTTTTAAACTCACCACTGTTGGAGAAGTCTGATAAAAATCTGCGATTGGACTTCCGGAGACACTATTAAAAACATACGAGCGTACAATAGCCGTACGGAGAGCATAAAATGCTACGACGGTTTCATACATTATCAGCATGTCAATATGAGTTGGGTTAAGATATTATTATAAGTAAAATAGTGCATAAAATGCACACATAACAAACGTGTCAGTCGAGGCAGTTATAGTATATAAGTTATGATCGTTGATATGATGCTGATATATGTACAACACACCTGATAATTTGGATATTACAAATTCCTACAATCTACAAACATGAATAATATTTTACAATGGCAGCTGGAAGGTTGCTATTAGTATATCTAAGGTTGTTGTAACACACACTTTTTACACTAAGGAACTTATCACACCTCTTAAACAGTACATGTCTTTTTTAAAATTTTAATAGGATTGTTAGTGATCATTCTCGGATACCCCAGGGTCTCCCTATTTGCTACGCTACATCGACCCCTGGGACAATTAATTGAATTTCCCTCGCTTTACCGCTGGCCGAATGTTGGCTTTTCATTGGTTCCATCATCATTTTGTGATGGGCGAGTGTACTGTACGCTATGACGTTTCGTATCGATTTTCGGCGGCTGATTCAAAGTTTTATTAATCAATTGTCCCAGGGTAACAACCTACGTCACAGGAAGTGATATCGGACCTGGGCTTTTTTTCATAACCTATGTCAGCCATATTGAAAAGTAAGTATGATATGAAGATAGAATGAGGCTAGCTCGGATACAAACGGACTACAAAGACTATCATATATTTATCAAAGACATTAATTAGATTAATACAATTAATATTCTAATGTTTTAGACAGGACGCAGATGTCTATATACACAAACACTTTGACCAAATATCAAAAAGTGATTGGGTTTTAAGAGTTGGTCGAAGTCTATTCCATTATTATAAATAGTTAACAAAAGCTTTGACAAAAAACAAAGTCCCTAGGCACTGTACGCTTTGGAGGTCTAAAGACTTTTTCAGATCATTTAAAGGAACGATTACAAAAAAAAAAAACAGTCTTACCAAACACGCACACTGACTTTTTAACAAGGGTCCGATATCACTACCTGTGACGTCACACTGACGTACGTTGTGAGGGGTGTTGAGCCAGGGGTCGATGATGTAGCGTAGCAAATAGGGAGACCCCGGGGTATCCGAGGATGGTTAGTGATTGACTAAAATGCTAACATAATATTCTATAAAATCCTACCCCTAGACAGCAACTAAAAGAGAAAATTCGCCTCATAAATGGAGTCCTTGTCAACCGCCAAAATACTGTCACACCACTGGTGTTTTGCTACAATAAAAAAGGGGTAAAATTCCACATCTTCGACTCTCTGCTGTGATATCATTTGGCAAAACTACAGGTTTACTGTTTGTTTCTATCAAACAATTTTCGAATAGCCTGCACAAGAAGCGAAAACAGGCACCCCAACCGATTGCGTTTTTTGCTATTGCGCCAAAAACACAATATTCTTGAAAAATCAAAGCGAACAAACTCCTCCGGGTGTGAGACACGTTGTCTGCGCATGTCAAATTCTTCTAAGATTCGACCTGTCTGCTATGACGCATCACCCTTCCCCCTATATATGGAGAAAATATGGCTTATACCGAAGCTATTAGCTTATTACCCAAGCATGTAGGGGCTGCTTTAATAAATGGCCAGTGCATAGGTTACATGGTTGCCGATCATAGCTGAATGAATCGCACCAGGTAGCGTTTTATTGCGAAAACGTTTATTTCATTTTTGAATTCAAAGTAACAGTTATTTTGAAAAGTAGTCCGGTTCTGCATGCCCAAATTAGATAGATATGTACTTGTAGAATGCCATCTAGCGGGAGATAAAGGTGGAAGACAATGTTTCTTTGTAAGGACAAATGCACAATATATATATAGTTCCCCTTCCTCCCAAATTACAAACTTGCACGCAGTTTCCACTGAAACATGCAAATCATCACCAACAATTTTTACATATTTCCTTACACTTCATCTGATTAAAGATTTTCTTGCTTTCAATTTTTCTAACAAGACTACCTTTGACCACCGCGATCTGGTAGTAGCACGCAGTGGTATGACTACAAATGTATAGGAGTGCAAAACCGAACGCAGTTTTTCTGTCCTAATGCCAAGAGATTTTTCCTCAATTTGAAAAATATTTTATATTATCTAGATAACAAAAGTTTTCATGATAAAAATATTGCGATAATTCTAACTTTCATCGTGATTTTTAGGCCAGGGAATCCCTCTCAAGGGATTCCCTTGCCTATAGGGATCGTAAGCTGCCAATTCAGACAAAAATGTTGGACGGTGTGTCCACTCTATATCGCTGAGTCCGCCAAAACAACTAGTTTCCCAAGTATATACAGAGACTGCTTATCACACGGTGTGAATGCTTTCCTTTCCTCAAAGCTTTCGTCTGCAAAACGCCATGGAATTACAAGGGTATTACAATCCTTTTATAAGTGACGAGTGTGTGTTTTTTATCCCGTTTTTGTCATTATTATTTTTTCTTCTTGTTCTAGTTTAAATCTTTTGATTTTACTTTGACAGTGAAAGACATTCATACAACTTATATTCATCTAAAATTTTGTAAAATGGTTCTCGGGGTCAAACAGTCTACTTGCAATGCAGCCGTTTATGGAGAATTGGGACGATATCCATTGTATATAAATAGATATGTTCTTATGATAAAATACCTTTTTAAAGTAATCAAGTCAGAAAATATCCTAATTAAAACCATCTACAAAACCATGTTAAATGATATGTCTTTTGGCAAAGCTAATTGGTTATCACGAGTTAAATCTTTGTTAGAAGAAAATGGGTTTTTATATGTTTGGGAGAATCCTGAAAGAGTTAACCTTGATCATTTTGTAGGAATCTTTAAACAAAGATTAAAAGATTCATTTTTACAGAAATGGTATTCAGATTTATCAACCAGTACTGTTCTTTCTCCGCTATATCGTCATTTGAAAGACGAATTTGAAATGGCAAGTTATTTATCTATTATTTTAACAAAAAGCCTCAGAATTTGTTTGACTAAAATCCGCACGTCTTCCCATATTCTACGTGTTGAATCCGGAAGACACGGACGAATTCGAATTCCCAGAAATGAAAGATTTTGCATATATTGTGATATGAATTGTATAGAGGATGAGTACCATTTCATTATTGAATGTCCATTTTACTATAGTCTTCGCAAGAAATATATCGAAAAAAAGTACCATGTTAGACCAAGTATGTTTAAATTTATAAGTTTGATGAAATCTGTAGAGTACAATACTGTTCAGAAGGTATGCACATTCATTAAGTTTGCATTCAATAAAAGGAACGCTAACCAAAATTAATAGCGGAAAGTACAAATCTGGGATCAGAATGCACGAGCTGTGTAGTCTGATCTGAGTTTGTACTGACCTTAAAGGCAGGTAAAGTGATATTTACACTCCTGCAGATCTACAGATTAAATACTATTTTATTTACATCTTCCTATATTTACTTCATGATAAATGAATAAGAAACTGTAATAATCTCTCTCTCTCTCTCTCTCTCTCTCCATTGATGTCACTGTGACTATTGTTAATGTAACTTCTTGTAACATGATGTACATTATTACGTACAAGTGAAATAAATATTTATCTATCTTATATTTATCACTCTCGATGATTGCTTTCTGGTTCCTTTTTCAATCTTTAAGAATGTTAGTCTCATTCCCCAAACGTTTATGAAGTTGACTTTAACGCAACTTAGTATGATTGATTGGCTTAACCCTTTCCCAAACAATCCCTGGTTTTTACGGGTCTGGAATAGTAGCCTTTTGAAAACATTGTGGGAAAAGGAGAAAATGCTGGTAACCAGCATTTTCTCCTTTTCCCACAATGTTTTCTACCCTATCATAGACAGAAATCCTCTTTTCAGCAAGACTTGAATTGTCGTTTACAAATGCTTCCAATTTGGTCTAGTCCAAAAGTTTGTCGTTTGGGAAAGGCTTAACCATTTGGTTTAGCCAATCAGTGGTTATGTTACTTTTAAATTTAGAAAATCTTGGAGAACAAGAATGACAATATTGTTGAAAATACGTAACCAAGAAACAGATATTTTAAAATGGATAATTCAAACAGTTGATTCAGCTCATCGTGGATGTCAATTCAAGAACTTTTGATGTTTATCTTTTTACCCATATACATGTACATGTATACCCGTTGTAGGTGAGAAGGACACGTGTCACGGCAAGACCAATTTCACCGTCGGTGGTGGAAACCTTACAAGATCACATTGTCATGGAAATGAAACAGATTTTCAGACACTTAGGGTAAAGATTAGTGTTGGGAAACCTGTTGTTATACCAGTTGAGTGGCATTTCGTCTGTGATCGGTGTTCCACAGGATCTTCTACACAGTGCTGTCGCATGGGGGACACTATCACCTGCTTCATATCATACCATTGGTAAGTAAATTGACGTGGAGTCCCTGACTTAACATTCTTCCTACACTGTTTTCTACCCTTTCTAAGGTAAATCCGGTTGTTTTGAAAACTACTCTTATTCTGGATAGTTTAAACTTGAGATTGTGTGGTAAAGGGCTTACCCTTGGTATGCTATAGACAACATTTGGTGTCTCTAAGGACAGTGTAGACCAAACAATATAAGACTGCATAGAATTGCAGTCTGTTCTTAGCTTAGGCTACAATGTCTGATACTACCCCAAAAATGATACAAAGAAAGAAAATCTTTTAAAATGAAATGTTCACAAATCATCCTCAATTCAACAAATGACAAAATATCATTATCACTGCTTCGAACATTTTTTTTTACGTTCCAGGTCTGCTCACTGGCTATACCTTCTATCAGATTGCCAAAACTCAACAAACTCACACACTGGTGCACAAATAACCAACTTCTCTGTCGTAGAAACAGGTAAGTTACTGTCAAGTTACCGATCTCGAGTCTCCAGCACGCCCCATTTCTTTCTGAGGATTGATGATAATCATTGCGACATGATTTATTCCTCCTGCACCGCTGACCGTCGTTAATATCGACAACAGTAATGTGGTAAATTAGTCAGTCACTGGGACGTTGTCTGCATTATCTCCCGCTAGATGGCATTCTATAAATACTCATCTATCTGATATGGGCATACTGGGTACAGAACCGAACCACTTTCCTACGCGACAACCGTTACTTTGAATTTAAAATCAAAATAAAGGTTTACTCAATAAAACGCTACCTCGTGCAATTCACTCAGCTATGATCAGCAGTTCAGAGAAATCTGGAGCTAAAGCAGGTCTCATCTCTCCTCGAACGTATTGATAAAAGCTATTTTCAACATTGCTACTTTATAGAGCGTAATATTACAGTCAGCCCGCTTTCGGGGCTAGTGATGGGTCATATAAGACAGTCGAATCTTCGAAGAATATGACATGCGCAGACAACGCGTTGTCTGCGCATGTCATATTCTTCGAAGTTCGACCTGTCTGCAATGACGCATCACTGACCCCATATTGTAGAGAAAAGTAGGACTCGTACCGAAGTTATTACCCAAGCATGCAGGGGCTGTTTTAATAAATGGCCGGTGCGTAGGTTACATGCTAGCTTATCATAGCTGGATGAATCGCACATTTGATTTTGAAATTCAAAATAACGGTTGTGGTTTTGAAAAGTAGTCCGGTTCTGTACCCAGAATGCCCGAATTAGTTGGATCTATGTGTATTTGTTGAATGCCATCTAGTGGGAGATAATGGTCACTGTGAAGAATTTATTTCATCAGCCTGTAGTTAATATGGGGAAATATTTGCCGTAAAAGGGAAAGGCATGCGAAAAAAATCGAATGCCGTAAGGCACGAGTTATTTTCGCGAACCTTTCCCGTTTGAGGCAAATACTTTCCCTAACCACAAGCTGATGAAATAAATTATATATTATATTTCCACTGAATATATTTTTAACGAATGCCACTTTTTAAACTAGTGATTTTATTTTTAGCAAAGTAGAACAAAAAAAACCCAAAAATTCCTGATTATGGACTATTGAGCAAAGTGCTGCTGAAAGAATCTCAATGCAAGTAGATGACCACCACAATATAGTTGAAATTCTTTATAACGGCGCTAAAAAATCATACAAACAAGCAAGTATACAAGGAAACTACTTCCCAGTGTTTTCAGCAAGCAACTATGTACCCTTTATCACAACACACTAAGCTTTAAGAACCCCGCCTATTAAAGCAGAATCGAGAGAGATTAGTAAAAGTTGTAAGAACTTGTTTCTCAATCGATGTAAAATAAATATGTTTAAACTATTAAAGGTCTAAAAAACCATGGTGGAAAAGAGAGATAATGCATTTTTTCCCACAACACCTTCTATCCTTCAAAAGGCAAAAACTATATTCAGTGAACCATGTTTTTTTTTTTTGTCCTTGGCAAATGCTTTGGATTTTGAGTCCAACTTCGTCGTTTTGTATTTAGAGTTAACTCTTTGACAAACGACAAAGTTGTAGACTCGCCCAAGTTCAAAGCATTTGTAGACAAGAAAATTGATGTGACTAAAAAATTGAAGTTTATTTTTTGGAAGGGTAAAAGATAGTGATGAAAACACTATGGGAAAAGGAGAAAATGCTGGTAACCAGCATTTTCTCCTTTTTCCATAGTGTTTTCAGAAGGCCTCTTCCTCAGGGTCGTTAAAACCAGAAAGTGTTTGGTAAAGGTTGAAAGCACCTAAAATGATGGAAGCTTTGGAAATAATTAAAAGAAAGAAGAAATTAAGAAAATTATGGGTACAATTTTCTTCTTTTTTAACAATATTTTCGAAAGTCTTCATAAAGGTAGTAAAAAACGTAAATGTGTGGTAAATGACCCTTTCCCGAACAATGCGACTCACAAGCGTTGTCTGCGCATGTCATATTCTTCGAAGATTCGACTGTATTATATATGACGCATCACTACTAGCCCCGAAAGTGGGCTGACTGTAATATTACGCTCTATAAAGTAGCAATGTTGAAAATAGCTTTTACGTATCAATACGTTTGAGGAGAAATGAGACCTGCTTTAGCAACAGATTTCTCTAAACTGGTGATCATAGTTGAGTGAATTGCACGAGGTAGCGTTTTATTGGGTAAACCTTTTATTTTAGTTTGAAATTCAAAGTAATGGTTGTCGCGTAGGAAAGTGGTTCGGTATTGTACACCGGATGTCCATATCAGATATATGAGTATTTATAGAATGCCATCTAGCGGGAGATAATGGACTCACAAGCACACTGAGGAAACAGTCATTTGAAAACATTGCCGGGTCACAATGAAAAGAGCTGGTATTACTTCATTCCTATCACAAGACATTCACTTTCTTTTCCGCTACATTTAAACTGGCGATTGCAAATAAAAATTCAATTTAGACAAGTCAAAAATTATTTAGTAGTATTTTAAAAAAGTTTGCTCCCCTCCTACCCAAATGTTAATATTTAATCCTTTTCCAAACGATCCCTGGTTTTTACGACTCTGAGACAGAAGCTTTTTGAAAACGTTGTGGGAAAAGTAGAAAATGCTGGTAACCAGCATTTTCTCCTTTTCCCACAATGTTTTCTACCCTGCTGGAAACAAATTTCAAGTTTTGTGTGACGTTTAAATTGTCGTCTGAAAGCGCTTTCAATTTGGACATGTCTAATCTTTTGTCGTTTGGTGAAGAGTTACGTCTTCCTACGTCTGTCATGGTATATAATGGTATTTTTACTGTAGGCTCAAAGAAAACTTGTGAAGGAGGCGGCAACTTAAATATTCCATTACGAGATCACGTGGTAAAGGACAGCAACTGTTCAGGGAATGCATCTATAGATTTAAGCTCAATAATAACCTCTTATGTTGGAGCAAACCGTACAGTACCAACGACTGATACCCAAGCAGGAGATAAGGACACCCAAACGAACGACAACTCCAAGACGATTGGTGGTGCCGTTGGCGGTACGCTCGGTGCTCTGTCAGCTATTGGTCCCCTGGCTTACTACATGTACAGAAAGCTGAAGCGAAACAGTAAGGTGGGTGACACAAATAGCTCTACGGATCTGACGGCTGTACCACCAAGTGTTGATTTTGAAGAAGCGCCGAACTCGGTACCCCCAGCAGGGACTGGCTAGACGTCGTGTCCTTTTACGACAATGTTTTTTACCCTTTCATGGACAAACTCGTCTAATTGATCCACATTCGATTTGTTTTTATAACATTGTTGGCTAAAAGGAGAAAACTGACTTTTAATATGAACTGTTTGATATAAGGTTACCCATAAACCAAGCGGTCCCGTGATTTAACTACCCTTGTGACTAAAGGTTTTAGAAAGCAATGTGGAAAAGAAGATAATACCGGTAAACAGTATTTTCTTTTTTTCCCCACTATATACTACCCTTGTCAAAATCTAGAAATTCAGGCAAGCCAAAAATACTGTCATTGAGTAAAGTCTTAACCCTTTACCTGATATGCCAATTTGAGGCTCTTCCAATTCAGCAGCAAATAAAGATATGATGTCAAAAATATGGACAAAATGAGGATACAAATATCTGATTGAGTGGAAAACATTGTGGAAAAAGGAGATATTGCTCGTTACGAGCAATTTCTCCTTTTCCCACAACGTTTTCAAAAGCTGTCTGTTGTTGATGCGTCAAAATGAGTATCTATGGAGTAACAGGTTAAACTACTAGATTTATGTAAGAGCAAAAATATACATATACATGTAATTATAAATTTATAATACATGTATTAGTAACCGCTAAAAGAAGCACTGATTTAGATATGATTTGATGGAAACCCGTCACCTCTGTAACACAATCCCTTCCCTTGTTACCAAATCACAATACCTTAAACTGGTCTGTCCCGTTACCACAGAGCAAAATTTTAGACCTATCCAAATCGAAATCTTTTGCAAACGACAATTTCAAAGTGGTTCAAATGGTGCAATTTTGCTTTGATAGGGTAGGAAACTTTGTGGGAAAAGGAGAAAATGCTGGTTACCAGCATTTTCTCCTTTTCCGGCAAAGTATTCAAAAGGTTTCTTCCTCGGGGATTTAAAAGTCGTCATTGTGTGGTAAAGGGTTAAACTATAAGTTACTGCAGACGACAAATTCAGCATAATTCAAAAATAAAAAAAAAATGTTTCAAGCAGGGAAGAAAAAATTGTGGGAAAAGGAGAAAATAATGTTTCCCCAGCATTTTCTTCTTTTCACACAATGATTTCAAAAGGCTTCTACATCACGGTCGTAAAAACCAGGTATTGTTTGGGAAAGGGCTAAAACAGTACCGTTTGGTAACGGATAAAAGTCCCTTTCAAAACTACATGTATATACACTGTACATGTACAGTATGTGGTTCTTCCGAACAGAGTAATTCAAGATCAGACGGCAAAATGCACCAAACTTGTGAAATGCATATAGTCAGTGACCTTGGTATGTATTCATCAACCATTCTTAAGAACGTTCTGTCTTATTCTTTAAAATTTCGTACATATTAACCCTTTACCCCATAAGGCATTTCTATGGTATCTCTACTTGACCCTAAATAACAGCAAGGATGAAGCCGTTTCTTATGTGTATACGACACCTTTTGATAGCATAGAAAACATTGAGACAAAAGGTGAAATTGCTCGTTACGAGCAATTTCACCTTTTGCCACAATGTTTTCCAAAGGCTTCTACAAGAAATGCGTTGTAATGAGTATCTATGGAGTAAAGGGTTAAAGTAACAACTTTTATTTGGTTTAGCCAGTCAGAGATTCCTTTACTTTCAGTCAGCAAAATCTTGAAGAATAAGACTGAGAACGTTCTTAAGAATGGTTGGTGAATACGGACCTGGACCAGACTGAACCATTTCGATCATATCTATGCAACATGTACTATCTCTTCCCATCTCCACACGAACAGAATGATATAAGAACACAGTACCGTAGTTTGCCTTATAGGCCTGATCAAATGTGACAATTATTTAGTGCTATTGCAAACTGGTTGTTTTTCTTTGTGCCCCCTTTTTTACGTTATCTATTCAATGATTTACATGAATTTACATTAATTCACTTTTCTGTTAAATGATATTCAATTGTTGACTTCTCTACTTGACTTTATCTATCGTTGAATTTTATTTCTTTTGTTACAAATAGGGTAATCGTTAATAAACATAATTTATTTTAGAACAGCATAAAACAGTGCGTGAAGTAATTTTTAAGTGACCCAGGGCTATTCACATTGTCAGTATTGGGGAAAATATTGCATCAAGAGCAACTCGAACATTTGGCAAAGTGATATACATTATCGAGGAACCCCAGATTCTAGCTTGTCCGAAATATTAACCTTCTCCGGTACAGCCTCTGTACAAAGTGTAACGTGTATCATGACAAATATGCTTCTTTTTGTTGTATTTCTTATAGGTGGACTTTCATGCAAAGGTCATTTGACGGCTCTGTTAAAAAATGACTCCTTTGAAAAATGTAGATATAAATAGATGCCAAATGTATAATTTCTCCATTTATGATGTTCACTCAATTATTTTAACTTCTAAATTCAATTTCCACATCACTGATCTCCATTCTTTACATTTTTTTTTTTTCACATTTTCCGTTAAAGTAAGGTTTTTTATTGTCAGAAAAGGGAAGCTGCTGAAAACAATGTTGGAAATGATAAAATGCTGGTAAAGCATTTTATCTTTTTCCTATGGTGTTTTTTATTCTTTCAAAATTCTCAAGGAAAAAAAAAAAGAATGATTCAAGTCACACTGACTTTGTTACCTACGAATTATTTTATTTGGAAAAGCTTGACATCTTGTAAATAAAAAATAAAAGAAGGGCAAGTGGATAGAAAAAGAAAAGTAAAACATACTATTCCTGTTATTTGATATTTAATTCATAAAGAATATCGAGACTCCACATATATTTAAAGCACTTAGTATGCTATCATTTCACACACATGTAATAAAAACAAAAACAGTTATTCTAGTAACATAAATTAATACAACAAAAACTGCGGTAAGTTTTAGGAACAGATAAGAGGGTATATTTAAACTATTAGCCCTTTACCGAGCCACAAATTTTAGACTTGCCCAAATAGATGAATTTGCTGACAACAAATGAGATATGTTTCAAGTGAATCGATTAGCATTTGGGACACTGCTGGAACAAAAAGTGTCAACTGACAGCACAGCTCGCCTACAGAAAGAACTTCCTTTTGGGGCGGCAGTGCCTCAAGCAGCGGTAGAATGAATGTTGTTTTATGGCGCATCGACAGCTTTGGTCATTTAGCTCGAATATGAAGCAGTGATAGGATTCCTGCCCAGGACCCAAAATCCAACCCCAAAGTTTGGTGCGTGGGTAGCTTAATTTTCACCTTATAGCCACAGGTATGAGCTGAACGAAACTGGACCTTTATTCATCATCATACTTAGTACGCTGGTTACCAATCAGTATTTCCTTTTTTACCACAGTGTTTAAAAAAAGCCTTTTTCCTCATGATCATTTAGTTCCAGTTTGTTGGTCAGGGGTTGAAACATTCATCAATTGCTAGAACTATGTCATGGTTCCTCATTGCAAGTGTCTATCTGAGAGAATTCAAATGCATTTCATAACACAGGTATCGTGAAGGGATAAGATAGCATTAGTCTTTGAACTCCAAAGCAGTCCCCTTGTCTGCTCCTCTGGTAATCAGACAGGTATTATACATTGCCTAGTAAAATATGAATTAAAAGCATCCTTCTTTTATCCATATACTGTGAATTAACTGTTAGCGACAGGATTCCGACAGGATTCCGAGTTTTAACTGTCCTAACTATGTGAGAAGACTTTTGAAAACATTATAAGAAAAGGAGAAATTGTTGGGAACCAGTATCTTCTCCATTTCCCATAATCTTTTCTACTCTCCCATCTACTCTTCCATGAACAAATTTAAATTTCTGAGTCATCACATTTATTTTGTTGTGTGCTTTCAATTTCGTAGGGTCCAGCATTTTGTCAAAGAGTTAAATCCAACCTTAAGTACTTTTCATCTGCAAAAATAGATTATCTATTGAAAAAAGCATGATAGTTCTTATTTTTTTCCCCAAACATTACTGTAAAATATACTGACATTTTCTTTTTCTAGTTCATCTTTGTGTTGGAGCAAAGATACATTTATCAAAACCAGTCAACAACAAAATAAGTTAGAACATCCTTTCTTGGTTATCATAATTGAATTTATCTTGTTTGAATACATTCACCGAATACATAAGTTTTAAGCTTAAAAAAATATTCTTTGTTGTATTAGTCTGAGTCTAGTAATAGAGATCTTGTTAAAACAACTGTTAAAACTTAATTAATATGCATATTCAATCCAATATTGAAATATCCAATCCAAGAAGAGATTTGATAGACTTTGATCCAGTGCGGCAATCTGGGCACGTATTCAACAACCATTCTTAGGAACGTTCTTTGTGTTATTCTCAAGAATTTTCTACACTTGTAAGTAACACAACTTCTGGTTGGCTAAACCATTTGGTTTAGCCAACCAGAAGTTGTGTTACTTACAAATGTAGAAAACCTTGGAGAATAAGACTGAGAATATTCTCAAGAATGGTTGGTGAATACGTGCCCAGATTCCTATTCAGTCTGGCAATATAATAGACTAAATCAACTGTGAGAATATGGTCTTAAAAAATAGACCTTTTCATAAACGAGAAAATTTTAGATTACCCAAATTTAAAGCAGTAGCAGATGACAAATTGATGATATTTGCCCAAAGAAGGACAGAAAACATCCAAAAAGGAAGAAAATCCTGGTAAGCTTCATTTTCTACTTTTTCCAAAATGTTTTCAAAACCCAATTCTCAAGGCCTTTAAAACTTTCATTATGTCAGAGCAAGCTCTTTACTTGCTTAAATCTTTTGTCAAAATCAATTTTCAAGTGTTTTCCATTGGTATCAAGACTTGAAAACATTGTGGTTCAGTGTTCCTGGCCTCAATTGAAGAAACTTTGATTCATTTATTTTTTCTGTTTAGTTGTATGACTTTTGATCGTTTTACTTTGTTACTAAGATTTTCTGAGCCATGTTTTATAAAGCTTTTATAATCTTTCCTTTTTCCTTTCTCTGCTATAAATGGCATTATAATGTAACTTTTGTGGATGCTATAGCTAAGGATCACAATGCACAAAATATGCAGTCTGATCTTGGTTATAAACTGTCCACAACTTCATTCTAGACTGTGACTTGACAGTCCACCAAACATTCTTTGTTGTAATAAATTTGAAGAAAAATGCTTTTGACATATGGCCCCTGTTGTCCATCCGTCCGTTTGTCTGTCTGTCTGTCCGTCCATTTACAATCTCTTGTGTGCACAATTTCCCGTACAGTTTCCATCGGAATAACTTGAAACTTAAAACAATGAATCTCTATGATATATAGTTGTGCATGTGATTTTTTAAATTTAGATCTCTGAAAGTGTTCCAGATTTTAATCCATTTTACTGCAAAGCCCCTTCTAGCATATGTGCGCTACATTGCAAAGCTCTTGTTTACAATATTTTCTAGTCCGTCTCAGACAATTTTCACCAATACAGCCACATTTAATCTGATGTCCCCTTTGGATTTGTGATGGTCCAAAATTTTAGTGTTTTTTGTTAAAAACCTTATTTTCAGTGCAGGCTGAGTCATCTAAAACAGTCAATGGGTGGCAAAAAACTTCATTCTAAAACTGAAACAGCAAATTTCCTAACAATGTGTTTTTTCTGGATTGTAGAAATAATGATAAGCAGTCATAACACGAAAAAGTTTATATAACAAGACATTTGTATGAAAAAATCCCGCGATATACCCAGCCTTTAAAACGAAGAGAACCCTTTGCAAAGAACAGATCCTTAAATTAGTATGTTGGTGTTTATTTCCATGACTTTACGGCTTTATGATGTTGTTTTTGAATAGATTGTTGTGTCACAACCTCGCACCTCCATATCTGCTGGTGGATCAATGTAGATAGCATTATACAGTTCTTCTAAAGGAAGCTCTGGGTCAGCTTTGGCTTTGTTTGCTGCCTCATCAACCATCTTTCTGATATCTACATCAATTTTCTGTAGGAGAAATTAAACCAGCCAAAGTTAATGTTTTGCACATAATACTATAATAATTTGTCACTTTAAGGCTGGAATTAAAATATGAAAGAGGAAACACTAACCTCTAAATCACCCTTTTTATCACAGTAGTTACAGATATAATGATTTAGTTTACTCTTTAGTTACCGAAAGACGACATTTTAGACTTGTTCAAATTGAAAGCATTTGCACACAACAAAATAACCGTGACTCAAATATATTTTGGGAAGAGTATAAAACATTGTGGGAAAAAGGAGAAAATGCTGGATACCAGCATATTTTGAAAACAGCATTTTCTCTTTTTCCCACAGTGTTTTCAAAGCTTTCTCCTATAGGGTCATTAAAACTAGGGACTGTGTGGTACAGGGTTAACCCTTTCCCAAACGACAAATTTTGGACCCTTCCAAACTGCAAGAGTTTGCAGACGACAATTTTAGATTTGGAGAAAGTTCTCAAAAAGGGTAGAAAACACTGTGGGAAAAGGAGAAACTGCTCGTTACGAGCAATTTCTCCTTTTCCCACAGTGTTTTCAAAAGATTTTTACTGCAGACACGTAAAAACCAGGGCTTGTTTGGGAAAGGGTTAATCATGTTCAACATGACATTACACACTATACAAGTCACATTTACCTTATTCGTGTATTTCACAATACTGGGCTAGGCTACAATGTGCTATGCCTAGGAACACTCATATGAAAAGCACCAGAAACATGGATGAGTATCCTATCAAGGATCTATGGGTTACTGATCCAAAACATTAACCACTCAGCCGTGCAGGACTCCTAAAATTCTAAGTTCCATAATAGATGGAGATTAACACTATGAATAGTAAATAAATCAAATGAATATTTTCTTTCAACAGAAAAAAAAAGAAACTTCATCAAAGATCTTTGATTCAAAACTTACCTAAAACATGTGAGTCAGGATCAACCTGAATGTGATACTGTTTTACACCAAATTGTAATTTGTATTCTAAGATTAACAAACATTTTTTTCCCCCACAAAGACAAACTAGAAGGCCCTGAAGGGCCTGAATATGCACTACTGGCAGAGAATTCGATTTTGCTTTTTCATGAAAATCTGACAAGAAATGCATACTTTGTCACGAAAACAAGAATTGGTAATTTTCAACTTGAAATGATTTCTTTTCCCATACTGTTTGTTGGATTTATTTAAAAATAGATAGGGTTGAAGCTATAAGTGAGATAAACAAATTGAGCAAGTTTCACAAAAATCTAATTACAAATGCACATTTTATCCAGTAAACAAGAATTCAAAATTTTCAACTTGAAATGGCTACTTTTTCCATAATGTTTGTTGGATTTTTCTCAAAATCAATAGGGTTGAAGCTACTGATAAGATAAACAAACTGTGTGATTTTCATGAAAATCAGGCAACAAATGCAGACTTTATCGCGTAAACAATGATTGAAATTTTCAACTTGAAATGGCTACTTTTCCTGTACTGTATGTTGGATTTTTTTCAAAATCAATAGGGTTGAAGCTATTGATGAGATAAACAAACTGTGCAAATTTCACAAAAATCAGGCAACAAATGTAGACTTTATCGCGTAAACAAGAATTTGAAATTTTCGACTTGAAATGGCTACTTTTTCCATACTGTTTGTTGGATTTTTTTTCAAAATCAATAGGGTTGAAACTATTGATAAGATAAACAAACTGTGTGATTTTCATGAAAATCAGGCAACAAATGCAGACTTTATCGTGTAAACAATGATTTGAAATTTTCAACTTGAAATGGCTACTTTTCCCATACTGTTTGTTGGATTTTTTTTCAAAATCAATAGGGTTGAAGCTATTGATGAGATAAACAAATTGTGAAAGTTTCACGAAAATCGGGCAACTGTTTGTTGGATTTTTTTCAAAATCAATAGGGTTGAAGCTATTGATGAGATAAACAAACTGTGCAAGTTTCACGAAAATCGGGCAACAAATGCAGACTTCATCGAGTAAACAAGAATTTGAAATTTTCAACTTGAAATGGCTACTTTTCCCATACTGTTTATTGAATTTTTCTCAAAATCAATAGGGTTAAAGCTATTGATGAGATAAACAAACTGAGCAAGTTTCACGAAAATCGGGCAAGAAATGCAGACTTTATCGCGTACACAAGAAAAAGACTAACAGACAGACAGACAGACAGACGGACGGACGGACGGACAGACGGACGGATGACGGAAACCATGCAATGACAAAAGCTCTGCTGGCTAAAAGCCAGTAGAGCTAAAAATTACCCTATCTGTTCCATATATCACTGTGTTGTAAGCTGTACGGTATGAAATGTGTAGTCACTTCCAAGATGGCGGACTGTTTACATAGAGAAAGGTGGGTGTCACATTTTATCACCAATAACTTTTTTTTTTGAAACCTTCGAGTCATGATACTTATAATTTATTGTGAGGGAATGATGTGGTAATCCTCGGTACTTTATAGCAAAGAGCCAATGCCGTTATTCGATACGTTATATCGGCGTAAACATTGCCATTCGGTAAAATTTAAATTTGAAGTGAGGAACTTGCATCATTTTTAGTTATAGAATGGAAAATAAGCCAATGCAGTGGATGAAGGTTGTTGTTTCTGTAGGTATTCATCATGCGCTTTCCAATGATAAGGGTAATTTTTGTGAAATATGTCTAGAAAGACCCAAAAACATGTGTTTTGTATATTGCTAATGCAGCGGTGTAGTCCACATCAACATATACACACACAGCGGTGTAGGCCCGTTGTTTTCTGGACAGTTTAGACGCAGACATAAGCTTTATATTCTGTACGGTTTAGACATAAGATTTGACAGTACAAGGCCGTCGGAAGCGGTCCGGCCAGTCCGGCCATGGCTGGACCAAATTTTCGGCCGAAAATGAAAAATGGCCAGACCAATTTTCGAAAAAAATACGTAATATAAACCTCAGAAAATGCGCCAGAATGCACCAGAGAGCGTCTTATTTTCAAAATTTTTCCGGGGCAGCATACCGGACCCCCCGCCAAGCATGGCTTACACCATTCGCTTTGATGAGGCATCCTGCTAAATAAATTAAATGAAACAGCAAGGCCGTCGGAAGTTTCGACCGAAAATGAAAAAATGGCCAGACCGATTTTTGAAAAAAAAATACGTAATATAAACCTCAGAAAATGCGCCAGAATGCACCAGAAAGCGTCTCATTTTCAAAACTTTTCCGGGGGAGCATACCCCACTGGACCCCCTGCCTAGCATAGCTTAAATGCGCAATATAAACCTAAAAAAATGTGCGAGAATGCACCAGGGAGTGTCTTATTTTTCAAAATTTTTCCATGGACACATGCCCCCGGACCCCCCCCCCCCCCCCAGCATGGCTTAAATGCGTAATATAAACCTCAAAAGATGCCCCAGAATGCACCAGAGAGCGTCTTATTTTCAATTTTTTTCCGGGGAAGCATGCCCCCCGGGCCTCCCAAGCATGGCTTCTCGACTTCGTCGCTCGCCACACTGGCCGGACCAAATGAAATTTCCTTCCGACGGGACTGCAGTATCTGTGGTCTAGACATATGAACTGGAAAGACTTTGTCTTTTGATATTTGTGTTACATACCATTTACCTGCTTAAAAAAAACCACTTTGTCTATCTTATTTCAGTTGCATGACATTCGCGTGCTACCAATGCTCATTTGGAGATTTCGAAAGTGTTGTTGGACACTTCATGGAACGAAGCTAGTAAAGGGTTAGCTGGGTGTTCGTTTGATCTCGGCATTTCACCGTCAAAGTGGATGATCTATATGAAAAGCTGTTGTGTTCTTTTTAGGCACCGACTAACTCACAAGTGTCATAATTAAGTGTTTATCCCATTTAGTCTTACGTTGATCACTTGTAAAAGTTTGGAATTGTTAAAATCTGTGACGGCGGGTAAGTCTGTTCTAATTACTGTTGCTAAAAGATGCATTTTTCTGCCCGAACTTTTTTTTTCAAATGCATTATTATGTAACCTGGGTTAACAGGTCCTACTTTAATGTTATATTTGCACTAATTTCTTTAGGAATGGAGGTTTTTTTTTAGTTAAACATTGTCTTACTAAATGAATTATATGCCACTTCTAAAGTAAAACCTCAACTTATTTCAAAGAAATATCTCGAGAAAAAAATATCTCCTTATAGGATAATGTAGATCTAGGATCAGACTGCACGTTCTTCCTGGTGTGATCTGAATCTATATTGTCCGCAAAAGGTCATTGAGTCGCGCTTGGCAGCCTAAGGGTTACTGCAGTCTGCATACAAAAAGCTCTATCAACACGCCCGGCAGGAGACAGCGCTTATGATACCGCTTTACTCTCTGAAGTCTACCATAAAATTGATAAAACAACAGTTTTTGTTGTGCGTGTCTTCGAAAAAGGTAACTGATAAAACTACCGACACGGCCGAACTATTGGTGCCAATTTTCAGGATTCTGGATTAACGCCAAGTTACATTATATTCAGAAAAGAATACATTCATTTCAAGACCAAGCCAATTGTGTCTAAACCGTACATACATTGTGCTTTAAATTGTGTCTAAACCGTTCAAAAAATAATGTGTCTACACCGGTGTGTGTGAAATTGTTGATGTGGACTACACCGGTGCATTAGCGATATACAAAACACATGTTTTCGGGTCTTTCTAGACACTTTTCACAAAAATTACCATAATCATTGGAAAGCGCATGATGAATACCTACAGAAACAACAACCTTCATCCACTGCATTGGCTTATTTTCCATTCTATAACTAAAAACGATGCAAGTTCCTCACTTCAAATTTAAATTTTACCGAATGGCAATGTTAACGCCGATATGACGTATCGAATAATGGCACTGGCTCTTTGCTATAAAGTACCGAGGCTTACCACATCATTCCCCCACAATATATTATAAGTATCATGACTCGAAGGTTTCAAGAAAAAAAGTTATTGATGATAAAATGTGACATCCACCTTTCTCCATGTAAACAGTCCGCCATCTTGGAAGTGACTACACATTCGTACCGTACACAACACAGTGTATATTAGAGTGTTTTATTTACCTAGGCAGTAGCAAAGTGGCAGAAAATTAGTTAATATAAAATGAAGACATCTGACAAGGTAAGCAAACATTATGACATATACCGTAGCTTCTATATTTTTGCTTAGCCTGAATCCAGAATCCTGGAAAGAAAACTGTATAGCAGTGAGAGTAGATCTACACTTAACTGCCATTTTATGTGGTCTGATCATGAAAATTAAGTTTGTAAGAGTCTAAATGGTTTAACCCTTTACCACACAATTAATATTTTTGACGACCCTGAGGTAGAAACCTTTTGAAAACATTGTAGGAAAAGGAGAAAATGCTGGTAACCAGCATTTTCTCCTTTTCCAACAAAGTTTTCTACCCTATCAAAGCAATATTGCACTATTTGGGCCACTTTAAAATTGTTGTCTGCAAATGCTTTCAATTTGGATAGGTAAAGAATTTTGCTGTGTGGTAATACACGGAAAGGTGATTACCATAGACATACCTTTAATTCTTCAGCAGTAGCTAACCCTGCATCAAGAAGCCTATTCCTGTGAGTAATTATTGGGTCCCTCCTCTCTCTCACGTCTTGAATCTCGTCCCTGGTACGGTAGCTAGTTTAAAGGTAAAAATTGACAAAGTTCACTTTGACCGTTTATGAAATTATCCTGTATCTTTTACAACCAAAAAGGAAAGAAACACATTTTGGGAGAAAAAAATGTTGATACAAAAATCTGCAGCTGATAATTTTGAAAACACCCTTGTAAAATTATTTATGTAATCAAGATGAGTAGTACAAACATTGAAAAACAATGTCACAATTTATCTACTCAAGCCTTCCAAAACAATTTTATTGCAGGAATTTTGAAAATATCATAGTACATTATTGATAATTAACCCTTTCCCAAACAATCCCTGGTTTTTACGGGTCAGGAATAGAAGCCTTTTGAAAACATTGTGGAAAAAGGAGAAAATGCTGGTACCAGCATTTTCTCCTTTTCCCACAATGTTTTCTACCCTATCATATAGAAAAATCATCTTTTTAGCAACTGTTATTTCGTCATCTGCAAAATGCTTTCAATTTGGTCTGGTCCAAAATTTGCCATGTGGGAAAGGGTTAACATGAATACCGTTTAACCTTTATGAAACAATCTCAACTTCTGATGACCCTGAATAAGAAAGCCCTTAAAACCCACATTTCCTCTGTTTCTTACAATGCTCTCTACTTTTGTAAAGAAAAGTTTTAATTTTTGAATAAGTTTTTATCACAGAAGTTTTCAATTCTGATGTCTAAAACTTTGTTGTTTGGTAGAGTAAAAACATGCATAAAATGTAACAAGATAGTTGCACAAACAGAAATTGCTCACTTTGACTTATTCGTCCTTAGCTATTGTGTTTTAATGGTCTTATATGAGATAAAAGAAGTGTTCTAAAAGCAGTACCGGTATATGTTGGCAAGATTTTTATTAATGATTACATGTACATCATTCATACTAAGAAATTTCTGTAACTAAGACATTTCTGTAACTATTTTTGTTTTTGAAAGCATCTCCCAAACCAAAGTAGCTTGACAAGCAACTACTTTGTTGTATACAATTTGATGTGACAACAAGAGCTTCACAAAGCAGCACATATACGCTCAGAGGGGCTCGTCAGTGAAATGAGTTGAAATGAAGGAAGGGCCATGAATAAAGAGTAGTTAATCTCCATGATATTTGAAAAATATTAAAGGGCAATAACTAAAAAAAGGTGTTCTATCAGTCTTGAAAGGTTCAAGATCATAGTTTTTATATTTTAGAAATTATGGCCCAAACAAAAATTCAAAGAGAAAACTAACAAAGGGCAATAACTCAAAAAGGATGGCAGAGTTATGGTTCTTGTGCAGTGCACTTCTTCATAATGTGTTCTATTAGTCTTTGAAGTTTCAAGATGATAGGTTTTAAAGTTTGGGAGTTATGGCCTGGACAAAAACTCAAACTGAAAATAAACAAAGGGCAATAACTCAAAAAAAAAAAGGTTGCAGAGTTTTGGTTCATGTGCACTGCACTTCTCTCCATAATGTGTTCTATCAGTGTATGAAGTTCCAAGTTAATAGCTTTTATAGTTTGGAAGTTATGGCCTGGACAAAAATTCAAACTGAAAATTAACAAAGGGCAATAAATAAAAAAATAAAGGTCACAGAGTTATGGTTCATGTGCAATGCATTTCTCCATAATGTGTTCTATCAGTGTATGAAGGTCCAAGTTAATAGCTTTTATAATTTGGAAGTTATAGCCTGGACAAAAATTCAAACTGAAAATTAACAAAGGGCAATTACTCAAAAGATTAAAGTGGCAGGGTTATGTTACATGTGCACTGCACTTCTCCATAATGTGTTCTATGATTGTATGTAGTTTCAAGTTGATACCTTTTATGGTATGGAAGTTATGGCCTGAACAAAAATTCAAAGTGAAAAGATGGTTATTTCAGAAATCAAGGGCAGATCATTTTAGAATGCAAACAGCGATCAAAATTCTAAGAGTCAGGTGCACAACTAGACATCATGGAGATTCACTGTGGCAAGTTTCAAAACTGTAGGAGGAGTTGTACACACAAGAAATTGCTAATGGACGGACAGACAGACGGACGGATGGATGACCGAGGGTATAACATAATACAACCCTTCAGGCGTATAAAAAAATTGCAAAAACTCATTTATTGACTCATTACTTCTGGAACATCTCTGTAAAGTATGGATATTCAATAAAAACCACTGGTTAATCCTTTACTCCATAGATTTTTGTTTTGACATATCAACAACAGACAGCTTTTGAAAACATTGTGGGAAGAAGGAGAAAATGCTGGTAACCGTCATTTTCTCCTTTTCCCACAATGTTTTCAACTCAATCAGATTTTTGTATCCTCATTTGTCCATATTTTTGACATTACATCTTTATTTGCTGCTGAAATGGAAGAGCCTCAAATTGGCATATCAGGTAAAGAGTTAACATGCACATTGTGGAAATCCTCTTACAATAAGGGATTTCTCCTTTACTACACTGTTTTTGACAAAAGTCTGCTAAGAGATACAATTTTTTTCAATAAGAAGTAACAAGTTGATCCCTTAACAAAAAATCCCTGGTATTAACCACCCTGATAAAGAAAACCACTGAAAAAACAATTTACTCTTTACCACACAATCCCGACTTTTAACGAACCTGTGAAAGTAGCCTTTTGAAAACATTGTGGGAAGAAGGAGAAAATGCCGGTAACCGTCATTTTCTCCTTTTTCCACAATGTTTTCAACCCTTCCCAAAGCTATTTCAATTTTTGAGTCACATTAATTATGTTGTCTGCAAATGCTTTCAATTTGGACCAGTCTAAAATTTTGTCGTTTGGTAAAGAGTTAAGGTATCCATCATTTTCTCTCACTATGTTTTCCTGAATTTCAATGATAAATCACATCACTTGAGTATCATATTTCCAACAATGTGTTCTAGTCTCTCAAAGACAAATTCCATCATTTGAGACAGAGTTAAATTTTCATCTGCAAATGCTTTCAATTTGGACAAGTCAACCTTTTTGTTGTACGGCAGAGATTTAAGCATCAATAATTAGACAAACCTAGTTCCTGGATCTGACATACTGTGACCATGATATCTGTATGTTGCTGCATCGATCACAATGGGCCCATTCTTCAATACATATTCTTTACTAAACCTTGTGACTTCTTTTATAGCAAGGATGTCCATCCCATCCACCTGTAAATAGTGCCATTTCAGAGCAACAAGATAATTCTTCATGTCCCTGGGTGCAATTCCACCAAGGGATGACTGAATTTAGGGCATAATGACAGTTTCCTTTCATTTATCCAATATACATGTACATGATCAATGCTGTGTGAAAAGAGGACTTAATCAGGGTTCGAATTTCATTTTTTTATCCACTTGCAAATTTTAGCAAGTAGCTTTTATTTCCACTTGCAAAATTAAAACTGGACTCGCATTTTTGTTTTTGAAGCTCAGCTTGCCTACCAATTATAAAGAACAAATGGCCGGTACAAACTGTTCAATTCTATTCTATTACGTAACCTGTCAACCCGAGACAACCACCAAACAAAAGGAACGTTAATTGACATTAAAACCCTCATTAATTTTGGCAATCAATTCAATTTCAGTTGAATTTCTGTTCTAATGCGAGATTAAATTTCTACAAAACTTACACTGGTGGACTACATCTATTTTGTAAATGAAAAACGGACGTGTCACATCCGAATATCTGCCTGTCCGGTAACTGGTTTAGAGAGTCCACCATGTCCGACTTGTTTCTCGTTGCTATTTGTGAGAAATAATTTATCTTTTCATGAAAAATTGACAAATATTTTTGTTTCAAATCAGAGATTGAATTCGCCTGCCGTTTTTTCCGTATAAAAAAATGCAAAACCACAGTATCGGCTGTGAGTGCAGACAAACGCACTTGCCTCACGAAACTCGGGTAACGAACGACAACTTGGAGGCTTCAATGGCGACATGTAAAATTATCGACATCCGTCGAAGGGTGTTGTCAGTGCGATATGACCGATTTTTATCCAGATTAAAAAGAATTACCTTTTTTTTTTGTATTTACATATGAAATTTAATACATTTAGTAACTGTTCTTCAATAATTTGCACTGGCATTTTTTTGCAAGTGCTTGAAATTTCAACTCGCATTTTCCAATTCTGGCTTGCATTTTGCGAGTAAATATGTGGGAATTTCGAACCCTGCTTAATGCATCTGCAAAAAGTATTACCCCAATGTCAGTCTGCAAAGTCTTCGCAGGCTGACCTGGGCTGAAACGTTTTGCTTTCTTTGTATGTCAAAAGACCAGTCTAACTCTTGATTCAGTTGGTTAAAAGTAAAATAGGTTTCACCAATGGGTAACTTGATGACTGTGCAGGCTGACAAAGGTCGACAATTTTCCCTGGTTACCAGCATTTTCTCCTTTTCCCATAATGTTTCGATGTTTCAAAAGATTTCTTTTCCAGGGGCGTCAAAAGTAGGGATTATATGGTAATGAGTTAAACAAACAGAAATCTGAATAATTGGAACATTTTCAGTCAGGAGAAAAAGATCTAAATAATTATTGTATTTTTATGTCCTTTTTTTTTTTTCTAAAGAATGTCTCAAAACATTGGAAATGTTACATAGCATGAATTTCTATGACCTAAACTATGGTAAATGCAAGCTTGCCCTTAGAGTGCTACATAAACCATTGAACATTTTATCTTCGAAATATGACCTTAATAATTGCAATGGCATGGTAGCTTTTGTCTACAGTGGACAGTGTGGATAAAAAATTAGGCTGTACAAGATGTGCAGCCTGATCTTGGTCTACACTAGCCACAAGGGCAACTTTCATCATGAAAGGTGCTTTTTACTCTTTACCACGCAATCCTGAGTTATATGACCCTGAAAAAGAAGCCTTCTGAAAACATTGTGGGAAAAGGAGAAAATGCTGGTAACCAGCATTTTCTTTTTGCTTTTCCCACAATGTTTTCTATCCTTTCCAAATTAAATTTCAATTTTTGATTCACATTTATTTTGTCGTCTGGAAATGCTTTCAATTTGGCCAAGTCACAATCATGTCTTTTGGTAAAGAGTTATGACTTAACTCTTTAGCACACAATCCCGACTTTAAACGACACTGAGAGAGAAACCTTTTGAAAACATTGTAGGAAAAGGAGAAAATGCTGGTAACCAGCATTTTCTCCTTTTCCCACCATGTTTTCTACCATTCCCAAAAGGAGTTCCCTAAAAGGAGTTTCAATTTTTCAGTCACATTAATTTTGTCATCTGCAAATTCTGTCAGTTTGGACTAGTCTATAATTTTGTTGTTTGGTAAAGAGTTAACTTACCCATATTCCTGGTATATAATCTCCCCTTGTATAGTAGTCCGTGGAGGCTGAGGCCCGGGACACACTTGTACCCATACCATACCCATTATTCTCACACACAAAAATCACCGGTAAATCCCACAACTTGGCAATATTGAAAGCTTCAAAAAGTTGTCCCTGATTGGCTGCTCCGTCTCCATATAAAGTGATGCATACATTTGGCTTTTCTTCATATTTCAGTGCAAAAGCTATTCCGGCCCCTAGAGGTACCTATGAAGAACAAGAGTTCACATGTCACTGTACAGATTATTTCAATACCTACCAGAAACTAATGCACATTATACTGACAAAAAACATTAACTTTGAAGATAAGCACAATATTATTTTCATAACAGTATGCAAAATTGTGATGAAAAAATTGTAGCGTTGAAAACACTGGAGTGGTAAATGTCACAGAAGCCATTGTGTGGCACTAATAATATGAAAGAATAAGAGAAATACCGGTATATTCAAATATTTGCTTGAAAGTTAACCTACTAATCAAATGAATACCTTTTCAGTTGAAGCAAGAGTTCTCATGACAAAGTCTGGACTATTAGTGTACTGGTGGTCTCCCTTTGATCATTCAGTAGCATCAAGAGTAATTAGTCCTTTAGATACTGATTTAGTTATATATCAATGATAATTAGCATTTTCTCAACAATGTTTTCAAAAGTATTCTCCAACAGGGTTTAAAAATCTAGGATTTGTGTGGTTAATGATACTTAACTCGTCCAAATTGAGAGCTTGTATAGATGACAAATTAGAAGTAGCTTAGCCTTGCAGCTTAATGGTTCATGGTAGTTACGGCCAAATTCAGAATAAGACCAAAGTTGAACATACTATAGAATCAGTTACCAATGATTTTCTAATTTCATCTTTTACTTAGCATTTTGTTTCATTTGAACATTTGAAAGAAAATTATCTTGTCCTTCACCACAGTCTTGCTACCATTTTAAATACGATTCATGCAACTTCATTGGTTTTCATAAAAAATATCTTTGAAAATTGATGTATTTGGTGACAATTTGCCGTCACATGACTACAAAATATTGCCAGATGATCTACCAGATGATCTTAATTTGCCATTATGTATGTTTACTTGCAAGATTGTGTGTAATGAAAGATTTAAGAAAGTGGGATAAATGGTGTTAGGCATGTAGGTGCCGTGTACATGTACTTTTCAAGTAAACAAATTCTGGTTATTCATAAATCATATTTTGAAAATGAAGAGCATAAGTACATAGTAAATGTATACTGCTTCAAGCTTATCATTCATCATGTGCCAGTGCACATTATTGCTCTCTCTCTCTCCTTCTCTTCTTTTCTCTCTCTCTCTCTCTCTCTTTTACCTGGGCACCAACAATTCCATTTCCTCCATAAAAATTGGGTGCGTACATATGCATGGACCCTCCTTTACCTCTGGCACAGCCTGATACTCTTCCTAGGTGATTAAAAAAAGAGGCAATCTCAACTTGAGTCTTAACCATTAACCACACAATCCAAAATTTTAAAGGCCCCATATGAAGATGACTTTTGAAAATGTGTGATAAGGAGAAAATGCTGGTTACCAGAATTTTTTCCTTTCTCACAATGTTTTCTACCCTTTCAAAAACAAATTTGAATTTTTGAGTATCATTTATTTTGTCGTCTGCTAATACTGTCAATTTGGACATGAGCAATATTTTGTCATTCGGTATAGATTTAAGTTTCAATTACATTCAATGCAGATTAGAAGAACAGAGGACATGGCCTTGGTGCTTGGATTTATGTGTAACATTCTGACTAAAACAGCCTTGAGACTACAGTAAGTGTCAATATCAGTCATTTTGCATTTTAAGGGTTAAACAATGTGCCCTTTACCACATAATCCTAATATTTTTATTGACCCCGGAAAGAAGAATTTTGAAAACACTGCAGGAAAATGAGAAAATGCCAGTAACCAGCATTTTCTCCTTTTCCTACAATGTTTTCTACCTGATCAAAAGCAAATTGTGTGATTTTGGCAACCTTTGACTTGTCATCTTGAAATAATTTCAGTTTGAGCCAGTCTAAAATTTTGCTCATTGGCAAAGAATAAACCTTTTACCGAATGGCCTCAAGTTCCGACAACCCTAAAGAAGACGACTTTTGAAAACACTCTGGAAAGAGGACAAAATGACAGTAACCAGCAAACTGGTAACCAGCATTTTATCGTTTTCTTAAAGGGTATTTTCCTATCCATTCATGTTTTAAATGCTATAATTTTGACAAGTCTAAAACTTCATTGTTGGTAAAGAGTCAATAGAATTGAACCTTCTTACCTTTAGAGCACTGAATAAATGCAACAGACATAACATTCCACGGTGAAGACTCATCTCGATGTAATTACAATATAGCTTTTGTCCAGAATGTTTCAGTAGACAGGATATATCAGAAGATCAGACAGCATTTTTTTGGTGCAGTCTGACCTTAATCTAAACTGACTGCACAGGCAACCATAGTTGTGAAAGGTGTTGAAGGATTAATAATGAATCCTGTATCTTATCAGAGGAAGTTTTTGAAAGGATTGCATGAAAAGCAGAAATTTCTCTTAACAAGCAATTCCTTTTTGTCCCAAAATTTTGTTTATCCTATCAGAAATACTGCAGCTAAATTGTAACAGATATCAAACTAACCCTCTGCATATGCTTTAAATTTAGTAGAATGTTTTATGTTTTTTTTGGTAACAGGTATATATATTCATTCTCTAACCATTTGAACTAGAAGGCCCTGAAGGGCCTGAATATGCTCTACTGGCAGTCAACTTGAAATGGCTACTTTTCCCACACTGTTTGTTAGATTTTTTTCAAAATCCATAGGGTTAACCAAACTGTGCAAGTTTCACAAAAATCTGATTACAAAATTTAATGCACATTTTATCGCGTAAACAAGAATTTGAAATTTTCAACTTGAGATGGCTACTTTTCCCATATTGTTTATCGGATTTTTTTTCGAAATCAAAATAGGGTTGAAGCTACTGATGTGAAAGACAAACTGTGTGATTTCCATGAAAATCTGACTTAATCGTGTAACGAAGAATTTGAAATTTTCAACGTGAAATGGCTACTTTTCCCATACTGTTTGTGGAATTTTTTCAAAATCAACAGGATTGAAGCTATTTATCAGACAAATAAACTGTGCAAGTTTCATGAAAATCTGACGCGAAATGCAGACTTTATTGTGTAAACAAGAATTTGAAATTTTCAACTTGAAATGGCTACTTTTCCCATATTGTTTGTTGGATTTTTCTCAAAATCAATAGGTATGAAGCTATTGATACGATAAACAATCTGTGCAAGTTTCACGAAAATTTGACAACAAATGCAGACTTTATCGCGTAAAAAAGAAAAAGACTAAAGGATGGACAGACAGACGACGGAAACCCCGTCATGACATAAGCTCTGCTGGCTTTCAGCCAGTAGAGCTAAAATGACAAATGTCTTAGATTTGTTGAAAATGAGAGCTCAAATGATGGAATATGTCTATGCAGGGATTGAAAATATTATGAGAAAAGTAGAAAAAGCTGGTTACCAGCTTTCTTCTCCTTTTTCAAAAATGCTTCTAAAGCCTTGGTAAAAGTTTAAAAGAAGACTGTGGGTAATCTTACCTGTCAGTTCAGCAAGTACACCCAGCGGACTGATTCCACGTATAAAAGCCCAACCATGAGCTCTGTAGGCTGTGATAACTGCATCATCTTTTGTGATTGCAGCTTCCATTCCTACACAACATGCTTCCTATAAAATTAATATATCTTTCTTTTTCATATTTGATGAAACTTCAACCCTGACCCAAAAAGACAAAATGATGGACTTAATCAATATTCTAATCTTTTGCAGACGATATGACTAGTCTTTGATTGGGTAGAAAACATGGAAAAAGAGAAAAAGCTAGTAACCTGTGTTTCCTTGTTTTTCCACTCTGTTTTTAAAAGCCTTCTCTCTCATATTCTTCAAAAATTTGGGATTGTTTAGTTAACTCTTTACCAAACGACAAATTTACAGACTGGTCCAAATTGAAAGCATTTGTAGACGACAATAAACTTGACTGAAAAATCGAAATTTGATCAGGGAAGGTTAGGAAACATTGTGGTCTTACGAACAAAGTCCGTAACAAAGAAACAAATGAATAAATGCATGGCAGAAATAAGGGTCCGAGCGGGATTCGAACCCCGGAACTCCCGGACGCAAGACCAATACCCTAACCACTGAGCCAAAGAGATATCTCCCTGACGCAGTAGCCAGGTATTGTATTTAAATCGGGAGAATGCCATGCAGGAAGGAGTGGTCACCCGTAACACACCCCCTCTTAAAGTCATCATTTATTGATGACTCAAAGCCTTATTAGGCAGGAAGTCCGATTTTGGACAACAAATGGGATTTATGGCTCAATGGCCAATCCCGGACGAGCCCCCATCTTACGAACAAAGTCCGTAACAAAGAAACAAATGAATAAATGCATGGCAGAAATAAGGGTCCGAGCGGGATTCGAACCCCGGAACTCCCGGACGCAAGACCAATACCCTAACCACTGAGCCAAAGAGATATCTCCCTGACGCAGTAGCCAGGTATTGTATTTAAATCGGGAGAATGCCATGCAGGAAGGAGTGGTCACCCGTAACAGTGGGAAAAGGAGAAAATGCTGGTTACCAGCATTTTCTCCTTTTCCCACAATGTTTTCAAAAGGCTACTACTTCAGGGTCGTCAAAAGTCGTTGTCGTTGTGTGGTAATGGGTGTGGTAAAGGGTTAAAGGTCAATAGTCAATAACTTTAAAAACAACCTATTAAAATATTGGGTAACTTATATAGATAAAGGTTTACCTGTATGAAAAAAATTGTGCCAAGAAGATAAATTGCTTGACAAAAACACAGTTATCTTTTTACCTAAACATTTTCAAACCTAGTCCCCTGTAAACAAAAACATTTTTATGTCTGCACAAGGCTTATATTGATTCTTCAAATTTTTTGTCCCATACAGATTGAATCTATTGATAGTAAACATCTTTCAAAAACCAAATTGTGTCTTTTAAAAGCAAGAAAATATTGTGAAGAAAAGAGAAAATGCTGGTTACCAGCATTTTCTCTTTTCCCCAAAATGTTTTGAAAGCCTTCTGTCAAGGTTGTTAAAATCAGAACAGAGTGGCAATAGGCAAATCCAGCAAACCTGTCCTGAATACAGGTGACAAAATCCTCTGATGGCTTTTGACTTGTAGAGATTAGCTGCTGTTGTTTCCATCCTTCTGATGGTCATCAACTCTGTGTAGTATTTAAGGCCCTCATCTCTGGTCATTGACACTTGATTGCTTGGGGACTCCTCCAGTTTATGAAGCTTATATGGCTGAAAACAACAACAAAACTCAGTTCCAATCTATCTTATTGCTTATCACAACTTGAAATAGATATGTAGACAGCATGATTCATCAGCATCAAACTTCAACATGATGTTGGGCCAGATCTTAGAACAATCAAGATTTAGTAAGTCCAATACTTTACCCTTTATCACATAATCCACTGTTTGGCTTACCTATGACAGTAGGCTATTGAAAACATTATGGTAAAAGGAGTATACTGGTAAGATGCATTTTCTCTTTTTCCACAATATTTTCTAACCCATCAAAGACAACTTTTGTTATTTGGGCCTCCTTCAATTTGTTGTCCTCAAATGCTTTCAATTTGATCCAATCTATAATTCTATCTTTGTTAATAAGTTAAGTAATTTTGTTGAGTCTTCAGATCAAGCTAGTCTTAACTCTACAATTTTAGAAAGGTCCAAATTGAAAGCATTTGCAGATGACAAAATAAAAGTGACTGAAAATTTGAAATTTGTTTTTGTATAGGGAAGAAAACATAGTTGGAAAAGGAGAAAATGCTGGTTACCAGCATTTTCTCCTTTTCCCATAATTTTTTCAAAAGGCTTCTATCTCTGGGTCGTTAAAAGTCGGGACTGTGTGGTAAAGGGTTAAAGAAATATCTTTACTTGTTTTCGTCTAGTTTTTTACTCAATTCATCCGTAGGTCATTAAACATTGTTTTATTTTCATGTGAAAATGCTGGACCTGGTAGCTTTAAGGCTGCAGAGATTATGACGGATAGAAAATGCAATCACTGTAGCAGTTTTTGGTTTTAAATGGAGACATATTTCTTCATTTTTTTTCCCTATTCCTTATATGGTATACGTAACCATATACATATACAAGTACATGATTGGTAATTTATCCATGTTTAACCCTTTCCCAAACAAGCCCTGGTTTTTACGTGTCTGCAGTAAAAGTCTTTTGAAAACACTGTGGGAAAAGGAGAAATTGCTCGTAACGAGCAATTTCTCCTTTTTCGACAGTGTTTTCTACCCTTTTTGAGAACTTTCTGCCATTTTCTCAAAATCTAAAATTGTCGTCTGCAAACTCTTTCAGTTCGGAAGAGTCCAAAATTTGTCGTTTGGGAAAGGGTTAATACGGACCTTAGCCATTCTACACTGTCATGTTTTAACTGCATTTTTATCTCTTTTGCTGCAATGATGTATCTTTAAAACACACAATCTGTTGTCTCTTTCATGCCTGACTTTTTTTTCTCTATTAAGCTATATAGTGCGTACCCATATTTCTTAGCACATACATTTCTTTTTCATGTCTGAAAAAAGATGGTAGCTTTCTATTTACATTAAATCACAAACTCAGACAATGAGATAATTCAAATGAAAACCTACATGTACATGTTTTATTCTCAACCAAAAAAAAAACATGAGAAGAGAGTGAATTATGTAAGAATTTCCCCAAATATGCTTTTTATCTATTTCCCTGACATGGCATTAAGAACTTCTCCCTTGCCCAACAAGACTTCTCCATAAATTTTCAGGAAGGAGAAGTCATTCTTCCAGAATTTCTGGGCTAGCTTGATTCCATCTAACTTTTGACCCTGTTTCATGAGCATTGGGCTAAAAATGAGGCCTCTACAGTGCACACAAGGTTTTCCTAAGATTTGATCATGAGACCTACTTTTTGACCCAGTCATTGAATTCCCATTGTGTCCAGAATATCATCATGACAAATAGTCCGACCAAGTTTCATGAGTATCAGATTGAAAATGTGGCCTCTACAGTGCACACAATTTTTTTTTCAGATTTGATCTGGTGAGTGGTGACCTACTGTTTTGCCTAACTTGACCAAATATCATACTTGTCTAAGAAATCATTAAAAAAAAAAAACATCTGACTTAGTTTCATGCCTATTGTACTGAAAATATGGCTTGTGCAGTGCACACATGGGTCTTGTTAAAGGCTGGAAGACAACTTACAGATGACAGACTATGGACACAACACTATCACAAAAGCTTGCCTTGAGAACTTTGTGCTCAATTAGCTAAACAAGAGGGCCAAGATGGCCCTGGATCGCTCACCTGAATTTTTGAGATGACCATAGTCTATTTTTTTTTTCTTTTTTAGCGTTGAAACATTGGAACCAAATTTATAATTTTGCTAAGCAATTTTCAAAAGGTCACCTGTAAAAGTCATTTCGAAATCTGACCATCAGTTTCAAAAAGAAGAATTTTTAAGAATTCTTCATTTCTGTATAAGAGCAAGTAACCCCCATCCACGAGAGCCATGTTTCTTGATGGATCAAAATTTACGAACAAGTTTTGAAAAGGGTCACCCAAGGAACATCTCTCTGAAATTATTTCAAAATCTGACCAGGGGTTTCAGAGAAAGAGAATTTTAAAGAATTTCATCATGTCCGTATAGTGCAAGTAGCCCCCATTCACAAGAGCCATGTTTCTTGACGGATCAAAATTATATGTACAGCTTTTGGAAAGGGTCACCCAAGGAACATCTCTGTCAGATTATTTTAAAATCTGACCACGGGTTTCAGAGAAGAAGAATTTTCAAGAATTTCTTCATTTCCATCTAGTGCAAGTAGCCCCCATTCACTAGAGCCATGTTTCTTGGCCAATCAAAATTTCGCGAACAATTTTAGAAAAGGGTCACCCAAGGAATATCTCTGTGAAATTATTTCAAAATCTGGCCAGCGGTTTCAGAGAAGAAGAATTTTTAAGAATTTCTTCATTTCTGTATAGTGCAAGAAGCCCCCATACACCAGAGCCATGTTTCTTGACGGATCAAAATTTCGCGAACAATTTTTGAAAAGGGTCACCCAAGGAACATCTGTGTGAAATTATTTTAAAATCTGGCCAGCGGTTTCAGAGAAGAAGAATTTTTAAGAATTTCTTCATTTCTGTATAGTGCAAGTAGCCCCCATTCACCAGAGCCATGTTTCTCGACCAATCAAAATTTCGCGAACAATTTTTGAAAAGGGTCACCCAATGAACATCTCTGTGAAATTATTTCGAAATCTGACCAGCGGTTTCAGAGAAGATTTTTTAAGAATTCCTTCATTGCTGTACAGTGCAAGAAGCCCCCATTCACCAGAGCCACATTTTTTGACCAATCAAAATTTCACGAACAATTTTTGAAAAGGGTCACCCAAGGAACATATCTGTGAAATTATTTCAAAATCCGACCAGCGGTTTCAGAGGAGAAGATTTTTAAAGAATTCCTTCATTTCTGTATAGTGCAAGAAGCCCCCATTCACCAGAGCCACATTTTTTGACGAATCAAAATTTCACGAACAATTTTTGAAAAGGGTCACCCAAGGAACATATCTGTGAAATTATTTTAAAATCCAACCAGCGGTTTCAGAGGAGAAGATTTTTAAAGAATTTGCTAAAAAATTCCATTTGGTTGCCATGGCAACCAGAGTTTTTGATGGAATCAAATTCTGTGAACAATTTTTAAAGAGGACCTCCCAAGGAACATTCCTGCCAAGTTTGGTCCAAATCCGCCCAGCGGTTTAGGAGGAGTTGATGTTTAAAGAATTGTTGACGACGCACGACGGACGACGCACGACGGACACCGGGTGATCCTAAAAGCTCCCCTTGAGCACGTTGTGCTCAGGTGAGCTAAAAAAAGCAGAGCTGATAAAAATGCACTAGATCTACAACAAAGATACTACCTGAGTTTCAAATGTGGCTTCATTTACTGTGCTGTATTTCTTTGCCTGTGCAAGTCCAGCAAGTCCCTGCAAAGATGAAAATACTTGAGACCACAAGAAAAAGTTGCTTCCAAAGGAGCTTTTGAAAAGTTCGGGAAAACGAGACAAGGATTGTCTCATTTAATTGGTACTCTGTCAGTGTGTGCTTTGAATTTGGACTTGTCTAAAATTTTCTCTTGAAAAGTTAGTCCAAAAATAAAGATGTAATCTAAAATTATTTACCCTTCAACATTTATCTACTGGACATTTTCCTTTTTATATTTATGGTGGTTCTTTCAGTCCAACTGCATCTTTTGAATGACCATTCCTAAAGAAGCAGAGTTCTGCCAAGCTTTTTACCTTATGGGGCCAATGGCCCATCCAAGCCCAAAAAGTGGGGACACCTTTTTACAACATGGGGCCATGACTGAAGTTCGGACATAAATTGAATACAATTATAGACTAGAGACAGAATACAAAATAAAAATCAAACATTTAGCAGTTATCTGTTTTATTGATTCTTATTTACAAAGAATCCTCCCCCCCCCTTCCCCACCCCCAAGTCATAAGAAAACAATGGGAAGTCCGCTAGTCATCTGTAGAGGGATAGGGTTAGTTGCTGGAAGTATGTCACTTCGGCGTTTTGAGTTGCCCAGAGGGCTTGAGCTTGCTATTTGTCTTAGCCTCTCTTGCCTTTGTTTGACCAAAATAGCTTAGTTTAGATTTACAATTCTTTTCGGCCATCGGAGTTTATCAAAACTGCGATCATTTGATGCAGAACGAAAAACGAAACCGTTATCTGTTTACTTGTGAAAACAAAACTCACTGGCTCAAAATTCGGGGAAGCCAACTTTCATTGAGTACTAAGCCAATCAGAATTGCCGTTACAATCCATAAAACGACTTTGGGGAAAACACGGATGCACTCTCTTGCACTCGGGATCATTCACATCCATGTATGGTGAGAGTAACGAACGACAACACTGTTCTGAGATTGACACAGAAGTGAAATTGATTCGAACAAAACAGACTTCCAGTGAATTTGTCCCAAGTAATCTTCGTACCTACATTGCATGGCTCGTATTTTTAATGCGCCAGGTGGCCCCTCGGACATATTTTTTGGTGGCCATCTGTAATTTTTTAGCGCCGATCCCGCAATGGTGCGTCCTCGGCAGAACTCTGAAGAAGGGTGCAGGGTTAGAATGGATTAACTCATTACCAAACGACAATATTTTAGGCTTGTCCAAATTGAAAGCATTTGCAGATGACAAAAATAAATGTGACTGAAAATTTGAAATTTGTTTTGTGAAGGGTAGAATACACATTGTGAGAAAAGGAGAAAATGCAGGTTTATTTTATTTTCTTTTTAATAATTTTTTTTTCATGATTTTCCAAATTACAGGAGTTGATGCAGTACCATAGTGGCCTCCCATCAAAGCACCCACAGTCAACATGGTAGCTTGACCTAGATATTCTTGCCTGAAAAACATAACTTGAGCTTTGATAGCAAAATTTAATGTAACTTTACATACAACAGTTATCACAGTGCTGGAAAATACTACACCCCAGTTTCCCCTCTTGTTGTAAATTTCTTACTGTTCCCGGATCATTGGTAAGTCTGTGACTTCTAGAGATCCATTTGTTTTCATTGATTCGGTTGTTTGATGCAACTTGGGAGTAGCATGATGGCTCAAACTTGGAAGGATGGTATTTCCAAAAACTGTTTAGCCGATTCTTGAAAGAATTAATACTTGGGGCATTTACTATTTCATGTTTCAAACTGTTCCATGGGTCGACCACCCTTATACTGAAGTTATTCCTACATAATTCTGTATTTGATGATTGTTTTATTAGTTTAAGATTGTGTCCCCTTGTTCTGTTTGAACATGTAGTTACTAGCAGACTATTTGTCGAGGGCAAGTCAATGTTATTCATTATTTTGTAGACCTGAAGCATATCTGCTCTTAATCTTCTGTACTCGAGAGAAGGGACTTTAGGGAGGCCTAGTTGAAGAAGTCTCTCTTTGTATGATAAGTGACTAATGTTCCTGATTAATTTTGTGGCTCTCCTTTGAACGTTTTCCAAGGCAACTTGATGTTTTTTATGTTTTTCTGGTACCATAGAGGACCATCCTCTGTCGAATGACCAGTCTACCATATAACTTGGTCGATTGTTTGAACAAATGGATTTTATAGATCCCTGAACATATCATAACTTGCTGGGTATCACGCATTGCGAAGAAACATTTAGCCCCCTTTTGCCAGAGCATGGCTCAAATATAATAGTCCAGATCAATAATACACCATTCAAACTGTTAAAAACATCGTCCGAATTCTGGTGTCACCGGCTTTTATGCAAGTAGCATTCACTTTCCCAGATTTCTGGTTCTTTACATGATGGGCACACACGATATTTCCATGGTAAGTGCTGACAAAATGACAAATAAATAGGCTTACATTTTTCGATGCGAAACAGCCTCGAATTAATCTCAAAGAAGAAGGCATTGCTGGAAGTCGAACACCCAAGGTCGAACGATACGGTACGCTTGAAATACGGAAAGGAGTCTTTTTAACGAAAAGACGTCCATTTCGCGAAACAATGTCAACTTGACGTCTTTTCGCGGAAATTACTGTTCAAGTTGACTTCTTTTCGAGAAAAAGGCTCTAAATTTTACGAAAAGGAGTCGGCCTTTTCACAGAGAATTTTTTTTTGAAAAAGAAGTCCGTCTCAAATCAGGATTTCTTTTCAGGAGAAGGTTTGATGTACATATACAATGGCGTTTCCAACATCATTTCAGTTATACCGCGACAGCATGCTTCAACAGTAGGCCTACTAAAAACTTTAACAATATTTGTACAAAGACATCGACTGCTTTTAAGGAAAACTGTTATCAAACAAACTGTAACGCATAAATTTTCGATATCTTGAGCACAAGACTCTAAACCACAGAGCTCTAATAAAAGTGATTTATATTTACAACATAAGTATGGATGGGCTACCTAACCTAAAACAATATATATACGGCATCACACACTTCAAACTAACAATCACAAAAAAGACTATCTGTCTATAGTAGAAGTAAACAAAATTTGATGATCCCAACAAATTATCAACGATAATCATTCAGCCAAGTTATGAACATTAGCTGAGCCAGGGATCGTATAATACGATCCCTGGCTGAGCCCAACCTCGATTTAAAGAAGACTTTTAACTAGTGCCTACTGATTAAGTACATGGTAACTAAATCTTTTTGTTACTGGTATAGGGACTTTTCTCTTTTTAACAACTTTTTACCCCACATATGCTAAGTATATGGCGGGGTTTACAGATCACCAAGCCATGCATGGGTGCTCCCTTATATTAAAGGGAATTTTAACCTTTTTACTAAACTCATGCAGGTTTGTGTTGACTAGGTATATTACTCTTTTTTAAAGTTAGAGTTAACTCATTTAAATTTTGCTGTGAGAAGATCGTCAGCCAGTTTGCCCCGGATCTGATCCGAGTCGATATTTGATTTTTTCACACTTTTTTTCTTATTGACAGCCCCCCCCCCCAAGTCCTTTCCTTTAGGGTTGTATTTTTGGTCACGGTTTATTTTCTTTTCTTTGGGCAGGTTTTACCCATTTCGGGACCTGCCGTGATTAGGGCGGCAGGGAAGGAACTAGCACCCCAGTAGTTTTGGCTTTATGCCCCTATTGAATGGTGTCGTCCTGATCGCCCTGCACAGTAGACAGGACGGCAAGACTGATCGACTGTCTCCCCCCCCCCCCCCCCCGCACTAGCTCTTACAGTATATATTTACTATTATCATCATTTTTGAGAGCTCTCCGAATCTTGTTAGCGTCGACTCCTTCTCTCAAAGAAAACTTTGATAGTCAACATCACAAGTTACTAGTAATTGGATATACCGGGTATTACAACCTTAACCCTTTACCCCATAAGGTATTTCTTTGGTATCTCTAATTGACCCTAAATAATAGCTAGAATAAAGCCGTTTTTATGTGTATATTGCACCTTTTGATAGCATAGAAAACATTGTGACAAAAGGTGAAATTGCTCATCAGGAGCAATTTCATCTTTTACCACAATGTTTTCGAAAGACTACTACAAGCAATACATAGAAATGAGTATCTGTGGAGTAAAGGGTTAAGTTAGGTATAATTAGAACTTGCCAACACTGTTGATTCCAATAAATAGCGATAAAAAACAATGGATTGGACTAAAACTTTACATTAGACAGGCAACGCTCCACGGCATTGTACATTTTGTATATATTTCTTTTTTATCTATCTACTTTATGGTGGTCCTGAAGGAGTCGTTTTCGGCTCGCCAGTTATTCCTTTTATTAGCCTCCTTTTACATTATTCTGTTTTAACCCCATCCAAAACAAGCCCTGGTTTTTACGTGTCTGTAGTAAAAGTCTTTTGAAAACACTGTGGGAAAAGGAGAAATTGCTCGTAACGAGCAATTTCTCCTTTTCCCATTTTGTTTTCTACCCTTTTTGAGAACTTCCTGCAATTTTCTTAAAATCTAAAATTGTTGTCTGCAAACTCTTTCAGTTTGGAAGGGTCCAAAATTTGTTTGGGAAAGGGTTAACCCATTACCACACAGTCCCTACTTTTGACGCCCCTGAGAAAGAAGCCTTTAGAAAACATTTGGGAAAAGGAGAAAATGCTGGTAGCCCGCATTTTCCCCTTTTCCCACTATGTTTTCTACCCTTCACAAAACAAATTTCAAATTTTCAGTCACTTTTATTTTGTCCTCTGCAAATGCTTTCAATTTGGACCAGTCTAAAATATTGTCGTTTGGTAATGGGTTAAACCGTGGAGTGTTGCCATCTAACTAATAGAAAAACCCAATTGTCTCATATAATATAAATAACAAAAAAATACCTGCTCACCAGATGGTTTCATGCCGCATGGCGAGGGTAACTTTATAGAAGACCTATAATGCTGATGATGCCCAACCTTACACTTGATTGTTATGCACAGATTGTATGATACTGATTAACAACTAAATAATGTTGTCGTAGATGGGTTTTTAGATAGCCAGGTTGATATGGTAAACATTGCTGAAAACGGAGAAAGTGCTCTTATCGGACAGATTATCCAATCGCCATATGTAGCGCCACCAGGAGTTGTCTGCCACGAGACTGGGGAAAAAAAGTCTGCAGTAGGTAGTTGTATATAAATGGGGAAAAAAGCTATCGTGTGCTTGCAGAAAGGGACAACTTGTCATACATGCATCATTGAGAAAACATTGACGCAAGTGGAGGAGTTGCATAATACAAACTAATTTGAATCAGTGGGTCTACCATACTCAGGATAGTTGTCCCGAAATATTTGGAAGAACGAGTTTCTCTCTCTCTCTCTCTCTCTCTCTCTCTCTCTCGTATTAAGGTGTCCTTTTAGCGCAATCTAGATATTCTTTTTCATGAAAAGGAGTTATTTTCGTATTTTATATATATCATTACATGAAAAGGACTACTTTTTGTGAAAGCTCTGGTAGCTCTGTTGTTAGTTTAGTTTAAATATATTTATTTTACATCGATTGGGATACAAGTTCTTACAACTTAAAACGTTACTAGTTAATCTCTCTCGATTCTGCTTCCTTGGAGCTACACCAGTACTCGCGGCGAATGTGTGGGCCGATGAAAAATCCAAAAGTTTTGTTTGGAGACTACACTATTTAACCCTTACCGGAGAAATAATTACAAGTATAACGTTATGGCAATCCTTTGTTTTAAAGGTAGAGAGGAGTTTGTTAACCCATGTCTCAAGCGGGTTAAAAAATCAAATTACGGCAGTTCTGACGCATTTTGAGACCAGCCATACTACTGAAACTCCAATAAGAACAAATAAGAAAACTAGATCTTTTTTCCCCCCAAAATACTTGCCGAGTTACATACATTGAAACGAACTTCTAAACAGCCACTTTTAAGCTGTAATTTCCCATGGACCTTTTCCCGCACCTGCTGCCTATAAAAGGGACAGTTATTTGGTTTCATTTTTTTACAGAATAATTGAACGGTTTGAAAATATACCTGAGCCAAATTCTCAAGCAAATTCATTCAATTTTTAACGCGGAAGAGGCTTATTTGTAGGTTATTCACTCAACATTGTCAAATGAAAAATTAAATTTTTTAAAACTTCATGCTTGTTTTTTCGGATCATGTTTTTTTTTTCCACAAAAAAACAATTTTCATGTTTTTCTTCATTGTTTCTCAAGTTCAGCATTTTATAATTCCCTTTCTTCAACAGTTTTGGCTGGTATACACCACGCATGCGCAATCAACTAAATTCTCCTTAAAAAAAGGAGAGTCCTTCTGTTGGCAAAATCGGGAATCTTTTCATCAAAATTCCATAGTTACGGCCAAGATATATGTCTCAAATTGATTTTATTAACGTTTCTTTTACTTGCTCCAACAAAGGTGGCCGTTTAGAAGAAAGCTAGATCTCTCCCCCCCAAAGAAATACTTGCCGAGTTACATAGATCTAGATCTACTGTAACTGGTTGAAGCAGTGGTCCAGCCATGGCCGGACTGCGGACAAAAACCTTGATCAGAAAACTCGGACTGAAATTATTTTGCATTGGTATTTCACCATGCAGACATAAGTTTTGCTAGCCATTTAATTTTACTCTTGCATACAACGGTGATATGCAGCTGACAAACATACTGAGGTACCAGTGTCAACAATGAAACGGGAAACAGACGATAACTGTCTGAAGTCCTAGTTCAATGACTGTACATAGAAGTGGTCGAACGAAAAGGGTTAACTCTTTTCCAAAATTTGAAATGACAAAATTTAAGACTGGCTCATATTGAAAGCATTTGGAGTCGACTAAAAAAGACTGACTAAAAGTTTAAAATTTGTTTCCAACAGGGTAGAAAACATTGTGGAAAAAGGAGAAAATGGGCCATGGTTCCCAGCATTTTCTCCTTTTCCTATAATGTTTTCAAAAGGCTTCTGTCTCAGGGTGGTAAAAACCATGGAATGTTTGGTAAAAGGTTAATCGGTGAAAATAGTGATTAGACTATGATAATTACAACGTTGCGAAAGATCCTTACACCCGTTTTAAAGCAAACTCCACAGATTCTGATGGCTCAGGTGTGCTAAGAATCAATGCGCCATTCTTCTGGGACCACGCGATACGGGCAAAGGAACCCATTGAGAAGCTTAATTATTATATACCTAGCAGTGAAATCCTAGAATTTCCCAGTGTAATAAATTTTGATACATGTATCATCACTAGTGACGATATCAACTTTTACTTTCACTTCCTGCCGTAATTTACGAACTACTTTTTTCTTCATTAGGGACTTATAGATAGTGTTAATTGTAAGTTCTATATTTTCAACCAGACAATCCAACAACTTATCTCAGTCTCTTTTAAATTCTTTTAAATTATGTACTCATCCGCACTATGTCCCTGATTTCTTCTCTGTAGGCCTGTCCAAAGTATTGAGTTCGACTTTCAAACGAAACATTAAAAATGATAATGTTAATAGGTATATAATAAATAGAATAATCAACTGGCTATTTTTGATATGAAAAATATCTCACTCGGATGCGTCGTAAGGCGTTAAAAAAACTCGTGCTGCGCACACTCGTTTTTTCAACCCCTATCAACGCATCCTCGTGAGATATTTAGGATAAAGTCTTAAATTTTGTAAGAGAACACTGAATGGTTAACTTATTCTGAAAAAGTACATAAATCATACATTATTCATTGAAAAAAATATTGAAATGATATTATAATGTGAATATTATAATCATAGGCTTAGCAGGTATACTTAAGTCAGAGGCGATTTCCATTCCGTTCATTTCGTGAAAAAAAAAATCCATTGCGTAGTTTAGGCATATCGCTTTTTAAGCCGTGCCAATTGCAGAGTTGTCTCCCATTAGCAATAGAAGTGGGTTGAGCCTTCAGCCTGACGGGACTTAAAAATGTCGAGTGATAAGGAAAACAGAGTGTTGTCAATTCAGAGCACTGTTGTGTCTGGCTATGTTGGTAACAAATGTGCAACATTTTCTCTTCAGGTGATCATCTGGTGAAGAATAGCTACTCAAATAGGCTATGTAAATTACAAGTTCAGATGTTAATCAAAGTACTGTTGATACTCCTTGAATGCAAAATATGCTTGCAGTGAATTGACTTGTATCAAAATTTAGGAAATTTCCTTGCTAGAGCAAAGTAATTGGACCCCATGTAATTCAAATCACCATTTTAATATTCTCTTTTGGTATCTTCTGGGGGACATGTGTGAATTATGAAATAATAATTCAGTTACATAATCATGTAAATTGTAATTTAAAACGGATGTCAGAAGTCTTGAGAAGATTCAGACCCAAGAAGATTCAGCCGTGGGCCTTCCAGTGATTTTTGAGAAGATTCAGCCCAGCAGGTGAGAAGATTCGGGCCCGAGGGTGAGAAGATTCGGCCCAGGTTGTGTTAAATTGTTTTTATCAGTATAATTACCTGATTGGACTAATTATTCTTAAACATTATAGTAATCTTACTTGCTCATATGGTTTTGGAAAACGTTACGATTATTACGGTGTTCTGCTAACATATTTGTAATGATACAATTACCTCTTCTCTTCTTTTTCCAAATGCACTTTATACTTTTCTCGTAATTGATAATATACCATGTATATTTATGTTCTGCCTTTGCATAAGCCAATAAAACATTATGATGTTTTTTGCCAAATAGAGGATTTGACTTGACTTTGACTTGGCTAACGCCATTATCAGTTGATTTTAGTGATGTATTTCTCATCCCTTTTTTGGAGAAAATTCAGCCCAATTAAGCGTTCAAAAATAGAGAAAACTCGGTCCAGTTTTATTTTTCATGTTATTGGCTGTATGTATTGTTTGTTTTAAGTATTTTAGGAGTGTAATTTTCTCTTTGTTTTGAAATGTTTTTACAGAGACATTGGAAAAATTCGATTTTGAACTTTCTTTGCACTTTATTTGGCCTTGGAGAAGTACTCATGTTGTGAAATTCCTGTAATTGAGTAATACATGCATTGATTTTACCTATTACTTCTTCAAAATGTAGACAGGAGATACATGTGAACTTCTCAATTTCAAAATATTTTGAGTTGACAATTTAATATGGCTCAAGATATGGAAAAAAGAAAATGGAATTTTAAGATCATTTAAGAAACATGTTGGCCACTAGCAAATTCTCTCTATTCATGATTACCAGCAGTTTCTTCTTTTCCCACATTGTTTTCAGAAGGCTTCTTCCTTGGGGGGTTGTCAAAATGTTTTCAAACGGCTTCTTCCTTGGGGGTTGTCAAAAGTCTTTTAATAGTCATGAAAACTATCGCCTGTATTATTCACATCACACACATGTAACTTTTGATCAGATTGTATTTCAATGACTTCTTGTGCAGTCTGGTCCTTCAGTACATTCCAGAGTATGGATGAGTTTGTTGTGGTGATGTCAGATTTGTTTCAGTGTTTTAATATAGCCTGGATTTTCTTTATAGTGAATTCTAAAGTGCATTTTTTCCTCATTAATTTCTTTTTTTTGAAAAAGCTACTTTATGTAAGGAATATAAGGGTATACCTTTTATTGAGCAGGAGATCATGGTACAGATGGCTTTTGAAGGCATTGTTGGGATAGAAGGAAAAGCTAGTGTCCATCAATTCCTGTTTTACTAATTATGATTTCAGCCCTTCCTAGGACAAATCCATCATTTGAGTAACATCTGTCAATGGCTTTCAGTGTTGATGAGTGTAGAATTTTGTTGTTTTGTAAAGAGATAAATATTTGTTTCAGATTACAAGTATTAAAACATGATTGTTCTTTTTTGGTTTCAGGTGCTAGGATTTGATGTCTGTCCGCTGAACTCAGTTCAGCTATCAAATCACACTGGTAAACCATTTTCATTTCTCTTCAAGGGTAAAACAATGTCATGAAAGAAAATGCAGGAATTGAACTAGCTTTTTCACCAAAACATTTCAAATACAGATACCATCATATGAACCTCTTTCATTTGTCTTTTGGAAATTCTTTAAATTTGGAAAAGTACATGTAAATAATTCTGCTGTCTAATTCAGCTGATAAAATTTTAAACTGGTCCATTTTGGTGCATTTGCAAATGGAAAAAAGAGATGTGGTTTGATGATGGGTTTTAGCCCAACTAGCCGAAGGCCAGCAGGCTTATGCCATAGCCTGGTGTCTGTTGTTCATCCAAGCGTGCGTTCATTAACTTTTATTTTAAACATCTTATTCTCTGAAACTACCAATCCAAATTGGATGAAACTTTACAGAAATTTTCCTGCCATGGTCCTCTTTGGAATTTATCAAAAAATTTGATTCCTTCCAAAACTCTCGTTGCCATGGTAACAAAAGTGAAAAAAAAAATTACAAAGCTTCTTCTCTGAAACCAGAAGTCCCAGGTATACTGAATTTGGCATGTAGCTTTATCTTGTGGACCTTTAACAAATTTCTTCATATTATAGGCCTGGGATAAAAATTGGTTCCATTCCAGAGATCACAAGTTTACCATGGTCTTCATATAAAGTCACTTCAATTTAAACATCAATCAAGGAAAATAACTCGTATTAGGATAAAGTTTGTTACTATTTACCTCCCTTGATTATCAAACTGTAGTGATACATGATTGGCACTAGATATTTAAATTTCAACCAAATGACAAAATTTTAGACATTTCCAAATTGGAAGCATTTGCAGAAGACAAAAAAATCATGGCTAAAAAATTGAAATTTGTTTTGGAAAGGGTAGAAAACATTGTGAGAAAAGGAGAAAATGCTGGTTACCATTAATTTTTAGCTCCACTGGCTGAAGGCCAGCAAGCTATTGTCATGGCATTGTGACAGTCGTGCGTGCGTCCGTTGTCAGTGCGTGCGTGCGTCCGTAAACATTTTCTTTAAAAAACTTCTCCTCAGAAACTATTGACTGGGTTTTTACCAAATTTCACAGGAACGTTTTTTAGGTACCAGCATTTTCTCCTTTTCCCACAATGTTTTCAGAAGGCTCTTTTCTCAGAGTAGTTAAAACTTGGGATTGTGTAGTAAAGAGTTAAGTTTTTGATAGAAAATATTTTGTTATCAGGGAGAATAAATGAGTAATTCATTTTGATGCTAATAGTTATGCTCACATAAGTGGAATATTAGATTCAAAGTAAGGTTTCTATCATTTAGGTTTTTTTTCCCAAGAACTTTACCTTTCATGCCAATGAATAAACCTGCTTGTATTGCCTGACAGTGTTCATTATTTTTGAAAGCCCTCTTTTTCAGGGGCATGAACACTCCAATTTGTGGCATAAAGGGTTAAAAAGCCAGTGGAGTGGTACAAGGCCATCCTGGCCCTCTTTTTATTTTGATAAGATATAAAACATAGTTGGAAAGGAGAGAAACCATGTATTTTCTCCAGGGGATTATTTAGTATAAGGCTAAAAATGAAGAATGTTAAAGCTGATATTTAAATCATTATTTACATCTATGTAGACCTAGTTATTGATACCTTAACCCTTTCCTAAACAGCAAATTTTGGACAAGACCAAATTGAAAGCATTTTGCAAATGACAAATTAACAGTTGTTAAAAAGATTATTTTTCTATATTGTAGGGTAGAAAACATTGTGGGAAAAGGAGAAAATGCTGGTTACCAGCATTTTCTCCTTTTCCCGCAATGTTTCCAAAAGGCTTTGATTCCTGACCTGTAAAAACCAGGGATTGTTTGGGAAAGGGTTAATGTTTTTCCTATATCAGACTGTAAGTACCACATAAGTTAATATTGCTGTCCTACCTCATCTTTCTTTATCTTTTGTTTTTGTCACAGGGTATAGATGTTTCAAAGGTCAGGTGTTGAATTCATCCGACATTCAGTGTTTGTATGATGGTCTAAAGGAAAATGAGATCAATGGACACTTCTCCCATTTGATCACAGGTAATGTATAGTGGTACATTTCTGCGAGGTTTTCTCATTTAAAAGAAATCTGAAATCTTTATTTTTCTAGCCTTTTAAGAGATTTATATATGTACATGTATATAATTCTGTCTTTTTAGACCCAGTCATTAACCCTTTCCCAAACAATCCCTGGTTTTTATGGGTCTGGAAACATGGTGGGAAAAGGAGAAAATGCTGGTAACCAGCATTTTCTCCTTTTCCCACCATGTTTTCTACCTTGTCATAGACAGAATTCATCTTTTCAACAAGAGTTGAATTGTCGTCTGCAAATGCTTTCAATTTGGTCTAGTCCAAAAGTTTGGCGTTTGGGAAAGGGTTAAATGTGATTTTGTATATTTCATTTTTCATGACAGTCTGAAGAAAATGCCTGCGATACAGGTCATGATAGAATTTGGTGTCTGTTAACCTTTTTCCATATGATCTTTTGTATTTACAACTCTGAGGAAGATGTATAGGATCTGAAATAAGTGGGTCCTTTGAGATAAGATTTTATTAAGCAAGTCTTGAGAAATGTTTTTAACCCTTTACCACCCAGAAGAATTTTAGACTTATCCAGATCGAAAGCATTGTAGGGGATAATGTCGCAATGGCTCAAATGATGCAATTTTTTTTGCATCATGCTGGTTACCAGCATTTTCTCCTTTTCCCACAAAGTTTTCAAAAAGGCATCTTTCCCAGGCCATTAAAAGTTGTCATTGTGTGGTAAAGGGTTAAGCGAGCCTTTAGCTAGCTTAACAACATTTTACCTTGACAAGTTTCACAAAATCTTATTTCAAATACCCATGATTGTCAGATTTCTTTTATGATATGACGGTATTTCACAAAATATAAGCCACATGATGTAAAAACGGTCATAGATGCACCCGCTGTGATATCCATTTAACTTATTTTACTTCTATGAAATAGGTACAAAATGATGTCATGTTTGATGTCACACAACTGTGATATCAAATGTGTGTAAGATAGGAAAATCTGTAATGGGTATATTACACTGAAAACAAGGGAGGTTATGTGATAAAGTTTTTTTGTCCCACAATATTTTCTATCCTCTCAAAGATGAAATTCACATCTTGAGTCATAGTTGATTTGTCCTCTACAAATGCATTGAATTTCGACAAGTCCAGGAAGTTCTCATTTGTTTAACTCATTACCAAACGACAATATTTTAAGTTTGTCCAAATCGAAAGCATTTGCAGACAACAAAATAAAAGTGATTAAAAATTTAAATTTTTATTTGTGAAGGGTAGAAAACATTGTGGGAAAAGGAGAAAATGCTGGTTACCAGCATTTTCTCCTTTTCCCACAATGTTTTCTAAAGGCTCCTTTTTCAGGGTGGTCAAAAGTAGGAATTGTGTGGTAATGGGTTAATAGGTAATGCCAAACACTCATATGGATACCCAGGATAGATTTTTTAAAAGAACTCAGAAGTTCACTCAAAGAAACTTCTCATTTACCTTTCAAAATAATGCAAAAGTGGAACTCACATGTGTATTGCTATTCATCTATTTCAGGTTATATTGGGTCCAAATCCTTTTTACAGCAAGTAGGGTTGATAATTCAAGATTTAAAGGACTGTAATAAAGGTCTTACATATGGTATGAGTATTTCATTGATTAAGCATTGCCCTATGCATTTTGAATTACATGTAATTCTTCACACAGTTTCAAGTTTTAAGGATCTAGAGAAAAAAGGAAACTTTTGAAAACATTTTGGGTAAAGAAGAAAAAGTTGGTAGCAAGCACTTTGTTCTCCCCCATCAATGTTTTCTACCTTTTAACCTTTTACTTCATAGATACTCATTTCTACGCATTGCTTGTAGGAGCCTTTGGAAAACATTGTGGCAAAAGGTGAAATTGCTCGTCACGAGCAATTTCACCCTTTGCCACAATGTTTTCTATGCTATCAAAAGGTGTCAAATACACTTAAGAAACAGCTTCATCCTTGCTGTTATTTAGGGTCAATTAGAGATGCCATAGAAATGCCTTATGGGGTAAAGGGTCAAGGTGTCCGTCATCCATTGTCCATTGCCTATCGTACTTTATGCATTGTTAACTTTAATCTTATGTACACTCTAGAGGCCACATTTTTATTCTGATTCTCATGACTCTTGGTCAACATGTTTGCCTTGATGATATCACAGGCTACTTCGAAAATGGGTCATGTGTACACTCTAGAGGCCCTATTTTCAGCCCAATACTCTTGAAAGTTACTCAGAATGTATTTCTTGATGATATCTGAGATGAGTTTTAAAATAGATCACTCAGATCAATAACTAGATTACTTGGTCATATCTTTGAAAAACCTTGTGTATGCGATAGAAGCCACAATTTCTGTCCAATACACTTGAAAATTAATCAGAATGTTTGTCTTTATGGTATCTTGGATGAATTCAAAATTCGTTCATGATGGGTTAGAAACTTAGGTCACTGTGTGGTAAAGACTTAATTTGCTGCATGTCCACTGACCAGTCTACTCCATGATTCAGCTGGTTTTTGGACAAAAGAGATTTTACAGATCCATTGTTATGTCATGACTTGCTTGGTATTATGAATCACAGAGAGACATTACACCCCCAATTCACAGAACATGGTTGATTTGTACTGGTAATCCCAGTTTGTTGTGTAGAGAAAAACTTATGAAAGTGTACAGTTTTCAGTTTTGAGAAACTCTTGTCCAAATTGAAAGCATTTGTGATCAGTAGGTCTTTAACCCTTTACCGAATGACAAAATTTTAGACTTGTCCAAATTGAAAGCACTTGCAGACAAAATAAATTCTCAAAAATTGAAATTTGTTTCCTGTAGTAAACATTGTGGATAAAGGAGAAAATGCTGGTTACCAGCATTTTCCCCTTTTTCCAAGAAGTTTTCAAAAGGCATCTATCTAAGGGTCGTAAAAACAAGGGATTGTTTTGGAAAGGGTTAAGAGAATACAAAACATTGTGAGAAAAGGGGAAAATGCTGCTTACGAGCGTTTTCTTCTATTCCATGTTTTCAAAAGCCATTTACCTCAGGGTAGTTAAAATTTCACATTTTTTTGGTGAATAGTTTTACCCTTTTCATGTATTTTTAGTGTGCGATCCAGTCATGGGAGACAATGGAAAATTAGTGAGTATTCTTCAACTTTTTAGAAGGCAACTCTTGAGTTTTAAAGACCTTAGGGAAGAGATATTTTGAAAAAAATGTTGGGAAAATGAGAAAACGTTCTTTGAGACTGGTCCAAATTGATAGCATTTGCAAATTAAAGTTGGCTCTGAGGCTGAAGTATGTCCTTCATAGAGAAAAAAACATGGAAATGGGGTGGGGGGGGTGAAAGGGGAAAATGTTGGTTACCCACATTTTCTTCTTTTCCAAAATGTTTTCAAAAGGCAACTTTCCAAGGATGGTTAAAACCCTGGACAAAATTTCAGACCTGTCCAAATTAAATCCACATTCAGACACCAAAATAAATGTTGTTCAAAAATTGAAATTTGTTTTGGGAAGTGTACAAAACATTGTGGGAAAAAGGAGAAAATGCTGGTTACCAGCATTTTCTCCTTTTCCTACAATGTTTTCAAAAGGCTTCTTTCTCAGGGTCATTAAAAGTTAGGATTGTGTGGTAAAGAGTTAATGCATGATTTCTTGTGAAACATTTGTTGCACAAAGAAAAATTGTCTTTTCATATCAGAGCAATATCTTGTTTTACCACAGTGTTTTCCATAATTGTATTTTTTTCAGTAGATGATGTATTTGTGCCTAAAATACATTTTGTTTCATTTGCAGCAGTCTGGCGACCCTAAAAAAATGCTAGCTGGCACAGTAAGAAATACCAAATTTCCGATTTACAATCCAACATACATTATTGTGAATAATCAGAGTTACTGACTTGCATGGGAATTCCTCATTTGTTTATGTACATTAATAATCAAAAAGTCGACTTATGCTGTCACTTTTTGTCTCTTAGGATAATCATACATCACATCTCAAGCAAACTGTGCTACCAAAAATTTGTTTTTTGTTTACTATTTCATCGTGCCTCTGATTTGAATTACATTAATTTTACATTTTACATGAGATCTCCCAAATCTCATCTTCCTTTTTTTACCACACAATCCCAAGTTTGAACAACCCTATATTAAAAGGCTTTTGAAAACATTGTTGGAAAAGGAGAAAATGCTGGTAACTAGACCATCCTAAAATTTAGTCAGGTGTGCCCGAATGTCTCAGCTAAACAGACAATGCAGATCAGAGATCAGATGGTATGTTTTATGCAGTCTGATCTTGATCTACACTGGCAACAAAAGCAACTTTGAAAGTGTAAGGTATTTCCAGGGTTTATTATTTTTTTTTTCTCATGATATTGGCCCTTTTGTACAATTTGTTTGCTGTAGTTAAAAATTACAAGGCCCTATCTAGAGCCATACTTGAGGTGAATCATGATGTGGTGAGCTCTATGACTCAAAACAGTATTAGTGGTACGGTCAGGTGGCAGGGGACTTAGAAACTTGATCATGGCTGTGGTGAATCATGTCGAGCCAAATGTGAGGTCAGAGCAGTAATATAGGAGTGGCACTCTCGCAAGAGAGGGCTTGATGCATCTTTGTGATGTTCTTTATAAAGCAGCAGGGTAGAGATGTAAGGGGTCATCTAGTATAAACTCATTTTGTCTTTCCCAAACAGCAAATTTTGGACCAGACCAAATTGAAAGCATTTTGCAGATGACAAATGAATAGTTGCTAAAAAAAATCATTTTTCTACATGACAGGGTTGAAAACATTGTGGGAAAAGGAGAAAATGCTGGTCACCAGCATTTTCTCCTTTTCCCACAGTGTTATCAAAAGGCTTCTATTCTGACCCGTAAAAACCAGGGATTGTTTGGGAAAGGGTTAAGCAACAGAAACCTGAAATAGCACTGCATAGGTATACAGGGATCAATGATAAGGGTAGATGCATTACCCCTTTCCCAAACAGTTCCTGGTTTTCAGGGCCCTGAAAAAGAAGCCTTTTGAAAACATTGTGGGAAAAAGGAGAAAATGCTGGTAACCAACATTTTCTCCCTTTTCCCACAATGCTTTATACCCTCCTAGAACAAATCTCAGGTTTCTGAGTCACATTAATTCTGTCGTCTACAAATGCTTTCAATTTGCACCAGTCTAAAATTTTGCCGTTTGGTAAAGAGTTAGTTGTGCTATCACAGAGCATAAATCTTATGTATCACCCAAACAGTCATTTATCATATTTGCATTTTATCAGTATGTTCCAGGGGAGTTATTACCAGTATACAAAGAGGATATAATACCGCAGGCAGATATAGTGACACCAAACCAGTTTGAAGCAGAGTAAGATGCCTTTTAATTTACCCTTTACCTCACAATCCCAAGTTTTAACGACCCTGAGATAAGTGTCTTTTGAAATCATTGTGGAAAAATGAGAAAATGATGGTAACCACCATTTTCTCCTTTTCCTTCCATGTTTTCTACCATATCATACACAAACTCCATCGTTTGAGCCAAATCTAAATTGTTGCCTGCAAATGCTTTCAGTTTTGACAAGTCTATATTTTTGTTTTCTGTTGGAGAGTTAACCCAACAAAATTTTAGACTGGTCCAAATTGAAAGCATTTGCAGACGACAAAATAAACAAAACTCAAAACATGAAATTTGTTTCCAGCAGGTTGGAAAACATTGTGGGAAAAGGAGAAAATGCTGGTTACCAGCATTTTCTCCTTTTCCCACAATGTTTTCCAGTCTTCTTTCTCAGGGTCGTTAAAAGTCAGGATTGTGTAGTAAAGTGTTATTAGGATTGAAAACATTTAAAGAAAGGAGAGGACTTGGTCCAGATTCAAAACAATTATAGACGACAAATGAAATCTGACTCAAATGATAGACTTTGTATGTTAAAAGTTAGAAAACATTGTGGCAAAAGGAGAAACTGCTAATATATTTGAGATGGAATTATGTGATAAAAAGAATACCACATTTATTCGCTTTTGACATGAGTAAAAGTTTACATTCAACTTTATGTTTTGCACATAGACAAATAATGCCACTTATAACTACTGTGTGTAATATACATGTATATGTATAATAGGCTGTTAACAGGCATTGAGATCACCTGCCAAGATGAAGCACTAAAAGCTATGGATTACTTACATGACATGGGACCAAAGACAGTTGTTCTCAGTAGTACAAACCTAGGATCGGAAGGATGTCTACTAGGTTTAGCTAGTACTAGAATAAGTAAGTAATCATAACTTGCGATAGATTTTGACTGTTGATGTTTTCAAAGACAACATTGAGTTGTTGTCATGTAGACAACAAATCAATATGGCTTAACCCTGGTACAAGGAAAGCTATCAAAAATCATTGTGGGGAAAAGGAGAAAATGCTGGTAACCAGCATTTTCTCCTTTTTCCACATTGTTTTCTACCCTATGAAAGGCATTTTTATCAAACCTTTGATTTGTCATCTGCAAATGCTTAAAATTTGAAGCAGTCTAAAATTTTGTCATTTGATAAAAAGTTATATGTTTGGATTCTTATTTGAAAGAGAAGAAATTGTTGGAAAAGACAAAATGCAAACTAACCTGCAGTTTGTTCTTTTTGTCATAATGTTTCAAAATACATTTTCTTTCAAGGCTTTTAACCCTTTACTCTATAGATACTCATTTCTACGCATTGCTTGTAGGAGCCTTTGGAAAACATTGTGGCAAAAGGTGAAATTGCTCGTGACGAGCAATTTCACCTTTTGCCACAATGTTTTCTGTGCTATCAAAAGGTGTCATATACACATAAGAAACAGCTTCATCCTTGCTGTTATTTAGGGTCAATTAGAGATACCATAGGAATGTCTTATGGGGTAAAGGGTTAAAACATTGTATTGTTTGGTATGGGATTAGTCCCACATATAAAGTTGAGCTGAATTTATCACAGCAACTAGTACAGCTACCTATTTGTTTCAGATATTTCATTTAACTCTTTACCAAACAAAATTTTTTTAGACTTGTCCAAATTGAAAGCATTTGCAGATGATAAATTAAATGTAACTCAAAAACTGAAATTTGTTTTCAGCAATTTCTCCTTTATCCACTATGTTTTCAAAAGGACTGTATCTCAGGGTCGTAAAAAACATGGATTGTTTGGTAAAGGGTTAACAGAAATTTTAGTTTACTTAAAACATATTTATTTTATCCTTCTATTGAGAAATAACTTCTAATAGTTTTTTAGCTCACCTGAGCACATAGTGCTCAGGGTGAGCTATTGTGATCGATCGTTGTCCGGCGTCCGTCCGTCCGTGTGTCTAGCCGTCCGTCTGTCTGTCCGTCCGTCCGTGAACAATTACTTAAAAATTCTTCTCCTCTGAAACCGCCCAACAGATTTCAGTGAAACTTCACAGAAATGATCCTTAGGTGATGCACTTTCAAAATACTTCAAAGATTTGAATTCCATGAAGAACTCTGGTTGCCATGGCAACGGAGAGAAAAAACTTTAAAAATCTTCTTGTCCCAAACCGTAGGGGCTAGAGCTCTCATATTTTGCATGTAGCATCATCTAGTGACGCTCTACCAAAATACTTCAAATTATGGCCCTAGTGTTGAAAATGGCCCTATGTTGTGGGTTCTTGGATTTCACATGGAGATAAAGAAGGAAATCTTTAAAAATTTTCTTGTCCCAAACCATAAAGGCTAGAGCTCTCATATATGGCATGTAGTATCATCTAGTGGCCCTCTATTAAAATACTTCAAATAATGGCCCTAGTGTAGAAATTGGCCCTATGTTGTGGGTTCTCGGATTTCACATAGAGATAAAGAAGGAAATCTTTAAAAATCTTCTTGTCCCAAACCATAAGGGCTAGAGCTTTCATATTTGGCATGTAGCATCATCTAGTGACCCTCTACCAAAATACTTCAAATTATGGCCCTAGTTTGAAAATGGCCCTATGTTGTGGGTTCTCGGATTTCACATAGAGATAAAGAAGGAAATCTTTAAAAATCTTCTTGTCCCAAACCATAAGGGCTAGAGCTCTCATATATGGCATGTAGTATCATCTAGTGGCCCTCTACCAAAATACTTCAAATTATGGCCCTAGTGTGGAAATTGGCCCTATGTTGTGGGTTCTCCGATTCCACATAGAGATAAAGAAGGAAATCTGTAAAAAACTTTATGTCCCAAACCTTAAGGGCTAGAGCTTTCATATTTGGCATGCAGCATCATCTAGTGGCCCTCTACCAAAATACTTCAAATTATGGCCCTAGTGTTGAAAATGGCCCTATGTTGTGGGTTCTTGGATTTCACATAGAGATAAAGAAGGAAATCTTTAAAAATCTTCTTGTCCCAAACCATAAAGGCTAGAGCTCTCATATATGGCATGTAGTATCATCTAGTGGCCCCCTATTAAAATACTTCAAATAATGGCCCTAGTATGGAAATTGGCCCTATGTTGTGGGTTCTCGGATTTCACATAGAGATAAAGAAGGAAATCTTCAAAAATCTTCTTGTCCCAAACCTTAAGGGCTAGAGCTTTCATATTTGGCATGTAGCATCATCTAATGGCCCTCTACCAAAATACTTCAAATTATGGCCCTAGTGTTGAAAATAGCCCTATGTTGTGGGTTCTCGGATTTCACATAGAGATAAAGAAGGAAATCTTTAACTATACTAGCTAGGGTTATGAAATTTCATGGGTGGATAGATCTCATCAAGAGGGAGTGCAGTGCACAGGAATCATAACTCCTGCTCCCTTAATTTTTAGCTCACGTGAGCACGAAGTGCTCAAGGTGAGCTATTGTGATCAATCAATGTCCGTCGTTCTTCCGTCTGTCTGTCCGTCCGTTCACAATTACAAAAAAATCTTCTCCTCCTAAACTAACAATCAGATGTCAGTCAAACTTCACAGAAATGATCCCTAGATGATGCACTTTCAAAATACTTCAAAGATTTGAATTCCATATAGAACTCTGGTTGCTATGGCAACAGAGTGAAAAAACTTTAAAAATCTTCTCGTCAAAAACTGTAAGGGCTAGAGCTTTTATATTTGGCATGTAGCATCATCTAATGGCCCTCTACCAAAATACTTCAAATTGTGGCTGTAGTCTCGAAATTGGCCCTATGCTGTGGGTTCTCAGATTTCACATAGAGATAAAGAAGGAAATATTAGAAAATCTCCTTCTCCCAAACCGTAAGGGTTAGAGCTCTCATAATTTGCATGTAGCATCATCTAGTGGCCCTCTACTGAAATACTTCAAATTATCACCTTAGTGTGGAAATTGGTCCTATGTTGTGGGGTCTCGGATTTCGCAAAGAAATAAAGAAGGAAATCTCAGAAAATGTTCTTGTCCCAAACCGTAAGGGCTAGAGCTTTCATATTTGGCATGCAGCATCATCTAGTGACCCTCTACCAAAATACTTCAAATTAAGGCCCTGGTATGAAATTAAACCTATGTTGTTGGTCCTGGATTTCACATAAAGACAAGGAAGGAAATCTTTAAAAACCTTCTTGTGCAAATGGTAAAGGCCAGAGCTTTCATATTTGGCATTTAGCATCATCTAGTAGCCCTCTACCAATTTTCGTCAAATTATGTCCCTGATGTAAAGAATTTGCCCTATGTTGTGGGTCTCGGATTTCACATAGCGATAAAGAAGGAAATCTTAGAAAATTTTCTTGTACCAAACCATAATGGCCAGAGCTTTCATATTTGGCATATAGCATCATCTAGTGGCTTTCTATCAACATACCTCAAATTATGGCCCTATGTTGTAGGTTCCTGGATTTCACATAGCGATAAAGAAGGAAATCTTAGAAAATCTTCTTCTCCCAAACCATAAGGGCTAGAGCTTTCATATTTGGCATATAGCATCATCTAGTGGCTTTCTATCAACATACCTCGAATTATGGCCCTATGTTGTAGGTTCCCGGATTTCACATCGCGATAAAGGAGGAAATCTTAGAAAATCTTCTTCTCCCAAACCATAAGGGCTAGAGCTTTCATATTTGGCATGTAGCATCATCTAGTGGCCCTCTACTAAAATACTTCAAATTATGGTCCTGGTGTGAAAGTTAGCCCTATGTTGTTGGTCTCAGATTTCACATAGAGATAAAGAGGGAAATGTTTAAAAGTCTTCTTGTGAGCACTCTTGAGACCACATTTCTTGCTAAGCTGAATTGAAAATTGGTTAGAATGTTTTTCTCAATAAAATCTCACATGAGTCTGCATTGAATGCTTGTTTGGAATATAACTTTGTCATCTCAGGTTGGAACGAATTCAAAATTGGTATGCATGTTTGTTGTGATATTACTGAGTACTCGGTTCAAGAACAATAACTCTACCTAGCGTGGATTTTGAGAAATTCCACTTTGATCTTTATTTTAATAGTATTGTTTGCTTGTCTAGAGTGGAATTTTGAAGTCTCAAGTCAAATTGTCTGTTGCATTGCCAGCCCTTTGCAACTATTATACCTCCTATACAACTGATGGTGGGATTGCATATCTTTCGACAATTTGCCGCTCTTTTTTCATCACAATTAGCCCTTGAACCTCAGTATTTGGTAATTATAGTCTTTGTTGTAGACCTTTGCTGCTTAGTACTCAGGTGAGCGATATAGGACCATCATGGTCCTCTTGTACTAATCTTGATTCTGCTTCCTTGGATTTACAACAGTACTCACACTGCGTGTTTGGGCCAATGTATTGTCCCAAAGTTGATACCTGCTTCAGGGAATCGATTTTGGGACCCTCTGCATACTGGCCAGATGCTCTACCTTGTCCTGATTCCCTGCCTCACAACCACAGACACCACACAATTATGAAGACATGCAAAGTAAACCTAACAAAAATTGAAAACTTAATGGTTATGGGTGTACCTTGTTGTTAACCCTTTACCCCATGAGGCATTTCTATGGTATCTGTAATTGACACTAAATAACAGCAAGGATGAAGCCGTTTTTTATGTGTATATGATGCCTTTTGATAGTGTAGAAAACATTGTGGCAAAAGGTGAAATTGCTCGTCATGAGCAATTTCACGTTTTGCCTCAATGTTTTCCAAAGGCTCCTACATTCAATGCGTAGAAATGAGTATCTATGGAGTAAAGGGTTAAGGGGAAAATGCAAAGCTATAGCTGTTACTGGTCTGACTTCAAACTAATGCTAGTAGATTTAAAAGGGCTACCTTTTTGTTTCAGATGGTAAAAGTGAGCGTTACAGAATAGAGATGAAATATTTAGACGCCATATTTGTTGGGACTGGGGACCTGTTTGCATCTTGTCTGATGGCATGGATGAGTAAGGATAAAGATTTAAAGGTACTTCTATGTTAATTTATTTTACATGTGTAAAACAATGTCCAATAAATAACTTCAAATCATTACCAAAAGATAAAAGTCTAGACTCTTTCAAATTGAAAGTATTTACTGACAACAAATCAGATATGGCCCAAAGATGTGTCTCTCAAAGAGTAGAAGACATGGTAGAAAACATAGATATTTGTTGCTTAACCCTTTACCACACAATGCCGACTTTTGACGCTGCCGGGAAAGATGCTTTTTGAAAACATTGTGGGAAAAGAAGAAAATGCTGGTAACTTCCTTTTCCCACAATGTTTTCTACTCTATCAAAGAAAAACTACACCATTTGAGCCACACTGAAAATTTTGTCTGCAAGTGCTTTCATTTTGGACAAGGCTAAAATTTTGTTGTCTGGTAAAGTGTGAAAATAGATATGTAAGTGTGAAATAAGGAGATCATTTAACATGCTGACTTTAATTGGTACACACACAGGAAAACCAGTCTATAGTTTTGATTTGGCTGGCTTAGCCAAAATATTAGCTGTTTCTGAAATGCACTCATCCAATTCAATATTCTGCCCAACGCATGGAAAATACCCTTAAAATACCCCTCTGTCAGAGCAGTGTGGCTTTTCAGAACTATTGACCATGGACTGTTTGTTGATTTTCCCATACACAATTGTTAGAGCTCTTGCTTTAACGTGTTGCCAAACAACCTAATGTTAATGACCCTTGTGGGTAAACTGAAAATGTTCACTGCCTATTTACCCTTTTCCAAACAGCAAATTTTGGACTCTTCCAAACAGAAAGAGTTTGCAGACAACAATTTTAGATTTGGACAAAATGGCAAAAAGTTCTTTAAAAAGGGTAGAAAACACTGTGGGAAAAGGAGAAATTGCTCGTAACGAGCAATTTCTCCTTTTCCCACATTGTTTTCTAAAGACTTGTACTTCAGACAAGTAAAAACCAGGGCTTGTTTGTGAAAGAGTTCAAGGTAATGTCTACAAAAACAAAATTTTGAACTTGACCAAATTAAAAGCATTTGCAGATGACAAATGAAATGTGGCTCAAAAGATGATCAGTGTCATTGATAGGGTGGAAACATATTGGGCAAAGGAGAAAATGCTAGTTTCCAGCATTTTCTCCTTTTCTCACAAGGTTTTCAAAAGCCTGTTCATCCTTCCACTAGCAATTTCTTTTATGAGCAACTCCTCCTACAGTTGTCATTGGAATAACTTCAAACTTACCACAATGAATCTGTATGATGTGTAGTTGTGCACGTGACATTTAGGAATTTGGATATCTGCAGGCATTTTAGATTTTAACCCATTTCACTGACAAGCCCCTGTGGGCGTATAATTATGTGCCATTTTGCGAAGCTCTTGTTCCTATTTCAGTTGGCTTTAGAGAAAACAGTGTCAACAGTGCAGGCTGTCATTAAAAGGACTTTAGAGGCAGCTCAAGGTAAGAGAGGGAAACCTTGCATAGGTGGTCTCACAAAAAATCACACTACCATTCTGCCATTGTAAGCACTGCTGTCATATTTATCTACTGTTTAACCCTTTCCCAAAGAATCCCTGGTTTTTACGGGTCTGGAATAGTAGCCTTTTGAAAACATTGTGGGAAAAGGAGAAAATGCTGGTTACCAGCATTTTCTCCTTTTCCCACAATGTTTTCTACCCTTTCATAGACAGAAATCATCTTCGCAGCAAGAGTTGAATTGTCATCTGCAAATGCTTTCAATTTGGTCTAGTCCAAAAATTTGTTGTTTGGGAAAGGGTTAAGCTCTGCTAACCAAAGGACAGAATTTCTTCGAAGAATTTAATTCCAGTAAAAACTGGTTGCCATAGCATTAAATCTACAATATAATGAAAATTTAAAAAATCTATTAATCTGAAACCATTAGGCCTTTGGCTATTGAAATTTGCATGTAGTCATGGAATAGATCTCTACCATGGTGGTCCAAATGATAACCCTGGGGTCAACATTGGCTATAGTTTGGAGAGTCCAAGAGTGTACATTTTCATCTAACTTGAAAACTTTACCAAGATTGTCTTGTTCTTAACCCTATACCAAACAATTCTTCGTTTTTATGACCCTGAAATAAATGCCTCTAGAAAACATTGTTGGAAAAGGGGAAAATGCTGGTAACCATTTTATGACTTATCACTTTAGGGTGAAGGCATTTAACAATGGTTGCACATTTATGTACTCTGCATTCTTTTTTAGTTCAGAACGTTTTGTCAGATGATGGGATTTATCAGTTTGACCCTTATCACATCAACCAGAGTTTTTAGGACCCCAGTGAAAAGGACTTCTGAAAACATTATGGGAAAAGGCAAAATTGCTGCTAACCAGCATTTTTCCCTTTTCCCATAATGTTTTATATACTTCCAAAGAGAATTTTCATTTGTCATCTACAAATACTTTCAATATGGACAGGTCTAAAATTTTGTTGTTTAGTAAAGAGTTAATGGTAAAAGATAGAGTTGGAACAGAAGAAAATGCAGGTTACCCATTTTGAAGTGTTTTTTAAGCTTTTTAGTCCAAAACACTAATACAAAACACAAAGAGTAAATAGGTTGGCATTTATCAAATTATATTGAAAAAACAAAGAATTGAAGTAGGAAAATGATTGAATTGTGGTTATTCTTTCAGACGCTGCCGGGCCTGAAAAAAAGCCATCTCCTGCGCAAATGGAGCTACGATTAATACAGTCCAAGTTAGATATTGAAGCACCAAAAATTATGTTTGAAGCAAAACAAATACAATGATAGGTTGTAAATATTCATTGTGTTGATATTTTAACCAATAATTTTCTAAATTAATAAGATTGGACTAACATAATTAGTAAAACTGGTCCAAGCATTGGAGTTTTTTTAAATTCTTTGCCACACAAAGACGCCTTTTAACGCTCCTTAGGAAGAAGCCGTTTGAAAACATTTTGGGAAAAGGAGAAAATGCTGATAACCAGCATTTTCTCATTTTCCCACAAAGTTTTCTACCCTATCAAAGGAAAATTGCATCATTTGGGCCACTTTGAAATTGTTGTCTGCAAATGCTTTCAATTTGGATAGGTCTAAAATTTTCCTGTTGTGTGGTAATGGGTTAACTCTTTACTACACAATCCAGACTTTTAAAAGCCTTGACAATTAAGGCTTTTGAAAAAAAGTTGTGGGATAAGGAGAAACTGCTGGTGACCAGTATTTCCCCTTTTTCCGACTATGTTTTTCTAAATGTTCAGGAATTAATTTCAAATTTTAAGAAATATTTGTTTTGTTGTCTGCAAATACTTGAGACATGTCTAAGAATACATGTATCTTGTGTGGTAAAGAGATATATAATGCCATTCTAGATGGTCCCAAAGTGGACTAACTTGTGGACAACTAGGTAAATGTGTCTCAAATCAAGAAAGGACAGAAAACAGTGTAAGGAAAAGAGAAAATATGGGTTACCAGCAGTTTGTTCTTTTGCTACAATGTTTTCAAAAACTGTAGGGTCGTTTGTTAAAGGCTTAAGTGGCAGATTTGCCAGTGCATTCCTCAAAATAATGGACAGGGTAGAAACCAGATTAGACAGCATGTTAAGTGTATATTGCATTTGATCTACACTTTGCTAAAAGAGCAATCTGATATAAATCTATATAATGAACAAAAACAACAAATATTGAACTTAGCTGTATTATTACGTAACTCATTACCAAATGACAAAATTTTACATTTGTCCAGTTGAAAAAATTTGCAGACAACAAAATAAAAGTTACTGAAAATTTAAAATTTGTTTTGGGAAGGTTAGAAAACATTGCAGGAAAAGGAGAAAATGCAGGTTACCAGCATTTTCTCCTTTTCCCACAATGTTTTCTAAAGGCTTCTTTCTCAGGGTCATCAAAAGTAGGGATTGTGCGGTAATGGGTTAAATTTACAAAAAAAGAAACCCAAACATTGTTGTCTCTTCAAGGGTAGAAAACACTGTTGGAAATGGAGAAAATGCTTATTATCAGCATTTTCTTCAGTTTCATTTTTTTTTTCTGATGGTCCTGAAAACATACAATTGCTTGGTAATGAGTTAACTGTACTTGCCAAAGGCCAGCAAGGGTGTGTCATTCCTTAGGGTTGTGAGCGTGTATTTAATACAATTATGTATATGTTAATTTTATAGATTAACCATTTTTCCAAACACTCCCTGGTTTTTCACAACCCCGAGGAAGAAGCCTTCTGAAAACATTATCGGAAAAGGAGGAAATGCTTGTAACCAGTATTTTCTCCTTTTCCCACATTGTTTTCTACTCTCTTAAAGTTAAGTTTTAATTTTTAAGTCATGTTTATTTTGTCATCTGTAAATGCTTTCAATTTGGGCAAGTCTAAGATATTGTTGTTAGGTATAGGGTTAAAAAAAGTCTTTGAAATACTTGCAGAATTAGTAACTGCTTAACCCATTACCAGACGACAATATTTTAGACTGGTCCAAATTGAAGGCATTTGCAGACGACAAAATAAAAGTGATTGAAAATTTGAAATTTGTTTTGTGAAGGGTAGAAAACATTGTGGGAAAAGGAGAAAATGCTGGTTACCAGCATTTTCTCCTTTTCCCTCAATGTTTTCTAAAGGCTTCTTTCTCAGGGGTGTCAAAAGTAGGGATTGTGTGGTAATGGGTTAACCATTAACCAAACAACAAAATTTTGGACTAGGCCAAATTGAAAACATTTGCCTATGACAAATTGAATGTAGTTCCCATGATCATTTCTGTCTGTGATAGGATAGAAAAACATTTTGGGAAAAGGAGAAATTGCTGGTAACCAGCACTTTCTCCTTTTCTCTACAGTGTTTTCATAAAGCTTTTTCAGTCAGGATTGTTAAAATTCAGGACTGTGTGGTCAAGGGTGAAATTATGACACTCCTCAGGATTCTTGCTTGTCTCTTTACCTGTGACAAAATTTTACATTGGTCCAAAATGAAAGCATTGAATGATGACATTGTATATTGTAGCTTAACCCTCTACCAAACAACTAGATTTTGCACCAGACCAAATTGAAAACAGCTGCAGTCAACAATTTGGATGTAGCTCTAATGATGATTTCTGTCTTTGATAGAGTAGAAAACATTGAGGGAAAAGGAGAAAATGCTAGTTACCAGCATTTTCTCCTTTTCCCACAATGTTTTCAAAGGTGTTCCTTTCCAGGATTGTGAAAACCAAGGATTGTTTGGGAAAGGGTTAAATGATAGAAATTATCTTTTTAACATGTTGCCAAACAATCTTGCTTCTTAACCTTTTCCCAAATGACAAATTTTAGACTCTTCCAAACTGAAATAGTTTGCAGATGACAATTTTAACTTTCATAACAATGGCAGAAAATCATCTGAAGGGGCAGAAAACACTGGGGGAAAAGGAGAAATTGCTCGTTACGAGCAATTTCTCCTTTTCCCCACAGTGTTTTCAAAAGACTTGTACTGCAGACACATAAAAACCAGGGCTTGTTTGGGAAAGGGTTAATGACCATTGGAAAGAATCCTTTTTAAGTCATAGTGGGACAAGGAGAAAATGCTCGTAACCATCGTGGTCTGCATATGCTTTCAAGTTAGACAGGTCTAAGGGGGTTTAAGATACAGAGTTGTTTGGTGAATTTTTCTGTGGCCTCTGAGTACCATGACAAGAAGGCTAAATAATGATGAGCATCCATCACCAGTGCCAAGCTCGCAACAATAACCTCAAATTTTTTACTTGAAGGCACAAGTGTTTTTGTTTTTGTAGAAGATAGCACTATCCCTCTTCGACATCTTTCAAATTTCATGATGATATTTGTGTGCTGTTGGCATGATTTATTATCTCTCACATGCTATACACCAATTTCTGAAGTTTTTTCCATAACTATTAGTCAGAAATATAAGCTAGTTGAACCATTTAGGGCCATCAGAGGTCTCTGGTTTTCATGGATAAAGATATTTAACCCTTTACCGAACAATTCCTTGTTTTTACGACTTTGAGATAAAGGCCTTTTGAAAACATTGTTGGAAAATGAGAAAATTCTGGTAACCAGCATTTTCTCCCTTTTTCTCCCAATATTTTCTACCCTGCTGGAAAGAGATTACAATTTTTGAGTTTTGTTTATTTTGTTGTCTGCAAGTTCTTTCAATCTAGACCAGACCAAAATTTTGTTGTTTAGTAAAGAGTTAAGCAATTGTGTTGTATGTGAGATTTTATTCTTTGTATGTAAATTTCAGGATTTTATATAAGTTTACTATTACTCCTTGACTCTGGTGAAGTTTATGATATCAAAACCACTTTTAACTTTATTGTTACTTTGTGATGGGTATTGGGTTTGATATTTATTGATTTGTGTTAGCTATATGTTTAATGGGTGTGAGTTTAATCACAGGAATTTGACATTCTATAACCAAAATAAATGATAAAACATGAAAAAAAACTCTCCCCTATATAATATAAACACAAGGAACGCAACGTCTCGATTGCTGGCGCTAGCACCCGACAGCCTTTCCCAACCAAAATCACCTACGAAACAAACATTGATCATAATCTCATTTAGCCTAGTGATAGACAAGACAATAATGTACCTGCGACATCCCACGATACCTCAGTAGACACCTTTCAACCAGAGATATCCGTCATGTTTTACAGCTCTATCAGGTCATTTTGATTTATCCCGGTAGCCATTCGCTGACGTCACAGAAAGTAGCAGGTAGCGTATTTTCGTATTATTTATTACTATTATTTTTTTCGTTTTTAAGATTCCTATGGACATCACATGATACTAAAGATTTTTCTAGAATCTTAAGTATCATTTGATGTCCATAAATATCTTAAAAACGAAAAAAATAATAGTAATAAGTAATACGAAAATACGCTTCCTTGCACTTCTTGTGACGTCAGCGAATGGCTACCGGGAGAAATCAAAATGACCTGATAGAGCTGTAAAACATGACGGATATCTCTGGTTGAAAGGTGTCTACTGAGGTATCGTGGGATGTCGCAGGTACATTATTGTCTTGTCTATCGCTAGGCTAAATGAGATTATGATCAATGTTTGTTTCGTAGGTGATTTTGGTTGGGAAAGGCTGTCGGGTGCTAGCGCCAGCAATCGAGACGTTGCGTTCCTTGTGTTTATATTATATAGGGGAGATTTTTTTTTTCATGTTTTATCATTTATTTTGGTTATAGAATGTCAAATTCCTGTGGTTTAATGTTATTGAACATATATGTAAGACTTCCAAACTGAAAGCGTTTTGCTGGTGACAATTTCAAAATTGGCTCTAGTATGTTGAATTTTTATGATAGGATAGAAAAAAATAAAGTGGGAAATAGAGAAACTGCATGTTGCAAACAATTTCTCCTTTTTCAACAATGTGTTCACGATTTCAAAGGACTTCTTTTGTAAACAACTAAACTGGGGATTGTTTGTTAAAGCTTTTACACTTTACCACATGACAAAATTTTAGACCGGTTAAAAATTAAAGCATTAATGTTGAAATTATGACAAATATAGAAGTATTTTGTCTGTGAAAGTTAAGAAAACATTGTGAGAAAGGGAAGATAATTCTGGTAACCAGCATTTTCTCCTTTTCCCACAATGTTTTCTACTCTTCCCATAACAAATTCCAAATTTTCAGTCACTTTTATTTCGTCGTCTCCAGAATTAATGCTTTCAATTTTGACTAACCTAAAATTTAATCATTTCGTAATGAGTTAAACCTTTTATGATATGGATGTTTATCATCTCAAAATGAGAACCTTTACCAGAAGGGCAGGTAACCCTTCAAATATTTTTGATTCAGTTATCCCCCTTTTCAGTCAGGAAATTTCTCTGCAAGTGATAATTGTCATGCACAGTGCAGAGCTTTGCTCTCAGCCATATATATTCAGTGCATTCACCTGTAATGATAGTTCATTACATAAACTTGCTGAATCGTATTAATTTTGTTCTACAATTATTGAGTTTAGATTTTAAATATATTTTATTCTCCATCAATTCAGAAACAAGTTCTTCCAATTTATACAAATCTTTTTCAATTGTGCTTCCTGTAAACTACACCAGTACTTGTGCCTATAAGATTACATGTATTAATAGGACCAACAGAACTCCAGATAGAGGGTGTGATTTTGATTTCATTATTGAAAATAAAACAGTTATTCTCCACTAAACCCCATGTTACTGCTACTCGTTAAAATCATATCATCAAGCTGATTCTAATGAGTACCTACAACATAGGGTTTGGAATAGAAATAACGGATTTAGAATGCCATCACTCCCTCTTAACTCATTACCAAACGACAAAATTTTAGGTTTGTCCAAATCGAAAGCGTTTTGCAGACGACAAAATAATAGTGACTGAAAATTTGAAATTTGTTTTGTGAAGGGTAGAAAACATTGTGGGAAAAGGAGAAAATGCTGGTTACCAGCATTTTCTCCTTTTCCCATAATGTTTTCTAAAGGCTTCTTTCCCAGGGGCGTCAAAAGTAGGGATTGTGTGGTAATGGGTTAATAGGACCATCAGAACTCCAGATAGAGGGTGTGAATTTGATTTCATTATTGAAAAAAAAAAACCAATTATTCTCCACTAAACCCCATGTTATTGCTACTCGTTAAAATCATATCATCAAGCTGATTCTAATGAGTACCTACAACATAGGGTTTGGAATAGAAATAATGGATTTAGAATGCCATCACTCCCTCTTATCTTGAGCTCTGGACCAAGAAATAGATTAAGATAAGTGTATTCAGTTTATGATGAGGGATAGCAAGGTATCTTTTCAGTGTCCTGTTTCTTTGGTTTATAACTCATATTGCTGGAGTCACTGCACCTATCCATGCCCACTGGGTTTTTCCTGTCTCTTTCACCACTATCCAGGAAAAAACAAGTCCAGTATACACCAAAAGAATAAATGCTTATACATGTATTTGTCTTGTTGTAATTAGTGTATGAATTTTTTAAAGAAAACAGTAGAGTTGCAGGTCAGATCACTTGTATGAGCAATCGGACTAGCGACTTGACAGTTTTTAATAGGCCTGTCTCTTCTAGCAAATGCTCTGAACTAGTCTTCCCGACATTGAATGCAAATAGTCACATGTTTAAATATTTAACTCTATAGCACACAATGCCAACTTTTAACGCCCCTCGAAAAAGGGCTTTTGAAAACATTGTGGGAAAAGGAGAAATTGCTGGTAACCAGCATTTTCTCCTTTTCCCACAATGTTGTCTACCCAGTCTAAGAAACACTGCACCATTTGAGCCACATTGAAATTGTCATCTACAAATGCTTTCAATTTAGACAAAGCTAAAATTTTGTCCCCTAGTAAAGGTTTAAGATTCATTATGTGTATTCCTTTTTGTACAAGAAACCACATGCATGATTAATTCATATGAGTGCATGTGAATCAATCAAATTGAATACTATCTTTTGATAAAAGTGTGTTTGAACCACAAAGAGGTAGCTAATTTTAAAATGTATTTCTTGATAGTACAATTTTTTAATAAATTTACTGTCTCACTATTTCATGGTCTCTTTATTTAGCCCTTCGAAACAAATGCGAGTTTGTGTTGACATGGGAGGGGAGGAATATGCAAGATCAACCTGCCAATCCAACTCTTTTTTATGACCATTATGTACAAACATATTTTGTCATAAACAAGTCATTTGTTGTCATTGTTTTGGCAGTTTGTTCAACTTTTGACGTGGAAGCATTTTCAGATGTCTGTCCTGAATTGTAAAAGAAGTAGAATTGTTGGTGACAAATATACACACCCCCATTGCATGTATTTGCAAACATAAACAAGTCTGAAATGTTGTCATCTTGAACAGTGTTTGTATGGCGAAGTTATCTTGGGGGAAAAAACAATGATTGAATGGTATTTTTATGGTGCAACATTTCAACATTATTTCAGTAAGATCGCTGCAACACTTTACAATTCCTGGGTTTCACCAGAACTGGGCTAGGGCTTTTACATGTTTTAAGTCTCTTTGCTCATGGATACACTCACAAAAATGCCATGCTTCCAGTCAGGTTTGAAGCCAGTCCTCCAAGCCACAAGTCATACTAGTATACTTCACCACTGAGCCATCCAGGCCCTACGACACAACAAAGAAACACATATGATAAACAAAAGACTGCCAGTATTCTAAGTTTTATTTTCATTAAAAGACACTAAATTGATCAATGTCTGTTCACAACTAAATAATTTATGAGATCTACTACTCCATGATTTAAACATCTTGATCTTTTTTCTTTTATCACAATTTTTCTATGGCAATGTTATGGACAGAATGCTGTGAATTCATACGTATATTTTGTGCTAAAATTTTGTATTCTACAAGAATCACATTGTAACAAGACTAAAAAATTCATTAAATCTTTACCAAAATGATTACAGTTTGGACTAGACCAAATTGAAAGCATTTCCTGTTGACACATTTTATCAAAGAGGAGAAAATGCTGATTGGCTGTACTTTCTCTCCTTTTTCCACAATCTGTTCGAATGGTTCCTATTTCAGGGTTGTACAAACTCAAGATACTATAGTATATGATTACCTTATTTTGAACAACTGAACTTCTGACTGGTACCATTTGATAGCATGTATGTAACTTGAAACAAAACAATCCCCAGTTTTAACAACTCTGAGGAAATAGCCCTTTGAAAATCCTTTGGGAAAAGAAGAAAATGCTGGTAACAAGCATTTTCTTCTTTTCCTGCAAATTTTACTTCCCTAGCACAGAACTATTTTACTGTTTTACCCATTACCACACAATCCCTACTTTTGACGCCCCTGAGCTTTTGGTAAAGAGTTAACTTTCTACCAAATGACAAAATTTCAGCCTTGTCCAAATTGAAAGTATTTGCGTACAACAATTTCAGTGTAGCTTAACTCTTTACCACACGACAAAATTTTAGACTGGTCCAAATTGAAAGCATTTGCAGATGACTACAAAAAGGTGACTAAAAAATTGAAACTGGACTTTGGAAGAGTAGAAAACATTGCGGGAAAAGGAGAAAATGCTGCTTACCAGCATTTTCTCCTTTTCCCACAGTGTTTTCAAAAGGTTTCTTCCTTGAGGTCGTTAAAACCAGGGATTTTTAGGTAAAGGGTTATAAGGAATGTCTAGAATGGATAAGTTAATCCATCACTTAACATGAATTACTTTTCCCTCTCCTACAGCAGGTAACTTCAGAAAACAATGTAGCAAAAGGAGCAATTCATTTTTTCAAGCACTTGCTCCTTTTCCCATAACATCATTTCGATAATAACATTTCAATCAAATCATAATTTTCATTTTCTTCCAATAGATTTTTCCTTTTTGATGCTTTTAATTAACCCATTACCACACAATCCCTACTTTTGACGCCTCTGAGAAAGAAGCCTTTAGAAAACATTGTGGGAAAAGGAGAAAATGCTGGTAACCAGCATTTTCTCCTTTTCCCACAATGTTTTCTACTCTTCACGAAACAAATTTCAAATTTTCAGTCACTTTTATTTTGTCGTCCACAAATGCTTTCAATTTGGACACACCAAAATATTGTCGTTTGGGAATGGATTAATACTTTAAGATTCAAAAGCAGAGACAGTCTGGGTAAAGAAAAGAAAAACTAAACTCTACTGCTGAAAAATGAAATTAACTAGAGCAACGTTTGTGTTGCCAACAATTTACTACATAATCCAGACCTTAAATAACCCCCAGGATCAGGACACTTTTTCCCCTTTCCCAAAAAGTTATCTCCCCTTTTAAAGACAAATTCCTATTTTTGAATCACAAAATGTTTGTTCATCTACTAAAGCTTCCATTTTGGGCAAGTCGAAAAGTGTTATTTGGTAGGTTAACTCTTTACTGCACAATCCTGACTTTTAACAACCCTGGAAAAGAAGCCTTTTGAAAACATGGTAGGAAAAGGAGAAAATACAGGTAACCGGCATTTTCTCTTTTTCCCCACAATGTTTTCTAACCTTTCAAAATCAAATTTCAATTTTGTTTCAAATTTATTCAGTGATCTGCAAAATTAATGCTTTCTATTTGGACTAATCCAAAATTTGTCATTTGGTAAAGAGTTCAGTAAAAATTCTAGTCAAATGAAGGGCATAATTCTAGGTTGAAGGTTGCTTTCCCTTCTGGTATGGACTTGCCTCTTGATAATAAACCCTAAAAAAACCTTTCACAACCACAGTTTGTTGGTTTACTTAACCCTTTCCCAAACAAGCGCTGCTTTTTACGTGTCTGCAGTAAAAGTCTTTTGAAAACACTGTGGGAAAAGGAGAAATTGCTCGTAACGAGCAATTTCTCCTTTTCCCATAGTGTTTTCTACCCTTCTTGAGAACTTTCCGCCATATTCTCCAAATTTAAAATTGTCGTCTTCAAACTACTTCGATTTGGGAGGGTCCAAAATTTATCGTTTGGGAAAGGGTTAAAAAACCTTGTAACTAGAGCTTGTTTCAAGCTGTAGTTACAAGGATTTTAGAAGTTAATTGATGAGTTGCTTTTGTTGCCAGTTTAGATAAAGATCAGGGTCCATATCCCCCAACCATTCGACAAAACAAAATCTTTCCCTTCAAGATTTTCTACATTTGAAAGTAACATAACTTCTGATGGCTAAACCAAACGGTTTAGCCTCAGTCAATCAGAATTTGCGTTACTTTAAAAATCAAAAGCTGTTAAAAATTAGACTAAGTTTGATCTGAAGAATGTTTGGTGAATATAGACCAAAACTGCATGAAACATGCAGTCTGATCTTTTATCTACACTGTCTGCTTTGCTTGAACAATCTGGACAACTAGTAACCTTGTAATTGCAATTATTTGGGTCAACTTTCTGGACTTTAAGTACCTGGGTACTTTAATAATTGTCCTTAGTTCATATAAATATATTCAATAATGATGGGAATGACTACCATGATGATAATAAGGCTATAAAAATCTGTTAATGTTTTCTAGGAAAACTGCGGGATAAATGAAATAAGACATGGACTAAAAAATGGCACTAATATGTTTCCTACAAAGTATAAAAAAAGTTCTATAAGTTAATCTGTTCAAGTTACAAAAAAAGCAATAAAATTATAACATTAACCATTTACCAGATGACAAAATTTTGGACTTGTCTAAATTGAAAGAGAACATTGTGAAAAAAGGAGAGAATACTTGTTACCAGCATTTTCTCCTTTTCACACAATGTTTTTAAGCGGTTTTCTTTGGACTTGTTGAAAGTCTTGATTGTGTAGTAAAAGGGTTCACCTTTACCACATCATCAAGTTTTAACACTCCTCAGACAGAAAGCTTTTGAAAACATTGTGGGAGTAGGAGAAAATGCTGGTAATTTCTTTTTCAGCACTGTTTTCTGCCCTTCCAAGTACAAAAACAACCATTTAAGTTACATGTAATTTTTCATCTGCAAATGCCTTCAATTTGGTCCAGTTAAAAGTTTTGAAGACTAAAGTACATGTACTCTCGACTATTGATGTCTGTTAACCCTTTACTCCATAGATACTAATTTCTATGCATTGCTTGTAGGAACCCTTGAAAAAGATTGTGGCAAAAGGTGAAATTGCTTGTGACGAGCAATTTCACCTTTTGCAACAATGTTTTCTATGCTATCAAAAGTGTCATATACACATAAAAAACAGCTTCATCCTTGCTGCTATTTAGGGTCAATTAGAGATACCATAGAAATACCTTATGGGGTAAAGGGTTAAAAACAGTGTGAGAACTATGTTGTTTATTTCACAACCAATGCAAAATGCTGAATGCTCAACACTATTTTAACAAATCAGATCATTAGCTTTTGATTTTCCAGTGACTTCATGACCTGACTCAAAGATAACTGTTGTTCAAAGATTCGCCCAGTGAACACATGAAATGTTTATCCTATACGTCATTACCAAACGACAAAATTTTAGACTGGTTCAAATTGAAAGCATTTGCATACAACAAAATAAAGGTGACTGAAAAATAGAAATTTGTTCTGGGAAGGGTAGAAAACACTGTTGGAAAAGGAGAAAATGCTGGTTACCAGCATTTTCTCCTTTTCCTACAGTGTTTTCAAGAGGCTTCTTTCTCAGGGGCGTCAAAAGTAGGGATTGTGTGGTAATGGGATACCTACTAACCAATTACTATACATATATGTGTATTTGTATCTACAACTTAACGAAACACTGCTGGAAAATGATAAATAAATGCTTGTAGCAAGTAATTGGTCCCTTGTATTGCAACAATGTTTTTCATACTGATAAAAAAACCCATCATTTTCCTTCTGTTCCAATGTTTGCCTTGTGTATGTTTTACAGTTTGTGAAAGGTCTGAAATAATTTGTATATAAACAGTTTAGATGCTTGTCAGAGATACAATACATTACAGAGAAAAAACCAAAATTGATATAAACCTTTACCACACAATCCCGACTTTTACCGACCCCAGGAACGAAGCCTCTTGGAAACATTATGGGAAAAGTTGTAAATGCTGATTATCAGATTTTTCCCCACAAAGTTTTCTACTCTATCTAGAATAGATAGCACCATTCGAGCCACAATGAAATTGTCGTCTGCAAACCCTTTCAATTTGGAGGAGGCTGAAATCCCGTTGTCCTGTAAAGGGTTAAACAACCCTAAGGTGAAGGGCTTTTTTGTCTTGATGACAAAGTTTGGACTATTCGAAATTCAAAGCAACTGCAGATGACTAACTAAATATTGTACAAATGATCTGCCTTGTTTTTTTAAAAGAGGGAAGGAAAACATTGAGAGAAAAGCAGAAAATACTGGAAACCAGCATTTACTCCTTTTTATCCAAAATGTTTTCAAGAGTGCTTCTGTTATAGTCATCAAAAATCAGGATTGTGTGGTAAAAGGCTTTTAGTCTAAAACAAACAATGTCCGTACTCACTAACCCTTCTAATGATCATTCTCATTCTCCAAGACCTTCTAAATTTGAATGGAACACAAATTCTGATTGGCTAATTAGCCAAATGGTCTAGCCAATCACAGTTTGCATTCCTTTAGAATTGATAAAAATCTGGAGAATTTACTTGGAATACTCTTGACTGTTTACCACACAATCCCAGCTTTAAATGACCCTGAGAAAGAAAGCTTTTGAAAACATTGTGGGAAAAGGAGAAAAGGCTGGTAACCAGCATTTTCTCCTTTTCCCACAATGTTTTCTACCCATCCAAAATTAAATTTCAATTTACTACTCACATACATTTTGTTGTCTACAAATGCTTTTAGATTGGACCAGAGTAGAATTTTATCATTTAGTAAAGAGATAAGAATGGCTAGTGAATACTGACCATTATTTCCTTTCCTATTGTCATATTAGAAATTTGAAAGAAAAGCACCTAAAATATGAGCTTTATTGCAGATTTATGAAAATGGTGTTTCTGTGACAATGAAAAATACAAAATGAAACATATGGTAAATTTCATCTAATTTCAGTTCTCAATCTATATTACCATTCCCCTCCCCTCAACCCCATATCTTCTTAACCATTAACCATGCAATCCAATATCTTAACAACAGTGGGGGAAAAGGCTCAAAATGTTGCAGGAAAGGAAGTAAATGCTGGTAATAAGTAATTTCTCCTGTCCCACAATGTTTTCTGCCCCTTCAAAGACAAATCTCATCAAGTGAGTAACGCTATAACCCTTAGGCTGTTAAGTGCAAATAAGCAATCTTTTGCGGACAGTGTAGATCAAGATCACACTGCCTAAAACATGCAGTCTGATATTGGATCTACCCTGTTTGATAAGGACATATTATTATACTGCAAAGAAATTTCTCATGATCTGATTGGTTAACATACTGGGAACATAATTTAAATCATGTTCCCTGGCAAAAACCACATAAAGCCAGTTTCCCTTTTGAGTGCCCCGTAAACACCACTACACATGCAACACAACATCCAAAATGGCGGCGTCCATCGATCACCAGACTGCTCATTTATGCACCAAACTGCATGTTTTCATGACGTCAGTTTCAAGTGACATCTGTTTTCACTGAATTGGGGCATTCAGAAGGGAATTTCTAGTGACATCAGTTTTCATTGAATCGGGGCACTCAGAAGGGAATTTCTATTTCCTCAGCATACTTGATTTGTGAGATTATAATACAGGAAATTTTCGCTAAAACATGCTTTGAAAGGGTAAAATTTGCAGTGTAATGAATTTGTTGTACGGTCAGGTGGCAGGGGACTTGGAAACTTGTTCACGGTTGTGTTGAATCATGTTGCCACCTCGCCTTCGGCTCGGGATATCATAATTCACTACAGCCGTGAACAAGTTTCCAAGTCCTCTGCCATCTGACCATACAACTAATATTATTCACCAAAACCAAACTTGAAAATTGCTTTAATATGGTTTTTCACTATCAAATTAAAAATTTCATTTTATTTATTTAGCAGGAAAAGGGTTAATACATTGTTGGAATATTCTTACATTTTGGACAAGTCTAAAATTTTGTTGTAAAGGGTTGAACAATTTTGCAGCATCCGTCTGATAACCAATAGGGGAAAAGACTACATCACAACTTTGTTCCACTAAAGCAAGTTCATCAAGGAAGATTTATGGCTACAAACTTGTGTATTGTGCAAAAGAATTATTTCCCTTTGACCAGTATTAGCTTAACCCTTTACCACACAACAAAATTTCAGATTTTTCCCCATTAGGGCTATTCAAATTGGATAAATTACATGTTTTTTTTTTAATCAGTCTTGAACGGGTAGAAAACATTGTTGGAAAAGGGGAAAATGCTGGTTGATGGCATTTTCTCCTTTTCCCATATTGTTTTCAAAAGGCTTCTTTCAAAGGATTGTCAAAAGTCGTCATCATGTGGTAAAGGGTTGACATATAAGCCACTTCCACAGCAGCCATCTTTAAAAGCACCGTAAGATCATTAAATGGTCATAAGTTTTTCCTGCTCACAACTATGCAATAATTATGATAAATGATAGTGGCAAGGAATTAATTAATCTTTACCAAACAATCCCTGGTTTTTAAGACCTTGCAACAGAAGCCTTTTGAAAACATTGTGGGAAAAGGAGAAAATGCTGGTAACCAGCATTTTCTCCTTTTCCCACAATGTTTTCTACCCTGCTGGAAACAAAATTCAATTTTACCTTCACTTTATCGTATGCAAATGCTTTCAACTTGGACAACTCTAAAATTTTGTCATTCGGTAAAGAGTTAAGCACTAAATTATGCCAAATAATACATTCATCTACAATCATGTATAGACTTTAAATAGCTTTTAACATTGATATCAAAGACAAGATATCAAAGAACACAAGTTCACAGCCATTTGTGAACACTAGAACTGTCCCTTTAGGTGACTCAATATCCCCTCCAAGTGCCTGATAAAAAAGACTTATTTTCAAAACTAATCTGCAACACACATGAAAAAGTCTAATTCTTCTGAGTTTCATAGCGGAAAATCAACATGAATATCTCATTTTTCTTGGCTTGTATTTCTGGCTAACTCTTTTAACATGCAACAAAATGCAAAGCACCGAACATGCAGGCAACAAGCTTAATGTGGCTCAAGTAAAGGGACTGCTTTTGAAAATAGAGATAGATATGTTTTCAAATGGTCCATATCTTAACGCTAGTTTCAATAAATATCTGGATTATAAGGAATAGAGTTTACTTTTTACAACACGATCCTGACTTTTGATGGCCTTGATGAAGACGGATTTTGAAAACATGGTGAGAAAAGGAAAAAAATGCTGATAATCAGCAAGTTCTTCTTTTCTAACAATATTTTCTTACCTTACAGAGACAAACTTCATTACTTGTGTCACATTTAATTTTTTGTCTGCAAATCCTTTCAATTTGGACTATTTTGGACAGTATAGTATTGTTATTTGGTGAAGAGTTAACGGATGTTTAGTCTTAATCCTTTCCCAAGCAATCCCTGGTTTTTACGGGTCAGGAATAGAAGCCTTTTGAAAACATTGCGGGAAAAGGAGAAAATGCTGGTAACCAGCAAAATACTGGTTACCAGCATTTTCTCCTTTTCCCACAATGTTTTCTACCCTATCATGTAGAAAAATTATCTTTTTAGCAACTGTTTATCTGTCATCTGCAAAATGCTTTCACTTTGGTCTGGTCCAAAATTTGCCATTTGGGAAAGGGTTAATACACTGACAAGAAAACTGAAGAAGGAATTCAAATTACAAAATATCTATTGCTATGTGCACAGACAGACAGACAGACTGATTCCTATATGCCACAAATATTTTTGTGGAGTTTTGATAAAGATATAAATATATGCAGATTATGAATGCTGTCCTATCACAGATTTTATTTACATAAGGACTAATTTTAATTTAGATAAATAGTTAGTGCAATCATTGTACACCTTTTTCACTTTTTTGCGTTTTCATAAAATCACTTCCTCTATATCATCATCAAATTGATCTACAGCATTTACTGTTGGACGTGTATGAAATGTTGTTGTTGATTGCTTCTGTCGACGAGGTAGTGAAGCATTCGTACGCTGTGTTATATGCAGATCTTCATCATTAACAAAAGCATTGCCACCGCCAAACAATGTTGAAGAATTCTCCCTTTTAGTTTTAACTGTTGAAGTAGAGCTTTTGAAATTAGAATCATCGTCCCAAGGAAATGCATTTCTATTGGCAGCTCCATCACTTCTCTTTGCTTGGGGTTTTGGAGCAAAAATGTCATCATCATTAGATGATTTTCCAACATCCTTTGAACCAAACAAATCTTCTAGGAGTTTTGCTTTGTTAGCTGGCTTTGCTGTAGTAGTGTTCGGTTTATGTTCATCATCATCATCAAATAAGGAAAATGATTTAGGTTTAAAAGATCCACTAGTTTCTGATCCAAATCTACCACCAAAAGATGGATTATATCCTCCTATTTCAACAGAGTCTGTCTCTTTCTTAGCTTTCCTTTTATCTGAAGTTCCTGCCACACTAGCATTAAAACTAGTGCGTGCTGGCTTACCGTTATGCATATTTTGTATTTGTTTAGAAAAATTGTAACTTTTCTTACTACTTATAGATTCCTCAGTGTCCTCCTTAGCTTCAGTAACAAAGAAAGGATCATCTACGTTTTTATCTTTATTCTTCTGACCACCCTCATCAATTTCTCTCAGTTTTTGTAAAATCTCATCCTTTTTCTTCCTTTCTGCTTGAAATGTTTCGTCTTCCTCTATTCTTCTCCTTTCCTCTTGAGCCCTCTTTTCCTGCTCTTTTCTTTCTCTTTCTCTTCTCTCTCTTTCTTCTCTTTCTCTTTTTTCTCTTCTATTTCTTTCTTCTACTTCTTGCCTTTCTCGTTCTCGTCTCTCTCTGTCTTCAGCTTCCCTTTTCATTCTCTCTCTTTCAGATTTCAACCTTCTTTCTTCCTCCTCTCTTTCTGCTTGTTCATTAAGCAACCTTTCCTTTGCTTCTATTTCGTGTCTTTCCTCCTCTCTCCTTCTTCTTCTTTCATTTTCTTCATCTTCTTCCCTTTGTCTCCTCATTTCTTGATCCCTCTTCAACTTTTCTGCATGCTGAAACAGATAAAAACTCATTTGCAGTAAAAAAATCAATCTCATCAAATAAACCCTTTTTATCTTTACAAACAACAACATTTTGACTGGACCCAACTGAAAGTATTTCAGATGACAAATTTGATGATGCTTTTAGATGACTGATTTTTTAGATAGGGTAGAAAAATGATGATTGATCATTTAGATATGAAAGAAAACATAATGGGAAAAGAAGAAACGCTGGTTTCAAGCATTTTATCCTTTTTTCACAATGTTTTCAAAAGTTTTATATGCCAGGGTCATTAAATTCAGAATTAACAAACTGATTCTACCATCATATAATCCAGAAGATGGCCACTGGCAAAATAATGTAAAACAGAGAAAATGTTGATTATGAAACATTTGTTCCCTTTTTCCACAATATATTCTTCCCTTTCCTATGATAAAATCCCACCATTTAGCAACATTTAACTCTTTACCAAAGACAAAATCGCAGACTTGTCCAAATTTAAAGCACCTGCAGATGACAAAATAAATGTGGCTCAAAAGTAAAATTGGTTTTAGAAAGGATAAAAAACATTGTGGGAAAAGGAGAAAATGCTGGTTACCAGAATTTTCTCCTTTTCCAACAATGTTTTCAAAAGGCTTCTACCTCAGGGTTGTGAAAAGTCTGGATTGTGGAGTAAGGAGTTAATCAGTCATCCGATATAGATTTAACAAAGGGGTCAATAAGAGCCTGATATGTTGTACTGGCTATCCACCAATATTTCGATGTTATAGACACTTAAATGGTAAACTGAATGAAAATGCCTTCCTTGGTACTTGATTATGTAAACGAGTGAACCTTCACAAATAGAGAAATAATCAAATGGAATTATGAGTGTGAATAAATTCAATGTATATCCTGCTAAAATTTTAATTTGGGTCTAAGCTCTCTAATAGACAAAAAAACTTCAGACTTGCCCAAACTAACAGTATAATGTACACGACAAATGATAGAAAACAAAGTGAGAAAAGGATAAAATGTTTCTTACCAACATTTTCTCGTTTTACCCAAACTGTTTTAACCCTTTACCAAACAATCCCAGGTTTTTACGACCCTGAGAAAGAAACCTTTTAAAAACATTGTGGGAAAAGGAGAAAATGCTAGTAACCAGCATTTTCTCTCCTTTCCCCACAATGTTTTCTACCCAGCTGGAAATAATTTCACTTTTTCGGTTATGTTTATGTCATTGTCTGCAAGTGCTTTTAATATGAACAAGTCTAAAATTTTGTCGTTTGGTAAAGGTTAAAGAGCAACCATCATGAGGGTCATAAAAACCTAGAATTGTTTGGTAAAGGGTTAAAAAGGTAACATTTGCCTTCTTTGCAATGAAAACGTAAGAATTCTGTACATTCTATAATTTACTTTGAGTCTACTTTGAGTCTACTTTGTGAGCGCCTTTCCCCAAATTAATCTTTGGGTTTTCAAAACTGTCAATGTGGTATTCATTTAATCCTTTATCCCACAATCCCTAGAATTAAAGACCCTGAGGAAGAACACTTTTGAAAACATTTTGGGAAAGGGCGAAATACTGGTAACCAGCATTTCCTCCTGTCCATGAATGTTTTCTATCCTATCATGTACAAATTTTAAGTTTTAAGTCACATCTATTTTATTGTCTGCAAAGGCTTTCAATTTGAACATGTCTAAAATCTTACCTTTTGATAAAGAGTTAATAAATTATCCACTGGAGTTTGCTAATAACTAGATGATTAACTCATTACCAAACGATAATATTTCAGGTTTGTCCAAATCAAAAGCATTTGCAGACGACAAAATGAAAATAACTGAAAATTTGAAATTTGTTTTGTGAAGGGTAGAAAACATTGTGGGAGAAGGAGAAAATGCTGGCTACCAGCATTTTCTCCTTTTCTCACAATATTTTCTACAGGTTTCTTTCTCAGGGGCATCAAAAGTAGGGATCGTGTGGTAATGGGTTAAAAAGACCCAATGATTTACTTAGCAATTTTGTCTGTTGAAGTAGCAGGTTTTTGTAAATATCTTTGGAAAAGGATGAAAATATATAGTAAATTAGCATTGTTCTCTTTTATGCATGATGCTTTCTAAACAAACAACTAAATCATTCAACAAAAGGAGAAATAATTTTGTAAGACAGAATATCTTACCACAAAAGCCCAACAGAGTTTGTATCAGAAATGCTAAGTGCAATAAAAAACTTAGTAATGTATAAGTTTTTTTCTTTAACTTTTTACAACACAATCCTGACTTTTCAAAACCCCGAAGAAAATGGCTTTGAAAACATTGTAGGAAAAGGAGAAAGTCTTTTCTACCCTATCAAAGACAAATCTGATCATTTCAGCTAGGCTTAATTTATCCACTGTAAATGCTTTCAAGCTGAACAAATCTAAAATTTTGTTCGGCTCCTTTTAAAGTTTGAATCTACTTTAAAAATCCCTACTTTTGATGCTCCTGAAAAAGAAGCCTTTTGAAAACAATGTGACAAAAGGAGAAAATGCTGGAAACCAGCATTTTCTCCTTTTCCCACAATGTTTTCTACCCTTCACAAAACAAATTTTGAAATTTCAGTCACTATTATTTTGTCATCTGCAAATGCTTTTGATTTGGACAAATCTAAAATATTGTTGTCTTGTAATGAGCTAAGCTGTAAAGAAACCTGAGAGGTTTACTTCTGCTTAAAGAAGCAATTCTCTATCAAATCATCCAATACTTTTCATGATAGTGAGGACGATGTTTTCACTGTTTCCCAAACAATCCCTGGGTTTTACGATGCTGGGAAAGACAGTTTTTGAAAAGACTATAGGAAAAGGACAAAATGCTGGTCACCAGCATTTCTTCCTTTTCCTAGAATGTTTTCTACTCTTTCATAGACAAAAATCATCATTTATGTAAAATTTGATTTTGTATTTTACTCTTTCAGAGGCAAAATTATCACTTACATGAAATTTAATTTGTCATCTACAAACACTTCCAATTTGGTCTAGTCCACAATTCTGGTATTTTGGAAAGGGTTAAAAAAAGTTATGACAAACGGAAAAACTGCTCGTAAGAAGTGCTTTATCTTTCTTGCACAATGATTTATATTACCCATATAAGGACAAATCCCATCATATGAGCTACATATTTTTTCAGCAAAATTTAATGCTTTCACAATGGATGAAACTTTGCTGTCTGGTACTATGTTGAAAGCCACAAAAGTTGGCTGGAACCGAGAGAGATTAGTTTTACCCTTTCCTAAACAACAAAATTTTAGACTGGTCCAAATTGAAAGCACTTGCAAACAACAAAATAAATGTTACTCAATAATTGAAACTTGTTTCCAGCAGGGCAGAAAACATTGTGGGAAAAGGAGACAATGCTGGTTACCAGCATTGTCTCCTTTTCCTACAATGTTTTCCAAAGGCTTCTATCTATGGGTTGTAAAAATCAGGGATTGTTTGGTAAAGGGTTAAGTTGAAGGAACTTGTTTCTCAATCAATGTAAAATAAATGTTTCAACTAAACTAACATTGTACAGGGTTTAAGCCTGTTAGAGTTTTATAAAAAAAATGGCCATAGAATAAAACCTTTGCTATGTGCAATTTATCTATCAAATAGTTAGACTTAGTGACTTCTTATAGAATGTATACAATAAAGTGAAAGAATTAAGCACAACACACCAAGAAGAGATACCAAACATAATTAGGGGTATCACACCACATGGATAGTCACAGGTACAACACCACCACACTACAACAGTGACTGTAAGATGATCAGCCTAAATATTCTTTTTTAACCCTTTCCCAAACGACAAATTCTAGACTCTTCCAAACTGAAAGATTTTGCAGACAACAATTTTAACTTTCATTACAATGGCAGAAAATTATCTGAACGGGCAGAAAACACTGTGAGAAAAGGAGAAATTGCTCGTTACGAGCAATTTCTGCTTTTCCCACAGTGGTTTAAAAAGACTTGTACTGCAGACAAGTAAAAACAAGGGCCTGTTTGGGAAAGGGTTAAATTTCTCTTTGGCCTTTCCAACACTTTGAGCCTTTATCAAACAATCCCGTGTTTTTAGGACCCCATGGGTAATGACATCTGTAAACATTGAGGAGAAAGACAAAAATGCTGGTTACCAGCATTTTCATCTTTTACCACACTGTGTTTTTAGACAAAATCAATATCTTCATTTGAGCCACATTTGATATCTAGTCTGTAAAATTAATGCCTTCAATAAATTTCATGTGCTAAAAGATCAAATACTAGATAATAGTGAATTTGTGAAACAACTCCAACTTAAAAGCCTTAGCAACTGAAAAAAAAGTGACTCAAAGTCAAGGTTACAAAATCTTGACTTTTGAGTTACTCTGTTTATTTTGGGAAGGAGAAAATGCTTTTATCAGCGTTTTCTCCTTTTCTCACCATGTTTTCAAAAGTTTTCTTTCTTTGGGGTCATTAAACTTGGGATTGTGTGGTGAAAGGTTAACTGAGTTGGCAAGATAATGTTAATTATTTAGTCTGCAAAAATGTCAAGGTAGAGATGGACCTAAAACTGTGACTTTTGTAGCAGTAAGAAACTGGTGATGAATACATGCTAAAATGCTTACAACACAAACATGGAAATAATCGTATTCAAGTAACATTTGACCAAAACATAACGAAACAAAGATTTCAAAATATCTAGGGCAAAGAAAAACTGAAACAAGATGTTGAAAGTAAAAAAAAAGTACCACATGCCAAAGCCATAGCTCCACTCCAGTTGCTTTATCAATTTAAAAAAAAGGGAGGCATTATTTTGTCAGAAATGGGTATAGATAGAGTTACCTGGCTTCTTGGTATTGGATCCCCTTTTGATGATGAACAACTAGCCCAAGTTTGAAGTACAATACCTTTCTTAATCAGAGAGACATCACAAAATGTTTAAGTATTTGCAAAGATGACACTGACAACAACCCGGCTATGACATGTACAGAGTGTTTCATAATACCTGTTTAACTTTCAAATATACCTGAGGTATGTTGCTTGATAGCATTTTATTATATGAAGCATAGTCTTACATTGCACCCAATATATACACATATATTAACATCAAACAATAAAGGTAGCTAAAACCTTTCAGAATGCACAATAGATTTAGATTAACTTTCTACATGACATTCATTTTGATGTTGTATATGCATTCAGTCTCGTCATGAAATGTGGTTCTATCAATTTGGATTGTGAACAGTCTCATCTCTGGAACTCATGTGGCCTTAAGCTCATTAGTCTGTTGTCTGAGGTTGGACTGTATATAACTTGTATATGATACTTTGGGTGTGAGTAGTGTAATTTGGCCTTTCTTCTTTGAAGACAGTTATGAGGGTAGAGCATCAAGAAAACCATATTTGCAGCTTTTTTCGTCAAGGCAAATGTTTATGCCAGCACTTTTTGGTAAAGTATCTAGTATTAGAGGATATGTGGTTTTAGTAAGACAAAACAAAACCACACACAGCCCATAGCATATAGAAATGGTTGAAACCAAGTTTGATTCTAGGGTGATCTTAAAAACAAAGTGATCATGACCCCCTCTCTAGCAAGACAGGAACCAATTGGACTTTGAGAACAACATGCATAAAGGCCAGACTCTGACAACAGATAAGCTGAAAGCAACAATACTTCCATTTACTAGATCATAACCCAGACATGTAGATTGATGAAAGCAAACTTCACAAGAGACCAAAATTAATGTCCTGGAAGTAATTTTCAAAATTTGGTGTAATATAATGCATGCTCTGAAAGGTTCAACTTTACATTGCATACTGTGCATGTTATAGAACTGAAATCTTAAAACTGATAAATGGAATAAATAATATACCTTAACTCTTTACCACACGAGAAAATTTTAGACTGGTCCAAATTGAAAGCATTTGCAGACGACAAAATGAAGGTGACTGAAAAATTGAAATTTGTTTTGGGAAGGGTAGAAAACACTGTGGGAAAAGGAGAAAATGCTGGTTACCAGCATTTTCTCCTTTTCCCCCAGTGTTTTCAAAAGGCTTCTTTCTCAGGGGCGTCAAAAGTAGGGATTGTGTGGTAATGGGTTAAGTAAACTTGAAATTGTAACCACAGACAATGAAACCCTCTGTACTCATATAAAACGTTCTCAGAAAACAGCAGAGGAAACAAAGCATCTTCTCTGTGGTAATGGATTAACACTAAACTGAAATCAAGTTCAATTAGGTCAGAGTCAAGCTACTGGGGAAGTTAGTAAGATTTCTTGCTACATAGACAACAGGCGTAAGCTACCTCTACATTTTGTCGTGACCTTGGAGTTATTTCACCATGAGGTATGGGAGGGAGATTATCAGTTCCTTGTCCAGTTGTGGTTTGGTTTCCAAGGTAATTGTCACGTTTCAATTTTCTCTAAAGTAAAATCAAACAAGACTGCATCAATTTGAAAGACTACTCTGAGCTTTGAAATTCCAGGAGGTTACAAAATTCTGAATACCATGGTCAATCATCCTGCAAACTAAGAAAACTTATCCCATGGCTCTACAAATATTTCTTATCAGCAAAAATATAGTTCAAAAGGAGCAAAAAATATTGCTTATCTATACCTCAAAGGAGAAAATAATATTGCTTATTTATACCCCTCAAGTTTACTGTATTGTTAAAGAACAGTTTTTCCATTAACCCATTACCACACAATGCCTACTTTTGACGCCCCTGAGAAAGAAGCCTTTAGAAAACATTGTGGGAAAAGGAGAAAATGCTGGTAACCAGCATTTTCTCCTTTTTCCACAATGTTTTCTACCCTTCACAAAACAGATTTCAAATTTTCTGTCACTTTAATTTTGTCGTCTGCAAATGCTTTCAATTTGGACCAGTCTAAAATATTGTCGTTTGGTAATGGGTTAATGTCCAACATGGCTGTAAGGCAATAGCCCAGTCTGGGACAACTACCCACTGGACAATAGCCAACCAGGAAAACGGCCCACTTACAAGCATAATTATGCATTTAACCCTTTAGCAAACAATCCCTGGTTTTTATGACCCTAAAATTGAAGCTTTTTAAAAACATTGTGGGAAAAGGAGAAAATGCTGGAAACCAGCATTTTCTCCTTTTCCGACAATGTTTTATACCCTGCTGGAAACAAATTTCAATTTTTCAGTTACTTTTATTGTGTCATCTGCAAGTTACTTTCATTTTGCACCAGTCTAAAATTCTGCCGTTTGGGAAAGGGTTAAAAAAGAAAGTGAGTACAATTACATGTAATGAGAAAGCAGTGACTTTAAAATAAGTATTTAGAAGACAACAGTGTAGAAGATGTTTTCTGCATTTCTGTTTATACAAACACCAGATCCACATCTACTGGATCTTTCAACAGATCTAGTTTTAACTTGTCTTTTATTTTGTAGAAAGTAGGTAAATATGAGCAAAATCACATTTGTATAACTGAATATAGAAATTGATGTTTTGACTAAATACATAACAGAAGGATATTGTACAGTGGGATATTGTCCAGCAAAAAAATCACCCAATTAATAAGACTTCTTTGAGAAAAAGTAGAACATCGTGGGGAAAAAGACTTCTTTGCTAAATATTTTGGCAAAAACCACTTTGAAATGCACAACTTTTTGAAATGCGGCCATCTGATATAAAGTTAAATGTAGTCTGCTGAAAGATGACACAAGAGCTGCCCACAGGCAGCAATGAGAAAACTGAGGACTTTCATATTACATTAATTATGGTAGGATATTTCTTTTAACCCTTTGGCTGCTTAGTGCAACTGGCTGACCTTTGGCGGACTGTGCAGATTAAGATCAGACTGCACAGAACGTGCAGTCTTATCTTTGGTCTACACTGTCCGATAAGGAGATACAATGACCTTTGAAACAGCAATATTTGGATTATTAATATCGAATTAAAATTTTAATTTTAGTTATTTAGCAGGATAAGGGTTCACCCTTAAGCTGCTTCATAAATCAAACAAAAGATTTTTTAGTCAATAGTGAAAACCGATGGTAAATGATTTAAAAAACTGGCTTGCTGAAGAAATCTCACCACTTTCTGTGCAGTCTTAACCTGGGTCAACAAAAGCCCACAAAGGCGTGCTTACTAGCCATAATGTTTATAAGTTAACTCAGTTATGTTTTATTTGACCAACAAACTTTCACTTACACACCTTAGCACTAATAACACAGTTATAATCGATGTGTGCCTTGGGATTGGGAATTTTCAGAAAGAAGTGATGCACAAAACATTAATATTTTTTCATTCTCACCTTTTTCTGATATTCCTTATAAGAAATAACAAGCATGGTATTTAGATCTACAGTTTATGAATAATCCCTTTACCAAACAATCCCTGGCCTTAAGCACCATTTGGAAAAAGGCTTTTTGAACCATTTTATGCTTTTCCCACAATGTTCTCTATTATTTCAAAGAAAAATTCAATCATTTAAGACACTCTTAATTTGTTGTCTTTAAAATGCATTGAATTTGGACATTCTGTTGTCAAGTAAAAAATTACCCTATTTATGTTTATTATGTACAATTAAGGTTACATAAGCACCATTTGGAAAAAGGCTTTTTGAACCATTTTATGCTTTTCCCACAATGTTCTCTAATATTTCAAAGAGAAATTCAATCATTTAAGACACTCTTAACTCTTTACCACACAAGCCCTACTTTCAATGACCCTGAGAAAGAAGCCTTTTGAAAACACTCTGGGTAAAGGAGAAAATGCTGGTAACCAGCATTTTCTCCTTTTCCCAAAGTGTTTTCTACCCTTCCCAAACCAAATTTCAATTTCTCAGTCATCTTTATTTTGTTGTCTGCAGATGTTTTGAGATTGGACCAGTCTAAAATTTTCGTGTGTGGTTAAGAGTTAATTTGTTGTCTTTAAAATGCATTGAATTTGGACATTCTGTTGTCAAGTAAAAAATTACCCTTTTTATGTTTATTATGTACAAATAAGGTTACTTAAAAAATCTTTTTGTTTTAGCTAACATGTACAAAATGTTTAAGAAACTAGTAAGAAACAAATTACATCTGAAAGAGTACTAACAAAAAATTTAGTTTAGACTAACAAAATGTTGTCAATACCTTCTTTCAATTCTTTACTAAATGACAAAATTTTGGCAGGCCCAAATTGAAACACTTGCAGACAACAAAATAAAAGTAAGTAAAAAATTGAAATTTGTTTCCAGCAGTGTACAAAACATCATGGGTAAAGGAGAAAATGCTGTTTACCACCATTTTCTCCTTTTCCCTCAATGTTTTCAAAAGGCTTCTATCTCAGGTTGTAAAACCCAATGACTGTTTGGGAAAAGTTTAACAAAAATGGTTAGTGAAATGCATGCTTTCAAAATATTCTAGAGGAAAAAGTGTTTAAAACCCTTTAAAAAAGGCAATAGCCAATTATCAAACTATAGGGTGTTGTTTTTCTAGTATTAACCCATTACCACACAATCCCTACTTTTGACGCCCCTGAGAAAGAAGCCTTTAGAAAACATTGTAGGAAAAGGAGAAAATGCTGGTAACCAGCATTTTCTCCTTCTCCCACAATGTTTTCCACCCTTCACAAAAGAAATTTCAAATTTTCAGTCACTTTTATTTTGTCATCTGCAAAATTAATGCTTTCAATTGGGACCAGCCTAAAATATTGTCGTTTGGTAATGGGTTAAGAAGACATTGTGAAAAAAGGAAACTTCCTTGTTCAAAACAACATGCACAAAAAAATGTCATTAACCCCTTTATCATATACTGCACTTTTTTATTTTTAAAGTCCACCAATCTTCATGAAAAAGTTTGTGTAAAAGAAGTTATAAGCTTGTGCAAGCTGATATGAGTTGATACTTTTCGCAGATGCTGATGCTCTTTTCAAACGGCACAACTTATTTTTTCATGAACTTAATTTTGATTCACACTCATAGTTAACAGGTTGTTTGTTTATTTCAGGAGGTAGAGTGACAACACATAGAAAAGGGTTTAGCAACATTACATATAATAAAACAACAGGTACCACCATTGCAACAAAGCTTTGTGGACTGATTCAAATTTTGATATCATATCAACTGTTGGTGCAATGGTAAAGAAATATGAATAAGTACCATATCAATATCTTCTTCTGCTCTTTCATCAAAACTCTATACAATGAAAAAAAAATTCTTTATAACTCTGACAACTAAGGCATTCCTAGAAGCATATCTTGATGCATACTATGAAAACCTGTCTAGTTAGGCCACCACTATTAATGAGCCCACTTGTATTTATCAAACATATATTGTGATCCCTGAGAAAGTAAATATATTAAAACTTAACTGAAATGAGCAAGTAAGTGTCTTAATTGTTCAACAAGTGACAAAATCTAAGACTTGTCCAAACTGAAAGTATTTGCAGACAAAATGAATGAGACTCAATAATTGAAGAAATTTGTTTAAAGAAGCCAAGAAAACATTGTGAGAAAAGGAGAAAATGCTGGTTACCAGCATTTTCTCCAAAACCTACATCATCTTTCCTATGATAACTAAAATATGTGCAATGCAAGTGCAACCATAAACCAAGGGTTGTGTAAATACTTAATTTCTGTGTGAAATATGAAAAAAGCTACATGAAAGTGAGGTTTGATGTGGGACCTCCATAGTTACTAGGCCTACACTTTACCCCGAGCCACCCAGGACTCCTAAGGCGGGATATAAAATCAGCATAGTGTCATTCTCTTAGAAAAGCATAAGGACTGTGCAGCCTGATCCAAAAAGACACATTTGCGCAAATGTCAGAATGCCCATTTTCATGCGTTACAGGCCATATTATAAAATGACAGTTTTTGCATGATGTAGACAATAAACCCAGGGCTATGAAAATACCCTAATGTGTTCTCATAAAACTGCCCTGCTAAAAATGTGGATAACCAATATTTTCTTCATCTTCAACAGTGTTACAATGTATCTATAACTCTAAAGACAAATCCCAATGTATAGATCACATTATTTATTACAACACCATGTGTTTCATCTGCAAATGCTCTCAATATAAACACGACTAGCACTTTAAGCTCTAATACAGAGTAAATGAGGCTAGCATTCCTAACAAAGCTTGCAAATACTTCAGTGTATGTTATATTTTTTATTTTGACTTGTACCTGTTTAAGCTCCCGTTGTTTTCTCATTTCTTCTCGACGTTTCATTTCCATCTGTTTTGCCCTCTCTCTTGGAGTGATACCATCCCCCTCAGAGGGTCTTCGTCTCCGGGGAGGAGGGGAATCATGCGGTGTGCCATTATAAGAGTTAGGTAACCTATGTGGTGGCTTGACCATTCTATTTGCATATATATTTTTCATTTGGATTTCTTTTTCTTTTTCCTATAAAAAACACAGAAAGAACAATGTTGATCACACCATATTCTAATTGCATAGAATTCAAATCCTCAGTTCAAAGAAACTGAAATTATTTTACTCTGTATCTATTAAGTAATAATTGAATTTCGGAATTTCTTTGTTTCATCTGCAAAACATCTGCTTAAAAAAATGGTAGAATTTAACATAAAAGTATAATTGCATATTTTGTAAAAAAGAACAATAAATTTCATGAATATAATGCTAAACCCTAACCTTTTCATTCAAAATGCTTTAAAAAAAGTTCTTTTAAAGCATTCTTTGAGTAAAAAAATTAATTATGGTTGGGACTTAAAAAGTTATAAATGAAGCCTGTGAATTCATTAGACATTTTGTTTTGTATCTCAAGTAATCTTTTAAGATGCCATAACTATGGTGAAAAATGTCTTGATTCCCAACCAAATATAACCTGTTATGTACTTATGCTATCGCTGAAATTAAGTAGGGCATGTAACAGCATCTCAAACATAGTGATTCTACAGCTTTCTCTTAAGTCTTTATGATTTGTTCACATGAGTTGGACTGACTATTAATATTCTTTTAGAAGGATATTTTTCGTCTGAAGTTGTGTGATCTTTAAGTCTTTTAACCATGAAGGAAAAACAATACATACAAAGGCGTAATTCCAAAGAGAGTAAAATCAAAGTGTCACACCCCTGCTGCAAAACAATCATTACAAATTTGTGCAGGTAAGAAATTGTTGTTATAAACATTTTTTATTCATGTTACTCATCCTTGTGAACAGTAACAAGATTCTTACCCCAAAGATACACAAGTAAATCATTAACCCTCAGTAAAACAAGAGATGTTTGTAAAACATGTATGCCCCCCTAATGGCATCCAATGTGATTATAAACTCTTACGTTCAAAATGTAAAAACGAACAAAGGGTAATTACTCAGAAATTATTAATGATAAATTAACAATTCTTGGGTACTGTACTTCCCATTTAAGTGAACTATCAACTTTTAAAGTTTCATGATTTTACCTCACATACTTTTTGAGTTATGCTCCGGAAAAAAAAAAAGTATGAAAATCAACAAAGGGCAGTAATTGCAAAAATATAATGGGCAGAGTTATGGTTCTTGTGCAATGCACTTCTCCTGAATAAGATCTATCCACATATATGGTTTCAAGATGATACCTGAAAAACCTTTTGAGTTATGCTCTGGACAAAAATTAAGTATGAAAATCAACAAAGGGCAAAAGCTCCAAAAATATAATGGGCAGAGTTATGGTTCTTGTGCACTGCACTTCTCCTTAATGAGGTTAATCCACCTATAAGGTTTCAAGGTGATACCTGAAATACTTTTTGAGTTATGCTCCAGACAAAAATTAACTATGAAAATCAACAAAGGGCAATAACTCCAAAAATATGATGGGCAGAGTTATGGTACTTGTGCACTGCACTTCTCCTTAGTATAATCTATCCACCTTTGAGGTTTTAGGATAATACCTGAAACACTTTTAGAGTTATGCTCCGGACAAAAATTAAGTATGAAAATCAACAAAGGGCAATAACTCAATAAATATGATGGGCAGAGTTGTTGTTCTTGTGCACTGCACTTCTCCTTAATGAGATCTATCCACCTATGTAGTTTCAAGATGATACCTGAAATACTTTTTGAGTTATGCTCTGGACAAAAATTAACTATGAAAATCAACAAAGAGCAATAACTCCAAAAATATGATAGGCAGAGTTATGGTTCTTGTGCACTGCACTTCTCCTTAATAAGATCTTTTCACATATAAGGTTTCAAGGTGATACCTGAAATACTTTTAGAGTTATGCTACGGACAAAAATTAAATATGAAAATCAACAAAGGGCAATAACTCCAAAAATATGATGGGCAGAGTTATGGTACTTTTGCACTGCACTTCTCCTTAATGAGATCTATCCACCTATGAAGTTTCAAGGTGATACCTAAAATACTTTTTGAGTTATGCTCTGGACAAAAATTAAGTATGAAAATCAACAAAGGGCAATAACTCCAAAAATATGATGGGCAGAGTTATGGTTCTTGTACACTGCACTTCTCCTTAATGAGATCTATCAACCTATGTAATTTCAAGATGATACCTTAAATAGTTTTTGAGTTATGCTCCGGACAAAAATTAAGTATGAAAATCAACAAAGGGCAATAACTCCAAAAAATGATGGGCAGAGTTGTTGTTATTGTGCACTGCACTTCTCCTTAATGAGATCTATCCACCTATGTAGTTTCAAGATGATACCTTAAATAGTTTTTGAGTTATGCTCCGGACAAAAATTAAGTATGAAAATCAACAAAGGGCAATAACTCCAAAAATATGATGGGCAGAGTTATGGTTCTTGTGCACTGCACTTCTCCTTAATGAGATCTATCCACCTATGAAGTTTCAAGATGATACCTTAAATAGTTTTTGAGTTATGCTCCGGACAAACTTGGTCTACGGACCGACGGACCGACGTACCGACGGACCGACCGACAAGTGCAAAGCAATATACCCCCATTTCTTCGAAAGGGGGGCATAATAAATTCAATGGATCTAAAATTAGCTTGTAACAACATATAAAAAATACTTCAAAACTGAAAAGTCTCGGCAGATTAGGTCTCAGGTCTGTCTTCACATTTTGAAATAGTTACAAGTGAATCAGTGAGTAATGTTATAACTGTAATACATGTTCAGTGCTGTTGAAAATGGTACTGTATAATTCTCTTCACCAATATTGAAGACAAAAAAAAAGTTATAAATGAATCCTGTGAATTCATTAGACATTTTGTTTTGTATCTCAAGTTAACTTTTAAGATACCATAACTATGGTGAACAAGCAATTTCGTTGAAATGATATCCCCCGCCGAAAAAGACCTTTTTTAATACAAACGTATAAGAAGTATTGTGTTTTGCATGTACATGTGGCCTTTTTGTTATTGGTCCATGATGAAAGAAATTCATCAAAGGGTAATCAGTCAAAAAAAGCCTGTGAATCTAAATGAAAATGTGCGAACAAAAATCTAAAGTAAAAATTTACAAAGGGCAATAACTCCAAAAATACTGAAGATAGAGTTATGGTTCTTGTGCACTGCACTTTTCCTCAATTAGTTCTATATGTGTGTGAAATTTTAAGTTCCTAGCTTTTATACTTTTGGAGATATATGCCAGACAGAAATCCAAAATAAAAATTAACAAAGGGCAATAACTCAAAAATTACTGAAGACATAGTTTTGGTTTTTGTGAAGTGCACTTCTCCTTAATGAATTCTATAAGTGTATTAAGTTTGAAGTTCCTAGCCTTTGTACTTTTGGAGATATGCTCCAGACAAAATTCCAAAGTGAAAATTTACAAAGAGCAATAACTCAACAATTACTAAAGATAGAGTTATGATTCTTATGCACTGCACTTCTCCTTAATTAGTTCTATATGCATGTGATGTTTCAAGTTCCTAGCTTTTATACTTTTGGAGATATGCTCCGGACAAAAATCCAAAGTTAAAATTTAACAAGGGCAATAACTCCAAAATTACTGAAGACAGAGTTATAGTTGTTGTTTACTGCCCTTCTTCTCAGTGAGTTTTGTATATGTGTGAAGTTTCAAGTTCCTAGTTTTTATGCTTTTGGAGATTTAATCTGGACAAAAATTCAAAATAAAAATGTGCAAAGGGCAATAACTCCAAAAATACTGAAGACAGAGTAATGGATCTTTCACACTGCATGCCTCCTCAATGAGTTCTATATGTGTGTGAAGTTTCAAGTTCCTACCTTTCATACTTTTGGAGATATGCACTGGACAAAAATTCGAGAAGAAAATGTACAAAGGGCAATAACTCCAAAAATACTGAAGATAGAGTAATGGTTCTTGTACACTGCATGCCTCCTTAATGAGATCTATCCACTTGTGAAGTTTGAAGTTGATATCTCAAATACTTTTGGAGATATGCTCCGGACAAAAATCCAAAGTTAAAATTTACAATGAGCAATAACTCCAAAATTACTGAAGACAGAGTAATGGATCTTTCGCACTGCACGCCTCCTTAATGAGTTCTATAAATGTGTGAATTTTGAAGTTCCAAGCATTTACACTTTTGGAGATATGTTCCGGACAAAAATCCAAAGTTAGAATTTACAAAGGGCAATAACTCTAAAATTACTGAAGACAGAGTTATGGATCTTTCGCACTGCACGCCTCCTCAATGAGTTCTATATGTGTGTTAAATTTCGAGTTCCTACCTTTCATACTTTTGGAGATATGCTCTGGACAAAAATTCAAAGTAAAAATTTACAAAGGGCAATAACTCCAAAAATACTGAAGATAGAGTAATGGTTCTTGTACATTGCACGCCTCCTTAATGAGATCTATCCACTTGTGAAGTTTGAAGTTGATATCTCAAATACTTTTGGAGATATGCTCCGGACAAAAAGATGAAGGATGGAGTGACGGAATGACGGAGTAACGGAGTGACAGAAGGACGGAGACTATTACCATATCCCCCGCCGCCTTTCGGCGGGGGATAAAAATATCTGGATTCCCAACCAAATATAACCTGTTATGTACTTATGCTATTGCTAAAATTAAGTAGGGCAAGTAACAGCGTCTCAAACATAATGATTCTAAAGCTTTCTCTTAAGCCTTTATCACCCGAGACTTAACAACTCTGAATAAGAGGACTTTTGAAAACATGGTGGGAAAAGGAGAAATGTTGGTTACCAGCAATTTCTCCTTTTCCTACAAAATTTTCTACACTGTCGGATACATGTTCAGAGATCATCAGTTAAGCTACATTTAATTTGTCATCTGAAAATGCTTCAATTTGATCCCGTCTGAAATTCTGTAGTTGTTAAAGAATTAAAGCAGCATATCAGGGGCCATAAATCTGAGGCTAGCCATGTAAATGCTGATTGACTCTATCTGAATCTGATAGCATTAGTCTTAGAATTTAGACATGGTAATTCAGAATGATCTGTGACTACTGCCCTCAGACCATTTTATAAGTCATGTTTCATCTAAAACTGTTCTTCTCATACTTCAAGTTCTGCTTCAAAATTGCAAGCCCAGCAGTTTTGTTAGTACCATTGTAATGTATAATGGCTTGAAACCAGGGGATGGCTGACTTTGGCAATGTCTTTTGAAGGATTGATGATATACATTTCAACAGGATGCATTCCACTACCACTGCCGATCATGATCTTAAGAATGGTTATTGAGGAAATCAGTCATAAGCTTGGAAATACTATTTTGCATGACCCATTTTACATTTAGCACTGGTAAAAGAAACTGTGAAAGCATGGGGTGTAGCACAAAAACCCAGTAGGACAAAAGCCCAATAGGACAAAAGCATACTTTTCGTTATAATCTTCTCTTCTAAAGACAGTTTTTATCAAATAAATGATTTAATCAATTAGAAGAGTAGAAAACATGTGAAAAGCAGAAAATGTGTGTAAGCAGCATTTTCTCCTTCTCTCACATTGTTTTCAAAAGTCCAGCATTTTCCCCTTTTCTGACAGTTTTTTTCAAAAGTCTTTTTCACATGGTTGTTATAAGTAAGGTAAATGTTGCAGAGAAATAAACATTGAAAAGAAAGAAAGGCAATTTGATCATTCTGATCATTAAATCCCTAATGTGTTTTTTCGTACAAAAATGAAAAAAAAAAAATCTTAAAACTTTTCTATAAGCAATGGGCTTTTGTCCTCCTTGTCAAAATGAGCAGTGGGCTTTTGTCCAGTGGGTTTTGTCCTAGTGGGCTTTTGTCCAAGTTGGCTTTTGTCCGTTCCCCGAAAGCATGGTTGGGTACATTGGCTGCTGTAACATAACTGAACTGATGTGGAAAGTGGGATAATTACCATAGTCATACTAAACTATTGTCTGTAACTGCTTTTACCATTGACAAGTTTACAATAACCAATCAGAGAAGCCTTTCTAGAAACTTAAATATTACTGGTAACAGATATTTAGAATGGGTTACTGACCTTGACATTTGTATGTAATTTGTCATTTTCATCCCTGAGTTGTAGTAGTTGATTATTAACTTCTTTCTGCCTCGCTCTCTCAATACCAAGCTCATGTCGGTGATTTTTCTCTAGATGTTTAATATGTCTTTCTAGTTCCTGTAGAAATAAACATAGAATCAGATCCTTTATTTCTGATGTGCCACTGCTTATTTAAAATTACATGTACCTGTATATGAAAAAGACAATGAAATCACTATTGTTAACTGTCTGTTTAACATTTGTTTGCAAATCAAACTAGTGCTTTGTTGCTTGTTTACATCAATATTATACCCTATCACCTTTTTAAAAAAAAAGTTAAAAAAATAGCACCCCAGCAAACTATGTTTTTTTCATTTTAATGACATAAAATCCCTGAAAAATGGCTCTTTAGCATTATAAACAATGTTTCTTCACAGTCATGATCACACATACTAGTGGAAAGAGGCCCTTGTGGATTATAAAAAATATTCTTTCATATGGTCAAGAGCACTATATTTCTTTGTGGTCACGGGCACTTGTAAAACAGGGTCCTTGCTTGCTGTCAATCGTGTTCCTTTAGGTGGTCAAAGATGCATGTACTTGTGAAAAAAAGCTTGTTATACAACATTCTTCTTTATGTGGTCAGAGGCATTTGTGAAAAAGACCCTTGTCAGTTGTAAACCATGTTTCTTTATGTGGTCACAGGCACTTGTGAAAAAGACCCTTGTTTATTATCAACCATGTTTCTTTATATGGCCACAGACACTTTTGAAAAAGACAAAGTCTTGCTGGATGTGAACCATGTTCTGTATGTGGTCACAGGCACAGGTGGAAAAAGGCCCTAGCCAAAAAAAGGTCATTGCTGGTTATAAACCATGTTTCTCTTGTGGGTCAGAGATTTTTATGAAAAAAGGCTCATGCTGTTTGTAAAACATGTTGTTTTGTGTGGTCAGAAGCACAAAAAGTTCTCACCAAAAATAACAAACAATACCCATGGTTTCCACAAAGATCATAAACCCAACATGTTCTACACCTCTCCTTCAATAGTAAGTAATTAAAAAAGTGCAGTAGAGACACTTGGTGTCAAACTTGAATAGGACAATTTCTTAACATTATGACCAGGAGCTTTTAGAAGGATATTTTTTATCTGAAGTTGTGTGATCTTTAAGTCTTTTAACCATAAAGGAAAAACAATACATATAAAGGCGTAATTCCAAAGAGAGTAAAATCAAAGTGTCACTCCCCTGCTGCAAAACAATCATTACAAATTTGTGCAGGTAAGAAATTGTTGTTATAAACATTTTTTATTCATGTTACTCATCCTTGTGAACAGTAACAAGATTCTTACCCCAAAGATACACCAGTAAATCATTAGCCCTCAGTAAAATAAATTCAATGGACCTAGGACTAGCTGATAACAACATATAAAAAAATACTTCAAAATTGAAAAGTCTCGGCAGTTTAGGTCTAAGATCAATCTTCCCATTTTGAAATAGTTACAAGTGAATCAGTGAGTAATGTTATAACTGTAATACATGTTCAGTGCTGTTGAAAATGGTACTGTATAATTCTCTTCATCAATATTGAAGACAAAATTTTAGATCTGTCTAAATTGAAAGCATAAAGCACCTACAGAGGACAAATCAAATGTGACTCAAAAACCAAACTTTTTCTTTTGGAGTGTCTAAAAAACTGGGAACAGGAAAAAATACTGGTAACTTGCATTTTCTCCTTTTCAAACAATTCTTTCCTGAAGTCTTTTTTAATTCAAAATCATTAAAACTCCATTTTGGATGTAAAAGAAATAAACCACCATTTAATTATCAACCACACAACCCTGAGGAAGAAGCCTTTTGAAAATATGGTAGGAAAAGGAGAAAATGGTGGTAAAAGCCTTTTCTCCTTAACCTATATTTTCTTTTGCCCATTCAAAGCCAAATTCAAAAATTTGATCTTGACTTGTCATCTGCAACTTCTTTTGAATTTGGATAAGTCTACAATTTTATTGTTTAGTGAAGAGTTAACCCTTTACCACACAATCCTGATTTTTGACGACCCTTAGAAAGAAGCCTTTAGAAAACGTTGTGGGAAAAGGACAAAATGCTGGTCACAAAAACAAATCTCAAATTGTCAGTCACTTTTAAAATGATTTTGATTTGGACAAGCCAAAAATTTTGTCGTTTAGTAATGAGTTAAACAATCCCAGTAGCATTCTTTTGATGAATCTGTTGCACTTACCTTAATCTTAACATCCCTAGCTTCTAATTCCAACTCTGATTGGTTTAACTTTCTGTTCAAGTCTGACCTTTCTGGTAAATCCTTTTCATCAGCTAAAGATTTCAATTTTTTCAGTTTTGATTTCACTTTTTCTAATTCGTCTTCTGCATCACGTAAATACCTGTCTGTCTTTTCATATTTTTCACGCCATTTACGAATCTGATCTTTTAAACTTCTAACTTCATTATTTTGTCGTTGAATTAAGCTAGGCAAGTCATTTTCTTGATCTTCAAACCTTTGTAAAGCTTTGTCCTGCCTGCGCTGAGTCTTTTTCAACAACTTATTTTCATCTCGTATGTCTATAATTTGTTGCTTTAATTCGTTATTTTGATTCATGAGTTCATTTATCTTGAGTCTTCTCGCAGACAGTACACGCTTCGCCACATTGTCAAACTTTGGTTCCATGGTTGATCTACTTGTATTTAGCTGACTTGCGCGACCTCTTCCACGCCCTCTGTTGGAACGATCTAAAAATAGCAAGAGACACATTTACTTAATTACATTAAGTGATTAACCACTGAAATGAATCTCCAGCAGAAACATGTTCTTCTAAAATGGGGAAAATGCACAAAAAGTATGTTCTTATGATATACATGAATACATATAAAAACACTACAGAGTAAAAAGAAATGGCATCTAACAATCAGTATCTCCTCTAGCCACAATGTTTTCAAAAAAAGAACTGCTTCTCAATAGTTGTCTGTATGAGCTAGGAAATAAGTTCACATGAAGTACTAAAAATCAAGGAATGGCATACATAATGGGTAAGATGCATCATCAAAGGACATTTCTGATTATCTCAAATACTTTCTGTTTTCCAGGAAATGCCAGCAAACAAACATTCATTATGTGTAATGATGATAACCCTTAACCCATTACCACACAATCCCTACTTTTGACGACCTTAAGAAAGAAGCCTTTAGGAAATATTGTGGGAAAAGGAGAAAATACTGGTAACTAGCATTTTCTCCTTTTCCCACAATGTTTTCTACTCTTCACAAAACAAATTTCAAATTTTCAGTCACTTTTATTCTGTTACGTCTGCAAATGCTTTCAATTTGGACCAGCCTAAAATATTGTCGTTTGGTAATGAGTTAAACAAACAATCCTGTGTTTTCAAGACTCTGAAGAAGAAGGCATGAAAAAACATTTTGAGACCACAATGTTTTCTAACCATTCTAAAACAAACTCATCAATTCAGACATATCTTATTTGACGTCTGCAAATTACTTCACATTTTGACAAGTGCAAAACTATGACATCAGGCTAAAGATGATGAAAAATCAAATACAAGCTTACAAGACTTGCTAAACATAATCTATAATCCACTTGCATTCTCTACCAATCGCTGTATTTCATCAAGAAAGGAGAACATGAAACTTAAAGCATAAGATTACTTGCAATGCTCATGGAGACTGCAATCCCTTAACACGCCAAAAATGTTTCCATAGAAACAAAATTATGAACAACATTGCATGTGTTGAAATTTCCCAGAGGGATGAGTATGTGTGATAAACTATTGATCTCCAGCTCTTTTGGTCAACAAAAAGTAATAATTACTTTGACCTTTTTTCCTCTAGTGACGGATTCCATGTATGTATGAGCCAGAGGAAGCAGGCTTTTGGCAATTAACCCTTTACTCCATAGATACTCATTTCTACGCATTGCTTGTAGGAGCCTTTGGAAAACATTGTGACAAAAGATGAAATTGCTTGTGACGAGCAATTTCACCTTTTGTCACAATGTTTTCTATGCTATCTAAAGGTGGCTTATACACATGAGAAATGGCTTCACCCTTGCTGTTATTTAGGGTCAATAAGACATACCACAGAAATGCCTTATAGGGTAAAGGGTTAAAGGAAAATGAGAATATCCTAGTATCAAGCCGTTTTTCATTTGCCAGCACTATTTTCTACTGATCAATGAAAACACCAATTCAGTCATTTGGGCCACATTAACTGTATGCAGCAATTTCAATTTAACTCTCTACCAAACAACATGTTTTTCTATTTGTCCAAATTGAAAGCATTTGCAGACAACAAATTAAACATGACACAAAAATTAAAATTTGTGTTGGGAAGAATAGAAAACATAATGTAGGAAAAGGAGAAAATGCTGGTTACCAGCATTTTCTCTTTTTTCTACAAAGTTTTCATATGTTTTCAATGTTTTAAAAAAGCTTCCTTTTCACGGTCGTTAAAAGTCGTGTTTGTGTGGTAAAGGTTTAAACATTCTGTTTTCTGGAAAAGAGGTTACCAGTTCTTACAGAAACAACAAAATTTTAGACTTCTCCAAATTAACAGCACTTGGGGATAACAAGCTATAGAATTCATGTTATGCACATGATAGGATTTTTCTTTCGGTTAGGAATCTGGAAAAAAAGGAGAAATACTGGACAGCACTTTCTAAATTACCCACGATAGTAAAATTGCAAACTGGTCCAAATTGAAAGCATTTGCAGATGTCAAATGTGACTGAAAAATTTAAATTTGGTATTGGAAGGGTAGAAAACTTTGTGGGAAAAGGAGAAAATACTGGTTACCAGCATTTTCTCCTTTTTCCACAATGTTTTCTACCCTTCCAATTCAAATTTAAATTTTTCAAAAGGCTTCTTTCAAACAGGTGATAAAAGTCAGGATTGTGTAGTAAAGGGTTAATGCTTAGTAAGAAAGTCTATTCCTAATGGCATTAACCCATTTTACCGAACAATCTTAAAGGTGGGTATTTAGAATTTTTACATCTCACCAAATTAAAAGATATATATATCACTGAAATTCACATGAAAAAATAATACAAATCATCAATTATTAAGATTCATAAAATTTAAAAAAAAAATTTTTTTGATGGTATTCCCTTAAAAGGCTACGTAGCCACTTAAAGTATTTTTAGATTTCGCGGCAAAAATCAATAAAGCATTTCGGGAATGCCAAGTGACTTGCACGTGACTCATAACGCTTAAATTCTATCACATAACAAACATGTAATAATTATTTTCCATAATGTCTTCTTCGGACGCTACGTTTGAAACTTCGTCTGTGTATTCCTGTATGTAGATAAGCCAATTGATCATCTAAAAATAGAACGTGTCTCCCGTCGGTGTCAACCTGGGCTGTAGTAAATCTCTAATTTCTCGTTTTGTCAGACTGTGTTCGCCTACTGGGGTTTTATGAATGAAAATTAAAAGACTTTGGGAGTATAAGGACGATTTTTTTGCATTTTTGTACAATTTTCGTCCCAAAATCTGAAGGGCCACCTTTAATGTTTACTCTATACCACACAATCCTGAGTTTTAATGTCCTTGTAAAAGAAAGCCTTTTGAAAACAATGTGGGAAACGGCAGCATTTTCTCCTTTTTCCACAATGTTTTTTATCCTTTCTAAGACAATTCTATCCATTAGAGCCACATCAAATTGTTGTCTGCAAAATGCTCTCTGTTTGAACCAGTCTAGATTTTCTTGTTTGGAAAAGGTTTAATACTTATATAACTTTTTACCACAAAACACTGACCTTTAACCTCCTGGTGGAAACAGGCTGTTGAAAACATTGCAAAAAAAGGAGAAAATGCTGGTAACCAGCAGTTTCTACTTTCTCCTGCAACGTTTTTATCCTAATACAGACAAATTTCACCTTTGAGCAAAATTTAATAAGTTGTGTGCAAATATTTACAATTTGGACCTGTCTAAAATCTTGCAATCCAAAATTTACCAGAAAAATTGACCTTGCCCATTACAAAATTCAAACCCTGACTCTCTGATATGAGAGACTGGGCCCCATGTACTAGGGCTAATATGTACATATCCTAAAAGTTCTGTACCTCTTTACCACACAAGAAAATTTTAGACTGGTCCAAATTGAAAGCATTTGCAGACGACAAAATAAAGGTGACTAAAAAATAGAAATTTGTTCTAGGAAGGGTAGAAAACACTGTGGGAAAAGGAGAAAATGCTGGTTACCAGCATTTTCTCCTTTTCCCATAGTGTTTTCATAAGGCTTCTTTCTCAAGGGCGTCAAAAGTAGGGATTGTGTGGTAATGGGTTACTGTGGATATTTATCATTCTGTAGTATTCAGTAAATACAATTTGGCTTACACGTACTTATGACTATACACTTTGATGTAAGAGGCACAATCTGTTGCTAATAGACAGTAGTTCATTAGGCTAATGAGATTCTATTGATTATCCTCAATGATACATGTACATGTATATGCATTCTATACATTAAATTATGTATTCCATCATAAATTGGAGTCCTGCATGACTCGGTGGTTAAAGTGTTGGAATCAAAACCAGGGAGGCTTAAAGCAGGAGTGTCCTTGGGCAAGCAACTTCAGAGCATTAGTGTTAAGTATTACTGAAATCCAGGATATGAATATGATAATTGTGAGCTGTTGCCATGATATTACTGAAATAATGTTGAAATCACCATTCAACCAATAACAATAGCATATTCCCGCTCATTCTCAATAAAGCGGTGCAAATCGTAATTTAGGGTGTTGTCAATAGTTTACAGCCACCAGTGAGATCCTGGAGAATTCATTTATATGCACAAAGTTACCTGGCATATCAAGGAGTACAATCACATCAGTAGTACTTTTTATGTATCATTGTACAATTTTATAAAAGGTAACTATTCTATCAAAATGACAGGTTCGTTACTGTCGCTTTCTCGTTTTTCAGGTTGGAAATAATCATTTATCTATATCGTATACACAGTCGTTAATTAGCTTTACCCCTTAAAGTCTTTGATATATAGAGTTTATTTTTCGAGCACATCTAGATGGCAGATGTTCCCTTTAGTAAAATTATTTCAGTTTTACGTTTGTCGTCAAAGTAGTGGAAAGGTTCGTTACATAGTTTAAATAATAGCTAAATTAAATATTCTCTAATGAAGAAAATATATACTGGTTTCTTATAATGTTTTCCAAAGACTTCTTTTTAGGGTCGTTAAAAGTCGGGATAGTCTGGTAAAGGGTTAAATTTGTCAATATGATGCGGAATGACTGAACATTGCCAGTATGGCTTCAAAGGAACTGAAATCCAGTAATTAGGTTTTGTGGTCATAGGTTAACATCAGAAAATAAACCATCCTTAGGAATTGTAGTAACGAACCTTTCTTTTTGTTAAAGAACAGTTTCACTAATACTTTTTTTCTAAGGAAACGTTGTTTTCATGCTTCAAGTAGTTCCATTTAACATGGAAATAGATTATTATGTGTTTAATTGTGAGCAGACCTTAGTGTATTTGGAGAAACGTTGTGTAAGTCTTTCACAAAAGGTTCGTTACATTTCACTGTTGTGAAATTTCTATCTGCCCAGAAGATACGTCATACATTGTGCCGATATTTACAGAGATAATTTACGCTATATATACATGCGAGGTTCTAATTCACTTATGAAAACGCCAAAAGAAACCTATATTAGAAATTTATAACTAGTGTCATTTGGCGTATGTTTACGTTTCAAAGAAAATACAACTGCATATCATAAATGTCTATAATTTCTTAGTGCTGAGGAAGACGAAAAAGTAACAATACATATAACAAACTTGATGATTCTGAACACAGGTTGTCATAGTTTATGTATAAAGAAAGATTGACAGACTTTATATTAGATAAGCATTAATTTGGTGTATCTAAAATTCACAATCAAACGGATAACAAACCTTTCAAATGAAAAAAAATATGTTTTAGGCAGCCCTTTTCCATGATAGATTGTGAGAAAATGTGACCACTGATGTTCAAAATATTTTAGATTTATCGTCTTCAATGGTAAAGACTAAAAGGGTAAAGGTCCACAACACTGATAGCATGAAGTTGATTTTTTACATATTTTCAATCCAAATTGCACCGCTTTATTGAGAATGCGTGTCCGCGTTTACTTTTATCTATCGATCATAAATCAACCAAGTATAAGTACATAATACCAGGTAAAGACAGATTTGGAAAATCAGAAAACTGCTCATCTAGAAAGCAAAGGCTTCTTTTTCCTTTATTTGATCTATCACCAAATCTTTTATTTATTTCATGATGTTTTAACTCTTTACCAGACAACAAAATTTTAGACTGGTCCAAAGTGAAAGCGTTTGCAGACAACAAAATAAAGGTGACAGAAAAATTGAAATTTGTTCTGGGAAGGGTAGAAAACAATGTGGGAAAAGGAGAAAATGCTGCTTACCAGCATTTTCTCCTTTTCCTACAGTGTTTTCAAAAGGTTTCTTTCTTAGGGGCGTCAAAAGTAGGGATTGAGTGGTAATGGGTTAAACCCTTTCTGGAAGGAACTTAATCAAAATCCAGTACAGTTCTTTTGTAGTCCCCGTGGAATACTCCCTCCGCAAAGCAACACATTACAATATTACCTCAAGCAGGAGAAATGTAAGGTATATTACGTAAAACATATGAATTAACCCATTACCAAACAACAATATTTTAGACTGGTCCAAATTGAAAGCATTTGCTGACGACAAAATAAAAGTGACTGAAAATTTGAAATTTGTTATGTGAAGGGTAGAAAACATTGTGGGAAAAGGAGAAAATGCTGGCTACCAGTGGCTACCAGCATTTTCTCCTTTTCCCACAATGTTTTCTAAAGGCTTCTTTCTCAGGGGCGTCAAAAGTAGGGATTGTGTGGTAATGGGTTAAAGTGTCATTCTGGATCAGCATGTGCAGTCCGAAGTGACACTTCCCATGTTATGTGAAGGGTAGAAAACATTGTGGGAAAAGGAGAAAATGCTGGTTACCAGCATTTTCTCCTTTTCCCACAATGTTTTCTAAAGGCTTCTTTCTCAGGGGCGTCAAAAGTAGGGATTGTGTGGTAATGGGTTAAGGCCATTATGGTAAGTGTGAGGCACACACATTCTATCAAGGTAACAAGCACTGGAACAACTGTTTCCACCTTCAACTGAAGAGCTAGAATATCAAAATCACTTTTTTCACTGGCTGCAACCCATCTTCGCAAGCCAAGACCGACGATTCACTATGTTACTCTACCCTTGGCGGATCGAGCTTGATTTTTAAGTTCACCTGATACGCTTTTTCATTGGATGCAGCCAGCTCTAGCTGCAACGAATGAAATCCCTCGTAGCATTTCATCTTTGATAAAAATATAACAAGGGTTCTACTTTTCGAATAAAAGGTAAAACACTGAAATCCATGTGGATGTCTGCTTATAGCGTCATGTGTATTCGTAAGCGGTTTGTAAAACGATATTTCATTTGCTTTTAGAAACATGATGTAAAGGGGAGTAATAACAAGCATCCAATAGAGGGCGCATTGCAGGAATCTTGAAATCGGGCTCAATCAGCCAAGGTAAGATCCACGTAGTGATCGTAAACTTGGCTCGCAAAGATAGCTGCAACCATGAAATATGGAAAAAATATTTGTATGACATTTCTCCATAACCTACCAAAAAGCATGAAATAAACATGAATACTACTAGAATTAAAGTGAGCATGGCAGCAAGAATGACTGATATTATATGTAGTATTTTATAGCAGTTTTTTATAACAAACATCTTGTATAATTTAACTTTGGTCGACAGGCCTAGATATAAAGGTGCCAACTGAAAACAAAAGGAAATTCCTATTTAAAGTTAAAAAACAAAGTAGATACAAACCAGATGAGTAGCCCACTGCTTTAAGTTCTGTTGCTGAACATGACCAATGGCCAGGCTGATTTGTTGTTATCCTACCAGTGTATGCCATAGCTACTAGTATAGGAGTTCCACTGGACTTTAATGGGTGTAAAATGGCAAATTTTTCAGAAATGAAAACAATTTTTACATGCAGAAACTTGGGCTATATCTTAATTGTAAACAGGCCGATGATGTTAAATACATATCTCTGAGAAAATTTAAAAATGTGATAATCCACTGGAAAACAGTCTATCCACATCAAACAGTATCCTGAACCTCTGGGAGAGGGAATGAAGGAAATTGATAAAAATTGAGCATGATTATTAGTATTCTATCTCATGATTGAGAAATTATATCATAGATACACTGCATGCGCAGATCCAGATATCTTTCTCAGGGGGGGATCCCAACGAAAACGCACTCGTCTTATTTTATGATACTTTGATTTCCGGATTTCAGTGGATGTAAGCCGTTTACGAGAAAAGTCAACGTTTCCAGTTCTAACCATGAGGAGGTCTCCACATTTAGAACCACTTTTTAAATTTATGACTGTATTTTACATAAATGCTGTGCAATATCAAATCAGTCCCATTCACGAATCCGATAACCACATTTTTGCCAAAATTCCAGGGGGGGTCCGGACCCCTGGTCCCCCACTCTGGATTTGCCTATGCACTGATGTCAATGAAATGTTTTAAATACTGAAGGTCCAAACAATGATTAACCCTAAACAAGTCATTGAATTATTCCTGAATAAATAAAATGGACCTTTCCTAACAAAATAAGGCCAAAATGTTGTAGTTGGAAGATTATGTTGGCTAGAATATATCAAGAGGTAGATTTAATCCTTTACTCCATGGATACGCATTTCTATGCATTGCTTGTAGGAGCCTTTGGAAAACATTGTGGCAAAAGGTGAAATTGCTCGTGACGAGCAATTTCACCTTTTGTCACAATGTTTTCTATGCTATCAAAAGGTGTCATATACCCATAAAAAACGGCTTCATCCTTGCTGTTATCTATGGTCAATTAAAGATATCATAGAAATGCCCTATGGGGTAAAGGGTTAAGATCAAACTGTATGTTCTATGGAGGGTGACGTTGACCCACACCGACTACAACAAGCAATAAATATAGCAAGATGTGCCCTGCACATTACTAGTATGTTAATGTTAATCCTGTGACTTTCCATATTTGTTTTCAGCACATATAATACTATGTACCATATTCTAAAGATTCATTAGTTAGTTTGTCATAATTTATCAACCAAAAACAAAAACTATAACTAAAGAATATCACAACATCAGGTTTGTAATTCCATAACAATCCAAAGAACAAAACTCCAGAATGATTCTTATAAACTTAAGTTTGATCTCAGCTAATAACAGAAGCCTATAGGACCAATTTCACCATCAATTCTATGTATTTCTCTAATTCGGAATTTCAAGGTAAGCCTCTGATTAGCTGAGAAAAACGTGTCTCAGCCAATTACATGGCTAGTTTTGAACTTTACAGTCAGAATTAACCTGAGAATGGTTGGTAAATAAGGCCCAAGGTACTGAAATTGAACATACAGCATTGGAAAAAAATAGTCACCTGAGTAATACACAATAACTGTTTAGGTCAATTAAATATGCTAAACACAAATTCCTTTATTTTCAACCACAAGTCGATTAATATCTGAAATGCAAACAAAAAAAAAATGTTTTAAAGGTACTCATCCTAATATATCTAGATCAATAAAACGTACCACTGTAAGAGACAAGCTCAGAAGCCAAGTTGTTCACATAATGGCCTGCATAACACAAAAAGGGGCATTCGGACATCTGCTTAACCTGTTACCAAACGACACTATTTTAGGCTAGTCCGAATTGAAAGCATTAAATTTTGCAGATGATAAAATTAAAGTGACTGAATTTTTAAAATTTGTTTCCTGAAGGGTAGAAAACATTGTGGGCAAAGGAGAAAATGCTGGTTACCAGCATTTTCTCCTTTTCCAACAATGTTTTCTAAAGGCTTCTTTCTCAAGGTTGTCAAAAGTAGGGATTGTGTGGTAATGGGTTAAAGTGTCATTCTGGATCAGCATGCACAGTTCCAAAGTGACACTTCCCATTTTATGCAATTTTCTGTTTTGCCCTAATCTATTGTAGCCGACAAAACCTAATGTAGTCGTAAAGTGCTGTCTCAGAATAGCCTGGGTGGACTGCACAGACTGATCTGAGACAACACTTTACAAATATGTCCTAATGCCCAATTTGTCATGATGAGAGCTACATGTAAATCCTACGATTATTACGGAGTTTGAAACCAAGGGTTGTTGATTCTTGTCCCCTGTTTAGCCAAGGCATGATGATAGTACTCACAGATCTAGGTGTGACAAGACAGTGGTAACCAGCATTTTCTTCTTTTTTTTTTTGACTTTGTTTTCTATCATTTCTTAAACCAATTCAAAATTAGGTGTGAAAGTAACCAGCATTTTCTCCTTTTCTGACTTTGTTTTCTACCTTTTTCTGAGTAAAAGTAATTTTTTTTGTCAAAAAAATGCTTTCTATTTGGAAGTCTGGAAATCTGTCATTTGCTAAAGAGTTAACTCTTTACCACACGAGAACATTTTAGACTGGTCCAAATTGAAAGCATTTGCAGATGACAAAATAAAGGCGACTCAAAAATAGAAATTTGTTCTGGTAAGGGTAGAAAACACTGTGGGAAAAGGAGAAAATGCTGGTTACCAGCATTTTCTCCTTTTCCCACAGTGTTTTCAAAAGACTTCTTTCTCAGGGGCGTCAAAAGTAGGGATTGTGTGGTAATGGCTTAAATGACTTACAACTAGCAGCCTGTTTTGAGTTATAATCCCAGTTCATGTTGAATGCTTTGAGATTAAAATTTGAAAAATAATTTCCCATTAAATTTTCATAGTTTGGAGTTGTCATGGTATCTGCTGTCCTGGTAAAGAAGGAGAATATTGATGAAATAATATCAGATAAGCAGGTACAAGTCTGCCTAGCCTGTAATATACTTGTAAATATTTAACTCTTTACCACACAATCCCGAGTTTTAACGATCCTGAGAAAGAAGCCTTTTGAAAACACTGTGGGAAAAGAAGAAAATGCTGGTAACCAGCATTTTCTCCTTTTCCCACAGTGTTTTCTACCCTTCCCAAACCAAATTTTAATTTTTCAGTCGCCTTTATTTTGTAGTCTGCAAATGCTTTCTATTTGGACCAGTCTGAAGTTTTCTTGTGTGGTAACCCCCCGGTCTCACAGACCCCGATTTCCAAAATAATCGTAGTGCTTCGGGAGAGCGCATTTTCTCCGATTTACCACGAATTCAAGCCGTTTTTCTCCGATCATCCTTGGACGAGGGGTATTTTTAGACATACATCGGTGTGTTCCCGATGGGCTGCGAAAAACTACGATGCGATACGATTTACTACGCTTTTGCCCCGATTTTGTTCCGAAGTACGCCGCGTTTAGGAGCCGAGTTACTACGAAACAGTTCGATCTAGACCGACTGTCCCGATTTCTTACTACGATGGACTACGATGCACAAAGATTTACTGCGACATACGCCGACAGATCCGAATCGACTACGAGTTTCAAATCTTATTTCAGGATAATGCCCCGATTTCGTCCAATGGGTATAAATTCCGTGATTAACAGCAAAAAACAAAATCAGTTATCATATGGATATTAGAGCTCATCCTCAAACTCATTTTGCCGGACAACTGGCTGATCCGGCATAAAATCATGGTCAGGTTGGTTATCTGTGCTTAATGGTGGGGCTAGGGTGCTCGATGGAGGAGGCATGTCTGTTGTAGCTGACTGCTTTTTCTTCGAAAGCCCCCTTTTTGGTCCCATAGATTCGAAGTATAGGGAAGCCTCTGGTTTAAAGGTTTGGAAAAAATCTGCAAATGAATTCTTTTCAAAGTTGATTCGCCTTTCTATACCAATCGGAATTAGTTTAGTTTAAACATATTTATTTTACATCGATTGAGAAACAAGTTCTTACAACTTATACTAATCTCTCTCGATTCTGCTTCCTGGGAACTACACCAGTACTCGCGCCGAATGTGTGGGTCAATGAAAAATCCCAAAGTTGACACCCGCTCCCGGGGATCGAACTCAGGACCTTTTGGTTACGAGGCCGACGCTCTACCTCACGACCACGGACAACAATCGGAATTCGGGGTACTTCGTAGTACTACGGGATGATATCTTAGCAGTTCGTAGTTATTCGGTGTAGGTCGGTGTAGCTCGTGATGCTAGTCGCGTATCTCGTCGTAGTTCATCGGCGAGAATCGGGAGTTACTCGTAGTACATCGGCGTTATTCGGGGTTCATCGCCGAGGTAGGTACGCCGAAGTAGGACCGAATAACGCCGAATAACCCCGATTTGCTTACTACAAACAACGACGACTTAGTACGAGGTACACCGAGGTGCGCCGATTACGACACGATTTTCCAAATCGGGAGAAAAATTTGCGCATGTTGAAATTTTTGTCCCGATTTATTTTTGATCCCGAATTGATGCCGATTTGAGTCAGGAGGCACTACGACTCTCCCGAAGCTAGCCGATTTCACGCCGATTTTGAAATTTTCGAAATCGGGATTAAATCGGGGTCTGTGAGACCGGGGGGTAAAGAGTTAAAATGAACTGTTGTAGATCCATTCAGCAATCAAATTAAGCATTTACTTTGAAGGAAATGGTATATAATAGCTGCTTTCAAACATTAACAAAACAAGTAGATTTCAGGACCCTCACAACTTTGATCGAACAGAAAGCCATCCATTATCTATTTGAGACACTGTTAGAATAGTAACATTATCTAGTCATTAGTAACCATGGAGTAGAGGTAACTTTATGAATAAAGATTGTTTGCCCTAACTCTTTCAGTGTCAAATATATCAACTCAATCCCTCTCAAGAGCTGAAAATATAATGCCCTCAAACTCAGATGACTACACAACCAGATGATACAGATCAAAGATCATACTACATGTTCTGTGTAAGACTGAGATCTTGTTAAAGGGGGCTACTAAGATTTTCATCTTATCTCACCATACTTCAAAATGATTCTTCACTGAATGCAGTAAGGTCATCTAGCTGGCAAGCTCTAAGTAAGACAAAATTTAATGTAACCAAAAAAAAATTTCAGAGGTATTTCCTTAGTGGAATTAAAAAAGCTGTTAAGGTGATTTTAGATTTCATGCCAGCATATTCCGTAACTTGTAGCCCAAAGTCATATTCAAAGAAGTAATATCATGTCATACTTGACCTCATAAAAATTGAGGGAGTTACCTGTTGCCAAGTAACAAACCTGCAATAGGATTTGTAACATGTGTAATATCCACATTCTTAGCATATGCAGGAAAAATACTTTTATGGTATTAGACAGCTAGTGAAAAAAGATTTAACTTGTAGCAAAAAAAAATGTCCATTTCCCCCTTTGCCTCTTTACACAAAAACAAAATTTTAGAAATATGGCTTACCTGCATTTTCTCCTTTTCCCACAATGTTTTCAAAAGGCTACTATTCCAGACCCGTAGAAACCAGGGATTGTTTGGGAAAGGGTTAAATGATTAAATTTGTCTTTTTTTAGAATAGAAAAAATATACTGTACACATAGCAAATAAAGAGACTGCTAGTAACCAACAAGTTCTCCTTTTCCAACATTTTCTCTTTTTCCCATGGTGTTTTTAAAACTCTCCTTTGCTCTGATCATTTAAACATAAGATTGCATAGGAAAGAATCAAATCCATTTAAAAACTGACAACAGTTACTTCATTCATTTGAACATAACCTGAGATAAAGAAAAAGTACATAAGGGAAAAGAAAATATCTTTCATGATTTATGAAAAGCTTAACATGGAAAGAAGTATTTAATTCTCTCAAATATTTACTCCTTTTCCCACAATGCTTTCAATGCTCACTACAGGGACATAATAATCTGGATTTGTGTGGTAACATGTCAAATTCTAGTGTATTACCTCAAAATTAATGTGTATATTACAGTAATGCGGTCAATGAAAATGCCAAGACAAAGGTGAATGAAAACTAGACATGTCACTAAGAAGTGATTTTTGTCCCCAAAACAACCTTTTCCTATGACCTAAGCACATGAAAATTGACAATGAACGAAACAATTACATACACTTTTGACCCCGCTTTGACCTTGACTTTTGACCTACTGGTGAACCAGTATATATAAGGTTCTTGCCCATGACAGAAATGACTCCTGTGTATGACATATCAAGTTCATAAGGTAAGTAATTTGTTCAAAGCTGTTCCAAAGTTAAGTAATTGGAAAATGAAATCATTGGTATAGTCCAGACACAAAAACAGACGTCTTACCTTGTTTTGAACCTTGCTTTGATCTTAACCTTGACCTATGGACATGATTCTTTTGTGCAACACATTGTCTTAGTGTGGTTGACAATGCTACATAGTTGTATTACATTTCATGTATAATTAAGTTACAGGCTGGATACAAACATAACCATCCCAAATTTCTCTTTTTAAACCTATTTGACCTTGTTGTGACCTTGACCTTCAACCTACTGGCATGATTCTTTTGCATGATGGATCATCTTTGTGTGGTTCATAATTTTGCAGAGTTATGCTGACATTCATACATAAGTAAACAGCTATAGGCCCGACACAAATACTATCCCCTAAGCACAGTAAAAATTTGTACCGGACTCTGACCTTGACCTTCAACCTATGGACATAACTCTAGCATATGACAAATCCTCTGGACTGTTTAACATTCATGCAAAGTTACTATGAAATTAAGCCATAGAGAAAAAGATTATTGTTTGGACATGAAAATGGACAGTCAGAATCACACTAATGGACAGATGGACAGACTAAACAAAAACTATCAATTGCAATTTTTTTTTCTCAGGAATAAAAATCATAGACAAAATCTGAAAAATCTAGGACAAAGCAATGAAAAAAACTCTTGACAAAGAAAGTAGAAAATAGTAGTATGTATTTCATTGGCCAATCTGGGTGCTTTTTTCCAATGTAAGAGATTTGGGGTTAACCCATTACCACACAATCCCTACTTTTGACGCCCCTGAGAAAGAAGCCTTTTGAAAACCCTGTGGGAAAAGGAGAAAATGCTGGTAACCAGCATTTTCTCCTTTTCCCACAGTGTTTTCTACCCTTCCCAAAACAAATTTCAATTTTTCTGTCACATTTATTTTATCATCTGCAAATGCTTTGAATTTGGACCAGTCTAAATTTTTCTCGTGTGGTAATGGGTTAATCTTTTATCAAACAATCCGGGGTTTTAATGACCCTGTGGATAAGGGCTTCTAGGAATGTGAAAATAGGATAAAATGCTAGTAAACAGCATTTTCCCTTTTCCTGCAATGTTTTCTATTCTTTCACAAAGAAGTTCCAACATCTGAGCTGCCTATAATCTCTTACCTGCAAGTCTTTTGAATTTGGACAAGTCTAAATTGTTTTTCTGTCAAGTCAGAGTAAATGTCATTTCATACACTGAATTAAACTTTCTGGCTGTTACTACAACAGTATGAGTACCACTAAAGTTCCAAGAAATCAATAATTGCTGAGAATGACCAATAAATATGTTGAGCTGCTACTACCACTATGCAAATTCTAGATGGATGTCTAATATATAAAAACATGGAGAAGGCTGTATTGATGTAGGTAGAAACAGTCTTTTCTTTTTAGGATGCAGTTTAGATGTGTATCAAACAGGTTTAAAAAAAATGGTGAATCTTGTTAACACAATGCTTAGAAGTGAAACAAAATGTAAAAGCTCTTTTTTAAGGTAAAAGTACAAAACAGTTACAAAAAAACGATGGGAATGGAAGAAAACTGGTATGTGATAACGACATGTACAGTCACACCAACTTACATAAGACCTTAGATTTCAAAGATCTAGGGGTGTGGTATGGCTCATTAGTGATCTTTGCTTGCTTTTTTGGAAGACTTTCAGATTTCATTGTAACTCGGGTCCTTTCCGTTTCTGTATATTCACTACCTTCCCTCTCACTTGGGGTTAGGTATCCCGAACCTATGGACATCCCTCCTTTGGTCTTGACAGAGGATTTGTGTTGGACTGTACCTTCTTCTGACTCTGATATACTTAACTTAGGCACTGTCATCATATAAAATGTATTCTGTCATTTCATTTGTTGAATATTTTATCAAAACAAAGAAATTTGTCCATTTACAATCTTTGGGAGACCATTTTGCAGAGTTAAATTTAATTTTGAAAAGTTTCCTATCAGTGGCTATTTGGTGGTCTATTAATTACTGGTATAATCCTACACTTTGGTATATACCCAAAAATCCTAACCAATGTTTTTGAGCAAACCTGAGGCTTGTGTTGTTCAGACATCAAATTATTACAAGGTTAGAAATATTTCGAAGAATGAGGCCAACCTTGATGTTGATGCATAGATACACCCACAAACACACTGAACACAGAGAAACTACTTCCATTTCTCACTTCTTTTTTCTCATTTAGAGCACATTCTTCCATAGTCCCAATGTTTAAAAACATAGTGTTGACTTTTAAAAAAATAAATTGATTTACCTTAGATTGTCTCTTTCACTGAGAAAAATACAGAGAAACTGAAAAAAGGTTTCACAGGTCTGTGTTATAAACATGCTAAACAAATTATTTTCCCATGTTTTGGTATTCATACATTTCAAAACAAGAGTGTCCTGATGACCTTGTATTGCTTCACCTGAGCCTTTGTATGTCTGTGAGAGTTTCAGAGAGTGGTGTTGTACATCTCTTTCAATATCATTTTCAGAGATAACACAGTGACTGCCCACTTATTCACAGATGTCCTGGAGTTTACCACTGACTGACTTCTGTCTTGAAGTTTGTTGCTAAATGAGATTGCAACGAAAAACGCAGCGCTTCTTGTGAGGATTAAAACCATGGCCTCCAGGTTTAGATTGAATCTTATACCTCTCTGCTTCGCCATTAAAATATCAAAACCAAATTTTATCAATTGTGAAGTGAAGACGTGTCTTCTAGAGCACACAAATGTTCTTTTTAGATATTTGACCCAGTGAACTACGTTTGATTGAAAGTCATCAGTCCTGTTTTCAATGTGATCTGAGATTTCAGCAAAAATAAACATTTTGACTGATAGGCACAATCATGAAATGTGTCCCAAAGAATCTACACAAGATTTCAGCAGTTCACCTACCCTTTTTTACTATCACAACTTATCTACCTCATCCAAGACACAAATTCTTACTAAGTGTGATGAGTAATTGAGTATCAACTCAAAATGTGGCCTTCCTAAAGAGTGTACACAAGGTATATTTGGGAGAGTGACCCTCTTTCTAATCAATTTACCAACCCTAACAAAGATGTCATCATGACAGTCATTCTAACCTATTTCATGACCGTTGATCAACAAAAATGGCATTCAAAGAGTTATCAGAGATTTTGTTCCATCTTACACTTGATCTATTGACCTCCTTTTTGTTCCAAGAAGATCTACATTTGGTTTCATCTAATAAGATCTCAAGACAAACATTCTGACCAGGTTTTATAAGCATTAGGGCCAAAATATGGCCTCTAGATTTCAAACAGTCTTTCTGTGATTGTGCCTTTTTTTGATTCACATGGAACTCGGCAACCATTTTTTCATAGTCATTAGGGCCATGATAATGACAAACATTAAGACCATCATAGAGAATCATTGCATTGACAATAAGGCCCTTATAGTGCATAAGATGCTTTTACAAATTTTATTACTTTTTGACCCATCGTGATCCATTTTCTACCTTACACAAGAAATCTTGAAGACAACTATTCTGATAAAGAGCTTTGAAACAAGCTGGATCAAAAATATGGTGTCTAGAGTGCACACATTTAAGGCTTTCTTTGTCTTAATTCACCAACCATTCTAAGGAACATTTCAAGAAATATCTAAATTTGAAAGTAGCACAACTTCTGATTAGCTAAACCAATTGTTGGTTTATTAGATGAGAACTTGTGTTACCCCTCTAAATCTAATATTAGACTAATTATGAAATTAAAAATGGTCAGTAAATACAGGCCCATAGGATTTTTCAGTAACTTACCATGAGTGACTGTCACAATTGTTTCATAAACATGTGTTATTCTTTGTTTTGTTTTTTTTCATAGCTCAGTTCAATTAGGAAATAATCTTTCTTCTATCATGGTTTATCATTCAGTAAGCCACAGTTATGAATTATGAGGCACAATAGCCTTGCCCATTGCACCTGTTCATGTAGGGATTGAACCAGCAACCCTTGTTTTCAAGTCCTTTAGGATACCAACTAAGCTACAGTGCTTTAACATAAATAAACTGTTTAGCTTGGCCATAGTTATATTTCTGAAGCAGTTTTATTTCGCTAATTATAACAATTTATAAAATAGTGCTATACATGTATTTGTCTAAAACTGGCAGTCACCTTCTGATGAAAAAAAATCTGAAAACTTCTAAATCAAGTGATGATCCTGCACTAGCTACTAATATCAAATGCTGCTTATCTGTCTAATATTTAAATATTCCTGTTTAAATGATATGATAAAAAATACAAGTGAGTTATTCTATTATATTAACCCATTACCACACAAGAAATATTTAGTCTGGTCCAAATTGAAAGCATTTGCAGACGACAAATTAAAGGTGACTGAAAAATTGAAATTTGTTCTAGGAAGGGTAGAAAACACTAAGGGAAAAGGAGAAAATGCTGGTTACCAGCATTTTCTCCTTTTTATACGCCCGTCGAAGACGGGACGTATTATGGGATCACCCGTGCCGGGCGGGCGGGCGGGCGGGCGGCGTCCAGTTCTTTGTCCGGAGCATATCTCCAAATCTATACAAGCTAGGGTTATGAAATTTCATGGGTGGATAGATCTCATGGAGGGGGAGTGCAGTGCACAGGAATCATAACTCTTGCTTGCTTAATTTTTGAGTTATTGCCCTTTGTTGTTTTTCATACTTGAATTTTGTCCGGAGCATATCTCCAAAAGTATACTACCTAGGGTTATGAAATTTCATGGGTAGATAGATCTCATCAAGGGGGAGTGCAGTGCACAGGAATCATAACTCTTGCTCGCTTAATATCTGAGTTATTGCCCTTTGTTGTTTTTCACACTTGAATTTGGTCCGGAGCATATCTCCAAAATTATACTACCTAGGGTTATGAAATTTCATGGGTGGATAGATCTCATCCAGGGGGGAGTGCACTGCACAGGAATCATAACTCTTGCTTGCTTAATTTTTGAGTTATTGCCCTTTGTTGTTTTTCATACTTGAATTTTGTCCGGAGCATATCTCCAAAACTATACTAGCTAGGGTTATGAAATTTTATGGGTGGATAGATCTCATGGAGGGGGAGTGCAGTGCACAGGAATCATAACTCTTGCTTGCTTAATTTTTGAGTTATTGCCCTTTGTTGTTTTTCATACTTGAATTTTGTCCGGAGCATATCTCCAAAACTATACTAGCTAGGGTTATGAAATTCCATGGGTTGATAGATCTCATTTAGGGGGAGTGCAGTGCACAGGAATCATAACTCTTGCTTGCTTAATTTTTGAGTTATTGCCCTTTGTTGTTTTTCATACTTGAATTTTGTCCGGAGCATATCTCCAAAACTATACTAGCTAGGGTTATGAAATTTCATGGGTGGATAGATCTCATCGAGGGGGAGTGCAGTGCACAAGAATCATAACTCTTGCTTGCTTAATATTTGAGTTATTGCCCTTTGTTGTTTTTCATACTTGAATTTGGTCCGGAGCATATCTCCAAAACTATAGTATCTAGGGTTATGAAATTTTATGGGTGGATAGATCTCATCGAGGGAGAGTGCAGTGCACAAGAATCATAACTCTTGCTCGCTTAATTTTTGAGTTATTGCCCTTTGCCGTTTTTCATACTTGATTTTTGTCTGGAGCATATCTCCAAAACTATACTAGCTAGGGTTATGAAATTTCATGGCTGGATAGATCTCATTGAGGGGGAGTGCAGTGCACAGGAATCACAACTCTTGCTTGCTTAATTTTTGAGTTTTTGCCCTTTGTTGTTTTTCATACTTGAATTTTGTCCGGTGCATGCCCCAGCTTTACAACTTGGGGTAAGACGGGCGTATCTTGCGACAATTTGCCGCTCTTGTTCTATGGTGTTTTTAAAAGGCTTCTTTCCCAGGGGCATCAAAAGTAGGGATTGTGTGGTAATGGGTTAAGGCTATAATGACTCAATGGCTCCTTATTGCCTTGTCTTGAATATCTATGCTCCTGAATTTTATTTCTTATATTACAGCTGCTTTTACCCATTACCACACAATCCCTACTTTTTACGACACTGAGAAAAAAGCCTCTAGAAAAAATTATGGGAAAAGAAGAAAATGCTGGTAACCACCATTTTCTCCTTTCCCATAATGTTTTCTACCCTGTACAAAACAAATATCAAATTTCCAGTCACTTTTATTTTGTCATCTGCAAAAATGCTTTCAATTTGGACAAACCTCAAATTTTGTCATTTGGTATTCAGGGCCGTAGGAAAAAGGGGGCCCCCCCCCCCACCCCCAATAATTTGTTCACCAATAAAATGACTGTGTCAGTATTTCGTGTCAGTATATTGCAAGACAATCATCGTGCATAAAGAGGATGAAATAATAGAAAATTCTGAACGATTTAAAATAGTTCTAAACAAATGCCAGCGAGCCATGGAAATTTTTCTTTTACTTTTGTTATCTGATAGACACCAAACAATTTCTGACATCACATTTCATTCAGTGTGATTTTCTGCTTTATTTTTGAACAAATTTCCTTCTTTTTTGGTCTGACATTAGTATTAGCAGGTGGGTTATTTCTCACTGCATAACCAAACGCAATATATGTGAAATCAGGACAAGCTGATTCTAAAATGATGTTGGCCCCCCCCCCCCCCCCCCAATCCAAAATTGCTTCCTACGGGCCTGAGTTAAAAACATTATTTGATTAACAAGATGGTGGCCAGTTCATGCTATGATGCTTTTCTCAGTTTACTATTACTGAAGATTTGCAAAAAAAATCTTCCCAAACTACTGGTAGCTTTCACAGTGTCAGAATCATTATTGAAATCAATGATGAGTGGTGAAAGAGGAATGAATCCAGACACAATGCTGAACATCAATTCTCGAACAGAAATTTGCCATACTGGGGATTCCAGTCAGCAACCACCTGATTTCAAGTTCTGTGTCTTACAAAATAAATCTATAATCCTGAACCAGGGCAAATTGTAACATTTATTATATTGTAGCATAAATAAACAAAACATTGGTTTTCAGTGGCACCTATTTTTAATCATTATTGCACAATATTTTCTGTTATTAAACAAGAAAAAGTCTAAAGCTGCAATTTTATCCTTTATTACAAAATCCCAAGTTTTCACAACCTAAAGGAAAAAGCCTTTTGAAAACATTATGGAACAAGGAGAAATTCACACTGGGAACCAGTATTTCCTCCTTTTTGCACAATGTTACAACCCTATCGGAGAGAAATCATGAGGTAAGAAAATTTATTGTCTGCAAAATACTCCTTGTGTCACGTGGTGTCAACAGTTCTTTAAACATCTTTTCCTCCTAGATCGCAAGGCCTAATTTTTTGGACCAGCCAAGTTCAGATACCATCACTCCCACTTATCTGGAGCTCTGTTATATGACTGTTTTTTAAAAGTTGCCTCCTATAAAGTTGTTTCAAAAGGTAACTATTAATGAGTTTATAAGCAAAAAATAAGCAAAGCAACATTTGAGCCTAGTTACTTGTACATGTATACATGATTATAATGATGTACATAATGATACAATCATCTATCTAACAACATATAACATAATGTTATTTAAACTGTAATTATAAAAACTTGCCACATGACATGCATCAACTTACTCCTAGTTAATTGACCGTCAGAGCCTCTTGAAACTTTACTTTGCTTCTTATCTGTATGAAAATGCATAACATATGTGACAGCATGCATATTGCACTGAGTGTGTTGAAACCTGTAGACAATATTTTTCTCTCTGGCAATACATGCATGCGCGGATCCAGATATCTTTCTCAGGGGGGTCCCACCGAAAACACACTCGTTGTATTATATGATACTTTGATTTCTGGATTTCAGTGGATGTAAACCGTTTACAAGAAAAGTCAACGTTTCCAGTTCTAACCATGAGGAGGAGACCTCCATATTTAGAACCTTTTTTTTGAATTTATGACTGTATTTTGCATAAATGCTGTGCAATATCAAACCAGTACCATTTCACGAATCCGATAACCACATTTTTGCCAAAATTCCAGGGGGGATCCGGACCCCCGGTCCCCCCCTCTGGATCCGCCCATGACATGGATAGACCATCTTTTGAAAACTGTGACAAACTGATGCTTGTAAAGGCAATTCTTCCTTTGCCACAATATTTTGATGCATATTTATTCTTAAAGACCTCCTAAATATTTTAGCAATTAGGAAAGGAAAGCAAAATAACCAAATCCGGACTTTTGAATTTAAATACCCTGGGAAAGAAAGCTTTTGAAAACATGGGAAATAGAAAAAATGCTGGTTAACTAGCATTTTCTCTTTTTCAAACAATGTTTTCTACCATACCCAAAACAACTTCCAATTGTGGGGTAACATTTATTTTACTGTCTGCAAGTGATTTTAAAGAGGGGAAGTCTAAAATTTTGTCATTTGGTAAAAAGTTATAAAAGTAATTGCTCTATTCTTATGCCCCGCCCGGGTGGCTCAGTGGTGAGCGTGTCGGACTCATGACCTGGTGGTTGTGAGTTCGATACCCGGTTGAGGCGAACTTTCTTTCCGGCATATTTTCGCTTCTCACCTCTGCTGAAGCATGTGAAAAAAGTAGTCGGTGGCTTTGGAAAGAGAGTTGTGTAAGTACCAGTGTGAGAAAGCCAGGAAACACATAAGCGTCACCGACCGCCATGATATGACCTTAGCTGTTAAAGTGGCGTTAAACCCCAATACAACCAACCAACCAATCTATTCTTATGTTTTTTTCACAGGTTTTGGTTGCAGGCACATAAAAACTCATGTTGATTTGTTTGTTTTTATAGTGTTTAACAAAACTTTCTACATTGTTCCAGGTATATCATGTGGCCAGTGGAACAGCCTGTACTTTCCTTGAGTTTCTTTTAACATTGCTTCGATTTAATTCTTTACCAGATGACGAGATTTTAGACTGGCCTAAATTTAAAGCTCTTGCAGACAACAAAATTAATGCAACTCAAAACTTGGAACTCCTTCTAGGAAGGGTGGAAAACATTGTCGGAAAAGGAGAAATTTTCTCCTTTTCCTACAATGTTTTCAAAAGACTTCTTCCTCAGGGTCGTGAAAACCAGGGATTCTTTGGTAAAGGGTTATTTCCCAGAAAACATTACTTAATAATGAGAGGAATGAACCCTGTTACCCTGTAAACCTGTTACAATGACTTTCATAAATCCCGAGCGAGGATTGGCAAAACATTGTTTCAAATAACAGCTGCAATAATTTGATTAATTACCTACTGAGCTATCAGGGCTAGCAGCCATATAATTATAAAGATTAACAGATTATAGAGTATATGGGATAAAATGTATGTAATACATGTGCATGAATAAGAGCAGGAAACAATGTCCATCAACAGGAAAAATATTTTGACAAAATAATTACTGCCATAAATAGTAATTGACTATCTCCTCATGTCATGGTTCCTAACATAAATAACTAATGTCTTTTATTGATAATAAACTAACAAATAACATACAAATTCTTCCGAGTGACATTATTGTACACTTATATACTGATTAGATCATGATATTGCAATGCAAGTCAGGGCCGTAGGAACAGGGGGGGGCCAGGGGGGGGGGGCCGTGCCCCTCCAATAACTTCATCACCAATAAAATGACTGTGTTAGTATTTTGCTGAATATTGTTAGACAATCATCGTGCATAAAGACGATGAAATAATAGAGAATTTCGAACGATTTAAAATAGTTCTAAACAAATGGCGGCGAGCCATGGAAATTTTTCTTTTATTTTTGTTGTCTGACAGACACCAAACAATTTCTGATGTCACATTTCATTCCGTGTGATTTTTTGCTTAATTTTTTCTCTCCAAAATCTCATAATTCACCACACTGTTGAACAAATTTCCTTCTTTTTCGGTCATTAGTACTAATAGCTGGGTTATTTTTTCACTGCATAACCAAACGCAATATATGTAAAATCAGGACAAGTTGATTCTAAAATGATGTTGGCACCCCCAATCCAAAATTGCTTCCTACGGGCCTGCAAGTAACAATTTGAAAACTCAAAATGAATTTGGTTTTTCAAGACCTCAAAGCCCGACTAGCTGCCAAATATAATCAATTCAGGGATCTAATCTGTAGACAAAATCAATTCATACTACTTAACTCTTAATTTAACCAAACAATCCTTGCTTTTCATGACTTTGTGAAAGAAGCCTTCTGAAAACATTGTAGGAAAGGGAGAATATGCTGGTTACTTTAATTTTGTCGTCTACCACAGCATTCAATTTGGAACAGTCTAAAATTTTGTCATCTCGTAAAGAGTTAAAAGTATGAATATCATTATATGAATCAAACAATTTGTTACAATAGAACCTGTCGAAGTTCTGGTTGCGGTCTGAAAAATGTGTGGTAAGACCACAACAAAAGTTGCCAACTGAAAAACACAAAATATGCAGTCTGAACTTTGCTCAAACTCTCTCTGCTTAACTCTTTACTAAACAACAAAATTTTAGTTTAGACTGATCCACATTGAAACCATTTGCAGACAACAAAATAGAAGTAACTGAAAATTTGAAATTTCCTTTGGAAAGGTAAGAAAACAGTGTGGAAAAAGGAGAAAATGCTGGTTACCAGCATTTTTTTCAATTTTTCCACAATGTTTTCAGAATGTTTTTTACTCAGCATGGTTAGTCAGGATTGTGTAGTAAAGGGTTAATCCCTTACCAAACAATCCCTGCATGGTTTTGACGAACCAGAGAAAGACACCTTCTGGAAACATTGTGCGAAAAGGAGACAATGCTGGTATCCAGCATTTTCTTTATTTCCCAAATTGTTTTCTACTCTTCTAAAGTCATGTTTCAATTTTTGAGTCAGGTTTATATTGATGTCTACAAAATTTATGCTTTCAATTTGGACAAGTCTAAAATTTTGTCATTTGGTAACAAGATAACTGATACAAAAAAGTAGCCCTTAAATTGCAATTAATTGGATCTTATATCTTGTCTGAGAAGTTCCGCTGTTCGGTTCATCTCAGTCAGTATTCACCAACCATTGGTAAAGACGTTTTCTACAGTTTTGTGAAAATTTAATCCTTTCATAGAATTTTCTGATTCTTTCATATGTAGGGTAAAATTCAATGGCAAACTCAAAAATAAAAAGAAAAAGGTATGTTGCCGAGTTAGATTTCATGCTAAATGGCTGTTTCTATAATAACCGTTTGTATCAAAACATCTAAAATGACTACATCTTCATAAAAGACAGAAAGTTTACTATACAATGCAAATATTATTTTGCATATTTAATATGTTATTTCTTGATTCTGTATGAATGAAATAATAATCTGAATTCATTTTCTTTTTCAATCCACATGTAGTCTTCAATTAATTCAAAATTTTGAAAAATTCCTTTCATAGAATTTTCTAATTTTTTGGTATATTCAGTAAAATTTAATGGTAAGTTCAAAAATGAGAAAAAAAAAAAGATATGTTGCAGTGTTAGATTTTTTGTAAAATGCCTGTTTCCATAGTAACCGTTTAGGCGCTCAGACCGATCAGCACTGTCATGTTCAGCAGACTCTAGTCCCTGAGAAAGTCGAGACCACCAAAAACTTTCCTGCATTCTTCTGATCTTTTCTCCTTTAGATCTTTTTTGCAAAATATCCGTTAAGTCGATATTGAAGACTCATTCTCGCTTCGAAACGTACCGTATCCAAAATTCAAGGAATTGTCCGAATAATATACAAGTACCTTCTTTGAGAAGAGTTACTGTCTGTTATTGTCTCCCTTGAAATCGCCAAAGTGATGCGCAAAAATTACTACCGAAAACCTCCTTAAGAATATTCTTTGTTGTATTCTTCAAGGTTTTCTAAATTTGAAAGTAATACAACTCCTAAGTGGCAATACACAATCAGGCATTGTGTTACATTCAAAGTTTGAAAATTCTGGAGAATAAAACAAAGAATGGTTTATTAATATGAAACCTTGTCTTTGGGGTAAAAGACAGGAATAATTGATACAAGTTTGCATTATAGTCTTACAAACAAGGTCCGTAACAAAGAAATAAATGAACAAATGCATCACTGAAATACAATATGCCTCTGGAGGGAGTCTAATCCATGGCGGACAAGATCCTCATTTTTTGAGGTTTAATTGACCAATACCATAACCACTAAGCCAAAGAGATATCTCCCCAGAGCAGTGGTCAGGTGTTATATTTAAATCAGGACGAAAATATGCATGAGGAGTGGTCTCCCATAACAACAGGGAAAATGAATTTGTACATCTAAAGAAAAATACAGTGATAAAAGCAAAGGAAAACAATTCATAGACTTAATGGTATATCTAAATTTATCGTCATTATTACCTGTCCTCAACACTGGAGAGCGTGTCTTGTAACGTTTATTTCCAGTATCATTTAAATCGTCATCATCAAAATCTTCACTATAGTCATCTTCGTATGAGTCATCTCTATAAGGACTGACTCCTCGACGCCCTGCCATTTTGATTTCAATCTCTTAGTTCAAGCTCTCACATTTATCTAAAGTTCATGAGTACCATTGGCCTGAAACGAAAGAGATAAAGAGCTCAGTAAAGCAACAATGAACTTTATAAATTGAAACCTCAGCCACAAACGAAGAAAAATTTCAATCATCCAAATTGAAAACATTTGCAGAGGATTGTTAGATTAACATACCTAAATTGATAGGATTCATATTTAAAAGGGAAGAAAACATTGTGGGAAAAGAAAAAGCTGATCCCCCACATTTTCTTCATTTCCCAAAATGTACTCAAAAACTGTATTCATCAGCTTCACAGGACATGGCTCATATACATTGGCTTGAAACACCCCGGGTAGATCCAAAACAATACTTTTCGATTGTGTGTGATTTTCTGTTTCATGCAAATAAACTGTTTGAAAGAATCTAATGCTGCCATAAAGTGAAGTCTTGGATTAGCCTGCTTGGACTGCGCAGGGTGATTAGATAGCTTTTTAAGTCTGAAAGCCCCTTTTCGCCAATAATATCTGAAGCCATACTGAACTCTGTGGAGTCACAAAATATGGAGGGAACTAGTTTCAAATTCTTACTTTTCAGTACCTGCTAATTTTGTTTCTGAATTTTTAAAAATGTCTCGAACTTTTCTAGATGAACGAGACATTTGTCTCTACTTTTTGTTGTGATATACGACGTTGGGTGACTCACGACCAGATGCCCGGCTAGCTCAGTTGGTACAGCTGCGGTACTAGTGTTCCGGGGGTCGTGAGTTCGAGTCCCGCGTCAGGCACACTTTTCTCCCTCGATTTACTTCATTGGCGACAAGGTAAATTGGTGAATGTGGGATGTGGCACCAGCGGTCCATGGGGACTGAAAGGGGAGTTGGTTACTCCCAAAAATCAGGAGGGGGAGGAGTGTTGTGATATACGACGTTGGGTGACTCACGACCAGATGCCCGGCTAGCTCAGTTGGTATAGCTGTGGTACTAGTGTTCCTGGGGTCGTGGGTTAGTGTCCCGCGTCGGGCACACTTTTCTCCCTCGATTTACTTCATTTTCAAAATGCTTGGCAGAACACACATTGTCAATGATGTCTGCACATTATTTAGAACTCATTCAATATGATAAGGGTTTGTTAGTGTAAAAACAAGCACAGGTGTGGGGGCAGCATGCAGCCTCAACTCAAGTCAAAGGAGTAATTTTAAGTGCTTATTCCCGAGTTTTTATATGTCTCAGTATTTGTATGCCCGCTAGTACAATTGATCCCATCTAAATGCTTGGGTCAAGTCAAAGGTTTGCAGCCTGTAAGTGTAATCTTTTAAGGGTTTGAAACCATATATTGGAGGAAGAGGATACGCTTATTTGCACACAAATCATCAATAACTAAAATTGACTTGTTGACATTATTATTCATTCAGTAACTATTTATGGAATGTAATTTTGCATTAGGTACCTATAATGTGATATCCTGCTCGCTGTATCATGCGTAAACAAGCTTCAAAAAGTATACTTAACATCAGCTACGCTGCCATGATCAATCACTGTAAATACGGTATGTGTGTGTAAAAAAAAAGATTGGCATGTAACCACCGGTAGATAGCTTTGTTTACTTCCACGGCAACATGCTTAAAATACACACGAACTGGTGACGTAATAAATCCTGTGTACTCAGTCTGCACTCGTCAAAACTCGGCCGATTCCGTTATTATAGCTGAGATAACTACTTCCGGAACTTCGGGAGACAGAGCTGTCAAAGGAGATAACCACAAAGTTTTACGCGAAAACATTTTTTTTGCAGCTCTGAGTCATCATGAGTGATAAAAAAATACAGCTTTTTGTTTCTGCACAACCAGGCAGTTGTCATGTAAGTATGATATTTGAAAATGACAGTATGGAACGAAAAACCAAAGAATTCTCTTGGGTGGGGTAAGTTTTCCATATAAGGAAATATTTACAAACATGTTTCTTCTTTTGCTGATGCTCGTGTTTCATATATCGTAAACCGTAGCTCAGACAATAATGGCAATCATAATTAAGTTCTGAAAAATAAATCTTTGTTTTATCATTACTTCTGGCATAGAATATTCAGACTATCTAAGTGATGAGTAGGGGGAATTTGTCTCCGAGTCTGAGCACCTATTTCAGAGCGTTGGATTTTGCGCCTGACTAAAGTTTGTATGAACAGAAAAGATACTGTTTTATCCCATTACCACTCAATCCCTACTTTTGACGCCTCTGAGAAAGAAGCCTTTAGAAAACATTGTGGGAAAAGGAGAAAATGCTGGTAACCACCATTTTCTCCTTTTCCCACAATGTTTTCTAACCTTCACAAGACAAAATTCAAATTTTCAATCACTTTTATTTTGTCGTCTGCAAATGCTTTCGATTTGGACCAGTCTAAGATATTGTCGTTTGGTAATGGGTTAAGGACTTCCCTTACAGAAGGGTATTGATGCAGCGCTTTTTTCCTTCTTTAACCCTTTCCCAAATGACAAATTTTAGACTGTTCTAAACTCAAAGAGTTTGCAGACGACAATTTCAAATTTGATAAAGATGGCAGAAAGTTCTCCAAATGAGTAGAAAACACTGTGGAAAAAGGAGAAATTGCTCGTTACGAGCAATTTCTCCTTTTACCTCAGGGATTTCAAAAGACTTGTACTGCAGACACTTAAAAACAAGGGCTTGTTTGGGAAAGGGTTAAACAGGTCTGTAACACGAACCCATTCCCAATGCCAAAAAATGACCATTTTTCCCAAACTCAAGTTTAAAAATACCCAAAAAGAAAGACTCACCCTACTTAGACCCAAAATCAAAGATAAAGGAATGAAATTTGCCGTCGGCTATTGTTAGGATTTCCCTCAGCTACAATGTATACATATTCCAATTATCGGCGATGCCATTGGTCGAAAAAGGTGAATTTCCCAAATTTTAATCTTTTTTTAGGTTCACTGGTCCTGGAGTATATATTCTAATATTTAAACAAACTGGGATCCAGTGTATTGACTTAGGAGAACTCGGTAGTTATCCTAAAATACTATGCAGCTGTGATTTGTATTTTCACAGTATGTGTTTTCACGGGAAGACGAGCTGAAGTGAATTAACGGTGAAAATGAGCTACAATAGTAAATATTACTGAAAATTAAAAACCATTGGGGTCTGAAAGGTTGACAGACTTTATCTTTAATTTGTGAAGCCAAGTTATGATTCTAGTCAAGATGAGGCTGACCAGCCTGAGGAAACTGAAAGTAAGCGCTCATTTGCAATCATGGATCAAAACACTTCATGTATTAAATCTAACAAAGTTATGATTATTTGTATTTTCAGAAACATGAAAAACAGGGATATTGTCCTATATAGATGTACTTGAATAGATCTGGGCAGATAAAAAATATTTGTTACATTCTCTTATATCTGTTGGAAGGGAATGCCTGTTTATTAGTGTTGGGCAATCGGTTTAAAATCTCAATCAATTATCGCTTTGTAATCGGAAGAGCAAACCAACTAGCTATCGATAGTACAATCGGTTTAGACTGTCATTCCATTTAACTGAGAATGACTTTTTGCTTAAAATACTGTGACAATAATGTAAACATGACAGTCTTCATGTATTAAATTTATAAAGATGTTGTATTCTGCACTTTAATCAATATCATTCATTTTGTTCCTTATAATTTCCAAACGACTTAAAAAAGAATCAGACATATACCTTATAGTTCAAACATTTGCAGACGACCCTCTTTCTCCCCATCTTCCCTCCCCCCTTCTATATTTTCATTTCATAAAACATTTTTTTCCGCTCATGAACAGAATTTTAACTTCCACTTACTGCTTTATTAAGAAATTTGTGTAAATTCAATGTTAAAATTCATTATTAAAGATAAGAAGATGGTTTGAAGTCTCTCTGATCGGACGATGCCACGCTGCTCACTGTAGTGTCATGGGTTTTTGCGCTTTTTTTGCGATCTATTTTTTATTGACAATTAGTTTCTGGAGAAGTATTACTACATGATTTGACATCATTTAGTCAGTTTAGATAGTAAGCAACTTAAAATGCTGTCACTTTTTACTAAATAAGAGGAATAACACCTTCGTTACTGTGTCATAATAGACTCGCCAGCTTCATTATCATCCGGATGTCCTTCGCATTTTATACTGATCGTGTTTAATCCATTTTTCTGCCTGATGCACACGAGCTAGGTTATATAAAGTTTTAGATGATAATTTCATGCCTCAGATTGACATTTAAGCAAATATCTTTCATTGCCAAAGACAGGTCATTTCAAATTTCCAAATGTCAAAACCCGGGCTCAGGGAACCTTGTCGAGTTGTCAACTTTTGTCAAGACATTCATGGACAAAGATTCGTATCTCACTTTTCAGCCAGTTTTCGTGTTTTTTACTATGTTTAAAATCCAAGATTGTGATTAATAAAAGTCACAAAACCAAGCGTTAAAAACCAGAATTCAAGTTTTGGCACCAAGCCAGCCTATCAAACCGACTACAATCGATTCCGGGATTTCTCAATCGATTATCGGAATCGGAAGCCAAAACCAACTGACTTTCGACTATAGTCGATCATCGGCCCACCACTACTGTTTATTGAGTGCAAGACCTGATTGCTGCAATTTCTATCATTAAACATATTGCAGAAATCGAAATAATTCTCCATAACTTAGTGTTCACCTTTTTGTCACTGAAATCTTTCTTCATACTGTCAATTTAGGAAATCACTGAATTCCATATAATAAGCAGATTTAAAATTACTTGTTCAATTGAGATTTTCAAGAACCAAAATCCATCAGACAAGCATCAATGTAAGGCACTCAGAACAAGTATTTTTCTCCAAAAAATGTTTTTACAATCCCAGCCATTGTAGTTTGTGCTTGAGCGATACCTTTGTTGCAAACTTTCATGTTCATATGATGGGGGCTTGTCCAGGATTAGCCATTGAGCCATTCATTTTCTAAGTAATACCCTAACCGCCAAATAAGGCTTTCTGTCATCAGTAACTCTTAACCACACTACTAGAAATTTTGGACTGTTCCAAATTGAAAGCACAAAAGTCTTGCAGATGACAAAATAAATGTGACTGAAAATTTGAAATTTGGTTTGGGAAGGGTAGAAAACATAGTGGGAAAAGGAGAAAATGCTGGTTACCAGCATTTTCTATGTTTCCTACAATATTTTCTAAAGGCTTCTTTCTCAGGGTCATCAGAAGTAGAGATTGTGTGGTAAGAGGGGTGTGTGTAACAGGAGATAAATCCTAGCTTGCTGCATAGTTCTTTCTCGTATAAGATTGATATCTAGCAACTGCATCAGTAAGACATTAGTGTAGTAATCTTTTGTGCCTAGATAGAAGAGGATCTTTACCACTCAGGTTCGAATCCAAGCTGTTGCAGTTTGCATTCGAGTCAAGTGTTCATGCTGGTAAGATAATGAAAAATTGTTAGCCAGTATATCTTACAGGATTTTCAAAGGCCTACAGGCACTCATAGACTATTTATTCCAGTCATTTAGACTTTTTATTGGCCCAGGGTCAATGGCCAATGGTAATCTGAATTACTAAGAAGCTGAACGCTTTGTTGTTTTGATAATTAAATACACACAAATTGTGTCGGACTTTTTTGTTTACATGCTGCTTTTTCATTTGATGATAAGACATGGGAAGACCTGTCAATCAACATCGGAAGAAAGGTCAATTAAAATTGTTACTGATGAAAATGATAGTACTGTTATAGTTACTAGAATTCTTGTATTCATTTATTCCAGATAAAAAAAAGTCAACAAATTATAGAAGACATGTTAACCTCACGGAAAATTGACTTTGAAAAAATTGACATTTGTGATCCTTGCAATGGGGAGAGGAAGAAATTCATGCAACAGAATGCAAAACCTGCAAATTCCAAAAAAGTACTTCCACCACAATTGTTTGCTGACGAGGAGTACTTAGGGGTAGGTTTTTACATTTGTTACAATTTCCAGAAATCTTGCAGTCTAGTCAAGTGAGTCTCTTACAAAAAATAGCAAATTATGTAGTTTATGCAGGAGAATAACTTTTACAATATTGAGGGAAAAGAATAAATGGTTGGCTACAAGCAAATAATCTTTTTCTTGATATTTTTCCTTTTTAGCTCACCTGACACAAAATGCTCAAGGGGAGCTTTTAGGGTCACCCTGTGTCCGTTGTGCGTCAGTGAGTCGTGCGTCATCAACAATTCTTTAAACATCAACTCCTCCTAAAGCGCTGGGCCAATTTGGACTAAACTTGGCTGGAATGTTTCTTGGGAGGTCCTCTTTAAAAAGTGTTCACAGAATTTGATTCCATCAAAAACTCTGGTTGCCATGGCAACCAAGTGGAATTTTTTTAGCAAATTCTTAAAAAAAAAATTCTTCTCTGAAACCACTTGTCGGATTTTGAAATAATTTCACAGATATGTTCCTTCGGTGACTCTTTTAAAAAATTGTTCATGAAATTTTGATCCGTCAAAAAATGTGGCTCTGGTGAATGGGGGCTACTTGCACTATACAGAAATGAAGGAATTCTTAAAAAATCTTCTTCTCTGAAACAGCTGGTCAGATTTTTTAAAATAATTTCACAGAGATGTTCTTTGGGTGACCCTTTTTAAAAAGCATTCGCGAAATTTTGATCGGTCAATATACACGGCTCTGGTGAATGGGGGCTACTTGCACTATGCGGAAATAAAGAAATTCTGAAAAATTGTTCTTCTCTGAAACTGTTGGTCAGAATTTGAAATAATTTCACTGTAATGTTCCTTTGATGACCCTTTCCAAAAACTGTTCGCGAAATTTTGATCCATCAAGAATCACGGCTCTGGAGAATGGGGGCTACTTGCACTATAGGGAAATGAAGAAATTCTTAAAAAATTCTTCTTCTCAGAAACCGCTTGTCAAATTTCGAAATAATTTCACAGAAATGCTCCTTGGATGACCCTTTTCAAAATTTGTTTGCGAAATTTTGATCCATCAAGAAACATGGCTCTGGTGAATGGGGGCTTCGTACACTATATGGCCATGAAGAAATTCTTTAAAATTTTTCTTCTCTGAAACTGCTGATCAGATTTTCAAATAATCTCACAGAAATGTTCCTTTGGTAAACCTTTTCAAAAATTGTTCGCAAAATGCTGATTTGTCTAAAAACATGGATCTGGTGAATAGGGGCTACTTGCACTATTTGGTCTTAAAATTCTTTTTCTCTGGACAAAAATTGCTCGAGAAATTTTGATCCATCAAGAAACATGGCTCTGATGGCTGTGGCCTATTTACACTTCACAGACATGAAGAAATTCTTGAAAATTCTTCTTGTCTAAAATGGCTGAATAGATTTTGAAAAAAATGGCTGTGGTCCTCTCAGAAATTCAGGTGAGCGATCCAGGGCCATCTGGGCCCTCTTGTTACTTATTAGGGTGATAAAAGACATTTTCATTTCCTTTATTTAACCTTCACTTCATATGCTTTTCAATTTCTCACCTGGTATGGCATGGATGAGTTTGAAAGTATGTACAAGGAGTGATCAGAAAAAAATGTGGACAAATGCAACTACATTGTAGTTCATTATTGCTTTTAACTCTTTACAATACCAAAGGACAAAATTTTAGACTGGTCCAAATTGAAAGCAATTGCAGATGACAAAGAAAACGTAACTCAAAAATTGAAATTTGTTTGCAGCAGGGAAGAAAACATTGCTAGAAAAGGAGAAAATGCTGGTTACCAGCATTTTCTCCTTTTTTGCTACAACTTTTACAAAAGGCTTCTATTTAAGGGTCGTAAAAACCAGGCATTGTTTGGTAAAGGGTTAAAAACCAACTTTGAATGTGTGATTTTGCTTCAATGGTATTAGTAACCAAGGTTACGGGTACCCCACCTACTGCAAACATGCAACATTCCAGGTTTGTCAGTCTGAATTTCTTGAGCACTTCCTTTTCAACTGTATCATGTGTCAGCTGGTTCCCTTAACCCTTCACCACACAATGACAACTTTTAACATCCTTTAGGAAGAAGTCCTTTGAAAACATTGTGGGAAAAGGAGAAAATGCTGGTAACCAGCATTTTCTCCTTTTTCCACAAAGTTTTCGTCTCTATCAAAGCAAAATTGCACCATTTCAGCCACTTTGAAATTGTCGACTGCAAAATGCTTTCAATCTGGATAGATCTAAAATGTTGCTGTGTGGTAATACGTTGCTTACTTATGCTGCTGTACACATACAGTGATTTTTGACTATAAATGTTGTTGACAGCCAGGGTTAGGGAAACCTTTGAAGTTATTGCACTTTTTTCAAATTATCCAGTCCACGAATATGTGAGTTTCTTTTCAAGAAAGACTTTCCAAGTTAAACATCTAAACATTTGATAGTCTAAAATACATGTAGTAGAAACCTCATACATTTCTATACTGAACCAAAAAAGAAACTTCCCCTGTGTTTAAGTATAGACATACACAAATATGAAAATCAGGATTAAAATACATTTATATTCATTGAAGAATATTTTATTGTGACTTGGTGTGAAAAAAATTATTGCTGCAGGTTTATCCAAAAGTAGTGAAATGGTAGAAAAAATGCAGAAGGAATCGCTCCCTGAAATAACAAATTAATACCGAGTATGACCACCTTCAGCATGAAGGACTGCCTGACATCTTTGGGGCATAGAATGGATAAGTTTATTGATTTCGGCTTGTAAAATGTTGCTCCATTCCTGAATTAAGGCCTGTCTTAGCTGAATGACGTCTGATGGTGGAATAGGGCGACATTTAACACGCTGGTCCATATTATCCCAAAGGTGTTCAATGGGATTCAGATCAGGGCTTTTGGCAGGCAAGTCATTAATAAATGAAATGTTATTCACCCTGAGGAAATTCACATTATCCCTAGCTGTATGGCTTGTGGCATTATCATGCTAAAAAGAGTGATATTGACATTATTTTGAAAGAGAGAGATAATATGCCTCACAAGAATTTTATCTCAGTAGCATGGAGCATTCATATTCCCTTTGATAAAGACGAGAAAGCCGTATGCAGTGCCAGCTGCCCAGACCAAGACAGAACCCCCACACCCCCAAAATATCTCGTTCAAGTACGCAACAGTCAGCATAACGTTCATTTCTCCTACGGTATACTCGAACCCTACCATCGCCTCGATGAATGGAAAACCTTGACTCATCAGAGAAAAGAACGCTATTCCATTGTTGTCTAGGCCAGTGTTGGTGTGTATGTGCCCAATTAACAAGATTTACGCGTTGAAACACAACCAACATACAGACAACATGCACATAGCTCACCCTTGCACAAGTGATTGCACAGTTTGGGCAGATATATGGTTGTTATATGTATCAGGGCTGTTAAGAGGAGTGACTGTGGCAGTTTGGAAGCACAGGTGGGTGCTCTGAATATAGCAGTCTTGGCCGCGGGTCGTGACGCATGGATATCAATCTTCCGTACGCCCTGTTGTTTGAAAACTTTGCCTAAGGTGTCAAATAGCATCTTATGTATTCATACATGTAGCAACAGCGTTCATTGTCATACCAGCATTAAGCATGCCAATGGCGTAAATTTTGCAGAATTCTAGGTTTATCAAAAATAAAGAAAACTGAAAAAAAAAAAATTTGTTCAACATCTTTTTCTTACTGGCGCGAAAGTCTATAAAATTAGACTGAAAGTTTTCAAAAAAATATACAAAATTTATACTGGTCGGTGCATGCATGTGAAAATCACTTTCAGCGTTTCTTCTGCAAAATGCTTTCAGTCGAGTTAAAGTTTGTTTTATCGTATGCTTAATCTTTCGCCCAATTAAACATGTATTTAGGTCATTTGACATTTTGAATTTTTTTAAAAACTTTGCCTTTGCAGTAAAAAAGGGGAAGTTTCTTTTTTATCCCGCGCTGTAGGCAGAGGGATATAGTTTTAGCGTTGTCCATCCGTCTGTGTGTCCGTCCCGGCAAATATCTCCAATACCATTGGATGGAATTTCGTGAAACTTTGTACACATGTACAATGACCCATTCCCCGGAAACAGTTGTTTCGTTTTTTTGATTTGATGCAAAATGGCCGACTGAGAGCGATTTTAAGTTTCACTTAAGTTACACTTAAGTACACTTTTGATGTTTGGAGTCTTGTCTTCAAAACTATACAAAGTTTTTACATTGAACTTGTCACATCTGTCAACCTTCATTAGGAAATGCAGGGAAAAAAAGTTTCACCTACATTGAACATGCAACACCATAGTTATTTGCCCTTGTTTTTGTAATAAGGTGCCATGGAAAAAGGGGGTTTCATGTTATATTTCATTCCATTAATTGTGAAGGCAACTCCTTCCACATTTCTTGATGGAATTGAATAGAATTTTGACAGAATATTTCTTGTCATGACTTTTTTTTGTGACCTATTCCATATTGTCAACATTTTGTGATTTGAAAAAAAGGAGCTTCATGTTTTATTTCATTTTATTTCTTGTGAATGCAACTCGTCCCATAATTATTTCTTGACAGAATTGATAAAAAGATTCACAGAATGTTTCTCATCATCTGACCTATCGCATATTCTCAAGGTTTTGTGATTTGTAGCTGCGTCATGAAAAAAGGGGGCTTCGTGTTTTATTTCATTCTATTTCTTGTGAAGGCAACTCCTCCCACATTTCTTTGCAGATTTGAATGGAATTTTCACATTATCATGTGACCTAACACAACACCTCACACATTTCCTGGTAGATTTGGATGGAATTTTCACATGATCATGTGACCTACACCATATTGTCAAGGTTTTGGGATTTGTAGCTATATCATGGAATAAGGGGGCTTCATGTTATAATTTCATTTTTCACCAGAATCTCTTCAATTACTGGACATATCGCAATAGATTTGGATGAGATTTTCATAGATCATGGGACCTAGCACATGTTGTCAGGGTTTTGCAATTTATCACTGTATCATAGAAAAAGGGGACTTCATGTCAAATTTAATTTTTTATCAGTGTATCTCCAACTTTTGCACATATTTTCATAGAACTTCATATTTTTATTGCTTGATCAAAGCCAGTGACCAATGAGTCAATTGTGCATTTGTCTCTCCTTGCATCAGTCTGTTCTTAAACCTTTTAGATCACAAGTAATACCATATACCCTTTCAGCTACCCAGGCAGGTGCTACAAATTTCAACACTTTAGTCTCTAGCTACCTGCTTAAAATGGCAGCAGTGTGGTGGCTTATATTGTGGGAGGGATATCTTCTAAAGTCCTTGACAAAAATTGATGAAACTTCATGCATGTTTTCCATTGGATAGTCCATTGATACATTTTTTTTCCCCACACATATATGAAATCCTGAAATGGGTACTTAATGTACAATCCTGTTATGGACCTCTTTTTTACTTTTTTATGTAATGAAATCCTGTGCCATGGAACAAGGGAGCTTATTGTATAATTTCATCATGGACAAATAACAAAAAGGCCACATGTACATGCAAAACACAATACCTCTTATACGTTTGTATCAAAAAAGGTCTTTTTCGGCAGGGGATATCAATTCAACGAAATTGCTTGTTGTTTTAGTATCTACGTGTTTTATATAAAACCAGGTATTAGATAATATACATGTAATTTTTATCATTTTAGGATTACGATACATTTTTCGATGCCGTGGAACAGGATAAACTTTTGTTATTTTTGAAATTATCAACAGAAGAAGTACCGATTTCATACGAGGTAATATTTATTTATACATCTACTAGCATATTCTCTCTTTGCCAAACGACAAAACTTGCCCAAATTGAAAGCATTTGCAAACAACAAAATAAACATGATTGAAAATTTAAAAATAAACCATAGAAGAGTAGAAAACATTGTGGGAAAAGGAGAAAATGCTGGTAACCAGCATTTTCTCCTTTTCCCATAATGTTTTCAGAAGGCTTTTTTGCCTCTGGATCATAAAAACCAGGGATTGTTTGGTTAAGGGTTAATGTTCTAAACACCAAATATATAATCCATGTTCTGGTGAAAGGGGGTTAGCTGTATCTTCAGGATGTTTTACATCCAGCAGTCATCACATTGTTATGGATCCATAAAATCCATTTTGTTAGGCAACTGGCTGAATCATGAAGTAGACAGACCCCTTGACATTAGCAACTTTAAAGATTGCCAAAAGTTTTGGCCCATAGGTTGATATATTTCCTGCACATGCATTAAGCCCCACTTTTCATAGCACATGAGTCTGCCCATGACTGTTACTAGAATCCACTTCACCCTTTACCAAAAAATCCCAGGTTTTCTGGACACTGGGAAAGAAGCCCTCTGAAAACATTGTTAGAAAAGGAGAAAATGCTGGTAACTAACCAAACCAAAATTTCAATTTTTGAGTTGCATTAATTTTGTCGTCTACGGTTGCTTCCAAGTTGGACAAGTCTAAAATTTTGTCGTTTGGTAAAGAATTAACTCATTACCAAAAGACAATATTTTGGACTAGTCCAAATTGAAAGCATTTGCAGATGACAAAATAAATGTGAATAAAAAATTGAAATTTTATTTGGAAAAGGTAGAAAACATTGTGGGAAAAGAAGAAAATGCTGGTAACCAGCATTTTCTCCATTTCCCACAATGTCTTCAAAAGGCTTCTTTCTAGGGGTGGTTTAAATTAGGGATTGTGTGGGAAGGAGTTAAACTGTATAAGTGGACAGTATACAAGTAGATAATAGACAAGATAGACATTTTGTGCAGTCAAATCTTGATCTTTGTCATCTGCAAGAGCCCTAGTTTTGGCCTTTTTACTTTTTCCATAATTCTTTCTTTTCTATGAAAAAAAAAATACAGAAAAAATACAGCATTTGAGCCATTGCTGGGATGTTGATGCATTTTTTTTTTCAAAAGGTCACAAAATATTGTGAAAGACAGGAGAAACTGCTGATTACCAGCATTTTCTTCTTTTTCCAGAATGTTTTTAAAAGCCTCCTTTCTAGGTGTCCCAAAAATACAGGATTACTTGTTAAAGGATTAACTTTCTACCAAACGACAAAATTTTTAGACTTCTTCAAATTGAAAGCATTTGCAGATGACAAAATTTATGCGAGTAAAGAAATGAAATTTGTGCCGGGAAGGGTAGAAAACATAGAACATAGAGATAAAAGCCCATTGAAAACATTGTGGGAAAAGGAGAAAATGCTGGTTACCAGCATTTTCTCCTTTTCCTACAATGTTTTCAAAGGCTTTTTTTCTCAGGGTTGTAAAAAGTCAGGATTGTGTGGTAAAAGAGTTAATATTTATTTCTGATAGAAAATGTAAATCTTGAATAATGCACAAAATTTTTCATAACTCCACTCTTCAGGAGGAGGAAGATGAGACTGTTGAAAAGAAGGTACTGCATGGTAAAACTGTAGATGCCTTTTTCTGGCTGGAAAGTTTTTATCAAAATATTATGATACAGGAACAAGTTGCATTTATGAATGACATGCTGAGTTTATAGAATAACCATGCTGATCTTTTCTTTTACTCATAACCTCTAGTGGTTGACCTTTTTTGTTTTGTAGCTGGTACTTCCAAAACATTGTGATAAAAGGGGGGAAATGATGAGCACTTTCCTCCTTTTGCCAAAAAATCAATTTTATCCATATGCATTGAATTTTAATCATGTAGAATATGCTAATTTTTGCAAGGATATTTATGGGAAACAGCCACTGGCTTGGGAAGGGGGGGGGGGGAGACAGCCACTGGCTTGGGAAGGGGGGGGGGAGAGAGAACAAAGCATGTAAAGGCTGATGGGGCCTACCCTTCGCTTGCAAGAAAACAACTAAATGCCTTATATTGCATTAATTTTGAATGCTACCATGCATGTATTAACCATTCCATTACCTTAGCCTTTGTTACCTGCACCAAATTCAATTCTGTACATACACAGTGGATCTGTCATATTTAAATTCATTGCTCTACTTCTTACACCTATGATGTGGGCAGTGTTTCCGTTTACGACGTAAAAGTATCTATATACGCATTAAAATCAGTTCGGATGCAAAATCAATAAGCTGATCGTGTCCTTGGGACGCAGTCAAACTTGAGTCAAAACGATAGTTTAATAAGATTTCATCAACACCGAAAACAATTTAAAATGGTCTACTAAGATTTTAAATCTGCCTGTACAACCTGACCATCGGAATTCCAAAATGTCTATAAATAGAACGTAGTGCGCCAAATAAAACAACTACAACTGTTTACCCGCGCTGCCTATATACTGTCTTTCCCACAGGCGTTCGTTTTGTGACAAACTTTGCCAACTATATGATGTAATATATAAGACAAGGTGTCCAACTCTATTCCGTACCGAACACCACCAGTCCTCATTTATCGGTAATTTTCACATTTTCTGCCACCGGAATGAAAATGACGATGGTTTTGTCGTATTCTACGGTGATTTATCTTTCCACTGGTATATAGGACGTTGGAAATAGGTACGTATGAGAAGAGTTACAGAGGTCTGAACTTGGAAGACGGACAATTTTTCTCTCTTACAACTGAGCGACAGCAAGTTTCATTGGGGTGAAAGCGAATCTCGTTCTTGATTGGCCATTGGGTAAGGGACGAAGAATGCTATTTAGAATACATAAAATACGGTAACTCAATTATTTTTATTTCCCAATTATTTAAACTTTATATAAAGTAACATAATTGAAAATTTCATTTGTATTTCGTTTAATTTTCAATAAATCTACCAGGTCAGGCTTATTTTTAGAACAGCAAAAAATCCAAGTCTTTGCGCTATATTTAGAACTGAAAATAAAACGTCTGTATTCCGCCGGCGGTTGCATTACGAAAAAAAAGAATGATTGAGTACCCGAAAATTTTAACACAATGGAGACAACGTTGTGTTCCTGGTACAGTATTAGAAATATAATCAGTATTTAGAAAATAGCTTTATTCTGATTGAAATGGCATAAGAATATACGGGTCATCATGAACCCGGGTAAGTTCGGCCCAAAATACGTTCGACCGTGGTTATTGCGCATCCTTGTGTTTTATTTTCAAATATGTAAAAGAATTCATATTAAACTTTTTACATGGAAGCATTTGTCAAATTTAATAGCAGCTATTTAAAAAACAAGTTAACCCTCTAAAACAATGCCAGGTGTTTACCATCCTGAAGGACTTGTGAAAGCGTTGAGGCAAAAGAAAAATCAATCTGGTCCCCGTTTCCTTCGGTGTTTCCTATCAATTAATCCATTACAATATGACCAAATTTTAAGACTTGTACAAATGTTAACATAGCAGACCAAAAAGTAAATATGACTAAATAATTTCTATTTATTGTTAGAAAAGTAAAAACATTATGGAAATGGTAAAAATGTTGGTCATTAGCATTTATTTATTTTCAAAAGTTTTCTACTTTAAAGCATTTTAGGATGGTAAAGAATTAAGATTTGCTTAGTAAAGGGTTAACAGGCAAATCATTATCTTGCCATTTAGCAGTTATTGTCCACATAGTTATGCACTATTGTTAACACTCTAAGGGCTGAATTAATGATTTGGACTTTTTAATTAGGGAAAACTGTCCTAAATATTGCTACTTCAAGGTTGTTTCTGTTAGAATATGTAATATAGTGGCAGGAACTGCAGATCAAAGATCAGACTGTACATTCTCTGCAGTCTGATCTTGATTGACACTTCAATCCCAACGTAAGTTGGTTCCAGGGCTTTAAGGGTTAAGGTGTTTGGGACTAAGAACAGACCAGTACGATGTAGCCTTATCCCAAGCCAAACCACTAAATTTGAGATGCCGGGAGGGTGGGGAGTCAAGAGTCTGAAAAGTAATAAAATAAATTTCAGAACCAATGCTGCACTAAAATTGAAAAGATAAAGATTGAATTGTGCTGATCTAAGATAAGACTATGGATATGCTATGTTAAGGACATGTAGATATAAAATTGTCATTATCTAAGATAGGAATGTACATTCTGATATTGATCCAAATTATAATTTTGGTTCAGAGAAGATGATGACAAATGCTGTTGGGAGTTAGATACATTTTAAATTTCCAGACTAATACAAATTGTAGCGCCACCTTGGCAAGGACTTGTAAATATTGGTGCATGTTGATCTGAGACCAGTCCATAAGTTCTGAACTGTCTGATCATGATCCACACCTCTGCATCATTTTGGTTGTAAGAAGGAAAGGACAAGAGTGTTGATAGAATAGATAGCAATCTTTTTTACATTATTCTAAATCTGGATCATGTGACCTGTTACTGATCATCACCCTTGCCTGCCTTTTATCTTATATTTCTTATTTCAATCAGCCAAGCCCCCATAGCTCAGTCGGTAGAATACAGGACTTGAGAACAGGAGGTCGCTGGTTCGATCCCTGGCTTGGCCAATTTCTCTCCAAGGACTAATGATAAGTCATCGCAACAGGATTCATTTCTCTCTCACCGCTGATCAACAATTTTCAACGATGGTTATGTGGGAAAGCAGCCAGTGGCTTGGAAAGAATATTGTGCAGAGTACTGGTAAAAGAAACTCCAGGAAAGCATGGATAGGTGCATTGGCCGCTGTGATATAACTGAAATAATGTTGAAAACGACAATAAACACCATACAATCAATCAATACAATCAATCTTATTTCACTCAGAGCAATGGAAACTTATGCCACTTGCATACTTACAACTTACCATCCTTCTTTGTATTTGAAATGCAATCATTTTGCCCAAATTTAGGTTTTTCAGGAAAAAATGTACATTCACACATCTTCAGGTAATCGTCAATATCTCATCTGGAATTGGGTTGTTTTGGTACAGATTTAAAACAGAAAAGGTGAAATGTCGAAAGCATCAGAAGTTTAATGTTTTGGGTCAAAACATTTTCATGAATATCAGTGATACATGTTGATAATTGTTATGCTTTGTGTACCGTATAAAGATTTTTTCTGCTGTCTATCTTCTGTCAGTTTTTAATATGATAGCAGTTATGATCTTTACCAGAAGTATGTAATAAAGCAATACTCTACAGGTTTAGCATTTCAAATTACACAGTACTAAAAGGGTGTTGACATATACTGTAATAGGAATAAAAACAGTTTGGAAAACCTTGCGTAAAAAGCATCAAACTGCTTTTAACAAGCCATTGCTCCCTTCTCCCACAATGTTCCTCAAAGCTGTTAAGTATAAAATCCCATGGAAAAGTTGAGTTGAAATCTTATGGGTTAACTCTTTACACACGACAAAATCTTGGTCTTGTCCAAACTGAAAGCATTTGTAGAGGTGAAGGTCTGTTGATAAATCTATTTTTAGAGACACACGGTTATTTTAAGAACTGGGTGTAATGCTTCATTAACCAATCAAATTCGTTAGATATATTCACAGCGGATTCGTAATTGCTGTCGCTCAGTTTAAGAGAGAAAAATTGTCCTTCTTCCAAGTTCAGACCTCTGTAACTCTTCTCATACGTACCTATTTCTAACGTCCTATATACCAGTGGAAAGATAAATCACCGTAAAATACGACAAAACCATCGTCATTTTCATTTCGGTGGCAGAAAATGTGAAAATTACCGATAAATGAGGACTGGTGGTGTTCGGTACGGAATAGAGTTGGACACCTTGTCTTATATATTACATCATATAGTTGGCAAAGTTCGTCACAAAACGAATGCCTGTGGTCTTTCCCGGTGACCTGAGCGGGACAGTAGCCGTTGCTTAGCACTTGTATGCTGAAACAGAAAATGGCTTCCCCGCAAAAAAAAATACATTCTCGATCTTTCCAAGACCAATGGCTGAAAGATTCTGCCTTTAAAGATTGGTTAGTGAAAGACGCTAATGATACAGATTCTTCCATTCGCTTGAAGTGTTTAATTTGCTGTGAAACCAAGCAAAAAATATGTTCACAACAGGTTGTACAGACTTTCAGAGAAGCTCGATCGTACAACAAAAAGTCGACATATTTCGAGCGACGGCCACCGACGTGCTATGCAAATTAAGTCTGCGAAAGGGTCCATAAAAAAGGCATCTAATATAGTTGAAACAAAATCAAATGATTCATTATTTCCACAGCTTATGACTGTATATTTTACAGTAAAAAACAATATATCCCTCAGTTCTTTCCCTCAGCTCAGTGAACTAGATCTACAGAAAACCAATGGTCGTGAATGTCTGCAGTCTGGTCACTGATGTTGTATCAGAGATGTTGCAGTGTATTTCTAGCTCAATGACAGATGCCTTTAATAAGAATGTTGAAAAAAAGTAAATTTGTTGGAATCCTTTTGGATTAAAGCTGCTTGTTACAAGTATTTTCTCCTTTTCCCACACTATTTTCAAAGGCCTTCTTACTCATGGTTATTAATATTCAGGATTGAGGATAGTATTTCAAAACTGCTATTCTTAGAAAATGACTATGAGGAAAGGGAGAAAAAATCTTGTGAAGTGCAAGGTTTTTCCCTTCTTCATTCTATCCCCCAACCAAAGTGGTCTTCATTAAAAAGAGGATGTACAGAAGAAAAATTGGGACTCAGAAGAAACTCAATGGGACTCAACTTTTTCAGTGGCACTGGGTCCCAGGGACTCAGTAAAATTTTATTCAAACAGAAACACTGGATGTGGGTATCCATTTCCTAGTGAGTATCCATAACATAATTATGTTTCCAGATAAACATAATCAAATTACACCTTCTGATATAAAAAATTCCTTCCCTTAACGCATTACCACACAATCCCTACTTTGGACGACCCTTAGAAAGAAGCCTTTAGAAAACATTGTGGGAAAAGGAGAAAATGCTGGTAACCAGCATTTTCTCCTTTTCCCACAATGTTTTCCAACCTTCACAGAACAAATTTCAAATTTTAAGTCACTGTTATTTTGGCGTCAGCAAAATTAATGCTGTCGATTTGGACAAACCTAAAATTTTGTTTGGTAATACGTTAAGATCTCTCTTTTCGTGGTGTTTATCTTCTTTACCAAACAGCTACAGGTATGTTGGTTTTCCCCACGCCAGGTAGCTCAGCCCATAAATATATATATATGGGCTTATACCTAGTAGGTTGCGGGTTTATATCCCCAGCAAAGCAAGTTTCTTTCTGTAGGTTGAGCATATTGTCTTTGCAACAAAGACGGTTATTTGGGAGAGCAGCCACTAGTGCAATGATCTACAGGGATGGAATGTTTTAACAAATCAGATGGCTTGTCTTTGAAATTAGAATCAGAACAATATGTGGGATGTTGCATGAATGTGGCCCCAGGACACAAGTATTAGATAGGGGTCTAGGACATTTGCCCCTCGGACTTGTACCCCCAGACTTTTGCCCCCTTAGGACACCTGCCACCTGGACATCTGCCAACCTAGAACATCTGCCACTTAGGACATCTGGCCCCCCCTGGCCCCCCCCCCCCCCCAGGACATGTGTGCCCCAGACATCTGCCCCCTTAGGACATCTGCCCCCGGACATCTGCCCCCTTAGGACATCTGCCCCCTAGGACATCTGCCCCCTTAGGACATCTGCCCCCCTAGGACATGTGCCTCCCAGACATCTGCCCCCTGGACATCTGCCCCCTCAGTTGTTTACAACTTGGATGTCTAGCTCCTGTAAAGAACAATCTCAAAAAAGCAACTTTCAGATATACACGTATATTGTACATGGTAATTTTGACAGGCACTATGAAAAAGATCTCTTAGCTGTTGTATTGTTAAGTGCTATTTTGTTGAAAATCTTCGGCTGATTAATTGATTTCAGTTTTAATATCAAACTTCCAGTATGATAACTATAGAGTCAGTTGCTCATCTGGCACGCCTGCTGTAAACCTGATAAAAAATTTTTTTTTGCATTTTAAGAAAAATAAAGCAAAATTCAGGGTGTTATTAGTTCTTCAACATCATTTAAAAGAGGCTTATCGTTTCCCAGGAGGCAGTTGTCCTACTGGGGCAAATATCCAGGGGCAGATGTCCTATCGGGGCAAATGTCCGGGAGGGGATGTCCTAAGGGAGCGAATGTCTGGGGGGCAGATGTCCAGAGGGCAAATGTCTGGGGGCAAATGTCCTACGGGGGCAAATGCCCGGGTGGCAGATGTCCAGGGGGCAGATGTCCTAAGGGGGCAGATGTCCTACAGGGGCAAATGCCAGGGGCAGATGTCCAGGGTGCAGGTGTCCTACGGGGGCAAAAGTCCGGGTGCAAAATTCCCTGGGGCAGATGTCCAGGAGGCAAATGTCCTGATATCATTAGAAAGACCTTGTGAAACTTTGTAATGATACTTCCTTAGCAACCCTTATCATATCTCTTTACTCTGTACTAGACAATCCTGACTTTTAATGTCTCTAAGAAAGAAGGCTTTTAAAAACATTGTTGAAGAGGAGAAAATGCTGGTTAACAGCATTTTCTTCTTTTTCCACAATGCTTTCACATTTCTCCAAACAAGTTTCTTCGTGTGAATATTCTGTCATCTGTTTATGCTTTAAATTTGGCAAACTCTAAGATTTTGTTGTTTGGTAAAGAGTTAAAACAAGATTGCTGTATAAGGGTCACCATTGCAGTATTTCCTTACATAAACCCTTTACTCCATAGATACTCGTTTCTACGCATTGCTTGTAGGAGCCTTTGGAAAACATTGTGGCAAAAGGTGAAATTGCTCGTGACGAGCAATTTCCCCTTTTGTCACAATGTTTTCTATGCTATCAAAAGCTGTCCTATGCACATAAAAAAGGGCTTTATCCTTGCTGTTATTTAGGGTCAGTTAGAGATACCATAGAAATGCCCTATGGGGTAAAGGGTTAAGCTTTTGATACATGCAGTGTAGCATTTAGCTTTATCCCTTTACCACACAATCCTGACTTTTAACGACCCTTAGAGAGAAGCCTTCTAAAAACATTGTGCGAAAAGGAGAAAAAGCTGGTAACCAGCATTTTCTCCTTTTCCAACAGTTTTCTTCCCTTCCAATAAGAAATTTAAAATTTTCAGTTACTTTTATTCTTTCGTCTGCAAATGCTATTAATTTGGACCAGTCTAAAACTTTGTTGTTTGTTAAAGAGTTAAGTGTTTGATATTTTAAGCTGAAATGTATGTTACTCTGTTACTAGGAGTTGGTAGAAATTTCTTTAAAGAGCAAACTTGGTGTGACCACAACTACTTATTTCGTGCTTATATTTTTATGAAGAAGTAAGACTATCTTTCAGTTAGTAGAAGCCACCTGAATTTTGAAATTGCTTTTCAAAATAATGCCAAGATAATACTGCCAATATGCATTGATGTGAACTTTTTTGTACTTGGCTTATGTCTGTGCTCACCTTTGTGGCATTCCTGACCTTTATGATGTCCTGAAGAGTAAGTAGGGACTTTTTATCAAGATCACTTTGCTCAGAAAAGGATGAAGATCAGACTGAATATTCAGAATATCTGAGTGCAGTCTGATTTTGTATCTTATATACAATGACAGAAATTTTCTGATGAAGGGTTACATCATCTTTTATCAGGACATAAAAATGTCCATACCTTTTATGTCTGCTCCAACCAAACAAGAATAAAGATTATGAAAACATTGTGGTTAAAGAAGGTGCTTATAATCTACCAGCACTTTCTCCTTTTTTCACAATGTTCATTGTCTTTTAACTCTTTACCACACGACAAAATTTTAGACTGGTTCAAATCGAAAGCATTTGCAGACAACAAAATAAAGGTGACTGAAAATTAAAATTTGATTTGGGAAGGATAGAAAACACTGTGGGAAAAGGAGAAAATGCTGGTTACCAGCATTTTCTCCTTTTCCTACAGTGTTTTCAAAAGGCTTCTTCCTCAGGGGCATCAAAAGTAGGGATTGTGTGGTAATGGGTTAAAAGACATACAACCTTACTTGAGACATGTCTAATTTAGTGGCTGCCAATGGTTCCAGTTTTGACCAGTATCAAATATTGTCTGGTAAAGATTACAAACAGACTTCAATTCTATTCAAGACAAGAAGGTATCCTTGTCACATAATAGGTCTTTGTTAGGGAATGCAGAATAGTATGTAACATTGTATAACAGCCATGCTCTGACAAATAGGGGTTTAGTGTACCACTTCCCTGAAGTACAGCAAGCAGATAGTCTGTTTACTTAAAAAACCTCATATGTACAGCTTGTTTCAAGCTGTAGATATGAGGTTTTTGAAGTAAACTGACAAAATTATCAAATAATGATGTATCCATAAATTCCATTTTGTCAAACATTTCACTGAATCTTAGGGTAGACTGGTCTTTTGACATGCAGAAAATTGACCAGCAGTAAAAAGTTTTGACCCAGTCAGCCTGCATTGGTTGGTTGGTTTTGCAGATGCATTAACTCTTTACCACACAATTCTGTCTTCTAAGGACCCTTAGAAAGAATTAAGCCTTTTGAAAACATTGTGAGAAAAGGAGGAAATTCTTGTTACCAGCATTTTCCCACATTGTTTTCTACCGTAATGGAAACAAATTTCCTTTTTTTAGTTGCATAATAATTTGTTGTTTGCAAATGCTTTCAATTTGGATAAGTCTAAAATTTTGTCATTTTGTAGTGAGTTAACCCTTTCCCAAACGACAAATTTTTGGACTAGACCAAATTGAAAGCATTTGCAGACGACAATTCAACTCTTACTGAAAAGATAATTTCTATCTATGATAGGGTAGAAAACATTGTGGGAAAAGGAGAAAGTGCTGGTTACCAGCATTTTCTCCTTTTCCCACAATGTTTTCAAAAGGCTACTATTCCAGACCCGTAAAAATCAGGGATTGTTTGGGAAAGGGTTAAACCTGTTTTTCACAGCGCATGGCCAGATGATATTTCAAAATGCATGGAGTTTTGATGTGAGATGTTTTTAACCTGTTGCAGCCTGAATGAAAAGAAAACCTGAAAATCTTAACCCTTTAATCCATAGATACTCATTTCTACGCATTGCTAGTTGGAGCCTTTGGAAAACATTGTGGCAAAAGGTGAAATTGCTCGTGACGAGCAATTTCACCTTTTGCCACAATGTTTTCTACACTATCAAAAGGTGTCATTAACACATAAGAAACGGCTTTATCCTTTCTGTTAATTAGGGTCAATTAGAGATACCATAGAAATGCCTTATGGGGTAAAGGGTTAATGAGTCTTTTGTGTTTTGTAAAAGCAGGAATTCTGGTACAATGTTGGAGTTTTAGTTGTAAAATGTCCCTTGTAATGCACAGGGATGGGCCTTTGTCTCATTCAGATTTGTAGGAGCCATGCTCTGGCAAAAGTGGGCTTATTACATCTTTCTGATGCATGACACCAAGCAATTCATTACATAATTAACCCATTACCACACAATCCCTACTTTTGACGCCTCTGAGAAAGAAGCCTTTTGAAAACACTGTGGGAAAAGGAGAAAATGCTGGTAACCAGCATTTTCTCCTTTTCCCACAGTGTTTTCTATCCTTCCCAGAACATATTTCAATTTTTCAGTCACCTTTATTTTGTCGTCTGCAAATGCTTTCAATTTGAACCAGTCTAAAATTTTCTCGTGCGGTAAAGAGTTAAAGATCCATAGTAGCTCCTTTTTTAACAACCAACTTAGGTATGAGGTAGAATGGTCCTTGGATATACAGATAATAGACCAAAAGTGAAAAGTTTCGGCTCAGGTCAGCCTGCATGGAATGTGCAGACTAACCTGTGTCGATACTTTTCGCGAATGCATTCACTCTTTACCACAAGAGAAAATTTTAGATTGGTCCAAATTGAAAGCATTTGCAGATGACAAAATACAGGTGAATGAAAAATTGAAATTTGTTCTGGGAAGGGTAGAAAACACTGTGGGAAAAGGAGAAAATGCTGGTTAGGGACTTGTGGTAATGGGTTGGTTAAGCCCCCTTTTTACAGAGCATGGTTACTTATATGAATAATTTTTGTGTGCATTTGTCACCTGTATTTTGAAAATATCTTGTTGGACCATTGAACATTTTTTTTTACAGTCTGAAATTGTCATAGGCAAGAATATTAAGTGTGTTATATACCATTATGCAAAACATCAGCCTTCCTGTACTGTATTAGCATAACCAGAATGTCTTGTTCATATTGAGACAAACTATTCAACTCCTTCCAAAACAACAAACATTTAGACTATTCCAAATTGAAAGAATTTGCAGACAACAAATTAAATGTTACTGGATTGATGATTTTTATTTTGGATTGGATAGAAAACATTGTGGGAAAAGAAGAAAATGCTGGTTACCAGCATTTTCTCCTTTTCCCACAATGTTTTCAAAAGCCTTCTTTAACAGAGTCGTTGAAACTTGGGATTGTGTGGTAATGGGTTAAACCCCCTAATATTCTGCTGCCTGTTCACTGAGAAATTGCATTATTTGATGTAAATCTAATTTGTCATCTGCAATTAGTGCTTTCAATATGGATGTCTAAAAATTTTTCATCTTGTAGAGAAATTGTACATTAACATGAAGAGCTTTACTAACATAGCTTGTCCTGTTATTTTGACGACCATGTTTGTTTTGGCATGTGCCTGCATGAGAAGACAGAGAGAAGATGAACGATAGTAAGTAAATTTTAAACTTGTTCTGTCTTTGAAATTTTTACCCTTACTAACATTTTAAAACTCAGAATGTATGTAACAAACTATGTAACATTAAATCTGCATGATTGTGATGGTCTCAATTAGTACATGACTGTATATGCATTCAGCACAGCACAAGGTAGATACAGTATACATCATTTTGAAAACATTTTGCAGAAAGGAGTAAATCCTTGTAACTGGCAATTGCTACTGGAATTTTTCCATTCATATAAAAACCATTGATTACCTGTATCTATTTAGTGATTCACACATTTTTCGGAAGAGGTGTCTTTTAGCCCTTTACCACACAACCTTGAAGAAGAAGCCTATAGAAAACTTTGTGGGTAAAGGAGAAAATGCTGGTAACCAGCATTTTCTCCTTTTCCAACAATGTTTTCTTTCCCTTCAATGGTGAACTCCGCTTATTAGTTCACTATTATTTAACTCCTGCAATAGGTTTCAAGTTTGGCACGTCTAAAATGAGTCTGTTGTTTGTTAAAGGGTTAAAGGGTTGGAACTTCAGTGTAACGTTCAAAATAATGATAATATCAGATTCCTTACTCAGAAATCCAATTTCCTCAACTTCCAATAGTAAGCAATCAACTGAAGTTCTTCAAATTATGTTTGGAAATTTTGCGATAACTACCAGTAACTAGTGGGTATTTTATCTGTAGAATGTTGAAGAAAACTTCACATTCCTTTGTAGGCAAAATAAATCTACACTTAATCTTTAGTCTGATCTTAATCTACATCTCTCATGATCAATACTGTGTGAACCATTCTGACAACAACAATATTGACCCTTTACCAAACATTATGTTTTAATAGCCCTGAAGGGTGACAGTCCTTTAAAAATATTGTAGGAAATGGAGAAAATGCTGGTAACCACTTGCTACAATATTCTCTACTTTTTCAAAGACTAAACCTGTCATTTTGGACAAACTTAGATGGTCATCTGCTAATGCTTTGAATTAGGACAAGTCAACTTTTTATGTTTGATAAAGGGTGAATTATTTGTTTAGTTGTCCATTTCATAGTTTAGGTATCAAAAGGATGATTTTTACTCTTTTACAAAATTGAAATGCGAGTCCTGAACCTTGCTGTTGGTATGAAGTTTGGAGCTATACTGGAAGCACTGTTTTTTATAAGGGATTGTCCTTAGGCAAGACACTTCAGAGTTCATGCTTCATGCTAAACCTAGGACTTAAATGAATTTCTTATATGTTGCCAGGATATGTATGAACTAATGTTAAAAGCAGCATAATACACTGATTATTTTCTTAATCTAGCAAGCAATTTGTGATTTTTGATAAAGGAGATAATTTAATCTGTTATTTTAGTTTTGTTTCTTCCTCTTTTTAAGGATGAAGAAAAACTGAAAGCTGATGAGGATGAAAAAGAGTCTGAAGATAAGGACAAAACAATAGAAGAAGTAGCTAAAGAAGATGCTGAAAAGGAGAAGACAGAAAAAGAAGAGGAGACAAAGAAGGATGAAAGTGATGGCAAGATAGATGAAAAAGATAAAGAAGACAAGAAAGAAGAACCATCAGAGGATAAAGAGGAGAAAGACAAACCTCTTGTATTTCGACGTAAAAAAGATTACGATAGTGATGATGAAAATGCTGACCCTTGGGCTGACTTGGAAGAGAAAGATGAAGAGAAAAAAGAAGAAAAGGAAGAGGAAAAATCAGAGGAAAAAGTGGAAAGTAAAGAAGAACAGAAAGAAGAAGAAAAAGATAAACCTTTAATGTTCAGGCGTAAGAAAGAATGGGACAGTGATGATGAAGGTGGCGACCCTTGGGCAGGTCTTGAGGAAAAGGAAGAACCAAAGAAAGAAGAGGAGAAAAAAGAAGAAAAGCCAGAAGAAGAAAAAGAAGCTGAGAAGGACAAACCTTTGATATTTCGACGTAAGAAAGATTATGATAGTGATGATGAGAATGCAGATCCATGGGCTGATCTTGAAGAAAAAGAGGAGCCAAAAAAAGAGGATGTGCCAAAGGAGGAAGAAAAGAAAGAGGACAAAAAAGACCAAGAGGAAGAGAAAGATAAGCCTTTGATATTTAAACGCAAGAAAGATTATGACAGTGATGATGAGAGTAAAGATCCATGGGCTGATTTTGAAGACAAAGAAGAAAGTAAAGTTGAAAAGGAAAAGAAAGATGAACCACTTAGCTTGGACAAAGAAAAGAAAGAAGAAAAGGAAGAAACAAAAACTGTAGAGGAAACTAAAAAGGAAGAACAAGAAGAAGAAAAAGATAAGCCACTAATTTTTAAGCGTAAAAAAGAATATGACAGTGATGAAGAAAATGCTGACCCCTGGGCAGACTTTGAAGAGAAAAAGGAACCTGAACAAACTAAAGGAGAATCCTCTAAAGCTGAAAAGAAGGAAGAAGAATTAACTTCAGAGAAAGAAAAAGTTGAGGAAAATGAAGAAGAAAAGGAAAAAGACAAACCTCTCATATTCAAAAGAGTTAAGGATTATGATAGTGATGATGAAAATGCAGATCCATGGGCAGATTTCGAAGATAAAGATGACTCGGATAAAAAAGGTGAGGCTAATAAAAAAGAAAGTAAGAATGATATAGTCGATAAAAAAGATGATGTTATTGAACCTCTTGTATCTGAACAGAGCAAAGATAATGATGATGATACAGCAGCTGATGTAAAGGAAGATCTACCAGCTGCTGAAGAAAAGAAAATCGATGAGACTGGACAAAGTGATCCAGGAAAAGAGGAAGTAGATGCTAATGACCAAACAGGTAAGGTTTCAGTTGATTTGCCAGAACCAAGCAAGGTTGAGTTGACAGAGCCAAGCAAGGATGAAAAAGAGGCTTCTGAACCCATGTCTGAAACTTCAAAAGAACCAGAGGAGTTGAAAGGTACACCAGAGCCTTCTACAGAGAAGAGTATAGAAGAACCAACAAAAGCCAATGTGGAAGAAGTTAAAAAAGATGATGAAGATGATCCTTGGGGTGATTTCAATGATGACAGTAAAGAAGAAGATCCAAAGGAAAATGAAGAAAAAACTGATGCAATATCTGAGAAAAAGAAAGAAACGGAAGTAGAAAAGCTTGACACTGAGAAAGAAGAAACAAAAAAGGCAGTAGATGAACAAAAAGTTGAGGAACAAATCGACCCTCCAGAGCAGAAGGAGAAAGAGAAGTCAGAGGCAGTAGATGAACAAAAAGTTGAGGAAAAAACTGACCCTCCAGAGACGAAGGAGAAAGAGAAGTCAGAACCTTCTAAAGCTGATGACAAGGAGGAGGAAGAGGAAGATGATTTTTGGGCTTCCTGGGTAGATATAATACTAAGCATGCATATAGAAGTGGAGTGTGGTGTGGACCAACCCTCAGTCTTCCAGACTTGCTAAACCGTAGATATAGTAGTGGTTTAAAAGCATTTTGTTTTTGACTTTCATTTACTTTTTTCCTTAACCCTTTACCAAACTACAAATTTTAACTCTCTCAATTCAAAACATAAGCAGAGGACAAACTTGAAATTGATACAATTGAGCTAAACCCTTTATCCCATAAGGCATTTCTATGATGTATCTCTAATTGACCTGAAATAACAGCAAGGATGAAGCTGTTTCTTATATGTATATGAAACTTTTTGATAGCAAGAAAACATTGTGACAAAAGGTGAAATTGCTCGTCATGAGCAATTTCACCTTTCGGCACAATGTTTTCCAGAGGCTCCTACAAGCAATGGCTAGAAATCAGTATCTATGGAGTAAAGGGTTAAGTCCCCTGATGGGTAGAAAGCATTGTGGAAAAAGGAAAATAGATGCTGAATACCAGCATTTTTTCTTTTCATAAGTGGTCCTCTGAAGGTTTTTTCAAACTTGAGGTCATTTGATGAAGGGGTTAAGGAATCATTTTCACCTTTGCAAAATGACTTGAGATGATAACCACATAACACAGGTTTTTTTACACTGACCAGTAATTTTGGTTAAATATTGTGTTGGAACTGAACATAATTGACGACACCAAGACAATCAAACAAGTTTTACTAGAGATTTAGTGTGACCCTTTGATACGTCTCTCCCTAGTAGATCCCAGATTCAACATGACCTAGATTCTCTTCCATCATTATAACAATTATACTTTTGGTGTGTTTTAGATGCTGTGTTTATTTTTTCAGATTTAATCCTGCAGTATACATGCCGTGTTTTGCGACTATTGAAGAGGAGAAGGGGTTTGAAAACATAGTGGGAAAGGGAGAAAATGCTGGTAACCAGCATTTTCTCCCTTCCCCACTCTGTTTTCTATTGTTACATAACGAGTGTCATTGTTTGAGTTACAACTAATTTGTCGTGTGCCGAAACTTTGAATATTGACAAGTCTGAAATTTTAATAATTTGTTTTAACACTGAATTGAATTATGTTTTTTGACATTGACTTTTTGTTTTGTTTTGTTTTCTTTGATTGTTCATATTATGATTTATTTATTGAAGGTATTTAAGCAGAAGAAGCCAAATTAGAGTTACAGCTCTTAAATTTTGCCAAAGGACAATATATGACACAGATTACAATAATTGAATGCATGTGCAGGTGTCACATCAAATGCTACTTGAATCAAAGTTGAATGATAAAATTTGTCTGTTATTGGGTAGAAAATTTTGTGGGAAAAGGTAAAAAAATGTTGTCTACCAGCATTTTCTCTTTTCCCTACAATTTTTTCAAAAGCTGCTTTTGTCTTTTCAAAGAAAACACAGGAATGGGGTTAAACAGCACTTCATGACTAGTGCAGACTGACAAAACTTACAAACTTATGTAGAGAGAATAAGTCAAACTGAACATTTGGATTTAGCTATTTGCCATTACCTTATAACCTTATTTTTCACAATTCTGAAGAAGATGATATAAAAAACATTAAGGAAAAAAGGAAAAAATGGTGGTAACCAAAATTGTCTCCCTTTTCCCACAAATGTTCCCATCAAAGACATCTTATTGTTTTAAACACGTTTAAATTGTCTTATGTGTGCACGTTGGAAATGTCTATAATGATGTCTTGTAAAGAGGTTTTTTTTCTTCTTTTCATTATTTGGCTTCCCTAGGGATAAGGTATATAACTTATATAACGGGTGTATGAATTGTAACATGAATGTGAAAAAAATCCATGTCAGTAGATTTTACTCAAAAAACAATACAGACTGTTAGAATTATTTGGTTACTATGATAACCAAAACTGTACTATAATTATGTCTTGCATTCGTAATAACATGTACATACATGTATATTTATTTTGCTTTAGTTTATATACAGATGAAAATTTATTTTATGATGTAAAAGCGATAATAGATCCTCAAACTAAAAACTTAAGCTACTTCTTTGGACAGAGAAAAACAAGGTCAGACTGCATGTTCTGTGCACTCTGTTCTTGATATATATCATCGACAAAAATATGGTAACTTATAATTATACTGTTTGGTACTGTAAGGATTAACTATTGATAGGAATTATTTACTTACGATATTTTTGAATTTTTTTTTGCAGGGTAAAGGTGAAGATTAAACTGGACAAGTGTTACTTCCGTCTTGACTGGTGAGTTGAAACTATTCAAGTACTCAGTACTGCAAGTCAGTTATAGATTAATTTTACATCGGCATCCAACCATTTTTTAATTTTTTTTGGAAATCATAAAGGCTGATCATTTTCATTTTTATCTGAGGGCTGAGATCTTTAACCCTTTACCTCATAAGGCATTTGTATGGTATCACTATTTGACCCTAAATAACAGCCAGGATGAAGCCGTTTCTTATGTGTATATGACACCTTTTGATAGTGTAGAAAACATTGTGGCATAAGGTGAAATTGCTCGTCACGAGCAATTTCACCTTATGCCACAATGTTTTCCAAAGGCTCCTACAAGCAATGTGTAGAAATGAGTATCTATGGAGTAAAGGGTTAATCCTTACAAAATGACAAAGTTTTGGACTAAACTTTTTGCAATACAATCCTGAGTTTTAACAACCCTAGAGAAGACGCCTTTTGCAAACATTGTGGGTAAAGGAGCAAATAATGGTAACCTTTTTTCCAGAATTCTGTAAGTGTTTCCAATTTGGACAAGCCTGCATGGTTTGGTAGAGAGTTAGCCAAATTGAACTCTCTACCAAACAACAAAATTTTAGTTTGGTCCAAATTCAAAGCATTTGCAGACAAGAGAATTAAAGTGGCAAAAAAACTTAATTTACTTTTGGGATGGACAGAAAACATTATGGGAAAAGGAGAAAATGTTGGTTACCAGTATTTTCTCCTTTTCCCACAATGTTTTCAGAAGGCTTCTTTCTCAGGGCTGTTAAAGTGTCGGGATTGTGTAGTAAAGAGTTAAAGCATCTGCCTTTTATGTAGCTTAACAGATGATTTTTCTCTTTTTAAAAGGTTATGCAGGCCTCCTAGTGAAACCTTTAAAACCTTTAAAAACCTTTAATTTCAGAGCAAACCTTTAAAACCTTTACATTTCCCCAGAAAACCTTTAAAACGCCAAAATAGCCTGTAATTCTCACTCAAAACCTTTATATTTGCTCTGACTGGTTGCCGTGCTAGCTTAAAGCAAGTAATGGATTTTGTTCTGCATTTTCCCTTCTTTTATGTGTAGTTAAACAATGCTGCTTTTGTTTCTTTCATCTTGAGTTTTTCAGAATGCTGTTGTGTTCACCAGACTACCATGCAGTAGCTGTTTGCAGTAGTGCACTCACCAAACCATGGATGGTGTCATGTTATCAGCATTATGCACCATGGACCTGGATGCCTTAGGTTGGAAAATGATTGGGTGATTATAACAAATGCCTAGTTCTACTGATTGTGACAAGTTGAAGAAAGAAAGAAAAAAAAAATTCAGGTCTGGTGAGATGTTTGCACTACTGTAATGATGGACAAGGTTTGGTGAAGCTACAGCATTCTGAACAAAGGTGATGTAGATCCTACACTGTAAAACAGGAGCTATGTATGATATAAATATGCAGAGAAAATAGGTATACACATTAAATAAGGTATGTATTATATTGCATAATTCAAACAGTATAATTATAACATCAAAAAATGACTTTGGTATGACTGTGGGTTTAATAAAGAAATGAGAACTTCGACGAAAATAGCCTTTATTTACTCTTTATTTTTTCATATTTTACACTAAAAGGCCTTTATTTTCATACATTGGAGCCTATATAAAAACCTTTATTTTTGTTTTGGCCTGCTAGGAGGCCTGGGTTATGGAAATAGAAGAAAGTGCTGGCTTCCAGCATTTTCTTCCTTTATCCACAAGGCTTTTTTCTCAGGGTCATTCAAACACAGAATTGTTTTTGGTAGAGTTAAGCCATTACCACACAATCCCTACTTTTGACGCCCCTGATAAAGAAACATTTTGAAAACACTGTAGGAAAAGGAGAAAATGCTGGTAACCAGCATTTTCTCCTTCTCCCACAGTGTTTTCTATCCTTCCCAGAACAAATTTCAATTTTTCAGTCACCTTTTTTTTGTCGTCTGCAAATGCTTTCAATTTGAACCAGTCTAAAATTTTGTCGTGTGGTAAAGAATTAAGTTTGTCCAAAATGAAACCATTAATTTTCAGATGTAAAAGTAAATATGACTCAAAAGCTGAATATGGTTTTTAAAGGGAAAAAAGAATTGTTGGAAAAGGAGGGAATGATAATTTCCAACAGAGACAGTTACAGTTTCTCCTTTTCCCACAATATTTTTAAAAGCTTTCATTTTGGAAGTCATCTAAAGTCTTGTGATACTGTGATAAGGGGTTGAAAGTGATAATTTTTGTGACCAAGGATTAAAACTAAATAAAGATAGATATGTGTGTAAAATGTACAAGAAGAAACATGAGAAATTGCCCTTTTAAGGTGCTTTTTTCCTGTAAAATTTCTTAGCTTGCTAGTGATGGGTACACATTTATGCTGAATAAACTGAAACTGAAACATTACTGTGTAACAGTGTATGAATGCATTTTAACTCTTTATGAAACGACAATATTTTAGGCTTGTCAGAATCAAAAGCATTTGCAGACGACAAAATAAAAGTGACTGAAAATTTGAAATTTGTTTCATGAAGGGTAAAAAACATTGTGGGAAAAGGAGAAAATGCTGGTTAGCAGCCTTTTCTCCTTTTCCCACAATGTTTTCTAAAGGCTTCTTCCTCAGGGATGGGTTAACCCATTACCACACAATCCCTACTTTTGACGCCCCTGAGAAAGAAGCCTTTAGAAAACATTGTGGGAAAAGGAGAAAATGCTGGTAACCAGCATTTTCTCCTTTTCCCACAATGTTTTCATCCCTTCCCAAAACAATTTTCAATTTTTCCTGTCACTTTTATTTTGTCGTCTAGCTGCTAATGCTTTCAGTTTGGACAAACCCAAAATTTTGTCGTTTGGTAATGAGTTAAACAAGAAAAAAAATGACAGTTGCTGAATAGCTCAGTTGATAGAGTTGCAGAGTTCAAGTTTTGTAGGACTTGGGTTGAAGTCTCAGCGGAGGCAAATTTGGGTTTTGTGTCAGCACCTAAACAAAAAGTTTAATATTTCACCATAATACAAATTTTTAAACTTGTCCAACCACATTCAAAGCATTTATAGAGGACAAAAATAAATGTGAATCAAGAAATGGGTATATTGAAGTCTAGAAAATATTGTTGGAAAAGAAGAAAATGCAGGTTATCAGCAAACAAACTTGTGCCTTTTCAATTTCTTTGTAATAACTCCGTTTAACTGTGCCCTCATCTGATGCAAAAACAAACCATTACTTGCTAAATCTTTTGTTGACACGTCTTAGTTTTTGTGTAAAATCTTTTGATTACATGTTCATTGTAATGTTCTCATTCTTTCCATCTTTGATATTTAATTACAGATTGTTATGCCAATGTAGACAATGCAAAATTTTCGAAGGTATTCCCGCAACTAGTTCATGACATACAGGAGTCTGCTTACAACGAAGTGATGGAGAAAACTCTTGGTTATAGAACCATTATGATTGAAGGCCTTCTTCAGTAGGAACCACATCAAGCTTATAGTTTGAACATGCCTCATTTTCAAAATTGTATAAAAATACCAATTCTCAAACAGATTATTCCTATGTATACATGTATTTGCCAACAGTTAATGTTGTATTTCGAAATTCCAAGGCAAACCACTGGTCTTGGAATTCAGAATAGGAGATTAATTCATTAACTCTTTACCAAACAATCCCGACTTTTAACGACCCTGAGGAAGAATCCTTTGGAAATCATTGTGGGAAAAGGAGAAAATGCTGGTTGCCAGCATTTTCTCATTTTCCCACAATGTTTTCTACCATTCCAAAGTCAAAATTCAATTTTGATTCACATTTATTTTGTTTTCTGCAAATGCTTTCAATTTGGACCAGTCCAAAGTTTTGTCGTTTGGTAAAGAGTTAAGCCTTTACCATACAATTTTGACTGTTAATGATCCCAAGGGAGAAATAATTCAAAAACATCATGGGAAAAGGTGAAAATGCTGGTAGCCAGCATTTTCTCCTATCTCCCAAAATGCATTCTTACGTTCCTAAAACAAATTTCAATCTTTCAGTCACATTTATTTAAATATCTGAAAATGCAGTCTGAAAATGCATTCAGTTTGGACAAGGCTAAAATTTTGTTGTTTGGCAAAGGGTTAATAAAATGATAGGTTAATATAGCTCCTGCTATGCATACACCTGACCCCTATATTGCTACAAAAATGGAATGGATATTTTTCAAATAAGATGCTATACACTATTTTTGATTAAAGAATGTCATGATATGTAGTATTGGATCAGAAATATCTAAGTTTAATCTTGCTCTGTAAGAGTTAACTCTTTACCACATGACAAAATTTTAGACTGGTTCAAATTGAAAGCATTTGCAGACGACAAAATAAAGGTGACTGAAAAATTGAAATTTGTTCTGGAAAGGGTAGAAAACACTGTGGGAAAACGAGAAAATGCTGGTTACCTGCATTTTCTCCTTTTCCAACAGTGTTTTCAAAAGGCTTCTTTCTCAGGGGCGTCAAAAGTAGGGACTGTGTGGTAATGGGTTAATTAGTTATTGTGTATGAAGAAATTGTAAATTTTAGGACCTGTTATTTTTCTCTCAGTGTTTTTTCAGAGTAGAATATGTTTATGAAAATACTCTCTTAATTCCTCGCCAAACAATCTCATGTTTACATGTTTTCGCAATGACAAAATTCAGTCTATTACAAATTGAAAGCATTTTCAGACAATAAAATAAATGAAACTGAATTGAAATTTGTTTTGGGAAGGGTAGAAAACATTGTAGAAAAGGAGAAAATGCTGTGTTCCAGCATTTTCTCCTTTTCCCACAATGTTTTCAAATGATCTTTTTCTCAGGGTTGTTAAAACTAATGGATTGTGTGGGAAAGGGTTAAATGACTCATGGAAAGAAGGCTGTTGAAAACAACATCAGAAATTAAGAAAATCTACTTTTTTCTACTTTTCTCATATTGTTTTCCACATTTTAACAACAAATCTGGTCAATCAAGCAACATTTGTTATCTGCAAATGCTTTCATTCTGGAAGAGTTTGAATTTTTGTGTTTTGGTGAGGAGTTAACCCTTTACCAAACAATCCCTGGTTTTTACGGCCCTGAGATAGGAGCCTTTTTAAAACATTGTGGGAAAAGGAGAAAATGCTGGTAACCAGCATTTTCTCCTTTTCCCACAATGTTTTCAACCATGCTGGAAACAAATTTCAGTTTTTGAGTTCTGATTATTTTGACGTCTGCAAGTGCTGTCAATTTGGACTGGTCCAAATTTTGTCGTTTGGGAAAGGGTTAAACAAATTTGAAGATACCGGTAATAGAATATAATTATACATGTATCTTCCTGTATCATTGTTTAGATTATTTCTGCATCAACATCACTGCTTAAAGTACTATATATACAGAATGTACTGCCTTACTGCTTTATATATGTTTCTTTACACACATTTGTTGCCTTGTGATATACTTTTGTTATCAGATTTTGTTGGAACAGATATCAATATCGTAGATGAAAACTGAAATTTGAACACTTTAGCAAAGAGAGTGATAGACCTGTATACTTGTTTGTGTATATGGACTTTGACTATAAGTATGCCATGTAAATCATTAACCGATTCCCAAACAATCTTTGGTTTTCACAGCCCTGAAAAAGAAGCCGCTTGAAAACAATGTGGGAAAAGGAGAAAATGCTGGTAACCAGCATTTTCTCATTTTTCCACAATGTTTTCTACTGTGCCAGAAACAAATTTCAATTTTTGTGTTACCTTTACTTTGTCGTTTGCAAATGCTTTAAATTTGGTCCAGTCTAAGATTTTGTCATTTGGTAAATTATTTAGAAAGCATTTGTGTGATCAGTTCGTTACTAAGCAATTTCATTTTTCTTATCCTTGAAGAAGAACGCCCATAGAAGCATTTTGGGAAAAGGAGAAAATGCTGGTTGCCACTATTATACCCCTGTCCTATAAAATTTTTTCCAAACCAGGGACAAATCTCCCCATTTGAGCTACCCTTAGTTTGTATTATACATGATCATTTATGAAAAAGCGACATAATGGATATACCAAAAGTATTGACCCAGTTCAGTGTACACAGGCTAACCTGGGCCAGAACTCTTTGCTATTGGATAATTTTCTGAATGTCGAAGGATCAGTCTTCCACATGATTAAGTCTATTGTTTAACTGTTTACCACACAATCCCGACTTTTAACGACACTGAGAAAGAAAGCCTTTGAAAACTTTGTGGGAAAAGGAGAAAATGCTGGTAACCAGCATTTTCTCCTTTTCCCAAAATGTTTTCTACCCTTTTCCATTTAAAAACAGCTCATTTCAGTGTTTATGTTTGTTTAACTCTTTACCCCACAATCCCGACTTTAAACGGCCCACAGAAAGAAAACCTCTGAAAACATTGTGGGAAAAGGAGAAATGTTGATAACCAGCATTTTCTCCTCTTCCCACAATGTTTTCTACCCTGTTTAAAGAAAGGCTGCACTATTTGAGCTAGATTAAAATTTTCGTCCGCAAATGCTTTCAATTTGAACAAGTTTATGGAGTAATGACGTTCGGTAAGGAGTTATGGAGGATAAAATCACTCATCAATATGGCCTATGATATCTTGTCACCTGCAATAAATGTGCAGTAGAGGACTGCACTGTAGTTAATATAAGTTATGGATGGTTAACCCTTTACTCCATAGATACTCATTTCTATGCATTGCTTGTAAGAGCCTATGGAAAACATTGTGGCAAAAGGTGAAATTGCTCGTGACGAGCAATTTCACCTTTTGTCACAATGTTTTCTATGCTATCAAAAGGTGTCATATACACATAAGAAACGGCTTCATCCTTGCTGTTATTTAGGGTCAATTAGAGATACCATAGAAATGCCTCATGGGGTAAAGGGTTAACTCATAACCAAACGACAATGGCTTTTGGCTTGTCCAAATCCAAAGCATTTGCAGACGACAAAATAAAAGTGACTGAAAATTTGAAATTTGTTTTGTGGAGAGTAGAAAACAATGTGGGAAAAGGAGAGAATGCTGGTTGCTAAAGGCTTTTTTCATAGGTTCGTCAAAAGTAGGGATTGTGTGGTAATGGGTTAAATGAAATAACTTTTGATACATAAAATCATTCAAAAAAACAATGTTGCTAATGTAGTAAGGAATACCCGTTTTAACCACAATGTTTTTTGAAGGGGACTATATTCTGCATTCTGCAGGACCATATTTTAAGACAAAACAAGCTTGTGTGCATGGATGGTAGTGATTTATATGCCTTTACATGCATAATCTTGTAATAATTTTTTTTTGCCTTCGTTTTTTGGTATTATACAAATATATTTTTATCATGGTTGTTATGTTTCTTTTTTAATAATCATTGTTATGTCGGCCCATTGAATTTTTCACTAGATTTTACACCAGATTATCCTTTTTTTCTAATGTATATACATGTACATATGCAATACCATAGTCGGTCCAGTGGGCCCTTATACAGTCAACTTGTTTTTCCTACCCACAGAGCAATAAATAGATGACTAAAATGATATGAACATTTTTAAATAAGAAAATGTAACCTCATTTCAATTCTTTCAAAGCCACATTTGCAAGAATGTATTATAATGTGGAAATACATTATAGTTTTGCACCGTTTTCAAAAGCTACTGTAGTTTTGCACAACACTCTTAAGTGTTTTCCTGTTACCTCATGTTATACTCTAAACTTTTGGTTGCAATAGTTTGAAACACTGCCAGAATTGACTACTTTAGTATACTACCGTATTTCTCATAATAAAAGCACCTTCCCTAATAGTAGCTCCCCACCCTAGGAAAAAACCTTAACTCATTTCCAAACGACAATATTTTAGCCTTGTCCAAATCGAAAGCTTTTGCAGATGACAAAATAAAAGTGACTGAAAATTTGAAATTTGCTTTGTGAAGAGAAGAAAACATTGTGGAAAAAGGAGAAAATGCTGGTTACCAGAATTTTCTCCTTTTCCCACAATGTTTTCTAAAGGCTTCATTCGCAGGGTCGTACAAAGGTAGGGATTGTGTGGTAATGGGTTAAACCATGATAACCTAATGTACATGTATGTTAGTTGACTAAAACGATAATAATTGAAAACTAATAACTGTTGAAAGAGGTTTTAGATTTTTACCAAACAACAAAATTTTAGACTTGCCCAAATGGAAAGCTTTTGCAGATGACAAATTGAATGTGTCTTTCACAGTGACTTTAATGACAAAATTTGTCTGTGATAGGGTAGAAAACATTGTGGGAAAAGGAGAAAATGCTGGTAACCAGCATTTTTTCGTTTTCTGCTCCCTAGAGGTTAAAAGTCTTAATTTTGTGGAAAAGAGTTAAAGCACCTGAAAAAAGTATCGACAAAGGTCGGCATGCACAGTCTGCAAAGGTTACCTATATCGAAACTTTGTTTTCAGAGAAATTTGTGCATGTCCAAGGACCATTTTACATTTGGATTCAGTCCTTTGTGAGACAAAATAGGTCTCTATTGGTCTATAATTATGAAATGTGGTGATTTGTGTGGTCAATGTGCCAAGGAGGGTGATTTGCCTTCTTTTCTGAGTATGGGTCATTTGTATTAACTCTTTTAGACTGGTCTAAATTGTAAGACAACAAAAAATGAACATAACTCAAAAATTGATATTTGTATCAGCAGGGTAGGAAAAAATTGTGGGAAAAGAAGAAAATGCTGTTTACCAGTATTTTCTCCTTTTCCAACAATGTTTTCTAAAGTTTTCCATCAAATAGCCATAAAACTAGGTAAAGGGTCAAAGAAAAGTTTCTCCTAATGGTACAGGATAGATCCAAGATCAGACTGCATGTTCTGTGCAGTCTGATCTTCATGTCCGCAAAAGGTCAGTAAGTCAAATTTGGCAGCATAAGGGTGAAAACAAAGCAATGCCATTTTAAGCATTTTGTTCATTTGTTACAAAGCTTTCAAAAGATGCATTCTGCAGGACCATATTTGGCAGTACATATATTTGAGAGGAAAAGTTTATATATGCTAACACATTTTACATTTTTTCTTAGCTCTGCAAACATGTTATCTAACATACCTTATGTTTTGACTGGATTCAATAGGTATTTAATAACAGCCAACCATATCTCATCCCATTGTGTTTTAAACTGAATAAAATATGTGAAATGAAATTACTTCGTTTTGTTTTTAGTTCACCTTTGGAAAATATGCATTATACGCTTAATCTTTTTCCAAGCTCTTCGTGAGAGGGAATGCAGTCGGAAGCATTGTAGGGAAAGTGAAAAAAAGCCGAAAAGCCAATCATTGACAATTTGTTCCTTTCCTATATATTTTTCCCCATATTTTCTACTTTCCTAAAGACACTGTTGGTGCATTAGTGGAAGATATAGATTTAGAAGCAAAGGCTTCACAATGCAGGCAGACTTATCCTGGATGTGGATTGTCACATAGTTTGGTAGATGATCTGGTTAAAAGCAACCTTGAAATTGCAGTCTCTCTGATTTTTTTTAGCTCACCTGAGCACGAAGTTCTCTGACTGAGCTATTGTGATAGTACTGTGTCAATTGTCCTTCATCAACTTTTTACCTTGTGTACATTGTGGAGGCCACATTTTTCGTCTGATACTCATGAATTTTCGTCAGAATGTTTGCCTTGATGAAATCTCGGACAAGTTCGAAATTGGTTCATGTCAGTTTACAAACTAGGTCACTAAGTCAAATCTTAGAAAAAACCATGTGTATGCTCTAGAGGCCACATTTTCAGTCCGATACTCATGAAAGTCAGTCAGAATGTTTGCCTTGATAAAATATTGGAAGCTTTTGAAAATAAGTCATGTCTGGACAAAAACTAGGTCACTAGGTCAAATCTTAGAAAAACCTTGTTTACCCTCTAGGGGCCACATTTTCAGTTCAAAAGTCTAGAAAGTTGGTCAATGTTTGTCTTGAAGATATCTCGGACAACTTCGGAAATGGGTCATGTCGGGTCAAAAACTAGGTCACTAGGTCAAATGTTAGGAAAACCATTTGTACGCTGTAGAGGCCACATTTTCAGTCCAAAACTCTTGAAATTGGTCAGAATGTTAGTCTTGATGATATCTTGGATGAGTTTGAAAATGGGTCATGTTGGGTCGAAAACTAGGTTACCAGGTCAAATCCTAGAGAAAACCTTGTATACACTCTGGATGCCACATTTTCAGTCCAACACTTTTGAAAATTGGTCAGAATGTTTGCCTTGACAATATCTTGGATGACTTCGAAAATGGGTCATGTTGGGTCAAAAACTAGGTCAATAGATCAAACGGTATAAAAACCTTGTGTATGCTCTGGAGGACACATTTTCAGTCTGATACTCCTGAAATTTGTTCATCATATTTGTCTTGGTGATACCTTGAATGAGTTTGAAAATGGCCCATGTGGAGTCAAAAACTAGGTCACTGGGTCAAATTTTAGAAAAACCTTGTGTACACTCTAGAGGCCACATTTTCTGCCTGATACTCTTCAAAGTTGGTCAGAATGTTTGTTTTGGTGATGTCTCAAAAGAGTTTGATAATGGGTAATTGCCGGGTCCAAACTAGATCACTTGGTCAAATCTTAGAAAAACCTTTTGTTCGCTGTAGAGGCCACATTTTCAGTCTAATACTCATGAAACTTGGTCAGAATGTTTGTCTTATTGATATCTCAAAAGTATTTGATAATGGGTAATGTCTGATAAAAAAACTAGGTCACTGGGAAACTAAAAAACTGGAGACCTATCACTCTTTTAAATGTTCTGTATAAGCTTGCATCTGGGAGTATTGCAAATAGGATGGGACACGTTTTGGATCATATCGTATCAAGCGACCAAACTGGGTTCTTAAGATACAGGTTTATCGGTGAAAACACAAGACTAGTCTGTGACATTATCCAATATTGTGAAGAACATAGAATACCTGGACTTTTAATGTTAATAGATTTTGAAAAGGCCTTTGATTCTCTATCATTTAATTTTATTGACAAGACGCTTGAATATTTTAATTTCGATTCAAAGAATGGATTAAATTATTTCTACATAATACTGAGGTATGCGTACAAATAAATGGTTTTCTTTCAGACAACTTCGAAGCCGAAGGGGATGTCGACAAGGTGATCTAATATCCGCTTATATTATTATCCTTTGCACCGAAATTCTTAACATAAAATTAAAGCACGATAGAAATATAACAGGACTAAAAATAAAAAAAAAAAAGGAAGAATATATCATATCACAATTTGCTGATGACATAGCACTTTTCTAAGACGGTTCTGAAAAATCGATTAAAAGTACTCTTGAATTACTAGAAAAATTCTCACATTTCTGACTTGAAAGTTAATTTAGACGAAACAAAACTTATATGGATTGGCAGTATGAAGTAAGTACAAGATCTATCAAGATGAAATGGAAATTAACATGGGGGGAAATAAAATTTAAACTTCTTGTGTCTCTCTCTCTTTTGATAAGGCCACATTCAAGTGATGGAACAACTTTACAAAAAATACAATTTTTGTTAGGCATATGAAACATCCTTTGTTTTAGAGTAATAACAAATTATTTACAAAACTACTAATACATGTATTGAATTGTAAGGTATGATGGGAGATGGCCACGGCTCCCATCATACCAGTTGACGTGGCTAATAAAAAAGGTCACTGGGAAACTAGATTGAAAATGGTTCATGTTTGGTCAATTGACTCAGGTGAGCGATTTCAGGGCCATCATGGCCCTCTTGTTCTAATTAACCTTTTACCTAACGTCAAAATTTTGGACTGGTCCAAATTGAAAGAACTTACAGACGACAAAGTAACCCTTGCTCAAAAACTGAAATTTGTTTCAAACAGGGTAGAAAACATTGAGGGAAAGGGAGAAAATGCTGGTTACCAGCATTTTCTCCTTTTCCCACAATGTTTTCAAAAGGCTTCTCTCTCAGGGTCGTAAAAACCAGGGATTGTGTAGTAAAGGGTTAAACTCATCTGTACTTCATTTATTCCGTGCTGAAAATGTTGCATGAGAATGACAAAAACTGTATTACGTTGTGTTGCAATGTCCTGTTATCTTTCAAGCTGTCAACTCTGCAACACAATTCTGAGTTTTGATGCCCTCAGAAGAGAAGGCTGTTTGAAAAAGCGTGGGAAAAGGAGAAAATGCTAATAATTAGTTATATGATTTATCCCACAACGTTTTTTTACAATATGAAAGACGGAAAACATCATTTGAGCTACATTTAACTTGTCTGCAGATGCTTTCAATTTTGTCAACTCCAAAACATTTTTACTAGGTAAAGGGTTAAAAAGGAAGATCAAAACTTTGACAAAATATGAAAATTCACATTTGCCAGCAAGACAAGGTATTCTTCTCTGACGTCATATATGGCCCATTTGCATCAAGGGCTCTGAGCATCATTTATTAAAATGTGAAAATGTTTGACATGTGGCTCAGTTATAAAAGTCAGCATGGACTAGTTTCTTGTGTGGAGTAACCTGACACGTTATTGTTGGCAAAACGAGTTATAGAACCTGCAGTGCTTGTCCCATAGATCGTTGGCCGTTTTCAGCCCTATTGCTAAGGTTCCATTATCGATCCCTTGGCCCCTAGTGTTGGTGGATGTGTTCTTTGGCAAAGCATTGCAGTCTTGACACTCTACAGTCGAAATACAATTTTCCCATCAACAAACATTTGTCCTAATGACCACTGATTTTCACATTACATTTAAACATCTTGAACAATTGTTCGATCTGAAAATCAGTGTTCGAACCCTGCTAGTAGCGTTTCGTCGTCTTTTGTTATATCGGCAAGTGGCGTGTGGTATTAGCCACTGACAGTACAACTTTGGTCTTGATCAGACTGCACACGTGATAGACAGACATTTGATATACAATGTCCAGTTTAATTTGCTAGTTCTGCTATCACCACTTTTACAACCAGTAATATGAAGTTTTACAATCATTTCAGCAACGAATATATTAATTCTTAGGCTACTCTTAAGGGCAACTCATTGACCTTTTTCGGACAGGGTAGACCAAGATCAGACTGCACACAAAGTGTTAGATCTTAGATCTACACTCTTCAATAAAATAATTTTCTTTCCCAAAACATACATTTGAAGTAAAAGAAATAGCTTACAGTTTTACTGTCAGCTTGAAAGTTTTATTTGAAATGATTTAGCAGGATTAAGACTAACTCCACCTATAGCACCGTCTGAATCTCGGAATAAATATATTTTGTTTAATTTACAGACATGGAAAAATGGAAGGAACACATTCAAGATGATACTGCACGTTCGCCGTGAAGAAGTCTACGTTTAAACTTTTACTAAACGACAAAGATTGGTCCAAATTACAAACATTTGCAGACGACAAAATAAATGTGACTGAAAAATCGAAATTTGATTTGGGAAGGGTAGAAAACATTGTGGGAAAAGGAGAACATGCTGGTTACCAGTATTCTCTCTTTTTCCCACAAAGTTTTCAAAAGACTTCTACCTCAGGGTCGTCGAAAGTCATTGTGTGGTAAAGGGTTTAACTATAGCAGTGAAACGTTTAATTCTTTACCAAACGACACAATTTCAGACTGGTCCAAATTGAAAGCGTTTATAGACAACAAAGTAAATCTTGCTAAAAAAAAACCTTTGTCTTTTAAAACGTAGAAAACAGAGGAAAAAAGATTATTTTTTTGCTGGTTACCGGCGTTTTCTCTTCCCCACAATGTTTTCAAAATCCTTCATTCCCACGTCGAGATTGTTTGGTTACATGTTTAAAATCTGAACTTGATATAAAAACAAAGTTTCAAAACGGTCAGAGATAAATTAGCTGACAATGAATCTCTGGATTAGAGACGTGATAATCCATATTTAACCCCTGACCAGATCACAAAATGCTAGACTTGTCCAAACTGACAGGATTTGCAGACGACAATTAAATTAAATAATGGAATTTACTTTAGACTGGGTAGCTAATATCATGGGAACAAAAAGAGAGAAAAATGTAAATAACTAGCATTTTCTCCTTTTATCAGACCGTTTTTTATAAAGCCTCTACCGTCAGGGCGTTAAAACGAGATTGTTTCTGCACACTGATATTTTCCGTCTTTAGTCGAAGCCTTGAAGGGTAGGACAGAAGACATATGCTTCTTTTTTCTCACTATAATACACACATTAAGAAATTGATGGAAAAACAAGACTTGTTTGTACAAGCAAACAGTCCTTTTTCAACAACATTTCTTGAAAGCTGTAATCTAAGGAGACTTAACATAGCACGTTCGCGTGCCCTGATAGGTCGATGTCTTTGAACGGCCATGACTTTATCTTAACCTTGACAATGCTTAACCCTTTACCCCATAAGGCATTTCTATGGTATCTCTAATTGACCCTAAATAACAGCAAGGATAAAGCCGTTTCTTATGTGTATATGACACCTTTTGATGGTGTAGAAAACATTGTGGCAAAAGGTGAAATTGCTCGTCACGAGCAATTTCACCTTTTGCCACAATGTTTTCCAAAGGCTCCCAAAAGCAATGTGTAGAAATGAGTATCTATGGAGTAAAGGGTTAACTCTTTACCAAACCACAAAATTTTAGACTTGTCCAAATTCAAAGAATGTGCAGACGACAAAATAAACATGACTGAAAAATAATGGAAATTGACTTTCGAACAGTAGAAAACATTGTAGAAGAAGGAGAAAATGCTGTTTACCAGCATTTTCTCCTTTTTCCATAATGTTTTCAAAAGGCTTCTTTGCAAAGGTCGTCAAAACTCGTCATTGTGTGGAAAAGCGTTAACGGCCTTGAAGAATAAGAGGTCCTGTGTGTCTCTGGCAGCGCTAATTTTTATGGGACTTGTTACCTGGAAGTCCTGGTAATATCACTCGGCGACGCACTGGGTTTTTCGTTGAAGTGGCATCGGGCAAGGCACTTCAGATACCCATTCTGCTACATTTGGAACCCAAAAGTTTTGTGAATTTGTGAGCTGTTGCCATTAATGACTTAACCCATTACCACACAATCCCTACTTTTGACGACCCTGAGAAAGAAGCCTTTGGAAAACATAGTGGGAAAAGGAGAAAATGCTGGTAACCAGCATTTTCTCCTTTTCTCACAATGTTTTCTACCCTTCACAAAACAATTTTCAAATTTTTGGTCACATTGATTTTGTCGTCTGCAAATGCTTTCGATTTGGACAAACCTAAGATTTTGTCGTTTGGCAATGAGTTAAATAATGTTGAAAGACGCATAAGATTGATCAAGATTTTGTTTTTCGTACACGAATGCTCTCCATTTGGACAAGTCTAAAATGCAGACGTATAAAAAAGAAAAACAGGGAGGGATATTAAGGTAAGACCTGTGTAATGCACTTCCGGTGAACATTTGGCAAACATTCTAATTGGTTGTTAAATAAGGATAAAAAAGGATTCATGCCGAAATAATATTTTTTGCACAATTCTAACGGATCAGAATTTCCGTTTATGTCTATATTGAAACTTTTTTTTGATACTTTTGATTGCTTTTTAAAAAGGGAGGTAATTAATACCTTTTTTTTTTTAAATTGAGAATATAGCGGTTTTAGATTTATAAATGATAATTCAAAGAAGGAAAAAATGGAAAAAATGAAAAGGTGAAAGTAGTTCAATAATACTCATTTTTTATTATAGCTAAGTTTGCACGATGATATTTTAGTGGAAATAGCTGTTTTACATTACACAGGTCTTACCTTAAGGCAAGAGCAGCGTTTGCTCTATATCTTTGTGTATTAAATATCTCGCCGGGTAAGCGGTAATTTTAAGTGTTGGGTTTGTTACCAGAAATTCAGTCTGGTTCGATTCTGGCGATGCTGGTCAAGGAAATGCCCTATGGCAAACTATGACAGAGCACCTAGAAATCAACTAGGTCTAAGATACGCAAAAATTAGCTTTTGCATCAGTATGAATGGACTACAGTTAAAGGCGGTATAGAACAACATTCAAATATACTCTGAAGTGGTGTCACTTTGTCACCGTACTTGTCTATATATAGCTTTATCTTTTTAGCAGACGTAAAAAGTTTATACTCGTCCCCATTACAAGCATTTGCAGACGACGTTTTGATTTAGCTCAAATGACAGGATTTGTGCTTGATACTGTAGAAAACAATGTAGGAAAAGAAGATGTTGCTGGTAACCAATTTTCTTCTATTCCTACATTATTTTCAGGCACTTTTCTCTTCAATGTTGTTAAAACAAGTGATCATCAGGAAATGGGTTAAATGACAAAAAAACTGTAATACGAGAATCGTCTATGTATTTCAACCTTTAGCACGACGCAAACGATAGCTGTTCCCATATATGGACAGTAGAGGGCAGGATCAGACCACTCATAAAAAGCAGACTTATCTACATTTTAAGGGCCCATTTATCGCCTGTTAAGATTTACTATTTAACACCGCTTGAAACTGCGATAAATAGGCCATTTGTCATAATGTTTACTGGAAAATCCCAATTTATTTGTCTAACGGTGTAAAGTTTCCGCGCAGGCTCTGTGCCGTCTATTGATTTAAACTCTTTACCACACGACAAAATTTTAGACTGGTTCAAATTGAAAGCACTTGCAGGTGACAAAATAAAGGTGACTGGAAAATGGAAATTTGTTCTGGGAAGGGAAGAAAACACTGGGAAAAGCAGAAAATGCTGGTTACCAGCATTTTCTCCTTTTCCTACATTGTTTTCAAAAGGTTTCTTTCTCAGGGGGCGTCAAAAGTAGGGATTGTGTGGTAATGGGTTAAACTCTACAGTCATGTTAAAATTACAATGTTTGGAGGATCATTTTATCATACGCCGGTATACAACAAAGGAATAGTGCATTAGGACACATAAAAAAAGGTATTTAGATAGAGAGCTCTTTTTATTTATTTCGTTTATTCACGAACATATGATACAATGCATAGATCTGAATCTTATTGGGCGTTATGTACTTCTACCTTGTTTTCCTGTGAGGTTTCTGTCGAGCCTGCCTCAGTCGGTAACATGGAGGGCTAGAAACCTTGGGATCGCTGGTTAGATTTCCCAGCAGGGATTTTGTTTTTAAGAACTGATCATTGCTTTTGATTGATAGACGGGATGTTGTTTAACGCCGCTTTCAAAATCATTTCAGTCATATCACGCTGACAGCTCGCATATATTCATGTCTGGCCCGGTCGGGTGGCTAAGTGACTAGTGACTCGTGACCAAGAGGTTGGGGGTTCGATACCCGGCTGCGGCAAACTTTCTTTCCGGTGATTTTTCACCTCTCACTCGATCTGATGCATGTGAGAAAAGTATTCAGTGGCTTTGGGAAGAAACTACAATTGTGTCAGTGGTGGTGTGAGAAAGCCAGGAAGCAGATGATCGAGTGCGTCGCTGACCGCCATGATATGACATAAGCTGTTGAACTCCAATAGAAGTTTGTGTCTGGGTTTCACCAGTATACCAGGCTAAGGCTATCAAGTGAAGCGTCTCGCCTAATGGCTCTCTCACAAATTGCGATGCCTCTATTTAAGCGTTCGAATCCGGGGCGTTTAGGCCAAGAGCCCAACACTGTACCTCTCACACGAGTCCTATACTGTGTATTGCGACATGATTCATTTCTCTTAAAGTGATGAACAGCGTTCCAATTTTGTCTGTGAGGGAAAGCAGTCACTGCGTTCGGCAGAATTGTATGCGAAATACCGGTTAAAGAAACTCCAGATAGGCAAACTGACCGCCGCGGTATAAACCGAAAGAGTACGCGAAATACGCGTTGTGTGCGCATGAAGATTCGACTGTCTTATATGACGCATCACTATTAATTAGCCCCGAAAGCGGACAGACTGTAGTATTACGCCCTATAAATTATCAATGTAGAAAATAGCTTTTATCAATAAGTTTAAGGAGAAATGAGACCTGCTTTAGCCCCAGATTTTTCTAGACTGCTGATCATAGCTGAGCGAATTGCACAGGAAGTTTTTCATTGAGTAAACGTTTATTTTAGTTTTAAATTCAAAGCAACGGTTGTCGCATAGGAAAGTGGTTCGGTTCTGTACCCATGGCAGGATGTCCAAATTAGATTGATGAGTATTTATAGAATGCCATCTAGCGAGAGATAATGGCGAAATACGTTGTCTGCGCATGTCATATTCTTCGATCTAGCGGGAGATAATGCGTTAAGAGCATTTACACCGTTGTCTGCGCATGTTATTTTTTTCGAGGTGTAATTGTAGAAAGCCATCTAGCAGGAGATAATGACATTTACACAATAAAGAACATTCTGTAAACGGCTTGGGAGAAAGTGGGTGAGCTATTCTTTGTGGAAAATGAACTTATACATGCACACGCGCAGGCTGACCTGGTCGAAACGTTTTGCCACTTTGCCACTTGTTTGCCACTTGTTAATTTTCAGCAGATCAAAAAACCTCATGATTCAGCCGGATTTAAGACAAACTGGGTCAAAACTCTGTGACGACTTGCTCGATATAATGCAACAAAAGGATGCACTGAAACCAGTTCTCCATATCTGGCGTTCATAGTAGTATATAGTATCGCTTGTCAGCAAATCAATCAATGAATGTTTTTTAGGTTTAGGTCTACTGTGTAATGCATTTGATATAGAGAAGAGACGCGGAAGATGTCAAGATTTAAATGATTAAGTTTGTTTCTGTTCTCTTTTTCTTTCGTATTAAAGGGTGCTAATCAAATTTTATGGTCAAACCAAGGCTCAGAAATGTCCACTGCAAGAAGTCGGGGATAGATGTAGCTGACAGTAAATTGCGAGAGATAAAAGTTGGGAGAGAAAAGTGTTTTCGGTATTTCTCATTATGGGATACGTAATCAGGGGTCTTATCCGAAAAAGTATTTATTCATGAACTTACTTAATCCTCTTCGTGCTGAGGTGCACATAGGCTGTTACCAGTGCTTTCCATTTTGATCTGTCTTTGACCCATTGCTGTTCCTGACCCAATGACTAATTTGTATTTTTTATCTTTTTTCTCGCTGGAGTGTCTCCAAGTTTCTTTGGGTCTTCCTCTGTATCCCTTTTCTGTTAGAGTCCATCTCGTATCTACTGTTGGAAAAGCATTTCGGTGCAGTTTGAGTATATGGCCTATCCAATATCATCTTTGCGTCTTGCTTTCCGCAAAAGCACTTGCTGTCTTGTATTGAAGTGTCACGGAGAGAGGTTTTATATATAACCACTAAAACCTGTCTTGCTGCTGAGCTAGCTTTTACAGCGATGCGGTTTGGTGTATTTCTCTCCGTGAGAGTTAAGCAACGTGCATCAGGTTAGTTAGTACCTGGATGGGTGACCAGGTCGTTGCACGTTACATTTGGTGGCAGCGGTGGGATCTTGACAACTGCCGGACTGGAGTTGCCTTACCCATGTATATCCCCTGGTGTTTCTGTATATACATGCTTGTATATCAGTCTCGGGGTCGAGACTTGTCGAAGGGGGAGTAATGTCACAGAGAGAGGTTTTAAATGTAAGCACTTGAAACCTGCCTTGCTGTTGAGCTAGCTTTTACCGTTGTCTGCGCATGTCATATTCTTCGAAAATTCGACTGTCTTATATGACGCATCACTACTAGCCCCGAAAGCGGACTGACTGTACGCTCTATAAAGTAGCAATGTTGAAAATAGCTTTTACGTATCAATACGTTTGAGGTGAAATGAGACCTGCATTAGCAACAGATTTCTCTAAACAGGCGATCATAGTTTATGGGGTAAACCTTGTTTTTGTTTTAAATTCAAAGTAACGGTTGTCGCGTAGGAAAGTGGTTCGGCTCTGTACCCAGGATGCCCATATCAGATAGATGAGTATTTATAGAATGCCATCTAGCGGGAGATAATGAGCTTTTACAGCGATGCGATTTGGTGTATTTCTCTCCGTGACAGTTAAGCAACGTGCATTAGGTTAGTACCTGGATGGGTGACCAGGTCGTTGCACGTTACAGAAGTAGTCATTTGCGAGTAGAGCAATGTCATGTGCTTTTAGATCTGTATGGAAAGTTAATACATCTATACTATTTCAACTTATATGCCTTATGATTTGAATGGGGTGCTAGGAGATATAGGCTTTATGCCTTTAGGTTTGTGTGGAATGCTAGTAGATATAGATGATATAACTTTAGATTTAGACCTAGGCGATATGCCTGTAGATATATATGGGACGCTTGTAGGTTTCGGCTATATGCTTGTAAATATGTACCAATGATTGTAGATCTAGACTATATGATGTTGGCCTAGAGTGGAACGCTAGTAAATCCATGACTTTTGCCATTAGCTTGTAGATTTAGGCGATATGTTTTTCGATATGTATGTAAATGCTTGTAGATTCAGGCTGTATGCCTTCAGCCTTATATGCAATGCTAGTATTTCTAGGCTATATACTTTTAGTTTTGTATTGAATGCTACTAGATCTGGGCTATAGGCTTTTAGGTATGTACTGAATGCTAGTATTTCTATATAGGCTACATAGACGATGAAGAAGAATAACATTACATGAGTGTATATACCAATTACATGTATTTTCTCCTTTTCCCATGATGTAAATTTCGGAATTATTTGGTGAAAAGAGAACAGTAGAGATTATATATCAAAAGCTTGACAAAAATGTCGATACCACCCTTTAATTATATAAAAAACCGAGGTTACGCTGAAAATACTGTGCGTGAAGTCGATTTTTAAAAGTGTACGTGTTCCAAGTATGTAACTATGTCTTCGTTTTATGACATTGTTACGTTGGTTGATTTTTTGTTCAATTGTGTTTTACGCCGCTTTCAACATTATTTCAGTCTTATCGCGATGACAGCTCACTTGTCCATGTGTGTGCTGGGTTTCGCTGGAACTGGACTAGAGCTCTCAGTTTTCTTGTTCAAGGACACTCCTACGAGAGGTCTATTGCTTATATTAGGGTCTTGTGTCTATACATTTACCATCACTGTTAGGTTTTTGTATCCAGAAAAGCCTGTAATAGGAATCTTGTATTTGGATCATTGGCTCAATAGCTAAATTTATTCAACCATACAAAGTCTACAAAGTGGTATTCAATAGGTTTTTAAGGACAGTGTAGATCAAGATCAGACCGCACGGAACGTGCAGTCTGATCTGAAGTATTTACTACACGATACAGTGAGTTTCCCACCACCTCCGGCAGGAAAACCGTTGAAATCTTTTGAATCGAGTTTTTATAATTGTCAGAATATCGTCGGTTTACTTCAAAAACCTCGTAACTACAGCTTGTTTCAAGCTGTAGTTACGAGGTTTTTGAGGTAAACCGACGATATGTTCAATTCATTTAGCTGTTACCATAACATACAACCCTGAGTTTAACTCTTTACCACCCAATCCCGACTTTTAACGATCCTGAGGAAGGAGCCTGTTGAAAACATTGTAGGAAAAGGAGAAAATGCTGGTGACCAGCATTTTCTCCTTTTCCCACTATGTTTTCAACCTTGATGGTAACAAATTTCAATTTTTGAGTTGCATTTATTTTGTTGTCTGCAAATGCTTCCAATTCGAACCAGTCTAAAATTTTCTCGTGTGGGAAAGGGTTAAACGCCCCTAAAAACGGAGCTTTTGAAAACATTGTGGGAAGAGAAGAAAATGCGGTCAACGAGTATTTCTTAAAATGTTTTTATATCCACTTAAAGAGACCTGGACAACTTCACAATTCCGCTGTCTAGTTAAAAAGGTCTAAGGGATAGATTCTATGGGGCATTTCTTACCGACTGCTGGATAAATGAAAGAGGTTTTTGGGCTTTAACCCTTTACCACACGATCCAGACTTTTAATGACCCTGAAAGGGAAGGCTTTTGAAAACATTGTGGATAAAGGAGAAAATGCTGGTAACCAGCATTTTCTCCTTTTTTCCACAATGTTTCTACCCTATCAAGGACAAATTTCGCCAGCTGAAACACCTTATTAAATTTGCCGTCTGCAAATGCTTTCAATTTAGACCAATCTAGAATTTGTCGTTTGGTAATGTGTTAAACAGATCTAGTAATTTGGCGTCTTACTGTTTCGATCAGTTTTTCTGACAAACGAACAGATTCGAGATCGATCAAAGATTAGGCAGATTGTTCTGTGCAGTCAGATCTTGATCCACATTGTCCGCAAGCTAGCGATCGGCTTAAAGGTGGCCTATCAGATTTTGAGACTGAAATTTTACAAAAAATACATAAAAATCATCCTTATTATACTCCCAAAGTCTTACAATTTTCATTAATAAGACCCCAGCAGTCGAAAACCATCTGACACTAAGAGAAATTAAAGATTTACTGTGACCCAGGTCGACATCGACGGTAAACACGTTCTATTTTTACATTAGCAACTCGCTCACTTACACACCGGAAATACACAGACGAGTCTTCAAACATGGCGTCCAAAGAAGATATCATGAAAAATAATTACATGTTTGTTATGTTACGGAATTTAAGCGTCACCAGTTACTTAACATTCCCACAATGTTTTTTTTGGCGCGAAATCTAAAAATAGCTTTAGGGGCTACGTAGCCTTTCAATGGTATACCGTCCCAAAAAAATTATTTTGTAATTTTCTCTTAATTGTTGATGATTTGTATTGTTTTTTTTCATATAGATTTTAGTGAAACACATATATTTTAACTTGGTATGATGTGAAAATTCTAAATACCCACCTTTAAAAGCCTTTTTTTCCCAGTGCAAACCGAAAACTCGTGCATATGTCAACCTGTCAGCTGACAAGATCAACAAACACTTTATAAAACGCTGGCGCTGACTTTGCTACATTTAAATTTTTCGGTTAATTTATATCTACACTAGATTTATGACCATAAACCTAATAAAAGTAAACTCGTATAATTTCAATCGCTTCCTTTTAAAATGTTCACTATATAATCCCATGTTTAACCCTTTACCACATAATGACGACTTTTGACGACCCTGAAAGAGAAGGCTTTAGAAAACATTGTGGGAAAAGGAGAAAATGCTGGTTACCAGCATTTTCTCCTTTTCCCACAATGTTTTTTACCCTTCCCATAGCAAATTTTAACTTTTCAGTCACATTCATTATGTCATCTGCAAATGCTCTCAATTTGAACTAGTCCAAAATTTTGTTGTTCGGTTAATAGTTAATATCCCATATGGGCCCTGTGTGGTTTAGTGGTAGAGTATATGACTCGTAACCGGGAAGTCTCGGGTTCGATCCACACTGAAAACCCTTCGGGTTTGTCGTGGGAGTGTTTCTTGGCAAGACACTTAAATAGGGTCCTATAGCTTAGAAATGAGCTATAACAGTGATGTGACTGAAATATTGTTGAAAGCGGCGAAAAACATCAATCAATCAAGCAAGCAAGGAAGCTGTGGGAAAAGGCGAAGAAAATGCTGCTCACCATTAACTCTTCTTTCAACAATATTTTCTAACGTTTTCAACACAAATACCATCTCATCAGATATATTTTGTGGTCTTCAAATGCTCTCAACTAGGACTTCCCTTATAGAATTTGTCATTTGCTAAACAATTAACCCCGTAACAAACAATTCCGAGTTTAAACGACCATGGAAAAAAGCTCTTTATAAACATAGTGGGAAAAGAATACAATGCTTGTAACTAGTACTTTCCTTCTTTTCTCACAATGCGTTCAGCCCTATCAAAGACAGAAATCGTCCATTATAGCTATCTGTATATACATTTATAGTCTTCAAATGCTTTCACGCTAGACAAATCTTTTATAATTGAGGGCCGTCACGTAAAAAGGGATCATTTAGGAATTTCGTGTATCAATTAGATAAAAAAGATCAACGATAGTGTAGATTAATTAAAGTTAATAGTTAAAAAATAATTGTATAACAAAGTAGAATGACCACTTTTCATACAGAAAATATCATAAAAGCGAAAAGTGTCAACCCTGGTCAGACTGCGCAATTGGCGCAGTCTGACCAGAGTTGATATTTTTCTCAGTTCCCAGAAGGTCCCGTTTTACGTGACGGGTCACATTTAGACTGGTGAAGAGATCTTATATGAGAAAGAACATTTAAAGGCCCAGTAAAAGCCAAAATATCGAACTAGTTGTTGTGATTCATTTAGATTTAAAGTATACCATTTATAAGATAGTCATTACTGTTGAGATGACAGTATTTTATCGTGTGGTTAGGCCATGTGTTAGTCACTGGCAAGAAGAAGTTTAAAATCAAACAAAAACTAAACAAAAGACACAGCTACCTGGCAGATTTTAACTTTATTTTGAAACCATTTTCTTTGTCAGCGAGTTATAACTGCCCCCCATCCCCCGGTAATAACAAACTCGTTCTCACTCCGTTTCGAAATTCTTTTCGAAAGGACTTAAAGTGTCTTTTTGTCTCCGGACGGGGTGGACATCTTAGCAACATTTTACGGTCTGTTTACGAACTTGATGGACGGGTTAGGACGGGAAGGGTACCCCATAACTTAAAGCCACTGTAATGCAGAGAAATGACCCTACCCTACAAAATAACCCGGGTCTTTATTCTACGTGGAGAAATGACCCCAAAAGTCATTTCACTACGGACAGGAATGACCCGGGTCATTATTCTACGTAGAGAAATGTCCCATGAGTCATTCCTCAACGCAGAGAAATTCCTTCTGGGGGTCTTTTCTCTACGTAGAGTAAAGACCCGGGTCATTTTGTAGGGGAGGGTCATTTCTCTGCATTACACCTGCTCAATTTTTTGGGGGCCGTCATCGCGTTCTGTAATTAGATGGAGTAACAATAAACAATAAATAATATGGACGTTCTACAAACGGAACTGCCATACGTCGATCCTAATGAAGACGCGGTACTGTCCAGCATCAGTTGACAGTGCGTTTGCATTTTACGGAACGAAATTACAGGTCCTATCCCGAGCGCAGCCCGTTTTACTATTTTGTGAATCAGGTTGGCAGTATCAGGCCAAATTAACACGTTCTGCCCCGACGGCAACCCGTTTTCCGATTGTATCAGGCTGACGGGTTAAAACGTTCTGAGAACTAGTTTTATGTGACAGGGACTTTACACTTGGCCGATCACACAGTGTCTGCATGTCCGACACTTTTCTATCGCCAGTCATCTTCACAAGCCAAGGGTGACGATCCACTACGCTACTCTACCCTTGGCGGATTGAGCTTGATTTTGACATTCACGCGATACGCATTTGCATTGGTTTCAGCCAGCTCTAACTGCACGAATCAAATCGCTCGTAGCCTTTCATTTTTGATTAAAATAGAACGTGGTCGCGACCTTTCGAATAAAAATAGAAGGTAAACACGGATAATTCCGTAGATGGTTATTGCTTCATGTTAAATTATTGTGTTCGTAAGCGGTTTGTAAAACGATATTTCATTGACTATAAGAAATGTGATGTAAAGGGAGATAATAAGAAACATCCAATAGGGGGCGTATCGAGGGAATCTCGAAATCGGGCTCTATCCGCCAAGGTAAGATCCACGTATAGTGATCGTAACCTTGGCTTACGAAGATGATCGCATGCAGTAGGCAATTATATGTTCGGTGCTGACGAATAAAGTTTATTACATGTGAGACGTATTTAAGGCTTTGCGGACTAATGTGTGCAAGTGTGTCATTTTTACCTTCATGCTCGCCTTGTATCAGGTGATTTTTCATTTTTATTATTTTTGTACTTTCATTGAGTATGTACAAATGTGTACTTGAAATAAAATTTGTTCTGTTCTATTCTGTACAATAACAGGTTGTCATCCTCACAATAGTTGCAACACTTTTAACTCTATACCAAACGACAAAATTTTAGAGTAGTTCAAATTGGAAGCATTTGCATATGGCAAAATAAATGTGACTCAAGAATTGAAATTTGTTTTGGAAGAAAATGTCGTGGGAAAAGGAGAAAATGATGGGTACAAGCATTTTCTCCTTTCTCATAATGTTTTCAAAAGGCTTCTTTCTCAGAGACGTGAAAACTTTTGGTAAAGGGTTAAATGGTATGAAAGAAATTTAAACCCATTCAAACACCCTTTTTGTTTTTATTTTGGATATACTGTTTCAAGGGACGAAACAAAGCATAAAACAGAAAGGATTGTGCCGTAATGTACTATAGATCTTCGGAAGTGAGCTCTTAATCCCTTGTCACACAATCCCGAATTTTGACGATCATGGGAGCGAAAGCCTTCAGAAAACCTTTTTGGAAAAAGAGAAAGTGCTCGTTACCAGCATTTTCTCCTATTATCCTTTTCGCACATTGTTTTCTACCCTTGTCAATTCAAAGTTGCATGATTTCAAACTGATTTTATTTGTTGTCTGCAACATTTTTCAATACAGACATGTGGTCGAAAATTGTGATGTTTGATAAAGCGAGTTGATTTAAAAGTGGGACTGTCAAAGTAAACAGATGTCGAACTGGTATAAGGTCTTTGACCTTGGGACTATTGTCATTATAATAGTTGATACTTTTTCTGATTTAAAGAAAAACTTTAGAATTCGTATTCACCACATATTGTAAACTCCTTAAGCATGACTCACTGACCTTTTGCGGACAGTGTTCAAAGACAGTTTTCAAAGACTTTTACTGCAGACACGTAAAACCAGGGCTTGTTTGGGAAAGGTTTAAGAACGTTCTAAGCCTTGTTCTCCAGAATTTTCTGAATTTAAAAGCAGCACAACTTCTGATTTGGCTCAGCCATTTGGTTTGGCCAATCAGAAGTTGTGTTACTTTCAAATTAAGAATGTCTTTAAGTGTAAGACTGCGAACATTCTTTAGAATGATAGATGAATACAGACCCTGTAGGAGTATTCATTTACCATTCTAGGATTTGATACTTATGTCAACCTTTATAATTGGTTAAACTACATTTATTTGGTTTAGCCAATCAGAAATTGTGTAACTTTGAAATTTACAAAACTCTTGAGACTAAGAATGCGATTTAGAATGGTTTGAGACCAAGGGCCTAGAACATGTAAATGACTGCACAAGTATTACAAACTGTATGTAAAGAATGCGAAACATGTGCTTTTTTCAATAATGAGTTGCCAAGGTAACAACGAAAATGATGAACCAAATTCTTAATAATAACCTATAATCTATCCTCTTTTTGACGAGTTGCTTTTTCACTCTCTTCTTGTTCTACTCGGTCTGAAAAAAAAAAACTTATTAAGATGTGTAAAAATTCTATGTACTTAAGTGTATACTTCGAAATCAAAGAATCAAAGAGCACAATGTCATGAGGAGCTGACTGTTGTCGGACTATAAACGGCTGGAATGTAGCAACGATATGGAGTAAATGAAAATACGATTTTTGCCTTGAACCATGTAAGGCATTTTCAACGAAATTTAAAGTATATAGTAATTGCTTTGTGGAACAAATTAGCGCGAGAAAATCATAATATTATTATTGATCACGTACAGGGTGTTTCATAATATATGTTGCACTGACACATAGGCCTTAAGACGCTGTCACACTCTAGCGTATAGAGCCAGCGTATGAGGACCGTATCAAATATTTCGAAAAATTGTTTATACGCGCAACTTTTCAGCGTATGAGGTCAACTGCCAACTGTAACAAATCTTGGTGATGTTGCAGCACAGCAACCTCCATCTCTGAACTGCTGGTACAAACTGATACAGATTTAGAAATGTGAGACTTTATATACCCCCCAGCCCCCAATACGCTGGAAATACGGATGTAATACGCATGGGATAAGTTTGCTGTACGATCAGAACACGTTAGGCATAACATGAGAACGTTAGACTGTCGTTAAAACTACCATTTTAACGTTAGCCATTCGTTAGACACACGTCAGACACACGTTCATTATACGCTCCTCTAACGCTAGGTTTCCTGACCCATTCAATTTCAACGTATGAGAAGCGTACTCGACTTATGAGTAACGTACCTTCAGCGTACCTCTAGCGTGTTCAGCGTATGAGGAACGTATGATTAGCGTAAAATTCATACGTCGGCATACGCAGAAAATTTTTGTGCATGTTCAAAAACTTTTTTGGCCGTCAACGTACATCAGCGTACACCGACGTGCCGCGGCGTACTAGAAACGTATTCCAGCGTACCCATAGAGTGTTTCAGCGTATGTCAGCGTATGCCCAAAAAGTCCATACGTTCCTCATACGATGACTCTATACGCTAGAGTGTGACAGCGCCTTTAGGTATATTGTTTATAAAGGTAATACAAAAAAAATCTATGGGATTAAACTTGGAAGTGTTTAATAATACTCGGAGTTTGGTCGCTTTTATTTATCTATGTCATAAAACTGTATGATAAAACTTATACATTGGTATAAATTTTATTGTGCCTAGGCATATCTGAAATTGTAACATTATTATGAAGCACCCTGTATATTGTAAATTCAACTAGTGTTTTGAACGCAATGACTATGATATTGTATAACACCATACGGCAAAAAAAGACTGTCTCTGTTCAAAATACTAGTAATTTTGTGACGCGAACTCCTCCTACAGTTTTCCTTCAATTGTATTGAAACTTTGCACATTTACTGATCATATATTGAAGATTTGCAAGATGCAATTTTCAAGTGTCAACTCTTCCTGATTGAAGAATTATCTCCCCTTGAACTTGACACTTTTTTCTGTCAAAGCGCTGGCGGGGTTATATAGTCACATTCAGTGACAGTTTTAGTTTCAACTGTATGCAAATTTATACCGATATATGCTGATAAGACAGACTCTTACTGGTTACCAACAGCTAGCAACCAGGTGAACAGCGGTAACCACTTAACTACCACCAATTTCCGTTTTCTAACAATGTACAGGCCTATTTTCTGCTTAACTCTTAAAATGTTTTAGTATTTGCAGACGACAAAATGAACGTAACTCAAATTTGAAATTTGTCACCAGCAGGGTAGAAAACATTGTGGGAAAAGGAGAAAATGCCGGTTACCGGCATTTTCTCCTTTTCCAACAATGTTTTCAAAATGCGTCTATCTCAGGGTCTTAAAAACCCATGGATTGTTTAGTTAAGGGTCAGGAGTTAATTGCAATACAGACTTTGGTTTAACCCATTACCACTCAATCCCTACATTTGACGACCCCGAGAAAGAAATCTTTAGAAAACATTGTGGAAAAAGGAGAAAATGCTGGTAACCAGCATTTTCTCCTTTTCTAACAATGTTTTCTAACCTTAACAAAACAAATTTCAAATTTTCAGTCACTTTTATTTAGTCGTCTGAAAATGCTGTCGATTTGGACCAGCCTAAAATATTGTCGTTTAATGTATCTGTCAATGCCATAAATTTACGTGTGTCATTTATATACAAGTAATGAGGAGCCGCCATGGCCTACTTGAATTTTAGCTCACCTGAGCACGAAGTGCTCAGAGTCAGCTATTGTGATCACTCACCGTTCGTCGGCGTCCGTACGTCCGTCCGTCCGTCCGTTCATATTTCTTTGTTTACACTCTAGCATCTACAAATATCAACCAATCTGCACCAAACTTGGTCAAAGTATATATGACTTAAAGATCTCGGATGAGTACGATTGTGGGTCTATTCGGACAATACAACTGGAGTTATTTGCCCTTGAATAAGAACAATTGCTATATTTGACTTTGTTTACACTCTAGCATCTACAAATATCAACGAATCAGCACCAAACTTAGTCAAAGTATAAACAACCATACGATCTCGGATGAGTTCGATTATGGATCTATTCGGAATAGAACGACAGGAGTTATATGCCTTTGAATTAGAAAAATTGCTATATTTGACCTTGTTTACACTCTAGCATCTACAGTTATTTACCAATCAGCTCCAAACTTAGTCAAAGTATAAATGACCATAATATCTCGGATTACTTTGATTATGGGTTGAATCGGACTAGAATATCTGGAGTTATTTGCCCCTAAATTAGAAAAAAAATGCTATATTTGACCTTGTTTACACTCTAGCATCTACAATTATTTACCAATCAGCTCCAAACTTGGTCAAAATATACATGACCATAAGATCTCGGATCATTTCGAATATGAATTTAATGGGACCGGAACAACTGGAGTTGTTTTCCCTTGAATTCGAAAAATTGCTATATTTGACTTTGTTTACACTCTAGCATCTACAATTATCAACCAAATAGTACCTAACTTGGTCAAAATAAATATGACTTTATGATCTCGGACTATTTCAGTTATGCGTTTAATCGAACCAGAACAACTGGAGTTATTTGCCCTTGAATTAGAGAGTTCTTTAGAATAGTTCTTAGACCGGGGCATACCTTTGTCATATCCAGTCTGATTGACTTGAAACTTGGTATTGTGTTTGTTGCAATAATACAGAGTGCCGTGTGAAAGAACCACAACTCTACCTCATACTGTCTGTGAGTTATTCCCCTTTGATCGTCATTTTTACTGCATTTTCTGCTCTTCTGGAATGTACATAAAACTTTGTCATTCCCAGCCTGAACATTTTAAATTTGATATGCATGATTATTGAAAAATTATGGAGTGCAGTGCGCAAGAATCATAAGTTCATATCACAAATTTTGAATTATCTCCCCTTTGACATTCATTTTTATAGCATTTCTTGCTTGTCAGGAGCAAAACTTTGTGATCTTAGTAGGAATGACTTGAAATTTGGTATGCTTTTTTGTTGCAATATTTGGAGGTGCAGTGCAGAAGAATTGTAACTCTGCCTCATACTGTCTTTGAGTTAATTACCAATGAATGTCATTTTTACAGCATCTAGTGCTTGTTCGGAATATAACTTTGTCATCTCAAGTCAGAACGACTTCAAATTTGGTTTGCATCTTTCTTGCAGTAATACGGAGTACAGTGTGCTAGAACAATAACTTAGAGCAGATTTTGAGTAATTCCACTTCGATCTTCATTTTTACAGTATTTCTTGCTTGTCCGGAATGAAAGTGTTAAGTCTCAAGTCAAATTGCGACAGTTTGCTGCTCATTTTTCATTATCATTTGGTCTTGATCCTTAATATTTGGTATACTGCTTAGTACTCAGGTCAGCGATATAGGATCATAATGGTCCTCTCGTTGAAGTTTTTATCGCCCATATCAAAGCGTTTGCAGATGACAAATAACATGTTGCACATTAATTACATTGTCGCTGAATGAGAGGACAACACTGTAGAGAAAGGATAAGATATTGATTTCCAGCATTTTAACATATCCCTGCAACGTTACCAAAAAACCTTCCGAATATGTAAGATTCATGAAGGTATTGGATTTTCTGTTTTGAATTGGATCTATATTAGCCGCGCTGGTTACGTGAGTATTCTTTGACAAGGCGCAGCAGAACCCCAGCCTAGAACTGTTGTACCTGGCGGACTCATCACGTAATGAGTCGTGCATGACTAGGAGTATAAGTCTTGATTGATTAATTCTGTGTCCCACGAACCTGAGGAAGACAGCTTTTGAAAGTAAGAGTTGAAATAGGAATGAGTGCTTTTTTTTGTCATTTTCCTAAAATATTTCCTTCCTTATCCTGTCATTTTACAACACTGAACTTTCTAATAATTAAGAGTTTTCATTATGAACGAAGAAACTACGTGTAGTTCATATGTAGAGGTTCAAGTTGGCAGAGAGAGAGAGAGAGAGAGAGAGAGAGAGAGAGAGAGAGAGAGAGAGAGCACTAGATTTGAGTTCAAGCTTAGAATGATCGTGACTATGAATGCAAACTAGAAATTAAGAGCACAGTGCAGTCGTACCCAACATCTATTTACAGTAACAGTGCTCTACTTGCAGGTGTGAAACAGTCATGTCACTGTAGAATGCACTTTATTCATGACTGATACATTAATGACCAACTCGACAAGTTTTTATATTATCATTTTGTCCTGTTACTTATTAACATTATATTTTGACAAATTCGAAGGAAACAGCTGTTGTAAAAAACAATCAAAAAAGGAGAAAAACAGGGGTAGCCAGCATTTCCCCTTTTATCACAATGGTTTCTTCTCTGTGGAAGGCAAATTTGTTCATTGTGGCGCCACATGTTTGGCGGCACTATATTTTTCTTCGCTTTTGGAAAGTACCCATGGAGGAAGCCATATTGTTTATTCGGCTTCAAGTCATTTCATAGCTGGATCATTTCGTACCTAGGCCATTTCGTACAATTTTTTGTCAGTTCGTACCCACTTTTTCTTTTCATTTTGGTCATTTCATACCTACTTCGATCATTTTTGAACCACTTTGATAAATTCCTATCCAGTTTTTAATATCAATTTTTTTAATTTGGGACCTAGTTTGCCATGTTCTTGTATTATTTCTCGAATGACAACAGTTTTTATACATAGGTCCAATTAAATTTCGCCGAAGAATGGCTATGATTGTGATTTACAACCATTATTGGTTCTTTTTTAAAGTTTTAAGTTGCATTCCTAGGTTGTTTAGGACTTCCCAGCTCATCTCTACTTCGGTTAATTTAAAATGCTGTAATGTGCCTTTTTTTTTTTTTAGAAACAACTGATTTGCGGCGCCATTGATGTTATAATGCATCAATATTTTCTTGTTTGAGTCTTATTTAAACCGACGTCTGCACCTGTTTTCAAGACACAGATTTCTTAAATTTTCCGTTTGATTGAATAAACTCCAGATTTTGGTTAAACATTTCCTCTGCCTGTGAACGCTAAGCTTTAATCTTTTACCTAAGAACACCGTTATAAATCGACGGTGAGGAAGAGGGCTTTTGAACCAGCATTTTCTACATTTCCATTAATGTTTCCTTACATATCGAAATAAATTCCATCAATTCCATGGTGTCCGTGGTCATGAGGTAGAGCGTCGGCCTCATAACTTAAAGGTCCTGAGTTCGATACCCGGGAGCGGGTATCAACTTTTCATTGGCCCACACATTCGGTGCGAGTACTGGTGTAGTTCCCAGGAAGCAGAATCGAGAGAGATTAGTATAAGTTGTAAGAACTTGTTTCTCAATCGATGTAAAATAAATATGTTTAAACTAAACTAAACTAATTCCATGGAATTAATTTCATAATATCGTCTGCGAATGCTTTCAATATTGAAGGCTGTAAAATTTTGTCGTCTAGTCATGGGACTCAACCTTAAGCACGCAAACTTATGTTTCAACCGTGAAGGAGACGGCTTCTTAAAAAATATACTGGGAAAAGAGGAAGTACCGGAAACCAGCTTTTTAATCTTTTTCGAAGTTTTCGACCGATTAACACTTATCCTGCTAGATAAATGGAATGAATATTTTAACCCTTTACTCCATAGATACTCATTTTAACGCATTGCATGCAGAGCCTTTGGAAAACATTGTAGCAAAAGGTGAAATTGCTCGTAACGAGCAATTTCACCTTTTGTCACAATGTTTTCTACACCATCAAAAGGTGTCATATACACATAAGAAACGGCTTCATCCTTGCTGTTATTTAGGGTCAGTTAGAGATACGATAGAAATGCCTTATGGGGTAAAGGGTTAAGCCGATATTAAAACCCAAAAGTTTGCCATTTCGAAGGTATTCCTGTGGGGGAAGTATGTCCTTATCGGACAGTGTAGATCGAAGATCAGACTGCACGTTCTGTGCAGTCTGATCTTGATCTACACTGTCCGCAAAAGGTCTGTGAATCGTTTAAGGGTTAACAAATCTAATCAGTTGCACCTCATGCGTTTTACCGCCTGACACTGCTCTCGATTTGATCGGGTGAAACTTTTTCTTTTGCCGTTTAAGAATATGTTTAATAAAAGTAGATCCAAAACTGTGTCTGCCAGCTTTCGACTAAACGAAAACTGTCATAAGTGATCCACTCAGGGACCATTAAAGGACAAATAAACTTTGTGTTTACCCTTTCCCAAACAATCCCTGCTTTTTACGGGTCTGGAATAGTAGCCTTTTGAAAACATTGTGGGAAAAGGAGAAAATGCTGGTAACCAGCATTTTCTCCTTTTCCCACAATGTTTTCTACCCTATCTATAGACAGAAATCATGTTTTCAGCAAGAGTTTAATTATCGTCTGCAAATGCTTTCAATTTGGTCTAGTCCAAAAGTTTGTCGTTTGGGAAAGGGTTAAAAGACTGAAAAAGGGACAAAATCGCACGCTGTAAGAAAATTACTCCTTTTTCAAAAAGTAGTCCTTTACCTAAACGTAAAAAGCTACTATCGGCAGTGAAAGGGTTACAAATTTAACCAAAAGACGGTGACACCACAGAGATAACGGTCCAACATGTAGGACAGAGCGGTGCACAAACACTTAATATTTCGGCTTCTCAATGTGTGACTCAATGCGCTTTTGCCACAGATAGAGTAAACAATCAAGATTGAACCGAGCAGTTGGAGTAATCATATGTGTTTGTGTGTTTTGGGGTGGGGGGGGTGGATGAGGGGGGGTGGGGTTAGTATACGTTTGAGCGTGCATTTTTCTTCTCCATTTAGGACATTCCTGAAGCATATAAGTTACCTCACGTCTGTAAACTTTGTTTAGGGTCCTCCCTCGAAATATGTATACACAGGATTGTCCATAATTATCCTATGGTATCGAAATTTTGACGACCTAAGGACTGATTACCTTTGAAAACATTGTGGGAAAAAAAGAAAATGCTAGTAACCATCATTTTCTCTTTTTCCCACAATGTTTTCTACCAAAGTCAACCACTCGAGCCATATTTGACTTATGGTCTACAACTGCTTTCAATATGGACAAGTCTAACATTATGTCGTTTGTGCAAAAAGTTAAAATAACTAACAGAATGGTTTAGGATATTCGATTTTTTCCAGGACCGTTTGCTCTGTAACACAGTCCATTCACGGGGAGTAAGATGCCGCCCTCGAGACGGGATGGCGGTTACGGATGGATAATAGTGTTAGCGTTTTTCCTGACAGAAGTCATCGTGGATGGAATTCGTTTTTCGTTTGGTGTTCTGTTTGTCGAACTCCTGAACGAGTTTAATTCTGGGAAAGGAGAGACAGCTTGGATTGGAAGCATTCTGGTTGGGGTATATAACCTCTGTGGTACGTATAATTTGTCTGCTTGATACAAGGTGTGTTCATCTTCACTGTCATGCTTTATTTCGCAAAATTAACGTATAGAAACCTGTCTTTTTAATTCATTTTCATGTCTATCACTTCATCACAATAAGCATATGTATATACTGCCTTATTGTAAAGCTCATTTTAATGCTTATGACGTCATTAAACATAGAGTATACTAATTGCATTGCATAGTTCATTGTCACACTTATGACATTATTAAAATAATAAATACAAACCTGTATAGTATACACGTGCTTTATTGTCACGCTTATCACACCATTTAACCCATTACCAAACGACAATATTTTGAACTGGTCCAATTTGAAAGCACTTGCAGACGACAAAATAAAAGTGACTGAAAATTTGAAATTTGTTTAGTGAAAGGTAGAAAACGTTGTGGGAAAAGGAGAAAATGCTGGTTACCAGCATTTTCTCCTTTTCCCACAATGTTTTCTAAAGGCTTCTTTCTCAGGGGCGTCAAAAGTAGGGATTGTGTGGTAATGGGTAAAGTAGATTAGTACTATATTCATCCATATGACGTCATAATGATAAACGGCATATACCAACCGGTGTGACACATACTTCTCAGCCATTCACATAAGTAGTCTTTGATTTGCATAAAGAACATTATTTCATGCCTTCCGGCAGGATATCGGGAAATAGCAGTGAAAATATTTTTCGATCTTACCCTGGTACCACCAGTGAAAATACCGATTTCCACGTTCTTGTTGCCTAGGTAAATTGCGCGTGCCTAACAATCAGATGGGAAATATGACGCCATATACCTTATATTTCTCGCACTTGACGTAACGTTGCTATGCGGGAGGGGTACGCCACGGGGAATAAGGGAAAAGAACTGTACTGAATTTTGATAAAACTCCTCCCAGAAAGGGTTAAAAGCATGAAATAAATAGAATATTTGTTTTTTTTTTGGTGAAAGATCGAAATTTATTTCATCTCGTGAACACCATCGGTAATATTTTCACTCGTGGCTGCGCCACTCTTGAAAATATTACCGATGGTGTCCACTCGATGAAATAAATTTCGATCTTTCACCGAAAAAAACAAATATCCTCTATGTAGTTGAATAATTGGTCAAAACTTCTTGCTTTGTTCCCTCTTTACAAGTAGTAGACCTTTCGGTCTTTCCAACCGATTGACTGCTTTCGTCGACAGAAAATTTCAGTCGACATAGGAATGAACCTTGTCGCAGTCACTTGCATTAATTCTCGAAAGGAAGCTTATCTGAGTTGCGATGCACCTTTGAATAAGTAGCCCGGCACTTTCCCCATCAAACCATCAAGCTTTGATACGAACATACATCACCGCTCCAGATAATGCTTCGGAATCATTGACAGTCTGAATCATGGCGGTTACACTTTGGTTGTAACTTGTAGGACGGTATCTTATTCTTTACTAGATCTAGATTACAAACCATGATATAACCTCTTCTTGAGATATGTAACGTTTAATTATAAAATAAACACAAGCTTTCGGCGGTACAACCGCCTTCTTCAAGTGTGATCCTGTGATAAAATGCCTGCCATAGCAGGCATTTTATCACAGGATCACACTTGAAGAAGGCGGTTGTACCGCCGAAAGCTTGTGTTTATTTTATAATTAAAGATCTAGATTACAAAATTATTAAGTTGTAACCGTGTGTAAACGACATTGTTTGGTAAAGAGATAAGTGTCAATGTTCATTACAGTGCTATCCGTGTATTTCAGAATTTTTCTCGCGCATATACGTATGTTTTACATTGTCAGTAGATCAACATGTTTTTACTCCACAACAATTTCGAATTATTCTTGACTCTGTAGATATTGATATCGATATGATCATGTAATACTAGTAACTGTTGTCCGCGGATATCTGAGAAGAACTCTTTAAGCTTCAGCTTTCCTTCTCATCCATTTCTTCGGTATCTTTGTAAAGTGATTGTTTGTATGTTTATGGGCGGATCCAGAAGAGGGACGGGGGGTCCGGACCACCCCCCGGAAGTTTGGCAAAAATGTGGTTATTCGTGAATGGGACCGGTTTGATATTGCACAGCATTTACGTAAAATACAGTCATGATTAAATGTGTGTGGATAGAGTTGTCTGGAATAGGCATTTACTTTAATCCTTATTAGTCCTTAAGGCAACAATTATGAAAAATTAGAGTGCGGGGTTGTGTACATGTAAATATAATAGCGGATATATATGTAGCAATACTATGCACTTGTAAAATGATCACACGGCTTTTACAAAATAAATATTTATCACATAACCTCCCTTCCTTTCAGTGTAATATACCCATTACGACTTTTCTTTTATTTCATCTTTTCCGGTAGGATATCGAGAAATAGATCTAGCAGAGAAAATATTTTTCGATCTTACACTGGTATCACCAGCGAAAATACCGATTTTCACGTTCTTGTCGCCTTGGTAAATTGCGCGTGCCTGACAACCTGATGGAAAATATGACGTCATTACCTTACATTTGTCGTGCTTGACGTAATATTGTAATCCGTTTCTATGCGGGAGGGGTACGCCATGGGGAATAACGGAAAAAAACTGTACTGGACTTTGATAAAGCTCCTCCGAGAAAGGGTTAAAGGCATGAAATAAATAGAATATTTATTTTTTTCGGGTGAAAGATCGAAATGTATTTCATCTCGTGAACGCCATCGGTAATATTTTCACTAGTGGCTGAGCCACTCGTGAAAATATTACCGATGCTGTCCACTCGATGAAATAAATTTCGATCTTTCACCGAAAAAAACAAATATCCTCTATATCTTATGTATGGATACATGTTTGATATCACTTTTGTGTGACGTATTTCATACAAGTAAATGGGTCTTATGGATGATACCGCGGGTTCATTTATGAACGTTTTTGCATCTCCTGATCTATATTTGTGCGGATACAAAGGCTCGCTTAATAACATTTCCCTTGACTCGTTTAATAAAATCTTTTCTCAAAAGCCCACTCATGTCAGATCATCCTATATATCTGTATCAGTAATAATTCAAACGCACTTGTAAATCAAAGATCCGACCAAGTTTTATCATGTCTTAATTAAAATCGTATCAATAATACAGCGTTGCAAAATTACGTTATTGAAACATCAATTGAGATTTCCGCCATTTGTATGCAAAAGTCAGTTACGAGTCGTACAAACAAATGCGTTCGTATAATACAGCACGAGTCGATATCTCTTTGACAAATAATTTAAATGTTTGAACCATGCAAAAGCGTTGATACAAAGACAATCTGCCAAATGATTGCTGGGAAACATAAAAGACGAATGTTCAAATCATGTATCTTGTATGATTTAAATACGAGTGGCTGACAATACACTGTCAGGTTACTGGCAGGTCGGTCGATTATTTAGCCAGCATTTTTTTGGCCAGCATTAGGTATACCAGCAGTAACATTTCTTTTCAACAAATGTAAGAAAGAAATGAAGGTTTAACATAACTAGATCTAGTTGAAAAATACATAGATAAATTAAAAAAAAATAAATAAATAAAAAAAACAAACAAAAAATTAAAAAAAAAAAAAAAAATGAATTTAAAGAAAGGTTCTAAATGTGGAGAACTCCTCATGGAACTCGAAACGTTGACTTTTCTTGTAAACGTCTAACATCCGCTGAAATCAGGAAATCAAAGTATCATAAGACGAGTGCGTTTTCGGTGGGAAAACCCGAGAAAAATGTCTGGATCCGCACATGATGTTGTAAAGTATGCCCTGATGAATTAAATAACTTATAGGTTTAATCAAACATGTTTTCTCTCAGGTCCCGTATTTGCCCTGATTGTAGTCAAAGTCGGATGTAGGACCGCTTCTTTTATCGGGTCTGGTATCACCTGCTTGGGTTTCATCTGCACCTGTTTCACGACCGAGCTTTATCATCTATACATAACATATGGAATATTTCTAGGTAAGGAACTACATGTACAAGTATGTGTAACGCTCTTTCATAACGATTGTTGCCTTTTCTCAAAATATGTCTGATCTTTGATCTACGCTGTCCGCTTTGCTCAGACATTCTGGTCAAAAGCAATCCCCAGAATTGCATTTTTCTTTTTGGTTTGAGTAAGGCGCTCAAAGAGTTACATTTTTGTTTACCGGAAATATATGATGAGGTGCTGTACATGACAATTTTAATCTGACATATGAAGGCAGCACGAAATGTGGAAATTTTGTGCATAAATAAATTTTGGTATAAATTACAGGTCAAAAAATGTACAAAATGGAAACTGGATATCTGTCTGTCAGCCAACAAAACCGTCCGGTAAGAATCACAGTGAACGGTGTTTCACAAACCGGAAATAGATGTTAAAAAATGCCAGGACGCTGGAAAATCGAAATAAATCGTTTTCTGGTTTGCTGGGACATTCGGACATTTGCGTAAAGTGTCTTCTCGGATCAGCCTGCGCAGTCCGCGCAGGCTAATCCGAGACGACACTTTCCGTTTTTATGTGACTTTCTGTCTTGCGCAAGTCTACTGTAGCACAAAATCTAATGTAGTCGTAAAATGCCGTTTTGGATTAGCTTGGGCGAAGTACGCAGGCTGATTCGAGACAACACTTTACGCAAATGTTCGAATGTCCCTTTTCGCGTGTTGCAAGCCAGATATATGAAACCCTTTTTTTTCCATTCTATATCAAAGATGAAAGAATACTGCCAGAATTTTTTTTATCTAGTATGGTTCAGAAAAAAAAAATCAAATCGTCCAGGTCTTAATTTTGCCCAGTAACAGTCTGAAATTGTGATATAAGTATAAGGGTAGATATAGAGCCGAGTTGAGGATAGGGGACAAATTACTTTAGGTTTTTGTAGTTGATAGTTGTTACCTCTTACGTTGTCTTTACCCCAGTATGTAATTATATAAATGAGGACGGTTTGACAATTACCCAAGTGCCGCTTGGTTGTATTGGCACCTATGACGGGGAAAATTATTGATGCACTGTAACTCTCTTTTGCAGGTTTTGGTTATGGTTTACTGTATCTGGCAGGGACGGTTTCTATTGGAAAATATTTCATCAGGCGGCGTGCTGTTGCCTTCGGGCTTGCTCTCTGTGGGTCTGGTGTCGGACAGTTCGGCTTTACTCCGCTTTTTAACCAAATCATTACGGCGTATACGTGGCGTGGTGCTATGCTCATATTTGCCGGTCTTTCATTGAACTGTTGTGTATTTGGATCTCTATATACACCATTTGTAGAAGAAAAATCTGGTGATGTCGAAATACCAATGAATACAGATGGAGTTTACGATATTCATGACGCCAGTAGTGAACAAGCTAGTCCAATGCTCCAAAATATAGAAAAAGATGCTAATTTGAATAATTATAACGATGAAACTGTGCAGTTAAAAGAAGGAGAGAGCGGTGTTAATAGAGATATACAAAATTTGGATAGTACGAAAAATAGAACACAGGCAACGCCTATGAAAGCTTTGTCTCAAATGAGGGAAGAACAATTAAATTCTAACATAACTAACAGTCGATCTAATATTGGATCTTGCAGAAGTTTAAACCTATCTGTTCTCAGTCAATCTATCCTCAGCAGCAATGCATCCTTTGAACAGATCACAGCGGAGAAATGTGTGGAGAAAAGTGACAAATTGTCACGTGCAAAGGCATTGTCCAATGACAATACAAGTATCAAGGACCAATCAAAATTCTTCACGATTTCGTTCATTGAAAGCATTTTTCCTAAATATCTAATGACTAATATAAATTTTCATCTGATGATGGTGACGTCATTTCTGTATGGCGTTTCTTCATTTGTACCTTACAGTATGTTGCCAGACTATGCCATCCATAATGGGGTGTCGCAAAGGAACAGTGTTTGGGTGATTTCAGTAATGGGTATTGGAGGTAAACCTTCTTTCAGTCCTCTTTAACTCTTTACCAAACAATAAAATGTTTGACCAGACAAAATTAAAAGCATCTGCAGACGACAAATTGAATTCAGCACAAATGATAATTTATGAAAATAATTTAATAGAGATCATTTGGGGGAAAAGAGAACATGCTGGTTCGAAAGAAAAGAGAAGGATTAAGAAATTACGTATAGTTCTAATTTTGAGATTGTAGCGATTGTCGAAAGCTTCTTTACTTAGAACAATATGTTACACGTACAATATGATGTAAATAATGATCCTTTTTCATAGAAATGGATAGAATTTAGCTTCTGGTTCGAATGATATTACGTGCAGAGGGTGTAGCTGCCGGTTCGCGGAAACATAGACCTGGGTACACATTGCCAAAAAAAACTGTGCAGCATGCGCAAATGATCTTGTCTGTTCAAGAAATTTTCTTTTCTGTGCGTGAAGGCTCAACTTTGAGCGCATCAGCATATTTCAGTATTGCCCGGGCATGAACGATTAACCATACAAATAATTTTTAAACCTTATGCCGATCGCGCGGATAGATTACTCCTAATTTTGTGTACATTTTATACAGCTATAGCTAGTTGTATAGCTATGCCCCTAAAGTACTATGTAACATGGTAATTGGTTAAAAAAGTCCTGCTCTTAGTACTGTCTGTGCTTTGATTTTTAAAAAATTATTGTGGCGCCGCATGAGCAGCGGCACCATATTTTTATTCGCTTTTGAAAAGTACCTATGTAGGCAACCATATATGGAGTGCAACATACGAAAAGGGTCATTCGGACATTTGCGTAAAGTGTCGTCTCGGATCAGCGTGTGCAGTCCGCACAGGCTAATCCGAAACGACACTTTCCGATTTGATGTGATTTTCTGTTTTACTCAAGTCTACTGTAGCACGGAATGTAATGTAGTCGTAAAGTGCCGTCTCGGATTAGCCTGCGCGGACTGCGCAGGCTAATCCGGGACGACACTTTACGCAAATGTCCGAATGCACCTTTTCGCGTGTTGCACTCCATATTGTTTACTCCGCTGGAACCAGCCTTTTCGTAACTAGGTCATTTCGTACGAAAGCCATTTCGTACCCACTTTTACTTTTTATATTGGTCATTTTCTACTCACTTTGACATTTGCGTAACCACTTTGGTCATTTCATACCCTGTTTTTGATATCAATCTGGTAATTTAGAACCTAGTTTTGACACTATTTTCTTGTGTTGGATGTTGAATGACAACTAATTTTGTACATAGCTCAACTGCTTTTGTACACAGCTCCAATTGAAACTATGTTAAATTTTGTCGACGAATGGCTATGTCTTTTTATGATTGGTTCTTTCTTTTTTAAGTTTAAGTTGCATTTTACAGATTGTCTGGGACTTCTCAGTTCATTTCTGAGTTTTCCATTAATTTACTTCGGTCAATTTGGAAATGTTGTAATGTACCTTATTTCAGAAACAACTGATTTGCGGCGACATTGATGTTACGCATCAATATTTTCTTGTCGTTATTTTAACAGGTATGATAAGCCGAGTTGGGTTAGGGGTGGTCACCGACTTGCCTGGCGTACACAGACTATCACTTTTCGGTTCTTGTTTATTTTTGTGCGGCGTATCGACCATGCTTATACCTTTCCTGAAAACGTTTGCTCTGTTACTGTTGTATGCCTTTACATATGGTGTTGCCTATGGTAAGTCTTGCACCCTTATCCTACTAAACAAGTTGAATAAAACTTTCAAACCGACGGTAAAAATACGAATAATACTACTTAATACAAAGCTTTTAATATAAAACGAATAATGCTACTTAATACAAAACTCAATACAAAAGTTATTGTTTGGCGAAAAGTATCTCCTTATGAGACAGTGCTGCTCTGTGCATACTGATCTTGATATACACTGTTTGCAAAAGTTTAGAGAGTCGGACTTAGCAGCCTATGGGAGAAGTACAGTAGGCTTTTTTTTCAATTACCTACGATTTTCTGTAAACGTATTAACCCATTACCACACAATCCCTACTTTTGACGCCCCTGAGAATGAAGCCTGTAGAAAACATTGTGGGAAAAGGAGAAAATGCTGGTAACCAGCATTTTCTCCATTTCCCACAATGTTTTCTACCCTTCATAAAACACATTTCAAATTTTCAGTCACTTTTATTTTGTCGTCTGCAAATGTTTTCGATTTCGGCAAACCTAAAATTTTGTTGTTTGGTAATGGGTTAACTAGACTGTGTATCAGCTTTGCTCTAGCAAAAGGAGCTTAACTGCCACTCCGCGATGTATTATCCGAAGTAACTCATCATACAATTATGAATCTATGACATCCATTCCAATCGACAGAGTCATAAGGTAGGTTGTTCCTTTGTCATGAAGAAAATTAATGATTAAAAGAAAAATATCGACCCAGAGCAGACTGCGTGGACTATGCAGGCTGATCTGGTCGGTACTTTTTGCAGATACATTATTTTCACATTTTATAGTGCATTACTCAAATGCGTTTGGAGTTGTAAACCACAAGTGCTGAAAACATCTGGGCGACAAAAGATCCGTGAGTCGATTTAAAATAATAGTTTTCATGTGTCGCGTGGCAGATTAATGCCACTATATTATAGTTACGTAAAACTTGGGAAAACTTTGGTCGTAACTACCTTGGTGGAACGGGGCTTGATACTTAGAGTTGCTCAATCAGATGCTCCAAACACTAAGGCTGTTGCCGGTGTATGCTTCCGTTTTTTGGCGAAGTTCTATCGTAAGTTGGGCTATAAGCTTGTTGTAAGTTCGAGTATAGAGTGTTCAGTGTGTAAAAACAATTTTAGAGACTTGTTTCATTATTTTATACACGAACTTTTTTTTCCACTTTATGTCGTTGTTTAGGCGGTTTATACGTGGTCCACCCGTGTCTACTTCTAGAATATTTCGGGGAGGAGTATATAGCAGAGATACTGGGCATTGTGATGTTCGTCTTGGGTGTGTCCGTTCTTATTGGATCTCCAGTAGCCGGTAAGTCTATATAGCTCTACAGGGTCAATACGAACCCTGATTGGGTCATGATAATACTCTGCCCGATCTCTCTGTCTGTCTGTGTCTCCGCCTCTACCTTTCTTTGTGTCTGTCTCTATCTCTTTGTCTACCTCTCTCTCTGAATCTCTGGCTAGCGAAAACGGTCAAACTTAAAACAAGAAAAAGTTGATGCAAAGCATCAAAGTCGCACAAAAAAATTAATTTAATGCTTCAAGAAAGCCAGGGCAAGTAAGTATATGTCAGTTTTCATCAGCATGTTTTTTAACACATTAATATGAAATTGATGTGACTGTGAGTCTATATCAAAACTTGTCTTCTGTTACAGTATCTAATACCCTCGCAGAGCGCTCTCTTAACTCTTTTCCACACGACAAATATTAGACTCTTCCAAATTCAAAGAGTTGGCAGACGACAATTTAAAAAGCTGCAAAAATGGTGGAAAATTCGCTAGTAGTGGGGAAAAAGTATTTGATAAAGGAGAAATTGCTTATAACGAGCAATTTCTCCTTATCCAACATTTTTTTTCCAAAAGAATTTGATAGTACACGTGATAACCCGTGTTTGTTTGGGAAAGTGTTGAAAACAGGGCTAAGTTACTAAAATGTTGCTGTCCTAGGAATGTGTTATTCAAGAGAACGTAAGTTTGCAAGGCATGCTCTCAATTTAAACAAGTCGAAAACTATACTGTTTGGTGAACAGTGTTAATAAAGAACAATGGTTTTGCATTGCGATTTATGAACAACACAGCGAAAAACTGGGTTCTCTCCCGTTTTTTTCCCACAAAGTAAATTTATCTAGAACTCAGTGAGAAATAAACAAAAGAGTTCTAAACAATCTTTGTTTTAAAAACTAAACTTAGAAAGAAGTAACCAATATTGTTTAGATACAATCATAACCATAATACTCGTTCTTCGGCGGAATTTAACACAATTTCAGCAATGTACAATTTTAGCGGTGGTCATTCAACAAAAAACACACAAATAGTAGGAAAAACTAGGTACTAAATAATCAAAATGATGATTAAACCTGTGTACGAAATGACCAAAGTGGGTACGAAATGAACTGGATACGAAATGACCAAAATGGAAAGTATAGGTAGGTACGAAATGACCGAAATCGTACGAAATGACCTAGGTACGAAATTAACTAGGTACGAAATGACTGGAAACCTGTACAACCTTGACCAATGGAAACAATGCATTTATTTGGATGAGTCCATTTCTCACGAATAGCGAGAATAAAAGAAATACTTGGGCGGATTTTTTGATGTTGTAAGTATTAACAGAGCAAAAATAGTATCGTATCGTGTATACTTCGTAGTTTAAGAACGAATTAAAAAGCCAGTTTACGGCGAAGTAGAAAGATTCCTTGTTAACCTTAACACCCCTATAAATAAGAAATTCCCTTTGTCCATGTCCTAACTCGGAAAAACTATTAAAAGTATAGTCGTGCGCTTCTGCGCGGCGACTAACAAATGGAAGATTAGTGTGTTATAAACCTTTTTTTTTCAATGGTGGGTGAATAGTATAACCTAACATTTACATGTAGTCCATTTAAATCTGGAATCAAGCTAAAAGTAGTCCGCACGCGGGTCACGCCTTGATACCTTATTTCGAACCGCATTTCAACCCTTTAGGTTGTCCTTTTGTATCGCAGTGTCTGTTTTGCGTATAATTGATGTCCCCGAACCAGAAAATTTGTAGTTGTGACCTATTACGCAAAACGGGACCTTCTGGGAAGTGCGAAAAGGGTCAACCCTGGTCAAACTGCGCCAATATTGCGCAGGCTGACCAGGGTTGACACTTTTCGCTTCAATGACACTTTTTGTATGAAAAGTGGTCATTGTACCTTATTATACAACCATTTGTTTTATCAGTTATGAACTTGCACTGACCTGCACTATCGTTGATATGTAATTGATGTACAGAATTTCCAGATGCTCCCTTTTTCTGTGATGGGTCACAGTTATGTAATAAATGAAGTTATCCTTGATCATCTGTACAATTCTCATTCCATTTTGTCATTGTTTTGTAGGATGGTTATACGACATCACCCAAAACTACAACATTTCTGTGATATTTGCCGGCAGCATTTTCGTGTTGGCTGGCTTAACTAACTTTTTAGTGCTGTGTACGAGACCCAGTCGACCGACCAAAGAGAAAACGAAAAACACTGACGTTATAAATGGAGCAGTTTGATGAAAATATGTTTTCTGTCACAAAACCAATGTTGTCTATAGAAATCATAACTTACTGACACAAATTTGCGGCAGACTTAGAAAACATTGTATTGAATTGTGGAACGTCCAAGTGAATTAATACTTTATCAAGCCCTAGTTTTCACGATCCTGGGAAGGAAATCTTTTGAAAACGTTGTTGGAAAAGGAGAAAATGCAGGTATCCAGCATTTCCCCCCTTTCCCACAAGGTTTTTCTATCCTTTCAGAGACAAGTTTGATAAATCAAGAATCAAGACACTCCTAATTTTACATCTGCAAATGTTTCCAATTTGGACTGGTCTAAAATTTTGTCGTTTGATATTTGAAGACTGAAGACTTAGCACATGGTATCACGTGAAAAGATTTTTAGTTTAAAGAAGACTTATCTCATGATGGGCATTTTCTAATTATGACACTACGTTCAAATGTTTTAAATGAAGCATGCCGCAAATCGTCGTCTGTAGAACGTCGTTTGTTAAAATACCAACTAAGCAGGAAAAGCCAATTAATGTGGCTCCGAGCAAATTGATATTTCGGCTTGTTCAAACAGATAACACTATGAAGATGATGTCAGATATGAACCAGAATACAAAGTTTCCTTTTGATACGTTAAATATGCTTTAACCCATTACCACACAATCCCTACTTTTGACGCCCCTGAGAAAGAAGCCTTTTGAAAACACTATGGGAAAAGGAGAAAATGCTGGTAACCAGCATTTTCTCCTTTTCCCAGAGTGTTTTCTACCCTTCCAAGAACAAATTTCAATTTTTCATTCACCTTTATTTTCTCGTCTGCAAATGCTTTCAATTTGAACCAGTCTAAAATTTTCTCGTGTGGTAAACAGTTAAAATGTTCTTCAATTAATTTTCACTCTTCAAGTACTAAATAACAAATTTTTAGACTGGTCATTTGAAGCTGCTTTCTTGCAATATATAGTTCATTCCCAAATCATGATGGTGCCTGAAGTTCTAAGGGTTAAAGCTTCTCGAAAATGACAGAAATATATGAAGATCAAACACATGGCCCGTGTGATATTTTTTTAATACATGTACGTGTATTCTATAAAATATCGTAACCATAAAAAAAATATCGTTTGTTTTTCTTACTCTGTATGTTTATATTAGTTCCGTTGTGTAGTCGAAGGCTTAAAGTTATTAAAGAACCTATTATTGTGCTAACAGAACTTTTTACGACGCTGCTGGCCAGAGGTTTAGAATAACTCTTGAAGTGTACAACAGATGTTTTACATTAGATTTGTACAAGGCCCTTGCAGAAAATAGCTCAAACTACTGTTTATTATACGAAATATGTATAGTAATGTAGTTATTATGTTGTGGTTGAATAGATTCAGATCTTAAAAGACTTAAAAATGTTTTGTGTGTGTGTGGCTCTCATTTTAGGAATAACGTGGTCTGTGTCAGTTGTGCAGGCTATGATCAGAATAATTTTGGAGATACCATACAAAAGTTTTTGTTTCTGGAGTAGAAGTGTAAGGATTCCCTGTTACAAGCATAGATACTTTTCAGGAAGATAAGTTTTAGAAAAAGAATGTCCAATATTTTTTTTTCTTTGTTGTAAAAAATGAATCACAGAAAAGAGATCACTGTTAAAAATTGTAAATAACATGTGAACATCAAAGGTGAATAACGATCTAAATATCACTTGGAATAATTACATGTAGTAATTTAAACAATTCAATGGTATAGCCTTTGATGTCGGTACAGAAGTTTCCTTTCTAAAATCATTTTAATAAATAGAATTAGATGATAAATGTACATATTATTTTCTGTTTCTCCTTTCCTTGCATTTTAGTACCATTTGTCATGGTATACCTTTTGTGGGGGTATGGGTAAAGGCAGACACAAAAAATAAAATAAAGATTTTTCAAGATATAACATCTTAAATTTGTCTTGTTCATAATCGATAGTATTACGTATAACAGCATAACAGAAGCCCTGCTTCAAATAAGTGATCTAGACCGACTTTTCGTTTTCGAGTTTCCGCCTTTGTCTACTAAAAGCCATTGTAACCCTTGTATATCAGTATTGGACAGCACAGAATGTATGGAAGGGGATTTAAAACATACGGAATACCGTTAGGGCCATCGCCTTTGAATGTGTTAATTTGAAACACGATACTCGATAGTACGATGACGATAACGCGAAACAACGAAACCACGATGGTGAAAACGCGATAGTACGATGACGATAACACGATACTACGATGGTGAAACCACGACAATACGATAGTACGATGATGATAGTGCGATATAGTATCGTGTTTTCACCATCGTACTGTCGTAATTTCACCATCGTACTATCGTATTTTCGTGTTTTCACCATCGTACTATCGTATTATCGTCATCGTACTATCGTGGTATCGTCATCGTACTATCGTGTTATCGCCATCGTACTATCGTAGTTTCACCATCGCACTATCGTATTATCGTCATCGTACTATCGTATTATCGTCATCGTACCATCGTGTTTTCGTCATCGTACTATCGTGGTATCGTCATCGTACTATCGTGTTTTCACCATCGCACTATCGTAGTTTCACCATCGTACTATCGTATTTTCGTCATCGTACTATCGTATTATCGTCATCGTACTGTCGTAGTTTCATCATCGTACTATCGTGTTATCGTCATCGTACTTTCGTGTTTTCGCCATCGTACTATCGTATTATCATCATCGTACTATCGCGTTTTCACCATCGTACTATCGCCTTCCGGTGGGCATGCGCATTCTCCAATATTCAAGACCTACAGGACAACAGTACATATGGAAGAGTTTATTCAAAGTCATTTTGAGAGAGGCTATGTCTGTAAATTGGGTTATCTACCCTCTTAGACAATTGCGGAGAAAATGGCCATATGGATAAAGCACCTGCTAAATGTGAATTAGACCAAGGTTCAAATCCGACATAGAACTCTGTTTTTTTTTTCAACTAGATTTTCTCCACTATCTTAACTTTTTTTAAACATTGATATAGTCAGAAATTTAATTTGTATCAAGAACTTTTGCCTTTGACTTCAACAAATTTTTGTATCAGTGACTTCAGAAAGGGGTGTTTGGGGGGAAAATGCCTTCTTTTGTTTTTCCCATAATTGGGTACGACTAATTGTCTAGAGCATAATCTTCCAAGCCCTGGTATCTCAGTCGGTAGTGTAGAAGACTTGAGAACAGAGGTCACTGGTTTGATCCGCACCTCGGCCAATTTCTTTCCGAGGATTGATGATAGTCATTGTGACAGGATTCATTCCTCTCTCTCTCTGCTGATCACTGTTCTGATGATGATAGTCATTGTGACAGGATTCATTCCTCTCTCTTTCTGCTGATCATTGTTCTGATGATGGTTATGCATTGTATATCAAACAAGGTAGGATAATAACTGGCCTGAAACATGGGAAAAGGGGCATTCGGACACATGCGTAAAGTGCCGTCTCGGATCGGACTGCGCAGTCCCCGTAGGCTAATCCGAAACGATGTGGGAAATCAGCCAGTAGCTCGAAAAAAATATTGTGGGGAGTACCGGAAACAAAATTTATGGGAAAGCATGGATAGGTGGACTGGTTGCAGTGATAAAACTAAAATAATAATGATGTAAAACACCATACAACCAAACAACTAAAGGATAATGTGTATATTCCTTTCATAAGCTTCTGTATTTCTTCAGCAAACAAATCAAACCTATATTTAACCTGCTATTTTTTTTAGATTTACCAATCCCAATTCACCTTTGTTTAGGATATATACTTATAGAACAGGAAAATGTTTTTCTAAAAATTTACATGTATGTGTTGTTCCACAATCTAGTTGGGTTAATTTTTCCTGTAATTTTTTTGCCACCAAAAAGAAAAATAATGATAAATTCAGGGTATTTCAAAGCTTGAAATTACATTACTCTTGTACTGTAAGATGGTTTTGCTAAAAAAAAAAAAAGCGTCAGGTAGCAGACTGCACTTTCTAATCCACAGTTTCAGCTCTCTAAAAGCGATTTTAATCTCCACGGGCAGTGGAAGAGTTAAAGAACTTCGGTACTGGAAAAATATCGGATATCTATGGACTAGTATAGCCTCTCTCAAAATGACTTTTTATAAACTCTTCTATGTGTACTGTTGTCCTGTAAGTATTGAATATTTGAGGATACGCATGCGCACCGGAAGGCGATAGTACGATGGTGAAAACACGATACTACGATGACGATAATACGATAGTACGATGACGATAACACGATAGTACGATGACGATAATACGATAGTACGATGACGATGGTACGATAGTGCGATGGTGAAAACACGATAGTACGATGACGATACCACGATAGCACGATGACGATAACACGACAGTACGATGACGATAATACGATAGTACGATGATGATAATGCGATACTACGATAGCACGATGGTGAAAACACGAAAATACGATAGTACGATGGTGAAATTACGACAGTACGATGGTGAAAACCCGATACTATATCGTACTATCATCATCGTACTATCGTATTGTCGTGGTTTCACCATCGTAGTATCGTGTTATCGTCATCGTACTATCGCGTTTTCACCATCGTGGTTTCGTTGTTTCGCGTTATCGTCATCGTACTATCGAGTATCGTATTTCAAATTAGCACATTCAAAGGCGATGGCCCTAACGGTATTCCGTAAAAACATCCATTCATATAAGTGATTCATTCTTGCATTTAAACTGCATTGGTATTATGGTAAATGAATATTGCATCAACAAGATCATTGCGTACATGTTTATTTATCCTTTTGTTAAATGCAGATAGTGATGTGACTACTGCTAAGTATCAAATACTAGATGGGTACTGCGTTATCATTAATCTACATACATGTAGTTAACCCTTTACCCCATAAGGCATTTCTCTTGTATCTCTAACTGGCCCTAAATAACAGCATGGATGAAGCCATTTCTTATGTGTATATGACACCTTTTGATAGTGTAGAAAACATTGTGGCAAAAGGTGAAATTGCTCGTCACGAGCAATTTCACCTTTTGCCACAATGTTTTCCAAAGGCTCCTACAAGCAATGCGTAGAAATGAGTATCTGTGGAGTAAAGGGTTAAATTGTGTATGCATAGAGTTGCTTATATATGATTATCATCTACAGTATCTATTGCGTGTACGTTAGTTCATTGTATTTTTATAATACTAAGTAATTTGATGTGATTATTCAAGCCCGGATGGAGGTTCTCCTGGTAATCAATATCCTATCCCCTAATGGATAGTGACTTAGGTGCCTGGAGGGCTTCCATCGGGCTTTTCCAAAACAGAATTTATACCGGTTCTAGAAAAAAGCGGCATACCTATCCAAATAATTTCTGTCTGCTCTCGCATTTCATTAAGATTCTCTCTATGTGGTCAAGGATCCTAGATTTGAACGCACGAAATATTATGAATAACAATTTTCAGTCCATTTCATTCTCCATGTTAATCTGTGTAATCATTTTACAAGCTGGAGATATTGAGACCAACCCAGGGCCTGCTATATCAGAAGATAATTTTTTACTATCAGTACTCCATTGCAACGTACCAAGCATCAGAAATAAGATTGATTATATAAAAGAAGAATTTTTAGATTTCAATATTTTATGTTTCACCGAAACCCATCTTAATGATTCAGTTTCACAAGACAATTTGTTATTATCACAAGCATTTAATGAACCTTACAGGAGGGACAGAACTAACCACGGTGGGGGTATTCTTGTATATGTAAATAACGACCTGGCCCATTCTAGAGTTGCTGATCTTGAAGGATACTGTAATGAATCTATTTGGGTTAAAATTATAGTTAAATCCAAAATATATTTGATTGGTATTTTCTACAGTCCAAAAACTGCAGATAATATTTTTTTCAGAAACTTTGATATTAACATTGAAGCTGCCTTCCAAATAACTAGAAATGTAATTATATTGGGCGATCTTAACGAGGACCTAATGAATCAGTCGTTTCATAATCTTAAGGATATTCTACTTCTAAATTCTATGATAAATGTAATAAATGTCCCAACGAGACAAAATGCTTTACTTGATCTAATCTTAATCCCGAATGATATGGAGTATTCGGACTCTGGTACGCTACCGCTACCACAAGTTATAAGTGATCACTGTGCTACATTTATATCTATTCCGTTCTCATATGAGCTCCAAATGTATTATGAAAGAAATATTTGGCTTTAGAGTAGGGCCAACTTCGAGTCTCTTAATCAGAAAATAGAAAACTATGATTGGAGTATTTTGCGTGTTGGTTCAGTTGATGATTGTTGTGAGAACTTTTATTGAATTGATTAAAGAATGTATTCCACACAAAAGAGTGTGTGTCCGACCTGATGATCAACCTTGGTATGATAGTGCAATTAGACGGGTCTCCCGGAAAAGAGATAGAATGAAAAGTACTGCTAAGAAAACAGGAAAAATTAACGATTGGTCAAAATACAAAAACCTACGTAATACAGTAAATAATATGAAACAATATGCAAAAAAGGAATTCTTTAATAACTTGGAGAAACATTTAACTGAACTCCAATGCAACGACAAGAAAAGTTTTTGGAAAATTATTACATATTTCTTAAAAAAAGATTCATCTGTATCATGCTTCTCACCACTGTGCAAACCACATCCTAATGGGCAAACAGTGTGGTACACCTCCTCTCAAGATAAGGCCAACTGCCTAAATGATTATTTTACATCAATACCCGTGGTAGTTGATACTAATACTATATTACCTGACATCCAAGTGAAAACTGCAAACAAATTATCAATCGACGGAGTAACACAATCCGAAATAGAAGACATCATCAAAACTATTGAGATAAATAAAGCTAGCGGCCCCGATGATATAAGTCACAGAATGCTCAAAGGATGTATTCATGCAAACCACTGTACATTTTATTTAATCGTTCTCTTTCTGAGGGTGTTTTCCCTTAATGATGGAAAAGAGCAACAGTAACACCATATTCAAAAAAGGCGACAAGTCCTTGCCAGCTAACTATAGGCCTATCTCTCTTTTGAGCAGTTGTGGAAATGTCCTTGAAAGAATAATTTTTAAACGTGTATATGATTTCCTAAATACAAATAAGCTACTGTATAAATAAATATCAATCTGTTTTTTTACCGAAACATTCAACCACCTACCAGCTTATAGATATATATCACCATATATGTCAAGCCATGGATCATGGTCAATTTTCTTGTATTGTTTTTTGTGATATATCTAAAGCATTTGATAGAGTGTGGCACAGTGGTCTCCTATTCAAACTCTGAGAGCACGGGTTTAGTGACAGCTTCTTGACTTGGTTTAATAGTTATCTAAGAAATAGAAAACAGAAAGTAGTGATTCAATCAGCTGAATCAAACTATCTACCTTTAATTGCTGGAGTACCTCAGGGTTCGATTTTAGGACCATTATTATTTCTTATTTATATAAATGACATTACAGACTCTTTACTAAGTCTTACTAGATTGTATGCCGACGACAGTTCCCTGTACTACTCGGCAACTTCTTTAAAAGACATAGAAGGTATAATTAATCAGGATCTGAAATCCTCATGGGCAAAGCAATGGTGAGTAGAATTTAATCCAAATAAAACTGAGGCAATCATTTTTTTCAAATAAAAAAGATTTCGATGTACCACGGTTACTCTTCGGAAATACACCAATAAACACACTGGAGAGACCTTACAAACTTGCTCCTGGTCAACGTTACTGCCCCTGTCAATTTTAAGTACTCGCTCAAATAAAAAACATGGCTGTGCCCACAAGATCACACAAGGTAAGCAAAAAAACATATATTTTTTTTAACATGTTATTGAATAGATATGCAGTTGCAGGTTGTCGCACGGAATGTCTGGGATGTAAGTGCACGTTAATCTTTAGTTCTTTTGGTGGTTAATCGTTTCTTGAAGACGTTTAATCCAACAAAGTTTCGTCGGTGACTACGATTTCTGGAAAAAAACACTACTTGGAGTCTGCAAAAACCTTTATAAAACATATACACTCGATATTCTGAAGTGTGTGCCGTGTCAGATGACCAATACAGTGATTATCCTCAGAACTATAAACCGATAAAAAATTGCCATTTTTACATTACAACGTAAGATGCTCCTAAATTCAATACAACGATTCAGCTTCTGAGCTGACAATACGGTAAGCGTATGGGTTTGTGTTACAGCGAACAGTTTTGTTATTTTTGTCAAGATTCTATATTAATTGTCGTAGTCAAAGTCGTAGTGTAGTTAAATAAATACTTGAATAGAAGTACAATTCTAAAACACGTTGAACTCTTTTTTTTTTCTATCAATAGGCCTAATGTTACTGGGCATGTATTCAGGCGATCTCGGGTTCTCTGTTTCTATCCCCAATTTTATTAAGCTGGCAGAATAAGACATCCATCGTGAAAGAGAGAGAGAGAGAGAGAGAGAGAGAGAGAGAGAGAGAGAGAGAGAGATAGGTATCCTTAGGTAGAATAGTCCTTGAACATACAGAAAATTGACCTAAAGCGAAAAGTCTTGGCCTGCACGGAATGCACAAGCTGACCTGGGCAGATTCTTTTCACAGATGCATTAAGCCCTTTTTTCCATAGAGTATCGCTTATCAATATTTAAAGCATAGTATTAGATATTACTAGTTACTTTTAGGTGTGCTGCTTACAAGGCATTCGAATGGTTGTTCGTTGATCATTATTATTAAATCATATTCACAAAAACGAGTTTCTTGATGACGATATCGAGGATGGTATTTATAATACATGTAGTTATGGATCTTCTGCACGATAGTTATGATAGATATCCTTTGCATGATACTGTCTGTCATCAAGCTCTTCATCTATATCACAGGAATTTGACATTCTATAACCAAAATAAATGATCAAATGTGAAAAAACAATCTCCCCTATATAATGTAAACACAAGGAATGCAATGCCTCGATTGTCTCATTCAAAATCCTACAAATGCGCCCAACTGTCTCATAGGAATACGGAAGATGCGCCTATATTTTTTGCAAATCTTCTAAAACTGAAACAAAAGAAAAGTGAAGTTAGGTATTCTCGTATTTTGTGAATATTATTATTGATTGTATGCGTTAGAATCTAATTTTAACATCGGTATTCGGGAATGTTACTCGATAATACATTGATAAAGTGCGACCTTATATCCAAGATATTGTGATTGAATCATCGGGACTGAGCCATAAATTAAATTGCTCATTGCAGGAAGTCCTTATAGCTATCTCATAGTGGTGGGCCGATGATCGACTATAGTCGAAAGTCATTTCGTTTTAGCTTCCGATTCCGATAATCGATTGGAATCGATTGTAGTCGGTTCTTGAACTCGCTTGGTGCCTAAACTTGAATTCTTGGTTTTGTGACTATTATTAATCACAATCTTCGATTGAACAGTGGATAACAAACATCAAAATTGGCCGGAAAAATGAGAAAGAAAATTTTTGTCCATGGATTATTTGACAAAACTTGACAAATCGGCACGCTTCTCATTTGATCCCTGAGCCCGGGTTTTGAGACTTGGAAATTTGAAATGATCTGTCTTTGATAATGAAAAATATCTGACGCATGAAATTATCGTCTAGAGCTTCATAAAATCTATTTTGCGCACATCCGGCAGAAAATTGGGCTAAACACGATCAGTATAAAATGCGAAGGATACGCGGATGATAATGAGGCTGTCGAGTCATTTATAATAGAGTAACAAAGGTGTTATTCCTCTTATCTAGTGTAAAGTGACAACTTTTTAAATTTATTTGCTATTTAAATTGACTGGATGATGTCAAATCATGTTGCAATACTTCTCCAAAAATTAATTGTCACGAAAAAATAGATCACCAAAAAGGCGTGAAAACCCATGACAATATATACAATGAGCAGCTTGGCATCGTCCGATCGGGGGACTTCAAACTATCTTCTCATCAAAAATAATGAATTTATACAGCGAATTTACACAAATCTCTGAATAAAGCAATAATTGAAAGCTAAATTCAGTTCATGAGTGAAAAAAATGTTGTTTTATGAAACGAAAATATAGATCTATAGCAGAAGGGTGATAATGAAGCATTATTTCGGTTGGGTAGTCTACATGTTTACGACATTCAAAGATATGAAGCGAGTCATTTATGACAGAGTAACAATTAAAGGTGTTTTTCCTCTTATCTAGTGTAAAGTGACAGTTACTTGCTATTTAAACTGACATGCTGATGTCAAATCATGTTGCAATACTTCTCGAAATATTAATTGTCACGAAAAAGTAGATCGCCAAAAAAGCGTGAAAACCCATGACACTACAATGAGCAGCATGGCATCGTCCGATCAGGGGGACTTCAGACTATCTTCTCATCTTTGATAATGAATTTAAACAATGAATTCACACAAATCTCTGAATAAAACAATAATTGGAAGCTAAATTTCTGGGTTCATAAGTGAAAAAATGTTGTTTTATGAAATAAAAAATATATATCTATAGCAGAGAGGTGGGGTGGGGGGGGTGAAGTTGTCGTCAGCAAATGCTTTAAATATGTCTGATTGTTTTTTGTTTTTAACTCGTTTGGGAAATTAAAATATATGGAAAAATGAACAGTATTGATTTTTCATGTCTTAAAACAATAAAACAGAATGAAGTGTTTTACTTGAAATCTTTATAATGCCTTATCTGAAGATAAGAATGTCTCATTACTTTTGAAAATGTCCCATTGGTTTTCAAAAACAGGAGACTTTGTTTTTCTGCTTACCTTGTGTAATCTTGTGGGCGTAGCCATGTTTTTTACTCGAACGGGTACGTAAAATTGACAGGGGCAGTAACGTTGACCAGGAGCAAGTTCGTAAGGTCTCTCCAGTGTGATAAAGGTCGTTGATCATCACAAACATTTGGGAATTACTTTAAGTAGTACCGGTCAATGGAGCAATCATATAAATGACACTTTAGAATCAGCATCGGAAATTCTGCAAATTATGCACAGACTTCAATTTACTCTTACAAGGGCAGCATTAAACCAAATATATACTTGTCGTACGTCCGACCAATTTTGGAGTACTGTTCTATAGCGTGGGATGGATGTACTGTCGTTTCCTCCAATTCAATTGAAAAACTACAAAATGAAGCAGCCCGTATTGTAACAGGCCTTACAAGATCAGTATCTCTTGAAAATCTATACAAAGAGTGTGGGTGGGAGGCATTATCAGTGAGACAGAAAAATTCAAAATTATGTTTTATGTATAAAGTATCAAATGGTCTCGTCCCACAATTCATAGAGGAACTAATACCCCCACTAGTTGGTAACAGGTCTCAGTATCAATTACGTAATAGCCAGAATTATGAACATGTTCAAGCAAGAACGCGACTGTTTCAAAAGTCTTGTATACCTTCTTCCATACCGATATGGAATGACCTCGAACAAGATGTCAAAAATATCATGACATTTAATTCTTTTAAATCAAAACTCATTAGTATGACTAAACCCAAAAGACTAGCCAACTTATATTTTTTCGGAAATCGATATCTGTTGATAATTTATGCTAAAATAAGGAACAATTGCAGTAATCTAAACAATGACTTGTTTTTAAATCATCTAAAATCAGACCCAATATGTGCTTGTGGAACTGGTGCTGAAGATGCGGAACACTTCTTTTTTTAAATGTAATAGAAACACGGATAAAAGAACCATTCTTTTTCGATCAACAGTAGCATTTCACCCTTTAAACACTAATAAATTGTTATTTGGCGATGAAAATTTAAATTACAACGATAACTGCTCGCTATTTGCATCAGTTCAGTTATTTATTCAACAATCCGGCCGCTTTACATAATTTTGATTTCATCCCAATTGCACGCGTAGATCCGAGTATTTACCTATCCTCTCTCATTCCTGTTTTTCGCATGTAACTTGATTTTCATTTTTGTCTTGTATGTTCATTACCGAAATTTCCTTTCTTTTTTTTTTCTCCTTTTTTCATCTCTCTATTTCTTTTTCTTATATTCAGTTACCTTTTTTTGTTTCCCTAGTTTGTTATATATGTTTTTTTTTTGCTTGTTGCCATAGAAAGATTATTTTGTTAATTTCATTGTAGGGGACGGACCGATTCTAAATTGGCAGAACTTGTTCATTTATGAATAAAATATGTTTAAACTAAACTAAGTAATTTGAATGCAAGAATGAATCACTTAAATGAATGGACTTTTTACATGTACTTAAATCCCCTTCCATAGAATGTGCACCCTCACCAGGCTATACATAATCTTAGATTTACACCATCAAACACACCGAATTTTTTTTTCTGGAAAGAACTTTGCTATATTTGGGATTTGTTTGACGGTTTGTACTTCATTCATTCATCAGTGTAACTTTTGATGCTCTGACATTAAAGTTCTGATGCCTGCTGTTCGACCGTTTGTGCATCAATAAGTGCATCTTTTGCTGACAATTTAGACCTGTAACAAACCACACAAAAAGCAGTCTAATCTTGAAATTTTATCCATCCAAATTCAGTTTTGCTGACAGTGTAGATTTTTTTAACAGACTGCACAAAACAAGCAGACTGGCCTTGGATCTGATCCACTTGATAAATTAATTTTTTTCCTTTAAATATTTCATATCGAAATACCACCATTTGCTGAATTCAACAGAACATTCTATGCTTTTGGAGTACCTGTTTAATCCTTTACCATATACTCCCAAGTTTTAGCTGTCTGATTTTGATCTGTTGAAATGTATACAGATGACAAAAGTAATGAGGCTAAAATTTTATATTTATTTTGGTATGACCAGAAAACATTGTAGGAAAAGGAGAAAATGCTGGTTACCAGCATTTTCTCCTTTTCCTACAATGTTTTCAAAAGGCTTATTCAGGGTCGTTAAAAGTCGAGATTGTGTGGTAAAGGGTAAAGGGCAGACTGCGTAGAACGTGCATTCAGACCTTGAATCTCTACAGGTCGTCTGTTTAGTCACTTGGTTTTGAATGCACTCAGTAGACCTAATGTATCAAAAATGGTGTAATAAATGTACTGATCACAGAATTGTTGGTGATGGAAAGCTGCTACGAGTAGAATCTGAATGTTCAATGTTGAAGGGAGTATGTCCCTTTTAAACACCATGTACTGTTGCTACAAAGGATGCCGCATTTTTTACTTCGACTGTCTCGTTGTGAGGGATCTAAAGATAGAACTTATCCTATCCTATCATCCAGCAAATCGAACCTGAGCTTTGCCTCTGCCTTGGCCAAGATTAGTCCCGATCGACACGCTTCAGAAGTACGATTTAATGCGATCTGCTACGTTTTGTTACGATTCAATACAATTAGATGTGATGACTACGATTGAAAATCAATCGTGTTGATCGTAGAACATTTTTGACAGCCTAAAAATTTCATACGATTAACACGATTGCCACGATTAACATCAAGTTCTGATACGACCTGATAGGATCATCACGACTTGCTCACGATCAAGACCACGATTTCAATCGTGGCACGAAACGTGATAGTGGGAACGAAGCATTAGTTGGTTTCAGGCCGATCCGGTCACGTGATTTCTCAACCGTTCACGTGATGGGTGCAGGACAACTCGCCCAAAAGACAACTCGCCCCAAGACAACTCGCCCCACAAAAATCTCGCCCCATGACAACTCGCCCCACCTTCAGAAGACAACTCGCCCCACATTAAGGGACAACTCGCCCCACACCGAAGACAACTCGCCCCACATCGAAGACAACTTGTCCCGCCTTTGTTGTATTTTCCGGTATGTATATAAGATAAAAAATAAAGGTGTAAAACTTATGATTATTATTTTTAATAAACATATATATATTTGTGATAAATTAGTTATATATATATTTACAGATGATTCAATTCTTTATTTTTTACGAATTTGAATTGATAAATGTACATATGATTTAATTCTTTACCAAACGACAAAATCTTAGTCTGGTCCAAATTGAAAGCATTTGCAGATGACAAAATAACATGACTCAAAAGCGAAAAGGATGTGGGTAAACTTATGAAGAAAAAAGACCCCTCGAGAACACACATGAAATTTATATGAAAGAATGCTACACGTGTCTACTTTATCCATCCGAGATATTTAAGAAATTAACAGAGTCCAAAGGGGCGTTTCAGAGCTCTAAAGTATGGAGGGCTGGATGGGTCATAATTGTATAAATGATTTTGCTCTATCAATTGGATCCGATTTCTTTGTGAATTCTATTAGAAAATGTTTGAATATCCCAGAAACAATTACAATGAATCATTTTGAAGTGAAAAAATATTAACATATTGCGACAAACATTGTTAAAATCTCCTCTGTTTGATCTGTAAAAAGACTCAAGTCTTTCGAACATTCATTTAGGATTTTGGGACAAAGAATTCCAACAAAAAGAACAAATTAATATTTTCTTTCCAAATGACTCTCCTTTTGTCCAGTTTTTTGGACAGTACTCTTTGCTGCAAACAGTCAACGTTCTTTCAGCAACTACTTGATCGGTGTTTGAGCTAGAAGCCAATGGCGGGCGGAAAGCATTGCACAGGGCGCAGACAATACGAACAAAATCTCTAACACTGGGAATGAGTACATTTTGGAACCTGTTACTAAGAGCTTTCCACTGTTTTATTCTCCAATTTGGACTTTCAATCACCCACCTTACCTTCGTGACATACCTCGATTTATTCCCTTCTCGAGTAGTGTGTTGCTTCTAGCCTTTTGGCAAAAAATGGGGCATTTCGGTTTTTATTCCAAGTTCTGCTAATAGCTGCAGACAATCACGATAGCCCCTGTCAACTACCATGACATCGTCAGCTTGAGACCAATTCTTTATGTTTTCAACATTGTTTCCAAAAACATGTTTTGTAATCTAAGCAGAAAATCCTTTGCAGCAAAGAGTACAGTCTTAAAAACTGGACAAAAGGAGAGTCATTTGGAAAGATATTGATGAAAGTGAACTAGAAGATTTCCCAAAGCTTAATATTTTTGAATTGCGAGATTTAACTTTTGAAGTATACCAAATAAAACAAGCTCAATCGAACATGACAGAACACTTAGATGATGAGGGTGATTATAAGATTCTAGTTCACAGGGAACACCAAGGTTAGATTAAGGCCCAAATCCAGTCCAGGTACACATCGTCAAAGCTTCATAGTTTGTGGATAGAGTATATTGTTGGAATTACGCCAATATTTCATTGGTATTGTTCATGTAAAGCCGGGGCAAGAGTTGTCGGATGTTGTGTCCATATTGCATCTGTGATATGGTACCTATCATATTACCCACATAAATCTCAAAAGCCCATAATATCAAAGGAATTTTTCAATCATGTTGATGACGTAGTGCAGATATACCGTTTGAACGATTCTGAACTTGAAAATGATGATAAAAATGAATAAAGATAGTCCTTTTAAAAATATTCATAATCATGAATCACAGTCAATCAAAAATTGAATTATTCTCTAAACAATACACCATACATCTTTTTAACATTTTATATGATATCAAGATGATGTAGCAGACCTAATTTTCAAAAGAAAATATTAATTTGTTCATTTTGTTGGAATTCTTTGTCCCAAAATCCTAAATGAATGTTGGAAAGACTTGGGTCTTTTTATAGCTCAAACAGGAGATTTTAACAATGTTTGTCGCAATATGTTAGTATTTTTTCACTTCAAAATGATTCATTGTAATTGTTTCTGGGATATTCAAACATTTTCTCGTAGAATTCACAAAGAAATAGGATCCAATTGAAAGAGCAAAATCATTTATACAATTATGACCCATCCAGCCCTCCATACTTTAGAGCTCTGAAACGCCCCTTTGGACTCTGTTAATTTCTTAAATATCTCGGATGGATAAAGTAGACATGTGTAGCATTCTTTCATATAAATTTCATGTGTGTTCCCGAGGGGTCTTTTTTCTTCATAAGTTTACCCACATTCTTTGACACTACAGTAGGGCCACTTTGTGGGCAATACAGGAAATGACTTAAGTGGTTCTTAAGTGGTTATTGACGTCATCAGCGTCACGTGGTCGTGAGTCATTGTTCTTCGATGACGTAGATAATGTATATGTAAGTTGAGAACAATGGCCAAGATCATACGATTCGAGAACAATGCCTTTCGTTTCCGTTGTTTTAAGATGTCGACCAATGGCGAATCAACACGCACCATACTAATGAACAATAGACTTTTCCTGCCATTGTTCTTCGATGACGTAGGTAATGTATATGTAAGTTGAGAACAATGGCCAAGATCATACGATTCGAGAACAATGCCTTTCGTTTCCGTTATTTTAAAATGTCGACCAATGGCGAATCAACACGCACCATACTAATGAACAATAGACTTTTCCTGTCATTGTTCTTCGATGACGTAGGTAATGTATATGTAAGTTGAGAACAATAGACAAGACCATACGATTCGAGAACAGTGCCTTTCGTTTCCGTTATTTTAAAATGTTGACCAATGGCGAATCAACACGTGCCATACTAAGAAATGACGTATATATCTACGTCCTAGTGCCGACACTACATAAGAGTGAACAACATCAACAATACAAGAAGCCACTCAACGGTAATACATCTAACACAGTGTGTGATTATTGGAAACGGAATCAACTGGAGGTAAGATTGTTGAACAGATTACAACACAAGTATACCAATACTTTAAAATATTTATCACTATTTATAACACACAGAATTATTATTGTTCTTCTAAAATTTCTTTTAGTTTTTTTAATTCTCTTTCTACTTTTTTGAGCTGTTTCCTGGCCTGCCTCTGAAATATAAACAAAAGTACAAAATAAATCAAAGTGAGGAGATACAGTAAAATTAATAGATACATAAATGGGGGGAAAGTAGATTAGCTTTCTAGAATTAAAAAAATAAACATCTTTTCTCTAAATATGCCTAAGTAATGATCATATAACATTTAATGTAGGTATAAAAAAAAAACTCACGAGCTTGTCTTGAGCTTCCCAGAGGATTGTCGTCTCTAGGTTCTCAGGGCTTGAGCCTTCTGAGTCTGATGTCTGGAAAAGAAATGATAAATTCTGACTTTTAGAATACGGTTCTACGCAGCTCCATGAAACGTATGTACATTATAACTTGGGAGTAGACGGGTTCGATGTCAACATGATACACCTTACTTTTTTTTTTCCTGGCAATGCATTTCAGAATGTCATTGAAAGCAACATAAAAAACATTAAATAAATTAGTTTTTTTTACGACTATGATTTAAATCTTTTATTACGCGAAAATATTAAAAGCTGCAAAAAAGCACTATTGTATAAAAATAGGCAAAGTCTTCGCATTCATTGCCAGTTTTCTTTTTCATGAAATTATCATAAATTTTGATATATCGTCAGCAGCCGCTTTCGGTTTGGACAGCTGTAATTTTATTCCGTTAGTGCGAAAAACGTTAACACACACACACACACACACACACGCACACCCGCGCACCCGCACAAACACACCCGCACACGCACACACCCCTACACACGATGTCTTAAAAGATAAATGGTAACTTACGGCAAAGAGTATGCGGTGTATCATCTCCCACTACTTTTTCTGCCGTGTCCGGCGTACTGTCAATCACTATTGGTGAGTTCTGAAAAGAAAATATTCAAACTATACGTTTAAATGAAAAGAATTCCTTTATTTGGACAGTGTGGTTTAAAGATCAGACTTTTCATTCTGTGTAATCTGATCCTGATCTACGCTGTACACAGCCTTAGAATTAATAAAAAGAAAAACTGACAAAAGTTTGCCTCGGTTAAAAGATCAGACTCCACATTCTGTGCAATATGATCTCGATCTAAGCTAAAGATCAGACTTGATCCAAGCTAAAGATCAGACTTTTCATTCTGTGTAATCTGATTCTGATCTACGCTGTACTAAGCCTAAGAATTAGTAAAAAAGAAAAACTGACAAAAGTTTGCCTCGGCTAAAAAGATCAGACTCCGCATTATGTGCAATATGATCTCGATCTAAGCTAAAGATCAGACTTTTCATTCTGTGTAATCTGATCCTGATCTACGCTGTACACAGCCTTAGAATTAACAAAAAGAAAAACTGACAAAAGTTTGCCTCGGTTAAAAGATCAGACTCCACATTCTGTGCAATATGATCTCGATCTAAGCTAAAGATCAGACTTTACATTCTGTGTAATCTGATCCTGATCTACGCCGTACACAGCCTAAGAATTAGGGAAAAGAAAAACTGACAAAAGTTTGCCTCGGTTAAAAAGATCAGACTCCATATTCTGTGCAATATGATCTCGATCTAAGCTAAAGATCAGACTTGATCTAAGCTAAAGATCAGACTTTACATTCTGTGTAATCTGATCCTGATCTACGCTGTACTAAGCCTAAGAATTAGTAAAAAGAAAAACTGACAAAAGTTTGCCTCGGTTAAAAAGATCAGACTCCGCATTATGTGCAATATGATCTCGATCTAAGCTAAAGATCAGACTTTACATTCTGTGTAATCTGATCCTGATCTACGCCGTACACAGCCTAAGAATTAGTAAAAAGAAAAACTGACAAAAGTTTGCCTCGGTTAAAAAGATCAGACTCCGCATTCTGTGCAATATGATCTCGATCTAAGCTAAAGATCAGACTTTACATTCTGTGTAATCTGATCCTGATCTACGCCGTACACAGCCTAAGAATTAGTAAAAAGAAAAACTGACAAAAGTTTGCCTCGGTTAAAAGATCAGACTCCGCATTCTGTGCAATATGATCTCGATCTCAGCTAAAGATCAGACTTTACATTCTGTGTAATCTGATCCTGATCTACGCTGTACGCAGCCTAAGAATTAATAAAAAAAGAAAAACTGACAAAAGTTTGCCTCGGTTAAAAGATCAGACTCCATATTCTGTGCAATATGATCTCGATCTAAGCTAAAGATCAGACTTTACATTCTGCGTAATCTGACCCTGATCTACGCCGTACGCAGCCTAAGAATTAGTAAAAAAGAACAAGTGACAAAAGTTTGCTACGGTTAAAAGATCAGACTCCACATTCTGTGCAATATGATCTCGATCTCAGCTGTTAACCTACTAAGAATTAATGAAAGAAAAAGATGCAAAAGTATTTTCTAAAAGTAAGAAAAGCAATTTCTTAAAGTAAGAAAGTAAATTGTGAAAAAAAAAAAAAGTTATATATTTAAGGAAAAGAACAACTTACACCACTGGCCATTTTTCTTTGTCTTGGAACGCGAAACGTTTGAACCATACAGAAAGCGAAGAGGTACATTGGACCTTTATATAGATTCAATAAATCGAAGACAAGATCGAAGAGTATCCTGGAAGGTTAGTACAATAGAATGAACAATAATACCGGATTTCATTGTTAGTGGATTAAGATCCTCCTTTCAAAAAGGATTCTGATCTACTGTCGAACGATGCTGATGGAAAGGAACTTTGAAAAACATTGTGGTAGAAACTGCTGGTAACCGGCATTTTCTTCTTTTCCCATATTATTCTCAACCGTTCCCCAAAACAAATTTTAAGTAATGGGTCACATTTATTTTGTCGTTTGCATAATGCTTCTCTATTTTGACGAGTCTAAAAGTTTTGTCGTTTAGTAAAGGAGTTAATTTTGTCAGGCTTTGTCGAATAAGGGTTAACGCATTCGCAAATACTTTTCTTTGTTTTTTCTCATTTATATTTCGGTCTGTTTGTCTGTTTAGATCAGGGGTTAAAAAAAAGTATCGTAATCCACGGGTCCTCGGTTTGAGCCACACTGAATCCAGTGGGCTTTTCGTGGGAGTGTTCCTAGGCAAGACACTTAAGAGCCCCAGCCCAGAACTGTCTTGTCTCTCGGGGTCCCGCGTGGCTCAGTGGTAAAAAGTATCGTAATCCACGGGTCCTCGGTTTGAGTTGCACTGAATCCAGTGGGTTTTTTCGTGGGGGTGTTCTTGGGCAAGACACTTCAGAGCCCCAGCCTATTACCGGTGGAACCCTGGAAAGACATGAATAATGTGAGCGGTGGTCGTGATATGGACTGAAATACTGTTGAGAACGATGTAAAACGCCATTCAATCAATTGATGACTTGTCTCTCTATTAACCCTTAAATTCAAAATATGCTTTGAAAAGAGAAAAACGAATACGTATAGACATACGGCTCGTGATCCGAATGGTAAATAAAACGTAAGACTTGTTAAGGGATTTCCTGAATTGAAGTCAAGAGCTATATATCCGTGATGGTCAGTCAGCTGAAATTTTATTGTTGATGAAAGGGAAGTAATAAGTACTATAAAATCTTGTTTATGATTATATTGTTATTTTCCATTTCAGAATGTCATTCGAAAACGTAATTGAGGCTTTACTAGAGAGTAACGTCTCTGTCGAAGATTTTCAACGATTTACCTTTGCCTATGGAATTCAAGAGGATCCATTTTGTATCGACATTCTGCATCATTTAATGGTGCAGGAAGAATCCACCCATACGTCTTTATCTCTTTCCGAATGGATCCAAGAAGATGCTGACAACCTTATTGAATCTTTGAGATCCCCGCCTCGTGGTGAGACCGAGTCTGACTCCGACTTTGAACCTTGGTCTCCCGGTTTTACGGCTACAGCAATGAAACATGAAGACATTGCCTCCGCGTCTCTAGCCTGCCTGAATGACGGAGAATTTAGGTAAGTTCTAGAAAACAAAAAAAAAGACTGACTGTCTTTTCTTAATATAAAAAGTAATAATGATTGATTGATCGAAGGTATTTAAAGCCATTTTCAACAGTTTTTTCAGGTAATATTGTGGTGGCCAGAGCACCTATCCCGCTTTTTCCTGGAGTTGTTTTCACCAGTCCTCCGAACAATATTCTTTCCAAGCCACTGGCCGCTTTCACACATAACCATCGTCGAAACAAATGACAGCGGTGTGAAAAGGAATGAATCCTGCCGTATTGAATATCATCAATCCTCGGAAAAAAATATTGGCCGAGCCTGGGGATCGAGCATCATCATATTATTGTTATTTTCACAGGACTGGTAAAACCTTTTATTGCTCCCGCTGCAATTTAAGATGCCAAGGCTATGAGACCTTCGCTAGACACCGCGAATCCCACGCCAGGTCTACGTCACCAGTACCCGGTCCATCTGGAAGACAACGTGTCGTGGAAATGCCCGAACCTTCAAACGTCCGGGTCGACCCTGCCCAAGAACAGGTGGGCGGTGCGGACGAGGCTCCTTATCGGATCGAACGGACAGGAACCAGGCGATTCGTCAGGACAGCGGCCACAGAATCGACGTACAAAGTACGCTTCAACGACGAATGGCAGGGGAGACGACTAAGTGACATACAGAGGCAATTACGACGTCTTTTCGAAGAACTGTTGGCTCGGGCGAGGGATGATATTAACGATAACGACTTACTGCGGGTCGTTATACGACACGATGCGCTCAATCACGCCATTGTGGTCCCTTTACAGGCGGCGGGGAATGTAAATGTGGAGAAGATCCTGTCCAAGGTCGAAGACGTTTTACAGAGCGAAGAGAATCTAGCCATCGACGATTCTTTTCAAGGTAGTGATAATAATAATTTGATTTAAATATTAACGATAAATTGTGATTGAAAAAAAAAAATGTTTTTTTTTTTTTAATTATTATTCATTGTGATTATGTTTTTCATTGTACGTTTAAACTTGTAACGTTTGCTTTTTTTTTCAGTTATGGTAGGAGCGCTGCACATTCCCCAGGGTAGAGGTAGGCAGCGAGTGACAAAGTTGACGGGACCCGACAATTCCATTCACCGGAAGTCTTCAATGGTCCAGATCGTAAACGACGACCAACTGTGCTTGGCAAGAGCGATCGGCGTAGGTTTGGCCAAACACTGCGTGATCTCCGATGAAGCGTGGGAATTTGTAAAACAGGGCAACAAATTCCTGAGCAACATCGAAATTCTCATGCACTATCGTCAAATTTCGGCCGAGGGATTCAGGGACATTACGAAGAAGAACAGACAAGGACAGAAGAAGTTAGCCCTCCTCCTTTGTCAAAAAGCCAATGTTCCGACGAATCGACCCGGATGTCTCAACGACCTGCCAGCCTTCGAAGAGGCGCTTCAAATTCGAATCGCCGTAGTAGCAGCCTCGCTAGGGAATAAATTTATACGAGTACCCTCCAACGACCACGAAGACTGGCCTCTCCTATATCTTTACTTGGTGAACCACGAAGGCATCAGTCATTTCCACATCATCACCAACATCACGGGCTTTTTCTCGGCGAGATATTTCTGCGACCGATGCTTCAAACAGTATAATACGAACACACAACACCGATGCGAGACCACGTGCCTGACCTGCAAGGATCGAAAGTGCCCGGAAACCGACGATATGATGTCGTGCCGGTCCTGCCACATGGTCTGCCGGTCTAAAGAATGTTTTGACAGGCACAAAGTTCAAAAGACGAGAAGAAACGGGGACAAAGGAGAGGTCAGTTTATCTCAGTGTGACGAGTTCTGGCGGTGTACGACCTGCAAAAAGGTGGTTAACCGTTTCAAGCGACCCGTGGAGTTGCACGAATGCGCAGAATGGCTGTGCAAATGCTGCAAGAACTGGGTCACCGGTAACCACCAGTGCTATTTGTTTCCGGAGGAGCCGAAAAAACCCGTTAAAAAGTTTATTTTTTTCGACTTCGAGGCTACCCAAGACACGATCGCCGAATGTAAGGACGGATACTCGCCCAAGAACTGTTGCCAGACCCCCTGCCAGAATTGCACCAAATGTCAGCGCTGCTTCAAGTCATGGTGCGGACAACCCAGACACGTCCCAAATTTTGTAGTAGCTCAGACGGTGTGCGAGTGTTGTATGGAGAAAGAACTTGTCCCGGGAGCCGTATGCGACAACTGCGGGAGCCGATGCACCGAGTGCGATACGTGGGACAAGGAGGCCAAGACCTACGTCAAAGACCCGTGCCCAGAAACCTGTGGTAAGAGGGAAGTCATCTTTCAAGGGGACTCTACTCTCGACGATTTTGGCCGATGGTTGTTTAGCATCCAGCACAAACACAGCACCGTGCTGGCGCATAACATGAAGGTATGTATATTAACCAAAAGGGGGAGTCTTGAAGTTATTTAACCGACCACGACTAAGAAGCGAGTTATTTCGAAGAAATTAATACCGAGAATTCTTATAGAAAAGTTAAAATAAAACTTAACTGCATTTTGTTTCGTAATACTCCTAGGTTTCATATCACTTAAAATCATTGTTGCTGCAGAACACGTATTTGACTGAAACGGGTGTTGATTTTTTTAGCAATAAGGCGTACTTGTGGAAACGAACGTGATGTTTAAACCTTTATCTTCATTTCAGGGCTATGACGGCGTGTTCCTCCTGGAGTACCTTGTAAACCATAGCATTCGGCCCTCCAAAGTGATCTACAACGGCTCCAAGATCATGTACATGGAAGTAGGCAAAGGTCTACAGATTAGAATCCTGGACTCTCTGAATTTTTTACCGATGAAGTTGGCAGCGCTTCCGAAAGCATTCGGGTTGCAAGAGCTTTGTAAAGGCTACTTCCCCCACTTTTTCAACACCAGGGAGAACCAAAATTACGTAGGACCTTACCCAGAACCGAAGTCGTACGGAGCAGACTACATGTCGACGACTGACAGAGCTTCGTTCCTCCAGTGGCACAAAGAAAAGACGGAAAGCGTTGCCGTCTTCAATTTCCGCACAGAAATGGAAGACTACTGTCGATCTGACGTCGACATACTGAGACGTGCGTGTCTGCAGTTCCGGAAGCTCATGCTCGATGCCACAGAAGTCGACCCTTTCCAGTACGTCACCATCGCCAGTGTCTGCATGGGCATCTTCAAAACCAGGTAACTAGTGTTGTCTTTTTTTTTTTTTTAAACAACCTAAAAAAGAAAAATACACAAACATCAAATGCCTAGTATTTCCTGAAATACAGTAATATTTAAAAAAAAAATTTAATCTTTGCGCAGGTTTCTGGAAGCCGATTACAAGGCAACATTTGAATTACCAAATGGCGCGAGGGATGGTCCTGTCAAAGCAAAAAAAACAACAGAAGGGTGGGTCAAGCAAATCAACAAGAGATTCTGGGTTCAAGCCTGCAAGGAAGCAAAAGTGGTGGAAAAGAAACCCATAGTTTCCCCGATAGCCCAAGTATCCAGCAGCGGCTACACTCAGAGGGATAACTATAGTAGGGCGTCCATTCAATGGCTGGAGTACCAAATGGAACTCGCCCGACAGAATGGGAATCCTTTGACCATTCAACACGCTTTGAACGGGGGAGAAGACACCATATTTGGCACAAACTACAAGGTGGACGGTCGTGCTGGGAATACGGTGTACGAATATCATGGTAAGTGTATACAACGGACATGTATCCATTTTGTAAATCGTGTTATTTCGTGGATATTTCTTTCTTCGCTCCATTTCTAAGGAATAAACAAAGAATACGAAATACTCTAACTACAGGTTGTGTATGGCACGGCTGTCCGCAGTGTTATCCCGACCGCACCGCCAAGAACCCAAAAACTGGTCAAACCATGGATCAGATGTATGCCTTGACCCAAATCAAGAAAAAAGTGCTGACTCAGGACCTTCGTTTCAACTACGTGTGCATCTGGGAACACGAGTGGTTACAGACCGTCCGGGATAATCAAGAGATCCGAGATTACGTCGCCAGTTTGGACATACAAGAGCGATTGGATCCCAGAGACTCCTTCTTCGGTGGCCGTACCAATGCCGCAAAACTGTATTACAAAGTTGGTGAGGACGAAAAGATTAAATACGTCGATTTTACGAGGTCAGTATAATTGGTGTATTATTTTACTATACAGCGTGAATTATGCAATTACGAAAGAAACAAATTTTACGCGATTATTTGTATTAAAAAAAAAAAAAGGTTTGTTTTTTTTTCTCTTTTTTTTTCAGCTTATATCCGTACGTCAACAAGTACGGCCGCTACCCTGTGGGTCATCCCGAAGTGATCACTAAAGATTTTGACGATTTGGACAAGTACTTCGGGATCGCCAAAGTCAAAGTTCTGGCACCTCGAGGATTGTATCATCCCGTATTGCCTTACAGATCAAATGGGAAACTCAAGTTCCCCCTCTGTAGAACGTGTGCCGATGACGAAATCTCAACCTGCCGTCACACCGACGATCAACGTGCATTTGTGGGTACTTGGTGTACGCCCGAGATCCAGATGGCATTAAAAAAAGGATACCGCATCATGAAAATTTATGAGGTGTACCAGTGGGCCAATTTCACCCAATACGACAGCAGAACTCAGGAAGATGGTCTGTTTTCCCGTTACGTGAACACCTTTCTGAAGTTCAAACAGGAAGCCAGTGGATGGCCTGCCTGGTGCGAGACAACGCTCGACAAAGAAAGATATGTCTCCGACTATTACCGCAACGAGGGTGTTCAGTTGGAGCCACACAATATCAAAAAGAATCCCGGACTTCGTGCCCTGGCCAAGCTCTGTCTTAACAGGTAAATATATTTTTCGTTACATTTTAAACTGCATTCGTATAACTGTACCGGTCTTTTTTTTTTCCTCTGCAGCATTCCAAATAACAAGTGTAATCAAAATGTTTATTTTTTTTTATTTTCTTTTATTCACAGTTTCTGGGGGAAATTTGGCCAGAGACTGAATCAGGGGGTCTGCGAATTTATCCATTCTTCGCAGCTGGATAAATTCTACAAAACGCTGACAGATCGTACTAAGAAGGTGAAGGACTTTCATATCATTAACGAGGAGCACCTTCACCTAGAGTACGAACATCAGTCCGGATTCGTACCAGAGGACATGAAGACCAACATCTTCTTAGCCACATTTACCACCTGCTGGGCTCGGCTAAAACTGTACGGTGTCCTGGATCAGCTTGGAGAGAGAGTCCTCTATTACGACACAGATTCGGTCATCTACGTTAGCAGAGAGGGACAATACGATCCACCCCTGGGTGATTATTTGGGTAAGTTTTTTTTGTACATTAATAGTTAAACGATAATGTCACTTTGTCTAAAATTTAACACACACACACACTCACACGCATAGATAATTCATTTTATCTATTTCGATTTTTTTCTTAAAAACCTTTAACGTTTTCTATTTATATTGCAGGCGAACTGACCGATGAATTAGAATCTGGAGACCACATTGTGGAATTTGTCAGCGGCGGCCCCAAAAATTACGCCTACATCACAGCCAAAGGTGAAAAGACCTGTAAAATCCGGGGATTTAGCCTAAATTACACTAACGCTCAGCGACTGAATTTCAACTCCGTACGAGATATGGTAGGACACGTGGATTCCTCCAAACCAAGTACCCACAAAAAAAGAAAGTTGGATGAAGGGGAACAACCACCCTCCAAAGTCATCGTTATCAAGAACCCTAGAAAAATCTCTAGAGATAAATACAACAACGTAATCTACAACAAGGAAGAAAACAAACAGTACCGGGTGGTATACGATAAACGCGTCATAAAAGAGAATTACGACACCGTACCATACGGATTTTAGTTTGAGGCAACACAACCATGGCACCAAGTATCCACAAAAAAAAGTTGGATGAAGGCGAACAACCACCTTCCAAAGTCATCGTTATCAAGCACCCAAGAAAAATCTCTAGAGATATATACAACAACGTAATCTACAACAAAAAAAGAAAACAAGCGGTACCGGGGTGGTATACGATAAACGTGTTATATTAGAGAATTACGACACCGTACCATACGGATTTTAATTCGAGGCAACAGAACCCTGGCTGAATCCGTCGTTTGCGCCAATTTGGACTAATTAATTTTTACCTGAGGGATATCGCTGAAACAAGTATGGAAGAATGAAGGAGAGCCATTCAAAATCATAATTTATAAGAGAGACGAAACAAAACTTTTAAACAGATATCGAGTTATAAGAGATTAAAACACCATAATACCAATTACGTCATGGAAGGATCGAGAGTGTTCTTACACTTAAATTTCTTGGTATCCTTGAGAGCGGCGGAAAATCGGCGGTTACTGCTGCAAAACATGACCGGAGCCCAAACTGAGGCAGTGTGCGAAGTCGTCAAGAGGATAGTGGACGGGTCTATTAACCCGCTGAGACGTGACAGTCAAAAATTTACCAGAAACTGGACAGTGTTAAGAACTTTGGCTTCGGACAGAGTTAGTATACGGAGGAAAAAGACGTTGATTAGAGCCTATCATTCTTTAATCGCTATTGTGCTGAGAGACCGATATATAATTCGCACGATCGTAGACGAAATAAGAAGTTCGGAACAGTAATAAGAGACACAAACTTTCTTTCTTTTTATATCTTTGTGAAAATAAAATGAATGTGTGCCCGGAATGTCGACGAACGTTTTCCAGGAGGGACGTTATGTTACGTCATCTTAGAAATTTACACTACGGAGTTCAAAGAGATGAGTTAAACGTATCACAACCACAACAAAAACACGAAACAACGTCGTCACCACCGCAAAGGTATATGCGGAACACATCACCACCTATGCGGCGTTATACACAACGGAACCCTCTGCCACCAATGCGGCGTGATACACAGCCGGACACGTTGCCACCGCCGCCGCCGCAAAAACCTATGCAACACACAGACCCGCCGCCAGAATATATGAGGGACACGCCGCCGCCGCCGCCGCCGCCGCCGCCGCCGCCGCGGGAGACAAACCCGTTACCTCTCGAGCCCTGTTCCAGTATCATGATCGCCGGACCGACGGGTTCGGGTAAAACCAGATGGACATTCGACTATCTACAACAGCTTAACTACTTGTATGGCAAGCCACCCAGAAAAATTTTGTACTGTTACGGTGTCTACCAGGACTTATTCGAAGACATGGAAAGACGAGTCCCGCGTTTAACCCTACATCAGGGGGTACCTACAGAGTCGGAAATAGAAGAATTTGCGGGTGGCGAGCACGATCTCATCGTCTTGGACGACCTCATGCACGAAGTTTTAAATAGCAAGACGACAGAATTACTATTTACGAGAGGGTGTCATCATAAGAAACTTAGTGTCGTTTTTATCAGCCAGAACATTTACGGTCAAGGGAAATCGGCGAGAACCATAGCCCTGAACTGCTGGTACATGGTGCTCTTCAAGAACATACGAGGAACTTCTCAAATTCAGACTTTGGGACGTCAGCTTTTTCCCGGAAAATCCCGATTATTGACGGAAGCGTTCGACGATGCTACCAAGGAGCCATTCGGTTACCTCTTGATTGACCTGACTCCCAGAGGAAAAGACGAGTATCGACTTAGGACACGGGTGTTTCGAGATGAAGATATTATCGTATACAAAAGTTTATAAGAGACAACCCAAAAGCCTCTAGTTCGTGTAATAATGAGTCAATTGGTCAAACGTCAGTGGACCTTTTTTAGACTTTTGTTATCCAAGACGTCGAACAAACAGAGACAAGCTTTACTAAACACGATCACGCGGGATCAGCTGAAAGCGTTGGTTCAGATCGCCATCAACTTTTTGCAGAAAACGTTTACCGTGCCATCGTCCGTGCTCGCAACGTTGGAAAGACACAGAGGCCTGATACGACGACTCGCCGATAAATCCGTGACACTCAGAGACAAAAGGCAAACTTTGAGAAGGAAAACGAAGGCAGTGATTCAGTTTCTCAGAGCCGTGGAACCGGCTTTGATGACTTTCATAAAATGAGTACCTTGCAGAAGTCCGTGTTGCTCCCGTTTCAAAAATACCAACGTTTAATCGCGGCTTCGAACCGCGACATCGAAAGACCATCGGAAGTAGATAAAATCGTAAAAACAGATCGGTCCACGGCTGGGACGACTCGCACTCTTTCAACAGACATTCAGCGACGTGAGGGACCTCCCGGTATCCCAGTGAGAAACGGACGAAAGAAAAAAAAGGAACGGAAAGCTTGGATCGACGATTGAAAAAAAAAAAAATGGCAGAATGGAAAGAGTATTTGTCATCCATTTATTTCGACCCCAATTATCCCGGAAGTTATGCGGGCCCAGACAAATTGTATGAAACCGTAAAGGCGGAGGGAAAATACAACATTGGCAAACACAAGATTTCTAAATGGCTGAGAGACCAAGATGCGTATTCCCTGACCAAAGGGGTGAGGCGCAAGTTTAACCGATCTAGGGTTCTCGTTGAAGGATTAGACAGTCAGTGGGACGTTGATCTGATGGACATGAAAGACGTGGCCGATACTAACGACGGCCATCAATACGTGTTGGTAGCTATCGACGTGTTTAGCAGATTCGCCCGGTGTTGGCCCGTACGAGATAAAACGGCTGGACAGGTGAAACATGCTCTGGAACGTATCTTAAATCGGAGACAACCCGAGACGATACGTACGGACAAAGGAAAAGAGTTCAATAATAAAATAGTGTCAAAGTTTTTCAAAGACAGAAATATACATCATTTTAACAGTCAAAATACGGAAGTGAAAGCGAACTACGCGGAAAGACTTATCAAGACCTTAAAGCAAAGGATTTATCGATATTTCATCGGACGTAGAACCCGGCGTTACATCGACGTGCTACAAGAGATAGTGAGTAGCTACAATCGAACCAAGCATTCCTCCCTCGGAAGACCACCCGACTCAATCAATCAAGACAACGAGGCCGAGAGCAGATACGAACAGTATATTCTGCGAAAAAAACGTGTTAAAGGCAAAAGTACGGAAAAGAAACGGTTTTCCCTCAAAATAGGTCAGGTGGTACGAATTTCTCGCATTAAAAACGTGTTTGACAGAGAATACTCTCAAAAATGGACGGGTGAGCTCTTTAAGGTCAAGCGACGATTTAGAAGAGAAGGAATACCCGTGTATACGATCGAAGATTGGTCCGGTGAAGAAGTAAAAGGTACCTTTTACGAACAGGAACTGCAATCCGTAAATGTAGATGAAAACAAAGAATACTATGTGGAAAAAATATTGAAGAGAAGGACGAGAAATAACAGAAGGGAGTTATTGGTTCGATGGTTACACTGGCCTACAAAATATGACTCTTGGATACCAGAAACGGATTTAGTCAAATTTAGTTCATAAGAGACCCTTCAACACGAACCACGTTTCGTTGACTTAAGATGAACGGAGGCGACAGTCAGGAGTGGAGATTTTTTGGTGGTAGGGTCCCGAAAGCCGAAATTGTTTACATTTGCCAAATTATCATCGTATACATTATTATCGGAACTTCAATCGCCAACCTGTCTTTCCAGAACGGAAACGCCGAGCTGTGGATAAGCCTTTTGTGCAGTGCGATAGGATACGCTTTACCGGCGCCATCTTTGAACCATGGAAGAACATTACCTGTTTCTGAGCAGTCTTCAGTCCACTGATCAACACCCGAATAACATTCCCTCAGACTTTACTGTCGAGTTACCCTATCCTTATATTTTGGACGGACACTGGGTGTGCGGACTCAAAGAGATAACGCTTCGGATGAAAGACAACGTTTTATTCGTGTGTTCGGACATTTGCGAAGAATCCTACGCGGAAAATACGATGACGACAGTACTACGCCCTTTACAGAAACCTCCTGGAAGGCAATCTAGCGTCTACTTTCTATTCGAAAACCCCGCCTACATGACTGTCAAAGGAAACCATCTCAACCGCATTAGAATCTTCATAAGAGGCGGACAACTAGAACCTGTAGATTTGAAAAATTCTATCGTACGCTGTACCTTACATTTGAAAAGATGGAAGTAGAAAAATGGAAGAAACATTTCGAACGAATGGCAGAAGGAAAAATTGGGCCCAATTACGAAGGACGCTATATCGTGGATACCGATCAAAGCGGAAAAGGAGGTCCGGAACCGAAGATTACGTTTGTGACTCCGATTGCTCAAGACATAGAACTGGCCAAATCGGAACTGAAAGAAAAGAAGGAAACCTCTCCGCGGAAACGACGTTATAAGAGGCCGTCGATCGCCAAAAACAAACGATCTAAGAAACCGAGATATACGGATCACGTCTTCAAGCGATGAATATCGACAAACACGATAACGACTTGGCCCTTTTTCGTTGGCCGGAAGTAGAGACAGCCACGCAAAAGAGAGAATGGATTAAAGTTAGACCCATAAATCAACTGACGGAAGGTGCGGCGATTGAGTTCAATGTTCCCGGAACATCGATGACCTATATCGATCTCAAGAGCTTACTCCTCAGCGTCAAATTGAAAATCCTGAAAGCCGACGGAACCGATTTACCATCGGGCGAAAAAGTCGGACTAACCAACAACGCTTTACACAGTATTTTTTCCCAAGTGGACGTCAACGTGCAACAAGTTCCAACCAGCCAAGTGGGCACGAATTACGCTTTTAAAGCTTATTTAGATACTTTGCTGAACACTAAAAGTCAACACCTATTGAACGGTCAGCTTTTCGCGCAGGACACAAGCGGGACGAAAATTGACATCACCGATCCATCCGGGGGTAATGTGGGATTGTACGAGCGAGCGAAATCTACGTCAGAAAGTAAAGAAGTGGACCTCTCGGGACGCCTGTACGTCGACCTGTGTCAACAAGAAAGATTGATTTTGAACGGCGTCCCCATCAACCTTAAATTCTGGCAGAATACCGATCGTTTCCGACTATTGGCCGCGTCCGGAACCGAGTCTTACCGATTACGTATTACTGACGCTGCATTGAAAGTGGCCTTGGTGAAAGTACACCCCGATGTGATCTTGGGACAGGCTGACGTCATCAAGAAACACGACGCCATATACCCTTACAGACGTTCCGTCATCAAGACGTATGCGGTACCCAAAGGACAATTTTCATTCATCACGGACGACCTTTTTCAAGGAGATGTTCCCCAACAACTGATCGTCGGGTTAGTCCTGTCCGAGGCCGTGCATGGCTCTTACCAAAAGAACCCTTTCAACTTTCAACATTTCGACTGTAACTACGCCGGTTTCTTCGTGGATGGCCAATCGACGCCTTCCGAACCCCTTCAGATGAACTATAAGAGTGACCAGTTTGTCGACGCTTACCAGGCTTTGTATTTGGACGACGAAGACCGGGCTGCGCCTATTACTAGGAAAGATTTCAAAGGAGGATACTGTCTCTACGTATTTAGACCGAGCGGCGATATCAAAAACAGACCGGAGGACAGAGCTCATACCCGACTGGAGTTAAAGTTTTCTGAAGCCCTACCGGAGACGTGTACCGTCATCGTGTACGCCCATTTCCCCGCCTTACTCAAGATCGATGCTAGTAGAAACGTAACAATGGAATGATGTACGAATCTCAGCTGAACGCCATCTTATCTCATGACCCTTCGGTTCGACGACAGTTTGGAGGGGTCTGTGCCGCCGACGAGCTTCCCATCAAGATAAGAAGACGTCCTAACTTGTTCATCGTCAATACCGATCAAAAAGGACAGCCCGGAACTCACTGGACCCTCTTTTACTTTCCGAGACTCGGACCTTGCGAGTTTTTCGATTCTTTGGGACGTGCACCAGATTTTTACCACGGACGATTCAAGACGGTGTTAAAAAGGAATGGACCTCGCTACGTGTACAATGGACTTCGAGTGCAACCTTCTGGTACGACAACTTGCGGGCTTTATTGCGTATACTACGCAAAACTACGGTGTCGTGGATGGACTAAAAACAAAATCGTGTCGTCGTTGAAAAAGACTCATTTTTGATCATAACTCTCTCTTTTTTTTTTTTTTTTTAATATATGCATGCTATGTGTAAATAAAATGATAATAAAACAACAACAGAATACGAACAATCAAAAAAATTCTTTTTCTTATTTTATTATGCCCCGCTCAATACAGCGCGCCGGGGATTAGGGCGGTCCCTCCGGTAGCGCTTTACAATAACGTTAATTCGAGTAAAATGGGTATGCATACGGTATAAAATTGACTTTGTCGTTTTATACCCGTCATGAGTACCGTGCCAGACTGAAAACACGTGAAATGTATTCCATCGATTTTAAACATCACTGCTGGAAAGAGTTCCGGTTCGTAACTTCCCGAATAAAAACGACACACTTTGCCCAAATGTATCGCATAGTCCAGTTTGAAAGAAGCAGATATCGTCACAACTCGAATTTTCGAAAGTCGTACTTGCCATCCCAAACGTTGTAGTTGTCTGGCGTATCTTCTCACACGTCGTTTGGCCTCGGAAATAGATGATACTCGTCCGTTTACGGATAGTTTTCCGGACGAAAACACCATACAATGTCCTCCGATCTTAGGATGTTTCCACTGAGCTCCCGAATATCGACTAGGATCGTATATAATATTAACGGTCTTGGTTACCAAGGTTTTGAGGTTAATGTCACAATTTGTGTCGACTGTACACACAACGTTGGTAATCATGATTCGAAACGAATGCCACGTACTTTATCCAGGGTAATTGGGCCGGGTTTTCTGGCTCGATCTCCGTTGTTCAGGATTTTGGCAGCCGTTGAATTGTCTCTGACGCTTTGAAAAGCGTAGGCGAGTAAAGGTTTAGGACGATCACACTGACTCACAACTTTATGCCACTCGTTGATCAATACATACAGTAAAGTTTCTAGTTGCCTCGGATACTGTTTCTTTAAAGTGTCCAGTTGTCGTTTTTCGTATCCCAGATGTACGGCAAAGAGCTCCCAGTTGCGCCCTAGCTCTCTGGCATAATTTAGAATATCCTCTTGCGTTAATATGCTCCTGGAAAAACAAACAAAGAGTAAAATGCAGTTTTTTGTTTCCGTATTTCAAACACGTGTCCGTACAAAGTTTTTTTAACGAGTAGTAGCGCTATTCGAGAAAGTCTAAATCCATGGTATCCACTCACCAATTGCCACAGTCATTGGGATTGCACTCGGAACAGCTCAAATAACCCAACTGGTTCATATGATCGCTCTGAAATCGGCAAGGCACGAGGGTAGACAACTCGGGGATCGCTGCTGCTACGTCTGGGAAACTCTCTTGTAGCGTTTCGAATTCTGCTGGTCTCAGGCACAGTCCTTTCTTACAAGGCACGACCTCGTCCTGGGGCTTCCAGTATTGTCTCACGTCCACGCAAGGATTGTTCTTCCTGACGGTACAGTACACATTCCCGCCTAAGTGAACCTGGTAATCCTCGTTCTTGCGCAATGCCCCGTTCACGTCGTCGATCGAGTCCACTAGTTCTTTCCAGCGGAGCAAGGTTAAACTGATGCCTTTCTTCGTAGGTTTGTCGTTTTCCCACTCTCTGAGATCCACGCGTGTCTCGCCTTTCCACGAGCACACCTTCAGATATCTGTTATTTCCGAGACTGACGTTTGTGCTGTCCATGATGAGAATATCTGAACGAATGTTGATTACCTCTCATAGTTATTGCTTTTATAGAACGGTTGTGACATCATTGGTGCGTGTTGATTCGCCATTGGTCAACATTTTAAAATAACGGAAACGAAAGGCATTGTTCTCGAATCGTATGGTCTTGTCTATTGTTCTCAACTTACATATACATTACCTACGTCATCGAAGAACAATGGCAGGAAAAGTCTATTGTTCATTAGTATGGTGCGTGTTGATTCGCCATTGGTCGACATCTTAAAACAACGGAAACGAAAGGCATTGTTCTCGAATCGTATGATCTTGGCCATTGTTCTCAACTTACATATACATTATCTACGTCATCGAAGAACAATGACTCACGACCACGTGACGCTGATGACGTCAATAACCACTTAAGAACCACTTAAGTCATTTCCTGTATTGCCCACAAAGTGGCCCTACTGTAGTTTTGACTTTGTGGGAAAAGGAGAAAATGCTGATATTCAGACAGACAGATAGATAGATTTCTTTATAGAATATAATTATGTGCCAAAATGAAATCACTATACACAGGTGTTTTGGTTCTTATTCTTTTTATTTCAAAACTTTTGTGTAATGTCAGTTTACCAAAATGACGCTGCTAAGCGCGACCGACTGACCGTTTACAGACAATGTATATTAAAATCAGACTGCAAGTGTTTTGAATATGGACAAGTCTAAAATTTTGTGATAAGGTAAAGCGTTCATTAGATAATTCCATAAAGTTGCTTCCAAAGTGTGACATAATTAATAAGAAATTACTTTGATGCACCCATGCTACAGGGTGTCCGGAAAGTAAGGTAACATTTTCGTACATTTATATTTTGGCTTAAAATATAAGATAACGAGATGAAAAATATATATACATGTAAATAAAAGGTGTAAGTTTTTTTTGTGTGAAAATTTAATTAAATTTTCTTAACACTTTGTGCTTTTAAACAGATTTCAATTCAAAAGTCCTTTTTTCTGTCATTAGCGTCATTTTACAATTAATAACAAATTTTTCGGGTTTTAACGCATCGACAGGGCCGTTAGGTTATTCTTGTAACTCCCTCCTAGACATGGCCAACTTTCGCGGACATGGAAAAATCGATATCGGCCAATTTTACCTGCATTTTTTTATATAGAATTATGAAGGGCCTAGGTAAATAAACGCTTATAACTTCATCAATTTTCAGAATTGAAAATTATCTCAAGTGAGGTAAGAAAATTCAATTTATTCTCTTTCAAATGAACTTAGTTTTAAAAATTTCGAAAAAGAAACTTTTGGTCCTTTTTTAACTTAAAAATTGTAGGTATGGTTTATATAGAATAAAGAGGAAAAACGCATTTTCCGAGGTCAAAAACTGTAATATTTGTTTCATTTTCTTTCGTTGTGTTTAAAAGTCAAAATTATCTCAAGTGGAGTGAGTTACATTATTCATTTCTCTTTCAAATGGTATATTTTTGAGTCATTTAAAAAAATAAACTTTTGGTCCTTTTTACAGTTTTTTAATGCCACTATCCTATTTTTTTCTTTTTCCGCGAACGTTCGGATTATGCCGGACTTCGCCGATATTGGCCGAGTCTTACTATTAGATAAGCCTGCCGGGTATCTTTATTGTGTTACGTAATGTTTCATTGACAAACGGACCCCCTGCTATGTTTATGATATACGTGTATCCACATGATTATAAACGGGAATTTATAACCGGGTTGTTTTCAGATCGGATACCGTTTGATCCTGACAATATCCCTAAGATGTTTATTTATGTATCCTATTTATCTGAACGACCAGAATTTAATACTTATGAAATTATTTCCTTTTACAATCATTAAGATTGATATATGAAAATAGAAAATGTACGATTGATGATTTTTTTCAACTTTTCAGCTTTTTAGAAATTAATGCTTTATAATTTTTTTTTTCCTGGCGACAGCTCACAAACTCATGTTTCCTTGCTTTTTTCACATCGGTCTTTGATCTGTCGTATCATATAGAATGCCTTTGAGAACATTGAAGAAAAAGATTTTAACGCTGGTTGCCAACATTTTCTCCTTTTCTTACACTATTTTTAACTTAATAAAAGATAAGTTCCATTTTTCCATGTTTTATTTGTCTTAAGGAAATTACTTCATTCTGAACTTCTGAACAAGTCTGAAATTTTGTCTTTTGGTTAAGATTCAAATAACAAGCTTAACCTGTTACCGTATAAATACGGCATCTAACGACCCTGCTGCTGATTGTTTAGGATAAAATATGGAAACAGGCGCATTATCTTTTTACAAGTTATCTTCTACTTTTCAAACAATATTGTCTGCATCACTCATTCGTTTTCTCCTGCAAAGAGTATTTACTATTCAAAGAATGACAACACTAGATCAAAATTGACAACTTTTCTCTTACATAAATCAAACAGTTTCTCCCTTCTTTCAAATGTCCTCCTCCCTTTAACATCTTTAATGTTTTAATTGTTCATTGGAAGAATTAGCCTAAACAGTAAGGTTCTTCCATCTTTAAAACGATACAATCTGCAAAAAGCATAACCGCTATCAGTGAATAAAAGAGAGAAAAAATGACGTAGGCCATGCATGTACACGGAAATGGGAATAATACAAGCTACTTCTCCTTTACCAGTAACTTAAAAAAGTTACATACTCCATAATCATTATTCATTATTTCAAGATATAGTATTTAATCAACCTTGTATTAAGAATGATTTACATGTGGTTTGAAACTGGTTTTTAACACAGCTTGCTGGTGAATTCTACTGATGCTTAGTTGAAATGACACCATACATAACTTTTTTAGAGGAAGAAATACCTTTTTATCTTTATCATGCATGTAAGCGGCGCTAGAGTGTAGCATCGGATCAGTTCACAAGCGCCACACAGTACATGGAGTGTTTGGAACGAACCATTTTCTTTTATTTGTTCGATGAAAACCAACTTTGAATGACTGCTTTTTTTATATGCTGAATCTGTAACTTTTCGTCTGTGTAAAACCATGTAAATTTACTCTGATGGTTCTGAGCGGCCGCTGTTCAAATTATTTTATGTGCTATAACAGTTTTATTTCTCCTCCTTCCCAACCTTATTTCTTGTAAAAATCGTAGAAAGCAGAAATTATAAAAATCAAAACCATCAAACCACACATGCACACAAAGACAAAGTTTACCCAATGAAGATATAACCATTAGCTATTTACTAAACGACAAAATATATGATGATTTTTTTTTCAAGTTGAAAGAACTTACAGACGAAAAATACGGCACATAATAAGACTTGCTTTCGAAAGGGTAGAAAACACTGCGGGAGAACAGGAATCGTAGAAAACATGTTATATACGATCCCTAGGGAAAATGAGAAACTGCCCACCACAATTATTTTCTCCTTTCCGTGCTTGCTTTTTCAGGGTCGGATTGGTATTTCTTTCTCAGGATCGGATTGGTAATGTAACTGCCACATAAAGCAAAATCCTCTCATCAAAAAAAAAAACCGAATGACGAAATTTTGGACACCACCAAGTTAAAAACATTTGCAGACAACAAATTAAATGCAACTCAAATGATAATGTCTGTCTTTGAAAAGGTAGAACATTTTAGGAACAGGAGAAAATTTTCTCCCTTTCCAGCAAAGTGTACTAAAGCCTTTTCTCTCAGGTCCGTTAGATTGCTGTAGTGTGAAACTGGTATTCTCAAAAAGGCCGAATTTTCTGCTGAATTCAACTTGTTGATTTTGCCATGAATATCAAAGATTTTTTTAACCAAAATAATTTTCGGCTTATAGAATCAATCAGGTCCAAGATCAGACAGCTTGTTTTATGCAGCCTGTTATAAATCTACATTGTCAGCAAAAGTGCATTTGGACGGATAAGATTTCAGGATCAGACTACAAAAAGTGCATTTGTCGAGAGCAGTTTTAGGACCGATCAGTTTATGTCTCAGAGACTCAAAACTTAACCTTTAATCCGAGGATAAATGAATTACAAACCGACAAATAAAGCTGAAATATAACAATTTCAATGTTCTTTTCTCAAGAAAAATCTCGCTTTATCAGATGTTATTCCAATATGCTGTTGAGTCTAATAAGGGTGCGCATTATGTGCAGTCTGATACTAATATTTAAGAGCCACACTGTGCTGTACCAGACACAGGGTTTAGGTTGAAGTCGGAAAAAATAAAATCCTGCCAGGACAGATATACCGTCTTGGCAAGGATTGTGACTATTTGAAGCAGGCCACTGTTACGTAATGTTACGTTTATCTTATCTTTTATCGCTGCAGGCTATTTAATATCGATGCCTTGTATACACGACGTAAGTTCGCCAAACTCTGGAAACTCCCGGACATTTACGTATGATATCGATTATTTTCATCGATTTGTTGATATGCCAGACTGCTGATAAGGCATGTCCGTGAAAGTTGGCTATGGTTCGAAGCTTGTAACAGTATTAAACAAATTCAGAAAAACGAGGTATTATGCTCCCTTTTTTCTCTCTCTAACTTCACCCTTATCTTGCTAAATAACTAAAATGAAATTTTCACCTTAATAGTAAAATTTCAAATAATGCTAATTAAAACTTTTGTTTTTGGGAATGATGTTTCCTTATCGGACAGTATAGATGTAAGATCAGACTGCAAGTTCTGTTCGTTTATAAACTCTACAATACACACAGGAAATCCTTTAGACACATTTCCAAGTTTCAAACCAATTTCTATGTTAAATCTTATACGTTTATCTCTTCAGCAAACGACCTTCAAAAAGAAAGCATTTGAAAGCATATTTTAACATTTTCAAAAAAAAAACGTTATCTGAGCAATGTTCAATCAGATGCCTACAAGAAACATTCGGTATTATCCAGCTTATATTTTTGCATAATAAAATTGTAACCCATCACGTGAAACGGGACCTTCTGGGAACTGTGAAAAGTGTCAACCTGGTCAGACTACACGAAATGAGCAGGCCAAGTAGGGCTGATACGTTTCGCTTTAATGACATTTTCTGTAATCTGGAATATGGGTTTTTAGTTACGATACAATTTTAGTCTTCTAACACAGTCAAATCATGTCAAAACTTTTCGAAAACTCTCAACTAAATTTTTAATTCTATTTACGATACAAAACATTGCAGGAAAAGACTAATAGTATTTAAATCACTCTCACATTTAAAGATACGTAAAAGAATGTCCACTTAGTTACTGAAATAATCAGTGAAATTGTTCTTTTTCTTCAATATTTGTATATTGAAATATGTTATATATATTGCATGCTTTGTACTATATTGCTATGACCATTAAGCTTATATGCTTATGAGTCAAAATTAAATTTCTGTTCTGTTCTATTGTGTTCTGTAAGAAAAGTAGTCATTGAACCTTGTTATACAATCATTTTTGAATTATCATCTCAAACTGACCTGTTCTATCGTTGATCTGCTTTCATCTAATTGGTGTACAGAATTCCCAGATGGTCTCTTTTTGCGTGATGGGTCACAGTTAAAAAAACAAAAGAGCCATTCACTTTGAGATGGGAGTTTTATGCATCTCTGTGATGCACCGTATCAAGCAACTCATCATACATGTATAATTATTGATCCATAAAGTCAATTTTATCAAAGTTTTTCTTTTTTTTCCAAACAAATCAAGAGGTAAACTAGTCTGTTGACACACAGAAAAAAAACTTTTCGGCCCGGATCAGCTTGATTAGACTGCCTAGTCATTCACAGGTCGATTTTTTTAGGTGCATTTAGCATTCCTTTTCACAGAGCATGGGTCTATGCTGTGTTCAGTTTTAGTCTCTGAGTCGATTTCATGACAATATGCAATACATAGATGATAACTTTGCAGCTGTGCTATGCGGAAAGCAGTCAGAGCTCAGCTCTTGGTCTCAGCGAAGATACACATGGATGCAAGCCAAGTCAGATTGGTACAATTAAGAGTATAATTTGTGGTTTGGAAAAGGGTTAAGTTCACTTAAAGGCTCAATAGCGATCAAACAGTAAATAATAAGGGCGCTAAGATGCATTTTGATGGAAATCAAACCGTTTAAATTGTATGGACAATATTCTGACAGTGTTATTGCAGGTAAGTCCATGCATTTATCGGGATAAATAAATTTTAAGAGTAGGTAAAATGCTGCAAGGACGCTCTACTTTTTAACCTGGATTTAAAATAAATCTTTTCTGCTAGTAACTGACACTTTCACCAACCGAACAATAACATTATCATCTTCACGTCAATTTCCAAATTTTATTTTAAATACATCTTAACACCCGTGTTGTTTACTTTTGGCCGCTACTGTCTGCCTTTAACTCATTACCAAACGACAATAATTTAGGCTTTGTTGGATCATATTTGTAACAAATCATATATGTAACACCTGTTACATATATGATCACATATGTAACATGTGTTACATATATGACTCGGAAATCAAGCATAAATGTAACATATTTTGTGACGAATATGATCGATGCCGGTTTTTGATGTGACATGAAATCACATATGTCACAGGTCAATTTTGATTTAAAAACAGTACAAAAGAATGCATATTTACATCTGAAACACATTTGTAGCAGGTTTTTATTCACCAGATGGGCCAATATCTTGATACTGATTTGTTGTGTCACTTTGTCCATCGTCGTCATCGGCGGTGACGTCGACGTCACTCTTTCGCGTCCGCTCCATATTTCCTCAACTCTTTAAAGGATATTCATGAATATAATGTCCGGTATCGTGGCTGCTCTCTGTTTATATATATAATGTTACGGGAGACCACTCCTTCCTGCATGGCATTCTCCCGATTTAAATACAATACCTGGCTACTGCGTCAGGGAGATATCTCTTTGGCTCAGTGGTTAGGGTATTGGCCTTGCGTCCGGGAGTTTGGGGTTCGAATCCCGCTCGGTACCTTATTTCTGCCATGCATTTATTCATTTGTTTCTTCGTTACGGACTTTGTTCGTAAGATGGGGGCTCGTCCGGGATTGGCCATTGAGCCATTAATCCCATTTGTTGTCCAAAATCGGACTTCCTGCCTAATAAGGCTTTGAGTCATCAATAAATGATGACTTTAAGAGGGGGTGTGTTACGGGAGACCACTCCTTCCTGCATGGCATTCTCCCGATTTAAATACAATACCTGGCTACTGCGTCAGTGAGATATCTCTTTGGCTCAGTGGTTAGGGTATTGGCCTTGCGTCCGGGAGTTTGGGGTTCGAATCCCGCTCGGTACCTTATTTCTGCCATTCATTTATTCATTTGTTTCTTTGTTACGGACTTTGTTCGTAAGAATAAACATATATATATGGGCCACAACGTGAGAAAATGTACCTTCGGACAATTGGTGAGTATTTGATAAACAACGTTATTTTGAATGTATAATATTTCTGGAGTATGTTAGTCTTTATTTGAACAGATTATTCAGGTTATTTTGTGAGTTATGACCAATTTACTATATGAACCCTACAAACGTCATTTACCTGAAAAATGAAGTCAAAGTTGCGTAATGCATTTCTGCGTGTTAGTAGAACCTACAAAACTCGATGCATTTGCTTAAAACTGTTTAAGCACTGATCAAACCCCGTATTGTTACGGCAATATGTTGAAATTATTTTGTGTATTTTATTGCAATGTGGTTGCTATGGTTACCTTTTAACGATAGATATAGGAAAATATATAAAATGGGCTGAGACAAGGGCAGATAACTCCAAGTATTGAAATAAATATGTTTTAAAACTCATTCAGTTGAAAGATTACAATTACAGTGATATTTTTAAAACATTTATATTACATGATTTTTCCTCTTTTTGCAGCTTTCTACTAGTGATGACAGAATGTCCGAAGGTACATTTTGTCACGTTGAGGTTCATGCGTTTGTGTGTGTGTGTGTGTGTGTGTGTGTGTGTGTGTGTGTGATTACACACATGTGTTACATATGTGATCATATATGTGTTACATATGTGATCATATATGTAACACATGTTACATTTGTGATCATATATGTAACACATAGACAACTAAACCTGTTACATATATGCTTCTCATGTCAACCCCCATTTCGGACAAACACATTTGTAACACACTTTATCTGTTACGAATGTGATCATGTACGTAACAAATGTGTTACATATATGATTTGTTACAAATATGATCCAACAAGGCTTGTCCAAATCGAAAGCATTTTCAGATGACAAAATAAAAGTGACTGAAAATTAAAAATTTGTTTTGTGAAGAGTAGAAAATATTGTGGGAAAAGGAGAAAATACTGGTTACCAGCATTTTCTCCTTTTCCCACAATGTTTTCTACAGGCTTTTTACTCGGGGGCGTCAAAACTAGGGATTGTGTGGTAATGGGTTAAGCAATAAAATCACAACTAGCGTGCGGGCTGTGCTAATTTCGATATATTATTGCCCCTACTTATTTCATCAAGAACTTTTATGGGCATGAACTACATGACTGTGATAAAAGCTTATTTTTATTCACCAATATTATCTCTGATAACTGCCTCGCGAATCCGATTTTCAGGACTTTGAGTCAAGGCCTTTACTAGAAAATTGGCCATAAAGAATGATTACTTCGAAGGACTATATCACTTCGGTAAACTAAAATTCGATATTTTATCCATTGCCGACGTGCAACTTTTTGTGCGTGAAAATGGAAAAAAAAAGACAGATCTGCTGCTATATCTTCAATGGAAAAGAGAACCCTAGTAGGGATGGTCGATGAAGTTATTGTGAGGTTCCTATCTCAGTAGTGGGCACTCTCTCAAGTTTGTTATGTATAGAGGCATTCTGTGGTCCGTGTCGGTGATGGAGAAACATTGGGCTGTTTTCACCAACCTTCCTGAATTCATGTTTAGCTCTCCTGTGCGTAGAAAACGTGGAGGTATCGTCATCGACTTAGATTGATATCATTATTAACCATTTACCTGATATGCCAATTTCATACCCTTACATTTTAGCAGCAAATAAAGATATGATGTCAAAAATATGGACAAATGAGGATACAAATATCGGATTGAGAAGAAAACATTTGGGAAAAGGAGAAATTGCTTGTTATGAGCAATTTCTCCTTTTTTCCCACAATGTTTTCAAAAGCTGTCAAAACTTGATACGTCAAAACAAGTATCTATGGAGTAAATGGCCAAAAGTATCTATATCACGCACGGATCTGCTGTTAACTTTCCAAAAGGGAGCCAATATCCATAAGAAGGTAATCATCGAAATGTTCAGGATTTGCGTTTGGTGCCAAACTGTTTTTTTTTTACCCGCATCAGGTTTCTTAATTTTTTGTTAATTAAAAGCCTCTATAGTCTGAGACTGAAGGTATTTGCCAAATAGATGGTTTGTCCTTAAGTTTACAAATAATATGAAATTTATGTTGTTTTGGAATATGTGTCAAGGAACAAATGAAAAGGTAAGCTAAATGTATCTGTTGATGCTTACCACCGAACAAGCTGTAATAAAGACTTTCTTTTTACCGAAAAGGCTTGTCCTGCACATAGTACCCAATATCACCAGATTGTAAGGCCTGTTGCCAACTTAAAATGTTTCTGTTTTTGTTCATTTGGCGCACCAGAGTAAAGCTGCATGATTGCTTTTCAAATAAGCCGATAGTGAACCATATGAATGATTTCTTCTGTTTTAAACCAAATTAAAAAGAAAGAAATGTACTATGAAAGACTGGGAAAATGAATTGAAAGAAAATCTGTTTGTAAACAGATTTTCGCAAGTACATGCAGCTCATGATAGCCTCGTCAGCTTTTTTTTTTTATTCTTCAGCTTTGGTTAGATGGGGCACACGAATGGTTTGTGAGACGGTGATGCCGAAACACTGACAAAACCTGCGGTGCTTTGAACAGGGATGGATTACCATGTTGTGCTCATATTACCTGCTTGTGTACAGTTGGCATTACACTGTAATGTAAACTGTAGAATGACCCGGGTCATTTTGTAGGGGAGGGTCATTTCTCTGCAATTCACGTGCACTGTCCTGGGTCGATTCTTTTTGGTATTGGTCAATTTTCTGCATGTCACAGGACCAGTATATCTAATGATTTGGTCGTTAGTTAAAAAGGATTCAATGGGCCTAAAGTAAGACGATGAAATGATAAAATGTATCACAGAGATACACTAAAATCATTTTTGACGGAGCATCGCTTATAAAGGCTTTCAAATCAATATACTCAATAGTTAAGTAAACCTTTTTTTTTACGGATTTCTGTTTTTGGCTATCACCTCAACCATCCCTTTTCCAAAGTAAATGTTATCTTATTGGTTTTTTTTTGTTGTTTAATTTTTTCACGGTATATGTAAATGATATTACACTGAATGAATAACGGAAATGAAAAATTACATGTTGTTTATCTTGACCGAATGATAATTAATGTTAAGAAATTGCCTCTTGCACACTTTTATGTGCTTTTAATAGATAACCTTTGAAGACAATGTACTGAGGACTTGTTCATGTTGAACAGTTTCTACTTGTGGGGGTCCATTTATTAAGTTTGTGTATCAAAAATTGAAGGGAAAATATGTAAAATTGGTCCTGGTCGCTTGCATTTTATTCTGTCAGCAAAATGCTTTTGTAAGCCCAGGCCCCGAGTCGTAAAAATATTGAACCATTTAACTCTTTACCACACAATCCCTACTTTTAACGACCCCAAAAAGGAAGCAGTGTGGGAAAAGGAGAAAGTGCTGGTAACCAGCGTTTTCTCCTTTTCCCACAATGTTTTCTACCCTTCTCAAAAACATTTGAAATTGAAGTCGCATTTATTTTGTCGTCTGCAAATGGTTTCAACTTGAGGTAGTGTTAAATGTCGTTTGGTAAAGAGTTAGCAGAAGGTCGAAATGGGCACTCAGCACCGTCAGTGCTTTGATTTTGTACTCTGAAGTTATTATCTCTAGAAGCATCTTAATGCGCTGAATAAATTGCTTGCAGTAATATATGAGACGAGATGTTATTTCCCTCCAATGAATACGAGAATGGATTATTTTTCATTATTGGTATATAGGCTCTTTACACTCCTTTGAAAACGTTTTGCAGACGAAAATTTCAAAAAAATAGATCAAGCTATGGCGTACATCTTTGAAAGTGTTGACAAAGTCGAGAAGGAGAAACATGTCACTTGACCGGCATTTTCCTATTTCCCATGATGTTTTCAAAGCCGTATATTTGTAGTCCTTCAACAGGGATCATTTCATATAGGACTAAAGCAGCGGCTTGTAATGTATATAAAAGTCATTTCTCGTCACGTGATCAAGGATGAAAATTAAGTTTTATGAGCAAGACTCTTTGTTGCTCAATCGTGTCGGAAATGATCTATTCTCCGTAGTTTCAATGTTCGACCATATTGTGCAATTGTTATTGCAGAGCCTTAACTAAGCACAGATGAAGCCTTGAGATGACATGATTGGGTGAACCTTCCTCGTGATACGATTTCTATAACTTGAACAATTGTTCCGTCAAAAGCTACCTCAAATATCAACCAATATATACGGTACTCGGACAAACTAGCAATGGCCACAGATATCTCAACTGTAGCATGCATCTGCAATAGGAGAGAAGAACCCGTTGAAAAATGCTTTTACATACGATTATACAGGTATATAGATATGTGCGCGAAAAAGAAAAGATCTTAAAGGCTTAGTAAGTAACCAGTCTTGGGCGGGGATCGAACAAACAACATCCGTGACGGGTGTAATTAAAGGTATCTATTGGATCGGTGTGATGCAAAACACCTCACTCAGTGTGAAACCCAAAATATAGCTCAGGGACAATTGGTACGGCCCTGGGTACATTTTCATGTGTAACAAAGCATTACAACTATGCTTTGCCAAAATTTCCCTCACATGTTACAAACATTTCCTTGTATTAAAAGAGTAAGGTCTGGCAGATGACTCGACTGAAAACATTTCATGTCCATGGTAAAATCGCAAAACACACAAATTTGAAGATCTAAGTTCAGACTGCTTGCTCTTTGCAGTCTGATGTCGGTACACGATGTCTGCGAAAGCGCACTGGGTCGCGCCATGGAGAGTTAAAGATATTTGAGACCCGTCATGCAAAAAGTAACTTTCTGGGAACTGCGAAAAGTGTCGACCTGGTCAGACTGCGCGAATTGCGAATTTTCTGCAAGAAAAGCGGTCATTCTACTTTACTATGCAATCAGTTTTGAACTATCAACTTAAACTGACCTGCACTATCTTTGATCTGTTTTCATCTAATTGATGTATTGAATTTCCAGATTGTCCTTTTTTTCCTTGACGGGTCACATTTCTTTAATTAGATGCGTATGATCAGTGATGTCGAAAAAGGGGTAATGAAAGGTGGGCAGTTATAAATGCCAATCCCGTTAACGATGTCAAAAGAAAAGAAAACTATTAAAGTGTTCTGGAAAACATCTCATACAGACCATCACCATACTGACATTACAAATTTAATGAAGATCAGATTACAACACAGATGGGTCTTGTTATCAATATCATTTACTAATACATGTAAGCCCTTTCGGCTGCAAAGTGCAATCAAAAACCTCTATTTTGGAAAGAGTATATGAGCTGTGCTCTGTGAAAAGGGGGCTTAACTGTTTACCACACAGCAAAATTTTAGACTGGTCCAAATTTAAAACATTTACAGACGGCAAAATAAAAGTGACTGAAAATTTGAAATTTGTTTTGTGAAGGATAGAAAACATTGTGGGAAAAGGAGAAAATGCAGGTTACCAGCATTTTCTCCTTTTCCCACAATGTTTTTTTAAAGGCTTCTCTTTCAGGGGCCGCCAAAGGTAGGGATTTTGTATTATAATGGGCTAATGCATCTAGGAAAAGTTTCGAGTGTAATAAGCAAAAACATGCCGGTGTAATGCACAGAAATGACCCTCCCCTACAAAATGACCCATGGATCATTTCATTTATACGTAGAGGAATGACCCAGGTCATTATTCTACGTAGAGAAATGACCGTAGAAGTCATTTCACCACGTAGAGGAATGACCCTAGACATTATTCTACTTAGAGAAATTATCCCAGAGGGTTATTTCTCGACGTAGAATAATGACCAGGGTCATTTCTTTATGTAGAGAAATAACCCATGGGTCATTTCTCTACGTAGTGAAATGAACCAAGGGTCATTTTGTAGGGGAGGGTCATTTCTCTGCATTACACCGGCATGTTTTCGCCTATTACACTCAAAGGGCTAGACTTAAATTTCATCGGAATTTCTTGAACTGTACAGTGACCGCAAGGAAATATGATACAATTTGTAAGAAGAAATCTTCATTCTTTTACGCCGAGTGGAAAGATGGGAAGGGGTGGGGTGCAAAGAGGTTGGTTTGAAAGCAGGGAGGGGGAAGGGTGTGTGGGGAGTGGACAGTGAGATGGTGAAGAATAAAATCTATCCTACCCCTCCCAGTTCATATGTTGTTAAATCAAAATGCACTTTACAGGTAAAAGTAATCAAAAAACCAATGTATCATTACAGAGCCCCAGAGAGAGGGAGTAATTTTTATTTCAAAATTGAAAATACAATGTATCAGTTGTTCTCAATTATATACCTATTTTGTGGGCACTCATTAGAATCGTCTCATCGAGACGATTCTAATGAGTACCCACAACATAGGGTTTGGAAGAGAAATAATGGATTTAGAATACCATCACTCCTTCTTATCTGGAGCTCTGTATCGAACAGAATTTATCGGTCTATATATCTCTGAATCGTATTTGTTTAAATTGTAACTGTATAGGGAAATCATCTGAAGAATATAGAACTGTTTAATGATGGTGGACGTTTGAATCATCGTGTTTTGTGTTCATCGTGTCTAGAGATGTCTATGGACTTGAATTTCAGTGTGAAGAAGAAGAAGAAGAAGAAGAAGAAGAAACTTGGTGGTGATGATGATGATGATGATAATGAAGAAGAAGAAGACGAAGAAGAAGAAAATGATGATGATGATGATGATGATGATGATGGTGAAAAAAAAGAAAAGAAGAGAAGAAGAAGAGAAACCATAATAGAAAGAAAAAACGAGAGAAAAAGGGGAAATCAAACGCATAAAAAGAAGAAAAAAAGAGGTGGGAAAAGATAAAAATGTGGAGAAGAAGAGGTTAAAGAAGAAGAAGAAGAAGAAGAAGAAGAAAAAAAAAGAAACTTGGTGGTGATGATGATGTTGATGATGATGAAGAAGAAGAAGAAGAAGAAGAAGAAGAAGAAGAAGAAGAAGAAGAAGAAGATGATGATGATTATGATGATGGTGATGGTGAAAGAAAAGAAGAGAAGAAGAAGAAGAAGAAGAACAGAAACCATAATAGAAAATAAAGAGAGAAAAAAGGGGAAAATCAAACGCATAAAAAGAAGAAAAAAAGAGGTGGGAAAAGATCAAAATGTGGAGAAGAAGAGGCAGTTAAAGAAGAAGAAGAAGATACAGAGGACATATTTATAATATATTGTTACACAAATTGCCCATGTTACACTTTAAATTTTCTTTCATGCCAATTATGCCAATTTAATTCACCCTTTACCAAGCAATCCTGGTTTTTACGATCCCGACGAAGAAGCCTTCTGAAAACACTGTCAGTAAAGGAGAAAATGCTGATAACCAGCGTTTTCTCCTTATCCAACAATTTTTTCCACTCAACCAAAGTAAAGGCTTTCATTTTTGAGTCGCATGTATTTTGTGGTTTGTAAATGCTTTCAATTTGGGCCAGATCAAGATTTTGTCGCCATTTTAAAATGTACAAATTCAAAGACGTTAAATTAGATAAGACTCAAATGATATCAGTTTGCCGGGTAAGGGTAGGAAACCTTGAAAGAACAGGGGTAAGCTTGTTTCCAGCATTTTATTCTTTTCGCACAATGTTTTCTATAAAGCCTTCGATTAAACCGGATGGTATGGTAAAGTTTAACTGCTTAAGCACAGTATATGTTTTTTATTTTTTTTATTTTATTTTTTACACAGGTCAAGTGGTAATTAAGATAATGAAAAATCAAGAAATAAAATCAATAAATTGACCACAGTTTTAATAATTCATTTCGAATGAAAACGTCGAATTCATTTTGATTATTCCGAGACCAAAATCATGTTCAACGGCAGTGAAATCGATTCGTACTCAATATTTCTACATGTTGGCAGAAACTTTAAAATTGAGCCATATACTCGGACAAAAGAGAGCTTACTACACCTCCGTGATGCACTTAACCAATCTAAAAGCTATTTTTCTAACGACCGATCGAATCATGAGGTAGTATGATCCTTTTACATGCAGAAATTGACCATAAAAGTGTTTCGACTCATGTTACCCTGTTCAGACTAGAGTCGTTATTTTTTGTATATGTATTAAGCCCTTTTCTGACTGAGCATGTGCATTTTATTTCGTTCATACTTTTTAATTTTTTTTTTGTAATTTTATGAAAACAGTTGTATTTGAATAACAAATAAACAAGTTCTAGATAGATTGAAAATACAGATAGGAGAAAAAAATCCGATCTTATCTCACTTTAATGATGTCTTTAAAACAAGAATTATTTTCAGAAGAGAAAGCAAACTTAATGAACCCTATACTACACAAACCAGACTTTTAACGACCCTGCTGATGAAATTACTTTTTGGGAAAAGGAGAAAATGCTAGCACCACGTATTTTCTCCAATTCCCAAAATGTTTTCTACCGTTCAAAAGACATTATTAATTGTACGGTCAGGCGGCAGGGGACTTGGAAACTTGTTCTCGGCTGTGGTGAATCATGTCGCCCTTAGCCGAAAGCAAGGTGGCGACATGATTCACCACGGCCGTGAACAAGTTTCCAAGTACCCTGCCACCTGACCGTACAACGAATTTATTATACTGCAAAGTTTTACCCTTTCAAAGCACGTTAAGCGAAATTTTCCTGTTTTAAAATTGCACGAATCGAGTATGCTGACGAAATAGAAATTCCCTTCTGTGTAACCCAATTCAATGAAAACAGACGTCACTGGAAATTGACGTCACAAAAACGTGCAGTTTGATGTATAAATGTGCAGTCTGGTGATCGATCGACACCGGCATTTTGTATGATGTATTGCACGTGTAGTGATGTTTACGGGGCACTCAAAAGGGAAACTGGCTTTACGTGGTTTTTGCCAGGGAACATGATATTATGTTCCAGGCATGTTAACCAATCAGATCACGAGAATATTCTTTGCAGTATAATAATATTAGTTGTACGGTCCGGTGGCAGGGGACTTGGAAACTTGTTCACGGCTGACGCCGCCGCCATTTTGGATGTTGTGTTGCACGTGTAGTGATGTTTACGGGGCACTCAAAAGGGAAACTGATTTTACGTGTAGTTTGCCAGGGAGCATGATATATATGTTTCCGGCATGTTAACCATTCAGATAACGACAAATTTCGTTGCAGTAAAGTAAACATGTATTTTAATTTTCGAGTCCCTTTTATTTTGTCGTATGCAAATGCTTTCAAATGGGACAAGTCTGAAATTTCGTTGTTCGGTAACAAGTTAATAGAGAATCAAAACAAGATTGTTTTCTTTTATCGGAGAAAATCAAGCAAATTAACTCTTCACCACACAATCACAAGTTTTAACGACCCCTGAGGAAGAAGCCTTTTGAAAACATTAAAGGAAAAGGAGAAAATGCTGGTAACCAGCATTTTCTCCTTTTCCCTTAATGTTTTCAAACCAATCAAAGACAAATACCGTTGTCGTCTGCAAATGCTTTTAGTGTGGACAAGTCTACATTCTTATCGTGAGGTAAAGTGTTTTAACACATTACCAAACAATACTATCTTGGGCTTGTCCAAATCAAAAACATTGGCAGACGACAAATTAAAATTGACTGAAAATTTGAAATTTGTTTTGTGAAGGGTAGAAAACATTGCGGGAACAGGCGAAAATGCTGGTTACCAATATTTTCTAAAGGCTTTTTTTCTCAGGGTCGTCAAAAGTAGGGATTGTGTGGAAATGGGTTAAACCAAATCTAAGTGGTTTCAAATGCCCAAGTTTTTCCTCGTTAAGCTGTTACGTTTCATTTTGCACTTCGTCTTACCCTTCATTAAACAATGCCATTTTCTAACTAGAATTAGGATGTTCAAACTTAAAAAATAAAATCGAAAAAAAGGAAAAAAAAAAAAAAAAATGCAAGTAAAATTGCCTTCTAGAGGAAACATCGTGGAAAAAAAGAGAACATGATGGCAGTTTCCCTTTCTTTGACGACGTCATCAAATGCTGTATTCCCCGAAGTCATTAAAATATGGGACGGTTTAGCTGATAGTCCAACCAGCCGTTGTTAATGAATTCCTTGCTGACTTTGCAGAAAACCTTGATCCTTTACCAAGCGACAGACTTTAGAAATTCAAATAGACTGCAAACGGCAAGGGGCGACATTGGTATACATGAACCGTACCTCTCTGATAGGGTTGAATATATGGTAAGTTAGTTTATTTGTTGTCGTGATTTCGATACTTTGAAAAAATGATGGATTTTTCTAAAAAACAAAGTAAATAATTCAATGGGTACATGACTGTATCATAAAGAGAAGAATATGATCTCTATTTTTGTCATATGCAGAATAGCTATGAACTGAAACAGATGTTGTCTACTCATGTCATAATTCGCCCCCTTGGAGCAAAAAGGTACATGTACCATGAGACATTTTGAGCAAAAATGACTTTTTTGCCAAAATGAATGTGTCTTAATGCTATCTTTAATGTCTAGAAATTTCTAGGCTGTAAGTCCTAAACTACCAACAGTATAGGGTGATGTCAAAAGGTACCATGAAGAAATCAGTGGGTTTTTTTTTATTTGTAATAAGGTACCATGTGACATACAGTTTGTGCAAAAAGGTACCTTTTTCTAAAATAGCACCTTTTTGCTCAGAGAAAATATGAGGAAAAAGTTGTTATTCTTTATCAAATAAGTCAAGTGGTACCTTTTAGCAATGTAATGGATACACAAACCATATGCTGATAAGCTAATTTGATATCTTTATAATTAGTTGCTAGTTGAGACATCACAATATCCTAATACATTTGTTTCAAGATTGTCCTCTAGACTATGATCAAGTTAATTTGTATAAAAAGAGGATTTTAGAGGATGAACATGGAGCCTAATAGTGTGAATGTAAGTATTTCTGCAAGACATTCATACATGTAGTTAATTCCTTGATGCAACAAAGATCATTTCAGATTTCTCTCCTTCAAAGGCAGATGTACCAAATATTATGACGAGTAAAGACAGCAGCTCAAACTCCATGGAAAAGGCATTATCAACAGGCACTATGACTGTCAAGTCCGACTTGTCAAGCCGGAAGAAAGGAAACAATCCTGAAAAATGGAAGAGAAGAATAAGAAAACAACAAAAGAATGAAGGAACGGAATATATTTCCGCTTCTGGAAAAGCCATGTCAGCGAGAAAGCTCCAAGAACACACTTGCAGCAAGTGCAAATTTAAATGTGGCGGAAAGGAATGGGTATGCAGAAACTTCTTTACAAGCACATTAGATATTGGAAGAAAAACAATTCATTACACTTTTTCCAAAAAGAAACATGGAGCTTACAGTCGAAAAGATATGAGAGGAAAAGCACCATCTGCCAATAAGGTAGATCAAGAGACAGTCAACTTCATAAAGAGTCACATTGAATCTTTCCAAAAATGGAATCTCACTATTCTAGAGTAATTATCTGAGGATTAAAACATTAAAAAAAGATGTGGGAATTCTATAAAAGTGAGTATGAGATGAAAGGAAAACCATTTGCTAAAGAATCATTGTATCGAAGAATCTCGCCTTTATACACGGTAAAAAGACAACCAAGTGATATGGCCACAAAATGACTCAGATTTGAGAATGTGTTATGATTCAAAACAGCAAGTGTCTGTTCAAAAGAAAGCTGACTTGGTTTGATTATGTACAAAGGAAATAATACCAGAATAATTTCACCAGTTTTATTTAGCTCTACAAACAAGCAACACAAAGAAAAACTATCTTCCCTTTGAATCTGATGATGATGACACCAATGATGAATAAATCACTTATACATTCGAAATGATAATCACAAAGTCGAGCAAAGTCAGTTTTAGAAATACAAGGAAACATTCATATGACTTTTTGTGCTAAACTGATATTGAAATTGTGATTATTCTGAAATTTAGTGCATAAATCTAAATGATTTGCAAGGAAAACAAGTTTCAGGTGAAAAGTTATATGAATAAATACATTTTTGTGTTAGATTAAAAGTAATTCTAGTAAAACAAATTGAAACTTTCAATTAAATTTTTATGCAAAAAGGAGCCATATTGTTATAAGGTACTTTTTAACTAATATTTAACTGCATACAGCAAATTTAATAAATGAAAAAAGGTACCCTTTCATCACATGGTTCCTTATTGACACTAAAAATATTCCAAAATACTTACTGCAAAAAGGTACCAAAATATAAAATCAATCAGATATTGCTTATTGATGAAGGGATTTATTCGTCAAATCTAGGGTATTCAGGTATTGGTCATAACTATCTACATACCAAATAAGAGAATCTCTGATTAAAAACCTGATTTCATATAGCTGTCTGAATCTTTAAGCTCGATTTTCTCAAAACTATCAAAAAGTCATTTGGTACCTTCTTGCTCCAAGGGGGCGATATTCTTGGTTGGTTGGTTATTTCCACAATGTTTTCAAAGTAACGGTTGTAGCGTAGGAAGATGGTTCGGTTCTGTACCCAGGATGCCCAAATTAGATAGATGAGTATTTATAGAATGCCATCTAGCGGGAGATAACGCTGAGACAGAATCAAAATCTAGTTACATTAACTTTTGACCAAATGACAAAAGCCCCTACAAACTGAGGGTACCTGTAAACGGAAATAAAAAAAAATATACATTCTTTTGGGTTACCAGTATCTTCTCCTTTTCTATCATGTTTATAAAGGCAAATTTTGTTTTTTCTTATTGTTGAAAGGTCTTTGTTGTTTGGTAAAAGATTAATCATGGCATTTGGTTCATGTAACTGATATGAACATAAAGGCTGCAAATGCAAATTCGAAACCGTTTGTCACCATGACAACATTCCGCTACAAATGCAATAGTGAATGACTTCCTCGATAAGAAATCAATCCCTCACTCCTAGAGCGCCATATGCGGGAACCGGGCTATTGCGGACGGGATAGACTAAGATCAGCCCGCAAAGAACGTGCAGGCTGATCTTCAATCTATGCCGTCGCTTCTTCGGTCAAGCCTATAATAGACAACAATTCATTCGAGTTACAGTGAATTACATTTTCTGCCGATAGGACAAGTTCGGGTCTATATATTTGCAGCTAAAAGAGTTAAAGGCCTAGAAACGGGCAAAAGTAAACGACGCAGGTGTTATTTGAAAAACATTTGAATTTAAGTCGTATCATTTAAATGTATGGAAGTTGTTGTGAAGACGACAATCTGTCATTGAACGGATGGTCCAAGTTAAATTCGCTATAGAAAATTGATTTTTAATTCCAGGTAGAAGGTATACAAAATGAAGAGCAACTCGGAGATTCTTCTCTTGTATCAGAAATCCTTCTTTTTTTTCTTTTTGCCAGCGAAAAATGTTTCAAACAACCGTACAACTGCTGACTGTCATCTTCACAATAGTTTCTATTCTTTTCAATGGTAAATTAAATGCACTTTGACTACCTGGATGGTTTACTTTTGGCCGGTGTAATGCAGAGAAATGACCCTTCCCTGCAAGATGACCCATGGGTCATTTCACTACGTAGAGGAATTACCCCAGAAATCATTTTACTACTTGGAGGAATGACCCGGGTCATTATTCTACGTAGAGAAATGACCCCAGACGCCATTTCACTACGTGGAGGAATGACCCGGGTCATTATTCTACGTAGAGGAATTACCCCAGAAATCATTTTGACTTGGAGGAATGACCCGGGTCATTATTCTACGTAGAGAAATTACCCAAGGGTCATTTTGTAGGGGGGGTCATTGTCTACATTACATCGGCACTTACCCTGTAACATTTTGATACTAAATTTTGACATTGTTTCGTAGAGATACATAATGTATGCTACAAATTTCATCTTAATCTAATGATCTTGTAAAATGTATGCGAAGGTTTAATGAAGCAATTATCGGCTACAGGCACCTGATATATGGTCAGAATTACAAGAATTGCTGTCCTTTGATCTTAATTCCTAGATCGGGGGGGGGGGGGGGGGGACGGGGGCGGGGGCGTCTCTTTGCAGCAGCTTTGGTTTACAAATTAACTCCGCAAAACTTATAAAACACAACTTTTGTTTCTTTTCCAAATTTGACCAAGTAATAAGCAGTAGATGGAAAGAACTTTTAACAAATATCTTTACTTCAGCTAAAGCTTTCTTTAGTTTAACTCATTACCAAACGACCAAGTTTTAGGCTTGTCCAAATCAGAAGCATTGCAGACGACAAAATAGTGACAGAAAATTTGAAGGTTGTTTTTTGAAGGGTAGAAAACATTGTAGGAAAAGGAAAAAATGCTGGTTACCAGCATTTTCTTCTTTTCCCAAAATGTTTTCCGAAGGCTTCCATCTCTGGGTCGTCAAAAGTAGGGATTGTGTGGTAATGGGTTAAACATATTTATTTGACATTGATTGAGAAACAAGTTCTAACGACTTATACTAATCTCTCTCGATTCTGCTTCCTGGGAACTACACCAGTACTCGCACCGAATGTGTTGGCCAATGAAAAATCCCAAAGTTGACACCCACTCCCTCTTTTCGAACTCAGAGCCTTATGATTACGAGACCGACGCTCTATCTCACAGCCCCGGACATCACACTAATAATATTCTAATGAAAATATTCTCGATAATGCCAACAGGAGGCATGTCTTTTTAACTCATTAGCATTGTCCAAATCGAAGAATTTGCAGAGGACAAAATAAAAGTGACTGAAAATTTGAAATTTGTTTTGTGAAGGGTAGAAAACATTGTGGAAAAGGAAAAGGAAAAAATGCTGTTACCAGCATTTTCTGCTTTTCCCACAATATTTTTTTAAAGGCTTCTTTCTCAGAGTCGTCAAAAGTATGGATTGTGTGGTAATGGGTTAAAAAGAAGGAAAACACCTCGGTGGTGCATGTGTGGTGTCTATGAGCCAAAATAGGTCAAAAAGAAAATCTTAGCTAATTGAAATTTTGTCAGCAATAAGAAAAAAAATATGAAATTATTTGCTGCACGAACATAATTATAACCATAGTATTAAAGCGCTTGAAGTTTTCAAGACTGTGATTTTTAAATTTTAACGTTGAGTCAATAGACGTTAAATAAGCTCTTTTGACAAGAAAAAGTAATCCAGTTCTTTTTAGACTAAGGCCATTACACTGATCAATCATTCTCGGAAAATCAAGCCGAGCGAAAATCTCTTTTTCTATACAGTGATGCAAAAAGTAACCGTCTACGGTATATTACAACTTTAAAGTATTGCGGTTTATAGATACAATGTACATAGTCACAAACTTCACATATCATATATTATACAATATCAAGGTCATTTTAAACAAACCATGAAACATGAATGTAACTGTGGAGTACATAAGCAAAAATAATTGTTTCTGGAAATCTTGAAAGGGGAAGGAAGAAGAAGAAGAAAGAAGGTTGTTATTTTAATAAAAAGGGAATTGTAGTTTCATAGAGGTGTAGATGAACTAACGATCAACTGCATTCTCTGTGTGAAAAAAAAAATGTTCTCTCTATTAATGCTAACTTTAAGTATAACGCTAAGTTAAATAACTCACATTTTTTGTTAGAATTCAATAGTTCGACCAATTTAATCATACTCGGTCGTAAGTAAAAATTTGTTTTAAATACTTCTTACGAAGAAAGTCATAGGAAGGACATTTCAAAATAAAAGTGATATTAATCTTCTATTTCTCCTAAATAACATACTCTACAAATTCTCTCATTTCTTGGAATTCTAATTCGGCTAAAGGTATAGGTTTTACTAAGTGCACCAAATGTCTTTATATAATCACTTAAGGTAAGACCTGTGTAATGCACTTCCGGTGAACATTTGGCAAAAATTTTAATTGGTTGATAAATAAAGATAAATAAGGATTTATGCAGAAATGATATTTTTGCACATTTCTAATGGATCAGAAATTCCGTTTATGTCTATCATGCAACTATTTTTTGATACTTTTGTTTGTTTTCTAAAAAGGGAGTAATTATTATCTCTTTTTGAATTGAGAATATAGTAGTTTTAGATTTATAAATGAACATTCAAAGAAGGAAAAAATGGAAAAAATGAAAAGGTGAAAGTAATTCAATGATACTTATTTTTAATTATAGCTAATTTTGCATGATGATATTTTAGTGGAAATAGCTGTTTTCCATTACACAGGTCTTACCTTAAATTATCTTTACGTAATCACGCAAAGTAAAAAATACTTTGTTTAATCTCTCCAGCCTCACATAATTACAGGGAAACCATTCAGTTTTACATGGCCTTCTATTCATTATCAGAACCACAATTACCTACAGATATCTAGAAATGTCTCCGAATAGAAATAATTATCTTAGTCTTATTATGTTAAATAGATGAAACAAAATGTTGCGATTTTCAAGTTATTTAACGATAAACCACCATAGAAGGAAGATCATTTCTTAATTTTAGTTTACTGTTGTGCTTCTTGATAATATTATGGTATCAATAAAGGCATTTTGAGTTCCATTGCTGTTCATTTGTGTATGTGGTTCCCCGTTACGGAAAAGCAAACAATGAATACAAAGATGTACCAAAGACACGACATGTCGTGTTGGACAGTTTCATAGTTTACGTCCAGAGTAAGAAAAAAAAAACGCCTTTTTCATTTGCCTAAATACAAATGGAAGCCGAGCTAAGCCTCGATTGTTTTTGCATTCGTTTATTTGAAATATGACTGAAGCTGAAAACGACAGCTTATTTTTTTTTGGGGGGGGGGGGGCGGGGGGGGGGTTCTTATCTTTAAGTCACCATTACCTATTTATCTGACAACCAGGCGACCATTTTGCGACTAACTTCGTCTTTTAACCATGTATTACACAATCCTGACTTTTAACGACACTGTGAAAGAAGTCTTTTGAAATCAGTGCATGAGGGAAAAGGACAAAATGCTGGTAACCAGAATTTTCTCCTTTTCCCACAATGTTTTCTATTCATCCCAAAACAAATTTGAATTATTCACGTTCACCTTTGTTTTGTCGTCTGCAAATGCTTTCAACTTGGACCATTATAATTTTTTGTCGTTTAGTAAACAGTTAAATACCTAAAAAAAAAATACAGACAAAGCTTGCACCAATTTTCCCTTTTAATCATCACCAGCGGTCTCTATTGACCCCCAAATTACGATCTTTTCAAACTCGGATTTTTGGCTAAGGGCCAACGGCGCCTGTCCTTAGTAACCACGTTTCAGACTTTTGCATGAAAGCTGCAACCACTGTCAACATCATGTATAAATGCACCATGCGCTGTCTCTGATTTGTTGGAACTGCAACTGTCTTTCCTAATTTGCTTGAAACGACACACCCCTTAAAACCGCCTTACAACTTATGAGTTATTCATCCGTTATGTAAAAAAGAAATTGAAAGACGGTTCGGTATCTACATTTACGGAGAAAATGTAAAAGATAATACAGGATATTCAGAGTAAAAGTTTTAAACGGTGTTTGTTGGCTTCATGAATTTTAAATGAGAACGCTTAAAACAGAAAGAAAACCTCCCATTAATTACACCAAACACGTATGCAGAGCATGACACAACAAACACCCGTGTTCAGCTTGGGTCTTCGCATCGTGTACACTTTTGGATGCAGATGGAACGTGACGAATTTGACATTTGGGTTGATTTCTTGTGTGACGTGTATCGACTTTCGATGTGTAGTAAACATACAAAACCCTTTACCCTGCCAGCCGTAATACACGTATTACTGGAATAAATTGACCTGAAATTGACCTAAATGCAAAAAATAATTAAAACGTGACTATTTAAATTATCGGGTATAATCGGACTGTACGAAAACTTTCTTAACGGTAAATGTCGGGTTTGACCCCTACTGCGCCATAGTCAAAATAAAAGGCTTTTTCTGATGGCATATATCAAGATCAAGCCGCACAGAAAGTGAATCCAAGATCTAAGTCGCCCGCAACGTGTTACCAACTTAAACCAACAATATAATGGTTATCTCAGGTATTTCAAGTATTCTTTTAAGACACTATAAATCTATTAGCTGCATAAAGAGTTTAGAAACGTGCATATAGTTCTGCATGCAGACGACATTAGCCGGAGCTTAGTTCGGACAATAACTCAAGCGAATAATATGTGGTAATAGAGGTCATTTATTTCATGTCAATTTGTTCAGGTAATACAAGTAGGCAATCTCCGAGCAGAGTTGTCGTTCGTTACTCTCACCATACATCTCTGCAATGGGCTAAATGACAAGAATCTTGTCAAACCGAGGAAAACGTGTTTTGTTACTGTTTAACTGTTTCATGTGTAACATTATAAAATATACAAAGGAAATATGATTCTGGATGCATTATACACTGTAGGTGCATTCAAACTGGTGAATTTACCTGTATAGAACAGAACTATTTTTTTCGATCTTCTTTACTTATTAGAATCTTACGCCAATTTTAACAAAAATGGCTGCGCCCATGAATGATGACACCTGATTTGATACACCGATGGATCTCAGTTTGTAAGATTAAAAAACAAGGTATCGTCCTTTAAAAGATATTTGAGCTTTTATGAAAATCCCTGTTTTTCACATTTCCTATCACTAAGTCTGATTGGCCCCATGCTGTTTGAATAGCGCACGAAACAATCGATAATGGTCTTTCGTTCACCGGCGTTTGTGTCGCCATTTTGAGTTATGGTCATGTGACGAAAATATCACGTAATGACGTTCTACCTTCTGAGTCCACTACAGAGGTGAATGTGAATGATCCGGAGTGCAACAGGGTGACAAGTAGGGCAGTTGTTGACGAGTTGGTGATTTCCTGGTGCATGGAAATACAGGAATGGACTGGTTTGGACCGTAATTGACTGGATTGGACCGGAATGAACATCAAGATACATTGTAAACGCTTGTAGAAACACTTATTTGACTATGGGAGAGGGGAAAACCTGAACATACTCATGTCAGGTAGTTAGGAACTTGTAAGAGATAATGCTATACTTTCTCTGTCATTACTGAAGGTATTTACTTCAAACTGGGACTGGTATTAGCTATCAAAAGGGACACCCATACAAAAGGGACAAGTGTCCATCAAAGTCTTTTTCAAAGATTTGTAAATACATGTGCACCTTTTTGATTTGAAATATTTTTGTATTTTAAGATATTTTTGTCATTACTGTTATTACGGAAGACATTTACGTCCAGCTTGAAGAAGTTGCTAACCACCATATATACATGTACTTCAAACTTGGCTAATTGTTAAGTGTTATAAAGGAACCCATAACTGAGGGGCAGGTAGACATCTAAATATTTTTTTTCCACAAAGCAATGCCCGACTTTCCGACTTACAATTTCACTAAAAGTCACTGCAGCCGAGCATTGCCACCATCCACATTGCTCCTAGTCATCAGTACTCTTCGGCGCTTTGATTATAATTATTATGGGCATGACTAAACAAACCAAGATGGTTTCCTACTGCACGTTCTGTGCTGTCTTATCTTGATTTTGCGGTGCGCACGGGCTCCCGTTTTCGCTCATGAAGGTTTTATAACTATTATGACAGATATTTTCTGTTAAATATAAGGCGTTATCAGGGTTTTTAGAAAATGAAAACAACGCTGTGAACTGACCTCAGACCACAATGAATAATTGCCATCTTTCTAAGGAATAATAGTTTCCTGGGGAGTCGGATGTGAAGGAGAAGAAATATCCGCACAAACTGGTACGTCATCAAATATCAGTAACCCTACACCATAATAACGCTTTGTGGAAAAAGGCTTTCGAACATTATCTCCTGCTAGATGGCATTCTATAAATACTCATCCATATAATTTGGGCATCCTGGGTACAGAACCGAACCACTTTCCTACGCGACAACCGTTACTTTGAATTTCAAACTAAAATAAACATTTACCCAATAAAACGCTACCTCGTGCAATTCACTCAGCCATGATCAGCAATTCAGAGAAATCTGGAGCTAAAGCAGGTCTCATTTTTTCCTCAAACGTGTTAATAAAAGCTATTTTCTACATTGCTACTTCATAGAGCGTAATACTACAGTCTCCCGATGTCGGGGCTAGTGGTCTTTCATATAAGACAGGTCGAATCTTCGAAGAATATGACATGCGCAGACAACGCCCTACACCATGTAACGCTTTGTGGAAGAAAGGCTTTCGAAAGCATTATAGAGGAAGAAGAAAATGCAAGTAACGAAATTGTCTATTCTTTTCAAAAAAGTTTTCGAATAATTCAAAGCAGAATCCAAATATCTTAGCCTCATTAAGCATGTCGTCTGAAACCGTTTTTAACTTGGAAGGGTCCGGCAGTTTATCATATGTGAAAAGGGTCAATCTGGGAATTCCGTATATCAATAAAGTGAAAAGTCATAGATAGTGGTAGTCAATTTAAGTTGATAGTTCAAAAATGATTGTGTAATAAGGTAGAATGATTACATTTCAAACAGAAAATACCATAAAAGCAACAAATGTAAATCCTGTCAATCTGGGCAATTCTCACAGTCTGACCAGGGTTGACAGTTTTCGCAGTTCCTAGAAGGTCCCTTTTGACGTGACGGGTCACATATCATAGTTAAGGATTAATTCGAATCATCTCTGGATATCCGGAAATATCACAGGCTTTGAGGCTCTTTGTTGGCAGCGTCAGGCTGGCGTTGTGAGGTTACAGGTGATCGTTTTGTGTCTTATTTCATCATCTATATATGGCCTGCAACACGCAAAAAGGGACATTAGGATATTTGCGTAAAGTGTCGTCTCGGATCAGCCTGTGCAGTCCGCGCAGGCTAATCCGAGACGGCACTTCACGTCTTCATTAGATTTTATCCTTCAGTAGACTGCTGCAAAACAGAAAAAATATATAAACGGAAAGTGCCGTCTCGGATTAGCCTGCGCGGACTGCGCAGGCTGATCCGAGACGACACTTTACGCAGATGTCCGAATGCCCCTTTTCGCGTATTGCAAGCAAATTATATGAATCAAGCTCCGTGGAAGGGGGTTAAATGCATCTGCAAGAGTATCGACACATGTCAGCTTGCGCAGTCCATGCAGCCCGTCATGACCTGATACCCTATGCTATTGCCAATTTCATGGATGCCAATGCACTATTCTTCCTCATGATTTAGTTTGTTGTTAAGATTCACAATGGTGAGCCATCACGCAAAAAGGAAGCCTTTATTTATAAAAAAGCAGAAAAACAAACAGAAAATGATAGATATTATGTAACCATATTTTTTTTCCTTGTAATGCTTACAAGCCCGTTGAAAATAACTTCTATCATTCAAACCATATGAACCATGCTCTGTGAAAAGAGGGCTTAATGCATCTGCGAAAGGGATCGACCCAGGTCCGTTCGCGCAGGCTGACCTGAGCCGAAACTTTTCGCTAACGGTCGATATTCTGCATGTCAAAAGATCAATCTACCTTATGAAATAGTTGTTTCTTCTTTAAATAGGTGACTTTTATGGATCTATAATTATGTGTTGTCTTGTATCAAGCAGATGCATAAAGCCCCCTTTTGCCATGGCTCATTTCTAGATTTATCGTCTGCAGAAGATTTCATCAAATTAAAAGAACACAGCGTAATGTTTTGTCGTTTGTCAAAGAACTGATGGCAAACAATGAATTCCAGACATACAAGGCTACATAACAATGGTTTATTAGGGAGAGAACTCATACAAAAAGGCCTTCACGCATAACAATATAGCTTGTTAACCCATTACCACACAATGCCGACTTTTAACGCCCCTGACGAAGATGCCTTTGGAAAACAATGTGGAAAAAGGAAAAAAATGCTGGCTACCGGCATTTTCTCCTTTTCCACAAGTTTAGAACTTTTGTCGTCTGGTAAAGGGTTAACTATATACTAGACGACAAGTATTTTAGACATGTCCAATTTGAAAGTATTTGCAGACGACAAATTTAATTTGGCTTAAGAAGTAGTATTTACAGTGGGAAGCCTCGGATAAAAAAAAAAAAATGTGGAAAAATCGAGAAAATTCTAGCTAACAGATCTTCCTCTATTTTCTGGAAAGTTTTAGAAAATCCATTTTCATTAAGAGCGTTAAAAGATAAAACGAAAGAGCAACGCATGAGAACGAGACAAACGTTCTTCAAATGTACGATGAACGTAAATGTACCGAACACGATAGTACAAAAAACATATTGGTCAAGTGACATACCGATGGTATAAGCAGTCAGATGCATCCAAAGTCTGTCATGACCAACCCACATAGCTCAATAGGTAGAGCGTAGGACTCGTGAATGTGATGGTTCGAGTCACTTCAGGTTGTGTGTTCGATCCCCACGGCTGGCCATCTACAATTTCTAATGGTCTTTCGGATGTGACGTTAAACCGAGGTCCCGTGTGACGGTGCTATACACCGAGCACGTTAGATAACCAGGCGTAACTTAAGATGGGCTTCATCCTGTATCTGCACTATCCCCCGTAACGATACTAACAGCCTTCGGAGGCGGCTGGGGGCGTCGGCCATATGGGCAACCGGTTGTGACGATAAATAAAGGCAAATTCTTTCAATCAAAGTCCTTCACTGGCATGCCTCTATCCGTTTTGTCCAGTGAAAATTTTTTAGCATGCTCGAAATTTCCCATCGGACGAACTGACATCACCGGACGTCGCCGGACAGAGTAGCAGATTCACCGGATAAGAAACGGACAATAAACGAATACGAACGGACACAAACGGATACAATGATTTTTAATTATTTTTTTTTTAACCTTCCGTTAGATCAATGTAACCAAACCTTTAAGGATTGTAAGTTGAAGGGTAAGAACAACCTTTTCAATATATTCACAGTATACTGCAAAAGATTTTTCTGTGGATACTATTGTGATAACACGGTAGGCTTTCAACTGAAAAACAAAAATTAATGTAAACCTATGAAAGGACACAAGATATATTTGTTTTTTTTCGGTGAAAGATCGTGATTTATTTTATCCCCCGACAATCATCGGAATACTTTCAGGAGTGGCAGCCACATGCAAATATATCCCGAGGATGTTCGCTGCCACTCGTGAAAATATTCCTGATGATCTTCGCTGCAACTCTTGAAAATATTTCCTATGATAATCGCTGCCACTCGTGAAAATATTCCCTGTAATGGTCATAAAATGAAATAAATTTCGATCTTGCCGACTTATCGGCGCACAATCGCTGACTAGTTGCAAACCTTAGCGCCCATGTAATCCAGAGAAATGACCCTCCCCTACAAAATTACCCATGGGTCATTTCACTACGTAGAGGAATAACCCATGGGTCATTTCTTTACATAGAGGAATAACCCATGGGTCATTTCTTTACATAGAGGAATAACCCATGGGTCATTTCTCTACATAGAGGAATAACCCATGGGTCATTACTCTACGCAGAGGAATGATCCGGGTCATTATTCTACGTATAGAAATGACCCAGAGAGAGGATCATTTCTCTACATACTGAAATGACTCCTGGGGTCATTTCTCTACGTAGAATTATGACCCGGGTCATTTTGTAGCGGAGGGTCGTTTCTCTGCATTACACTGGCTTCTCGGCGACCATGTCTGTATTCCATATATGGGCATAGATTAGTTGCCAAGGTCTCATCAGTTGTAGACCCAATCGCCGTCAAATCAGCCGCAGAGCAGTCGCATCGCAATCGCAAGCTCTGTGTAAGCCTAGCTTTAAGCACGCATCAGCAGCTAACGGTGTTACTTTTTGACAGAGCTTAATATTTAGCCGTCATTAGCATGGCTATTCCCTCTTTGGATCGTACACTCTGTAAAGAAAGTTAGATTATTTCATGCTTTCCGATAGGATATCGAGAAATAGCAGTGAAAATATTTTTCGATCTTACACTGGTACCACTAGTGAAAATACCGATTTTCACGTTCTTGTTGCCTAGGTAAATTGCGCGTGCCTAACAACCAGATGGGAAATATGACGTCATATACCTTAAATTTCTCGCGCTTGACGTAACGTTGCTATGCGGGAGGGGTACGCCACGGGGAATAAGGGGAATGAACTGTACCGCACCTCCCAGAAAGGGTAAAAAGCATGAAATAAATAGAATATTTGTTTTTTTCGGTGAAAGATCGAAATTTATTTCATCTCGTGAACACCATCGGTAATATTTTCACGAGTGGCTGCGCCACTCGTGAAAATATTACCGATGGTGTCCACTCGATGAAATAAATTTCGATCTTTCACCGAAAAAAACAAACATCCTCTATTGGTTTCACTGTCACAGATTACATCGCAAGCGTTTGCTAAGTAACTTTCGACATTCCTGTCGAAAAGTCTTGTTGATAATAGTGTATAATATAGGATTGATGGCGTTGTTGATGTAAAACACGTGATTCATCATTGTATCCAGCATTTCTCCAACATATGAAGTCGGATGACACTTATCATTGCTGAAAAAGTTGCAAATTCTCAAAATAAAAAATGGCATCCATGACAGAAAGAACACAAAAGTCACAAAAAACAAAATTTTCGCTGCTTTTAGGCGCTTTGCCGTCAGTTGGCCAGAGGGTTCTGGGTAAGGATTTGAAGAACCAGCGTTCAGGGCATACCGATCCCTCGTGTTCTTTGGTTTTTTACTTGACGTTTGCTCAGTGGTACTCATGACACAAAATAAGGCTGAAGAATTATTCGGCTGACCTCCGTGTGTCGTCGATTGTCTATAAGAATTTATAAATGATGTAAGATGACTTTGTGGAGAGCATGGTGGTGATACGTGTGTTGTTTGTGTTATCATGGATGAAGCATTGCTTTTTGTTGAGCAGCTCGAATTAAACGTTTTTGTATTAAAACCAGCAAGCGTGTGAGCGTTTGATAAAGGACCAACTCTCCTTCGACTTTTGTAGGCAACCATTGCAACACTCTTGTATAACATCGTCATTGCGATAATCACCATAAGAAAACCACAAACAATAAAGGCATTGAAGAGTCCCATCGCCATGGAGCCCATATACTTCTGTTGGTAATGACAGCTGTATCCGACAAATATACCATTGTCTATGTCAAACTCGGTTGGATTTGGCCCGTAAAATTCTAGAATAGGACCACTAGAAATAATGGATATAAAACTTGTCGCGGCAATAGCCTTCACAATGTGTTGATCAAACTTTAAGTATTTAATGGGTCTGCAGATGGCAAGAAATCTGTCGACAGAGATAAGCATCAAGGTCAAGCCAGACATCAGCAAGTTGACATGCACGAGGAATTCGAAAAACTTACAAGTAGCTGTCCAGGTTTGATTGTAGAAATTGAAGATTTTGTACGTAATATATGGGTGTATGGCGACACATGCAAACAGGTCAATTCCAGCTAGAAACATGATAAAAGTGTTCGCTGATGTTCTTTGCTTACGAGCGCTGTACATCGTGATTACGACGCTGTTTCCAACCAACCCCACAACCATAAAAAGGATCATCATCACTATAACAGGTGTCATTTGTTTAGCATGTGCCTCGTTTTTTATAGTCACATAGTTGTACCAACACGATATGTTTACAGGTCTTGTGCATAGTATTAGATCATCACCTGTAATATTTCCCGCCATCTGAAAAAAAAGTAACCGATGATGATTTTAACAATAAAGGTAAAACTGATCTGTATATAAAAATCATTTCCATATAAAACTGAATTTACACTTAGCAAATATGGAAAACATAAATGGCTAGCTCTTTACTATGATTAAAATTATGAACTGTAACGGAAAATACTGTTAACATTTAAAAACGTTCACCTTGGTTTTCAATCAATATCCCGGACAAAAATGAATACAAAACAAACACACCCACACCCACACACATAAACACACAAATATTCACCATGTCAAACGGTTATATCTGATGCCTCAGTGCCCAAAATTTCACAAAAATCGAATAAATAATTAATCTGAAATCAAAGCCGCCAGTATTTGTGCGTCAAAAATTCAAATTCACAAAGTTAATAGTGTGACCACCGCGAACATCAATTGAATATTGATATCGCCAACGCATAGCCAATTCTTGGGCTGCTAAACGCTTCTGTGGAATATTGTTCTACTCTTGAATCAGTGCCTAAAGTTGGATATCATTTTCAGGTTGACGAAGTCACATAAGATGAGAACCACACACAGTTAAAGCATATTATGATAATGAAAATGGTCACGCTCAATACTAAATTCATAAATTTCAATTTATGACACACAAATTCAGGCTTTTGATTTGCGATACACTGTTTATTTGATTTTTATGAAATTTTGAGCACTGAGCCATTAAATATGACAGTTTGATATGGTGAGTCTTTGCTGTCGTGTATTCATTTTTGTTCGAGATGTTGATTTAAAAACAAGTTGTGCATTTTTAAATGTACTTCTTCTGGTGGTACATGTAACCATTTAAGGTTCTGTTTAGTAACTTGAATACTCCATGTATACCTGTTTTGCTGAAATGTGTTTTTTTCATTATTGCAGCGTTTATCATGAGAGATTTACATCATGTAGAATTGCTTGTGAAATATTCATATGTACTAAAATCGAAAGACGTATCTTACACAAATCATCGCTAATACTAATCAATACTCGATTTACAGATTAAAAAAAAAAAGAAACTTTAGTCATATTAGTGTCCTACACTAATAATAATAATAATAATTATTATTATTATTATTATCATATCATTATTATTATTATGATAATGACAATGATATATTAGTAAAAAGATAAATAAACAACATATGTTCCGTAACAAAGAAAATACTGCATTGAAGAAGAGGAATGATTATTGTAATCAATGTTTTAGTTTTAGAATTTTTTCCAGACAAACCTTTTCCTTGAATATCCTAATATTCGAACTTTTGCATCCTTCAGTCTAAATCTAAAATGTTATGAAACAGAAAGAAAAGGGAGATTCGTAGTAAATAGGCATACCTTGACATCTATTGATTCTTGTATCCAAAATGACAGTAAATCCAACTGGTAGTAAATGTGAAGGCTTTTTAACCCCCAGGTATCTCTGTCATGCGCAATGATATCGATCAACACAGACAAACGAGATAAAGCCTCATCAGTCAGCTATATACTGTATTCTGTATGAAAGTCGGGAATCCTTCTTCCTTCCTTTTATCTATCTATCTATCTCGCGTTTCTCGTTATCTCATATTTCCATCCATAATTAAGAGCACGTATATGCCTTTTTCTTTACTTTACTCATTAGATCTCGGCCTTTGTGGTAAGATCAATGTTGAAAGAATACCCGCTGAACTGCATTCCAAAGGGGAATAGACAAAATCGTATTGAACAAAACTTGCCACCAACAACTTCGTTAAACAGCCAACAATTTCGGAATGATTTATTGTAAGGAGAATCAATTCATTGCTTCCTAAACTTTTCTATTGGGATCATAGGAAGACATAAACGATTTTCGTACGTTCATTTGCATCAATATACAGATGATATAGAGGATATTTGGTGGGGTTTTTTTTTTTGTGAAAGATCGAAATTTATTTCATCGAGTGGACACCATCGGTAAGATTTTCACGAATGGCGCAGCCACGACTGAAAATATTACCGATGGTGTTCACGAGATGAAATAAATTTCGATCTTTCATCGAAAAAAAAAAACCAAACATTCTATTTATTTCACGCTTTTAACCCTTCTGGGAGGAGTTTTATCAAAATCCAGTAGTTATTTTCCGTTATTCCCTGTGGCGTACCCATTCCGCATAGCAAGGCATTACAATATTACGTCATGTACGAGAAATCTAAGGTAAATGACGTTATATTTCCCATCTGGTTATCAGGCACGCGCAATTTACCTAGGCGATAAGAACGTGAAAATCGGTATTTTTACTGATGATACCAGTGTAAGATGGAAAATTATTTCATGCTTTCCGGTAGGATATCGAGAAATGACAGTGAAAATATTTTTCGATCTTACACTGATACCTTCAGTGAAAATACCGATTTTCACGTTCTTGTTGCCTTGGTAAATTGCGCGTGCCTAACAACCAGATGGGAATTATGACGTCATATATCTTACATTTCACGCGGTTGACGTAAGGTTGCTATGCGGGAGGGGTACGCCACGGGGAATAAGGGAAAAAAACTGTACTGAATTTTGATAAAGCTCCACCCAGAAAGGGTTAAAAGCATAACATAAATAGAATATTTGTTTTTTTCGGTGTAAGATCGAAATTTATTTCATCTTGTGAACACCATCGGTAATATTTTCACGAGTGGCGCAGCCACTCGTGAAAATATTACCGATGGTGTCCACTCGATGAAATAAATTTCGATCTTACACCGAAAAAAAACAAATATCCTCTATATATTTTCACTGCTATTTCTCGATATCTTACCGGAAAGCATAAAATAACAGTTGATATTCATAAGCTTCTTATTTCAATTTCTTGCTGTTTTGTTAACTAAATGCCAATGATTCCACTTAATCCATACTTTAAGTGCAGTAATCCTTTACCGCACAATCCCTAACTTTGACGACCCTGAGAAAGAAGCCTTTAGAAAACATTTTGGGAAAAGGAGAAAATGCTGGAAACCAGCATTGTCTCCTTTTCCCACACTGTTTTCTATCCTTCACAAAACAAATTTCAAATTTTCAGTCACTTTTATTTTAACGTCAGCAAATGCTTTCGTTTTGGACAAACCTAAAATTTTGTCGTTTGGTAATGATTTAAGTCGTGGATGCTTAGAAAAAACAGTCATAATTTTAAATGTTTTTTTAAGGGAATAAAATAATCTAAATAACATTGATCAAGCCTTAAATCGTGGTTGAGATTGTCGTTAATTTGGACCTTTAGACTTGTACGCCATAAAAAGAAACAGGGAAACCATGGTCGTGACATCCTGGACAATAATTGGACAAATAACATGAAGATTGATCTTTGAATGAAAAAGATGGACATTATTATAAGGCTTATACGTTTCATAAGAAATGCCAGACTGCAAATATCTAATTAGGAAGAATTTCAAGCTTCTAAAATGTTTCTTTGGACTCAGACGTTTCAGTACATTTATACTTGATACGTGTAATGAACTTGAGCTAAATTAACCGTATACATTCGCCTATAAAGACGTATCCTCTACAAGTTCCTTGAGTTCAAAGTTTTACGGAGCAAATGTGTCACATTTTGTAAGCTATCCTGGTCAACTGTTTTGATTGCTCAATGTAAGGTTTGAATCAAGTCTTACAATCAGTATTAATCCCATTGCCAAACTTTCTCGAATTTTGATGCTTTTGCTAGCATTTTCTCCCTTTTCCTACGATGTTTTTTATCCTTTCAGAGCCAAACTCCATCAAATGAGCTGTATTTGATTTGTCATCTTCAGCAGCTCTCAATTTGGACAAATCTAAAATTTTGTCGTTTGGTAAAGATTTATATGAAATTTTGGAAAAAATACCTGTCTTTACAGCTCAAAGCTCGGTTTCAATGTACATGTAGCTACTACATTCGACCTGTTATACTGTGGTAACAAATGAAGGGGGTGTGATTACACAAAATCAGGAAACAAGATGGGTTCTTCACCACTCTTTCGATTTTCAGCGGTTCTATTTCTCAGTCTTTTTATCGACTAAATAATTCTTTGACAGTACTTAACATTTACCTTTTGTTTTTAATGACTATGATCTCCCATTAACTTTGTCATTGACACGCAATAACGATGTACAGCTGATTTTTATCATTAGTCTTTCCAATAATTGCAATTGACACGTTTCAGTGAAGAAAAAAGATCACGATAGTGTACTTGCTACTTGGTTTTACAAATACCTGGATGTAAAACAGTGTCCTTTGATCTCAGAGGCTATTTCCATATGTTTAGTGCCGCAATGGATCTCTTTGTCAGTGTATAGTATGTCTTTATCAGATGACGAAATTTAAGAAATGTCCTTAATGAAAGCATTTGCAAGCCACAACTTAAATGTGGTTCCAGTTATGTGTCTATGAATAGCTGAAAAACATCGTGAAAAAAGCGATAGTAATAGGCGTTTTCTCTTTTTTTTTTCAACAGTATTTTTAAATACCCTCCCCCACAGGGTGATCAAAAATTGGGATTGTTTGGTAAAGGGCTAAATTGTATTCCCGTGTATTTGTTGATACGTTTCGTTTACAGCTGAATTCAGTTACAGACAAGCTTTTTCTTTTTTCTTTATTCTTCGATTTTTTTTACTCTCTAACGAACTAAATCAGTCAAATGTTGAAGCGTCTATTTGAGTTCTCATCCAAGCCTTATCTGCTGTATTCTACCGGAAGTCATCTTTTGTCATTGTCATAGTTTCTTTTTTTCACCACAGGTACTTGTCTTCTATAGTGAAGAGGCATTAAACTAGATTTCCTTTTGCATTTTTTTCTTTCTAGAAAATCTGAACAACGATTGCTACTCTTCATCTGCGTGAAAAAGATTGCTTTGCAATTAAAAAGCATAGATACTAGTATATATAGGAGAGGTGAGGAATTTGTATTTCTACCGTAACATTTCCTATATTATTTTGTAACGGTAAAATATTATAAATATAAATAGCACATATTATTTCATGCTTTCCGGTAGGATATCGAGAAATAGAAGTGAAAATATTTTTCGATATTCTATGGGTACGACCAGTGAAAATACTGATTTTTATATTCTGGTTACCTAGGTAAATTGCGTGTGACTTACTACCAGATGGAAATATGACGTCATTTACCTTACAGTTCTGACGCTTGACGTAATGTTTTAACGCGTTGCTATGTGGGAGGGGTACGCCACGGGGAATAACTGAAAGGAACCGGTGGGTTTTAACAAAGCTCCTCCCCATTATATCTACAAATAGAAAATTCACCATTTGGATGAACTCGGAAGTTTTATTACTTCACAAACTGGCAGTAGGTAAAAATTGGGATTATTTATAATTGTAGCGCTATAAATTTTGACCACATTTTCGATGAACAAAAGTCAGTTGAACAGAGAGACAGCTTGAAATGCCTCTTACGAACAACTTTAAAACCATTCAGCGAAGGGGGAATTCATGGGGCTGTATAGACAAAGATGTTCCAAAACCCTATCTAACTAGTAGTAGTCAGTTTAGGACAAGGAAAAAAAAACATGATAACAATTAGAACCATCGTGATAATTTTATCATGAACGAGGAAAGTTTGATTTATCAGGATAGTTCTCTAAAATCATTGCAATAATAACTCGTAGCAGACACATGCCACCATACTTTCAGTAATAGAGTAATAGGAATGTCGTGAGAAATTATTTTGTGAGTATAGTAAATTTATGTCTACGGGGAAGGAATCCAGGGTGGGGTGGGGTGGAAGAAATTTTTTTTTTTACTTTTAGTCTTAGGAAATAAATATTTCGAGTTAGTCAAACCTATAGCAAACGGCACGTGTTTTGCTACGTACCAGAGATAGATTTTTAAGTGTTAAGGTATCACGGGAAGCTTGCTGAAGGCCCTAAATCTGTACCATAGGATCCCGCGTTTAAAGCCTTATCATGCTCTAACAGATTTAAAAAAATAATAATCAAAAACACAATCTGTGCAGTCTGATCTTGATTTACATAGTCCACCAAAGGTCCTTCAGTCGCACTTAGCAGCCTGAGGATTAACGACGCTAATACGAATGCCTTAAAACATCCTGGGGAAAAGGAGAATACTGTTTGCTGTTCACCGGCTTTTTTCTCCTTTTCAAACGATCTATTCTATCAAGTCCCAGAGACAGTTTCACCATTAACTTATTACCAAACGACAAAATTTTCGGCTTGTCCAAATCAAAAGCGTTCGCAGACGACAAAATAAAAGTGACTGAAAAATTGACATTTGTTATGTGAAGGGTAGAAATCATTGTGGGAAAAGGAGAAAATGCTGGTTACCAGTATTTTCTTCTTTTCCCACAATGTTTTCCAAAGGCCTCTTTCTAAGGGACGTCAAAGGTAGGGATTGCGTGGTGATGGGTTGAAGTCACACCTAATAATTCTTCTTCAAATGCACTCAGTTTGGACCAGTTTAAAATTGTTATCGACTACTAAAGAACTGATATATTTAGCAAATCGGATTTATCCTTAGGCTGCTAAGCGCAAATTGCTGACCCTTACGGACCCTATAGACGATCAGACCGCACAACACTCTGATCTTTGGCTGATAAGGCAATATTTTTGTCCAAACATTAACGTGGAAACAGCATTGTTTGGGTTTTCACCATCAACCTGGAAGTTTGGTGCAACTTATTCAGCTGGATAAAGGTTTAAAAAATAATGCTAAGATAATAATTTTGTCCAAAAATTAATGTGGAAAAAAGCATTATTGTGTTTTTACTATAAACCTGAAAGTTTAGCTCAACTTATATATATCAGAAAAAGATTTAAAAATTCACAGCTATACGATTTTGCTTTTTAGTAGGGGAACTGGGGGACACAACTCAAATATTATCCAAAACAAACAGACCTGGCAGATTTATTTCCCCAACACTGAGAGAAAATCGTGCTTCATGTGCAATTGATTGATTGATTGATTGATTGATTGATCGATCGATAGACCGGTCGTTTTATTGATTGACAGATAGGTGTTTTACACGGCTTCTAACAACATTACATTTATATCACGCTGGTAGCTTACATATTCATGTATGTCCTTGGTTCCACAAGAAAAAGGCTAGGACTCCGAAGTGTCTTCCGAATAAGTCGATCGGTTATCAGTGAAAGAGGATAAAATATTGTCCTCATAACTTCCATCTGTCCAAGAACAAAGTGTTTTTCCCACGTTTGCGCAAACCAATCAAAGCGTTGAAAGCACTGATGGCTAGGAGCAAGAGGAAAAGATATATGTATAAAGCAATTTGCATTTAATTATGAAATGTCCAGTTAAAAAAGATCAGAAAAAATATGGATGCCAATGCTCGGATGGAGTTGCTTTAAGTGAAAACGTAGTCAACATCAGTCCCAGTTTGAAATAAATATCTTCAGTAATGACGTAGATATGATAGCCTTCTCTTCTTGCAAGTTCCTCTTTTCCTTTACATCAGGTTTTCCCCTCATTCCATTTTCAGATAAGAAAAGTGTTGCTAGAGTTTACCTCGTATCTTTAAGTCAATTTCGGTCCAATCTAGTCCGAACCTGTGCTTTCCAGCATTTCTATGCACCAGGAGCACACCGATTCATCAACTTTCCAATTTGTACATGTTTATAGTTGACAAAGTAAAGGGTTTTGTCTGTTTGCATACCATATATAAACGTACACCATACAAGACTTATCAATGTCAATTTCAAAACATTTCATCTGGATTCAAAGATCTCCACAAAGCGACGACCTAAAGTAAACACGGCCGTTGGTTTTGTCATGCTCTGTATAAGTATTTGGTGAAATTGACGTGGGAATTTCTTTCTGTTTTAAACGTTTCAAATACATCACGCCAACAAACACTCTTAGAAATGTTTTGCTTTGAATATACTCTCTTTGGCATTTTATCGGTAAGTGTAGACATCGATACCCTCTTTCAATTTCTATTTTATATCACTGATCAATATCTCGTAACGTTTAAGGCGTAAGATGTTAGACAGTTTTGAGGGTGTGTCGTTTTAACCCATTACCACTCAACCCCTACTTTTGACTCCCCTGAGAAAGAAGCCTTTTGAAAACAGTGGGAAAAGGAGAAAATGCTGGTAACCAACATTTTCTCCTTTTCCCACAGTGTTTTCTATCCTTTTCAGAACAATTTTCTATTTTTCAGTCACCTTTATCTTGTTGTCTGCAAATGCTTTCAATTTGGACCAGTCCAAAATTTTCTTGTGTGGTAATGAGTTAAGTCAGTTATAAACGACAGTTGCAGTTCCAGCAAATCAGACAGCGAATAACTCGCATTTATACATGATGTTGAGAGTGGTTGCAGCTTTCATGCAAAAGTCTGAAACGTGGTTAAGGCTATGCGCCGTTGGCCCTAAGGCAATAAGTTCACATCAGCGGTTGAGCCACGTGTTCCAGACTTGGAAATATACATTTTTAACCGATTACTCGTAGTCCTTTGATTAAATGCTTTATCTATATGCGTGCACCACAGGACATTGAACAGAAAACAAATCATCCTCATGCAGAATCTGATTGGTTCCGAAATTATGCAATGCCGAAACTTTAGACCAATCACATGACTCATCACACGACAGCAATTGAGTTTTAGAGGTTTTGCAACATGCAGTTATTCGCGTTCTGATTGGGAAAAAAAAAGGAATGGTGAATATAAAGATTTAGAATACATAGAAATTTCTTAAAGTTTTGATCAATAATAACCTGAGACGTTTAAAAGGAAGTTGTACATATTTCATAATTATCATAAACTTTAATTTTGACTAAATGTGCTGGCTTGTAATATACGAGTACTTGTTGGTATTGATAACAAATGGTTAAATAGACAATCATGATTGGTGAAAAAATGTACACACGTTAATTATAATGGCCCCAGTTTGTTTGCTGACAAATGTACGCCAAATATTTTCAGCGTAACCGAATGCGCTGGCCTTTGGCCTTATTCTTGGAAATGATTTTAAAAGATGCGAATAGATGGTAGTTTGTGATTGGTGATAAATGTGCACATGTTTATCTGGCAGGCCCTATTGCCGTATTCGCTTGCGCATTTATGAAACCACATTTTACATCGCTCACCGATACCCACTGATTCAATCATACAGCAACAAATTAATGTAATAGAGAATCATCCTTATCTCGATTTATTCGGACATTTAATGTTTACATACAAATTACCCAAAAGCAAAATAATGCTATTCAGCAAAAGGAAAAATGGTGATGAAAAAAGGGGCAATTCTCATATTTTTTTAACATTATTTTCCTTAATATCGAACAACAAAATAGTTTCAATATTCATACTCCAGTATCCCTTTCTTTTTTTTTTAAAGATATTTCTTGTTTAAAAAGATGTCTATTGTTATCAACTGAATTCAGTGGGCTTTTTTGTTAATATATCTTTTTTTTAACCCTAAAAAAAACTATCAGAGTAAAAGTAGTAAAAAAAAAAAATGTCTTTTGTACGTTCTTAAGGTCACGTTCCCATTTTTTTCTCGCATGTGGAATATTAATTCCAGTTTATATAAAGTTGGTAAACAAAGGTTTGCTGTCAGGCAGCAAAAATTGAATAAAATATGTAAATTTTTTTTCTGTCATGGATTGTAATGGATGCCAGAAACCGAACCAGAAAATTGTTTGACATACTTACAATTATCCACAGTAGCTGTAATGTGAAATTTGATTTTAACCTTTACAAGGGCCTTTCTAAAATGGTTGTCTTTGCGTGCAGTGCAGATCAAGATCAGACTGCACATAACGTGCAGTCTGACCTTGATCTACACTGTCCGCTTTGCTGACACATAAGAGAGAAAATAAGCCAGGAAAATACATTTATTTGAGTCTTTTTCCTAGATTGAAAATTTGAAATTGCTAATTCGACGCTGTAAGGGTTAACTTCACTTTATGTGCTTGGTTTCCGGCAGATCGAACGGCTATAGACATTAGACACGCAAATGACAGAAAAATACAAAAAAAAAAATGGGCTTGTATTTGTTACATAACAGACACCGTTGTCGTGGTTTATTTATTCTACATCTTGTTTTTTCCTCATGACTCGGGCTATTTAGATGTTTATACTTTCATTAAGCTTCAAAAATGAATCATCGCTGAATTAAGAAAGGAAAAAGGGAGGCGAACCATCAGTTAAGATGAAAGACAGATTAGGAAAAAAAGCATTTTCACTGGAATTTCCGTCATGAGCTTCGTAGCCGTCTCAGGCATTTCTGCATTTCGCGACAGATTTTTATCAACTATTGTTTGGGACTGTTATGTTATCAGTAGAACGAATTGCTTATTTGGGATCGTATTCAAATAAGTACGGTGACGCCATATTCAAGCTCACAATTTATACTTTTCTTATGCAAGTGATTTAAGTTAGGAAAAATCCATTCAAGTCTGATAAATCAGTCATTTCTTCCCTTACTTCGTACCTTTTTTTATCGATGCCGCGGCCAGTCTCCGTTTCATTGGATGAGGAAATCGTTTCTACTTCGTCGGTTTCCGATACCACACTAACAGGATGTCCGAAATTAACCGAAAATAGCTGTCGCCTTCTACATCCGGGCCACTGAAGCGAACTGATAGTCTGAAATGTCACTCTTTACCAAATGACTAGAGTTTAGGCTTGCATGTATCCAAAACGTTTTGCTCACAGCACACTAAATATTCAGCATAATAGCACTTATTAAAAGAAAAGTTAGGTAATATCTTTGGAAAATGAGGAAACCCTAGTTAACGGTATTCTATTTATCTCACAAAATTTGCAAAAAGAGTCTTTTTTTCCATAGAGTAGCTATAAGTGGGGATTGTTTGGCGAAAAGTTGGGCCGGTCGCAACAATTTGCCAGGAATAACCAAATAAGCCAAACAAGCGGATTACAGGGACCCATACTATAGTGAAACCGCTATCAGGTTTTATACAATAAATTCGTGCTTAGTTTAACTACAAACCTTATACTAAGCAACCTTGTTTATTCAACTGACATGAGGACGAAGGTATTTGAAAACATGGAAGAAAAAGGAGAAAATGCTGGTAACCAGAATTTCCTTTTCGTACAATGCTTTTCACCATGTTAGATGTTAAGATAAATCTTATTATTCCAGATACTTTTTTAAAAATTTTTCTAGTCTTCAAATGCTGTTAACACGAACTTGTCAAAAATTTATCGTCTGGTAAAGAGATAAGATCTAGTAATGATAAAGGGGGTATTTTAACCCTTTCCCAAACAATCCCTGGTTTTTACGGGTCAAGAATAGAAGCCTTTTGAAAACATTGTGGGAAAAGGAGAAAATGCTGGTAACCAGCATTTTCTCCTTTTCCCACAATGTTTTCTACCCTATCAAATTGAAAAATAATCTTTTTTGCAACTGTTAATTTGTCATCTGCAAAATGCTTTCAATTTGGTCTGGTCCAAAATTTGCCATTTGGGAAAGGGTTAAGCCGAGATTTTTAGAAAGTATACTTCAAAGATCAAACAGAATGCAATCTTGTATCTTCGATGTTATGCTTGCTATTCCGCCCTAAAACGGGTTTGGAACCATTGTTCTTTTTTTCTTTTTTTTTTTTTTTTTTTGTTTTTTTTTTTAATAAATGCAAATTTGTAATAAAATTTCGACATCTTTCATACTAAAAAAGCATATTTGGATTGAAATCCATTTAGTAATTTCTGTTTTGAATTATTTCCGGGGATTTCAATGGTAAAGTGAAGGTTTGGAAAATTGATTTGAATTACGAGAATTTTATCACAAAAGCTGTTCATCGTAACGACCATTTTCGCTACTTTCTGTTAACATTAAATTGAAAATAACTTTTCTCCAGATTGAGGTTTTTTTTAATTTCTTCTATTTTGCCATAACAAGTTTTAGATTTCTTGGTCGAATCGGATATATAGGATCTGACATGAGTTGGCTTTTGAGGAAAAAGAATATAATAAACGAGTCTACAAAAGAATGTTATTAAGCGAGTCTTAGGCGAGCTTTATAACATTTTTTCATGAACGAGTTTAATAATTTCATACCGCAAAAGCCAATGAGTGTCAGATTCTTTTTATCACATTACTGTATAGCAATAATTATAGTACAAAATGTGTTAAATTAGAGGCATACATGTATAATGTGTAGTGAAATTTACATGAAGTCTACGCGCTTACTTTGACAGGTATATTACGAACGAAAAATAATTCTGAAGAAATTTGCATATATTGAGTTTGTTTTGAGTTTACATGTGATAAAATTAACAACTTTATCACGATTAAGAAATTTGACAACTAATTTCCACCAGAAACCTAGGTCGGTAATGTTATAGAAATGTAGCGTACAGAGTGTTGACCAACATACAGCACCATATTCTTACGTGTGTGTGAGACAAGAAAATTCGTAATGGCTGTATTACATTGAAAACAAGGGGGGTTATGTGATAAAACGTTTTCCGTTAAAAGTGATTTCCTGGCAAGAAATTGCGTTTTCTCGCATGCAGCTATTTGGACTCTTGGTAACTCAAAACAAAGAACATCTTATTGTGAACAAATTAATTTCAAAGTTCCAGTGGAAACAATTTTTTTTTCTCCAATCCATTTATTGATAATAGATATCCATGATTCTTGTTCATCAACCCATATTAAGAACATTCTTAGATTTACCTTGAAGTATTTTCTAAATTTGAAAGTAACACAACTACTGATTGGTTAAAGCATTTGGTATAGCATATCACAAGTTATGTTACTGTCAAAGAAAATGCTTCAAAATGATACAAATAGTACTCTCAAGAATTGTTTGTGAATTTGGACCCATATCCACCAAGTGTTCATCATGCTTGGAGATTAAATTGAACCAAAAGAAAGAAGTTTCCAAAGGGTTTAAAAAAGTTTTTGTTAATGGAAGAATTTTTACTGTAGGAACTGTTCTCGGTTGTAATTGGTCTTGTGGAAAAATTGAAAATATTGAAGTTTTATTTCTCTTAAAACCAATTAATTATTTCTTTGATCTTTATACTTTAATATCCATTTTGAACTAAATCGATGAATATTAAAGTTTTTCGAAGGCTTTAGAATTTTATTACAGTACTTTGTGCTATTGCATAGGTGTTTGAAACCTTTACCAAACGACTGGTCCAACTCGAAAGCACTTGCAGACAACAAATAAACGCAACTCAAAGATTGAAATTTGTTTCCAGCAGGGCAGAAAACATTCTGGGAAAAGGAGAAAATGCTGGTTACCAGCATTTTCTTTTTTTACCATAATGTTTTCAAAAGGCCTCTATCTCCGGGTTGTAAAAACCAGGGATTGTCTGGTAAAGGGTTAAGTCTGAATAAAAGGTGCAGAAGAATATACTATTAGCCCCTTCTGTCATCAATAGACCAATTTCTGATGGTGTGCCAATTATTGTTAGTGTTTTTTTTTGTGAACATTTACAAATTGTATATTTTCAGTGGTACAGACTGACATTACTGTGCTGGGTTAAATACATGTAAGCATAACTTGATCAAATAAACAAACGTTTCTGAAGTACTACGTATTACTCTCAGAGGATAGCAGTGTCTTTTGTAGGGCCGACTGACTTCATAACCATAGGGGAAACAGGTATTCCTTTCAGCTTAACCCTTTACTCCATAGATACTCATTTCTACGCATTGCTTGTAGGAACCTTTGGAAAACATTGTGGCAAAAGGTGAAATTGCTCGTGACGAGCAATTTCACCTTTTGCCATAATGTTTTCTACAGAATCAAAAGGTGTCATATACGGCTTTGTCCTTGCTCTTATTTATGGTCAATTAGAGATACCATAGAAATGCCTTATGGGGTAAAGGGTTAAATACCCGCTGTACTGTCTATGTAATGAAGCGATGTATTTTACCTGTCTTACCTTTTATGTGTTTGTTTTGTTGTGTTGTGTTTGTCAACAAAGGTTTAAATTATCATCTGAGAGTAATACATGTTTGTGGATTTCTATATTGACCCCTCTTGACTCCGTTAAGGATATCTCTAGCACCCTAAAGGAAAACGGCTATTTCCACTATAAAACTATCTACAAATTTTGCTATGATTAAAAATGTACTAACTTCACTCTTTACCAGAGGACAGAATTTTAGCCTTACCCAACTTGAAAGCATTTGCAGACAACAATTTAAATGTGAGCCAAATAATGAAATTTTTATCCTGATAGGGTAGAAAACACCGTGGAAAAAGGAGAAAATGCTGGTTATCAGCATTTTCTCCTTCTACCAAAGTGTTTTGCAAAGGCTTCTTCCTCAAAGGTGTTTAAAGTTGTCATTGTGTGGTAAAGCGTTAACCAAGTCACTCTTTCCTTTTTTCACCTTCTTAGAATTATCATTTATAAATCTAAAACCACTACATTCTCATTGCAAAGGGAGATTATAATCACTTCCCTGTTCAGGAAACTAACAAAAGTATCAACAAATATTGTCAAGACAGACATCAAATTAATTTCTGGTCGGTAAAAATGTACAAAAGTATCATATCAGTATAAACCCCTTTTAATCAACCAGAAAGGACTTTTATTCCATGTTCCATAAGAAGCGCCATATCCTTAATCATATCCATGTCTAGCTGAAGATACAACTGGAAGAAAAAGTATTGTAGCTTATTGTAGCTCAGGCGGATTATCAAATATCATACTACAGTAAAAGAAGTCTAATAATATAACTACACCTTCCGGTACTTTATGGGACATTCTGACCAAGTCTTCGATTTTTTTTCTTTCCCTTTTTCTTCCTTCAAGATTACCGAAAAAACTCAGAGCAACCATAGATTTGATACCAAACAGGTCTACCTTTTGCCCATCAATGCCGCGTTTTTATAATCGACTTGGCTCCGTATTCACCAGCCATTCTTAATAACGTTCTTTGTCTTATTCTTCAAGATTTGCTAACTGTGAAAGTAACAGAACTTCTGATTGGCTAAACCATATGGTTTAGCCAATCAGAAGTTCTGTTACTTTCACACTGACGAAATTCTGAAGAATAAGACTAAGAATGTTCTTAAGAATGGTTGGTGAATACGGACCTTGAAGTCAGATACTAGTATTTCTTTCCTATCTCACAGAGTCTTCTAAATCTTTCTGAAACAAATTAAACGAAAATATGGGAAATCTATCACTATTATTATTATTATTATTTTATTGTTTATCCGCCAAATTGGCGAGCATCATTACAACAATGAAATTACAAAATATAGAAAAAAGAAAAAAGAAACGAAAGAAAAGAAAGAATAAGACAGATACAATCAAACTAATTAGAAAAAGAGCCAATGTGCAGCTAAATTCCAACCCGAAAGAGGCCCTTGCAATCAAAAGACGAAAATGCAAAGGCACCTTCCTTGGTCCGAACACAGGTGCACATTGTGCAAACAAAACGTCATGGAAATACATACATGTACATGTATAAACAAAAAGAAAAGGAGAGAAACAAATTTGATGAAATGTAACAATTAGAAAAGGAAAACTCAGCAAATAAATTACATAATCCTTGCACGAAAGCGAAAAGCAAGGAAAATATGAACAATATCAGAGCCTGAATATAACAGGACTGAGCAAAACAAGAAAGAGATCCTTGTAACGAAAACGAAATACAAGGCGGAAATAAGTGCGTGAGTGAGTGAGTGAGTGAATGAATGAATGAATGAATGAATGAGCGAGCGAACGAGCGAGCGATCGAGCGAGCAAATGTTGGGGAGTGGGTGGGTGAATAAGCGAGCGAGTGAGTGTGTGAATGAATGAATGAATGAATGAGTGAATGAGCGAGCGAGCGAGCGAGCAACCAAATGGTTGGGAGTAGGTGGGTGGGTGAGTGGGTGAGTGAGCGAGTGAGTGAGTGACCGAATGAATGAATGAATGAATGAATGAGAGTTGGTGACAGGATAGCTTTCAAATTAACCTAATTCGTCAATCGACAAGGTGAACGATCTACTGATCAATATGCAAACTATTAACAAGGTTTTAGATACCGTACGTATGAATTTGATAAAATAACGGTAAAATGATAAACAACAGAAATTGCAAACCCGGCATTGGTTAACTCCACAGAAAGTCTGCAAATTTGCTAAGTACCGGGACAATATGCATCAGAATTCTGTGATTTAAACTATTATCATTTACTATATTCCTTAATCCAGAAAATAAACCGACTAGCATCTCGTTGCTTTCTAGGGACAAAAACGCATTATATAATCCACGGTCACAATGTGATTGTAAAATTTCAAATATTATATTCCTTAAGTAACGAGTAAACTGACAATCAAATATTACATGGGTACATACTGATGCAGTGAAGTTCACTTTACAGTGTGAGCAAATTTTAGTGAAACTATCGCTATAAAACTTGGCTATTAATCTTACGCACTTATTGCATTGATATGACGTAAGAGTGGAAGAAGATGACCTACTCATTTCCCAAAGTTCACTATTATAGAGAAGCTGTGGCTTAATGAACAAAAAACTATTTAACTGTCTATCGAGTTGAACCCTGGTTAGCCAGTCTTCATTTGACCTGGTATGAATGGCCCTTCGAATAATACTCTTCCATTGAGATTTTGTAGGGAACGATGTATTAGACATGTATTCTGTGAGGTAATATTCAATATCATACTTTCTTAAAACACCGACTATATCAGACACAAATCCTTGCTGAGTGGAGGACTTATATTTGTAAAATGTATCCAAACGATAATTAAACAGCTGTTTACAAAAATGTCCAGTAAAGAGACGGCAGAGCTGACCGAGGAAAAGCAGTTTCCTATAATCTGTGTCAAACTCGATCGGATAAGCTCCGACCATACTCAAACAAATGTCTGTTCTCGTGTATACAGGAAGATCCTGTATATATTTAATACAAAACCTGTGAGCCTTCTCAAGTTGTGAAATATGACATGTGGCTGGCGAGGACCAAAGCTCGCAGCCATAGAGGGCTCTAGGAAGGACTACGGACTTATATATTTTCATAGATGTAGGGGGGAGAAGACCATTATCGTGTATTCCGACATTCATTAGGCCGAGTAAAGTGCTTTTCATTTTCCGACATGATTCATCTATGTTGACTGAAATTTTCATATACTTATTACAGATTATTCCTAGGTGGTTATAATTTTCTACCTCTGAAATTAAACTATTGCCTAAAAACCACGAACGATTTGCATTTACACTTCTTGATTCGTTAAAAACGGTGACCGCGCATTTACTCGGGTTATATAAATACCTCCATTTGCAAGAGTATTCGTAACAGATGTTCATCATTTTCTGCAAACCATATTTTGATAAAGAGACAAGAATAGATACTCATTTCTACGCATTGCTTGTAGGAACCTTTGGAAAACATTGTGGCAAAAGGTGAAATTGCTCGTGACGAGCAATTTCACCTTTTGCCATAATGTTTTCTACAGAATCAAAAGGTGTCATATACGGCTTTGTCCTTGCTCTTATTTATGGTCAATTAGAGATACCATAGAAATGCCTTATGGGGTAAAGGGTTAAATACCCGCTGTACTGTCTATGTAATGAAGCGATGTATTTTACCTGTCTTACCTTTTATGTGTTTGTTTTGTTGTGTTGTGTTTGTCAACAAAGGTTTAAATTATCATCTGAGAGTAATACATGTTTGTGGATTTCTATATTGACCCCTCTTGACTCCGTTAAGGATATCTCTAGCACCCTAAAGGAAAACAGCTATTTCCACTATAAAACTATCTACAAATTTTGCTATGATTAAAAATGTACTAACTTCACTCTTTACCAGAGGACAGAATTTTAGCCTTACCCAACTTGAAAGCATTTGCAGACAACAATTTAAATGTGAGCCAAATAATGAAATTTTTATCCTGATAGGGTAGAAAACACCGTGGAAAAAGGAGAAAATGCTGGTTATCAGCATTTTCTCCTTCTACCAAAGTGTTTTGCAAAGGCTTCTTCCTCAAAGGTGTTTAAAGTTGTCATTGTGTGGTAAAGCGTTAACCAAGTCACTCTTTCCTTTTTTCACCTTCTTAGAATTATCATTTATAAATCTAAAACCACTACATTCTCATTGCAAAGGGAGATTATAATCACTTCCCTGTTCAGGAAACTAACAAAAGTATCAACAAATATTGTCAAGACAGACATCAAATTAATTTCTGGTCGGTAAAAATGTACAAAAGTATCATATCAGTATAAACCCCTTTTAATCAACCAGAAAGGACTTTTATTCCATGTTCCATAAGAAGCGCCATATCCTTAATCATATCCATGTCTAGCTGAAGATACAACTGGAAGAAAAAGTATTGTAGCTTATTGTAGCTCAGGCGGATTATCAAATATCATACTACAGTAAAAGAAGTCTAATAATATAACTACACCTTCCGGTACTTTATGGGACATTCTGACCAAGTCTTCGATTTTTTTTCTTTCCCTTTTTCTTCCTTCAAGATTACCGAAAAAACTCAGAGCAACCATAGATTTGATACCAAACAGGTCTACCTTTTGCCCATCAATGCCGCGTTTTTATAATCGACTTGGCTCCGTATTCACCAGCCATTCTTAATAACGTTCTTTGTCTTATTCTTCAAGATTTGCTAACTGTGAAAGTAACAGAACTTCTGATTGGCTAAACCATATGGTTTAGCCAATCAGAAGTTCTGTTACTTTCACACTGACGAAATTCTGAAGAATAAGACTAAGAATGTTCTTAAGAATGGTTGGTGAATACGGACCTTGAAGTCAGATACTAGTATTTCTTTCCTATCTCACAGAGTCTTCTAAATCTTTCTGAAACAAATTAAACGAAAATATGGGAAATCTATCACTGTCTTGACCATGAGGTAAAAGAAATACAGGGAAAGTCTGGATGGGTATATTGGCCGTAACAATGTAATTCAACTCTATACCGAAAGGAAAAAAGTTAAGACTGGTCCAACTTGAAAGCAACTTGAAAGCATTTTGTAGACACAAAATTGAATGTAGGTCAAGGGATGAATTCGGTTTTTGATAGGAAACATGATGGGAAAAGGAGAAAATGCTGGTTACCAGCATTTTCTCTTTTTACCACAATATTTACACAAGGATTCTTCCGCTTGGACGCTAAACCTGGGGACTGTATAGTAAAAAAGTTAAACAAACAGACAAACAAAAAGACAATCAAACAGATAAATAAACCAGCAAGCAGACAAACAAACAAATCCTAAACTGCATTACAAAAAGACTTTAAGACGTCTGGACGACTATATTCGATTTGTCTGAATTTCTCTTTAATGATGCACTTCCAACTATCGCTGCCAATTAAATGAGTTCGAGGCCTCAACCTATAGAAGATTGCAATTTCGCTACGGCGTGGCCGACGGGGCAGAACAAAGTGCAGACTGCACGTTCTGTGTAGTCAGCTGCTCTCCGTCAATGCCTTCCACAAAAGCTATAATAAAATTGCCATTGGTTGTTAACTCTTTACCACATGAGAACATTTTAGACTGGTCCAAATTGAAAGCATTTGCAGACGACAAAATAAAGCTGACTAGAAAATAGAAATTTGTTCTGGGAAGGGTAGAATACACTGTGGGAAAAGGAGAAAATGCTGATTACCAGCATTTTCTCCTTTTCCCACAGTGTTTTCAAAAAGCTTCTTTCTTAGGGGCGCCAAAAGTAGGGATTGTGTGGTAATGGGTTAAATACAAAAGTTACATCTACCTTACTACTATTTTACCCCCTTCACGCCAAAATCGTTCTCACTCCGTTCCAAAAAAAATTGCCGAACGGACTTCAACTGTGTTTGAACGGAGTGGACGTATTAGCAACGTTTTACGAGCCGTTCACGAACTTAACACATTACCACACAATCCCTACTTTTGATGCCCCTAAAAAAGAAGCCATTTGAAAACACTATGGGAAAATGAGAAAATGCTGGAAACCAGCATTTTCTCCTTTTCCCACAGTGTTTTCTACCCTTCCCAGAACAAATTTCTTTTTTAGTCACCTTTACTTTGTCGTCTGCAAATGCTTACAATTTGGACCAGTCTAAACTTTTCTCGTGTGGTAAACAGTTAATCGGCGGGTTAGGATGAAATTGGTGCTCCAGAACTTTGAGCTTGCCCAAAATTTCTTGAAAGTCCATCCCGCCCTTTAATTAAATCGAGTGATAACCTACAAAAAATGGCATGGACGTGCTACAAACGGAATTGCCATTCTACGTTCCTAATAGAGACACGGAGCAGTCGGGCACCAATTGAGAGTGCATTTGCATTTTACCGACCGGAATTTTACGTCCTGTCCCAACTGCATCCTGCTTTTACGAATTTGTTGACCGGGGTTAGACTTTCAACGAACAGGTTTGGTGAGATAGAGGCTTCAGGCATTATCAGACCAAAATTACTCGTTTTATCCCAACTGCAGACCAATTTTCTGATTATGTCTGGGCGGGGAAAGAGGTTCTGAGAACTAGTTTGGTGTGACGGGGGCTTTAAATATATCTCTGGTAACCCTAGGTTTACACCATGTTCCCGGCAGCCACGTTTCTGACAACCGTGAACTAAACGAGATTGATGTAATACAATGCAAGGGAACGGGATAAGCAAGCTTGTTCACTTCCGAACTTTATCAGCTGTACGGTCAGGTGGCAGGAGACTTGGAAATTTGTTCACGGGTGTGGTGAGTCATGTCGCCCCGAGCCCTTCGGCTCGGGGCGACGTGATTTTTAAGCGAATTCTACCTATTTTTTGGTTTTAAAAAAATTAGTATACTGGCGAAGTAGAATTTCCATTCTGAGTACCCCAATTAAATGAAAACTGACTTCACTGGGAACTGACGTCACTGAAACTTGGTAATACGTGCTAAAACGTGCAGTTTTGTGCATAATCTTGATGTTAATCTTGACCCACGCAGCCGTTTTGGATGTTGTGTTGATAGTATAGTCATTTTTACGGGGCTCCCGAAAGAGAAACTGCTGTTACGTTGATTTTGCCAGTTTATATGATATATATGTTCGGGGCATACTATCCAGTCAAATCACGAGAAATTTCTTTACAGTATAGTACAAGAAAAAGTTGATGCAAAGCATCAAAGTCGCCGCAAAAAAATTTGTTTAATACTTCAAGAAAGCCAGGGCAAGTAAGTAAATGTCAGTTTTCATTAGCAGATTTTTTAACACATTATGAAAATATGTGAATAGTAACCTATATCAAAACTTGTCTTCTGTTACAGTATCTAATACCCTAGCACAGCGCTCTCTTAGCTCTTTTCCAAACGACAAATATCAGACTCTTCCAAATTCAAAGAGTTGGCAGATGACAATTTAAAAAGCTGCAAAAATGGTGGAAAATTCGCTAGTAGTGGGGAAATAGTATTTAATAAAGAAGAAATTGCTTATAACGAGCAATTTCTCCTTATCCAACATGTTTTGACAAAAGAATTTGATAGCACACATGTGATAACCCGTGTTTGTTTGGGAAAGTGGTGAAAGCAGGGCTAAGTTACTAAAATGTTGCTGTCCTAGGAAAGTATGATTCAAGAGGACGTAAGTTTGCAAGGCATGCTTTCAATTTAAACAAGTCTAAGACTATAGTGTTTGGTGAACAGTGTTCATAAAGAATCATGGTTTTGCATCACGCTTTATCATTATGAACAACACAGCGAAAAAGTGGCCTCTCTCCAGACTTTTTCCACAAATTAAATTTATGCAGAGCTCGTTGAGAAATAAACAAAGGAGTTCTAAATTATCTTTGTTGTAAAAACTAAACTTAGAAATAAGTAACCAATAATGGTCAGATACAATCATAACCATCATACCCGTTCTTCGGCGGAATTTAGCACAATTTCAGCAATGCACAATTTTAGCAGTGGTCATTCAACAAAAAACACCCAAATAGTAGGAAAAACTATCTACAAAATAATCAAAATGATTATTAAACCTGTGTACGAAGGTTGTACGAAACGACCAACTGGGTACGAAATGACCAAAATAGAAAGTATAAGTAGATACGAAATTACCAAAATCGTACGAAATGACCTAGGTACGAAATTAACAAGGTACGAAATGACTGGAAACCTGTACAGCCTTCACCAATGGAAACAAGGCATTTATGTGGACGAGTCCATTTCTCACGAATAGCGACAATAAAAGAAATAATTGGGCTGTTTTTTGATGTTGTAAGTATTAATAAAACAAAAATAGTATCGTATTGCAATTTCGTAGTTTAAGAATGAATTAAAAAGCCAGTTTAAGGCGAAGTAACGTTAGAAAGATTCCTTGTTAGCCTAACACCCCTATAAAAACGAAATTCCCACTATCCATGTCCTAACTCGAAAAACTATTAAAAATATAGTCGCGCGCTTCTGCGCGGCGACTAAAAACAGGCAAGTAACAATCCTTAACAAGACTCAGAGATGATCCGTGTTTGGACCTGGAAGCCCTTCTTTCACAGCTACCGATCAAGCCGAATACGCCGGTTTTGCTACGGTCTGTTAGCTCAAACACCCCACATCAGATGGAGGAATGAGATTCTAATCAGATAATTACCAATTTAAGATGTCTGAAAATATGACAGCACAGTGAAACATTTGATTTGTGAAATCGATTGGAGTTCTCTCTATCGCTACCAAATAAACGAGTGCCGCTCTGTCCAAAGAAAGTAAATTCATCTTGTTCCGTGCTTTTCGGTAGTTTACCGGGAACCAATGATAGATTATAAGATTTGATAATTCATGGCTACAACCTGTGAAATTAAGTACTTCCTTTATAGGCTAAAAAAATCGAAGGCAGAAACATAAGGTCCCGCGCACGAGTTAAAAAGGTAAACAGTTCGTGTCATTCAATCAGACGGAAATATGACGTAACTTACGCACATTTAGCCTATGCCATATTTCCCGCCTTTCCTAAAGTTGTAAAGCGTATTTATTATATACCTAGCAGTGAAATCCTGGAATTTCCCACTGTAATAAATTTTGATATCATCACTAGTGACGATATCAACTTTCACTTTCATTTCCTGTTGTAATTTAGGAACTACTTTTTTTTCATTAAGCATTTATAGATAGTGTTAATTGTAAGTTTTGTGAAGTCTCGTTTTGTTCCTTTAAATTGTGTATTCATCAGCACTATGTCCCCGATTTCTTCTCTCTATCCAAGGTATTGATTTCGACTTTCAAACGAAAAATAAAAAACTAATAATGCTAATAGGGTATAAAATAAATAGAATAATCAACTGGTTATTTTTGATATGAAAAATATATCACTCGGACGCGTCGTAAGGCGTTAAAAAAACTCGTGCTACGCACTCGTTTTTTCAACGCCTAACAACGCACCCACGTGAGATATTTTTCATATGAAAAACAACCAGTTGATTATCCTCTATTTTATGGGCGGAGGGAGGGGGGGGGGGGGGGAGGATACGCCATGGGGGAAATGCCGAAAACAACTGGATTTTGCTAAAAGGCTCAACAACAAAAATATGGGTGCTAGAAGCATGAAATAAATAGAATATTAATTTTTTCCCTATTGCAGTGAAAGATCGAAATATACTTTATTTCGTGAACATAATCGTCAATTGTTTCAGTTGCGGCAGCCACAAGTGAAAATAGGCCCATTGCCGATGATGTTAATGTGATGAAATGAATTTTGATCTTTAACAAAACAAAAATAGCCACTATTTCACCATGGTTTAAATAAATAGAGTTGTCGTATTAATACGGATCCATTTTATCTACAAACTCTCAGCATCTTGATTCATTGATCTTTTGACATGCAAGAGAATCAATAATATTAAATGTATCGACAAAGATCAGCTTACGAGGACGGCGCAGACACAACAGTTGACAAAAAACTGTCTAATCTTTGATCTAAATCTTTTTGATTGCTGAGGCTTCCTTACAATGTTATTATTTAGGTCTCAATTCTAGAGAGAAAGTAGCTCATTGGATTCAGTATAGGGGCTGCAAGGAACAAGAAAGAAAAATTTGCTTTTTCCGAAAGTTTTCTTACTAATCCTTTACCAAACAGTTTCATCTTTTAACTGAGAAGAAAGAAAACGTTTGAAAACATTGTAGAAAAAAGGGGGTAAGTGTTTGTTACAAAAAGGTTTTCTTCCCTTTTAGAGAAATTATGATTATTTCAGCCATATCAAATTGTCGTCAAAGGTGAGTGAGTGAGTGAGTGAGTGAGTGAGTAATAGCTGGAGGAAGGAAGGAAAGAAGGAAAAAAGGAAGGAAGGAATCCAGCTAGCCAGCCAGCCTGCCAACCCGTCAGTCAGTCAGTCGTTCCTGTATAGCGACATGCATGTTTAGGCAGTAAATTTTACGACAGTTTTCAATATGAACAAGTCTAAAATTTGGTTGTTTTGGGGTAAAGCGTTTACTATTTGTTTATATAATTCCCTGGTAGGAAAGTCTCCGAAGATTGATATGTTGTAAGATTAGGGTCAGGCTCGATGTCCCGAGAAATGTCATGTCTAATTCTTATCAGTTTCCGAGTCACATGGGAGACTGGATAATGTCAATACCATATATGTCTTGTCACCTCTAACTGTAAACCGTGTCAGATTGTCTTACTTTATTTGTCTGTCTTTATAACCCTTTTAGCGCTACAGGTGACAGCAGATAACGATCAGCCTACACAGAACGTGCAGGCTGTTCTTTGGTCTATACTACCCGCTTTTTTTTAAGCCCAGCTTAAAAAATAAGTATGTGACCCATCACGCAAAAAGGGAGCATCTGGGAATTATGTACATCAATTAGATGAAAACAGATCAACGGTAGTGCAGGTCATTTTAAGTTGATAATTCAAAAATGATTATGTAACAAGGCACAATGACCACTTTTCATACAGAAAATGTCATTAAAGCGAAAAGTGTCAACCCTGGTCAGCCTGCGCAATTCGCGTAGGCTGACCAGGGTCAACACTTTTTGCAGTTCCCAGAAGGTCCCATTTTGCGTGAAAGTTCATGAATCTTGTTCTGTAAGAGAGGGCTTAATACATATGCAAAAAGTGGTCTAAATTCTGTCGTTCCTTTTTTTTTTGGCATTTTCAAGGACCATTCTAACTCCGGGTTCACTCATTTGTTAGAGAAAGTGAGTATAATGGCTCCATAATTACGTAATGATTGCTCGATATAATGCATCTTGGAGGTGCATTGAGACACCTCTCTGCCCGAGCATTGCGCATGTTATAAGGCACTGAAAAGTTAAATTGAAGGCACAAGTTTTTTTTTTTTTCATCTCTTTGAACTCTTTTGATTTATCATATAATATCCATTGTTTTCAGTGTAATTGTTACGAACCAGGCGTAACTAGAAAGTAGAAGCCAGCAACAAACGATAACAATTAACAGAATTTATTAACAAAAACATCAAATAATCAGTGACAATATTACAATAGTAAAAAAACAATACCTTAGACGTTAAATACAGAGGACAAATTATTCCAGTCTTAATTCCAGTCTGATCTTGATCCAAACTGAATGTAATCCAAGCACACGAAATAATCCCCACTTTAGTCTAGTCTGATCCTAATCCAAACTGAATGTAATCCAAGCACTAATCCCCACTGTAGTCTGGCAATCATGTATTAACTAGTGAACACTGAGATGTAAAAAGCTTTTCCTTTTATAATAACAGAGAAACTTCCAGAAAATTCCTGTTAAAATCAGTTGCATAATTTCTAATAATCAGATTGTAAAAAGGCCCGGAAACTTCCAGAACAATATTCCACAAGAGAGAATTCAGTTTTAAAAATAGCAATAGGGGAAAACCATTCAAAAATAAATACACACATGAACAAAGCTAGGAATAACTGGGTATGTACATAAAAGTAATATAGCAATAGCCATTACGAATAAATTTTCGTATCTTACACACGTTTGAATTAACCCTTTACCCCATAAGGTATTTCTATGGTATCTCTAATTGACCCTAAATAGCAGCAAGGATGAATCCGTTTCTTATGTGTATATGACATCTTTTGATAGAATAGAAAACGTTGTGACAAAAGGTGAAATTGCTCGTCACGAGCAATTTCACCTTTTGCCACAATGTTTTCCAAAGGCTCCTACAAGCAATGCGTAGATATGAGTATCTAGGGAGTAAAGGGTTAAGCTTTTGTAACGTCATTAGAGTATTATGTGAAGACATCTACTGAAGCATTGTATTCTTGCCCGTTAGTTCAAGTTGCCAGTCATTTCAAACTCGATATTTTGTGGTCATGCTAAAGCTGAGGCTTTATTATTTTGATTTTCTTGCCAGTAGTAGATCTACAGACTGAAATATCCAAAGCCGTTTTCACAATGCCAATCGTCCCTCATCGGACTGTGAATATAAATAATCAGAGTGCACGTTCTGTTATCAATGAAAGTTTTTTAAAAAACCGCCTTAGCAAGCAGTTTATAGTTAACTTTCAAAGTGTACATGCTGTTTTTATTACAAAATCAGTTCCAATTATAGATAGTGATACTATACATGCAGCATATAAAGAAGATAAAATAGAAACATATATAAAATTGTATAAATACATCTTATAACAAAACCAGATGAATAAGGAAATAGCCTATATACCTTTAAAGTAACAACAGCTGCCAAACGTAAACAAAACGAGTATTTCAAGGAGTCTAAAAATCTCAATTATACCATTTTGGTCGTTATTCAGCCCAAGGAAACCTTAAACTGAAGGCTGTAATTCATACAGCAGTTCATTTCATAAAAAGTTTTCATTATTTATATCTCAAATGTATTTAATCATATTGTCGCACACACCCAAGTGCTTAATGTGACAGACTGAAACTTTTCAGGTCGTAGAACTCAGCCAAATATATACATACATGCAGGTAACTAACAAATACCTGCACAGTACACAATTTTATGTGTTTGGTCAGTCTTTGCGATTCATTTATATTTTGGTGATCTTCCTATCAATATCTGATCGGCGTTTCGGATTCCACTGGGGGTACCACTGTGGCAGTCTACTCGAAGAACAAAACGATCTTTTTTTTTCCTTTTTCAAGCTAAACATGTATACATCTATTCCTTGCAGTACTTTTTTTCCAGAGCAACGATAAGAGGATAAAATTCAAGCGACAAAAACGCACTTGATGGTATTCCATAAACTTAAGGATAGGCGAAACAGATGTAAATTAAATGCTTCAGACCTTAAACTGTTAGATAAATAAATAAGTATTTTCAGTCAATGAAATAGACTAAAAGTGCTGCAAATCGATCTGCTAGAATACCCGAAATATGTATCCTGAAGTGTAGATTCGGCAATGTTTAGCTGGAACGTTCAACACAAATTAAGGAACTCAGAGGTGTTGTCATTTCAGATGAATTTTTACAGGTCTAAACTTGTTTACAAAATTTTTATTAAACAAGCCTCGTGTAAGTTTAATAACATTTTAAAGACGAGTTTATCTCAAAAGCCAACGAAAGTAAGATTCTCACCCCCTTAAAAAATAAAAGCGACATCCGATATATATTATTATTTATATTTTATGTCATCCTCGGTGACCCAATTTCGATTTATTCTGTAATCGCCCCTAGGTTGCTGGTGTTTCCTCATTCTCATGAATTATTCATGAAGCATTTTGATTGGTGATCTCAGTTTTTCTTTGAGATGATTTAAACTATGTTTATCACTTTTTACTCAAGCTTAGCGATATCGCAGAATGGTCTACCTCACCAGAGACAAGCATGCCGAGGGCCGCCATACTTGCTGACAACTTCGATCTTTGGTCCAAGGTTATTTATGGTAACGGAAGAAATGAAATTATCCTTTTTCCGAGAGAGTAGGGTCTACCATTATGTCATCGATCTTTCGATTGGTTATTAGGGTACCTCCCGACAATAATTATGAGTATTCGTAAGAAATGACGATTTGGTATTCAATATCCCAGGGGTGATGCATGGAGTGTAACGTAATGCTTCAAATTTTGGCCTTGTCTGGGCCGTTAAGTACTTATTAGAATCATCTGGTATAAGAGGATGATCTTATGTCAGAATACGAAAACCATACACACACTCGGTATTGAAATGTTCATGAGTTAAACACGGTTCCACCCCTCACAACGTACGTCAGTGTGACGTCACAGGTAGTGATATCGGACCCTTGTTATAAAGTAAGTGTGCGTGTTTGGTAAGACTGTTTTTATTTTTTGTAATCGTTCCTTTAAATGTTATGAAAAAGTCTATAAACCTCCAAAGCGTACAATGCCTAGGGACTTTGATTTCTGTCAAAGCTTCTGTTAACTACTTATACTAATGGAATAGACTTCGACCACCTATTAAAACCCAATCACTTTTTGATATTTGGTCAAAGTGTTTGTGCATATAGACATCTGCTTCCTGTTTAAAACATCAGAATATTAAATGTATTCATCTAATGTCTTTGATAAATACATGAGAGTCTTTGTAGTCCGTTTGTATCCACCCAAGCTAGCCTCATTCTATCTTCATATCGTACTTACTTTTCAATATGAAGGACATAAGTTACGAAAATGCGCAGGTCCGATATCACTTCCCGTGACGTAGGTTGTTACCCTTGGGTTCGTGTCTCTGAAAGTAATATGAAATTACATAACATTATGACGCCATATAGTGTTTGTGTCAGATAAGAAATCGGTAGTAGATGTATTCTACTTGAAAACAAGGATATGCCGAGATCTGTGATGTTATAGACTTATCCAATATGCAAAGACTTAAACCTCAAAAACAAAGAGACCTCAAAAACACACAACAACACGGTACCATTACCCATTAACAAGCCGGTATCACAATGTACTCTTCCATCAGACTTTCTTCCTGAGGCAATTTCTATGGTTTAATGAGTAAAGAAATCGTGACAAAAGCAAATAAATCTTATTTCCTGACAAGGAATGTGTCATAAATAATTTGTAAAATATGTCAGATAATTGAATTACTATTTCAATTCAGGGAGATGGAATGAGAGGATATTATAAAAGCAATGTTCATCTCCATACAAAATTTCGTACCATCAAAATAGTCCATATATATAGTCTTTTTGTAAAGCTGTTCTTGATCATTTGAACGCTCGAATATTATGCTGTTGATTTTCCTGTAAACCGGAAAAGAAGACCGTACTTTGATTCCTGTTGCATTATAATATACAACATTAAACGCGTAACAAAATACTTGCCTTTACCTTTTCCCAAATAATCGGTGGCTATCTATCTTCGCAAGCCAAGGCTGACGATTCACTACGCTATTCTACCCTTGGCGGATTGAGCTTGACTTTTACATCCCCCCATACGCTTTTTCATTGGATCCAGCCAGCTCTAACTGCAACGAATGAAATCGCTCGGAGCATTTCACCTTTGATAAAAATAGAACAAGGTCGCCACCTTTCGAATAGAAGGTAACCATGGAAACCCACGTGGATGTCTGCTTATTGCTTCGTGTGTATTCGTAAGTGGTTTGTAAAACGATATTTCATTGGCTTTTAGAAATATGATGTAAAGGGGGGTAATAACCAGCATCCAATAGAGGGCGAATCGCTGGAATCTCGAATCAGCTCAATCAGTCAAGGTAAGATCCACGTAGTGATCATAACCTTGGCTCACGAAGATGGTGGCTATCACGACTCTGGAAAAAAATGTGGGAAAAGAAGATCATGCTTGTAATCGATATTTTCTCCTCTACTCTCACTGTGTTCTGCTGCATCAGAGAGCTGAAGCTCATTCTAACAAATGATGATTTTTTCCCCCTGCATACATTTATAATTTGAAGGAGTCGAAACTTGTCGTTTGCAGAAGGGTTAAACAAGACTGAATATTTATTATGCTTCATATAAATTTACATCATTTAATAGAGTCTAAAACAACAGAACCAGAAAGTTGTTTGCAAATTCAAATAATTTTCCAGAAACAAGACAGTACATTGTGATTTGCTCTTGAACCAGACGTGTTTTACGATCCCGAGGAAGACAAGAAGGGAAATGAAGAAAATGCGGGTATCTAGTATTGTCTTTTTCTTTCCTCTCTTTTTTTCTGTCACAAACTCTAATTTATCATTTCATTAACATTTTGGCTTTTCGTCTGCAATTGCTTTAATTTTGGACAAGTCTAACATAATGTCGTTAGGATATGATCCATATCATTCGGGAAAATTTTCTTTAAAGGGCTCTTTCAGATTTGTTATACCTCTTCAAAATGTTGTAGGAATGTCAATATAACAGGTGTCAAATGTTCAATTCAAAAATGTAAGATGGCATCATATTTGATCTTGCAAAATGAGCGGCGTTTCTGAGTGCAAAGCGACAAAGCTTTTATTTGCTAAAATATTATCATGCAAAATTTACTACGATTAAAAATGAGTATCATTGTACTACTTTCACTGGGCCACTTTTTTTCTTTTTGTCCTTCCTAGAAAAATCATTTATAAATATAAAATGATTATATTCTCAATACAAACGGATATGATAATTACCTCCCTTTTCTGGAAACTAACAAGAGTACAAAAAATAATTTTAAGATAGACATCATAGGAATTTTTGGTCGGTTAAAAACATGCAAATGTATTATATCTGTATAAATCCGTCTTTGTCAACAGTCAGGAAATTTTATGCCATGCTGTACTAGAAGTATTACGAGTCCACTACCTTAATAATATAATTGAACCATGCTCTGATAAAAGGAGGCTTAAAGCATATCCGTGATGTCTGATACCTACCACGTTACTGCATAATCATGGATTCATAAATTTCTTCTTTGTCTAACAACGCTCTGAATCAGTGGGTAGACAGGTCATGGGGCATACAAAAAATTTACCGATAGCAAAATGTATCAGCTCAGGTCAGCCTGCGCGGACTGCGCAGGCTGACCTGAGTTGATACATTTTGCATATGAATTAAGCCCCCTTTCCATAGAGCATACATCATTCATATCTGACTTTTATTGGGGAAAGAAAAGAGTTGGGCAGCGCCCTGGCGAAAGGGGGTCAAATGCATCTACAAACCCAGTCAACATATAAATCATAGACCTGTAAATCCATTCTGTTTCACAACTGGCCAAATCATTTGAAAGACTGGTCCTTCGACATGTAGAAAATTGATCAACGGTATATACGAAAGTCAATCTGTGCCGCTGTAATGCAGAAAAATGACCCCCATTACAAAATGACCCCCGGGGCATTTCTCGACGTACAGAAATGACCCATGGGTCATTTTTTTCGACGTAGAAAAATGACCCGGGTCATTATTCTACGTCCAGAAATGACCCGTGGGTCATTTCTCGACGTAGAGAAATGACCCATGGGTCATTATTCTACGTCGAGAAATGACCGTAGGTCATTTTGTAATGGGGGTCATTTCTCTGCATTACACCGGCTGCGCAGGCTGACCTGGGCCGATAATGTTTACAGATGCATTAATCCCCTTTATACAGAACTTATCAAGTGATTTCCTTTAACTCCCGAAACACTCCTTATCTTTGGCCAAGAAAAATCATCATTTCTTATTCGTTTAACCTATTTCCGTGTCTCATGGGTATTTAAACAATTTTTATACACTTCTAAAGCTGGAAACAAATCAATATGAACCACCCAAGCAAAAGGAACAAGTGGTTATTTAGTGGATATATGCCACGATTTCCCTTGTTGGACTTTGTCAGCCGTTCCGGGGAATTAACCTTATCAATTCCCTAGCCGGGATGCCTAATTTCTCCCCTATTTCGGTTGATTTATCATGTTTGTTTAAGAAGTATTGCTGTGATATCTCGCGCTATTCAGATATTAGCGCATCATTCTTACTCAAGTGCATTTAATGGCGCATCATAATGCGCATGTATTTTGTCGCGGATATTCAATCAAAAGTGCACCTATATATTTTTTGCACATTGTTGTAACACTATTGGTGCACTGAAACAAGTTGCACTTTGTTCGGATGGTATCGGTGATGAGAGAAAAACAGGTGGAGAAAATCGCAGGCTTTTATAGATTTTTTTGTGTCAAAATATATGAATTTTCATTAACATGATGTACATTTGTATATTTTTCCTGTTATTTTCCAGTATAAGTCACTATCAAAGAAAAACGCTTTAAATCTAATACTTACACTGAAATAAAGTTCTAAACGGCCACTTTTGTTTCTCCTATAAACTGGAGCAAGTGTAAAAAATGTTAATAAAAACAAACTGTGACGTATATCTGGACGTCAGCCATAGTGTTATTCCCGATTTTGCCAACAGAAGAACTCTCTTTTTCGAAAAAAGGAAAACTAGTTGCTTGCCCATGCGTGGTGTCTACCAGCCAAAACAGTTAAAAAAAAAAGGAAGCATAAAATACCGAACTTTTGTAAGCAATACGAAAAACATGAAAATTATTCTCTGTGAAAAAAAATGTTATCCGGAAATACAAGCATGAAGTTTTCGAAAATTGATATTTCAATTTACAATGTTGAGTGAATGGACGACGAACAAGTTTCTTCCGCTATAAAATTGAATGAATTCTCCTCAGAATTTGGCTCAGGTATGTTTTCAGACCGGGCAATTAATCAGCAAAAACTGAACTCAAATAACCCGTCCCTTTTACAGGCAGCGGACGCGAGAAAACGTCAATGGGAAATTACTGCTTAAAAGTGGCCGTTTAGAAGTTCGTTTCAGTGTATAAGCTGAATATTGGAACTGATATACCTTTTTCAAAGACAAATTTTCAGAAACGAGCACTGTGGCCCACATCTTTTATATTTTACTATAATCTCCTAGAGACATGATTAGCTTTGTATGTGCTAAGTAAATAAAAAACATTGTCAGAAAAATTTGAGAGAGACGTCGTTCAGCAGGCTAGTGTTTTGCCATAAGTATAAAAGAAAAAAGTAAGTAGAAGGCTCTTATAAAATACAGTTCTATGACGATTTGTATTTTCGGACGATATTATTCATTTCTTGATTAACCCTTTCCCAAACGGCATATTTTGGACCAGACCAAATTGAAAGCATTTTGCAGGTGACAAATTAACAGTAGCTAAAAAGATGATTTTTCTATATGACAGGGTAGAAAACATTGTGGGAAAAGGAGAAAATGCTGGTTACCAGCATTTTCTCCTTTTCCCACAATGTTTTCAAAAGGCTTCTATTCCTAACCCATAAAAACCAGGGATTGTTTGGGAAAGGGTTAAGTGAATTTCAATTAAAACACCATCTTCTTTAGCCAGGAGAAGAAAACAATCTCATTTTCTTTTTGGGACAATGTTCAAAGCGTAAAATAGTAGCCTATACAGTTTACTCTAGAAATAAATATCAATGCCAAAGGAAACATTTTTTTAATTTATCAATACTTTGTGAAAAGGAGGCTTAATGCATCTGCGAAATATATTGGCCCAGGTCAGCCTGCGCAGTCCGCGCTGGCTGACCTGGGCCAATACTTTTCGCTATTGGTGAAATTACATTATGTCCAAGAACTAGTGTACATGATGATTCCGTCGGTTGTTAAAAAAATCGGTTATTATGAATCCATTATCTCCCGATAGATGGCATTCTACAAATACACGTTTATTTATTTTTGTATTCTGGGTACAGAACCGGACTACTTTTTAAAACAATCGTTACGTTGAATTTCAAAACGGAATAAACGTTTACTCAATAAAACGCTATACCTGGTGCGATTCATTTACCGATGATCGGATTGCTCATCCTATGCATCGGTCATTTATTAACCCTTTCCCAAACGACAAACTTTTGGACGACACCAAAATGAAAGCATTTGCAGACGGCAATTCAACTTTCGCTGAAAAGACGATTTCTGTCTATGATAGGGTAGAAAACATTGTGGGAAAAGGAGAAAATGCTGGTTACCAGCATTTTCTCCTTTTCCCACAATGTTTTTAAAAGGCTACTAGTCCAGACCCGTAAAAACCAGGGATTGTTTGGGAAAGGGTTAAATAGTCCCTACACGCTTGGGTAATAGGCTAATAGCCTCGGTATAAGACTTATTTTTTCCCAGGTATACGGGTGTGGGTGAAGCGTCATAGTAGACAGGTCCAATCTTAAAAAGAATGTGACATGCGCAGACAACGATTATGGATCAAGAAGCATGTGATGGTTTGGCTGATGCCATGGACCACGGAGGTGCATTAAACCCCCTTTTACGGGGGCGTGGTTCATTTATTTGGGGCACTGAAGTGTAATACCGTATCCTGAATATAAATAACTTCCCGAGGAGAGAGCCGCTTTACAGCCAAAGGACAAATATTCACCCTTGTCCGCAACAGATCAGCTGTTTTGCTATGATTTAGTAATCCCATGCATTTTTAGATGAGAAATCGCTATTCAGTCAGCTTAACCCTTTCCCTAACGACAAATTTTTGACTCTTCCAAACCAAATGAGTTTGCAGACGACAATTCTAGATTTGGAGAAAATGGCAAAAAGTTCTCTAAAAAGGGTAGAAAACACTTTGGGAAAAGGAGAAATTGCTCGTTACGAGCAATTTCTCCTTTTCCCACAGCGTTTTTAAAAGACTTCTACTGCAGACACGTAATCATTGAACCAGAGCTTGTTCGGGAAAGGGTTAATCTCTGAAAGGCAAAATAACAGCCAAAAGTAAACAATATAAGCTTTAGATAAAACGAATTTATATTTATATCATAAAAAAAAAATGCCAAGTGGATTTATCTTTTGTTTACTTTTACCTGGTATCAGAATTGCAGAGACTAACAATTTGAAAGACCGCACTGTTACATATTGTCAGCATCAAAATAATTTCCAAACAGAACTGAATCTATCCCAGGTAACTTTTTCGTTTGTTTTTAAAATGGTGAAAAACATTTTGGGAAAAGGTGGAAATGCTGGTAATAAGCATTTTTCTTTCTTTTTTTTCACCGTAATGTTTTTAATGCTTTCTTTCCTATTGTCGTAATCATCTTACAAAGAGTTAGGCCAAGTTCAAGCAATACAAGTTGGCTCCTTTGCAAAGGAAGCCAGGAGAGGTCAGCATCAATGTTTTCAAATAGTTTATTGGCTTTTTATTTTAAGATATTGTGGTATTTGTAAACAAACAAGTAAAAAAGTCGCCACGTAGAAACCTCATAAGTATGCTTTACATGACGGTCATTTGATCTTCTTGTCGCGTTTTCAAGTTGCATGATCTTGTCTAGCGGTCTTCTTTCTCTTTTATATCAAGGAAATTCATCTTATTTTTTCTTCCGCTTAGATGCATTTGCCCTATAAAAATTAAGTTATTTGAGAGTTCATTTCCAGCCATAACAAATCAAATAGTAAAATCATGAATTTTCAGTCAGAAATTCGCTGCTGTATCAATTCGATCTATACAGAAATAAAGTTCATGTCGAATTGTCATGATCTATACGTCAATTCAGTATTCATGTTTTATGATGTTTTATGGACAATAAACAGGATTAAGCTATGCTCTGTGAAAAGGAGGCTTAATAAACTCCGTAACCCATGGTACCAAGCAAGCCGTCACATAAATATCCATTCTCAAAACAAAATTTAATTAATTTGTCCCATGAATTTTGTTGTCTCCAAATGCTTCCAATTTGGACTAATCTGAAATTATGTTGTTTGATAAAAAGTTAATTGATGTCAAAAGCTCCATTAAACTGGTGACATTTATAAATCGTTGAACTTTTAAGTGTGCTTCTTTAAGATACTTCTATCTATATTTCTTTCTTGGGCATACCTATCAGAAGACCAGGGTGGTAATTCTCGTTTTGAAACTATCGATTATCCCTTTCTATTTTAAAGATGAATATTCGTGAAAATTCATAACTCGCAGAAGGAACAGGACTGATATCTATTGTTTATTAATGCATCGAACATTATCGTGATCTGCCTCACCAAATATCTAAACAAATCACTGATACATCATCGGCATATTGCCTCCCTCGACGATATTCCAGTCACTATTAAATAAGCTAGGTCTGTTTCGGTCATGTTAAACTAATGTCTCCAAGCAAAATACAAAATTAAAACACGATACAGCTTTTCATATTTGATATTTAACCAAACTTTTCTAAGCCTTTCTTTTGCTTTGCAAATGTCATACTTCAGAAATAAATCAAGTACCCAAGAGCTCTAGCGTCAATTAATAGTAACACAGTCAAATTATCCCAAATTTTTGCAAAGACAGAAAATCGTGCTAATTAAGTCTAAGCACCAACACGAAAGGAATTTTTCATTACCTTTGGGGAATTTTAAGCTTTGGGCCGCAAAGTGCGACTTACTGACCTTTTGCGGACAGTGTAGATCAAGATCAGACTGCACAGAACGTGCAGTCTGATCTTGGATCTACACTATCCGATAAGGAGATTTTATTCTCAAAAACATTACTTATAAATAGCAACATTTTGGCTCTTACTATTGAATTGAAAATCTGATTTTAGTTATTTTGCAGGATAAGGGTTCCCGTCTTTAAATGCATGTAATGAACCTAGAGTGCCACTGATACAATTCCAAATGCTGGTTAAATTAATTTTCTAATTTCGTTTAAACGGAAATTCTCCCCATTTCAAACCCACGATCCAATTTCAAAATGTCGCCCGCTTAATAACTTACAACAGTAAAGACCGTGACGTGGTTTAAAAATCAACCCTTTTCCTGCCAAATTACTAAAATAAAATTTTCTTTTCGATAATAAAACTCATATATTGAAACATCAAAGTTATGTTTTGAAGCATAATACCTCCTTCTCGGAAAGTGTAGATCCAAGATCAGACTGCACGTTCTGTGCAGTCTGATCTTGATCTACACTGTCCGCAGAAGGTCAGTAAGTCGCACTTGGTAGCCTAAGGGTTAATATTACCCCCCCCACCCCTCGCCAAATTACTGACATGTAAGCCACAATCCTTTTTAATTCGACTTTCAGACAAAATGACACATCAGTAATGTTTCAGGAAATTATGTGTAAATCTTTGCTCTTAAAAGACTGTATTCCGCGGTCTTATATGTTTTCTTGGATATATAAACTGGAAATTTATGGCAGTTTTTAGAGACTGAACACTCAAGAGAAATCTTAATGACTCACAGCTGTCTCGTAAAGACCTGATAATATTCTGTGGAATTAGACGATGTCGCGCAAAACACATAAATTTGTAATGATGAACGATTTCGGAGTTTCCAAGCTTTAGAATAAGTATTTACGTGACTGTATATCAGCGACTTTTAGCGCTTCCCAAACTGCGCCGGAAATAACCGAATGTGGGCGTCAAAAGGAATGAAGTATGAATTGTAATTAATTATTACTTATATATTTACATATTGTGTTATCTAAAAGACTTCTTTCGACCTGAATCTCTTCAATTTGGTTGCAACTGACATAATCATTCATTTGAAAAGGAATATATGCATATATAGTTATCTCCGTTTCCAACAGACGTCTGTTAAACTGACAGTTTATCAAATATCGATATCATTGACACTAATGTCGTGTACAGCATGTCTGGGTGATTGAACTATTTGCAAATTACTTCCACACTTTCTTCTTTAAGAATGGTTATTCTTTGGGGTTTTTTTTTTCTTCTTCTCTTTTTCAGTATTTTTGGTCTGGATATAACTAGAAAAAAGAAATTTAAAAATAATATATCATTATTTAAAATAATAATAGGTTTACTTTTTTGGGTTTTAGGCAATCTGTTAATATCATTACGTAAATGTTTCTTTGTATGTGTATGGGAGCTTACTATCCGTTTTTAACTTTGTCTTAAAGTTTTACGTATACGAGGCTCGGCAAAAGTTTGTTGAATTCTTTCACAACTTTTTAATTTGATGTCCGATGGTTTCAGGTTTTCATCTGTGTAATTGTGTTCGTATAAAAATTAACAGGTGAAAAAAAAATCACCAGTCCAACATTTTTACTTTAAAAAATATTCATTTTCACCGTAAAAAAGCGCAAGGTTTGCTGCCTTTGTTCACGCCGTAAAATCACTGTTTTCATACTTTTAATGACAACATATTTTATCAACGTCCGATTTAAATCTTCCATAATCACATCAACGCAATGGATAGCACCATTAATTATGACTTTCTGTGCGAAATTTCTGATGTCACAATCGATAAACAACGTAAATACAGGGTGTCCGGAAAGTAAGGCAACACTTCCGCACATTTATAATTTGGTTTTGAAAATACAACAAAGAGATAGAAATGTGTAAACACGTAAATAAAATGTTTGAGTTTTTCGTGTGATAATTTGATTCAAATTTCATCATTTTGCGCTTTTATACAGTTCTCAGTTCAAAATTGTCTTTCTTGTCATTGGCGTCATTTTAATGATTAATAACGTTTGCATTGTGACGACCAAATATGCTCTTTCCTTGCCAAATGTTGATGAAATCGTCTATCCCTTTAGCGCCTATTCCATCAGTCTTTCTGATTTCACTTAAGTGATCTTTGATAATAATTATGTGCTGTCTGGGATGGGGTAGTAGACTTCTAACTTTAAATAACCCCATAGAAAAAATTCGTACGGGTTGAGATTTGGATGAAGTCACCAACTATGCAAAGAAACGCTTTTTAATGCAGGATAGTGCTATACCACACATATCTAATTCTTTTGGCAGCCTTTTTGTACGGCACGTTCGGTGATAGGGTAATATCGAGACAATATCCGGAGGTAAAAAATTCTTAAATACCATGGCCTGAACACAATCCTAATATCAGTTTATGTGACTTCTTCCTTTGGAGTATTTTGAAATCAAAGGTGTACAATCCCAACCCAGAGAACAAGGACAATAATTGTTAAAGAAAAAGGAATGTGTGCTAAAGTGACCGACATCGTGTGTGTTCGACAACGATAGAGCATAATAGTCCGTCAGGTCGAAAACGTCATTAATTACCGAAATGACGCCGATCACAAAAAAAGGTAGTTCTGATTTTAAAGGTGGGCAATGTCATGAAAATTTAATGAGATTACCACACCTTTAAAAAAAAAAAACCAATGCATACTTTATAAACATGTATGCTTATTTCTACCTCGTTATCCGATCTTTAAAGCCATTTTATAGATACACAAAATTGTTACCTTACTTTCCGGACACCATGTATAATAGTTTTTCTTTTTTTTACCTAACGAAAGAAATGATCGTTTTGGAAATGCTAGAAAAAGGACGAAAGAGTATTGAAAATAATCGAAGTACTGGACACGAGAAGTTAAGTAATGATAAACTCGTGATGTACGTCAGGAACGCCGGTGAAAAGGACAAACGGTTTGAGAGATTTCAGAGAGCATATTCATTTGGAAAAGTAAGTACCAGTTAGTTTAAACATATTTATTTTCCCTCAAATTTACATGGAAATGGGGTTGGGTCACAAGTTATAACAACTTAGAAATCGACCCTCCCCCTACAATATAATGAATTTACAAGTGTTCCACAACTAATTATAATACACAAGAAAGAGATATAGAGAGAAGGAGAGACAGGCAGATAGACAGACAGATAAACAGACAGACAGAGAGTCAGAACGACAGACAGACAAACATACAAACAGACAGACAGACAGAGATTTTGTCCATTTGCTCACTATAGTCAAAAGGAAAAGTCAGATCATACGACAGTATGCTTATATCAAGTAAATCGGCCAGTTTGTTGAATATACTCCTGGACTGATACAAATAATTCTGAATTTTCTCGATCTGTTAGGGATGGTTTGCCAAAAAGAAGATCATCTACATTCAATGGATTAAGGTGCTGAATAGAGTTAAATAAGTGCAGTCTTTGGATAACAAAAAGATTGCATCTGAAAAAATAGTGTTCGGCGTCTTCAGATTCCACCGAGCACGTGCAAAGCTGACTGTTACGAAGATAATTATGAAACAAATCTCTATTTAGTCCACTGCATTTATTCCTAATCCGGGCATGCATAACTGATAAGAAACGATTGCCTTCAAGGTAATAGGCCGGGACAGGGGTTATTGGGAGCCTACTTGAAATTAATTTTTTAAAAGTCGAAAACGAATAAACATTCTTCTGGTTTTCATTTAAATTGTTCCAAATATATATTGAAGAAGGGATACAAGATTTTTGAGAAATTGTAGTGCGAGTAGATATGTTTCTTAAATCAGTAATGTTTCTAAGAGCATATTGCGTTGTGTCTGCTATAAGTGGCGGAATCAAGTCTGCAATGTATTCGGGAACCATCTGATGGGTTGCTTTATACATAAAAAACATTTTTTGGGTTTCCCGCCTATCTTTCAAAGATTGCCATCCACATTCTAAGAACAAGTTTTCTAAGGAAACAGAACGGGTGAGACCAGTTACAATTCTGGCAGCTTCGTTTTGAATTTTTTGTAGAGAATTTGCACAGGAATCAAAACAACCATCCCAAACAATTGACGCGTATTCTAGTAATGGTGCTACATAAGACAAATAAATTTGGTTTAATAATTTCCTATTCAGTGTAAATTTCAGCTTTCTCATAATTCCAAGTACTTTAGAAGAAGATTTTAAAATAGTATCAATATGTGCGCTCCATTGACCATTTTGGCTAAAAGTTATCCCTAAGTGCTTGTGATTTTCAACAAAGGTAACATTGGTGTTTTGGAATATTAGCTTAGGTAGTTCGTCAACTTTTTTCAAAGAGAAAAGGATAGCTTCGGTCTTTTGTGGATTAAATGTTACGAGCCATTGTTTTGCCCATGAAGATATTAGATTGAGGTCATGGTTTATTATACCTTCGATATCACTGATGGATGATGCTGAATAATAAAAGGAACTATCATCTGCAAATAGCCTAGTTAAGCTTAGTAAGGAATCAGTAATGTCATTAACGTAAATCAGGAAAAGCAGCGGACCTAGAACCGAGCCCTGGGGTACTCCAGCCGTTATCTGTTTTGAAGACGAAGTAGCGGATTGTAAAACAACTTTCTGGCTCCTATTTGAGAGGTAATTTGAAAGCCATTTTAAAAGAGTTCCTTCGATACCGTTTTGTCGGAGTTTAAAGAGAAGACCTTTATGCCATACTCGGTCAAAGGCTTTTGAAATGTCACAGAAAACCATGCATGAAAATTGTTTGTTATCGAACGATTGGCATATGTGGTGATAGATATCAACAAGCTGGAAAGTTGTGGAGTACCAGTTTACATGATCACCTGCAGATGAATCATTCATGCGCGCGATGGGTTCCAAGATTATGGATGGTTTAGGAGCGGGAACGAAGAGTAGCTGTTTAAAGCAATTTTTACTTGAAGGCGACAGATACATAGGATCTGACACGAGGTGGTTTTTGAGGTAAAAAATTATTAAACACGTCCACCAAAAATGTTATTAAGCTTGCAAAAGGCTCGCTAAATAACATTTTTGTGGACTCGTTTAATAAATTTTTATCAACGAATGTCAGATTCTTTTTTTTATCACATAACTCTCCTTGTTTTCATTGTGATACAGCCATTATGAATTTTCTTGTCTTATCTCACACATGTGAGAGATAGTAAAATAGTGCTGTATTTGGCCAACACACTGTAATAATACGCTTCATTTCTAAAACATTGCTGACCTAGGTTTCTGAAGGAAATTAGCGGTCTAAGTTCTTGTCATGATAAAGTTGTTAATTTAATCACTATTAGACTCAAACAATAATCAATATTATGCATGTTTCTTCCGAACTATTTGCGTTCGTAATGTACCTGTCAAAGGATGTGCACAGGCTTCATGTAAATTTTACTACACATGATACATGTATGCTTCTGGTTTAACACATTTTGGACTATAATTCTTGTTAATCAGTAATGTGATAAAAAGAATCTGACAGTCGTTGATTTTTGAGGTAAAAATTTATTAAACTCGTCCACAAAAAATGATATTAAGCTTGCCAAAGGCTTGCTCAATAACATTTTTACCCTGCCCTCGTTGAATAATGATGTTGCTATCCTTCAACGCTTGCAAAGAACAGCTTCTTTATTGAATCTGTATGTACAGTATCAATATTTTTTCTCAACATCAAATACTGTAAAACTTGTTTAAGTCAATCATGGCCAGCATTGATGAGAAAACTTGGCTTGAGTCCAAAGTTTCATGTCGTGTAATTCAGAATATTTCTTTTGCATAGTTTGGACAATCGTCTAGGGCGCGTATGTACTAAAAATTCATCATGATAGTCTTAGTCTATTTCCAAACAATGTTCTAGTTTTTAAAGTATCACTAGTTTGATTGGCTACACCAAATGCTCTCGCCGACAACAGTTATTAGATACGAACCTATGACTCTTCTTAGGCTGACCTATGGAGCTTTTGTTAACCCTGAATCCTGGGACAGACAATGTAGAAGAAAGGTGTAAAAGTTATGTTGAAGAATGAATGGGAAACTATTCTCCGTGATCCATTAAATCCGTTTTATCTTTTTTAACAACCGACTAAATCCTGTTGTAGATCTCTGACTTTCAAAAAAATGTTTAAAAAACAAACAAACAATAACACAGATACTACGTGTTTTTTTTTTTCATCGTTGTAGGCGTTCTAAAGGCTTACTCTTTCCCAAACAAGGCCTTGTTTTTACGTGTCCGCAGTACAAGTCTTTTGAAATCACTGTGGGTAAAGGAGAAATTGCTCGTAAAGCGCAATTTCTCCTTTTCTCACAGTGTTTCCTGCCCGTTCTCCAAACTCTTTCATTCCTTTGAAACTGAAAAAGCAGAAAAAAGAAGAAAAAAGCCGAAAAAACATCCCCTAATATACTCTTTTTTTGTGTCCACATGTATACCCATTATGTCGAGTTACCTTATATGACCATAATTTCATGTACTTAATTTGTAAAAGATATTGTGTTGTAAATACTTTAACCCTCAGGCTGCTAAGTGCAGTAAAACAAACAAAAAGTGTCAAAGTTATGCTCCCTAGTTTGTTTACTTAGTTAATCCAGCTCAACATTTTATTCATATTATCATGATTATAGGACTCTGGCCCAAAATACATAAAAATACAAATTTGAACATGTAGTCAGAAAGTACTCGTATAACATGTAGTTAGAAAAGCAGTGACTGAAAACAAAAAAAGCAACCATAGTTACAAGAAATACATAGGAGCTATGCTCCGTGAACAGGGAATTTATCGCTAAAAGTGTCGACCAATGTCAAACTGCCCAAAAGTTTTGCTTTTGGTAAATTTCCTGCATATTCAAGGATAATTCCACCTCATGATTCAATCGGTTCTAAGACAAAACGAATTTTTATGGATAAAAAATTATTTGATGACTTGATTGGCAAAGTGTGTCACGTGACGCCAAAGCATGGCTCAAACACGTGTATTCCATAGTTGATAAAGAACATATTATTTAATATACTCTGTATTGTACTGCAACATGCGAAAAGGGGCATTCGGACATTTGCGTAAAGTGTCGTCTCGGATCAGCCTGCGCAGTCCGCGTAGGCTAATCCGTGACAGTACTTTACGTTGATTTTGTCCCGTTGTAGACTTGCATTAAACAGAAAATAACACATAATCGGAAAGTGACGTCTCGGATCAGTCTGCGCGGACTACGCAGTCTGGGACGACACTTTATGCAAACGTTCGAATGGCCCTTTTCGCATGTTGCAGGATATATTATATTTGACTTAGATTACTCGTGGTCCTCTGACATCTTGACTGGATCAGCTAAGATAAATTGAGCTCTGTCAGATTTTAACATGAAGTCCCAGTGGAAGGTCTGCTTAAAGTATAAGCGTGATTGTAAACTTTAAAAAATCGTTTACTGTATTGCGTTCAAGTCTATTTTTTATGCTCCGTAATTTTCAGAGGAAATATATTGTTTTGGCCTTGTCCGATATCCTGAGGACTTCAGTCATCATGTCCGTTGTCTGTGGTGTTTATTCACCTTTCAATGTGTACATACGTAAATAAGGGAATTACAACTCCTTTAGGGTGTCATCCATAGTTTGATATTATTTCTTTATTATGTATTGTGCTCTTATGATGTCATTTATTTTATACAGAAATAAATTTATCTATAAAATCTATCTGCCCATGAATGTACATTCTTCGTAGAATAAAGCACATAAAATTGTTGTCACAATTTCCGAAACTATATATTGAAACGGTTTTCCGTTTTAAACAAGGCTTGGCGTCTATTGCATTGTTTTACAATCGAGAAGTCCTTTCCAGATCAAAAGTCTTCTGTGATTTGAAAAAAAAAAAACTCGCTTACCTCCCTGAGACAATGGCAAGGAAATATCGATCATTACAGAATACTAGTTCAACAAGTAATAGGAAATGCTAGATTGTTCATCATGTCAGAAATTGTTTCGTATTTAAGATGAAAAAAATAGATGGACTTTTTTTTTCACACGGAAGCGAGTAAAAAATGGTGAAGTTCATCCTTGTACGTAACTGCGACCTTTGCGTCAATACCCTATACTTCACATCAGTTGAACGTTCCCGACCCTAAGAATGCAGTTGTCTTCATTTACTTTTTTTCTAATTTCTAACCAATACCAAGATTTAACGACCCCGAGGGAAAAAAGAGCCCTGAAAACATTCGCAGTTAAGGAGAGAATACTTGTGAGGAAACACTTGTGCCAAACATTTTCTCATTTTCCTGCGTGTTTTATCTCTCCAAAACATTTCAAAACGTGCGCAAAATTTGATTAATTTCCCATTGGGAAATGCTTTTAAAGTGTGATCTACATATAAAGCATGATTGGTGTTCATCAAGGCCAAGTAAGGCTTACAATATTATGGCTCGGACATTTTCGTAAATTCCCGTCTTGAATCAGCCTGCAAAATCCACGCAGGCGTATCCAAAAACGATGCACTCTCCGTTTAGATGTAATTTGTTGTTTTGCTACTGAAAAACAAAATTTAATGTAGTCGTAAAGTGCCGTCTCGGATCAGCCTGCGAGGAGTACGCAGGCTGATCCGAGACAGCACTTTACGCAAATGTCCGAATGCACCTTTTCGCGTGATGCAAGCCATGTATCATGCCACACTACTAAATGGCTTGCAAAAAAACCGAAAAGGGACATTCGGACATTTGCGTAAAGTGTCATCTCGGATCAGCCTGCGCAGTCCGCGCAGGCTGATCCTAGACGACACTTTCCGTTTATATGTAATTTTCTGTTTTGCACAAGTCTATTGTAGCACAATATCTAATATAGTCGTAAAGTGCCGTCTCGGATAAGTCTGCGCGGACTGCTCAGGCTGATCCGAGACGACACTTTACGCAAATGTCTGAATGCCTCTTTTTCGCGTGCTGCAAGCCAAATGTACAACTATCTCACACGTCAGTCGAAACTATGCTACTAGCAGTTACCAACATAATTGGAGTCATGTTCTGTAAAAAGGATGGTTTTTACACATCTGCAAAAAGTATGGACCAAAGTCAGCCTAGGTAGCCCAACCTGTGTCGAATTTTTTTTTTTGCTTTTAATGAATTTTGTTCATGTCCAAGGATCCTTTTCCCCAATAGTTTACTTGGTAGTTAGACAAAATGGATTGTACATATAGAAAATTATGTATAGCCACGACATGCTTGTTCTCGGTACTTATTGCTTCGAGGTAATCCGCATTTTTCTGTCATAACAGAAACCGGTGCCATGTAGCAGCTTCTCTTGTCTCTATTTTGATAGTAAATATCTTGAATTGAACATACCGTACTTCAACCGACTTTATTTTTTGAAATAAAAGATTGGAATCGAAGAAAAATGTACCGGAAGTGAAAACGATGTCATTGGCACCTACACGCTTAACTCTATTTACCCCACCCTGAAAAATCCTTCATTTCAAGCAGTTTTACCTCAAAACATTTATGATGACGTATTTAGATCATCTGCAAGGTCATGTGACAATATTTTCTGATCATGTGACTGCAAATTGGCACCATATATATCAAGTTGTATTGATTTTTTTAAGCAAACCATCGAAGTAACATGCTTCAATTTCAGAATGGCACCGAGGCAGTGGTGACTGTCAAGGTTGATTTTCTTTCGAATGTTTAGATGAATCTGCTTCATATTTTCTTTGATGCTAACCAAAAGACGAAATTAAAAAAGTGTTTGGTGTTTTATTCTGTACTCTGGTAAAACTCTTACTTTTTCCTGATGGGACCGTAACTACCGTGAACCAAGAAACCGCAAGGCTAATAACTTGTTTGGTACATTATGCATCCAATCCCTCTTTAATATGCTTATAATTGAGACACAGTCGGTTATATCCTACGTTTAGCATTGATACTAGCTATCACTTTTAGCAGAAAGGACAGGAAGTATGTCGATGATTAATAGGAATATTTGGGCGAGCAGATTCCGATAATGTCCAAGCATTAACTAGCACTTTGAATCAGTTTCGGTCGTTATACCATGTTGTCATGTAAATGAGCACCAATATGTGAAATGGGCCGAAATAATTGATAGATACTCTCGGTCATTATAAGGGACTTTTGTAATACGTAAAACGTCGTCAACTCAACATTAATGTCTTTCTTATACAAAATGGGTAATCAATAGACATGGGCGAGCATTTATCTTTTCTTTGTGCAGCAAGGCATGCACTAGATGTATCTGTGGACGTTTACTCCGTTGCATTGTTTTGCCGTCATACAGATGCAAATAAAGCCTATGAAATGTTTTAGAACCTATATGTGCATTTAAAATTGAAGCAAATATAAACTTAATGTTCAGCTTTGATATTTCTATTATCAGCCATTTTTTCAGTCAAGTATTGGTTACATTTTTGCTTAACTCTTTACCAAACGACAAAATTTTAGGTTTGTCCAAATTGAAAAGATTTGCAGACGACAAAATAAAAGTGACTGAAAATTTGAAAATTGTTTTGTCAAGAGTAGAAAATATTGTGGGAAAAGGAGAAAATGCTGGTTACCAGCATTTTCTCCTTTTCCCACAATGTTTTCTAAAGTCTTCTTTCGCAGGGGCATCCAAAGTAGGGATTGTGTAGTAATGGGTTAAAAACGTCTGTGCTTCTTCTTTTTAGGAAAAAAAATGTTTTGGTGCATATTTTTATAAATGGGGTTAGAAAATTGCATGGTCTTATTCTCAAACAACAGTTACCGAATCGGAATGCAAAGAAAAACTGATTACTTGATAAACATAAAACAGAAAAAAATACCTTGAAGGAGGTATATATTTGATATTTAGAATAAGAAAAACAAAACATATGAAGGTCATGAAAATGAAATTCAATGATCTTCGAAATCAAAGAATTATCACAAAATTATCATATACAAAATTTGTGTATGCAAATGGTCCTCTTGTGGATAAGGCTTCTATTTTTTTCAAAGTTTGTGACAAATTTACTCGTACATTCCATGAGAACAACCGATATCGGTCTTACCAAAACCCCCTTTCAAATGCATGTTTTCCTCTCATTAGTCGTTATGCAATAGACTTTGCTGGAAGGGTTTTTACTTATTCACGAGAGACGTAGATCTTTCTTACTGCATGCGTGGGATAAAACCCCGAGACGGTACATCAGGACGCATTGTCTTATGGATATGTAAATAAACGACATTGGTAGACAAACAAAAAGACAGCAGGAGGGATTGGTTAGAATATCAAAACAATTTCGTCGTGAAGTGAAAAACATATATTTTTATAAGTAAAGCTCTGGGAAAAGGATTTCCATTACCAAATGACAATATTTTAGGCTTGTCCAAATCGAAAGCATTTGCAGACGACAAAATAGAATTGACTGAAAATTTGAAATTTATTTTGCGTATGATTGATCCTCTTGTGCATCAAGTCTTCTATTTTTCAGTGTTTTTTTTTTTTTATTTAAAAAACATTTTGGGAAAAGGAGAAAATGCTGGTTACCAGCATTTTCCCCTATTACCACAATTTTTTTAAAGGCTTCTTTCTTGGGGTCGTCAGAAGTAGAGATTGTGTGGTAATGGTTTAAGCCTTTCCCAAACGACAAACTTTTGGATTAGACCAAATTGAAAGTATTTGCAGACGACAAGTCAACTCTTGCTGAAAAGATGATTTCTGTCTATGATAGGGTAGAAAATATTTTGTGGGAAAAGGAGAAAATACTGGTTACCAGCATTGTCTCCTTTTCCCACTATGTTTTCAAAATGCTTCTATTCCAGACTCGTAAAAAACCAGGAATTGTTCGGGAACGGGTTAATACATCTTAGTAACGAAATATACAAAGCTAGCTATCACATAATTGTGCTTCGATAAAATTCATCTTGTTAAATAAGTTACTGAAGAGACTATTTTCTTGCAGATGTATCATTAAACTGTCCTTTGCATAGCTCGTAACCCATATATTTAGCGCCAAATGCCTAACCATTAAAACCGTTTTAGAAGGGAAATTAAGAAAGATAAGACTAAAGCCGTTTAAGCCATAGTTTAATGCTTTTACTCTTATAGTAGCACGATGTCTACGTTCATTTGTTTATGTTTCCCAATCCCATTCCTGTCTTCCTTCACTTTTAGATAATCAAACTGACACAGTTTTCCATTTGTACCGAGATAAACTGTAGTATGTGAATTACTGAAGTCTATGGCCATGAATAAATTATGGTGAAATTGTGAAGGTCCGCCTTTTAACAGAAGTACTTTTAACACCATTGACTACGCCATGTCAGTTTTATGTATCCTGATATCAATCAATGGACGTTAGAATCCCGGCTTCTGATACATCTGATACTAAGAATTTTTGCTATCCTATAAAGTTTAATCGCTAAACACGTCTTCCACTTTGTAAGATATCCGGCTGTACATTTGTATAGTACATATGTTAACTTTAAGATGAACTGGCGTTAAGGATACCCATTTTTTTACTACACAATCAGGGTATTTCTCACCTAGATACCTATGGGCATACCTTTTTAAAAAGAAAAAGATGGCTATGATGTGATAAAACTCTTGTCACTTTTTCTATCATATTCCTTTTAAGATTGCATTTTTTAATGCAAGAACAGTTACTGCTTGTAGATGTTGATGATAGTCATTGCGTCAGGCTCCATTTCCTTCTCAACGCTGACGAATGTTTAGACGATGCTTATGTGGTACGGCAGCCAATGGCTCGGAGAGAGTATTGTGCATAGTACTAGTGAAAGAAACCTTCAGGAAAGCATGGATAAGTGTTCGAACCGCCGCGATACAACTGAAAAAATGTTGAAACAGTGTTTACCATACAACCAAACAATCATTCTTGGGATATCCCTCGCCAGGTTCCACCCCATCCTCGGATACCCCGGGGTCTCCCTATTTGCTACGCTACATCGACCCCTGGGACAATTAATTGAATTTCCCTCGCTTTACCGCTGGCCGAATGCTGGCTTTTCATTGGTTCCATCATCATTTTGTGATGGGCGAGTGGACTGTACGCTATGACGTTTCTTATCGATTTTCGGCGGCTGATTCAAAGTGTTATTAGTCAATTGTCCCAGGGGTCGATGTAGCGTAGCAAATAGGGAGACCCCGGGGTATCCAAGGATGGTTCCACCCGAGAATATTGGAACTCATACTCCTGGCTCGGTCTCCAACACCTCGGGACTCGACGAATATTAACTCTTTCCCAAACAATCCCTGGATTTTACGACCTTTTCCCACAGTGTTTTCTACACTTCACAAAACAATTTTCAAGTTTTGAGTTAAGTTTATTTTGTCGTCTGCGAGTGCTTTTAATTTGGACCAGTCTATAATATTGTCGTTTACATGAAAAACCACCCTTGATCATACAGTAGGTGCTACATTTTTGTTACGTGTGTTTACAGGGCTGGACATACAGAAGACCCTGTAGAAGACCTTAAAGATGTTGTATGTTAAACCTTTCCCAAATGGCAAATTTTGGACCAGACCAAATTCAAAGCATTTTGCAGATGACAAATTAAAAGTTGCTAAGAAGATGATTTTTCTATATGATAGGTTAGAAAACAATGTGGGAAAAGGAGAAAATGCTGGTTACCAGCATTTTTTCATTTTCCCACAATGTTTTCAAAAGGCTGAAGTGACTATTTTCTTGCAGATGAACTTTTCCCACAATGTTTTCAAAAGGCTTCTATTCCAGACCCGTAAAAAACAGGGATTGTTTGGGAAAGGGTTAAATCAAAGTTTCCCACCACGTTTGATCGAAGTGTGGCTTCTACCAATACTTTTCTTAGATTGAGCTTTGATGGGTTTTACAAAAAAAACATTCTAGATCCTCTGAAGCATAGACGTTGGTCTCTACCTCACGTTATCTTCTCATTATGTCCAACCTAGACAAAGATATATGTCAATCTCGATAAACGGCTCAAATCATTTCTCGTTTATTTGGTGTCAAAATTCATTAGTTTTGCTTTTTTCAAGGGGGAAAATATTTCATGACTAGAACAATTACAGAGTTTCAAATAGTACATCGCCTTGTTTTAAAGCAAATACATTTGTGCCATGCCCTCGGAAAAGGGGACTTTATGCATCTGCGATCAGTATCGACCCAGGTCAGCTTGTGCACTTCGCGCAGGCTGACCTGAGCCAAAACCTTTCGCTTTTGGACATTTTTTCTTTATGTCCAAGAACCGCCCTACCTTATGAGTAAGTCGGTTGGTAAAAAACATGGATCCATAATTATACGATGGTTTGATTGGTATAAGCCCCCTTTTCACAGGGCATGCCTCATTTCTATTCATGTAGATCTCCCTACATTGTTTGTCTTCTTACAACGGACTGCCAATTCAATAGATCTTCGGTTATCCTAGGCAGCATACACTGATGGCTATATTTTAGTCGGAAAATGCAATTTTATATACCGCACTGACATTTCTTTTATTCATACGAAATATCTCTGGTTTGCTTCCAAAACCTCGTAACTACGAGTACAGCTGTAGTTGCGAGGTTTTGGAAGCAAACCGACAATATAACCTTTGCTTAAAGGATATGTTGCACCATTATTTGAGTGCTGATTTTTCTAGAAAGAAATACAGACCACAGTCAAAGTGTTCTGCGATTTTTTTGCGTGATTTACATTCGAAAAACATTTTGATGTTACAATTAAACGCTTATCTGAACTTAAACCCTGGACCTTCCTGTGCAAAGAGTCAGAGCAACTGAAAGGTAAACATTATCAGTTGTACGGTCAGGTGGCAGGGGACTTGGAACCTTGTTCACGGCTGTGGTGACTTGTGAATCGTGTCGCCCCTTCGGATCGGGGTAACATGATTCACCACAGCCGTGAACAAGTTTCCAAGTCCCCTGCCACCTGACCGTACACCGAATTTATTATAGTACAAAGTTCTACAATTCCAACGTTTGTTACGGCAATTTTATTTGATCTTTGGTTTAAAAAATTAAGTACGCCGACGAAGTCTAATTTCCCTTCTGAATGCCCTAATTCAATGAAAACTGGCGTCACTGAGAACCGACGTCACTGAAACCTTGTTAATACGTACTAAAACGTGCAGCTTAGCGCATAATCTTGATGTTAATCTTGGTCGATGCCGCCATTTTTTATTTTGTGTTGATAGTGTAGTCATGTATACAGGGCTTCCGAAAGGGAAAATGCTTTTACATTAGTTTTGCCAGTCTACATGATATATGTTCGGGGCATACTATCCAGTCAGATCACGAGAAATTTCCAAACGATATACATCGGATATTTACACATATGTCAGATCTTTTAGAAGAGAATGTATCGCCCCGATTAAAATGACAACTCGGGGTACAAAAGTAAAAACAAATGATACTTTGGTCGTGTTTCAGCTTATGTTTTTTGTATGATGAAAAAGAAGGAAAAGGTGTATTCTCAAATTTCGACAGTCACGTGTGCTTCCATTTCATACTCTCACTTCCGATTAAGTCTTTTACAAACACTGCGTCTTTCTTGGTTAGAGTAGCACTTTATTATCTTCGAAGAATATGCTATGCGCAGACAACGCCGACAGGTTGATGGATGTGGACAAGTTCACCTTACTTGTCGATGTTGTTGCCTATCGATCTACTCGTACATGGACCTCGAGATCAAGTGGCTGACAATTACGGAACTGGCCGGGTTATAAGTAGTAGACTATTGTCAGGTAGCGTTCCCATTTGCTATCAGAGAAGACCGCAAAGCTTTCTGTAAATGTAACAATCGCTAAATGATGAAACACGATTATAGACTGTGATGTATGATTTTAGCTTTTATCACCTTTCACCTCTCTCCCTCAATCTAGCTCTTTACTCATAAGTTTAGACTTCTCAAAGCTGCCAGCATTTCGTATGACAAATTATACGTGACTCAAATAATGCAATTTGTCTATGGAAAAGTTAAAAGATTATGGGAAAAGGAGAAATTGCTGATAACCTTGTATTCAAAAGTATCAATCAGCGCAGTTAAAAGTTGGATGGTTTGGTAAGAGTTAAATTTTGATTGATGACTGGAGCACGGGGTTGTGTTCAGTAAATTAGTTTTATTATCCATATTTAGGGTATTGTGTTTGTGAATCCCTTTGTATGAGCATCATGAAACTCAAAGTTGAATAATTCTTTAGATAAACAAAGCCCCGGATGGTGAAAGCATTGCATTCGTGACCAGGAAATTATAGACTGATTCCTGGCTTGCCGAAGCAGTAACATGTAAGTGCTTTTGGGCAACGCATTGCAAAGCCTCAGGCTAGTACCCCTCAAACCTGAAACCCGGGACAGGCAAATTATACCGAACTGTTGCTGTAGAAATGACATTAAATCATAACAACATTCCATTGTTATAGTTATGTATGTTTCATGATAATAAAATGAATTTGTGCTTTTCTTTAATACCGGTACTAAATTATGATACCGCATCACTCACAAATTTTTGAAAATAACAATCCAAAATAGAACTTTTTAACCCCTGTGATTGTCATAGGAACAGTCCGAGAGCATGGTGAAATTGTTGTTTTTGTCTACATGTATATTCCATTCTGTTGAACAGCGACGCTTTCTTTGCCGCAATGCGTTTCTTCGTATCATACTGCAAAGAAATTTCTCATTACCTGATCGGATAGTATCCCCCCGAAAATGTATATCATGTACACTGGCAAAACCAACGTAAAAGCAGTTTCCCTTTTGGGAGCCCCATATACATGACTACACTACCAACAAAAGATCCAAAATGGCGGCGTCGATCAAGGTTAACATCAAGTTTGTGCGTCAAGATGCACCTTTAAGCACTTATTACCAAAGTTTCAGTGACGTCAGTTCTTTGTGAGTCAACGTCAGTTTTCATTGAATTAGGGCACTCAGCAGGGAAATTGTACTTCGTCGGGGTACTTATCCTGTTAAACAAAAAAAAGGGTAAAATTTGCTTAACAAACATTAGAATGGTAAAACTTTGCAGTATAATAAATTCGTTGTACGACCAGGTTGCAGGGGACTTGGAAACTTGTTCACGGCTGTGGTGAATCATGTCGCCAACTCGCCTTCGGCTCGGGGTGAAATAATTCATCACAGCCGTGAATAAGTTCCTAAGTCCCCTGCCACCTGACCGTATAACTAATAATGTAGTCGAAATGTGCCGTCATAGATAAGCCTGCGGGGCCTTCGCAGGCTAATCCGAGGGGACAGTTTACTCAAACGTCCGAATACCCCTTTTCCCGTGATGCAAGCCATATATGAGTGAATATGTTTCCTTTTGATCAGTTGCAACCGGACACATCATATGGGGTGCAACACGCCAAAAGGTGCATTCGGACATTTGCCTAAAGTGTCGTCCCGGATTAGCCTGCGCAGTCCGCACAGACTAATCCGAGACGTCACTTTTCGATCGTGTGTGATTTTCTATTTTACGCAAGCCTACTGTAGAACAAAATCTAATATTGACGTAAAGTGCTGTCTCGGATTAGCCTGCGCGGCTGATCCGAGACAGCACTTTACGCAAATGTCCGTATGCCCCTTTTAACGTGTTGCAGGCCAGGATTATAAAACTTTCTCAATCGAACTATGTCATAATAAAGGAAATAAACTAGAATGGATTCTGACAGTTTGCATTCACAAGGAAATCGTTTACGACGTGAAATGAATTTGTTTCGTGACAATTGTTTAAAGATGGAGGATTTTCAACGATTTTTGCCTCAATCGTTTACCTCTCAGGATATTTTAGAAACATACTACTAGCAAGCAAGGAAACGCATACACAAAGCAAAACAGTACCATCCAATGTTAATGTGAATTTGGTTGAAACATATTGCTTTTGGTAATATTTTCTGAAATGGCCTAATTATACGCTTTTTTACCTCTTTAGTAGACGACAAAGTTTCATAGCCGTTCAAAATGACAGCATTTATTGACAAAAATGAACCATCCATTTCGTCCCTTTCGTCATTTTTTCTAAAGAAATTCCGGATTATTGGTAAAAGGAAACGCATACACACAAAGCAAAATAATACCATCCAATGTTAATGTGAATTTGGTTGAAATATGTTGCTTTTGGTATTTTTTTTTCTTCTGAAATGGCCTAGTGATATTCTTTTTTACCTCTATAGTAGACGACAAAAGTTCATGGCCGTTCAAAATGACAGCATTTATTGACAAAAATGAACCATCCATTTCGTCCCTTTCGTCATTTTTTCTAAAGAAATTCCGGATTATGGGTAAAAGGATAAGGATAGATGTAAAAAAAAAAAGAATGAAAAACAAAATTGGTTTCCATAGTCATAGACGTTCAGATCCAATCACTGGAAAACCTACTTTTTGTGTAAGCTTCAATACTGCGTTTATGTGAAATATTACCACACCTACACGATGGGCTTATAATACGGGTTTCGCATGTTGATTGAACTATTTGTGTCCCGTCACGCAAAAAAGGAACATCTGAGAAGTGCGAAAAGTGTCTACCCTGGTCAGACTGCGCGAAATGCGCAGGCTGACCAGGGTTGATACTTTTCTCTTTTAATGACGTTTTCTGTATGAAAAGTAGTCATTGTACCTTGTTATACAATCATTTTTGAATTATCACCTTAAACTGACCTGCATTATGATTGAACTGTTTTCATGTAATTGATGTACAGAACTCGCAGAAGGTCCCTTTTTCGGCGTGATGGGTCACAGATTATGAAATATTATCAAATCTACACTATGGGCTTATAATACGGGTTTCGTATGTTGATTGAACTATATACTCTCTCAAAAAAGAAACGCAACATCAGATTATCTTTTTGAAATATTATACCAGATATTGACAATTTATGAGTGATTTATTGACAATATGTGACAAACTGTGATATTCCAAGGTAAAAGAACTCATGAACAAGAAGTGTGCCAATTTTTGCATTCCTGTGTAAATTATTTATATCATAAATTATGAAAATAATATATGAAGTAAATTTCCTATTTTCTGTATGTTGCGTTTCTTTTTTTAAAGAGTATATTTGATCTCTGTTACCCCTGGTGTCCTCTGGAGGGGTATCATTCAAAATCATGATTGATAAAACATGACTCCGGATGAATTTTCTCTCAGTTGGCCATGCTTTAACCTTTTGGCTGCTAAGTGCGACTGGCTGAACTTTTGCGGACAGTGTAGATCAAGATCAGACTGCACAGAACGTGCAGTCTGATCTTTGATCTACACTGTCCGATAAGGAGATATTATTCCTCGAAAAATAATTTTGATGCAACAATATTTTGGTTATTAATGTAAAATCGAATTGAAAATTTACTTTTAATTATATAGATCTAGAAGGATAGGGGTTAACTCTTTACCAAACGACAAAATTTTCGGCTGGTCCAAATTGAAAGCACTTGCAGACGACAAAAAAAAAACAACCGTAACTCAAAAAATGAAATTCGTTTCCAGTAGGATAGAAAACATTGTGGGAAAAGGAGAAAATGCTGGTTACCAGCATTTTCTCTTTTTCCCACAACGTTTTCAGAAGGCTTCTATCTCGGGGTCTTAAAAACCAGGGATTGTTTGGGAAAGGGTTAAACACTTTCGTTCAGTCTGTTTATCCACATCTTCGCAAGCCAAGACCGACGAGTCACTACGTTACTCTACCCTTGGCGGATCGAGCTTGATTTTTACGTTCACCCGATACGCTTTTTCATTGGATGCAGCCAGCTCTTGCTGCAACGAATGAAATCGTTCGTAGCATTTCATCTTTGATAAAAATAGAACAAGGTCTCTCTACCTTTCGAATAAAAGGTAAAACACGGAAACCAGCGTGGATATCTGCTTATCGCTTCATGTGTATTCGTAAGCGGTTTGTAAAACGATATTTCATTTCCTTTTAGAAACATGATGTAAAGGGGAGTAATAACCAGCATCCAATAGAGGGCGCATCGCAGGAATCTCGAAATCGGCCTCAATCAGCCAAGGTAAGATCCATGTAGTGATCGTAAACTTGGCTCGCGAAGATGGTTTATCCATTGCTCACGAAACGAGCCATGCTCTGAGAAAAGGATGTTTGATGTATCTGTAAGAGAAATCGACCCAGATCAGTTTTTTGACAAAGTTGATTTTATGGATCCATAATTAGGTCGTGTCTTGCTTTGTATTATGCATCACGGACATGCGCATTAACCCTTTATCAAACAACAACATTTTAGACTGGTCCAAATTGAAAGCACTGGCAGACAAAATAAACACAACTCAAAAATTAAAATTAAAATTTTGTTTCCAGCAGGTTAGAAAATATTGTGGGAAAAGGAGAAAATGCTGGCTACCAGCATTTTCTCCTTTTCCCACAATGTTTTCAAAAGACTTCTATTTCAGGATTGTTTGGTAAAGGGTTAAGTCTCCTTATACCAGACCATGGCTCATATAAACTCAACCTTTTTAGACGGCTAAAAGACAACCCATTGAAACCCAGGAAAGAACTTCTATTTCATGGGCTTGGCCCAACAAACGGATGGTATATATCCAAGATCTGACTGCACGTGCCGTGAAGTCTGGGCTCGTATTCACCAACCATTCTTTCGAACGTTCTTTGCCTTATTCTCCAGAATTTTCTAAATTTGTAAGTAATACAACTTCTGATTGGCTAAACCATTCGGTTTAGCCAATCAGAGGTTGTTTTACTTACAAATTTAGAAAACCTTGGAGACTAAGACCATGAATGTTCACAAGAATGGTTGGTGAATACGGGCCCTGATCTTGGATCTATACTGTTTGCAGAGGGTCCTGTGTTTCCAGCCTATCGCTCTTTAATAGTTACTTCGTGAACAGACAAAAAATCCAATAGAAATGATGCAGCGCCCATAAATAATCTTTATCAACCAGTTAATGATGCGTCCATCTCGACTTCGTAGCATCACGATAACACACAAGTTTATGGATAAAACAGAAATCCCAATATAGTCGTCACAACAAGATGAGGGTCTTTTACGGGTGATGTCCAATAATCGTTTGTTTTAATTCTTTTCTTTTTTCACTTTTTACCAGATTGTTGGGACCATTGAGCACTGTGGCAACAGAAAGGGAATGAGACTTCCAAGATCTGAACCTTGTGCTTTCTTAGGGCACTTAAAAAACCACTTACGACCAAAAGGCAATGATGCACGCAAAATTGCCGTCATAGTTTTGTTCATTCTAATAAAAAATTGCTTTAATTTCTATACTTAGAAGAAGGCAAAAAGGTGCTATTTAAAACAACTAGTGACTACGAGCCCCAACTGCTAAGTCCCTGGATAGAAATTGGGATGGGCGTGTTCAATTATGCATGCATATCGGCGGTTTACTTGAAACAAGCTGTAGTTACGAGATTTTTTTAAGAAAAGCGACGATATACCTTTAATGAGTTTCTGATAAAGTTGAAAAGTCTTCATACCTGTATATTACGTGTTTTCCCATCGTGATGTTTTGTTGTTAGCTACATGTGCCTAGTTTTGGTGTAAAACAAACATTTTTGAAATTGAAAATGTAAGGCCATGCTCCTGAGAAGTCTCATCTTAATCTACACCCTATACATATAATTGGCCAGCAACACGCAAAAAGGGTCATTCGGACATTTGCGTAAAGTGTCGTTTCGGATCAGCGTGTGCAGTCCTCACAGGCTAATCCGAAACAACACTTTCCGATTTTATGTGATTTTCTGTTTTACGCAAGTCTTTTGTAGCACAAAATCTAATGTAGTCGTAAAGTGCCGTCTCGGATTAGCCTGCGCGGACTGCGCAGGCTAATCCGGGACGACACTTTACGCAAATGTCCGAATGCACTTTTTGACGTGTTGCACCCCATATCGAAAGAATTTCGGATGTTGCCACTCCGCAAAATGTAGGATAATTTGATAACCAATATCCTCAACGGAGAAAAACAAGATATAGTATAATGGGTCAATATGGCAAAGCTCGTAATCATTACTGGCCCAAGACAGAGTGAGACGCCAATAAAGAATGTGTGGACAAGTTGGCTTCTTTAAAAAAGGAAGCCAGGAGAGGTCAGCATCAATGTTTTCAAACAGATCCTTGGCTTTTAATTTCAATACATTTTGGTACATGTAAACAAACAAGTGAAAAAGCCACCGCGTAGTAACGTCATATGCTTTACTTGACAGTTATTTGGCCTCGTGTCGCGTTTTCAAGCCGCATGATCTTGTCCATTAGTCTTCTTTCTCTTTTTATGCAAAATTATTTTCATTTTTTCTTCTGCTTAGATTTATTTACTTAATGAAAAATTACAATTATTTCAGGGGTCATTTGCTGCCATGGCAAATTAATGTAACAAATATTTTTTTTCTAAAATTCGTCATATAAAACTAAACCATGTCTATTTCTTGTTCCGTTTCTTTTTTAATTTTGATTTATTTACAAAACCATGACGAAACGGACTGTGTATCAGAACAATTTCGCATGAAAACTGGAGTCAGACAGAAAATTCTGTGACAGTCTGCCTTTTAAACTCACTATTGTTGGAGAGGTCTGTCCAATAAGGATGAAAATGCATTAAACTCGACCAATCCAAACCTACACTAGTTTAAAATAATTCTGCTGTTGCAATGAGCTGAATATAGTAATTTGCTATCACCAATATTCTCGACGGGAAAACCAGATGATGATAGGAGTGTCAGACTTCGTAACGATTACGGCCTAACTCATCACCAAACGACAACATTTTAGGTTTGTCCAAATCGAAAGATTTGCAGACGACAAAATAAAAGTGACTGAAAATTTGAAATTTGCTTTGTGGAGGGTAGAAAACATTGTGGGAAAAGGAGAAAATTATGGTTACCAGCATTTTCTCCTTTTCCCACAATATTTTCTGAAGGCTTCTTTCTCAGGGTCGTCAAAAGTATGAATTGTGTAGTAATGGGTTAAATAGAGACTACCTGAATCATTTGTATGCTTCGTAGATCAAGATCGGGGCCCGTATTCACCAACCATTCTTGAGAATATTCTTAGGCTTATTCTTCAGAATTTTGCCAATGTGAAAGTAACAGAACGTCTGATTGGCTAAACCGGATGGTTTAGCCAATCAGACGTTCTGTTACTTTCACAGTCAGGAAATCTTGAAGAATAAGACCAAGAACGTTCTTGAGAATGGTTGGTGAATACGGGCCCGGATTGCGCTGGACCCATCCTCTAAATCACCTATTTTGTCTAATATCCGAGAAGTTTCTAAATTTCAAAGTAATGTACTCTTTCGAAGATGCAATATATAACATCGCATTGTAATCATAGCCTACGGCTCCTACCTGTGATATTGTGCATCGGAAAGACGTAAGCTGCCGAGATTGGCGCAATGAAAAAAAAACGCCAATGTTTACCGATGACTTAGGGACCGTAGGCCATATGTTCGAGTTCCAGCTAGTTTGAACTTTTTTCAAAGGTTGATAGAAACTAAGAAGTCGTTGCCACAAAAACCATTCCTCTCTAATGCGCTGAACACTTTGCTGTTGTTATTTCTGTGAGAAAACCAGCCAGAGATTTGAAAAGAGTGGTGTAAAGGTAAACAGAAGAAGAAAGAATTAGAAAAGATAGGGTAGGTGCAGTGACAGCCTGCTTAAATATTATTTAGAATTGCTTTAAACATGAAACAAAACATTATTTGCTAAACAAAGACGAATTAGCACTATAAGGGTCAACTCATGCACACATGCAACAAGGCGATTACCTGGTTCCCCGCTGAATTTCGAAAATTAGTCTGTGAAGCCATTAAAGTTCAGGAACAGAACCATTCTGCTAATTTATTTCAGCTCATTTCCGCCCACAATTAACGAGAAACGTATTGTAGCAGACCACTATTTAAAAAAAGTGGCAAATGGAGAAATTGCTTGCCATGACCAATCTCGCCCCGAGTAAAATTGTTTGCAACTGTATTCATTCATTTAGATCATTTCTTCATGACGAGTATCCTATTGTAAAATGTACATGACAAGAGGGCTGTTTCAGGAAGGTATGGGAATTTTTTTACGATATACTTGAAGTATGAATCAACATACCAAAAGACTACAACATACCAATAGCCTATGATTCGGACATATGCGTAAAGTTTCGTCTCGAATCGACCCTGCAGTCCGTGTATTTAATCCACAACGAAACTTTTCGTTGTTTATGCAATTTTCTGTTCTGCGCAAGTCTATACAGTATCACAAAATCTAAAGTAATCGTAAATTGTCGTCTCAGATTAGCCTGCGCGGATAGCGCAGACTGATCCGAGACGAAACTTTACTCAAATGTCCGCATGTCCCTTTTTGCGTGTTGTAAGCCATATTGTCTTAATCTGTGCAAAGATTATGCATGTTCATAAAACAATCAGTGGCTTGATAAACAAAGTTTGTTGGTGCTGGTGTGAGAAAGCCAGGAAACAAATGCATAGGTGCACTAACCGCCTTGATATGACTTAGGCTGTTAAAAAGGCGTTTAACTCCAGTAAAAACGAACAAGAAAAGTATGAAAGGTACACGGGTCGCCGCAATATATCTGAAACAATGCTGAACATGGCATATACACCCTGGACATCAAAGAAACAGACCAAGGGACCTGGCATAGCTCTTACCTCTTTTAGCCTCAATTTATATACCGCCACAAGCACTTTAGCATTTTTTTCTAGCTTATCTCATTTGCATTCATTCATTCATTCATTCATTCATTCATTCATTAAGGGGAGGTAATTATGCTTACTATAATAGTTGTTATAGCACAGGATTGGTCGGTAAAGAGTTAAGAAAAGGTGTTTATTATTGTAAGGGGAAGATAATTTATCTCTTTGACGTATGTACCGATTTAGAAATCGGTATGCTCGTTTTTCAAAGGTAATTATGACAGAGATTCATACGTTTTGTGTTAGGGTTGCCAAATTGCACCATTTGAAACATTTAACTTCCTATGTCCTAAACCGAGCCCAGAAACTCAGTCGGTAACACACAGGAATTGAAACTAGGGGATCGTGGTCGTAAACGGCTTAGTTCTGTCCGAGGATTGATGATATTCATTGCAGTGGCTTTCAGTTCTCCATAGCTCATTGTTGTTTCAACGATAGTTATATAGGAAAGCGTTGGTCGTTTGGGAAGAAAATAGTGCGAAGTATTGGTGGAAAATTCTACGAATTTAAGAAAAACCTATACCGAAAAGTAGGTCAAAAACCAGCTATGCTAAAAAACTCTAATAAAACGTATGCTATGCTCTGCTAAAAAAGGAACTTAATGCATCTGGGCCGAAACTCCTTTCTTATAGACATTCCTTGTGCATGTCAAAGGACCTCTGTACTATATGATTTAGTTTTTAAACAAATTGATTTTTATGAACACATAACTATGTGATGACCTACTTGGTATAATACATCACCCAGACGGATTTAGCCCCTTTTTGCTGTTACATGGCTCAAATATACTTTTGTTTTTAATCAGGCCACATATTTATGGTACAATTTGTCCTACTTTTCTTCTATTTTCAACGTTCCAGATTACAATACGTTAAACAGACCAGCATACAATATGCGAATTGAATCCGGAATGTGCCGTAAAATGTATTATTAACGAACTCTGATGAATTATAGGCGTGTGTTTAATTGACAGACGCTTCACGCCAGAATTTTTCCCAGTATTGGGAACACATATGCACCAAACAGGCTAATGATGAATGCAACAGAAACATTTTTGTCGCCGTCATGAATATTTCGGAATCAATTCAATCTATGTTCTGGGAATTACCCTTCTTACTTTCTGCGAGTTATACTGGTACTAAAACTGTCACTCAACTTTCTGCAACATAACTATGGCTGACATGTAAATACACTCCTTGGCAGGCAGCTTTACAAAATATTGAGGATAATGAAGCAGTATTGACATTAAATCAATTTAAAGTCCAACCTGTATAAAGCAAACACATAAGAGCCATTCAAAACGTGCTTGCATAAGACAGGTGCTTGTTTGCTACAGGTGCATTTCAACATATTGACCTTATCTGGGAATTCAGCTTGCCCAATTCAGGTTATTTACTTTACAGAGGTGGTCGCTGATACCATGGAATTAGAAAATTCCTCAAGGGCACCATGTCGGGGGAATTTCAATGACACATTTGCTCACGAAGGAGAATAATTTTTCTAAACTAAATTACAATCTATGCAGAACATGTATAGAATTTATGGCTCAAACATACTCCATTAAACTGTATCATTTGGCCTTTCTGTGTGACCTTGAGTTTGGACCTACCTGAACAAATAATTTAAGTGGTACTTCTACTATTAACAGAGAACGCTTGTGTAAAATTATTTTTAAAAAAATCTGTACAAGTTCTAGCTCGGACAAGCTCTATTTAAGACATTTCAATCATTTGACTTATATGTGTGACCTTTACCTTGGACCTAACTGAACAAATGATTCAAATGGCTCTTTTCCTGGTATAAAAAAATTGTGTTAAATTGTTTTAAAATCAATTGATAAATGTAGAAGTTGTAACTCGAACATGCTCTATTCATGACATTTCCAGCATTTGACCATCAAGTATGACCTTGACCTTGGTCCTACCTGACTGAATGATTCAAATGGAACCTTTACTGGTAAAAAAGAACTTTCGCGTAAAATTATTTTAAGATTCATTCAGAAATGTAAAAACAGTGGCTAGGACAAGCTCCATTTATGACATTTTTATCAATTGACCTTTAAGCGTGACCTTAACCTTGGACTTACTTAAGCAAATGTTTCATACGATACTTTTCATAAAAAAAAAAGAGAACCATTGCGCGAAATCATTATGAAATCCATCCATAAATGTCGAGTTCTAGTCAGAACACATTCAGACGGGCAGGCGCACGAACTCACGTACCCACAAACGGACGCCCAAACACAGAAGAGACTTTGTCACTGCTATGTCACGTTCATCACTAGCGGCTTCGAAAAATGTGGTTGCACCAGTCAAAGACGGTAAATTTACAGACCAAACATGGTTTGTTACTCCTTTTAGAAGGAGTTCTGCTTGACAATTTTTTCCAGTGTCAAGGATTTTCCACAGACAGACTTATCTTTTGAAGAGTTACATTATTGTTTAACTATCACTTTAAGGTAACACGTTGGCTTCTTTAAAAAAGAAGCCAGGAGAGGTCAGCATCATTGTTTTCAAATAGTTTATTGGCTTTCAATTTCAATATACATGTATTTTGGTGCATGTAAACATCCGAGTAAAAAAGCCGCCGCGTAGAAACCTCATATGCTTTATATGACGGTATTCTGACCTTCTTTTCGCATTTTCAAGTTGCGTGTTCTTGTCGAGCGGTCTTCTTTCTCTTTTTTAACGAAATTCGTAATATTTTTTCTTCTGCTTGGAATATTTGCTTAATAAAAAAAACTACAATTATTAGAGAGGTTATTTGAAGCCACTGCAAATTACTAAATGAAATCTTCTCTGAAATTCGTCATTTATAAAAATAAACTACGTCTATTTCCTGTTTCGATTTGTGTATTGCGCTTTATTTACAAAACCATGACGAAACAGAACAATTACGCTATACGAAATAGAATTGGACAGCAAATTTTGTGACAATCTGCCTTTTAAACTCACCACTGTTAGAGAGGTCTAATTATATACTCGTGAGGGGGCTTAATGCGTCTGCAAAGTATCGTCTCATGCAAGCCTGTGTAGTCCACGCAGGTTGGCATGAGTCGAAATGTTCTTGCCTTTGGCAAATTTTCTACATGTCCAACGACCAATTTACTTTATGAGCCACCCAGTTATTAAGAAAATAGACATCCCGGGTCCATAAATAGGTGATTACTGTCTATTATGCATTACGAAGATGTATTAACCCTTTACCCCATAGGGCATTTCTATGGTATCTCTAATTGACCCTAAATATCAGCAAGGATGAAGCCGTTTTTAATAGGTATATGACAATTTTTCATTGCATAGAAAACATTGTGACAAAAGGTGAAATTGCTCGTCACGAGCAATTTCATCTTTTGCCACAAAGTTTTCCAAAGGCTCCTACAAGCAATGTGTAGAAATAACTATCTATGGAGTAAAGGGTTAAGCCCTCGTTTGCCAGAGCGCACATATAGAATTAAGCTTCTATTTTACAAAATGCAGTATATTCAGTGAGTGCTGGTGTGGATCATCCTGGCTGACACAGTTTCATCTCATTCTGTAATCGCCCCTGTGTTATTTCGCTGGCGTTTCCTCGTTTTCATTGAATTACAAGTGGCTTCTTTAAAAAAGAAGCCAGGAGAGGTCGACATCATTTTTTTCTAATACTTTTTATGCTTTTAGGTTAAATATATCTTGGTACATGTAAAGAAACAAGCAAGACAATTAACGGGTAGTTGAAATCTGTTCAGTTGTAAATACATATTCATCAAAGTGGATGGCAAAAATAGGATTCCGTATACATCCGTCCTTGTAATTTATGTAAGTCATATGACCTTCTTCCCGCGTTTTAAGGCCACGTGATTTTTTTCCGCCGTGTTCGTTTCTATTTTTAACGAAATTCTTTTTTCTTTTTCTTCTTTTTGTTTAGATTTAAGATTGTAATACAAAATTAAAATTGTTTTAAAGGGAAAATGCAAATAAATCCTAACAATTTTGTTGAAATTCGCGATATAGAAACAAACCACGTCTATTTCCTATTTCAGTTTTTAGACTTCGATTTCTTTACAAAATCATGACGAAACAGACTGTGTATAGGAACAATTCCCCTACAAAGATTGGATTTAAATAGCAATTTCTGAGGCAGTCTGCTTTTTAAACTCAACACTGTTGGAGAGGTCTGATGACCTCTCCAATTATGAAGCATTTTGATTGGTGATCTCAGTTTTTCTTTGAAAAAAAAATTAAACTATTTTTATCCCAAATACGCCGTCATTTCTATTTTTAAAACAGCGATTACGTAATCGCTGTTTTAATAATATTGGTTTTATACTGTTTGGATTTTTTCTATGCGTCAAAATAATTGGAACCCCTCGGCGACAAAAAATCACTGTCCACCTCTGTTTTTCAAATCTAAATTTACAGGGTGTGTCTGTACTTTTGTTTATTGATATATTACCTGCCTCGGTACTTTGACACACTCTTTCTTCCCGATTCATCCATTACACGACAAATTATTTGTATAAAACAGGAGCAATAGCGAAAATCTTGACCTACATAATTTTCGAATCCTATGGAAACAACTTTTACAGTGAACTCCCTTTTGTAATTTCCCCGCTGTTTTAATAAACATCGAAGTACAGTAAATCAGATTCTCAACTGTCGAACCTTTTTTCTTAAAATATAACATCTGTATGTTATACTGAGCACAATAAATCGTATGTAATACATTTCACAGGAAAATACAATATCCGACAGGATATTAAACTTGAACGTTCCAAAATGCAATTGTTTAAACCTTTAAATAATAATTATCTTCCACAAGCACAAGTTGTAAGAATTGATCTTTTGATACCAAAGTGCTTTGATCATGTGGATAATTTATGCGTCACTTTTCTCCTACGGGGTTACACATTGTATGCTAAGCAGTCTTATTACCTCCCTTTAATATGTATGTCAAAAACTTAACTTTTCTTTGCCAATGATTGAAGTATGCAATATTTTTTTGTAAAAATCAAATATTTTTAAAGAGTAATATGATTCTGTGCGAAAGAAAAAAAACAACTTTTTTTTGTTAAAATCTATGCAAAATCAAATCTCGAATTATAAAAATATTTTATAAACAAGGTACGCTAACGTATAAGTTGAATTTCTCCAGAGAGTGGCAATACTGACAACGATTACAAATAACCGAATAGGCAGTTACTGTTATCATGACATGAACGGATGATATACCATGATGTACAACAGAAACTCACGTCAGTTTTCAAGTTACGTAAACCCAGTGTAATACAAGTAGCATGCTTATAATCTTTATTTAAATATACACCTATTTATAGCCAATACAAATACTATAAGCACGAGATGCGAAAGGATGGATGTATATATATAGTATACAAATTGAAAAAAAAGTGCGTGTCGGTAACACATGAAGGAAACATGGGAAGACAGATGCTGATTTAGTTAAAAAAAAATAAATTGCATGTTAACAGTCGGTGTTCTAAACCTATCGACTGCTAAGCGCGCCTCAATACAATAGTGCAAACGATGTAGATTAGGGTCGGACCGCACAGTGTGCAATCCGATCACTAATCCACGAAGTCTGAAAAATTAAATTTCAAACAAATGAAATATCTGCTTTTTTCTTCAGGAAGTTTTCACATTATAATTTTGCTGTTTGATGGTAAAGCATTTGCATTAATACATATTTATATACATGTATACTAAATTAATATAAGTAGATCGCAAATAATTACGAATATTACAAAGGATGTGAGCTGATAAGTGCAACAACATGCGGCAGGTAAAGTTTCATGAGAAACTGTGAGTGTAGATCAAGATCAGACTCTCAGTAATTGCATTCCGATCCTAAATTCACACGGTAAGCCGATAATTGCAACATCATACGGTTGCTAAAGTTTCTGGGGTGTAGTCAAAGATCAGAATTACAAGAACTGCAGTCCGATCCTAAATCAACACGGTAGACTACGTTCTTGCGATATATATATATATTTGACAAAAGAAGTAATTAACTAGTACTACGAGTAATACTGAACTTGCAAGCTAATAAGTGCAACCAAATTCGGTAGGTAAAGTTTCTCAGAACGGTGTAGATCAAGAGCAGAGTTGTCAGAATTGCCGTCTGATTCTAGTCTTACAGTGAACTACGTACACCTATATACACTTACAAATGTTTTGACAAAATTAGTCAATAATTACGAATAATACCAGAGATGTAGGCTGTTACGTGTTAAATTTCTGAGGACGGCGTAGTTCAAGAATTGCAGTCTAATCCCAGATCTACACAGTCTGATTACCAATAATAATGGAGATGGAAGCTGTCAATTGTAGCTCGGTTAAATTTCTGAGGACGGTATATATCAAGTATGCTTCATCTTCTCATTGTATGCCGGACAGTCTTATTACCTCCCTTTAATATGTATTTAAAAAAACTTAACTTTTTCTTTGCCAATAATTGAAATATGCAATATTTTTTTGCAAAAATCAATTATATTGAAGAGTAATATGAATTTGTACGATAGGAAAAAAACCTTTTTTTTTTTGTTAAAATCTATGCAAAATCAAAATTTTAAATTATAAAAATATTTTATATCTAAGGTATTCTGTAATCAAATTTGTGTGTTACCAAGAAACTTCAACACTGTTAACTCTGAATATTACTCGAAAAGGCAATTATTGCTCTTTTACAACGACGTCGAATGATATACGAATCTGTATAAAAGATGAAAACGCCTATCTCGAGTTACATAAACCCAGTGAAATGCAATTAGCATGCTTATGTGACTAATAGACGAGGAAAATCAATGATACTCAAAACTGACAATTATGGACAATGGTTCGTGCGAAGGATGGATTTTTGTACCATTTGAGACAAGGAAGAAGAATCATGAAACCTTGGTACAAATTTGATATTTTAGACCTTCTAGATCCAACTGAATTATCACCAGTTTACAGTCAAAACGTATTAGAGCTAAAATGTAACCAACCCTCATACTGTATCATACTATACAGTAAAATGTTTACTCAATGTTTATTAAGTGTGTTCATTCTTTGATCTTTTTAAAGAAAAAAAAACATTCATGTTCTAAATTGTTGGACAAATTAATGTAGTACTCAAGTTTTGAGTTTGTGTTTTTTAACCCATTACCACACAATCCCTACTTTTGAAGCCCCTGAGAAAGAAACCTTGGAAAACATTGTGGGAAAAGGAGAAACCAGCATTTTCACCTTTTCCCACAATGTTTTCTAATATTCAAAAAACAAATTTCAAATTTTCAGTCACTTTTATTTTGTTGTCTGCAAATGCTTTCAATTTGGGACGGTTCAAAATTTTGTCGTTTGGTAATGAATTGTAGCTTTCTGTGCCTTTTTTTCCATAAATGACAGGAACTGTTCATAAAACATAGCATTATAATTTTATTTAAATATTTAAATGTATCATTAGCCAAGCCCTGATACCTCAGTCAGGGGCATACAGGACTTAGGAACATGCGGTCAAAGGTGCAATCCCCTACTCAGAGGATTAATGACAGTTATTGAAATAGAATTCATTCCTTCCTCACAGCTTTCTAATTTTTTTTTCAATGATGGATATGTGGGAAAGCAGCCAATGGTTCAAAAATAATAATGTGTGAAGTACTGGTGAAAGAAATATCAAGAAGGAATGGATAGATGCACTGGCCGCAGTGATATAACTGAAAAAAAAAAAAAACGTTGAAAACGATGTTAAAAATCAGGCAGTCAATAATGTATCATTATGAATAATCATGCATAAACATGATTTTGTATCTAAAATTTGCTTACATATATATATTTAAAGAATTAAGTCTTTACCACACAATGCCGAGTTTTAACGACCCTTAGAAAAAAGTCTTCTTTAAAAAGATTTACCGGTAGTAGAAGGAGAAATAGCTGATAACATGCATTTATTCCGTTTCCCAAATTGTTTTCTATCCCTTTAACCCATCACCACACAATCCCCACTTTTGATGACCCTGAGAAAGAAGACTTTAGAAAACATTGTGGGAAAAGGAGAAAATGCTGGTGACTAGCATCTTCTCCTTTTCCCACAATGCTTTCGACCTTTCTCAAAACAAATTTAAAATTTCAGTCACTTTTCTTTGTCGTCTGCAAATACTTTCGATTTGGACAAGCCTAAAATATTGTTGTTTGGTAATGACTTAAATACAAATTCTATCACTTGAGCCCAGCTTGAATTGTTGATCGGAAATGCCTTCAATTTAGGCAAGTGTACGCTTAAGTCATGCACTGCAAAAATTTAAGAGAAATAAATATTGTAATAAGCGAGCAATTTCAACTCTTAAAGTGAGTGTGACTTACTTTCAGAAGCAAACAAATTATCTAGAAAACACAATACTTCCAATTATATTTTACTAAAATTTGGTACATGTATCAGTTTATCATGTAATAGTGGTTGAACTCATTACCAAACGAGAAAAAATTTAGACCGTCCAAATTGAAAGGATTTGCAGACGAAAAATTGAATTTTACTGTAATGACGTTTTTTTTTGTTTTGGATGGGGAAGAAAACATTGTGGAAAAAGGAGCAGAATTTTCTCCTTTTCCCAGAATGTTCTCAAAATCCTTCTACAATGTCGTTAAAACTCGGGATCGTGTGGTAATGGGTTATGCTACCTTCCCACTATCACGATTTGCGCCACGATTGAAATCGTGATGATCCTATCAGAACTTAAAGTTAATCGTGGCGTGGCAATCGTCCCATCACCACACAATTCCTACTTTTGATGACCTTAAGAACGAATCCTCTAGGAAATATCGTGGGATATCGATTTAATTTAAAAATATCTTACCAATCTTTGCTAAAGTGAATGAAATTAATAACAACTCCAATACAGTACATTATTTTATTTAAAAGTTCATGTTACTTTTCACAAATATTTGATTTTTGCAACAAAATATCGCATACTTCCATTGTCGGCAAACAGAATTTTAAGTTTTTGATATACGTGTTAAAGGGAGGTAACAAAACTTCAATATTCAATAACTGCATTTCGCATCAGGAAATTTGTGTACAGGTAGAAAACATTCTGGAAGTAGAGTTTAACCCAGACTGACATTGCAACACCAGTTAAACCCTTGTTGTTGTACTGCCGTGTAATGGAAATTATGCCATAACAGACACGAGTAACGTACGAATACCTTTCTCAATTCTGTCTGCGTAACTATAGTTACTCGTCGACCTCACGGATTTGGTTGGTTATTTCCGTTTATTTATCGTCGCTACCGGTTGCCCATCCGAGCCCGGCAACGGAGGGAAGTTGAATTTTTATCTGAATTTTCATGAAAATTTAAAATCGATAATTTTCTTGAACAGAGAAATACCAGCACACAGGCTGGGTGGGAGGGTCTGTAAACCATTCAGGAGTTAGCAGACGCTAAAATCCAGATCAAACTTCGCTTTCCCACTTCGGTAAGTCTTGTCTAATCATTCATTTTATCGTCTGCTTAACTCCGTAAAAAATGATTATTAAACAGAAAAAACAACACGTTTAATAACATTTCATATTTCGTCCAACGTTTCGGCATAACGCCTTCTTCAGGAATAACATTTATTAACGGACATGACGTCGCGTCAAAAAAACATTAATTAATATGAAATAATTTGGCGGAAAAACACTGTTTCGCGGAAAAGTGATTAAATAAAAGAATGTCAATAAAAGGGAAGAAAGATGTAGATTGGATGCCATATCAGCGAAATGTTTTCCGATCAAGGTGTGTCTCCCGTGAAATGAACATATTAGACTAAATAGATTGTAGTCGACTCTGATCGGCTGTCTCATCAAAGGCAGAACCCTCGAACGAGATCTACGCTAAATATTACGTTTGAAATTTAAACGTTTGAATCATGCTGAGTGTCATCGGATAATTAATATACTTAATTTCCTATATGAATTGTCAATCTCGAAGCGGAGTTGTTGTTCGTTACTCTCACCATACGTCTCTGCAATGGGCTAAATGACTAGAATCTTGTCAAACCGAGGAAAACATGTTTTCTTACTGTGTAACATTATAAAGTAGACAAAGGAAATATGATTCTGGATACAATATAGGTGCATTCAATTGATGAATTTACCTGTATACAATGGAACTATTTTTTTCAAGCTTGTTCACTGATCAGAATCTTGCGCCAATTTTAACAAATATGACTGCGCCCATGAATGATGACAACAGTTTTGATACACTGATGGATCTAAGTTGTGTAAGATTAAAAAAACAAGTTATCGTCGTTTAAAAGACATTTAATCTTTTCAGAAAAACCCTCTCAACCCTCTTTTTCACATTTCCAACCACTAAGTCTGATTGGCCGTATGCTGTTTGAACAGCATACAAACAATCGATATTAGTCTTTCTTTCACCGGCGTTTGTGTCGCCATTTTAAGTTATGGTCATGTGACGAAAGATCACATAATGACGGACTATTTTCTGAGCCCACTGCAGATGTGAATGAGCCGGAGTGCAAGAGAGTGATAAATTGTAAAAAAAAAATCCGTAAAGGCTTCACAGAGAATTAAGAGAAATTTCTATGTTTAAGTTTTTTTCTTGAATGGTTATAATTTTGTTCACAAATAATTAAAGCACCAAATAGGCTATGATATTCTACTTCTGCTACTTACATACATCATTATGGCATAAAGTCTTGATCTATTACTTCCATATCTAAATAACCAATAAAATGTTTCTCCTTTTCACACAGTTTTTTAAAAGCCGCCTCTCTCAGTGTTGTTCAAACTCTGGATTGAGTGGTAAAGAGTCAATCTAGAACGTGTCCTGAGTATCATTGACTTCTTAGGTTGTTCATTTCTTTCAAAATTATGGTTTTTAATGCCATTACGCTTTACCTCATTTCCCCAAGTTTTCACCCGCTTTGAACTTACCCTAGCAAACCCTACATAATATTTAGGTCTCATGTAAATTGTGTCTGCAAATGCTTTGGATTTGGATTTGTCCAAAATTTTGTCCTTTAAATTTACTTGTGCAAATCATACAGTAAATGATCTTCTACCTCGAATCAATTATTGCTTAAAACGTCATCAAATAATTAATTGCCAGCTCGCTGTTTTTTTAGTACTGTCAGTACTTTGATTTTACTTGTCGATATTTAATCACATCATTCGTTCCAAATCAATCTTAGCGATACTTTAAATATTGCGGCGCCCATTAACACCACATTCGAGAAGTGAGATTCTCGGCGTAACAACAAAACATTGTGAGTCAAAAACGTAGCCTACACAAAGGTATAAGGTGTCGTCCCTTGATTTCAGAATGGCATATCTTACAGGAGACTAGAACGCCACATTTGTTGACAACCTCGCGTATGTTCCAGGATTATTTTTAGCAACGGAAGAAATGAAATTAGCCTCTCTACAAGAGATCAAAGTACTGATAGTACTGAAGGCCAGGAAATTGAGGATACGAAACAACACATGAGGTCAATTTTAATTAATACAAACAGGTAGACGGACAGGGATACAAGCGGATTCCACTAAGCCCCTGGAATTCTTGGTTTTAACAGGAAATTTTGAACTGATACTAGAAAGCACCAGCCAGAAACTAATTAAGCCAGAGCTAGGCATGTGCTCACAGTTATGGGGTGCTTGATAATGGCTTAGAATACTTAGTAATTTGTCGTGCTTGTAAACAATCCCAAGTCAAAATTGAACCGTATTCAATCGGCGCAATACCAACTTTGGTTATCTAAATTTTCTGAGACATGTGATGTCTTGTAGTCCTGAATGACGTTATTTTTTACATTTATGAAGCAAGAACATATTTATTTTTATTGATTTCAATGAAAATACATGTAAGATAGATATCAAGGTAAAATGTAATGAATAATAAAGATTGGAGTGATATGGCAGTTGGTCATGTTGTCTCTACCTTCCACAAGTCGACGAAATTTTGAACTGGTCATATTTGAAGGAAGTTGTAGATGAAAATCCAAAGTAGTTCTTCGTGTATATTGAAAAGGAAGATTTTGGGGAAATTGGGAGGAATTGCTTGTTACAAGCAAATTCTCTTTTAGCCAAAATATTTTCTCAATAAAATACTGTGAAAAGGTTGGATTGTTTTGGGAAAACGATTAGGCTCGGTTTTCCTATTTTACTTGCCTATTTTACGGACAAGTCACAGTGACTTGCGCTTCGATACTTATATCTACATAATATAAAAAGACGTTAATCCTAATTCATAATCGTTGTCCAAAGACAACTTGTGTCAAGCCGGCGAACACTTGACTCTCAAGCTTGACCTAGACCCTGGACCTGAATAAATGTTTCAAAGGAAACTTCTACTCATGATGGAGAACAATGCGTTATGCTTATTTATATCGGAATCTATATTAAAATGTAGGAGTTATGGTTCGGACGAAACATTGGCCTTCAATGTGGCCTGATCTTGAACCTACTTGAACAGATGTTTCAAATGGCACATCTAACCGTGATGGAGGTCAATTGTGCCAAATTATTTTGAAATCCATCCACAATTGTAAAAGTTATGGACCGGCAATATTCGGATGCACACATGCCCTAGTGAACACTAGAAATATGTGTGTCAGAGACACTGATGCCCCTGCTAAATGGTATTGGTCACAGGTATGTCATATGCCACTAGTAGAGAGAGAGAGATAAAAAGAAATACATTAAATGACAAGCGAACGACTACAGAAAAGAATTATAAGCATTTATTTGGTTTCAAATCAAAGTCAATCAAAGACATTTTTAAGAATCACACAATTGTAATCTATTTGTGACAGGTGTAAAAGGTGTGAAATACATCCTATCAGTGTGAAATAGGCAGTATAAACAATGACAAAACTACCAAATAACTCTTGGATAAAGGTGACTAACTCTTGGATAAAGGTGACTAATACATATAATGTATATATACATACTAAAGACAACGAAATTTCAAAAATATTTTTATAGACAACTTGATTAGCGATATGGATGAAATTTGATGTTGGGGTGGATTTTTCTAAAATTTTATTTGGGGTCGATTTCACCAAAGAAATCGTCTCTAGGGGACGATTTCTCCGGAATGATAAACATAACACGGGCCAAGCAGTTTGGGAACGGTTTCTCCAGGGGCCGATTTCTCCAGCATTCCGCTGAAGTACCCTAGATTTAGTCGATATACATAAGAAAAAGTGATAAACATAACACGGGCCAATATTCTATATGTAGTTTGCTTTATTTACAATCGCATTTTAGCGGAGACGTGTTTTGTGACACACATGTTCAAATGTCAACACAACGTTATAGACAAACTCCGAGCAGAGTCGTCGTTCGTTAATCTCACAATACCTGAATGTGAATGATCCGGAGTGCAAAAGAGAGCGTTATAGATATTAACAGTATATAGTGCGTAAGAATACACAACTGCCGTATAAAGCTAAGTTCATTAGGTTACGCCTTTATTAGGTCAGTGTTAATGACAAAAACGGGATAAAAAACACACACTCGACAGTTATTAAAGGATTGTAATACCCTTGCAATTCCATGGCATTTTGCAGATGAAAGCTTTGAGGAAAGGAAAGCATTCACACCGTGTGATAAGCAATCTCTGTATATACTTGGGAAACTAGTTGTTTTGGCGGACTCAGCGATATAGAGTGGACACACCGTCCAACATTTTTGTCCGAATAGGCAGCTTACGATCCCTTGAGAGGGATTCCCTGGCCTTAAAATCATTATCGATCTTTCGATTGGCTTCTAGGATACTTCTCGACAATATGAATATTCATAATAAATGACGATGTGGTAGTAAATTTTCCCACGGGTGATACATGGAAAGTAAAGTAAAGCTTCAGATCTCGGTACCGACGATGGTGTATGTCTTCTTGTGCCTTTGTAAGAATTAAATGCAACAAAACATTATAAAGCCAGAACTCGGCTTTAAAGTGACACAGATACACGGACGGATGGATGCACGGACATGTGACTTCAGTATACCCCACATACTATCTATCTTTTGTAGGGGGGGTTAACAACACAATCACTATGTCACATAGGAGATCGTACTAGCCCGCTCGGGTGGCTCAGTGGTGAGCGCGTTGGACTCATGACCTGATGGTAGTGAGTTAGATACCCGGTTGAGGCAAACTTTCTTTCCGGCGTATTTTCGCCTCTCACCTCTGCTGAAGCATGTGAGAAAAGTAGTCGGTGGCTTTGGAAAGAAAGTAGTGTTAGTACTGGTATGAGAAACCAGGAAACACATCTGCGTCACCGACCGTCATGATATGGCCTTAGCTGTTAAAGTGGCTTTAAACTCCAACACAACCAACGATCGTACTCATTTTTATAAATGGCTTGCACCTAGGCCTTTTTGACTATGGGACATAAAAGGTGTTTTATCTGTGTGCACTGAAAACACTTTTCAACTGTTCAATGTTCTCGCCTTTGTAGTCTATATACCCTAAATCTTTGAGCTAGTTCTTATCCAAAGTAAAGACCTTGTGGCAAAGGATTCGAAAAGTGATTTAATGACGAGAAAAAGAAAGAGTTTTGATGTTATTGAGGACAAAAGGTAAATGCCGGTTACCCGTATTTTCTACTGTTCCCATGACGATTTTAACCTTCTTCATCGAGATTGTTGAAACACGAGAAAATCTAATAAAGGAAAGAGTAATACTATCAACGGTATATCGGTTGTTTAACCCTTATCCTGCTTAAAATGAAACTTTTCGAGTCCATAATAAAAACTAAATTATCGCTTTTTAACTCATCACCAAACGACAAAATTTTAGGTTTGTCCAAATTGAGAACTTTTGCAGACGACAAAATAACAGTCACGGGAAATTTGAAATTTGCTTTGTGAAGGGTAGAAAACATTGTGGGGAAAGGAGAAAATGCTGGTTACCAGCATTTTCTCCTTTTTCAACAATGTTTTCTAAAGCTTCTTTTTCATGATTGTCAAAAGTAGGGATTGTGTAGTAATGGGTTAAATGTCATTTCGGGGGGAAATCTATCTTGATATCGGACAGGGTAGATCCAAGATCAGACTGAACGTTCTATGCAACCTGATGATGTGATCTTGATTTACACTGTCCATGAAAAGGTTCTGGCGTCCCGTTCCAAAGCTTAAGGGTAAACAACGCAAACATACGCCTGTATTGTGTAGACAAAAAGAGACACACGTGATGGATAAAACCCGTCAAAGCTTATCCTGTAAACATATAGTCTAAGGCCTGGCCAGCTGGATTCAATTTTTTTTCAATCCATCTGGTAGAAAAATTTCATTGGTACCAGGTGATAGTACAGCTATATAGAAGTCAAATTAGGGTGGATGCCAGAAACAAAAGTGGTGCAGATTTTTTCAGACGACATTTTGTTACCCCACCCACTGAAAATGCATTGAATTAAGCTTATGTGTACAAACCACAAAATTTCAATATCTGCCAGAGTATATTGATTGCAAATAGTTCTAATTGGCAGTGAAGCGCATAAGTAATGGTAAAATTAAGTTACAGGAGGAGAAGATATAGATTGGGCGCCTTGGTGTTACTCCACCCACCAAATTTGCATACATTTTCTGAAAATCATGAGCAACTTAATATCATTTAAGACCTTTGGGTTTCAGCTTCTTGTAGAAGGGTTTGATGAGAACTAAATGCTTACTATTGTACTAAATTGCTGCATTATATTTATGTTTTGGTCTTGCTTATCCTTTACTCCACCCACTATGAGCTAATATATAGTTATGGCAGATTGTAGGAGACATGACTTTTGAAAATGAAGTTGGATTTTTGTTTGTTTGATAAGGTTTCTTATAATTATAAAATTATGTACAAATAGAATGTACTGCACACGGAAAAATGCATATTCCACACTTGAATATTGTTTATGGTGATGCAATGCCAGTCATTACACATTGACATGTCCTTCATGTAACGAAATTGTTAAGTAAAAGAAATCCCATTCTAATTAAGAAAATTAGATATTTTTTAGGTCAGATTGCACTTCGAACCATCTGTATAACGCATATTTGTTTTATTTGAATTGAGTATTTTGGAACAAAATTTTGGCACATTATATGTCGGAGAAAATCAGTTTTTTTGCAACTATTTTAATTCCTTGAAAAAGTTATATAGATTTAGTAAATAGCTGTTTGTAATGAAAATGTAACTGTATTTTCCGTTTTGTTTACAGAATGTTCTTTATTAAATTAAATGGCGTGGCTTCATTTTATGAGCAGTTTTTATCATTGTTATATAATAAACGACACATGTGTTACAGCAATGACACAAAATGTTACAGTGCAGACACATAAAAGTGTTATAAAAAAGTTTTGTACTTAGTGCCTTTATTTGAGAAAAAATAAACTAAACAATTATTGAATAGTTATACATGAAATGAAGAAAAGTCATTTGCACCAAAATACTGTCTTGTTGACTAGTTAAGATTTGTTATGTAGGAAATAAATCCGTTACATCATGACATTTCAAAATAAAACAGAAAAACACCCACATCCACACCCCACACACACAAATATATATACACACACAAAGCAGCTGTACTGTCAATGCAGCAAACAAAGAAGCTGATGATTGATCACACGTCACAATTACGCTCAATGAACTGCGCATTTGTTTACTTTAAGTCATCAAGAGGTATTTAGCTCCACTGGTTGAAGGCAAGGGCGCTTATGTCATAGCCCGGTGTCCGTTGTGCGTCTGTCCATGCGTGCATTAACTTATATTTCAAACATCTTCTCTGACACTACCCATCCAATTTTGATGAAACTTTACAGAAATGATCCTGCCGTGGCCTTCTTCAGAATTTCTTGAAAGAATTTGATTCCTTTAAAAACTCTGGTTGCCATGGCAACAAAACTGAAAAATATTGAAACCTTCGAAAAATCTTCTTATCCGAAACCATAAGGCCCAGGGCTACCAAACTTGGCATGTAGTTTTATGTAGCGAACCTCTACAGTGTTCCTTCAAATAATAGCTATGGAGTCAAAATTGACCCCTCTCCGGGGGGGGGTCACAAGTTTTATATGGGGTTATATAGGTAAACTTTTAAAATCCTTCTGATCCCTAGCCATAGGGCCTTGGTTGGTTGGTTGATTGGTTGGTTGCATTGGGGTTTAACACTACTTCAACAGCTAAAGTCATATCATGGGGGTCGGTGACGCACATGTGTTTCCTGGTTTTCTCACACCAGTACTAAGCTTTCTTTCCATAGCCACCGACTACTTTTCTCACATGCTTCAGCAGACGTGAGAGGGGAAAATACGTCGGAAAGAAAGTTCATCTCAACCGGGTATCGAACTCACAACCATCAGGTCATGAGTCCGACACGATCACCACTGAGCCGCCAGGGCGGGCCATAGGGCCTTGGGCCACCAAATTTGGCATGTATCTTTATCAAGTGGGCGTGTACCAAGGGTACCCAACTTATAGCCCTGGGGTCAAAGTTGGCCTCTACCAGGAGGGCCCAAATTATAGCCTTGGGGTTAAGTTTGTCCCCACACCAGGGGTCACAAGTTTTACCTGGGCTTTTGTGGTGAAAACTTTTTTAATGATCTTTTTACGAACCATAGTAAGGCCTAGGGCTACCAAATTTAGCCCTGTTTCATGGGTCTCATGTTTAACGTGGCATTTATTTTAGGACACTTTGAAAACCTTCTGGTATACCACACATCCTATATTATGTAATATGGAAGTTTATCTTACGGACCTCCACCAAGTTTCAAGTAATTATAGCTTTGCGGTAAAAAATGGCTTTGCCCAGGGGTCAAGGGGTCATAACATTCTCGTAGAACTTCATAGAAAAAATGTATGCCTTCAAGTTTAAAACCAATTGGCCAGAGTTGTAATGTTTGGCTTGTAGTGTTTTCACTTATTAGCTAGTGGAGCGATACAGGGCCATCATGGCCTTCTTGGTTTAAGTTAGATCCCCTATTGCATCAGTGAACTAAAGTAACAGATGGATGAAAAAATAGGGCCTTTTTTGACCTGGGCCTTACCCTATTGTATGTCTTCAAGTTTGACACTTGTTGGCCGCATTTGTAATGTTTGGCTTGTTGTGTTTTCACTCATTAGCCACTGGAGCGATACAGGGCCATCATGTCCCTCTTGTTTCAAGTCATATCCACTATTGCATCAGTGAAATAGAGAAACAGAATAGAAGAGTAAAAATAACAAAGGAAATAAAGAAACTAAAGTAATGAAAATATCCAAATCTTAGTATTGGCATACTTATGGTTGGACATGAATATATAGTGAAATAACGAAATGAAAGGTTAGTGTGCAACAATAAATTATATTGTGGCACTCATAAATGGATCATTTTTGAGGTACTAAATGCTATAACTCAGTAAGTTTTCTTGATTTTTGTCCTGTTTGTCTGTCCTAGTAGGTCTAGTCAAAATTGTGAATAAATCTAGCCAGAAATATAACCAGATTCAGTGTGAAGACTGAAAATTCAGAGATTGGTTCCAATTAATTCTGCAAGGAACATTTATTAGGTGAATTATGGTATGTGAAATTAGTCAGACTTGATTTAATATACATTGTAAGTCTTACATAAATGTGGATTTTTATGAGCACCTTAGATTAAAAAGATTTGTAAAAAAAGATTGCATTGTATCATTGTCTGCTTCATTTTTGTGAACATAGGAAAAGTCTAATTTACGTTACAGGCAAATTTTGGGTAGGCGCGTTTATTAGCATATAAAAAAAATCTGCACGACTTTCAGATCTGGCATCCATGCTTACAGTGACTCTAATAGGCTATCCTAATTCACCAGATGGATTGAAAAAAATTAGAAATAGGGCTCTTTTTTTATCTGAGCCTTAGCCTATAATGTTTGACTTGTAGTTTTTTCACTTATTAGCCAGTGGAGCCATACAGGGCCATCATGACCCTATTGCTTCAAGTCATATCCCCTATTGTATCAGTGAAATAGATTAACAGAGTAAGAGACTAAGAATAACAAAGGAAATAAAGCAGCTTAATTAATGAAAATAGCCAAATCTTAGTGTTGGCATACTTATGGTTACAGTTGTGAATATATAATGAAATAACGAAATCAAAGGTTAGTGTGCAACAACAAATTATACTGTTGCACTCATAAATAGATCATTTTTGAGGTGCTAAATGCTAAAACTCCATAACTGTTCTTAATTCTGGTCCTCTATGTCTGTCCTAGTAGCTCTAGCCAAAACTGTGAAAAAATCTAGCCAGAAATATTAACACATTCAATGTGAAGACTGAAATTCAGAGATTGTTTTCAATTCATTTCTGCTAGGAACATTTATTAGGTGTTTTACGGTATGTGAAATTGGTCAGACTTGATTTAATTAAAGTCTTACATACAGGTAAATGTGGATTTTTATGAGCATCTTAAATTCAAAAGATTTGTCAAAAAGATTGCATTGTTTCATTGTTTTTTCCATTATTGTGAACAGAGGAAAAGTTATATTTTTGTTATATAGGCTAAGGCCCAGATCAAAAAAGGGCTCTATTTCTAATTTTTTCTCAATCCATCTGGTAGAAAAATTCAAATGGTACAGTGAGTTAGGATAGCCTATTAGGGTCACTTTAAGCCTGGATGCCAGATCTGAAAGTGGTGCAGATTTTTTTTATATGCTAATAAACGCGCCTACCCCAAATTTGCCTATAACAAAAATATAACTTTTCCTCTGTTCACAATAATGGAAAAAACAATGAAACAATGCAATCTTTTTGACAAATCTTTTGAATTTAAGATGCTCATAAAAATCCACATTTACCTGTATGTAAGACTTTAATTAAATCAAGTCTGACCAATTTCACATACCGTAAAACACCTAATAAATGTTCCTAGCAGAAATGAATTGAAAACAATCTCTGAATTTCAGTCTTCACATTGAATGTGTTAATATTTCTGGCTAGATTTTTTCACAGTTTTGGCTAGAGCTACTAGGACAGACATAGAGGACCAGAATTAAGAACAGTTATGGAGTTTTAGCATTTAGCACCTCAAAAATGATCTATTTATGAGTGCAACAGTATAATTTGTTGTTGCACACTAACCTTTGATTTCGTTATTTCATTATATATTCACAACTGTAACCATAAGTATGCCAACACTAAGATTTGGCTATTTTCATTAATTAAGCTGCTTTATTTCCTTTGTTATTCTTAGTCTCTTACTCTGTTAATCTATTTCACTGATACAATAGGGGATATGACTTGAAGCAATAGGGTCATGATGGCCCTGTATGGCTCCACTGGCTAATAAGTGAAAAAACTACAAGTCAAACATTATAGGCTAAGGCTCAGATAAAAAAAGAGCCCTATTTCTAATTTTTTTCAATCCATCTGGTGAATTAGGATAGCCTATTAGAGTCACTGTAAGCATGGATGCCAGATCTGAAAGTCGTGCAGATTTTTTTTATATGCTAATAAACGCGCCTACCCAAAATTTGCCTGTAACGTAAATTAGACTTTTCCTATGTTCACAAAAATGAAGCAGACAATGATACAATGCAATCTTTTTTTACAAATCTTTTTAATCTAAGGTGCTCATAAAAATCCACATTTATGTAAGACTTACAATGTATATTAAATCAAGTCTGACTAATTTCACATACCATAATTCACCTAATAAATGTTCCTTGCAGAATTAATTGGAACCAATCTCTGAATTTTCAGTCTTCACACTGAATCTGGTTATATTTCTGGCTAGATTTATTCACAATTTTGACTAGACCTACTAGGACAGACAAACAGGACAAAAATCAAGAAAACTTACTGAGTTATAGCATTTAGTACCTCAAAAATGATCCATTTATGAGTGCCACAATATAATTTATTGTTGCACACTAACCTTTCATTTCGTTATTTCACTATATATTCATGTCCAACCATAAGTATGCCAATACTAAGATTTGGATATTTTCATTACTTTAGTTTCTTTATTTCCTTTGTTATTTTTACTCTTCTATTCTGTTTCTCTATTTCACTGATGCAATAGTGGATATGACTTGAAACAAGAGGGACATGATGGCCCTGTATCGCTCCAGTGGCTAATGAGTGAAAACACAACAAGCCAAACATTACAAATGCGGCCAACAAGTGTCAAACTTGAAGACATACAATAGGGTAAGGCCCAGGTCAAAAAAGGCCCTATTTTTTCATCCATCTGTTACTTTAGTTCACTGATGCAATAGGGGATCTAACTTAAACCAAGAAGGCCATGATGGCCCTGTATCGCTCCACTAGCTAATAAGTGAAAACACTACAAGCCAAACATTACAACTCTGGCCAATTGGTTTTAAACTTGAAGGCATACATTTTTTCTATGAAGTTCTACGAGAATGTTATGACCCCTTGACCCCTGGGCAAAGCCATTTTTTACCGCAAAGCTATAATTACTTGAAACTTGGTGGAGGTCCGTAAGATAAACTTCCATATTACATAATATAGGATGTGTGGTATACCAGAAGGTTTTCAAAGTGTCCTAAAATAAATGCCACGTTAAACATGAGACCCATGAAACAGGGCTAAATTTGGTAGCCCTAGGCCTTACTATGGTTCGTAAAAAGATCATTAAAAAAGTTTTCACCACAAAAGCCCAGGTAAAACTTGTGACCCCTGGTGTGGGGACAAACTTAACCCCAAGGCTATAATTTGGGCCCTCCTGGTAGAGGCCAACTTTGACCCCAGGGCTATAAGTTGGGTACCCTTGGTACACGCCCACTTGATAAAGATACATGCCAAATTTGGTGGCCCAAGGCCCTATGGCCCGCCCTGGCGGCTCAGTGGTGATCGTGTCGGACTCATGACCTGATGGTTGTGAGTTCGATACCCGGTTGAGATGAACTTTCTTTCCGACGTATTTTCCCCTCTCACGTCTGCTGAAGCATGTGAGAAAAGTAGTCGGTGGCTATGGAAAGAAAGCTTAGTACTGGTGTGAGAAAACCAGGAAACACATGTGCGTCACCGACCCCCATGATATGACTTTAGCTGTTGAAGTAGTGTTAAACCCCAATGCAACCAACCAATCAACCAACCAACCAAGGCCCTATGGCTAGGGATCAGAAGGATTTTAAAAGTTTACCTATATAACCCCATATAAAACTTGTGACCCCCCCCCGGAGAGGGGTCAATTTTGACTCCATAGCTATTATTTGAAGGAACACTGTAGAGGTTCGCTACATAAAACTACATGCCAAGTTTGGTAGCCCTGGGCCTTATGGTTTCGGATAAGAAGATTTTTCGAAGGTTTCAATATTTTTCAGTTTTGTTGCCATGGCAACCAGAGTTTTTAAAGGAATCAAATTCTTTCAAGAAATTCTGAAGAAGGCCACGGCAGGATCATTTCTGTAAAGTTTCATCAAAATTGGATGGGTAGTGTCAGAGAAGATGTTTGAAATATAAGTTAATGCACGCATGGACAGACGCACAACGGACACCGGGCTATGACATAAGCGCCCTTGCCTTCAACCAGTGGAGCTAAATACCTCTTGATGACTTAAAGTAAACAAATGCGCAGTTCATTGAGCGTAATTGTGACGTGTGATCAATCATCAGCTTCTTTGTTTGCTGCATTGACAGTACAGCTGCTTTGTGTGTGTATATATATTTGTGTGTGTGGGGTGTGGATGTGGGTGTTTTTCTGTTTTATTTTGAAATGTCATGATGTAACGGATTTATTTCCTACATAACAAATCTTAACTAGTCAACAAGACAGTATTTTGGTGCAAATGACTTTTCTTCATTTCATGTATAACTATTCAATAATTGTTTAGTTTATTTTTTCTCAAATAAAGGCACTAAGTACAAAACTTTTTTATAACACTTTTATGTGTCTGCACTGTAACATTTTGTGTCATTGCTGTAACACATGTGTCGTTTATTATATAACAATGATAAAAACTGCTCATAAAATGAAGCCACGCCATTTAATTTAATAAAGAACATTCTGTAAACAAAACGGAAAATACAGTTACATTTTCATTACAAACAGCTATTTACTAAATCTATATAACTTTTTCAAGGAATTAAAATAGTTGCAAAAAAACTGATTTTCTCCGACATATAATGTGCCAAAATTTTGTTCCAAAATACTCAATTCAAATAAAACAAATATGCGTTATACAGATGGTTCGAAGTGCAATCTGACCTAAAAAATATCTAATTTTCTTAATTAGAATGGGATTTCTTTTACTTAACAATTTCGTTACATGAAGGACATGTCAATGTGTAATGACTGGCATTGCATCACCATAAACAATATTCAAGTGTGGAATATGCATTTTTCCGTGTGCAGTACATTCTATTTGTACATAATTTTATAATTATAAGAAACCTTATCAAACAAACAAAAATCCAACTTCATTTTCAAAAGTCATGTCTCCTACAATCTGCCATAACTATATATTAGCTCATAGTGGGTGGAGTAAAGGATAAGCAAGACCAAAACATAAATATAATGCAGCAATTTAGTACAATAGTAAGCATTTAGTTCTCATCAAACCCTTCTACAAGAAGCTGAAACCCAAAGGTCTTAAATGATATTAAGTTGCTCATGATTTTCAGAAAATGTATGCAAATTTGGTGGGTGGAGTAACACCAAGGCGCCCAATCTATATCTTCTCCTCCTGTAACTTAATTTTACCATTACTTATGCGCTTCACTGCCAATTAGAACTATTTGCAATCAATATACTCTGGCAGATATTGAAATTTTGTGGTTTGTACACATAAGCTTAATTCAATGCATTTTCAGTGGGTGGGGTAACAAAATGTCGTCTGAAAAAATCTGCACCACTTTTGTTTCTGGCATCCACCCTAATTTGACTTCTATATAGCTGTACTATCACCTGGTACCAATGAAATTTTTCTACCAGATGGATTGAAAAAAAATTGAATCCAGCTGGCCAGGCCTTAGACTAATAGGCAAATTTGGGGTAGGCGCGTTTATTAGCATATAAAAAAAATCTGCACCACTTTCAGATCTGGCATCCAGGCTTAAAGTGACCCTAATAGGCTATCCTAACTCACTGTACCATTTGAATTTTTCTACCAGATGGATTGAGAAAAAATTAGAAATAGAGCCCTTTTTTGATCTGGGCCTTAGCCTAATACGTAGCTTTCATAGCTAAACATAATCCTTGGCAGTTTAGAAATAGAAATGTCATGCAAGTGAAACCTTGAAGAAGAGAAAAGTTTTGATAGGAATGAACCTGCCAAATAAATTATTTGGCCCATGCTCTGTGAAAAAAATGGTTTATGCCAGGCTGACATGGATGATAACTTTTGCTTATTTTGTTTTGAATGTTCAAGGACTTTTCTTTTTCAAGGCTTTTCTTTTCCTTTCTTTTGCTTGGCAAACTGGATTTTATTTCCAGATAACTTTCATGGTTTCATGCATTACCATGGTGCATTACTGAACCCTCTTTGTCACAGGACGACCCTTTTGAATATTTACAGGGAAAAGTAAACTCCAAAATATTACAGTGTCAAACCTTTTTACTAGAGGGTTTCTGTAAAGAGCCAATGTAGTCTATGGTGTCTGGTCTTGCAATTTATTGCCCCGCCAAAAAAGCACTTTGAACGGTGATCCGCATGCAGCATTCGAGTCAACAGAGAATATTTAATTTAAGAGGCAGAGAAAGTGCAGAAATATTTGGATCTACACGGTCTGACTGTATTAATTTTCATTTCAAACAGACTTTGGGCTTTTCACTAGATTTTAGAAGGACGGTGAAAACGGTTCTGGAAAGTCTAGCCATTAAACATGCCGATTTATAAGTTTTTGTCATGGATTACAATTTTTAGAAACACTTATCGAAACTACAAATATTATTTTTCTAGGCAACTGTTGAGAAACTAGGTGGTTATATGCAGTAAAGGGGTGCAGTTTATACGAGGTTGTCAGTTTACTATCCTACATAATCGACCCGTATTATTAATCACTTGATACTGCTAAAAGCCATCTTGAAGCTCTGGCGCGAAAACGAGAAATAACCTAACTTGCAACTCATGTCAACGATGAAATACCATCAATGACCCCTTTTTCTTAGTCCTCTATCTCTTATTTGCTTATGATTTGCCAGATACTACCTTGCTAGTTACAGAAAAAAAAAAATGAAAGTCTGTTCTAATAAAAAAAAAATCGGAAAAGCGCTCAATAAATCATCACAAATTGATCCAATTTTAACACTTCGGCTGCTTAACGTTACCCTTTTGCAGACAAGATCAGACTGTACAGAACGTGCAATCAGATCTTGGATCTACATTGCCGACAAGAAGAGATCTTACCACCTCCAACACACACAACAAATAGATAGATAGATAAATTAATTAATTAATTGAATAAATATATAATAGCTGACAACTTTGAAAAAGCAAAATATTTTTTCATGGCTTGAAAGTCTTATTTCATTTATTTAGCAAAATAAGGGATAATCTACATTATACACAAGACTACAATAGTTGTAAACAACATCACATTAAGGGTTGATATGCCGATATCGAGCTCAGAAAAAGGACATTGTATGTTACATTACTCCTACAAGATCATGGCCGTATCTTATTGATAAACACGCCATAAAACAACATTAATCCATTCATTCCCTATTGATGAGCATCACCACAGACATCAGAGGTTCTCTGAAAATCGACAGCTGATGTGATAGTGGCGCTCTATTTCAATACCATTTTCCAAATACAGTAATTGAGTCGTGCTCGGTGAAAAAGCGGTTTAACCCATTACCACACAATCCCTACTTTTGACGCCCCTGAGAAAGAAGCCTTTTGAAAACACTGTGGGAAAAGGAGAAAATGCTGGTAACCAGCATTTTCTCCTTTTCCCACAGTGTTTTCTACCCTTTCCAGAACAAATTTCTATTTTTCAGTCACCTTTATTTTGTCGTCTGCAAATGCTTTGAATTTGGACCAGTCCAAAATTTTCTCGTGTGGTAATGAGTTAATACATCTAAAAAAATAAAAACTCATGTCAGCCTGTACAGTGTGGCGAGGGTTGCCAAGGGGATGGGACTTTTTCAGCCAAATCTAAATTTTCTTAGTGTCTAAAGGCTATCTTACCTCAAGGTGTAGTCGTTTGTTAAAAAAAAATGTTATAAAAACATAATTGTGACCCATCAAGCATAAAGGGGCCATCTGGGAATTCTGTACATCAATGCAAACAGATCAACGATGGTGCATGTCAGTTTAAGTTATAATTCAAAAATGGTGGTATAACAATGACAACTTTTCATAGCGAAAATGTCAGTTAGCGAAAAATGTCAACCCTGGTCAGCCTGCGCAGTTGCCCAGGGTTGACACTTTTCGTAGTTCCCAGAAGGTTCCTTTTTGCGTGATGGGTCACAATTATGTGATGACTTGCTGAACACAATGCATCAACTCCCTTTTTGCTGGAAAACTGCATAAATGTTTTGTCCTTTTACTTCCCTCAATTGTATTTTCATTTGTAAATGCAGCAAATACATTAATGTTGTATACTATATTTTCTATGGCAGTACAAGGGTCGTTGTAAATGAGGACTCAATTTGCACCATGTATATAATACTTCCTTTTTAGTACTTTCCCTGTCTGCCCAACTTTTGCTTAATCACAGTGTAGAACTAATATGCTCTAAGGCTTAAACCTAATGGTGATTCAAGAATATCAGTAAGTAACGCATAGGGCTTGGAATGAAGGTGCCCTTGGCAAGTTATTGATATCATTTTCAGTTAAAAAGTCAACTGCACTTTCTATGACCCAAATACATATAAAACAGTTTGATCCCACTTAATCTTCGAATTGTCCTTGTGTCTAAAATCATACTTACCTTTCTAAGGCATATGTAAATATTAGACTGAACAGTAATGGGTTAATCACCAAGACTATATAAATTCACGCAAACGTTATTTTGACTGAGATTATTTCAAGACTTTGATATTAGTCCACGAAGAATAACAGGATAGTCATTCTTGGCCCTAGCCGGACGGACAGTCAGTAGTCAGTGAGAAATGGTATCCGACAGATGAACAGTTATTTATCAGTCATATACCATTCTTATCCGTTCTACTTTATCCTCCGTGTTAATGTCTGTGTAACCTTGTCAACTACATTTTTCAAATTGACCACAACCAGCCAACATTCATTCATTCATTCCCACCAATTATTTTCTATCTATGTTTTATTTATCGTTCAGGTGAAATATATATCATGAATTTGTTAAGCGTTCATGTATATAACACATGTCACTATAATAAAAAAAATACTTACTTACTTACTTACTTATAAGTTAAGGTGTCCCACTATTTTACATGCTGTGCTCGACTACTACTCTTTTTTTTGTATTTGTAAATTCTGAAGAAAAAGGTCGAGTAACTACCTTTTTTGGATTAATGCGATATGTTAACGTAATTTTCAGCATTAAACCATTATCTCACCGCTGAATTTCAAATTTCATTAATCAGTCAGATTCAACAAATTCTATTAGATTTTCCAAATCAAAAGAAACAAAAATACTTGTTTGCTGCCACAATTACTTCCTTGATTTTAATCCATTTGTTAGGTTTGAAAATGAATTATCGAAAAAACAGGATAAAAGTAATTTTTCTTTTCATTCAATTTTAGAAATATGTGAAAACACGAGTACTGATGACTAACCCCGGGTATTGTCTATAGGCAACATTGTTGGACACCTTGTCTCAATAGATTATTAAAGGTGACGCTTATCAAAATCGAAGCGCCTGCGATATGTGAAACAAGACTAGTTCCTCTAGTACCGATTGTTTCTTTTTTGTGTTAACATTGAAAACAAGCCTGTGACTTTTAAAGAATATTGTCCAAAATACTGGTCGAAAAAAAACATAAGAAAAGCAAACAGATCGCGGAGAAATAATTGGATTTATATTGAAAAATGCGTGGATTTATGTTGAAAAATGCGTTTAACATCTGTTGGATCATATTTGTAACAAATCATATATGTAACACATTTGTTACGTACATGATCACATTCGTAACAGATAAAGTGTGTTACAAATGTGTTTGTCCGAAATGGGGGTTGACATGAGAAGCATATATGTAACAGGTTTAGTTGTCTATTTGTATTCAAACAATTAACAGCAATAGCAACATCATTATATTCTTTACACTATTGATTTTATTCTCGATTGCAAAACAATAGTTAGCACATTAAGCTAATCGCTCTCGAGACTCACTCCAACTTGAATCAACCTCAGAGAGAGAGAGAGAGAGAGAGAGGACGTGTGGAATAATGATTTTTTGCCCAAGGTACCAGTGCATCTCGAGCGTGCACGTGAGTGTGTCCAGCAACATCCAAACAGCAAGAAAATTGATCTGCAGATTGGAACTCAAGGCAAAACACACATCATACAGTTTAACTTCCAACAATCTGCGCCTCGTACTGACTGTCGATCAATTGTTGAATAAAAGATAACAAGACAGATTTCTTATCTCAGTCGGCGTTCAACATCATTTGATGACAGGAAATCCCGGGTCTTGGTGCTATATATATTCCGTAACTGTGGTGTGATTCCGTTCACTATGCGCCACATGTTAAACAGCAGTCACACTGTAGCGTATAACCCAAACGCGTGCCGGGCGTATGGAAACTCTCAATTGTGACTGAAAGTAAGCATTTACGGGACTAGCACTTTTGCTAAACTGGACAAAGTGACACAACAAATCAGTATCAAGATATTGGCCCATCTGGTGAATAAAAACCTGCTACAAATGTATTTCAGATGTAAATATGCATTCTTTTGTACTGTTTTTAAATCAAAATTGACCTGTGACATATGTGATTTCATGTCACATCAAAAACCGGCATCGATCATATTCGTCACAAAATATGTTACATTTATGCTTGATTTCCGAGTCATATATGTAACACATGTTACATATGTGATCATATATGTAACAGGTGTTACATATATGATTTGTTACAAATATGATCCAACAAACATCAAACAAACAAACTGCATATCTTGACTTTTTACCACACGACAATACCTTTGACTTGACAAAAATGAAAGCATTTGAAGACAACAAGTCAGATTTGTCTCATGTGATGGTATTTGTCTTATAAGCAGTAGAGAGAACTTAAGGAGAAAATGTTAGTTACCCTATTTTCTTTTTTTCCCATAATCTTCTCAAAAACCTTCTTGTTCAGGGTTCTTAAAACTCGGCATTATGTGGAAAAGGATTAAAGGTTACAGTGTTCTCTAAATAGGTCTCGATAGATCTTTAGCTCTTTTCTTTTGTTGATGACAGTTTTCATCAGAAATCAACCTACTTTAACAGTGTTTCAGAATGGAAACATATTCCGGAAAAAACTACTGCCAAGTTTTTACAGATCAAAGATGAGATGGCATGTTCCATGCAGTCTGGTCTTTACCTACTCTATTCGCTGGAACTGGTATGAATTTCTTACGGGCCGTACAAGTTGATGGTATTTTAGGGTATTTAAATGAAACTAGTAAAGCAAAGGGCATGGACTTTTTATATTTATTTTCAAATAAATGTACATCTACGTATCTATTCAACAACATCGATATATACATGTAAAGTAACAAGGTACATTTTCACAAAACTTGATAATTCAAAACCCTAAAGTGTCTGTTTGTCTGAATCTATATACATGTACATGCGGTAACTGCTTTTATACCGGAAGTCGTGTGGCACGTTTCACGTGTCATATGTCACTTGTCATACATCACCTGTAGTTTTCATTAAAAGGAATGTCACATAGGAGGTCAAACTAATTTTTCTAAATGGCTTTCATCACACGAAAAGGGGCACTCGGACATTTGCGCAAAGTGTCGTCTCTGATTAACCTGCTCACTCCGCGCAGGCTAATTCGAAACGACACTTTCCGTTTTAATTCAGTTTTCTGTTTTGTGCCAAAATCTAATGTAGTCGTAAAGTGCCGTCTCGGATTAGCCTGCGCGGACTGCGCAGGCTGATCCGAGACGACACTTTACGCAAATGTCCGAGTGCCCCTTTTCGTGTGTTCCAAGCCAAATGGTTCATGGTCATGTTTCAGTCAAGGTTGGGCTTATCTAACTCGATCTTGGCAGTGCTGAAACATGACCCGAATGGTAGGAGCTGTCGAATCACATGAGAGTTGTTGCTGTAATAAGATTGTAATCCAGATCGGAAATCAATCATTTTATAAGAATAAAACATTTATATGCATCCAAATGACTGTCGTTGTAGTAACTATTTAAATATTGATCTTGCAACATCATTGCTAAAAACATTTCCTTGCTGTCATGTTGCACAGGATTCTAGTGACAATAGACCCCCTGGACCATTGCCCCCCCGAGAACAATTCCCCCGGACTGTTGCCCCCGAGGACAATTCCCCCTCCCCCCGAACCATTGCTCCCCGAGGACAAGGAATTGTCCGGGGGGGCAATAGTCCGGGGGGATTGTCCTCGGGCAATGGTCCGGTCCGGGGATCAATGGTCCGAGGATCAATTGTCCGGGGGCAATTGGCTCAGCAGTACCCTCCATGATGACATTCCCATATGTCACACTTGCAAAAGTGACAATCTAAACTCAGTATATGACAAATACATGTAATATGTTACACCAATAATGTTGGCAACCTACAAACAGATTGTGATAAGCAACATTTTCCATTGGTAAAGCAGAGCTAATTCGGTTAGCAGGCACGCGTTACACCTGTAATTGTGACAACCCGAACTCTGCTGGTAAAAAGTGACACATAACGCCTCAAAAGGCTACAATCTTAGATTCAGTCGGTGAAAAGTTATATGTTTGACTTGTTACATTTTAAATTATGTCTCTTACAAGCAATTTGATAGACATGTGAAAGAAACAACTTATACTCAGTCTATTACATGTGCCATGATTTACCTTAAAAGGTAACAATTTAAACTCAGTCTGTTACAAGTACCATGTTACACCTGTTAAAGTAACAAATCAAACTCAGTCTGTTAGAAATGCCATGTTAAACATATAAAAGTAACAAGTCATACTCAGTCTGTCACAAGTGCCATGTTACACCTGTAAAATAACATTGCAAACTCAGTCTGTTATAAGTGCCACGTTACACTTGTAAAATAACTCAAAATATTTCTATTCCAAGTGCCACGTTACATCTGTACAGGTAACAGTTCAAACTCAGTCTGTTACAAGTGCCATGTTCAACCTGTAAAAGTAACAATCCAATTTCAGTTTGGTACAAGAGCCATGTTACACCTGTAAGAATAACAAGTCATACTCAGTTTGTTACAAGTGACATGTTCTACCGTTTAAAGGGGCCTGTTACAAGTGACATGTTATACCATTAAAAGGAATAACTCATTCTCAGCCTGTTACAAGCGTTGCATGTTACTCCTGTGAAAGTGACAACTGAAATTGAGTCTGTTATAGGTAAATCATTACACCTGTACAAGTTAGAACGACCTAAAACCAATCTCTTAAAAGTGACATAATACACCTGTGAAAGTGATAACTAAATATCATTATGGATCTCATAATCAATATAAATCTTGATAATATGTGATAAAATAGTATTTAAACAATACTTTCAACGAAAATATGGACCTTCTTGGTCTTTTACCTGTCCCTTTTTGAGAATATTGCGACAAAAGGACAAATCACTCGGGAGCAGTTTCTCCTTTTGCCCCAATATCTCACATGCGTTTCTGTTTTAAGGATAGGGCACTCCAACGGGAGTCTTTCATCGTCTTTCATCATCAAAAATCGTACGGATTCGGCCAAGACTCGGGTAATCCGTAATCGAGGCGGGAAACCAGCATCTATTGGCCGATCCTTATTGCCCTTTCTTAAGCCGTAGACCCTTTTCATTACCCGTATTTCACAATAAATGATCTTGTCCACAGCAAAATGGGAACCCGAGAGGTAATACGTTAATAAAGGACAATGAATGGAAATATAACGAATGAAGAAAAAAGTATATGTCCATTATTTCTTTATCAATATTAAAATAAATCCGTTTTCATCAACGATCAAGTTACATCAGGGCGGTCACTGAATCTATCAACGTGTTCGTGCCTATTAAAACACTCTTTCAAAGCCATTGCCTGCTCTCAGACATTGACGTATATACATATATAGCGTTTACAGATAGATAATTTTTGAGGAAATGACTATCACCAATCCTCGAAAAAGAAATGTGTCGATTTGAAGTTTGAAATCAAAACCTCAGAACTGCTATCAATGGGGCCATCGAACTTTACCAGGTTCGACTGGTACTAGGGCCAGGAAAATGTATTTTGCTCAAGGGTACCTCCATACGATTGGCACCAGCCGTCTAGACAGTAATACACTGTAAACACTCGCTAATTAACAAAACAAAAAATGAGAAACGGGCTTGTCGTGATTTTTATAACGACAGATCCTTACCTATAATATCGTTCAAATAAATTTTAATTCTTCTTTTCATAACATGCATTTGGATAATTCCATACATAAGAAAGGAATTAAAGGGGTAAAATTGACCAGGTTCTCATTATAACGATCAAAATGTAGGAACAGATAAGAAAATTTTGTTACAAATGTAGAAACTGTCCAGAATAGACACATTTTTTTCTGATTTTCAAAGTGATTTCGAGCTCAAGCCATTGTTATTACGTGAAAATGGCCCTGACGATGTCCTGTTTTCAACATTGTAAAAGCTTGTTCAAATTGTGCCAAAACAAAATAAGGGAGAGAAAGAAGATGTACGTGTTGAAACATTGTTGAAAAAGGAGCGATTGCTTTTTTTTAACATTTTAAAAGTTGTCCAATACTATAAAAGAGTTCCAATTGTGTATGGAAGCGTTAAATAAATAACGCTCGTAGGCGAGTAGTTTCAGTGTTTATCTAATAAAAAAAAAAATCAATCAGAAGATGCGTTACATTCAATTTTTTTAAAAATATAACTTGGAGTACAAGACTGAAAATATTCTTAAGAATGGCTGGTGAATTCATACGGAGTCATTTTTTTTTTTTATTTTAGACCAAAATGTAGTCAAATTAAAACGTCACCTTTGGGGGTTTCTCTTTTTCTTTTCAAAAACTGGCGCATGTCCATAGGGTTGTTGGTTAAGAGTCAGTTCATTGGTTGACAGTCCCGGTATTGTTTGTTTGTATGCATGGAGCCTGGTTTAATGTGCGTTGTTAACTGAGAAAGAAATTGAGTTTTTGGGTTTCTTTTTTTTTTCTTTTCCAGCATGTAAACAATAGCTGTTTGGCAAACAATACAGTTTGACAAAAAACCCTTCCATATTGAAATTGTTTGCAGATGAAAAATGAAATGTGACTCAAATGATAGCGCTTGTCTTTGAGATGGTTGAAAATGTTGTGGGAAAAGGTTATCGCTATTTGTCCTTTTACCGCAATCTCAAAGGCAAACCTCAAATATGTTGACGTTTCCATATTCTATTGCAAAGTGAAGAATTAAAAGCTTCGTGCCTTTGTAGTTACTGTTTAAACGTTCTAGATTCGGAAGCCAAGATTTTGCCTCGGTAACAGAGAAGTATAAAACGGTACTATATTGTTTTTTCAATCGCCCAGTATCTGTTTCGAAGCAGATGCCAATTCCATTCATTGCCAAGAAAATTGCTTGTAGATTTTCAAGGCTCGACGTAACGCATTATCGACGGTAAATGCCCATTTAATCTTCCGCAAACTGCACAAAACATAAATACGTTCTCGATTAATTCCCATGTCAAAGTCTGTCTATCAAAGGTTTAAAAGAAATCTTGGAAGTCACATGGGATAATGCTATCCAATCAAGAGAGCTGTCAGAGACGGTAAAATCACTACAAAGTGAACCGCGATATAAATACTTTCTTCTACCGTCATTTGAACTATTTTGGTATATGTTTTTTTTTATATTACTTTACTGTTATTATGTTGTTTTGCTAATGAACGCGTGAAAAAGAAGCACCGTTAAAAATATGCCTTTTCTTTCTACATGCACCAAGACTGCTTGATTAACCCTTTCCCAAACGATAAATTTTGGATCCTTCCAAATCGAAAGAGTTTGCAGACGACAATTCTAGATGTGGAGAAAATGGCAGAAAGTTCTTAAAAAGGGTAGAAAACTAGTGGGAAAAGTAGAAATTGCTCGTTATGAGCAATTTCTTCATTCCCACAGTGTTTTCAAAGGACTTTTACTGCAGACACGTAAGAACCAGGGCTTGTTTGGGAAAGGGTTAAATCTGTTGAGTCAATCGTTCAACTAAGATTATTGCAACTAACTTCAACTAAGAATATTGCAAAAGTTTTAAGTAGAAATTGGACAAAAACATTTTAGCCATGCATCGTGAGAGGGGGCTAAGTGCATTTACAAAAAGTTTTGTATCATGTCAGTCTGTGCTGTCCATTCAGACTTTACCGCGGACTGCGAAGGCTGATATGAAACATTCTGTTATTGGTCAATTTTCTGCACGTCCAACGACCATACTACCTCATGATTTCATCGGTTGTTAAACGAGATGGATTTCTTGAAACCGTAATCATACGATGACGTGCTTGGTATCATGCATCACAGTGATGTCCTTAGCCCCCTTTTAAAAGAGCATGGCTCATTCATTTGTACAATGACAGGTAAGTTGGGAAAAACTAATTAAATGAACGATGGATATTTAACTGAGTAGTTAATAGTACAATATTACTCTTTCAAGGAAAACACGAGTGAAACCATACTACAATGTGATTTTATGTCTCTGAAATATATGTCTTTGAATATTAACATCTATATGTAATAATAATTAAAATGTCATTAACAAAAATCTTTTATTTTATGCCTTCCGGTAGGATATCGAGAAATAGCAGTGAAAATATTTTTCGATCTTACACTGGTACAACCAGTGAAAATACCGATTTTCACGTTCTTGTTGCCTAGGTAAAGTGCGCGTGCCTAACAACCAGATGGCAAATATGACGTCATATACCTTACATTTCTCGAGCTTGACGTAATGTTGTAATGCGTTGCTATGCGGGAGGGTACGCCACGGGGAATAATGGAAAAGAAGTGTACTGGATTTTGATAAAGCTCACCCAGAAAGGGTTAAAAACATGAAATAAATAGAATATTTGTTTTTTTCGGTGAAAGATCGAAATTTATTTCATCTCGTGAACACCATCAGTAATATTTTCACTCGTGGCTGCGCCACTCGTGAAAATATCACCGATGGTGTCCATTCGATGAAATAAATTTCGATCTTTCACCGAAAAAAGACAAATATCCTCTATATCTTTGGTTCTTTCATGGCGGACCGTATTTATCAGTTCTTTATACATACATGTATATCAAACAGGTAAATGTACTATGCTCTGGTAAAGTGTGTTTTAATGCAAGTCCGTGGTGCATTGTAATTGGCCCGCATGATCAGCCTGCGTAGACTGCGTAGGCTGATCCGGGACGAAGCTTTACGCAAATGTCCGCATGCTCCTTTTCCTCATGTTGCAGGCCATATTTGTTTAACCCATTACAACACGATTCCTACTTTTGACGACCCTGAGAGGGAAGCCTTTAGAAAACATTGTGGGAAAAGGAGAAAATGCTGGTAACCAGCATTTTCTCCTTTTTCCACAAGTTTTTCTATCCTTCACAAAACATTTTTCAAATTTTCTGTCACTTTTATTTTGTCGTCTGCAAATGTTTTCGATTTGGACAAGGCTAAAATATTGTCGTTTGGTAATGAGTTAACTGTTTAACAACCGACTGAATCATGAGGTAGATTGTGCCTTGGACATACTGAAAATTTAACTATAATAAAATATGTCGACCCAGATGCATTAAAATCCTTTTTCAGAGAGCATGGCCAAATTACAGTACCCGATTTGGTACAAAATTGTACATACACTTTCGAAAGTAACTGCTTAATTACATTGCACTATAATCTACTTGTATGCACTCACAAGATTTCGTCTTCGTCAAATTCTGCTTTCAGTTTGAAAAAACTACCCAAAGGCAATCATATCTAACACTTTCTGAATTTCAATATTCAGTCAGCTGAAACTGTTTAAAAACATCGTCACGGATCACTAAACAAAGGCAAATGACTGTTATATCACTGCTCTTGTAAACAAATTGGCTATTGCCGCAGTTAGTTAAATTAACACGACCGACCAATAAGCAAACGTCATCGTGTAGGCATCAACTGTTGTCTTTGACATCTCGTCATAACCGATAGTAACTTCCACTGATTTCAGATGGTCGGCTTATATGTACTGCTCACGAATAGTCAGGCGTATTGTAGATCTCGAAGCTGATGATTTCATATATATAACTTAACTTTTCAGTGAACGGTTTGCCTTTTTGTAAAACTTGCTTTCATTTATTAGTATAGTACTGTTGAAAATGTAACGCGTATAACTTAATGTTATACAAAATACACAAATGTCGAAGTTCGCCAAATGTTTTGAAAGTTAACCAAGATGTAAACGCAAGCTGAATCTTGCTGTTCTTCGTTTTCTCAATGGCTTTATGTTATCCATCACTGTACTTATGGTCATTGATATTCATGAAAAAGGACGAAACTAAATGCAACCTTGTGATTGTCATTCAGTGGCTACGTACGATCAACGTGGACTTCATCAAAACGTTTAGCACATGGACTGTGAATGAACAACTCCGGTCAAGGACGAACTGCCCCTCCTAACCGTGCTGTTGAAGTTATAGAGAGTCGATTGTTCTGTACCGAGACTTCTGTACTGGAACTTTGGACAACAGCAAAATAAATACCTGTTGTAGTGGCGCCTAAACTGACTGCTTAAAAAGTATAGGGCGTAGGGATTCACGCATGAGTAAATGTAGGTAAGGCAAAACCCTGTTATCTTAAACACGTGCCAGAACATGTTGTAATCTGCCGGGGAGTAATGGAAGAATAATAAATAAATGTGGCGGGGAAGCCAGCAAATTATGAATATTATGACGAAGGACAGGACGATTTTGGCAACCTTTAGTCTTGCCTCCACTTGCCGTTTCTGTTGCTGGTTCATGATCGAATTTTTCATGGTTTCACACGGGATCTCTCGACTGCTGGATACCAATATCCTAGCCATGCTTATGTAGAAAACTCCGATGACAAGGAGCGGAATCAGAAAAAAAATAACGAACCGGAACATGGAGTGGGCTTTTGGATACCACTGCGGAAACTGGCCATCCATTGTAGGATACACATTACAAATAGCAACCTTGGTTTCACTCGTAACATTTCCGTCAATAAATGTGGGAAAATACTCCACTGTGCTTGTGTAGCCATCAGGGATCGCAAGAATTAGCGCCAACCACCAGATAACGATGACAGTGACAGTTGTGACAACTGTTGGTTTACCCATATGTTTACTCATAGGGTGTACAATGGCAATATACCGGTCCCCGCTAAGAGCTGTGAGTGTGAAGACTGACACACCCAGTGAAAATGTCTGCATGTATTCATTAAATTTACATAAAGCTCGGCCAAACGGCCAGGATGTAATAGTATATAATGATCCAGCAAAAGGTACTGAACACAACAGCAGTAACATGTCACCTATCGAGAGACTCACGACAAATATATTTGGTGTATTTCGCATGTTTTTGTTTCGCAGTACAGTATAAATCAATGCACTATTTCCTATAACACCGGCCAAAAATATAATGACAAATAGAATTGGTACGATGGTAGCTTCTGGGGCCTCCCACGATTCCGGTTCAAGGATATTGAAATCAGTCGTGTTGTTTAAGACCTCTGTTGTATTTGTGACGGCATCTGTTGTATCCATGACAGTTGTTGTTGATACGTTTATAGATACTTCTGTTGCCATGTTTGAGTTTACAAAGTCCTGAAAGTAAACGAAGAATAATTGGTTATTAACTCATTTACCTCACTAAATACTCAAGACAATCCAGTGTGTTAAAGACCCTAAGGAAGAAGCTTTTTGAAACTTTGCGGAAAAAGGAGAAATTGCTGTTTCCAGCCTTTTGTCCTCTCTGTGAATGTTTACTCACGTTGTGAGTTATGAGGCACAATAAATTGACCACTCGGACTATCGCCCTCGTGGATTATTTATTGTGCCTCATTACTCACAACTGTGGTTTACTGCACGACAAACCTCGATAGAAACAAAATTATTTCCCAGGTAATAAGTAAATGAACAGCGCTCTGTCTCAAGCGGGGTTCGATGTATCAGCGTGATGCAAATTATACCGACCAAATTATCACACAATCACGAATCTATGAAATCTATTTTGTCTAACAAAGGGCTAAATCCTGAGGAAGAGTGATCAATGGACCTTCAGAAAGTTTAATACTATCAAAAAGTTTAAAATTGTGTTTTGCAGATGCCCTCATATATCAGGGCATGACACCCAAGTTCTTTATGATATAGATAGGATGGTCCTCATTCATACCGCAGTACTTATTTTAACCGAAAAGCCACTACAGTAGAGAAAACTTGCTTGTGTTAAATTCTTATACTGTAAAATAGAAAGGATGGTCCCCGTTGATACTGCGGTAATTACTCATAATTTCACCGAAAATTTACTACAAGAGAGAAGTCTTGCTTGTATTAAGTTTTTAAACTGTAATAAACTGTTGCATATAAATCAACAGTTAATGTTGCTATCAAAGTTTGAGTCGTTTTTTTTTTTCCAGACAGAAATAATTAAGAAATCCACTATGGTACCGCGGTACCTCTACTAATTTAGAAAATTTAAAAAAAAAAAATACAGTTTTAGAAAATGAGTTAGCTACCGTTGTTTTTGTTTCCGGCGAAGACCATGACGTCACAGCAGACGACCTTCACTTGTCAAGCATGAATTATCGCTTTTATGACAAAAATTCAAACCATGGAGGAAAATTGTACTTTTTTTTGTATTGTTGAAATATTAAAAGTAACTTATCAGTAGTAAAGACTTATTTGACAATTCTTAACTAGCGCGATTCTAAAGCACTTCTGCTATGGAGTAAATAGTGGATAGGTGGCACTACGTATGCAAATTATGTACGCAATTCTCGGATCACCGTGGTATCATCGATGACGCGGTACCAGCGAGGATGACTATTTTATTAGTCTTTGGACACGAACATTAATGTCGAAAAGCACATTTACAAGCGGAAAACAATTTGAAAAAAGATGTACGAGAGAAAATGAACCAGATACCAACTTTTTAATTAACTTTTAATTAATTTGCCAAAGAAAAATAAAACATACAGAATTCGTTTTAGGAGCAAATTATGGCTTTTTGTTGGCATCAGTCTGGAAGTGATAACCACTGTGGTACCCTAGCGGACCCATGATGGGCTGAGGGTAATACACGAGTATATTGCTTGACTTGAACTTTGTATCAGCTTATACGAGTATCTTTGTTTTGATCCCTATTTCAAAAGCTGCAAAAAACTGCGGAATCGCAGGCTAACAATAAAAAAAGCGCCAATTGTACATGCTGCACGCGTAATCTTAACTAGCACCGTGCTAGAAAGTATTACAGAAATTCCTATATTATGAATATGATCGTAAATAGAAGAGAAATGAAAATGACTGATTGCCACATTTTAACGCTTTTTACATGATACTGCTTCAAACGACATACTACTTTAATCCTGTTTGAAATTAGAGCTTCAAAACAACCATTTGTCATTAATTAGGTAATAAAATGTCCATGATGAGAAAAGTAAGCTATCAGTGTAAATATGCAATGTCTTCAAATAGTAGACGTTCCTTACTATCAAATAACACGTAATGCAAGGAATGCCAGCTAGATACACCAATCTAATATTGATGCGCCGACAAATCCTTGTTTGTAATTTGAGAACATATCAAATGAAACCTGAAAGATGCACACCTTATTTTTTTTTTCTGCTGGATTATTATTCAGGCAAACAAACAAGTTTTAGGGAACCATTTATTGAGTTCAAATTGCTATACAACGGCATTATCTCTTATCCTGTTAAACTTTCACGCCGGTAGTAAAAAATACTAATTTTGCTATTTTAAAGGTACTTTTGAGAGAATGTTATCTTCTTATCGGACAGTGTAGATCCAAGATCAGACTGCACGTTCTGTGCAGTCTGATCTTGATCTACACTGTCCGCAAAAGGTCACTAAGTCGTACTTAGCAGCCAAAGCGTTAACTCTTTACTCAACAACAGCATTTTAGATTTGTCCAAAGTGAAAGCATTTCCTTACCACATAGAAAAAAATTGATTAAAAAATATCTTCGACTTAAACGAGAAGAAAATATTGTGGCAAAAGGAGAAAATCTGCATCTGGTAAAAAGCATTTTGTCCTTTTCCAACAATGTTTTCAAATGCCACTTTTGATAAGAAAGACACGGAATTGTTTGGTAAAGGGTCAGTACTTATGAAAGGTAATTTGCAGGATACCGGAGTCTGCATGGATAATCAACTTTGTCTCGCTGGTTTCATTTAAGTCGAGATCCAATTACTTTGATGCCGCCATAAGTTCGTTAAACAAAGTACGTGACAGCGTCTGTTTGTCCTTTTATCCTTTTATTTCCACACAAAAAATCGGATATAAGATTTTCTGTTAGGTTATCTAGTCCATTATAAAAATAATATAATAGTGTTATTTTCATAAATACTGGTAGGTTCTGATAAACTGAGATACTATCTTTTTTTATTTGGGAGGGGGGCGGCAGGGAGGAAATCACAAAATTGGGAAATCATAGAATTGGGTCGTTTCATTGGTTGATAATGAATATTTAGAAACTTTGTATGTTATGTATTCTTCCGCATTTTACCATGCAGCTCAGACAAAGTCAAGCTATTCTGATGCCTCCTTAGGTTCGATAAACAACGCACGTGACAGCATCTGTATCGTTTGATTTCTACATAATAACTTATTAAATATTTTACACAGTTGTAAAGGTCGTCAAGAAACTAAATTGCTTTATTGGCGTCTCTGGTAAAAAGTGTAATGTTTATTTCTTTCATTTGGTTAAGATTTAAACATTTTATGGTACCATGACATTTCCAGATGGATAGGGGTTAAAAGGATTTTTTTTAATAACTTTTGCTATCTTTCAAAAGTTGTATAATATAAAAAGTTTAAAAAATCCGCTTTAACTACCGACAATTTTGTAAGTGAGACCAAATTCTCTGCTTTGTGGAGAGAGCGGCTCATAAAAAAAAAATCTTCCCTTATTTCAATGGATAGCATGTTCAGCTCTAGAGAGAGGTCAAGTTTATATGGGCCATGCTCTGTGAAAGGGGGTTCATTGTATCTGAAAAAAACTACCGACTCATTTCAGCTGGCACGGTCTGTGCAGGCTGACATGGATAAAAACTCTATCTAGCTGTGAATTTTTAGCATTTTAGCATGTCAAAGGTCCATTCTACCTTATGATTTAGTAGCTCGTTACACAAAACGGATTTTTTACTTTTTGTAATGACTTGCTTGGTATCATCCTTTACGGAAGCTCTTAAACTTTTACCAAACGGCAAATTTTAGACTGGTCCAAATTGAAAACACTTGCAGACAACAGGAGAAACGTAACCCAAAAAAATGAAATTCGTTTCAAGTAGGGTAGGAAACCTTGTGGGAAAAGGAGAAAATGCTGGTTACCAGCATTTTCTCGTTTTCCCACAATGTTTCAAAAAGCTTCTATCTCAGAGTCGTAAAAAACAAGAGGTTGTTTGGCAAAGGTTTAGGTGTTAGACCCCTAATTCTGAGTGCAACATGGAATAAAATTCTTGTCAGTTGATAAATAAGGATTTATACTGATACAATAACTTTACTCATTTTAACCGACCAGAAAGTCATTAGATGTTTGTTTTGAAATTATTTGTTGATACTTTTGTCAGTTTCCTCAAAAGTGTGTGTGTGTGTGTGTGTGTGTGTGGAGGGGTATTATTATCTCCCTTCTTAATGGTAATAATTATAGTTCTTTTAGATTTATAATTGATAATTCTCAGAAGGAAAAAAAAGTAGTAAAAAAGTAAAACTAGTAGGATAATCCCAATTTTTAATGATAGCAAATTTAGCAGGATGATAGTATAATTGAAATAGCTGTTTACCTTTTGGATTATGATACCTTAAACCACATTTTACCATAGCACAACTCATATGTAGGATCTGATACATTAAACCGCATTTTGCCATAGCACGGCTCATATTTAGGGGTCTGGTACATTAAACCGCACTTTGCCATAGCACGACTCATATTTAGGGATCAGATACATTAAACCGCATTTTGCCATAGCACGACTCATATTCAGGGATCTGATACAATAAACCGCATTTTGCCATAGCACGACTCATATTTAGGGGATGATACATTAAACCGCATTTTGCCATAGCACGACTCATATTCAGGGATCTGATACAATAAACCGCATTCTGTCATAGCACGACTCATATTTAGGGGTCTGATACATTAAACAGCATTTTGCCATAGCACGACTCATATCTAGGGATCTGATATAGGCCTATTAAACTGCATTTGGCATAGCACGACTCATATTTAGGGGTCTGATACATTAACCGCATTTTGCCATAGCACGACTCGTATCACAGTTTGCGCCGAAAGAGTTAACACCAATTTTCATTAAACAGCATGTGCGATCAAAGAATGTTAGTACCATTATTTTCTCTTGCATCTTATAGATTATACAGGTGAAAAACACGAATCTACCCTTAGAGTGTTAGACACGTACAACAGAACATTTGTTACAAGGGAAAAAACAACAACCCTCTTGTCGGAATCGGTTACGTTATCACATTTAATCTTGTTCCACACAATTCCGAGTTAAAACGACCCTGACAAAGATAACTTTTGAAAACATTATGGGAAAAGGAGAAAATGCTGGTCACCAGCATTTTCTCCTTTTCTCAAAATGTTTCCTACTTTTTGAAGAATAGTTTTCGTTAATTGGATCATATTTCATTTGTCATCTGCAACAGGGAAAAACCAAACCTTCATGTCGGCATAGGCTATGTTATCACATTTAAGCTTGTTCCACACAATTTCGAGTTAAAACGACCCTGACAAAGATAACTTTTGAAAACATTATGGGAAAAGGAGAGTGCTGGTAACCAGCATTTTCTCCGTTTCTCAAAATGTTTCTACTTTTTTACCTAGATTGAGATTTTAGTTTTTGGGTGATATTTATCGGATTTGGACCAGTCTTTAATTCTTTCACGGCGTCTGGTAAAGGGTAAGAAAGTGTACAATCAAGATAGGACTAAACAAAATGTGCAGCCTGTTAATGACCCAAAATGTTTGGCAAAAAACATGAGTATTTAGTGCTGAAAAACCTGGATAAGAATTTTTTTTCCTTAAAACTCTTCTATTAAAGTGCCATAGAATTTACGCTATCGACATTCTTAGCTCGCCCATTATTCGATGATTATTAGCAATGAACCAACGCTACGAAGGAGGAAAAAAAAGAGAAAATGTGAATTTCTGAATAAACCTGTATCCACCCTAAGTCATTACATTAAAGGAAGTTCTGGGATCTTTTCAAAAGAAAAATGTATAGAAATATTACCATTTTTTTCATTCATTTTATTTATCTATACACTGAATCATACGGTTGGTTCAGACCCCGTCTTGGCCAATTTCTTTCCGAGGACTGATGATAGTCATTGCGACATATTGTGCGGAGTATTGGTAAAAAAAAATCCTAGGAAATGATGGTCAGGTGCCAAAGCCACCGCGATATAACTCTGAAAAGGCGTTAAACACCAACAATCAATCAGTCATCAATCAACAGTTTAGGCAAAAATACAATATGAAAGTGCATTGCGTTTTAAACCGCTGAAAAAGGTGGACTTAATGAATTTGGCACTGAAGGAAATGACAGGAAATACCCTGAAAAAAGAGGGATCGGTAGTCGCAATAGGATCAGTCGTGTTTACCTTTTTTCTGCTCAATAAGTGAAGTGAAGCGTTTAAGCCGATTGCAAAACCCCATACATTATATTTCATGTGTCTAGTTTTAGAAATGTCATGGGTAAAAAATGTCGTAATTTAAACTGGGGGAATCATTTCCCCGTCACAGTGAATATTTTTACTCCTGCCGAAAATCTGGAACTACTTTTTTTGAGAATATCGGTCATTCGGTTAATTGACTTGAGATCATCAGTTTTAAAAGTGGCATTCGTTGATAAAATAATCAAAGGAAAGATAATATATAAATTATTCTATCAGCTTGTGGTTAATATCGGGAAATATCTGCCGAAAAAGGGAAAGGTCTGCGAAAATAACTCGTGCCTTACGGCACTCGTTATTTTCGCATACCTTTCCCTTTTACGGCAAATATTTCCTCATATTAACCACAAGCTGATTAAATGAACTCTATTTTCTGCTATTTCAAGGGAAGTTATATGGAAAGAAATCTCCTTATCGGACAGAGTGGAATCAAGGTCGGACTGCATATTTTTTGCAGTCTGATCTTGGTCTACATTGCCCGCAAAATGTCCTTGAGACCCACTTAGCAGCTTAAAAGTTAATCATAAATTTAGCTTTTCAAGTCCAGATGAGAAAACGTGCTGAAAACGCTGCTTTATTTCCTCACAAAAGTTTCTAGGTCAGACATGGAATATGCATTTTGACAGAAAATTTGTGAAATGTCAAGTAAAGTTAATGAAGCCGACAGGCAATTCGACATTGCCAATACACGTTAACGAAATGTATTTGAAGACCTTGTAAATTGTTTGCATCACAGTCTTTGAGATAAATCTAAAAAAAAAAAATAGATTAAACACCCTTTAACCCATTACCACACAATCCCTACTTTTGACGACCCTGAGAAAGAAGCCTTTAGAAAACATTGCAGGAAAAGGAGAAAATGCTGGTAACCAGCATTTTCTCCTTTTCCCACAATGTTTTCTAATCTTCACAAAACAAATTTCAAATTTTCAGTCACTTTTATTTTGTCGTTTTCAAATGCGTTTGACTTGGACAAACCTGAAATATTGTTGTTTGGTAATGAGTTAAGCTTACAAGACAAAATGATTGATCAATCGTATGGTGGTTAACTCTCGTTTTCAACATAATTTCAGTTTTTAGCGGTGACCAGTGCATTTATCCATGCTTTCCTCAAGTTTCTGTTACCAGTCCTGCGCAAAATATTCTTTCCAAGCCACTAGCTGCTTTCCCACATCATCGTCGTGGAAACAATAATCAGCGGTGAGAGAAGAATGTATCCTGTCGTACTGACTATTATCAGTTATCGAAAAGAAACTGGCCGAGCCCAAGACAAAATGAAAGTGAAACGCCATACTGAAGGAGCTACAGAGCCATTCTTTACATTAATCGAACTATTGCAAGTGACGGATCAATTACTTGTAGGAACATAACCTTGTCCAATATAATTTTAAACATGAAATATCTTTCAAAAAGACAGAAGGCTAATATTTGCCTGCAAATAGACAGAATCCTTTAAAATACACATGTCTACATTTTGACCAATCACAGATTTCTGGTTAGATCTATTCATTTTTTATAAGTACCAAAAATATACCAAATGCCAACACATTCATGTACGCCGAAAAATTACTCTTGTTTTGGCTCGGTTAGCGTAAAAAAGTCATATTTGCAAGGTTACTGGATTGGCATTGATATGACCAGATGATATTAAGTTTTATCATGCACACGCATAGCCAACTTTCCCGGACATGGAAAAATCGATATCGGCCAATTTTACCTGCATTTTTTTATATAGAATTATGAAGGGCCTAGGTAAATAAACGCTTATAACTTCATCAATTTTCAGAATTGGAAATTATCTCAAGTGAGGTAAGAAAATTCAATTTATTCTCTTTCAAATGAACTTAGTTTGAAAAAAATCGAAAAAGAAACTTTTGGTCCTTTTTTAACTTAAAAATTGTAGGTATGGTTTATATAGAATAAAGAGGAAAAACGCATTTTCCGAGGTCAAAAACTGTAACATTTGTTTAATTTTCTTTCTTTGTGTTGAAAAGTCAAAATTATCTCAAGTGGAGTGAATTACTTTATTCATTTCTCTTTCAAATGGTATAATTTTGAGGCGTTTAAAAAGATAAACTTTTGGTCCTTTTTACAGTTTTCTAATGCCACTATCCTATTTTTTTCTTTTTCCGTGAACATTCGGATTATGCCGGACTTTGCCGATATTGGCCGAGTCTTACTGTTAGATAAGCCAGCCGGGTATCTTTATTGTGTTACGTAATGTTTCATTGACAAACGAACCCCCTGCTATGTTTATGATATACATGTATCCACATGATTATAAACTGGAATTTATACCCGGGTTGTTTTCAGATCGAATACCGTTTGATCCTGACAGAATCCTTAAGATGTTTTATTATGTATTCTATTTATCTAAAAGACCAGAATTTAATACTTATGACATTATTTCCTTTTACAATCATTAAGATTGACATATGAAATACGAAAATGTATGTTTGATGATTTTTTCAACTTTTCAGCTTTTCAGAAATTAATGCCTTATAGTTTTTTTTTTTCTGGCGACAGCTCACAAACTCATGTTTCCTTGCTTTTTTCACATCGGTCTTTAATCTGTCGTATAACATAGAAGGCCTTGATAACATTGAAGAAAAAGATTTCAAAGCTGGTTGCCAACATTTTCTCATTTTCTTACTCTATTTTTAACTCAATAAAAGATAAGTTCCACTTTTTCCATGCTTTATTTGTCTTATGAAAATTACTTCATTGTGAACAAGTCTGAAATTTTGTCTTTTGGTAAAGATTCAAATAACAAGCTTAACCTGTTACTGTATAAATACGGCATCTAACGACCCTGCTGTTGATTGTTTAGGATAAAATATGGAAACAGGCGCATTATCTTTTTACAAGTTATCTTCTACTTTTCAAACAATATTGTCTACATCACGCAATCGGTTTCTCCTGCAAAGAGTATTTACCATGTCAGCTTTTCTTTAACATAAATCAAATAGTTTCTCCCTTCTTTCAAATGTCTCCCCCCTTTAACATCTTTAATATTTTAATTGTTCATTGGAAGAATTAGCCTAAACATTGAGGTTCTTCCATCTTTAAAACGATGCAACCTGCAAAAAGCATAACCGCTATGAGTGAATAAAAGATGGAAAAAAATGACATAGACCATGCATGTACACGGAAATGGGAATAATACAAGCTACTTCTCCTTTACCAGTAACTTAAAAAGTTACCTGCTGCATAATCATTATTTATTATTTCAAGAGATAGTACTCAATCAACCTTGTATTAAGAATGATCTACATGTATCTTGGTTTGAAACCGGTTTTTAACACAGCTTGCTGGTGAATTCTACTGATGATTAGTTGAAATGACACCATACATAACTTTTTTGGGGTACGGACAAAACCCCCCTAGGACAAAACCCCCCTAGGACAAACCCCCATGGACAAAACCCCCCTGGACAAAACCCCCATACCCTTAAATGAAAAGTGGACAAAACCCCCATGGTTTTAAAATGATTCTTTTTGTACAATCATTTTAAAGTTGAATAAAATTTACTGCTTTAAATACTTGCGGGGGTTGTAAAAATTTATGTTTTTGTATAAGTTAAATTGTGCTTTATGACCAAAAATGTGTTTTTTTTTTCTTAATACATTCACAATAAATTCATAATAAATTATAAAATGCAATCATACAATGGAAAAAATCATTTATATATTAATCAAAGGATTTTTTTTCCCTCATTTGGTGCTTTTATATGTTCAAATGTACTACTAAATATTACTGAATATGACAGGTGTAAACTTGCAAATCAGGTGTCTTAATCCCTTCTCAACACCTGTCTTGCTCAAGTCTGCATAGGTGTTGATAAATCAATAGAAATTATCAACAAACTTGAGGTACAAAATAAAATAAGATAATATCTAAATCATTTTTTGCCTTTCATGCTTGATTTTTTTTCCTTAAATCAAATAGACTTGTTTTGAGTACTTTAAAACCTTTTGCAAATTATGTGTTTTCTCAAATTTATATACTTTTTATATATGATGGGGGTTTTGTCCTAGGGGGCTTTTATCCTAGGGGGGGGGGTGTCCTAGGGGGGTTTTGTCCATGGGGTTTTTATCCTTGGGAGGTTTTGTCCTAGGGGGGGGTGTCCTAGGGGGCTTTTATCCTAGGGGGGTTTTGTCCTAGGGGGTTTTGTCCATGGGGGTTTTATCCTAGGGGGGTTTTGTCCTAGGGGGGTTTTGTCCTACACTCACTTTTTTAGAGGAAGAAATACCTTTTTATCTTTATCATGCCTGTAAGCGGCGCTAGAGTGTAGCATCGGATCAGTTCACAATTGCTGATCTGTTACTTTCAACAGGAACCTTTTAGTAACTTTCTGTTGAGTCTCGAGCACATTTCCCCCCATTTCGGATGCAATAAAAAGAATCTTAAGTATATATAATACATCTGCAGCGTTTTTAAACTTGTGTGATAATACCGGTAATAGCTTGGAACTACTTTTATGTATAAAAATATAGTTTAGTGCATAGATAGACCTAAGTTGTTCCGAAATACTTATACTTAAACAGCTTTTAGACTCACTCAAAATGGAAACATCTTAATACATTCAATACATTTATTGATAGTAATAGACATTATAAGCAAATGCAACATCTCTCATTAAGCCAAAATACAAATCGACGCCACACATACCATTTTCTTTTATCCCCTCCCTCTCCGGCAAAGTTTACAAAAGCCTTTTTTCTCGGGTCCGTTAGATTGCTGTAGTGTGAAACTGGTATTCTCAAAACGCCGAATTTTCTGCTGAATTCAACTTGTTGATTTTGCTATGAATATCAAAGATTTTTTTTCTAACCAAAATAATTTTCGACATATAGAATCGATCAGGTCAAGATCAGACAGCTTGTTTTGTGCAGCCTGTTATAAATCTATGTGTACAATGTCAGCAAAAGTGCATTTGAACGGATTAGATTTCAGGATCAGACTACAAAAAGTCCATTTGTCGAGAGCAGTTTTAGGACCGATCAGTTTATGTCTCAGAGAATCAAAACTTAACCCTTAATCCGAGGATAAATGAATTACAAACCGACAAATAATGCTGAAATATAACAATTTCAATGTTCTTTTCTCAAGAAAAATCTCGCTTTACAAGGAGGTGTTGTTCCAATATGCTGTTGAGTCTAATAAGGGTGCGCATTATGTGCAGTCTGATACTGATATTCAAGAGCCACACTGGCTGTACCAGACAAATGTTTAGGTTAAATTAAAAAAAAAAATGCCAGGATAGATATATCGTCTAGGCAAGGATTGTGAATTTGAAGCAGGCCACTGTTACGTAATGTTATGGCTCTCTTATCTTTTATCGCTGCAGGCTATTGAATATCGATTACTTATACACACGATGAAAGTTCGCCAAACTCCGGAAACTCCCGGACCTTTACGTATGATATCGATTTTTTTCATGGATTTGTTGATATGCGAGACTGCTGATAAGGCATGTCCGTGAAAGTTGGCTATGGAAAACAGTTCTTCAAGGTGCGATAGACTGTATATTTTCCTTGTTACCTTGGGATTCTTTTATCTAACATTGCATCCGGATTACGTCTGCTCTTTATTTGATTAATACTTCATCAGACGATAAAATGTTGGAATCTTCCAATTGGAAAACACTTAGAGACGACATACTAAAACTGACTTAAAGTATCGGATTTGTCTTAAAAAGGGGTAGAAACCATTGTGGGAATAGGAGAAAATGCTGGTTTCCAGCATTTTCCCATTTTCTCACAATGTTTTTAAAAGAAGCTTTCTCTCTCAGGGTTGTTATGTGATCATTTGGTATAGGGTCGAAACATTAAACAGCGTGAACGATTATGGGTTATTCTTAATAACATATGCAATCCATGTATTTAATGATGCTTTTATGATCGTATGAGCAAGTGCGTTTACTTTCAATAACGAGAAGGTCTTAGACCCAAGTGTTTGATATTCAATAGGCACACCTCGTTGTTGTTAAACAATTTGGAAAAGGGAAAGTTTAGACATATGTGTGTGATCTTGAATACAAAGGCGAATACTGTTCAAAAAGTATCTATAAAAAAGTTCATAAGTTTTTAATGATACGTATTTTTCTAAAAGATTTCAACCAACGTTGCTTCGGTATACTTTTCATATACCAAAGTAGACAAAACTTGACTTAACCCTTAGGCTGCTATGAGCAACTGAAGGATCCTTGAGGACAGAGTAGATCAAGATGAAGACTGCACAGAACATGTCCGATAAGGAGATGCCCCTCACGACCTTGAAATAGCAATGTTTGTTTTTTTACTGTTAGTTTGAAAAGTTTCATTTAGGTATTTTATCTTAATACTTCGTGAGGAAAAAAATGTAGGCGTATTTAATCCATACCATTTATAAGTATGGGTATTGTTATGGATCAGGTAAGGTGTTACAGTACAATCTGTCAAATATGAAAAAAAAAAAATAACAAGAAAAAAAAAAAAAAAAAACATGTAGAATAAAACTAGAATAAATAATGGCAACGTTTGTTTTAGTTTTACTTTTTTCTTCAAACACTGGCACTGTGACATATTGTTACAGTCCCTGTTAAGTATGTTTCCAACACTAAAATGCAATACAAAATCCGGCGTAATGCTCCTTAACCCTTATTCTGCTAAATAACTAGATTAAACGTCCGAGCCGAATGTAAAATACAATTTTTGTTGTTTCAAGATTATTGTGCTATATGTCGAAGACAATATCACTATAAATTCAATGTTGAATTTTGAAGACTATGTATCGTATTTTGTGCAAAGCTCGAGGAAGTAAATCCAATAAAACTCAATTTTTCTCTGACAGATGAGTTTTTTGGTAGCAATTCAATATGTAATTGGAAATTGAGTGTTAAAATAAAGGGAGTCAGGGCATCGATCGAGGAAAAACTGATTTTTGATTAAAAATAGCCTCAGCCGCTCACAAGCTTCTATATGCGCAATGATATCCCCAAAATTTGTCTACTGATCGCTTGGTCCTTGACTTTTTCGTTACAAAACAAGTTAATACCTTGTCTTTTTCGACCTATGATTGCGGTCTTCCCCATTTGATATTGCATGGATATTCATACATCAAAATAATTGATTTTAATGTTGGGAATTAAATCTTTAAGGCCAAAGATATCTCATATTCATAGTTTTCAAGTAAATACTTCTAAAAACTATTCGATATATTTACATGTTTTCCCCCTATATCAACCATGCATTCTACTGTCAAGGGACGTTACTCCTAAATCCGCCTAAAGGGAGACTACCAATATACAAATTATCCTAAATTTGTCATCAGTACTCTCTCTTTAACCAAAAAATATTCATTTGCTTAATAGGTTGACTCTCAAGCAAATATTTGAATAAATCCCTTTTTCTTTCAAAATATTAATTCAACACAATGGCTTCCTTGAAAAAGACCACTCCAGCGTTTTCAAGGCTTTGGTTTTTGGAAAAAATTATCTCCATATCAGACAATGTAGATAAAAGATAAGACTGGACGGAACGTTTTCTGTTAGCAAAAGTTCAGTGTATCCTGCTTAGTAGCCTTGGGGTTAATGTTCCACTATTTCCACACAAGTTTCATGTAACTAAACGCAATAATGCTTTTTTCCTTTTTTTAAAAAAATGCACTCTAGATGTATTTCAGCTACATGACACTGAAAGGATCGAGGTAAAGTCGATTTACATGTAATTACGAGTACAGGAGATGGCATGCATTTAATTGTTTTTAAATTGCTTTCTGATCCCAATGTCGATAACAATCACAGTTTTAAATCTTCATTGAATTAACCTAAATGTAGAAAATAATTCAGAACTTATCATTATGAGCAATTAAATTAGCTCCGATACATCATAGTTTACGTTCGGTTTTGAGCGTCGTCTGCGCATGTCATATTCTTCGAAGATTGGACCTGTCTACTATGACGCATCACCCATTCCCCGAATACCTGGGAAAAGTAGGGCTTACACCAAAACTGTAAGCCTACCACCCAAGTATGTAGGGGCTGATTTAATTAACAGCCGATTCATAGGTTACATGCTAGCCGGTTATAGCTGAATGACCTGCACCAAGTAGCGTTTTATTGAGTAAGCGTTTATATAATTTTGAAATTAAAGGTAACGGTTGTTGATATGAAAAATCAGTCCACTTCTGTACCCAGAATGCCCATATAACATGTAGAGACATGTGTATTTGTAGAATGCCACCTAGCGGGAGATAATGGGGTTTTGAGAGAATTTCATGTCAGACAATAATGTATATGTAATATGTATTTTTTTTCGGTAGCTCACAATTTTTTACCTGGTTAACTTTCAGAATCACGCTTCAACTTAATGACATCGTCCACATCTGTAGGGTGCAGACCAAGATCAGACTATACCGAACCTGCATTCAATCGTTTGCTCAAGGCTCTCCTACTACTTTGAAAATTGACTGACAAAAACGACCATATATTGGTAAACATTTGTGTCATAGCTTATATAACGAAAAACGTTTGAGCCGTAATTTGTGAAAGCGGACTTTGTGCATTTGCGAAAAGTATCGACGCATGTCAGCCTGCGCAGTCCGTGCAGGCTGACCATCACCGGAACTTTTTCGCTATCATCATATTTTCTGCTTTTCAGAGGATAATTCTACACCAGTTCTATTCAGTTAGTTGTTTAATTAACCCTTTACTCCATAGATACTCATTTCTAAGTATTGCTTGTAGTAGCCTTTTGAAAATATTGTGGCAAAAGGTGAAATTGCTCGTGACAAGCAATTTCACCTTTTGTCACATTGTTTTCTATGCTATCAAACGGTGTCATGTACATATAAGAAATGGTTTCATCCTTCCTGTTATTTAGGGTCAATTAGAGATACCATAGAAATGTCTAATGGGGAAAAGGGTAAAGAAAACAATTTTTTTGGGTTAATAGGTGTTGTCTTGTTTTGTATAATGCATCACGGAGATGCATTAAGCCCCATTTTACCAGTGAATGGCTTTTTTTTTCTACCGTAATTACCACCGTTTTCTCATTTCCCCTCTATGTTTTCAAAAGCAATGTACCCCAAATGTCATTAGCTCAAAAGGTCGTTTAATAAAATGTTAAATTTAACATTAAGGAATAAATCTTGTCAAAGGAACGTTGATTTCGTGCTTAGAGAACCCTCCAAAAGCTTTCTGAAATAAGGTTAGACTTATCTAACCAATAACAAACAACACCAAGCCTTAACAAACATGAAGAAAATGTTTTTTTGAAAACATTGTGGAAAATGGAGAGAATACGAACCAGTATTTTCCCCTTTTCCACAAAGTTTTCTATTGCTTTTCAAAAAAAAAAAAAAAAAATGAAAATATTCGATTCACACTTATTTTCTCATCTGCAAAATGTAGTCAATCCGAACAAGCCTAAAAATCTGTCGTATAAGTTAGATGATGAAAACTAGAAATTGTTTCAATAAAGATGGCTTAGAGCGTTGCATTAGGTGTAATCTTACAATATTGTTCCGGCTCAGCTTTTAAACTGTTTTTTATTTGATGAAAATGCTTGTGTTTTCTCTTTATTTCTCTGATGAATAAAAAAGTTCTAAGCTTCTTGAATATAATCACAGACTGTTCTAGAAGTACTGAGTCGGCTATTTAGATATTATCAAAGACGTAATTGATCCCTGCCCTGGCAAAAAGGGGCTTAATGTGTGTTCGTTATGCATGATACCATACAGGAGGTCACATACCTATGGATCTATGATAACCACGTAATGTGCCCTAGACATACAGAAAATTGACCTATAGCGAAAAGTTTCGACCCAGGTCAGCCTGCGCAGTTCGCGCAGGCTGACCTGAATCGATACTTTTGGCAGAGGCAGCAAGCCCTCTTTTCACAAGGCAGGGCTGATAAATCAATTAATCTTCTGATAATCTCAGACAAAGCTCAGAGTTTGGAGTTTTTGCTTTGCATTCAAATGCACTTTTTTTTGCAGGCTCTGCTGTGGTATGCAAGCCGGTTCTAGTTCAATTTTATTATACATCTAGATACCGTAATCCGCACTCTGATTGGTATCAGTCCTCTGATTGGCTGAGACGAAACTTCTCAGCCAATCAAATGTTCCCTGTACAATCAACTGGATATAGTATCGACCTCGAGAGCATAAACAATGTTATAAGTGTTGGTGAATACTAATAATTCCTTGAAATTAACGATAAACTTCCTATGAAAAAAATCCGTATGATTACTAATGCTCTCCCTATATATGTATATATAAAAGTTGCAATGCTTCTTTGGGTTATGGCTAACATGAACTGATAATCAACAATCATTTCAATTCACCAATATAAAGTAAAACATCAATTTTGAAATCAAAGTCTTGGCGGTATCATCGTTGGAAACAATACCAACTAGTACCAGTGTAATGCAGAGAAATGACCATCCCCTATAAAATGACCCATGGGTCATTTCTCTACGTAGAGAAATGACCAATGAATCCTCTCTACATAGAGGAATGACACGGGTCATTATTCTACGTACAGAAATGACCCTCTATGACCCGCGTGCCATTTCTCTACATAGAGGAATAGCCCGGGTCATCATTCTACGTAGAGAAATGACCCAGAGATTCATTCCTCTACGTAGAATAATGACCTCTAGTCATTTCTCTACGTAGTGAAATGATTTCTGGGGTCATTTCTCCACGTAGAATAATGACCCGGTCATGTTTTAGGGGAGGGTCTCTGCATTACACCGGCAGGTAGCTTATTACACAAGTACTAGTGAGACAAAGCCATTGGGTATAAAATCCATTATTTCTGGGCCAATTCATTTAATGGTCAATTGTTGGTGGTATTATGTTCTCATCAACCAGTCAAAACAATACTGGCATAACAGCATGAATTCTAATGTGATTTTCAAAACATGGAGATTCTGTGTAAAATTAAAGAGTTCAAACTAAAATCCCGCATGTAAAGATAGAAATCTAACTATTCGACTCGCCATTTTGTATAGAAACATTAATTTGATAATCAAAGTACCTGAAGTTTTTAGGCAATATCTTTGGGAGCGTTCAAACTATAAATGTTTCTATTACAAGATACGCTTATCTATATAATCATATTATGATCAGCCTCGAGGAATGGTTGAATTAACAATGTAATAAATGATTCATTGGTTTTTTTTTTGTTCAATAACCTGGAGGAAGAAGGCCTATGAAAAACATCGTGTGAAAAGAGGAAAGTGCTTGTTACTAGCACTGTCTCCTTTCTTAGAGTATTTTAATTCTTCGATCGAATAATCCCTGGTTTTCATGACTTTGTGAAAGAAGTTTTCAGTTTGGCACAGTCTAACATTCTACCATTTGGTAAAGAGTTAAACTGCATCATAAAATAAATCACATCATAATAGACACATGACTAATCTAATCATTCGATACATATAGTGCTCGACCTTTTTATAAGACAAACCCAATCATTCGACAAACAAAGTGTTCGACCTTTTTATAAGACTAATCCAATCATTCGACTCGCACAGTGTTCGACCTTTTTGTAAGACTGATTCAATCATTTGACAGGCACAGTGTTCGACCTTTCTATGAGACTAATCCAATCATTCGACACACAAAGTTTTCGACCTTTTTATAAGCCTAACCCATTCATTCGATATGCACAGTGTTCGACCTTTTCATAGGACTAATCCAGTCATTCGACAAGCAAAGTGTTCGACCTTTTTATATAAGACTAATCCAATCATTCGTCACGCACAGTGTTCGACCTTTTTATAAGACAAATCAAATCATTCGACACACAAAGTGTTCAACCTTTTTATAAGACTAACCCATTCATTTGAAACACAAAGTGTTCGACCTTTTTATGAGACTAACCCATTCAATAGACACACAAAGTGTTCGACCTTTCTATAACACAAATCCAATCATTCGACACACACAGTGTTTGACCTTTTTAAAAGACATATCCAATCATTCGACACATACAGTGTTGAATCTTTTTATAAGACTAATCCAATCTTGCGACACGAACAGTGTTCAACCTTTTTATAAGACAAATCAAATCATTCCACACACAAAGTGTTCGACAGTTTTATACGACTAACCCATACATTTGATAAAATAGTGTTCGATTTTTATGAGACAAATCCAATCGTTCGACATACACAGTGATCGACCTTTTAATGAGACAAATCCAATTATTTGACGTACACAGTGTTCGACTTTTTTATTTGAGTAATCCAATCATTCGACACACAAAGTGTTCGACCTTTTTATAAGAGTAACCCATTCATTCGATATGCACAGTGTTCGACCTTTTCATGAGACAAATCCAATCATTCGACACGCACAGTGCTCGACCTTTCTATGAGACTAATCCAATCATTCGACACACACAGTATTCAACCTTTTTATGAGACTAATTCAATCATTCGTCACGCACAGTGTTCGACGTTTTATAAGACTAACACATTAACAAGCTCAGTGTTCTACCTTTTTATAAGACTAATCCAATCATTCGACATGCAAAGTGTTCAACCTTTTCATAAGACTTATTTAATAATTCCACATGCACAGTTTTCGACCTTTTTCTAAGACCAATCCAATCATTCGACAAGTGTTCAATCTTTTAATAAGACTAATCCAATTATTCGACACACAACATGTTCGACCTTTTTATAAGACTTATTTAATCGATCCACATGTATAGTTTTCGACAGTTTTTCTAAATCCAATCCAATCATTCGACAAGCAAAGTGTTCAATTTTTTTTATAAGACTAATCCAATTATTCGACACACAAAGACTAATCAATCAATCGACACGCAAATTTTTTTACCTTTCTATAACAGAAATCAAATTATTTGACACACACCGTGTTCGACCTTTTTCAACGGCCAGTACAGGTATTTTAGACATATTATTTGGCCAACAGTTTGGTTGACCTGTCCAGAAGACTAATCCAATCATTCGACACACAAAGTGTTCAAGCTTTCTATAAAGCTAACCCATTCATTTGTTACACTAGTGTTCGATTTTTTTATAAGACTAATCCAATACACAGTGTGCGACCTTTTTATATGACAAATCCAATCATTCGACACACAAAATGTTCGACTTTTTTTATAAGACTAACCCATACATTTGATAAAATACTGTTCGATTTTTTTAAAAGACCAATCCTTTCATTCAAATTACACAGTGTTCGACATTTTTCTAAGACTAATCCAATCATTCGACATGCATAGTGCTCGACTTTTCCGTAAGACTAATCCAATCATTCGACACACAAAATGTTCAACCTTTTTATAAGACTAATCCAATCATTTGACACGCACAGTGTTCAACCTTTTTGTAAGCTTAACCCATCCATTTGATACAATAGTGTTTAATTTTTTTTATAAGACAAATCCAATCATTCGACATACACAGTGTTCGACCTTTTTATGAGACTAATCCAATCATTCGACAAACAAAGAGTTCGACTTTTTTCATCAGACTAATCCAATCATTCGTCACGCACAGTGTTCGATCTTTTTATAGACTAATCCAATCATTCGACACGCACAGTGTACGACCTTTTTGTAAGACTAATGCAATCTTTTGACAAGCAAAGTGTTCGATCTTTTTATAAGACTAATCCAATCATCCCACACACAAAGTGTTCGACCTTTTTATAAGACTAATCCAATCATTCGACACAAACAAGTGTTCGACCTTTCTATAACACAAATCATTTGACACACATAGTGTTCGACCTTTTTAAAAGACCAGTATATTTATTTTAGACATATCATTTGGCCAACAGTTTGGTTGACCTGTCCAGAAGACTGATCCAATTATTTGACACACAAAATATTCGCCTTTTTTATAAACTAACCCATTCATTTGATACAATAGTATTCGATTTTTATAAGACAAATCCAATCACTCGACATACACAGTGTTCGTACTTTTTACAAGACTAATCCAATCATTCGACACACAAATTGTTCGACCCTTTTTATAAGACTAATCCAATCATTCGACACACAAAGTGTTCAACTTTTTTATAAGAATAACCCATACATTTGATAAAATAGTGTTCGATTTTTTTTTATAAGAGTAATCCAGTCATTCGACAAAGAAAGTGTTCCACCTTTTTATAAGACTAATCCAATCATTGGACACGCACAGTGTTCGACCTTTCTATAGGACTAATCCAATCATTTGACACACAAAGTGTTCGATCTTTTTATAAAACTAATCCAATCATTCGACACACAATGTGTTTGACCTTTCTGTAACACAAATCAAATCATTTGACACACATAGTGTTCGACCTTTTTGAAAGGTCAGTATATTTATTTTAGACATATCATTTGGCCAACAGTTTGGTTGACCTGTCCCGAAGACAAATCCAATCATTTGACATACATACTTTTCGACCTTTTTATAAGACTAATCCAATCATTGGACACATAAAGTGTTCAACCTTTATTTAAGACTAATTCAATCATTCGACCAGCATAGTGTTCGACCTTTCTATAAGACTAATCCAATCATTTGACACACAAAGTGTTCGATCTTTTTATAAAACTAATCCAATCATTCGACACACAATGTGTTTGACCTTTCTGTAACACAAATCCAATCATTACACACACACAGTGTTCGACCTTTTTAAAAAGCCAGTACAGTTATTTTGAGACATATCATTTGGCCAACAGTTTGGTTGATCTGTCCAGAAGACAAATCCAGTCATTTGACATACATATTTTTCGACCTGTTCAAAACGCATTTTTTATGCCTCGGTGACACAGTTGTGTACAATACCTTTTTGGCAGACTTGTGTAAATTTCATAAAGGAAGATCCCATTAATTGAAACACAAAGTTCTCGACCTTTTCATGAGATAAATGCCTTCGTTTGACACACAAAGTTGTCAGTCAATTCATAGGACAAATCTAAATATATAGAGGATATTTGTATTTTTCGGTGAAATATCGAAATTTATTTCATCAAGTGGACACCATCGGTAATATTTTCACGAGTGGCGCAGCCATGAGTGAAAATATTGCTGATGGTGTTCACGAGATGAAATAAATTTCGATCTTTCACCGAAAAATACAAATATTCTATTTATTTCATGCTTTTTACCCTTTCTGGGCGGAGCTTTATCAAAATTCAATACAGTTCTTTTCCCTTATTCCCCGTGGCGTACCCCTCCCGCATAGCAACGTTACGTCAAGCGCGAGAAATGTAAGGTATATGACGTCATATTTCCCATCTGGTTGTTAGGCACGCGCAATTTACCTAGGCAACAAGAACGTGAAAGTCGGTATTTCCACTGGTGATACCAGTGTTTGATCGAAAAATATTTTCACTGATATTTCTCGATATCCTACCGGAAAGCATGAAATAATTGACACATAATGTTGTCGACCTTTTCAACAAAGAGATTCCATCATTTGAGACTCTAAGTTACCGACATTTTTTAACTCTTCACCACATGACAAAATTCTAGACTGGTCGAAATTGAAAGCACTTTCAGATGATAAAATAATAGTAACTCAAAAATTGAAATTTGTTTCCAGCAGGGCTGAAAACATTATGAGAAAATGAAAAAAATGCTGGTAGCCCTCATCTTCAAACTTTCTACATGTGAAAGGAAAATTCGACCTCATCTTGCAGTCGTTTCTTGGACAAAACGGATTTTATGGATCCGTAACTAAGTGAGGACTCGCTTGATATCATGAATAAAAACAGATACAAATTAAGCACGCTTTTGCGAAAGAATGGCTCATACAATTTTAAATAATATTTACTTTAACTGCTTTGAATGTGGAAAACTAAAGAAATGTTGTTTTTGGTAAATAAACAAAACATGATATCCTTTTCTTGAGAAATGACATGATATTCTTGAGAAGTTTATCACAGGATCTCGCTAGAAGAAGGCGGTTGTACCGCCAAAAGTTCAAATAGATTATTGGTAATTGTTTAGTTGTACTGAAATGTTTCATTATGAAAGAAAAAAAAGAAAAAAAAACCAAAACAGGAGTATCAGAGATGAGACACATTTTTCTTCTAATCTAATCATAATCTACATTATCTTCGATATTGCGCGACGCTCAGAAATTTCAGCTTTACAATATTCATCTATCATAATACAAGAAAAAAAAATCAAAAATATTTTCAAAAATATATAAATATCGGCTCCGTTAAAGTTTTCAGTGAAGTATTGGACCAAAAACTCATTTCACAAGGGAGGTTGCTCATAAATTCCACGCACATGACTTTAATTACGCATAAAATGCGGTGATAACAGAAGCAAATTTGTAAAGTGCACTTCTCCAATGGGAAAACTACATAGGTAAAGTTCTGGGTAATAAATTTCTCTACACGTGCATTTAATTGGAAAGGTTATGCCATTATCTACGTTAGAATTGTCGGATAGACAAGCAAGTTCTCTTCGCAAAAAATATCAGTAATAAACAGATGGGCGGCTATCTGGTGAAAGGAGGTTTAATGAAAATTAGAGTCTTGTTCTGTGAAGAGGGGGCTTAATGCTTCTGGGTATAGTATCGACTCAGGTCAGCCTGCGCAGACAGACCTGGGCCGAAACTTTTCGCAATTGGTCAATTCTCTGCATGTCAAAGGACAATTGTAATATGCACATGCTTGGTATGTAGGTACCTGTCATTGATACCGATCTTCTGTGGGTTATATGTCCAAGATCAAGGTAAAAAAATTCCCTTATCATGAACACTTACATAATCATTTCTCTGTATATTTTAAGAACTTTAGTTATAACACTTATAAGTGGTAAGCTAGCACCTCTCATTGGTACACACCTGCTGATGATAAGGTCAATGTCATCTCACAAGGTAAAGGTCATATTTCTGAAAATTTGGTTTTACGGGGCATTTATGTTTCACAAACACAGTCATCTTGTCTTGGTAAAACTTCTTCAATGAACTTACTTTAATGAGAAAAATACTTATATATCTGGCTTTCATTAAAGCATTGCATACAAAGATGGACACGCACAGTTTCACAAACTATACCTGCCAGCGATATATACGGCCGGTAGATTACTCACTATTGCTATGCAATACTATTAGAATGCTTGTTTTCGAATTTAGAAAATTCTGGAGAGTAAGACTAAGAAAATTCTTAAGAATTGTTGGTGAATACAGACCCTGATTAGGTGGTTGGTAGCGAAAGAGTTAAAGGAACAGCATGGTATAGGACACAGAATTGAGATGTAAGAAAGTAAAGATAAAGTTTAGAGTCCACAGAAGATGCAATCAACAACTGGATTTATTGGATGAAATATTTCAATCATAAAGACTGGCTTCTACCCTTCGAGCGCCGAAAAAAACTAACTGACACAATGAGTGTAGAAATCAGAATTAAATAATTGCAGTCTCAAAGTTGCTATGTTTCAGAATGTCTCAGCAATGAGGACAGTGTAGATTAAAGATCAGGCTGCACGTTTTGTCCAGTTGTATTTGTGAATTTGTTCAAGTTTTACACTCTGATAGAAAACTGGCATTTGCACGTATGAGAGAAAAATAAGACTTCTGCAGCTTTATCTTTTCTCTTGAAAGAAAAAAAAAATACTTCAAAGGTTTGAAGTTGTTGATTATGAATCCGTAATACGCTCCATCAAAGGAAAATACCGTAAAGATGGATATCTGAGACCCAAGTGTTCAAAAGCACATGCAATTCCTGATCATTGAAACTATGATTTGAGTAGAACCATCTTCTCGCATATTTCGTGCAACCTAGATGCGTATGCATTTATCGTTAACAATCAAGAAAGACTTAATCGGCACATGAATAAATTGTTATTTCACCGGCTTGATTCATGTACAGAGTTTTCATAGTTAAAGTGGAAACAGTAATCAAAGTCCAAACATTAACTGGCTCGACGATATCTCTAGCTATTTGCTAATACAGCAAAAGCAGTAAAAAAGGATCTTGATGATGATTAGTATGAAACATTTGTTATTGTCGAAAGAACACGAATGAAATGGCAAACCATCTTTCTTGCATGACGCGGTGGCCAAAATAGTGTCTAATTCATGACAGTACTCAATCGAAAGTCTTTCATTTTGATCTCAGACTGCGGTCCATAGAAAACGATTCTTGTTTTACAACAACAAGTATCATTGCGAAAAATTATCTTTTCCCCACTTTTCTGTGAAGTATCCCTACCAGCTCCTTTTACCCTTGCTGTTAACTTCTTGCTTGAATGACGAAACTAATGAGAGAACGATGTGCCCATTTCAGCTTATTTTACTCTATTTCACCATGTTTTAAAGTTGTGATTGTTAACAAATACTATAAACTGGATAAGAAAACACGAAATTCAACTGAGGTAATTACATTAGTGCTTAGCAATAAAGTAGGCTACAAATATCACGAGAAACAAACCTGTCATAAAATAACAGAAAACATAGCATGGCAACGTGACATGTCACTTATCAACAGAAAAAGGCGAAACAAAAATGACAAATATCAGATCAGAAAACCAAATATAATTAATAAAAATCTGTTATCTTGAGAAAAATATTGCCAGCTTTTAACCTTGCGACCGGAACTAATCTCAAATGAAAAACGATAAATCCGGATCCAAGGAATTTTGATGTATTATTAGGAAGCGCGTGAGTGGTATTGAAATATTCTTTGATTAATTAGTTGTGGTGCGTAACACGATTCTTCTGAAGTTAACGCACAAACTTGACTTTGCAAATCATGTTGAACAGCTTTTTTAAATTCATCTCTGTACATTTCTACACTAAATATCTAAGTGGCTGAGAAGTCTTGTCTCAGTCAATCTAATGTCTAGTTCTGGAACTAGTTTTTGGATGTCTAATACATTGATTTTGCATATTAAAATACGGCTTCAGCTGGTTGCATTCATAAACAATTCAACACCTAGTTCTGATTTCGACAGTCTTTTGCCAGACATCTAATTCATAGAGACAGACAGGCTCGGTCAGTCAGCTTGATGAACTTAGATATTATCGAGGATTAACGCTTTATAGACGGTTGAAAGATAGACATTGAGAAATTTAAAACGCTAGGCGTCAGACTTGAATTTAGAGCATTATCCTAATTTGCGCAGAAGCAACATTCATTTGTGTAAAAAACCCTTAATGGGTTATGCGTAGATGGCAAAGTCGTGTAAATTCCACGTCACTTCAGTTTTTATATCATATGGTGTTTGTTAGAATAAGCTCTGCTATTACTGACCTAAAAAGTATTTTTCAGTGCATTGCTAACAGAGTGGTGTAAATTTTACGCCCGTGACGAAAACACTTTGAAAGGTGTTCGTTCGAATAGCCACTTATAGTATTTTCCTAAGTATTTGTCAGTGCCTATGTGACAGAGTCGTATAAATTTTAGGCTGATGACGACCTCAAGTTTTTTTTCCTTTAACATAAACAAACACAAAATCTCACACTTGTTTTAGTATTTGTCAGTGCAAATGTGACAAACCCGTGTAAATTAGACATCGTTGACGAAATTACTTCGTATGATCCTAAACAGACACAAAATCAACAGATAGGATGTACAGGATCAAGAAATATTTCCCTGGTTGTCAGGAAAATCTATGATTATCCAATAAAGTCATATAAGTCAGAACTACAAGAAAATGCAAATAAATCCTGATCTCGATACGGAAAGCAATGCCAACTCCATTGCTGGTAAATCTCTCTTAGTTAATTAGATCTTACCCTTGACCAAACTGTAAGGTGTTTTAATGACTCTGGTGAAAAAGGCTTTTGAAAACATGGTTGAAAAAGGAGAAAATGCTGGTACCCAGCATTTTCTCCTTTTTCAACCATGTTTTCTATCTTTTCAAAGACCAGTCCTGTCGTATGAGCCGCAATATAATTTGCCATATGCACTTACTTTCAACTAGGTGAAGTTCTTAGTTTTGTCGTCTGGTAAAGTCGTAAAGGCCGTAAATCTGATGTTAATGAGACGCCAGTCTAAGCGTTTGAGTAAATGGTGTGGATCGTGATCGGGATGCAGAGAACAAAAAAAAATGCCGACTTTGATTTGTGCGGATCTGTAACATAATTGTCTACTTCGTGGGATACTGGTATTCTAAAAATCTAGTTTCAACAGTTTTGAAATTGCAAAAAGTCTGGACCACTATAGCCTTTTACTGGAACATTTCTGGTCAATACAAAGACAGAATTTCCGATTTCAGAACCTTATAACAGTATAAAATTTAGCCATATAGTACGTGTTTGATCTTGTTATACAGTGTCCGCAATAGGTGTAAAAGTCGCAGGTAATAACTTCAGGAATAGAAGATGTCTGTTTCAGTTTCATAAAGCCCAATAGACCTATAGACCTCAGATTAACTAACATTTATCTTTACCAAGAAGTTCTTCTTTCGGGTGATGTTTTGACCGAAAAGAATTGTATTTCGGCACACACATCCTCATTTTTCCACAAAACCTCTTTTTACGTGGTTCTACCATTCAGATATTGTAACACAAAACCGAGATGATTACTGGAATTTCTTTGTAACACGAAACCTAACCGGAATACACTTACAGAATATTGTCGGTTTACTTCAAAACTTCGTAAATACAGCTTGAAACAAGCTGTAGTTACGAGGTTTTTTAAGTAAACCGACGATATACCGATGTCGCATGTAAATCATGTCAACCAATATCCGACTTTTTTTTTTGTAAACTAACCTGTTGGCATTAACTCATCCATTTTGTACAGGAATGGCGCTTAGGGAAGTCGGGGTGCTTAAAGCATCGCCGTTATGCATCATACCAAGCAAGTTTTAACATTGTCATGGATCCGTAATATCCATGTTGTGGAACAATAGACTGGACCATGAGGTAGAATGGTCTTTTGAAAAGCATGAAATTTACCAATACCAAAAACCATCGACCCATAGTCTGCTCGTCGATGTGTTTTCTTCTTATATTCATTGCACGGATTCGGCTAACAGTCGGGTTATCCATAGCCGATCGGTCGATAGACGGTTTCTTGAATCGATTATTCATTACCCGAGTCTTAGCCGATTCAGTACGATATCCGGCGATGAAAGCCGATGTTTAACGAATCGCATCAGGGTTCCTATTAGGATGCCATATCTTTAAAGATAACACACCATTAACTACTTCCACCATGCCAAAGATCATTTTAAATGACCGAGATTTAAGACGTGAAAATTTTCAGCTATTTTTTTTTGCTTCTGGCTCAATCACATAATACAACACCTACTATGACGTCATTTGATTTTACGCCATTGCATGTCAAATCAAGACAATAAAATCAGATGTAAATGTCGTTGAGACTGCCTTTCGAAAAGGTTAAAAGTTATCCAGAATATGGTTCATATCTTGAAAACAGGCCACTATTCTTGCAATGCAATCTTCTGTGTTGTATCGTCCTATATATATATATGTATCCGGAGTCAGAAGTTGTTTAATCTTACATATATAGGAAACAAATTCCGATATGTAACCGATTTAAGAATCAAGTTTCAAAAAGCCCAGCAATTATAAATACTATGTAACATATTGACCAATATGTCATGGTTTTGGTCATTGTGACACTGTTTATGTCATAAATAACGACCAAACTTGGTCAAAACAAGAACGTTTTTATAGAATGACATCTGCACATGATGTTTACGTCAGTTATTATCCCATTTAGGAAACATTGGCTAATTTATTGATAAAACCCATGGTTGTATTACATGGTGGGTGAAATGTGCATCTTATATTTCTTACATTTCGGTTTGTAAAATGTTATAGGTATTATATTGAATATGAATATCACTTCACTCCTATTTGTCTGTAGTAAATGTGCAAAAATAAAAATAGGCTTCAAATCCCTATGGTTCTTTAAATGGCTTTGTTATCAAGAGGTATTTCTCAAGAAGGCACCAATACAACGAAATGTGAATGTAATCTGATCATTATCAACAGCAAGTTCATTCTTTAACCCATTACCAAACAACAATATTTTAGACTGGTCCAAATTGAAAGCATTTGCAGACGACAAAATAAAAGATATTGAAAAATTGAGTTTTGTTTTGTGAAGGGTAGAAAAAATTGTGGGAAAAGGAGAAAATGCTGGTTACCAGCATTTTCTCCTTTTCCCATAATGTTTTCTAAAGGCTTCTTTCTCTGGGGCGTCAAAAGTAGGGACTGTGTGGTAATGGGTTAAAATCATTACCATGAAGTCATTAGAATAAGAATAATTCTATTACTTCTTACTACCACTGTACAATTTACTATTTTTTACTAATTCATTGTAAATCATCTATAACATGTTATAAATGCTTTTATCTCGTAGTTGTAGTTTCGTAATGTTGTGCATGATGTTCAGTTCGAAATACAAATCAGTTGTTTGTTTGTCGTATCCAAATGATCAGTCTAACATAACAAAAATTCTCATAGGATTTAAAAAAATCCTCATTGAACAAATCTACGAGAAAAAAATTACATAAGTCTGTATAAATGAATATAATATTAGACATATGACATTCTAGAAGATATGGGCTGGAAACCCTGCCAACTTGAGTTGAACCAATCATCGATTGAATCGTAGACTGTCAATCATAAAGCTAGTTGTTTGATTCCCATAAAGATGAACATTCCTTTAATCTCGAGCAGTAAACAGTCTATATCTTTACTGAATCATGTCTTCACTTACTTCTATACGATTTCAGTAATTCAAGCAAGATCAAGACCTTCACTTATATGAAATTTAATAGTCATCATTGTCATTATCATTGCTTTTTTTTTACTGAAAAAAAATCAAAAAAAAAAAATCTAAATCTTCGCAACCCCTTAAATCGCAAAAATTAGCTACAGCGCAATCAAAACACGACCGGGACAAAGAGTTATTTGAAAATTAATAGACCAATTTTGTTGTTTGTTATTTAGATATTTTTCAACCCCTATCCGGTCAATATCAAATTTTTCATCGCCATAAATTAAAGTATTGTTGTGTTTATCAAATTTTATTTACCTAAACTATTCATTTGCGTATGTGTTGCATTAACCAACGTCACAATGCACGCATATGTTACCAAATATCAAGACCTATGGAATATTGTTACCTAAAAAAAACATTTTTTTTAAGAATTTTAGTCAATGGTTGTTGGTGGTAATAGTTGAGCCATGCTCTGTGAAAAGGAGTCGTAATGCATCTCTTTATATTAAGCAAGACCTCTCATAAATAAAGATTTATAAAACCTATTTCGTCCGATGATTGAATGAATCTTAAGTTAGAATGGTCTATTGAATCGTAACAAAAGCAAAAGTTTCGGCCCGGGTCAGCCTGCACAGACTGGGCATGCTGACCCCGGTCGGTACTGTTTGCAGATGCATTAAGCCCCCTTTTCACAGAGCATGGCTCCTTTACATATTTGCTCTTTAAAGTGATTAAGTGAACAAGAGCGACTCTTTGGCAAAGGGGAGCATTAATGCATTTTCGTGATGCATTATATCAAGCAAAGTCGTCATACAACCATGAATCTACAAAATCCATTCTGTCCAACAGTCTGATATTGATCTACACTGTCCGCAAAAAGTTAGTGACTCTCGCTTAGCAGCCCAGGGTTGAGCTCCAACCGCGGAAAGCGACAGATCTTGTTTAAAAGGTTTTTTTTTTCCCAAGTTATCCAAAGCATGGTTATGCGTTCATAGTGAACATATAGGCGCAGACCTACTTGTAGTCCAAGTTGATAGATCTTGTGGCGCAACCATTTCATCTTACATATATGTGGAAAATGTTTCTAGATACCAATTTAGTCATTGTAAGCCAAATGTTACCACTTTCGTCGATATTTGATCCAACTGTACTCACCTTTGTGGCTTCAGGACAAATATTGCCCCTGGGATTGCGAAATTGCGTATCATCGGTTTACTTAAACAAGAGGACCATGATGGTCCTATATCGCTCACCTGAGTACTAAGCAGCAAAGGTCTACAACAAAGACTATAATTACCAAATACTGAGGTTCAAGGGCTAATGATGATGAAAAAAGAGCGGCAAATTGTCGAAAGATATGCAATCCCACCACCAGTTGTATAGGAGGTATAATAGTTGCAAAGGGCTGGCAATGCAACAGACAATTTGACTTGAGACTTCAAAATTCCACTCTGGACAAGCAAACAATACTATTAAAATAAAGATCAAAGTGGAATTTCTCAAAATCCATGCTAGGTAGAGTTATTGTTCTTGAACCGAGTACTCAGTAATATCACAACAAACATGCATACCAATTTTGAATTCGTTCCGACTTGAGATGACAAAGTTATATTCCAAACAAGCATTCAATGCAGACTCATGTGAGATTTTATTGAGAAAAACATTCTAACCAATTTTCAATTCAGCTTAGCAAGAAATGTGGTCTCAAGAGTGCTCACAAGAACACTTTCAAACATTTCCCTCTTTATCTCTATGTGAAATCTGAGACCAACAACATAGGGCTAACTTTCACACCAGGACCATAATTTGAAGTATTTTAGTAGAGGGCCACTAGATGATGCTACATGCCAAATATGAAAGCTCTAGCCCTTATGGTTTGGGAGAAGAAGATTTTCTAAGATTTCCTCCTTTATCGCGATGTGAAATCCGGGAACCTACAACATAGGGCCATAATTCGAGGTATGTTGATAGAAAGCCACTAGATGATGCTACATGCCAAATATGAAAGCTCTAGCCCTTATGGTTTGGGAGAAGAAGATTTTCTAAGATTTCCTTCTTTATCGCTATGTGAAATCCGGGAACCTACAACATAGGGCCATAATTTGAGGTATGTTGATAGAAAGCCACTAGATGATGCTATATGCCAAATATGAAAGCTCTGGCCATTACGGTTTGGTACAAGAAAATTTTCTAAGATTTCCTTCTTTATCGCTATGTGAAATCCGAGACCCACAACATAGGGCAAATTCTTTACATCAGGAACATAATTTGACGAAAATTGGTAGAGGGCTACTAGCTGATGCTACATGCCAAATATGAAAGCTCTGGCCTTTACCATTTGCACAAGAAGGTTTTTAAAGATTTCCTTCCTTGTCTTCATGTGAAATCCAAGACCAACAACATAGGTTTAATTTCACACCAGGGCCTTAATTTGAAGTATTTTGGTAGAGGGTCACTAGATGATGCTGCATGCCAAATATGAAAGCTCTGGCCCTTAAGGTTTGGGACATAAAGTTTTTTACAGATTTCCTTCTTTATCTCTATGTGAAATCGGAGAACCCACAACATAGGGCCAATTTCCACACTAGGGCCATTATTTGAAGTATTTTGGTAGAGGGCCACTAGATGATACTACATGCCATATATGAGAGCTCTAGCCCTTATGGTTTGGGACAAGAAGATTTTTAAAGATTTCCTTCTTTATCTCTATGTGAAATCCGAGAACCCACAACATAGGGCCATTTTCAAACTAGGGCCATAATTTGAAATATTTTGGTAGAGGGTCACTAGATGATGCTACATGCCAAATATGAAAGCTCTAGCCCTTACGGTTTGGGACAAGAAGATTTTTAAAGATTTCCTTCTTTATCTCTATGTGAAATCCGAGAACCCACAACATAGGGCCAATTTCTACACTAGGGCCATTATTTGAAGTATTTTAATAGAGGGCCACTAGATGATACTACATGCCATATATGAGAGCTCTAGCCTTTATGGTTTGCGACAAGAAAATTTTTAAAGATTTCCTTCTTTATCTCCATGTGAAATCCAAGAACCCACAACATAGGGCTATTTTCAACACTAGGGCCATAATTTGAAGTATTTTGGTAGAGGGTCACTAGCTGATGCTACATGCAAAATATGAGAGCTCTAGCCCTTACGGTTCGGGACAAGAAGATTTTTAAAGTTTTTTCTCTCGGTTGCCATGGCAACCAGAGTTCTCCATGGAATTCAAATCTTTGAAGTATTTTGAAAGTGCATCACCTAAGGATCATTTCTGTGAAGTTTCACTGAAATCTGTTGGGCGGTTTCAGAGGAGAAGAATTTTTAAGTAATTGTTCACGGACGGACGGACGGACGGACGGACGGACGCCGGACAACGATCGATCACAATAGCTCACCCTGAGCACTATGTGCTCAGGTGAGCTAAAAAAAATACAGCTTGAAACAAGCTGTAGTTACGAGGTTTTGTAAGTAAACCGACGATATATTACGACGAATACAAAATGTACTTTTGGACTTGGCTCCTATCCACTCGTTTAATCGAGGATACCGATGATGCTTTATACGTAGATGTGTGTGACCTTTGTCTTGCATGTTCATGTAGCTGGCGACAAAGCGGAGTCAGTATACGCTACACATGTCTAGTGCCTCAACTATTTTTGTACCACAAGAACCCAACAGCAATTCATTAGAGAATGTCAGAATTTTATATCGAGAGTGTAGTGGAATGATTTGAAAGGCAGTAGATATGCAAATTTCGTATGCACATGTTAATTAATATTTGGCGTTATTGGATTGCTTGAAGACATACATATAAACGAGTGCGCCACTCCCCGCTTTGAAACAACAAGCAGTATAGCTTTCTCTTGTTAGATGGGAGGGGGTATACAAATAACTGTAGTAGTAATCTCCGCAAATTGTTTTCAATTTTGATCTGATTTACTCCTTTGCCTAGATTATTTTAAACCCATTCTCTTACAAATGTAGTCCAATCATTTGAGAAAAAAATAAAAACGATAATTCGCTTGAACATTTGAAAATGCGTTCCACAAAGAGGAACCTGAAATTCTGTCATCTAGTAAAGGGTTTATTTTTTAGCTCACCTGAGCACGAAGTGCCCATGGTGAGCTATTGTGATCGTGCTGTGTCCGGCGTCCGTCGTCCGTCGTGCGTCGTGCGTCGTGAGTCGTCCGTCGTCAACTTTTTACCTTGTGTACGCTCTACAGGCCACAGTTTTGGTCGGATACTCATGAAAGTTGGTCAGGATGTTTGTCTCGATGAAATCTCGGACGAGTTCGAAAATGGGTCATGTGGGGTCAAAAACTAGGTCACTAGGTCAAATCTTAGAAAAACCTTGTGTACGCTCTACAGGCCACATTTTGAGTCGGGTACTCATGAAAGTTGGTCAGGATGTTTGTCTCGATGATATCTCGGACGAGTTCGAAAATGGGTCATGTGGGGTCAAAAACTAGGTCACTAGGTCAAATCTTAGAAAAACCTTGTGTACGCTCTAGAGGCCGCATTTTGAGTCCGATACTCATGAAAGTTGGTCAGGATGTTTGTCTCGATGATATCTCGGACGAGTTCGAAAATGGGTCACGTGGGGTCAAAAACTAGGTCACCAGGTCAAATCTTAGAAAAAACTTTGTGTACGCTTTAGAGGCCACATTTTCAGTCAGATACTCATGAAAAAAGGTCAGGATGTTTGTCTCGATGATATCTCGGACGAGTTTGAAAATGGGTCACGTGGGGTCAAAAACTAGGTCACCAGGTCAAATCTTAGAAAAACCTTTTGTACGCTCTAGAGGCCACGTTTTCAGTCGGATACTCATGAAAGTTGGTCAGGATGTTTGTCTGGATGATATCTCGGACGAGTTTGAAAATGGGTCACGTGGGGTCAAAAACTAGGTCACCAGGTCAAATCTTAGAAAAAACTTTGTGTACGCTTTAGAGGCCACATTTTCAGTCAGATACTCATGAAAAAAGGTCAGGATGTTTGTCTCGATGATATCTCGGACGAGTTTGAAAATGGGTCACGTGGGGTCAAAAACTAGGTCACCAGGTCAAATCTTAGAAAAACCTTTTGTACGCTCTAGAGGCCACGTTTTCAGTCGGATACTCATGAAAGTTGGTCAGGATGTTTGTCTGGATGATATCTCGGACGAGTTTGAAAATGGGTCACGTGGGGTCAAAAACTAGGTCACCAGGTCAAATCTTAGAAAAACCTTTTGTACGCTCTAGAGGCCACATTTTCAGTCAGATACTCATGAAAGTTGGTCAGGATGTTTGTCTGGATGATATCTCGGACGAGTTTGAAAATGGGTCACGTGGGGTCAAAAACTAGGTCACTAGGTCAAATCTTAGAAAAACCTTTTGTACGCTCTAGAGGCCACATTTTCAGTCGGATACTCATGAAAGTTGGTCAGGATGTTTGTCTGGATGATATCTCGGATGAGTTTGAAAATGGGTCACGTGGGGTCAAAAACTAGGTCACTAGGTCAAATCTTAAAAAACCTTTTGTACGCTGTAGAGGCCACATTTTCAGTTGGATACTCATGAAAGTTGGTCAGGATGTTTGCCTGGATGATATCTCGGACAAGAACGAAAATGGGTCATGTGGGGTCAAAAACTAGGTCACTAGGTCAAATGTTAGAAAAACCTTTTGTAAGCTCTAGAGGCCACATTTTCAGTCCGAAACTCTTGTAAGTTGGTCAGAATGTTTGTCTTGATGATATCTCAGACAGGTTTGAAAATGGGTCATTGGGGGTTAAAAACTAGGTCACCAGGTCAAATCTTAGAAAAACCTTGTATATGCTCTGGATGCCACATTTTCAGTCCAACACTCTTGAAAATTAGTCAGAATGTTTGCCTTTATAATATCTTGGATGAGTTTGAAAATGGGTCATGTTGGGTCAAAAACTGGGTCAATACGTCAAATGTTATAAACACCTTTTGTATGCTCTGGAGGACACATTTTCAGTCTGATACTCCTAAAACTTGTTCATAATATTTGTCCTGGTGATACCTTGAATGAGTTTGAAAATGGGTCATGTGGAGTCAAAAACTAGGTCAATGGGTCAAATATTAGAAAAACCTTGTGTACACTCCAGAGGCTACATTTTCTGCCTGATACTCTTCAGACTTGGTCAGAATGTTTTTTTTGGTGATGTCTTAAAAGAGTTTGATAATGGGTATTTGTCGGGTCCAAAACCAGGTCACTTGATGAAATCTTAGAAAAACCTTTTGTACACTGTAGAGGCCACATTTTCAGTCCAATACTCATGAAACTTGGCCAGAATGTTTGTCTTATTGATATCTCAAAAGTGTTTGATGATGGGTAATGTCTGATAAAAAACTAGGTCACTGGGAAACTAGATGGTGCATGTTTGATCAATAAACTCAGGTGAGCGATTTCAGGGCCATCATGGCCCTCTTGTTATTCAAAAGCATCTCCAGAAATAAAATTATCTTTGAGAAGGAAAAGGAAGCATCAATATTGATGCATTCACTCGGGTGAACGACTGTCGTAGACAAGAAAGGAAAAAGACAGGCGAATGACGAAAATAAAACGAAAACAATTTCTCATAAAAACTCCTTCAATCACTGGAGTAAACTTAACAACAAAAGAAACAAATGGGGTCTCAGCTGACCCCTGTTCACCCTATTTTAATTAATAAAGTCAAGATTGGGATTTCTGTTTTTTCTATAGAGTTTTCTTCCCAGCAGTGCTTTGATTATTTCACGATCTGTCAGTACCAGCGCCCTCGTGGTTTGATTGGCTGTCAGTTCAATAAAGGAAGATGTGGAACAAGCTTTAACTGTGTACCAGGCGACAAGTAATAGACTCGTCCATAGTGAAAGCAATTACAAGCGACAGAACAAGTGTGACCTACAAATGAAGGAATTTGTTTATGGTAGTATGGAAAACTTTGTGTGTGTGGGGGGGGGGGAGGAAAATAAATGCATTCTAAAACATTATTTACAAAAGTCGAAGATGCACTTGACCATTTGGTAAAGGATTAATGATGTCGTAGGCAAATGTAAAATATTGCCCCTATTATGTCCTAAATGATGGGACTTGTATTTGAAAGGGCAGAAATTCTGCCCTTTCAAAACAAGTCCCAACATTTAGGACGAGAAATAGCATGTAATGCTGGTTTCAAGCATGATCAACGTGTACCTCGCAAAGTCTATTTTTTTAAAAAAAAAAGAGAAAATTATTTATCAAAATCCACGAGATCAATTATTTCATACTCTGTCGAGGACGTATCCTACCATTTGGGACATAAAAGTATCAATAACATGCATCTTTATTTCATGCTTTCCGATGGGATATCGAGAAATAGCAGTGAAAATATTTTTCGATCTTTCACTGGTACCACCAGTGAAAATACCGATTTTCACGTTCTTGTTGCCTAGCTAAATTGCGCGTGCCTAACAACCAGATGCGAAATATGACGTCATATACCTTACATTTCTCGCGCTTGACGTAACGTTGCTATGCGGGAGGGGTACGCCACGGGGAAAGAGGGAAAAGAACTGTACTGAATTTTGATAAAGCTCCTCCCAGAAAGGGTTAAAAGCATGAAATAAATAGAATATTTGTTTTTTTCGGTGAAAGATCGAAATTTATTTCATCTCGTGAACACCATCGGTAATATTTTCACTCGTGGCTGCGCGCCACTCGTGAAAATATTACCGATGGTGTTCACGAGATGAAATAAATTTCGATCTTACACCGAAAAAAACAAATATCCTCTATGTATTCGAGGGAAATGGTGCTGTTGTACTAGCATTTTCTCCTTTTTGTGAAAAGGGAAAGTTTTCATAAGCATTTTTCATCAGGATTGTGAGAAAACAAAACGGGGCCTATTTACAAGTATAGGGATAATGATAAAACATGTAAAACAAGCTTGCCTTTCTATGTCCCAAACTGGTGGAATTTGCATTTTATAAAGGTAATTGATAGCATGGTGTTTAACGCCGCTTTCAACATAATTTCAGTAACAATGGGGAGGACATATTAACACCTATCCATGCTTTTCCGGAGTTTCTTCCACCAGTACACCGCGCAGAATATTCTTTCCGACCAACTGACTTCCTTCCCACATAGTCGCAATGACTGTAATCAATCCCCGGACTGGACTTGGCTGAAATGGATCTATACTTTTAGTGGCACTAAACCCCCAATTTATAGAGTCTGGCACATTTATATATTTCAATGTTTTGCTTTTGCACCACTAACGACAAACGTTTGCTTCAAGTATCTGGCATTTTAATCCTTTCTTTTCAACGTTTGGAGATGAATTGTAAACATTGTTTGGAATTTCTTAAAAAGAATACAAATACAATGCGTTACAGAAGAATTATATTGTTTAATCACAATTACGAGAACAGAATCAAACAATGTAAATACAAGGTTGGACCTCACGTTCTGTGCTGTGTCGTCTGATTTCAACCAACACTTTTGTCAAGGATGTGGTGAAAGAGATACGAGTTGGAGATAACATCTTTAATACCCGATGGCAACGCATAACGTATTTAACTATACCCTTGCTTCCATCTTTTGGTTCTCTCTCATAAAATTAGCTACAGGTATACTTGAAGACTTGATAACAATCACTTGTTATGACACGAATTTGGGGAATAAAACTTAAAACTAGAGGTTTTTCCCAAGCATCATAGAATTTATATCAAGATTTTCTATCAGGATCCGTGCACGGAAATGACCCCATTCTCTCTGACTCTTACGGCTAAAAGGGTAATTCTTATTGCTTACTCGGATATAGTAGATTAATATCAGACAGCACTGTAGAAACCAATGAAGACATACGTATTATACGATCTGACTTTGGTGAATAATGAACATATATTTGAAAAAGAACCAAGGAGCATGGATGTAACCATCCTCGGATACCCCGGGGTCTCCCTATTTGCTACGCTACATCGACCCCTGGGACAATTGACTAATAAAACTTTGAATCAGCCGCCGAAAATCGATACGAAACGTCATAGCGTACAGTACACTCGCCCATCACAAAATGATGATGGAACCAATGAAAAGCCAGCATTCGGCCAGCGGTAAAGCGAGGGAAATTCAATTAATTGTCCCAGGGGTCGATGTAGCGTAGCAAATAGGGAGACCCCGGCGTATCCGAGGATGGGATGTAACTGAATCAAGGTCTTTAGTCACCAACCATTTTAAGAACGTTCTTACAGTCTTTTTCTTTTAAGTTTTCTAAATTTTAAAGTTATACGACTTCTTATTAGCCAAACCATTCTGTTAGCCAATCAGAAGCTGTGTTTCTTTCAAATTCAGAAATTCTTGAAGAGTAAGACCTAGAATACTGTGAATACGGACCCTGCTGAACGCTGTAAAGACTAGGTAAGAACGTTAGAACAATGGCATTGACGTTGTACCCGGGGACATGAACCAAATATACGTATGCTTTTCATCAATGTAGACCAAACATAGCATAGGCGGGACAGATTGCATTGCGTTCACTCTGGGAAAGTTGTAGATAAATGAGATTGCGTAGGTAATACGTTTGAGTTACAAAGACCAAGGTGGTAAACGTGCAGAAAGTGCTTGAATCGATATGAGAGGCAGACAGACTGTTTTAATTAAATGAAATTTACCGATCCGATTTTATCCAGAGTTTAGATCTGCTAGAAAGCACATTGATGACTATTTAAGCATTTTTTTAAAAATCAAAATTGGACAAGCCAATTAAGCACCACAAGTAAATGAACATACAATGGTGATTCAACATGGGGCAGTATCAAGATGTCGACGTAGGTAAGGACATTTTCTTTCATGCAAAGCGGACAGGACTTTGCGCTAACCTTCGACACATTCAACTTTATTTTCATTAGTTAATTAGTCACAGTTCTCAATTTCATTGATTCCGTGTAATTTACATCTTCTGTCCTCCTGAAGCTTTGCTTCACAGCAGCCATATATTTCGCATTCGCTGAATTCAGCCTTCCACTATTGTGGTTTCACTGTCCTGTCTAATTCATAAATCCTAAGGAGCAGCAAAACGCGAGTGCTCCTAAACGCATAAATTTAGTATTATCGCATGAAATGAATCTTCAAAACTCCGTGGGAGTTCGTTTAAACATGTTTAATTGCAAATTAAGGTTACAAACATAAAGATGACAACACAGAACAACAACCTAGTAAATAATCAAATTACTAGGTAAAAGGGTCTGACCACAAGCTCTCGCAAGTTACAAGCAGCTTCGGCCATTCCCTTTATGAAATAACATTTTTGTTAAGACTAGCCCATTTTCACTTTTGGCTTTCTAACTGCAATAATTCTTTATTTTATTTTGGACGACAATTTCGTTCGAGTCACTCTTTAACATGGTAATGGCATTTTACAAGTCAAATTAATATTGTGAAAAAGAAAGAAATATGTTTCTTCAGAAGAAAGGGGGAAAAGAAAACGATCAGTTTGTAAGATTATAACTTAATCATTTCTAGTAGATGAATCGCAAGTCAGTGGGGTCCCAAGATCAGGGCGAGTTGTGGATTTATCGTTTAAAGTATTTATTGTTTGATGCTGCAGGATTACTTAAATCGTCCATTACCCTTTACTTAAGTTTGTACCGTCATTCATATTAATAAGTTGTTTTCGAAATTGAGATTATCGGATCCATACAATAAAATTTTAGATGTAATGGGTGAAATTGAGGTAAATTTTGTAAGAGATTATTTCCCTGCTCCGTGAATTGTGTTCATCTGAAGAAAAAAGCATTTTCTTGATCGTAACCGCACCAACAACTTGCACTTTGAGTTATATAATTCGGGAAACGGTCAAATTTCAGATTGCTGAATTTGTTTTTAATCCTTATATGTATGATAGATAGGTGGCGTTTATTGACAAAATAGTAATTTGGAACATCAGAAACATGAAAGGTCTGTAGGATACGAGATACAACATTATTACTTATACTTCTATCTAGAGTCAATCCAAAGTATTTATAGGGAGTTATTCCTGTGTTTGAGCAGTGTTTTATCACAACTTGGTGTTCAGTTTTCAACATTAACACAAGTGTTTTTCGCTGCCATTTTAAGTCATTTGTTTTCTTCTTTCTGATTTTGGGTAGCCATTGATCGTGAAAATATTCTAAAAGAAATAAAGAATTATTTAATTAACGTCTCATTATTTGTTAGCAGCATTTTGGTGCCACTTTTGTTTCTTGCAAGAAGGATTCGCGAAAATAATAGGCTAATTCACAAAATGTCATATTTTCAAGTGCACCGTTCTCCAACCTTTGGTAATGTGCTATGTTGATAATAAAGATGTTATAGAATTTGTTATTTGCACAAACACCCAGGAGATGCGCTGCTTCTTGTTCGTATAATTATCACTACCGTGCAACTTACAGTTCAGGAGATATAAACAGAGTCTCAAAACTTGCAGAGCACCCCTCGTATAACTGAAAAGAATATGCTTCTTGCTTGATCGGCGCTACCTCGGATCAGATTCCACAAAACCTGCAGGATTGTCAATCTTCAAAGTCCGATATTTTGTAAGATATCCAGATGAATTCCACCGATTTATAGAAGCTTTCGGTGAGATATTATCAACTTTCGCTTTTGGGTATCTAAGGGTTGTATAATCTAGACCTTTGGCAGATCAACAAGTTATTCCACACAAATTTGGCTTCAGGTCGCGAAACGAAATTGCTTCTATTCTCAAACGTAGACTACTGTATTTTCATTTGCATCTGTTTGGTGTGCTCCACAAACTTAATTCATCATAGAAGCAATAAGTCACAGACGACCATCGAATCTGATACTTGCTTTCAAAAATTGAATAACTGCAGGTTCCTTTTACAGACACTTTAGATCAAGATCAGACCGCAAAGGACCTATTATATTTACACAATTCTTTATATTTGAAATTACCATAGCTTTTGATTAGCAAAAATCTTTCAATTTTAGAAAATCTTTGAGAAAGAATAACACTAAGAGTGTTTATCAGATTGGTTCGTGAATATGGACCCAGGATATTTCTTCACAAACCGTTCTTAGATTCTTTCAAAGTCGAACTCTAGATTTAGAAATCAAACCGTTTGGTTTAGCCAAGCAGTAGTTAAATCAACTTCAAAATCAGGAAATTCCTGAGAATAAGACTTAAACTATCGTTAGGAACGGTCGATAAATACACAGCCAGGATAGTACTGTCCGAACGCTGAGGATGACCTATATCTGCCTGCAAAGTCCAAAAATAGGTAATTTCACCGTTTATAACTCGCAAGTATGAGGGATAACCCTTCAAGACACACATATATAAGATCTGAGAAAACCCGAACGTGTCAGTTATTGCATTGGTTACCATGTTATACGTGTGCGACAATGCATGGTGAAGCCCGTCGCTTTCAGCGACGCCATATGTCTATTCGAACTAGGTCTTCGGGAACGTGACGTGATAACACTGCATCTTGTAAGTGCTATGACGTACACAGGTCTATTTTTTACGCTTCCAATATTTTGTAATTGGAGAGTAAGATTGCTCATTCTGAACCTGTTTTCTTTTTTCGATCTAGTAAAGTCGTTCTGTTTCTATGATAAACGAATAAGCGGCGAGCAGCTAGTTCGTCGTGTCTGTTTACAATGTCAATAAACTTAGTTTTCCAAGCCTAGAATGGGGATAAAACGATCAAAATTAATGATCCGCGCAAGCTGACCTTGGTCGAAACTTTTTTGATCTGTAAATTTGTGAGATTTTCTGCATGTCAAAGGGCTATTGTGCCCATGATTCAGTCAGTTGATATATAAAAAGAATTTTATAAATTCATACTAATCTGATGATTGCCTGGTAAAATGCATCACGGAGATGTAATATGCCCTCTCTTTTTCAAGAGTATACCTCAATTACATCGGAACAATGCCACATGTTATGATTGTCTCAACATGGTAAAACTTGATCTAGCCAGTCTATTCGATCCATCATATCTTTGGCTTTGTATGACAATATGATCCATTACCCGAGCCAAGAAAAGAACCGAAAGATTAAGCAGACTTTTGTTTAGAGTTGTATCGGATCGGCTAGAATGCATTGCTGGAGGGGGAGGAAATAGTGGTTTCTCGCCTTTTCTCCTTTTCTCACAGTGCTGTCAAGAGTCTTCTTATTCTTCAGGATCGTTACAAGTAGGTCTTCTGAGGTAAAAATGTTAGAAGGTGAAACTTTTTTTGTTGATGTACTATATATATGGTAGCGTAAGGGTCGTTATACAATTAAAACAAACTTATTGTTACATTTTTTTAATTTTGATATGCTGATCAGTTGGTACGTACCTCATCTATTATGTATATATTAATATAATGTTTGTCTCTACATGCATCTTTTATATTATTGGCCGGTGTGCACATTACTTACAATAAATTCATTTTAATTGCCACAAGAAATATTAAAAAAAAAAACCGGTGTAGCAAGCGCTGAAACATTAATGTTGAAACTACTGTAACGTCATATGCTCGCGGGCGTCATATCCTCGCGTTAACGATATTTCCGATATAAACAAACACTAGCGGCACCTATCGGTTGTTTATGGATACAAAACCGTCATGGGAGACTGCGCCGATCTATCAATCGAAAAAAAAACAAACAATATTTCGTTTATCAGTAACTAAACAATTGAAAAATCAATGTAGATATACTAATTCAGTACCTTTATCACCTATATGAAGACTGCATAGAAACCCCATTCTCCCTCTGAAAAAATACAAATTCCATCGAATTCCGACCGATATACGGTTCGGCTGCTCAAAACTGTCACAAATAAGTCACATGAACTGTCTTGAAGTAAATATATGATACATTCAGGCCAGCATACACAAGTTTTCTCATTTACCGCGAATACATGACGTCATCATCAAAGATTGCTGTTGTTTGGGTACACACGTCCAGACGCCGAAAGAGACTAGAATTCCCTTTCAAAACCGCTGTATGACGACTTATTTGAGCAAACTGAATGAAATGTTAAGTAAATTTATGATAATAATAAGTGCCTTCTGTTCTTTGTAGCTTATATTGGTCGAGTAAGCGTAAGTATACCGCGAGCATATGACGAGGCAGTCTACTATTTGTTCATTCGAGACTTGTGTCAAGAAGTGGGTCAAAAGCCCATGTAATGCAGAGAAATAACTCTCCCTCACAAGATGACCCATGGGTCATTTCACTACGTAGAGGAATGACGAGTCATTATTCCACGGGTCATTATTCAAAGTAGAGATATGAACCCAGAGGATTATTTCTCTACGTAGAATAATAACCTGGGTAATTTCTCTATACGTAGTGAAATGACCCATAAGTCATTTTGTAGGGAGGGTCATTTCTCTTCATTACACCGGCTTATCTCGCTACGCAGAAAGAAAATATTCCTTTTAGTACAACAGTCTAATATAGATGCAAATCAACTTAATTTTGAAAATTCCATGTAAAATTCTTCTCCCAAAATAACGGACAGTGGAGATTCAAATTCAGATACCACATTCTTAGATCTACAATGTCCAGTAACATGTCGCTGTTTTGCTTAGCACTCTGTAGACAAAATCACGTAGAAAGACGAACAATTTTTTTTTTTTGATTTAAATTGATTTAAACTTTTTTCACCTTATTTCAACTGTTTTTTTTTCCTGTAAGGCCTTCGCCCTGTAGGCGTCATTAGTTTTACAAATCGTCTGAGCCAGGTCTCGCTCAACTCTTTCTCAGACGACAAAATTTCACCATTTTCCAAATTGAAAGAATTTGCAGACGGCAATTAAAACCAAGTTTAACTGAGGAAAAGGGGCTTGACCCTTTACCAGACGACAAAATTTTAGCTCTGTCTAAATTGAAAGCAGTTGCGGACGACAATTTCAGTGTGGCTCAAATGGTGCAATTGTTAATTGATTGAGTAGAAAAATTGTGGGAAAGGGAGAAAATGCTGGTTACCAGCATTTTCTCCTTTCCCACAATGTTTTCAAAAGGCCTCTTTTCCAGGGACGTTCAAAAGTAGGGATTGAGTGGTAATGGATTAATACATCTGCAAAAGGTATCGACTCAGGTCAGCCTGTGCAGTCCGCGCAGGCTGACCTGAGCCGAAACCTTTTGCTATCGGTAAATTTTCTGCGTGTCTAAGGACCAGTCTTTACTCGTGATTCAGTCAGTTGCTGGACAAAGCGGATTTTTATGTGATGCCTTGCACGATACAATGTATCACGGAGATGCATTAACGTAGTGGACCCGTAATAGAAAACAGCTATTTCCACTATATTATCATCCTACAAAATTTGCTAATATTAAAAATTAGTGTTATTGTACTACTTTCACCGAGCCACTTTTTCATTTTTGTCCTTCCTGGAATTATCATTTATAACTCTTAAACCACTCTATTCTCATAACAAAGAAATGTGATAATTACTTCCCTTTTCTGGGGACTAACAAAAGTATAAACAGATAATTTGAAGATAGACATCAAAGGAATATCTGGTCGGTTAAAAATGTGCAAAAGTATTATATCTATATAACTCTGTCTTTATCAACTATTAAGAAATTTTATACCATGCTGCACTAGAAGTATTACGGGTCCACTACCTTAAGCCATCTTTTCACAGAGCATAGTCCAAATAATAAGTCTGGCTCGGCGTTCTTCGCCCTGCAGACCTCCTGTTCAATTCACATATTATTACTCCTTCAAACGAATTCGACGTGGACGACGTAAACGAAAAACGTTGCAGAGGTAAAAGTGCCAATTACCAGAAATCTCTCCTTTTGCCACGTAGCTGCTAGACATAGAAAGAGCAACAAATGCAACAGTTGCTTCAACAAATGTGACCAATCACGTAAAAAGGGACCGTCTGGGAATTCTGTACATCAATTAGATGAACAGAGATCAACGATAGTGCAGGTCAGTTTACGTTGATTACTCAAAGATGATAGTATAACAAGGTACAATGACCACTTTTCATACAGAAAATGCCATTAAAGCGAAAAGTGTCAATCCTAGTCAACCTGCGCATTTCGAGCAGTCTGACGAGGGCTGACACTTTTCGATGTTCCCAAAAGGTCCCTTTTCGGGTGATACATTTATATAGAAGAACTATAATTTCACAAGATTGAGAAGGCCGGGTTAAACAAAAACAAAACCAATAAAAGCTGAGATTTTACTTTCAAATTCTCAAATCCAGACGATTGTCAATGGGTCGACAGGGTGTTTTAGGAGAAAAAAGCTAATGGTGTTTAAGACAGCATCTAATACTTTAGCGATCACCAAATACTGACTTATCGCTGTTTTGGGACCCATATTTTTCAAGATTTTTAAAGTATCAAATTCTTTCATCTTAGAAAGAAAAAGGGCAATGGAATAAACTCCCGCTCCCCAAAAAAGTAGAGTAAAAATTAAAAGAAAAATAATGACTAATACAACTTCTATTTCTTCTTCTTATAATAATAAATATGATGATGATGGTGATGATGATGATGATGATGATGATATTAATTCAAAGCACTGACTACTGATTGAGATTTTACCCCCGCTTGTACATTTTTTGACCTTCAAAAACATTTCAGAATAGTAAGATGATATAATAGTATGAAATAAAGAAAAAGACAGCATCTTCGCAGAATATTAAAAATTAGTAGAAAAGACGGAGGCAAATACACCTACTTGTATGGTGTTTTTTTAAAGCCGCAAAACTGCTGGTAGAGAAAAATAACAACGCTATTCCCGTGAGATTACAACATGTATTTAAAGACGAACTGGGACACTGTTGATCACTTCAAGGGCGAGACTACAACAGTAAAACTGCTGAAAAAAACTTCAATAGAATTTTCAACCAAGGGTCATCTTTAAAGAGGCCCTTTAACTCATTGTAAGCCAGTTTTAACTCATTTTGTTTTTATTTTATCAAAATATAGTCATTCCTATATTTATATGCCAAATATTGTGCCTGATGGTTGCAAGGTTGCTTAGATGACGGTTGATAAAAAGTCCACTTCGCTGAATTGCGGCCTTTAATGTAAAGACTAGTTGTTTCCGGTTTTTGAATCGAAGATTTTCCGATATCCATTATACACTCGGGTAATTTCGTATGATGATCATGCATTCTGTGGCGTGACTGTATTTGACATTCACCCTGCATATAATGAGGAAAACAAAGGAAAATGTAGACCTCTCTGTTGCAACCTCGATTTTCAGACGGAGGTCCCGACCTATATGCAAGTTACACCGTCTCCGACTCAAGACGGACACCAACGATAAATTTCCGTGCCAGTGTTTACAGCTTCGATCGTCAGCCAGGTTCCCTCTGACCAATGCTCGGTTTCTAACACAAACCTCCGCGTTCTTGCTTTTCAGTTACATCATATATGTCAGTCATGTATTCTTGTGTACACAAAGGACAGATTTCTTTACCATTCTTTTTTTTTAAATTTAACAGAGTTTCCTCTCGCCGGCTGTCGACGGGCATCTTTAAAGCAAACCCTGCCATTTTATAATTCTTCTTGCGAGAAATAATCTCAATGCAGTCTGACCTTGGTCTACAGAGTCAGTACTGAGTTGCCTCGTATCACCCTAAGAGTTAATAACTTATTCAATTCAATGCGTGTCTGCTTCATCAAGTTTGTGACCGAGAATAATCAGTTATAGAACTCTTGATGGAATATTTGTTAGGCTAATTAGATTTAAAGAAATCATCATTACGTGTGAAATTATATTCTCCCTTTCAATTACAACATGATCGAGCCGTGAAATCATCTTAAGCCTAATGACTCGGTTGACAAAACTCTTGTTTCAAAGACTAGTCTACCATTTCTGTAAAACTTCAAACTGGTAACAAAGAAACCCAATGTATTTTCATTCCGTCACTGATTCATATCTTTTTTCCATCTCACTTAATGTACAGAATTGGCTGTGAAAGTTCTAAATGCTTTTAGTGTTTATTTTTTATTTTACGGTCTATAATATAATAAGGATTCTTCGTTTATTTTTTGTACTGAGGTTCATTTGGATATCTGATGCGAAAACAAGTGAAGTACTATAAACGTATAGCGCTCTAATAATTGCAATCAAAGTATAACACTCATGAATTATTATAACAAAGACACTGATTTGTAAAGTTAAACACCTTCATGGTTCAAAAAGGAGACTATAAAATGGCAGCGAAAGAACGTTCTCGAAGGGGCGGTGCCGGGGAAAAAAACGTTAATGCAAGTTCAACAGTTCAATACCTACATAGAATTGGTCTTGACTTGAATTTACTAACATAAACATCGATTACTTTTATGTTTTTCTTTCCTCTTTTTCTTTTACTTTTGATAAACAGTATTTGCATTTACTTAATCGTTTAATGTTCTCACATAACATCAAATCCATTACAACCATCTCACACTCACACAAACACAATCATACAAAGCCCAATTTACAAAAGTACCGCACATAAAGTGTCTCTGCAAAAGTTCCAAAGACTATCGAAGACAGTTTGAGATTTCGAGAGACAAAACCAATTATATGACTCCTTCAAACTTTAATTACAAATGCGTCAAATGCACACACGCCATGCGATGCATCCATAAACCAGGCGGTGATTGAAAAATTAGAATTTGTACAACAAGGGTTTTTTTTTTTTGTTAACAATTACAACTAGTAGTAATTGATATCGAGACGAAATCATATTTTGTTACCATGGTGGCCTTTTAGACGAAGATCATTCTGTACACAAAATCTTCCTCATCTAGGATGTACTCGCTCAAGAACATTACAATTCTAGCTAAACTGTTTACCAGACGACAAGAATATTCAGGCATGTCCATACTGAAAGCATTTGTAGAAGACATATTCATTGTGATTCAAACGGTCAAATTCGTTTTCAGTATATTGAATTGTTGAAAATGTAATATGCTGGTAAGCAGCATTGCCTACTTTTCCCACAATGTTTTCAGAAGACTTTGTTTCAGGATCGTGAAAACTGGGGACAATTATTTTAAGGGTTAGGGGCGTTTCTAATGCGATATTTGGGATCTACCAGGCTTTTCGTTAACAGTTCTTTGGCAGTTTAACTCTTTGCCAGACAACGTAAGATTTAGAGTTTACCACATTTGAAGCATTTGCAGACGGCAAAATATATGTCTCTCTAATAACAGTATTTTTTGTAAGGATAGAAGAGGTTTTTGGATTAGGATGAAACCCTATTATCTATTCTCCGCTGTTTTGATCTATCAGTAATTCGAATACCACTCCTCCTAAGCCATGGAATGCTTTCCCACATAAACAGAATTGAACAATATTCAGTAATTCCAAATAGACGAGTCTCTATTATTTGCCACAGGTAGCTTTAGTACGCGTATTATAAACCATACCGAAACAATGTTAATAATCAATGAGTTGAAACATATTTTATTTCAACAAGAAGAAATGGGGTTGGACCACAAGTTCTTTGAACTTAGAATCGGTCCTTCCCCTACAATACATTCAGGTCAAATTATACAATGGCATAAGAAACCACACAAACATGCAAACGCATCACACATACACACACAAGCAAAGAGAAAGAGAGAGAAAGAGAGAGAGAATTTACACGAAACAAGATGGTGATCTCTGTAGAATGTTGATGCACTAATAGGCAGTAAAAAGTAGAACTCCTACAAAAAAAAAAACAACAATTACACAAAACTCTTGGTATCTTTAATGTATGAGTGAATTGCCTCAAAAAAGTGAACAGTTTTGTTCGTAACTCAAGTTGGCATTTCCAAACAGTAATTTGTGAACGTTCAAGGGATGAAAAGCTCTAGTTGCTCTGAAAAGCGAGGATCTGATATTTGTATAGCGGGAACACTTATAGAAATAATAGTCTGCATTTTCAATTTCGTTACCGCATGCACACATAGGGTCCAATCTCAAGTGATTTTGTTAGAGGTCTTCAAATAGATTACTATAATCAATTATTTGTGAAAGCATGTTTTTGCAACAAGAGTTTAAAGTAAAAAACAAAACAAAAAAAAAAAAAATGGGAAAGCAATCTACTTGTTACTTAGATGATTTAATTCATAAAACATGTAAAATATGTACTTAATACCAGGATTTAATGCCTGAAAATAAATGAAAACATGCATTTTTTACAAGGAATTAAAATGCATAAAGATGTAATATGAAACATGACTATATATACATTTTTTGTACATATACCAGCAACTTTACTTTTTGCCACAATCTTACATATATAATCTGCGAGATCAAAGCCGACCACTGCAATTTGAATAATGACCATGAAAAGATAATCCTACTGAGGTCATGTCAATGCTGATTTCCGTATTACGAATCATACCATGTTTTCCCTCGTTCATAGTCATAGTAACCTTACACAAACAAGCAGTGCACCCTCTAGATCTAATGGTGCAAATCCTAAACCTGATACCATTTTGCCAATTTTCATCAAAAGTGAATTAAAGTTTTCTTAATCTTTCTGCAAGAAATAAACTTTGTTCATAGAAAAGAAGATTAATGCCTTTGATTATATCAAGTATGTGAGGTTTTGTAATATAATATGTTTCAGATAAACGCATCAGAAGAAACTAAGTATATATTTTTACAGAACTAATTTGAAACGTACCAGGAAGTCGGTCCCTACCATTACTCGGTGCTCAACCTCGATTATTGACACATACCTTAGACTAATGAATATTTATTCCTTACCCTTTACAACAAAACTCATATTCATCCCGAGGTACATTGTATAGGTTTTGAAATCATCATGGGAAATAGAAAAAAAATGCTAGGTGATGGGCATCCTCTCAAATTTCTGATTTTTTTTTCATTCCATTTATAGACAAACTCGATCATTAAAGCCGTTTTTGATTTTTTGTTAGAAAGTTTTTTAAACGTGGTGAACGATTCTGACGTCTTATCGTCTGTTATAAAGTTTCAGCTTGTAAAATACCATAGAATAATGATAATAATAATAATTTCCTACAACGTTCCAACCACTTCAATGACTATTCTTTAGTCGCCGCGCAGAAGCGAGCGACAACATTTTTAATAGTTTTTCGAGTTAGTACATGGATAGTTGGAATTTCATTTTTATAGGGGTGTAAGTTAACAAGAAATCTTTCTACTTCGCCTTAAACTGGCTTTTTAATTCATTCTTAAACTATGAAATTGCAATACGATACTATTTTTGTTCTGTTAATACTTACAACATAAAAAAATCCGCCCATTTATTACTTTTATTTTCGCTATTCGTGAGAAATGGACTCGTCCACATAAATGCCTTGTTTCCATTGGCCAAGGCTGTACAGGTTTCCAGTCATTTCGTACCTTGTTAATTTCGTACCTAGGTCATTTCGGACGATTTTGGTCATTTGGTACCTACTTATACTTTCTTTTTTGGTTATCTCGTACTCAGTTGGTCATTTCGTACAAACTTCGTACACAGGTTTAATTATCGTTTTGATTATTTTGTAGATATTTTTTTCCTACTGTTTGTGTGTTTTTGTTGAATGACCACTGCTAAAATTGTACATTGCTTAAATTGTGCTAAATTCCGCCGAAGAACGGGTATGATGGTTATAATTCTATCTGACCATTATTGGTTACTTCTTTCTAAGTTTAGTTTTTAAAACAAAGAGAGTTTAGAACTCCTTTGTTTATTTCTCAACGAGCTCTGCATAAATTTACTCTGTGGAAAAAAAAAATCTGGAGAGACATGGGCGGATCCAGAGGGGGGACCGGGGGTCCAGACCCCCCCCCCCCCCCCGAAATTTCGGCAAAAATGTGGTTATCGGATTCGTGAATGGGACTGGTTTGATATTCCACAGCATTTATGTAAAATACAGTCATAAATTTAAAAAAAAGAAAAAGGTTCTAAATGTGGAGATCTCCTCATGGTTAGAACTGGAAACGTTGACTTTTCTTGTAAACAGCTTACATCCACTGAAATCTGGAAATCAAGGTATCATATAATAAGACGAGTGTGTTTTCGGTGGGACCCCCCTGAGAAAGATATCTGGATCCGCGCATGAGAGAGACCAGTTTATCACTGTATTGGTCATTAATCGCAATGCAAAACCATTATTCTTTATTAACACTGTTCACCAAATAGTATAGTTTTAGACTTGTTTAAATTGAAAGCATGCCTTGCAAACTTACGTTCTCTTGAATCATACTTTCCTAGGACAGCAACATTTTAGTAACTTAGCCCTGTTTTCAACACTTGCCCAAACAAACACGGGTTATCACATGTGTGCTGTCAAATTCTTTTGGAAAAACATGTTGGATAAGGAGAAACTGCTCGTTAAAAGCAATTTATTCTTTATTAAATACTTTTTCCCCACTACTAGCGAATTTTCCACCATTTTTGCAGCTTTTTAAATTGTCATCCACCAACTCTTTGAATTTGGAAGAATCTGATATTGGTCGTTTGGAAAAGAGCTAAGAGAGCGCTGTGCTACGGTATTAGATACTGTAACAGAAGACAAGTTTTGATATAGGTTCACATTCACATCAATTTCATAATGTGTTAAAAAATCTGCTGATGAAAACTGACATTTACTTACTTGCCCTGGCTTTTTTGAAGCATTAAACAGTTTTTTTTTGCGGCGACTTTGATACTTTGCATCAACTTTTTCTTGTTTTTTATTTGAGCCACATTTCATTTGTCGTCTGCAAACGCATTGATTAAAGTACAAGTTTATTTTCTCATAGAGAGATACAGGCGACATGTCGTCGGTTTACTCCAAAAACCTTGTAATTACAGCTTGTTTCACGCTGTAGTTACGGGTTTTTTGAAGTACACCGACGATATGAAAATAATAATAGCAACTTTATTCAATCTCATTTACCCTTTACAAAACAATCCCTGGTTTTTACGATCCAGGGGAATAACCCTTCTGAAAACATTGTAGGCAAAGGGGAACATGCTGGTAACTAGCATTTCCTCCTTTTCCCACAATATGTTCTACCCTTCTAAAGTCAAGTTCATAATTTTTGAGTCACGTTTGTTTTGTCAATGGCAAATGCTTTCAATTTGGACAAGTCTAAATTTTTGCTGTGTAGTAAAGGGGTAAAAGTATTTTTTACATCAAGATAAAACAAATATATGGTAACATTTTCAGTTAATATATGTGTATAGCAATTCTGAAAAAAAAGTCATGAGAGGTTTTAGATTTGTGATAAAAAGTACATGTACATTATATTTCACTCTCGTGTCGTCTCAAACGTCTTAGTGTGGATCAATTACAGTATGCATGTTCTTGTAGAGAGTCTAAATCATGAACAAACTTCATTTAGACCCCCATCCCCCACCCCATTTTATGATGAAAATGAACAAAACCATCATTTTCCTTGCAACATCCTGTTTTAAAGAGTGTAAATCAAGAACAGGTTGCAGATGATTTGTCGATGTAAATAAAAAACAATCTGCAACTTTTGCAACATGTTGTTTCGGATTTCAAGTAAATAAAGTGTTGACAATAGTTATCAAAACGAGACTACATCTTCTCTGCAACATGTTTTTGTTTTGGTTAATTCAAATGAGGACCAGACTGCATCTTCTCTGCAACATAAAATTTTAGTCGGTTTAATCAGGAATAGATAGCATTTTCTTTGCAACATGTCGTTTTGGTTAGTTTAATCAGGAACAGACTGCACTTTCTTTACAACAAATTCTTTTGCTTATTTCAAAGACAGATTTCACTTTCTTTGCAACATGTTGCTTTGGTTAGTTTAATCAGGAACAGACTGCACTTTCTTTGCAACATGTTGTTTTGAATAATTAAATCAAGAACTGCTTAATCAAGCATAGTATGCATTTCCTTTGCAACATGTCGTTTTGAAATGTAAAAATCAAAACCTGACTGCAACATATTATTTTGTAGGGCGTAAACAAGAACATGGTGCGTTTTCTGAAACATGTTCTCTTGAACATTTTATTCAAGAATAGTCTGCATTTTCATAGCAACATGTTGTTTTGGATAGTGTAATCAAGAATGGATTTTTTTTTTGTTTCAACATGTTGTTTGAGACGGATAGTGTAATCAAGATTGCATTTGTTTAACAATTTGATTTGGACAATCAAGAGCAGACTGCTTTCCTTTCAACATGTTATTTTGTACAATATAAATCAAGAACAGACCGCATCTTATCTGTAATACGTTTATTCGGACAGTTTAATTAAGAACAGGGTGATTTTTTTTGACAAGTTGTTTTAAAAAGTGTAAATGAAAGTGTAAATGAAGAAGAGATTGCATTTTCCCAGCAAAGTGTTGTTTTGGACGTTGTAAGAAAGCATAGAGAGTATTTTGCTGTGTAGCGTAATCACAGATTTAAAGGGACGATTATTCTATCAATGTTTACCTGGCTTACAACTTTATCACGCATTTCCCTTGTTTTCACGACCCTGAAGGACAAAGCTTTGGAAAAGGAAAAAATATTAGTAACAAGCATTTTTTCCATTTCCCACAATGCTTTCTATAATTTCTGATACAAAAAAAACCCTCAGATTTTATAATCATATCAAAATGATTACTAGTAGATGAATGGTGAATCAGTTGGGTCCCAAGATTCGAGCGAATCGGTTAAATATTTATTGTTTGATGCTACATGATTATTTGAATCGTCTATTATCCTTTATATAATTTTGTACAGTCTTAAATATCATTGAGTTTTCTTCAAAACTAAGATTACGGCATTATTGGATTTATACAATAGAATGCTGAATATTTAATGGGTGAAATCGACGTAAATTTTGAAAGAGATTATTTCGCTGATCTGTGTATTGTCTACAATTGAAGAAATACTGTTCGGCATCTTCTTGGTCACCGCTTCTACATTTTGCATTTTTAGATTTATAATTTTCATTGCTAACGAATAGAAATTTAGATTTCAAAAAGAAAAAAGAAACACAAATGCAAGTCAGGCCGTACATAACTTTAAATAACTTTACATCTATTAGCCACGAACGAAAACCAGAAAAAAATAATGAGTTTTAGAGGATGCCTAGGTATCTACGATGCTGATTACTGAAACAGAAGTTAATGTAATAACGGTTGTTTATTAGTTTCTTTTTTTCTGGTACACGTGTTTTACTCTCTTCTTGACATAAACAGTTTGTAAAGCTAGAAGAAGAGAAACTATGTTATCGTATGGCTCGTTGCTATTGTACACTACTGTTTTGTACTCAGAAAATTAGATGATATCCCATTACGTTATCTCCTTCATCCAAAACGCTGCGGTAACCTCTTATCGAAAACCTTTGTAAGACTTTGAATGAAGAACTTAAAAACCTTGATCCTAGTTTCTTCGAAGCGACTATGCGTGTATCTTCCATAGAGATCAAGACCAGACTCCATATCTATGTAATCTTATCTCGATTTAGTCTGATCGTGATCTTTATTTTGCACTGCTTCTCTATTGGTGGACTTGACTACCATTAAGTCAAAGTAAACTAAGCAAAGTTGCTACATTAGTAAACCCTTTCCCAAACAATCCCTGGTTTTTACAGGTCTTGAATAACAGCCTTTTGAAAACATTGTGGGAAAAGGAGAAAATGCTGGTAACCAGCATTTTCTCCTTTTCCCACAAAGTTTTCTACCCTATCATATACAGAAATCTTTTCAGCAAGAGTTGAATTGTCGTCTGCAAATGCTTTCAATTTGGTCTAGTCCAAAAGTTTGTCGTTTGGGAAAGGGTTAATAGTATAGAATAAGAACAAAATTCAAACTGCACCATTTCGTTATCATCTCACCGAATCATGACGACAATCTCGTTAAAGATTTACATTTAATTTCAGGTATTGTCTATAAATGCAGCCTGTCTTAGGTATTACCTAGATGTACGGCCTGTCTCCTGTATTGCCTGTATATGCGGCCAGTGACTTCTGACGCTACGCTATCCTATTCTTGCGATGCATAAAAAGAGAGATCTTAGAAACTTCCAACAAGGAGTAACCTTCGAAAATTATTCAATGTTACCTGCAATGTGTCCATTTCCCACGTTTTTTTATATCACTGAAAAACTCAACTTATTTTTATCCATATCTAATTTTCACAGGCGTACGCTTTTAATTTGAAAGAATCCGAAATATGACGTTTAGCAATGAGTAAAATAAAAGCCACGTGACTCCATTATTCTATAATGCATATCTAATGCATTTATAGTTTTGCCGCTTTTATCTTGGCAGACTTTTTGTGGATCTGTTGAAGTTAAATCAAATTTTAATGTCTCCAAATTGTTCCGCGTCTTCTGGAAAATTGTTTTACATGTGATTTTCGTTCGAAATGATAGAGTACAGTTATTACAGAAGGTATTTTTTTGTCTAAAAATTTTCCTGAAATCTTTTAATTATCCAATTGGCTGGTTGTATCTTGGTATTTCTAATAGACACCCTTGAAAACAGCTTTGTAAAAGTGGAGAGTATTCATCATTATCTAAGGGTACCACTTAATAAATAATCGCAAGTTTTAGCGTTTTCAAGAAGAAAGGTTTTTGAAAATACTGTGGGGTGAGGAGACAATGCTGGCAACCTGTATTTTCTTTTCCCCGAAATGTTTTCAAAAGCCTCGTTATCGCCGGAGTCGTAAAAACCTGGAATAATTTGGAACATGGTTTAATTTCTTAACGAACGATGCAGAACACTGCCAAAAAGCACCATCAAATGTTTCGACAGTGCTTTCTCACAGCAGTCTTCCAATATATTTTTATTTTACCCTTTACCAAACAATCCCTGGTTTTTACAACCCTGAGATAGAAGTCTTTTGAAAACATTGTGTTGGAAAAGGAGAAAATGCTGGTGACCAGCATTTTCTCCTTTTCCAACAAAGTTTTCTACCCTTTACAAAAAAAAAAACCTCAAATTTTCAGTTACTTTCATTTTGTCGTCTGCAAATCCTTTCAATTAGGAGGAGTCTAAAATTTTGTCTTTTGGCAACGAGTTAAATAATGTTTTTTCTAAAACAACACTGTTATAATCAAAGAGATGAAATTGTCACACAAAGCGGGAGTATAAGAAAAGGTATGAAGTTTGAATATTAGACCTCTTCGTTTTGGTATAGACATACGCTGAAAATCTCCATCGTTTAGTCTGCTATGCTCAAGTACAAATTCAGAGATGCTTTTTTCATTACATTTTACGTCCAATGGCCTGCACGAAAAGGTAGAAAAAGGGCACCGAAACCCAGTACGTTTTGTGTTTCTCGAACAGATCTCTAACGACGAAAAATAACTATTAAGGAAGCCCTTGCTGGTTCCTTTATTTTGTCGCAGGCCAATAAATAAGAAACTATTTCTTAGTTTCAGCAATTAAAATCAGGTCAACGCCATAAACACATATCAAACATTGTCCTTTATTTTCTTGATAATATTTTCTCCCCTATACTTTGGTTTCAAGAATCTAAAATGCAAGTACAAGGAATAGAGCTGAATAGACGTAACCAGCCTCCTAAAATTTTCCTTCTATTTGCCAATAACATTGAAAAATCGGATTCTTGCTGCGGTGTCACACCACCGGTTTTGTTACATTTAAAATTGAGTGAATTTACCATCTTTGATTTTCTGCTGTACTTTTAACACTTTCCCAGATAAGCCCTGGTTTTTAGGGCTCTGGGGTTGTAGGTGTTTGAAAATACTGAGCATTTCCTTTTTCCACAATATTTTCTTCCCTAGCAGATAAAAATACAACTTTTTAGCCACTCTAAATTTGTCGTCTGCAATTTTTTTCACTTTCAGAGACCAGAAGAGTTAATGGAAAACCAACATCCCTGCTACATGTATTTTTTCTATCATCTCTCTCTCTCTCTCTCTCTCTCTCTCTCTCTCTACCACAGCATTGGTAAATAGATTGCTGCCAGTAAGCAATTCGAAATCTCTCAAAAATAACTTTTTACTAAATATTCTACCACTTCTCAACTTTAACCTCTATAAAGAAGGAAAGATGGCATTTTCACCGTTTCGGCAGCAAGGACTCTAATATTTCACTTCAAAGAGACCGCTTAAATGAACTTTAGGTTATTCTATTTCTCTAGACAATCACACTGAGAAATGAGCTTTCTGATATCCTCACCTTGTCACTAGACTTTGTCATCAGGGCTCTTATTCACCAGTCACTCTTAACTCATTATCAAACGACAAAATTTTAGGTTTGTCCAAATTAAAACCATTTGCAGACAACAAAATAAGAGTGGTTGAAAATTTGAAATTTGTTTTGTGAAGGGTAGAAAACATTGTGGGAAAAGGAGAAAATGCTGGTTACCAGCATTTTCTCCTATTCCCACGATGTTTTCTAAAGGCTTCTTTTTCAGGGGCGTTAAAAGTAGGGATTGTGTGGTAATGGGTTAAGGTATTATTGCCTGCTTCATTTAACCTGACCCAGGTCAAAAATAATTCACATAAATTGATATTCTTTTTTTACCCACGGCATCATTCGGCATATATACCCGAATGGCCTCGGAGTTATTTCGTGAGGTTTACACCAGTCAATCTGTAAGTAAATGGAAAGGTTAGTTGAAACTTTCCGGTGAGTATAGTAATAAAGGCAAATATTGCAATTTCCAAGTTATTCTTTTGCGAGAAATATCTGCTCATCTGACAATGAATATCCAACATCAGACTGTACGTTTTGTGCAGTCTAATCTTGGATATATAAACTGTCCGAAAAAGAGCCTTGAGTCGCGCTTTGTAGGCTAAGGGTTAAATTGCTTTACTGTGTATATAAGTACCTTCCCGTGTATATGTAACTTTAGGAATAATAGTCGTTCTAATTTTATGCCTACTTACGTATTCAGCTTAAAGGTCAGGATAAGGTTGAATGAAGTAGGCAATACCATCCTTACACGTCTAGTGCAACATGGAATAAAATTTCTTATTAGTTGATGAATAAGGATTAAGACTGGTATAACATTTTTGCACATTTCTAACCAACCAGAAATTCCTTTGATGTCCATCTTAAAATTATTTGTTGGTACTTTTGTTATTTTCATGAAAAGCGAGGTCACTCTTATCTCTCTTTGTAATAAGAAAATAGTGGTTTTAGATTTATACATGATAATTCTAAGTTGGTAAAAAAAGGAAAAAGCTGGCTCGTTGAGAGTAATACAATAATTATCATTTTTAATTATAGCTAATTTTGTATAATAATATTAATGTGGAAAGAGCTGTTTTCCATTAGGAGAGTACTACTATAAGCCTTAAAGCACCGAGTGAACTAAAAATATTTTCAGTAAAGAAATAAGAATCAATTATCACAATTTCAAGGTTGCTCTGGTCTGGACTGTTTCAGCAAAGCGGACAGTACAGATAAAAGACCAGGCTGCACGTTTTGTGCTACCTGATCTTGATCTACACTTGCGACAAAGGCAACCATTAAACGTGTTGCCTGATCTTTACCTACACTGGCCCAAAGGCAAACATAATTGTGTGAGGGGCTTTTAGGGTTAACGGTATTATTTTTCCAGTGCTCAAGAAAATTGTAAATCTAAAAGTAATACAACTTTTGATTGGCTACACCAAATGGTTTAGCTAAATAGAAAATGCTGTCCCTTCTAAGTTTGAAATAAGACTAAGATGGCAATTTAAAATTGTTTCTAAGAGATTGCCCTAGGTTTTCTTTTCTTATATTCCAATACTGGTAGAGTAGTCGAGGTTTTCAGAAACAATTTTCTTCTTAATGGTTGTTTAATTTCGACATTTGATACTACTTGTTGTAAATTGATTGTGAAGAACACAAGTAAACATACTGTCACCATGTATATCGAATGGTGCCAGTTAGGATTTTTCTTTTTGATAGTATTTGAAAAAAAAAACTAAAATGTTTAATTACTGAATTTAACACACCATCAATGAAGGAGAACGATTAGTATGACGGGAAAATTATCCCTTTAGCGGTGTTTCCTGAAATTGAATACGGTATTGTTATGTACATACCCAGTTATTCCTAGCTTTGTTCATGTGTGTATCTATTTTTGAATGGTTTTCCCCTGTTACTATTTTTAGAACTGGATTCTCTCTTGTAGAATATTGTGCTGGAAGTTTCCAGGCCTTTATACAATCTGATTACTAAGAATTATGCAACTGATTTTAACATGAATTTTCTGGAAGTTTCCCTGTTATTATAAAAGGAAAAGCTTTTTACATCTCAGTGTTCACTAGTTAATACATGATTGCCAGACTACAGTGGGGATTATCTTGTGTTTGTGTCATAATTAGTGCCTGGATTACATTCAGTTTGGATCAGGATCAGATTGGAATTAAGACTGGAATAGTTTGTCTTCTAAATTTAACGTCTAAGGTATTGTTTTGTACTATTGTAATATTGTCACTGTTTATTTCATATTTTTGTTAATAAATTTCGTTAATTGTTATCGTTTGTTGCTGGCTTCTTCTTTCTAGTTACGCCTGACTCGTAACAGAAATTGGGGGCTCGTCCGGGATTGGAAAATAGACTAACGTATTTGTTTTCCATTTTGGACTATCCATCGATTGGAAAATAGACTAACGTATTTGTTTTCCATTTTGGACTATCCATCGATTGGAAAATAAGACTAACGCATTCGTTTACTAATCAGTAATTATAATACAATTTTGTACTTGAATCCAGCAACAAACAAACATGTCTTTTGACTTAGATAAATTTACGGCTGAACCGTCTGTGGAGTTATTGAATTTGGGTAAAAAGACTGATTTGCTTAATCTTGCGAAGCACTATAAATTGTCTGAAATAAAATCTTCAATGCATAAACATGAAATTAAGAACATTTTGGTACAATATTTTGTTGATGAGGAGATTTTCAATGAAAATGCTCTTTCCCTGATAGTTGACGTTCAGTCAGTTTCAAGTTCGAAAGAACTTGAATTAAAACTTCAGATCAGACAGTTAGAAATAGAAAGAGAAAGGGAAAGACAGAGAGAAGAAAGAGTTGAGAGAGAGAAGGAAAGAGAAAGAGAAAGGGAGAGAGAAGAAAGAGAAAGGGAAAGAGAACAGGAGAGAGAAGAAAGAGAAAGGGAAAGAGAAAGGGAGAGAGAAGAAAGGGAAAGGGAAGAGAGAGAGAAGGAGAGAGAATTTCAATTAAGAATGAGGGAAATAGAAATGCAAGAAAGAGCAAATCAGCCCAAGCAAAAGATTGAATACAATTTCGATGTTACAAAACATATTAGGCTTGTTCCTCCATTTCAAGAAAAAGAAGTTGATAAATACTTCCTACACTTTGAAAAAGTTGCAGAAAACTTAAATTGGCCAAGAGAGCACTGGACTTTGCTTCTGCAAAGTGTTTTGATAGGCAAAGCTCGTGCAATTTATACACAACTAGGTGTTGAACAATGTCATCATTATGAGACTGTTAAAGAACTTATTCTCAAAGGTTATGAGCTGGTCCCAGAAGCATATAGACAAAAATTTAGAAATTGTAAAAAAGATTCTAACCAGACTCATGTTGAATTTGCTAGAAACAAAGAACAGTTATTTGATAGATGGTGCTGTTCAAAGAAAATAGACCAAAATTATGATAAACTAAGACAACTAATGTTAGTTGAAGAATTCAAACGTTGTATTCAATCTGATGTTAAGACATTCTTAGACGAAAAACAAGTTGAAACTTTAGAAGAAGCAGCTCGTCTGGCTGATAATTACTACCTTACACATAAAGTTTCTTTTATTTCTAAACCAAAACCTACTTCCTCACATCCCCAAAATAAATTTACGTCTGGTAATTCATCTGGCATGCCCAGTCAATCCAATACACCCAAACCCAATTCTACTAGTGAAACCAAAAGTCAATATCCCTTATCTCGACCCACTTGTAACTATTGTAAGAAACCTGGTCACCTTGTTTCTGAATGTTTGAAATTAAAAAGGAAGTTAGAAAGTGATGAAACCAAACCAACAGGGCTCACCACTCTTAGACCAAGGCCACAGTCTTCTATTAAAACCAATACAATTGACATAGTCACAAAACCAAAGTCTGATTCTACTATGGAGATTTTTTAACCATTTATGTTAAATGGTTTTGTATCACTTTCAGGTGATAATTGCCCACCTACCCCTATTAAAATTTTAAGAGACACAGGAGCTTCTCAATCTCTTATTTTGGCAGATATACTGCCTTTTTCTGAGAAGACTTCTTCCGGTACTAGTGTCCTTATTCAGGGTGTAGAGTGTGGAACTGTTAATATCCCTCTCCATTACGTTAATTTGTCATCAGATTTGGTTACCGGGCTTGTGGTTATTGGTATTAAACCTTCCTTACCATTTAAAGGTGTCCATTTACTGCTAGGCAATGACTTAGCTGGAGATAAGGTTGTGGTTAATCCACTTGTAACTGACACACCAAATATAGGTCAAACAGATGACCCTATCGAGCAGGAAATTCCTGACTTGTATCCTTCTTGTGCAGTTACCCGAGCTATGGCTAAAAAGGCCATTTTGAAAAACTCAAACTCTGACATTGACTTGACGGATACTTTTATCGGTCAATTTTTTAATAATGAGATTAAAAAGTCTCTTGATCCCAGTTTGTCCGATACTCAGACAGACTCGTCAATGTCTTGTCATTCACCACCAAGGTCTATTGACCAAGGTCACGACACACTGTCGAAGTCACAGCTTATCCAGGAACAGCAAACTGATCCTGAGATTTCAAAATTAATTTTTAGGGCTTTACCTGAAGATGAAATTTCACAGGTCCCAATGTGTTACTATATAAAGAATGGGATTCTTATGAGAAAATGGCGACCATTTGATGTCCCAGCTGATGATGAATGGGCTGTTTACCACCAAATTGTGGTTCCAAAGTCATATCGTCATGAAATACTAAGTATAGCCCATGAAAGTCCTATGTCAGGTCATCTAGGTATAAACAAGACCTATCACAAAATTATTACTCATTTTTATTGGCCTGGTCTAAAATCAGATGTCTCTAAATATTGTAAAACTTGCCATACATGTCAAATGGTAGGTAAACCCAACCAAACCATTCCCAAAGCCCAATTACAACCTATTCCTGCTTTTGATGAACCTTTCAGTAGGATACTTATAGATTGTGTTGGTCCTTTACCTCAAACCAAGTCAGGAAATGAGTATCTCTTAACAATTATGTGTACTTCTACACGTTTTCCTGAAGCTATTCCTTTAAGGAACATCAAAACAAAGTCAATAGTCAAAGCTCTTATAAAATTTTTCACATTTGTTGGTCTTCCAAAATCAGTTCAGTCTGATCAAGGGTCAAATTTTATGTCTGGTATATTCCAACAGGTTATGCATGAATTAGGAATCAAGCAATATAGGTCATCCGCCTATCACCCTGAAAGTCAAGGTGCTTTAGAAAGATTTCACCAGACATTAAAAAATATGATAAGATCATATTGCTTTGACACTGAAAAAGATTGGGATGAGGGCATCCATTTGTTACTATTTGCAACCAGAGAATCTGTACAAGAATCTCTTGGTTTCAGTCCTTTTGAATTAGTTTTTGGCCATTCTGTTCGTGGACCTTTGAAACTTTTGAAAGAGAAATTTCTTTCAAATGATGAAACACCTTTGAATTTACTGCAGTATGTTTCTGACTTCAGAAATAGACTGTCTAGGGCATGTGAGGTTGCTAGGTCTAATCTTAAAACGTCTCAGGGCAAAATGAAAGCAAGATATGACAACCATGTTATAGATAGAAAATTTAAACCAGGTGACAAAGTCCTTGCTCTTTTGCCAATACCTGGCAGACCTTTACAGGCAAGATATTTTGGACCCTACACTATTGACAAGAAAACAAGTGATTTGAACTATATAATTAATACTCCAGGAAGGCGTAAAAACAAACAAATGTGTCATATAAATATGTTAAAGGAATACTTTGACAGAGATAGCTCTATTTCAAAACCAATTACAGTTGTAAACACTGTCCCACAAGAATCAAATGTATCTGATCTTGAAGTAAATTCGGACTTTATTGATAAATCTGATCCTGGTCCATCTAAACTTGAGAATTCTGATATTTTGAGAAACCTCGACAACAAACTTTCTCACTTGGAACCATCGCAGCAGGAAGAGCTGAAACAGTTGATACATGAATATGAACATTTATTTCCTGATATCCCCACAAGAACAGATAAAATCTATCATGATGTCATTGTGGAAGATTCTAAACCAATAAAGCAACATCCATATAGGATGAATCCTTTGAAACAGAAATACCTCCAAGATGAAGTAAAATACTTACTGGAAAATGACTTTATTGAACCTAGCCAGAGTAATTATAGTTCACCATGTATATTAGTACCTAAATCAAATGGAACTTATAGAATGTGTACTGACTATCGTAAAGTGAACTCTGTGACAAAAACAGACTCTTTTCCAATACCAAGAATTGATGACTGTATTGACAAAGTTGGAAATTCTAAATATGTCACCAAATTTGACCTGCTAAAAGGATTCTGGCAAGTTCCACTGACTGATAGAGCAAAAGAAGTATCAGCCTTTGCTACTCCAAACGGTCTGTACCAGTACAAAGTTATGCCGTTTGGGATGAAAAATTCTCCTGCAACGTTTCAGCGACTTGTAAACAACGTTATATGCGGATTAGAGGGCTGTAATGCATATATTGACGACGTCATCATCTACTCAGACAGTTGGAGTGACCACCTTCAAAGAATCAGGAAGTTCTTCGACCGACTCAGTAAAGCGAAACTGACTGTGAATCTTGCAAAAACTGAATTTTGTCATGCTACTGTAACATTTCTAGGACATCTTGTGGGACAGGGTCAAGTTAAACCTTTAGAAGCTAAGGTCAATGCTATCTCTGAGTTTCCTGTGCCTAAATGTAAAAGACAGCTGATGCGATTTCTTGGTATGGCTGGCTACTATAGGAAATTCTGTAAAAATTTCTCGGGTATTGCTGAACCTTTAACAAATTTACTTAAGAAAAGTGCAAAGTTCAAATGGAATGACAAATGTCAAGATGCATTTGATCGTCTAAAAGCCATACTAAAGAGCGCACCAGTTCTCTTGGCACCTGATTTTGACAAATGTTTCAAATTAGCTGTTGATGCAAGTGATGTTGGTATTGGTGCTGTTCTTTTACAAGAAGATAATAATGGTATTGATCACCCAGTTTGTTACTTTTCTAAGAAATTTAACAAACATCAGAAAAATTACTCTACCATAGAAAAAGAGTGTCTTGCCTTAATTCTGGCAATCCAGCAGTTCGAAGTTTATTTAACCTCATCAACTTCACCAATTGTTGTATTCAGTGATCATAACCCTTTAAGTTTTCTGCACAAACTTAAGAATAAGAATCAAAGATTACTGAGGTGGAGTTTATTGCTTCAAGAGTTTAATCTTGACATAAGACACATAAAAGGGAAAGATAACATTATACCAGATGCTCTTTCAAGAGTTTGAAATTCAAATAGTCATTTTCCCTAAATCATGTTCAAACTGAATTTTTAAATTGTACTTTCATTACCTTGATTATTTTCATTAGTCTGAAATAATTAATATTTGAGTTTGTCATTTCCTATGTATACTTCAGATAAAGTATCATATACATGTATATAAATAATATTGCAAAAAAGAAAGATTTATTTCATAAACCTTTCTTTTTCTTTTCAAGGGGGGAAGTGTTATGTACATACCCAGTTATTCCTAGCTTTGTTCATGTGTGTATCTATTTTTGAATGGTTTTCCCCTGTTACTATTTTTAGAACTGGATTCTCTCTTGTAGAATATTGTGCTGGAAGTTTCCAGGCCTTTATACAATCTGATTACTAGGAATTATGCAACTGATTTTAACATGAATTTTCTGGAAGTTTCCCTGTTATTATAAAAGGAAAAGCTTTTTACATCTCAGTGTTCACTAGTTAATACATGATTGCCAGACTACAGTGGGGATTATCTTGTGTTTGTGTCATAATTAGTGCCTGGATTACATTCAGTTTGGATCAGGATCAGATTGGAATTAAGACTGGAATAGTTTGTCTTCTAAATTTAACGTCTAAGGTATTGTTTTGTACTATTGTAATATTGTCACTGTTTATTTCATATTTTTGTTAATAAATTTCGTTAATTGTTATCGTTTGTTGCTGGCTTCTTCTTTCTAGTTACGCCTGACTCGTAACAGTATTTTTAGATTCGCCTAATTTCCGACCAGGCTTTTGGGAATGCCACATGAACAACAGCATACGTCCCTTATGTGGAAAGGTATTAGAAAAATCATGATGAAATAATATCTGGTCTTATGAAAATAGACAGAGTTACTGATTTTCGAAACTCCAATATTGAAACTTTTTTTATGAGTTATGAATATTTTGTAGCAATATTTAGATTTTAACATAAAAAAAATGATTGGCAGCAAGGTTATCAAGATATGCACATAATAAAAATACATAACTTTTTTGACACCTTAATCAGACTCTAAACTCTGTAAACCCTTATAACTTACATGTAATTTCATATTTGTAACTAACGTTAACTCTTTACCACACGAAGAAAATGTAGACTTGTCCAAATTGAAAGCATTTGCAGACAATAAATTTCATGTGACTCAAAAATTGAAGTTTGTTTTGGGAAGGGTGGAAAACAGCATTTTCTCCTTTTCCAACAATGTTTTCTATCCTATCAAAGGCATATCTCATCATTTGAACGGCTGCAATTGCTATAAATTTGGCCAGGTCTAAAATTTTGACGTCTGGTTAAGAGATTAACCCATTACCACACAATCCCTACTTTTGACGCCCCTGAGAAAGAAGCCTTTAGAAAACATTGTGGGAAAAGGAGAAATTGCTGTTAACCAGCATTTTCTCCTTTTCCCACCATGTTTTCCACCCTTCACAAAACAAATTTCAAATTTTTAGTCACTTTTATTTTGTCGTCTGCAAATGCTTTCAATTTGGACCAGTCTAAAATCTTGTCGTCTGGTAATGAGATTAAGCATCACGGATGTGCATTAAGCCCCTATTGCCAGAGCGCGGCTCGATTGTTTTTGAATAAAGTAGTGCTGTAACTGACACTAGACACTAGCCAGGCGGAAGGTTTATTGATTGTTCGCCATATTAATCAAATATACAATCACTTCTTACTGGCACCCACTCTTTATTGCTTTTCAAACATTTGGCTTATTTTAAAGACATTTTAATCGGGTTTACCATTGTACTTTATACTTTTTCGCTTTTGAAGTGGGTTTTATGCAGTATAACTTTGAAAAAAAAAAATCGTGAAAGATTTCAAAGAAAAATGTGTATGGCTTAGGAGGTTCTGGAATATCAATTTTTAAACACGTTTATGCTCTTATATGAAGGTATAATGGAACAGCGAAAATAGGCCTTGATAGGTCTGCAGAATAAAAATGTCCACATTTCTTACCAATCGCAGAATATTATTAAGGACGTATATGACATTTTTTTTTTTCGTAACGGTCAGATTTTTTAAAATCTTTCCGCATACAAAGCTCAATATGATTGTCTCTAAAAGATGTTGGTATCCGTGCTCGTAGAAATTTGCATTTGAAAAAGGTATTTAGAGTTCCAAAGTTCAGCTTATATTGGATTTATAGCGTTTTCCTTTAACAGTTAAACAGGAAAAATACGTGAAAAATATACACATGTACACCATTTTAACTCTTTACCACACGACAAAAAATTAGACTGGTTTAAATTGAAAGCATTCGCAGACGAAAAAATAAAGGTGACAGAAAAATTGAATTTTGTTCTGGGAAAGGGTAGAAAACACTGTGGGAAAAGGAGAAAATGCTGGTTACCAGCATTTTCTCCTTTTCCTACAGTGTTTTCAAAAGGTTTCTTTTTCAGGGGCGTCAAAAGTAGGGATTGTGTGGTAGAGAATGGCTTAATGAAATCTCATATATATTTACATAAAAGATATATGAAATGCTTGTTTTGAGTATGATGAACGTACAAATACGCATATTATATATAGACCATTGAGTTAAAAAGGAGATAATTTGATCGAATTAACGTGGAAGGTCACTGTCGAAATTATTTTTTCAAGGAAAAAACTGGATAAAATTAAGCAAAGCAGACATGGTGAGAAAAGAAGAAATTCCTCAATGAGACCGATTTCTTCTTTTCCAACAGTAGTTTTCAAAATGGGAACAGCTATACTTACTCAGATTTAAATTTCCTGCCTTTCTTTCCTTGTTTGGTGTGTAACGCCGTGTCAGCACCATTTTAAACATTTCTCGGTGACAGATCAAAGATTCATTTTTTTTTTCTCTTCACCAATACGACTTGAAGTAAGTGTTACTTGTTTGAGTGTACAACAAACAGTATTACCATTATGTGCAAAAAATGCATAGGTGCACTTTGATTAAATATCCACGACAAATATACATGCGCAGTGGGATGCGCACTAATATTTGTCATGTACGTCGTAAATTCATTTTGATATAATAATAATGAGAGGTGGGTCAAAAGCCAAGGCAATCAATTGGGGAAAAAAAAAAACACCTAAAATAAAGCTACCAGAAAATCTGTTTCAAAATTGAATTGCATAATTTATAGTAGTCGAAAGTTGTAAATTTTGCTAACTCCAACAGAGGCCAGGATAGACTATCGACAACCCTAACTTACGTGACAAAAAAGCTTAAATAACAGAGACAAGTTTGCATTCTGTTCCTAAAGACATTGTCAATTTAGAAAAAGAAGTATATTTGAGCTCTGCTCGTGAAAAAGAGGTTTAACCCCTTACACCATAAGGCATTTGTATGGTATCTCTTATTGACTCTAAAAAACAGTAAGGATGAAGCTGTTTCTTATGTGTATATGACACCTTTTGATAGCATAGAAAACATTGTGGCAAAAGGTGAAATTGCTCGTCACGAGCAATTTCACCTTTTGCCACAATGTTTTCTACAGGCTCCTACAAGCAATGTGTTAAAACGAGTATCTATGGAGTAAAGGGTTAATGCATCTGCAAAAGCATTGACCCTGGTCAGGTTGCACAGCCTGTCTGACCTGTGTCGACTCTTTTGCCCTTGGTAAATGTTCTGAAATTTACGACGTTAAACATAACCAAACGAAACAAAGGTTATCTTTTTTTCACAAGATAAAAGTAGTGTTATTTTCCTACTGATGCATGCACATTTTCTTATTTCACAAACACTCTGAAATAATGTTTAAAACGGCATTAAACATCATACAAAGAAACATATCAACGTTTACACACAATAAAAGTAGTGTTGGTTTCCTATATGGAGGCGCGCACATTCTCTTATTTCATGTTTTAGCAGACTGTTTTAAAGATTGATGAGACGTGATGAATGTTTTACCGGAATGAAATTTCCGTCCCGTGAAAAAGATATGATTAACGCTTCAACCCTTTATCGGACATTACTGGGTGTTAACGATCCTTAAGATACAGACCATAAGGAAACATTATGGGAGAAAACGAAAATGCTGGGTACCAGCATTTTGGTCTTTTCTCATAATTTTGTTTTATCCCTTGAAGGACAAATGCAATAGTTTTTAGCTACATTTAGATTGACGTATTAAAAGTACTTGAATTTGAAAGAGTTCATAGTTTTATAGAAACGAAAAAAGTAACCATTTTGGCGCTAAATAATAATTATTAAGTCAGTCTTGCGCCTGCTAAAGATACATTCAGCAAACTTTAGAGAGATATTTAACCTTATCTTGACAAAGCAAGCGGACGGTACAGACCTGAGACAAACACAGGTTCTGTACAGTTTGATCTTGATCTGTGCCGTGGTTTTCGCTTATGTCCAAGGAAAGGGTAAATGTTTTACTGAAATGAAATTTCCGTCTCCTGAAAAAGATATAATTTAGATTTAAAAATACCTCAAATCTATTTTCTCCAGAAATCTCTTTTGAATAAACCTTGGTGTCTAGAATCGCATAGACAAGGATTATTATGTATTGATATGCACAAAGAAAACAAACTGCGACGGAGACTATATAAATACACTGCTAAAAAAAATTAAGTATCGCGTCCTTGAATTTGATGACAACATCATTCTTCTAGTACAAGACAATTTAAATAATTTTTTGCTCGTAAGCTCGCCCTGTTTTAAAACTATAAAATCTCAAAACAGGAAATACGAGTTGGTTTGCACAAAAGATGTCTAGGCTTTGCTGTTAAAGTCGTATTTTTGATATGTCACACATGCTTCAAGAGAACCGGAGGTGACGTTTTTTTTTTTTATTTTCATTTTCATTTCCATGTGATTTTACAATGATATCACCAAAAAGTTTGGAACAATACTAGTTGTTTAACGAGAAAAAAAAAAAGAACATACACTTTTTTTCTTCTTGACTTTGCTTATCAGCATTTAAAATCAAATAAAGAAGAAAAGTGATCAGCAAGTTTGTCTGGTAAGAGGGTAAATTCATGGTTTTTCATGGTACAATTGTTAAGTGTTAAGCAAAATAAACGATTTAAATTTCGGTATTTTTTGTGTTCCTTTAATTCTTTTGAGTACACAAATATAATTATATATTACATTTGGCAACTTCTTCCTTCACTTTTTCCATACAAATTTTCTTTCTTTCTTTCTTTCTTTCTTTCTTTCTTTCTTTCTTTCTTTCTTTCTTTTCTTCCTTCCTTCCTTCCCTCCTTCCCTCCTTCCTTCCTTACATGTCATTGTTTTCTTTTGTTTCATTTCTAAAGGTTTTCACTAAGATTTGAGATTCTCACCTGTAAATAGTAATGAGTTACAATTCAAATTCTATATTCTTATTCATTCAATCTAAAATATTTCATATCACAAATTACGTGCGAGATTTGGCTTAAAAACAGTTTGTTTTTTTTTCACACTGAAAATGTGAAAATGTTATCTTCGTTTTTTTGCTAAACCATATGAGTATTTGAAGAAGAGGAGGAATATGTATATAAATCCATACACGTTTATTCTAGGCGAATGTCAAACGTCATTGGAAGAGAAAATTCTGTCCAAAGAAAAATCAGGTTTGCGTCTTTAATACTCACAAAAAACTATGAAACTTGTATTGGCCAGTGCTTTCAAAGTATTTTCTTAAAATCATAATGAAATTTAAAGCAAAATACAATCACATTATAGCAAATCAAAGATACTGAGAGTGCGAATTTTATCAGTGAATACAAATTCTGCATCCCGTTTTTTTTTTTTTCTGAGAATATTAACCTTTAGGATGATAAGCGCCACCCAATGACCTTCTTCGGACGGTGTAGATCACGATCAGACCGCACAGAACGTGCAGTCTGATCTTTATTCTACCCTATCCGATGAGGACATATGTTTCCTACAAAATTATCTTTGAATTAGCCGCATTTTTACATCTTTACTATCGGTTTGAAAAATTCATTTCACTTATTTTATAGGATAAGGGTCAACAACAGAGAGGGTTTTGGGCTATTGTACAAAACTATGCAAATGAGGTTTTCAGCTCGTTATTTTAACAATCGAATTGCACCGAGCATCAGATCCGATAAATCTCCTTATGCTGAATGGATTTTTGAGTGTTTACATGCAAACATCCTTATCTGTCACGTTGTTCTTTAGATATAAAGATAACTATGCAAAAGTTCCATCATCCAGGAAAACGCTATCCACGGGCGGGGGAGGAGCGTTAAAGAATTAACTCTTGTCCAAACAAGGCCTGGTTTTTACGATCCCGGGAAGGAAAGGTATTGAAAACCTTGTTGGAAAAGGAGAAAATGCTGGTAACCAGTATTTTCTCCTTTTTCAACAATGTTTTCAACCTTGCTAAAAACAAATTTCAAATTTTGGGTTATGTTTATTTTGTCGTCTGCAAGTTCCTTCAATTTGGATCATTGTAAAACGTTGTCGTTTGGTAAAGGAGTTAACGTAAAACCCTATCATTTTAGCCAAAATTAAGATGTTCTCTGGAAACGCTTTTGATGTGGATGTGTATAAAATTCGGTAAATAAGTGATAATTCAACACCATTTGATATTTACAGCAGAACTGGGGTACACTCTCAGTCATTCGAAAACAGATTTCGATTCAACACAACTAACAAGGGACATGAAATAAGAATGTAGCGTAAGAAAGTAGTTCCAGACATTCATCAGCACTTTGGCAATATTCTGTTACTATACATGATCTTGGTCAAAAGACCTCCAGAAGTTTGCCGACGGCTGAAAACAAAGAAAGATACCTTTGGCACCTTTAATATTGAATACTATTAAAATATACATGTACCTATATTATTTTCCGGTTCAGATAGCCAATCAGATAAAATTAGATATTGTCGGTTTACTTCGAAAACCTCGTAACTACAGCTTGTAACAAGCTGTAGTTACGAGGTTTTCGAAGTAAACCGACGATATGACGGAGAGAAATCCGAATCAGTACTAAATGTCAAATAAGGTACAAAAGATGATGTGATGACGTAATTCGACTGCGTGCTTCTTTCAGTTTTGCTCTTAATTTGACTGGTCTAAATTTCATGTAAAAATAATAATTCGCCATTCTCTTAAAGTGTTTTCATCGACTTTACCGGTATATGTTTTCAGATTTTAAGCATTTAAATAAAGTTGTCCCTAACATCCATACAGGAATATAATAAAAGTTACTTTGATGTAGTTCACATTGTGTACAAACATTTTGACTTCTTGCTGGGCCTTCGATCTCCTGAGATGTAAATTTTCCGGCGCAGCTTGAAGTAAAAACAGGCTGCTTGGAAGTTACTAGAACATAATTGTTTCTTATTCATTGCCTGATAATTTTCCAGGAAGGTACTTGGTAAAACTCAGGTATCTTTGAGAGAATATTTATCACAGGGTTCAGCAAATCAGTTTCTAATGAAATGTTTATGGCTTCGCTCTACAAGAACTATTTTCATTTCACAAAGGAAAACAACTTTTGTTTTCATAAAGGTTCAGTGCCAACGTTCGCAATTTTTTTACACGAAAGAAAAAAGATTGAGTGATTTTCCATCAATTACTTTCTTGATGAACCTTTTCCCATTCGTAGCTTTGCGTTGCGTACGAGTCGTTCAGAGTTAAATACGGGCTATTTAAACTTGATCCTTTCTGACGGCTAATAAAAAAATGAGGGTATTTGGTGATTTATTTTTTCCGGTTATAGATCGAAATTTATTTAATCGAGTGAACATTATCGGTGATATTTTCACCAGTGGCTGCGCCACTCCTGAAAGTACTACTGGTGATGTTAACTCGATGAAAAGCAGCCACTCTTGAAAATAATACAGATGACGTCCACTCGATGAAATGAATTACGATCTTTTATTGGCAAGAAAAAACGCCAAATTAATAATGTATTTACTACATGCTTTTAAATCATTTTTGTTGGGACTTTCATCAAAATCTAATACATTTGTTTTCGGTAAATCCATTCCCCCCCCCCCCCCACACACACACAAGAACGCATCACAATATTACGCTAAGCGCGTGAAATATAGGGCAAAGGCACTTGTTCATTACGTCATAATTATTTTCTTCGAGTTCAATGACACGCACTGTTTACCTAGGTAACTAGTGCGCGGGAACTCCCTTCAATTAAAGAGTCCCAGAAACCTTGATGAAAAAACACAGAGTTAAGAAGTTTGGTAAATCGCATTTATGAATTTCGTGGACATAAACTGCTACAAAAAAATTTAGGCAAAAACTTATGAATTGGTGGTAAAATATTTCGCCAGGGGACCGTTTTACTGATGAAAGTTCCGGACTGTAGTTAAATATTGGTTGCTATGAAACCCTTTGTTGTAACTATGAATAATCCACCATCATTTCCCGTTAGAAAATATCGAAAAGTGTGAAATAAAGAGTTCTATCGTATAGACCAGAGTATACAAACGGATGGTATAGATCCAACACCTCCTTTGTGGTAAAAATACAGTTGATAATTCATGATCTTTTACAAAACAAAAATGCACAGGCCTATACATAATCGTCTTTTGTGGTAAAAATACAGTTGATAATTCATGGTCTTTTACAAAAAAAATGCACTCATACATAATCCTTCAAAATGTAGCTTGGAAGATACAAAACTGGACCACCTGGGGAATTTCTTTTTCGTAATTCTGATCAATATGAAAAGGTTTGAGGAAAAAGGAGCTTAAGGAAAGCAGTATCTAGAGACTGTTTCTTTACTTTGTACTCCTGTTTATATTTGTTTAGGAAACACCACATTACTTGATCTTACGATATGATAAAAATAGTACCATTCAATTACAAATCTGTCAAAAGCACTCGTACAGTTTTTGCCAACTTGATGCAATTATTGAAAATGTGTTTATTTGCATAGCAGGAGAACTAAGTCATTACAGATCAATTCTGTTTACTTTGACTCTTAAGAGAGACAGAAAGACAGAGAGACCAAGAGACAGAGAGACAGGTTTGTCGAAGGGACCGTTGTCCCTTAGATTAGAATGAAAGAATCGGAAGGTGTGGATTATAAATCTGTTAAGAGAGTGAAGCCTGATCTTGATCTATGGTGTCAGCAAATGTAACTTAGTTCAGCCACTTAGTTTTATGCTTTGCAATGGGTCTAAACTAGCCATAAGAATAATTATTAAAGATATTTGTATAATAGGCTTACATTGTCAACTTTATTTCACCGCTTCTACCTCTGTACTGTTATCCGCTATAGAGAATTACATCAAGAGTAATAATGAAAATATCTCTATACAGAATAAATGGTAAAATACCGTGAAAGGAGAGAAAAATAACAGTAGAGACAGAGAGATCGACACACTGAACAAAAAAAAAACAGATATACGTCAGATATCGAGAAAAAAAACAGGGCTATATGTATACGATGGAAAATTATTGGTCACAGATTTAAAAACAGCCATAAAAGAAAAGTATTTTAGGCAATTATTATAGAAATGCAGAATGTGTTTCCCCTAATACTAGTTTAATTATACTAACGAAATAAACACCGGAAATGGTACGTTTCCTGTCATGTCCAAAATAAAGGAGGACAAAAAATCGATAACAGGAAATTTAGTATGACATATTAAACGACTTATTTGTCACAACCAGATGGTAGATCCATTTACTTGAGACCATGCAGTTCTGTAAACGTGCCAGGGGGATGGTCGTTTGTGATACGGCATCTCTGAAAAACCTCACAAATATTAACTGTTAGGCTCCTAGGCGCGACTCACTGACTTTTTCGGACAGTGTAGATCAAGATCAGACTGCACAGAACGTGCAGTCTGATCTTTGATCCACACTGTCCGATAAGGACGTATACTGTCTCCAAGAAGGACATAAGAACTCTAAAAATAGAAGAGAAATAAGAAGTCTAAAAATAGATTTTTTCTCATATGGAAGATGTCTTCAGTCCTTGTTTAGAATCAAGTAATGAGTGGTTTGAAACTAAGATTAGATTAAAAGTTCTGCCAGATTGCACAATCTTTGCAGTTTGATCTACACTGTGTGCAAAAGATATACACGGCAACAATGGCAGTAAAAGAGTTTAAATTATGATAGGACTGTCTTAACCATAATTAATTTGTACCCCGAAAATGGATTTTATTTTGGACATGCCTACGAATTTCATTGTCTTGTAAAAGAAAGTGGGTTAAATGTGCCAAACTAAAACACAGAAGAAATGAGAAAGAGCTCACCCCTGAATCATTTGTTAGATAAAAAGGTCAGGTCGCAGACACATTTTTAGCGGATTTGCTATAGCAAATCCGCTTACTGTGATCGTTTTGACCGGAACCAAATACATCATCCGTAACGACGCATGCGCGCTTACTTTCAGTTTTGCATGGCTGATTTATAGGCTAATAACGCAGATTTACAAATCAGATCAATTCTGACCCTGAACAAACCATACAAATTAAGGTTGATTTCTTTATCGAAATTTCACCAAAACTAAGCAATTGTCAATCTAAATTACTTTAAACACTAAAACAAAGTTTGTTCATGTATTTTTCAAAATGTAGCGTATGAACATTATTTACACTGCCCTCGTTTTCATTCAAGAACTATCATTCACAACTTGTATCGTCCGCTGCTATATAAACAAGGAGATTAAGCAATTTTTCCCCGATAAAATCACATTTTCAACCATGTCTTGTTTAAAAAAATGTTCACTGTTCAGAGCGCCAGCTAGAATTTGGCCATATAAATGATTAAAAGCCCTGTCGATAACGAATATACAGAACCCATAAAGTCGACCTAACCTAGTTGTCGCCACTCGTATGACGCTCTCGATGAATTTCTGAATTGTTTGAAACATTTTTGCAGAACTTTTGATAGTATGGAGATCGTGCAGTGTATAAAAAAAATGATATATATGCATCCTGTAGCATAAAAGCATGGAACCAATATTTCTCTCTTGTCATCGACGGTAAGAAATATTTTATTTACAAACGGCCCCGACCAAGTACGAACCCGTGACACGAATTTAACTGAAGGTTTTTGATGGAAATCGTGTCCTTCTCAGTGAACTAGACATCCACTAACGTGAATCCTAAAGGACTCAGATAGGCTTCCAATTTGTCTTCAAGATGTAAAACTCCATTTTTAGTCCCTCTGATACCTTGAATTTTATTTTGTGACATTTCGGGAAAAAAAAAGCCGAGTTAGTACATAATTTATGACAAAGGATGCACAGAAATGCATCTATACGTCTTTCTTTTAGACATATAGATTTGACATCTTTGATATATTTCTGATCCTGTGAATTAGAAGTGCATTTACAGAGCAAGTTATATAACTATTTTTACTTATTTAAATTCTTATTATGAACTGCAGCTCAGCCCATATTTAAGATAGTGACTGTGTTTTATGTGACTGTGTTTTATGTAATTCAAACCTTAGCGTGAAAGTATGTCTATATAGTTTTTAAACTTTTATAGAGTGATCCAATGCCATTAACCCATAGGCTGATAAGTGCTACTCAAGGACCTTTTGCAGACAGTGTTGATTATGATCAGATTGCAACAAAGTGCAGTCTGATCTTTGATCCATACTGCCTTGTAAGAAAGTATTTTTCCCAAAAGAATTAACTTCAAAATAGCAATAATTGGATTTGTACATTCAACTTGAAAGTTTTAATTTAGTTATGTTAAAGTCATTTTTTACTCTGCATGGCAATATGTCACACTGAGTGTGATCTTCATCCATTCTGGCTGCAAAAGTACCTTCAGTTGTACCAAGGGCTTGGATTCACATATTCAAAAAAAGGACTATTTTCTATCCGATGATGTGTGATGATTTTAACCCTTTCCCAAACAAGCCTTGGTTTTTACGTGTCTGCAGTAAAAGTCTTTTGAAAACACTGTGGGAAAAGGAAAAATTGCTTGTAATGAGCAATTTCTCCTTTTCCCACAGTGTTTTCAACCCTTTTTGAGAACTTTCTGCCATTTTTTTCCAAATCTAATATTGTCGTCTGCAAACTCTTTTGGTTTGGAAGGGTCCAAAATTTGTCATTTGGGAAAGGGTTAAGTCTTTCCTTTAGACCATGAAAATGGATTCACTCAAAAATGCATTAGATGTAATAAATAACAGTTATACCAGTGTATAAATATTAATTTCAAGTAGCTCATAATGCTACAACAGTTATTTTTTGCACATATTTGCAATGATTTAGTTAATATATAGTGTGCAAGGTTGGCAAAGAGCAGGTCAATATGAGTATTGACTAGCCTGGCAGCTTTAACCGGTTATAAACAGCCAATACTGGTCACAAGTGGTCGATTGCTGTGGTTGATAGGGGAGGTTGATTTAGTTGATTAAATCACTGGCTTACATGTAAACCTGTCTGGTTTCTAAATTAATATTAAAAGCTGTCCTCTTATATATCCTGTACATGAAGGTTTATTATTATATTATCATCAGTATCATAGTTTTTATTAATAAGGCACTTTTTTATTTGCTCATAATTCAAAAGACAGTATTGCTGGTCAACTGAAGAGGTTGTTAGAATGACTCTCTTTATTGAACCTGCATAGAGGTCATTTTTTTAAGCAAACAATTTTTGTCGATTATCATTTCTTACAGGTTTGATAATGTTTCTACACACACACTCTCCCTCTCTCCCTCCCTCCACCTCTCATGTTAAATTGCAGAAAAGCAGTCATTCATAGGCAAACATGTGAAATATGCTGGTTTGTTATTAAAAGAAATGTATAGGAATTTTGTGGTAGACATGAAGAAGGCATTAACTGATTAAATAAACAATAGTTTGGGATACATCAATGCCTTTGAAGTACATTTAAGTGTCTTCCTACATCTATAACGTGCCATCAAAACAGTTAAAGGTTTGAAAGTTGACCCTTTCTACCTCAGTTGGGTGTGGCTTAACTCTTTACCACACAATCCCGACTTTTAATGACCCTGAGTAAGAAGCCTTTTGAAAACATTGTGGGAAAAGGAGAAAATGTGTTTTCTGCTTTTCCCACAATGTTTTTTTGTATCCATCCCGAACCAAATTTTAATTTCTCAGTCACATTTATTCTGTCGTCTGCAAATGCTTTCAATTTGGAACAGCCTACAATTTTGTCATTCAGTAAAGCGTTACATCAAATTACCAAAGGGACAAATTATGTGTCCCTATTTTGGGGTATTATCCTTGACACCAGGCTTTATTCCTAAAGCATGAAATAATGACTTGTAAGTAGTCATGATAATATCTTATCATCAAGCAATTACTTAGGTGTCAAACATGAAAGCCAGCTGATGAGTATCCTTGGCAGGGACAAAACAGTTTTTCCACCCCTCTCTTTCACATTGATGAAATCAACTTATATGAGTGAAAAAATCCACACAACAAATCATCCACAAATTAGCCTAACTGCCGTTTTAAAACTCATCTGACCATTTAAATTTCCAATTGACTTCTACAAGGCGACCACTATTGACCAGTTTTGACCACTTATGGATTATCACAGGTTCTATCCCCCTCTAGATGCTAGGATTTTGTAGAATGTCCATAGACAATACACCGCAGAGAACCAGCCTAGCCCTAGTAAAACCCAAAAGGTACAGAAATGGATGAACTGTTGTCACTGTAAGACTGAAACAGTGTTGACACTAATAGTTACTGATAACCAGAAAATAGTCCCCATCAAATTATTCTTGAAGGTTTCAAGTTAATATTTTGTGGCACTGCATGAGTTGACCTTACTTTCTTTTGTACAATCATTACTTTTCTTGACTTGTTTCTTTATGAAGATACAAGGTAAATTTTCATTTATTTAAAGAAGAAAGGTACATTCAATAATTATGAATTGCACATGGTCTAAATCTTAGAAATTACTGAACACATCACTTAGTTTTCACCTCTCAGACTATTACAAAACATTTTTGAGTTCAGGAATGAAACCAAGAACATTCTTATGAAAGAAAAGAAGAAATTACTCTACCTGAACAATCAAATTATTGTTACTGGTTTGATGTTGTATTTCATTTTTAAATTTATAGTTTGAAGTTGTGTTGTAATTAAGAAGAACCTTGAAAGGATACTATGAGTTAAGAGTCATGGAAAGGACAATGTGCTTTCAGTAAGAACTTGCATACAAAATACCACTATTTCTTTTACCCAGAAAGGACTCCTGTATTGTTTGTTTTTTTTACTAAACCATACTAGTTTCAAAACAATGCATGCTTTATACCTCAGAATGAAGACAGTCTGTAATAGTTTGTAACAGGTGTACTGGTAGAGTAAGATCAGACTGCCTAATATAGTAAAATTCCATTCTCATTGGCTCACTATTTTAGATTTGAATTGTTTGCAGTCTATATGATTATACCAACCATATAAAAATTTAGAAATTGTTGTGCTTAGGCTAGAATTGTAAAATGCTACTGTAAAAATCAAAACCTTAATGTCTGAGTACAGAAGTTTCAATCTTTTAAAAGAGTCTTGCATAATGATGAACAGTGATGAATTTAGAAATGCTTAAAATGCTATAGAAAAGAATGATAGAATCATTATGTCCAGTGTATCTATATAAGCTCACAGGTTTACAAACCCTAGGCTGAGCTCTTAATATTTTTAATATGATTTAAAGCAATGTCTCAGACAAAAAACAGCTCAGCCAATTGGATAAGTTGTTTCAAAAGTTCTTTTTTCTGAACATCCTTCAAAATGGGATAATATTGCCACACTTACCTTGTATCCTTAATGGTGAAATGGGATGGGGAAAATGACTTAACTCTTTACCACACAATGAAATTTTGGACATGTCGAAACTGAAAGCATTTGCAGACGACAATTCTAATGTCGCTCAAATGATGGAATATGTCTTTAATTGGGTAGAAAACATTGTGGGAAAAGGAGAAAATGCTGGTTACCAGCATATTCTCCATTTCCAACACTGTTTTCAAAGGGCTTAACAGTTGTTAATTCGGGATTGTGTTGTAAAGAGTTAAGGTAAGACCTGTGTAATGCATTTCCGGTGAATATTCTAATTGGATGATAAATAAGGATAAATAAGGATTTATGCAGAAATGATATTTTTGCGCATTTCTAACGGATCAGAAATTCCATTTATGTCTATCTTGAAATTATTTTTGATACTTTTGTTAGTTTTCTGAAAAGGGAGGTAATTATTATCTCTTTTTGAATTGAGAATATAGTGGTTTTAGATTTACAAATGATAATTCAAAGAAGGAAAAAATGAAAAAAATGAATCAGTGAAAGTAGTTCAATAATACTTATTTTTAACTATAGCTAATTTTGCAGGATGATATTAAGTGGAAATAGCTGTTTTCCATTACACAAGTCTTACATAAATAAGAATGAAAACTGAAAATATGTTGGTCTACCAATGTTTTCTAAGAGTTAACAGCTACATTTTGTGAGGCTGACAGAAATGTTAGATGAAAGTTAACCATGCAGGCCAATATTAGATCCACATTTGATTAGTTGAATGATGTTTACTGTCATTCTCAACATTATTTCAGTCATATGACTGCTACAGCTAGCTTATTTCTGTATGTCTGGCTTTAAGTAGCACATGTACTAGGCTAGGGCACTGCGTTGTCTTGCCTAAGGACACTCTTGCAGAAAAAAACATTGTGAATCCAATGAGGCTGGGCCATCAGGTAACAAGTCCTACACTTTACTAGTGAGCCATGCATGACCCCAGATCCACATTTAGATGGGAGTTAATTTTGTAAGCTTGTTCAGGTTAGCCTACGTCAACCATCTATGTATAAGTTGCGGTACTTCTTGTTTTTTAATCAAATATGGTAATCAAATTCATGCCATTTCATTGTTCATTACTGTCGCATATGACAAGTTTTAGGCACTTTAACGCTTTCACTAATGAACAAATTAATTGCATTGTCTCAAAGGCTAAAAATACATTTCTTCTGCAAGATCAAGAAACAATTCGGTCATGAATCTACAATGAAGCCGGGAACAGTGGAGATCAGAGATCAGACTGCATTTTCTGTGCAGTCTGATCTTGACCCACACTGTCCATCAAAGCTTCTGGTGCTGCCTATAATATGGAAAGAGTTAAATGCATCTGCAGACAAAAGAAAATGATACCTGTAAATGAACTTAAGTTTACTCATATAATTGAAAACACTATTGGAATAGGAGAAAATAGTTTAAAGATTTATCACATCACACCAAATAGCTGGAAACTGTTCAACAAATCCGCTTTTCAGGACTTTCAGTCCTTTGATTCTGATCTTATATCAATCTTTTACGTCAAGTACCGATTTTTCAATTGAAATAACAAGCTCTGACCAAAAAAGAGCTTAACGTACAGTATTGGACGCGTAATAGAAAACAGCTATTTCCACTAAAATATTATCCTAGAAAATTTGCTGAGATTAAAAATGAGTATTATTGCAATACTTTAACCGATCCATTTTTACTTTTTTGTCTCTCCTAAAATTATCATTTATAAATCTAAAACCACTATATTGTCGTTAGAAAGTGAAATGATAATTACCTCCCTTTTCTAGAAACTAACATCAACAAATATACAAGTATCAACAAATAATTTCAAGATAGACATCAAAGGAATTTCTGGTCGTTTACAAATGTGCAAAAATACTATATCTGTATAAATCTGTCTTTCGCAACTATCAAGAAATTTTATGCCATGCTGAACTAGAAGTATTACGTATACGTATTAAGTATCACTACCTTAACCTTTACTACATAGATACTCATTTCTACGTATTGCTTGTAGGAATCTTTGGAAAACATTGTGGCAAAAGGTGAAATTGCTCGTGACGAGCAATTTCACCTTTTGTCACAATGTTTTCTATGCTATCAAAAGATGTCATATATACATAAGAAACAACATCATCCTTGCTGTTATTTAGGGTCAATTAGAGATACCATTGAAATGCCTTATGGGGGTAAAGGATTAATGCATACCCGCAATGCATTGTTCCAAGCACGCCGTTATTTATTCATAGATCTGTTCAATCCGTTTTTGTATAATATCCGACACAATATCATGAGGTAGGTCTGTCTCCTTTAACATGCAGAAAATAGACCATTTGCAAAATGTTTCGACGCAGGTCAGCCAGCACCAACTGCCCAGGCTGACCTGGGTCAATACTTTTTGCAGATGCGTTAACCTTCCCCTTTCCCCCCCCCCTCCCCCCACAACACACACACAAACATACAGGGACAGAACAGAAGTTTAGAAAAAGTACACAACAGTTGTACATAGTCAAAAAGAGTATCATTTAAAAACATGAAATAACATGAGATCTAACGAGTATGACATACGGTAAAAGGACCTACATTATACAGTATAATACGATAAGTGAGTGCAACACTATTCTAAGTGCCTGTATATTGTACAGGCACTTAGAATAGTGTTGCACTCACCTATCGAATACGTGAGTAGCACTTTCAGTGAAGTCAAAAGATATGTTTAATATAATTCAAGTTCTGCTTTACAGTGCGACACATATACCTTTACTGAACAGTAGGTATATATGTGAAAAGAAAAAAGAAACAAAACAAACAGACATAAAAAGAAAGTACTTTGGACATGTAGGCTTTGGATGTTTTTTTTTTTTGTTTCAAATATCAATTACATCTTTGATGAATATCAGCAACAATAATAACGGCAGGTTACAATTTTAGAGCAAGTATGTCTGGGAGAATGACTTATGCGTTTAGTGTTTTCAGCAAAGCTACATGTATACATATATATCATATGATATACACACACACACACACATGTATCATAAATTTAAATTACATAACAAACAAGTGCGCTTTAAACACACTGATCAACGTGAGCCGCGGACACCATGTGTTCTCGGTGCACCAGATCGATTTTCCATGGAAGAACCGGAGGTGGTGTAAGTATTTTCATTTTTATGGACCTGATTAACCTAGATAGAAATGTTGATTTACAGCAATGTCAAGACGAATGATTGATCTGTTTACACACATACTAGGGAATAATAATACCATCATATAAGCGAGCTGTGGCTTTATGAGCAACTGGGGTCTTATTGTTTTGAAGTTTGTTGCCGATTTTCGGACAAAATCCCCTATTCATTGTTCATTTTACAAGTTTGTATGATAAGATAAATATATTCCCTAAAGTAACACAAAATTTCACTTAGAAATGTCCATCCAAAGCGAAGATATACGTTTTTGAATGGACCTGAGTAGAGGAAACTATGCTAACAAGACACCATTTTCATTTTCAGAGTATGTACATGGACACCAGGTCAGAAAAAGCTTGTGGTAACTGGACACCAACCTTTAAATCATCAATATTTCTGCCTGAAACTCGATGCATGGGCTGTATACGAAGACTATTTTTGTAAACATTATGTCACTACGGTCCATTACCTGATAAAGAGCATGTTCAACGCTATTTCATTACTTGTAGCACTTGCTTTTTTGAAATATTTGCAATGTTACGGCAATTTACGAAGTAGACCTACGATGCTTGATCACAATTGACCGGTCATTGCCTCCAATGTTGGTGCAAGACATGTTCTTTTTTTACAGCGTTTCAGTTTTATGAATGGCGTATTAACCCATTACCACGCAATCACGAGCTTTAATGTCCCTGGGAAAGATGGCTTCGAAAAACATAGTCTTTAAAGAAAAACCCCTATTAACTGATACAGTGTGTACATTATTTACCACATTTGACCTGATTCTTAGTTTAAATAATTTTCAAATCCACCTGGCCAACTGCCAGCGGGCTGTTAGAATGGCGTTCTACCCTTCGTACATTTGCATTCGTGCGTTTGTTCGTCTACGCGTTTATTTCTAAAATTTTTATATGATTGACTTCTCCTCAGAAACCACCGAGTGGAAATCAACAAAATTCAACGTGGATGATTCCATAAATTTCTTTCGAGATACTTTAATTCGATCCTTTAAAAAAGATGGCTTATGTGGAAGGAGCTTATTTTCCGTGTACGGCGCGTTGTGAAAATTGTAAAATTTGTCCTCTCAAAGGAACTCAATCACGAGATTGGCATTGGGTAGCTTTCTACCACATTCCTTCAATAAATTTTGATCTGCTGAAAAACATGGCTTTTGTTGGTGGGACTTATTTTCTCTTTGTGTCATAAAGCGGAAGTACTTGCAGCTCTTTAAATAAATTCATTGATAATACATGTATGTAGATCTACATGTATTTCATAACACAGATGATCACTGATAACGTTTCATTTTATCCAATATGCTGGGTGATCATGATATATGAGATTAATCTTTATTGTTACCAACATAGGTCTTGGAAATGCAGCATTAGTGCTCAGAAATAATTACAGTTCAACCTATATTAATCAGTTACCAAAGGGACGCTCAAAAGAGCTTGCCAAAGGCAGGTGCTTGCTTGATATAGATGAATGTCTGTGCATTGCTATTTGTCGGGAACTACATATATGCTTGTTTATTCAGATTGCTTGCTTAATACAGGTGGCCAATATGCCAGGTTTTCCTGTATTTCGTATTGCTGAAATTTATTGGAGAGGTCATCAAACCCTCCAACAATGGTGAGTTCAAATTGCAGACTGCCACAGAATTTGCTGTCTAATTCTATTTCTTCGAGCGTAATTGTTCTGATACACAGTCTGTTTCGTCATGGTTTTGTAAATAAAGCGAAATAAAAAACCGAAACAGGAAATAGACGTGGTTTATTTTTTATAAATGACGAATTTCAGAAAAAATTTAATTTAGTAATTTGCCATGGCTGCAATTAACCTCTCTAATAATTTCCTAACACACTACGTCCAAAACTATTTATGAGCACTTATGCTGCATTTCCAAGACCTATGTTGGTAACAATAAAGATTAATCTCATATATCATGATCACCCAGCATATTGGATAAAATGAAACGTTATCAGTGATCATCTGTGTTATGAAATACATGTAGATCTACATACATGTATTATCAATGAATTTACTTAAAGAGCTGCAAGTACTACTGCTTTATGACACAAAGAGAAAATAAGTCCCACCAACAAAAGCCATGTTTTTCAGCAGATCAAAATTTATTGAAGGAATATGATAGAAAGCTACCCAATGCCAATCTCGTGATTGAGTTCTTTTGAGAGGACAAATTTTACAATTTTCACAACGCGCCGTACATGGAAAATAAGTTCCTTCCACAAAGGCCATCTTTTTTAAAGGATCGAAGTATCTCGAAAGAAATTTATTGAATCATCCACGTTGAATTTTGTTGATTTCCACTTGGTGGTTTCTGAGGAGAAGTCAATTTAATAAAAAAAATTAGAAATAAACGCGTAGACGAACAAACGCACGCATGCAAGTGTACGAAGGGTAGAACGCCATTCTAACAGCCCGCTGGCAGTTGGCCAAACGGATTTGAAAATTATTTAAACTAAGAATCACAATCAAATATTTCAAAAAAGCAAGTGCCACTGTGTTGCAAGCTGTACGGCACAAAATGTGTAGTCACTTCCAAGATGGCGGACTGTTTACTTGGAGAAAGGTGGGTGTCACATTTTATCATCAATAACTTTTTTTCTTGAAACCTTCGAGACATGATACTTATAATATATTGTGTGGGAATGATGTGGTAAGCCTCGGTGCTATATAGCAAAGAGCCAGTGCCATTATTCGATACGTTATATCGGCGTAAACATTGCCATTGGGTAAAATTTGATTTTGAAGTGAGGAACTTGCATCGTTTTTAGTTATAGAATGGAAAATAAGCTAATGCAGTGGGTGAAGGCTGTTGTTTCTGTAGGTATTCATCACATGCTTTCCAATGATTACGGTCATTTTTGTGAAAGATGTCTAGAAAGACCCGAAAACATGTGTTTTGTATATCGCTAATGCAGCGGTGTAGTCCACATCAACAATTTTACACACAACGGTGTAGACACGGCGTTTTCTGAACGGTTTAGACACACACATAAGCTTTATATACTGTACGGTTTAGACACAAAATCTGATTCTATCTGTGGTCTAGACATGAACTGCAAAGACTGGTCTTTTGATATTTGTGTTACATACCATTTACCTGCTTTAAAAAAACTTTGTCTATCTTATATTCCAGTTGCACGCCATTCATGTGCTACCAATGCTCATTTGGAGGAGATTTAGAGACTCTTGTTTGACACTTCATGGAACAAAAGTAACATCAGGGCTTTTGGAAATACATGTACAATATTATTGCTATCCTGTATTTTCTAAAAGACAAACTTATATCAAATAAGATGCCACGGGAATTATTCATGTTTTGAAAGTGTTTCACTAATCATCGACTGTCTTTCTTTCAAAATATGGGAAATTAAAATTGCTTTGGTACTTCGCGAACGGGTCTGTATATTCACCTACCAGATGTAGCCTGGCATTCAGGCCCTGCATTTAAGTCATTCTAATAAACAAGGTACACAACTACAGCAAAGTCACAGAAATATGTGTTGTTACTTGCCCTTCTTCTGAAATACATTAAATCAGACATTCAGAGCATAGTTTTACTTGATGATTTTGTTTTAATGAAACAAAGAAACATTCCGGAAACGATAAGAATAAATAAAAAACTTTATGAGATAACTAATCTTGATGTGTAACATTCGATTTTATAATTATAAATCCATGACCCGTATATAATGAAATCAAATTGTACAATGGTAAATGAAAATTGTGAATATCGATCACATGGAATTCCATCTTACGATTTTTCCTTTTGGGGTAAAAAACAATAATTACGTAATTTTTACTGCAGTGGGTTTTTTTTTTTTTTTTTTTTGATCCCCCATTTCCTGTTAACCTACTGGTCATATTTTACTCGAACAGTGGCACAGAAACTAAAAACTTTAGAGAGATCCTTATACTCATTTTAAGTCAGTTTTAACTCATTTTGTTTTTATTTTATCAAAATATAGTCAATCTTATATCTTCATGCCAAATATTTCGCCTGACAAGCTTGCTTAGATAACAATCGATAGAAAATACATTTCGCCGAGTTGCGGCCTTCCATCTAAACAGACTCATCGTTTCTGGTTTTTGAATCGAAGATTTTCGATATCCGTTATACACTCTGGTAGATTTGTATAATGATCATACATTCTGTCTCGTGACTATATTTGACCTTCGCCCTGCGTATACTGAGAAAACAAAAGAAAATGTAGGCTTCTCTGTTGCAGCCTCGATTTTCAGACGGAGGTCGCTGCCTATATGCAAGCAATCTCCGAGCAGAGTTGTCGTTCGTTACTCTCACATACATCTCTGCGATGGGCTAAATGACAAGAATCTTGTTAAACCGAGGAAAAGATGTTTTGTTACTGTTTAACTGTTTCGTGTGTAAAATTATAAGGTAGACAATGGAAATATGATTCTGGATACATTATAGGTGCGTTCAAACTGATGAATTTACCTATATAAAATGGAACTATTTTTTTTCGAGCCTCTTTACTGATCATAATCTTACGCCAAGTTTAACAAAAATGGCTGCGCCCAGGAATGATGACAACAGTTTTAATACACCGATAAATCTTAGGTTATAAGATTAAAAAACAAATTATGGTCCTTTAAAAGACATGTAAGCTTTTCAGAAAATCCATCTTTTTCACATTGCCTACCACTTAGTCAGATTTGCCGTATGCTGTTTCAACAGCACAAAAAGTAATTGATATAGGTCTTTCTTTCACCGGCGTTTGTGTCGCCATTTTGAGTTCTGGTCATGTGACGAAAGTATCGCGGACTACTTTCTGAGCCCACTACAGAGGTGAATGTAATGATCCGGAGTGCAAGAGAGTGATATGCAAGTTACACCGTATCCGACTTTAGGCGGAAAGCAACGATAAATTTCCGTGACGCACTGTCATTGTTTACAGCTTCGATCGTCAGCCTGTTATTTTCCGACCAATGCTCGGTTTCTAACACAAACCTCCGCGTTTGTATTTTTTTTTTTAGTTACACCATACATGTCAGTAATTTATCCTTGCGTACAATAAGGACCGATTTTCTGTACCATGCTATGTTTTTTATTAATTTAACAGCATTTCTGCTCACCGGCCTTAGACGCAGGGTTTTCATCTTGAAATGAAACAAAAGATCGATTGACAAAAACAACAGGCAGGGGGTCAAGGGGGCCGCCTAGGCCCCGTTGTGGGTCCAGGGCAACGCCCTGGTAGGGGGACCAGGGGGGCAAAGCCCCCCGGCCGAAAACGATTCTGAGCTTTTTGAAACCTATTTTGTGAGGTCTCCTTGATGGTAAATCTGTTTTTTTTTCTCTATCATTATGTCATGAGTTTGCTCTTAAAACATTATTTGGATCTCACTTGTACATATACAGAATGTAAGAGAGGTCCAAATACTGTTTTGAGAAAAATACACGTATAAAATATGAAAACAAATGTTAACATGTCTTACTTCACAGCCAATTAAGAGTAAGACATACACATACCTACTTGATTTTTTACAAAGAGCAAAGGAGATAGGACATTTCATTTTTATTATTTAAATTTACTTTCTAAATCTTAAATTTAACCCAATTGACCTTAAAACATTTCACAAATTAAATAATCTTTCATATATCTCAGATCAATGCATTCTCTTTTATGGTAAATATCCGAAGACAAAAATAATATGAAACATAAAGTATGTATTGTCGATGTACAATAGTTCGACGACAACTCACTTCTCGGGATTAAAATTGCAAAACGGTCTGTAAAAAACTGAGTCACGCACTTTAAACTTTATTGTTAATTTTATGTCAACTTTACTAACCGGTGTCATCGTCTAATTTGGCGTTTTTAAAACCAAAATCAAATAAACAGCAATTTGCGGACTTCTTTCTCTTTGCTTTGGCGTCCATGATTACCAAATGGAGATTGGAGCAACGTATCGAGGCCTACGATTGGATAATTGTATGCAAGCATCCAATGAATGACCGCGTAACATTCATAAACCAACTGTTTCTGGTTTCGGGGTAAAATTGAACCGGTGTCGCAGTACAGTTACCAACGCGTGAAATATTTTTGGTATAAATAGAGCGATCGATTTTTCAAAGATCCAGCAAAAACAACAGATTAAAAGCCGATTTCAACCGATGTTTTTGATCGGCAATCGGCTTTAAATGAAAACCCTGTAGACGGGCATCTTTAACTAGATATTAAACAAACAGATACCAAGATACGAATCAGCGACGGTATTTAAAACAACTTCGAAATGAAAATGATTGTCAAGTCCAGGATGGTAATTATCATCCTAAGTGAATGATTGAAATTATGGCTGCCACCATGATGGAATTGATTTATAAGTGCACAGACATTAATTAGTAATTTCATAATTTATTTTTTCGTGATATAATACTCACTATTACATAAATAATATCGTAAATAATGTCTTGATGCACTCTTTTGTTCCCAACTATCTCTTTTCGTTCCACGATGATCCTTTTTCCAGATGGTTCCTTCCGTGGGTGTCGGTAATAAGGGAGACTGTCTCGAACTGTTGGTGCCAATTTTCATGATTCTGGATTAACGCCAAGTTACGTTATCTTCAGAAAAGAAGATTCAAGACCAAGCCAATTGTGCCTAAACCGTATATATATTGTGCTTTAAATTGTGTCTAAACCGTTCAGAAAAAATCGGGTCTACACCGCTGTGTGTGAAATTGTTGATGTGGACTACACCGCTGCATTAGCGATATACAAAACACATGTTTTCGGGTCTTTCTAGACATATTTCACAAAAATGACCGTAATCATTGGAAAGCACGTGATAAATACCTACAGAAACAACAACCTTCACCCACTGCATTTGCTTATTTTCCATTCTATAACTAAAAACGATGCAAGTTCCTTACTTCAAATTCAAATTTTACCCAGTGGCAATGTTTACACCGATATAACGTATCGAATAATGGCACTGGCTCTTTGCTATGTAGCACCGAGGCTTACCACATCATTCCCACACAATATATTATAAGTATCATGTCTCGAAGGTTTCAAGAAAAAAAGTTATTGATGATAAAATGTGACACCCACCTTTCTCCAAGTAAACAGTCCGCCATCTTGGAAGTGACTACACATTTTGTGCCGTACAGCTTACAACACAGTGAGTGCTACAAGTAATGAAATAGCGTTGAATATGCTCTTTATCAGGTAATGGACCGTAGTGACATAATGTTTACAAAAATAGTCTTCGTATACAGCCCATGCATCGAGTTTCAGGCAGAAATATTGATGATTTAAAGGTTGGTGTCCAGTTACCACAAGCTTTTTCTGATCTGGTGTCCATGTATATACTCTGAAAATGACAATGGTGTCTTGTTAGCATATTTTCCTCTACCCAGGTCCATTCAAAAACGTATATCTTCGCTTTGGATGGACATTTCTAAGTGAAATTTTGTGTTACTTTAGGGAATACATTTATCTTATCAAACTTCTAAAATGAACAATGAATAGGGGATTTTGTCCGAAAATCGGCAACAAACTTCAAAACAATAAGACCTCAGTTGCTCATAGAGCCACAGCTCGCTTAGTATGATGGTATTATTATTCCCTAGTATGTGTGTAAACAGATCAATCATTCGTCTTGACATTGCTGTAAATCAACATTTCTATCTAGGTTAATCAGGTCCATAAAAATGAAAATACTTACACCACCTCCGGTTCTTCCATGGAAAATTCGATCTGGTGTACCGAGAACACATGGTGTCCGCGGCTCACGTTGATCAGTGTGTTAAAGGTGGCCCTTCAGAATTTGAGACGTGAAATTTTATAAAAATAAAAAAAAATCATTCTTATACTCCCAAAGCCTTATAATTGTCATTCATAAATCTCCAGTATCGAAAACCATCCGAGAACAAGAGAATTAGAGATTTACTACGGCCCAGTTCGACATCGACGGGAAACATGTTCTATTTTTACATGAGCAACTCGCTCATTTACATACCGGAAATACACTGACGAAGCTTCAAACATAACATCTGAGGAAGATATTATGAAAAATATTTTCATGTTTGTTAAGTAATGGAATCTAAGTGTCATTAGTCAGGTGCCAGTCACTTAACATTCCAACAATGCTTTTTTTTAATTTTTTGGCGCGAAATCTAAAAATAGCTTAAGAGGCTATGTAGCCTTTTAAGGGAATACCATCCAAAAAAAAATTTTTTTACAATTTTATGATTCTTAATTATTGTTGATTTGTATTGTTTTTTTTTTTTCCCACGTAAATTGCAGTGATATATATATATTTTTTTTATTTGGTGTGATGTGAAAATTCTAAATACCCACCTTTAACGGGATACGTTTATTAGAAACTGTCCACAACCATTTGCCTTCTACATACAACTGTCTATCCCCCCATAGCAAAGTTCTCTCGGCAAGTGTACTGAATTTAGGTTGTTGATCTGTACGTTCGCAAGGGCTATTAAATTGTGTCTTATTTACTTCTCCAGGGTTTACTACCATACAACACGATAGACCCTCTATTAGAGGAGTTATGGTTCTTTTAATATTTATTTTTTAAATGGTCCAGTAACAAGAGGTGGATATTCATTGGCCTAACTTTGTTTTGCATAAAACCATTTTCGTATACACTTTGACATGAGAATGCAGACTAAGTCCTGCAGTAAAGCTTAAGTTAAGTCAAATTCCTATGTTTAAAAAAAAAAAAACGTGTTTTCAAAGTCGTCTCTACACGAAACCGAATTTATGATTTCCAAACAAGGCTTTTGATTGGCTGATACCCATATCTCTGTATGGTTAACAGTAAATCTAATTCTGGAGCTTTAAACTTACAAGAAAACACAATGATCAAACAAAGAGGAATTTTTACAAAGTTGTTTCCGCCTTCAATTTGAGAAAGTATAGCTTAATTCCCGAACCAAAAAGAATACACACTCAAAAGAAAAGAAATTTAGTACTTTGAGGTATTTAAGATAGGCTCGCGTAGGGTACAGGATAGTTTTCGGCGAGCTAATTTGTTCCATGGGAGGAAGTCGCCCTAACCATTAGGCATGCGGAGCTCTGATTATCGTCGCATATCTTCGACTAATGAACGGAAATATAGATGAGATATTTCAAGAGACGTCTGAGTTATTTCTCCTAGTGAACGTATAAGTATATTGTATAGGTTTGTATCTATCTTTAGTCGCCCTCTTTGCCAGCTCGTGTTACATTATTAGCTGTACGGTCAGGTGGCAGGAGACTTGTTCACGGCTGTGGTGAATCATGTCGCCCCGACCCGCAGGCGAGGTGGCGATATGATTCGACACAGGCGTGAACAAGTTTCCAAGGCGACTTGGAAACTTGTTAACGGCTGCATGTGGTGAATCATGTCGCCCAGAGCAAAAGGCGAAGTGGTGACATGATTCGTCACAGCCGTGAAAAAGTTTCCAAGTCCCCTGCCACCTGGCCGTACAACATTTTTTTTATATTGCAAGGTTTTACCCTTTCAAAGTGCGTTAAGCGAAATTGTCCTGTTTTATAATTTCACGAGTTCATTATGCTGACGAAATAGAAATTCCCCTCTTAGCGCCCCGATTTAATGAAAACTGACATCATTGGAAACTGACGTCACTATAAAACGCGCAGTTTGGTGCATAAACGTGTCGTCTGGTGTCGACGATCTGTCCCGTCAATGATATTTATTCATTTTATGACATAATAATTAAAACAGTTTCTTTCGTTAGAAATAACGATATATCCACTATCATATCTTAAATTTGTAGAAAGACGCGATTGCAGTCGAAAAATGATAAGTAGGGGAGAAAACCAACACTAAACAAACAAAAAAACGTGAGATTAGACCAAGACCTTTTCTTACTTGATCTAGTTTATCGTTACATGTTAAAAAGAATCTGACATTCATCGGCGTTTGAGATAAAATTTTATAAAACTCATCTAGACAAAATGTTACTAAGCTCGCCAAAGGTTCGCTTTAACATTTTCCCTTCACTCATTCAATAACACTTTATCTCAACACCCACTCATGTCATTTCACATTTATCTCAGATTCAGTGTCGTTAAAACTCAGGGTTGTTTGGTAAAAGATTCAACTTGATTATTATCGTACGGCGATGCTGAAAACACGGAAAATGCTGTTTTAATACAAAATATTGTTTCTCGCTCCAGTATCTTGAAAGCGGATCTATTCACAACAGAATAATCTATCACAGCGGAAAGAAATAATAATCATGCTGGGCAAGTCGATTTAGGTCTTTATCAAACTACAAAATTTGTAGGATTGTCCAAATTCAAAACATTTGCAGACGACAAAATAATTGTTATTCAAAACATACAATGGGTCGTTCATACAGTAGAAAACATTGTGGGGAAAAGGAGAAAATGCTGGTGACCAGCATTTTCTCCTTTTTCCCCACAATGTTTTCAAAAAGCCTTTTTCTATCCCTTAGGGTTGTTACAGTCGAGAATGTATGATACAGACTAAATACCTTTGAATTAATTTTGATCCTTTCAGTCCCATAGGCAAACAAAATGGACTTTTGTAGAGACGGCATAGATCAAGATCAGACAGCGCTTATCGCATGTTTCATCTTTTAGCTATCAACATATTAAAATAATTAAAAAAAGATACTTTAAACAAAAAAGTACGGTTTCAAAGGAAATATCTAACGGTCATTGTACCAAAATCAGACTGCAAGTTCTGTGGATTCCAATCTAGATCTATCTGAAAGAGCACATTGAGTGACTTCATGTATCCTAGATGTTTAACCCTTTACCTAATGTACCAATTTGAGGCTCTTCCATTTCAGCAGCAAATAAAGATTGTTGTCAAAAATATGAACAAATGAGGATACAAATATCTGATTGAGTGGAAAACATTGTGGGAAAAGGAGAAATTGCTCGTTACGAGCAATTTCTCCTTTTCCCACAATGTTTTCAAAAGCTGTCTATTGTTGATACGTCAAAATGAGTATCTGTGGAGTACAGGGTTAAAAAAACCTTTACCAAATCCTTTACTTAACCCTTTACCACACAATGATGACTTTATGACCCTGAGGAGGAGGCATTTTGAAAACTTTGTGGAAAAAGGAGAAAATGCTGGTAACCAGCATTTTCTCCTTTTCCCACAAAGTTTTCTGCGTTACCAGCATTTTCTCCTTTTCACACAAAGTTTTTAACTGTATCAAAGAAAAATTGCATCTATTAATCCAGTATGAAATTATCGCCTCCAAATGCTTTCAATCTGAAATTTCTGCTGTGTGGAAAAGGCTTAAGCTTTTCCTCAAAACATTGAGAAGGAACGCTTTTGAAAACGTTGAAAAATATGAAAATGCTGGTACCCAGTATTTATCTTCTTTTCCCATGATATATTTTGTTGTTGTTTTTTTATGCAAGACAGATTTTATGAACATTTAAGTTATTGTCTGCAAACGCTTTGAATTTGGACAAGTCTAACGCTTCTCGCTGGGTGAAAAACTTGACATACACCACAATCCATTTTTGAAAGGCTTTTCTTATATATCGACGGTTTACTTCAAAAAACTCGTAACTACAGCTTGACACAAGCTGTAGTTACGAGGTTTTTGAAGTAAACCGACGATATATCAATATCTCCTCAACCCATTACCACACAATCCCTACTTTTGACGCCCCTGAGTAAGAAACCTTTTGAAAACACTGTAGGAAAAGGAGAAAATGCTGGTAACCAGCATTTTCTCCTTTTCCCACAGTGTTTTCTACCCTTCCCAGAACAAATTTCAATTTTTCAGTCATCTTTTTTTTTTTTTGTCGTCTGCAAATGCTTTCAATTTGAACCAGTCTAAAATTTTGTCGTTTGGTAATGAGTTAAAGTTGATATTTCTTTTTCTGTGGTACACAAAAAACGTTTACGTCATCACGCAATTTATCAAGCTAGAACTTTTCTTGTCGTTCTATACCGAAAACTTTCACGCAGGTTTTTACTTAGAATCAAAACTCGGCGCATTGTCATAAATCGGAGAGATATCATCTTTAGGTAATTTTCTTGAAGACGTGAAGTAATTTTGAGACATTAAGATATGACGTAAGGAGGTAATAGAAAATAAAAAATGTCTGCCAAGATGAAAGAAACGCTATCACCATTAATTCTATCGAACATCATATTTGTAAATATTTAAACACCTTCAAGCACCTTCAGGCACATTTCACAACTATATTTTCATTGAAGTTTCTCTGAGGCAAGTGTAGGTCAAGATCAGATAGCACAAAAGTTACAGTCAGATCTTTACCGTGCACTTTCCACATAATTGAAAAAAGAAATAATAAAGGAAAGTTTTATATCAATTGCAATTATCTGCATCTTATTTTTAGAATAAATGATATTGTCGGTTTACTTCAAAAACCTCATATTTACAGCTTATTTCAACCTGTCGTTACGAAGTTGTTGAAGTAAACCGACGATATAAAGGTTGGGGTAAGTTGCTTATGCAGCAAAGTGTTGGAGTGTTTGCTTATGAACTGGGAGATTGTGGGTTTGATTCTTGCCCTATGCTGGTAAAATTTCACTCCGTAGCCCCACCCCTTTTAAAAAATAGAGATACAATTAGAACTTTTTTATATATATACAAAATTACCTGTGTGAGGAGAAGAGTTTAAAAGGCTTGAGACGATCAAGGTACCACGTCAAAAATGGTGAAGGCAATGGTGACCTGAAACATACCAATATTTGGTGTGTAAATACATCAAAACTGTCTTGTAATTAAAATAAACATTTTAACTCTACTGACATTTAAACCTCTCAGCCTCATGGCCGAAAACATGACCCGTATTCACCAGCCATTCTTAAAAATATTCTTTGTTTATTCTGGAGAATTTCCTAGATTTGAAAGTAACACAACTTCTGATTGGGTTTAGCCAATCAGAAGTTGTGTTACTTTCATGTTATGAATGTTCTGGAGAATAACATTGAGAGCGCTCTTTGTAATGGTTGGTGCTTTTGCGAACTCCACAGATCAAGACAAGATTGAACAGAACGTGCAGGCTGACCTTGAATCTATTTCACCCATACGTTAAAATTTTAGACTTGACCAAATTCAAAAGCCTGTGTAGACTACAAATTATGTCTGGCTCACACAAAGGCTTTTGTCATCAGGAGGGTATAGAAATGTTGTAGGAAAAGATTAAAATACTGGTTACCAGAAATTTTTTCTTTTCCTGCAACGTTTTCAAAGCCCTTCATCCTATAGGTCGTTTAAACTCTTGGTTGTGTGGTATAGGATTAAGGGATAAAAATATGCCGTGTTTCAGTGGACCACATTTCCACCCGTGTCTGCACATGTCATATTCTTCGAAGATTCGATCTGTCTGATATGACGCATCACCCCCCCCCCCTTTTTTTTTTTTTTTTTTTGATTTGGGGGAGGGGGGGTAGTAATACGCGCTATGAAGGTCATAGTAGCAATTGAAAAAATGGCTTTTATCAATACTTTTGAGGAGAAATCAGACCTGTTTTAGCTCCAGATTTCTCTAAACTGCTGATCATAGCTGAATGAATCGCATCAGGTAGCGTTTTATTGATTTAACGTTTATTTCAGTTTAAATTTCAAAGTAACGATTGTCGAGGAGAAAAGTAGTCCGGTTCTGTAAACACAATGCCCAAATTATGTAGATCTGTATTTATGGAATGCCATCTACCGCCATATAATGCATTTCCATCCGTTGAAAGAAGTAGTTTACATAATATATTTTGCGCCAACTTTTACAGACAGGTGTCTACAACGAACTTTTTACAATCATCACAATAAACGAAATCTGACGAGATGAGCTGAAAAAAAATGGACCCCAGAAATAACGAGCCTCAAATGTAGATCTAATGGATTAAATCAATTCATCAAACGTCTTATTCGGGAAAAAATAGAAAAACGTCATAAGTGACAAGATACAATGATATGCGAGGTCTTTCACAGTGTGCTACAGTACTAACCCCTTGTTCGACCCTTACGATGTGGGAAGAAAATTTTAGGCTTTCTTTTGCCGACAAAGTGGAATCAAGACCTGGGCCCGTATTCACCAACAATTCTTGAGAGTATTCTTAGTCTTACTCTCCAAGGTTTTCTAAATTTGTAAGTAACACAGCTTCTGATTGGCTAAACCGAATGGTTTAGCCAATCAGAAGGTGTGTTACTTACAAATGCAGAAAGTTCTGGGGAATACGACAAAGAACTCTCTACGAATGGTTGGTGAATACGGGCCCAGACTTCACAGAATGTACAGTCTGATCTATGGTCTCCACTGCACATTATTGTTCAAAGATAGCTTGATCTGTAAAACCGATTAATGAAATGCATAGGCCATGTTTTAATGACCTTCTACATCTATATCCTTTTCTTTTGGCGCCTTTTTGGTTTGTAAAATATTTCTTCCGTTCTGGTTTCTTTGTAAAAAAAAAACAACTAAGAAATAGAATATTGTGTGTCTTTTTATGGACATGTTCTGTATCGAAGGAGGGCCTCTCTTTGAATTTAACGTTAAGACGAATTGAGAATTTGTCTCAGACAACATTTTCTCCATTCTAAGTTGTACTCTGTACTAAAATGTTGTCAGTGTTTTGACGTTGACCTTATTAACCCATTACTACACACTCCCTACTATTGACGCCCCTGAGAAAGAAGCCTTTTGAAAACACTGTAGGAAAAGGAGAAAATGCTGGTAACCAGCATTTTCTCCTTTTCCCACAGTGTTTTCTACCCTTCCCAGAACAAATTTCAATTTTTGAGTCACCTTTATTTTGTCGTCTGCAAATGCTTTCAATTTTGAACCAGTCTAAAATTTTGTCGTGAGGTAAAGAGTTAAATAACCCAGTCCATTTACTTCTATATATATTTTTACCTTGACTCTTATTTAGAAGACTCCAAGGAGCGGCTCTTTGCACCTCTGTATACGGTAGATTAAGATCGGACTACACAAAACATACAAACTTATCTTTGATATACGCAATCAGTTGCTGTAATTTTTCCCGGTCAAAAAAAAATTGAAATTGTAATATCTGAGCTTTTGCTTTCAAGTGAGATTTTTTTGTATCTAATTTGGGTAGCAGTTTGACTAACCTCTTTCTATTTTCTTCCCTCACATAACGTTTTCAAAAGCGCCCTTTCTCGACCGTCAAATCACGGGATTACTTGGTAATTGGTTAACACTTTCCCACACAATCCGTGGTTTTCACGAACCTGAAAAAGGAGCCCTTTGAAAACATTGTGGGAAAAGGAGAAAATGCTGGTAACCAGCATTTTCTCCTTTTCCCACAATGTTTTCTGCCCTTCCTAAAACAGTTTTCAACTTTTGAATCACATTTATTTTGTCTGCTGCAAATGCTTTCAATTTGGACAAGTCTAAAATTTTGTTGTTTGGTAAAGAGTTAACTCTTTCCCAAACAAGCCCTGGTTTTCACATATCTGGAGTACAAGCCATTAGAAAACACTGTGGGAAAAGGGGAAATTGCTCGTAACGAGCAATTTCTCCTTTTCCCACAGTGTTATTTTACCCTTTTGGAGAACTTTCTGCCATTTTTATCAAATTTAAAATTGTTGTCTTCAAACTCTTTGAATTTGGAAGAGTCTAAAATTTATCGTTTGGTAAAAAGTTCACGACCGATAGGGCTCATATTGAAGTGGAAATAGGTCTTACGTACTGTTGCTAAAATTACTGTGTACACGTAAATCGTAGATAGCCTTTTTCCGGCGTGAAGAATTTGTGGCATAATTGCTAACGTTTGAAAACTGACTAATGGTCTTCGCTAGATGATTCCACTTTATTGAATGTTGCACTATATCAAATAAATGTTCTTAAGAAATATGGAGAGTAGATGGTTCATGACGGTATTGGAGAAGTTTATTAGGCAATGCCTTGGAATTTTACCGGAAGAAAGCTAACTCTCTACCAAACGACGAAATTTTAGACTGGTCCAAATTGGAAGCATGTGCAGACGACAAAAGTAATGTGCCTCAAAAATTGAAATTTGTTTTTGGATGGGTCGAAAAAAAATTGTGGGAAAAGGAGAAAATGCTGGTTACCAGCATTTTCTCCTTTTCCCACAACTTTTTCAAAAGGTTTCTTTCTCAGGGTCGTCAAAAGGGGTTGTAGTGTGGTAAAGGGTTAAAAAGCAATGCGGAAGAGATGGTTTGCGTTTACATGGGAGTACGGATTCTCCTCTTAGAAAATATTGATACAAATGGAGAATGTGCCTTGCCCTTTTGACTTGATACTTTTCTGCCTTATCGACGGGTTGTCTGTCTAACATTTAATTCTAAATTTTCTTTCTATAAGTAATTTTCCCAAAGTGTTTATGTGGAATGTATCGCACCCATTTTTGATTACTTCTAACTGATAAACTCTGTTTTTTGCATTTGTGTGACAAAAACAATCTTACAATACCAAGTGACAAATATAGCCGATTTCAGCAAACTCAGCCAATACGAGAATTAATCGACCAGTATGACGCCGCCAATATCAAATTCAAAAAGAAAGACAAAGCCTGGCCTTTAATTAATGAAATTATCAGTAATCAAGTAATTTCTAAATTGGCCGAGTTACTGGTCCTCAGACTGTAGTATTGGCCGTTGGCCTTCAACCTCGGGCTAATACAGCAAATTTGTGGTGTCCGTGGTCGTGAGGTAGAGCTTCGGCCTTGTTTGTTTGCTTGTGTTGTTGTTTGTTTGTTTGTTTGAATGACCTTGTGTATAAATTGTACTATTTTCATATTGTGTAACTAGAAACTATGTATAGTTTACGTTACTTCAATAAAGTATCTATCTCTCTTGTAACTAAAAGGTCCTGAGTTCGATACCTGGGAGCGGGTGTCAACTTTGGCCCACACATTCGGCGCGAGTACTTTTGTAGTGCCCAGGAAGCAGAATCGAGAGAGATTAGTGTAAGTTGTAAGAACTTGTTTCTCAATCGATGTAAACTAAATATGTTTAAACTAATACAGCAAATTTCGGGTCTGTTACTCGACAAATACGAGCTTATTTGATTAATTACCTTAAAAGAAATCCACTGGTAGGACACAGTTAGGAGTTAAAACAGCTTTTTGTAGTAAAATTTACAACAAAAATTTCATTTTATTATAAACGTTTAAACAATGCACCTCAGTAGTTATAAATCTTTAAAAATATATGTTAAATTGAACTATTGCATGATATAGCTGAACTATAAGATTAAAAGCAATGTAACACACCATGTAAGAAAACAAGATTATGTAGAGATAACAAACTTGAGTTTTTAGACAGGCCGTTTCCCAAGTTATAAATGTGAACTAACATGCACCCAATAACTTCAGGTAAAACAATCAGGGCCTCTCCTGTCATTAGTTCTATTCGAGCGCAGTGTGAATAATCCTTCACCTTTAATCCTTTAACCCATTACCACACAATCCCTACTTTTGACAACCCTATGAAAGAAACCTTTAGAAAACATTGCGGGAAAAGGAGAAAATGCTGGTAACCAGCATTTTCTCCATTTCCCACAATGTTTTCTACACTTCACAAAACAAATTTCAAATTTTCAGTCACTTTTATTTTGTTGTCTGCAAATGCTTTTGATTTGGACAAAGCTAAAATATTGTCGTTTGGTAATGAATTAAAGAATCCCGTGATTACATGACACTGATAAAAAACCTTTAGCAATCATTCTGGTGAAAAAAGAAAATGCTGGTAACTAGCATTTCCCCTTTTCCCATAATGTTTTTAATTTTAAGGGTTGTTTTTAAGAGCGTTTTCCTTGGAATCTTTGGAATCATGATTCTGCTTGGTTACCAACTGTTTGTCCTTTCCAAGCAGTGTTTTCAAAGGTTTTCTTTTCCTTAGAATCTTTTGAGACATGGGATTGTTGGGTCACCAGAGTTTTACCTTTCTTCACAGTGTTTTCAAATACCCATTGGTTAAAAAATATGGGATTGTTTAGGAAAACCTTAATCAAAGGACTCTTGTTGAGAAAGAACTTTGTAATAATGAAACATGACAACAGGAATCACTCCGCAATTTATCCCGCCTAATTACAGCACAGTTGCTGGTAAAACAGATTACTAGTTCTTTTGGTGCAAACTATAAAGGAAGTAGTTGTTTTTGCTGATAATGTAGATCAGACCATGTGTTTGCTTTCGCCGTTTTCAACTTTATGTTAGTTTCATCACAGCAGCTGGTGCACCTATATGTGCTTTCCTGGAATTTCTTTTACCAGCACTCTGCACACTGTTTCTCCAAAGCTTGACTGCTTTCCCACATGACCTTTGTCAAAATGATGATCAGCCGAGATCCAGATATGAATTTGAACTATTTTACAATTAGGCAGTGTAGGTCCAAGAGCAGACAGCATGTGCCTGCAGAAAAAAGTCATGTTGTCAACAATTCATCCAAGCCTTGTTGGTCAGACCCTGATGTACAAAGTTCGAAACAAGGGGCAGGCTCGTTCAAATCTAAAGTTTGGCATAATTCAACCTGGCCCCGTATTCATCATCCATTCTTGAGAATATTCTTAGTCTTATTCTCCAAGGTTTTCTATATCTGCAAGTAACACAACCACTGATTGGCTAAACCGAATGGTTTAGCCAATCAGAAGTTGTGTTACTTTCAAATTTGGAAAATTCTGGAGAACAAGACAAAGAACGTTCTTCAGAAAGGTTGGTGAATACGGGCCCTGATGATTGATAATAGTCACTGAGCCAGGGTTCATTGCTTTCTTTTTGCCGAACATTGTTTCATCACTACATTATTATATGGGATAACAGTTAACTCTTTATAAAACGACAAAATTTTGGACCTGTCCAAATTGAAAGCATTTGCAGACGACTAAATAAACGTGACTAAAGAATTAAATTGGATTTGGGAAGGGTAGAAAACATTGTGGGAAAAGGAGATAATGCTGATTATCAGCATTTTCTCCTTTTCCTGCAATGTTTTCAAAAGCTTTCAGTGTTGTTTAAAGTCGGGATAGAGTGGTAAAGAGTTAATGGCTTGGAGAAAAAACTGTGCATAGCTCTTGGAAGAAAAAAGCTCAAAATAAACCTAAATAGCTTGCACTACCCGCACAGATAGGTGCACTGCCTATCGATATATTAGAAATAGACACTTCCAAACTGAAATTATCTGCAGATTAAATTGAAAGTTTCTCCTTCTGAAGCCAAATCAAATCACTGAGGCCAAATTTGTTTGCTGTAAGCAAATACTTTTGATTGGGGCACTACTAAAATGTCGACCGGAAAAAGGCTGACCTGAACCGAAACGTTTTGCTATTGGTCAATTTTCTCCATGTCCAGGGACCACACTACCTATAGATTTAGTCAACGTTAGATAATATTGCCTGCAACACGCTAAAAGTGACATTCGGACAGTTGCGTAAAATGTCGTCTCGGATTAGCCGCGCAGTTAGCGCAGGCTAATGCGAAACCACATTTTCCCCCGTTTTTATGAAATTATCCGTTTTGCACCAGCCTATATACTTTGGAACAAAATCTAATGTGGTCGTAAAGTGCCGTCTCGGTTCAGCCTGCGCGGACTGCGCAGGCTGAACCGAGAATACACTTTACGCAAATATTCGAATGCCCACTTTTCGCGTGTTGTTACTAGCATCTTCTCATTTTCCCACAATGTTTTCAAAGGCTTCTTTTCCTGGGTCGTCAAAAGTCAGCATTGTCTGGTAAATAAAAGGGTTAATAACTAAAACGAAATTTTATATTCGTTTGTCGACATCGAAATAGTGCTATTTCAAAATAATGTTTCAAGCAGTTATAATCTCCTAGTCGGAGAGTGTAGATCCAAGATCAGACTTCACGTTCTGTGCAGTCTCATCTTACTCTATACTGTCTGCAACAGGTCAGTAAGTCGCGCTTAGCGGCCGGTGGGTTAAGCGCTGCTTAAAAACTAAACACTCCTTTTAACTAAGCCAGAAACGAAGAAATAATCGTGACTCCGCATAGAATTAGATTTTAAGATAATTTTGGAATGCATTTCTAAAATGTATTAATTGAATTAGGTGGAAAAAAAACGTCACCGAAGAGCCAAAAGATTCTGGGGAAACTTTGGGATGAGATAAATGGTTCCTCTTCAATTAAAAGCATCCTGTTTCATTTTACTGCTAGCCTTTTGATAAAAAACATTTTAGTGCTCTAAAGATCAAGGGTATAAGTGTATAACGTACGCATTTCTTAACTCTTAGACAGCTAAATATAACTTAACTGTTTACCACACGAGAAAATTTTAGACTGGTCCAAATTGAAAGCATTTGCAGACGACAAAATAAAGGTGACTACACAATAGAAATTTGCGCTGGGAAGGGTGGAAAACACTGTGGGAAAAGGAGAAAATGCTGGTTACCAGCATTTTCTCCTTTTCCCATAGTGTTTTCAAAAGGCTTCTTTCTTAGGGGCGTCAAAAGTAGGGATTGTGTTGTAATGGGTTAAAAGGGTCTAGATCTACATTTATTTAGGTTTGATATTTGATAAACCATGCTTTTCAAACACTCATAAAATATCACAAAAATGCATCAAATTTTCTTTGCTAAAAGAACCAATGTAACCTGTTTAACCTTTATCTTTGTTTATAATTAACATGAAACTTTCGAGCCAATAGTAATAGCCCAAATTTTGCCATTGTAAACGAATTTTTTCTTAGCAAGATATCTTATTATCTGACAATGTAGATCTAAGATCAGATTGTACATCTTTTGCAGTCTGATCTTGATCTACACTGTCCTCAAAAGATCAATGAAAGTGTCGTGCTTAGCAGCATAAAGGTTCATTTCACTGGATTTCACTGGAAAGCGCTTTTTGCAATCGGTTATTTAAACCGTCTGTTTTTTATGACATCAATTATGACGTCATCGTGCTTTTGAATGTTATCCCATTTATTCAGCGTGTGTCATAGTTTGAAAAATTCTGCCGCGTTATCTAAAATTATATTAGATCTAGATCTAATACGATACGCATTTGAATAAAGAAATACTATCCATTTTTTTTATCATTGTTAGATGTTTACATGATTTAGTATCTCTTGCTTCAACAGCATTCACATTGCAGTACTTGAGTGCATATAATCAACGGAACATCCTCACTCAGTCGAATCAGCAATACCCTATCGCCCCATTTCTACGACTCTGAGCAAACAGTCTAATTTAAAATATTTAGAATAATAGAAAAATACTGATCACTAACCAACATTTCCTCCTTTTGCAAAATGTTTTCTTCCTTTAATCTCATTTCAGCCACGTTCGGTTTTGTTGTCCTCAAATGTTCTCGTTTTGTTGTTTTGTTTTTTGTCCAGATTATATCATGCACCCCCCACCCCCCACCCCCACCCCCAACTAACCAAACCAACAGACGACCTCCTGAAAATATAGTGGTAAAAGATGTTAATCATCATCAAGACTGATACACCGCGGTGGCAACTCACTTATTGACGTTTTTCCTTCAACTGAAAACAGCACGTTTTGTCTCTATTTCTTGTCCCAGGACACATCAACGAAAAAGAAAAAAAGTGCCTCCAGTTTGGATCTTACCCGAAACATCTGAATAGTATATTGTAATTAGCCACACAGGACCCCTAAGTAAATAATTGTATCGAGAGTTCCTTGTTGTGATAAGCCCTATCTGCAAATTTTAAAGTCACATAAGCACCCTTTTCATTTGATTATTTTTTTTTTCTTAACTCTTTACCACACAATTCTGACTTTTAACCATCCAGGGAAAGAAGCCTATAGAAAACATTGTAGGAAAAGGAGAAAATGCTGGTAACCAGCATTTTCTCCTTTTCCCACAATATTTTCTACCTAATCTAAGTCAGAAATCATCATATTACCAAGAGTTGATTTGTTGTCTAGAGACACTTTAAATTTGGTCGAGTCCGAAAAATTGTCGTCTGGTAAAGAGTTAAAGAAATACATTATACATATGAGATTTTTTTTAAATTAATCGAAGTTTATGCTGAACGTGAAGTCTGATGTACAATCTGTGAAGATTGCTTGGTTAGTCAAGCCTTTATAAACTCTGAACAGAATTTCAGTGAATTTTCAGCAGCTCTAAAAGTCGAAATTTATAACAGGCGCTGCAATGGTTAATGCTCAACGATTTTTCTAAAAGAGGGTTTTTTTTCCTTCAAACTATAAGTCCGATGAATAAGAATCCCCTCGTGAACAGATTTCGTGATGCGGATGCCAAAACTGAAATTTGCCCCTCTCTTTTTAACTGGAAATCTAATTGATAAGACGATAATGGACATTTCATGACGTATTGGTAATTTGATTACCTCCCCTTTCTAGCCGGTATTCTTAATGAAAGCGGGTCGAACAGTCATATTTCAAAATTGAAAGAGAGGAAAATAATGTGAAAATTTCATTCCGCTTTTTTCGTTCCATGAAAAATTTCTGGCATTTTTAATCGTACAAAGAAATTCTGTGAGGTATTTTTAATTTGGTTATCTCCCTTTTCTAGCCGAGACGTTTTGAACGAAACTGTATCAAAAAGGGAGATTTCATAATAAAACAATTTTTAGAGGCGTGAACAAAAAGTTAACAAATGGTACCTTCACCTATTGCCGCTTTTTCTTTTTATCTATTTTCAAATATAAGATACAACACTAGTCTTCAAAAACAATGTTAGAAAAAGGCCTTCTTTGTTACAGGCACACACACACACACACACACAAAACGTTTCCCAAGAGAGAGAGAGAGAGAGAGAGAGAGAGAGAGAGAGAGAGACACAGAGAGACAGAGAGAGACGGAGGGAGAAGTTATCAAGGAGAACTACTTTTGACAACGACGAGCCAAAAGCACTTGGGAATGTTGTGTCACCTATAACTTGGCCTCTACGCTCTAAATGACGTCTAATATGTCTTAGTTCTGTCTGTGTGACAGTGTTTGATGACAACCGATACTTGTTCTTGATTTTTGCATCGTCTTTTGTATTGGTCAGTGACAACTAGTAGTTTCTCCAGTAGTTAATCAATTTGGTTTGTTGTACCAAAGCATTATTTGTTGATCAAGGTCGATTTACCCTTTCCCAAACGACAAACTTTTGGACTAGACCAAATTGAAAGCATTTGCAGACGACAATTCAACTCTTGCTGAAAAGATGATTTCTGTCTATGATAGGGTAGAAAACATTGTGGGAAAAGGGGAAAATGCTGGTTACAAGCATTTTCTCCTTTTCCCACAATGTTTTCAAAAGGCTACTATTCAAGACCCGTAAAAACCAGGGATTGTTTGGGAAAGGGTTAAGTCTAATGCGACTGCCACTCGTCACAACTCGGCCGATTCCGTACCTACATCTAACCTCGTCCGTATAATGGTCGTTTCCATTTTAACTGCGAATCACGTGATCTTATACATGGCGCGCCATTGTCTGTGGTTTAGCGACGACATAATTAAACAGTCTCGTTGGAGTAATTTAAATCTGTCTATCTGTCGGTGAAAACTTCAATCAGAATTGATAAACCACGTTAAAAATGAATGAATGATCTGTTTATCAACTGAAATATAGTTAGAAACATTTCGACAGAAAATTGAAACTTAAGTTTTCTTTTGTAGAGGAGCCTTACAATTTTCAGAACGGTAAAACGGCGTATTTCCGGTCGATTAATGTACCGATCTGCTGCATATCTATCCACCAGAAAGAGCCGTGGGATTTGATGGCTCCCATCACTCGAGGTATCCCAAATAATGGTGTCTGTAGTTGTGTGGTAGAGCGTTGGCTTCGTAACCATAAGGTCCTGAGTTCGATTCGCTTTAGTGGGTGTCATCTTTGGGATTTTACATGGGCCCACATGTTCGGCGCGAGTACTGGTGTCGTTCCCAGGAAGCAGAATCGACTTATAAGTTGTAAAAACTTGTTAAACACCAGTCCAAGTAAAATAAACATCACTGAATAAATACTATAAGCATTAACATTAGCAAAAATTGATAATATCTATTGGCCTCCGCCATAGATATACGCCATGAAAAAGGCTTAAAGATTCGGGTTGCCTGTACTCCTTAGGCTGCTAAGCGCGACTCACTGACCTTTTGGGGACAGTGTGGACCAAGATCAGACTGCATAGAAGGTGCAGTCTGATCATGGTCCGATAAGAAGAAATTTCTCCCCCTAAATATTGTAGAAATAATGACCTTGAAGATTTCGTGCCGGGCTTGAAAGTTGAATTAAATTATTCAGTAGGATAAAAGTTAAAAGAATACAGAAGAAACATGGAGAGAAAAAGTAGAAAATAATGGTTACCGTCATTTCTTTTATCTGCAATGTTTTCAACAGCCTCTTTTTTTCTGTTGTTAGAACACGGTTTTGTCTGATAACGTGTTCTTGGAATGCAACCCGTATTTTTATCTTGCCGTATAAAAACGATATGATAAACGCTTTCAAAGAACAAATTATTCTAAAGGTCTTCAAAATGTGCTGATAAAATACGCCCTGAATATTTTCAAAAAGATTTCAATAGAGAAAGGCATGCAAATACCTCATCGCATATTGATAGGAATTTCACCAATTAATTTCAAATGCTTCATCCGCTTATAAAAGCCCCCACCCTTCCTGCAACACATAGATGAGACATGAGAAAAGGAATACGGACAAGCTTGTATTAAGAAAGCATTTTTAACACTCTTAAAATGCATTACTTAAAACAGTTTCATGGTTAATACAGGTCCGTTTCAACGTATTTGGCCTCTATTGAGAACTCATAATGACCTCCAACACGAGAAAAGGAGAATTCGGACTTTAGCGTAAAGTGCAATCCGCGCAGACTCATCCGAAACGAAATTTTACTCTTTTATCTAATTTTCTACTGTGTAGGACAAAATATAATGTAGTCGTAAATTTTCGATTCGGATAAACCTGCACGGATTGCGAAGCTGATCAAAGACGACACTTTACGGAACGAATGATTTTACTTGTAGGCCTTCGCAAAATTCTGGTATAAAGCCTAGTATATCTGAAGAAGCAGCATGTACCACAAAGGAAATACCACCGAAACTTCAATCTCTTCAATTGGTGTTCGTCCGCTATTGCCCTGCTCAATTCATTGAATGCCTCCAGTTTCAAAGATCACAGATGCCAATGAGCGTAGAGTAAGACGAATGGAAGTTGAATGGTGGAACAAGAGCAAAAAGCAGAATGAATGTTCTTTTTTTTTTCACGTTTGCCACAGATTTCCAAATCTAACTTAACTTCCTTCAAGATGAGAAAACGGAAAGAGATATGTGTAAATGAAGGAACGGGTTCCAGACAAGAAGACATCGTAACCCAAAGCATGCTATCATTATCAACATAAACATCGTCATTATTATAGCTAATGTCATTACTTTTATTCGGCAAATGCCGATAAATAATTGTCGAAGACGATCTTTAGTATTCAGTCAGTTCCTGCTAGATACTGCTGTACCCTTGGAATTGAAGTTTGGAGCAGATAGATTCGAGAACTCACCGAAATTTATGAATAATCAATTTCATTTCAGGTCTGATACAGGTGCCTTTACCGTACTTATCTGGCTCTGCTCATTTACTCTCTTTGATAACGTTGAGTGACATTGAAACTGTACATGTATATTCCTCCAACGAATGATTGTAGGATTTTGTGCGCCTAGCCAGTATCCATTGCGAATAATATGCAAAACGTAATGAGAAAACCATGGAAGAAAACCAATGAAACTGGTCACTTTGTCACTCTACAGAACATTGTCAATTTTTGTCACTAATCATATATCTCCATTCGGGATTCGTAGATTTCAGAAACTCGTGTTAGTTACGCCCCAGTGTTCAGTAAGATTATATAGTCGATTTATTTCGAAAACTTCGTAGCTACAGCTTGTAACAAAGCGGGTTTTGAAGTAAACCGACGATATGTTGTTTGTGCGATAAGCTTTTACAATATGGATATTGTGAGCTTTCAAAATATGGTCGTATAAAGTTCACTAGGCGTATATTTAAACGAAACAAAAACAAATTCGTATTTAACCACTGACATCATGGAATAATAACAAACCCTCTTCCTAAACCCCTGAAAACAGCCAAGATGTTTGAGATAGAGCATGAAAATGGCCAGTTCATTAGCTTACTGTTGTAATGGACCATCCTTGCCAAAAGTCATACTACCATTTCTTCAAGCCCTGTACCAAAATATCCCGAATGTTAAAGATCCTTGGAAATTCATAACTTTTATAACATTGTAGAAAAAAAAAAAATGCTGGTGACCACCATTTTCTACTTTTCCACAATGCTTGTACATTTTATCATACAAATACCACCACTTAAGGTCTAAACCCCATAACCCATCGGTAAACAACGACGTCTTCGTAAAGACTGTTTTACTAATCTCGACAGCTTCTGTGTCTTACTATGAGCGTTAGGGAGCCGAAGACTTACTAACTGACTCTAACTCATCGGTAAATATCGTGTAACATCGACGTTCTCGTGAAAGGCTACTCGGCAAATGTCGGAGTTTCTGTCTTTTAACCCTTATCTGCTTAATAACTAAAATGAAATTTTCAATTCTATAGTAAAAACCCAAATATTGCCTTTTCAAAGGTATGCTTTGGTGAATAATATCTTTATATCTGATAGTGACGATTCAAGATCAGACTGCACCTTCTGTGCAGTCTTATCTTGATCTATAAGGTATGCAAAACGTCAGAGACCTGTGCCTAGCAGACTGAGAGTTAATATGAGAGTGAGGGGCAGTAGACCTTAAGCAACACTTACTTTATAGTCTGTTAAAGCTTTCAATTTTAATAGGTCTAAAACTGTGTCCTCTGGTAAAGAGTTTAGCCCATCGTAAAAAACAAAGTGATGGAAAATACACGTAACTGAATATCTGATAGACTTGGCCATCGCACAAATCGGAAGTGATAAATGAGCGCTGGTACCACACAAGACGTTAAACAGATGACAGAGGTAATGAGTTTTGTAACATGTGCTGGGAAACAAAAAAACTGATTTAACACGTGTTCCGTCATGGTAAATGTAGGGAAACAAGATGTTCTATCCGAATGAACTGTAAACGATCAGGTTAATGAATCACGCGCGTAAAACGTTTACAGGTTGTTTGTTTGTTTCTCTTCTGAATCGAACGTCTGGAAAAAGCTTCCGTGCTGTTATATTTTCATACCTGACCAAATTATGGATGCCACCCGAAATCTTGCCTCTCTGTAAAAGGTAGATAATATATGTGCTTGTAAACTTGCGAGAATTGGACAGTCCGACGAGACTGAAAAAAAAAAGATTGTTTTACTTTCGTAGGTATGAATAGTTGCACCTAAATGCCGCTGTATGACAGATATAAACTTAAGAACTGTCTTAAACACATCACAAACTTTCCGTTATTGTGTATAGCAAGTGGCGCGAACAGGGTGTTTAACATTATCAACTGGCACGGTTACTGAAATTCCCGAGTTAGTGGTGTTTCCATCTTCATATTGAGGTACAAAAGGTTCAAAGATATGTAATACCCACAATTCTGACGCGGCCTATCATTTCTTGAACAAACCCATTTTGTTCACGTATTCAGAGTATGCAATACACGAAGTTTCTTTTCTTTTGTAAACGTATTTATCAATGATGCCGTTGCAGCACCAGCTGATCAGGTTTCTGATGCAAAGAGAGCTCTGGAGAGAAAAATGATAGCTTTGTGTTGCCATGAGTAAAAAACTCTTCATAAATGCAATGACACTGTTGACTTTTGGTGCGTTTCTGTGTTGTTTGTAAGTATTTTGAAACCTGCAGATCAATTATTAAATGTAACACCTTATAAGGCGACAAAGCAAACATTTTGACAGGTCCATATTGAAAACACTCACTGAAAAGGTATACAGTGTTGCTTTAAAGGTGGGTATTTAGAATTTTCACATCACACCAAATTAAAATATATATTTGTCACTGAAATTTATATGAAAAAGCAATACAAATCATCAGTAATTAAGAATCATAAAATTACAGAAAAAAAAATTTGGGTGGTATTCCCTTAAAAGGCTACGTAGACACTTAAGCTATTTTTAGCTTTCCCGCCAAAATAAAAAAGCATTGTGGGAATATTAAGTAACTTGCACGTGACTTACAATTATTAAATTCCATAAGATAACCAAAATTTAATTATTTTCCATAATGTCTAGAACTTTGGATGCTCTGTTTGAAGCTTCGTCTGTATATTTCCGGTATGTAAAGGAGGGAGTTGCTCATGTAAAAATAGACCGTGTTTCTCTTAAGTGTCGACCTGGGCTGTAGTAAATCTCCAGTTTATCTACCTGTCGGATGGTTTTCGACTACTGGGGTTTAATGAATGAAAATTATAAGGCTTGGGAGTACAAGGATGATTTTTTTTTGTATTTTTTTGTAAAATGTTGTCCCAAAATCTGAAGGGCCACCTTTGATATTTGGAGCTGTTTTTTTTAAACGCGAAAACCATTATTGGGAAGAAGGAAATACAGATTACCATGCAGTATGTTTCTGTTTGACTCAGAGTAATTTAAAAGCCTTTTTCAACGGCCCCTAGATCGTAAAAAAAGCGCCAGACAGATTAAAAAATATTAACAATCTAATGAGTATATTCATTACAGAATTACGGGGGCGATAAAAATGGCTTAGAAAGGGTTGGGTAGTTCATTAAAAATCACACTCTTGGTAACGGAAACGTTTCTTTTACGCGACTACAAATACATAAATAACGTCAATTACAACAAAACATATACATCAAAACAACACGATACATAATTAAATCAGAAGATCTGTTTTCCACCAACGAAGGGGGATATCGTTTAGCACACTCTATACCGGAAAGCTCGTATCAAAGACAAAATTAATTAGATGAGGTAAGGCAGAAAAATCCGGGGAATTGCAAAGCTTTGTTGCAGGTTTCAGACGGCTCCTGGGCCGCTATTAAAGAACCTTTCTTTGTAAAAGAGTACTAGTTTTTAATTAAAGCCGTTTCTGACTGGTCTTATCAAATTACCTTTCAGATTTGAAAAAAAAAATCCTTACAATACAATTGAATGGTTGGTTAGTGCTTCGATAGAACGCACGTAAAAAGCCAAAAGATGCACTCAGACGGAAAAAATCCAAGGAACTCCAAACTTCATAGCAGGTATTTCTACACCTGAAGGTGATGCAAAAATGCATTACGAGGCATGAAGAAAAATAACGATTGTAATACACTTAATTAATGATAACCAAAACGAACACTTCATAAAAGTCTATATTAATCTTCAAAAGAACTCCCCCGTTTGGTTTTGTTAAAAACATGTAAAAATTGCATAAAGTGTAGTTTTCCAATCTGATTTATGCATCCATTAACGCAGGAAAGAAAGGCGTTAACGGTAGAAAATAGGGTATTTTACGATGGATTTGTACGAGTACTTCAAAATATCTTAAAATCTACCCCACGCTAACAAAAAGGACCGTTCATCGATCTAAATGGCAAAATATATTCACCGAAAAATTTCAACTAGTAAGATAGCATTTATCACCATGCTGCAAACAGTCCTTTGCCATGCAGAGATTTTGCTGTGAAGGCTGACTTGGGTCGATATGTTTTAAATATGAGCCATACTGTAGGGAGCGCTTTAGGCCGTGCGACGTCTTAGCGTCATCGTTCCAATACGTCGTTACGTAATGTCCTGCGTGACGTTATTGTTTGAAAAACAAGATTTGAAATATGGTAGTAAAGTACTTAACCGACAAGACGCTGAGTTCGTTTCATCTTCCAACTTTAAATAAAATAACCATATTTTTTTGTCTTGTTTTTCAAACAATAGCATCACGCAGGACATTACGTAACGAAGTGCGACGTATTGTCACGATGGCGCTACGACGTGGCACGGCTTAAGACGTCCCCGACACATACTCTGGCAAATTGGGGCTTAATGCATCTTCGTAATCCAAATTCATCATACCAAGTAAGTCAGCATATAATTATAATTCCTTAAAAAAACATTCTGTCTAACAACTTGATCTGGTTCTGGAGATACGTAGACTCGATCTTTGACTTATGACCTACAGCAGAAAGTTTCGGCCCATGTCAGACAGAGCAGGCGTCGATACATTTTGCAGATGCATTAGGCTCCCTTTTCACAGAGCATGACTCCTTACCAAACAACAGAATTTTAGACTTGTCCAAATTAAAAGATTTGCAGGCAACAAATTGTTGGTGGCTCAAAGGACAAATTTGTTCTTGATCTTGTAGAAAACATCGCGGGAAAAGGAGAAAATGCTGGTAACCAGCATTTTCTCCATTTTCCCACAATGTTTTCAATAGGTTCTATTTCTCAGGGTTGTTAAAAGCCCGGATTGTATGGTAAAGGGTTAGGCCCCTTTTCAAAGAGTATGACTTTTTGATACATTTTGTGTCTCTCCATTTCCTTGCTTTCTTTTATGTGTACATTTGCTTCGTAGATGTTGCTTTACATAAACCCCTGCACTGTTGTTCATGGTGCCAAATGCTAATGTTTGTAAATTCTTGCCTGATTATTAACATCAGTGCATGCACGTATTCATCAGTTTATCAGTGTTGTAAAGGATATTTTAAGACGGCGTTTGATCTCGCCTGCAAAAAGTTTTAAGTGCAACCCAGTTAACTTCCTGTCTATATAAAAAAAAAATAAACAAACTTGCTTGAGTCAGAAACACAGAAACGTCTCATACTTGGTATTTATACATGTACAGTAATTAGCTAAGAAATAGGGCTATTTTGTCTCTCAACCTGGTTGTTTTCAATTCGGAGGACACTACCTTAAAGGTGGGTATTTAGGTTTTTCACGTCTCACCAAAATAAAAATATATATATATCACTGAAATTTATATGAAAAAAACAATACAAATCATCAATAATTAAAAATCATAAAATTACACACACACAAAAAAAAAAATTGATGGTATTCCCTTAAAGGGGTACGTAGCTTCTTAAGCTATTTTTAGATTTCGTGCCAAAAATAAAAAGAAGCATTGTGGGAACGATAAGTGACTGGCACGTGACTAATGACGCTTAAATTCCATAACATAACAAACATGTAATTATTTTCCATAATGTCTTCTTCAGACGCTATGTTTGAAGCTTCGTCTGTGTATTTCTGGTATGTAAATGAGAGAGTTGCTCATGTAAAAATAGACCGTTTTTACCGTCAGTATCAACCTGGGCTGTAGTAAATCTTTAATTTCTCATGTTGTCGGATGGTTTTCGACCACTGGGGTTTTATGTATGAAAATTATAAGGCTTTGGGAGTTTAAGGATGATCTTTTTTGTATTTTTGTAAAATTTTCTTCCCGAATTCTGAAGGGCCACCTTTAAAAATGGTCTTGAGTCACCCACGACAACTCTTTTGTCATTTTTCATCTTCTACAATCAGTTCTATAAATCACAAACCATATAATTTAGACGCCCGACATATTTTCAAAAAAAAAAATCATAACAAATAAAAACTTTTTCGAATCATAAATCATGCCACTATTGAATTTCCAGACATTACATAGGGCATATCATAAATTCCAGGAACTATAAAATTCAAAGTTAAATATTAAAAATGCAAATTTGACAAGTAGCGAGAATGCATGTTTTCTCCAGATCATAAATGCCATGCCGAGAATTATTATATTGATATTATGGCAACATTTACTGTTATCCTATTTCCCCTCGTGCCATTCAATTTCAGGTCCTCTTTTCCAAAACATGATTACACTCAGTTTTTTATTAAAACTTATCCTGAGAAATTAGTCGTTAGTGCTTTTTCAAAATTTTGTCTAGTTGTAAAAATGTTTCTTTATCGGTCAGTGTAGATTAAAGATCAGACTGCACGTTCTGTGCAGTCTGATCTTGATCTACACTGTAAGCAAAAAGTCATGAGTAGGACTTAGCAGCGTAAGGATTAATTTTCCTATACAGTGAGTACAATATAAGTTGCATGGTCAGATGGCAGAGGACTTGGAAACTTGTTCACGGCTGTGGCGAATCATGTCGCCCCGAACTGAAGGCAAGGCGGCGACATGATTCACAACAGTGGTGAACAAATTGCCAAGTCCCCTGCCACCTGACCGTACAACGATTTTGTTATACTGAATAGTTTTACCATTCGAACGTTTGTTAAACGAATTTTATCGTTGTTTTAAATGATTACGCTGACGAAGTAAAATTTCCCACCTGAGTGCCCTTATTCAATGAAAACTGACATCATTGGGAACTGACGTCACTGAAACCTTGCTTATACATGTTTAAATCTTGATGTTAATCTTGATCGACGCCGCCATTTTGGATGTTGTGTTGATAGTTTAGTTACGGGGCTCCCGAAAGGGAAACTACTTTTACGCTGGATTTGCCAGTGTACATGATATATATGTTCGGGACATATTATCCAATCAGATCACGAGAAATTTCTTTGTAGTATAATAATATTTTTGTATATTCTTTTAAAAGAAAAGTAGCAAAAGAGACAAATAGTTCGCTCCGAAAAATGTCTTTCCCTCCCTTTTTTGTCATATTCTTCTTCCTTTCTGATGGCTTGGGGGGAATGAAAGGATTACTAGTAGATGATTCGGTCAAAAAAACCAACTCATTGTTGACGTGAAGAGCATCAAAAGAAGCTGTTTTCTCAGCTTAACGTTTCCTCAGCAGAATTATGTTTCACAAATCCAGTAAGAGTTTTACAAATGAGCCACTATCGCCGTTATACAATATCCAAATTCTCATGAATGACTGATACACATACTGTGTGCAAGTCATTTTAAATCTACTTGTGACACAATATCGCCTTTGAATTATACGAGCATATCCTAAACCCCACCCCTTTCCCCCCACTGGTATGCGTAGAGAATGGAGACACGAAGTCAGGAATTCACATAAAGTATTAATGTTATATCTGTACGCACAGCAGTTAATTCTTATGTTATAAGCCGCTCCTCCCAACAGAACAGAACACAAAGGAATTATTAAGTCTTGAGTATCTTTGCATTCTCTATAACAAAATTTACACATACTACCAAACAATTAATAAAGTAATAAACACAATATAACGCACGTGAGATTGGTCAACTGAAGAGGACGACATTATTCATTTACCACTAAGACAAATCGCAGATGAATCCTTAATAAATAACCATGAATAAAAGCTATAGATATTGAGCGGTTGTATCCTTTTAACCCTTTACCCCATGAGGCATTTCTATGGCATCTCTAATTGACCCGAAATAACAGCAAGGATGAAGCCGTCTCTTATCTGTAAATGACACGTTTTGATGGCATTGAAAACATTGTGACAAAAGGTGAAATTGCTCGTCTAGAGCAATTTCACATTTTGCCACAATGTTTTCCAAAAGTTCCGACAAGCAATGTGTAGAAATGAGTATCTATAGAGTAAACGGTTAACGGACCATCACACTAAATGGATAATCAACGTATGCAAAACAGTCAAATGGGAACATTCCAAAAAAATAATGTTGTATTTGCTTACCACAGTATCCGTATACATCAGCCATTTTGATGTCAATATAAGAAAGTAACACATTTTCTGATTGGCTAAATCAAATGGTTTGGCCAATTAAGAGTACTATTACTTTCATGTTTAGAAAATTCTTGAAAATACGACCAACTATTTTCTTCAGAACAGTTGGTGATTACGGTCCAAGTTCGATTTGAATTTTTTACCTTCTCTGAGAACTCATTTGTGTTTGGCATTTTCGTGACATGACATTACAAAAGCATCACAAAAACAATTCTTCTTGATTTTTAATTCAATTACTAAAATACATATGTATACCTCTTAATATTGTCTGTGTAGCATGTATGTCAAAGAACCGTTTTCAAAATTATTTTAGTCATACCGCGATGGCCAGTGCACCCAGTGTATTTATGCTTTTCGTTTACCATCACTTTGCACACCTATTTTTTTTTCCAACGTTAACATTGTCGAAACTCTGATCGCATATGTAGCAATAACTTTCAATTACAATGAACAAAACTGCCAGAGCTAGGAATTCGAGGGCTGCGACCCCTACACTCCTCCGCTTTCAATCCCTCTACGTTACCTACTGAGGTACCGAACTCGGCACGTCTGTTTGACAAGACAGGCAGACTCTTTTTATGAGCGAGAATTTCGGCGATGTGGAAATTTTTGCGAAATAGATATTTTTGCGATTTCGTGCATTTGAAAAACTCGCAAACTTTTCTGTTCACGTAATTTACCAGAAGAGTACCAACAAAAAACAAGTAACAAATTATAGATTTACGTGAATTTCCGTACAGAAAATGTAATCGGCAATTCGCATTTTTTTTTTCATTGCGCGTATAACATACACGTATTTAGATAGATACGAGCAAAAAGCACCAAAGTCTAGAAAGGAGACAAGTTAATTTATTTATCCTTATAGGCTATATCTATTTCTCTCCGAAAAAAAGGTTTTTTGGTTTTTTGCTCCCTTCGAAACCCCATGTTTACAAGTCAATTATTTCTTCGACAGAAACAAAATTAGATCACGCCATTTCAAATTCCTCAAACTTTACGAAAAGGAGACACGAGAAACGAGCCTGTCGGACGGGCGCCAATTTCGTGAATTTTCTTCAATGAATTTTCAAAGACCGCAACTTTGTTTTCAGATTTCTAGAAGATCCCTACTGATTTTCCAGACGACAATATTAAAAACCCTTATCCTGTTATATAAGTAAATGAACCTTCCAGCTCATAGAAAAACCTTAGACTTGCTATTTCAAAGGTACTTCTTGTGTCAAGTATATCTATCTTTTCACCACACAAGAAAATGTTAGGCCTGTCCAAATCCAAAGCATTTGCAGATGACAAAATAAAAGTGACTGGAAATTTGAAATTTGTTTTGTGAAAGGTAGAAAACATTGTGAGAAAAGGAGGAAATGCTGGTTACCAGCATTTTCTCCTTTTCCCACAATGTTTTCTAATGACTTCTTTCTTAGGGTCATCAAAAGTAGGGATTGTGTGGTAATGGGCTATTGGACAATGTAGATCGAAATCAGATTGCACGTTCTGTGCAGTCTGATCTTGATTTATACTGTCCGTTAACTCATTACCAAACGACAATATTTTAGGTTTGTCCAAATCCAAAGCATTTGCAGACGACAAAATAAAAGTTACTGAAAATTTGAAATTTGTTCTGTGAAGGGTAGAAAACATTTTCGGAAAAGGAGAAAATGCTGGTTACCAGCATTTTCTCCTTTTCCCGCAATGCTTTCTAATGCTTTCTGATGGCTTCTTTCTCAGAGTCGTCAAAAGTAGGGAGTGTTCAGTAATGGGTTAAAGGTCCTTCAGTCTTGTTTATCAGCCGACCGGGTAAGACACGTCCAAATTGAAAGTATTTGCAGACAATTACTAACATATTATTCTAACGATAGAACTTCCCTTAAATGGAAGACTCACTGTAAGAAAAAAAAAGAGAAAATGTCAGTTTCAGTACTTTGTCTTTTCCGCACAATAGTTTTCATTATTTTTTTTTACTCTCAGAGTCACTGGGATTGCTTGTTACAGGCCCCTGAAACGTGTTAGCGTCAGACGAAATTTAGATCACGATACAAAAGAAAATATGCCAGCAAATAGGTAAGGTACCTTAGAATAAAAATATGTACATTTTTGTTTACCACCTGGACCCTCAGAATAAACATGACTACATTTTCTACCAATCACAGATTTCATTTAATTCATCTGTAATCTGTAATCAAATAGTAGGTCAAATGCCAGCGCATTCAGGTATCCTAAAAGAGCAACTTTCCTTGTTTTACCTTTTTGCAATTCAATCAAATTCAATTCGAATACTTCATTTGGCTCAAATCTTCAGATTAAAAGGTATATGAGCAATTAACAATAAAAAATATTTCATTGTGACGGCGAGAGGTTTCTTTTCGACAGTAGGGGAAGTTTGAATGTGCAAATAGTGTAAAGTTCTTCCAAAAGACACTATGCAATTTACTGTATATAGCCATATACACATTTTATTAACCATTTACTTCATAGCTACTCATTTTGACGTATTAACAACAGACAGCTTTTGAAAACATTGTGGGAAAAGGAGAAATTGCTCGTAACGAGCAATTTCTCCTTTTCCCCACAATGTTTTCCACTCAATCAGATATTTGTATCCTCATTTGTCCATATTTTTGACATCATATCATGATTTGCTGCTGAAATGGAAGAGCCTGAAAATGGCATATCTGGTAAATGTACCAAGCAATCCCTGGCTTTTGCAACTCTGGGGTAGAACACTTTTCAAAACATTGTGGGAAAAGGAGCAAATGCTGGTAACCGGCATTTTCTCCTATTCCCACAGTGTTTTCTACCCAGCTGTTGAATTTTTGAGTTACGTTTATTTTATCGTCTGCCCGGAAGCGCTTTCAATTTGAACCAGTCTAAAACTTTGTCGTTTGGGAAAAGATTAAGCGATATATATACAATCAACGGTAAAGAAGCAGTCGAACGTTTTCTGGCTATAAACAGTCAACAGTAACTGTGAGTAACGATTCCAATTCCTGTTTTTGCTACCTACAGTTAACTGTTAATTGCGATTTATATTTGTATTTGCTCCAACCCTACTGAGCAGCCTTTCTCTCAGCCAACTCCCCCCCTCCCCGCACACACACAAGGAAAAATAAACCAATTGTAGAGTACTGATGACCAACATGATTAGCCTTAAACACGAGTACAAATGAAAACCTTGTGACAAAAGGCGAGAGGAGCTATTTCGCCTTTTGGCACAATTTTTCAAACCTTTCGATGCATGGCGCTAACAGTTGTTTTTAAACTGAATGTTTTCGAGACCAGAGATAGTTGTTCGAGCTTCATTTTTAAGTTTTTTTTCTTGGACGAGTTTTATTTTTCGCTGACTTTTGAAACATTTCACTGTAGCTATAATCTGGAATCTGGAATCAATGAATAATAATTTGCAATTGTTGAACATTTTACCAAACAATTCCTGGTTTTTACAACCCTGAAATAGAAACCTTTTTTTTTCTAGCGGTACCTAACACTTCGTATCAGAAAAAAAGGTGAGAAAAAAAATAAGCAATTGCTCATGAGGTTACTCTTATTCTTTATACTGAGCCAGAGCAGACTTTCAATATTCATTTTCAGTATCTCTTACGTCGTCTATCTTTGTCAAAGTTATTTCTTACTTATGTTGTCAGCAATATTCCACCGTTAAACATTACTTAGGTCATTAGACTGTCGGTGGAGCGATTCTGGTTTAATTGATAAATGAAGGTGATGGCATATTGATCACGTTCAGTTTATATAAATACTAATTTGCGATTGGCGGGAAAATGTGGACATGTTTATTGGACGGGCCCCCTTCAGGCCGAACTGGTGGCACAGTTCTTGACGCCAGTATACTGGCGTTGCTATCGCTTATTTAACCCTTTCCCAAACGGCAAAATTTTAGACTGGTTTTAGATGAAAGCTCTTGCATACTGCAAAATAAACGCAACTCGAAAATAAATTCTTTTCGTGCAGGTTAGAAAGCATTGTGGGGAAAAGGAGAAAATGCTGGTTACCAGCATTTTCTCCTTTTCCCACAATGTTTTCAAAAGGCTTCTATCTCAGGGTCGTAAAAACCAGGGATTGTTTGGTAAAAGGTCAACTAAAAGCAAATGGATTTGATAGGAGATAATCCTTTTCTTGTACTGATTGGTAATTTCATATTTTCGTGAACGTTACCCTTTTACCCATGACTGGATGTCTGCACGTGGTTTACACATATTTTTTTTTACAGCGATTGTTCCTATTCCAACCATGATTCCAATTGTTCCTATTCCAAATATGATCCCGATTGTTCCTATTCCAACCACGATATGCATCAAAATCTGATCTTGAAAAATTTATGAGCCGTGATCTTTATCCGTGACAAAGCGGGATTTTACAGCATCTGCAAATAGTAACGACCCAGATCAGCCTTCGTAGTCTGTGAAAGCTGATCGTAGTCGATAGCGGTTGCTGTACTGGTCGGTAACCAATAAATGCTGGTAGCCAGCATTTTATCTTTTCACAAAGTGTTTTCAATGGGGTTCTATCGAAGTGTCATTAAAAGTCGGCAGTGTGCAATAAAGGCTTCACTCAGTACAAAACGACAAAAATTTTGGACTTGTCCAAATTGAAAGCATTTGCATGTTAAAATACCTCTTAACCTCATGAGTCGAGTGTTAAACGGATATATCATATTTCATGTGTCTATTTATAGAAATGTTATGTTTGTGAATTCTTACAATTTAGAAATGTCGAAATTTAAGGTGTGGGGGATTATTTCCCCGTCACAGTGACTATTTGCCTCCTGCCGAAAATCTGGCGCAAATGTTTTAGTTCTACTTGAGAATACTAGTTTAAAAAGTGACATTTGTTGACAAAATAATCAGAGGAAATATATAATTTATTTCATCAGCTTGTGGATAATATAGGAAAATATTTGCCTCAAAAGGGAAAGATCCGCGAAAATAACTTGTGCCTTACGTCACTCGTTATTTTCACATACCTTTCCCCTTTTCGGCAAATATTTCCCCATATTAATCACGAGCTGATGAAATAAACTCTATTTAATCCAGGATTATATAATGAATTGCTTGGCATACTGGATAATGGAGATGCATTTAACCACCTTTTAACCCTTAACCTGCTGAATAACTTAACTCATTACCAAACGACAAAATTTTTGGCCTGTCCAAATCGAAAGCATTTGCAGACGACAAAAAATAAGTGACTGAAAATTTGAAATTTGTTTTGTGAAGGATAGAAAACATTTTGAGAAAAGGAGAAAATGCTGGTTACCAGCATTTTCTCCTTTTCCCACAATGTTTTCTAAAGGCTTCTTTCTCAGGGTCGTCAAAAGTAGGGATTGTGTTGTAATGGGTTAACCTTTCAAGCCCGTAGAAGATACCCGAATAATGTTACTTTAAACTTATTTTTATAGAAAAAAAGACTTCTTATTGGACCGTGTAGAAACAAGATCAGACTGCACGCACTGTGCAGTCTGATCTTGATCTACACTGTCCGCAAAAGGTCAGCGAGACGCGCTTAGCAGCTTAAAAAGGACTAACAGTGCATGGGTCATATCCTATCGGAGATTTCACTTAAAAATAATAAACAACCAGTGAGGAAATGGGGAAGTAATATGACGTGGTTGTTTTCATTATGTCTCTTCATATTGAAAAACAACAGAATTTTCAAAATTCATATTGCAGAGCCTCTTACGTCATCTAGCTTTAGAAAAAAAAAGATATTTATAGTTTTAAATCCAGTACAAAGTTGATACTAGCTCTCCCTGGACAGCAGATCTGTGAAAATTCAATTTGTTCCGAAATCTTGTCACGTGCGTTAAAGTAATTGAGGTTTCTGGAGAACAAGAAGGGTTAGGGAAACTCATTTACAATCAATTAAGTTGTATTTGTACACAAATGCCTTGAGATGAGACAGACTTTCAAAAAAAAAAGGGAAGCGAAATTAGGGTGTGTTGCTCTTCGCACAGGCTTTGCTTTCTGGCTAAGAGCACGGCCGGGTGGCCCAGTGTTTAGCGTATCTGACTCGTAAACTGGTGGTCGTGGGTTCGATACCCGGTTGCGGCGAACTTTCTTTCCGGAGATATTTCGCCTCTCACCTCTGATGCATGTGAGAAAAGTAGTCAGTGGCTTTGAAAAGAAAGTTGTATAGTACTGGTGTGGGAAAGCCAGGAAACAGATAGTTGCGTCACTGACCGCCATGACATGACCTAAGCTGTTGAAATGGCGATACTAATATACATCTGACTATGAACATAAATCGAGTAAGAATGGCTAATTTCGTTTTCCAATTGACATAAAAACAGTCTCTAAATCTTGTGTTGCGGACGCTCCTAAATAACAACAAAACGTTATTCCGACTTGATAAAATTTAAGGTTTATGCTCATTCTACATCAAGTTTATGTTTGCAAGACTGTGAGACATATCGTCGGTTGACTTAGAAACCTCGTAACTACACTTGTTTCAAGCTGTAGTTACGAGGTTTTTGAAATCAACCGACGCTATAGGATCTGGTATAAGTTTGTGTTTGAGATAAGACTTTATTGGCCCTTAGGCTGCTAAGTGCAACTCAGGGACCTTTGGTGGACGTGCAATCTGATATCGAATCTTCACTGTAAGATAAGAAGATATCTTTCCCCCAACATATACCTTTGAAAGAGAAAGGTTTTTGGGTTTTACTATCTTATTGAAAGATCCGTTAAAAAAATGATAGTTACAGAGAAAATGATATGAAATTACTTGATCCTAACTTTAAATTTGATTGATTAAATTTGCGTGTATGTATTGTCGGCATCGGTTGCCCATATGGGCGACACCAGCTGATTGGTGTAAGTTTTGTTACGGGGGATAGTGAAGAAATGGGACGAAAGTCAACCTAAGTTATGCCTGGTTCTTTTACGTGCTCGATGAATAGCACCCTCACACGGGACTTCGGTTTTATCCCTCATCCGAAAGACTATTAAAATTTTAGATGGCTGGCCGTGGGTAACCTAACCTATACCCTTAACTGACGGGTAACTATTACGAGTCCTACGCTATACCACTTGTGCTGTGCGATCTGGTCAATCTAGATTTGGTACACAAACCTTTGCCCTAGTCATCAATTTCACAGTAATAATAATGATCACGCTGACCCCTCTCGTGAAAAGGGACAATCTCGGAATTTCGCACATCAATTGCTGTATATGAGAACAGATCAAAGATAGTGCTTGAAGAGCGGACTGCGCAGGCTTATCCGAGACGATAACTTCCGATCATGTGTAGTTTTCTATTTCATGCAAGTCTACTTTAGAACAAAATCTAAAGCTGACTAGAGTGCCGTCTCGGAACCATGACGACACTTTACGCTATTGTCCAGAGATGCATTTTTGCGTGTTGCAAGCCAATCATAGATGAAGTTCACAAACCAGACTGTACTGTGCATGTGGACATACCCTTCTGAAAACATATTGCGTGGCTCATAGCAGCCTAATTGTTAACAAAACAGGTCTTAAAATAACGCTGTCCAGAAACTAGGTTACCATTAAACATACAAAACATGCCATGCTTTAGCAAAGAGATACTTCTTCGTATTAAAAGATTTATAGACGAAAAATGAAATATGGCTCAATACTTAAAAATCATCTATGATGACGGTGGGAAAAAAGTTGTTGGTTACCTTTCGTCAGTGATGTTTTCAATAGCCTTGGAACATCATGGTCAAGGTCATTAACTCTTTACCGAACGACAAAATTTTAGGCTGATCAAAATTGAAAGCACTTGCAGACAACAAAATAAAGGTTACTCAAAAAATGAAATTTGTTTCCACCAGGGTAGAAAACATTGTGGGAAAAGGAGAAAATGCTGGTAACCAGCATTTTCTCCTTTTCCCGCAATGTTTTCAAATGGGTTCTATCTCAGGGTCGTAAAAACCAGGGATTGTTTTGTAAAGGGTTAAATCGGGTAATTATATATGTGGTAAAGGGCTAAGCACATATTGTCACTTTAGCGTGCAGACTTGAATTTCTTTGCTGGTCACAGCATCGTATTTTTCAGAACATTTCGTCGGTTTACTTAAAAAAAAAACCGTAACTACAGCTTGAAACAAGCTGTAGTTACGAGGTTTTTGAAGAAAAGCAAAGATTTATTCGTCTATTTAATGTGAAAAAAAAAGAAATAAAGTGAATCTGCACTACCATTTTGATCAGAGACAAGTTTCTTTCTATTGAATTACGTTTTTTTTTTCCCCACTTTTTATCTTGTCCTTCATTGTATTTTTATGAATATCAAATAATGTTGAATATAAATTTTTATAGAGTTAATGTTTCTTTCAAACATTTTTCTTTTTCTTTCGTTATATTTTCTGAATATCAAAATATATGTGAAATATAAGTTTTTATAGAGTTGAATGAAACTTATCTAAAAAGAAGTTGGCCATATTCTGACAAAAGGGGGCTCACAGCATCTCCGTGAGGCATTATACCATGTAATCAATGACATAATTATGGATCTATTAAATCGAAGTTGTCAAAAAAAAAAAGACTAAATCGTGAGGTAGCATGGTTCTTGGACATGAAGAAAATTTGAAGATAGCGAAAAATGTCGACCCATGTCAGCCTGCGCGGATTGCGGATTGCGCAGGCTGACATGAGTCGATACTTATCGCAAAAGCACTGAGCCCCCTTTTCACTGAAAAAAAAGTGCTCAAATGGTACGGAATTTCGTTTTCTGGAAATAAAAAGTAAGCACTGTCGTGGAAACAGATTTTCAACCTACTGAGAAATTAAAAATACGGCATTTACTAGCAAATGTATCATCCTTTCGAGCACTAAATACATAAAATAGATTTAAAAAAGTGTATGAAAAAATGAATTATTCAAGGAATGGTTTTGTGGACAGTGTCGTCTGAGCTTGGTCTGATACATCCTTTAAAAGCAAATCGGAAATTGCTTTTGGCGCCGTAAATGTGAAAAGCAAAAATTGATCAAGTTTTTGCTCTGCGACAAATTGATTTGTGTCGATATCTTTTTATCTTGATATAATTATCCAACTCTAAAATAATTGCAACTTAATCGCCAATTCAATAGAGTTTAAGTTCAGACTGCTAGTTTTGTATTGTCTTTTTGTCGTGATATAATTGTCCAAATTCAAAATCTTTCAAATTTCACTGCAAATTTAGTAGAGTTTAAGTTCAGACTGCTGGTTTTGTGCAGTCCGCTCTTAATCTACGTTGTTCACAAATCTGAATTATTGCCCATATAATTTTAAGTATTTCGAACTTACCTCTTTATTGTGATTTATCTACAGATTTCTATCCGCTAGTTCTATCAAATGCAAACACACTAATGCAGACCAGTCGACGATTTGCCGCACAGACAAGCGATATTCCAAACTTACTGGCAACAGAGAAAATAATAAACGTCAAAAGAATTTCTGTCAATACCAGATTAAGTCGATTTCAGGCAAAGAACGTACAAATCACTTGTAATTCGTCACAATGCTCCCAATATTACATTCAAATAAGAAAAGCGTTGCCTACTTTCATGGTACGTTTTTTTCGGTACCAATATTCTATTAGGATTACACTACAGTTATTTGGTTCCACCTTAGTTATTGCGGTACAACATAGCAATGCGGGCAAATCTTTCTATCGGAGCTTTAACAGGTGCATTGCCCCATGCTTTAAACCGTTGGTATACAGATACTGTCTAATTGGCAGTTTCTCATTGGTTAAGGTGTTTATGACGTCGTTTTTTCGTCTTTTTTTAACTAGTGTTGGCAATGTTAAAGAAGTAGTTGGTTTTTTGGGTTATAAATTTATAGAAAATACATGGCCAAGTTGTAATGAAAGAATCTTTCTCAGTGAAGTTGAATTTTTGGACGAGCCTCTTAAACAGGCCAGTAGCTGAATATTAACTCTTTCCCAAACAAGCCCTGGTTTTTACGTGTCTGCAGTCTAAGTCTTTTGAAAACACTGTGGGAAAAGGAGAAATTGCTCGTAACGAGCAATTTCTCCCTTTCCCACAGTGTTTTCTTCCCTTTAGAAGAACTTTCTACCATTTTCAAATCTAAAATTGTTGTCTGCAAACTCTTTCAGTTTGGAGGAGTCCAAAATTTATCGTTTGGAAAAGGGTTAAACAAGCTGGTAGCTGAACATTACAACTTTTATCATGTTTCACTCCTAGCCGCGCTACGGCTGAGGACGCCAATGGGTACTGATGCAGACAATATGAATTAACGGATCAGATTGCACAAAAATAACTGTGTCAGCTCTTAGGTCTACGCTAGGTGATGATTTGTTATGAGATATAGTAGCGAAAAGGCTGTAATATTTTCTTTTAATAAAAGTATTCAATAAAATATTTTTATAGATTTTGAAAACCAGCGAGGCAACAGTTCATTTTTTAACTCTTTCCTTAACATGAATGGCACAATAAATTTTGTGGACAGTGTAGATCGAGATCAGACTACACAGAACGTGCCGTTTAATCTCACATCTTCGCTGTTCACCTCTGTAATCTAGATTGTGACCGAACTGTCTGTCTCATAATCTCAGAGAGGAACTGTATTTGAAGTAAGTGATAAAGTGTGATTTATTCATTTAGTATCGAAAGAGCTACGATCCAAAATCTTTTAAACAGCATGCAGTGAAATATGCATTTGACTTTTTTTTTAAAGAACATTGTAGGAAGAGGAGCTCTTGCAATAAAAAGCAATTTCCCCTTTTGCCCCATGTTGTTTTTTTAATACCATGGATAAACGGTTCTTATCAATTGTTCAAATTAAGCGTGATTTAGACATGTTATTCGTCTTTGAAAGAGTAAATTACGGTGTAAAAAAAAACCTGTTACCAGCATCGTCATCTTTTCCTCCATAATTGCGAAAGAAATTGACCTCGTAGTCTAAAAAAACAAGAACTCCTTTGGTGATGGCTTAAAGCATTAACTCAATACCAAATGACAAAATCTTTGGCTTATCCAAACCGGAAGCATTTGCAGACGACTTAATAAAATTGACTGAAATTTTTAAATTTGTTGTGTGGAGGGTAGAAAACATTGTGGGAAAAGGAGAAAATGCTGGTAACCAGCATTTTCTCCTTTTCCCACAATGTTTTCTAAAGGCTTTTTACTCAGGGTCGTCAGAAGTGGGGATTGTTTGGTAATGGATTAATATCAACCCACACATTGCAAACGGAAATTGTAACCCTGAGGTTGCTAAGCGCGACTCACTGACTTTGCAGACAGTGTAGATCTAGATCAGCCTGCACAGAACGTTTAATCTGATCTTTGATCTACAATGTCCGGTATAGAGAAATTATTCCACGAAATGTAATTTCGAAAAAGGCAATACTTGGGGTTTTACTATCGAAGTGAAAATTTCAGTTCAGTTATTTAAAGATTGAAAGATATTGGCAATACTCTGTCAAAAGGGAGCTTAATACCTCTGCCAAAGGAATTAGCCGAGGTCAGCGTGCGCAGTCCGCGCAGGCTGACCTGGGGTGATTTTTTTCGTTATAAGTTGTTACGAGCCAGGCGTAACTAGGAAGTAGAAGCCAGCAACAAACGATAACAATTAACAGAATTTATTAACAAAAATATCAAATAATCAGTGACAATATTACAATAGTACAAAACAATACCTTAGACGTTAAATACAGAAGACATATTATTCCAGTCTTAATTCCAGTCTGATCCTAATCCAAACTGAATGTAATCCAAGCACACGAAATAATCCCCACTTTAGTCTAGTCTGATCCTAATCCAAACTGAATGTAATCCAAGCACTAATTATATGACACAAACACAAGATAATCCCCACTTTAGTCTGGCAATCATGTATTAACTAGTGAACGCCGAGATGTAAAGAGCTTTTCCTTTTATAATAACAGAGAAACTTCCAGAAAATTCATGTTAAAATTAGTTGCATAATTTCTAGTAATCAGATTTTAAAAAGGCCCGGAAACTTCCAGAACAACATTCTACAAGAGAGAATCCAGTTCTAAAAATAGCAACAGGGGAAAACCATTCAAAATAGATACACACATGAACAAAGCTAGGAATAACTGGGTATGTACATAACAAAGTCAATTTTCTGTGTGTAACAGGAGCAGCCTATCTGTTAATTAAGCCAGATGTTTAAAAAAAGCGGATATTTTGGATCCATAAGTGTTTGATGGCACTGATCACAGAGATGTATTAAGTCCCTTTTTGCGAGAGGATTGCTAAAATGTACAATTACGGTCCTTAGAAACAGGAGAAACTAAAAATTCAATCAGTGTCTATCCATTCCTAGGAACATTCTTATAGTCATATTCTAAAGAATATTTAAATTTCAAAGTGAAACATGTTCTAAATAGGTTAAACCATTTGGTTTAGTCAATGAGAACTTACGTTTCTTTCCAAATCTAGAATAAGACGAAAACCAGTCTTAAATACCTATTGCATAAAGTGTGCCTTTTCGGGCCGTTTTAAGCATGAATTAACGGGTAAAAACCGGGCGTTAACGAGAGAAAACGTGTATCAATCAGTAGATTCACGCGCCGTTAACGCCCGGCTTTGTACTATCAATATCCTTGATTCGGGCCTACATTGTAAACAATGTTTGCTCTTGTCAGATTTTCCCTAGACTTTCCCATCAAACTGTAGGAACTTGAACAATGGTAGATCCTTTTCATTGTTTGTCTTTGTACACCACAAACAAAGTTTTGCACAGGATCTCAGTTTAATCAAGATCTAAACAAAAAATCACCCGTGAAATGTACTCTAAACCAGCTACATCCCATCCACTTTTTAACGTGATCTGTAATTCCCTCGCTTGATGTAGATCGAACTCTCTGACGTTTTTTCAGTTACATAAATTGACATCTATACATTGTAATCGTCCAAACATGTGCAAGTTTATTTTACATAAATCCACATTGTATTAAAAAATCATTTGGAGTGAATTTACACAGACAGGATCAAAACTGGACTACGGGACTAACGGCCCTTCACTGCTCATAACAGAACTTTTTCTCCGACTTCCGGTTTTGACCCATTTAGGTATAGCACATTTGAAGTCAGCTTATTTGCATTTCTATTGAAATATTCTTTGCTGTCTTTGCAAATTATTGTTAAAGTATATTTATTTTAAGCAATAATAGCATTAATTCACGTTCTTTTCGGTTGTTAACCGATGATTCGCAGAGGCCCTCAAAATACTTCAACACCTTCGTGCTTCGCACTCGGGCGTTAAAGCATTTTTCAGTCCTCTGCGAATGTTAACGACCTCAAAAACGTGAATTAACCCTATATTACTTATTACGGGCACAGATTTCTACATCACGCAATATTGGAAAGTGAAGATCGAAGTTCAACTGCGTAATTATTCTGTCTTTATTCTGTCTTTATGCTCTCCTCAATATTTTGCGAAATGTTAGGGATTGCGTGCTGAAATTTTAATATGTCAATTTTAGTTTCGAAATTTGTACTTTTATAAGTCTGCAGAGCCTCTGATTAATAGAGGCGTTTAAGGAAATGAAAGTGCATTTCTTTTTTAAATATATCTGGATCTATATCGCGAAAATTAAACATTCGGTATCAAAACAGGTTGATAGATTTGTCTTTGGAACGGACATATTTTTGGAAACCAGTGTGATGGTAGTTTTGATATATTTGAACGATATTACCTTACCATATCAAATATCACTTGATTCCCTGTCAAAATCTTGTAGGCTCCTTTACCTTAAACTGCTTTATAAATGTGATTAAATTTTCTAGTCAGTACTAAACAACCAAATTATATATGTATATACTTTTTGGTAAGAAAATACTCACCATATAAGACGGTGAAGATCAAAGGTCGGAATGCGCTTTTCAGCTATCTGAACTAGATCTGCAATGTCCACAAAAGGGCATGAAGTTGAGCATGGGCAAGTAAATGAAACTTACAAACCATAATCGTGCAATGTCCTTGTGAGGTCTTTTTGCGAGCCGCTTGATAAAGTCAGTGGTATTAAGTTCTTAGCTAATTACATTAGTTGTACGGGCAGGCGTAAGGGGGACTTGGAAACTTGCTCACGGCTGTGGCGAATCATGTCGCTCCGAGCCGAAGGCGAGGTGGCGACATGATTCGCATAAACCGTAAACAAGTTTCCAATTTCCCTGCCACCTGACCGTACAACATATTATTTCACACTTACAATTTAACGTCCAATGAAATCGTTTTAATATTACCACGTGAGTACAGAATATCTTGGCCATATTAGACGCTGTAGAGTCCAATATAGATTTTTTTCAGAACGAGACAAGAGTCCAATATGGATTTTTAAAAACAAGGCTAGAGTCCCGAATAACGATATTGGAAAGGAAGAGTAATTTACCAAAGCCAGTTGTAAAAGAAGCAACTTCAAAATCCTCTTTTGATATGTTTTGATTTCTTTTTTTTTTTATTATTCAAATTGAAATGTCCCTTTACTTGTCGTTTACTTAGAAATCAATACGGAAGTGTATAATAAAGAGACCATTTAACATGCTTGGGTACATTACTTGATAAAACTGGATTTGTACATTGCAGAAACAGTCTATATTGTCGCGAGGCTGTGGCCTCGTCCAAAATATAGCTTTACCATTCCTATAGGTGTGTTCAGAGACATTTCCGTTTTATGGCCTCACTAATTGAGAGTGCAGACGAAATATAGAGCTTCTGAGTGCCCCAATTCAATAAAAATTGACGTCGCTGAAACCTTGGAAAAATGTTGGGTCGCTGCATAAACTTGAAATGCTGACGTCATTGCGATATTATATGCAGTATTATACGTATTATTTTATCATATTACAGGTATGCCTCGTGATCTGATTGGATAATATGCCCCCCGAACATACATATCATGTACACTGGCTAAACCAATGTATAAGCGGTTTCCCTTTCAATTCAAGAGTTGTATACATGATTGCACTATCCAACATCCGAAATAGCGGAGTCGACCGAGATAAACATCAAGATTATGCGCTAAGCTGAACGCCTCAGTACGTATTACCAAGGTTTCAGTGACGTCAGTTCCCGGTGACGTCAGTTGTCATTGAATTGGGGCACTCAGAAGGGAAATTCTGCTTTGTCAGCATACTGAATCTTTTTAACCAAAAAAACATGCAAAATTCTCTTAACGACCGTTGGAATGGTAAAACATTACAGTATGATAAATTCGCTGTACGGTCAGGTGATGTGAGATTTATTGAGCTTGATGTTTGAACCGGCAACCTCCTATTGTCAAGCTTTCAGTACCGGTTCGGCTACAAATGAAGAAACTACAAGGTAAATAGCATCGGTTTTCTTCGAAAACCTCGTAACTACAGCTCGTTACAAGCTGTAGTTACGCGGTTTTCGAAGTAAACCGACGATATACTTTATTTTCAATTACCTTTATATCTGACACCAGTTTTATGTACCGTTTGTTACTTAAGAAAGACCAAATATGAACCATGCTCTAACAAAAGGGGCTTAATGCAGCTCCGTGATACATGATGCCAAGAAAGTTATCACATAATTATGGATCCATAATAGCCACCTTTTTTAAACAAACGAGTTAATCGTGAGGTAGACTAGCCCTTTGACATACAGAAAATTGACCAACAGCGAAAAGTTCCGACTCAGGTCAGCCTGCGCGGACTACGCAGGCTAACCTGAGTCGGAACTTTTCGCAGATACTTTTAGCCCCCTTTTTTACAGGGCATAACACATATATAATGAAGGAGCGGTTTCAATCAGATACATACTTAAAAGAAGTCACAGAAAAGTTTGTCTCGTTTCTCTCGATTATCACGTAAATGACATTTCGTCAATAGATGTTCCTTAAAGAACTTTACCGGTCCTTGTTCCAACCTATCGTTTTACTAATCAATCCCCTGTACTTGAAGGGGATACTCTGTTTGTTGTATATCAATCACTTATTTGGCCAAAATGGTCTTTGTTTGTGTTTATATCTTAGAGTTGTATCTATCTGAATAGGTTTAACAAATCGTTTCATTTCTTAACCTATATCCTGCAAAACGAAAAAAGGCAATCTTTCAATTCAACAATATAAGCGAAAAAATTGTTATTTCAAAGTATTGTTTCGGGGAATAATATCTCCTTATCGAACAGTGCAGATAAAAGATCAGACTGCACGTTCTGTGCAGTCTGATCTTGACCAACACTGTGCGAAAAGGGTCAGTGAGTCCCGCTTAGCAGCCTAATGGGTTAGTCCTTTTTCCAAGGAGTTCAGAGTGTTACCGACGATGTGGAAGAGGAGAAAATGCTTTTAACTGGTAATTTTCCTCTTCCCACAATATTTTTCTATCCTTTACAGTCAAATTCACCCTTCGGGGCAACTTATCTTTTTGTCGTATGCAAATTCTTTCAATTTCAGAAAGCCTAATAAAATTGTATTGTTAAGTAAAGAGATAATCAAGTTCCTTTCCTTTGTGAGAATAAAACTGCGTGCCCTGTGTGTACTTAACTCTTAGGCTATTAAACGCGACTCACTGACTTTTTCCGGACAGTGTAGTTCGATTAAGATCAGACTGCACAGAATCTGCAGCCTGGTGCTGGATCCACACCGTGGGATAAGCAGAAACTTTCAATTCTTGAAATATTTAAACTTTGTTTTTGTTGTCGGATTGAAAGTCATATATGAATCTATTTGGCAGAATCAGGTTTAATCCTGTTTACCACACTGCAAAATTTTAAACCAATCCAAATTGAAAGCATATGCAGACAACAATTTCGAAGTAGCTCAAATGGTGCAATTTTTCCTTGATATGCTAGAAAACTTTGTGGGAAAAGGAGAAAATGCTGGTTACCAGCATTTTCTCCTTTTCCAACAACGTTTTCAAAAGGCTTCTTCCTCGGGGTCGGTAAAAGTCGTCATTGTGTGGTAAAGGCTTAAAATTAAATAGTATAAACGTTATTTATGTTATATCGCGGGGACTAATGCATCTATCAATGCTTTAAAATAGCTTCCTTCACATTACCTCGAACAATGTTCTTTCAAAGCTACGGACTGCTTTCCTATCCATGAAACCATTGTCGTCACAATGATCGATGATAAAGTAAAAGAAATGATTCCTGTCGCAATGACTATCATCAATCCTCGGAAAAAAATGACCCAGATTGAGCTTCGAACCTACCTGGTTTCAAGCTCAGTATTGTGCTAGTATCTGCATCATTTACCCTGACCCAGGTCAAAAACATTTGCATAAATTAATATTCTATTTTTACCCTCGGCATCAGTCGGCATTTGTCCCGAATGGTCTCGGAATAATTTCGTGTGGTTTACGCCAATCAATCTTTCACTAACTAGATAGGTTAATTGAAGATTTACGGTCAATAGTAATAAAAGCAAATACTGCGATTTCAAATTCATTTTTGCGGGAAAAAAATCTCCTCATCGGACAGTGTATTTTCAAGATCAGACTGCACGTTTTGTGCAGTCTGATCTTGTACATACACTGTCCGCAAAAGCGTCTTGAGTCGAGCTTTGTAGGCTAAGGAATTAAATTGCTTAACTGTGTATATTAAGTGCATTTCCATGGTCGTATTCCTTTCGCCTGTTCTGGCACAATGTTCTGTGTTCCGGAATGCTGTTCTAGAATGTGCGAAGGAATATTTCAGAACACATGCACTGTTCCGGAAGTATGTTCTGAATGAAGCACGTTCGGAACATTATTCTAAACCATATCGAAATGAAAGTACATTGGCATGATGGCTGTTGCAAGAGCTACTGTCTTAGCTGTGTTAGTTGAGGAAATGAGAAGCTGCGCAGAGAGATAGAGAGAGAGAGAGTATAGGGACGAGTCTACTATGCCCCTTTTTATGGTATTCATGCCATAAAAAAGAACAATTGCTAATTTTGCCATGGCGAACTGTCCGTCTTTCAGCCATCTTGTATCACCAGCAACCGTTCTGCAGGTGCGCTACACCTTGATTGAATTAGAACAGTAAGAACATGCTCTGAAGAACACGGCACAGTGTTCCGAAATACTCCATTGACCAAGAACATGTTCGGAGTGTTCATTGTTCGGAGTATCGAAAGGAGTACGCCCCATGTCTATATGTAACTTTCCAAAGAAGTATCAGTCGGAGTTCTTCTTATATGTTCAGCATAAAGGTAAGGATCAGATTAAATAAAGTAGACAATACCAGGCTCTGATGTTTTCAGACAATGATGATCAAGACCAGACCGTCTGTGGAATCTGATCTTAATCCTATAGATTTGGTAAGTATTCTAATTTCATGCAGCGTATTCACAAGGCGTCTAGACTAATGAAAGGCAATTTTTCTCCTGCTACAAACGTCTTTGCAATGGCGCCTTTTCTATTCCTTGTAATTCAGTATATCTTAAGTAAAAACTTTCTTTGCTCTATGGCCGGAATATATTAACCCTTTGCCAAAACACCCATGGTTTTATTGACCAGAGGAAGAAGTCTTCTGAAAACACTGTAGCAAAAGGAGGAAATGCACGTAACCAGCATTTTTTCCTTTTCCCATAATGTTTTCTACCCCTTTAAAGACAAGTTTCAATTTTTGAGTCATGTTCATTTTGTCGTCTGCAACTGCTTTCAATTTCGACAACTTCAAAATTTTGTCTTTTGGTAACGAATTATTTCTTTACCACACAATCCCGACTCTTAACGACTCTGAGAAAAAAGTCTAGAAAACATTGTGGAAAAAGGAAAAATGCTGGTAACAATCATTTTTTCCTTTTCCATAATATTTTCTACCCTATCCAAGTCAGAAATTATCATATTACCCAGATTTAATTTGTTGTCTGCAGATGCTTTAGATTTCGCTTAGTCCAAAATAGTAGCTTTTTAGCACTGCCTTCACCTTAGTTGATTAATTCTGGGACCAATTTTTCAAAAAGAAAAAAAGAACTATCACGGAAATATATTATTTTTTTTTTAGAGTTTTATAATCAAACTAACCTTGTAAAATGTTTTATCTTAAAGGTGGGTATTTAGAATTTTCACATCTCACCAAATTATAGAATATATATATATCACTGAAATTTATATGAATAACAAAACAAATCATCAATAATCAAGAATCATAAAATTATCAAAAAAAAAATTATGGTATTCCCTTCAAAGGCTCTTAAGGTATTTTTAGATTTCGCGCAAAAATTTAAAAGAAGGATTGTGGGAGTGTAAAGTGACTGGCACGTGACTAATGAAGCTTAAATTCCATAACATAACAAACATGTAATTATTTTCCATAATTTCTTCTTCGGGCGCTATATTTGAAGTGTCATTTGTTTATTTTCGGTATGTAAACGAGCAAGTTGCTCATCTAAAAATAGACCGTGGTTCCCGTCGGTGTCGACCTGGGCCGTAGTAAATCTCTAATTTCTCTTGTTGTCGGATGGTTTTCGACTACTGGGGTTTTATGAATAAAAATTAAAAGGTCTTGGGAGTATAAGGATGAATTTTTTGTATTTTTGTAAAAATTTCGTCCAAAAGTCTGAAGGGCCACCTTTAAATAGAGTAGGACAAAAGCTAGCAAATCGTCTATAGATGAGAAAGAAAAATGAACTGAGAAAAAAATATGGTATTTCCTTTAATACATATCCTCTAAAATCATTTTAAATTAAGCTACACAAATTCGTGAAGTTTTATGGAAAAGTCACACATGGGTCAAGATAGACATTAACCCATTCCCAAACGACAAACTTTTGGACTAGACCAAATTAAAAGCATTTGCAGACGACAATTCATCTTTTGCTGAAACGATGATTTCTGTCAATGATAGGTAGAAAACACTGTTGGAAAAGGAGAAAATGCTGGTTACCAGCATTTTCTACTTTTCCCACAGTGTTTTCAAAAGGCTACTATTCCAGACCCGTAAAGACCAGGGATTGTTTGGGAAAGGGTTAACCCATTACCACACAATCCCTACTTTTGACGACCCCTGAGAAAGAAGCCTTTAGAAAACATTGTGGGAAAAGGAGAAAATGCTGGTAACCAGCATTTTCTCCTTTTCCTACAATGTTTTCTACCCTTCACAAAAACAAATTTCAAATTTTCAGTCACTTTTATTTTGTCGTCTGCAAATGCTTTCAATTTGGACCAGTCTAGAATATTGTCGTTTGGTAATGAGTTAAAGGAATATCCGGCCTGTTAAAAATGTGCAAAATTATTTTATCAGTGTGAATCCTTTTTTATCAACTAACAAGAAACTTAAGTCAATGTTCTACTAGAAACATTAGGGTTCTATTATCTTAAGCTTGAAGAGAAAAGTATAATTTGTAATTTTTAAAGTTTGAAAATAAATCGCAGCGACAAAATCTAAAACGGTCCCCATGACTCCTGTTAAAAATATAAACAGGCCACTTTAACCCTTTCCAAAACAATCCCTGGTTTTTACGGGTCTGGAATAGTAGCCTTTTGAAAAACATTGTGGGAAAAGTAGAAAATGCTGGTAACCAGCATTTTCTCCTTTTCCCACAATGTTTTCAATCCTATTGTAGACAGAAATCATCTTTTCAGCAATAATTGAATTGTCGTCTGCAAATGCTTTCAGTTTGGTCTAGTCCAAAAGTTTGTCGTTCGGGAAAGGGTTAAGATTGTAAAATATCTAATAGGATCCTTAGATGGAAAAGGTGGCTTTTTCATTTTCATTCAAAGTCAACTGTTTTCCCTTCTTTATTTTAATTTCCGCCGTCCGTCTCGTTTGCCTTCTTCACTATAGTATTGTAAGTAAATAGAGACAGAATTCAATGCTTGCTCCGTTTCAAAGAGGCCATGCTGCGTTAGATGAAAGAAGAAAATTTCCCGTTTCTACTTCAAAACCTTTGAAGGGGAAATAAATAACGCGCTTTTTAATTCAGGAAATATGAGACGATGCGTAAGCCTCTTCACTGTAGCACAAAATTTTAGAACCGTCCATATTGAAAGAGTTGCCAAACTACGAATTCATATCGGCAAAAATGATTGGATTTGTACTTGAAAGAGTAGAAAACGTTGAGGGAAAAGGAGAAAGTGCTGATAATCAGAATTTTCTCCTTTTCCAACAATGTTTTCACAATCCTTCTTGTTAAGGGTCGTAAAAATACGAGATGCTTTAGTGAAGAATTAATTAACACGGCGAGATTTCCCGCGAGAATCAATCGATCACCGCCAAATGTTTATCAGCTTTATAGTATAAATGAAATGATTGATTGATTCCTTAATTAATAACATGTTCAGCTTTCATTTCCGAAGTAAATAGTCTATAAGTACTGGATTATGAACATGCGTCAAATTCTTTAAAAAAACAACAACTCTTCTCATATTGTCGTGGGGGTCCTGCATTGCTCAGAGGTAGAGTAAAGTGTAAGACTCGTACGCTTAGGACCCCGGGTTCGAGCCCGCCAGAAGCAAGCTTCTTTTCTTCGGTTTCTTCGGAGTGTCCTAAACTTGAATTAGAGCCCTGGTCTTGCACTGATGCAAGCCATGACAACCATTAACCCATTACCACGCAATCCCTAGTTTTGACACCCTGAGAAGGAAGCCTTTAGAAAACACTGTAGGAAAAGGAGAAAATGCTGGTAACCAGCATTTTCTCCTTTTCCCACAATGTTTTCTATCCTTCACACAATAAATTTCAAATTTTCAGTCACTCTTATTTTGTCGTCCGCAAATGCTTTCGATTTGTGCCAGTCTATCAATTTGTCGTTTGGTAATGAGTTAATAAGTGAGCTGCATGTGGAATATGACTAGTCCCTAGGTTTCCATAAAAAGATGACTATAGTTCTGAAGCATCATGCCCTAGGATGCTCCCACGAAAAACGGCCAAAGCCTCGAGTGAGAATCGAACCAAGAGTCTTCAGATTGCGAAACTTATTCCTTCGCTAGAGTCATGGGTGAAATGAGGGGAACTCTTGCTTGTTTATTAGTTCGTTCCTAATTTTTTTTTTCACACTTCGTCAGTGGTATCACAGCGGTCACTGCATCTATTCATGCACTTTTGTAATTCTTTTCAAAACTTGTGTCATAACTGCGAGTGCGTATCTAAAAGAAATGCAACGCAAAACGATATTTCACCTTGTTCAACCCAGTTATTTCCCTTTATACAAAAGATTAAGGTTGTAAATGAGTCGTTTTTGTTTTGAAACTCAGCACTTCAAAGTTCATGGGAGCCATTTCATGGCATAATGCTTGCAAATATTATTTATTTTAATGACACCACCATAGTAACATTAACTTAGTACACAAGTTATCTAGATTATGATGGACAGATCGAACGATAAAAATTTACCTCGGCAATATTGTCAAAATTCCACTTTTTTTCTGTGGTGTGTATCAGAATGTGATGCCTTACCTTTTGATATCGTCCATGCAAATAATCGATATCGTGTAATATTGAATACTGCAGAGATAAGTCTTGATGTTGAAATATTTTACAGGTTTTCCTAACCGACAAAATGGCACAATTTACTTTTTCATCACTAGTCTCTAACCCATTACTGCAAGGTACATACTTCAGATTTACTGAAAATCACGATAAATTCCACTGTGATGGACAAATAATTGAAATATTGAAAATTCATCAATTTAAACGGTATGGAGTAAATGGTAGAAAATTGAGAGATTCCTTCTTTAGAGCTTTTAAAACCAAGGGCACTTGTGTTTTGCAGATAAGTGTAAGGTTTAAGGAGATCCTGCTTCTAAGGATAATTGACACTGAACGACAAAGAGCAATATCGGGGTTATACGGTTGAAGGTTCTATTTATCTTAAGTATGTTTTCCGTATGTACACTTTAGTACTATTGGTCTCTATCCGGCAATCCTTCTTCGGATCTCGGGAGGCAACCAAGAGAGAAAGTGCTGGATAACAGTGATGAAGAAATGCTTGTTACAAATACATAAGCGCATGTTTTGTTTTTGTTGTTATTCTTGTTTTGTAGTTCTCAGATTATGGTTACCTGAAGCTCGCAATATTCAAGAAAAATCAAGTTCAAAAAAGAAATGACCTTATTTTTCTTTCATATGGCTAGGGCTAGGTAACCGAAAAACGGATCAAACTGTCTTCAATTAATTCATGAAAGGAATATAAAAGAAGATGTAGAGTATTGCTTTTGATTTATTGGTGAGATCAATATGAAAAAAATATGTTTTCTTTTTCCTCTTGGCTTAAGTCATACCAGAGACAAAAGAAATGATGATGTCTCTTTTTTAAGTTCAAACAAGCAACTATAAACTTTGGTATGCCTTTGTACAAAGAACAAACGAGAATACTGGAAAAATAATTTAAGAAGCAAATTTGACAGCCTCGTGAAAAAAATCGAACGTGTTTCATTGTTATTTTACATGATTTTTACACGACTTTTTACAAGCCGTTCTTCATGTCCACATCATTGATACACTCTAATCTAAGGTATTTGAACAACTGTGATCATATAGTAAACATCAGCTAGTCCGGACTTTTTTTTTTTTTGGACTAAACATAAAGTATTTCAGTTCTACTTTCTTCCTAACGCTCTGTTGATTCAATTCTTCTTTTCATGCCATTAAAAACTGTTCTGACTCTGTGGGTACCTTCAGCTGCTTTAGTTCTGTTTTATATGACCCCCATTGACTTCTTTAATTCCTTTTATTTCTCACTCTAAGAAGTACAAGTTCAGGGTTCAATTTCTATTACTAAGCTGCTTCTTCCACTCCATTTCAAACCGTGCAAAGAAGCTCTTGTTTAAAGGAGAATATAAACCTGTTTTAGATTGTCTTTACAACTAACATCACCGTATTTCACCTGACAGATGGTATGTCAGCTCTGGTTTTCTTTTTATTAAACTCATATTACTGGTTCAGATATGGTCTTTATTTTTTCCGCACATGAACCGTTCCACCTCATCTTGTTATGGGTGGTGTTGTTGTTCACTATCTCTCTCGGACCTGATTTCTTGCGGACTGCCTAACAAATTCCCTCAACCGCTTTAATCAATACCACGTAGGGAAGAAAGGCATGCGCATTCTAGAAATGACTTTAAAACTACGCAATCTAACCATATGACAGGGAACGTATTACACATGTAGTCCTACATCTCAAAACCTGTGTGCTCTCTAATTAGTCGCGTCGATTACTCAATTACAAAAGCAGTACAATCATAATTAACCAGCTTTGCTCATCAAATGCGTTTTCGTTGCCCCTGTTTGTTCTGTCATGTAATTTCATGAGCACAGCTTACATGTAATAGGGCATATCTTCTTCAACTTCTTTTTTCCCCCTGTATTTACTTACTCAGGACTTGATTCCTTTGCGTTTCCTTACTAGAAATGACTTGTTCTGCCTTTTTTCTTCATCATATGGAATCACATTGTAACTTTTCCTTGGACTCAAAAATACCCAGCTGTATCACCCATTTGTCTTTCTTTCCTTATTTCACAACAACTGCTTCAGCTCTTTTTCTCATATCGCAATAGCTGTTTTAGTTATCTTTTATATTATTTCATCTCCTTTATCTGTATTTGTTTCTTCTCATCATATTAAGTATCTCCTTTATGTTTCTTCATACACATTGTTTAATAACTTTTTATTTTCACAAGATATATCATTTTTAGCTTTTTTCACATTAGGTAAGCTAATTCATCACTGATTTTCCTTTACACATCAACTTTTTCAGCTCTATTAGTCATTTTAAAGTAATTTGTAATACCTCTATGTTTTACATAAAATCCTCTAGATCTAATCTCTCACTGCAGATCAAATATTTCATACAGATCTGTCTCTTGGATTTACATGAAAAGTTTCAAAGTCTACTTCTTCGTTTCACAAGAAGTGTCTTAGATCTGTTTCTTCTCCTTCACATGAAATGATTCAAATCTATTCATTAACGTTAATTTTTTTTTTGGATTCATTTCTTTAGTTCAGGTGAAATACTGTGACGTTCATACCTTTTGATTTAGATCCATGTCAATAGTTCACACAAACTGTTCAGATGTACTTTCTGTCTATGTTTCAGTTCACATGAACAGTTCAGATCTATTTTCTAACTTCTTTCAACTCTTGAAGCTCAACTTCTTCACTACTCATTAGCCCTTTTGGCTTTGTTTCTTCACTTCTTATACGTATTTTTAGTTCAGTTTCTTCACTACTTATTATTTCTTTCCGCTCTGTTTCTTCATCAGTACTACCGGCGTCCATCAGGGGAATACTTACATCAGAGTAACTCTTTTTATCCAAACCACAACCCTCTTCCTGTATTGGTGTCGTGAGATTTGGTTCTTCATAACCATGTCTGTTGTTTGAAGACTCAGTAGCAATATGCACAGGGCGCGGGTGTTTATTGCGATTGTCATCATTCTAAAATACGAAAGTGCTAATAGTTATTTGAATTATATAAGTGAATGTTGTTGTGTGAGAAAGGGTTTCAATACATTTCCAAAATATTTCGACCCAGATCAGCCTGCTCGGCCTGTGCAGAGTGACATGGGTTAAACTCCCCTTTTTACAGAGGGTTGCCAATAATAGAAAAAAGCGATGCATTTCCTTAAAACAATAAAGAAGTTTACAGACTGGTCTGTCGGGCCAAGGATGTAAAAGGTGTAGATTCTCAGCGTTTGTGCCAGAATATTTCTCAAGGCTTTTGAAGGTTCAGCTGCAGTATAGGAAAATACGAATTTGTCAGCAAAACAGGCCCAGGTTTACAAGATTTACAGACAATAGTAGACGTTTGGAAAGTAGAATTTTAACAAACGGACCTGGAAAGATTCTAGAAAGTGAGTCTACTGCGAGGTAACTTACTTTTCTGATACAGGTTAAATAAAACTTTCATTTCAGAAGCCAACAAAATTAATGACACTAATTTTTCAAAACAACAACTGTTACTTTGAATTTAAAAATGAAATAAACCTTTACTCAATAAAACGCTACCTGGTGCGATTTATTCAGCTGTGATAGGCTAGCATATAACCTATGTATCGGCCATTTATTAAAACAGCCCCTACATACTTGCGTAAAAGGCTAATAGCTTCGTTATAAGCCCTACTTTCCCCTGGTATTGGGCGTTGTCTGCGCATGTCATATTCTTCGAAGATTCGACTGTCTTATATGACGCATCACTACTAGCCCCGAAAGCGGGCTGACTGTAATATTACGCTCTATAAAGTAGCAATGTTGAAAATAGCTTTTACATTTCAATACGTTTGAGGAGAGCTGAGATTTGCTTTAGCAACAGATTTCTCTAAACTGGTGATGATAGTTGAGTGAATTGCACGAGGTGGCGTTTTATTGGGTAAACCTTTATTTTGTTTTAAATTCAAAGTAACGGTTGTCGCATAGGAAAGTGGTTCGGCTCTGTACCCAGCATGAACTGGCCACCGTTGTATACCGTGTATTACCTTTACACGTAGTTGTATCAGAAGCGGTAACCAGTGTATACCCAGCATGCCCATATCAGATAGATGAGTATTTATAGAATGCCATCTAGCGGGAGATAATGGGTATTGGGAGGTTGGGTGGTGCGTCGTAGCAGACAGGTCGAATCTTCGTTTGATAAAGGCAAAGTTACTTCATATATATCAACGCCGTCCTAGTCAAATTATTTCATACAATATCGAATTTATCGATCAAAAATATGATTATGTTTCGTGTAGTCCCACCTACTCCGCAAAATACCCTCTAGTCAACAAACCTGCGCAGAATGTGCGCTCTTGTAGTAGATAGAAATACTGTGTGCATTGAGGACCATTCTTTAACCCTTTACTCCATAGATACTCATTTTGATGCATCACCAACAGACAGCTTTTGAAAACATTGTGGGAAAAGGAGAAATTGCTCGTAACGAGCAATTTCTCCTTTTCCCACAATGTTTTCCACTCAATCAGATATTTGTATCCTCATTTGTCCATATTTTTGACATCATATCTTTATTTGCTGCTGAAATGGAAGAGTCTCAAATTGGCATAACAGGTAAAGGGTTAAGATTTTTTAGACAAAAATTATTTACCCTTTGCTCAGGAAAATGAATATGAACATGTTTTCCCTCCTTAATAATTATCTGGTTTTTCGCCATTGTGTTCTCCTTGACAACTGAAAAGAAATACCTGATATCACACTGGTTTAGGCAAGAATTGCAATTTTAGATGATAAGTTCCTATAGATCTCAACTTATCAAAATCTGACGGATTTCAGAAATCATCGGACATCTCAACAGTGTTGGGTAAGCACAATATAATTTCTTTCGCTGTCGACTCATACACCACATTTTTTCCCACAGTGTTCTGGTCTTTACTGTGCAACACGCGGTTCAAATTTTTCTTGGAAGACAAATATTAGACCTGTTTACCTTCGCTCATCAGACAAAATGCTGCTTTGTACCCTATAGCAGATGTATCTATTTTAATACTGCAAAGAATTTTCCCCTGATCTGATTGAATAACATGCCCAAAACATATATATAATGTACACGGGCAAAACCAACGAGCTGTGACGAGTGCTGCCCATTTTATGTGGCAGATGTTGAAAAGATGATGGGTCATATGGCCATGACCAACAATAAATTTGCAATGGAACGGAGTTTGAAGTAAACATCGCTTAAAATATTATTTGAAATTTTGGATTGCCCAGCCTCATAACAAACTGACGTAAAAGCAATTTACCTTTCGAAAGCCCCGTATATTTTACTAGTAAGTTATCTTGGTATAAGACACATCAAATGTTATCGTCACAAGCCCAAAAAGCTATGCCTTGTGTTTTACGTTTACGTAAACATTTTGGCGATATAGAAATGAAAGACATGTTCTCAATTTTTGATGCTACTGTGAAACCAATATTATGTTATGGTTCCCAAATTTGGGGATACATGTATGTAGATAAAGTTGAAAAGGTCCATGCACAGTTTTGTAAAAAACTTTGCTATCTTTCGTATAATGCATGTGACCAACTAGCACTAGGAGAATGCGGGCGTCTACCTTTATGTACGACATATATACCAAACTGTATAAAATACTGGCTAAATATTTTGAAAATGAGTAGTTTACGTTATCCAAAGCAAAGCTATTTCATGTTGTTTCAATTAGATGAAGCTGGGAAATGTACGTGGGCAACATGTATTAAAAATATATTGTTTAGTTACGGGTTTGGACATGTCTGGATACTGCAGTATGTAGGTGACGAAAACCAATTTATGAAAATTTTTGGCCAAAGAATTAAGGATTGTTTTACACAAAAATGGCATTGATTCGTTGATGAATCATCTAAAACTTTGCACTATAAGTTTTTTAAATCTCTTTTAACTCCAGAAACATATCTAAATGTAGATATTAGTTACAGCCATAAAAGAATTTTATCAAATTTCCGCTGTTCTTCTCACTCTTTGATGATTGAACGAGGAAGACATTTATCTATCGACAGAAAATATAGATGTTGCCCAATTTGTGAAAAAAATAGTATCTATGTAATTGAAGATGAGTATCATTTTTTCTTTGAATGTCGAGTTTATGAAGAGTTAAGAAGAATTTATTTCGCTGAACGTTGGTTAAACAGTAGAAATAAAGATCTATTCTACTGGATTTTGGGATGTAAAACAAACAGTATTATAATCGCTGTCTCCAAATTCTTATATAGAGCTTTTAACTTGAGACAAGAGATCCTGAATGAATTATATTGAAAATATATATGTGTGTGTGTGGCGTGTGCGTGTGTGTGTAGCAGTTTTATGATTGGATTATCCATTTTGTATTTGTCGTTCCTAGTTTGTTTGGAACTTCTATATGTTATGTTCATTTCATTTCTTTGGACTATCTATACGTGGTTTCAGTGTTTTCAGTTCTTCATCTGAAAACAAGAGCCTACGTATTTTTTAGCATAGTCCAGTTTTCAGTTTTTCATCTGAAAACAAAAGTCTACGTATATGTAGTTTAGTCAATTATTCTATGTGTGATTCTTGTCGCATACTTTTCTTTCTTTGTAATTTTCATATGTGTTAGTCTTGTACATTGGGCTGGACAACTTTGATTTTTATTTTGATATGGCTACACATGTCTTGATATCTATAAAGTTTATGCTAGTTGTGTCACTCCAGATGTTTTGTATATATGTATCTGTAAAGTATTATGGGCCGGAGGCCTTTGATATTGAATAAAATTATTGTATTGTATTGTATTGTATTGTATACATGAATAAACTATCAACATAACATCCAAAATGTCGGCGTCGATCAAGATTAACATCAAGATTATGCCCTAAGCTGCACGTTTAACACGTATTACGAAGGTTTCAGTGACGTCAATTCCAAGTGACGTCATTTTTCATTACATTGGGGAACTCAGAAGGGAAATTCTACTTCGTCAACGTACTTTTTTTTAAACCAAGAGAAAAAAAAGGATAAAATTCGCTAGACAAAAGTTGGAATGGTAAAACTTTGCAGTATGATAAATTCGTTGTAAGGTCAGGTGGCAGGGGACTGGGAAAACTTGTTCACGGCTGTGGTGAATCATGTCGTCCCGACCGTGAACAAGTTTCCAAGTCTCCTGCCATCTGACCGTACAACTAATAAAGTATTCTGAATTAAAAGCTTATAGATCTGGCAGAATATAGAAATGCATACTGATATGACTAATTATCAAACACGGTAGCCTTTTGTCCGCCCTAATCCAAGGATGTCTTAAACATATCTGAAAAGGGAAGTATATAGTACAGGAAAAGTTTGCAGGAAACAATCATTGTTTTTGTATACAACGCTGTTATGGAATTCATTTCAAAGACACCCTCTTCCAATTTCAGTTGTATTAGCATTTGAATTCTTCGCCCTTGTGTCTTTTTCATTTCTGAGTGGTAAATGTAACCTGTATGGTAACAGTTAAATATGTTTTTTTAAAGAACACATACTTTTTTTAGTTATCCAATGAGCTGTCGGATTTTCTCTTCCAGGAATATTTCTGTCATCTGGCCTGTCATTTCCTTCGTTATCAACCGAATCTTCTCTTACAAAAGCAGGTCCTGCATCTTGCATATCAATTTCATCTCCATTTTCTGCTCTAATTTCGTTATCGTCAACCCTATTTCCATCATCAGGTATTTCGACCAGGGGTTCTTCGACGTTTCCTTTTGGAAAAAATGTAGTTTTTTACTGTACTTCCGAAATTGTATTGTATTTCCGAAAATCTTAAACACGTTGAAAAATTGTTTCAAGACCATCCCCATACTTATAATTTACCATTTTAATGGGGATAAATATTTCGAAAATATTCCCATATTTTTTGATAAATATTTCACATGCAAAATTTCGTCAGTCGAGCTCATGTGTTACAGTTTTATAAGGCGTGTTGGGTACAGTATTCTAATGGTTTTTATTCGAATCTTTGCAAGTCGAAAATGATTTTCGGATTAAATATCATTACGATGGGATTAGCTCTTCACTCCTTGCTTTACAATGGTTTGACTTTGTGTAAACGAAAATGCTGTCAATGGCATGAACAGAATGTAGTGCAAAATCTATCGGTAGAAGAAACCGTACGCACTTATGAATCAGAATGTTCATCACCGTGATATATGAAAAGATAACATAAACCGAAAAAGTGTTAAAATCCGCGTGGAACATCAAACAACCGACCAGGTAAAGACTGTGCCGAGGGAAGGCCGTCACGACCGTCGATGTTACAAATTTTGAAATTGAACCTTAGGATTTTACCAAACTACAATATTCAAATTCGTTCAATTTCAAAGCTGTTGCAGAAGAGTAATAAATATTTCTCGATTGATGAAATCCTAGCTCTAAAAAGGTAAAAAAAAAAACAGTGTTGGAACCGGAGAAAACGTTGCTTACTACAAGTATTTTCTCCTTCCCCACTACGTTTTCAAAAACGGCATCTTCACCAGAGTTGCTACACCAGTGTATGGTTTCGTAAAGGCTTAAATCAAAATTAAATAAAACATAAGAATTTTATGAAGTTCTGTACCTAATTATTCAAGAAGGCCTCTCTTTGCTCCTCTTCTGCTTTGAACGAAGTACTTAAACTTTTGCAATACTACTGAGTTACTCGCATAAGGCACTGGGCCATGGTTTTGGTATGTTTTCTTAGGTATTAATTTGCATATTCAAAGTCGGCCTTTAGGCAATCATCAATTCATAATTCATATCTTTCTATTAGTTCAATGGCCAGTGGGACAGGTGAAGTGAGGAAGTGAGGATGGGAGAGAAATCCTTACCTTCGCATGGTGGTACACCCCCTCTGTCTAGATGCCTTCTCCTTCTGAATAGTACAAAACAACCTACAGAAGAATTATAATTTTCTACCGTTCACTGTTGATAAGAAATAAATGGTTACATCGTAATTAATAGCGTAGCAAAAATACTCTTGCTCACTTCATGTCCTTCAGACGTGAATTAAAAGCTAAAATCTTTGATACACACACATTACTTGAAATAAATGACAATAGTATACATTTGAAATAACGTATCTTTTTAATATCCAAAACGCCATCATAAAGTCTAACGGGCCTGTCTATTTGTCTGAACGTTGTTAATCGGTCGACGTGAGCCGGACGATTAGATAGACCACAAATTTCGGAAACCCTTCTATTGGGAGCAAAGTTATGCAACTGCAACTCCTAACGGCTTTTACTTACAACCTTTTAACATTAATACCAGCTGTCTTGACCTTAATATATTTAGGTTAATATTTCTTTTAACCTAGATACGCGTAAGAATACTAACAAGTAGTAAACAGGTCTTCAAGTGATCCCAAACTTAACTTTTCAGTTATGTAATAAATGACGGTTACAGTTTGGTCAGCATTTAATTATGTCATAATACCAGTATAATCAACATCACGAGCCAGCAAAAACTAAAAATTTCCACCAGTTTACTTTCAATACGGTTCAGAGAAATGGTATCAGTGAAAAAACTACAATTTATGAATGAAACAAGAGCGAATCAAGGGTACTGTGTTATGTAAACACATCTAGTCGTCGGCAGCTGCCCATATCATTCGGTAAACTCCGAGTGATCCGCTGATCAAGTGCACTAGTATAAAAACAAGAAAAAAAGAAGACGCAAGGGCGTCAAGGTCGCCCGAAAATGAATTGGTTTTTTCCATTATTAAACTGAGAAATATGTAGACAACAGAATTGATCTGACTCCAATTTTTTCAGTTATTTTTCATTTGTGATAAAAATAGCTAGATCTATTGTTTTCCAATGAAATTGACATGACCATAGTCATAAATTTGCCATATGACCAACTGTCAAAATAAAGTATGGGCTTTCGCACTGGAAAACGTTCAAATGCCCTATTTACATTTTATTCTACTTTTATGCCAATATTCAATTTTGCCTTCTGAGAATAACTGCGTAATTAGAAAAAATGCTACCAATACATTTTTTTCAGCCATGAGTACAAAAATATTGTGTTTCGTGTATAACTGGAGATACATGTATACCTTATAATTGGTCAATGATTATAAATATACATGTGCGTACTAAATAGTTTATTTTACAACTTACATTTAAGTTATATTTCCCTTGTGAAGTTTGTTTTTTCATTGTGCCGGTCCCGCGCAAAGGAAATTTAGAAGGAAGTTTAATGATCTGGATACTAATAGGTATGGGGAAAAAAGTTTCAGCTTATTTAACTTATAACTTATCAAGTAACATCATCTTTATCATATATATATTATCAAACATAAACTTATTCTTTTTTTCAAAATGGTCAATGGTCTAGTTCCAAACTACCTGTGCTCTCTTGTCCAGCCCACTATTGGAAGTAACACAACGTATAATCTTCGTAATTCTAATGACTTGGCAAACATAGTATGTAGAACTAGCCTTTATATGAATTCTTTTCTGCCATCAGGTGTAAACGCATGGAACTCTTTGCCACAAGCTACAAGAGAAACTGACTCTCTCTCATCGTTTAAACGTTTGCTGAACATAGACAAACCCACTCCTTGTAAACTATATTTTTATGGGGAAAGAAAAATTCAAATTATTCATTCTCGACTTAGAAATACATGTAATTGTAGCGATCTAAAACAACATCTCTTCTGGAAAAATATTGTGGCTTCTCCTCTTTGTCGTTGCGGGGAAGTTGAATCTAATACACACTAATTCTTTGAATGCAGATTTTATCATTCGAACAACACTCAGACAACATTTTAGTTCAAAATCTGCTTTTAATATTGATACAATTCCTTTTGGAGACAATGAACTCTCCCTTTTCGAAAACGAACAGATCTTCAATGCGGTTCATGAATACATTGATAAAAGCAAGAGATTCTCTTAGTTTTAATCCAATACATTAAAAGTCCTCTTTTTTGACAATGTAACACGTTACTGTCGAGAACATCTAAATTATATACATGTACAAGTATAATTTTGTATCTTTTGTTGCCACTCTGCTCAATCACTCAATCACCAATCACCATTCCTTTTTTCTTTTTTCTTTTTCAGATAATGAAGCCTTTTTGTTCTTTACATTCATTACTTTCTGTTTTTTATGATAATCTTTTCTCTTCTTGATATTATTTGATAGTATTGGCGTATCATGTGATTCAGCTTGGGGAGGGGAACTATATAAGCAATATGCTTTCGTTCCGATCCTTTTCACATTTATTTCTTGTATTATCTATTTATAGCCAATACAAAATACAGTTTAACAAGATATGCAAGACATGAGAAAAGAAAAAAATGCATGTATATCAGTATAATTTTGAAAAAATAAGTTTGTGTCGGCATTACATGAAATACTTCATGTCTTCCGAAGGAATAATGGAAAAGATAATTACAAATTACGTTGTTTACGTTGAAAAACCAAAAAGCGTTGGCATACAAGAATTCAGATATCACCAAAACTATCTGCTGCTGAGCGCGCCAAAAAATGGTATTGCAAATGTTGTGCATCAGGACCAGACAGCACGCAATGTGCATATTGATCGCTTATCCACAAAGTCTGAAAATTAACGGTTCGAACTACTCAATCTTCTGCTTTTCTTTCCTCAAAAAGTTTCATTTACATTCATAAATGCGAGGAAAGTCTGATAACGTTTCGAACTTCTAAAATTTGAAAAAAAAAAAAGTTTTCATGTACATTTATACAAGTAAACAACTGCGAATGATATAAACATATACATGTATACTGATAATTGCAACCAAATTCTGTAGGTGAAGTTTCTGAGGACAGTGTAGATCAAGATCAGTCTTAGCAGAAATGCACTCTGATCCCAGATCTACACAGTCCAATAAACTGATCAACACGCTGAACTACGTACATGTATATGAATTCATATATATTCTGACAAAATAAGTAATAATTACGGATATTGCTAAACATGTAAGCTGGCATGTAAACTGATAAATGTAACCAAAGCCGGTCAGTGAAATATCTGAGGACGGTGAAGATCAAGATCAGACTTACCAAAATTACAGTCTGATCCTAGATTTACGCAGTCTAATGTATGTAAACTGATATATGTAACAAAAGCCGGTCAGTGAATTATCTGAGGACAGTGTAGATCAAGATCAGACTTACCAAAATTACAATCTGATCCTAGATTCACTCAATCTAATGTATATAAGATGATACATGTAACCAAAGCCGGTCAGTGAAATATCTGAAGGGAGTGTAGATCAAGATCAGGCTTACCAAAAGTGAGTCTGATCCTAGATTCACGCAGTCTAATGCATGTAAGCTGATATTTCAAATCAAGTTATTATCCATTTTAAAACTCAATCTGAACTTTAAGACCTGTTCTGGGTACATTATATTGTACTTGTTTGAACTTGGTAAATTTTCAATTTCCCCTTCTGAGATTACCTGCTTAAAGAAGGAAATATTGCTACAAATATATTTTTTAACCGTTATTTTTCAATATTCCTGTAGATATACCCTATAAAAGATATACGAGTACAAATACACACGTATGAAATCATACATACATATTTACTTTATATAGTAACAAATATATAATGTCTATTGCGTATTTTCTTTTCCATTGCTCCAGTCCCGCACAAATGAAATTCAAAAGGTTTTAACATTTGTACTTATAAGCATAAAGAAATTCCAATCATTTTCTTCAATTAACTACCCCATAAGAAAATACATTAAAGACCTTTAACATTTTGGGTACAATATATTGTTGGTAAATTTTTCATTTCGCCATATGGGAATGCCTGCATAAAGGAAAAATATCACTACAAGTACATTTTTTTCAGCGGTAAAAAAACATAAGTTTTGGTTTTTACTTGTATATGTACCTTTAATGGGTTGAAAAAAAAAAAACAATATGTTTCAAATCGTTATTGTTATTCTATTTCATAAATAGGTATAATATATTTCCATGCGTATTTACTTTTCCATTCCGTCCATTGCTCTAAAATATTTCCATTCCGCACTTTAGGCCTACCGGTAAAGGGTCATTTTCTTCCGCTGGGTGGCATTCTATAAATACTCGAATCATCGAAGAATATGACATGCGCAGACAACGGTAAAGAGTAGGAGCAGTTTTGCATTTCCATTGGTTCCTAAGATCATGTGACTGGACGAGTTCATTTGCGTTAAAAATAGATGCATTCTGCACCAGAACATTAATTGTTTCACAAAATGTTTCGCATCAGACCGTTGATAATTCTTTCACGATTCTTTATCGGTTTAAAAACATGTAAACAACTTCAAGAAAAGGTGATGAAAACCCCACACAACAATTTCACAAACATTCACACCTATTTTACCAAATTAAACCTGGCGAATATGATGAAAGATTTCAACCGGAAGTACCTACACTCTCCATGAACATCTCTTCTGAACTATATTAAATATAAGGTCGCCGGCTTCTGCCGGGCGACCAATTACGAGATCGGCCGAGTTGTGACAAGTGCTGCCCATATTATGTGGCACATGTTGAAAAGACGATGGGTCATTTGGCCATGATCAACGATAAATTTGCAATGGAACGGAGTTTGAAGTAAACATCTCTTAAAATATTATTTGAAATTTTGGATTACCTAGCCTTATAACAAACTGACGTAATTGTAACTGAGGTCGTACGTGTAACTATTCAATTATTGTTTCGTTTGATTTTTCTCAAATAAAGGCACTAAGTACAAAACTTTTTTTAATACTTATATGTGTCTGAGCTGTAACATTTTGTGTCATTGCTGTAATACATGTATCGTTTATACAACAATGATAAAAATGCTCATAAAAGGAAGCCACGCCGTTTAATTTAATAAAAACAATTTCTGGGAACAAAACTGAAAAAAAAACAGTTACATTTTTAGTACAAACAGCTATGAATCATTTACTAAATCTATATAGCCCACTCGGGTGGCTCAGTGGTCAGCGTGTCGGACTCATGATTTGGTGGTTGTGAGTTCGATACCCGGTTGAGGCGAACTTTCTTTCCGGCGTATTTCCGCCTCTCACCTCTGCTGAAGCATGTGAGAAAAGTAGTCGGTGGTTTTGGAAAAAAAATTGTGTTAGTACTGGTGTGAGAAAGCCAGGAAACACATGTGCGTCACCGACCGCCATGGTATGACCTTAGCTGTTAAAATGGCGTTAAACTCCAATACAACCAACCAACTACATCTATATAACTTTTTCAAGAAATGAAAATAGTTGTAAAACATCGATTTTCTCTACGGCAGTACAGCATACCCGTATCACGCCAGCTCAAAACAAGCTTGTCATGACAAAGTCAAAGATTAATCACACTTTTCAATGTTATCTTCCTGATTCGAATACATTTTCTACATCTTTGAAATCAGTTATCAAATGTATCATTGTACCAGCGACAGTATTATGCCTAATGCAGCTTTGGTTTCAGGGACAACTCTAACTTACAGCTCGGATATCATCCTTAACAGAACTTCTTTCACAAAATCGTCAGTACCACGTTAAAACAAACACAATGCTGCATTTCTGTATCATAATCAAGCTTTATAACAACTTAAAGTGCTAGAAGGTGTTTTTGTCTAATCAAATGCAGAACTCAACTGCTGCCCTTAACGCGACATCGCCAGCTGACGTCATGATTTGAAGTTTTTGTTGGTGATAACACCTTGAAAATTGTTTACGATTTACGAAAACGAAATTTTAAGAAAGCATCAACATTTCCGGAAATGAGGTCAGGAACGTTGTAAGAACACAGACGACTATGTGGAGTCGTATGCAAAAGGAAAAGGCAGGCGAATGTGAAAGTGATCTCTGAAGGGCGTCTTCAAGAATCCGCGTCAAAATCACTGATTGAACATTGACTTTTTAAGAAATGACAAAACTTGTTGAAGTTTACAACTTTTGCAGACAAGCAATTAAATGTGTATCAGTTGATGAAGTCCTGGCTCTAAAATGGTTGAAAATAGCGTGGAACAGGAAAAAAAAATGCTGTTTAGAAGCATTTGCTCCTTTACCACAATGCTTTCAAAAAGCTTTTTCACTAAAACCGCTAAAAACAATTATGGTTTCGAACAGGCTTATTTGTATCAGTCCAGGAGTATATTCAACAAACTGGCCGATTTACTTGATATAAGCATACTGTCATATGATCTGACTTTTCCTTTTGACTATAGTGAGCAAATGGACAAAATCTCTGTCTGTCTGTCTGTTTGTATGTTTGTCTGTCTGTCGTTCTGACTCTCTGTCTGTCTGTTTATCTGTCTGTCTATCTGCCTGTCTCTCCTTCTCTCTATATCTCTTTCTTGTGTATTATAATTAGTTGTGGAACACTTGTAAATTCATTATATTGTAGGGGGAGGGTCGATTTCTAAGTTGTTATAACTTGTGACCCAACCCCATTTCCATGTAAATTTGAGGGAAAATAAATATGTTTAAACTAAACTAAACCAAAATGAATCAAATATAAGACTTAAATAAAGTTCTCTACATATTCAAGAAGGTCTCTCTTGGCTCCCCTTTTGCTTTGAAAGAAATATGGACAACTTTGCAATACTATTGATTTACTCCTTCAAGGAACTGTGCCATAGTTTTGATAGGTTTAACATTGCGCTTTCAGAATTGGTCTTTGGACGAGCAGCTTTTTAGATTCCACGTAGTTGTATAAGGTCGAGGGCTAGTGGGACAGGTGAAGTAAGAAAGTGGGGATGTGGAAGAAATCGATACCTTCGTTAAGCTGTTCATCTCTTCTTTCTCGAGGCCTTCTTCTTCGATATTGTATGAAACAACCTACAGAAAAATTGAAATATTTTACAGTTCACTAATTATAAAAAATACATGGTAACATCGTTTTTAACAGCGTGGCAAAAATATTCTTGCCCACTTCATGGCCTTCTGACGTGATTTAAGAGCTAAAGAGTTTGAAACACAGACATTACTACTTGAAATAAATGACAATAATATCCGGTCGAAATATAGTATCTTTACGATACCGAACACGCTATCTTAAAGTGTCTATTTATCTAAAGGTTGTTAGAAGGCGAGATTTTCATTCTCCCCTTCATAAGTCAACGCTCGGCAGCTAGCCGAAAATGCCTCTGAACAGCATTGTCAAAACGCCTTTCAAATAGTTCGATACTTCTCAAGTACATTAGAACAAAATAATGTCGAGACCATTGTAAATTTAATCAGAACAGCAAGAAGAAATTTCAAGTTTCTGGAAGGAATGAAATCAAATTCGTAAAAGGTATCGTTTTTTGACAAATACAAAATACTTTGGATCAGTTCATTGATACAATCATTGTTGCTACAGCAACAAATAAACCGTAGCTATATTATAAGCCAATCGAAAGCTACTAACATGACGTCATTCGGACATACCTCCACTTCACAAAGCACCCCAGTTAATAACTTTGAAAGTGCATTCTCTGTGTGTGTGATGGGGGTGGTGTTAGCTGGAAAGTTTCATTAGCTTGTTTAGCAGATTAGGGGTTAGCTTTTCTCTTCATGACATTATTTCATTGTTGTTCTTTTACATAGCATTCAGATACGTTCAATTTAATGATATTTCAATATTAAAAACAAATTTATGTATATTTGTCTATGAATAAATTGTACCATGCTACTAATTTCTTCTGATAACGCCTCATTCTTTTCCTTTAGAAAACACAGAGACAGTAAGTTTTATATTTTTTTCAGTTATGGTAGTTGACGAAATTGTTTTATTAAAGGTGGAAACTTTGTGATAAAGTAAGAAAATACTGATTACCATGTTCTCTTATTTAAACACAAATATTTATAAATGTTGTTTGTAAAGGGGCAAGGGACCTATATATAGTATATTTGTATATCTATGTATATTGGGCCAGAAGCCTACAATATGGTTATAATGTTGAGTTTATGAGTTTAGTTGAATCAGGTATCAAATCTGAAACCACCAGGGTCCGTATTCACCAACCGTTCTTAAGAACATTGAATTTCTTTGTCTTATTCTTCAAGATTCTCTAACTGTGAAAGTAACAGAACTTCTGATAGGCTAAACCATTTGGTTTAGCCAATCAGAAGTTCTGTTACTTTCATAGTCAGGCATGGTTGGTGAATACGGGCCCAGGTGACGAGCCAAATACACTGACCACTGAGCTTCCAAGTCGGGCATATTGGTTCTAATTGCTCAAATAAAAACTCGGTATTAACTGCTGTTGTACTTTTACATCCTGTGGTCAGCTTTCCGCTACTGTCCCGCTGCGCTGAGGAAGGGTTAACCATAAGGCACTTTCTAATTTTAGGATAGTTTCAGGTTAAATATTAAACCAATGAATGATTGATTATGACATTGTCATCAGACTTCGTTGTGCAACATACGAAACCTTGAGTTATACATTCCAAAACTGAAAGACACTTACAGAAACCGGCCACTCCCACTGCCAGAACTACAACTACAAATGCAAGTACAATCCATAGAGTTGGAATCTCAGTTGAGTTACCTGAAAAAGAAATTTTTGTCAGATATAAAACAATACTATGTTTGGTTCTACGAAAGGAAGCATATACACAGAGTTTCGAAATCACCAATACACAGATAATGAATAGTGAATTTTATGTTAACCTGCTTTTTGTTAAGTTCATTAAGGGTTGAGCGCATATTTTTGTGTCGTCATCGAGAAATAAAATGCAATTGCCTTATTACATGGCAAATCGTTATGGTAAGCCATCATTAAAATATGCACTTAAACCGTATTTGTGACTTAAAAATGTAATAACAGTAACTACTTACATCCGTTTTCACTATTGAGCCCATAAACTTTCAACATAATGTACATGGAATGATGCATTTGTTCACAATTTATATTCAGTTATAATTAACGATTATTTGCAGTTTGAATTTGCCGCTTACTTTAGGCACGCAGTTACAAAACCAATTTGCTACGAAGTTTATTTATATCCTCTCTCTCTTTCTCTCTCTCTCTCTCTCTCTCTTTGACGTAACGATATTGAACAATATTACTTGATGGTTCTTCGGTTGTAAAATTATCTGCACTCACGGGTTCTTGTGGTTGCCCTCGATCGAGATACCTGAAAAAATGATGAATTTTTGATAAGCTCCTTTATCAATTGATTTGACACTCAGAGTATTCCTCCCCTGTATTTGTCATGTTTTTCATGAACCTAATAGTTTAATCATTGTCCGATTGTACGCGACTGCGTTTCACACGAAACCCTTCTTTCTCGTTATCTATTTTGTTGTATGAAAAGAAATTCTTTTCGCTTTCCTATGAATCTATTGGAGGGCGTAACCAAGGGCTAAAAAATCATTTCGCACTTCAAGTGTATTGCTGTTTGATCCTCATTTCATCAAGCTGCTAAGTGAGACGCAGTGATATTTTGTGGACAAGGATCAAATAGCACAGAGCGTACATTCTGGTCTTGATCAATATTATATAATTAGATTTTTCATCAAAAAGAAGTGTAAAAAAACAATTATAGCTTCTTACTATCGGTTGGAAATTTTCATTTTCTATTTAGCAACTGTACCGTAAGCTTAGTCTTGAAAAAAAAATATCCCAAATCTTAACAACCCAGAGGTGGCCTTTTCTTTAAACCCTTGCGGGAAACGGAGAAAAAGTTGGCAACCAGTTGTTTTCAAGCTTTCATAGACAAATCCCATATGGCTTGCAACACGAGAAAAGGGGCATTAGGACATTTGCGTAAAGTGTCGTCTCGGATCAGCCTGCGCAGTCCGCGCAGGCTAATCCGAGACGGCACATTACGACTACGTTAGATTTTGTGCTACAGTAGACTTTTGCGAAACAGAAAATCACATTAGAACGGAAAGTGTCGTTTCGGATTAGCCTGTGCTGGACAGCCCAGGCTGATCCGTGACGACACTTTACGCAGACGTCCGAATGCCCCTTTTTGCGTATTGCAGGCCATATCTGGAGCCATCTTCACCTTAATGTTTTTATGTGGGTTTAATATAGTCACCTCAAAAAGTTTGTTGTGTGGATGATTATGAAGATGGATTTGTGCTACATAGAGAATCTTAAATGAGTGTTTATGCATAATAATTTTTATCAAACGAATTTAATAAAATTGTATGACTCGAGCCTTGGCAGGCGTCAAATACATTTTAGTCAACGAGTTTGATCAAAATAATAACACATAAACATGAGTGTTAGATTCTGTTTATCACATAAAACGAATGACAGACAGAAAATTATCCTGCATTATCACCTTAGCCTTTTACCGTTCACGGCTCCATATTTACAGTTGTAGTTTGGTTTCAAATGTCATATACACAAGCAGGGCCGTAGGAATAGCCCTCCCCCCCCAAAAAAAATAATTAGATCACGCTTACATTTGCTTTCAGTTAAATGCGAACACTTTAACAGTGAAAACCACAGGAGAAGATTTTCTTGTCAACGCCAATTCTCATTTTTGCAATCTTTGTTTTTCATCAAAATATTGAAATAATCCTGAACAAATTTTCTTCTTTTTCGGTCCCTAGTATTAGAAGGTGGTTTATTTCTCACTGCATAACTAAACACAATATATGTCAAATCGGGACAAGCTGATTCTGAAAGTTTTGCCCCCCCCTTCCAAAATTGCTTCCTACGGGCCTGACAAGTAAATAGTTCTATGACATTTACACCGAAAGAAGAGTGAAATAGTTTATAAAGGGGTTAAGTCCACATATTTCCTCAAAAGTTATCGGTTTTAAGAGTCTCTCGCTGCATACCTTGGTTTTTATCAAACATAAACACCAAAAACTTTCCACGCGGATACCTCTTAGCAACAATAACATCATATTCGAACGGCGTTATAGTACAAATTCCCTAACAAGCTGTGGTTGGTTTCTCTGTCTTCAATAGTTCTGTGACATTTACACCGAAAGAAGAGTGAAATAGTTTATAAAGGGGTTAAGTCCACCTATTTCCTCAAAAGTTATCGGTTTTAAGAGTCTCTCGCTGCATACCTTGGTTTTTATCAAACATAAACACCAAAAACTTTCCACGCGGATACCTCTTTGCAACAATAACATCATATTCGAACGGCGTTATAGTACAAATTCCCTAACAAGCTGTGGTTGGTTTCTCTGTCTTCAAGAGTTCATAACTGAAAATTTCTCAGAACCAGGACCCAAAAACGATAATACACTAGTGTATTATCGAAAATAAGTCTTTGGTTTAATGACCCGGGTCATTATTCTACGTAGAGAAATGAGCCATGGATCATTTTGTAGGGGAGGGTCATTTCTCTGCAATACACCGGAGGAGGTTTTATATGATAAAAAGTGATAGATAAATTGTTCGCCTGTCCCTCTTTTTCCTACGTTACGCATCTATACTACTCAAAACAAGTTAAGGGTCAAACGACATTTCAACGTCATTTCTGAGAGGGTCTGTAAACTTCACCCAAGAAAACAAAGATCTGACGCGTGGAATCACATTTGAAAAACATGAAAAACTAATTCAAGTTAGTCTACTTTCGATTGTGTACATGTGATACTATTGCAAAAAGTGAACTAATGCAAGGCAATTTCACCCTAGATAATTGTGTTCAACTGTGCACGCTGTATGTGAATGTCCGGCATTGCAACAATTGCAAGTGTTGTACGAGTATCTGATGTCGAGAATGCGTAAATTTCACTATAAAACTACGATTGGTAATGATGTTATGGTCACTTGAAATGCGGCTATGGAACGACGACAATTGAGTGCTGCGGATTGAGGGCGAGCCATTGCTTGGCTACAAGATGGTGCAACGCAACGAAATGTTGCACAGAGGCTAAATGTTAGCCAAAGCGTCATTGGCGGACTCTTGATAAGGTTTTCTGGACACGCCATCAATCGACCACGTTCTAGAAGACCCCGATGAACAACCCAGCGAGAAGACCGGTACCTCACCAACTGGACACTTCGTCAACGTAGTGTCACTTCCAGACAGCTCCTCTTACTGACAACCACAGGCACCTTAGTATCCGACAAAAACAGTAAAAAACCGACTCCGGGCTAACAACCTTCGGCCACGTCGACCAGTTGTTCGTCCACCCCTTCTTCAACGTCACCTAGCAACCAGACGAGACTGGTGCACACGTCATGTTCTCTGGCAACGTGCCCAATGGTCATCAGCTTTCTTCTATGATGAGTCTAGGTTCGCCTTACAATTTAGCGACGACAGGGAACGGGTGTACAGGTGTCCTGGAAAGCGATTTGCTGACGTTAATGTCAATCAGCGTTTGCCGTTTGGTTTGCCCTTGGTTATACCTGCGCGCCAACGTATAGGTGCGGCAGCCATGTTTCAAGATGACAACGCCCGACCTCATCGTGCAAGAGTTGTTACGAACTTTCTTAGGCAACACAATGTCAACAGGATGGATTGGCCACCGTGTTCGCCAGATTTGAATCCCACTGAGCATGCATGGGACGAGTTGGGACGTAGACTTCGAAGTAACCATATTCCACCCATCAATCATGCACATTTGGCACGTATGTTTGTGGCAGGTAATACCACAAGCTTTCTTTCAAAGACTTGTGATCAGAATGAGACGGAAATGTACTGAGTGCCCTGGACGCCTTAGGACGTTACACCCATTATTAGGTGCTCATGAAACTTTGTGATTTTCTGGACAGTATGTGGCTTTATCCATGGCCAGTGTGAATGAAATGCATTCTTGAAATAAGTGAAATTTGTTTCTGTATGCGGGACATATAGACGCTTATTATAGTATGCTATTATGGTGTCATTGGTGTTTTCGCATGATGTTACTGCCATTATAATTATTGACCCTTAACTTATTTCGAGTAGTATATTTAACCATTTCCCACATGACAAATTTTAGACTGTCCCAAACTCTAAGTGTTTGCAGATGACAATTTTAAATTCGATGAGAATGGCAGAAAGTTTCCGATAGGCTAGAAAACACTGTGGGAAAAGGAGAAATTGCTCGTTATGAGCAATTTCTCCTTTTCCCACAGTATTTTCTAAAGATTTGTATGCAGACACGTAAAAACCAGGGCTTGTTTGGGAAAAAGTTAAGTTGTTTTCAGCCCTTAGGTAGCTCAGCGTGACTCGGAGACTTATTCAGACATTGTTGATTATGATCAGACTGCACAAAACGTGCATTCTGATCTTTGATCTGCACTGTCCGAAACGCTAGTTTCTTTCCGATGAAATCAACTTTGGAAACTCAATATTTGGCTTTTTATAACTGGTTGGAGATTCTCGTGTCATTCATTTAGGCAGGTTAAGGGTGAAACAGTACTGTAATTAGGTGAGTAACTCTTTACCACACAATCACGACTTTTAATGACCCTGAAAAATAAGCCTTTTGAAACATCGGTGGACAAGGAGAAAATGCCGGTAACCAGCATTTTCTCCTTTTCCAACACTGTTTTCTACCCTTCTCCGACAAAATTTCATTTTTTCAGTCAAATTTATTTTGTCCTCTGCCAATGCTTTCAATTTTGACCATTATATATTTTTGTCGTCTGGTAAAGAGGTGTAGAGGAAATGAATCAAAGCGAACTTTATGCTTTGAACATTTACTTGAGGCAGGTTTCCAATATTCTTTTAAAACGTGTAAGCGATTCATTGCCAGAGGCGACACATGGGGCTTTTGCAGACAACATATATTGTTGGCTTGTTTATTCTAGCCTTTTTTTTTCGGGGGGAGGGGGGCAGCTTATCATATTTCAGTCAATGGACTGGATAGAGTTTATGTGTTTCATGCTTTCCGGTAGGATATCGGGAAATATCGGTGAAATATTTCCCCTCCCCCGCCGAAAGGGCTAAAATCGTGAAATAAATAGAATAATTGCGCAGACATAGTGAAAATATCACCGGTAGTGATTACTAGCCACTCGTGAAAATATTACCGATGATGTTCATTCGATGAAATAAATTTCGATCTTTAACAAGGAAAATAAAGAATAAAATATCCTCAAAATGTAAATTTTGTAGACATAAAAGAGTTAACATTACCTCGGACATGAATAGTTCTGCAATGGAAGTCGGTCTACGGCACACTTGGCGTCGCAGGAGCGATCTGCAATCAACATTGATTGTGTCAAACATTTTGATCTATCAGTGGCAAAGTCGTATAGATAAGTGTCCCTGATTGAGACTAGTTTTTGGCGGGTTACATGGGTACAGAGGAGATCACTTAACAGACTAAGTCATGTTAACCCTTTCCCAAACAATCCCTGGTTTTTACGGGTCTGGGATAGTAGCCTTTAGAAAACATTGTGGGAAAAGGAGAAAATGCTGGTAACCAGCATTTTCTCCTTTTCCCACAATGTTTTCTACCCTATCATAGGCAGAAATCATCTTTTCAGCAACAGTTGAAATTTCGTCTGCAAATGCTTTCAATTTGGTCCGGTCCAAAAATTTGTCGTTTGGGAAAGGGTTAAAGATCACTTGCGCCTCGTGGCAAACTCCGTTTGAAAATATAATATAATATAATACCGCTGTAATGCAGAGAAATGACCCTCCGCTACAAAATGTCCCATGGGTCATTTCATTACGTGGAGGAATGACCCAGGTCATTATTCTACGTAGAGAAATAAGCCTCCGGGATCATTTCTCTACGTAGAATAATGACCCTGTGGTTATTTCTCTACGTAGAATAATGACCCGGGTCATTCCTCTACGTAGAGAAATGACCCATGGGTCATTCTATAGGGGCGGGTCATTTCTCTGCATTACACCGGCAGAAACTACGTGTGATAATTTTTCATTCCATTTGCCATAGCATTTTTACAATTTATTCATACATTAACCCTTGTCAGCACTTCTCCTCTATGTCAACTTTTTTACATGTGAAGCTTCATGTTTATCTAATGTACTTTTCAAGGTATGCTCCAAACAAAATTAAAGGAAGAAAAAAACAAAGGTCATCAACTCCTTAATTATCCAACCAATGGTTATGGTTCATTTGCTCTGCACTTCTCCTCAATGTAATCTATCCACCTATAAAGTATCATATTGTCATCTCTCATAGTTTTTGAGTTATGCTTCAAAGAGAATTAAAGTAAGAAAAATATCAAATGGCAATAACTTCTAAATCATGGCACTGAAAGTTATTGTCCTTGTACACTATAATTTTTCTTAATGTCAGCTATCAGCTTGTGGGGTTTCATGTTTATACCTCATTTAGTTTTCAAGTTATGCTCTGGAAAAATTAAATCAAAGAAAAAATAACAAAGGTCAATTACTCACTAACTTTACAAACAATAGATATGGTTATTTACAGTGCACTTTGCCTAAATGTGATCTAGAAATCTATTAAATACCATGTCTACACCTTTATAGTTTTTTTTGGTAATGCTTCAGGCAAAATTTAAGTAAGAAAAATATCAGAGGGCAAAAAAATCCTAATGTTTGGTACTGAAAGTTATGGTTATTGTACTGTCCACTTTTCCTTAATGTCATTTTGCAATCTCTGAAGCCTTATGCCTATATCTCATGCAGTTTTCAAATTATGCTTTCGACAATATTTAGATTATGTAAGTAACAAAGGGCAATGACTCCTAGATATACATATTTGTTATTTGCCATGACTCTCTCTTAAACCGAAAGTCAGGACAGCACTCTCGTTCTTAAACTGGGAAGTACATTATGGGCTTGAGACGATACTACCGTTGTGCACAATAAACGTCTGAATGTGGAAAGAAACATCGTACAGGCCACATTAATTAGACTACAGGCCTTACAACTTGTAAAACTATTTGTCTTGCATTGAAATATTTATGAAGCATTCGATATGCTAGAAGAAAAATAGAGAGAGCGTTTCTCCTCTCTCAATAACAGTGTTAACAAATGCATTCACATGAATTCTTGGACCAAAACCCAAACTTATATAGATTATGACATATTTTACAAAGACATTTTCCAATTCGTCAGCTTCAAAGTGTCTTCATAAGGTATTGAATTGTAGATTATCGTGGTCAAGGTATCATCTTCATTCGATTGTAAACTAAAGTCGGGCAATTATTTTAATGGACTAAATTTTCTACGGATCTTCTTTCATGTGAGTATTTATTCAGGGTCGTACGAACCAATCATTCTTACGAACATTCCTTATTTTATTCTCAAAAAAAGTAATACGATTCCGATTGGGAAATCACTTAGTGTAGCCTATCAGTAGGTGTGCTACTTTCAAAATCGCAAAACTTTTGAGAATAAGACTAAGAATATTCATGAGAATTGTGGGAAAATACTTTTATGTCATATATTTCTGGTAGAACACAACAGCAATAGCTGCCGGTGTTATGCAGAGAAATGATCCTTCCCTACAAAATGACCCGGGTCATTAGTCTACGTAGAGAAATGATCCCACGGAAGTCATTTCACTACGTAGAGGAATGACCCGGATCATTCCTCTACGTAGAGAAATGACCCATGGGTCATTTTGTAGGGGAGGGTCATTCTCGGCATTACACCGACTAATTCACTATTTTGATATCTATAGATGAAGTGAAATATAGCTTTTCCAAACTGATTAGGTCTACAGGTAAGTCTTTTTGATATTATGTAATAGACATGTTTAAGGATATTAAGATTTGAAAAAAAAGCCAGACAGACAAAAAGCTAATACACAAATTCAGTTTTCACCAACTTGGCAACAGATCAGGAGTACTCGGATCGCAACAGAAGTCTTGGGCACAATGGCAAGGTCTGTTGACGAAGCAATACATATGTTGGTTTGCGTCACTATAGTTTAGAGCAACATTACAAGAATATTTATCGGGCCTGGTAGGCCACCCTTCCTCAATAAGGATCATAGTGTACATCTCATTCTCTAGAGTTACCGAACTTCTTTCTTCTTGGCAACCTGTGTGGTAGGATATTAGAGTAAAACACAAATTAACAGGTGAATAAATAATTATAGAATTTATAGAATCATTTACAGTTGACTTAGTATAAGTTTTAATAGATAATGATTCATTAATTCAAAAGCTGAATTCAGTAGCCGGGGGAAATTTGGAGTAAATGAAATGAAATGTTATTACTCAGGTAATTTCAAACATACATACATCTTTATTGCGTTGAATATCTACATATTAGAAAAAGTCCTGTTTAACTGGTGCTCTAAAGTTAAGCAGCTGTGACGGGATACTTTAACCCTTTACCACACAAGCAAAATAAAGACTTGTACAGACTCAAATAATTTGCAGCCGACAGTTTAAACATCGTTCAAAGGATATGGTTTGTCTTTGATAATGTGGAAAACATTGTGGGAAAAGGAGAAAATGCTGGTTACCAGCATTTTCTCCTTTTCCCACAATGTTTTCAAAAGGCTCTTTTCTCAGGGTCGTTAAAATTAGGGATTGTGTGATAAAGGGTTAAAGAAGACCATGACTATGAAGATTATACGGACGCTTCATGAAAACCAGATATAGTTAGTACCTGTGAACGTCTCAACACTGGAATCAGCTGTATAAGGCTGAAAATGGTCCTTGTCACATCCTGAACACTCCAGAAATGTCTTCTTTGTGTCTAAATTTAGGCGAACCCGATTAGAAGTTCCTGAAATATAATGCATTTCAAAGAAGGGGACTAAATGCTTTGTACCGTACTGAAATGTTGATCCGAGTTGAACTGTGGTGCTACTGTACTTCTAATGCTATGATATTTGTAAGCATAATTTTTTTATGATATTTTGTTTAATGCTACCATGTTTAAGGCTTCGCGATTTAAGGTTTACTTGACAATGCATACCGGTAACTTATCATAAACCGCGTGTTTATTTTATAAATTTGGTTGAAACCTTAATACAAGCACTGTATTTTGATCCACGGCAAGGTACTTTCCTAATGTGTACCTTTATGATTTTGATTGCTCTTCTATTTTCACGAATCGAAATCAAACTGCAAGCCATGCTGGGACATTGTTGGGGGAGGAGCAATTGTTTGAAATATACACTGCTGCCCTCGGCAATGTTTTTCCCGGCTGCAAACAGTTGTTCACTATGTTTTGGCTGATCCTCCAACAAAAAAGAAATTTTTTCCTCTTAAATTTTCAGTTTTTTCCTCTCTTACAATTTTCTATGTAGTTAAACTGATGTCTTTATCAATCATATACTCCTGTTTAGCAACAAGATATAAGCTATTTCCTTATATTTTTTTTCCCCTAGCTACAGCACGATGATCTTTATTTTGCGTATTTTTCATATTTGTATATGACTATAAAACTATGTAAGTTTTTTGTCATTAAAGTATTTCGTTCGTTCGTTCGTTCCTAATCGAGACACTTTGGTTTTGAAATTTTGATTGCATGAAAATTTTCAATTATTAACCCATTACCACACAATCCCTACTTTTGACGCCTCGGAGAAAGAAACGTTTAGAAAACATTGTGGGAAAAGAAGAAAATGCTGGTTACCAGCATCATTTCCTTTTTCCGCAATGTTTTCTACCCTTCACAAAACAAATTTCAAATCTTCAGCCACTTTTATTTTGTCATCTGCAAATGGTTTCGATTTGGACAAGCCTAAAATATTGTTGTTTGGTAATGAGTTAAAATAGCACCTGAACAATTGATTCACAAAGGATTTGCTACCGCAAAAGTTCAACAAAAATATAGATTTGAACGAAATCGCACATCTATCACAATTTTAGTTGTTTCAACAGCAACAAACAACGGCAACGCTGCAATAGAATACTGTAGTTTGACAAAATCGAAATGCATTGGTATTCGAATCAGCCGTTTGTGTCAACTTCTGCTGTGATGTTGAAACTTGGATGTATTATCTTCGCCAAGTTTTGTGTGGTGCTGTATTTCATATCCAGTTATGAGGTATTATTTTGCCTCATCCATACAATGAAACTATCGAGTAAATGCAGAGAGGATTTTAACAGTTTTAAGTTTTATAGAAATAGAGAATATTTAACATTGAATACCTGGTGGGCACAAGTGCTTTTCGAAGCAGTCTTCAACAAGGAAACCAGTTTTTTCGTCCACGCCACATCCATAATAAGTACCTGTCGGGCACCCATTGTTTCCATATCCAAACAAACACAATTCTCTCCCCATTTTCTGGTTATCAGAACGAGGACATTCAGTCAGTGGATGAGAACATGCCGTGAACGTCTTATTCTCGAAATTGATCCTGGGCGCCAATCGCTTGAAAATCGCTGCAGTTTGGTCGACTAAACTGAGTAGACTTACGAAGATAAACACCCACACCTCGAATCTACGGATGAATTACCCAGTATGAAGACATGTCAGCAAAGAAAAAATATCGTAACAAAAGATACCTTTCTTTAAATTTCATTCACTTCCAATTTCTTAGCCATATCATACTTTAAATCATTAGGTTGCTAAAAAGATTAAATAAGCGTTATTAGCCAATCTAGTCGATTTCATTGTCCGCCGAAGTATTGAGCCTCGCTCAAAATATTTTGACTGTTAACCCATTACCAGACGACAAAATTTTAGCCTTATACAAATTGAAAGCATTTGCAGACGACAATTTTTGTGTGGCTCAAATGGTGTGATTTTTTTTTTTTTTTTAGGGTAGACAACATTGTGGGAAAAGGAGGAAATGCTGGTTACCAGCATTTCCTCCTTTTCCCACAATGTTTTCAAAAGACTTCTTTCTCAGGTCGGGATTGTGTGACAAAGGGTTAATTTATCCTTGTGATCCATTATACCAAAATGATCATACAATTATGGGTCCATACAATTCATTTTCTCTTATAACAAACTAAATCATGACGTAGAATGGTCCTATGAAATGAAGAAAACTGACAAGCAGCAAGAGATTTCGCGCCAAGTCAGCTTGCGCGAACTTTGCAGTTTGACTCTGATCGCCATTTTTGTGGATACATTAAGGCAGTAGACCCGTAAAACTTCGAGTCCAACATGGAATGAAATTTCTTGATAGTTGATAAATACTGATTTATATATATTACTTTTGCACATTTTTGACCGACCAGAAATTCCTTTTATGTCCATCTTAAAATTATTAGTTGATATTTTTGTTTCTTTTCAGAAAAGAAAGGTAATCATTATCTCCCTTTGTAGTGAGAATATAGTGGTTTTCGATTTATGATTGATAATTCTTAGAAGGGAAAAAAGAAAATGTAGCTCTGTCAAAGTAGTACAATAATACTCATTTTTAATCATACTAAATTCTGTAGGGTAATATTTCTGTGGAAATAGCTGTTTTCCATTACGGGTTCACTACCTTAAACCCTCTTTTCACAGAGAATAGCTAATGATTTTTTTTAACAAATATAACTGTAGGTATATGGATAGAATCTTTCACAAACAAAGCGGTATAACAAGACCAATTTCTTGCGGCCAATGGGAGATGCTACATACAAAACAACAAGGCTGCGCCTAGTGGCTTAACGTAGTAGACCCGTAATAGAAAACAGCTATTTCCACTATAATATTATCCTACAAAATTTGCTATAATTAAAAATGAGTATTATTGTACTACTTTCACTGAGCCACTTTGTCATTTTCGTCCTTCCTAGAATTATCATTTATAAATCTAAAGCCACTATAATTATTCTCATTAGAAAGCGATATAATAATTACCTCCCTTTACTGCAAACTAACAAAAGTATCAACAAATAATTTCAAGATAGACACCCAAGGACTTTTGGTCGGTTAAAAAAGTGCAAAAGTAGTATATCTGTATAAATCTGTCTTTATCAACTGTCAAGAAATTTTATGCCATGCTGCACTAGAAGTATTACGGGTCTACTACATGCACTAGAAGTATTACTGGTCTCACCACTTCAAGAGAAGAATACATTTTCATATCCTTAAATTAGAAGGAAAATATTAGAACCAGTGAACATTTACTTTATCACAATAGACTTGGGGTTTTTTTGCTAAAGAAATTAATACGTAAAGTTGATTCAAGTGGATCGTAAGAATACCGTTACCTCGCACTTCCTTTTCGTCCCTTTCCTGAAATGAGAAAATGAGATGTATAGTTTATGACGTTTAAGTTGTTTTTTAGTTTTGATAGGGTTCCTTGTAGCTTTCGTCAAATTTGTTGAGACTTTGTTGAGAGAGAGATATATAAATATTTTATTGTGTAAACAATTTATTAACTCCTGCTATCCATTTAGTAGATAGAAAAAAAGTAAACGACAGCTTATTAAAAGATATTTAAGTCATAATATCTTAACATAATTGAACAGCATCAGTCCAAAATTAAACTCTAGTGCGGGCAATTCTTTTCCTGTACAAGTTTTAATTACACTATAAAATGCTCGCAGCATATCGGAAATTACATGTAATATTACATATAATAAAACGAGTTGATGCAGATTTATGTAAAAAGACTTGAGAATATCGATACAAAATTGAAGATTGGGAATAAATTTCTTTCCATTCAAACATTTGTGAGTGTCTTACCCCAGCTTGCCCTATTCTTGCAACCTCAACGAGTAATTACGATCAAAATATCCAAACAAAGGAAAATAGAAAATAGAAAGAAGAAAAGGAACAACAAGACGAGAACGAAAAGCGTTGTATACAAAAGATAACTGCTACATCATTGGAAGATACAGAGGGTATAATAAACTACGAATTAGGAATGTTTCTATGATGGGCTACAGAATAGTGGTTGATTTCAACCCAAATAAAACTGAATTATATTTTCCCCTAGAAAAAATATGATAAAACATTTCTCTATTTTCTTTTTGAAAAGATGAACGTTAAAAATTATAGATCAACAAAACATCTCGGTATAATAGGCCTACTGCTTATTTCAAGCCAATGGAATGATCAGATAAATGATGATTTTAGGTTGCATCCAAAATAATACAAAATATGCGGAGTCTTCAATTTACTCTATCTCGTGCAGCTTTAAATCTTATGTAAGACCCTAGCCTTGGTCCAGCAGGCAATGATTACGAGTATTTAATAAGTCAGTAAATCGCTGTCTTCAGTAGATCTTCAGTAACCATCTCTTAACTCATTACCAAACGACAATACTCATGGCTTGTCCAAATCGATAGCATTTGCAGACGACAAAATAAAAGTGACTGGACATTTGAAATTTGTTTTGTGAAGCGTAGAAAACATTGTGGGAAAAGGAGAAAATGCTGGTCACCAGTCGAAAAGTCGAAAAGTGGACGTTAGCCGAATAACACTTCCACTTTTCTAGTTAGGACTCAATATCACGGGATGTTTGTTAATCAGCACCGAATAACAATGGCGCCGGTGTAGGGGTAAAAACTCCTGTGTCAATTAGTCCTAACTAGAAAAGTGGAAGTTTTAATCGGCTTATTTCCACTTTCCCACTTTTCAACTTTTCGACTTTTTTACTTTTGAACTTTTCGACTTTGTCTTTTCTATGTCGAAAAATGGAAGTTATATTGACAATTGACATGTGAAAAACTTCCACTTTTCTACTTTTCGACCTATTCGCGAAAAATTGAAGTTAGTGCTTCCTAGTTTTTACTTTTCTAGACTGCAAACGTGAGGTCGAAAAGTGGAAAGTTTTTTGACAATTGCCAGGTCAAAAACTTCAACTTTTCTACTTTTCGGAGTAAATTTTTTGCTAGAAAAGTGGTAGCTAGTGTGCTAAATGTTTACGTTTCTATATATAGTTCCTCGTAGGTCGAAAAGTGGATAACGGAAACAGAATTCCGTATGTATCCCCTCTTCAATTTTTCTTTCGAACAATTCTTGAGCAAGAAATAAGAAGTGGTGCAATTAAATCCAAACTAAAATACTAGGATGAAACCTGCCAAAATTTTAAATGGAAAAAGATCAATTTTAATTATTCATGCACGACTAAGACACATTTGTAGTCATTTAAACAAAGAGCTTTACATGAACCATTTAACCCTTTACCCCCATAAGGCATTTCTATGGTATTTCTAATTGACTCTAAATAACAGCAAGGATGAAGACATTTCTTATGAGTATATGACACCTTTTGATGGTGTAGAAAACATTGTGGCAAAAGGTGAAATTGCTCGTCACGAGCAATTTCACTTTTTGCCACAATGTTTTCCAAAGGCTCCTACAAGCAATGTGTAGAAATGAGTATCTATGGAGTAAAGGGTTAAGATTGGATCGCAGTGTGACTGCAATAATGACGATTGAAATGCTGAACTTTATTTTTTCAATTGCTCTTGCTCTTCAAATATTTTTCACCCTAAAGCTATTGTTTGGAAGTATTGACTTAAACTTTGATCAAAATTAGTCACTTTTGTAAGCAGTTCACATGTATATCAGAGAGACAAGTTGTTTTAATTTAATCGACGCCTGTTTAACGGCGTTAATTTTATCGGACGTCCAACAGAGAGTATCATCCGATTTCCTTTTACCTCATGTTCCTCTTTCCATCAAAAGGGGTTTTCCTCTCTGCCATCGGGGGTTCTTTTATGTGTGTGTATTTTTTTTTTTTTTCTTTTTTTTTGTGACGAACAATTTCACCTTTTGCCATAATGTTTTCCAAGGCTTCTACAAGCAATGCGTAGAAATGAATATATATGGACTAAGTGGTTAAACGCTGGCAGAAAAACAAATTCTAAAACCATGGTAAAGGTTGCATTTGGAAATACTAAATAATAACGGACTGTCGTTCTCACTACAATATCAATACTTGTAAAAGGTATTATTTAAATTTAATACACTGTAACACCCATGGTGTTTACATTTGGCGGCTATTCGATCTTTAAGCAATCATAAATTTGTTGTCTACAGATGCCTCCGATAAAGACTGGTCTAAACTTAATCATCGATCATGTAAAGGGTTATCAGCGATGCATGTAGTAATAAATATGTGAAATGTGTGTTATAGATTAGTAAACGGGTAGATTAATGTTCAAAAAGTTAACAATCTCTGCAAGCCAACAGTTAAGCCAACATATACCATATGTGATACCTAAGCATATCCATGGAAAAATATAACATAAGTTAATAACAGTAAACGAATCTGTATCTGTGAAATCTATATCAGTGAAAAGTGGCGTCCGATGCCACTATGAAAAGTGTCGACTTGGGTCAGCCTTCGCGAACTGAGTCGAAATATTTTGCTATTGGTGAATTTTATGCAAAAGACCGGTTTATCTCATAATTGGCCAGTTGTGAGGTTAATGGAATTTACGGATCCACAATTCGTCAGTTTACTTCAAAAACCTCGTAACTACAGCTTGTAATAAGTGTACATAATGCAACAAGTCATACTGGTTGGGGGGGGGGGAGCAATCTACTTGTATAGTGTATATATCGCAATGCAGTAGAAAAATTCTAAGTTTTTTGGTTAGAGGGACCGTACTTTAACGCGAGGAACCGGTGCCTACAGGGTGATTCATAATATCTGCTAAAGTTTCAATCTGTATTACTTCTTTTTCTAACAGCACATACATGTATCTACCTTGTTATAATTTACATCAAAACACTCTGCTATAATTATAGTTTTATGTGATATACAAAGTTAGGTACTTTCAAAACGTTCATGTTAACCCATTACCACACAATCCCTACTTTTGACGCCCCTGAGAAAGAAGCCTTTTGAAAACACTGTGGGAAAAGGAGAAAATGCTGGTAACCAGCATTTTCTCCTTTTCCCACGGTGTGTTCTAGTCTTCCCAGAACAAATTTCAATTTTTCAGTCACCATTATTTTGTCGTCTGCAAATGCTTTCAATTTCAACCAGTCTAATATTTTATCGTGTGGTAATGGGTTAAATACATTTAGTCTTTTTTTTTTTTTCAACATTTACATGACGTGCTTTATGACGTCCATTCTGGACTAATGTGACGTCCACCTCTGTTGAAAGTTTACTATCGCCGATGAATATATTTCTAGTTTCATTTTTCGCTAATCTCTTCAAACATCTTGTTTCTCCTATCCAACAGTGTTTGTTTCAGGTCATACATTTTCTTACAGGTGTGCCAACTAGAAAAACTCCAAAAGACTAAGCCCGGTCCGAGGAATAAGGGAGGCAACTTTTTTACGTACAAAATGGACGGAGAAGAAGAGGCTTTAGATGTCATCCGAAATTATTTCAAATGTCATGGCTTTGCAAAATTGTTAAATATGAAATGCCACTTTTTTCATGCTATTAGAACTGTTATTTACCGAAACACCTTAACTACAAACCCAGTTCCAGAACAGATAAAAGAAAAAAAAATGCAGAATTTCTATATAATATAGTTACACATTTATTAATCGTGTATCTCCCTCTCTCTCTTTCTCAGTCTGTCTGTCTGTCTGTCTCTCTTCTCACCCCCTTTCTCTGTCTCTGTCTCTCCTTTTTATCTTTTTCTATCTACCTCTGTCTCTCTGTCTCTGTCTCTGTCTCTCTCTCTCTCATGTAATGACATTGAATACTGTTACGCGATGGTCCATCCCTTTGTCTCTCTCTCTCTCTCCTTCTCCACACTGATCAACGTGAGCCGCGGACACCATGTGTTCTCGGTACACCAAATCAAATTTTCCATGGAAGAACCGGAGGTGGTGTAAATATTTTCATTTTTATGGACCTGATTTACCTAGATAGAAATGTTGATTTACAGCAATGTCAAGACGAATGATTGATCTGTTTACATACATACTAGGGAATAATAATACCATCGTCTAAGCGAGCTGTGGCTTTGTGAGCAACTGGGGTCTTATTGTTTTCAAGTTTATTGCTGAAGTTTGGACAAAATTCCAAACCATTGTTCAATTTACAAGTTTGTATGATAAGATAAATGTATTCCCTAAAAGAACAAAAAATTTCACCTAGAAATGTCCATCCAAAGCGAAGATATACGTTTTTGAATGGACCTGGGTAGAGGAAAATATGCTAACAAGACACCAAATTTTATTTTCAATGTATGCACATGGACACCAGATCAGAACAAGCTTGGGGTAACTGGACACCAACCTTTAAATCGTCAATATTTCTGCCTGAAACTCGATGCATGGGCTGTATACGAAGACTATTTTTGTAAACATTATGTCACTACGGTCCATTACCTGATAAAGAGCATGTTCAACCCAATTTCATTACTTCCAGCACTTGCTTTTTTAAAATATTTGCAATATTACGGCAATTTACGAAGTAGACCTACGATGCTTGATCACAATTGACCGGTCATTGCCTCCAATATTGGTGCAAGACATGTTCCTTTTTTACAGCGTTTCAGTTTAATGAATGGCGTATAAACCCATTACCAGGCAATCACGAGCTTTAATGTCCCTGGGAAAGATGGCTTAGAAAAACATTGTCCATAAAGAAAAACCCCTATTAACTAATACAGTGTGTACATTATTTACCACATTAGGCCTGATTCTTAGTTTAAATAATTTTCAGTTCCGCTTGGCCAACTGTTAGAATGGCGTTGTACCCTTCGTACATTTGTAAACATGCGTGCGTTTGTTCGGCTACGCGTTTATTTCTTAAAGTTTGATTTAATAGAATTCTCCTCAGAATTAAATCACCAAGTGGAAATCAACAAAAATCAACGTGGATGATTCCATAAATTTCTTTCGAGATACTTTGATCCTTTAAAAAACATGGCTTATGTGGAAGGAGCTTATTTTCCGTGTACTGCGCGTTGTGAAAATTGTAAAATTTGTCCTCTCTAAAGAACTCAATCACGAGATTGGCTTTGGCTAGTTTTCTATCACACTCCTTCAATAAATGTTGAAAAACATGGCTTTTGTTGGTGGGGCTTATTTTCTGTTAGTGTCATAAAGCGGAAGTACTTGCAGCTCTTTAAATTCATTGAGTGGTGATTTTAAAATTCAGACTGCCAGAGAATTTGCTAATTCTATATCTTCGTGCGTAATTGTTCTGATACACAGTCTGTTTCGCCATAGTTGTGTAAATAAAGCGAAAAAAACCGAAACAGGAAATATACGTGGTTTATTTTTATATATGACGAATTTCAGAAAAAAATTAATTTACTAATTTGCCATCGCTGCATTTAACCTCTCTAATAGTTTCCTAGCACACTACGTACCTTTGAGCGATATAAATTTAACCTGATTCTGTTCCCTCTTTTTATCATGCAGAAATCTTTAGTTGGTTCTAGAGCATCGAGAGGTAGTATCAAACTCAATGAAAATTGTACAAGTGAAAAAAAAATGTCAGTAATCAAGTTGCGGAGAAATTTCAAAAACAAACTCACCTCTTTATCAGTACTCGAATGTTTACAAAAATATCTATTATGTATTAAACATTACCTTGAAGATAATTAATTTTCATAGTTCCATTCGGCATGTAGCGTGTTCTACAAAAAAGTTTTTAATACCATCAAGAATGAAAGAACTGAACATTTCCGGTGTATGTACAATCTAACGTCAAAGCCGGCAATCCAACGTATATAATATATACGTTGGCCAGTGTGACCAATTCTTGCATTCAAAGTAATAAACACGAATTACAAATTCTTTGGATTAGTTATAGGGACAATGTTTTTCTAAGCCATCTTTCCCAGGGACATAAAAGCTCGTGATTGCCTGGTAATGGGTTAATACGACATTCATAAAACTGAAACGCTGTAAACAAGGAACATGTCTTGCACCAACATTGGAGGCAATGATCGGTCAATTGTGATCAAGCATCGTAGGTCTGCTTCGTAAATTGCCGTAATATTGCAAATATTTCAAAAAAGCAAGTGCTAGAAGTAATGAAATTGGATTGAACATGCTTTTTATCAGGTAATGAACCGTAGTGACATAATGTTTACAAAAATAGCCTTCGTATACAGCCCATGCATCGAGTTTCAGGCAGAAATATTGATGATTTAAAGGTTGGTGTCCAGTTACCCCAAGCTTTTTCTGATCTGGTGTCCATGTGCATTCAATGAAAATAAAATTGGTGTCTTGTTAGCATATTTTCCTCTACCCAGGTCCATTCAAAAACGTATATCTTCGCTTTGGATGGACATTTCTAAGTGAAATTTTGTGTTCTTTTAGGGAATACATTTATCTTATCATACAAACTTGTAAAATGAACAATGGTTTGGAATTTTGTCCGAAAATCGGCAACAAACTTGAAAACAATAAGACCCCATTTGCTCATAAAGCCACAGCTCGCTTATATGATGGTATTATCATTCCCTAGTATGTGTGTAAACAGATCAATCATTCGTCTTGACATTGCTGTAAATCAACATTTCTATCTAGGTAAGACAGGTCCATAAAAATGAAAATACTTACATCATCTCTGGTTCTTCCATGGAGAATCCGATCTGGTGTACCGAGAACACATGGTGTCCGCGGCTCACGTTGATCAGTGTGTTCTCTGTCTCTTCCTCTACCCCCGCTCTCTGTCTCTCTCTGTCTTTCTGTCTTTCTCTGTCTCTTTGTCTCTCTCTCTCTCTCTCTCTCTCTCTCTGGGAAACCCTTTTACCAACAAGGACCGTCAAAAAGGGTTAAAAAATTTACCTGAGTTCGTTGTTGCTTGGCTTAACCGTTTACCCTACCTACGTCAAATAAATCGAACAGATATGAGTTATACTAAATGAAAAACTGGTTAAACGCATCAGCAAAAGTGTCAACCAAAGTACACCAGTGCAATCGCAAGAGTCGAAACCTTTTACTATTGGTCAATTTTCTGAATGTCAAAAGGTCTGTTTTCCCCGTGGCTCACTTGGTGGTTGGACAAAATAAATCTAATGGACTCATATTTTGTGGTGACTTGTTTGGTGCATACATAAAGGATCACAGAGATGTTGGAAACCCCTTTTTTGTCTCCAAGAGCGCATCTCAATTATTATTTAGTGCATTTGATAAAAAGGGGTCATTCGTAGCTCAGTGGTACCTACAGAGTAGGTCTCGTATCCTGCCATGAAGGCCCCGAACTTGAACCTTACTTCAGACATCAGAGTTTTCGTGGGAGTGTTCTTCACTTCAGTATCCGTGCCTAGTACCTGTGGTTAGTACTTGTGGTATCAAGGACATACATGAATATGAGTGCTACAGCTGTCACATGACTGAAGAAATGATTGAGAGCGGCTTAAAGTAGCTCTTTCCACCATGATATTATACTACAAAATTTGCTATGTTTATTATTGTACTACTATAACCGAACCACCTTGTCCCTTATTTTTCCTTCTTAGAATTATCATTTATAAATCTAAAACCACTATATTCTCATTACAAAGGGAGATAATACTTACCTCCCTTTTCAGGAAGCTAACAAAAGTATCAACAAATCATCCCAAGATAGACAACAACGGAATTTCAGGTCGGTTAAAAATGTGCAAAATTATTATATCAGTTTAACTCATTACCAGACAACAAAATTTTAGACTGGTTCAAATTGAAAGCATTTGCAGACGACAAAATAAAAGTGACTGAAAAATTGAAATTTGTTCTGGGAAGGGTAGAAAACACTGTGGGAAAAGGAGAAAATGCTGGTTACCAGCATTTTCTCCTTTTCCCACAGTGTTTTCTCAAGGCTTCTTTCTCAGGGGCGTCAAAAGTAGGGCTTGTGTGGTAATGGGTTAAGGCCTTATTTATCAAGTAACATGAAATTTTTTCCGTGTTACACTTCGAGCGTTAGGGGTCTACTACCTTAACGAATCAATCAAACAGTACTGTCATCTTCGCGAGCCAAGTTTACGATCACTACGTGGATCTTACCTTGGCTGATTGAGCCCGATTTCGAGATTCCTGTGATGGGCCCTCTATTGGATGTGGGTTTTCACTCCCCTTTAAATCATGTTTCTAAAAGCAAATGAAATATCGTTTTACAAACCGCTTACGAATACACATGAAGCGATAAGCAGACGTCCACGTGGGTTTCCATGTTTTACCTATTATTCGAAAGGTAGAGACCGTTTTCTATTTTTATCAAAGATGAAATGCTACGAGCGATTTTATTCGATGCAGCTAGAGCTGGCTGCATCCAATGAAAAGGTGTATCGGGGGGTTGTAAAAATCAAGCTCAATCCGCCAAGGTAAGATCCACGTAGTGATCGTAAACTTGGCTGGCGAAGATGACAGTACTGTATGTGTTCATAAGTTTAATGTAAAACGAAGTCAACGCGTCGGACGATCAATTAATACCTTTGCAGACACGTAAAATTTGATAGGATTTGTCAGCAAATGCCGTCAAGAACACTAATTCTAAAATGTTTTCGTCACAAATTCATTGAAAGGAATATTTTCACTTGCTTCTTCTTCTACAAAACAGAACAAAATAGAGAGTTTAATTAGATGTATATAAATATTGCATTTCCTTGTCAAAATATATGAGTCATGTTTAAAGAGTGGTTTTATAGTTTATTTGCAAAAAGTATCGCGCCAGGTCGGCCTGTGCAGTCCGCATAGGCTGACAAAGTGAAAACTATATTTATAACAGTCAGACAGAGGGCCGTAAGTCCATGGGCAACATTACGCAGTGTTTTATATACATTTGAAAAGAACTGAACAGAAAAGAACTGAACCAGAACATCGAGATAGTTGCTTCATCATCGATACATGTATGTGTACAAATATGTTTATACGTCCAACTAGATATGTATTCCTTGTCTGAATTAGAAAATAGTTGACAAATAGCGAGTGCCTCTATTACATGACGCACATAAAAGGAGTTTCAGGGGTCAGGCTCTAAAAGTCAAGATCACAGCAATGGGATTTAATTAAGATCAGAGGATCTTTAATGCAATGGCTTCCTCTCGCCGTATATCGACCGGCTATGCGGAGAGCTCTGTTTTGTGCACATGTAAGGTAAATATAGCATGTTTGTCTAAATTTGGCGCACCTATTAGGCTAGTGATTTAATTCATGATAAGAAGCATCTCTATAAGCGAAATTTATTATACTGCAAAGAAATTTCTCGTGGTCTGATAACTTGCCCCGAGCATATTTATTATTAGTTGTACGGTCAGGTGGCAGGGGACTTGGAAACTTGTCCACGGCTGTGTCAAATCATGGCGCCACCTCGCCTTCGACATGATTCACCACAGCCGTGAACAAGTTTCCAAGTCCCCTGCCACCTGACCGTACAACTAATAAAGTATGCCACATTGTTTCATTCACTATCAACGGCCACTGTTAGATCTTTTGCGGACAGTGTATGCCAAGGTCAGACTTGCAGGCAGCAGTCAGTCTGAGTTTTAGCAGCAAAAGAAGTCGAATATTGCGTAGAATAGAATATGTATGAAACTCTGTATCAAACAGAATTTTCGAAAGGTCTAAATTGAAAAGATTGAGCGATGCTCTGCGAAAAGAGGGCTTACAGTGCATTTGCCCAGCTGATCTTGGCCAAGACTTTTTTGCTGTTTGTTAATTGCCTGTGCGTCAAAAGACCGGTGTACATCAAGATTCAGTACGTTGTAGTATAAAACGGATTTTAGTGATGTATGATACTGTGATGTCCAACTTGCTTGGCATCATGCATCACGTTGATGCATTAAGCCCCCTTTTGCCAGAGCATACCTCATTTAGGGACGACAATTTATTCATTACCAAACGACAGAATTTTAGGTTTGTCCAATCGAAAGCATTTGAAGACGGCAAAATAAAAGTGACTGAAAATTTGAAATTTGTCTTGTGAAGCCTAGAAAACATTGAGGGAAAAGGAGAAAATGCTGGTTACCAGCATTTTCTCCTTTTCCCACAATGTTTTCCCAAAGGTTTCTTTCTCAGGGTCGTCAAAAGTAGGGATTGTGTGGTAATGGGTTGAATGTCGTTCAGTTTGTGACTTGCTTTCCAAAGAGTAGAAACATTTGTAGTTAAAAAGAGAATAGTAGTTGCTATGCTTGTCTCCTTTTTTACCGTTATGTGTTCAAAAAGCTTGAAACTTCCTCAGGGACGTTAAAACTGGTGATTGAAAGGTATAGATAAATGCATATGAGCCGTGCTCTGTGAACGGGGGGCTTAATGCATCTGCAAAAAGTATCAATCCAGTTAAACCTGCGCCGTCCGCGTAGGCTGACCTGGACCGAAACTTTTCGCAATTGGTCAACTTTCTGTTTGTCAATGGACCAAACTACCTCATAATTTTGTCGGTTATTTAAAACAAGAGGGCCAAGATGGCCCTGGATCGCTCACCTGAATTTCTGAGAGAACCATAGCCATTCCTTTCAAAATCTAATCAGCCCTTTCAGAGAAGAAGAATTTTTAAGAATTTTTTCATGTCTGTATAGTGTAAATAGCCCACAGTCATCAGAGCCATGTTTCTTGATGGATCAAAATTTCTAGAGCAATTTTTGAAAAGTTTAGCTTAGAAACATTTCTGAGAAATTATTTCAAAATCTGATCAGCCGTTTCAGAGAAAAAGAATTTCTTTATGGCCAAATAGTGCAAGTAGCCCCCATTCACCAGAGCCATTTTTCTAGACAAATCAGCATTTTACGAACAGTTTATGAAAAGGGTTACCAAAGGAACATTTCTGTGATATTATTTCAAAATCTGATCAGCCGTTTCAGAGAAGAAGAATTTTAAAGAATTTCTTCATTACCGTATAGTGCAAGAAGCCCCCATTCACCAGAGCCATTTTTCTTGATGGATTAAAATTTCACAAACATTTTTTAAAAAGGGTCATCCAAGGAAAATTTCTCTGAAATTATTTCAAAATCTGACCATCGGTTTCAGAGAAGAAGAATTTTTAAGAATTTCTTCATTTCCCTATAGTGCAAGTAGCCCCCATTCACGAGAGCTGTGCTTCTTGACGGATCAAAATTTCACGAACAATTTTTGGAAAGGGTCATTCAAGGAACATCCTTGTGAAATTATTTCAAATTCTGACCAGCCGTTTCAGAGAAGAAGAATTTTTAAGAATTTCTAAATTTCCGTTTAGTGCAAGTAGCCCCCATTCACCAGAGCCACATTTTCAGACGGATCAAAATTTTACGAACACTTTTTGATAAGGGTCACCCAAGGAACAGTCCCGTGAAATTATTTCAAAATCTGACCAGCAGTTTCAGAGAAGAAGTTTTAAGAATTCCTTCATTTCCCTATAGTGCAAGTAGCCCCCATTCACCAGAGCCACATTTTTTGACGGATCAAAATTTTACGAACAACTTTTGGAACGGGTCATTCAAGGAACATCCTTGTGAAATTATTTCAAATTCTGACCAGCCGTTTCAGAGAAGAAGATTTTTAAAGAATTCCCTAGAAAATTCCATTTGGTTGCCATGGCAACCAGAGTTTTTGATGGAATCAAATTCTGTGAACAATTTTTAAAGAGGACCTCCCAAGGAACATTTCAGCCACGTTTGGTCCAAATCCGCCAAGCGGTTTAGGAGGAGTTGATGTGTAAAGAATTGTTGACGACGCCATGACGCACGACAGACGCACGACGGACGACGGACACCGGGTGATCCTAAAAGCTCCCCTTGATCACATTGTGCTCAACTGAGCTAAAAAGTGGTCCTGTGGATCCATACTTATGTGATGACTTGGGCTAGTATCGTGTTAATAACAACGCAGATGTATCAAGCCCTTTTTGCCAGAGCACGGCCCATACGTGTAGGAAAAACTGCTGCAAAAGCGTAAAAGCTGAGTATTTCAATGTGGACATGTATTTATCTACATACATATGTGCAGAAAAAAAAACTGATTCACCAGCGAAATGCATGATATAACGTGCCAGACTTACCTAATCGAGACGCACGGTGCTTAGAATGAAGCTGTGTACCCCTAGACTTAAAGTTCCGCTTTCGTCTGCCTATCGTTTTTATTACAGCGGCCAGTAACATTGTTTAGTCTCTCTGAAAGTGAAAAAATAGGTAAGTAAACAGGTGGCAGGGGACTTGGAAACTTGTGCACGGCTGTGGTGAATCATGTCGCCACGAGCCGAAGGTTCGCAGCCCTGAACAAATTTCCAAGTCCCCTGCCACCTGACTGTAGAACAAATTCATTATATCCAAAGTTTTGCAATTCCAACGTTTGTTAAGGGAATTTTGTCTGTTGTTTGGTTTAAAAAATTGAGTACGCTGACGAAGAAGAATTCCCCTTCTGTATGCCCCATTTCATTGAAAACTGACGTCTCTGGGAACTGACGTCACTGAAACCTTAGTAATACGAGCTAAAACGAGCTTCTTAACCTTGAAGTTAATCTTGATCGACTCCGCCATTTTGAATGTTGTGTTGATTGTACAGTCATGTTTACAGGGCTCCCGAAAGGGGATCTGCTTTTACGCTGGTTTTGCCAGTGTATACATGACACATATATTCGGGGCATATTTTCAAGTCAGATTACGAGATATTTCTTTGCAGAATAATGATACTATTGTTTATCCAGCTTCAAAACATGAGAAAGCGTAATGTTATTAACACTGTTTAGAACTTACTAGTCCTGTATCCTGATTGTCCTTGGTTATTAAAAGGAACAAATAAATATTCGAAAATGGCTACTTTATTCCATTTTCCTATGTTCCGTTAAAATCGAAAGCCAAAGTAACAAAAGTAATCTAACTCTGATTGGCTAAATCATTAGGTTAAGCTCACCAGAGTTTGCGTCTTTTTCAAACTTGTTCGTTCAGGACAGGAACTATATAAGCTAGTAGCTTTCGTTCCAATCCTTTTCACGTAACTTTACCTACCAGAATAGTACCATGTATGTAAATATTATATTGAATAAAATATGTTTAAACTAAACTTGTTTGTTACTTTCAAATTAAGAATATTTTCAATATGGGAAGAAAAAGACTTAAGAATTGTTGGTGATTATGGTGCCTGAGCAACGACACCGATACCTCTTTGTGTTTTCTGCGCTCATGGCTTATACGAAGCTCATTTCTTTGTAAGATTGATCATGCAGCACTATGATATGGCCTGCAATACGCGAAAAGGGGCATTCAGACATTTGCATGAAGGGTCGTCTCGGATCAGCTTGCGCAGTCCGCGCAGGCTGATCCAAGGCAGCACTCTACGTTTTCATGTAATGTTCTGTTTTGCGTAGGTCGTCTGTAGCAAAAAATCTAACATAGTGGTAACGTGCCGGATAGGATCAGCCTGGGTGGACTGTGCAGGCTGATCCTAAACGACACTTTACCCAAATGTCCAGAAGCCCCTTTTCCCGTGTTGCACAGCCAATTACGCGTAATTTGAGACGTTTTCAACTCTTTGAACGCCAATATATAATACAGTACACACATGCATTTAACCCTTTGGCTGCTTATCGCGTCTTACTGACCCTTTGCGGACAGTATAGATCAAGATCAGACTGCACAGAACGTGCAGTCTGATCTTGGATCTACACTGTCCGATATGGAGATATTATTACCCAAACCATAACCTTGAAATAACAATATTTGGGTTTTTATCATCGAATTAAAAATTTCATCTTAGTTATTTAGTAGTTAATATATAAACGCTACTTCTTTCGACGGACAAAAATTCAAGGCAATGAAATCCGTAACATTTTTTAATCTTATAGTTTTGACTAAACAAGCGGAGTGTATAGATCCATGATCAGACTACTATGCAGTTCTATGCAGTCTGATTTTGATCTGTGGCGTCCATTTTTCTCGCTTTTGGCGTCGAAATGGTGAAAGGGTTAAACTTTAAAAAGTCTAGTTTGGTAGATATGTGCAATCCGGTTGGTTAGATATACATTGTACATAAATGTAGACACGCGATAACGCGTCCTATCGATCTTATTTTACATGTACTTACAATGCGCATAACGTTGACGACGTACGAGCTAACATTTTGCATTTTACAAAACTGGATCTAGACTACTCTGTTCTTGTCCGTGTCCTTTATCTTTGTTTTATTGGACTCTTTACACAGCTACCCATATTTCATCGAGATGAGGAGGAAGGTTTTTGAAAACATTATAAGAAAAAGAATAATTGCTGATCACCAGTATTTTCTCTATTATTCCCACATTGTCTTTGGGAACTAGCCTATTTCTTTTTTTTTAATTTGACAGTGACGTTTACAGACGCCATCAATTTTGAAGAGTCTACGATTTGTTACGAATTTTGTGGCTTCAATTAAACTTTTCTACGATAACAAAGTTATATTTTCATTTGTATCATGATCTGCGAAAAGGGGATTTAATGGATCTGAAAAAAAGTATCGACCCATGTTAGTCTATGCAGTCTTCGCAGGCTGATCTGAGTAAAAGTTTTTACTCTTTAACCCTTTATCCCATAAGGCATTTCTATGGTATCTCTAATTGACCCTAAATAACAGCAAGGATGAAGCCGTTTCTTATGTGTATATGACATCTTTTGATAGTTTAGAAAACATTGTGGCAAAAGGTAAAATTGCTGGTCACGAGCAATTTCACCCTTACCACAATGTTTTCCAAAGACTCCTAAGACTCCTACAAGCAGTGTGTTAAAATGAGTATCTATGGAGTAAAGGGATCATGAGTATCATCGAAAATTACCGAAATGTTTGACTCATAATTATGTACATGTACATTTGGCAGCTTTTAGGTTTCAGTTCATTTTACTTTCTTCTAGCATGCGTACTGAAAGGCCAGTATAGAAAGTATAAACCCTTGGCTGCAAAGTGCGACTCGCTGACCTTTTGCGGACAGTATAGATTAAGATCAGACTGCACAGAACGTGCAGTCTGATCTTTGATCTACACTGTCCGATTAGGAGATGTTATTTGCCAAAACATAGCTTGCAAATCACAACATTCAGGTCTTTACTATCGATTTGTAAATTCCATTTTAGTTATTTAGCAGGTTACGGGTTAAAAGTGAAGGTTGGCGGACCCTCTTGGTACATGGCCGTCGACCATTCGATAACCGTGATATTCTGATCAAAAATGTGTAACTTACCAGTTTATCTAAATCGGCAAAATGTCTTTAAAAATCGATCAGAAAGTTGTTGTTGTTGTTGATGATGTTGTTGTTTTGGTTGTTAATAATGATTGTTCTAAGTTTGATCATGCAGTACTGAAAAATGACTTATTACATACTACCAAATACGTGAGTTCATTTTGGAATCCCATATTTGTGTAGATGTATTTGACAGACAGTTGAATTAAATTCGAATTCAACCTTCTAAATAAAAGTTGACCAAATCGAAATTGTTTATCAAAACCAAAGCAACGAAGTTGGAATAAGTACGCTGTACATACCTCACTTTTTACTTCGAATATGATATGTAAAAGAAACGAGCTAAGTCATAGACGAGATATATCTAGAAACTGATATTTCCGGCGGTGACCTGTGAAAATCACACCGCTTGTAACAGCAACAAACATTATGGCCGCCAATAGCACCGATCTACAACCTCAATTCTTAAGAAAAAAATGGAATCCATCTCGAACTCTTCTCTTTAAGGTTCAATATCTTTTGACTCCACTTTCAACACTGTTTATGTATCCAAATCACTTTGAAAATAATCCATGATTGTGAATTTATTGAAACAGTATCATTGTTTCTTGTTCGACGTAATATTGCTTCCTTTCAACTATCTGAGAGGCGAAGACGATTTGTTGAAATTAATTCATCGCCAAAAGACGTAATTTATCTGTTCTATATATAAACATCCTGTCTTTAGAAAGTTTTTGAGGTATCGAATGGCGAAAATAGTTTATCGTCTGGCGTGAAAAATAAAGCAAAATTGACAAATGTTGTACGTAGAAAGAAAAAAAATTCCGAACCTGCCTGAAAGTATGAAACAAAGACTGGTCCGTATTCACCAACCATTCTGAAGAACATTCGTAATCTTATTCCTCAGAATTTTGCCAATTTGAAAGTATAGAACAGTAGTTCTGTTACTTTCAGTCAGACTATTTTTGAAGAATAAGACAGAATGGTTGGTCAATAAGGACCCAAAGTGCAGTTGAGAAAGTCGACAGACAAAAGTATCCCTAACTATTCGACAGTATAAATAAAAATCAAGCTGTGTGGTCTTTGTAGTCTGATCTCAGCCCAAACTTCCTATTGGTCGCCACACTCGATATGTGGTCTAGAGAATATAGACACAACTGTTATATCCGTCAAAATAACTTAAACACAAAGAAGGGTACGCTTAACACTCACACATAAAAGAAAAAAAAACTTTCTAACTTTCTTATGTAATGTTATAACTGCCTGTTTAACATAATCAATACCAAAATTGACAACAAAAACATAAAAAAGCCCTTCATCTGTCATACGCGATCAGTTTTATTTCAGTTGTAAATTTCAAACTCTGCCCGCTCTTGTGCTATCTGATCTTAGCCTACACTCTATGTTACATTATTAAGAGTCTAAATAATAAAATCCCAGACAACATGTAAGCAAAAAGAACGAAATCCTTGTGTGTGATAGCAAACACAATATTTGACAACTCAACTTTACAAAAAAAATCTAAAATGATATCTATATTACCCTCTACCTCTTCACCAAACGCCAAAATTTAAGACTTGTCCAAACTGAAAGTGTTCACAATGGACAAATTGATTGAGGCTCTAGAAATAGTACGTGTATCTTTCGTTGACTTGGTAGAAAACTTTGTGGGAAAAGGACAAAGTGCTGGTTACGAGCATTTCCTTCTTTTTCCGCAGTGTTTTCATAACTTTACTTTTTCCTTAAGGTGGTTGAAATACGGACTGATCGTTATGATTCTCTGTTTGCAACGTCAACTTTTGTTGTAAGATGGCTGAAATGGGTTAACCCATTACCACACAATCCCTACTTTTGACGCCCCTGAGAAAGAAGCCTTTAGAAAACATTGTGGGAAAAGGAGAAAATGCTGGTAACCAGCATTTTCTCCTTTTCCCACAATGTCTTCTACCCTTCACAAAACAAATTTCAAATTTTGGGTCACTTTTATTTTGTCGTCTGCAAATGCTTTCGATTTGGACAAACCTAAAATTTTGTCGTTTGGTAATGAGTTAATACATTACCACACAATCCCGCCACCCCACAGAAAGATAGCTTTTAAAAACAATGTGGGAAAAGGAGAAAATGCTGGTAATCAGCATTTTCTCCCTTTCCCACAATGTTTTCTACCCTTCCCAAAACAAAGTTCAAATTACATTTATTTTGTTGAATGCAGACGGTTTCAATTAATTTTGGTATTGTCAAAAAAATTGTTATGAGGTAAAGAGTAAAGGGTATTCCATATCTACAAACCTGGCAGGTAGAATTTCTTTTATCTAGTCTAAGTATACTTATGCATGATTTAGGAAGTTTAAATCATATATTTCGGGCTAATTTTAAACACTCGTTTGATTTTTTATTGGCGACGTTCACGCCGCCTTCATCAAGATTATTTCAGCTATCACGACCAAAACTCACTTAGGCCTCATTTACGAGTATTATCTACTTCATTTAACCTGACCCGGGTCAAAATCATTCGCATAATATTAATATTCTATTTTTACCCCCCGGCATCTCTCGGTATATGTCCCGAATGGTCCCGGAAATAATTCGCGCGGTTTACGCCAATCAATTCTTAACTTCCAAGATAAGTAATTGAGACTTTCCGGTCAATCGTTAAGAAGTCAAATGTGGCTATTTCGAAGTTATTCTTTTCGATGAAATATCTCATTATTGGTCAGTGTATATCCAAGATCAGACTGCGTTTTTTTGCAGTCTGATCTTGATCTACACTGACCCCAAAAGCGCCTAAGTCGCGCTTTGTAGACTAAGGGTAAATTTGATTACCTGCGTATATAAGAAACTTCCAGGGTATAATAATGGAGTGCAACACGCGAAAAGGGACATTCGGACATTTGCGTTATGTGTCCTCTCGGATCAGCGTGTGCAGTCCGCGCAGGCTAATCCGAGACGGCACTTTATGACTACATTAGATTTTGTGCAACAGTATATTTGCGTAAAACAGAAAATCACATAAAATTGGAAAGTGCCGTTTCGGATTAGCCTGTGCGGACTGCACACGCTGATCCGAGAGGACACATAACGCAAATGTCCGAATGTCCCTTTTCGCGTGTTGTATGCCAATTATGTAATTTTCCGAACAATAATCGGTATTCTATTTATACGCCTACTTATATATTCAGCATAAAGGTCAGGACCAGGTTAAATGTAGTAGGCAATATAGATCCATACGTAAGTATAATGTCTCAATTCTCTCTCACACAAAACCAAAGCAATTTTCTTTTGTTTTGCGCAGACGAGACGCGTATATTCTAGCAACATTGAGACAATTGCGATACATGGATATATATACTGTATTTACAAGAACATGAGTGAAGAACCATAAAGAAATGTACTTTCTTAATTTCCAATATGCATCCTTTCTAGCTGAATGCTAATGTCAGACCAACTATTTAAATGAAAAAAACAAACAAACGAACTGATATTCATCATCGGAATTCTGGCCGCACACGAAAAAACAGCATAATACCGAAAGAAGACCTCAGTATATCGCAAAAAAAACCATGAAAATCTAAATCGTGTGTCAAATGAATTTTGATTTCTCATGGATTCATTCCCTATACATCAAATACAATACTGGTTTACGGAATTAAGCACAAAATTTGATTAATTTATCTTTTAATTCATAAAACAACACCACATGTATGCAAACGGCTGCATATAGTAGAGGGTCGTTTGCCGGTGTAATGCCCAGAAATGACCCTCCCCTACAAAATGACCCATGGGTCATTTCTCTACGTCATTATTTTACGTGGAGAAATAACCCCAGGGTTAATATTCTTCGTAGGGAAATTACCCCCGAGGGTTATTTCTCTACGTCGAATGATGACCCGGGTCATACCTTTACGTTGAGAAATGAGTCAAATGACCCATGGGTCATTTTGCAGGGGACGTTCCTTTCTCTGCATTTCACACCGGTATTATGCCCGAAAAACCTCTCCTATAAACCCATTACCACACAATCCCTACTTTTGACGACCCTGAGAAAGAAGTCTTTAGAAAACATTGTGGGAAAAGGAGAAAATGCTGGTAACCAGCATTTTCTCATTTTCCCACAATGTTTTCTACCCTTCACAAAACAAATTTCAAATTTTCAGTCAGTTTCATTTTGTCGTCTGCAAATGCTTTCGATTTGGACAAACCTATAATTTTTTCATGTGGTAATGAGTTAAATATCCTTTGAATTATTCTAAGGTTTTGGAAGGAAAAGGAAACGTGTGTCCGCAACATGCGCGAAACATGACCGCTGATCGGCATGCTTTTAAGATTATTTCTAGAATATCGGACGTGCGGATCTAACACCCTTTATGCTACACTGAAATTCAAATGGATTTGTACATTTATGTAAATATGAATCAATAAGTACATCTATACCCACGCCAAGAATTGAATTCGAACGTGAAACGATGTTGCTAACTGAAAGGTGTTGCTAGAAGTGACCACGTATGCACAATATCTCTATAATTAGACCCAACTTACCAAAAGCACAGGGGCTCGAAACATACTTTAATATGCATAAATATACTGGATTATTGACATTTCTGAAAAAAAAAATCAGAATCTCTGAATATAAATATACACAAGGGATAGGACTTCACAGAGGTCAATTTGCGTACCGACCTCGTTCAAACTCTGATTTCTCACAAAGTTTTTAACATATATCCTAAATGTAAAGTCCTAGCAGAAGCTAAGTGAATATTCTTAACGTTCAACACGGGTTCACTTCCCTTAGAGCAAATCCCTAGGACAGATCGTAAAGACAATCGCAAAATTGTTGCTAAAAATGCTTAGTCGGACACGACCTCGTAACAAGCCACACCATCAGTAAAATGCAATAAATGGACTTATCATACGGTAAAAATCGGTCTGGTCCAATAGTTTATAATTTTCTTTAACACTTCCAATCGGTAGTTTTGTCAAGAGCGATCTTTTAGAAGCACAACAAACGATCATTGATTTTATGAAACTGTCAGAATTTCAAGCAGAATACGCAATACATGGATCCGTGGCGAAAAGATAAACCGACTACCTTAGTTACTGTTGCCAAGGTCTCACAAACAAACGCTGTCAATACACATGCAGTATAGCAGATAGGCTACTTAAATCTTGCTGTCATGACTGTTTCTCTCAATAAGATTTCGGACTAAAATATTTTAATCGTATATTTCTGTCGATAATAAATTCTTCGTAAGTAATTTAAAGATGCTTGAACGAATTTACACACGGATATGTATTTAAAGGGAGAATTATCGGGCCAACGAACAATGTAACAGATATACACGTTTAAACAAAATTTCGAACTCCAATGCTAAAGGGAAAAAAAATTCTCCGTTCTGCCACAGAATTATAGAATTACAGATACTGATTGCTTTCTTTTGGCTAGTAAAGTCATTTCTACATCATACAAAATTAAATAACACTGAATTATAAACCTTTCAAAACATTTATAGACTGTCTGATTCAACAGAGAGGTTTAAGTTAATGAAAAATTTCAATATCAGGTTAAGGGGAAAAGGGTTGTCTGATGATTATAAAATGTGTTAAGTGTGTTGTCAATTAAGAAAATTGTTAATATCATTGATGGTAGTTTGTGTTATCTTATGATATACTGATGAAAACGGGTGGTCAAGTTGATTTGAGCGGCAAATTGTTTTGCAATCAAACACGCTCCCTATCAATTGACAGTTTACTAAAACACCCTTTGTGCTAATGTGCAGATGTGCTAATCCAATCAAACTCTTCACCAAATGTCAAACATTTTTAGAACAATCCAACCTCAAAAATTTGTAGACAAGAAAAGAAATGATGCAAAAATTGAAATTTGTTTTTGAAAGAGCACAAAACACTGTCAAAAAAAGGAGAAAATGGATGTTATAAGCATTTTCTCCTTTTTCCCCGATGCTTTTAACAGCTTTCTAAGGATCGTTAAAACTCGGGTTTATGTGATTAACGGTTGAAAAAGCTGAGTCAAGAGAAAAATTAACATGTTGCCCATTGGGCTAAACTTCCACCGGTACGAAAGATAAACCTTTTTAAAATTGAAATCTTCTCTTAGTGAGGAAGTAAGAAGTACACGTCATTTGACGTGCTTATTGTAAATAGCAGTAGTTTAAATCCAAGACCAAACATCATGTAATTTTCAGTCTGATCTAGATCTACACATTTAGCATATTTTTCATGCACCATGGGTTAAGATTAATGTCAAACTGAAACATTGGTGACAAGTTACGTGGCCACTTTTTGGATGTGCATAGGTTATTGAACAAGGTTAGATATTCAAGGAAACGTATTTTCTTTTTATTAGTATTTCATATAGGTCTATTTTTACCTTTGTTTTCAATTTTTCTCTTTCAGAGGGGTAAACATTATTTAAATTAATCCATTTTCCAGCCCTCATTTAATTCTTTACATTAGTCCAACTTTTCAGTCATTATCATAATTCAAACATGTCTATAGCGTCTGCGTGATCTCACATCAACGATACACGCTCACAAAGCACATATTTGAAGGTTTTTCTCAAATTCAAACGTTAAACACACGAAATAAATAAATAGTATCGCATCCCTCCAACGTTAACAGTCGTTTATTTGTGAGCCAAAATGGCAGAACACAACGATACACATCGGGTAGAATAAATCCGATGACCTGATTGGTAAAATATCGATTTCCACGGATCCATGTATTGCTGTTGTTTTTGTTTTTGTTTTTTTTTTTACCGAGTGATTATGGAACAAGGCATTTGATTGGCTGTTGAAAACTCAAAACAAATAACATAGAACGAACAGCTGGCCAATGAAATAGCTCGTAGCAAATCCGTTTCGTCTTGAATTAAACAGGGTCACGAGTAACAATGGCGTATTCTGCTTGAAATTCTGACAGTTTCATAAATGATCGTTGTTGTGCTTCTAAAAGATCGCTTTTGACAAAACTACCGACCAAAAGTAGCATAACTGGCTACAGCTACACGGTTGGTTTGTTGGTTATTTCCGTTTATTTATCGTCGCTACAGGTTGCCTATCTGAGCGACGCCCCCAGAAGACGGTTAGTTGTTACGGGGGACAGTGCAAGGATATAGGTCGAAACTACTGAGAGCTTGGCCTGGTTCTTTAATGTGCTCGGCGTATAGCACCGTCACACGGGATCTCGGTTTATTGTCTCATCCGAAAGACTATTAGAAATTTTAGTTGGCCAGCCGGGTATTCGAACCACATCCTGTCTAGCAGTGACATTGTGTTCACAAGCCCTACGCTCTACCTACTGAGCTATATCGGCTGGTGACAGCTACACGGTGTAACGCAGAGAATGATAATCATGTGACCCTTCAAGCGATAGGGACCATCTTGGAGCTGCCAAAAGTGTCACTCTGGTCAGACTGCGCAAATTGCTCAGGCTGATCAGAAGCGACACTTTTCGCCTTTATGACATTTTCTGTAGGAAATGTGGTCATTCTACCTTATTACACAATCATTTTTGAACACCATAAACTTAGATTGACCTCATCTTCGCGAGCCAAGGTTACGATCATAACGTGGATCTTACCTTGCAGATCGAACTCGATTTCGAAATTCCCGCGATACGCCCCCTATTGGATGCTGCTTATTATCTCCCTTTACGTCATATTTCTTATAGCCAATGAAATATCATTTTACAAACCGCTTACGAATACAATAACTCAACATGAAGCAATAACCACAAACGTACTTCGCCATTCCATGGTCAGGTGCTGGGACATAGCCTGAAACATCTGATAATTGGTTTGTCACATTTAAACTTTTTGAGAATATTGCTCGTCTATGTTTTCTTCGGAAATAAATCATTACAGATCCTGCACACGTCCGGGGAGGTATTCATGTTTACCCTCTATTTCTATCGCGACCCTGTTCTATTTTTATCAAACATGAAATGCTACGAGCGATTTGATTTGATGCAGTTAGAGATAGCTGCAACAAATGAAAATGTGGGTGATTGTCGAAATCAAGCTCAATCCGCCAAGGGTAGAGTAGCGTAGTGGATCGTAACCCTTGGCTTGCGAAGATGGATTGACCTGCACGATCGTTGATCTGTTTTCATCTAATTGATGTACGAAATTCCTAGATGGTCCCTTTTTTGCGTGACGCGTCACTTATATATATATATATAGGCTGAAAGAATTGCCTGGTACTGCAGAGCTATGTTACAGCTTATTGCATTTGAGATTGAGGAAAATTATGTAATTCGGGGATAATCGTGAGTAGCCGTTGTCGGTTATTAGTCGATAAATACGGTATTGGTTATTTCATTATCATTTCTTTTTACAATGTTTTCAGACGGTAAAAGAGTGTACACTTTAGGTGTCCATACATTTTCTGTTTCTTTTTTCCTTTCATTTTAGTACCATTTTGTCATGATTTTCAGTTGGTGTGTGTGTGTGTGTGTGTGTGTGTGTGTATGCGGGGGGGGAGAGGCTAATCCGGGACAACACTTTACGCAAATGTCGCATGTTGCACTCCAATTTATTATATACCCGGGAAGTTTCTTATATACGCAGGTAATCACAGATTCTCAAGACAGTCAATATTTCTGAAATTGTCCATCAAAAGATTGCAGCTTCAATGATGCTATGCATCATAAATTTGTCTTGTTTGGTACGGGTATAAGAACCGTCTATCTCCTGTAAGAGCCGCCATTCTTTCGTTGTAAGGTCGATAGAATTGGTAAAGCATATCTCTTGTTTTGTTCAGCATAGGGCCGACATCTTGTAAAATGTCAACTCGTTTGTTTCGTATACCAGCCAGGGAAATGGCGTTAAAGACTTCGTCAGATGCAGGGCCTTAAAATGTAGAATGAGATTGGTAAAAACTTAGCTTATAGACTATTTAACTTTTTACAACACGATCCCTATTTTTAGCGACCCCAAGAAAGGAGTCTATAGAAAAGATAGTGGGGAAAAAAAGAAAATGCTGGTAACCAGCATTTTCTCCTTTTTCAAAAATGTTTTCTTCTCTTCACAAAACAAATTTCAAAATTTCATTTCCTTTCATTTTGTCGTCTGCAAATGCTTTCAATTTGGAAAACATAAAATATTGTTGTTAGGTAATGAGTTTAAGTATCACAACTATATTACTTCGCGAAGTTATTCCTGAAGGAGTTAAAATACAAGGTAACACATAAGTTTCGGGGATTGTTTGGTTTTTTTAGCTACTATTATCATGTTTTTGACAAATCTAATGCTGCTCAAATAATGTCGTATCTGAAAAGGGCAGATAAACGTTGTAGAAAATCGATAAGAAATGCTGGTTGTAAGCATTTTCTCCTTTTCCCTAAATGTCTTCAAAGCTGTTTTTCTCAAGATCGTTCAAACAATGGTAGAGGTTTTACTCTAACTTTATCTCTCGTTCAAAACACACAGTGCTGCAATTTGAATGGATCCTTTTGAAATAAATTTGGTTTGCAACTCGCGAAAAGGGGCATTCGGACATTTTCTAAGATGTCGTCTCGGATCACGACAAGACGGCACCTTACGACCACATTATTAGTTGTACGGTCAGGAGGTAGGGGACGTGGAAACTTGTTCATGACTTTGGTGCCTTCAGCTCGGGGCGAGATGATTCACCACAGCCGTGAATAAGTTTCAAAGTGCCCTTCCAACGAATTCATTATAACGCAAAGTTTTACCATTTAAGCGAATTTAACTGTTTTTATTGGTTTAAAAAAATGAGTAAGCTTACAAAGTAGAATTTCCCCTCTGGTTGCCCCAATTCCACGAAAACTGACGTCGCTGGGAACTGACATCACTGAAACCTTGGTAATTAATACGTGCTAAAAAATGCAGCTTGGTGCATAATCTTGAAGTTAATTTTGATCGACACGGTCGTCTAAAAAAAAACAATGTAAAAGCAGTTTCCCTTCCGGGAGCCATGTATACATGATTACACTATCAACACAACATCCAAAATGGTGGCGTAGATCAAACTTCTCATCAAGATTATGCGGCAAGCTGCACGTTTTAGAACGTAATACATAGGTTTCGGTGACGTCAGTTACCGGTGACGACAGTTTTCATTGAATTGGGCTCTCAGAAGGGAAATTATACTTTAAGATACTGCAAAGAAATTTCTCGTGATCTGATTGATTAACATGCCTGGAACAAAAAAATATATCATGTTCCCTTGCAAAAACCACGTAAAGCCAGATTCCATTTTGAGTGCCCCGTAAACATCACTACACGTGCAACACAACATCCAAAATGGCGGCGTCGATCGATCACCAGACTGCACATTTATGCACCAAACTGCACGTTTTAATGACGTCAGTTTCCAATAACGTCAGTCTTCATTGAACTGGGGCACTCAGAAGGGAATTTCTATTTCGTCAGCATACTCAATTCGTGAGATTATAATTAATGAAAATTTCGCTTAACCCGCTTTGAAATGGTAAAACTTTGTAGTATAACAAACTCGGGGCGACATGATTCAGCACAGCCCTGAACAAGTTTCCAAGTCCCCTGCCACCTGACCGTACAACTAATATTGTAAGCGTACGAGTTCAATTTTTCAAACAAACAAAAACAAAAACAAAAAAAAACCAGGTAAAATTTTCTTAACAAAGGTTGAAATGGTTTTTAAAGCTTTGCATTATAATATATTCCTTATACAGTCAGGTGGCAGCGGACTTTGAAACTTGTTTATGGCTGTGGTGAATCATGTCGCCTCGAGCCGAAGTGACAACATGATGCACCACAGCCGTGAACAAGTTTCTAAGCCCTCTTCTACGTGACCGTACAACGAATAATGTAAAAAAATTTATACATCAAAGTGCAATACATAATAAAGATACTCACTCATTTCCAAAAAGTTGTACACCCCTTGCATTGTTTGTCTTGAGCCTAAATCCTCCATCTGCACAATGTGGATCTGATCTTTTAGGAAGACTCGCATCAATTCTTCATAAAACACGTAATAGATACCATGGGCCAGAAAAACCTGGTAAAAATGTTCTTACATTATTTAAATCTTAAATATTGAATGAACCATGTTATAGCAAGGGAGAATTTAACCCTTTATCAAACAGTGTCTGGTTTTACGGCCCTGAAGAATCTTAAAGATCCATTTCCAGTGATCATTTTATTGATCAGTGTGGCAATGTAACATGTTGTAAAACCATACATGATACATGCCACATATATATTCAGAGTAAATCTTTTAGTGTGATCCCTAGCAAATTTTGAGTACTGTATCATCTTTAGAGTAAAATTAAAATCTTTATGTGCAAGTTTCTTTGAAACGATTTGTTATTCATGGTCTATACAGAAAGAAAAATACAACAGTCATAGAACTCGAACAAGCCTCGCAAAAACTTTAACACAGTACCACACAACCCCCACTTTTGACGACCCTGAGAAAGAAGCCTTTTGAAAACATTGTTGGAAAAGGAGAAAATGCTGGTAACCAGCATTTTCTCCTTTTCCCAAAATGTTTTCTACTCTTCACAAACCAAATTTCAAATTTTCAGTCGCCTTTATTTTGTCGTCTGCAAATGCTTTCGATTTGGATAAGCCTAAAATATTGTCGTTTGGTAATGAGTTGTAAAGACATGTACATTGTGTGCCAATGTTTTAAAACATTTAAAATTATGCGATGAAAGAATCTGAAATCTGTTTGCTTTCGGGGCAAAGTTTTAGTTAATTCATCCACAAGAATATTTCAAAGCTAAAAGGCTGCCGAATATTTTTTTTCTCGTTTGATATTCTTCTTTTTTAATTCAAATGCTAATTATTCGCAACAGAAACTATATTTATCTTACCCTATGAAAAATTTTGGGAGCATACACACAGCTACGCACGGAATGGTTATCTGTACACGTCTTGAAATCTGTTATTCTGTGCTTAACATATGTATGGAACAATTCTGGAGTCGCCTCCGTGCTGTTGAATTTTTTGGCATCTTTTCTGTAACTGTGCAAGAATTCGGAGTAAAATCTGTGGACAAGGAAAAACAGTAAAGGTATAGTCTACTTCATTTAACCTGATTCTGACCTTTATGCTGAATATATAAGTAGGCATCTAAATAGAACTCCGACTATTCCGTTGTCTGCGCATGTCACATTCTTCGAAGATTCCACTGTCTTATATGACGCATCACTACTAGCCCCGAAAGCGGGCTGACTGTAATATTACGCTCTATAAAGTAGCAATGTTGAAAATAGCTTTTACGTATCGATACGTTTGAGGAGAAATGAGACCTGCTTTAGCAACAGATTTCTCTAAACTGGTGATCATAGTTGAGTGAATTGCACGAGGTAGCGTTTTATTGGGTAAACCTCTTTCAAAGTAACGGTTGCGGCGTAGGAAAGTGGTTCGGTTCTGTACCCAGGATACCCATATCAGATAGATGAGTATTTATAGAATGCCATCTAGCGGGAGATAATGCCGACTATTCGGAAAATTATATACAAACAGGAAGGTCCTTATACACACAGGTAGGCAATTTAGCCCTTGGCCTACAAAGCGCGACTCAATGTGCTTTTGCGGCCAGTGTAGATCAAGATCAGACTGCACAGAACGTGCAGTCTGATCTTGGATCTACACTGTCCAATGAGGAGACATTTCCCTCAAAAATTAGTTTTGAAATTGCAATGCTTGCTTTTGTTACTATTGACTGGAAATTTTCAAATAATTTATCCAATAGATAAAGGAATTATTGGTGTATGCCGTGCGAAATATTTCCATGACCATTCGGGACATATAGCAAGCGATGTCGGGGGGTAAAAATAGAATACTAATTTATATACATGACTTTGACCTGGATCAGGTTAAATGAAGTAGATAATACCTTTTCTCTCTGCTGAAAATACAGCCAAAGAAAAAACATTATCACGGCGGGGAATCACGTGACACAACAACAACAACAATGACCGTTATTTGAAAAAAATCCCCAACTTCAGGTAAGAAAATCTTCAATAATTCCGTTAATACGTGACCGATTGGAATTTTGTTTGAAGCAGAGAAGGCGGAAGGACTCCAGGGATTTGCTTGATGTGTTAGATTTTTTAAACAACACCTGATAAAAAAGTTATTGACGAGCAAACAATTTTTTTACCCTGGATAATTTGTTTGCTCGTCAATAACTTTTTTATCAGGTGTTGTTTAAAAAATCTAACACATCAAGCAAATCCCCGGAGTCCTTCCGCCTTCTCTGCTTCAAACAAAATTCCAATCGGTCACGTATTAACGGAATTATTGAAGATTTTCTTACCTGAAGTTGGGGATTTTTTTCAAATAACGGTCATTGTTGTTGTTGTTGTGTCACGTGATTCCCCGCCGTGATTATACATAACGTAAAAAACCACTATCAGCTAGTGTAGTGTAAAGCTAGTGTAGTGTAAAGCAAGCGTGAAAGTAGCTTATTGCATGCGGTTAATTTATGCAGACTACAGTTCAACTATAACTAGGTATAAATTTCTTGGAGCAGAACAGTTGCAGAACAGTGTGTACAATAAACACGCGCATTACAGTCTATCTGCTTTGAATAATATGCATGTTACGTCATTTCCCATTCCAAATTTTAATACAAGGCGTATTCCATTCACCAGGGCTAGTATTCACCAACTACATGTATTCTTAAGAACCTTCTTTGTCTCATTCTCCAGAATTTTCTACATTTGTAAGTAACACAACTTCTGATTGGCTAAACCACTCGGTTTAGCCAATCAGAAGTTAGGTTACGTACAATTTTATAAAACTTTGAAGAAAAAGCCAAAGAATATTCTCAAGAATGGTTGATGAGTACGGGCGCTATTCTGGCACAATGTTCTTTGCTCTAGAATGAAAAATGGTAGAGTTTAGACAAAAATGTTAGCGTAGATGGCCTGTTCTTTCTTTTTATCTCAAGTCTATTGATAGATCATACACGCCGTATTCATGCAAACTCATATTCAGATACAATTTCAGTGTCACGAAATTTCACAAGGTTTCAAACATTTTGTCATGAAATATTTAGCTAAGGATACCTGCACCTAAAAGTCCGTCACAAAAGGGTTTGGCCAATCAGAAGTTGTCATACTTGATAGTGATGGAGTGTAAGAATGCAATTAAAAACAACTGATGAACACAGGTCCTGTGCAGATCTTAATGTTTATAAACTGTACCTTTCTACAGGGTCTCTAAAGGTCACGAGAATTTTCGCATTCGGCAACAATTTATGGATGTAATCCAGTATAACGTAACGTGGTTCATCTAGACCGGCATTTCCCGGCATCTCCCGCCATCTGGTGTTAACATACAGATAACCAGGACTCGCATCACCTGATAGGAAAAATGTTTCCGTTGAATTGCATTCACCAAGTGCGGAAGGAATGTTATGTTATAGTTGCTTTCCAGGCGTTTGTAATTACTTCGATCTGCGTGCGAAAATTTGATCATGCGCGAGACGGAAGGTCGGGCAAATGTCAAAATTTTTCATGTGCAACAAGAATCAACTAGGCCTGTAAGTATTATAAAAGCTACTACATCATATTATTCCTTTAAAAAAAGGTCAACTATCAAAAGGCAAATTATCGTAACTATTGGCGTTTGAAAACGTTTAATGGATATAATATCAATTTCGTGCGGAATTCATTATGACTGGAGCCATCTAGAAGCAACGCATTAGAAACTGGCTTTTCTACATGTATTTAGAACCATCACACGTGAGTTAGACTTAACAGAGCATTCGAAAGATTATTCGTAATTACATTTGGCCAGCCTTGGGAACCAATCCTACACCATCAAAAATTCTTAAAGTTTGGAATGAAGGCCTCTTTTCCCACCTCTTTCGACTGACCCAAGTCTATAAAGGAAGTTGTAACTTCGATATATCGTCGGTTTACTTCAAAAACCTTGTAACTACAACTTGTTTCAAGCTGTAGTTACGAGGTTTTTGAAGTAAACCGACGATATACTCTTAATAACATACTGTTAGTTGATGGGTGAAACCACGATATACTCTTAATAACATACTGTTCGTTGATGGGTGAAATTACTGGTCTGGACAAAAACAAAAAGGAAAGAGTGAAGTGTATAGAATATGCTTACCTATCACTAACGGGTTAACACCTTTTGCTTCGTTGTTACTGTCTTGGTACATCTGTATTTTTTGTGATCCCTCTTCAAACATGCTGATGTAACTGTTTATGTCTTCTGTTTTATCTGACGTAAGAAAGTTAGATTGGGGTGCCTGATTCATAACTAGATCGTCAGTATATTGTGTATCTGAATGCTGATGGATAGAAGGGAAAATGTTTTCAAAAGGCTTCTTCTTCATTGGTAAAGGTAAAGGGTTACGGTGTATGGTAAAGGGTTAAAACAGAAGTAGAATCTTTTTACTAGTGAAATAAAAAAAAAAAAGAAAACAAGTAAATTACACAATCGCTTCGTCGATGCGCAAGGTAAAAGATAAATCACTGCTGACTGCGATGAAAGTGACAACTTGTTCATCCCAGTCTAGCAATACCATTATCTCCCGATAGATGGCATTCTACAAATACACGTCTATCAAATTTGGGCATTCTGGATACAGAACCGGACTACTTTTCTACGCGACAACCGTTACTTTGAATTTCAAACTAAAATAAACGTTTACTCAATAAAACACTACCTGGTGCGAATCATTCAGTTAAGTATGATCAGCAGTTTAGAGAAATCCTGAGCTAAAACAAGCCTGATTTCACTTCACTTTATTGATAAAGGCCATTTTCTTCATTGCAACTTTATACCGCGTATTACTGCAATCCCCTAATTTTGGGGAGAGTGATGCGTCAAATCAGACACGTCGAAGAATGTAACATGCGCAGACAAGGTAGCAATATGTCATAAGAACTGACAAATGGCTCTGGATCGTATTCCCCAGGTAATGGAGTTGGACACCACTTACATTCTTATCATGGTCCAAGGCAATAAAGAACAGAATATAGATCTATTTCACCTAGATATACAACAGGAGTTACATTATAATGGATTTTTCAAAAAGAAATGAATAAATAAACGGTAACCCAAACAATAACTTACATGAATTGAAACCATGGGGTTGCAGGTGAAATGCAGAGAAATCACCTTCCCTACGAAATGACCCGGGTCATTATGCTACTTAGAGAAATGACCCCAGAAATAATTTCACTACGTAGAGGAATGACCCGGGTCATTATTCTACGAGTCATTCCTCTACGTAGAGAAATGACCCATGTGTCATTTTGAAGGGGTGTGTCATTTCTCTGCATTACACAGGCTCTACTCCCCGGCTTGTCCCATTTCTTACCGACAAAATTGCTGATAGTCATTGCAACATGATTCACTATACTCTCTCACTAATCATAGTTTCTTCTATGATAAGGGTGATAAGCAACAGTCGCTCTCAAACAATATTGTACAAAGAACTTTGCAATCGTAAATACTGTTGTTCAAACGAACCCGAAATAATGTTTAGCTCATTACCAAACGACAACATCTTTCGCTTGTCAAAATCGAAAGCATTTGCAGACGACAAAATAAGAGTGAATGAAAATTTGAAATTTGTTTTATAAAGGGTAGAAAGCATTGTGTGAAAAGGAGAAAATGCTGGTTACCAGCATTTTCTCCTTTTCCCATAATGTTTTCTAAAGACTTCTTTCTCAGGTTCGTCAAAATTAGGGATTGTGTGGTAATGGGTTAAACGGAATCAAACGTGATACCAACAAATACTTACCTTTTCCTTCGTTACGCGTTTTCCAACCGAAAAATTGAGCCTCTTTGCGACCCCAAAATGCATATTCGGGGTGTTTCCTAATATTAGAACAGAATGAGGTTGTACCACATTTATGAATGCCGACGATTAAAAAATAGGGTAAACATCTCAGCTCGTCCTTATCATACCAGCATGGGTTTTTGAACCGTTTGTCATACTGCCATGGCAGCTGAAATGAAAGTGACAGTAATTAACTCTTTACTCCACAGATACTCATTTCTACGCATTGCTTGTAGGAGCCTTTGGAAAACATTGTGGCAAAAGGTGAAATTGCTCGTGACGAGCAATTTCACCTTTTGTCACAATGTTTTCTACGCTATATCAAAAGTTGTCATATACACATAAGAAACTGCTTCATCCTGGCTGTTATTTAGGGTCAATTAGAGATACCATAGAAATGCCTTATGGGGTAAGAGGTTAACTCTTTTACTCGAACAAGTTTTAGAGCTGTCTAAAATTGAAACATTTGGGGACAACAAACGTTAGTGTTAGCTAAAACACTCTTTTTTTCTTTCCAATGAATCTTACCAGACTTTGAAAATGTGAACCTGTCACGCAAAAAGGGACCTTCTTGGAACTGCAAAAATGTCAACCCTGGTCAGACTGCGTGAATTGCGCGGTCTGGCCAGGGTTGACACTTTTCGCTTTAATGATATTTTCTGTATGAAAAGTGGTCATTTTACCTTGTTATTCAATCATTTTTGAATTATCAACCCAAACTGACCTGCACTATCGTTGATCTGTTTTCGTGTAACTGATGTACAGAATTCCCAGATGGTCCCTTTTTGCGTGATGGGTCACAAATGCGTCAGTGAATGAGCAAGGACAAACCTGAGAAATCATTAGTGTGGAAACAAAGACAAATTATAGAAGATGAGAATGGTTTGTTGGAAACTGTGCTGGCATCCGGAAAAACTGACCTCATTTCGAGGCTTCCAATATAACATAATTTTACAATATATACTCGTACATTTTATTTGCAGTCGACATAAATTATAGACATACCAAAGCTATTAATAGTGTCGTCCAAAAGGTGCAGTCTTATCTTTGATCTACGCGGACAGATGGGGAGACATTTATCAAAAAAAAAAAATTAAATTGCAATATTTGTTGTTTTTCTTTTTCATTAATTGACCGGAAAGACACAGTGACTTATCTAGTAAGTTAAGAGTTGATTGGCGTAAACCGCATGAAATATTTCCGAGACCATTCGGGACATAGGTCGAGAGATTCCGAGGGAAAAATAGAATATTAGTCTATGTAAATGATTTTGACCTGGGTCAGGTTCAGTGAATTAGTAAATAGTAAAGCACAACAATATCAGGGCCCGTTTCACCAAGGTAGTTACGAACGAAATTTTCTTAAGTTTTACGTAACAATGAGTATAATATAGTGGCATTAAGCTGCCACGGGACACATGAAAACCATCATGATATTTTTTTTTTTCATGTGTCTCGTAGCAGATTAATGCCACTATACTATAATTACGTAAAACTTACGAAAATTTTGTTCGTAACTACCTTGGTGAAACGGGTCCCAGGTGTAGAGGCTAGTAAAATCAAAGTACTGAAAGTACTTATTTAGAAGGTGATAGCATGCATTAGTTAGCAGAGAGGTTTGACAGCGGATCATTTCGTTAAAGATTCATTTTTCTGCCAGTTGACATTTTTTCTAACATGCTAGCATTATTTCATAACTATTTTCCTCAGAATCGTGTCATCGAATTTTTGCATGCTGTTTCAGGTGTTCGGAGAGTGATGACAGTGGTTTGAGGTGTGTTTTGTGTGTGTGCTTTGGGGTTGCTTCTCTTATTTATTGATCAACCATGTAAACTTAATTAGCTAGGCCGTCTCAAATCTGCGACATATTGTCAATTTCAAATAGATTGTTAATTCTATGACATTTGACTCTGACGTTCACCGTGCAGTGGATCGCACACCATTTTATTTTTCAACCTGCACCTTATTTTCACATATCAAATGATACAGACACGTCTGTTCAGTGATCTATGGTGACCTATTTTTCTTGAAACTGAGGAGTGATTAGTCGTCACAGGATTTCAGTTCGACAGATGAGATAAGAAAGGAAAATCTAAGAGGTCATCAACTCCTAAAAATGATGTCCATATAAATTTTGTAAAAGTGCAAAGGTTTTTGAGGCATTTTGGTCTCTTTAACTACATAATTGGAGTGCAACACGCAAAAAGGGTCATTCGGACATTTGCGTAAAGTGTCATCTCTGATCAGCGTGTGCAGTCCGCAGAGGCTAATCCGAATCGACACTTTCCGATTTTATGTGATTTTCTGTTTTACGCAAGTCTACTGTAGCACAATATCTAATGTAGTCGTAAAGTGCCGTCTCGGATTAGCCTGCGCGGATTGCGCAGGCTAATCCGGGACGACACTTTACGCAAATGTCCGAATGCACCTTTTCGCGTGTTGCACTCCAATTATTATAGCTTGTATGAATTGTTGCATGCCGATAAGGAATGATACCAAAAATCCTTATTATATTTCGTTTTTAAAATCATTTTTATATTTATATTTGTGCGCTTGCAAATTATTGAAAATCTAGACAGTTTAACTGTTTGAAATCTTTACTTTCATTTATAGCTGGGGCGAATAATGTTGTAGGCCTACCATAATTGATAGAACGAAAAGGTGACGAACTTCGCTGATCTAATCACTGATCGAAATCTTTTAGATTTTTCTGGTATAAGTTTTAAGTAGTCAGAGGCCTTGCAGGTCTGACATAAGATGTATTTTTTGAGGTATTAAACCCCTATCGGAAAACAGCTATTGCCACTAAAATAATGTCTTACGAAATTTGCTTTGATTAGAAATGAGTATAATTGTACTACTATAACGAGCCACTTTTTTCTTCTTTTCTTTTCCATCTTAGAATTATCATTTATAAATCTAAAACCACTATTTTCTCGTTACAAAGAGAGATAATAATTACTTCCCTGTTTAAGAATTTTTCAGAAGTTTCAACAAATAATTTCAAGATAGACATTACAACAGATAACAGAATTTCTGGTCAGTTAAGAGTTTTGCGAAAGTGTTATATCAGTTAAAATCCTTAACTGTCAACTAACAAGAATTTCATTCTGTGTTGCACTAAAAGCGTTAGGGTCTGCTACCTCAATATGTAACGTTACATAACCGTATTAAAAGGGTAACTAAGAATAGCCAAAAGCAACAATTTACCTAAATCTTTTTTCTTTCTTCTTTTTTCCCCCCCCTTTTTTTTTTCTTTTTTTTTTCCTTTTTTTTTTTATCATGCCGACGTTATTCCCTGCAAAGTTCGAAAGGAAAATATGATATTTTTGTTGAGTTGGAAAGTAGGAACCTGCTTCGAAAATATGTTGCTTAACCCTTTCCTAAACAATCCCTGGTTTTTACGGGTCTGGAATAGTAGCCTTTTGAAAACATTGTGGGAAAAGGAGAAAATGCTGGTAACCAGCATTTTCTTCTTTTCCCACAATGTTTTCTACCCTATCATAGACAGATATCATCTTTTCAGCAAGAGTTGAATTGTCGTCTGCAAATACTTTCAGTTTGGTCTAGTCCAAAAGTTTGTCGTTTGGGAAAGGGTTAATGAAATACCGCGCATAATGGCTTACTCATTTTGACTGTATTGGCTTCTTACTGATTCTCGTTTTGTTGTTCTTCAATCATTTCCCTGAATGGGTTTTCAGCCATTTCCTTTAGCGATATCAGTGGAATCCAGACTGTGTTAACAAACAAAACCGAGCTATACGAGTAATGGTAAAAAATACTACTTACTTGTGCATGCGATCCAACGTCCCTGTAGTTAAAAACACCATAGCTTCTGGTCTTGGTTCCGTTTACAACTTTTATAAAATGTGGTTTGTCCACAATAGATTGGATTATTTTATCCAAATGTTTGAGACCAAATTTAGTGAATGTCTTGCTCTTTGGGAGCAGAGTATTGGATTCTTTAGCAAGAATATAATGACTTATAACAAAAATTATCGATATGAGAACTGTAAAAAAACAAATACAAAGATATTGATCTCGTTGTAAGGACATAATTAGCTTTAAATTTTGCACCAACTCTATCTGGAACAGCTTACTACCATAAAAAAGATCACGAGCACATGTATTTCATTCGGATTCTTTTTGTCCGGAAGTCTATTTATAACATCGATTTATTCTCCTCCCCATCCTTCTCGATATGGATACTTCTTAAATAAACCTTTTATTACCAGATGGTCCCGAGTTTTAGAAATCCTGAGAAAGGAGGCTGCTCTGCAGTCTGATCTTGATCTATACAGTCTGCAATAGGCTAGTGAGTCACGCCGACCAGCCTAAGGATTAAAGGCAGTTTCCAATGTTCAAGACAAAGCCTATTTAACTTGTCTACAAATGCTTTCGAGTTAGCTTTTGGTTAAAGCACTCTCCATTAATTAACCCTTTACTCCATAAATACTCATTTCTACGCATTGCTTGTAGGAGCCTTTGGAAAACATTGTGGCAAAAGGTGAAATTGCTCGTGACGAGCAATTTCACCTTTTGCCCCAATGTTTTCTACACTATCAAAAGGTGTCATATACACATAAAAAACGGCTTCATCCTTCCTGTAATTAAGGGTCAGTTAGCGATACCATAGAAATGCCTTATGAGGTAAAAGGTTAAGACAGATTTAGACTAATGCAAAAAGAACGCATTTGTGACAATTTCAAAAAACGGGAGAAAATGCAGAAACATTGTAGAAAAGGAGAACATTCTGGATACCAACATTTCATTTTCACCTCTTCCTACAATGTTTTCAAAAGTCTTCTTCCTCTTGGTCAAAAATCACAGGCTTGTTTGGAAAGGGGTTAGTTAACCCTTTCCCAAACGACAAATTTTGGACCCTTCCAAACCGAAAGAGTTTGCAGACGATAATTCTTTATTTAGAGAAAATGGCAGAAAGTTCTCAAAAAATTCGTTACGAGCAATTTCTCCTTTTTCCACAGTGTTTTCAAAAGACTTTTACTGCAGACAAGTGAAAACCAGGGCTTGTTTGGGAAAGGGTTAAGCAATTAACAGCTGTTGTCTAAACGCGTTATCAGACGGTCAAATTTTTTGTTGGAAATACATTGAAAATATTTACAAAAAGGATTTTTTTTATAATTATTATTAAGGTATAGTAGACCTACATCTTTAACACTTCTAGTGCAACATGGAATAAACTTCTTGATACATGTAGTTTATAAATACGGAGTTATGCAGATACAATACTTATGCACATTTTTAACCGACTAGAAATTCCTTTGATTTCTATCTTGAAATTATTTGTTGCTACTTTTGTTTCCAAAAAAGATGGAGGTAATTATCATCTTGCCATATAATTAGAGTATAGTGGTTTTAGATTTATAAATGATAATTTCAAGGGAAAAAAAGGAAAAATAGCTCGGTTAAAGTAGTACAATAATACTCATTTTCAATCATAGCAAATTTTGTAGGATAATGTTACAGTGGAAATAGCTGTTTCTGTTAGGGGTCCGATACCTTAACCCCGTTTTCTATGAATGACTATCATTAATCTTCCAGATGGAGTTGGCCGAGTTCTGATTTCGAAAAAGTGACCCACCGACCCACCCTTCATTCCCGATTTCAAGTTCTGTACGTTTCCGCGGTTGTGTTGCAGGCGATAATTTCATTGTATCTAGCGTAATCAAAGTGCTGTCAGCACTATACTTGGCCGACACAGAATAACCAGAATAAACTAACTGTTTGAAAATTCACACAAGACATGATAGTTGTTCAAACTATTTATTGAATAAAAGAAACTCTATGTATTGTGAATCTTTTAATGAGTATTGCCTTTATCCTCTGACTCCCACAATTCTTAAGTTTTAGTTTTATTTCCAAAACGATTCTAAATTTGAAAGTGGTGTAACAAATCAGAGTTGTGTTACTTTTTGTCGGTTGTTTTGCTATTTTTTTCAATTGGTTATTAATGTTGTTGTCAAAGACAACTGGACTTGTATTCACCCACCATTCTTTAGAACAGTTTTACTTTTATTTCCCAAACTATTCTAAATTTGAAAGTTAATTGTGTCAAGAATCAGAAGTTGGGTTACCTTCTCTCCGTCGTTTTGATATGCAAGTTTGTTTCTATTACTTTTTAACGCCGTTTTCAATATTGGTTCAAATGTATCGCCGCGGACAGTGCACCTGTCTATGTTTTCCTTGAGTATCTTTTATCGGTACTTTGAACAATATTCTTCCACACCGCTTGCTGCTTTCCCACATACACACAAAAAAATCGTCGAAGTAATAATAAATGCTTTCGCAATGTCTATGATCTATCCTAGTTATTTTCGATGAAATGTAAGATATGACAGCGCTCAATTTGTCATTTGAGTCACTGTCGTTGTCGTGCTCACAGTATAAAAGATCATTGTTTAACCCTTTACCAAAGGACAAATTTTAGGTTCGTCCAAATCGAAAGCATTTGCAGGCGACAAAATAAAAGTGACTGAAAGTTTGAAATTTCTTTTGTGATGGGTAGAAAACCTTGTGGAAAAGGAGAAAATGCTGGGTACCAGCATTTTCTCCTTTTCCCACAAGGTTTTCTAAATAGTTCTTTCTCATGGTCGTCAAAAGTAGAGATTGTGTGGTTATGGTTTAATATCTCTATGTGCGAGGTATACTGAAGCTATTTACTCTAAACTAAGACCAGTGCTTAACTCGACAGGTGAGTGCAACACTATTCTAAGTGCCTGTACAATGTACAGGCACTTAGAATAGTGTTGCACTCACCTATCGAACTGTCAATAAAACGGAATGGTGTTTACGCCGCTTTTAACATTATTTTAAAAGTCAATCACGGCGACAGCTTAAACATTGTTATCAGCGTGCGGTGCTATCGTTACCTGTCAGGCTTCACTAAACAATCGGACGATAAAAATCAAAGATCAGGCAGCACTTTCTGTTCAGTCTGATCTAAATCTACATCATACCGACCTCTTAAACCCCCCCTTTTTCGCCAGCAGTGGAAAAAAGTCTTAACTCTTTACGAGTTGTGGTGTCCGTGGTCGTGAGGTAGAGCGTCGGCCTCATAACCTAAGGTTCCTGAGTTCGATACCTGGAAGCGGGTGTCAACTTTGGGATTTTTCATTGGCCCACACAGTACTGGTGTAGTTCCCAGGAAGCAGAATCGAGAGAGATTAGTATAAGTTGTAAGAACTTGTTTCTAAATCGATGTAAAATAAATACATATGTTTAAACTAAACTAACTCTTTACGATTTTTTGGACTCACAAATTGCAGACAACAAAAATGTTACTCTAATGAGGATTTCAGTCTTCGATAGGAAAGAAAACAATGTGAGAGTGGGTGAAAATGTGGTTTCAGCATTTTCTCCTTTTCCCACAAGGTTTTCAAAAGTTTCTTTCCCTGTGGTCATGTGTGGTAAAGGTTTTAACACGTGTTTGCTTGTGAACTACACCACCTGTTGAAAGAGTCGTTGGGAAAAAAATCAATTCTCATTAAAGTAACAGCTCAATTCCTTCTATACGACAAAATTTTAGACCCGCCCAAATTGAAAGAAATAGACACGACAAATTAAGTGTGGTCATAAGGTTTTGTTAATCTTTGATCGCTTAGAAATCATCGTGGATAATGACGAAACTGTTTGTTACAAACATTTCATCCTGTTAACCCGTTACCACACAGCGAAATTTTAGACTTATCCAAATTCAAAGCATTTGCAGAAAAGAATTTCAAAGTGGCTTCAATTGTGCAAATTTGCTTTGATAGGGTAGAAAACTTTGTGGGAAAAGGACAAAATGCTGATTTTTGTGGGAAAAGGTGAAAATGTTGGCTACCAGCATGTTTCCATAACTTCATCTTCGGCGTCGTTAAAACTCGGGACTTTTTCGTAAAAGGGTTATGGTTGAATATTTCATTCCCTTTTTCTTTGAAGAACATACCAACCGAATCGTCACAAATCGGTCTATCCCGTAACTATATTCAGAACGGTATACATACGTATTTCCGGTTGTGTATATCAGTCCACCAGATACAGCCGAGCGATTTGATGGGTTCCATCACCCGAGGTAAGCCGAATGGTACGAGAACCATTCGGCATACCTCGGGTGATGAGAGCCATCGAATCCCTCAGCTGTATTTGGACACTCTATTGCACTCCGGATCATTCACATTCACCTCTGTAGTGGGGTCAGAAAGTAGTCCGTCATTACGTGATAATTTCGTCACATGACCAGAACTCAAAATGGCGACACAAATGGCGGTGAAAGAAAGACCAATATTAATTACTTTGTGTGCTGTTCAAACAGCATACGGCAAATCAGACTATATGGTAGAAAATGTGAAAAAGAGGGATTTTCTGAATTGGCGTAAGATTCTGATCATTCAAGAAGCTCGAAAAAAAAAATAGTTCAATTGTATGCAGGTAAATTCATCAGTTAGAATGCACCTGTAATGTATCCAGAATCATTTTTCCTTTGTCTACTTTATAATATTGCACATGAAACAGTTAAACAGCAACAAATCATCTTTTCCTCTGTTTGACAAGGTTCTTGTCATTTAGCCCATTGCAGAGATGTATGGTGAGAGTAACGAACGACAACTCTGCTCGGAGATTGGTATTTGGAAGCTTGATTTGCACCTACGCGATACATGGATCCGTGGCGAAAAGATAAACCGACTACCTTAGTTACTGTTGCCAAGGTCTCACAAACAAACGTAGTCAATACATATACAGTATAGCAGATAGGCTACTGAAATCGTGCTTTCATGACTGTTTCTCTCAATAAAATTCCGGAAAAAGTATTTTAATCATATATTTCTATCGATGATAAATTCTCAGTAAGAAATTTAAAGATGCTTTACTAATTTACATACGGAGATGTATTAAAAGGGCGAATTACGGGGGCGACGTACAATGTAACAAATTTACATGTTTAAACAAAAGTTTGAACATATAAAAAACATCAACAAATCTCCGTTTTGCCAGAGAATAATAGAATTAACGATACTTATTGCTTTCGTTGGGCTAGTAAAGTCATCTCAGCATCAAATCAAATTAAATAAGACTGAATTACAAACCTTTCGAAAAGTTTATAGAATGTCTGATTCTAGAGAGAGGTTTAAGTAAATGAAAAATTTTCATATCAGGTTAAGGGAAAAAGGGTTGTCTGATGGATTATAAAATGCGTTTAGTGTGTTGTCAATTAAGAAAATTGTTAATATCAATGACGGTAGTATATGATATACTGATGACAACGGGTGGTCAAGTTGATCGGGGCGGCAAATTGTGTTGCAATGAAACACACTTCTTATCAAATTAACAGTTTACCAACACATCCTTTGTGCTAATGTGCAGATGTGCTAATCCATTTAAACTCGTCACCAAATGACAAAATTTTTAGAGCAATCCAAATTCAAATATTTGCAGACAACAAAATAAATGATTCAAAAATTGAAATTTGTTTTTGAAAGAGCGCAAAACACAGTGAGAAAAGGATAAAATGAATGTTACAAGCATTTTCTCCTTTCTCCGCAATGCTTTTAATAGCTTTCTACGGGTCGTTAAAACCCGTTATGTGGTAAACGTTTGAAACAGATAAGTCAAGAGAAAGATGTCCATGTTCCACCAGATCAGAAGTTAGACTTTTTTTTAAAATTGACATATACTCCTAGTGAGGAAGAACTACACGTCAAAGTGCTTATTGTAATCAGCAGGTACTTTAAATCCAAGAATAAACATCATGTAATTTGCAATCTGATCTATATCTACATATCAGAGATCGTATATACGATCCCATTACACATTCAGCATATTCTTCATGCACCATGGGTTAAAATTAATGTCAAATTGAAACATTTGTGACAAGTAACGCGGGTGTCAGGAGAAATCGGCCCCTGGAGAAATCGGCCCTTAGAGAAATCGGCCCCAAAACGCTTGGGGCCGATTTCTCCGGAGAAATCGGCCCCTGGGGACGATTTCTCTGGATAAATCGGCCCCAGTAGAAATTTTGAAGAAATCGTCCCCAATGCCAAATTTTCTATATATAGATATTGCTTTTTCAGAAAATGTAATTTTCATTTAGGTTTTATTTAACACATACACTGTGTAAGCCATGTCTTGTTTCAAGTTGTTTTTGATTACACCTTCTGTGTTGTTTTTATGGCAATTTTCGCAGTTTTTCACGCTGATTGTTCTTATTTTCACACCTTCACACAGGCAGCCTACACCTGAAAGATTGTTGAATGTTTGTGTTTGTTTGAAATTGATATTGAACGAATTATGAAATATAAATGCTCACGATGCATATATGTGTATTTGTTATATCATTAAAACCTATTTTTTTGCACCTTTCTCTCTCGATCTCTGTCCCTTTCTGCATGTTCGGCATAGGTAATTGTTATCAATTTCATATTGTTGTTCTTCGTCGGATCAGATCTCACCCCCTCTCTCTCTCTCTGTTAATGAATATTGTTCATGTTACAGAATGGTTTTTAGAACCATCAGATGTCTTTCTCCAACCTTTTGACATTTACTCCTTTTCCCACTATGTTTTCAAAAGCCGTCTCCTACAGGTTTTTTAAAACTCGGAATTGTGTGGTAATGGGTTAAGTTAATCGATCATTGGTTCGATCAATGAAAGAGTTCTCCAACGAGAGTATGAATCATTGTTACGCTGTATATAAAAGAGTGATATGACTGATAATTAGGCCATTGTGGAATCTCTTTTATTTCATCGAAAAAAAGGATGCACTTTTAAAAAGCCTGTAAGAGAGGGCTTTTAAAAACATAGTGGGAAAAGGAGTAAATGTCAGCACTTTTGCACTTTCTCCTTTTTCCCACACAAAAACAAAAACAATTTTTCCAGTTATATTTAATTTGTTGTCTGCAAATCCTTTGAATTTTGACCCGTCTAAATTTTTGCCGTTTGGTAAAGAATTAATTACACAAAATAACTGGGTCACTAGTAGTACAATGAAAAATGATAGAAAGAGAGAGTCAGAAAATGCAGCGGAAGTATACAGTGTGAGAGAGCGAGTATAATACCCGATCTAGGTAGACAGAGACAGAGAGAGAGAGAGAGGAGACAGACATAGAAAGACACAAAAGGTTGGAGAAAGACATCTAATGGTTCTAAAAACCATTCTGTGACGTGAACAATATTCATAAACAGAGAGAGAGAGAGAGAGAGAGAGAGAGAGAGAGAGAGAGAGAGATCTGATCCGACTAAGAACAATAATATGAAATGTTACAGGTGTAGGCTACCTGTGTGAAGGTGAGAAAAGAGAACCACCAGTGTGAAAAACTGTGAAAATTGCCATAAAAACAACAAAGAAGGTGTAATCAAATACAACTAGAAACAAGACATGGCTTACACAGTGTATGTGTCAAATAAAACCTAAATGAAAATTACATTTTCTGAAAAAGCAACATCTATGTATATTAAAAATTTGACATTGGAGACGATTTCTCCAAAATTTCTATTGGGGCCAAATTCTCTGGAGAAATCGTCCCCAGGGGCCGATTTCTCCGGAGAAATCGGCCCCAAGCGTTTGGGGGCCGATTTCTCCAAGGGCCGATTTCTCCAGGGGCCGATTTCTCCAGCATTCGTAACGCGGCCACTTTTTGGACGTGCATAGGTTATTGAACAAGGTTAATATTCAAGTAAAAGTATTTTCTTTTTATTAATACTTCATATAGGTCTGCTTTTACCTTTGTTTTCCAGTTTTCTCTTTCAGAGAGGAAAAATTACAGAATACTTTAAGTTAATCTATTATCCAGCGCTGATTAGCTCTTTGCACAAGTTCAAATTTTCAGTAATCATCACAATTTAAACTTTTCTATAGCCTCTGCGTGATCTCAAGTCATCGGTACACGTTCGCAAAGCACATTTTGTAAGTTTTTTTTTTTTTAAATTCAAACGTCAAAAACACAACATAAATAAAGAGAATTGCATTCTTCTAACGTTAACAGTCGTTTATTTGTGAGCCGAAATAGCAGAAACCAAGGAAGGACATCGGGTAGAATAAATGCGATGTCCTGATTGGTCAAATATCGATTTCCACGGATCCATGTATTGCCGGAAGTATGCCGGTTTACCTTTTTGAAAATTGTAAGGCTCCTCGGGAAAAAAAATGTCTCAATTTTCATTCAAAATCTTTTCAACAATATTTCAGTTCGTACATTCATTTTTAACGTGGTTTATCAATTCAGATTGAAGTTTTCAACGACAAATAGATTGGTGTGAATAACATCATCGAGGATGTAATGTTGTAACCAAACGACTTTCAGTGGCGCCGTCATGTAGAATGATTACGTGATTGACATTTCAAATGGAAACGACCGTTATAAAGAAAAGGTTAGATGTAGTACGGAATCGACAGAGTTGTAACCAATGTTATGAGAACATAATCCACCGTAATACAGCCGAGGCATAAATGGATCACCCGAGGTGTGTTGAAATCAAAACGACTGGGTAAAAGTATGGACAATATTGTAAAGATGACAATTTGTTATCGTGTGGTCGACCATGTGTTAGTCGCTGGCAGAAAGATTATCTAAAATCAGGCAAAAAGTAAACAAAAGACACAGCTACCTGGCAGGTTTTGACCTAGTTTTTTCTCTGACAGTGGCGAATACTTCGACCGACTGTACAATGACAGATTGTTATCTTTATTATAGTTTCCATACTTTTAAATGGTATGATATCAATTAAAATGCATTTAAACACCTGCTTTGTTTGCTTTTTGGCTTTATTGTTACCCTAATAAATTGATAAACTCTGTACGAAATATTCAGACTCGTTCCTTACTGAAAATATCTGCAAGAAAAAAAGTGTGACAAAAAGGGTATTTAACCCTTTACTACATGATCCCGACTTTTAACACCCCTGTTGAAGAAGCCTTTTGAAAACATTGTTGGAAAAGAGGGAGATGCTGGTTCAAATCCCTTGCTTGGCCAATACCTACTCGATGATTGATGACAGCCATTGCGACAGAATTCATTCTCCTCTCATCCCGATCATTGTTTCGATGGTGGATATGCGGGAAAGCAGACAGTGTCTTGGAAACTGTGTGAAGTCCTGGTAACAGAAACTCAAGGAAAGCATGAATAGGTGCACTAGCCGCTTCAACATACCTGCAGTAAAGGTTTTAAAAAAGGTGAGAAATACCACATAATAAAAAAGATCAAAATGTTTCCTACAAATAGTACACGGACTAACACTGGTTGATGAAGGACTTCAGCGATATCGGAATCGGCAGTTTGACAACATCGGTTGATCGGCGACCACAGCACTTCAAAACTTGAAGCCTGCTTAGTGCTTTTAAACTCCGTACACACGTTCCTCCTTTCTGTATCTCTTCTCTCGCCATCCTGCACAGTTTTTTCTGTATTTCGTTTGTCGGTTTACCATCGAACTCCACTTGTGCCGCTTTACTAACACATGTTACGGTCATATTGTCAAGTAATGTTTTTACAATTTCCTTTGCAAGTTCAAAAACCACTGGCTCGTTACTCTTGTGAATATTAGCAAAGGCAACAGCACCATACATAATCTCATCACAAAAAACGTTCAGAGGATATTTGCCTGATGGACAACAATCTGGATCGGCACCATTTTGCACAAGTAATCGAAATGTCACAATAGATCTTTCATCCAAACCTCTTAGGATGACTATCTTTAGAAAGGCGTGCAATGCGTTTCCTCGAAGCCCGAACTCACTTATAGGGCCTATAATATTAGGGTCTGTATTGTGACGTAGGAGGGTCTCTGTACATTTAGAAATGTAGCGACGTATTCCTGTGGCATCATCCTCGGACGGCTTCAAGTCTGGTCCAACACTGTCAAATAAACAGTGAAATGCAGATGAGTAGGCTGAGCGTCCAAAAGCTGTTTTGATATCATTGGTGTTATTTTGTTTCTCGAATTCTACTTCATTGAAATTTGGATTAACACCAGCATTCATAAGCAATACCATACAGGCAACAAGATAATGTGACAAGCGACCAAAGTCAGACGGGGGTAATCTGCACAGCAAGCTGTACAATGGGTAAGTTCTAAATGGTATAGCACACAGTGGATTCTGGTTGTGTTTCAGCAGAACAGAGGTGACCTGCAGTAACTTCTCATACCACTCGCTTCTCAATGAGGAACTGTAAGAATAGAGCACGTGATATAAGTTCATGCCGCTGAACAAAGCTGTCAGATTTGGATTACAATTCAAGAGAACATTTAAACACTCAGCGTTAGCAGTTTTCAGAGCAGTTCCCACTGCCATTTTTACATTCTCTTCTTTCTGAGTTTGCTTTAATAGAAGCCTCAACGTACTTGGAGAATTACAGGAACATGCTAAGCACAAATAATTACCTGCGTCAGTTTCAACTTTATTTCTGGCAGCGAAAAAGTCTAAAATTGTCATGGCACAGCCTACGTGTCCAGAATCGCTAGCAACGTCCAACGGTGTTACAGAACTTGTTCCATTTCTAGCGATAGGTATTTCTGTCGGAGGTTTGGTCCATTTGAAGGTAGACTTCGTATTAGAAAAGTCACGTGGTCTCTCTTGTTACAGCATTGACATTATTGCTCTGTTACCCATATTAGCTGCAACATGCATGTAGGAATGTTGCTTCGGCTCGTGTGGTGGCTTGAAAAATCCGAGTGAAAATAGAATTTGAACAGCTTCAATATTACTGGAAATAATAGCATGGTGCATGACGTCATATCCGTTTAAGTCTGTCCATTCGCATAGTCTTTTCTGGCCACACTTGTCTATTTGATCACGAAGTTTCTTCACATCTTCCGTAGTTTGTACCTTGGAATAAATGACACTTTTCAACAAAACCAATTCATGATCAGTATTGTTATCGCATGACATCTCAAAAACATCAGCTGATCTACCTCTACATCCAGTAGGCTACAGATCAAACGGTAGAATTATTTAGGTGTGCTCTTTGTGTGTATGCATCCAAACAAATATACCGTTTCAGACATCAGTTCTCTTTTCAGGGGAAATAGAAGCAGAAGAAACACGTCTTTGACCTTTGAAACACACTCGTACTCACAGATAGTAAACAAACCAATCGTCCAATAACACAGATCTATTCGAAGTCGAATATTGCCAATGTTAAAACCGCAGTGCTTTGGACATAATTATACAATGTTCAAAGTGTATATTGCGATATCGATCACGATATTGAACATAGCTTACGATTCAAATTTACACAAAATAGTTTAAGGCATTCAAATTTACAATCAAAGTTAATAGCAAAATCAGACAAAGTCGTATTATCTTATAGGAAAGTGTGCGAAAATATCAACTTCTTGAAAAATGGACAAATTAAGTTTTTCAAAGAAATACAAAGAGCAGTCTAATATTGATGGACTAAATTGGACTCTAAATCTAGGTCTATGTCAAATGAAAAGGCTGTCTTTTGGGAATTATCTAATTTTCCGGTGAATCACTTCATGCATGTCAAACTACTTCCATGCTTAAAATAGCTGATAAAGTCTCTGCTAATATTAGGACGAGCCTAGAACTACTTCTAGCCTAGATCTTCTCCAATTTTGCCTCTCCCACTCTCATCTAAATCAAAAAGATTTAAATTGAACAAATTCAAAGACAAAATCGTGCACCTGTGACCAAAAAACGCAAATAACTATAAAATTCCGGCTATCAAACATTTTGTCCCATAAAATTTATTTACACATCGAATCTGATATTTCCTCGGTTTTGAGCTCACCTGAGCACAACGTGCTCAAGGGGAGCTATTGTAATCGGCCATCGTCCGTCGTCGTCCGTCCGTCCGTCCGTCCGTCCGTCTGTCCGTCCGTCCGTTAACAATTTCTTTAAAAATCTTCTCCTCCAAAACCAGATGGCCAATCTTGATAAAACTTTACAGGAATATTCCTTTGGTGAAGCTCTACAAAAATTGTAAAAAGAATTTAATTCCATCAAAAACTCTGGTTACCATGGCAACAAAATGGCTGAAAATGGAAAAAAAAAAAACTTTAAAAATCTTCTTTTGACAAACCATAAGGCCGAGAGCATTCATATTTTGTATGAAGCATCATTGGGTGACCCTTTACCAAAATTGTTAAAATTTTTCCCCTGAGGTCATATTTGGGCTTTGCCCGGGCTCACCCTATTTACATAGAAACAAAGAAGGAAATCTTTTAAAAAATCTTCTTCTGACAAACCATAATGGCCACAGCATTCATATATGGTATGTAGCATTATCTGATGATCCTCTACCAAACTTGTTAAAATTATTCCTCTGCGATCATATTTGGGCTCAGTCCGGGCGCACCCTATTTCAAAATCTTTAAAAATCTTCTTGTGACAAAACATAAGGCCGGGAGCATTCATATTTTGTTTGAAACATCATTGGGTGACTCCTTACCAAAATTGTTAAAATCATTCCCATGGGGTCATATTTGGGCTTTGCCCGGGCGCACTCTATTTTACATAGAAACAAAGATGGAAATCTTTAAAACTTCTTCTAATGACAAACCATAATGGCTAGAACCTTCCTATTTTTGGTGGTCAGACGTGCGATTCGTTTTGAGTCAAAGAATTGTCATTACCCATCACACGATTGTCGAAATAACACCAATATAGAATACAGACTACGATCGATGATACGTTAACATTATTAGTGAGTGTTCTTGACAGTGCATTTTGAATTTTGACTTTATCGGGTTGAATTTATCTCTGAATTATACCGAAGTGGGTGGGGTGCTGACTTTTCATTATATTAGTCACCCCCAGGCACGCTCGACATTCTTTGTCACGCATGATTGATTTTCCTTGGGTGGTAACACAGCTCACGACTCAAGAGGTCACTTCCCAACTCGCATAAAAGGCGACGCAAGGGAGATAATCCATCTTTGAGCAACTTAGATTATGGCAGCAATTAGCTCCCTTAGTCAACAATCACGAGAAAAGGTAAATAATCAACTACTACGTTTACAGAGTGATCTACAAAATGAATCATTTCAATCCAATTACGATTATTCCGACACGGAAGATGAATTATCCCAACCACTTCCTCAACAGTTTTATCAAGAATTAGACAACGAACTTAAGGGAAAACCCCGTGATGTCTACGTGTCTGCTCTCCTAAAACTGTGTGGAACAGACTACTACAAACTAAATGCATATCGAGAGCGCTTGTCTGAACGAGCAAAGACGTTGGTAGGATGTCCAACAACAAGGCTCATCCGTCGACGAACTACACCCTCATCCACCAAAGAGAAGAAATGCGCCAATGATTGCTATATTCTTCAAGCTTTTATTCAAGGTGAGCGCTCAAAAGAAATCCTCGAAGTATTCTCTACATCACCGCAGAATCCAATTTCCAGAGCAGACGACGATGTCGAAATCGACAGTGAGCAGTTTGTAAAACCCGATACATATGGAATAATAAATAAGGTGCTCTCGACTGTGAACGAGCTAGCAAGACAACAGGCAAGTGATTCATTCGCCATACAACAGATACAAAGCGAAATATCATCAATTACAATACAGTTCAACAGATTTCAAGGATCACTGAATAGAATAATGGCCATTTTACCTAGAGAAGGCCTTAGTAAAAACTCAGACATTGAAAAGCTGCAAAACGATGTCACAAAGCTAGAAACTGCCATCACAACTATGAACCAACGATTAGTTGAGGACGTAAACGATATAGGTATGGAGAATACGGATCATACATTTGCCCCTAATGTAGAGAACACGAGGAAAACAGTCAGATCATTTTCTGAAGTGGTAAATGCCCCTCCACCAGCATCCTCTATTATGAGTACGACAAATACTAATAGCACATCCCATAACGAAAAGCAAGGACCGACAGAAAAGCAAAACGTAGGTGTTATCGATAACAACGAAAATCGCACAAAAAAGTCCGAAAAGACGGGATTGTCTCAATGTAATAATGACAGTTACGAGCCCAACAAATTCGAAAAACAAAAATGCTACGTTGAGGTAAGCACTTGCAGCAATGAACCAGTTACAGAACATAGTGATAAACACAAATCTAGTCTTTCAAAGAGCGTCCCCAAAAATGACGTTATTCAACATTCGGAACATGACATAGAGCAAAATAGTACAGAGAAATTTATTGCAGTTAGGCGTAGGAAACATACTGTTTCATATTTCATCGGAAATATAGATTCGTCCGTCAGCGAAACTGATGTGAGAGACTATGTCACAAAAAACGGAATTCATATAAAAAAGTTAACCATGTTTTACGGACGCAACGGTTCATCGGCCAGAATAACCTTCTACTCTGAGGACGCAAACACTGTTGATTCCGCAACGTTCTGGCCGGAGGGTGTCATCATACGAAAATGGTTGAGTCAGACTGAATGGGAACGAACCCGTTCTAGCAGACGCCCTTTTCAGAGTAAACCATTACGTCCACGCTACGGGAAAACCCCGACCAGATATAGAAACTTCCGTTCCCACCGCGATATGAGGTACGATTACGCAGATGACGATTATGACTATACCAGTTCAAACGAAAGACAAAGAGACAGTTCAGGTCACGAGCAAACACGACATAGGTTTAGTTATAATGATAGTACAAGCGTTTGGGACTCGAATCGAGACAACTCTTGGGATCCAGACTACGATTAACTGAACATTGCAATAATGAAAAAGTACAAGGCAACATATATACTTTGTTTCATGTTTCTAAACATACTTACTTGGAACTGCAGAGGTATCATGTCATCTGCATATCCGCTTTCCCAGATCTTGGACACTTACAGTGTAGATATAGCTCTTATAGTCGAGCATAAACTTATGCCACATTCAGCGTTATTTATGGACTCGATACACTCCAATTACTCCTCGCTAGTTACTTTAGACCGCTCATTAGACTGCTATGCTAATACAAGATGTGGGAAAGCGGGAACAGCTATTCTTATCAAGAAAAACCTGATGTCTAACGTGCAACGTATCCAGAACATTGATAATGACCGAATTCTGGGAGTAGAGATTACGTCCGAGAATACGGTACCATTATATTTATTTTGCATCTATATGCCTGCAGATACTGATCTGAGCTTATATAGAGAGTCTCTGCGCGATGTTGAATCTTTGTTTGATTTCTATTCGAAACTAGGAAATGTAGCACTAGGGGGTGATTTCAATGCAAAAATCAGTTCACACGCTGAAAATGGGTATAGTAAAACAGCTATGTTATCCAATTTCATCGATCGTAATACCCTAACGTCCTTACAGCAACTCTACGGAATGTCGGCATGGTTTACATATACACCGAACAAAACGTCAATTGACCATATAATCGTTGAAAACGCGTATAAACATTTATATACATCATTTAGTATACTCGACGAACGGGAAATCATGACATCAGATCACTTACCTTTATTGTTCTCGGTGACAAAAAATTCGTTTACACCTTCAATAATTAGTCCCAGAAAAACTATAGATTGGCAAAAATGTAACGACCATCATATAAGTGCGTATAAGTCCGAAATCGACCGTGGAGCAACTAAAATACTCAGCGAAGAAAACATCATCGAGTTCACGCCAGACTTTGTCAATAAAGAGATAGTGAATATAATATTGAATGCTTCTGCGACCCTACCCAAGAGCAACTTCAACAAACATGCTAAACCGCACTGGTCCGCAAAAGTTAAAGAATCCTACACGCGCGCGCTCCGCCTCCGTAACGAATGGTTTAAGGCCGGTAGACCCAAGGGTCATTCTACATACTTTTTAGCTTATAAAGAAGCAAAAACAGCCTTTAGACGGACAGAGAGACGCGCCCGCGAAAGTCACGATAACTCTATATTTGATCAGCTCAATAGAGCAGCAGAGGTCGATTATAAAACATTCTGGAAGCTTCTCCGGCAAAAAAGTGGGAAACAATTTAATAACTGTTCAAAAATAGTTGTAGGCGATAAAGACTTTGAAAACACCAATGTAGCCGAGGGCTTCAAAGAGTACTTTGCTCAAGTATTCGATTACGTCAATACTGATGATTTATTGTATGATACGTTGAACAAAGAACTCGTACATTATATGAACACAGAGAGCAGCCCACTTTTAAAAACCCTTACTCATCAATTTAGTATAGAAGAAGTCGAAAAGGCTGTACATTCTTTGTCCAAGCGAAAATCACCAGGACACGACGGGATCCTTAACGAGCATATTATACATGCAGGCCATTCTGTCGTCAAAATGTTGCGTATACTATTTAATGCAATTTTGAAATATGAAAAAGTACCTACTCAATGGCAAACAAGCATATTAATTCCGATTTACAAAGGAAAAGGAAAAAGTAGGTCTGATCCAGAAAGCTATCGCCCGGTTTCCCTAATACCCTGTTTTAGCAAATTATTTGAAAAGCTATTACTTAGTCGAGTAAACACTTATATGTCGGCCACTAAAATAGAATTTCCTTGTCGACAACAACAAGGATTCCAAAAACAATTGAGTTGCATCACTACGTCATTTAACTTGCAAGAAACCGTTTATTATAACGTCGAGCGCTCCAGCGACGTTTACGTCGCTAGCATGGATCAAAAGGGAGCATTTGATTCAGTTAGACATACTTCGTTACTTCTTAAGCTTGGGCGTTTGGGATTCGTGGGTAAATTCCTTCGAATTATAAAAGCCGAATATACCGGCCTACAGTGCGTGGTACGTTATTCCAACATGACATCACTACCGTTTAACGTTGTCCGCGGCGTCCGTCAGGGAGGAGTCTTTTCTACGTTTTTATATCTTGTTTATATTAACGAGCTTGTCTCACTGTTACAAGATAGCGATCTCGGATGTAAAATAATGTCAATATCCGTGAGCAACCCTACATTCGCTGATGATATTTCGATGTTATCTTTATCTCCTCTGAATCTACAGAAAATGGTAGACATTGTTTATAACTACTGCCAAACATGGAAGATCAAAATCAACGTTTCCAAATCAAATGTCATTGTTTTTAGCACTAAACGTAACATACCTAAGACAGGAATTATGTTCGGAAATCATTTTTTAACTCAAGTTAAAACCATGTTACATCTTGGTATTATCCACGAGTCATCACTTAGAATAAGCCGTCGCATAGATAATCGCATACAGAAAGCTCGTAATGCACTGTTCGCAATGGCTGGCCAGGGTCTTCATCCTGAAGGTATAAATGCACTTGTTTCTGCAAGCCTATATGCTAAAATAGTACGCCCGACACTTTTATACGGGGCAGAATTATGGAATAACATGTCAGTAAAAGACGGACAGAGCCTAGCTATTTTTCAACATTTCTTTGCAAAAAAAGTTCAGGGGTTTGAGACCAGGACGCGGTCTGATATGGCTGAGTCGATGTTAGGAATATTCCGTATAAAGAGTGAAATTGATTATAAGAAACTTATGTTTCTCTATAAAATATTATGTCTACCCGAGACCTGCATTACAAAAGAAATCTTTACAGCCAAGTATGTTATGTATTTGACGGAAAAAAAATCTGTTTCACTTGGTTTTATACCCGACATCTGCCAAGTACTGACTAAATACAATTTGACATCGCTATTGAATGACTATTTCTGTAACAACGCTTTAGTCGGCAAACTTACATGGAAACTGCTATAAAGACGCGCGAACAAAACCTATGGGAGGCACGGGTATCCGCAAACCCAGAATTTGCATTCTTCCAAGTGCTACAGCCAGAAATTGAACCAAGCATAGTATACAAAACTTCAAACCAAAGTAGTTTTAGACTTATTCAAAATACCGATCGATTCAATTTATCAATGCGACATGTGAAAAATGCAGTGCCCATTATTTGGAATTAACGGTGCATCTTCTGGCAGAGTGCACTGCAACTGAAACGGTGCGTGCGGAGTTCTCAAGAGAGACGAGGTCGACATTCGGCAATACAATAGCGGACGAGCTCGACTCTCTGGAGAGCTTCAGCTGGTCGTTACGCATTATGGGTGCTGTGCTTCCACCATTCTTAGATCGCAGCATTGAACTAGAATTTCTACAAGTCTGTTTCAAATACATTGTTCGCTGCATTGAAATGTTCTAAGAAAATCAATATCATACCTGTCAAGAGACTGGAGGTACGATCTGCATTTTTGTCAAACATGTGATTGTCAATACATTTTTTTTTCCCTATGCTTGTAATGTTTAACTTTCATTCCTAAAATATATGTCTGTCATGTTTATACTGCACTCACTAAATCACTGTTCACCTGCACTTTTCTCAAATCTGTTGACTTTAAAATGTACCATGCAATATCTTCTGATTAGGAGGCAATAAAGAATTGTATTGTATTGTATTGTATTGTACAAACCATAAGGCGGAGAGCATTCATATTTTGTTTGAAGCATCATTGGGTGACCTGTTACCAAAATTGTTAAAATTATTCCCCTGGGGTTCTATTTGGGCTTTGTTGGCGCACCCTATTTTACATAGAAACAAAGAAGGAAATCTTTGAAAAAATCTTCTTCTTCTTACAAACCATAACGGCTAGAGCATTCATATTTGATACGTAGCATTATCTGATGATCCTCTACAAAAATTATTAATTATTCCTCTGCGGCCATATTTGGGCTCTGTACGGGTGCACCCTATTTTAAAATCTTTAAAAAACTTCTTGTGACAAACCATAGCGGCTAGAGCATTCATATTTTGTTTGAATCATCATTGCTTGACCCCTTACCAAAATTGTAAAAGTTATTCCCATGGGGTCATATTTGGGCTCTGCCCGGGCGCACCCTACTTTAAATCTTTAAAAATCTTCTCGTGGCAAAACATAAGGCCGGGAGCATTCATATTTTGTTTGAAACATCATTGGGTGACCCCTTACCAAAATTGGTAAAATTATTCCCCTGGGGTCATATTTGGGCTTCGCCCGGGCGCACCCTATTGTACATAGAAACAAAGAAGGAAATCTGTAAAAGATCTTCTTCTGACAAGTCATAATGGCTAGAGCATTCCTATTTAGTATGTAGCATTATCTGATGATCCTCTACCAAAATTATTAAAATTATTCCTCTGCGGTCATATTTGGGCTCTGTCCGGGTGCACCCTACTTTAAAATCTTTAATAATCTTCTTGTGACAAACCATAAGGCGGAGGCCATTCATATTTTGTTTGAAGCATCATTTGACAAGCCCTTACCAAAATTGTTAAAATTATTCCCCTTGGGTCATATTTGGGCTTTGCATGGGCACACCCTTTTTTACATAGAAACCGTGAAAGAAGGAAACCTTTAATAGATCTAAATCTTTTTCTGAAAAACCGTAATGGCTAGAGCATTCATATTTGGTATGGAGCATAATCTGATAAACTTCTACCAAATTTGCTACAATTATCCCTCTGCGGTCATATTTAGGCTCTGCCCAGGCGCACCCTATTTTACATAGAAACAAAGAAGGACATCTTTTAAAATCTACTTGTGACAAACCGTATGGGCTAGAGCATTTATATTTTGCATGTAGCATCATCTAGTGACCCTTTATGAAAATAATTAAAATTATCCCCTTGGGTTCATATTTGGGCTCTGTGCCCTGGTGCACACTATTTCACATAGAATCATGGAAGGAAATCTTTTAAAATCAATTCCATCTAAAAAGGAGAAATTGTTTGTAACAAGCCATTTTTCCTTTCTCACAATCTTTTCTACCATATAGATCACTTATTTTTCATTTTAAATACACTTTAAAATGCCGTCTGCAAATTGTTTCAATTTGGGACGGTCTAAAATTTTGATGTCTTGTAATGGGTTAAACTACAAGTCAAAAAGGGAACAAGACACTGTGAAGAGAAAAATTGATGATAAGCAGCAGTTTTTAGCTGCACTGGCCAAAGACAAAGAAAAAAATCTGTAATATAACATCTTGTTGTGACAAACTCCAGGGTATGCCTTATTTGAAAAGAATTAATAGCCTGCCCTTGATAAACCATATACATTGTAAGTTACAAATATACTCAGGTGAGCGATATAGGACTATCATAGTCATCTTGTTTTTTAAAAGAAGAGGAAGAATTTAACATCGTTTCTGCCTCTGACAATTTCGGCATGGCGTGCGTTGACCCTATATACCAAAATCCAGGTGTTAAATTTAAAAAATGCAATTAAATGTGAAGGATACAACGTAAATAATTGGAAATGTTGTATCTTAGATGACATTAGGGATCTTACATATACACTCCCTATCTATAGGCCTGATGACATAGATCTAGAGGGTTAATTATTTGAGGTTTTATTTTTTCTGGTGAAAGATTGTTCATGTCATCGAGCGCGCCACTCCTGAAAATATTCGATCTACCGATGATGCTCACTCGATGACATAACTTTCGATCTTTCACCAAAAAAAAACAACATAGATCTAGATCTACTGTATGCTTCTAACATGTTTTTTGTTGGGTCTTTCAACAACATCCAGCACATTTGCTTTCGGTAATTTTATGTGACCTCCCTATCCACAACGCATTAAATGTAAATATACGTATAGCGCGAGAAATAAAGGGTTAATGCTGTTTTCTGCATATTCTTCGAAGTTCCGATCTGTCTGCGTTGACGCATCACTAACACCTGTACATGATAAATATAAATACGCCGTTGATAAAATAGCAATGGAGAAAATGGTTAAATAATTCAAAAACTTTATCGGGTAAACTATCATTCATTTAGAAATTCAAAGTAACGGCTGTCATGTTTAAAAAATAGTCCGGATTATAGATCAATAGGAATTCTAGAACTTTATACGTGTAAATCTACCTCATTTTCGAGATTCATTTTGATTATTTTAAATACGTTTATTTGCATCAAGATCACGCCTCTTCTGATTTGTCCTGGCTCCATCCAGTAGATCTATATAAATCTGCTATGTTCTATATATAATATACCTGGACATTCTCTTAATTAATTCAAACGATTATTTTGCTTTCATGAATTTGAAAAGATGGAATTATTTTCGTATTATTATATATCTATTTAAGACTTTGAATCATACGGGCCAACGAATAGTTCTATTTTAATACATGACATTTTGGCGGGTAGAATTAGTCAGTGAGACGCTTATTGAAGAAAGATATTACAAGCGTTGATAGGGGAAAAAGAATCAGGAAGATTTCACCGAAAAACTTCCTACATTTCAGGTAGTTTTATTTTACAGTTCTAGGGTTGTCCTTTCACTTTTCGATAAGATGATTTCTAAACCATTTTCATGATTAATTTGTCTCATTCTTGATGTACTAGCACTCTACAACCGTTTTGGTTTTAGGAGGCGAAATAATATCATGTACTCGGACGTTCTAGAAACCGGATGTATTTTCTGTTTCAAACCATTGAAAAACACCAATATTATTTTAATGGAAAAAGTCGTAAATTTTACCTGAACCGTATAAAATGAGTCAAATTCAAATAAATTGTTTTTCCTTCTGTAACAACAAAAGTGACATCCAATGCTCAACAATGAAAACCCAAGAAGTATAAGGATACTTTTTCCATTAAAATAATCTTGGTGTTTTTCAATGGTTTGCAACAGAAAATATATCCGGTTTCTAGAACGTCCAAGTACATGATATTATTTCGCCCCCTAAAACCAAAACGGTTGTATTATAGGCAGTGGCTAGAGATACGGTACCGTACCTCTAGCCTATATTAAAGAAATGGCTAGAGATACGGTACCGTACCTCTAGCCCCGGAGTCTAAAGATACGGTACCGTACCTTTAGACATTTTTATGATATAGGCTAGAGGTACGGTATTTTTTAGATAAATGTAAGCTCGAAATGATAAATTTGCTTCAGTATCAATCTCGACATCAAAGGACAGTTACTCGTCGCAGTGTGCGAGTTTGTCTCGATTCGCGAAAATAATAATTGCGTTGATTAGTTAAGTGAACTTAATTGCTTAAGATGTATGCAGATGCGCGAACAACAAACACAGCTCTAAAATAACGAGGTCGATTAATTACTACGTTTATGCCGCTATAACACAGAAGGGGAATGATGGCATTGTTTAATTTACTAATTACTCGCACTCCCCGCAAAAAGATCTAACATTATTTAACTTTTGTTGTTCTTTAATCGATTATGGAAAACAACATAATTATTCTATTACTCAATCACGGAACATTTTCTGAAAGCACTTTTTAGCCAGTTTTGTATCATACGATCAAAATGGCTCATAGTATTCATGTCGGGCAGAAATTTGAAGATTTTCAAACATTTGAAAGTGCAATTGAGCGCTATCAAAGTGCAGAAAGTGTGCAGTTTTACAAGAGGGATTCTAGGACTGTACAAAAAGCCCAGCCGCGTATACAAAAAAAATTAAACGAAAGAATAAAGTATTACGAGATATCAAAGTACTGTATTCATGGCGGCAAGAATTTCAAAGCCAGAGGGACAGGAGTGAGAGAACAAAGGTTATCTATCTATTTATCTGTCTGCATGTCTGTCTGTCTGTCTGTCTACCATCCATCCATTTGACTTATTAATTAATTCTTTACCACATAATCCCTACTTTTAACGACCTTGAAAAAGAAGTCTTTTGAAAACATTAGAGGAAAAAGAGGTAACCAGCATTTTCTCCTTTTTCCCAAATATTTTCCACGCTTCCAAAAACAAATTTCAGTTTTTCAGTCACATTTATATTGTCGTCTGCAGATGCATTCATTTTAGACCAATTTCAAAATTTGTCGTTTGATAAAAGAGTTAAGTTATTTTATTGATTCATTTATTTATTATCCCCCGCCGAAAGGCGACTGGGGATATGGTTTTTCTCCGTCTCACCTTCCGTCCTTCCGTATTTTTTATGTAATGAAATCCTGTGCCATGGAACAAGGGAGCTTAATGTATTATTTCATCATGGACCAGTAACAAAAAGGCCACATGTACATGCAAAACACAATACCTCTTATACGTTTGTATCAAAAAAGGTCTTTTTCGGCGGGGGTTATCATTTCAACGAAATTACTTGTTTATTCTTGGAGTGGTAGTAGGTTCGGGTGTGGTAAGCACGATTCGAATTGAAATTTGACGTGGGCTATTGCTTAGGTATATTACAAGTAAAATGTACCCTTAACCTTCTCCCAAATAAGCCCTTGTTTTGTAGGTGTCTGCAGTACAAGTCCTTTGAAACACTGTGGGAAAAAGAGGAATTGCTCGTTACGAACAACTTTTCATTTTCCAACAGTGTTTTCTACCCTTTTGGATAACCTTCTGCATTTCTTTAGGATAATAATATTGTGGAAATAACTCTTTTCATTTGAATGGTTCTACCTTAAGGCTTAACCCTTTCCAAAACAATCCCTGGTTTTTACGGGTCTAGAATAGTAATAAGAATGACTATGATATAGGCTAGAAGTACGGTATTTTACTCGCACGCTGCAACTTGATGCATTTCTGTCCTTTGATATCAGTCAATTAATACAATGTCATACTAAAAAAGATAATAATCAAAACTGAAGTAAATTCTAATTTTTTACATGTATCTAAAAAATACCGTACCTCTAGCCTATATCATAAGAATGTCTAAAGGTACGGTACCGTATCTTTAGACTCCGGGGCTAGAGGTACGGTACCGTATCTCTAGCCATTTCTTTGATATAGGCTAGAGATACGGTACCGTACCTCTAGCCACTGCCTGTATTATAATGCCTGTAGTGCAATCAATTTTTTAGCTCCACTGGCCAAAGGCCAGCGAGCTATTGTCATGGCGTTTCGTCAGTCTATTTGTCCGTGCGTGCGTCCGTAAACTTTTTCTTTAAAAAACTTTTCCTCAGAAACAACTGACTGGATTTTTACCAAATTTCACAGGAATGTTCCTTAGGTGGTCCTCTGTTTGATTTGTCGTTTGCAAATGCTTTCAATTTGGTCATATCCCAAATTTTGTTGTTTGGTAAAGGGTTAAAGAGGGTTGCTTTACATAATCCATAGTACTTTCCATATAAAACAAGAGAACTTCTGCACTTATATTAGTTCTGGTAAAGGTTTGTTGACCTACCGGTGACCTACAAGTGCAAAGTGAAAGGGTGTTAATCCTGGTGACCTAGTTTTCTATATTTAGATGTTACCCCATCCAAAATGGTTTGTGACAAGACCCTCTTTAACTATAACCAGATGAAAAAATTTTATAACTGCTCATAATTGAAAGATGTTGCAGACAATATAATATAGCTTCAGATTAGTAAAACTTGTATCAAAAAGGGTAGAAATTATTGTGGAAAACTAAGAACATGCTGGTGACCATTATTTTCTTCTTTTCTCACAATCTTTTTCTTAGCTTTTTTTCTCTTAAGTTGGTTGCTAAAATGCAGGATTGAATGGTAATTGTTAAAAACTTCACTTCACCGTTACAGAAAAATCAGGCCTGTGGAGCGATACAGGCGCTCAAGCACCTCCAGTTTATTCACGTTTTTAAAAAAATGCAATGAGCACCAAATTAGCACAGAAAAACACATACAGCTTATTGAGATCATTAAACATTATCAATTTATCAACATTAAAACTTTTAACAGTTAAACTATTAATCATCTTTTTCCTCCCCCTCTTTCCTCTTTTTCTTCTTTAGTGGCTCTGTCACAGTTTCTGAAATCAGAGTAAACGTGTATGTATTTTTGTATTGCTTACCTGAGCATATCACTGTGTGGAAGTGGTTAGGGTGGAAAAAAAATTCATTTGTTTCCTGATATTGGCTTGGACTTGCACTCATATGATTACTTCACAATCATATAGAGGATATTTGTTTTTTTTTCAGTGAAAGATCGAAATTTATTTCATTGAGTGAACACAATCGGTAATATTTTCACGAGTGGCACAGCCATGATTGAAAATATTGCCGATGGTGTTCACGAGATGAAATAAATTTCGATCTTTCACCGAAAAAAAACAAATATTCTATTTATTTCATGCTTTTTGCCCTTTCTGGGAGGAGCTTTATCAAAATTTAGTACATTTCTTTTCCTTTATTCCCCGGGGCGTAACCCTCCCGCATAGCAACCTTACATCAAGCGCGAGAAATGTAAGGTATATGACGTCATATTTCCCATCTGGTTGTCAGGCACGAGCAATTTACCTAGCCAACAAGAACGTGAAAATCGGTATTTTCACTGGTGGTACCAGCGTAAGATCGAAAAATATTTTCACTGCTATTTCTCGATATCCTACTGCAGAGCATGAAATAAATGGCAATCTTTTTTCTTTCATTACTTCAAAGTTTGCTCACAATACAGCTATCACAGTATTCAGAATTGTGAAAAAGGAAATTTGACAAATTACACTTTACAAACCACAACTTGAATATGACAGAACAGGAACTTTCAGTCCTTTAGCACATTTAACTCTTTATCAAACAACAAAAGTCTAGACTGGTCAAAATTGAAAGCATTTCCATATGACAAAATTAACATGACCCTAAAGTTGAATCTGTTTTGGGAAGGGTATAAAAAATTGTGGAAAAAGAAGAAAATGCTGGTTTAATACCAGCATTTTCTCCTTTTCCCACAATATTTTCAGTAGGTTTCTATCGTTAAAGTTGGGATTGTGTGTAGCACAGATAACTGTCCCCAAAGGCAATGTTACTCGCCTGTGGGTACAGAGACAATCCGGATAAAATCAGTTGAAAGTTCCGCACAGATTTTGTGCCCAAGTTTGACCTCTTATAATTTCGCAAATTTATGGAGCACAAAATTAGGTTTTAAACATACCTGTTGCTTGTGTATTCAATATTCCTTCGTTTGAAATACAAATACTTTCAATTTAAACGCTGAACGTGAGAAACAAACTTGTTTTTCATCATTTACTCGAGTTGTTTACGTTCCCGATAACATACAAAATGGCCGCCATGTACTACAAATTTTGTCAGTGATTTTTGGGAGATAAACATGTTATAAAACGACTTCTATAAGCTCTTTATGTAATGAATGGTTTAACAATTTACTTTTGGTCATGTTTATTGCTAAAAGTTAATTGGATTTCGCTGCAATAAGGATAAAACTGACGAAACAGAAAGTCAGTGTAGTGCTCTATATTTGCGACAGGAAAATTTACGATGAACTTGAGACGATACGGTGTACAGTTAATGTCCAAATATGAAAAAGATCACCGGAATGTCTCACACTAGGATTGTTTGGTAAAGGGTTAAACTATGAATAAGTTCTATAGTATTCCTCTTTTTCTTGAAGAAACAATTCTTCCTGAGGCTTTCTCTAGTATTCAAATTCACCATTTTCAGTGAAAATGTTTTTAATCACAGTTTTCCAGGGGAAATGATTAATAGAAAGAACTGCAAGAATTTCAACTCTTTACAAAATGACAAAATTTTGGACTAGTCCAACTTGTAAACATTTGCATCTCACAAAATAAATGTGACTGAAAATTCAGTTATTTCTGGATGGTTAGCAAATATTGTGAAAAAAGGAGAAAGTGCTAGTTACAAGCTTTTTGTTCTTTTCCTACAATGTTTTAAAGGACCATCTTTCTCGGGGATGTTAAAAGTTGAGATTAAGGGGTAAAGGGTTAGATAAATTCAATACAGATCACAAAATAATTATTATGTGGATGTAAATGATTTCAACTCATAAAGAATCAATAAAATGAGCCATGCACTGTGAAAAGGGGGCTTAATGAATCTGTGAAAAGTATAGACTCGGATCAGCCTGCACACCCTGCTCAGGCGGACGTGGGCTGAAACTTTTCACTATACATGATTATATCAATTTCCAGTTAATCAAAGTAGTTTTTATAACCCTGGGAAAGAAGGCTTTTCAAAACAATTTGATAAAAAGAGAATATGCTGGTAACCAGCAATTTCTTCTTTTCCCACAATATTTTCTAACCTAATTCAGAGCAATAATATTTTTATGGTCACACTCACTTGAAAACATTGTCTTTTTATTAATGTGGACAAGCCACAATTTTTGGCATGTGATAGAGGGTTACTCCTTAATCTCACAGTCACATCTTTTAACAAATTGAGCAAGAAAGTTTTTGAAAACATTGTGAGAAAATGCTAGAAGCTGGTATTATCTTCTTTTCCCACAATATTTTCTTATCTTCTTACACAATTTTTTTTTTTTTTTTTTTTCATCTGCAAATGCTCTCAATTTAGACAAGTTTAAGATCAGTGTTTTTGGTAAAGAGTTAATTGTGACTTTTCAGAGCTGATATAAGAAGAAGTGTGTGAAAATGGCAGTTTTCGTAGGCTGCCAGGTTGTGTTTGAACTTAGCACAGCTGTGAAATTTAAAGAAAAACAGAAATTCAGAAAACTAGTGACAGAAAATGGTGGAGTTGTTTCTTTTATTGTCACAAAAAAGGTAAGTGTCATATTTTTTCCATAAGATATTTTTAAATTGGAATTAGATGCAGATTTATATTACCAGGTCATAACAATAAGAAGAATCACCAAAGGACAAAACTGGTAAGAGTGGGCAACATAAGGCATTTGCAGCTGAAAAAGAAATACTGCGCCAATGAGGAAATGGACAGGGCTAAAATTTTGTTATTTGGTAAAGGGTGAACCCTTTACCCACAATCCCGAATTTTGACACCCCTGTGAAAGAAGCCTTTTGAAAATATAGTGAGAAAAGCAGAAAATGCTGGTAACCAGCATTTTCTCCTTTTCCTCACAATGTGTCCTTCCCTTCCTAAAACAAATTTTAATACTTTAGTCACATTTACTGGGTCCAAAAAGTTTCAGAATTTCTTACATTTTTCACTTGTCCTATAGTTAGACAAAGAACGATAATCCACTTGCCCACGCCAAATTTCTACTAGTAAGGACGAGCGGGCAAGTGGATTATTTGGATCCTAATTTATTTTATTGTCTGCAAATGCTTTTAATTTGGACCAGTCTAAAATTTTGTCATTTGGTAAAGTTGGAAACATAGTGGGAAAAGAAGAAAATGCTGGTTACTAGCATACTCTTTTATCACAATGTTTTTAAAAGTTCTTTTCCTTGAGGTCATTTTAACTTGGTCTTGTGTGGTAAAGAGTTTAGTAAGTTACTTAATTAGTTCATGAACCGATTCTGGTGAGTGGTCTTCATACCTTGAGCAGAAAAACTTTTGAAATATTGTGGTAAAAAGGCAAACTTTGGTCACCAAAAGAAAAATTCATATGAGAAAACAGCAGATGGCTTGGAAAGAAAGACATACCAGTAGAGGAAACTACAGGGATACAGGAACAGGTGTATCATCTGCCAGAATCTAATTAATCCTGTACTCCATAAGGCATTTCTAAGGTATCTCAAATTGACCCTAAATAACAGCAAGGATGAAGCCGTTTTTTTATGTTTATATGACACCTTTTGATTGCATAGAAAACATTGTGACAAAGGTGAAATTGCTCGTCACGAGCAATTTCACCTTTTGCCACAATGTTTTCAAAAGGCTCCAACAAGCAATGTGTAGAAATGAGTATCTATGGAGTAAAGGGTTAAAATAGTCTGAAAATGGTTTTAATCACTAAACAAATCAGTAAGTACCCCTTTCAATGCACAGAGTACACATGTGGTGTGTGACGATCCAGAAAAGGCTGATACTTCGTACAAATGTCGAATGGCCATGAAGTACGGGATACCTGTGGTATCACCGAAATACCTGCAATGTAGCATAGATACTAGCATCCTTCAAAAGACAGATGACTTCATTATGGCAGGAAAATCAAAATCTGAAACCCTGAGGGAAGGAAAAATTACAGGTAAATTTTAATATTATCACCCACAGTATTAACAATATGCCCTTGCATATAAGTTTTTATGTTCTTTGCGCGTTAAACAAAAAATAAAACATTGTTGCAAACAGAGAAAAAACTATAGTGAGCATATAATGGTACCCAAATATGTATTCATACATCAACTTAAACAGATGACAAAATTCTAAGTGATTTCTCCTTTCTTCACAATGTCATAAGATACCTCTTTCTCTGTGTAATTAAAGTACTCGGTAGATCTAGCTTGGTACAGAGTTAGATATCCAAATTCTAGCAGGGATAATGTGAAAGTGGCATGGTTCATTGTTATTGAAGAAAGTAATGAGTTAGAAAAGTGAGGGTCCTGCATAGATCAGTAATAAAGGGTAGGATTTTTATTCTAGAGGCCCTGTGTTGGACACTTTTAATGACCCTGAGAAAGAAGCACTCTGAAAACATTGTGGGAAAAGGAGAAAATGGTGGTAATCAGCATTTTCTCACAATGTTTTCTATATTTCCCAAAACAAGTTCTGGTTATATTTATGTTGCCTGCAGATGCTTACAGATTAGACTCACATAAAATTCTGTAGTTTGGTAAAGAGTAAAATTCAAATTCATCTTTCTTATTCGTTATGGTTCAAATATTGTTAAGGAGCAAAGGGCTGCACAAATTGCACCCTGTGATCAGTTCGCAGTTAGCAAATTCTGTCGAATTGAATGAGAGCTAAAGTTGGTAAAGGACTTTATGTTTAGATTTTACTAATTGCTTTCAATTTGGAAGAGTCTGAAATTTTGTCATTTGGTAGAGAGTTGAGCTAGCACTTAACAAAACATTTAATGTCAAAAGCTTATCTTTCTGTCAGTGCAAGGGTAATCTACCCTGTCTTGCTTCCTTTTTATGACTTGACCATGTCAGACGCATCTATAGACAAATCAAATTTGGCCCAAATGCTGAAGCTTTTGTTTATTGAAAGGTTGAAAACAAACTGGACAAGGAGAAAATGCTGGTAACCAGCATTTTCTCCTTGTCCAGTTTGTTTTCAACTGCTGTCTTTCATAAGCAGGGGATTGTATGGTTTATAGTGTACTGTTCACATTTTTACAGCATCAAAGTACCAGAAAACTGACAAGAAGAAAGCTGTCAAACCATTTATTAATATCAGTGGATTTAAAGTGTGGAATCAAACAGACAAGAACTGTCCAGAATTTACTAGTGATTATCAAGTCGCCAAATTTGCTGTCTTTCAAAGCCAGGTACACATTGCATATTAATTATGACATAATATTAATTTTATGAATATTATAACATACTATATTTCACCTAATTAATGCTCCCGTCATAAGAATAGGCACCCCAATATTACTGACCCCAGGGATCTCTGGACACTTCCCATCCACAAGTCTGCAGCTTGAGTGACAGACTTCCAAATGCAAGATAACTTCACTAAAACTTAGCAGATGAAGGCTGATGAAATTTATTGATTACTGATGTTTTATAAACATACCTTAAATACCGATGTCATGGATGTCATTAACATCTGACTATCCGAATATGCATACACTTCCAGTAACATTATAAACTTCAACTAACATAAAATACAGTATCTGTAACATTTTCTAAAATTTGATTCAAATAAAAATTCTGACTGGCTAAACATAGGTGATGCTTTTTACCAAGCATGTCCTCACTTAATTATGGACCAATTAAATTCATTTTATCTTATAGCCAGGTGAAAAATGAGGTAGATTTGGTCCTCCGACATGAAAAAGAAAGTACCACTAGCAGAAAGTTTAAACACAGGTCAGCCTAGCCTGGCCCTCGGAATTTTTTCATGATCAGTTGACAAGGTTATAATTGTTGACCTTCAGTTATTGTATAATAATTATTCTGTTTCAGAAAAAAGAGAAGAACAGGACTGTTAGAAGCTTTGCTGTGATAGAAGTGCACGTGGATGATGGTTTTGTTCCAAACAATGTCCCTGGTTTGAAACATAAGTTCAGAGTTTCCTGTCACTCTGGTGTACTAGAGCTAATAGAGGTAGGTAGATTGATAAGCTCTTGTATTTTTGTCATACTCGATGCAAAAGGGGTAGATGCATTTGCAAAAAGTATAGACCCAGGTCATGCAGTCCAGACAGGCTGACCTGGGTCGAAACTTTTTGCTCTTGGTCAATTTTCTGCTTGTCAAAGAACCATTCTACTTCATAATCCAGTTTGTTGTTTTTCAAAATGGTTTTTATGGACCCATAACACTGTGAGGACTTGCTTGGTATCATGCATCACGGAGATGAATTATACCCTCTTTTCCCAGTGCATGGCTCAGTTTTATTAATCCTTTACCAAACAAATCCCTGGTTTTTTTTGTTTGTTTGTTTTTTTTTTTTTTTTTTTACGACTTGGACGAAGAAGCCTTCTGAAAACATTGTGGGAAAAGTAGAAAATCCTGGTAGCCAGCATTTTCTTCCTTTCCCACAATGTTTTCTAATCTTCTAAAGTCAAGTTTCATTTAGTTTTCAGTTATTTTGTCGTCTCAGGGGATTTTCTTCCTTTCCTGCAGGGCTGAATTTTGGCCCCATTCCCAATTGCAAAAAGTGAATTTTTTTCCCAATTCCACAAAATAAAATTCCCAATTAGACGCTAGAAAAGAAAATAGTCTGATGTGTCAGCCAGAGTTTTGCCCGAAACACAAATTTGTGGGTACTGACCAAGTTAAAGCAGGAAATTGACACGTCGTATTGTAGATATGAAAATACTTGGGGGCGAATTAACTATAGACTTCGTCATTATAATTTCAACCGTTTCATGCGTTGACTGGATTATCGGGCTGTAAACCATTCTTGCTTTATACGAACAAAATACAGACAACTGTTAATTTCTCGGCACCTGCCACGCATATATTGTAGCGAAGCGGAGTTTCGTGAGGCAAAAAAGAAGAACCCAGCTCCTAAATTGACAGTCCTGAATCAGAAATAAGTTATGAAAAATACCCGGCCGAATCTAGAGTATTTTTTTCCTCTCTCAAATTTCGATCGGTTGTCTCGAGCAGTTCGTAGAAGCAAATTTCAAGTGTGAAGTTTCCTCTCTCTCATTCATTTTTAACAATTTCTTTTCATACAGTAATAGGTCTACCACAGAAAATGACGAATTTTAAATCTTTATTTATATGTCAAAGCACTCAAAAAATCAACTTCAAAGATAAATCATCATGGGAAAAAACCATGAAAACCCATGACAAGACAATTGTCAAACAAGACTTCAGCCGATCAGAGGCTCCTCAATCTGTCGTATCAAGCCTTGATAAGGACCTCTATCAGCTGACTTGCATATATACACAATATGAAAAATAAAACGGGAAATAATTCCTCTATTCATTCACCAGAAAAACAAATATCTTTATTTAGATATCCTGCCTAATGGTTCGGTTGGGGGAGGTGGGGGGGGGGGGGGAACTAGTATGAAAGACAAAAGAGAGCAAATCCACCCAAAAAGACAGAAGTTTGGAAAAAAGAAGCAGAATTGATTCAGTAGTACATTTAATACTTGAATAAGTTTATTGTAAGGTTAAATGTGTTCAGAACTTTATATTTTTTGTCAATATTATTTTCCCAATTTTGACATTTTGTCGATGATTTTTTTCCCAATTTGGCCAGGGGCCCTTTCCCAAAATGTGTGGATAAAGCCCTGCGTCTGTAAATGCTTTTAATTTTGATGCGTCAAAATTTTTATCATTTGGTAAAGAGTTGATTTAGAGGATTTGATACCATCAGAGCTGGAATTTAACACTTGCTAACAAAATGGAGGTGAAATGCAGTGAAAATAGGATTCTGTTGTTTTTATTGCAAGACTAGTGGAATTTCTCTATGATTGGCAATAAAAGGATAAATTTTTATATACCTTCAGTATGCTGGAACATGAATTTGCAACATGAATGCTTCTTCTGTAGATTGTGTGCAGTTGTTGAAATAGCAATCACATTTGCAAACCAGTTCTCAGTGTTTTAAAGCCATTTTCAGTGCTAGGTGGTTATGGCAAAGAACCAGTCTTGTTACAAGGTCTAGAATTTCAAATGTATTACAGCAAATGGTATAAAATTTTGTTGTTTTGTGCTTTTAAACATGGATCTGTTTTTATAGTACCTTCAAGAATAAGAGTTGATTTTATCGCTAGCATATATCTAGATCAGATTGCACAAAATGTGTAATGAGCTCTTATCTTGGGTCTACACTGTCTGCTAAGCTTAGAGAATCTCATCTAAAGTAACCTTGTAAGTGCATATTGCATACATGTATGTTGGTGGTTTGTGGCTGAAAATTTCAGTTTTGTTGAACAGCTCTCTATGGCTAACGTTTTAGTATGCTTGAAATGAAAAATTGTCACAATTTTTGCTGCCCCAGTATCTGAAAAAAAGAGTTAACTTTTACTGGTGACATGTCAGAATCATATCAATACTTTGAAAAAAGGTAATCAGTGTAATGTCCGTTTTTTAATCCATGCCAAATCCTGTGTTTTAAGCAATGTTGAATTCACAGTTTGTAAATGCTTTGAATTTGGGCAAGCCTAAAATTCTGTTGTGTGTTAACCCTTTACCACACAATCCCTACTTTTTACTATCCTGAAAAAGAAGTCATTAGAAAACATTGTAGGAAAAGGAGAAAATGCTGGTAACCAGCATTTTCTTCTTTTTCCACAATGTTTTCTACCCTTTACAAAACAAATTTCAAATTCTAAGTCACTTTTATTTTATCGTCTGCAAATGCTTTCAATTTGATCAAACCTAAAATATTGTCGTTTGGTAATGAGTTAAGGAGGTAATGTTGACCTAGTTTTTGAGCCCTACACCATTACAAACATGATTATCTTTTATACCAAGTTATAGCTAAGTGTTCATATATTTTTGTAGAAGGGAGATGATGGTTTGATGGAGTACAGATTTTGTGCTACAGTTGATGAAGGTCTGGCCATTTACAGCCATCTTTACAGTTTACAACAACAGAAGGGAATGGAAGTCATGTATAATGTATCGTCTAGACATATTGGATCAGACAAATTTAGACAGGTAAAGTTGGGAGTCTACCATTGATCTTTTTATCAGCAAAAGGTAACCCCAAAATTCTGTCGCCTGTAGGTCTACTAAGGAATGAGACATCACATGAGTATGTGAGTGGATGAAAGTCTTCAAAATTTAAATCATCACATTTTTTTCAATCTCGGCACATTAACCTGTGTCCTGATAACATAAGTTCAGACTTGTCTATATCTAGAGCTCTTGCAGACTACACATGAAAATTTGTTCAAATCAGTAGATTTGGCATCTGCAAGGGAAGAAAATACTGCGAGAAAAGGAAAAAAATCTGCTTAGACTTCAAAACCATTGTCATGGATTGTATGTTAAATGGTTGACCATGTTCATGAGTTTAATGTTATTGGACAGACTTTCTTTCGTCTGAAATTGAAAATATCAGCCATGCTTAGAATTCCTCTGCAGATATTCTAAAACAGAATTTATGACACTCTGTAACATCTTTTCTGATTAGTGCATACGACATCTAATAGCTGACATCAATAGTTTCAGTATTGCCTTTCTGATACATAACATTACCAAATATACAACTAGCGTCAGATTAGTAAATAACAAACTATAACAACCAGTTTTCAAGGCACAGTGTATTATGCCAGTTTACTGTAGATGTGTGGTGGTCTAAGATCTGTGTGTATGTTTACTCTTCACCAAAACGACCATGTGTTTGAACAATCCAAAGCAGTTAACCCATTACCACACAATCCCTACTTTTGACGCCCCTGAGAAAGAAGCCTTTTGAAAACACTGTAGGAAAAGGAGAAAATGCTGGTAACTAGCATTTTCTCCTTTTCCCACAGTGTTTTCTACCCTTCCCAGAACAATTTTCAATTTTTCAGTCACCTTTGTTTTGTTGTCTGCAAATGCTTTCAATTTGAACCAGTCTAAAATTTTGTTGTGTGGTAATGAGTTAAGGTTTGAAAATATAGTAGAAAAGAGAAAAAGTGCTGAAACCAGCATTTTCTCCTTTTCCCACATTGGTCTGTATCAGAGCTATGACAAATTTGTTGCATAAATAGGCCCTGAATTGGAAAGGTTTTGAATATACTATTGGAAAAGAAGACTTCACATAAGGCAGAAACAATTGTAGTCTTGATAAGGTCAATGATTTTATTGAATAGATGATGTCAGAGCTTGGTCTAGAGAACACTGACATTTCCCAGCCTGTTAAAGATCTGGTGCAGCACATGTGGCAGGAGGCCCAAGGGGAATTGGATGATATTATCAGTGAGACAGTGACCAATGCTGAGCAGGTCTGGATTATTTGATAATCTTGATCTTATTGTGTCCTTGAAATATCTATTTATTTCTTTTTTGTCTTTATTATTTAAACAAGAAGTATGAATTTACAAGAATTATTTAGTCTAAATATGTGCTCATGAAATGGTTTTCTTTTTCTTTTTACAATTCTTGAATACATTTAGGATAACATGAATACCCCAGGAGACACATGTGTGTCTCACTTACTGCAATGACTTGACCTAAAGTAACCAGCATTTTCTCATTTCCCCACAATGTTTTATGTTCTTCTAAATTCAAGTGTCAACTTCTGAGTCAAGTTTATTTTGTCATCTGCAAATGCTTGTAATTTTACCCCTGCAAACGAAGTTTGTGGGGGGTATACTGGAATCAGCCTGTCAGTCTGTCCGCAAAATCTTGTAGGGATAACTCCTCCTACAGTTTTAGTCCAATTTGCTTGATACTTGGCAGAAGTGTTCATTAGGAGCTGTAGATGTGCAAGACGCAAATTTTGTGAAAATTCCATTAAGAATTACTAAGTTATTGCCCCTGATTTCACTTAAAAATGCTTGTCCGGACAATTCCTCCTACATTTTCTGTCTGGTTCATTTTAAACTTGGCAGAAGTGTTCATTAGGAGTTGTAGATGTGCAAGACGCAATTTTCATGAAAATTCTATTAAGAATTAATGAGTTACTGCCCCTGATTCACATTTTAAATGCTTGTCCGGACAACTCCTCCTACAATTTCAGTCCGATTCGCTTTATACTTGGTAGAAGTGTCCATTTGGAGTTGTAAATGTGCAAGAAGTAAATTTTGTGAAAATTCCATCAAGAATTACTAAGTTATTGCCCCGGATTTGACTTGAAAATGCTTGTCCGGACAACTCCTCCAACATTTTCTGTCTGATTCACTTTAAACTTAGCAGAAGTGTTCATTAGGAGTTGTAGATGTGCAGGACGCACTTTTCTTGAAAATTCTATGAAGAATTAATGAGTTATTGCCCCTGATTCACATTTGAAATACTTGTCTAGGCAACTCCTCCTACAATTTCAGTCTGATTTGCTTTATACTTGGCAAAAGTGTCCATTTGGAGTTGTAGATGTGCAAGATGCAAATTTCGTGAAAATTCCATCAAGGATTATTGAGTTATTGCTCCTGATTTTACTTAAAAATGCTTGACCGGACAACTCCTTCTACACTTTCTGACTGATTCACTTTAAACTTGGCAGAAGAGTTCATTAGGAGTTGTAGATGTGCAAGATGCAACTTTCGTGAAAATTCTATGAAGAATTAATGAGTTATTGCCCCTGAGATATGAAATATAGGGGTGGGGGTATTTATCACCTTTAGTGATAGTTAGTCTAGTTTTGACAAGTCTAAATTTTGTCATTTGGTAAAGAGTTCAACTGCAATACATACCAAACAGACCAAACAAAGCTTCTCTCTGGCTGTATTTGGACATTCCTCTAAACCTTCAGTATTGCTCAATATGAATTTATAATACTTCTCAAAGCAAGTACAAGCAAATAGGAAAAAAAAACATAACATCCAGTAACAATCTGTATGTATGATACAAGTCTGACTAGTATTTCTAATAAGAAAAAGTATGCACATTGAATGATATTGTTCAAGCCTTTACTGAATGGAAAATTTTTTGACTGGTCAAAATAGAAAGATTTGCAGACAATGAAATAAATAGGACTCAAAATTTGAAATTTGATTTGGGAATGGTAGAAAACATAGTGGGAAAAGGAGAAAATGCTGGTTACCAGCATTTTCTCCTTTTCCTACAATGTTTTCAAAAGCTTTTGCTCTCAGGATTGTAAAAACTGGGGACAGTGTGGTGCATGGTTGAAGATGGCTATAAGCTATGTTTCAACTATTAATTCTCTGTATTTTGATTTAGGTTGACAAGGCAGAAGCAATTTTGAAACAAATCAAATCTGCTCTAGACAGTGATGATAAATCTAAAATATCAAAGCTTGTGGCAGACTTTTATGGGACAATTCCCCATCAGAAGTCTAAACAAGACATGTCTTGTTCAAAGATGTGGTTGTCTAGGAAACAAGACCTCTGTCAGGTAAGTGTTACATGCAAAAAATATCCTTTTTGTATGAGTTGTTTTTGTCACCATTTGAAAACTTGAACACTTTCTCATGTAATGTAATGATTAAAGATTTCTACTTCAAACTTGGGACTAGCTGTCAAGCATTAAATGAGGCAGGTTACTTTGCTATATTTTTGACACACAGTCATATAATCTTTTTCAACTGGCAATTTTGATGGAAAAACAACTGCATCTGAGAATGTATGTTTTCATTAACTTTTATTTCTAACATCTTGTCTGAAAATTACCCATCATATTTTGATTAAACATCACAGAAATATTCCTGCTACAGCCCTCTTCAGAATTTCTTCAAAAAATTTAATTTTAGTTAAAATTCTTGTTGCTATGCAACAAAGGTGTGAAATATTTACATCTTTAAAATTCTTTTTGTACAAAACCATAAGGCTTAGGACTACGGGATGTGGTATGTATCTTCATCTAAGAGACCTCTACATGTCCTAGGATTCTTGAAATTATAGCCCTCATGTCAATATTGGCTCAGCCGCAGGTGTCACAAGTTTTACATGTACTGATATCGTGAAAACTTTAAAATCTTTAAGTTTCTTCCCATATTGCATAAGGCTACCAAATTTTGCATGTAGCATTATTTTAGTTGACCCCTACAAACAATTCAAATTGCAGCCCTTGGGGTCAAAAATTAGCCACAGTGTTTTCAGAAGGCTTCATTCTTAGGGTCTGGAAAAGTCTGGAAAACCTGCAGTGTTTTGGTAAAGGGTTAAAAGGTAGTTGAGCAATACGGGACCATCATGGCCTTTTTGTTTATCAAGTAGTAGATGTTAGAATCCATAATGAAGATGTCTGTTTTTCTTACTTTCCAGTTGATTAGAGATATGTTGTCAGTGAGTGAAGCAACAGACTGGTCCACTACATCAAGCACACAATCAAAATACAAAGCTTTAAGATGTGTCATTGATCATCTTGCTAGAAACAGTCCAGAGTTTCAACAAATGGAGAATTTTGTGATACAGTCTGTCATAGGGTGAGTTAATACATTACCACACAATCCCTACTTTTGATGTCCCTGAGAAAGAAGCCTCTAGAAAACATTGTGGGAAAAGAAGAAAATGCTGGTAACCAGCATTTTCTCCTTTTCCCACAATGTTTTCTACCCTTCACAAAACAAATTTCACATTTTCAGTCACTTTTATTTTGTCGTCTGCAAATGCTTTCAATTTGGACCAGTCTAAAATATTGTCGTTTGGTAATGGGTTAACACACTTGTTATGTAAGATATCAGTCCTCTTTTTAATTAGAGAAGATATCAAGTTGTGGATTTTGCATATAGGGAAATGGTTCATTTTTAAGTTTAAAAATGAAACACATTTATTTTACATTAATTGAGAAACAATTTCTTACAATTTATACTAATCTATCTCAATTCTGCTTCCTGGGAACTGCAACAGAAATCATGTCGATAGTGTGGGCCAATGAGTGGTCCCGAAGTTTACACCTGCTTCAGGGTATCGAACTTGTTACCTGAATGATCATTTCAGAAAATATTTTGTCTAAGCTGCTTTGTTAAAAGTGTCTTTATTGTCTACGGTTTATGATATTTCACAGGAGCACAAAACCAACAATTCAGAACATATTTGCTGTAAGCCGTCCTGTTGAAAGCGTCCACTACACACAGCACCTTGCATCAAACCCACTTTTCCATGCCACCAAAGCAGAAAATTTAGTCGGAATTCTGTCCAGGTAAATACTTTATACTGTAAACCTTTCCACCTTAGATGAAGCTGATATTTTGATGTCCTGTAAATCATGGCATAGATCTGCATAAATTCATATCCATGTGGAGACAAAAAATGTTTGTAAATGTGAGCTTTTCTCCAAATTTCAAAAAAGATATACAACTGAATTAACAAAGGCAATAGCTGGCAAATCGCCTGAATGTAAAGCAAAGAGACAATAGATAGAAAAAAAAAAATGTTCAGTGGTATTACCCTAATTGGCTTTGTAGCTTCTTAACACTTTACTGTATGATTGAGGGATTTAATGATCCTTAGAAAGAGGCATTTTGAAAAAAGAGAAAATGATGGCAATCAGCATTTTCTGCTTTTCCCACAATGCTTTTTCCATTTTCAAAAGCAGTCCCTCAACTGTATTTGAGCTATGTTTAACCCATTACCACACAATCCCTACTTTTGAGAAAGAAGCCTTTTGAAAACAGTGGGAAAAGGAGAAAATGCTGGTAACCAGCATTTTCTCCTTTTCCCACAGTGTTTTCTACCCTTCCCAGAACAAATTTCAATTTTTCAGTCACCTTTATTTTGTCGTCTGCAAACGCTTTCAATTTGGACCAGTCTAATTTTTTCTCATGTGGTAATGGGTTAATATGTCTTCTGCAAATACCTGGGCTGTGGACAAGTCTAACATTTTGTTGTGCAGTAAAAGGCTGAAGATCGAATTGTTAGATTTTATGCCATAGTTTCGCATAGACTTCCTGGAATGTCACATGATCAAAAACATGCAATGATTGTAAGGATTTATGTTTGAATCAGTATGATAACTTCATTGGATAAATGAAAATAGAGTTGCCATTGCTGAACAACTACTGCATCATTTGAAAGCCTAAAAAGTACACCTTTGTACAATGTGCAGTTTTATTGTATCTATATGATTGCAAAAAAAAAATTTCTAGTTCTATTTATCAGTGGTTTACAAGAATTTTTTATTTATGGCATAAAAACCTGAGTATCTTTTATAGTAATCTATGGGTCCAATATGCAGTTTTTGCTGAAGACACAAAATTTTTTTGTAGAAATGACTTTGGGCAATGCATTTCAGAGTCCATGTCCAATTCTTGTAAAACATAAGAAAATATATGTAAATTATTTAATATGGTAGTATGGATAAAAAAAAAAAAGGATGAAAGTGATGTAAAAAACAATATGACAGTATATTTATTATCATTCAACAAAAGCAACTTCTATGTTATGAAAAAGTAGTAGCAGAAAAAGTAGTAGCAACATGAGAAATTGCTCCCATGTAGTCATGAGAAGTCTCTATGAAAACACCGAGTCTTCACCAGAGATATTAACCTCACACCAAACAAAATTTCAGATTTGTCTTAACTGAAAGTATTTATAGATAAAATTCAACATGTTTCAACTAATAGTATTGTCTCTTAAACCCATTACCTTAAACCCATTACCAACAATCTCTAAGTTTAACGACCCTGAGGAAGAAGCTTTCTGAAAACATTGTGGGAAAAGGAGAAAATGCTGGTAACCAGCATTTTCTCATTTTCCCACAATGTTTTCTATCTTGCTCTGAACTAATTTCACTTTTTAGTTACGTTTATATTGTCCTCTGCAAATGCTTTCAATTTGGGCTAGTCTTAAATTTTGTCGTTTGGTGAAGAGTTGATGTTTAGAAAACATTTTGGGAAAAGGAGAAAATGCTGGTCACTAACATTTTCTCCTTTTTCTACAATGTTTACAAAAACTTTATTCTTCAAGGTTGTTTAGATATAGGATTGTGTGATTTAAGGCTCGATATCTTTTTGTGACAGTTACTACATGTATAAGTGGAAATTTTTGTGACATGGAAATTGTTGCGATTTTTTGTGATTTGAATATGAAATATTAGCAAACATTTCTAGTCATTTTTTTTACCATAAATTTCACACACACAAAAAATGAGTGTCTTTAATTTGTGCTGCAAATGACAATAATCGATAATTTGCAAATTTTTTTACTTGCCAAAATATCCATTAGTATTATTCATTGCCAAGTTAGTGTATAATGTATTGTTAACCAACATGGGGCTCTGTTTCTTTGTAGGGGTTTGCTGTTGCCCCGTGTTGTAGTTGATGATCATGGTGGTAAAAGAACAGATCCTGGTATGCTGGGAGCCGGAATATATTTTGCAGATTCTGCAAGGTAGAGTTTCCAGTTAACCCTTTACACGACAACAAAATTCAGCCTTGTCTAAAATGAAAACACTGGCAGAAAACAACAGTGTAGCTCAAAAAGTGTATATTTTCTTTTATAGAGTGAAAAACATTTTGGGAAAAGGAGAAAATGCTGGTTACCAGCATTTTCTCCTTTTCCCACTATGTTTTAAAAAGGCTTAAAACTCAGGGGTGTTAAAAGTTGACTCTGTGTGGTAAAGGGTTGGTTACCTTTCAAAACAAATTTTGTTGAAAAGACTTTTAAAAACATTCGTGTAAGAGAAGGAAAATGATAATGAACTGTGGTCTCAGAGGTCTCATGTGATATCAAATTTTCTCTTGATGCTTGAATCAGATACAAACACCAGGAAAGTTACTACAATATAATATTCCATATTTATCGTATAATCTTCCATGTTGCCAATTCATTGTATCCAATATAAATTGTACACATGTTTGAGATGTGTCTTATGTGACATCATATGTTATGTCATTTCATACCTCTTTTAGAGAAGCAAATTAGGTTTAATTCATAATATTGGCCTGTGTGTATGTATGGTTTTGCATAATTTGACACACAGTTTGCTAGAGTTATGTGGTTAACTCTTTACCAAACGACAAAATTTTGGGCTAGTCCAAAATGAAAGCATTTGCAGATGACAAATGTGACTCAAAAATTGAAATTTGATTTTGGAAGCGTACAAAACATTGTGGGAATAGGAGAAAATGCTGGTTACCAGCATTTTCTCCTTTTTCTACAGTGTTTTCAAAAGCTTTCTTTCATCAGGTTGTTAAAAGTCGAGATTGTGTGGTAAAGAGTTATAAAGAATCTGATATTCATTGGATTTTGAGATCAAGTCTGAAAGAACACATTTACAGAAATGGTTATAGCTCACTAGAGGCTGGTTAACATTTTTGTAGACTGATTTAGTAATGCAAACCTCAGATTTTATATATGCAACTTAATAATAAATCTTCCACTTCATTGTGACATGGTTTGGCTAAAGCAGAGTTGAAAGAGCATTAACTTGATTGTTTATTGATTCAGTTTTGTATGCTTTAGTCTTTAACCACACAATCCCAAGTTTTAACAACCTAGATATATTAGACTTTCGAAAACATTATGGGAAAAGGAGAAAATGCCATTAAACGGCATTTGCTGTTGTCTCCAAATATGTTAAATTTGGATCAGTGTAAAATTTAACTGTGTGATAAAGATTTAATCACAGATTTGTCTGTATTTCAGTACTAGTATAAAATACTCAAGCCCAAGTGACACAAAAGGGACCAGATTTATGTTGATCAATGAAGTAGCCTTGGGTAAAACAATGCAGATGTATGGAAAGGATATGACTTTGACCTCAGCTCCTGAAGGTTATCAGAGTGTTCATGGGGTCAGGTCAAATGATGGAAGGAAATCTACTTTTCAGGTGACCTTTTTTGTTCTGTATATGTCCCATTCTGCAAAACCAGAGTTGGTAGGAATAGTATGAAACATGTTGTAATCAGTCTAATATTGGTCTTTGTCATCTGCAAATACTAAAAAGACAGCCCATTGCAATAAGAAAAAAACTTCCAGTACAGCACTGTAGTTAGGCGGAGTAGTATGAAACCTGTTCTGTTCAGTCTAATATTGGTCTATCATGCTATGTCATCTGCAAAAACTGTCAATCCATCACCACACAATCCCTACTTTTGATAATCCTGAAAAAGAAGTCTCTAGAAATCATTGTGGGAAAAGGAGAACATGCTTGAAACCAGCATTTTCTCCTTTTTCCACAATGTTTTCTATCCTTCACAAAACATATTTCAATTTTTCAGTGACTTTTATTTTGTCATCTGCAAATGATTTCAATTTGGACAAACCTAAAATTTTGTCATTTGGTAATGAGTTAATGTAAGATATTGCAGTGAAAACATACAGTTAGTCTGTCCCTCTGTCAGACATCAACTTTTTGAACCTGCTCAGTTCAAAAGCATTCACAAATGACCAATAAATGGGTCATAGATACAAGAAAATTTTGAAATGGACCAAATAGAAAGCATTTGCAGAGGCTAAGGTGAATGTAGCTTCAGTGATGACTTCTGTGTTTGATGGGGTAGAAAATATTGTGGGGGAAAAGGAGAAAATGCTGGTCAACAGCATTTTCTTTTTTGTTCTCAATGTTTTCAAAAGTCCTCTCTTTCAGTTTCATGGAAAATTCTTGTTTGTGTAGTTCCGGGTTAAGGGTTAAAGCCAGACGGTTTCTGAAAACAGATAAAGTTCAACAAAACATGTCTTCTCTGGAAATTCAGTATAATGCTTAATATTGGTGCTTGATTAATTGAGGTGGCCATATAGAAGGGTTCTGCTGTACCCTTTTGGAAGTAAGCCTTCATCATATCATTCCTTGTTTTAATGACCCTGAAAAGAAAGCATTGGCAAACATTGTGAGAAAGGGGAAATTTGTGGTTTTTGGACCATATCATCCTTTCCTAACAATGTTTTTCTACCCTTTCACAGGCAAACACAATAATTCTATCCTTATTTAATATCTTATCTACAAATACTTTCATCTTGGATGATCCCAAGTTATTATGGTTTTGTAAATACTTGTAGTTAACTCTTAACCAAACAACAGCCAAGCCCTCGTAGCTTAGTTGGTAGCGTACAGGACTTGAGACTAGGTTGTCATGAGTTTGATCTCTGGCATAGTCATTGCAACAGGATTGCAACAGGATTTATTCCACTCTCACCGCTGATTGTTGTTTCGACGATGGTTATGTGGGGAAGCAGCCAGTGGCTTGGAAAGAATATTGTGCTGAGTACTGGTAACAGAAACTCCAGGAAAGCATGGTTAGGTGCGCTGGTGGCTGCAATATAACTGAAATAATGTTGAAAATAGTGTTAAACATCATACAATCAACCTGAAACAAACAACAAAATTTTAGACTTGTCCAAATGAAGGCATTTGAAGTCTACTAGAATTGACTCAAAAATTTATACTTCACTTTAGAAGAGTAGAAAACACAGTGGGGAAAAGGAGAAAATGCTAGTTACCAGCATTTCCTCCTTTTCCCACCATGTTTTCAGGAGGCTTCTTCCTCTGGGTTGTTAAAACTAATATTGTTTGGTTAAGGGTTAATCAGTATTTTTTTCCATTTTTATCTTCTTTCAGGATGATGAATTTGTCATTTACAACACCAACCAACAGAGGATGAAGTACCTGGTGGAGTTTTCTCTTCCAGATGACAAGATTAAGGACACAGCAGATGACCCTAAAGTTATAGAAGATCTGGACTTGTTCCTGAACGATGATATGATTGCGTTGGAAGATATAAGTATGTATTTAGTGCTGTAGAGTTAACATTTATTATTACCCCCACAACGAATTGGAGGGGGGTGGGGTATACAGGAATCGCCATGGCGGTCCATACATACATACATGATTGTGTTGGAATATATAAGCATGTATACTTAGTCCTATTAAGTTAACATTTATTATACCCCCCCCCCCCCCCACAACATAATAGAGGAGGTGTATTGGAATTGCCGTTGCAGTCCATCCATTTGTTTATCCGACTGTAGACACAAATTTGTCGGAAAAAATTCTCCAACAGTTTTTCAGGCACTGAACTCAAATTTACAAACACTGTTCTTATGTGCCTATGAAGTTGTGCTTGTGCAATTTCCATTACTCTGCTGTGATTTGTTTTAGAATTCTCTCTCCTTGAATCTTTTTCAACTCTTAATTTTGTTCTAAACCATTCTGCATTCTGTGACAAAGACCTGTTTTGTGACAAGAAGTTGGAGGGTATGGTCAAGTTTAGTGATAGCTGTAGTTTGAATAGTATTTACATAATTACACATGGTGTAATCTAGTTTGTAAGCATTGGCATTTTTTCAATTATATAACACCAATTTGTTATTCAGACTTTCAGTTCTCTGTCAGTTTCATTTATTTGATGTTTAAGTTTTCTCCAAACAACAAACTGTAGACATTTCCATATTGAAAGCATTGGCAAATGACAGATTGGACAAAGAATGGACCAAAGTCCTTTGAAAAAGTGTAGAATATTGTGGGAATGCATTGCTGAAAAAGAAGAAAGTGTTGGTTACCAGAATTTTCTCTTTTTCTCATAATGTTTTCAAAAGCTAATTTTCTGTGGATCTCCAAATCCAAGAATTGTTTTGTAAAGGGTTAACCTTGTTTTCAACATGTTTTCATTAATGTCTCATCAGCCTGTGCACTGATACATACTTTCCTGAAATTTCTATTACCATTTGCTTTTGCCAAGCCATTGGCAGCACTACAACACAAACATGATCAAATACAATATTCAGCCATGAGAGAGAAATGAGTACAGTCACAGTGACTATCAGTAATCCAAGAAGGAGAATTAATTATGCGGATTACCAGTCACCCCTCCATTTCAACCTCTATTACTTACTTACTGAACTACAGGGCTCAGCATCATGTCATACTGAAGTTTACATTTTTTTAATGGACATTAGTATTTCCTTCCATTGAAAGACTGTTTACTTTGACTGCTCAAAAAAGAAAGATGGAAAGTGTGATGTTTGTTTGTAGCAGTGGAAAAAAAAAAACATGTGAGTGGGGGATATGCCCTCTGACAAGAAAATACTCTTTTTTCCATGAATGTTTTCAAAGGCTGTCATCTGCAGGGGTCAGAATTTACTTCTGTCAGTAACAGTATTATTCAATTTTTTGTTACCTTCTAGGTTTAACTGATGTAACCAATGTAACAGATCCAATGTCCAAGGTCAAGGCTGGCCTGGTATCCAAGAGTGATGCTCCTGTCAACCTAAAAGCTGTCCATATTAGAGCTAAACTGTTAGATTTGGCCTCAGAGGTTTGTCTGATTTTTTCTGTCGTATTGTATGATGTATTGGTTGGCATTTTTAACTGCTTTCAATATTGTTTCGGTCATTCCATATTGATATATCTTCGATGTTTTAAAAGTATACACTTGATCTCTGAAGTGTCTTGCACAAGAACTGCTCATTGCTTTAACTCATTACCAAACAACATAATTTTCGTTTTAGTCCAAATCGAAAGCATTTGCAGACAACAAAAGAAAAGTGACTGAAAATTTAAAATTTATTTTGTGAAGGGTAGAAAACATCGTGGGAAAAAGAGAAAATGCTGGTAACCTCCTTTTCTCCTTTTTCCACAATATTTTCTAATGGCCTCTTTCTCAAGGATGTCGAAAGTAGGGATTGTGAACATTGTGGAAAAAGGAGAAAATGCTGGTTACCAGCATTTTCTCCTTTTCCCACAATGTTTTCTAATGGCCTCTTTCTGAAGGATGTAAAAAGTAGGGATTGTGTGGTAATGGTTTAACTCTTTACCAAACAACAAAAGTATAGACTTTTCCAAAATGAAAGCATTTGCAGATGACAAAATGAATGTGTCTTAAAAATTTCTATAGGCTTCTTTCTCAGGGTCGTTGAAAGTCAGGATTGTGCGGTAAAGACTTAAATGAGTATTGAACTTTTGGCTTTCAGGGTTTGATCTTACACCTCAGCTGAGACACACAGAGCCCCATATTTAGTGGAGAAATTATGGTTTAGCTTCAGTTGCCAAAAACGGTCTTACTTTCTTTTGAGCACTGTTAATTTCAAGAGTGACTGTCAAAAAATGCAAGAGAAGTCATCTACTGTACCAAGCAAAAAAAAATTATGTTATGAAGTAACTGTTTACCGCCAAATCCATAGTATAAACAACCCTAAGGGAGACAGCTTTTGAAAATATAGCAGGAGAAGGAGGACATGTTGATAAACAGCATTCTTTCCTTGTTCCACAATGTTTTCTTCCCTAATACAGAACTACAACTCATTTGGATCAATTTTGTTATCTGTAATTACTTTAAATTTAGCGGGGTTAACAAGTTGTTGTTTTGGAGTGGATAAATCCACAGTTTCATTTATCTTTGTTTTAGGTGGTTGTATTACAAGAGTATGAAAACAACAGTAAAACAGCACTGGAAGCCAAGTATGTATTTCCCTTGGGAGACTTGGCTGCTGTTTGTGGTTTTGAAGCATTTATAAATGGCAAACATATTGTGGGGGAAGTGAAAGAAAAAGAGAAAGCACACAAGGAATACAAGAAAGCCATAAGTGAAGGACATGGTGCTTATCTGATGGACCAAGATGAGGAAACACCTGTAAGATTTCTGAGAGAGAGGGACTGGGGGGAAACTGTTTTAACATACTATTTATTGAACAAAAGAAAAATGTCCTCTGAAAGTCTGATACGTTTTTTAAATAATTCATGACGTAAGTTATTACCAAGTCACTTGATTTAAAAGTTTTGGAATAAATAGTATAATGAGATAAACAAAATTCTTCTTACATCAAAAGCATTTATCCCAGATAAAAGAATCATTTACATTGTTTCATTTTAAGACTAAGAAATTAGTGGAGTACTTTGTTTCTATCATTAATGTGATACTGTGTCATTACAGTTCTACAAAATCTAAAATATTTCTTTCAGGCATGTATATTTCAATATGACATTTTCTGCATTTGCAGGATATATTCACAGTGAGTGTAGGCAACTTGCCGCCAGGTGCATGTGTGCTGATTAAGATCACGTATGTGGCAGAGTTACAGGTGGAAGGGGAACTGATTAACTTTCAGTTACCTGGTAGTGTGGCACCCTGGAAAAAACAGTCACTGAAAGAAGTCACACAGGTAAAAGTTTCCTTAGATCTTAGACTGCTAATCTCTGTACCAGATGACGAAATTGTAGCAACCTCCAATTTAGAAGTCTTTGCAAATGACACATTAAATGTGGCATAAATGATTGCATTTATCTCTTAACGCATTACCACACAATACCTACTTTTTACCAGCATTTCTCCTTTTCCCACAATGTTTTCTACCCTTCACAAAACAAATTTCAAATCTTCAGTCACTATTTTGTCATCTGCAAATGCTTTCAATTTGGACAAACCTAAAATTTAGCCGTTTGCTAATGAGTTAAAAATTACAAAAAATTAAGAGGAAAGGATAAAATGCAGGTCAAGAGCATGTTTCTCCTTCCTATACTCTGTGAAAAGGGGTTTAAAGCATCTGTAAGAAGTGTTTACTCAGGTCAGTGACAAGTGTACCCCATAAGTCAGTAAGTTGTTACTCGGGTCAGTGACAAGTGAACCCCATAAGTCAGTAAGTTGTTACTCGGGTCAGTGACAAGTGTACCCCAAAAGTCAGTAATATGTTACTCAGGTCGGTGACAAGTGTACCCCATAATTCAGTTACTCAGGTCGGTGACAAGTGTACCCCATAATTCAGTAAGATGTTACTCGGGTCGGTGACAAGTGTACCCCATAACTCAGTAAGATGTTACTCGGGTCATTGACAAGTGTACCTCATAACTCAGTAAGATGTTACTCGGGTCGGTGACAACTGTACCTCATAATTCAATAAGTTGTTACTCAGGTCGGTGACAAGTGTACCTCATAATTCAAGAAGTTGTTACTCAGGTCGGTGACATGTGTACCTCATAATTCAGCAAGTTGTTATGGACTTTATGGATCTATGTTTATTTGGTGACTTGCTTTGTGTAATGCATCACAGGGATGCATTCAACACCCACCACCCTCCCATTTTGCCAGAGTATATTTTTTTCCCAAGGCTGTTTTTATCACAGTACTTCTCAGACATCTACAAAAATATGTAATGATAATAATTATCAGACTACTCATTCTTTGCAGATCTGATCCTGATCTACGGTGTTAGCAAAAAATAGCTTACTTGTGATATACGAGAATTCTGTCTATGTTTGTTTTACAGCATGAGACTGAGACCCATGAAGTTAAACAGGGAGAAACCAGCGTGCAGATTGCAGTGGATATGCCCTTTGACATCAGAACAATAGAATGCCCCAGTCATCAAATAAAAGTCAAGGTAAGGAATGTGTATTTGTTGTTTATGGTATTGTGATTCCAGAATGCGCCTCAATTACCTAAAATCATGTTTGAAAAAAAATCATTTAGTTTAAACAGGGTATGGAGATATAAAAAAAAAAATTGTGTGTGCAGTTTCCTTCCCCAATTGACTACCAAGGACTGGTATTTGAAGCAAAATTGTTTTCTAAAGCAGGTGAAGATTTGGAGAGGATTAATTTTTCACCCAGAGAAAATCTGTTTCAACTCTGTTTATGCAGTGACAAGTTGCTTGGACAGGACATGCCCTAAAGTAACAAGTTGCTTGATAAGGATGTAAAGTGCCTGGAAAGGTGCAAAACACTTTAGATGATTGTACATCACTAAGCAAACAAGCATATTCAAATGATGTGTAAACATTATTAGACGGAATCTGTTGAAGTAGGGTTTTTAAGATTAGCAAGGCACTGAGCATACTTAACACATAAGATTTTCTTTAGAGGTAGACCCAATTTGCTGTTCACAGACATGCAATCTTCTATTTTATGTTGTCTTGAAAAAAAACCAAGCAACTTACAATATTTTCCTTTACACAGAGGACCCTAACGAAAGCTACAGTTGAAATGTTGGAGAACCAGTCCATTGCAGATGGATTCCAGCTCTTGATAGGTTTGGCAGAGATCCATGTACCTCGAATGTGGGTGGAGAGGAAAGATGGAGAACCAAATCATCAGGTTGGATTAACACTTAAAAAGAAAGCCTCTTGAAAACAGTGTTGGAAAAGGTTGTGGTTACCAGCATTTTTCGCCTTTTCTCACAATTTTTCATACCCCAATGCTATTTTCTCCATTTGAGCTACATCAGAATTGTTGTATCTGCTTTCAAGTTTGATCACTGTAACATTTCATCTTGTGGTAAAGAATAAATATGTTTCCAGAATAATTATAATCGGTAACTTCTTGCAGATAACTCTAAATGTTTTCAGTGAATATCCTTTCTTGAATAAAGAAATGAGGCAAAAGGAAATATTGTTGGGAACAAGGGAATTCCCATTCTGCTTCAACCTTTTAAATGTGTTCATGTGTAGAACCTCATTTTGTGTCCATTGAAATGTTACTTTCCTTCACCTCTAATACCAGATAATTCTTTTGTTTTACTACCATAAGAGAATATTGTTTTGGAAACACTCTGAGAAAAGGAGAAAATTCTGTCAACAGTTTTAGGTGCTTGTGTTGAAAATTTTTAACAACTAAAGCTGAATAAGTGAGTTTTTTTTTTTTTTTTTTTGTTTCTCTTTAATCCTTTACTACACAATCCCGACCCTTTACAACCCTGAGAAATAAGCCTTTTGAAAACATTGTTGGAAAACGAGAGAATGCTGGTAACCAGGTTCCAGTGTTTTCTACCCTTCCTAACACAAATTTTGAAATTTCAGTCACCTTTATTTTTTCACCTGCAAATGCTTTAAATTTGGACCAGTCTATAATTTTGTCATTTGGTAAAAGGAGTTAAATGTTTTACCCAAAATTTGAAAAGGTAATGTTTCTTCTGATTTCAAAAAAAAAAAAATCAGACATAGCTTAACATTATTATTGTATAACGATATGTCAGTTTACATTAAACAAAACTGTCTTGTGTTTCAATGAACTTAAGAAATACAGCTTATGGAAACATTTAATGAAAAGTAGAAAATGCTGGCAACCAGCATTTACTTCTTTATTTTAGTTGTTTTGTACCATTTAGTTGAAGGATTTCATCACACTTCAGTATTTGTGGCAAACATTTAACTCTTGACCTCAAATTCCTGGCTCATAACGACCCTGAGAAAAAAAAGAAGCCTTTTGAAAACATTGTGGAAAAAGGAGAAAATTCTTGTAACCAGCATTTTCTCCTTTTCCAGTAATGTTTTCTACCCTTCGTAAACCAAATTTCATTTTTTTTTTTTTTTCAGTCACATTACTTTGTCTTCTGCAAACGCTTTCAATTTCGACTGGTCTAAAATTTTTTCATGTGGTAAAGAGTAAATTGTTGTGTGTAAATCGTTTCATTTTAGATAAGTCTACTATTTTGTCATTTTGAGAAGAGTCAAGTCTTTAATTCTTTACCAAAGGACAAAATTTTAGGTTTTCTGGTTATCAGCATTTTCTCCTTTTCCCACAAGGTTTTCAAAAGGTTTCTTTCTCAGAGTCGTGAAAACCTGGGATTGTTTGGTAAAGAGTCAAATTGATGACTGAAATTGATTACTTCCAGGCTTGCATGCTGTCATTTTACCCCGTGTTTGAAGCGTGTGAAGTTGACGATGTGAATGTCGTGTTGCTATTGGACATGTCCAATTCCATGAAGGGAGACAACCTCAACAACACAAAGAAGATAGCGCTACTGACCTTGCAATGTTTACCATCATCTTGGAATTTCAACATTGTTGTGTTTGGAACTGGTAAGTCTTTACACCTCATTTTGCCATGGAAGTGAAATAAAATCTAAAAGCTGATAGTTGAAATTTAAATAATGTTATTTCAAACTTATTTTTGAGAGAAAATTCTCCTCGAATCAGATTGTGTAGACCACAGGTCATACTGCATGTTATGTGTTGTCTGATCTTGATCTACACTTTCTGGAAAAGATCTGTGAGTCACACTTAGCAGCTTAACCCTTTCCCAAACAACAGATTTTGGACTCTTCCAAACTGAAAGAGTTTGCAGACGACAATTTTGGATTTTGAGAAAATGACAGAAAGGTCTTTAAAAGGGTAGAAAACACTATGGGAAAAGGAGAAATTGCTCGTTACGAGCAATTTCTCCTTTTCCCACAGTGTTTTCAAAAGACTTTTACTGCAGACACGTAAAAACCAGGGCTTGTTTGGGTAAAGGTTAAAGGTTACTTTACCTGCTGTCATGAACACTTGGAGCTCTGACCAGTTTTATGTCCTAGTCCTTTTTTTGATCAAAGGGGGATAACGCAGTCCAATGTAATAGGGAGGGTGGTATATATTATTTCAAATGCAAAAGGGCCAATTCAGTAGACTGGAGTATGAAAAAATTAATTTTAGCTTTCTTATTTGCCACATATCTTTAGTAGAATTGTAGATTATCTGAAGATGCTTCACAAGTGATTTATGTCATAAAATGGAGTGCAGAGTGCAGTTCTGTATTATCTTTACTCATTACCTAACGACAATACTTTAGGCTTGTCCAAATCGAAAGCATTTACAGATGACAAAACAAAAGTGACTAAAAATTTGAAAGGAGTTTTGTGAAGGGTAGAAAACAGTGTGAAAAAAGGAGAAAATGCTGGTTACCAGCATTTTCTCCTTTTCCCACACTGTTTTCTAAAGGGTAATTTCTCAGGGTCGTCAAAAGTCGGGATTGTGTGGTAATGGGTTAATGCATGTATCAAATGAAACTCTCTTTGAAATGTATTAGAATTTCTTGTCCAAGCCATATCCCCTGTGTCAATGTAGATGATCAAAGGATATCTAACATGCAGATAGGGCCATAAGGCTGGGTGCAGAGTGAAAGAACTGTAACACTGTCTGACTTGGTTGTGAAATGATCTTGCTTTGAACTGCAAAAAATAGCTTTTCAGGTCCAAAACTAACTTACTTTTGTAGATAGTTAAATAATAGGTCATGTGTGCATAGGTAGCAGTAAGGCTTGGATGCAGGTTGAAAAAGCTACAACTCTATCCATCTTACTCTGTAGCTTACCTTTTCTGGAAATGATAAATTACCTCTGTGAGCTATAGCTTGAATACTGCAGTAGATGTATACTATGGTAGATAATCTGTTGATATTTACCAATTTAATAGGGGTGAGTAAAGCTGAGAGCATAATGATCAGACAGCTTTTAACCCTATACCACACAATACGACTTTCAACAACCCTTAGAAAAAAGCCTTTTGAAAACATTGTTGGGAAAGGAGAAAATGCTGGTAACCAGCATTTTCTACTTTTCCAACAATGTTTTCCACCTTTCCCAAAACAAATTTCAAATTTTCAGTAACTTTCATTTAGACGTCTGCAAACGCTTTCAGTGTAGACCAATCTAAAATTTTGTTGTTTGGTAAAGAGTTAAAATGCAGATCTTGGTTATAGTCTGTCTGCTCTTTCCTGACAAAGTACAAAGTACATAATTGTAAATTACCCTTATATTGCATTGTTGACTTGTCCAAATTAATACTTAGAAGAGTCCATTTTTTTTGCTCCCCGAGGGGCGAGCATATAGTCGCAGCTTCGTCTGTCCATCCTTCCTTCTATCCGTCCAAAGCCATTTCTTCACAACCCCTGGACCAAATTGGATAAAACTTCACATATTAACTCTTTAGGGTAAAGTGCCGACATGTCTTTCTGACTTTTCAATTTGACCCTGTGTCATGGAAAAAGGGGGCTTAATGTAAAATTGCAATTTTTACTTATATCTCATTCAGTTTTTGTCAAAATATCATGACACTTCATGGTTATATTGTTTATGGAAAGTTTCAGCATGTGTTCTTGCTATTTTTAATCTAGGCATTTTTTAAGTTGACATTCTGTCATGGAAAAAGGGGGTTTCTTGCAAAATTCCAATTTTTACTAATATCTCATTCAGTTTTGGTCAAAATTTCATTTAACTTCATGGTTATATTTCTTTTTTCAAAGTTTCACCATGTGCTCTTGCTTCTTTATCTATGTATTTTTTAATTTGACCCTCTGTCATGGAAAAAGGGGGTTTCTTGTAAAATGCCAAGGAAAAAGGGGCCTTAATGCAAAATTTCAATTTTTACTAATATCTCGTTCAGTTTTTCTCAAAATTTCATGAAACTTAATGGTTATATCTTGTTTTACAAGTATCAGCATGTGCCCTTGTTATTTTCAATCTATGAATTATTAATGTGCAAATACCTCTTTCCTTTGTTTCTCAATTTGAGGCTGCATCACGGAAAAAGGGGACATCATGGAAAAAATTGTTTTTTACTAGTATCTCCTACATTGGTGCTCAAAACTTTGTGAAATTTAAAATCTGAACCTGTTGGAATGTTGCCCAGGTACCTCTCTTCCGGTTTCTCAATTTCAGGCTGTATCATGGAAAAAGGGAGCTTCATGTAAAAAATCGTTTTATGTAATATTTACTATATGACTGCTCAAAATTTTGTGAAATTTCGAATTTTGAATTATTATTCAAAAATGCCACAAACAACACACCCGTTGTATTTATTTCAATGATGCAATATTGTCTTAGGGGAAAAAAGGGCTTAAAGGGGGCTTAGTCGGCTTATTGTCCTCTACAAGTTTGTGTTGGCTATCTCTAAGGTAGTAATTGCCTTTTCACTTCAATTTTTGGGGGCATGAACAGGTCCTTTTAGGATAAAAGAAGTGAATTTATATCAATTTCATATATTCTATGACAAGCACTTGTTCGGGGAGCATAACCCATCTCTGACGGCTCATGTATTTATAAGGTACTGAAAAAGCTAAAGGATAGAAAATCATATGTGTTAAGTATCTGATAAGTAAACAAGACAAATGTTTTGATAATGTTTTGGGGATTACACCATTGTAAAGGACTTTCAGTAGAATATTATAGATTATCTGAAGATGCTTCACATGACCTGTGATTCATATCATAAAATGGAGTGCAGTGTGCTGTTACAGTAGTCTAGAAGTAAGCAGGTGGCTTTCTCCCAGTGTCATATTTGTCTTAATTCTTTTTTTCTTTCTTTTATTTAAGCATTCAAAGAACTGTTTCCAGGATGTGTTAAGAAAACACCAGCTAATGTTAAATCGGCTTCTGACTTTATAAGGGTAGGTATTGTGCACCTTAGACATATCATTTGCAATAGTTCAAGTTGTTGAGTATAAGACTTGTAAACATCAAATCTAGGGCCACATGCAAGTGTTGGTTAAACCCTTCACCACATGGCAAAATTTAAGACTTACACACATTGAAACAAACTTAAAAACCACAATCCAAACATTTTCAAAGGATAGTATTTGTCCTTGAAGAGGTATAAAACATTGTGGGAAAAGGAGAAAATGCTGGTTACCAGCATTTTCTCCTTTTTCAACAGTGTTTTCAAAAGGCCTCCTTAGCAGGGTTGTTAAACTCATTATTGTATGGCTATGGGTTAATCCCGGAAGCTGGCCTCCCCAAAACTACTATAGCAATTTTTTTTGGTGTCATAAACTTAGGTCCTGTATAACGGTGCCATACACTGAGCACACCAAATATCAAGGGAGTGGGTTCGCAAAACAACTTTTGTATCTTATATGGGTTAAATTTGCAGACAGAGTAACTTCCTGGCTTAAGTTTAGTTCTTTATTTGAGAGACATTTCTTTAATGTTAACTTTTTAACACACAACAAAATTCTAGGCTTGTTCAAATTGAAAGCATTTGCATACGACAAAATAAAGGTGACTCAAAAATTGAAATTTGTTCTGGATAGGATAGAAAACACTGTTGGAAAAGGAGAAAATGCTGGTTACCAGCATTTTCTCCTTTTCCCACAGTGTTTTCCAAAGGCTTCTTTCTCAGGGGCGTCAAAAGTAGGGATTGTGTGGTAACGGGTTAACCATCCTCGGATACCCCGGGGTCTCCCTATTTGCTACGCTACATCGACCCCTGGGACAATTGACTAATAAAACTTTGAATCAGCCGCCGAAAATCGATAGGAAAAGTCATAGCGTACAGTCCACTCGCCCATCACAAAATGATGATGGAACCGATGAAAAGCCAGCATTCGGCCAGCGGTAAAGCAAGGGAAATTCAATTAATTGTCCCAGAGGTCGATGTAGCGTAGCAAGTAGGGAGACCCCGGGGTATCCGAGGATGGGGTTAACAGACTAATGTGGGTTCTCAAATCTTGAGTTGACACAATATTCCAGACTCAACACAGCAAAACAAAGATATTTAATTAACTCTGTTAACAGATATTGATCCACTGTTTTGCTGATTTTGCAACATTTCCCTTTCGATAGTTAATATCTTATCCAACAAGTATTTATTTTCAATAATAACAGAGACATCATAAAATAGCAAAGTTTTGCTTGAGGTCTACACAACATCAGTATCAAAAGCTTGGAGATTTCAATGAGTCTCAGACCTTGGGCTTCCAGGTTTTGAGTCAAGACATGTTTTCACAGAACCATGCAATACTTCTGACCTAGGGATATGAGTATTCTGAAAGCATTGTGGGGATAAAAGAAAAAAATGAATCCAAAGAATACAGCAGAGCTCCAGATAAGGGGGAGTGATAGTATTCTAAATCTATTATTTCTCTTTCAAACCCAATGTTGTGGGTACTCATTAGAATCGTCTCATTGAGACGATTCAAATGAGTACCCATAACATAGGGTTTGGTGTAGAATAATTGATATTTTTTATTCTAAAATCAAAATTACTCCCTCTATCTAGGGTTTTGGATTACACTTAGTATAGTTGTAGTATAGCAGTTTGAAATTTCTTCAGGGTTTGACAGCTACTATGGGCAACACAGAGGTGATTCGGCCCATGCACACTTTTTATCTCCTGAAACCTGAGAATATGGTACAGAATGTATTCCTGATCTCCGATGGACATATCAACAACGAGGAGATCATGATGAAAAAAGCTTTCGAGAACTTTCAGCATACTCGTATATTCACTATGGGTGTTGGGTAAGTTGTATTGTGGCAACTTTAAAAATTTTGTGTTCTTTTCAACCATTATTTTTGTTATTATAGTCCTTTGGCAAAACACCTCAGAGCCCTACCTAGTTTATGCTTTCAACATCACTTAACCCTTCACTAGACAATGCTTCTGTGCTCCAGTGGCCCCTAAAGATGGCCTATGAAAACATTGGTTACCAGCATTTTCTCCATTTTATATGTTTCCAAAAGCAAGGAAACGAGTCTGTTTAACATTTTGAAGCAAATAAGATACATAATTTTTTTGTGAGACCACTCCCTGGTTCTTTGTATGCTCATTTCCTATTATCTCTGTTATAACTGAAGATATCTCCTTCAAACTCAGACAAGTTTTTAACTATCAAGAGAGGACCATGTACAACATAAACAAATAACTAACAATGTATTTTTGCAGAGTTATGCCCCTTTTTAAAACAGAATTTTCACTGAAAATCAAGCAATTGCAGCCAAGTGTTGGTATGTTCCTTTCAATTCTTTGATTTTCTGTACAACATAATTCAACTGTTGTTACATCACGTCTTTTTTCTTCACTATAAAAGGTCTACAGCCAACCGCCACTTGTTAAGAGCACTGTCAAGGGTTGCTGCAGGTGCCTATGAGTTTTTTGATCCAAAAGTCAAGTCTAAATGGGAGAGAAAGGTATTGCTTCTAGTACCAGTCTACTTTTATTTTGTTGATTTCTTTTCAATAGTTGAAAATAAGTTTTTCATTTTTTAATTATATGCCTGAAGCTTTGTATTATGTTACTGCCTCGGTTGTCTGTCCATCCCTCTCAGTCTGTTCATCTGTTAGCAATTTCTTGTGTGCGCAACTCCTCCTGCAGTTTTTATTGGGAGAAGTTCAAACATACCACAATGAATCTCTTGGATGTGACTTGTAAATGTGACTTTTAAAATTTGGATATCTGCAGGCATTCTAGATTTTATAAAATTTCACTAACAAGCCCCTTCAGGCCAATATGTGCCACTTTGTGAAGCACTTGTTGAAATTAGTAGAATGATCGCTTAGACATCTTTTTTCTACACTTTTGTTGGTGTTTTGTCAAACTTTTAAGTGGGCAGCAATTTTCTGTGAAATCATTTTGATGATAGATAATTGTGTTGTAGTGATAACACTTGTTTTTGATAGGGTAGAAAACATTGAGAATATGAGAAAACATTTTTAGCAAAGTCTTTGATATGTCAGAAAATATTTTTGGGTAAAAGAGAAAATGAGAAGACCTTGTTTGGAAAAAGAGAAAATTCAGGCAACCAGCATTTCCTCCTTTTCTAACTGTTTTTTCTAAAGTCTTTTACTTTAGGGTTGTCAAAACTGGGTATAGTGAGGATATAGTTAATAGGGATACCTGGCCAGGTGTGGCCTCTGTCATGTGAACTGAGAGCCTCATAAAGCTGATGGCCCAGCTCCCGCACAAGGGCTCTATCCTTGCTAAAAGATGGAATTATTTGGTAAAGGGTTAAGCAAGCTTATTTTGAGTGTTTGTTTGATACACACAGGTTTAACTCACTAAACACACAACAGCCAAGCTCTGTTAGCATTCTCTGTAGCATACAGGACTTGAGAATAGGGGGTTTGGGTTTCAAATCTCAATTTCTTTCTGAGGATTGATGATAAGTTATCTATGGCTTTGTTCCCAACTGCACAATGGTATATATTATCTTTGGATTTTATAGCTTTTTGGCAAAACATATATGAAATTCAAGGAGAAAAATGATAATGTTTTCTTTTACATATAAAAGTATTTATGAAAAAAATGAATGTTCACATACATCATATAGAAACCATCTGGTTTGTCTTAACCCATTACCACACAATCCCTACTTTTGACGCCCCTGAGAAAGAAGCCTTTTGAAAACACTGTTGGAAAAGGAGAAAATGCTGGTAACCAGCATTTTCTCCTTTTCCCACAGTGTTTTCTACACTTCCCAGAACAAATTTCAACTTTTCAGTCACCTTTATTTTGTCGTCTGCAAATGCTTTCAATTTGAACCAGTCTAAAATTTTGTCGTGTGGTAAAGAGTTAAAGTAGAATGATATTTAGACCTGTAGAAAATTTACTGATAGCAACGCTTATCACCGGTTTGACAATGGTTTCGTTGGAAAGCAGCCAGTGGCTTTGGAAGAATATTGTACTTATTACTGTTAAAGGAAAATTCAGGAAAGTATGGATAGCCGCATTGGTGATTGTAATATACCGAGAACAATGTTAAAAACTGCATTTAACACTGTACAATAAATTATTTACTTTTTCAAGTCCAAAGCTGTTCCAGATGACATAATTGGGTCAAGTTGTAGAAGTTGGCTTGGATGGGGTAGAAAACATTGTGGGAAAAGGAGAAAATTCTGATTATCAGATTCTCTCCTTTTGCCTCAATGATTTCAAAAATCTTCTTCTGGTATTTTAAAGGTCAAGATTATGTGGCTAAGGGTATTACTTACTTCTGGTTACAGGTCAAGTCCCAGATTAACAAAGCAGCCCAACCAGGTCTAACCTCTGTCCGTGTGGACTGGGAGCAACATGGAGCAGACGTATCAGCCCCAGTACAGGCTCCCAGACAGATTACAGCCTTGTTCAGTGGGTCAAGACAAGTTATCTATGGCTTTGTTCCCAACTGCACAATGGTATATATCTTTGGATTTTATAGCTTTTTGGTAAAACATATCTGAAATTCAAGGGGGAAAAAAAGATAATGTTTTCTTTTACATATAAAAGTATTTATGGAAAAGATGAATGTTCACATACATTATATAGAAACCATCTATTTTATCTTAAGGTAGAATTATATTTAGACCGGTAGAAAATTTACTTATAGTAAACTTTGGCCCTAGTCAGCCTGCACAGATTATACAGCCTGATATTGGTTGATACATGTTGCAGATGCATTAGGCTCCTTTTTCCAAAATACGGCACACATCCTTATTGTAAGACTGTTTAATAACAGATTGTGCGTATAATTACATAGCTTCCAAATTCAGATAATATCCTGTTTTAACAACTCTGAGGAAGAGAACTTTTGAAAAGGGAGAAGCTTGCTACTAGCATTTTCTCACTTTCCTACAGCATTTTCTTCCATTTCATTGACAGTTTCTGTCATTTCAGTCCCAGTTAACGCTTTACCACACAGTCCCAACTTTAAATGACCCTGAGAAAGAAAGAGTTTGAAAATATTGTAGGAAAAGGAGAAAATGCTGGTTATCAGCATTTTCTCCTTTTCCCACAATGTTTTTTACCCTTCCCAAATCAAATTGTTATTTTTCAGTCATAATTATTTTGTCATCTGCAAATGCTTTCAATTTGGAGTAGTCCGAAATTTTGTTGTTTGGTAAAAAGTTAATTGTTTTGTCTGTAAATGCCTTAAACTTTGGATAGTCTTAAATTTTGTTATCTTGTTAATAGTTGAAAGATTCAGGCCCCAAAGTAGTCGCAAACTAAATAAATGGGAAAAATGTACTCTTGACATCCATGCAAATACACAATTGAACTGTTGTCTGGATGAAGGGGGTCTAATGCATCTTTGTGGTGCATTATAACAAGTCTGTGCAAAATTGTGGATCAGTGAAATCCAGTTTGTTTAATATTCAACTAAATCATGAGGTAGAATGGTCCTTGGACATTAAGAAAATCTAAAGATATTAAACTCTGCACAGTATGTTCAGGCTAAAATGGGTTCAGACTTTTTGTAAATGCATTATAACAGCTTTTCGGAGAGCACAACACAAGAATTGCTGTCAAAGTGTAGAGATTGTTCTAACTTTTTTCCACACACAGGGATCAAGCTAGCCCAGAAATTTAGGGAGAAGTGACTTCTCCCTCCTGAGAATTCAGGGAGAAGTTTTGTGGAGCAAGGGAGAAGTTTTTTCGCTAACCGAAATTCTGCATCGGACAACAAAATTTTAGCCTGGCTCAAATTGAACGCAGTTTGTCTTCCATGGAATAGAAAACATTGTAAGATAAGAAGAAAATGTTGATTACAATCATTTTCTTATTTTTCCACAATGTTTTCAAAGACCTTCTTCCTCTAATGCTTAAAAGTTGTGACTGTGTGTTAATGGAAAAGGAAATCTATGTGTATCTTGAGATATTTTCAAGATAACATGCTTTATTTTTCTTAAAAACATGCTGCAGGTACTCATTTAAACAGCCTAAGGCTATTACAATAAGTGCCCGAAACATCAATTTCTGTTGAAGAATAAAAAAAAAAATCCCCAAAGTTATTATTTTTTTAGATAGGATTTTTATCTTTCACAATGGTTTACCCAGTTGATTTTCTTCCATTCTATCACTCCTTTTATTCTAAAGAAAGACAAAGGATGATTATTATTCTATTTTCCAACACAGTAGCCTCGAGTGTCTATATTCTGTGATGATAAGGAAACAACTAGATGAAATTAAGAATTGAGACCAGAATATGAGCTAGAAATTACTTGCCTTCAAAAAACAATCATTTCTGGTCACTTTCATATCAACAGAATAACTTTGATAACTATTTTCGAGTTTGATGTGTAAAAATAAAGAGCATACCGTAGGCCTTCTATTGCAAACATGGCATGACCTAATTCCGGTAGCTCGGTAGGCCTAGTATCAGCAGAAAGTCGATGATCTTTGTATTTTTTGAGAAGGAACACGACTTAAAATCAAGAAAAAATACGTAGATTTCTTTAACATGTGATAATTAGTTTATTTTTTGGCGCATTTATCTGTATTTGTCATCGATTTAAGAACACTCACGGAACGAGGACACTCGACGATATAATCGTCTTGAACTTGGTTTTTGACATTGTTATGCTAGATTAGTCTCGGTTTCGTCGTAATCATCGGTTAACAAACAAACGATGAGAAAAACGTTACTAGTCGTCAATTTAATCCTAAAGTTTCGTCAATCAAAGTTACCCAGCAATTTAACCAACATATTCTCGTACACGTATGCAGCGACGATACTGAAAAACGCCGAGATTTTCCTCTGATAAGATTCATAAATTCAGCTGCCTCCCGACAGTAACAGGTGTACTAGTCTAAATCTTGGCAGTGTCCCAAACAAATAAACTGACCAGTTGGCTAACAGGTTCAGTAAGCGTGACTATATACATGTCAAAATATGCTAATGAATTGGAGGTAGAGATCACCATGCCGCCATCTCCATCAGTCTGACATAATTTTCACTCAATATTTACCGAGAACCAATCAGCAGTCAAGAACGAAATTTAGTCATCGCCCATATTTGTAAAGCCACGCCTTGTTTCTTATTATGTCACAATCTTTAACTACCTTTACACGGTGTGTATATAGCGACGACCACCCGCAGTGAACTTGCTCTAATTATCGATTTTCACACATGGCAATGGATTACATAATAATAGTTAATTGATAATGAATGAAAAGTGATTGTAAAGTTACGACAGGTCAGGCAGGCACCCTTTTTTTATCACTTTCATACACGGAACTTGAATTGTGTTTCTTTTAGTCCAAAATTTTTGGGTGAAGTTTTTTTCGCCCGCCTGTCGAAAAAAGGCGAAGTCCAGTGCGTTTCAGCGACAACTTCGCCCGAATCGCCTAGATTCTTGAACCTTGACACAATCCTGACTTTTAACGACCCTGAAAAAAAAGCTTTTGAAAACATTGTAGGAAAAGAAGAAAATGCTAGAAACCAGCATTTTCTCCTTTTTGCACAATGTTTTCTACCCTTCTTAAATCAAATATCAATTTTTGAGTGACATTTATTTTGTAGTCTGCAAATGCTTTTAATTTGGATTAGTCAAAATTTTGTCGTTTGGTAAAGAGTAAAAGGTACATCCTTACATCTTGAGAGAAAAAAAAAATTCTGCTAAAACTTGAAAGTGTCTCAGCTGTGTAAATATATGGTGAAAGGTATAGAAAAACTAGAGGGATCGGTGATTTGTTCTCATTTAAAAGCAGAAACAACCAACAGCAATGGCTGGGAAGGATTCTTAAATATGAAATGCATTTTCTGTTCGCCACAATCTGTGCAACTTTGCAACCACCAGAGGCAACATATGGCATTAAGGTACAAAAATGATTTTAGTTTCCAAAAAATAGAAATGAAATTGGTTAGAAATTGGCCAGAAACTGGATGAAAAACAAGTAAAGATTTATCTCTAATTAGAATGAACATTCAACTTCAGGCAACTCTACATGCAAATATTGCTGGAGAGGAAGTCAGCACACTGGTCTCTACATCTGATCTAAGTATCACTTCTGGCAAGGTACACTTTCATCTTACATATTTACACCTTTCTATTATAACAGGTATTTTTTTTATGGATAAATTAATTTTAACATCCTAATTTTGTCTTCCATGAATTTTCACTTTACTAAACAACAAAATTTTAAACTGGTCCAAATTGAAAGCACTTGCAGACCACAAAAATTGAAGTTTGATCATCACTGGGTAGAAAATATTGTGGGAAAAGGAGAAAATGCTGGTAACCAGCATTTTCTCCTTTTCCCACAATGTTTTCAAAAGGCTTCTATCTCAGGGTATTAAAAACCAGGGATTGTTTAGTAAAGGCTTAACACACTCTGCATCTGTGAAGTTCTGTTAAATCATCATGGAAAATGGATCCATGGCTGCGTGGAAGAATATTTTTATTATTTATGTAAAAGACCGCAAAGTTTTAGACTTCATTTGCATACCACAAATAAGATATGGCTGGATTGTTAGAGTTTGTCTATAAAGAGGTAAAAACATGGTGGAAAAAGAAGAAAATGCTGGTCATCAGCATATCACACCTCTTTTAGCAATTCTATTCAGAAGCACTTTTTAACAGGACTATTAAATCAAGGGATTGTGTGTTTAGAGCATAACTCTACCACGCTATTGCCGACTTTAAAGACCCCGAGAAAGAAGCTTTTTGAAACATTGTAGAAAAAGGAGAAAATGCTGTTAACCAGCATTTTCTCCTTTTCATACAATGTTATCTACCCTTTCCATAACAAATTTTAATTCTTGACTCGTGTCTAATTTGTTGTCTGCAAATGCTTTCAATTTGGACAAGCCGACAATTTTGTTGTTGGAAAAGAGTTAAAGGTCATCAACCCTGCCTCATGGTGATTGTTGAAATTGTAAGGTCCAGAGTTTGGTTCCTGGGAGCAGGTGTTAATTTCTGGGGCTGTTCATTTGCCCAGACATTGTTTGGTTTCCAGGAAGCAGAATCAAGAGAAAATTGTGTATGTTTTAGCTTTTTACCAAATAATACAGAGTTTTAACACCCCTGAAGAAGAAGCTTAATGAAAACATTGTGGGAAAAAGATATAATGCTGGTAACAAGCATTTTCTCTATTTCCCACAGTGTTTTCTACCCTTTCTGATTCTAATTTCTACATTTGAGCCACATCAAAACCTGCTGTATCTGCTTTCAATTCAGATAAGTCTAACATTTTGTCGTTTGATAAAGAGTTAAGAACTTTTTCCTCAAACATTGAAAACTAAATATGTTTCAAGTGATAAAAAATAAATCTGTCACCTTTTATAAACATAAGTTTTTGTAATTTATAGGGAAAAAAAACTGTATTTCCATGTTTTCTCTATAAAACATGTATGTATACTTTTTGTTGTAGATACTACATCGTCTCACTGCAAAAGCTATAATAAATGACTGGGAAGATGGAGTGCTATCTGCAGATAAAACTGACCATGAGGTACAGGGTTACTTAACTCTCTCCAACCATAGGTGACTTCGGAAGCCTTTATGGACATTGTAGATCAAGATCAGACTGCACAGAACATGTAGTCAGATTTCTGACCTACACTGTCCACTGGTATGTGCTAGATTATTACTGTCTCTTGATTTTGCAGAGGAAATGTATTTATGCCTTTGAGAAAATGCAATTTATCTATTCAGTGGTACACTTGTATTGTATACCTGTAGGTACAAATTGGTGTCTTCTTTCCTATCCTACAGTTTTCTTTTAACTCATTACCGCAAAATCCCGACTTTTAGCGACGGTGAGAAAGACGCCTTTTGAAAACATTGTGGGAAAAGGAGAAAATGCATTTTCTCCTTTTCCCTCAATGTTTTCTATCTTTCCCAAGCCAAATTTCAATTTTTCAGTCACTTTTATGTTGTCGTCTGCAAATGCTTTCATTTTGGATCAGTCTAAAATTTTCTCATGTGGTAAAGAGTTAATTGATTCTTTCACGAGACAGCCAGTGTGAGTAATGGTTGTCTTGTGACCATTCTAATCTATATTAACTTTTACTAAGCTACAAAACTGCAGACTTGACCAAATTGAAAGCTTTCACAACCTACAAATTAATCCTGACTGAAATGACGGGAAATTACTCTTATAGAGTAGAAAACACTGTGGGAAAAGGAGAGAAAGACTGTTACCACCACTTTCTACTTTTCTTACAATGTCTTCAAAAGGCTTGGCTCTTTAACGTCATTAAAAGTTTGGATTGTGTGGTAAAGACTTCAGTTGTTCATCAGTCTTTTTTTTTTTTCATCCTTGAAAATAAGGCCTTTTTGATATTCAGTGTGTTTTACGAAATGACAATTTATAGACTCTTGTAAATTGTAAGCATTTGTAAATGACAAATAAGAATGATACAAATGATCCTAATATGTTTTTCGCAGAGTAAAAAAAAAGCATTGTAAAAGGGGAAACATTATTTTAAAGAAAAATTAGAGCTATTGCTATAGTCCTGTTGCCATCTGACAGCATCTCAAAAAGTTTGACATTTTCTGATATAGCTAAAGATTATTCACTCCAGACTCCAGAAAAGCATATACAAAAAACATACACTCTAGGCTCAGGCCAGTCAATAAGTATTAAAAGGGGCAACTAAAGCAGAATGGCTGGTTACCCTCAAAGGATTTTTTCATACAATTTTCTGTCTTTTTACAGATTTGAATTTTCACTGAAAAAGCAACTGCTGGTGCTTTTGTTTCAAATGCTACTTGCTGCTGAGACACAAAATTGCAAATAATTTCTTTTGAGAATGACTTGATATACCAAGTTTTTCTTTTTGTGTGTAAATGTACCTTTGAGGGGTATAACCAGTGATTTGATAGAATCATTACACGGTGACACCCCACACTGAGACTGCTGTTTCACCCTAAGGCTGCTACATACATCTTTATGTGCTTTTGAAAACATGCATCATGCAGTCTGATCTTCATTTACTCTATCATATACTGTTAGATTTTATATCAATAAAAAATGGCATGAAGTTGTTCTATAAAGCAATAAAAGAAGGTTTCACCTGTTCCAATTTCTTTTTTATTATGCATTCACATATTGTGTATTATGGACACTACACGTGTACATTTCCTAGTGTTACTCACACATGTGTTATTTGTCTTTTAGATTCTAAAGATGAATACTAAGGACTATATTATTGAACTCAGTAAGGAGTACTCCATTGTGACACAGTTTACAAGTTTTGTTGCAATTGAAAAGAGAGACAAGGTTAGTTCACATAAACAGATAAAACTTTTCATCTGCTGGTTGAGTTATTGATTTTATTGCATGGTGTTTCACAAAGCTTCCAACATTATTTCAATCGTATCACACAATAGCTTACATATTCATGTATTTTCTGAGTCTCATCAGTACAAGGCAAGAGCTTTGAAGTTTTTTGCCAAAGGACATTCCCATGAAAAATCCAGTACTTCCAAAGTGAGGATCAAAGCCTCGGGCCTTCATATAAGGAAATCTACACTCAACACTGATCCAGGCAGAACTCTGTTTCACCCACTGGGACCTGCCGGCCCTTTACTAGACAACAAAGTTTCAGACCTATCTAAATCAAAATCTTTTACTAGTCAATTATCCAACATAACATACCGATAAGTGATGAAATGTATCTTACATAGGGTAGAAAAGATACCGTAAAACGCTGTGTATACCACGCAGGCATGTATAACACGCAGGCCTTTTTCAGCATCAGATCCGAGGAAAAAAGGTTGTTCGGATGTACAACACGCATCAAAAATTGACCAAAATATCGTAACATGTCACGATGTGAAGCTTAGGTCGCCGTCTTGAAAAATTGTAAATGGCGATACTTTATCAAAGGGAAATAACCATTTTCTAATCAAAGTGGAAATGGTAATGATTCGATGTGTACTCGTGGGGATTACAAAAACATGCCAGCTTATGACATTTGCAAATTCACACATTGAACTGACGACCATATCGTAGTTAATCTCTTATTTTCTCACCTCGATCAACAAATGTGACAGGTGTGAAATAAACATAGATCTATATATGATGTAAATCACGGTTTTTGTAAAAAGCGATAAATGTATATATTTTTAAATCATTCATTTCTTTATGAATCGTTATTTTACTCTTTTATAAATGTTCAATTTTAGCTATTAACAAAGAATGAAAAAAAAATATGAGACGAATCAGACGATAACAGTAAATCAATATTTATCATTCCGGGGTACGTTCGCCGTTGCCAAAATGGCTGATAGAATCGGGAAATTACGAATCCTAATCGACAAATTAAGAATGTACAAGTACATTCTAACAAAATTAAAACATAATGTTGTTTTTTTTTAATCGCTAAAAGTTGAAATGGGATGATGACGAAAGTTAAGGCTGTGGCGAGAGAACTTTACCGTTTTGTACCTACGCCACTCCCCCACCCACTTTGAACAGGTATACATGTACGACCGACTTTCAAGGAGGAAAAAAACATGGTTTTGCCTATTGTAGTGTATAACACGCAGTCCCCACTTTGGAATTATTCAGAGCTGAAAAAAAGTGCGTGTTATACACACCAAAACACGGTAGTTGGAAAAGGAAAAAATTTACCAACATTTTCTCCTTGTCCTTCAGTGTTTTCTTTCACCTTTTCCCTAGGGTTGCTTAAACACCAGAATATCTGGTGAAAGGTTCATACCTTTACTGCATAAAGATGACTTTTTTTTTGGTCACACAGCAGTGTAGTTTTTCGCTCATCTGTTTTTGAAGAAGAAGTCGAGGTATTGCTCTAGCTTTGGCATCATCTTCATTATTCAAAATCTTTGAAATTTTACAATATCTCTGTTATCCCATTACCACACAATCCCTACTTTTGACGCCCCTGAGAAAGAAGCCTGTAGAAAGCATTGTGGGAAAAGGAGAAAATGCTGGTAACCAGCATTTTCTCCTTTTTATATGCCCGTCGAAGACGGGACGTATTATGGGATCACCCGTGCCGGGCGGGCGGGCTGGCAGGCGGGCGGCGTCCAGTTCTTTGTCCGGAGCATATCTCCAAAACTATACAAGCTAGGGTTATGAAATTTCATGGGTGGATAGATCTCATCGAGGGGGAGTGCAGTGCACAGGAATCATAACTCTTGCTCGCTTAACTTTTGAGTTATTTCCCTTTGTTGTTTTTCATACTTAAATTTTGTCCGGAGCATATCTCCAAAACTATACTACCTAGGGTTATGAAATTTCATGGGTGGATAGATCTCATCCAGGGGGAGTGCAGTGCACAAGAATCATAACTCTTGCTCGCTTAATTTTTGAGTCATTGCCCTTTGTTGTTTTTCATACTTGAATTTTGTCCGGAGCATATCTCCAAAATTATACTAGCTAGGGTTATGAAATTTCATGGGTGGATAGATCTCATTGAGGGGGAGTGCAGTGCACAGGAATCATAACTCTTGCTTGCTTAATTTTTGAGTTATTGCCCTTTGTTGTTTTTCATACTTGAATTTTGTCCGGAGCATATCTCCAAAACTATACTAGCTAGGGTTATGAAATTTTATGGGTGGATAGATCTCACCGAGGGACAGTGCAGTGCACAGGAATCATAACTCTTGCTTACTTAATTTTGAGTTATTGCCCTTTGTTGTTTTTCATACTTGAATTTTGTCCGGAGCATATCTCCAAAACTTTACTAGCTAGGTTTATGAAATTTTATGGGTGGATAGATCTCATCGAGGGACAGTGCAGTGCACAAGAATCATAACTCTTGCTTGCTTAATTTTTGAGTTTTTGCCCTTTGCCGTTTTTTATACTTGAATTTTGTCCGCTGAATATCTCCAGAACTATACTAGCTAGGGTTATGAAATTTCATGGCTGGATAGATCTCACCGAGGGGGAGTGCAGTGCACAGGAATCATAACTCTTGCTTGCTTAATTTTTGAGTTATTGCCCTTTGTTGTTTTTCATACTTGATTTTTGTCCGGAGCATATCTCCAAAACTATACTAGCTAGGGTTATGAAATTTCATGTGTGGATAGATCTCATTGAGGGGGAGTGCAGTGCACAGGAATCACAACTCTTGCTTGCTCAATTTTTGAGTTATTGCCCTTTGTTGTTTTTTATACTTGAATTTTGTCCGGTGCATGCCCCAGCTTTACAACTTGGGGTAAGACGGGCGTATCTTGCGACAATTTGCCGCTCTTGTTCCACAATGTTTTCTACCCTTCACAAAACAAATTTCAAAATTTCTGTCACTTCTATTTTATCGTCGAAAAATGCTTTCGATTTGGACAAACTTAAAATACTGTCGTTTGGTAATAAGGTATTATAGAAGGTATGTAATTCAAACTCTGATAAGTTCTTAACTATCAAATGCCAAACCTATACAACAGGGGCAGGCAACTATCTAAGTATTTCTGACATGATTAAGCCCCTTTCTTGGAAAATTTTATGTAAGAGGAAGAAAACAAAATTAGTCATCTACTGCAAGCATGTGTTTGGAGATATTGAAACAACCTATTCTGATACCAAAGATTACTTAAATTACCTTTAAGGGTAGTACAGGCTAAGATCAGACTTTACAGAAAGTAACTTCTAATCAACACCTTTGGTAATTTTGTGAGATATTCCTTAAAACTTAATCCATTATCTCTTCATTCTCAAACAATCTTGAAAGATGAAGATCCTGACTAAGCAGGCTTCTGAAAACATAGTGGGATACGGAGAAAATGCAGGTAACTAGCATTTTCTCTTTTTCCCACAATGTTTTCTGGCTTTCAAAGGAGGAATTTTTATTTCTTTGTCACATTTAATCTGTTGTCTGCAGGTGCTTTTGATCTAGACCTCTGTGGTCTACTGTCGGGTCATGGTGAACAGCCACATCTCTTTTTTCTTTTTTTTTCTCAGGATGATGAGAAAGCAGCAATAGATGCACCATCAATGGCAGAGCTGATTGACAAAGAAAATGTGGATCAACTTCAGTATATGGGATTTGAGGAGGTATTTGATTTGTGCTACTTAACCCTTTACTCCATAGATATTTATTTCTACACATTGCTTGTAGGAGCCTTTGGAAAGCATTGTGGCAAAAGGTGAAATTGCTCGTGACGAGCAATTTCACCTTTTGTCACAATGTTTTCTATGCTATCAAAAGGTGTCATTTACACATAAGAAATGGCTTCATCCTTGCTGTCATTTAGGGTCAATTAGAGATATAATAGAAATGCCTTATGGGGTAAAAGGTTAATCCATTCTGAAACATATATTCATTTGGCTTTTTTTTTTTCAATTTGACTACCTTTGAAAGCTTTTTTCAAAGGAGAAATTGAGGGAATGAGTGCATCAGAAAGGTTTCTTTAAAAGAATTTGCTCACTTGTGCATAAAAATCATTCTTGAAGAACACATTTTCATGTGTAGACTTTAAATTTAAGATTTACTTGCGAAATGTGAGAAAATAATTTTTAACATCATGAATGAAAATCCAAGTACTTTTTCAAGTTGTCCATTAACCAGACGTCATTTTGATAATCTAAGGTGGTAGACCACAAGATTTGTTGTGGACAAATCTTTGGATGATTGTGGATGTGATTCCCAGAGCTGGCAAAGTGAAAATAACAAATAGTCTTTGGATTAGACTTGAAATTGAGCTCCAGAGTTATGGTGCTGTATATTAAGCAGGATTAACTAAGGATGAGTTTTGTAACATAACAAACAAGTGCTTATCTGGGCAACAATATCGCTGGCAATGATAAATAAATACAAAATTAATCAGTTCTTACTAAAAACCGAAATTTTAGACATGTCTAAATTAAAAGCATTTGAAGAAAATAGATTGAATATGTGCTCCATTTGCTATATTTTCAGCGCACTTCTTAGGAAAATTTATCAGAATATTTGTCTTGTTGTTGCTACAAAGGAATTAAACCCTTTACCACATGATCCTCATTTTCACAACCCTGAGAGAAAAAAAGCTTTTTACAACTCTTCGGCAACTAGAGAAAATGCTTGTATAATTAATTTAATTATTTTCTTGTTTTTTTGGGGTTTTTTTTAGACAAAGAAGACAGATTTAGACTATACACATGACATAGAAGATTTGCTTATCAACGTTAGACTGAACTTTGATTCTAAAGAGAAACAGAATGAGTTTCTTCGTCAGGCATTCAAACTCACAGAACAGATAACAGATGAGCAAGTTTGCTCTCAAAATAGGGTCAATGTAAGCTTTCTTTAGTAATAATATCATAAATTCTTACAGTGCCAGTAGATTACAGGCAAAATGACTGTTTACAGTAAGACATTATTTTAATCTGATCGAAATTCACAGCATTTGCAGACAAAATGTTAAATTTTACTCTTAGCATTTATTTTTATTTTTTCACAGGGTATAGAACTTTTTGTAAAAAGGAGAAAATATTCATTACCAGCATTTTTTAAATGCTTTCAAAGGATCTTTCTCTCCAAAGACATTCACCCTTATCCAAACGACAAATTTTTGACTTCCAAACTCAAAGAGTTTGCAGACGACAATTTCAAATTTGGTAACAATGGCAGAAAGTTCTCCAAATGGGTAGAAAACACTGTGGGAAAAGGAGAAATTGCTCATTATGAGCAATTTCTCCTTTTCCCACAGTGTTTTCAAAACACTAGAACTGCATACACGTAAAAACAAGGGCTTGTTTGGGAAAGGGTTAAAACATATGATTGTTTGGTAAATGGTAAATCCAAAACAAAACAATTCCTTAGTTTTAGCAGCCCTGAGGAGAACAAAGTTTTATCATGGCATTAAACGAAAAAGGCCATTGAAACCATAGTGGGGAAAGGATAAAATGGTAGAAAGCATTAATTTCTCCCTCACAATGAGTTTTAAAACTTTTGTCTTTGTGGTTAATTAAACATGAGACACTTTTGTTCAAGTTAAACCTACTTTAACATGTACTGTACTTTGATTTTACATTAATGGTTAAACAACTTTTACACCTTCTTTTAACTATCAGTGCATTTTGTTGTTTGTGCTGTAAACAATGCAGCATCAAGAGTTGACCTTACTCTGTACAGAATTTGAACCTAGAACCTTTTTGTGATATGTCAGTGCTCAACCTGACACTACTGTCCCTGTGCCAACCCAATATAGTATCTTTATTTAGTTGCTTGGCACTTTTTGAAGAAAACAAAATGTCATAGCCTTGTTGTCCTCTGCCTTTGGCATCATAATATGAACATTTTGAAATGTTCTTTTGTCTCTGTTGCAACTGTAGATATTTGCTCTTTGTTCACTCTTTACCATACAATCTGGACGTTTAACGACCCTGCGAAAGAAGCCTTTTAAAAACATGGTGAAAAAAGGAGAAAATGCTGGTAACCAGTATTTTCTGCCTTTTTCACAATGTTTTCTACCCTTCCCAAAACAAATTTCAACTTCTCAATCACATTTATTTTGTCATCTGCAAATGCTTTCAATTTGGACCATTCTATTATTTTGTTGTTTGGTAAAGAGTTAATTATCATAAGAAGAACCCAAGTCAGAAAGGCAGGTAATACTAAAAATATTTTTGACAAAGTTAGGCTCCATTTGCAATAGATTTATTTTCTGACTGCTGCAGAGAGGTGCTAAGAATTAACCATGCTTTTAATTTTCTTTTTGTGTTTTTCTTTTTCAGTTAGAAAATGCTTTCTTTGACTGGGAGCTTTCAGAGCAGTTTGACTTTGAGACAGAATTTGGATTTAAACCTAGAAGTAAGGAAATTCATCAATAATAAGGGATGTGCAATCCCAGTTTACATTGCTCAATGTTTTCCAAGCAATTCATGTGAGGCATTTGTCATTCTTTCTATTGTTTCTCCTTTCTGTTGCATATAGTAGAGTTTGACTGGTCTAAAACTATATGGTGCAGAAATTGATTAACTCTTTTCCCAATATGTTTTCAAAAGTCCTCATTCTTTGGGTCATTGAAAGTTATGATTATGTAATAGAGATTACATCGAAGATCAGACGGCATGTTCTGTGCATTCTAATCTTGATCTATACTGTCAGCAAAAGGTCAGTGTGTCATACTTAGCAGCCTAACTCATTACCTAACGACAAAATTTAAGACTTGTCCAAATCGATAGCGTTTGCAGATGACAAAATAAAAGTGAATGAAAATTTGAATTTTTTTTAGTGAAGGGTAGAAAACATTGTGGGAAAAGGAGAAAATGCTGGTTACCAGCATTTTCTCCTTTTCCCACCATGTTTTTCTAAAGGCTTCTTTCTCAGGGCATCAAAGTAGGGATTGTGTGGTAATTGGTTAAGGGTTAAAAGAGGAACCTATATTACAGTTTCAAGTAATCATTAAAATAATTTTCACACAGTAAGTTGCATCCCATTTTTTCACAGAGAATTTTCTCAGTGGAAAAGTGCCAGCAGTGAGTGGTGATACCTTCATATGGTGTTCTTGTTTCTTTTGTATAAAGGAGCTGTTAAACCTCCAATCACATTGTGTGTGAAGACAATGACTGGTAGAACCCTATATGTGGAGATTGATGAAAACAACAGTTTGAAAGAGCTAAAGGTATGTATAATAGTAGATTTATACTTTGTGTAAAGGGGTTTGTTTAACTCATTACCAAACTCATTACCAAACAACAATATTTTAGGCTTGTCCAAATCGAAAGCATTTGCAGACGACAAAATAAAAGTGACTGAAAATTGGAAATTGTTTTGTGAAGGGCAGAAAACATTGTGGGAAAAGGAGAAAATGCTGGTTACCAGCATTTTCTCCTTTCTCACAATGTTTTCTAAAGGCTTCTTTCTCAGGGTCGACAAAAGTAGGGATTGTGTGGAAATGGGTTAACCTTTTACCACACAATCCATAGTTCCAAGGAACTTGTGGAAGAAGTAGCCTGAAGAAAATTGCGGAAAAAGGGGTAAGCAGCATTTTTTCCTCTTCAAACAATGTTTCCTACCCTATCAAATACAAAATAATTTCTTAGGCTACATTTAATTTGAATTCTGAAATGCCTTCTTCTCAAAAACATTGCAGAAAAAGGAGAAAATGCTGGTAACCAGCATTTTCTCCTTTTCATAAAATGTTTCCTACCCTACCAGATACAAAAAACTCTACTTAAGCTACATTTAAATTTGTTGCCTGCAAATGCATTCAGTTTGGTCCAGTTCAAAATTTTGTCATTGGGTAAAGAGTTAATGCATCTGCATTTAACCCTTAGACTGCTAAGGGTAACCAAATGACTTATTAGTGGACAGTGTGGATCATGATCAGAAGGCACAATGTACAATTCTGATCGGTGATCTACATTTCCCGATAAAGAGATTCCTTTCTAAATATTTCCTGTAAAATAGTAAAATTTGGGTTTTACTATCAGTTTAAATGTTTCGTTTTATTCATTCAGCAAGATACAGGTTAATAGCTGGCCGAAATGTATATGTGGAGATATATGAAAACTATAGAATAAGAGATCCAGAGCTATTTGTAATATGGCTTGCAGCATTTGAAAAGGGACAGTCGGACATTTGCGTAAAGTATTGTCTTGGTTCAGCTTGTGCAATATGTGCAGGTTAATCCGAGACGGCACTCGACGACTACATCAGAATTTAAACTACCGTAGACTTGTGCAAAAGAGAATATTACTTAAAAACAGAAAGTGTTGTTTCCCATTAGCCTGTGTCGACTGCGCAGGCTAACTCGAGATGACATTTAAACCCTTTAACACACAATCCCGACTTTTAATGACCCTGCTAAAAGAAGCCTTTTGAAAACATTGTGGGAAAAGGAGAAAATGCTGGTAACCAGCATTTTCTCCTTTTCCCACAATGTTTTCTTCCCTTCCTAAAACTGTTTCAGATTTCTAGGCATGTTTATTTTGTTGTCTGTAAATGCTCTCAATTTGGATCAGTCTGAAATTTTGTTGTTTGGTAAAGAGTTACGCAAATGTTCCAATGCCCCTTTTAGCCTGTTGCAAGCCATATATGGGCCACGCTTTGTAAAAAGAGTATGTAATTCCTCTACAAAAAGTATTGACCCAGGTTTGAGCAGTCCACACAGGCTGACCTAGACAGAAACTCTTTACTATCAGTCACATTTGTGCATGATAAAGGCCTAGTCTTCTCTATGATTTTGTTTGTCATTAGACAATATGGATTTTTCACATTCATAGTTATTTGACAATTTGGCCAATAATTATCACAAATCATGGAAATGCATTAAACCTCTACCAAACAATCCCTGTTTTTTTTTTATGACCCTGAGATAGAAGCCTTTTGAAAACATTGTGGGGAAAGGAGAAAATGCTGGTAAGCAGCATTTTCTCCTTTTCCCACAATGTTTTCTACCCTGCTAGAAACAAATTTCAATTTTTGAATTTCGTTTATTTTGCAATCTGGAAGTGCTTTCGATTTGGACCTGTCTAAAATTTTGTCCTGTGGTAAAGAGTTAAACACATTTTAGCTAGAGCAGTGCTTGTATGTAATGTTCTTTGCCCTTTTCATACACCCAACCACAAATTTAGAGGACTATACAGGAAATAAACTCCTCATCACTCTGTCCAATCTTTGCCTGTTTGTCAATGCAAATTTGTGTTCTTTTCTCCTCCAACAGTTTCTAACTGGTTTGGCTCATGTTTCTACCATAGAATTTTGTTTACTTGTAATTTTAATTGCTATTGGCCAGGGATATCTAATAACTCTTTGATTTGTAGCTCTACAGACTGAATGCCTCCAGAGCTTGGATATATTCCTCTCGCTACTCCGAACACTCTGAACATTTTCTAGGTGAATGGAGTATTTGGGAACACAGTATCATGCTCTTCAGAACATGTTCTGATTGTTCACATTCAGTCAAGGTGCAGTACACCAGCTGAGTGGTTGCTTACTGATACAAGATGGCTAAAAAATGGATAATTTTACATGGCGAAACTTGCAATTGTCTCTTTTATGATACAAATGCAATAAGTAAGAACATTGAAGACTTGTCTCTACTCCTAATCATATCAGTATCCTCCACTTACACAGCTAAGACAATAGCTCTTGCATCAGCCATCATGGTAATGTACATTCATTTCAACATTGATTAGAACAATGTTCCGGAAATGCTCTATTTACAACACAATTGTTCTGAACAACATTGTACTAGAGCAGGTGAATGGAATATGTTTCTTATGTCATGGTCTGGTTTCTGTCATCCTTCATTTTGTCCATCTGACCCTGTGTCTGTAAGTTAGTATTTTTTTCTTTTTTACACAATAAACACTGCATTTGTATTCTGATTTATTTCGACTAGTCTAAAATACTGTCCTCTTTTCAAGGATTATACTTGACAAAGCAGATGATAGATTTTATTGAACAATCAGAAAATTAACACTTTACCACACTGGAAAAGCGTAAACTTATACAAATTGAAAGCATTTGCATATGACAATTTTAGGAGTAGGAGGAAATTTGTCTCTGATAGGGTAGAAAACATGGCTGGAATAAGAGAAAGTGCAGGTTACCTAAAAGCTTTTACCTCAGGATCTTCCAAAGTTGGGATTGTTTGATAAGGATTTTCTCAATACACCAATTAATCAAAATAAGTCATTTGTAACAGGCAGAGGTAGAAAAGGAAGAAGGGACTCCTCCAGACGTGCAAAGATTGGTGTTTGGAGGGAGACAGATTGATGATACCAGAACACTGAAGGATTGTGGAATTCAGAATTTGGCAGTAATACAACTTTTTTATATACTAAGAGGTAATTGTATAAATACTAAATAAACATACTTTTACCCTGTAACCAAATACAGTTGGTCCCTGTAGAGCTTACAGGATATGGGACAAGGTAGTCAATGGTTGGAATCCTCTCTTCAGCCTATTTCTTTTCAAAGATTGATGATAGTCATTGCAACAGGGTTCATTCCTCTATCATCACTGACTATTGTATGATCAATCCTTGTGTGGTAAATTTCAAATAATTTGTAGTCATTGGTTATAATATGGGAAAGCACACAGTAAATATGGAAAAATATTGGTTCAGTTCCTAGCTCTACCCATTTCTTTTGAAGGATTTGTGAAAGTCTTTTCAATCATGATTAATTTTTCCCATACCACCGATTGATCTAAAAATAGTTAGGTGGAAAGCAGCGATTGGCTGGGGAAGAATATTTCGCAAAGCTCTGGGGAAAGAAATTCTCGGAAATCATGGATAGGTGCAACTACTGCTTCAATATATCTGATATATTGATATAAGCAGCATTAAAAACTGTACCAAAAAATGAAGTTTACCACAAAATTTCCCTTATTAGCAAGCCTCAGAAAAAACCTTTAGATTTTTTACTAAATAAGCATCCATATTAGAATATTCCCACCCACATGAGATGCTTTTGTTCTCGGACACAGGTTTTAACTACCCTTGAAAAGAAGTCTGTTGAAAATGTCGTGGGAAAAGAAGAAACTGCTGGTAACCAGCATTTTCCCAAATTGTTTTCCATTCTTTTTAATTCGTTACCATAGGACAAAATATTCACTTTGTCCAATCCAAAGCATTTGCAGATGACAAAAAAAATGTGACTGGAAATTTGTTTTGGAAGGGTAGAAATCATTGTGGGAAAAGGAGAAAACGCTGGTTACCAGCATTTTCTCCTTTTTCACCAATGTTTTCTAAAGGCTTCTTTCTCAGGGTCATCAAAAGTAGGGGTTGTGTGGTAAAGAGTTAAAGACAAGCCCACTTAATTTAGATTTTTGTCTGCAAATGCTTTCATGTTGGATATTTCATAGATTTTGTGGGGTTTTTTTTGTAATCAGGTAATAATCAAACATACACCAGTAACAATATTTTTTTTGTTATTCTGAACTCATTACAAACCAATCCCATATTCTAACAACCCTAGAGAAGACGGCTATTGAAAAAAATGTCCTAAACAGAAAATAATGGCCACCAGCACAGTGTTTTCAGGAGCCTTTTTCTGCTACATCATTTAACCCTTTACCACACAATCTTAACTTTTAAAGACCCTGGGAAAGAAGCTTTTTGAAAACGTAGGAAAAGGAGAAAATGCTGGTAATCAGTGTTTTCTCCTTTTTCCACAATATTTTCTACCCTTCCCAAAACAAATTTCGAATTTGTCAGTCATGGTTATTTTCTTGTCTGCAAATGATTTCAGTTTGGACAAGTCTAAAATGTTGTTTGGTAAAGAGATAAAAATAGACACAGCAGGGAACGTTATAAATTTTCTTTAATGCAGGAGGAGGTACTGGACCAGAACAACAAAAAGCAATACCTGGGTGAGATTTTGAAAGTATGGTCTGTCTGTCTCTGTGTTTTTGTGTGTGTCTTGATATGTCCATCTTTGTTGTGGCTTTTCTCTCTCTCTCTGTCTTTGTTGGGGCTTTGGAGGTCTATCTATCTGTCTGTCTGTCTGTCTGTCTGTCTGTCTGTCTCTCTCTCTCTCTCTCTCTCTCTCTCATTTTTATCATAGGACTTACTTGATTCTTGCAAGCCATATTTTCCATCAAATATATATGTAAAGTGGTCAGAATATTTAAGAATGGTAATGTGGCCCTTAAAAATAGGTCACTAGGACAAATTCTAGAGAAACCTTGCGTACAGTGTACACTGCCATATTTTAAATCTAATACTAATAAACATTTGTCAGAATATTTGTCATTATATTTTGGAAGTGGTTGGACATGGGTCATGCATGGTCAAAAGGTTCAAGTGATTGACCTCAGCATTGCCCCTTTATTTCCGAGACAGCCCCTAAAATATAAAAACTTTGCATGCATTATTAAAAGCAAAGTGCATGGTGCGAAAAATTCTGATACAGTCTCGAAAATTATTCAATCCAAAAACTACTATTTTGCTAGTGTAAGGGAAACAACTCTTACCAGTAAAGAGGCCACTGGATTTTCCAAGTCCAAATGGTGTTATTCGATGGCATCATAAATCAGAAAACTGTCATGAATTCGATTGGAAAAAAGTTTTAGTCATTGGTTTCTGTCTGCAAGTAATCAGTGGAATCAGCCACAGAAAAAACACTATCCGATTTTTTCGTGAAACATGCAGTAGTTACGGAAAATACAATTGAAATGATCAGGCAGTATGACTGAAAATGATCAGGCAGTTTCTGAGAAGAAAGTGACGTATCACCTGTTTGTTAGATAAAGAATTATGTGTTCATAAAATAGCCGGCCTTATTTGCACGAGTTACACATGAGACTTCAGGTAAAGAGAATACATGGACAAAATAGGCCTTAATATGCTTATCTTGTGTAAAAAAAACAATTTTTGAAGTTACATGTTTCCCTTATTGACAAATTTGTGTCAAATCATGCCAAAGTACGTACCTAGATATTAACAGACATGAAAAATTGATTGTCTAAAGAATAAAACTGAAACACGTGACACATTTTACATGTCTCTTTGACATTGCCCAATTAGAGTCACTTCAGACTGCCAGCTTTTTAATGACTTTAAGCAGAAAATTTACACAAATATCTGAATTTTAATGGACTTTTTTTGCTGCAATCGTCAATGTGGATTGCCTTACCTCTTATCCCAGATTTACCATTCAAGGGTTGAGAGTATCCTTGAAATAAAAAGCTAGTGGGAACACTGCTGTTTTTATGAGTTGAATCATTGTGTGATGCATTAGAAAAGACGCACATCTTACATTTATTGTAGCATTTTTAACTGTACTGGCTTTCAGCCAGCAGAGCTTATATCATGGCGTGGTTTCCGTCATCCGTCCGTCTGTACATCTGTCCGTCTGTCTGTCTGTATATCAGTCTTTTTCTTGTTTACCCGATAAAGTCTGCATTTGTTGCCCGATTTTCGTGAAACTTGCACAGTTTGTGTATCTCATCAATAGCTTCAACCCTATTGATTTTGAGAAAAATCCAACAAACAGTATACATGGGAAAGGTAGCCATTTCAAGTTGAAAATTTCAAATTCTTGTTTACACGATAAAGTCTACATTTGTTGCCCGATTTTCGTGAAACTTGCACAGTTTGTTTATCTGATCAATAGCTTCAACCCTATTGATTTTGAAAAAAAATCGAACAAACAGTATTGGAAAAGTAGCCATTTCAAGTTGAAAATTTCAAATTCTTGTTTACGCGATAAAGTCTGCGTTTGTTGCCTGATTTTCGTGAAACTTGCAGTTTGTTTATCTAATCAATAGCTTCAACCCTATTGATTTCGAAAAAAATCCAAACAGTATTGGAAAAGTAGCCATTTCAAGTTGAAAATTTCAAATTCTTGTTTACGTGATAAAGTCTGCATTTGTTGTCTGATTTTCGTAAAAGTTGCACATTTCGTTTATCTCATTAATAGCTTCAGCCCTATTGATTTTGACAAAAATCCAACAAACAGCATGGGAAAGGTAGCCATTTCAAGTTAAAAATTTCAAATTCTTGTTTATGCAGTAAAGTCTGTATTTGTTGCAATTTTCATGAAAATCACACAGTTTGTTTATCTTATCAGTAGCTTCAACTCTATTGATATTGAGAAAAATCCAACAAACAGTATTGGAAAAGTAGCCATTTCAAGTTGAAAATTTCAAATTCTTGTTTACGAGATAAAATGTGCATTTGTAATTAGATTTTTGTGAAAGTTGCACAGTTTGTTTATCTCACCAATAGCTTCAACCCTATTTATTTTGAAATAAATCCAACAAACAGTATGAGAAAAGAAACCATTTCAAGTTGAAAATTACCAATTCTTGTTTTCGTGACAAAGTGTGCATTTCTTGTCAGATAGCATGAAAAAGCAAAATTGAATTCTCTGTCAGTAGAGCATATTCAGGCCCTTCAGGGCCTTCTAGTTATCTAAGTAATTGTTAGGATTAGAATGCACTCTTTCTGTTAGAATTAGAGGGTATGTGCCCCACATTTTGAAGTTTCTGGATGTATCACTGTCTCTGGACCATTATGGCCCTCTTTCTATACCTCCGCTTAACGAATGTTTCCATGTGTCTGTCCGTATGTCCGTCCATGTGTCCATCTGTGTACACTTAATCGCAACCCTGTTTATCGGGATTTTCAGTTATTCACAAGAGTTGGTCCAGCACAGATCCTTTTTAGCTCACCTGAGCACGAAGTGCTAAGAGTGAGCTATTGTGATAGTGCTGTATCCGGCGTCCATCGTCCGTCGTCAACTTTTATCTTGTGTACACTCTAGAGGCCACATTTTTAGTCCAATACCCATGAAAGTTGGTCAGAATGTTTGCCTTGATAAAATCTCAGACAAATTCGAAAATGGCTCATGTCGGGTCAAAAACTATGTCACTAGGTCAAATCTTAGAAAAACCTTGTGTACACTCTAGAGGCCACATTTTCAGTCTGATACTCATGAAAGTTGGTCTGAATGTTTGCCTTGATGATATCTCAGACAAGTGTGAAAATGGGTCATGTTGGGTCAAAAACTAGGTCACTAGGTCAAATCTTAGAAAAACGTTGTGTACGAGCTAGAGGCCACATTTTCAGTTCGATACTCATGAAAGTTAGTCCGAATGTTTTGCTCAATGATATCTTGGATGAGTTGGAAAATGGGTCATGTCAGGTCAAAAACTAGGTCACTAGGTCAAATCTTAGAAAAACCTTGTGTATGCTCTAGAGGCCACATTTTCAGTCCAAAACTCTTGAAAGCTCTTCAGAATGTTTGTCTTTATGACATCTCAGACGACTTTAAAAATAGGTCATATAGGATCAAAAACTAGGTCACTAGGTCAAATCTTAGAAAAACCTTTTGTATGCTCTAGAGGCCACATTTTCAGTCTGATACTCATGAAAGTTGGTCAGAATGTTTGCCTTAATCATATCTTGGACAACTGTGAAAATTGGTCAAGTCGGGTCAAAAACTCTGTCACTAGGTCAAATCTTAGAAAAACCTTGTGTATGCTCTAGAGGCCACATTTTCAATCCATAATTCTTGAAAGTTTGTCAGAATGTTTTGCCTTGATGATATTATGAACGAGTTTTAAAATGGGTCATGTCGGGTCAAAAAAAAAAACTAAGTCACTAGGTCAAATCTTAGAAAAACCTTGTGTATGTTCTAAAGGCCACATTTTCAGTCCAAAACTCTTGAAAGTTGGTCAGAATGTTTTCCTTAACGATATCTCGGAGGAGTTTGTAAATGGGTCATGTGGGGTCAAAAACTAGGTCATCAGGTCAAATGTTAGAAAAAACTTTTGTACGCTCTAGAGGCCACATTTTAAGTCCAAAACCCTTGTGAGTTCGTCAGAATGTTTGTCTTGATGATATCTCAGATGAAGTTGAAAATGGGTCATGTCGGGTCAAAAACTAGATTGCCAGGTCAAATCTTAGATAAACCTTGTATATGCTCTGGATGCCACATTTTCAGTCCAGCAGTCTTGAAATTAGTCAGAATGTTTGCGTTGATAACATCTTGGATGAGTTTGAAAATCGGTCATGTGGAGTCAAGAACTAGGTCAATGGGTCAAATACAAGCAATTTCATTGAAATAATATCCCCTGCAGAAAAAGACCTTTTTTGATACAAACGTTTAAGAGGTATTGTGTTTTGCATGTTCTTGTGACCTTTTTGTTAATGGTCCATGATGAAATTATACATTAAGCTCCCTTGTTCCATGGCACAGGATTTCATTACATTAAAAAAATATAAAAGAGTTCCATAGTAGGATTATATATCAAGTACCCATTTCAGGATTTGATATATGTGGGAGAAAAAAAAATGTATCTACGGACTATCCAATGGAAAACATGCATGAAGTTTCATCAATTTTTGTCAAGGACTTTAGAAGATATCCCTCTCACAATATAAGCCGCCACACTGCTGCCATTTCAAGCAGGTAGCTAGAGACTAAAGTGTTGAAATTTGTAGCACCTGCCTGGGTAGCTGAATGGATATATGGTATTACTTGTGATCTAAAAGGTTTACGAACAGACTGATGCATGGAGAGACGAATGCACAATTGACTCATTGGTCACTAGCTTCAATCAAGCAATAAAAATATGAAGTTCTATGAAAATATGTGCAAAAGTTGGAGATACACTGATAAAAGATTAAATTTGACATGAAGTCCCCTTTTTCCATGATACAGTGATAAATTGCAAAACCCTGACAACATGTACTAGGTCGCATGATCTGTGAAAATCTCATCCAAATCTATTGAGATATGTCCAGTAATTGAAGAGATTCTGGTGAAAAATGAAATTATAACATGAAGCCCCCTTATTCCATGATGCAGCTACAAATCCCAAAATCTTGACAATATGCCATAGGTCACATGATCATGTGAAAATTCCATCCAAATCTGCCAAGATATGTTGGAGGCGTTGTATTAGGTCACATGATAATGTGAAAATTCCATTCAAAATCTGTCAAGAAATATGGGACGAGTTGCATTCACAAGAAATAAAATGAAATAAAACATGAAGCCCCCTTTATTTATGACGCAGCTACAAATCGCAAAATGTTGACAAAATGCAATAGGTCACATGACAAGAAATATTCTGTCAAAATTCTATTTAATTCCATCAAGAAATGTGGAAGGAGCTGCCTTAACAAGAAATGGAATGAAATATAACATGAAAAGCCCTTTTTCCATGACACCTTATTACAAAAACAAGGGCAAAAAACTAACACTTGTCCCAGAACAAGATAAATTCATTAAAGGGTAATCAGTCAAAAAAAGCCTGTGAATCTAAATGGAAATGTGCGAACAAAAATCCAAAGTTAAAATTTACAAAGGGCAATAACTCCAAAAATACTGAAGACAGAGTTATGGTTGTTGTGCAATGCACTTCTTCTCAATGAGTTCTATATATGTGTGAAGTTTCAAGTTCCTAGCTTTTATACTTTTGGAGATATAATCCGGACAAAAATTCAAAGTAAAAATGTGCAAAGGGCAATTACTCCAAAAATACTGAAGACAGAGTAATGGATCTTTCGCACTGCACGCCTCCTCAATGAGTTCTATGTGTTTGTGAAGTTTCAAGTTCCTAGCTTTCATACTTTTGGAGATATGCTCCGGACAAAAATTCCAGAAAAAATGTACAAAGGACAATAACTCCAAAAATACTGATGATAGAGTAATGGTTCTTGTACACCGCACGCCTCCTTAATGAGATCTATCCACTTGTGAAGTTTGAAGTTGATATCTCAAATACTTTTGGAGATATGCTCTGGACAAAAATCCAAAGTTAAAATTTAATTCCAGAAAAAAAATTTGAAGTAAAAATGTACAAAGGACAATAACTCAAAAAAAACTGAAGCCACAGTAATGGATCTTTCGTACTGCACACCTCCTCAATGAGTTCTATATGTGTGTGAAGTTTCAAGTTCCTAGCTTTCATACTTTTGGAGATATGCTCCAGACAAAAATTCCAGAAAAAAAATTTACAAAGGACAATAACTCCAAAAATGCTGAAGATAGAGTAATGGTTCTTGTTCACTGCACGCCTCCTTAATGAGATCTATCCACTTGTGAAGTTTGAAGATGATATCTCAAATGCTTTTGGAGATATGCTCCGGACAAAAATGTGTGACGGAAGGACGGACGGACAGACGGAATGACGAAAGGACGGACGGAGACTATTACCATATCCCCCGCCGCCTTTCGGCTGGGGATAATTAGAAAAACCTTGTGTACACTCTGGAGACTCTTCAAACTTGGTCAGAATGTTTATTTTGGTGATGTCTCCAAAGAGTTTGATAATGGGTAATTGTCGGGTCCAAGACTAGGTCACTTGGTCAAATCTTAGAAAAACCTTTTGTATGCTGTAGAGGCCACATTTTCAGTCCAATACTCATGAAACTTGGTCAGAATGTTTGTCTTATTGATATCTCAAAAGTGTTTGATGATGGGTAATGTCTGATAAAAAACTAGGTCACTGGGAAACTAGATTGAAAATGGTTCATGTTTGGTCAATAGACTCAGGTGGCCATCATTTAGACAATGTAAATTCAACGTTTATTTGGGATCCCATAATAGAAAATTTTGTTTTTTTGCAACGAAAAATTAGCAAATGATTGGAAATCCTAGTGTTTATTAGCAATTCCGTGGGTTAAGACAAGGAAAAATTTCAATCTGTCAAAAAAAGAGATAAAAGTCAAATCGCGATGCGTACAGAGGATCGAAGATATAAAACAATGCAGCAGCATACATAGAACGGGTCTATGTCAATCCGTTTTCATAATTTAAACATTAACTCTTTACCACATAATCCCTACTTTTAACGACCCTGAGAAAGAAGCCTTCTGAAAACATTGTGGGAAAAGGAGAAAATGCTGGTAACCAGCATTTTCTCCTTTTCCCACAATGTTTTCTACCCTTCCCAAACCAATTTTCATTTTTTTAGTCACATTTATTTTGTCATCTGCAAATGCATTTAGTTTCAACCAGTCAATAACTTTGTCGTTTGGTAAAGAGTTAAAGGTGGCCCTTAAGATTTTGGGACAAAAATTTTACAAAAATGCAAAAAAATCATCCATATACTCCCCAAGCCTTTTAATTTGAATTCATAAAACCCCAGTAGTCCAAAACCATCCGACAACATGAGAAATTAGAGATTTACTACAGCCCAGATTGACACCAACGGGAGACACGTTCTATTTTTAGATGATCGATTCTCTCATTTACATACAGGAATACACATACAAAGTTTAAACATAGCGTCCAAAGAAGACATTATGGAAAATGATTATTGTTTTGTAATGGAATTTAAGTGTTAATAGTCATGTGCCAGTCACTTGACATTCCCTAAATGCTATTTTGATTTTTGGCAGGAAATCTAAAAATAGCTTAACCCATTACCACACAATCCCTACTTTTGACGCCCCTGAGAAAGAAGCCTTTAGAAAACACTGTAGGAAAAGGAGAAAATGCTGGTAACCAGCATTTTCTCCTTTTCCCACGGTGTTTTCTACCCATCTCAGATCAAATTTCAAATTTTCAGTCACCTTTATTTTATCTTCTGCAAATGCTTTCAATTTGAACCAGTCTAAAATTTTTTTGTGTGGTAAAGAGTTAAGAGGCTACGTAGCCTTTTAAGGGAATACCATCAAAATTTTTTTTCATTGTAATTTTATGATTCTTAATTATTGACGATTTGTATTATTTTTTCATATGAATTTCAGTGATATATATATTTTTTAATGTGGTGAGATGTAAAAATTCTAAATACCCACCTTTAAAGATATAAATTATTGGCTTGTTCCATGTCATTCTTTTCATTTTAGAAAGTAAAATAACGATTACAAAACATCCCCAATCTGCTGACATTTTGAAATGTAGCTCGTTAACCCAGTGGCTGTTTGGCAGCACTGATGCCTTAATTTTGTATTCAGTTCACTTTACTGGGTACCAAGTATCATATCAACTGTTAGAGGGTTAAGCAAGATACTGGATACCAGGGTATGCACCTACCACCAAGCGCACTAAGTAATGAAATGGTAATTTTAGTGTAGGAAAATTGGAGGAAATATGACTACTTCAATCTTGTCTTGGTATTATTAAAAAAAAAAAAAAAAAAACGGGCATATATGTTCTAAGATCAGACCACATGTTCTGTGCAGTCTGATCTTCATCTACAGTCTGTGCAGAGTTATTCTCCCTTTGACCGTCATTTTATAGCATTTCTTGACGGTCCGGAGCAAAACTTTGTCTTCATAAGTAGGAATGACTTGAAATTTGGTATGCTCATTTGCAGCAATATTTGGAAGTGCAGTGCACAAGAATTGTAACTTTACCTCATGCTGTCTTTGAATTATTTCCCGTTGAATATCATCTTCACTGCATTTAGTGCCGATCTGGAAAATTACTTTGTTGCAATATTACCGAGTACAGTGCACAAGAACCATGACTCTACCTAGTGCAGATTTGGGGTGATTCCACTCCCATTTTCATTTTTACAATATTTCTTGCTTGTCTGGAAGGGAACTTTTAGTGAAGTCTCATGTGAAATTGCAACAATTTGCTGCTTTTGTTTTAGTATCATTTGGCTTTGAACCTTGATCATGTATTTGGTATTTATCTTTATTTTAGACCTATACTGCTTAGTACTCAGGTGAGCAATAAAGAACCATCATGATCCTCTTATTTTTATTTGTAAAGAGTGAATAGTTGGCTATTTTCTGTTCTTTTTTTGCTCTTTAAAGGGTAAAAAGTGTGAAAAAAGCTTCATCAGGACTCTGGCAAGTGCCATGTATGGCAACAGCAAAGGCAAAGAAATTACAAGCACTTGATCAGGAAGGCACAGTGTCTTTCAACAGAACTGTCCACCACAGTACTGGTAAATTGGGTGCTCCTTCATCGATGCCTCTTAAGTTAGCTTCAAGGTTTGCTAGGTGGTCTGCACCAGTGGCAGAAATAATTACAATTCCATCATCTGATGATGAAAGTTTATCTGGATCAGAAGTTTATGAAGATTCATGGTTTTCCAGCAAAGCCGAAGAAATTTATGATGAGGTGAAGCCTGGTTCTTATCCCCTAAACTCTTTACTAAATGACAAAATTTTAGACTAGCGCAAATTGAAAGCATTTTGCAGACAACAAATGTGATTCAGAAAGTGCAATTTGCTTTTGGAAGGATAGAAAACATTGCGGAAAAGGAGAAAATGCTGATTACCAGCATTCTTTCTTTCTCAGGGTTGTTAAAAGTCGAGATTGTGTGGTAAAGGGTAGCAACTACAATGATTTAGACATTTGAAAAAGTTTTTGCAGATGCAGAAATTCAAAAATTGAAATTTATTTTAGAAGGATAGTAAACATTGTGTGAAAAAGGAGGAAATGCTCGAATAGATAGTTTGTGGCTTGAATTTTTAAAATATTTTTTACTTGGGTGTTGAGTGTTACCTGATTTACCGTTGGGTCAACAGGACTTCAGATAAGAGGAATTGATTGTATTCGAAATCCAATATCTCTCTTTGAAATCCTTTATTGTGAGTATATATTAGAAATGTCTGGATGAGACAATCTCATGAGTACCCATAATGTAGGCTTTAGTGGAGAATTATTGATATTTTCAATATTGAAATCAAAATCATTTCCTCTGTCTGGATCTCTGATTCAAGGTATGAAATACCAACAGCTTGCCCAGTAATTTTGCCTAGGACATAAACTATCTTTTCTCAATATTTCCTACCAACAGGCAGAGTGTTCCCTTGGCCTGAGTGGTTTTGATCTGGATGGTGAAGTCCCTATAGCAGATGCACTTTCAGCATCGATGAAGGGCCTTTCTGATGAAGAAAGTGACATTATGGAAGAAGAGGGGGGCAAAAAAGTAAAAGGAAAAGAGATGATTGATAGTGAAGAAGATGACAGTGATGACTTTTCTGAAGACAGTGAAGACGAGGATAGTGACACACCTGTATCTTTAGATTTTTACATGCAAGAAAACGAAAGTGAAATGGAAAAATTGGACATGATGTTAGGGGAAGAATGCAGAGAAGCAGAAGTAGCAGTACAAATGGAAGGAAATGAAGAAGAAGAAGAAGAAGAGGAGGAAGAGGAAGAAGTGAGTGCACATTACACATATTTAGTTCAGCTGTTTCCTAAAAAAAACAGTGTAGTATTGCTAGAACCTTTTTGTCATATCTGGCCTTGCCATGCAAAATCTTGGCCGTTTTCTAAAACTGTATTGCTAGAATTTACCCCTTTAGTAAACAATCGTTTTATTTCAACCCTAGATAAATGTGAAATTTTGTCTGTTATTGCTTTTATCTTGGATACGTCTAGAATTTTGTGGTGTTGTTAAAGGGTTGATTCTACCACACAACCTCGACCTTTATTGACCCTGTGAAAGGAACATTTAGAAAACATTGTGGGAAAAGGAGAAAATGCTGGTAACCAGCATTTTCTCCTTTTTCCACATTTTTTTTTTCCAATCACCTTCACTTTGTCGTCTGCAAATGCTTTCAATTCCAATTTGGATCAGCCTAAACTTTCTTTGTTTGGTAAAAAGTTAACTAAGATCAATCAAGTGGTACTGCAGGGTCCAAAAATTTCGATACATGGGACCTGACTTGCAGGACAAGTGCCTTCAAAAACAACACTTACCGGTATGTGATCCTCACTCGTTGACCAAGCAAAATCCTTCTTATTTTAAGACGAACTTTTTTTTTTTTTTCCAGACAAAACGAAAACCCTACTTATTTTTGTCACTCATAGCAATAGACCTTAAATACTGGGCTTCAATATTGGGTACCATTAATCTGATCACTTAAACCAAAACAACAATTTTTTTTTTGTAGCAAATGTGTTTGTGTCAGTATCATTGGTTGCAAAGTTGCTCATATTTGATAACCAGAAGCATATTAAAACATTTTTATTTGCAATGAAAGATGCAGAGTTATATCATTTGGCTACCTTGAAACTGGTCTATATTTCGTACACATTTTATACCATGTTTCATTATTTGATTTCCTGAATACTCTTAATTCACATATTCATGGATAGAATGGTCATATTGTTTAACCCGTTACCACACAGCAAAGTTTCAGACCGATCCAAATTAAAAGCATTTGCAGACGACATTTTCAAAGTGGCTCAAATCAAGCGATTTTGCTTTGATAGGGTAGAAAACTTTGTTCGAAAAGGAGAAAATGCTGGTTACCAGAATTTTCTCCTTTTCCAACAATGTTTTTAAAGGCTTCTTCCTCAGGGGTTTAAAAGTCATCATTGTGTGGTAAAGGGTCAAGTTACATAGATCTGTGCACTTGAAAACTTATTTTTTTATTATCTCTTATTTAGCTCTTACCCTGCTGGTTGACCATGACTGGTAATACATGCCATCTATTTTTATTAGCAGATGAGTGTATTCTTCGGACCCTGTATTGCATGTTATGATTGAAGATTTTGGTCAAAATATTAATTTTGATTTTTGTTTTTTCTTTTGTACTTTCAGATGGGTTTTGGTCTTTTTGATGATGGTAAGATATTTTCTATACCCCTGCAAAACAAATGGTTTCAGGGGTATACTGGGATCAGCCTGTCTGTCCGTTGGTGTGTCTGTGTACAAAATACTACCTATTTCTGTCAAAGCGCTGGCGGGGGTATTAAGTCACATTCATTGACAGCTCTAGTTTTCTCTGTTTTGACATCATATTTGATGCTGAAACCTATTACCATACAATCCAAAGTTTTAATGATCATCCAACATTTTGTCCTTTTTCCAAAATTTTTTTTCTAGAGTTTAAATCTCACATTATATTATTTGAGCACCATTTAATTTCTAATTTGCAACAGGCTCAATTTGGATAAGTGTAAATTTTGTCCTGTGGTAATGGGTTAAATGGTATGATTTAAATTGAAATGCATTTTAACACCTGCTTTGTTTACTTTGGCATTAATTATTACTTTATCCCTTTACTAAACGATTCTAAGTTTTTCACAGAGTGAGGTATTTATCTTTTGAAACATTACATGTATTGACAATTTTCTTCTCACCCCAGTTTTATATGCCATCAATGACTTATCCTGTCAGATGAACCATGTTTAATTTACAGCTTGCAATGCTTTTAGTCTTAACTAATCTGAAATTTTGTTGTCTGGTAGTGAGTCAACCCTTAATCCTTTACCACACAATCCAGACTTTAAATGACACTTAGAGAGAAGCTTTTTGAAAACAATTGTTGGAAAAGGAGAAAATGGTGGTTACCAGCATTTTCTCCTTTTCCCACAACTTTTTTGAAAGACTTCTATCATAAAAATACGGATTTTTTGGTAAAAGGTACTAGAGGATTGTCTAGTAAAACTGATGAACAGTGTTATGATTTGGCTGTTTTGCCCTTTTGTTCATACTTCAGACATCATGAGCATATCAGATAAGGAAATGTCTTACGGTCTCACAGAGGTGATAAAAGTTGATAAAAGTGTTGAAGAGGAGGTGGAAACATTTCAAGTAGAAGAGGTAAGAATTGTCAGGTGTTCGATCTGACTGATTTTTAACTTTATTGGCAGAAGGCCAGCAGAGCTTTAGTCACGAGATGATTTTTTTGTACATGTCTTTCACTGTTCGTCTTGTTAGCTCGGCTGTTTTCAAAAGAAACATTCAGGTATTTTCATAGCCTGACATCGTCATCTGGCAAAAGCTTTGACATTTTTTAATGTCTCTCATATTTCTCAAGATTTGTATTTTAAATTTGAGACAAGTTGTCTATACTACTCAACATTTGCTTGGGATCACCATTGTATATTGAGCCGATATGTATGCGTTGCATGCATTTGGTATGGTTTTTCAGTATGTAACATTGCCACACTGATGATATAAACTATCTGAGGAAATGAACATTTCTTACGGAAAACTGTCTTGATGTAACATATTCCTGTATTGAAGTATCAAATTGATCTCTAGCAAATGTTGAGTAGTATACTATCAAAACGGGAATCTATAAAACAGACAGACTAATCCATTACTTCCAGTAGATAACATGATATTTCTGTTGCAGTTTACAAGAAGATCCAAGGTCTTGTCGAAGCCATGTTGTCATATAGGCTTCAGTCTTTGTCATTTGGTGAAATCGTTGTTATAGATTAAGATTTTCACTTCAAACTGAGATAAATTTTGGCTATCAAAATTGCAAGGGCAAGGAACCTTCATTTTTATGCCGCATTTCTACTGAACTGAAAATGCCTTTTTGGCTAAGTATTGGCATCAAAAGTTGGTGCATCATGTTTACCTCTTTACCACAGTGACAACTTTTAATGACCCGGAGGAAGAAGCCTTTTGAAAACATTGTGGGAAAAGGGGAAAATGCTGGTAACCAGCATTTTCTCCTTTTCCCACAAAGTTTTCTATCCTGTCAAAGCAAAATTGCCCCATTTGAGCCACATTGCAACTGTCATCTGCAAATGCTTCCAATTTAGATAGGTAAAAAAAAATTGCCATGTAGTAACAGGTTAAAAACATTGCAATAAAAGAAATTTCCAATAAAAGAAATTTCCAATTTATCAAATGACTGGATATATTGATAAGGATTACAGCATGATGGAATGTTACCCCTTACAAAAACAGATGGAGGCAGAATTTAAGAAAAAAAAATTGTGGGAGAAAATGCTGGTAACAAGCATTTTCTCCTTTTCTCACAATGTTTTGTATCCTATCACAGACAAATCTCAAATCTTGCCTTGTTTGATTTGTTGTCCACATATAGTTTCGATGCATTTTACTCTAAAGTTCCTTTGCATGGCAAGTTATAATTATGTAAAAAATTTCCTTTCTTTTGACAGGAAAAGATGAAAAAGAAGAAAAGAAAGTCATTCAGCTCTGAACTCAAACAGCGGCAGGTGGCAGAAGATTTGTTAGATATACAAGAGGTACTTACCCGGAATGTTGATGAAGTGGTAGAACGAGGAGAACTTCTAGATTCACTTGTAGAGAAAAGTGAACTACTGTCTGAAAAATCTGCAGCATTTTTTACAGCACCATTATCACTTCAGGAAGATTTAAATGGCAGAGGTGGGAAAACTGATAGAGATGGGGAAAGATCTCGGGCTGTACAGGATGATAAAGAAATAACAGGTACCATGATGGGTGCTGCTCCTAGTCGAAAGTTAGAAGGAGACAAATCCTTCAATCAAAGGGCAATACTGTTTGGGAGAGGGCCCAAACCTGCTGCCCGCCTTTGCAGTGTATCCAGACCTGCTACCCGTGAGTCAGTACAGATGTTTGGTGGTATGTTCAAATCTCCACAGCCATCATCAACATTAGGACAAACATTTGGTAGTCCTATTTCAGTGGACAGGAGCCCAACTCTGAAGTCAGCAGATGGGGGAGGAATAAGGCATAGCATGACTCCATTACCTCATGATCATGAGTTGAGGGATAGGGCTGAAGAAATGGAAACTTGTGAGATAGCCCCACCTCTTCTTTCTGTTCCAGTATCTTACAGATATAAGCAAATGGAAATTGTAGGTTTTGGAATGGCATCTGCATTAAGAGAATCACAGCAGCTCCCACCACTTCCCTCTGGTGGGACTGCTTTTTCTGGCTTCGGGACATTGGATGGAACTTTAGGAAAAGGAGCCCAAACTGCTCCTCCTCCTCCTGTTGCACCCCCTGCTCCAGTATCCCAGCAGTATAAACCTACAAGTGATCTAGGTTTCAGTTTTTCAGGAGCAGTTCCACAATCACAAAAGTTCACACCCCCTCCACCACCATTAAGAGAATCACAGCAGCTCCCACCACTTCCCTCTGGTGGGACTGCTTTTTCTGGCTTCGAGACATTTGATGGAACTTTAGGGAAAAGAGCCCAAACTGCTCCTCCTCCTCCTGTTGCACCCCCTGCTCCAGTATCCCAGCAGTATAAACCTACAAGTGATCTAGGTTTCAGTTTTTCAGGAGCAGTTCCACAATCACAAAAGTTCACACCCCCTCCACCACCCCCACCCCCACCTGCTCCACAAAGACTGTCTGTAGATGCTCCTGAATTTCATTTCACACAAATTTCACAGCCCTTCTTTCTGCCTCCCCCTGGAGGTCTGGCTCCTGCGTCTGGTGCCCCACCCTATCCTCCTACAGGCGGAATCCATGTCTTTGGTGCCCCACCACCTCTCCTTCAAGGCCCAAATATTGCCACTGTAGGCCCGCCACCTCCCCCTCAAGGCCCACCCACTTCCACCGGAGGCCCATCACTACCTCCCCCTATAGGTCCACCCCTTGCCTTTCGTGGCCCATCACATGCCCCTGAAGGTCAAACTATTGCCTCTTATTGTCCACCACCTCTCCCAAGGAGACACTTGCAACCAACCACCATGGTCTTGTCAGGCAAAGATACAGAAGAGGTAGGATTACTTACTGAGCTCGATGGCGATGTTCCTTTAATGAAATCAGTCAAAAAACCAAGTAAAACATCCACAGTGTCATGGAGAAAGGAAAGGTCAAGATCTTCAGAGGTTTCCATAGACAAGAAAAGTGCTTCTAGCAGAGATACACTTCTCAAAAGTATAATACAAACCAGAAAACTCAATTACACTGCAGAACCTAAAGGTGAGTTGAAACTGCATATCTTTTATGACAGGTTTGAATTTTGGACCTATTTAAACCTTCAGCACACAATCCCTGGTTTTAACAATCCTAAAATTGAAAAATTACCAAAACATTGTGGGAAAAGGAGAAAATGCTTGTTACCTGCATTTTCTCCTTTTCCCAAAATGTTTCCTACCCTTTTCATAAATCTGACTTTTTGGCCACATCTATGTTGTCTGCAATTGCTTTCAATTTGATGCAGTTAACCCTTTACCAAGCAAGCCCTGGTTTTTACAGGGCTGAGATAGAAGACTTTAAAAACATTGTGGGAAAAGGAGAAAATGCTGGTTACTAGTATGTGTATTTTCTCCTTTTTCCACAATGTTTTCTACCCTTCTCGAAACAAACTTCAGTTTTTGGGTGCGTTTATTTTGTCGTCTTCAACTGCTTTAATTTTTGGACCTCTCTAAAAATTTGTTGTTAGGTAAATAGTTAAAGATTTTGTTATTTTGGAAAGAGATGAAATCAGTGAACAAGACCCAGTAACACAAGTGGTAGCATACCAGACTTAAGACCATTGAGTTGCTTGGTTGAATCCCAAGCTCGGCCAGTTTCCTTCCGAAAGTTGATGATAATCATTTCAACAGGATTCATTCCTTTTTCACTGTTGATCATTTTCTAGACTATGGTTACGTATGGAAGCATCCATTGTTTTGAATGAAAATTTGTGCAAAGTACTGCTGAAATAAACCACCTAGAAAGCATTGATAGATGTACTGGTGGCCATTATAATTATTACTGAAAATAATGTTGAAAATGGTGTTCAACAGTAATAAACAAACTCTCTGTGTCTATTTTGTTTCTGCGGTCTTTTCAACCAACCATCTACTTTTCTGTCTATTTACATACTTATGAGAATTTCGTGATACATTCACCTGCAAGTTGATTTTGCTGGGCAACTTTTCACATTTATTAACCCTTACCACACAATCTTGACTTTTAACGACCCTTAGAGAGAAGCTTTGTGAAAGCTGTGGAGAAAATGCTGTTTACCAGCACTTTATCCTTGTTCAACAAGATTCCAGTCCTATTAACCCTTTACCACACAATGACGACTTTTAACGACCATGAAGGAGAGGCCTTTTGAAAACTTTGTGGGAAAAGGAGAAAATGCTGGTAACCAGCATTTTCTCCTTTTCCCACAAAGTTTTCTAGCTGTACAAAAGAAAAACTGCATCATTTGAGTCACTAAAAAATTTTTGTCTGTAAATGCTTTCGAATTTGGTAGGTACGAAATTCTCCTGTGTGGTAAAGGGTTAAAGACAAATTCCATCATTAGAACCATATTCAAACTTTTTAGCTGCCAATGTTTCCAATTCAGACATGTCTATATTTTGGTTAAGTGGCAAAGGGTTAACTCCTTACCACACAGCCCAGACTTTTAATGACGCTAAGAAAGAACCCTATCGAAAACTTTGTGGAGAAAGGAGAAAATGCAGGTAACCGGCTTTTTCTCCTTATCTGACAATATTTTCTCCGCTATCAAAGTCGGAAATCATCATAAAAACAAGGCTTAATTTGTTGTTGGCATATGCTTTGAATTTGGTCCAATTAAAAAATTTGTCGTTCACTTTTTTGTATTATAAAAGCTTAAATTTTAGAAAAAAAAATGAAGATATGTGCTTTGCGAAGTGCACCGCTAAATTGCAGAGGCTGTAAACAAGTTTACTTTATGGTGATAATGGACAATGGGATATTTGCATAGAGTTACATAATAGTATTTCTGTAATTGCTGTAATAATCTTTTCTTCAAACTTTGATGTGTTGTTCATGGTCAGAAAGGAAATGAGGGCAAGGGTAGATGACCATCAAAGTATTTTTGACATATTAATGCCCCTTTTTTAACTAAGAATTTTCACTAAAGATCAAACAACTGCAGCCAAGTCTTGGCATCCACATGCAGTGCTCTTGTTTTGTTTTCAGCTGAAAAGAAAGAACATCATGTTAAAGAATTGCGGAGTAGTTTGACGAGGAGGAGAAAACAGGTAGAACGTGACATTGATATGCCATTGCTGGATGACTATGAAGAGTTAGAAGACCTCATAATAGATTCACTGGATAATGAGGCTGATAAGCCATCCATGACAGGTGTGTTTCTTAACCCTTTACTCCATAGATACTCATTTTCTACGCATTGCTTTTTAGAGCCTTTGAAAAACATTGTGGCAAAAGGTGAAATTGCTCGTCATGAGCAATTTCACCTTTTGCCACAGTGTTTTCTATGCTATCAAAAAGTGTCATATACACGTAAAAAATGGCTTCATCCATGCTGTTATTTAGGGTCAATTAGAGATACCATAGAAATGCCTTATGGGATAAAGGGTTAACCCATTACCACTCAATCCCTACTTTTGACGCCCCTGAGAAAGAAGCCTTTTGAAAACACTGTGGGAAAAGGAGAAAATGCTGGTAACCAGCATTTTCTCCTTTTCCCACAGTGTTTTCTACCCTTTACAGAACAAATTTCTATTTTTTAGTCACCTTTATTTTGTCGTCTGCAAATGCTTTCAATTTGGACCAGCCCAAAATTTTCTCGTGTGGTAATGAGTTAAATCCTTGCCATACAATCTCGACTTTTAATGACCCTGAGAAAGAAAACCTTTGAAAATATTTTAGGAAAGGAGAAACTGCTGGTAACCAGCATTTTCTCCTTTTCTCACAATGTTCTCTACCCTAACAAAGTCAGGAATCATCATATTACCAGGATTTAATTTGTTGTTTGCAGATGCTTTGAATGTGGTCCAGTTCAAAATTTTGTTGTTTGCTAAAGAGTTAAATCTGTTGTTTTCGATAGAGATAAATATAACTCTTTACCAAAAAACAAAAATGGTAGAATCATCCAAATTTGTAGTCATTTTCAGACAACAAATCAAAATTGACTACAATTAAGATATTAGTCATTGATAGGGTAAAAAGTATTGTGGGAATAGGAGAATATGCTGGTATCTAAAATATTCTTCCTGTGGGTGGTCCTATATCATATTTATTTGTCATTCATGTATGTAATATTAAAAGGATATGCACGCTTTTTACGCTAAAGACGGCAAGTGGAAGGGTTTTTTTTTTTGTATTTTTTTGAAAACTTTGGTTCACTATAGATAGTTGGACAAACTATTGTGATAGCTATCAACCTGAAAGACCTATTGCTATCGAAAGCAAAGCTGTAAAGTTACATCAATAGGTTAACCAAATGTTACACCCATATTTTTTAAAGATAAAGAGCATTGACAGAGAACAAAGAAATGTGGTTCAAATGATGGAAATTATCTTCGATAGGAAAGAAACATTGTGGGAAAGGAAAAAATGCTGGTTACCAGCATTTTCTCCTTTTCCCACAATGTTTTCAAAATGCTTCCTTATCAGAGTAGTTATAAGTTTGGATTGTGTGATGAAGGGTCAATCATGTTGAAAAACATGTAACACACCATACAAAAAAGCACATACAAATCATTTTTGTGTGATGTAAATTGGCAGGGGGGATAAACAAGCATTATTTCATGCTTTCCGGTTGGTTATCGAGAAATATCAGTGAAGTATGATACTTCATGGTTACGACCATTGAAAATACCGACTTTTATATTCTAGTTACCTAGGTAAAATGTGTGTGACTAACAACCTGATGGAAATATGAAGTCATTTACCTTACATTTCTTGCACTTGACTTAATATTGTAATGCATTGCTATGCAGAGGGGGTACGCCTAAGGGAATGGAAGGGGGGGGGGGTTTGGTTAAAGATCAAAATTTATTTCATCTTTGTGAACACCATTGGTAATATTTTCACTCATGGCTGCACCATTTGTGAAAATATTACCAATGATTTTCAATCGAAATAAATTTCAATCTGTAACTGAAAAAAAACAAATACATGATGTATCCTCTATATCACTTATAATAACCATTCACTCCTTTTGCCATGACATCATCTGTATCATGATAGGTATTTTCTTTGTTATTTGGTGTCAATGGTTGTGAGGTAGAGCGTGGGTCTTGTATCTGTAAGGTCCTGTTTGATACCTGGGAGTGGATGTCAAACTTGTCAACTGTACATTGGCCCACACATTTGGCGTAAGTACAGGTATAGTTTCCAGGAAGAAGATTCCTTTTCCCAAAATATTTCATACTATCTCAAAAACAAGTCTTAATTTTTTAGCCTTGTTTATCTTCTTGTCTGCAAATGCTTTTAATCTGGTTAAGTCTAAAATTTTGTTGTTTGCTAAAAGAGATAAGGATAATTGTAAAATAAGCCTAATTTTCAGGACCTATGGCAGCTGGTTCCCCTGTTCTTAGTGATTATGGTATTGGTGTACAGGTTCCCTGCATCGTTAGAGGAGAGCTGGATGTTACAAAGAAAGAGGAAATACTGACGATGATACAATATTCACAGTCAAAGGTAAGGCACAGCATTAACCCTTTCCCAAACAAGCCCTGGTTTTTACGTGTCTGCAGTAAAAGTCTTTTGAAAATACTGTGGGAAAAGGAGAAATTGCTCATAACGAGCAATTTCTCCTTTACCCACTGTGTTTTCTACCCTTTTTGAGAACTTTCTGCCATTTTCTCCAAATCTAAAATTGTCGTCTGCAAACTCTTTTGGTTTGGAAGGGTCAATAATTTATTGTTTGGGAAAGGGTTAATATGCAAATGATACATCAAAACTATCTCAAACGATAATGTCTGTCTCTGACAGGGTAAACCAGAGCTATCCAAGTGATCATATTCCCCACCAGCTCCTTGCGACAAAAACAGGTCTTTGTCACAGAATGCAGTATGGTTTAGTACAAAAGTTAGAGTTGAAAAAAGTTCAAGGGGCAATAATTCCAAAAATTATCAAATTACAGCAGGGTCATGACAATTGCACAACTTCATATATATAGGATCCTTTGTGTCAATTTGTGTTCAGTGCGTGAAAAACTGTAGGAGTATAATTGTACTGGACAAATTTGTGTCTACGGGCAGACAGCCATGGCGATTCCAGTATACCCTCCTGCTCTATGTTGTGGTGGGTATAAAAACATTGTGGGAAAGGAGAAAATGCTGGTTACCAAAAATGGCCCTTGAAAACTTGGGCAATGTGCAGTTCACCAATGCTGTCCTAGTTACATCTTAATCATTTTATCTGGATATAAGTAATAAACATGAGTATTTTTTTGTACAAAAAAAATGCATCCAATCCATTTACCATATTAAAAAAAAAAAGAGACTAAAAATGGCACACACACACACATATATATATATATGTGTGTGTGTGCCATTAAAAAAAAAAAAAAGTTTTAATCATGACAACTAAACAGGTTTGTTTCATTTTTTGGTTCAAAATTGATACTTTTTTTCCCAATTTCCTTTTTAAACATCTTGTCATGTGTCATTTGCTGCTTCTCAATTTAAATATCGGGTTTTTTAACTCTTTACCAAACAACAAATTTATAGACTTGTCCAAATTGAAAGCATTTGCAGACGACAAATGTGACTGAAGAATCGAAATTCAATTTGGGAAGGGTAGAAAACATTGTGGGAAAATGAAAAAATGCTGGTTACCAGAATCTTCTTTTTCCACAATGTTTTCAACAGGGTCTCACAGGGTCATTAAAAGTGTGATAAAGGATTAAATGACAAATCGCCCCAGACACTCCTTAGCAAACATGCTGGAGAAGCAAGCACAATTAACTCTTTACCACACAATCCCGACTTTTAACGGCCCTAAAAGAGAAGGCCACTGAAAACATTGTAGGAAAAGGAGAAAATGCTGGTAACCAGCATTTTCTCCTTTTCCCACATTGTTTTCTACCCTATCAAAGACATAAATCGTCATTTAAGCTACATCTAGGTTGTCGTCTGTAAATGCTTTCAATTTGGTCTGGTAAAAGAATATGTCATTTGGTAAAGAGTTAACCCTTTACTCCATAGATACTCATTTTGACTTATCAACAACAGACAGCTTTTGAAAACACTGTAGGAAAAGGAGAAATTGCTCACAATGAGCAATTTCTCTTTTTCTCACGATGTTTTCCACTCAATCAGATATTTGTATCCTCATTTAACCATATTTCTGACATCATATCTTTATTTGCTGCTGAAATGGAAGAGCCTCAAATTGGCATATCAGGTAAAGAGTTAAATGATGTATGTTGACCCAGTGCAGAGGGATAAACTGACTGAAAGCAGGTATTCTGATGTCAGATTTTTCTTTTCCATTGTCTCTTTTTCAATAGAGAGGATATCAAGAAATCTGATGTTAGAACTTTGTCTTTTTTCCAACAGGATGGATTCTGGGAAATTCAACCTGGCTCCCAGCTTGAAGCCTTTTTAATGATCGATATGTCTTTAGTAGAGGAAGTGTTGACCAGAGCCGGGCTCCGATCACTAGGTATGTATGAAAGTTGTCTCAAAGGTTTGTGTAGCTTTCCCATAATATGACTAGCAATATTTACAAACAGTTTGATCACAGACAACAAAGTACATGTGGCTCAGTCATGAAATTTGTCTTTGAAAGTTGATTAAAAGCAAGAAAAAGCTTGAAAAAAGAATGTTGAGGCTTTTAATCAACTTTTCCTCTTTGCCCACAATATTTTCTTCCAGCAGATGCAAGCAGGTCCAAATTTATCCTCTAAAAGAGCTTACAGCCTATAAATAAAATCCTTGGTGCACATGACCCTCAGGAAGAAAGCCCGTGAAACAATGACTTTTTTCTCCATTTTGCACAATGTGTTTTACTCTATCAGAGTACTATAGTTCTTTTGTACCAATTTACTTATATATTGTCTGCAGATGTATGTACTTTTAATTTGGAAGATGAACAAGTTGTTTGTGACTTTTTTTAAATTAATTGTTTTACCCTTTACTAAACAATCCCAACTTTTAACGACCCTGAGAAGGAAGCAATTTGAAAACATTGTGGGAAAAGGAGAAAATGCTGGTGACGAGCGTTTTCTCCTTTTTCTACAATGTTTTCTACCGTAAAACGCTGTGTATACCACGCAGGCATATATAACACGCAGGCCTTTTTCAGCATCAGATCCGAGGAAAAAAGGTTGTTCAGATGTACAACACGCATCAAAAATTGACCAAAATTTCGTAACATCTGAAGCTTACGTCGCTATCTTGAAAATTGTAAATGGCGATACTTTATCAAAGGGAAATAACCATTTTTAATCAAAGTGGAAATGGTAATGATTCGATGTGTACTCGGGGGATTATAATAAACATGCCACCTTATGACATGCTGCAAATTCACACATTGAACTGACGACCATATCGTAGTTAATCTCCTATTTTCTCACCTCGATCGACAAATGTGACAGGTGTGAAATAAACATAGATCTATATGATGTAAATCACGGTTTTTGTAAAAAGTAGCGATAAATTTTTAGCTCACCTTAGCACAAAGTGCTAAAGGTGAGCTATTGTGATCGCCCAATGTCCGGCGTCCGTCGTATGTCGTCCGTAGTCCGTCAACAATTTCTTTAATCATCTTCTCCTCCTAAACCACTGGGCCAATCTTCATGAAACTTGGCAGGAATGTTCCTTGGGTGAAGCTCTACCAAAATTGTTCAAAGAATTTAATTCCACCCATAACTCTGGTTGCCATGGCAACAAAACGAAAAAAAAAATGAAATCTTTGAAAATCTTCTCCTCTGAAACTAGAAGGGGTAGAGCTTTGATATTTGGTATGTAGCATCTCCCAATGGACCTCTACCAAGTTTGCGTTTGAGCATAGGAACAAAGAAGGAAAACTTTAAAAATCTTCTCCTCTGAAACCTGAAGGGGTAGAGCTTTGATATTTGGTATGTAGCATCTCCTAGTGGACCTCTACCAAGTTTGTTCAAATTATGTCCCTGGGGTCAAAACTGGCCCCACCCCAGGGGTCACAAGTTTTAGCATAGGAACAAAGAAGGAAAACTTTAAAAATCTTCTCCTCTGAAACTTGAAGGCGTAGAGCTTTGATATTTAGTATGTGACATCTCCTAGTGGACCTCTACCAAGTTTGTTCAAATTATGTCCCTGGGGTCAAAACTGGCCCCACCCCGGGGGTCACAAGTTTGAGCATGGGAACAAAGAAGGAAAACTTTAAAAATCTTCTCCTCTGAAACTTGAAGGCGTAGAGCTTTGATATTTAATATGTGGCATTTCCTAGTGGACCTCTACCAAGTATGTTCAAATTATGTCCATGGGGTCAAAACTGGCCCCACCCCGGGGATCACAAATTTGAGCATGGGAACAAAGAAGGAAAACTTTAAAATTCTTTTCCTCAGAAACTAGAAAGCATAGAGCTTTGATATTTGGTCTGTTGTATCTCCTAGTGGACCTCTACCAAGTTTATTCAAATAATGTCCCTGGGGTCAAATCTGGCCCCACCCCGGGGGTCACTAGTTTGAGCATAGGAACAAAGAAGGAAAACTTTAAATTTCTTCTTCTCTGAAACTAGATGGCGTAGAGCTTTGATATTTGGTATGTAGCATCTCCAAGTGGACCTCTACCAAGTTTGTTCAAATCATGCCAGCGGGGTCAAAACTGGCCCTGTCCCAGGGGTCACAAGTTCGAACATATATGAACAATGAAAGAAAATTTTAAGATTCTTCTTCTCTATAACTAGAAGGCATAGAGCTATGATATTTGGCATATAGCAATTCCTAGTGGATCTCTACCAGGTTTGTTCATATTATGCCCTTGGGGTCAAAACTGGCCCTGCCTCGGGAGGTCACAGGTTCGAACAAAGCAACAAAGAAGGAAAACTTTAGAAATCTTCTCTGAAACTTAAAGGTGCAGAGCTTTGATATTTGGTATGCAGAATCTTCTTGATGCAACTTGGCAAGGATGTTCTTTGGGTGAAGCTTTACCAAAGTTGCTCCAAGAATTGAATTTCACTCACAAGCTATAGTCTAAGGTAAGCATTCCAGGGCCAATGGCCCTCTTGTTTAAATCATTCATTTCTTTCTGAATCATTATTTTACTTTTTTATAATTGTTCAATTTTAGCTATTAACAAAGAATAAAGAAAAATATGAGACGAATCAGACGGTAACAGTAAATCAATATTTATCAATTGGGGGTATGTTCGCCATTGCCAAAATGGCTGATAGAATCGGGAAATTACGAATCCTAATCCACAAATTAAAAATGTACAAGTACATTTTAACAAAATTAAAACATAATGTTTTTTTTTTAAATCGGTAAAAGTTGAAATGGGATGATGACAAAAGTTAAGGCTGTGGCGAGAGAACTTTGCCGCTTTGTACCTATGCCCCGTCCCCCACCCACCCACTTTGAACAGGTATACATAAACCGACTTTCAAGGAGAAAAAACATGGTTTTGCCTATTGTAGTGTATAACACGCAGTCCCCAGTTTGAAATTATTCAGAGCTGAAAAAATGTGCGTGTTATACGCACCAAAACACGGTACTCAGTAAAGGTCAATTTCCATAATTTTGAGCCACCTTTAATTTGTTGTCTGCAAATGCTTTCAATTGGACCAGTCTAAAATTTTGTCGTTTGGTAAAGAGTTAATGTCATATTCGACATTTATTTACATAACAGTGGCCAGAGAATCTATCCATGCATTCCATGAGTTAATTTTACTTGTACTTTACACAACATTCTTCCCATCACTATGGCTGCTTTCCCAAATGACTGGTGTCGAAACAGGAATCAGCAATGAGAGATGAATGAATCTTGAAGCAATATCAACCATTAATCCTCAGAAAGAAATTCACAAAGCATGGCATATCAAACAAGGGATCCTGTAGTGCCATGTCACAGACACTACTGATTGCACTACAGGACTTTTCTGTAGTTTTGGAAAGTGTTAAGTTAACCCATTAATCCATTACCACACAATCCCTACTGCTGACAACTTTGAGAGAGAATCCTTTGGAAAACATTGTGGGAAAAGGAGAAAATGCTGGTAACCAGCATTTTCTCCTTTTCCCACAATGTTTTTTACCCTTCACAAAACAAATTTCAAATTTTCAATCACTTTTATTTTGGTGCCTGCAAATGCTTTTGATTTGGACAATCCTAAAATATTGTCATTTGGTAATGAGTTAACAGACAATCCCTACTTTTGACGCTCTTGAAAAAGAAGCCTTTTGAAAACATTGTTGGAAAAGGAGAAAATGCTGGTTACAGAAAATGCTGGTAACCACTATTTTTTCCTCTTCCCTCAATGTTTTCTACCTTTCACAAAAAAGATTACGAATTCTCAGTCACTTTTAGTTTGTCGTCTGCAAATGCTTTCGATTTGGACAAGCTTGCATTATTGTCATTTAGTAATGAGTTAAGGAGAGTCTTTATAAAGAATGATGTAAACAGTCACTAAGGATGGCAAAAAAGTGAATCAAACTGTAATTCACAGCTACAAGGTCATATAGGGTATATCAAAGTTTGCGTATCCTGTAGAGTCTTAAAGCCCAGAATATGTATATCATTTTTAGCTCCACTGGCCGAAGGCCAGCGGGCTTATGTCATGGCCCGGTGTCCGTCATGCGTCTGTGTGTGTGCGTCCGTCCATCCGTCCGTGCGTTAACTTTTCTTTCAAACATCTTCTCTGAAACTACCCATCCAATTTTGATGAAACTTCACAGAAATGATCCTGCCATGGTCCTCTTCAGAATTCCTTGAAAGAATTTTATACCTTCAAAAACTCTGGTTGCCATGGCAACAAAACTGAAAAATATTGAAAATTTTTAAAAATCTTCTTCTCTGAAACCATAAGGCCTAGAGCTACCAAATTTGGCATGTAGCTTTATCTAGTGGACTTCTACCAAGTTCCTTCAAATAATAGCCCTGGGGTCAAAATTGGCCCCACCCCGGGGGTCACAAGTTTTATATGGGCTCATATAGGGAAAACTTTAAAATCCTTCTGGTACCTAGCCATAGGGCCTACGGCTACCAAATTTGGCATGTTGCTTTATCTAATAGACCTCTACCCAGAGTGCCCAAATGATAGCCCAGAGGTCAAATTTGGCCCGGCCCCGGGGGTCACAAGTTTTATATGGGCTTATATAGTGAAAACTTTAAAAATCTTTTCGTACCAAGCCATAAGGCCTAGGGCTACCAAATTTTCCATGTAGCTTTATCTAGTGGGCCTCTACCAGGAGGGCCCAAATTATAGCCTTAGGGTCAAGTTTGTCCCCACACCAGTGGTCACAAGTTTTACATGGGCTTTTGTGGTGAAAACTTTCTAAGTCATCTTGTTACTAACCATAATAAAGACTAGGACCACTAAATTTAGCCTTGTCTCATGGATTTTCTGTTTTACAGGGCCTTTTATTGAGAAAACTTTGAAAATCTTCTTGTTTATAACCACAGATTCTAGACCAGTATTATTTAGTATGGGGCTTTATCTTGTAGACCTCCACCAGGATTCAAGTAATTATAGCTTTGTGGTCAAAATTGGATTTGCCCAGGGGTCACAACTTTTTTGTAGGTTTTTATGGAAAAAAATTGTATGCCCTCAAGTTTGAAACCAGTTGGCCAAATAATGTAATGTTTGGCTTGTAGTGTTTTTACGAATTAGCCAGTGGAGCGATACAGGGCCATGATGGCCCTCTTGTTTAATGTCCTCGTGGACAGCTTGGATTGTGATCAGACTGCACAAAATGTGGAGTCTGATCATGGATCTTTACTGTTGTTTAGGATGGCACTTGAGTGAATCAGACCCTCTGCCTAGTAGTTTAATGGTTAATTTGGTAGATCCTTACAGCCTAGAATGTATATGCACATAATTTTTATCCTAATTGTTGACAGTTTCGATCATAATTGGACTGTATGAAATGTAATTTTCTGATCTTGGACCTTGATATGAATATAACTTCATGTGATTCTTAAAACTTCAATGGTAAATCACTCAGCATGTTTGTTTATTTTTACAAGATATGTCATTGCATGTAGGACTATTGGCCAGAGGCCTTTATACATTGAATAAGTATTGTTATTTTGTATGATTGTCAAACTGTTTACATCTTTTTTTCCTGCAACTTTTACAGGATTGAGTGTGTACAAAGATGTTATGAGAATTGTGTCAACTGTAATTGTCATGCTCGTTCTAATGAAGTTATATCTCCCTGATGCTTTTCCCCTGGATTTCAATGACCCAATCATGGAAGAAAAAATTTCATCCGACTATGAAATGGTTATAAAAGCTAGCAGTTTGGATTGCCAGATGATGTTAAATAGGGCATTCAAATTCAGGCAGATGATTGACAAAAAGATACCCCTTGCCTGTAAAACGCTGGAGTTAGGAGCGGATTGGACCCGATTTGTGGCTAGAATGATGGATCTTCATAAGGAAAGCAAAGAGAAAGGTCCTGTCTTGTATTTACATGGGCTGGAACATAGTCAAAGAATGGAGTATCCAGTCAGGGCTTAGCTCTTTACCAAAAGACAAATTCTAAAGCATCTGCGGACATCATAATTAAATCTTGTGAATATGACGATTTCTGACTTTGATAGGGTAGAAAATATTGTGGAAAAAGGAGAAAATGCTGGTTACCAGCATTTTCTCCTTTTCCCACAATGTTTTCAACAGTACTCTTTCTCGGGGTTGTTAAAAGTCGGAATTGTGTGGTAAAGAATTAACTCTCTAGCACATGGCACAGTTTTGGACATGTCCAAATTGAAAGCATTTGTAGACAACAAATTAAAGGTGGTTAAAATGATGGAAGTAGTCTTTGACAGGGTGAGAAAAATTGTTAAAAAAGGAGAAAATACTGGTTACCAGCACTTTCTCCTATTCCAACAATGGTTTTGAAAACCTTCTTCCTCTTATTAATTCTAAAACAACATCATTTCTAGACGACCAATTAAATGTAGCTAATATGGTGGGATTTATCTTTGCAAAACTAAAAAAAAAATTGAGGGAGGAGGAGATTCTTTTTCCGTATATTTTCTTACAATGGTTTCATAGGCTTTCATTTTTGGACAAGTTAAGATGCAGAATTGTTTTGAAAGATGTCGAACATTCCCATGCTTTTCATGAAACTCTGTCAGGATGTGTGCCTTGTGTACATCTACATTAACCCTTACCAGACAATGACGACTTTTGACAACCCTTGGAAACAAGCCTTTTGAAAACATTGTGGAAAAAAGGAGAAAATGCTGGTAACCAGCATTTTCTCCTTTCCCCACATTGTTTTCCATCCTATCAATAAATAATTGCACCATTTGAGCCACATTGAAATTGTCATCTGCAAATGGTTTCAATTTGGACAGGGCTAAAATTTTGTCGTATTGTAAAGGGTTACGATCATAGTCGACTCTTTTCAAATCAGGAACTAGTTCACTGGGTCAGATAGCTGAAAGAGTAGGTTACCAGTAGAGGTCACAGTTGTTGTCTAAATCTAAATCAGTTGTACTATAAAGACTAGGTGAGATATATGAATAGACTATAGAAATCCCAGTTTACATCCAACCTCAACAAACTTTTGGCAACATCACATATTTTGCATGGGCTTACATTGCTAAAGTGAAGGTGTATATGTCTCATAGCATTATCTTTTGGCCTTCTGCAAATTAATCAAATCACAACCTTTAGATCAAAAGTTGCCTATTTGCCTATCTCGGGGGTTTCACAAAATTCACATGTGCTGATTGTAATGAGAATTTTGAAACTCTTCTCATTCAAAGAAGATCTCTGGGTTCAAAATATGCCCAAAGGATTAAGTTCGAAACTGGTTCATACACAGTTACAGTTATTGTACATAGTCATGTAGAGTGATGTTTTTATTATGTTTGTTGTTGAAAACTGCTCTCGTGTGAGCAATTAAGGGCTGATATGACCCTCTGTTTTGTTGTTATTTTCTGAAATGTAAAGATCCTATGTTTTGCATTTTTGATGTTGTTTCTCTCTCCACAATTTTTCTCTGATGATTTGCAATCATACTCTCTTGAACAAAACATTATTAAGTTGCAATAAGAAATTGTAATACTCATTTTTCCTTTTGAATTTTTTTCAAAGGTCTTGTATACATTCCCTATATTAACCCATTACCACACGAGAAAATTTTGGACTGGTCCAAATTGAAAGCACTTGCAGATGACAAAATAAAGGTGACTGAAAAATGGAATTTTTTTCTGGGAAGGGTAGAAAACACTGTTGGAAAAGGAGAAAATGCTGGTTACCAGCATTTTCTCCTTTTCCAACAGTGTTTTCAAAAGGCTTCTTTCTCAGGGGCGTCAAAAGTAGGAATTGAGTGGTAATGGGTTAATCATTTACCAAACAATCCCTGGTTTTTATGACCTTGAGATAGAAACCTTTTGAAAATGTGGGAAATGGAGAAAATGCTGGTAACCAGCATTTCCTTCTTTTCCCACGATGTTTTCTTCCCTATTCAAAACAATTTTCAATTTTTGAGTTGCGTTTATTTTGTCGCCTGCAAGTGCTTTTAACCCATTACCACATGATCCCTACTTTTGACGACCCTGAGAGAGAAGCCTTTAGAAAACATTGTGGGAAAAGGAGAAAACGCTGGTTACCAGCATTTTCTTCTTTTCCCACAATGTTTTCTACCCTTCACAAAACAAATTTTAAATTTTCAGTCACTTTCATTTTGTCGTCTGAAAATGCTTTGGATTTGGACAAGCCTAAAATATTGTTGTTTGGTAAAGAATTAAATTTGGACCAGTCTTAATTTTTGTCGTTTGGTAAAGAGTTAAAAAAATGACCTTTTTTTATCAGCTTGTCTGTTTTAGACAAAGCACCGAAGTATTTTCATAACCCTGTTACTGTTGGTGTCCCTGGCATGAACATACTGTTACCCTTTCTTAAATGTTTGTTGTTATGGAAGACATTACATCACATGTTTCATATTATGGAAAATATTTACATCACGTGTTTGTTATCACCGAAGATATTTACATCACATGTTTATTGTTATGGAAAATATTTACATCACATGTTTGTTATCACCGAAGATATTTACATCAACCTTGTGCTATAGAAAGGGGAGTCCCAGGCAGAAATGCAGGTGACTCTGAAGATATTTTTAAAACAGTTTTGTCCCTTTTTTATTTAAAATATACACTGAAGAAGTACTAGTATGTGTAATTGCAGCCAAGAACCAAGATGGATGCTTGTGCAAATGTCATATTCCTCTTTTTAGTCGTATAATTTCATGCATTAATTAATATTTTGTGCATGCTTCTTCATATTTGGATTTTGTTTCTCATGTACCAGTATGAATTTGATCGATATAACCAAATCAAGGAAAGAATTACAGATAGCTCAAGTTTGCATCTTTCGGATAATCACAAATCCTGGTTTTGTATCATTTTAACCCTTTACCTATCAACAAAATTTCAGATGCATCTAATTAAAACCATTTGCAAACCACTTGGTTAACATGATCCGTAACCTGAAATTTGTCTTTTGAAGGGAAAAAAACATTGTGGGGATAAAGGAGAAAATGCAAGTAACCAGCATTTTCTCCTTTTCCCATGTGGTTTTCAAAAGCCTTCTTTCTTAGGGTCATTAAAGCTTAAACATGTTTGGTAAAGGGTTAATTAACATAGGCCTTTTCTGGCTGTATATTTAATGGTTGTCCTTTGTTGTTGTTTTTTTGCTGGAAACAAACATGCATTTTGATCCTTTATCAGACAATGAAATTTAAGCCTTGCTCAAGTTGAAAGCATTTGCAGACAAAAATTTCCATGTGGCTCCAATGATTCAATTTTCATTTAAAAGGGTACAAAATATTGTGGAAAAAGGACAAAAATGCTGGTTTCCAGCATTTTCTCTTTCGCACAATGTTTTGATAAGGCTGAGGTAAAGGGATCAAAGAAGAGATAAGGTTGTTTATAATATACATCATCATGCTTAAAAGTGAGTGATCATGTATAGTATCTGCTGTAATGAAATAACACAACTTTCAACAGAAAACTTACCTTGCTAAAAGAATATTTTCCACTATTACAGACTGGTCCTGTAAATAAATAAAACTACTTATGACAGCAAACTTTAAGCTTAAACATGTTAAATTTCTTTCAATATGATTCTGACTGACCATGTCGGCTACAAAGCACTTTAAGCGTTGTACTAGTGATCTCTGCTGTTAAAAGGGATGTGGTTTCTTTCAGTGCTACAGCTTTACAGCTTTTATGAGCAGATGCATTATCCTCTTGGAAGATTCATGAATCGTCATCAAAATATGGATGACCGTAAATACTGATCTAGTGTGTGCATTTGATTATTCTTTTTTTATACGCCCGTTGAAGACGGGACATATTATGGGATCACCCATGGCGTCCGGGCGGGCGGTGCCCAGTTTTTTGTCCGGAGCATATCTCCAAAACTATACTAGCTAGGGTTATGAAATTTCACGTGTGAATAGATCTCATCAAGGGGGAGTGCAGTGCACAGGAATTATAACTCTTGCTTGCTCAATTTTTGAGTTATTGCCCATTGTTGTTTTGCATACTTGAATTTTGTCCAGAGCATATCTCCAAAACTATACTAGCTATGGTTATGAAATTTCATGGGTGGATAGATCTCGTCAAGGGGGAGTGCAGTGCAAATGAACGATTACTCTTGCTTGCTTAATTTTTAGAGTTATTGCCCTTTGATGTTTTTCATACTTGAATTTTGTCCGGTGCATATCTTAAAAACTATACTAGCTATGGATATGAAATTTCATGCATGGACACATTCCATCGGGGTGGGGGGGGGATGCAGTGCTTATTAATTGCAACTCTTGCTGGCTTAATTTTTGAGACATTGTGGGAGAGTACATCTTATTAAATAGGTAACAAAATGTTCCTGCTTCTTAAACTTTTGTGTTTTTCCCCTGTATTGTTTTTGAGACTTAAATTTTGTTTTGAGGATTCTCAAATGCTATGCTAGCTATGGCTAGGAAATTTCATGACATGATATCTCTAGTTATTTCTACACATAAATTTTGACCACACTGTATCTCCAGGAGGTGTTGTCAATATGAAATTTCATCCTCTTATTTGTAGATTTTAATTTTTTTTTGAAAGATGTGAAATCAAAACTGCCATTTGCTTCAATCAACGGCAAAAATTTCTGCACTATTATTTTTCTCTACCTCCCTCTATATGATTATTATGCCCCAGCTTTACAACTTGGGGCAAGATGGGCATATCTTGCGACAATTTGCTGCTCTTGTTCATCTATGAATGCAAGCATCCCAGTTCCTAAATAATGAATACATTCCACACCATAACATTTAAGTTTGCTCTGATAGTGGCAACCACATACATTAGACCTGGGGGTCCATAACCAATCATCATTAGAAATTGTCTGTTTGATTCTCAATAATTTTCTAGATAAGAAATGGTTTAGCCAATCAGAAGTTGTGTTACTTTCTTATATAGAAAATTCTTCAGCACAAGAAAAGAATATTTGTAAGAATGGTTTATGAATACAGACCCAGATCTCCACCTTTCAATTGCTTTTCTCCACACTGTAAGTTGTCTATCAGACCTTTAAAAATGGACAAGTTGTAAATACAGTAATTTCATAGACAGATTATCATTGATCAAATTTTACAACCACTGAAAAATTCCTAAGTCCATGATTATCATCGATCCATGGCTTAGATATTTTTTAAAATTCAGTGAAATTTTTTTCCATCCTCTGTCATTTGTTTTCCATGATTCCCCACCTTTCAGTACGATGACAATTTGAAGTAAACTGGTATGCAGCATTTACTCTTTTTTTTTTCCCACAATGTTTTTCTGCCTTTCAAACAGATAGAAACAGATTCAATCATTTAAATGACATTTGACTTGTCCGTTACAAATGCTTTCAGTTTGGAGCTGTCTAAATTATTGTTGTTTGGTAAACAGATATATAAGTTCACTCACTTTTGCCATGATGCTAACTGATTACATATTAAAATTAGTTAATTAGTATTTCATTTTTTAAGTAGAGTGATATAAGACTTGTTATGTACAGTTGATCAGGTTTCAGGTACACTTAATACAGTCTAAAACTTTCTGTGCTTTGTTATGCTTTTACATTCGGCCCACTGCTTTCTTATTTGGTCCAGTCTAAACTTTTGTAGTAAAGAGTTGACCCTTTAGCAAACAATTCCATGCGTTTTGATCCTAGAACAGGGGTGATTGAAACACACATGGAAATAAGCTGATTACAAGGATTTCTCTGTTTAAAGAGATATTTTCCAAAGCTTTCGCCTGCAGGATGGCATGAACAACACTTCATTTGATTGTGGGCAACATTATCAAAGTTTGAACTAAAACTATCAATTGTTGGGTGAGGAATACATCTTAACAGCTGCTTCATCACTGGATCAGACAATCGATTGAGAGGGTCATAACTCCATAGTCTACCAATTATAGTAAAAACGACAGATTCTGAAGTTTCTATGACTTCTCACAAAAACCCTTTACCACACATTCCCTAGTTTTAACGACCCTATGGAAGAAGCCTTTTGAAAATATCGTGGAAAAAGGCAAAAATGCTGATTACAAGCATTTTCTCCTTATCCCACACTGTTTTCTATCCTATCAAAGACAAATTCCATCATTTGAATCACAATTAAATTGTAGTTTGCAAATATTTTTAATATCAAGCAGTCCCAAGTTTTCACTGTGCCAGAGATGCCAAACATTTCCAATTTTTGCAGCATCACTGACTTTTAAGACTTATTTCCGCATTAGGATCTCAAGCATTGAAATTCCAATTATTCCAACAAAGAACGATTTTCAACAAGCCAAAAAAAAAATGGGAAGTAATGAACTTCCTTATTATGCAAGGGAGAGTAGCCTGATTACCGATCAATAAAAGTAGCTTCCCTTTGACATGTAATCATAATAAATACATTGTACATGTAGTAAAGTAGCTGTAATCCTCAACACCCATTTAGACAAAATGGCTGTCCCCACCAAAAACATACCAATCTGTGGCCCGTTATAAAGCCATCTAAAAAAGGGAGGAAGTGGTTATGAACTGTGCTCGACGCCCATATGTCTTTGGGAAGTCTATATTCACAAATGAAATTGTATTTCAAGTATCATAATATTCCGGAAAATGTCCTCAGATTCCTGACAAATGCCTTCAAAATTCCGAGTAAGTGTCATTTAGGGTTGGCATCTCTGCTGTGTGGTAAAGATTTAAGGCAAGTTGTAGAAAGATAAAAAGGATGCAAAACTTTGGCTTTGGACAGAGGATAGACATACAGATGGACTAACATTAGTCAAGTATGACTGGTGTCACTCCATTATTGGAGGCAGAGAGGATACTTGTCTGTTTCAGTGTATGATTGAAATTTCTTTCCTCAAGTGAAAATCTTAGGCTATATAGCTGTCAATTTTCAAAAGATGAAAGAAAAATTAAATCATACACTGGAACAAACAGTTATCCTATTTCTTTTATGCTCTTCACTTTAACCTTTTTATATCTAATTTTTGCTCATCACGAAAAAAATGTGCATTTTAAAGTTGAAATCAACCTATTTGATCTAGTCCAATATGGACAAACTGTAACAATGGCATCATGAGTGATGATGACTACGGCATAAAATATGAAGTTAATCCACTAAAAATTCTTTCATGTTCGATAAATATCCATGGTATGTGAAAAAAAAAAGTAATGTAATATTCACTGGTGAATTATAATGATATAATTCACTGTTGGATTTTTATAAACTACTGAAAAGCATTAACCCTTTACCACACAATCCTGACTTTTCACTGCCCTAAGACAGAAACCTTCTCAAAACATTGTGGGAAAAGGAGAAAATGCTGGTAACCAGCATCTTCTCCTTTTCCCATAATGTTCTCTTCCCATCCTAAAATAAATTTAACTTTTTTAGTCATATTAATTCTGTCGTCTGCAAGTGCTCCAATTTGGACTAATCTAATATTATGTCGTTTGGTAAAGAAATAGAGCTGAAATATTAATAAACGAGAGCAGCACACTGTTTCCCAAAGTTGCCAAAGCCACAATGATTGCACAGTCTTCCAGGCACAGGTGTTTGAACAATAACATTTTGGCACAAGTAGCACTTTTTTGGACCAAACCCACCACCAGGTGTATGAAATGGACAAAGATGAGCATCGACACAAAACGGTCCTGGGTGAACTTCATTCCCACAAGCAACACACATGTTCTTGTTTAGAATGAAAACATTCGGAGATCGGTCTGCCCGCCTATTCTGGCAAAAAACACATATCAGTATAGGGGAAACTTTTCCTATAACTGGATCTGCAAGGTTACGGCATCGGCACCGCTGAAATGAAATTGAAAATTACTACGATTCTGTGAAAATTTAAATTCGAGTTACGCTTTATGAAAAGACTGCTCAATGCATCTGCCATATGTATTGATACAGGTCACTTTAAGTATTCCATGCAGGCTGGTCTACTCCGATTCATTTTGCTTTTGGTAAATTTTCTGCATGTGCAAGGACTATTTTACCTAGGGATTTAGCAGGTTGTCATACAAAATGGATTTCCATGGTTACATAATTATTTGACGACTGGCTTGGCATCATACATCACAAAGATGTGTTAACCCATTACCACACAATCCCTACTTTTGACATCCCTGAGAAAGTAGCCTTTAGAAAACATTGTGGGAAAAGGAGTAAATGCTGGTAACCAGCATTTTCTCCTTTTCCCACAATGTTTTCTACCCTTTACAAAACAAATTCCAAATTTTCAGTCATTTTTATTTTGTCGTCTGCAAATGTTTTCGATTTGGACAAGCCTAAAATATTGTCGTTTGGTAATAAGTTAAGCCCTCTTTTACCAGTGCACAGCTCATATTTATTCTGCCCAGATCTACATATAAACATAATTGAGCCATGCCCTGGCAAAAGGGGACTTATACACGATACTAGCCCGAGTCATCACTTAGTTATGGATCCATAGGAACTACTTTTTTAACTTACCGACCTGATCATGAGGCAGATCGGTTCTTTGACAAACATGATTGACAGACCAATAGTGAAAAGTTTCGGCCAAGGTCAACCTATGTGGACTGCACAGGCTGATCTGGGTCAATACTTTTCACAGGTGCAATAAGCCCCCTTTTCAAAGCGCATTGCTCTTATACCAAAACATTGCATGCAGATGTCGATGCTTGCCTGCAGAAGATGTTTCGGTGAAAATTCCGTTGAAATGGCCATAAATATATTGAAAGTGTTCCTGGGTTACATATCTTGTATTTCCCATTTTGATATTTAAAAGCCCAAATTTGAAGTAAATAGGTCCATCATTGATGGCAAAATACCAAACTTTTCAAAGGATTCGTGTGAAAAGACTGTGTCCTTTTACCACGAAGGAAATTTGTCTGTTGGCACTGGTCGAAATTCTATGGCTGAATTCCTATGTTTTCATGACCTAGAACAAGAGCTTCTGAAAACAACTGTGGAAAAGGAGAAACCAGCATCTCCTTTTCTCACAATTTTTTTCTTTTATCAAATAACAACAAATCCCACCAATTCTGCAAATTATTTTGCTTGTAAGCAAATGCTTTCGATTTCAATCAGTCTAAAGCCATGTTGTACAAGTAAGAATTACTGTAAGTCTTTGATAGGAGTTACTTACCAATATAAACTGACTCCTTTTCCAAGGGGGTATGTATCTTGATTCAGGTGCTTCCTTCAGGAACCTGACTAATCTGCAATGAAAGCATCCATATGTAACACTAGTTTCTTCATGTCAGTATGTAACTCTTGTTGCCTACATACATAGTATGTAACGGTGGTAACTTAGTGATCCCAGAAAAAATAGCGGGGGATTTCTACATGAGACCCTATTATAACATAATAGTTATAAGCTCATTCGCTTTTAATGCCCTAATTTATAATCTGGACCTTTTTAACCCTTTCTCAAACGGCAAATTTTGGACCACACCAAACTGAAAGCATTCTGCAGATGACAACTTAACAGTTGCTAAAAGGATGATTTCTCTATATGATGGGGTAGAAAACATTGTGGGAAAAGGAGAAAATGCTGGTTACCAGCATTTTCTCCTTTTCCTACAATGTTTTCAAAAGGCCTCTATTCCTGACACGTAAAAACCAGGGAATGTTTGGGAAAGGGTTAAATAGGAAAAACAGCCCAAAAAGGTGCTGCTACTTACAGGTTGTTTCTGTTAAAATATGTAACATAGTGGCAGACAGTGCAGATAAAAGATCAGATTGCAAATTTTGTGCAGTCTGATCTTGATCTGCACTGTATGCAAAAACAAATTAAGTCAGTTCCAGGGTTTTGAGGCTTAAATTAATGCAAAGGAGCATGTAAAGAAATAAGTTCCATGTTACCTTTGTTTCAGGTGAGCCAATTCCAGATATGTTGGAAGATAGTTTATTTTCATGTAGGAATCTTCACACCAATATTCAATGTAGTCCGCAAACTGCTTAAAACATTTTGTCCTGTCGTTTTCATTCTTAATTACTGTTTCACTAATTACCTTTTCAAAAGAAAAATGATAGTTATTTCCATTGTTTTTTGTATTGTTTGACTGCTGATTGATGATTGAAGGGTGTTTTATGCTGTTTTCAACATTATTTTAGTCATTTTATGGCAACAACTCACATTTTTATTTATGACCCAGGTTTCATCAGTACTATCCCAGGGACCTGAAGTGTCTTGCCCAAGAACATTCTCACAAAGTAATGCTTGACAGTGAGCCTTTATGCTTTATGTCACAAAAAGACATTCTTTGATGGTGTAAGATCAAGATATGATTCATGTTAGTCTGACAAAACTTTACATCAGAACCCCTAGGTTTAACTATCCTAAGATAGAAGTCATCTGAAAACATTATGTGAAAACAAGACAATGCTGGTAAAATTCTAAAAACATATTGTACACTACATTATGAACATTATTTTCTCTGTGCCTCTTACTAAACTTTATCTGCCTACCAATACATGAATATAAGAATGTCTTGTTTGAAGCAACGGCACCATCCGAAGAAGATGGACCAGGGATACAAGTGAAAATATTGACGTCAAAGGACAAATTTCTTATTGCAAGTAAAAATTCCTTTTACCTAAATGTTTTCAATATTAATTGGCTTTAAAAGGATAAAAGCTATTCCCCTGTGGTCCTGTAAAAATCCATTAGAATAGCCATAGTGGCTACTTTAGGCCCCAGAGGTAGACAGCATTTTACTCTGTACATGTAGGCTGCTAAGCACAACTCACTGACCTTTTGTGGACAGTGAAGATCAAGATCAGACTACACAGAATGTGCAATCAGATCATGGATCTACATTGTCCAATAAGAAGATATTATTTCCCCCAAAATACCATTAATTTGCAAAATTTGGGATTTCACTATTGGCTTGAAAGTTTGATTACATATATTTAGCAGAATTAGCGTTAAGGTTTTACCAAACAATCCCATATTTCAAAGACCCTAAACAAGAATCCTTTTGAAATGATTGCTTTAAACCAGCATTTTCTCCTTTTTGCCACAGTGTTTTCTGTCATATCAAATACATAAACCTTGTTTTGAGCCACAGTGCCTGCAAATTCTATTGAACAAGTGTACCATTTTGTCCTCTGGTAGAGAGTTAACTCTACCAAACAACAAATATTTGGACTCAACCAAATTCAAAGCCTTTGCAGATGACAGATCAAATTTAACTTTGATGATTTTTATGTTTGATAGGAAAGAAAACATTGTGGGAAAAGGTAACCAGCATTTTCTCCTTGTCCCCTAATGTTTTCAAAAGCCTCTTCTTTCAGGGTCCTTAAACCTCCTGACTGCGACTGTGTGGTAAACGGATAAATTATATATGAAATAAAGAAGATAAATTTTACCTTGTTTATAAGACTATGGGAGAAAGTTATCTGTTCATTGTAATGCACAATGTGTAGATACGCTTGTAGGTTTCGTCTGATTTTCAACCATTTATATGCAGGTAAAGGTTCTCTCTTCTCTATGTTTCCTAGCAACCTCTGTAAATCCATTGATGTGATTGTACCAAAGGAGGAAGCTAACAGAGATAAAGCCTGCAAAGAATACGAAAATTTGTAAGTTTCAATATAAAATGCCAAGATTTTCTCCTTTTACCCCTTTACCAAACAATCCCTGGTTTTTACGACCCTGAGATAGAAGCCTTTTGAAAACATTGTGGGGAAAGGAGAAAATGCTGGTAACCAGCATTTTCTCCTTTTCCAACAAAGTTTTCTACCCTGCTGGAAACAAATTGCAATTTTTGAGTTATGTTTATTTTGTAGTCTGCAGGTGCTTTCAATTTGGACCAGTCTAAAATTCCATTGTTTGGTAAAGGGTTAACACATTATTTTCAAAGGACTTCCTCCTAAGGCTTGTAAGTGCACAGAATAACTGGATGAAGAGTTAAGTGAAAAGCAAAAAACTACCCAAAATACCACAGAATTCATTGTTAGAAAAGAAACTATATGATAATGCTTTGAAAGTGTTATCCTCCGCATCAGGTATCTTGCATACGGACTACAATAGTATTTATGATTTAACCCTTTACCAAACAATGGCGACTTTCACCGACCCTGTGTAAGAAGCCGTTTGAAAACATTGTGGGAAAAGCATTTTCTCCTTTTCCCACAAAGTTCTCCACCCTATCAAAGGAAAATTGTGTCATGTGAGCCACTATGAAATTGTCATCTGCAAATACTTTCAATTTGGATAGGTCTAAAATTTTGCTGTGTGGTAAAGGGTTGAAGAAATTTTTGTTGCTCTTTCAGAATTACCTACCCTAACCAACAAAACTTTTGACTTGCCCAATTTCAAAGCATTTGCAGATAGCAAATTAAATGATACATAAAAAAGTATTTGTCTTGGGTATAATAGAAAACATCATTGAAAAAGGAAAAAAAAATGCTGGTTAACATTTCTTCCTTTTTTTCCAAATGTTTCTTTCTCAAAATGTTTCTTTCCATTGGATTGTTAAGTGCATAAATATTTGGAAAAGGGTTATTGCAAATGAGATAGACTTTAGGACATATAGTTCTTTGAGTGCTAGTATAAATATATGGGCTTAGACTCATTTTTCCTCCTACAGAAAGGCATGTGTCTTGGTTCTTTAGTCTACAAAAAGTGCCTCAGCTAGTTACATTATCTGTAACTCTTGCTTGCTCCTTACTGTGACTACGCCACTAGCAACACAAGAATGCACAAGACTGATTTAGTCTTTGGTTTCATCCCTACCTGTTCCATACAGCCAGTATCATCTTCCCTGAGAAGTCGTGACAAAATGGCTGACAGTATACTCTCAACTGAAACTGTGACGGTTTGAACATGTTTTGTAAGAGAAGTAAAATCACCGTAGACCCGAAGTTCCTCACACACCAGGTACAGCCATAATGGAGATTTGCTACATTCTGAGGATATAATTAGGTGTAACTGTTCCCCATCCAGCTTCTGAAATATCCAAACATTATTTTATGAGAACAGTTTTGCAATCATTTAATTTCAGATAACCCATGGGAAATAATTGGGACTTGAACATTCAAAGACATTTTTTGAGCAAATGTCAGCATTTTCTCCTATATTGATCTTATCAAAAACTGTTCTCTTTGCAAGACATAAAAACATGTTATCATTGAGTACAGAGATAACCCTTCACCAAACAATTGTATGCATAGCTGATGATATATAAGCAGCAAAAAAACGAATTTGAAAACACTGTTGTAGAAAAGGAAAATGAGTTTGTAACAAACCTCATTTAGCTTTTTCTACACCATTTTTCATTCTTTCAAAGATAAGGCCCATCACTGGGACCACACCTGATGTATCAGCTGCTAGAGCTGTCTATGCACACAAGTCTAAAATTCTGCCATACAGAAAAGACTCAATTCCAACCTTGTTAAACTGCTTCAGAAAAAGCTGCACAATATCTTTGGCATCAGACTGTGATAGTGCCGGTAGATCAAATCTATAGTGTGGATGTTCTTGAAGTCGACTGACTGTGGGTGGGTGGGGCGTTGTACTCACAATACACCTGATATTTGGTGGAAACAAAGGAGGTAGCCATGACAGGTGATGGACTCTATTGTTTGTAGACAACTGAAATATATTACTGTACCTAAATATGAATTTTTGGTTAATTCTTTAACAAATGAAAACTTATTACAGTAACTTATCAAAATTAAAAGAATGTGAATTCCACTAGAGATGATGCTCAAATGTAGGGATCTGCCTTGTTAGAAAATGAGAAACGGCTGGTAAAACCATTTTTCCTATATTTGTTTTTGAAACCTCTACTTGGAAGTATTGCAATGCTGAATTTTATCACATGACAGATCTTTCTTTAACCCTTTACCATTTATCAAAACCATTTGTGAAAAGAAGTACAAGTCATGCTTGTATCTAACATTTTCTCTTTTTCCAACAATGCTTTCTAAACACTGAGATTATTAAATAAAATATTCTGAATTTGTTATCTGCATTAGCCTTCAGTTTCATTTTTTTTTTCATTTGATCTAGAGTAAATCTTTATTTCATGTTATGTAACACATCAATACAATGTGATTATAGAGACCTGAATGAATGAATGAATGAATGAATGAATGAATGAATAGCGTTTTAAGGTCCGTCGACAACTTCGGTCATATTGGGTGCACTTACTTAGTAAACAATAATGCAAGGTGAAAATAACATACATGTGCAACAACATAAGACAAACATGATAAATGTGGAATGGATGAAACACAGAATGATGCCCCTTTTGTCGCCTTTTACGACATGCATGCTGTCACTTTTGTTCCGCCAGATGAAATGGCAGATGTGACGATCGCGGGACTGCAGTGGTTTATTACAGAGACACACAAGCCTTTTATGACATGAACTATTTACACAATAAAATCTTTGTACCATCTCTTCATAGCATTTGGAGAAAGCAACGTACATGTTATTAAGGAGACAGGATTTGCCTATGAAAGAGTAGCAGACACTGTTGAAAAAGGAAGAAAAAACAATGATAATCAGCAGTTTCTTCTTTTCTATCAGAAAAAGGAGAAAATGCTGGTAACCAACACTTTCTCCTATTCCCACAATGTTTTCTACACTTCAAACACAAATTCAGTGTCACATTTTTTCATTTGACTGAGTCTACTGTTTTGCTGTTTGGTAAAAATTTAAAGGAATCATAACAGAAAATATGGAAATGTGATCAGCAGCTCAATACAAATAAATGTTCAGCTTTTTTTCCCCAAGGGTGATTCCATTCTTTCTGAGAACTGATGACAGATTCATTCCTTTTTCATTGCAGATCATTATTTGGCCTGCAACACGCGAAAAAGGGCATTTGGACATTTGCGTAAATGACTTCTTGTATCAGCCTGGGCAATCCGTGCAGGTTTCCGTTTTTGTATAATTTTCTGTTTTGCACTAGTCTACTAAAGGACAAAATCTTATCGGCCAAAATCAGTTAAGTTGCACCAATGACTTAATTTCCAGTCACAGTCAAATGAAAAGATAATTAAGGCCTTTCAGTCTACTTTTGTATGTTACACGTAGTCCAAATGATATTGCCAAAAATATAAAAGTACAACTCCAAGATCTGAACACTTTGAATTTGAAAATTTGAAGCTGGTTGTAGACATATACTAACAAAAAGCCATGTCACAAACAAAAGGTTATATTAACAGAAAATATCGCACAAACATAAACCACATAGTATGAATAAGATACAGTTTATTTTATTCGTAAATGCCAAACAATGAGACACAAAGTCGAAATAAAGCTTGTAATTTGTTAGTTCTTTTGATATTTTTGTCTGTTAACTGTCCCTTAAATCATAGTGAATTACGTTATACAAAGTAATGCCACTGCATTGAAATGAAATGCGAAAGGTAGTGCACAAAACATTTTTTTTTCTTCCTATAAGCATCATATTTAACAGCTAAAATAATGTTTTGGGTTTTCCTTAAAAAAAATTACACTGCGCCTTATTAGCATTAGAATTTTCAATTTTTCACACTTTAAGTGAATTACGTTACACATGTTTTCTAAGATACTAAATGTGGGAAAGGAAATTAAACACAAATATGGGTAGACCATGTCCACCTTTCAGACATGTCAAGATATCATTTATCTTTGTTAAGTAATAGGGATTCAAATTGCATTTTAGATGCTGGGGTGAATTACGTTACAGTGAATTACGATACACTGAATGTAGGATTATCTGAACAAAACACCAAACTGTTCAAATACACGAGTTATTTTCGGTGTAAACACCACTTTATAGTGACGTCATATGTGACGTAATAGTGACGTCATTTACTGGTGCTGTTTATCTTTTTTGACCTTGGCAGAAGTGTACAGATTCTTACTGCACAGTAAGTATTATTGGTTTATATCATTTAATTCGTGTGTATTCCTACTCATAACATGTGTGATGTTCGATTTTTAAGATTGACATTTGTATTCTTCTATTTTGTCTGAATTAAAGAAATAAAAAGAGATGTATTTGAATGTGAATATGAATTATGTGTGATAACGTAATTCACAAAAACTGTAACGTAATTCACTTTCTTTTCATTTCGGTTCCATTTTGTAGATCATGGTGCGAATGTCCAATGCAGAAAGACAGAAAAGATACAGAGACAGAAAAAAGGCCAGAGAGGGAGATTCCTACCTGAAGAAAGAGTGTTCAATAGTGAAACGGTATTATGTACCAACAACTGAACTGGCACCAAAGGCACTGATAAAAAGAAGAAAAGCCATCCGTGAATGTATGCGAAAGAAGCGTAAACAAGTAAGAGGTGATAGTAAATGCCAAAATGAGCAAAATGTACTTGAAATATCTACTGCTGCTGAAAATGTAAGCGACTCTGGGCCATGTGATTCCACTGTGAATTTACAAGAAGAACAGCCTGGGCCTTCTAATTTGAAAGTCAAGATGAACTTCAATGCAAAAAGAGGACAAAAGAGAAAGGTAATTACAAAGCTGAATGTTGCAAAGAAAAGAATGAGAGTTTTAACAGATACAGTGGAAAAGCTGAATAAAAGAAATTCTTGCCTGAGAAAGAGGTTACAAAGATTACGAAGTCAGAACATAGGAAAAGGCGCTAAGCAAAATCCAGACAGATTACAGCAGGTTCAACAACTAACACCCAAAAGTAAGACTGATGCTCAAGTAAATTGTTTGAACATGACACCAACTTCGAAGAGAAATGTTTATAAACAGTTGCACTTTAATAACTGCTGTTTAGATGAATTGAAATCATCAATAAATGTAACCAAAGGCAAACAGGCACAAAAGTCTCTTTTGCGCATTGTCTGCGGAAAGATAATGCACAAATACAAAATGGAGAGAAGTCTTGGAAAGTATATGAATGTTAACAGATGCCAAATCAAAATGACTAGGGAAGGCAAGAAAGAAACCAAAAGCCGTTTAGCAGGAGAAAGAAAAGTGATTCATGACAAAGTAAGAGATTTCATGGAGCGTGACGACAACAGCACAAACTTACCTGGAAGGAAAGATAGCCTTAAAGATGGAAAAGCACGATTCCAGAAAAGAGTTTTAAATGACTATCTCTACAATTTGCACTTGAAATTCAGAGCAGAGAACAGCGAGTCCAATATCAGCCTTTCTGTTTTCAGCAGGCTGAGACCAAAACACATCCAGCTAGTTCAGTTCAGGGGTAGACAGACGTGTTTATGCCAGAAACATCAAAATATGGTTCTAAAATGCAAAGCAATGCGAGAGTGTAAAGTGACTGACAATCCAGATACTCTTGTGAAGAATATGACTGACGCAGATATACTGAGCAAAGTAGATGAAATACAGGAATCCACAGTTAAGTATTCAGAGTGGCAAAGAGTAACAGTTGAAAAGAAAGGTCGGATGATGAAGCCAATGCAAACAGTACCTGTGGAGAAAAGTAAAGACAAGTTTAGAGAAATTTTGAGAAAGGAACTGTTAGGATTTAGAGAGCACATTCGCCGTGTGAAAACACAGTATGAACAATCAAGGAAACTTAAAGAAGAGCTTCCAGCAGATCATGCTATCTGTCACATGGACTTCGCAGAAAACTATATTTGTACATTCACTGAAGAAATCCAATCGGCCTATTTTGATAAAGGCGCCGTAACACTTCATCCTATCGTTGTGTATACTAGAGATCCCACAAGCAATGACATTCAGCATAAGTCGTTTGTTGTTGTATCAGACGAAACATCTCACAACGCAGCTACTGTATTTGCGATAATGAAAGATATAGTCACTGAAATCACAGCTATCCTTCCACAATGTAAAATGATTAACTACATGACCGATTCACCTATGTCACAATATCGCAATAGCAAGATCTTCTCAGTCATTTCGAACCATGACAAGATATTCCCTGAAATTAAAGCATCCTGGTTGTACTTTGAAAGCGGACATGGGAAGGGTCTGTGTGATGGTGTGGGTGGAACTGCAAAAAGACTTGCAGACATGGCAGTAAAACGTCATTCCACCATAATTCAGTCTGCAAAGGACTTTTACAACTGGGGCAAAGATCAAACAAACAGCCAAGTGAAATACATGTTCGTTCCCAAAAGTGCGTGTAAGGATGCAGGGCAGGAACTGTGCAAGATAGCTGTAAAGCCATTGAAAGGCACAATGCAGATCCATGCTGTTGTGTCCTTGGAAAACAACATGATAGCAATCAGAGAAACATCCTGTTATTGTCAAAATTGCTTTAAGGACGGAACTTTTCATGTGTCATGTGAGGGTTGGAGTAAGTCAGTGCTAGTGCAGGATAAGGTTGCAAGCCGTGGTACATTTATTGAACAGGAAATAGAAGTTGACGTAGAAAAGGAAAGGGGACAGGAAAGTCAAGAAGGAGATTTGAGACAAGAAAGTCGAAGTAGTGAGGAAGGTGAACCAGATACTGCAGATCAAGCGTATCCCGACAATAGCTATGTTGCTGCCGTATACGACAAACAGTGGTATATGTGTAAGATTCTGGACTATGACCCTAGTGACCAAGAATACTTTGTATCGTTCATGGTTGAGGCAAAAAAATCCTTCAAGTGGCCCGGTAAGCCAGACACAGTCTGGATAATAGCCGACGCTATATTAATGACTGTCGACGAACCAACTCGCATTGGAAAACCAAGAAATATGTTCAAATTCCGACAGGAAGAAATTGACATCATTGCGCAGTTGTTTGGCCAATAAAAAGTAAACAATATAGGACGGGAGACAGTTTGTGTTACACTGAGTTTCTTTCATTCTTTACCACACAATCCCGATTTTTAACGACCCTGACAAAGAGGCTTTTTGAAAACAGTCTGGGAAAATGAGAAAATGCTGGTAACCAGCATTTTCTCCCTTTCCCACGATGTTTTATACTCTTCCCATAACCAAATTCATTTTATAAGTCACATTCATATTGTCGTCTGCAAAGTCTTTCAAATTGGACTGGTCTTAAATTTTGTTGTTTGGTAAAGAGTTAACCCTTTCCCAAGCAAGCCCTGGTTTTTACGTGTCTGCTGTACAAGTATTTTGAAAACACTGTGGGAAAAGGAGAAATTGCTCATTACGAGCAATTTCCCCTTCTCCCGCAGTGTTTTCTACCCTTTTATAGACCATCCTGCCATTTTTATCAAATTTGAAATTGTCGTCTGCAAAATCCTTCAGTTTGGAGGAGTCTAAAATTTGTTCTTTATGAAAGGGTTAAAAGTAGTTTGATTTATTTTCCGAATAAATACAAGTGACTTGAATTACGTTACATTATTTCATCATATAGTGAACAGTTTGTGCTCATGTTTGGTTATTATTTATGACTGGAAAATTCTACAGCCTATTAGGAAATAGTAGACTTTTGCATTTTATTCGCTTTTTATGCCCTGCACACAATACATTTGGTATTGTAAGTACAGTTGTATCTAAAACTGACACAAATTGCTGCTGTTGAATCTCAAAAGTGTTATTATTCATTTCTTACAGTTTCAAAGGTCCATTTATTTTCAGTTTGCTACAGTTTTCTTACAGGATTTGATTTTAAGTTTAATAAAAGGAGGAACCTTTCTTAGATATTAGCTGATTTTAATTTTCTTCTATATATGTGAATTACGTTGCAATTTACCACTCCATAGTACAAGGCGACCACAGTAAAATAGTTGCTTTCATCCATACCGAGTAAGGATTCATATAATGCAGGATAACATAGCTTCCTAATAAGCTATAAATGATCGTCAATTTCTTTCACACAGATCCACGACAATTACGTTATTTCTTGGAATTAAATGCGATTAATATTTGCAACCCAAAATTTCATCCATGTTCAAATCAAAGAGATACTACTTTCTCATTATGCAATATATGACCAAAATTTGACGCTTGTTCATTTTAAAGATACATATGCAGTGTTCAGATTTACACATGAAAGCAATAAATCGTATCATGTTCATAGAAGATATTCATTTTATCAAGGCGCGGTTTTGTAACGTAATTCATGGCTATTTTTGACCCACTTCTATAGGGTCTGATTTTTGTGATTAAAAATCCAATGCATACGCTTTAAGTATCGAATCTGTATATGAAAAGGTTGAAAGCCTACAAAAAACGAGGTTGAATTAAATTTTGAGTTCCAAATATTATGGCCGAAATTACAGTGTAAATGGCGCAACTTAACTGATTTTGGACGTTATGTAGTCATAAATTGCTGTCTCAGATCAGCCTGCACGGACTGCGCAGACTGATCCGTGACGACATGTTACGCAAATGTCCGAATGTCCCTTTTTGCATGTTGCAAGCCAGTTAGAAAATGGTAATCTTGGAAAGCTGTTAACAGTTTAGGGAGAATTCTGTTTGAACTACTAATGGTATAAACTCAAAGACGGCATGGATAGGTTAGGACAAACTACTGAAACATAACCAAAATAATGTTGCAAAAATGCATTAACCTTTTACAACATAATTCTAAGACGGCTTTTGAAAACATTGTGGGAAAAGGAGAAAATGCTAGTAACAAGCATTTTATCCTTTTTTCTACAGTGTTTTCTACTCTTATCACAGGCAGAAATCATCACATGAGCTACATTTATTTTGTCGAATGCAAATGCTTTCAACATGGTCAAGTCCAAAACATTGTTGTTTGGTACAGAATTACCTCATTACCAAACGCCAACATTTTAGGCTTGTCCATATCGAAAGCATTTGCAGATGGCAAAATAAAAGTGACAGAAAATTTGAAATTTGATTTGTAAATGGTAGGAAACTTTGTAGGAAAAGGAGAAAATGCTGGTCACCAGCATTTTCTCCTTTTCCCGCAATGTTTTCTAAATACTTCTTTCTCAGGGTCATCAAAAGTAGGCATTGTGTGGTAATGGGTTAAACAGCCTACAACAATCAGACAAATTACCTGATTTAACGAGTCAAGAACCACAACCATGTTTGAAACTTGTTGACTATCATGACACTTTAACAGCAGCTCTTTCAGTTTGACTTTTAAATCATTCTCTGACAAATCGTCCAAGGCATTAAGTGATTCTAAAACAGAGAGAAGTTTTTTTAATACTCTGTCAAGACATGGTATGGCTTGCAACATGCTAAAATGGACATTCGGACATCTGCCTAAAGTGTCGTCTCGGATCAGCCTGCGCAGTCTGCGCAGGCTAACCCGAGACAGCACTTTATGGCTAGATTAGATTTTGTGCTACACTAGGCTTGCGCAAATCAGAAAATTGCATTAAAATGAAAATAGTCATCTCGGATTAGCCTGGGTGGACAGTGCAGGCTGGTACGAGAAGACACTTTACGCAAATGTCCAAATGCAGGCTATATATGAGCCATACTCTGTGAAAAGGGAACTTAATGCATCTGCACTAAATATTCTGATTCATGTCAGCCTGCTCAGTTTGTGCAGGCTGATACGAACAAAAACTTTTTGATATCTGTAAAGTTTATGCATGTCCAAGGACCAGTCTATGTCCAGATTCTGCTGGTTCTTAGACAAAATTGAGTTTAGACATGCATAATTATGTGATGATATGCTTGGTATCATGTATCAAGGAGATGCATTTTTGCCCGAGTTGGACTCATTTATAGACCTTTATCACTTTCAACTGCTAAAAATACAATAGATAAAGTTTATAAACACCAGCATTTTCTCCTTTTCCCACCATGTTTTCTACCCCATCAATTTATAAATTGACTTTTCAAGTCACATTTATTATGTCATCAGCAAATGCTTTCATTTTGAAAAAATCCAAAATTTTGTTGTATGGTAAAGAATGAATTTTAGCATTTGCAGACAACCATTTCAATGAAGCCAAAAATGGAGCAATCTTAGAAAACATTGTCGGAAAAGGAGAAAATGCTGGCTCCAGCATTTTCTCCTTTACCCAACAATGTTTTCAAAAGGTTTCTTTCCCAGGGTCACAAAAGTCAACATTGTGTGATAAAGGGTTAAATATGTAAAACATATAGAAATGCCAACCTTTTGATGTATCCTGTGACAGAAAAGAGATGAAACGTTTCAACAATATGAACATGTCATGACTGTTACATGTGCTTCCAGAAAAATGATAGAACACTGGTACTCCTTTCTGAAAGAAACAAAATATACTCAGTTCAAATTGTACCAATGGGCAACAACAAAAATACTCTGGCAAAAGGGGGCTTAATGCTTCTCTGCAATTCATTACGAATGCAAGACATCATATAGGAGGCATTTGGGATCTATAAAACCAATTCAGCTTGATAATTAGACCAGATATGGAGGTAGAATGTCCTTAGACAGGCAGAAATTCTAAACGTGACAAGAAGTTTCAAACTAATGTCAGCCAACACAGACTATGCAGGCTGACATGGGTTGATACTATGAGAAGATACATTAACCCTTTGCTACACAATCTCAAGTTTTAACAACCCCAAAAAGAAGCCCTTTGAAACCATTGTGATAATAGGGGAAAATGCGGGTAACCAGCATTTTCTCCTTTTCCCACAATGTTTTCAAAAGGCTACTATCTCAGGGTCGTAAAAACCAGGGATCTTTTGGTAAAGGGTTAATTAGAAGAAGGCGCATCAATAAGGGGACATTACAGAACTTTAGACTTGGTCATGTTCTAAATTTTGTTAAGCACTGAGTTAAAAAGGGCCCAACCTTTAAACTTACATTAATGAGTTGTTGTGTCACCCATGCTAACACAGTTGTCTTTCCATACCCAGGTGGTGAACAAACACACATAATTTGGTTCCCTGTCTGCATAGTACTTCCCCAAAATTTTAAGTCTCCTGTGAAATATACAAATCCTATGCTAATATACTTCACGACTCAACTCAGTAAAATAAACAGACTTAACTCAATTAACAGACTTAAATCCATTATTTTACTAAGTTGAAAATGATACATGCATGTCAGCTCAGGACTTATGAACCTTCCTAAACCTGATAGTAGTTATGAAATGTACTCAAATAATGAAGTCAACTTATATGGCAAAATAAGCAGAAGGATTTGAGCAATATAAAAAGACTTGAGTTTTTTATGAAACCTGGCCCTAGGGTCACTAGTTTGATTCCAAACTGTACAAACTTTTTCCAATGCTTAACTCTTTACCATACAATCCCAAACTTTAACAACCCTGATATAGAAGCCTTTTGAAATTATTGTGGGAAAAGGAGAAAATGCTGGTAACCAGCATTTTCTCCTTTTCCCACAATGTTTTCTTCCCTCCCAACATCAAGAATCAATTTTTGATTCACATTTATTTTGTCGTCTGCAAATGCTTTCAATTTGGAGTAGTCAAAAATTTTGTCGTTAGGTAAAGAGTTAATGGCATTAAGTGAGTCAGGAACCATTGCTTTCTCACTTATGAAGACTTTTTTGACAATTGCTATGCAGGAAAGCAGCCAGTGGCTTGTAAAGAATGTTGTGTGAAGCCCTGGTAAAAAAAAATCCAGGGGTGCATGGATAGGTGCACCAGTTGCGCCAAACAATCATTCCTGAGACAAATTTACAAGATTCAAACCATGTTTGGCCTTCTGACATCAGAGGCTTCCAACCTTCCATCACCTTACTGTCACCCAGAAAACTGTGTATAGCCTGTTACAAAATGACAAAATTTTAGACTTGTCCATGATGGAAAGATTTGCAGATGACAATTAAAAGATGGCTCAAATGATAGAACTCATCTTTGATAAAGTTGAAAACATTTTGAAAATAGGAGCAAATGTTGCCTATCAGCATTTTCTCCTTTTCCTACAAGTTTCCAAGTCTCCCTCAAGGTCTTCAAACTCAGGATTCAATGTTTTAACAACCATGAGGGTAACCAAATGATAGGATTTGTCCTTGCAAGAGTAGAAAACATCGTTCGAAATGCTGATTAACAGCATTTTTCTCATGATATTTTTGGCTGAGGGTTTACCCTGCTGACATAGATCATACATCACAAGTGCATGTGTATACCAGTTTTTGAAGTCTACTGTCTTTATCTAGACCAGATCTTTGCTTCCGGCGGTTTTTGCCTGGGTATGCATGTAAACAAAATCAGTTTCCTACACTAACAAAACAATTCTACTAGTGATATTCAAACAAAGCAGTTCAACTTGATACCATATGTTCTCTAAAAGGAATTTAAACATTATGTTTAAATTGGTTTCTTTTTTTTTTTTTTTTAATAAGGTTACAAAAGATTTTCAGCTTAAATAGAACAAAAAATGTGCTGGGTTTAACACCTCTCCACTTTCTGGCACATTTACACAACAACATACCTCGCTGCTGGAGATCTCAGACCCTGGTGAACTTGTACCCTAATCTCATGTGACAGGGTTCTTAGGAAAATTTTCTGTTTTGAATTATATTACTTTACAAGGAAAAAGTCATAGAAACACCAATAAGTAGCGTGTATTCAGAGCCAGAAAAAAAAATCCACTAGCTTCAGTGCATTAGCTCTTTGATTTAACGTTCTTTATGGTCATGATATTTTTCAAACATCTTCAGGGTCATAAATACATGGAGATTGTTTGGTCATAGAATAAATTTAATGCTTTCTCCAATAAGACAGAGCTTTATAGAACCTAGCTGTGTTTGTCAAACTAAGTAAATCTCAAGGCTTTCTGTAGGTTCAGATTCAGCAGAAGAAGGCTAAAATTATATGATACATGGTTATTTAAAGTCCAGAAATAGTATCAGAACTTACTTGAAAATGGCTGTTTGGTATCTACAAAAGAAAAATATCAATCTTTAATTCTTTTTAAAACATGTAACTTCTATAAGCTATGTTGTGCTTTGAAAAATCCTACCTTTTGTCAACATCTTAGTTTGAAGGTCAATTTTGTTGGTGAATACATGAAATTCTTCCTTTCTACATACTACTAACAGGATTCTAGTAGACTCCTTAATTCTTTTACCAGACAACAAAATCTTCGACTTGTTCAAAGTGGGCGAACACTGTCACCAGCATATTCTTATTTCCCAAAACAATACTCAAAAACCTTCTTTCTCAAGATAGTTGAAACTCAGAAAATTGTGTGGTAAGGGTTAAAACATTTTTTTTTAATTTAAGCATGGGGTATAGGTTCATGCTATAATATGAAACATTTTCGTTTGACTTAAGTAGTACTTGTAACACATAGAAATGGACAAAAACATGATAATAACATATGACATTTTTTTAAGCATATCAAAATAATTGTCATACCTTGTATACATTGTGGATATAGAACAGAAGCCTGATATGGAAAAAGTCCCATTGACAAAAGTCCCATTGGGCTAAAGGCCCAATAATTAGCCCAAAAAACAACTAGGACAATTACCTCATGAGACAAAAGCCCCATGTTATTTATTTAAGTAATACATTTGAAGCTATGACTTCTTATCCTCAAATATGCAAACCAAGTTTGGTATGAGTGATCAATTTTCTATATTTTTACCAGCATTTTCTCTTTTTTACCCACGATGTTTTCTACACTATCAAAGAAAAATTGCATCATTTCAGCCACTATGACATTTTTGTCTGCAAATGCTTCCAATTTGGATAGGTCTAAAATTCTGCCAGGTCGTAAAGAGTTAATGGACCTGAGATGTGAATGATAATCATTTGAAATACAATCATATGAACAAATTAGTATTTAGATGAGCAGTGGCTTCTGATCTTTCACAATTTCAAAAGAAGTGAAAGAATCATGTGGTAAGGTTCAACCTTATTTTGCACTGATTATTTCTATCTTATGAGATTGTTTTCTAATACTAGTATATGATCAAATCAATCAGACATAAAAGACAGTGAATAAAAATATGTCAAATCAAGCGCACTCATCCGGCGGTTACCTTTCGATATTTGGTTGGATTCTATCTTTGAAAGTATTGATGGTTTAATGCTCAATATATAATCAGTCAAGTATTTAATCATTTTCTTTATTCATAAACATACAGTAAAATGCCAACAAGTAAGAAGATACACATAGTTCATTATCATGAGGCTGTCTTTTTTTTTTTTGTTAAGTGAATGGGACTTTTGCCTTATGGGCCTTTGTCCTATAGGGCTTTTGTACATGGGGTTATTGTCCTACATGGCTTTTTTTTCCATACCGAAAACAACTTACCTCCACTTTCTAGGTGATCAGTATGTCCCTCAATAAATGACATCAACATCTCTGCCTCCTTCTTCCTACCTAAACATGAGTTTGACATTTCTTCAATGGCCTGCTTTTGGAGGATTGTCTCTGAAATTATTGAAAAAGTTCCACAGAAAAGGCAAGCAGCACAGAAATGTGCAGACCTGCAAGATGGTTGCTATTTTTGATAGTTCATTAAACTTCCATAAATCACCATATTTCAATATGGTATCTGCTATGTTAAATTTCACAACACACAAAGTTTTTTATTTCAGAATCCTTTTTTAACATTGTGGGAAAAGAGAAAATGCTGGTTACCAGCATTTTCTCCTTTTCCAACAATGTTTAAAAAGGCTTCTTTCTCATGATCGTCAAAAGTAGGGACTGTGTAGTAATGGGTTATGGATTCAATGAGCCTTTTGCAATATCTTAACTCATTACCAAATGACAATATTTTAGGCTTGTCCAAATCGAAAGCATTTGCAGACGACAAAATAAAAGTGACTGAAAATTTGAAATTTGTTTTGTGAAGGGTAGAAAACAATTTGGGAAAAGGAGAAAATACCGGTTACCAGCATTTTCTCCTTTTCCCACAATGTTTTCTAAAGGCTTCTTTCTCAGGGTCGTCAAAAGTAGGGATTGTGTGGTAATGGGTGAAGGATGCAATTAGCATTTTGCAATATCTTAAAGGATACAGTCTCATTCTAAGCAAAGACTACCAATAAGAGAAATTACCTTCAAGAACTGTAAGAACATTCGGTGATGTTTCATGGATCTCTCTCCCTGGAAAATAGTTTTCAATGGCAGTCTTGAAAAATGACAATACTTTGTCAGCAAACTCTTCAAGGTCAAAGACGTTTACCTGAAATATGTGACGCAAAGAGAAGCATGTAATAAGTACCAAACAGTCTGTCATAGAGACCATCTGTATGAGGCAAACAACTGATTTTAGAGACTAGAGTTTTGCTTTAACTTTTAATATTTTAGTAGTAGTTGAAAACATTGTGGGCAAAGGAATACATGCTGGTCACCAGTATTTTCTCCTTTTTAAACAGTGTTTAAGAAAATCTTCCTCTTTAGGATCATTAAAACTTTGGATTATTTGGTAAATAGTTTAGCAGTTTTAGATTCTTCCAGATTCAAAGCATTCCTACACATTAATCAAATACGGCTGGAATGCAGGGATTTCTCATGAAATACACTGTGGGAAAAGAAGATATGCAGGTTAGTTAACAGTATGTTTTCTTTTTTCCAGCAAAGTATTGAAGGCCAACATCTTCAGGCTCATTAAAACGCATGACTTTTTTATGAATAGGTTGAAAACAATTTTTTCATTTTGTTTTTGTTTTTTTAATTTTTTTAGAGTGTTAAAAGAAATGTAAAAGTCTCTATAGTGGCAGTCTACTTTCCCTTTGCTTATTGTGTTGAAAAGTAACTGCTTACTTTTTGTTTCATGTGTTTAGAAATCATACATATTCTTTGTTGATTGTGTTGAATTCTGACTACTGATTTTTCTTGATTATTGTACGGAAAAATTACCACTTCTCTTTGATTATTGTGATGAGAAATTACTACCTGCACTTGATCTTTGTTTATTGTGTAAAGGGATCACCATTTATTCTTTGTTTATTGTGTTGAGATGCTACTACTTATTTCTGTGGTGTCCATGGTTGTAAGGTAGAGTGTCGGCCTCATAACCATTAGGTCCAGAGTTCAAGACCTGGGAGCAGGTGGATTTTTCATTGGCCCACACATTCGGCGTGAGTATTGATGTAGTTCCCAGGAAGCAGAATCGAGATAGATTAGCATAAGTTGTAAGAACTTGTTTCTCAATCGATGTAAAATAAATATGTTTAAACTAAAACTAAGTTTAAACTTATTTCTCTCTGTTTACTGTGTAGAGAAACCACTACTCACTCTTTGTTTATTGTGCTGAGAGATCATTCCATCTACTTTACAGTTATATCTGTACACTTGCACAGGAAAACTGGATTCCAGTCTCTTCTTTAATTCCTGTGCAGATAAAACAAAGAGATTAGTTAACCTTTAACCCTTTTCCGAACAATCTCTGGTTTTTACGGACCTGAGACAGAAGCCTTTTGAAAACATTGTGGGAAAAGGAGAAAATGCTGGTAACCAACATTTTCTCCTTTTCCCACAATGTTTTCTACCATGCTGGAAATAAATTTCAGTTTTTGAGTTTCGTTTATTTTGTCGTCTGCAAGTGCTTTCAATTTGGACCACTCTAAAATTTTGTTGTTTGGCAAAGGGTTAAAGCACAGGATTCAGCTGAGGTTTGCTTTTGCAGAATATTTAGATCATGATCTGACTGAAGAAAACATGCAACATGATCTTAAATCTACCTTGTCCTATTACTTCTTGCCTAAAAATCCTTGTAACAGCAATATTTTAGCTGTTTTTTTTTTTCTTCTATTTAACTGAAAAGGTCAATTTAACGTATTCAATGATCTAAGAGTTCAGTCTATTCCAACTATTACCATTATAAGCACAAAATACACATGTATCTCCTACTCTTCACTAATGACTACACATCATATTTTTACACAGACTAAAAGTTGTTACAAAGGTATACAAAAGTATTGCATTTCTGATGAAAATGAAATATCAGTTTAAACAATAATACAGCAAACTTTGTGTGAAAAAGAGCAACTACTCACGAAATACTAGTATACATGTAATTGCTCAATTTACCTAGGGTGTCTTCAAAATGTATTCCATTACAAATTCCTGGAAAGTTATAATTATACTGTAATGCCGCTACATTTACTGTTTCTCTATCATGTACGCAATAGCCATCTATAACTATGCAAGGAAACAATTTACTGTTTTACTATCATGTAACGAATAATTCTTGCAGAGTCAATTAACCCTTAGAGTGCCAAGTGAAACCGAATAACATTTTCAGTCCAAGGATACAACCTAATAAAGTGCTATTTCATCTATACAGAGTTTCAGCAAAGCTGAAAGTGTAGATCAAAGATCAGATTGCACATTTTGTGCAGTCTGATCTTGATCAACACTGTCTGCAAAGGCAACTACAGATGTAGAAGGCACATTTGGGGTTAATATACTAACTGTCTGATACAAATTTACTGCTACATTTTTGTCTCTGGATTCCTCCACTCTTTATCACACAATCCCGACTATTAAAGACTCTGAGAAAGGAGCCTACTGAAAACATTTAGAGAAAAGGAGAAAATGCTGGTAACCAGCATTTTCTTCTTTTCCCACAATGTTTTCTTCCCTTCCCAAAACAAATTTTAAATTTTCAGTCGCTTTTATTTTTTCATCTGCAAATGCTTTCAATTTGGACCAGTCTGAAATTTTTTTGTATGGTAAAGAGTTAAAGGTAAAAAGGAGAGGCATGTACCTGTAAATGCTGCTGACTCAAATCATCCTGATCTTGAAAGCGAGACAGTCTGTCCTCAGGCACCTGTTTGACAATACCTGGGTTGCGAAACATAAATAATGCATTTGGACTCTTTACCCTGTAAGAAAAAGGTTTGATTGTACAACTTTTAGTCTGAGTTGATCTTTATCTTTTAACTCATTACCAAACAACAAAATTTTAGGTTAGTCCAAATCGAAACCATTTGGAGACGACAAAATAAAAGTGACTGAAAATTTGACATTTTTTTGTGAAGGGTAGAAAACACTGTGGGAAAAGGAGAAAATGCTGGTTACCAGCATTTTCTCCTTTTCCCACAATGTTTTCAAAAGTCTTCCTTCTTAGAGGCGGCAAAAGTAGGGATAGTGTGGTAATGGATTAATTTCAACCGCACTAAATCCTTTTGTGCATAACAAAGTTTTGGGCCACTTGCTCTAATTCAAACGTTTGCAGGCTACAGGGAAAGTGAGCCTAAAATGGTTAGTAATTGTCTTTGATATTTAAAAAAAGAGAGAAAATGCTAGTGACAGCAGCCTGTTCAAAACCTTTCTCCTTCAAGATCATTGAAAATTCAGGATTAATTTAATAAATTGTTTAAAGAAGGACTACCAAAACATTGCCATTTTGAAAGTTTTTCAGTCAAAGTATGATAGTAGAGTGTTACGGGAGACCACTCCTTCCTGCATGGCATACTCCCGATTTAAGTACAATACCTGGCTACTGCGTCAGAGAGATATCTCTTTGGCTCAGTGGTTAGGGTATTGGCTTTGCGTCCGGGAGTTCGGAGTTCGAATCCCGCTCCGATCCTTATTTCTGCCATGCATTTATTCATTTGTTTCTTTGTTACGGACTTCGTTCGTAAGATGGGGGCTCGTCCGGGATTGGCCATTGAGCCATTAATCCCATTTGTTGTCCAAAATCGGACTTCCTGCCTAATAAGGCTTCGAGTCATCAATAAATGATGACTTTAAGAGGGGGTGTGCTACGGGAGACCACTCCTTCCTGCATGGCATACTCCCGATTTAAGTACAATACCTGGCTACTGCGTCAGAGAGATATCTCTTTGGCTCAGTGGTTAGGGTATTGGCTTTGCGTCCGGGAGTTCGGAGTTCGAATCCCGCTCCGATCCTTATTTCTGCCATGCATTTATTCATTTGTTTCTTTGTTACGGACTTCGTTCGTAAGAAGAGTGAATCCAAAATCAGACTACAGATACATCTTTTATAAACTCTTTACAAAACTTTGAAACAAAACTGTATGACCAAATCAGGCACTTTGGTTGTTGCAATTGTACACGCCCTGTCAATTCTTTCTGAAGGTGTGAGGCAATCAGCCAGTTTTTTTAATTTAGAGGAAAATGTTGAAGAATATTTAGACTGTTGGTGAATGCTGCAATACTTATCTGTTAAGTCTCACCTATAAGCACCATGTAATATTTCCATAAATGTAATCGAGGTATTTGGTACCCAGCCATATTTGACTTTCATCTCATCTGGGATATCATCATTGGTAGGGATCCAACCATATCTAATTGATAAAATGATAAAGCTTTGATTAAGGAGTCTGCATATAATCACTCCATCAACATTGATTATATTAACCCATTACCACTCAATCCCTACTTTTGACGCCCCTGAGAAAGAAGCCTTTTGAAAACACTGTGGGAAAAGGAGAAAATGCTGGTAACCAGCATTTTCTCCTTTTCCCACAGTGTTTTCTACCCTTCCCAGAACAAATTTCTATTTTTCAATCACCTTTATTTTGTCGTCTGCAAATGCTCTCAACTTGGACAAGTCTAAACCTTTCTCGTGTGGTAATGAGTTAAACCTTTCCCAAACAAGCCCTGGTTTATACATGTCTGCAATAAAAGTCTTTTGAAAACACTGTGGGAAAAAGAGAAACTGCTCATAACGAGCAATTTCTCCTTTTCCCACAGTGTTTTCTGCCCCTTCCGATAATTTTCTGCCATTGTTATGAAAGTGAAAATTGTCCTCTGAAAGCTCTTTCAGTTTGGTAGAATCTAAAATTTGTCGTTGGGAAGGGGTTGAGAACAATCTGAAAAGTGACCAAACTCTTTACCAAAAAATAGAATTTTTGACTTGTCTAAACTGAAAGCTTTTACTGACAAACAATATTAATGTGGCTTAAATGATGTAATTTTCTTCACAGGGTACAAAATATTGGGTGAAAAGAAGGAAATGCTGGTATGAGGTTTTCAAAACTTCAGACTGTTTGGTATAGGGTTAAAACATCCACCTAATTCTTTGACAGAGTTAAAAACATTCTAAACCCTTATCAAACAATTCAATGTTCTCATCACTCTGTGAAAAAGGGCTTCTTAGCTCTTTCCAAAATGGCAACTTTTTAATCATTTAAATTCAAAACTAGGCCAGTCAACCTAGCCGAAAAAAGCACCAAACTTGGAACTAATTGCAAAAGAAATGATTTTGTCATCTTTGTTTCACGTGATACCTCGGTAATCTCAAGAAAAAAGTTGCAAGCTGAACTATGAGGGGAAGTTACCAAAAAATGTCTTCGAATAGGTCCACCATAAATTTCCCATCATCTTCTAGTTTTTCAACAAAATACCATTTTATGCAAATTACTCAATGGAAAATGATGTCTTGTTACTTAATTTGTGAAATTGGTATTGCAAGACAGATTGTAATGTAAATATCGTTTGTATCGTTTGTTTCAGATTAAAACAAGAAAATAAATGGAAGCTGATTGTTGCAAAACCGTATTAATTTACCCCACCCACTTAGCCTATGATGCATTTTTTTTTGTAAATTAATGAATTACAACACATTAAATACATATGATACATATATCTGTTTGAAATAAAACCTGTATATGGCAAAACATCATTATCATGTGCGTATATAATGCAAAATGCAGATCCACAGTAGAGGGAGCGGTAACTATATATAGATCTATAGTAAATAGTACATGTATCTGAGTCTTTGTCATAGCCCAAAAACATTAAAATTTTGCCTTTTCATATAAATTATTGCAAAGGAACAATCAAATTTAGAATTCTTACAGCACTACAGTTGCCAATATTGCAACATTTCCCTTTTTAAGTTCACTTTTTAACCCTTTATTAACAATTCCATGTTTTACTTGTCTGACATACATGCATTTTGAAAAGTTTTGAGAAATTTTAGGCGAAAGTGGATCAAGACGAGCAAGTTCTCTTATATCCAAAGTATTTTCTTCAATAAAATCCTGCATTATCTCCTGCTAGATGGCATTCTACAAATACTCATCTATCTAATTTGGGCATCCTGGGTACAAAACCGGACTACTTTTCTACGCGACAACTGTTACTTTGAATTTCAAAATGAAATAAATCTTTACTTAGTAAAACGTTACCTGGTGCCATTCACTCAGGTATGCTCAGCAGTATAGATAAATCTGGAGCTAAAACAGGCCTGATTTTTCCTCAAACGTATTGATAGAAGCCATTTTCTCCATTTCTACTTCATAGTGCGTATTATTGCAATCTCCCCAATATCGGGGGAGAGTGATGCGCCATATAAGACAGGTCGAATCTTCGAAGAATATGACATGCGCAGAAAACGTGAATACCTGTATAAACGTGTCACGTGTATTTTTTCATCTGGAGGAACTTTAGATTTAGCAGTGTGAACAATTTCGGCGTCTTTAGTCTGGAACAAAATTTGGAAGCAAATCTTTTAGCAGCTTCATTTCAAGTATAACAATGTCAATATTTAAGTCGAAATCAAGCTCTAAAAACCCTGATAACCAGCATTTCCTCTCCTAGACATTGGATTCTGTCCTTTCACTCACAAACTCTGACATTTGAGACACATTTAATTTGTGGAGTGCAAGTGCTTAGCAGTTGGACAAATCTAATGTTCTCGTCCTGGGTAAAGGGTTAAATTAGTACTTGTCAGTATTGAATTTTAATCTTTCTCTCCCGCCCCCATTGGACTTTGGAGTTGCTACAGCATTCAACAGTTGTATACATTGAGGAAAAGAGGGAAATTGCCAGTAACAGGTAGTTCCCATTCCCCTCTCCCCCCTTCCCCCACCCACCACCATTTCATATAGTTATCATTCTTACAAAGTCTGTTCTTTTTTTCATCTGGAGATTCCTTCAAGTTTAGTCCACAATATTACCAGGGAATGGTTTTACAAATACAAAGAAACTAATCATAATCACATGATTAAAATCGCATATATGAACACATTTTGCATTTATAAAACCTTGCCTGCTTCGCCTCTCTTACAACACCGTGAGGTTGTTCAGTGATCTAGAATGTAGTTCAGTTCCTCCAGATATGCTACGCAAAGTTATAGAGGGATTGTTGGGGTTAAGCACTGTTATACACGGATTATCTTCGAGTCATCCCCAACATGCTCATTAAGTGCCATATCAATGGATAATGCACCCTATAACACAATTTAATGTAGTTCTGGTAAAAAAAAGTTTCATGTGAAAACAGCTGTACACGCAGCAGTACCACCATATATATTGTATGCTTGTCTAAAGTTTGACCTAAAAAAAAAATATATCGCCAAACTTCTTTAATGAGGGCATTGTGTTTTTGATTAATTGGCTTACACCTGCCCATAAATGAACTGATCAACCATTTATGGTCATGCTCGATAATACAAGCATCGCTAACATGTTCATTCTTCCAACACCAAACTCTAGTGCTACGACCCTCTAGCCTCTGGTGTAGATAATGGAATCCTATACTCATTTGAGAACAGAAAATAGTTCATTTGAAGCCTGTATAAATGGATGTGTCTGTTTGGCTATGGTAATCTTTTCTCCCCCATTCCATGAATAACACTGCTTTGCATGGACGCCAAGCAAAGCCTTGTGCAGCAATAATCCACATAAGGATTACGCTCCTAACCCATAGTAAACATAGAAGTTTTCATAGAGGCTATTCGGCCATTCTAGGCAGAATCCGCATCTTATTATGAGAGTTAAGGGATGGAGACTCATTAACTCATCGGTATAAATCATGTAACATTGATTGTTTTCGTAAAGGCTTTTCGGCCCGTTTCGGAAACTTCTGTCTTTTAATATGAGAGTTAGGGGCCGTAGACCTTATAAATCAGTGCTCTTCTTGAGGAAATAGAGAACATCGCATAGCAAGGACTAACTTCACAACTTTGTTAATGAAACAAAGCTGGCAAGTTTTGATAAATTCAAGGACTTTTTGATTTTTGGAGAACTTTTCCTTTTGTATCATATTCTATTTAAAAGGCTTTAGCAAGGTATTGAAAATATATGTATCTCTGAATGTAATACTACTTAATTACATAAAGGGAAAATTTATCCAAAACTTGTTATTTTCAGGCTAATTCTTATAAATTACAACCAGTGTTGTTTTAAATGTATTGCGTTTATACAGTATAGAAACAATTTATATATCTTCAAGTCATACCACTTTCAGAAACTTTTCAAAAAGTACCAATCAATAGATTAATCAAAACATACATTAGCTTTTAAATGGGTAAGGTCTATTGTTCGTTTTCTCAAGGTACATGTGTCTGCTTTTTCATTGGCAGAATTTTACTGAATTTATTTTGATAAAATAAGTCGATATTTTGCTTTATTGTCATATTTTAGCGTATCTTTTGCTCCAATTTTTAGGCTGAAAAATCTTATAGTATTCATTCACTGGTTCTCCCAATTGTTATTGATTCACCATTAAATTCTTCTTTTGGACACATCAGTCATTTTCTCAAAGGGAAAACACTGCATTTGTCGTAAAAATCACCTTATAGTCTAAATCTGTTGATTATCGTAAGTTGTGTAAATGTAATATCTTATTTTTTGTTTCAGGTTCACATGGAATGCTCAAAGTTTATATTATAATTGTGTTAAAAAACAAGCATGCTTTTGTTCTACAAGTATAGTAAGTCTAAACAGCTCTCAGCACTAATGTAAGACCATCTGTGTTTCATTGCTGAAGGGTTGGATTTTTAATCAAGGGGACCTTGATTGAAATTCTACTAGCGTCATTGGTCATATTTGCCAGTAAATTCCTATTTTGAAGACATCAGCCATTTTTCTAAAAGAGGAAAACGCTACATTTGTGATAAAAATCTCCTTATAATCTAAATCTGTTGATTATCATAAGTTGTGTACATGTAGCATCTTCTTTTGTGTTTCATGGTCACAGGGAATGCTTAAAGATAAACATTATAATTCTGTTAAGAAAACAAGCATGCTTTCGTACTACAAGTATAGTAGGACTAAACAGCTTTCAGCACTTGTGCAAGATCACCTGTTTCATTGCTAAAGGGTTGGATTTTTTAATCAAAGCAACCTTGAATTAAATCCTACTAGCGTCATTGGTCACGTGCAAGTATCTTTTTGATAGGGAGTTTAGCACTTTGAAACCAATGGACTACATGATTAAGTAAAGTTTGCTGTCATATCCATCGATGAAACATTGGTGAAAACCAGTAAAGCCTGCTAAATCATCAAACACTGAATAAAAGTTTTAACGTGCTTCAACTTTTGTTGTAAAATCGATATGAATTAGACTACCATTCATATTGTTGTTATGAATGCTCGACTACTTGGGTTTGAAATTAATTAGTTCATTCAATCTATTTTCAGCTTAAATATTATTTACCTATTTGAATGAGACAATTCAAGTACAAATAAACTGAACATTTAAAATTGCAAATTTCGGTAAAAATATACGTGCTCGACGATGGCATTTAAAAAGAAAACCTAAAATGTTAATTGTAAAAAGTAATAGTAATTACACACTAAAAGAAATAATTTCGGGAAATCGATAACGATGCGGTGAAATTCAGGCACTAAAGCGCTACCGTACTTTATTTGCAACCATCGCTTGTAGTGACGTCATCAAATTTCATCAACATCTTTAGGTTTCTTTCACACTTGGCACTGACACAAAAGATGGCTCGGAAAATCATTTTGTTATCTTATAAATGACATTTTGGCGATCTATGAAGCTGATGTACAATTTTGTAAACAGTGAAGTGGGTATTACATGATCTGACACTCGGCAGTTGATCATTGACGATTTTGAAATCGTGGACCTAAAAACTGAAGTCGATTTTTGTATTCAATCATCAATCTGTTATAAAAGATACCAGTGAGTGAGAGATAAATACCTTTAAAGTCATGGTAGAAGTTTCGTTCATACATCGGTAGATTAAATTTCTTAATCAAAGTACGTTTTCTGGTCATCCACCTCTGTGTTTACATTTAACTCACAGAATGGCGCGTGATAACTGTGACATAAGTTGCATAGTATTGAATACGGCGGCTATTCGGGCCATCGTCGAGCACGTATATTTTTACCGAAATTTGCAATTTTGAATTACAAATAACTCTTTTCCGGCAATGAATTTTCAGTGCAACTTTTTTCTTGTGATTATTACGTTCGTTTTCTTTCGTGGAATGTAAAAATAAAAACTTTTGCAATTAGTTCCAACCCATCTGTTAGTTTGACCACAGGCACTCGGTTTCCTTGTGTTTTACTTTTGTACCTTATTTCTTCTATTCCTGCATATCTTAAATACTAGAAGGTTTCACAGCGGCCATGTTTTAAAGCAACGGAAGTACTTGACCAGGTTTCGATTTACGCTGACTCCCGAATTGTCATTAACATGCTGGCAAATACTGGTACCAGGATAATGTAGACAATACGTTCTATCTTAAGAATAGAAAAATATTTCACTTCCGTTGCTTTGAAACATGGCCGCTGCAAAACCTTCTAGTATTTAAGATCAGCAGAAATAGAAGAGGCAAGGCACAAAAGTAAAAGACAAAGAAACCAAGTGCCTATGAGTTTGACTGGACTAAACATCTGAAAATGACAAATTCAAAATTGGTACACATGAACTTAAGCTCTTTGATAGGGTAGAAAACATTGTGGGAAAGGGAGAAAATGTTGGCTACCAGCATTTTCTCTTTTTCCAACAATGATTGCAGAAGCATTCTTTCCCAGATCCATGTAAAACTAAGATTATTTGGTAAAAGGTAACAACATTGATGCAAAAGGACAACATGTAATTCTTTGGTCATCATTTAATTTCTCAGCTGCATATACTTTCAATCTGGACCCCTTTTCTCACAATCCTCTCATTTTTTTCAAAAGCAAATCATTCAATCATTTCAATCACATTTAATCCTTTACCAAATAATCCCTGGTATTAAATAACCCTGAGATAGAAGGCTTTTGAAAGCATTGTAGCCAGCATCTTCTCCTTTTCCTTCCATGTTTTCCATCCTGATATAAACAAATTTCAGTTTTTGAGTTACGTTTATTTTGTTGTCTGCAAATGCTTTCAATTTGGATAAGTCTTAAATGTTGTTGTTTAGTAAAGATTTCATGTCCTCTATAATTGTTTTATAAATGGGTCTAAATTTTAGGTCTGTTAAACCTTTACCAACAGACAAAATTTTAGACTGGTCCAGATTGAAACCATTTACAGACAACAAAATAAATGCTAATGATGTGATTAAAAACAGAGTGCAAAAAGAAGAAAATGATGGTTACCAACATTTTCTTCTTTTCCAAAAAGGTTTTTGAAAGCCTCCCATCTCACATTTTTAAAGGTCAGGATTTTGTCGTAAAGAGTAAACTTTACCAAACGAAAAAATTTTAGACTTGTCCAAATTGAAAGCAGTTGCAGACAACACAATAAACATGATTCAAAAATTGACACATAACTTTAGAAGAATAGAAAACAGTGTGGGAAAAGGAGAAAATGCTGGCTACCAGCATTCTCTCCTTTTCCTACAATGTTTTCAGAAAGCTTCTTCCTCTGTAATGTAAAACCCAGGGGTTGTTTGGTGAACGGTTAAAGAGTTGAACACCAAACAAGGAAAAAAACAGACAGTACCTTTCTCCAGTCATGTTTAAGAAGAAGGGTTGACCTTGAGTTTCTTCTAAACACCGATCAAGTTCCTCCATACACATGGCAATCGTTTCAGATGTTGGAGTGTCTTTTGGAACGCCCCACCTCAGGTCACAGTCTATCAGGTAGAGTTGTCGTTGACGACACCATTCTCTCAGCTCAGGAAATACCTAAGAAAAATTATCATGACATATTTGGTGAAAACCAGCATCCAGTCAGTATAGTTTGTGAAACTCTGTAGAGGAGAAAGAATTATGGTATGACAAAAGGAATGGTATACTGCTATGTAGGAAAAGGAGAAAATGCTGGTAACCAGCATTTTCTCTTTTTCCAACAGTATTTTCTACCCTTCCCAGAACAAATTTAATTTTTTATTTTGTCGTCTGCAAATGCTTTCAATTTGAACCAGTCTAAAAGTTTGTCGTGTGTTAAAGAGTTAACTAGGACCCAACTCGGGGAGGATGCAATGGTGGTTAATTCACATACCAAAACACAGCTCAGTATCTGCCAGTGTTAAGAAAAAGAGTTGGGAAAACTGTTTATTCAGTAAAATTTTCTAAGTCTAAGGCCCATAATTTCTTCAAAATTCAGTGGACCAGAACCAAACTCAAACCTAACCTGTAGCTCATGTAGTAATTAACTTACACACCAAAATATTTCTACTAACCTTTTTGACCAAGACTTCTCTCTCGCAATAAAAGTCTGTGAAAGTTGAAGACACAAATATTCTGACAGTCTGCCAGCCATTTTTCTCTGGCACTTTCTCCTTGACTTTTATGTTGTCATGGCAACTGCACTGACTTTCAACACTATCCCAGCATTCCTTTATAATCTTTATAACTTCCTGCTTGGCCTTACTTTCCTGGCCATCATGTTTGTTCTGTAAATCTGGCTGTGAATCATTCAACTGGAAAATAAAGCTAAATTTTCAGCACTATGAAGTGTCTATTGCAGAATTAAAAATTTGTTTGTTTGATTTTTTATTATTCATATAGTGTCTATCACTGTTCTCATCATTGTCTAAGTTATATTGCAGTAATCAACAACAATCTTAAAACTTTACCAAGAACTTTTAAAGTAAAAGCAGTTCCTTACTGACCAAGTAAAATATTTCACAGAAAAATAGGGAAAAAAATACATCTAGTGTGTTCTGGACATATTCTTTCTGTCACTATCTTAGTTTATAAGTCATCTCTGCATCAATATCAAAGACTTTTGTGAATACAAAAATAATTGCAGGTGGTAGAATGGCCACAATTGCCTTATCACTCGATAAAGAAAATAAAATCAAAGGGCCATTAACTCTTGTTACAGTCAGCTGATCATTATGAAAATTGTATGGGCACAAAGTCCCATGGTAGGCTGATTTCCATTTAGATTTCATCTGAATTAATTGAAAATTAAAGAAAAAAGACAGGGCACAGACAAACAATGCTGGTGCAGTATATCCACAGGAATTTGACATTCTATAGCCAAAATAAATGATAAAATATGAAAAAAAAATCTCCCCTATAAAATAATGTTTATATTATATAGGGGAGATTTTTTTTTCCATATATTGTCATTTATTTTGGTTACAGTATGTCAAATTCCTGTGGTATATCCACCCAAAATTCATGGAAGGGGGACAGGGGTATTAAATGATCTTGATTTCAAGTTCTTACCAGGGAAAGGTTGGACAGGCTCCTTGTATAGACCTCTTCAGTCACATCCTTGATGCCAGATCTAAACTTTTTATACATCCTATTGCATTACTTGCAAATCTCTAGGGTTTCTACAGACATCTTTTTCTACTGATAACTTTCCTCTATTTGCAAATGTACTTCCTAAAAAAAGTGCAGTAGATATATTAACCTATAAGGTGCTACTCACTGACCTTCTGCGGATAGTGTAGATTAAGATCAGACTGCACAGAAGTGCAATCTGATCTTGGATCTACACTATTCAATAAGGAGATATTACATCTCAAAACAGACCTTTGAAATAGCAACATCTGGGATTTTACTACTGAACTGAAAATTTCATTGTAGTTATTTAGTAGGATACAGTTTAACAATTCATCAAAATGTGACCCATCACGCAAAAATGGACCATCTGGGAATTCTGTACATTAATTAGATGAAAACAGATCAACGATAGTGCGGGTCAGTTTAAGTTGATAATTCAAAAATAATTGTACAACATGGCACAATGCCCACCTTTCATACAGAAAAATTAATGTCATTAACTCATTACCAAACGACAAAATTTTTGGTTTGTAAAAATCGAAAGCATTTGCAGATGACAAAATAAAAGTGAATGAAAATTTGAAATTTGTTTTGTGAAGGGTAGAAAACATTGTGGGAAAAGGAGAAAATGCTGGTTACCAGCATTTTCTTCTATTCCCACGATGTTTTCTGAAGGCTTTTTTCTCAGGGTCGTCAAAAGTAGGGATTGTGTGGTAATGGGTTAACTCATTACCACACGAGACAATTTTGGACTGGTCCAAATTGAAAGCATTTGCAGACGACAAAAGAAAGGCGACTGAAAAATTAAAATTTGTTCTGGAAAGAGTAGAAAACACTGTGGGAAAAGGAGAAAATGCTGGTTACCAGCATTTTCTCCTTTTCCCACAGTGTTTTCAGAAGGCTTCTTTCTCAGGGGCGTCAGAAGTAGGGATTGTGTGGTAATGGGTTAACAATTCATCAAATGTGACCCATCATGCAAAAACGGACCATCTGGGAATTCTGTACATCAATTAGATGAAAACAGATCAGCAATAGTGCAGGTCAGTTTAAGTTGATAATTCAAAAATAATTGTATAACAAGGCACAATGCCCACTTTTCATACAGAAAGTGTCATTAAAGCCAAAAGCGTCAAACCTGGTCAGCCTGCATGATTTGCGCAGTCTTACCTGGGCTGACACTCTTTACAGTTCCCAGATGGTCCCTTTTTGCGTGATGGGTCACAAATATATAAAATCTTTTGATATCATAACCTTGAAGAACAAGGCTTCTGAAAGCATCCTTTATAAGGAGTTACTGAAGCCTTCACCAACAACCCTCAGTTTTAACAACCCTGGAAAAACAGCCTAAAGAAAACACTATTGAAAGAGGAGACAATGCTTGCTACCAGCATTTCCTCATTTTTCTATAATGTTTGAGGCACATTTTATTTTTTTGTCTGCAACTACTCTTAGGTCAAGTCTGAAATTTTGCCATCTGGTAAAGAGCTTACCCTTTACCACACAATTTTGAGTTTTAATCAACTTGAAATAGATAGCTGTTGAAACCATTATGGGAAAAGGAGAAGTTGCTGGTAACCTGCATTTTCTCCTTCTGAAACATTTTCTATCCTTCCAAAACTAAATTCATTCATCTGAGTTACATTTTGTCCTGTGAAAATGCTTTTATAAATTTAAATACAGACAAGTCTAAAATTTTGTTGTCTGGTAAAGGGTTAAAATACATCTTGTTGACAAGGTAGATTAAGATATTTAACAAAATCTTTTATTGTTCTAATTATTTCAGAACTGAATGTAAAGTGGTTGAAGAATAGATCTACAACTCCAGACTGCAACAAGAGGTGTATGAGATAAACTTGAGCTTTTATTAGATAAACTTGGGAATCTTATGAGATAAGCTTGGGATTTTTTGAGATAAAATTGAAAAAACAATTTCAGCTGCCAAAAGAGGACAACAGACAATAGACAATACTTTATTGACTTAAACTATACAGTTTCTCGTCAAACATTTGAAATAATAATAATAATAATAATATAATACAGTGACTAGCAATAGAATATTCAAACAAAAATCAATTGTGTTAAAGATAATGCAATGACGATAATAATAGTAGAAAGACAGATCATATTGACAACTTTGTCCATTAAAGCAAATAGATCTTCATTTATGATGACAATAATAATAATAAATGACATTATAGGAAGAGAAGCACATACATGTAGTTGAACGCTGAAAAAAGTTGACTCACACGAGACTAGCTAAACATTATTCTATGCTGTTGTTAATAATTTCCGATCTTCAAGAAAAGCTTTGCATAATAAACTTGGCTAAATTTAAATGACTATTTCTGTTTTTTGAGTTTAATAATTTCACAGACTTAAACATATTTGGCATTTATAAAAATACTCTTTTTTTTACCAACAGAGGTCAAGTCAACATTTGGGGCTGATAGGGTTATTGCAAACATGACCTTAAGGACACTCAAAATGTTGGTGACCATACTTCATGTTTCATACTTTATACCCACTCAAAGAAAAATCTTGTCGATTAGGCAACTGTTTCAAAATTGACAAATCTAAAATTTTGTCTAGTGGTGAGGAACTAGTGCTTTACCACACAATTCTATGCTGTAATGACCAAGGTAAAGGAGGCTTTTTAAAAGATTGTTGGAAAATGAAAAAACGCTAATGACTAGCATTTTCTCATCATCTCACAATGTTTTTTTTTTCCCTCACGAAAACAAATCTAATCATTTGAGCCATTAATTTGTTGTCTACAAATGTTTTAAAATTGGACATATTTTAAATTCTTTTTAACTGGTGAAGAATTAAACTATTACAATAACCTTTTCTACCAAGTTTGAATCCCACTCTGTTCCAAAAACTGACTTATTCCCCTACTGTGTAAGGTGACTAATACATGTATTTTAACACAGAAACATCTTAGTGTTTGTCTCTACAACTCTTTACCAAACAACAAGATGTTGGACTCATTTGCATTATAACAAAATTTGCAGAAAACAAAATTAAAGTGACTCAAAAATTGAAATTTGTGTTGGGATGGGTAGAAAACATTGTGGAAAAAGGAGAAAATGCTGATAACCAGCATTTTCTCCTTTTCCCACAATGTTTTCAGAAGGTTTCTTTCACAGAGTCATGAAAAAAACGGGATTGTTTGGTAAAAAGATGAGCACTTAACATAAGAATAGTGATTTCCTGTGTATTAACTCCATTATTTTTTATGTCTACTCCTTCAGCTGATTGAATCTTGGCTATACTAATTGGTCTTAAAACATAATAACACATACAGATACTAAATTAACCCATTACCACACAATCCCTACTTTTGACGCTCCTGTGAAAGAAGCCTTTAGAAAACATTGTGGGAAAAGGAGAAAATGCTGGTAACCAGCATTTTCTCCTTTTTCCGCAATGTTTTCTACCCATCACAAAACAAATTTCAAATTTTCAGTCACTTTTATTTTGTCGTCTGCAAAATAATGCTTTCGGTTTGGACAAGTCTAAAATTTTGACGTGTGGTAATGAGTTAAGAGAACTCTTCATTTGCCTAAAACAAATTCTGAACTTTTTCTAAATCAGAATTCTTCAAATGTATTTTGGTAAGATGTCTTTCTTCAAATATTTCTAGGCAAAACATACTTGTTTCTTAATTGAATGACAGAATTTTTGACTGGCCCAAATTGAAAGCATTTGCACTGTATAGATTAACTCATTACCAAACCAAATTTTAGGTTTGTCCAAATCAAAAGCAACTGCAGACAACAAAATAGAAGTGACTGAAAATTTAATATCTGTTTTTTGTAAAGGGTAGAAAACATTGCAGGAAAGGAGAAAATGCTGGTAACCAGCATTTTCTCCTTTTCCCACCATGTTTTCTAAATATCAAAAGCAGTGATGGGGGGGGGGGGAGGGAGAGAGAGAGAGAGAGAGAGAAGGAGGGAAGGGGGGGGGGAGGAAGGAACTAGCATTTTCTAAAAGCCGTTTTTTTTCTCTTCCAAATCCTATGTTGTGGGTACTCATTAAAAATTGTCTCATCGAGACCATTCTAATGAGTGTCCAAAACGAGGATGTAAACATACCTGTGGCTTTTTTATTCAATATTTCTTCGTTTAAAATACAAATGTTTTCAATTTAAACGCTGATCGTGAGAAAAAACAGTGCATTTTATCAGTTACTTGAGTTGTTTATGTTCCCAAAAACATACAGAATGGCCGCCATGCACTACAAATTTCGTCAGTGATTTTTCCCAAGATAAACATGTTATAAACGACTTCTCAGAGTTCTAAAAGTAATGAATGGTTTAACAATTTGTTTTTGGTCATGTTTATTAGTAAAAGTTAATTGCATTACAGATAAAACCGACGAAACAAAGTCAGTATAGCGCTCCATATTTGCAACCGGAAAATTTATGATGGACTTGAGATGGTACAGTGTACAGTAAATGTCCAAATATAAAAAAGATCACCAAAGCATCTCATTATTGAGATTACTGGGTCCATAATCACCAGCCATTCCTAGGGATGTTCTCACTCTTATTCTCCAAAATTTTCTAAATTAGAAAGTAACCAAATGTTTTAGTCAATCAGAAGTTGTCTTTCTTCAACTTGTGAAAATCCTGGAGAATAAGACAAAGAATTTTCTTAAGATGGATGGTGAATATGGATCCTGATTATGAAAATTACTCTTTTAACACTTTTTTTTGTTTAGCATAAGTATGAGGGGAGGTCAATAAGTTCGTAGAACTCATTATTTTTCTATACGATTCAAAATTTCTTCTTTTATTTTTTGGCAGTATAAACCTTTGTCAGTTGAATTATAACAGCCATTTAGTCAGCTCTTACTTTTTTTTGCTCTTACTTTTTGTTGGAAAACCTATACCCATCGGCAAAAATGGAAAGTCAGAAGCCACTCTGTAGCTGACTCGAGCTCATTTTTGTCCGGAAATCTCACTCCAAGCAAATGGGATATCAAATTTCAGAACAGACAATACTAACTTGGGGCCAGGTCTGGACTGTATGGTGGGTGATTTAACTGCTTGAGCTTGCAATCACAAATAGCCACTTGTGCAACTCTGGACTTGTGCTCTGAACTCAATATTCTGACTTTTCATTTTTGTCTATGGGTTCAGGTTTTCCAACAAAAAGTAAGAGCAAAAACTGTAAAGTGTTAACTGAATGGCTTTTATCATTCAACTGGCAAAGGTTTATACTGCACAAAAATAAAAGAAAAACATTCAAATTGTAAAGAAAAATACCGAGTTCTATGAACTTATCAACCTTCCCTCGTATGTCAATTCATTTATCTTTAACCCCTTAAACTTACCGCACACCAGAGCATTAACCCTTTCCCAAACGAGAAACTTTTGGAGTAGACCAAATTGAAAGCATTTGCAGACGACAATTCAAGTCTTTCTGAAAAGAGGATTTCTGTCTATGATAGGGTAGAAAACAATGTGGGAAAAGGAGAAAATGCTGGTAAACAGCATTTTCTCCTTTTCCCACAATGTTTTCAAAAGGCTACTTTTCCAGACCCGTAAAAACCAGGGATTGTTTGGGAAAGGGTTAAAAGCCATGAATAGAGAGCCCATCTGAAAACAGTTTTGGAAATGAAATGCTCGAAGCAAACATTTTCTATCTTAATTTCTACCGTATCAAATTCAATCAGCTGAATCACATTCCTAAAAGTTGTCGTCTGCAATAACTGCAAATGCTTTCATCTCTGACAAATCTGGAATTTGGTCAACTTGTAAAGTGTTAAGAGCTAACTCAAGTGTCATAAATCATTTGATTACGAGAACTACTATCCCAACTCACCTTATTTTTAGCTTTATAATAATGTAATTTCCTACATTTTTAATGTCGTCTGCTGCAGTTTACGGCCTATAAAACACATAATGACATTTATCAAACAATGACAAACACTAATTTACGTTACACTCACCAATGATGTTTTCAGCATATGACAATGGTGAATAAAGTCATAAACTTTTAAGTCAACAATTTCCTGTGTAAATATTGACAAACAGCTTGAAACGTGCCTGTTCTTGACATTCGGCGGGAATATGGTGTTAAATGAAATATTTACCTCCGATTTGAATGAACTTTCAGGGGAGGTAACTACTAGGTCACATAAAGTTTCACACCACTAACTTTTCGCTATATCGAAAAGAAAAAAGATTATGATTTAACAGACGTCTGAACATAATTATCGACGATTCCTGCTTCGAAACTCTCTGCTTTTTCCTTTACAATTTCTTGAGAACTTTGCTTATTGTTAAAATGAAAAAAATGTCAAATAGGTGTGTGTGTGTGTGTGTGTGTGTGTGTGTGTGTGTGAGGGGGGGGGGGGGGGGGGGGGAAGTAAAAATGTACTGGTCAGCATATCTTAGGGTTTTTTTTTGTCACTTTCAAACAGATATAATAGTACCTAAGAAAAATCAGATGAAAATGTATTTCTCGTGCAAGACTATATCTTTTATGTACACAGTATTGTTCCCCAATGAATACCTAGATTTAATGCAGCTTTGAACGACATCCTGAAGTCAACATTAGAAATCAGCAACGTTCTCTGAAAAGCGGGCTTAATACGTCTCCGTAATCCATGGTACTAAGCACGTCATCACATAGATATTGGTCCATATTATCCGACTGTTTTTTATAACCGACCCAATTTTGAGTTAGAATGATCCTTAAACAAACACTAAATTGATCAATAGCGAAAAGTTTCGACCAGGTCAGCCTGCCTGGACTGCGCAGGCTGATCCAGGTGGATACTTTTCGATGATTCATTATGCTCCCTTTTCACTGGGCATGGCTCAAATATATTTTTATATTTGTCTGTGCTTCATCTTATCTTTGAAAAAGAAAAATGCAGATAATGAGTGATCATAGGAAGATATCCAGATTAGATGAAACTACAGCCTGAAGCAAACAGTTAACCTTTTTCAAAACGGTCCAGTATTTTTAAAAACTCTAGAAGAAAAGGTTTTGGAAAGAAGTGCACTTGCGAAAATGATAAAATAGTGATTACCACGATCGTTTCCAATGCTTTCCTCATATTTTCTACAGAAAAATGTTTTAAAAAAAAAAAAGACTTTTACTGAGGATGTAACCAGTCTTTGTGTCAAACCACAGGTACTTGTTTTCGACAAACTCTTGTGTGTTCAGTTACCATAGTATGTTCATATGCTTGTTGTGATTAATTGGCTCCTCCATCTTCAATGTAAACAGGTTTCCAAAAGTATTCATCAAAGCCCTGGACAAAAACGGACGTGTAGATTTCAATACGTATATTAACCCTTTCCCAAACGACAAACGTTTGGACTAGACCAGATTGAAAGCATTTGCATACGACAATTCAACTCTGGCTGAAAAGATGATTTCTGTCCATGATAGGGTGGAAAACATTGTGGGAAAAGGAGAAAATGCTGGTTACCAGCATTTTCTCCTTTTCCCACTATGTTTTCAAAAGGCTACTATTCCAGACTCGTAAAAACCAGGGATTGTTTGGGAAAGGGTTAAACAGTCTCAAAACTTTCAGGACATCCCTCGTGATGATGAATATGACCGGCGTTTAACTGTCAAAGAGGGATTGATTAATCAGACAGTGCAAATCCGTCTCATTTTAAAATTAATAGGTTTTTCTCCTACTCTCATAAACATTTAATCGGGCAACAGTTTTACTTCTAATCCAGTAAAATTCAAGATCAGAAGGCTTCACTTTTGACGCACTTACCATTAGGGTCATCCTTGTCCGGTACGTAATATTTTCTTAGAAAAGAGTAAGGTAATCCCAGTAATCAACTTGATATTTCCAGTAAAAATAACAACACTGATAAAGGGGACTAAGTATAACAATTTAAGCGGTTTGTCTGCGGTTATTTTTTAGTTGAAAAATTGGCTTTACCACATTTTTTACAGGGCACCATCTATAGAGCATGGAGGAACTGTGCACTAATGGCTTATTTGAATTATTGAGGCTTTTGTCAGTCACGTTTGATTGATTAGTGCGCCTAGGTCTGCAAATTTGTTCACTTTTTTCCAGAGGAACAAATACCGCAATTTCAAAATTTACGTCACATTATGCTTGCCGGCTCGAAGCATCTTGTTTCTCAGAGTTTCAGAGCAAATGTCTGCATGCTGCATGAATAAGTGTTTGGACTGAGAAAATGAACTGTGATAAATTTTTGGTGGTTTCGTTGGTTTATCTGCACCAATCATTGGGTAAGGATGAGTTATGTTTTTTTTGTTAAGTCTTCAAAATTCGTAATGTACCTCCTTAACCCTTTCTCAAACGATAAACTTTTGGACTAGACCAAATTGAAAGCATTTGCAAATGACAATTCAACTCTTGCTGAAAAAATGATTTCTGTGTATGATAGGGTAGAAAACATTGTGGGAAAAGGAGAAAATGCTGGTTACCAGCATTTTCTTCTTTTCCCACAATGTTTTCAAAAGGCTACTATTCCAGACTCGTAAAAACCAGGGATTGTTTTGGAAAGGGTTAAATCGAACTTTCATGTTTTTTTTTTAAGTTTAAAAAACAACAAAAAATCGTAATGTACATCTTTGAATTCTACTTCTATAGCATGAAGAAATTCAAGTGATTTGAATTAAGTTCTCCAAGCAAACTGTCTAATTGTCATTTACTTAATTCTCTGTATACCGCTGCAATATAAGAAATATGCACTATCATCGTTAGACTATAAATCTTATACGTGCATTTTTAAGGATTTATCCGCGCCAATCAGAGGAGTAAATGTATACCAGTTCTTGCTGCTTTTCTTGTACGTCTTTGCTGGAAAATTGTATCCATGTTCCAATGCTCTTCAGCTGTTCATGATCTGACCCCTTTACGTTTTGTTTTTAACCCATTACCAAACGACAAAATTTTAGACTGGTTCAAATTGAAAGCATTTGCAGACGACAAAATAAAAGTGACAGAAAATTTGAAATTTGTATTGTGAAGGGTAGAAAACATTGTGGGAAAAGGAGAAAATGCTGGTTACCAGCATTTTCTCCCTTTCCCACAGTGTTTTCGAAAGGCTTCTTTCTCAGGGGCGTCAAAAGTAGGGAATGTTTGGTAATTGGTTAATGTTCACACTTGTAGACGATGACTATTTCAAGATTTCTGCATCAATACCAATACATGTTAGTACCATCTATTTAACCCATTAACACACAATCCCTAATGATGACTCCGAGAAAGAAGCCTTTAAAAAACACTGTGGGAAAAGGAGAAAATGCTGGTGTTCAGCATTTGCTCCTTTTCCAACAAGGTTTTCTACCCTTTACAAAACAAATTTCAAATTTTTCAGTCACTTTTATTTTGTCGTCTGCAAATGCTTTCGATTTGGACAAACGTAAAATTTTATCGTTTGGTAAAGAGGTAACCCCTTCCGCGTCATAGGCGAAAATGGGGACATTAGCAGACGGCAAAATTCAAGAACAAACTGCATAGAACGTGTGGTCTGATATTGAATCTATACCTTCCGCCTGTTTAATCTATAGGACGATAATTTTTTCAGTTTTATTAAACTGTTTTTGTGCCGTCGAAAGAGCGCCACTCGTATTATTCCGGAAAATGATTAAATGTCATAAATTAATCAGATTGATCCCTTACCACACAATCCCGACTTTTATCACCCATTTGAAAGAAGCCTTTGGAAATCATTGTGGGAAAAGGAGAAAATGCTGGTAACCAGCATTTTCTCCTTTTCCCACAACGTTTTCCGCCCTTCCTAAAACAAATTTCCAATTCTTTGATCACATTTATTTTGTCGTCTGCAAATGCTTTCATTTTGGACCAGTCTAAAATTTTGTCGTTTGGCAAAGAGTTAATGCTTTTCGCTTCTAACTGCTTCATTAAAAAATGCTTATAACGACATTACTGTGAGATTTTAATTGTAGATATTTTCCATTCTAACTCTTATCCTACTAAATAATTCAAATAAAAATTGTCAATTCGATAGTTAAAATCCAAATATTGCTTTTTCAGAGTTACGCTTTGGGAGGTAAAATCTCCTACGCGGACAGTGTAGATTCAAGATTAGACTGCACGTTTCGTGCAGTCTGATCTTAATCTACACTGTCCGCAAAAATCTAAGTGAGTCTCGCTTAGCAACCTAAGGGTTAAAGTGCATGTAAGTCCCCAGGGAGTGCAGAGGTCTACCTTGGCATATCAAATTCATTACTTGCCGAATCAAAGTTGCAGTAAACAACTTTATAATGTTACTATTTTAACCCTTTACCAAACAACTAAATTTTAGACTGGTCTAAATTGAGAGCACGTGCAGACCACAAATTAAATCTAGCTCGAAAATTGACATTTGTTTCCAGTAGGGTAGAAAGCATTGTGGGAAAAGGAGAAAATGCTGGTTACCAGCATTTTCTCTTTTTCCCACAATGTTTTCAAGAGGCTTCTTTCTCAGGGTCGTAAAAAGCAGGGATTATTTGCTAAAGGGTTGGAAAAAAAAACGAGGTGGTCAATATGAATTTTTATTTTTTAAAATATGAGCCATGCTCTGTGAAAAGGGGGTTTAATGCATTCGTTAAAAAAAAAGTATCGACTTAGGCCACCCTGCACAGTCCACCCTGACCATTCTACCTCATGGTTCCGTCAGATGTTAAACAAAATGGATTTTATGAAGCCATAGTCATGATGACGAGGCTTAAAGTCACAGTGAAGGCTAAATGTAAACAAAGCGAGTGTTTTAACCCTTTACTCCATAGATACTCTTTTCTACACATTGCTTGTAGGAGCCTTTGGAAACCATTGTGGCAAAATGTGAAATCGCTCGTGACGAGCAATTTCACCTTTTGTCACAGAGTTTTCTATGCTATCAAAAGGTGTCATTTACACATTTGAAACGGGTTCATCCTTGCTGTCATTTAGGGTCAATTAGAGATACCACAGAAATGCTTTGTGGGGTAAAGGGTTAATGCATTCGAATTTTTATCATAACTTATAAAAGTATGGAAACTATTGTGAAGATGACAATCTGTCACCACGGTCGGTCCAAGAGTGTAAGTCGCTGAGAGAGAAACTGATTTCAAAACTAGGTGAAAAACCTGCCATGTAGTTGTCTCTTTTGTTTACCTTTAGCCTGATTTTAAAATTCTGGGGGTTTTTTTGCCAGCGACTAACATATGGCCCGACCACGCAATAACAGACTATCATCTCCACAATGTTTTAAACCCATACTTTTAAAAAGTATGATTTAAAATAAAATTTAAATCGGTGTTATGACATCTGTTTTGATATTTCCGTCTTTACTGGGTCTTTAAAGCATTACCACACAATCCCTACTTTTGACGACCTGAGAAAAAAGCCTTTAGAAAATATTGTAGGAAAAGGAGAAAATGCTGGTAACCAGCATTTTCTCCTTTTCCCACAATGTTTTCTACCCGTCACAAAACAAAGTTCTGATTTTCAGTCACTCTTATTTTGTCGTCTGCAAATGCTTTCCGCTTGGACAAGCCTAAAATATTATCGTTTGGTATTGAGTTAAAGTATCACGGATTAAAAGCCCACTGTATCAGAGTATATGGCCTACTAAATAAGGCCCACATTTAAAGCATCGGAGATACTTATTTTAATACAATATATTCACCGGTGTACAGCTACAAGACCCAAACAGAGACATCTGCAGGCCATGGTATGCCAATACTTTACCAAACGGTCTCAAGTTTTTAACGACCTCGAAGAAAAAAACCTTATGAAAACAATTAAGGACAAAATGCTGGTTACTGTCAATGTACCCTTTTCCGTAAAATGTTTTCGTTTCTCGCCTGCAATGCTGTCAAACAATGGGGAAGTCAAAGGGTTTTTTTTTATTGTCTAGTACAGGATTAACTCGGCTTGTTCAAATCGAAAGCATATGTAGACGACAAAATAAAAGTGACCGAAAATTTGAAAATTGTTCTGTGAAGGGTAGGAAACATTTTGGGAAAAGAAGAAAATGCTGGTTACCAGCATTTTCTCCTTTTCCTGCAATGTTTTCTAAATGCTTCTTTCTCACGGTCGTCAAAAGTAGGGATTGTATGGTAATGGCTTAAGAGATTGCAACGTGCAGCGGCGTGCCTACACAGAGCTCAGTTTCTCATGAGAAGCACATTAATGTTTTGAGCATTACGTTGATGGCATTAAAAATTTACATTTGAATACAATTTAACCCTTAGGCTACATAACACGATTCAATGATCTTTTGCAGACAGTGTAGATCCAAGACCAGACTGCACAGAACGTGCAGTCCGATCTTGGATCTGCACTGCCCCATAAGAATACATCCCATCACCCCCACCCCCCACCCCCCCCCCCCAAAAAAAAATGAAATAGCAAAATTTGAGCTTAAATTATCGGCTCGTAAGTTTTACTTCACTTATTTTGCAAGCTAAAAGTTAATTGAAATTCCCAGATGGGCATGAAGCATTCGATAAGCTGTCGTTCTGAATGGAATTAACCCTTGATCAATCGTCCCCGTGCTTTTACGATCCTGATTAAGTCAGTCAATTTGTGTAAACACCAAGTGCTGAAAAAGGGACACTCTCTCCATACGTTTTCTCCTGTCTGAAAGACAAATTTCGTTATTTGAAAGTCTGTATCATATTTTAAGCGATTAGTGACGACATTAATCATTTTCTCTATTACCCCATTCACATGTAAAGTTCCCAAAGATTTTTCTGTTCATCGCTTCTCATGCTGAGAACTCAACCAGTTACAATCCCAGTTGTACTATGTTAAGCATGGTTCTCTCTTTAGCGTGTACAATAGAGCTTTAGGCACAGAGCAAGATACCAAAGGCTTTCACTTTGAAGACAAAGGGCGCATTCCTTTCACCTGTTCTGGCACAGTGTTCTGTGATCTGGAATGCTGTTCTGGAATGTCCGAAAGGAATATTTCAAAACACAATATATTGTTCCGGAAGTATGTTCTGAATGAAGTACGTTCGGAACATTATTCTAAACCATATCGAAATGAAAGTACATTGGCATGATGGCTGTTGCAAGGGCTACTGTCTTAGCTGTGTTAGTTGAGGATATGATAACCTGCAGAGAGATAGAGAGAGAGATGAGACGAGTCTACTATGCCTACTATGCCCCTATTTATGGCATTCATATCGTAAAAAAGGACAATTGCAAATTTTGCCATGAAGAATTGTCCGTGTTTCGGCCATCTTGAATCACCTAGCAACCGTTCAGCAGGTGCGCTACACCCCGATTGGATTAGAACAGTCACAACATGTTCTGAAGAACATGTCACTGTGTTCCGAAATACTCCATTGACCTAGAACATGTTCGGAGTGGGTGATATAGATGGTTGTCCATAATTTTGGAGGAGAAAAGTCCGTGCTTTGAGACAAGTACATGTATATACCACCGTTAATAGACCGATCTGTCAAAATGATATTTTTCAAACGGTTTTGAGTAGTAAACGACCATGTTTATATTTCAGGATTGCAAAATGTGGCTCTCCGGAAGACGGCATATCAGATCGATACACGTTACTATGCCAATGCCAGTCTAGCAGTTGATGGAAACACGACTCAATATTTTTGGAACGGAAGCTCCTGCTCTCTAACATACACCAACTCTTCGCCATTCTGGTATGTCGACCTAGGGGCCGTCTATGCTATTGAGCGAGTTATCATTTACAAACGGATGGATCACTGCTGCTGTGCGTATTTCCGGTTTAATAAATTTGCATATCCTAAAACTTCCTTACCCCTGCCTTACCTGACTAAATTATATGTCCATATTGAAAGGAATTTCCCAAGCGCGACTCGCTGACTTTTTTTGCGGACATTGTAGATAAAGATCAGACTGCACAGAATGTGCAGTCTGATCTTTGATCTACACTGTCCGATAAGGAGATATTATTCCCCGAAAACAAGACTTTTAAGCAGCAATATTTGGGTTATCAATATCTGGCAATTTACTTTTAGTTTTATGGCAGGATAACGGTTGAATGAGTCTCAAAGGAGGAGATTTGTCTTTTAAAGAATACAACAACTACACAATAGAATTAGAAAAGGAGGAAACGGAGGTTATCCTTTCAAAACTATTTTCGAATGAAATCTGAATCTTGACACCACTAAGAAGACAACTTTTAAAGACTATGTGGAGAAAGGAGTAACTCCGTATTCTTCCTCCTAAAGGCTGCAACAAACACACAGCTACAGACACTAACTGACCGGCCTTACATAATGAACGTAACGCCTCAGTTGTGCACCAAAAACAGCCAGTTTGACCAGCTATTCAGTATTCATACATCTGCCATTTCAAACAAAACGGTCAACTGCAGCCATGTAACAACATTCAATAACAATTTCCAATTTGCATACCGCCACCCTTGCAGAAAAACGGGGAATAAATGGGCCGAGCCGTGACATAGATAGAAGCAACGACTCCTTTCGCTACAAGTAGAACTTTGCATTCGTTTCCAAACATCATTTCTTTTCATTCTCTTTTTTAAAATAGTTCGTTCAAATATTGTCTCAATCAGTGGCATAACTAAATCAGCTTGTAAGAAAGATATTAATACATTGTAGTCTTATGTTCCACATGACTGTCTATATTTAAGCCGACAGATTGCGAGACGTAGAACTTCACATCGGAGACTCGAACAGTTCATACGTTCAAGTAGCCTACCAGGAAGGTATACTGGATCCCGTATTCACGTTTCAACTACAGAGCCCCATGAAAGGACGCTGGGTCAAGATCAGCAAAGTCGGCGTAACCGGGTACCTGTCTCTGTGCGAGGTCATGGTCATGGCAACATCTGCGGTGTATAGTATGAGAACATTTCATTTGAGTCGTGCGGTTCTGAAAAAAAAACTGCCCTTCGGAAAAGTGTCTCCAGGAAAGTGGCCCCTAGAAACCTGCAGCCTTTGGAAAATTGCGCCTCAGGCAAACTTCCCTCACCCACACTTTATAAAATTAATGTGTATTTCAAGCAAGGAAAAGGCCTATTTCATTTGTTTTATGAGACAGATAAAAACTATTTTGGCCCATATACAAGCCTCATCAGGTGGTAATGGAAAGTCCTACCTAAAGGAAAGAAAATGTCACAGATATCCCCGATATAGTTTTCTTTTAATTTTCTTATTTAATTGTTTTAGCTCTCTAAAACTGTAATTGAACTATTGAAAAATGAAAGTTATACACGCAAAGAAATATAAGCACTTTTCAGAATTGTTTCGTTTATTTATCAATTCAACGTATCACATATAAATGGGAAAAATACTCATTTTTTTTTTCAGAACTGCTATCTTTATTAAAAATTTCAATGAATTTTTTTTATGTTCGTGGTAAAGTTGGAAGTTCAAAATTCTTTTCAGTAAATCCTTAAAAGAAATAAACTCTTCGAATCACTTCTCCTTCACTCTTTACCAAAGAAGCCCTGGTTTTGACGACTGTGGAAAGAGAAACTTTTGAAAACCTTGTGAGAAAAGGAGAAAGTGCTGGTTACTAGCATTTTATCCTTTTCCCACAAGGTTTTCTACCCGGCTTTTGAGTGCCTTAATGCAGTGTTGTGCCTAGGCCAAAATTTTGGGGGGACAAAGGTGTCCCCCTACCTTAATTTCAAGGGGACACTAGAAAAATCTAGGGGACACATTTCATACTTCCATCCGACTCTTGTAACCACGTAAATTTTATGAGCCGGTTTTTTCTGAAATGTTCTGTCCTTTTTCTTACTTGTTCCGAAGGTCGAAGAAGCCGCGATCGATTCGGGGTTTTCACAGTCCTCTGTAATTCAATTTCGTCTGCAACTTTTCTATTTTTAACCTTTCCCGACATAAAGTCGGTCAACAGCATCCGGCGTTTCGCCATATTGTTTTATTGACAACAGTGAGACTGGTTTAAATATCGGATTTCCCTAAGCGACTTTATCTGAGTAAATTCTGCGGTCACAGTCTACGTTGTGCAGGTGCCCATTGTAATTAACGCAATGTATGTAAATACCGAAATGGACTCCAGATAAGAAAAATTCGTCGGATTTTCGCGAGCGCGCCCGACATCCCGCAATGGCTTAAATTTTAAGGGACATTGTTAAAAAAATTGCGGGAATCCCGCAATCCCGCGGCCTAGGCACAACACTGTTAATGTCTCTAGAAAAGAGGTGATTTACAAAGAATTTGTGTAGAATAAATTCAATCAATGAAAATGAAATAGATTATAACAACAAACAACATCAGCATCAGTATCACGATATTAAAAATTTCCCGGGTGGCTATTCCCCTAGGGTGCAATTTTCTCATGGGGGCAGATTTCCAGGGGGCAGTTTGGCAGTTTTCAGGGGCCGTTTTACCTGGAAGGGTATCAATAAAAATCAATTTTGTAGCAACCAGCTGTTCAAAGGGGCAGTTTTATCTGAAAGGGTATTTTTCCAAGGGGCAGTTTTATCGATACCAAGCCATGCACTGGCATAAGTTTTTTTTTTTTTTGAATGAATCTCCGTAAGCTATGATATCTATGAAGTCATCACTTAATTATGTATCAATAAAAATCCATTTTGTAGCAACCAGCTGTTCAAAGGGGCAGTTTTACCTGGAAGGGTAGTTTTCCAAGGGGACAGTTTTATTGATACCAAGCCATGCACTGGCATAAGCTTTTTTTAAAAATGAATTTCCGTGAGACATGATACCTATGAAGTCATCACTTAATCATGTATCGATAAAAATCCATTTTGTAGCAACCAGCTGTTCAAAGCATGATGTTGACTGGTCATGAAATGCATTACAATAACCCATTACCAAACGACAATATTTTAGACTGGTCCAAATTGAAACCATTTGCAGACGGCAAAATAAAAATGACTGAAAATTTGAAATTTGTTCTGTGAAGGGTAGAAAACATTGTGGGAAAAGGAGAAAATGCTGGTTACCAGCATTTTCTCCTTTTCCCACAATGTTTTCTAACGGCTTCTTTCTCAAGGGCGTCAAAAATAGGGATTGTGTGGTAATGGCCTAACCAATATCAAAAAGTTTTGAACCGAGGTCCGCCTGCACAGACTGCGCAGGCTGACCTGAATGGCAATCCGATGGTGAATTAGAGAGGCGGTCTCCTACAACAAGTTGCCCTCACAAACAATATCGTCCTGGATAGCTTTTGTGGGCGGCGTAGACCAAGATCAGACTGCACCAAACATGTACTCCGATCTTGAATCAACTGCTTCCGACACCTGATGCTAATAATTAACTAAACTCATGTTCAAATATGACGAGTAATATGCATGTACTTTGAGGTGGAATCCATTTTTTGGCAGCCATTTAAGAGTCGGCAAACAGGTTATCTCTGAAACCGATGTGAATGTACTTTTCTTTCTGAACGTCTCGCGATTCTCCCATGTTCCTTTAGTTCGTTCTGTAGACCACTTATACAGTTTGGCTGCAGAAAATGAATAAAAAAAAGATCATGCCAAAAGAAGACATTTCTTTCACAAGTAGATCTGTTTCACGTGCATAACGTACATACCACATCAAGAGGTAAAAATACCGTCATAACATTCGGTTTCAACACTGTTCAGTCATTCTCGGTATCTCGGATGAGTTTGTTTTCGTCCTGCACATTATCAAGATAGATTCATTTATCTCACCTGGGTTACGAGAAAAATGTTTCATAGACTTCGTCGATACTTTCTGCACAATAACAAGATGTCCTGCCTTGTCAAAAAAAAGTTTGTAGTTTTTTTATGGAAAAAAAGGGGGGTAACCTTTAAATGGAATTTATCTCTTTTTTGCAGATAATTACGTCAAGGTCGTATCTTCGAAAGGAAATGGTAACGTCATTACGTCTATCGCAGTTGGAAGCGCCATACAATGTGGTATCGAATGCTCTAAACAGCACAGCTGCGTCAGTTTCAACATTTGGAACGTCTCGGGATCTGTCCATCTGACTTGTGATTTAATGAACAGCTATATGTCGATTATAACCAATGAAACTGGAATTGACTATTTTATCATGCAAGATCTGTAACATCTTACTTATACATTTTACTAAAGAATCCGTATTTGGACAAACAGGAGGTGGAATTATGGTTTGAAATTGAAAAATGTCGCATTTTCTCTTTTCCCCACAACGTTTTCGTTTCCATCAAACACAAGCCTTAATACTTTTGTTGTTTGCATATGCCTTCAGGTTGAGTAAGTCTAAAGTTTCATAGTCTGCTGAAGAGTTGGCCAACCCTTATCCTGCTAAATAAGTTAACCCTTTACCAAACAATCCCTGGTTTTTACGACTAGAAGGAAGAAGCCTCCTGCCAACATCCTAACGAGCATTTTCTTCTTTTTTCCCCACAATCTTTTATACTCTTCTAATGTCAAGTTCCAATTTTTGAGTCACGTTTATTTTGTTATCTGCAAATGGTTTCAATTTGCTAAAGTCTAAATTTTGACATTTGGTAAAAAAATGCCATTTCAGCCTTATCTTTTGGAGAAAAATATTTCTATATTGAACAGTCTGATCTTGATCTACACAATCTGTAGAAGGTCAGCGAGTCGGGCGAAGCAGCCAAAGGGTTATTTTCTCGTGCTCTGAAAACTGTGTGTAGTTCAACGGCAATTTGGAAGTTGATAAACGCGAAAAGTAGGGTAGTTATGCTTTTGGTCTTCGAAGTTTGGCTGAAAACTTGAGGGAAAAGCGCTCTGATTTCTTTCAACATGGGATTGTTTCTATTATATCTGTACAAATTACCTTTGCGAGAATCAGTGTAAACTTTGGAGCAAATTAGTGCAAAATCGGAGAGATAGAAATCCCATTATTGTCAGATACAAACAGTTTGCTTACAAAGGGTTGATCTGAGGACGTCAGCACAAGCTCGGGATTGTATACATACATATTATATGTAGAGGCTGTACAAGACCCATATGTGCATGCAGAACACCGACCGGTATCTTTAACCCTTTGGCTGCTAAGCTCACTACCCTTTTTTGCGAACAGTGTAGATTAAGATCGGACTGCAGAAAACGTGCAGTCTGATCTTGGATCTACACTGTCCGATAAGGAGATATCATTCCCTAAACGACAACTTTGAAAAAGCAATATTTTTGTTTTTACTTTCGAATTGAACGTTTTATTTCATTTTTTAGTAGGATAATGTTTTAAGGAGGTTCCCTCTTCCCTGATAACTAACACCCACCTATGGCCACCTTTTCCCATCAAACTTTGCCTTCCAAATGTTCCTCGATCAACAATGAGAGGGCCTACCTATTAGATCTATTGCTATGTTATCATTTAGCTCAGTTTAGCCAGAGATCAACTGTCAGAGGTATTGGTACTCATCAGGCTCAGAGCTTTCTCTTCGCAAGTTCTTCTATAAGAATGTAATATATTCTTACCAATGAAATCCCAATTATGCTTCCCATAATAGGCCTATCTGCCATCAGAAAATCATGAACTTTATTGAACATTTTGGGATATCAATAATTGCAAGCCTTCAATTACAGGCGTCATTCATCGAGGCTTTCCATACCACGTTTAATTTCCGCATACTTTACATAGCATTAAAAGGAAAAAAAAATATCCAGTATATGAGTTAAAATGCGCTCTAATTCAATATTAAATTTTCTTTTAGATATGTCATATTTTTCATTATTATTAAAAAAAAAAAAAAAAAAAAAACATGAAAATTGAGTAATTATGACGCTTCCTGACCGAGAACCTGCCATTAGACTTATCTGACACTGATCCGTTAGAATGGTACGAAAGGGTTATGGTACGAAGTGACTGCATATCGTCCAGGATAGTAGCATGGTAGTATCGACAATTTAAAAGAACAGTTGCCTCCCTTTTAGGTAAGTCCGCCATTATGATATGAACCTGAAATGACGATCCAGAAAGGCACACTAACACTGAAACAGGTAACTACAAGAAAAAGTTGATGCAAAGCATCAAAGTCGCCGCAAAAAAAATTCGTTTAATGCTTCAAGAAAGCCAGGGCAAGTAAGTAAATGTCAGTTTTCATCAGCAGATTTTTTAACACATTATGAAATTATGTGAATAGTAACCTACATCAAAACTTGTCTTCTGTTACAGTATCTAATACCCTAGCGCAGCGCTCTCTTAGCTATTTTCCAAACGACAAATATCAGACTCTTCCAAATTCAAAGAGTTGGCAGATGACAATTTAAAAAGCTGCAAAAATGGTGGAAAATTGCTAGTAGTGGGGAAAAAGTATTTAATAAAGAAGAAATTGTTTATAACGAGCAATTTCTCCTTATCCAACATGTTTTGACAAAAGAATTTGATAGCACACATGTGATAACCCGTGTTTGTTTGGGAAAGTGGTGAAAGCAGGGCTAAGTTACTAAAATGTTGCTGTCGTAGGAAAGTATGATTCAAGAGGACGTAAGTTTGCAAGGCATGCTTTCAATTTAAACAAGTCTAAGACTATAGTGTTTGGTGAACATTGTTCATAAAGAATCATGGTTTTGCATCGCGCTTTATCATTATGAACAACACAGCGAAAAAGTGTCCTCTCTCCAGATTTTTTCCACAAATTAAATTTATGCAGAGCTCGTTGAGAAATAAACAAAGGAGTTCTAAACTATCTTTGTTGTAAAAACTAAACTTAGAAATAAGTACCCAATAATGGTCAGATACAATCATAACCATCATACCCGTTCTTCGGCGGAATTTAGCACAATTTCAGGAATGCACAATTTTAGCAGTGGTCATTCAACAAAAAACACACAAATAGTAGGAAAAACTATCTACAAAATAATCAAAATGATTATTAAACCTGTGTACGAAGGTTGTACGAAACGACCAACTGGGTACGAAATGACCAAAATTGAAAGTATAAGTAGGTACGAAATGACCAAAATCGTACGAAATGACCTAGGTACGAAATTAACAAGGTACGAAATGACTGGAAACCTGTACAGCCTTGACCAATGGAAACAAGGCATTTATGTGGACGAGTCCATTTCTCACGAATAGCGACAATAAAAGAAATAATTAGGCGTTTTTTTGATGTTGTAAGTATTAATAGAACAAAAATAGTATCGTATTGCAATTTCGTAGTTTAAGAATGAATTAAAAAGCCAGTTTAAGGCGAAGTAACGTTAGAAATATTCCTTTTTAACCTAACACCCCTACAAAAACGAAATTCCCACTATCCATGTCCTAACTCGAAAAACTATTAAAAATATAGTCGCGCGCTTCTGCGCGGCGACTAATTAGAAATTAAATGGAAAAAAAAAATGGCATAATACCGTAAAACGCCCCTCTGCTATACAGTCAATGCTGACATGTGGTATTGTTTTTTTGACTTAAAAGAAGAAATTTAATGAAATTTTCAGCTACATTCTGTTGAAAAATATTGTATTTGATGTTTACGAAATGAATCCATAACCCAGTTGCAATTTTTTGACACATAATTTTGATTTTCATGGGTTTTCGCGATTTATAGAGGGGCGTTTTACGGTATTATGCCAAAAAAATATGTGCCAATAAAGTAAGATAATAAAACTTATTGATTTCATAATTCATGAGAATTTAATAAATAGAAGTGTCTATCGTGCCGGTAAGGTCCGGTATTTGCACGGCGGTCGTCAAGTCTCAAAGACTCAAGAGCGTGTAAATCATAGCCCTAGGCCAGGGTCGAAATTATTGCCAAGAGTTTATATATTGAAATCTTATTGTTACTAAACATTTTAGCGCTGTCTTAGGCCTTATGTTTTCAACCATTCCCAAGTATTGTAATGTTTGGTATGAAGGGATCTTACGTAGGCCTATCAGCCAATGGAGCCATAAGTACAGGGGTGTTTTGGAACAAATCCAGTTAGGGAAGAAACATTTGAGTTTCATTGGAGAGGAGGAGGAGGAACTTGGAAAAAAAAAAAAGGTCCCGGCCCCAGTCAAAGTAGGGGGAAAAATTAGCTGGATCACCTAACCTCAATGGTCACAACTTTCTGCACAATCGGTGATATCTTTTGAATTTTGAGGAAAAAAGTAACTGGATCGAAGGGCCGCCGAAAATAAAAAGGCTATGTAATATGGTAAACAAAATTTCTGGTCCTCAAAACCGTATCCCCCCCCTTCAAAAAAAAGAATATTTTTTTCCCAAACGCAATAGTGAAAGTGCTATCAGTAGTCCATTTTCTGCCGTGTGGATAGTGGTGCTTAATAGTACGGTCACAAATCAGTAAATGCCGCCTGCCGGCGTGGTAACTGCCGGTTTTCACTCGAATTCGGCCGGTGGCAGACCGGTAGCAGCTCGGAGGCAGGCACAATCAGCAGGCGGCATTTTAGACGCCGCTAGGACGCCGCTGAAGTTTTAAAAAAAAGTTAAAATTCTGACTGCCACCGGCCGATTTTTTCCAATTGTGGCTGTCGTCAGGGCGCCGGCCGGGAGCATTTCGTGGTAGCGTGGTGGCAATCAAGCGGCAGACAGGCGGCAGTGCGATTTTTACTCGGTTTTCACGGGGTTCGAGGGTCTTCAATCTTCGGCCGGCGATCGGTAGGAACTAACTGCCACTCTCCAGCATCCGGCCTGCTACCGTTATGCTACCGACATGCCACCATGCAATTTCAAAATACCTGCCGGCGGCAGGGCGGAGATTGAAAAGCAGATGGAAGGCAGCTGTCGGTGTTTGTAGGTGGCAGGCTAGCCAAGTGCAGACTCCCGGGCCCCTGAATATAAATCCGAGGCTATTCACAATAAGAAATTGTCTTCATGGCGATTCTAACAGCACCAGGGCGACTCAGAGACTTGAGTATAGCTGGGTTAGGCTCTGGTCTTTTGCGCTTCGGTGCTGGCGCTTTGTCTTGCCCCCTGCCTTTGGGGAGCAACTTGTTGGAAGGAAAAATTTCTTAAAAATTAGATCTATTTATCTTGTGGTTGATAATAATGATGAACACTTTGTAGTGATACGAGAGCAATCTAGCTATATATATCCCCCGTAAACCAGCCTGCCGCCGTCAGATTATCGGGCGGTCGCCTGTCGGTGACAGTTCGAACGCCCGATCGTCGGGCGGTGTCAGTTGTAAATGGTCGGTGTCTGCCAGGTCGCCGGGCGGTGGCAGGTAAAATCTGACGGCTGCCGGACTGTCGCCTAACTGCCACCGGCCGACACCCTGATGACACCCTACACCCCTCGAACTTAAGAAACTGCCTGCCGCCGCCCGGAACCCGCTAGGCAGCCTTTTACTGGCAGTTATTTATGACCACTGACACTCTCACCGATTTGTAAAAAATCGGCCAGCGGCATGTAATTGTAAGAATCCACCGATGTCTAAAAATCGGCAGGCGGCAGTTTCAAATTGTGACCATAGTGTAACAGCATGACTGTCGTGTGAATAAGAATGGTTATTGGCATGACTGTCATGCCGATATCCTCCATTATAGGCACGACCGTCGTGCGGATAGCCATGGCCTTGATAGAATTGCGGGGATGACTTTGTCATTTTCGTTTTTTTTTTTTAAATTGCTGTTGTGTGCATTTGTGTCATTCAAAATTCATATTTAGAAATATATGGGTGTATTTTATTTTATGTCTATTGAAGTGTTATATACATATAATACCTAGCAGTTGTATATGATCTGAAAAAGTTCAGAAATATAACATATATGGTATATATATTGTTATTTTATAACCAAAACTTATTCATGTTTTTATTTCTTCTGTACAGTTTATGTTGAGAGGAGAGGTGCTGAAGTTGTACAGAAATATTTTGAGAGCAATAAAGAAGATACCAGATGATCATTACAGACAAGAAATGAAAGATTGGGCCCAACGTGACTTTAAGAAGTTTAAAAATCTGGAGGAAGAGGCAAGTTCAGCATTTGTTAACTTTTGCATGTTAAAAGGGTTATACATATATTTGTAATGTTACCAAACCTCAAAAATGTTTTATGATGCACATTATGAATGCAGTTAGCTGCAAACAATCATTGAATAGGAAAAAGGAGTGTAAGAAAACAAACAATGCTACTTTTTAGTTGTATTTCTTTAATACTACTTTACCAAGCCAACTCTTATTATAAAGACACATGTGAGGGGAAGGTTTTAGAAAACATTGTGGAAAGTTAAAGCGGTTAAAAGCCTGTTAACTCATTACGAAACGACAACATTTTAGACAGTTTTAAATCCAAAGCATTAAATTTGCAGACGACAAATATAAAGTGGAAAAAAGTAATGAATTGTCTTTGAAGAGGTAGAAAATAATGCTTGTAACCAGCATTTTCCCTTTTTCCACGATGTTTTTAAGAGCCTTCCTCTTCAGGGTCATTTAAAGAAGGGTTGACCCTTAATTATCCCCCGCCGTAGGCGGAGGGATATAGTTTTAGCGTTGTCCGTCCGTCCGTCTGTCCGTCCGTCCCGGCAAATATCTCCAATACCATTGGACGGAATTTTGTGAAACTTTATACACATGTACAATGACCCATTCTCCCGAGACACTTTTTTTGTTTTTTTGATTCGACGCAAAATGGCCGACTGAGAGCGATTTTAAGTTTCACTTAAGTAACATTTAAGTACACTTTTGATGTTTGGAGTCTTCTCTTCAAAACTAAACAAAGTTTTTACATTGAACTTGTCACATCTGTCAACTTCCATTAGGAAATGCAGGAAAAGAAGTTTCACCTACGTTGACCGTGCAATACCATAGTTATTTGCCCTTGTTTGTGTAATAAGGTGTCATGGAAAAAGGGGGTTTCATGTTATATTTCATTCCATTTCTTGTGAAGGCAACTCCTTCCACATTTCTTGAAGGAATTGAATGCAATTTTGACAGAATATTTTTTGTCATGTGACCTATTGCATATTGTCAACATTTTGCGATTTGTAGCTGCGTCATGAAAAAAGGGGGCTTCATGTTTTATTTCATTTTGTTTCTTGTGAATGCAACTCGTCCTATATTTCTTGACAGAATTGAAATGAATTTTCACAGATTGTTTCTCATCATTTGGCCTATCGCATATTCTCAAAGTTTTACTATTTGTAGCTGCGTCATGAAAAAAGGGGGCTTCATGTTTTATATCATTTTATATCTTGTGAATGCAACTCGCCCCATATTTCTGGACAGAAATGAATAGAATTTTCACAGAATGTTTCTTGTCATCTGACCTATCACATATTCTCAAAGTTTTGCAGTTTGTGGCTGCGTCATGAAAAAAGGGGGCTTCGTGATTTATTTCATTCTATTTCTTGTGAAGGCAACTCCTCCCACATTTGGCAGATTTGAATGGAATTTTTACATTATCATGTGACCTAACACAATGCCTCCCACATTTCTTGGCAGATTTGGATGATCATGTGACCTACCGCATATTGTCAAGATTTTGGGATTTGTACCAGCATCATGGAATAAGGGGGCTTCATGTTATAATTTAATTTTTCACCTGTATCTCTTTAATTACTTGACATATCTCAACAGATTTGGACGAGATTTTCACAGACTATGCAACCTAGCACATGTTGTCAGGGTTTTGCAATTTATCACTGTATCATGGAAAAAGGGGACTTCATGTCAAATTTAATTTTTTATCAGTGTATCTCCAACTTTTGCACATTATTTTCATAGAACTTCATATTTTTATTGGTTGATCAAAGCCAGTGACCAATGAGTCAATTGTGCATTCGTCTCTCCATGCATCTGTCTGTTCGTAAACCTTTTAGATCACAAGTAATACCATATATCCATTCAGCTACCCAGGCAGGTGCTACAAATTTCAACACTTTAGTCTCTAGCTATCTGCTTGAAATGGCAGCAGTGTGGCGGCTTATATTGTGAGAGGGATATCTTCTAAAGTCCTGGACGAAAATTGATGAAACTTCATGCATGTTTTCTTTTCCATTACATAGTCTGTTCATACATTTTTTTTTCCACCACATATATGAAATCCTGAAATGAAAACAAATAAAGTTAATATACATAAACCCCCCTCTTTCCATGACATGTCATTATATATGAAGTTCTGCAAAAAGGGTACTTAATGTATAATCCTGTAATGGACCTCTTTTATATTTTTCTTATGTAATGAAATCCTGTGCCATGGAAAAAGGGAGCTTAATGTATAATTTCATCATGGACCAATAACAAAAAGGCCACATGTACATGCAAAACACAATACCTCTTATCATTTTGTATCAAAAAAGGTCTTTTTCGGCGGGGGAAGTCATTTCAACGAAATTGCTTGTCACAAATAAAAATTATAGATTTGTCCAAATTGGAAGCGTTTGAAGATGTCACATTTCATTCAGCTTAACCGTTTTCCAAACAAACAATCCCTGGTTTTTACAAGCCTGAGGAAGAAGTCTTCTTAAAGCATTATGGACAAGTCTAAAATTTTATTGTTTGGCAACCAGTTAAGCAATGGTTTGCTGGTTACTAGTATTTTCTCCTTTGATTAAAACGTTTTCAAAAGCCCTCTCCTGCAGAGTCCATATACATGTAACTCTAGATTATGTGGTAAAAGTATTTTCAGATTTCACTCCGGAACTTTATTAAGACTTTTTGAGCGGGTCACATGATCATCAACTTGTATTGATAAGGTGGGATTGCACTTGAGTAAGAATGCTGGCTTCATATTCTGGTCATTTCAAAACAGATGGAGTTATGGATTGCATAACCAGGTCAGTAGTGTTCTATAAGAAATCCTGACCTACAGGAAGAAGTTTTAATATACTCTCTTAACCCTGTCACAAAAAATGTTGTCCTTGATGAACAAGAAAATATTGGGAAAAGGAATTTACAGAGATCAAATGATGGTATTTGACCTTTAAGGGTAAAACTGGCTGGTCACCAGCTTTTTTCTTCTTTCTCACAATGTTTTCTAAAGCCTCCTTTCTATGGGCTGTAAGAAAATGGTATTGTTTGGTGTACTCTATTGTACTGTTTTGTTTATTTTTTATAGGAAGCAATTAAGATGATGATAACAAAAGGAAAACTGTCTCTAAGAGAACTGGAACAGATTATTGGGCACGCTCAGTGGTATGTGGACTCATTACACTCCTGCAAAAAAAATGTGGGGTTCATGTCAACTTTTGTCCAAGGTGGGCACATAGGCAACAATCTAATAGTATCAGCATTATCAAAGTAGACAAGGTGCCAATTGTTCTAAGGTACCAATCAATTATGATCCCAAGGAGAGATATATGGTTTTCATTTTTCCTTACAACCTTGTATCACACAATTACAAGTTTTAATGTCTCTAAAAGAAAAGGCTTTTGAAAACATTGTGGGAAAGGAGAAAATGCTGGTAACCAGCATTTTCTCCTTTCCCAACAATGTTTTCTAACTTGTCAGAGACAGAAATCATCATTTGCAGCAATGTTCTTTGCACATTTTTTTTTTATTTTTTCAAAGACAGCATTCAGTTTGTTCCATTTGTCGTTTGCAAAGACTTTCAATTTGGTCCAGACCTGAATTTTGTGGTTTAGTGAAGATGTTACTTAACATTTTTTCCAAGGAGGCATTAACATCATTACCAGAAAAACAAGTCCATTAGTCATTTGTCAGTATCTTTCTAGTATTTCATCAATCAAATGGAAAAAAAAAAGTTGTTACTTTTCTTTTGTTATGTTATGTTGTAATTGCTCTTCCATCTGGTACAAAGAACAGAACAAATTGATTGATATAATTATAGGTATTGGATATGTATGTGACAATAATGTTTTGTAAAAGTTTGTTAAGTAGAGTTGCCCAGTCTCTCAAGGGTAACTACGCCAAAAGAACAAGCCCTACACAATATATTCCCATAAAAAATCCAATGTCTTTTTATTATTTGCTTTGATATTGTTTATTTAATTTTCCATGAATTATTTATTTTGTTTATGAAATAAATTTAAATGATTAACAATTGTTTTATCAATAATTTATTAAATCATTTCAGGCCTCTACCAACTCTTAGAAATTGGGGAGAAGTGACTTCTTATTAGTCTGAGGTTTGGGAAAAGTTTTTGAAAATGGGGAGAAGTGGTCAGACTTCGAGGAGAAGTTTAGACAAACATTAAAAAGCAGATGTGGGTGGATAATAGGAAGTAACAATATTTTAAAAATCAAAGAGTTTCATTTAAAAAAAAGATCATTTAGATCTATATTAAATGAAAATATTTCATACTTTTTATCTTTAAAATGATCACTGTGGACTTTTTCCTATACATGTATAAGAAATTAAATAAAACATGTTCAGTCATTGTTTAATCCACTCAGTTTATACACTCGTGGATTAAAACTGTATGGAAAGAAATAATAATGGAAAGAGAAAGCATTACCAGTTTGAGTAGTGGTTTAAGAATGATTTAGCATTGCTGTTTTTCATACAAAACATGGAGGTATTGTCATAGGCCCTTCATTGTCTTAACCAGCATTGTTGTGCAAAAACTTCAACATTCTATGATATTGCTATTGTTACTGAAAATAATTAATAGTAAATAGGGGGAACTATTCAAAAAGGGCAGGAAACCATAAATGTACATGTAATTTGATACTGCTCTGCCCTGTTTTTGACTTTGAATTCTTACTGAAAATCAGGCAATTTTAAAATTAAAAACAAGGTCATTTCTTTGAACTACTCTGCTTTTGCCAAATTCTTAGTATCATCAAAATGATGATATTACAGTTGTTATACGCCCGTCGAAGACGGGACATATGGGATCACCCGTGGCGTCCGGGCGGGCGGCGTCTAGTTCTTTGTCCGGAGCATATCTCCAAAACTATACTAGCTGCGGTTATGAAATTTCATGGGTGGATAGATCTCAACAAGGGGGAGTGCAGTGCAATGAACCATAACTCTTGCTTGCTTAATTTTTGAGTTATTGCCCTTTGTTGTTTTTCATACTTGAATTTTGTCCGGTGCATATCTTAAAAACTATACCAGCTATGGATATGAAATTTCATGCATGATACATTCCATCAAGGGGGAGTGCAGTGCTTATAAATTGCAACTCTTGCTTCCTTAATTTTTGAGTTATTGTGGGAGAGTACATCTTATGAAATAGAACTGTAAGGAATTGTTCCTGCTTCCTAAACTTTTGTGGTTTTCCCCTGTATTGTTTTAGAGACTTAAATTTTGTTTGGAGGATTCTCCAATGCTATGCTAGCTATCACTAGGAAATTTCATGACATGATACTAGTATATCTAGTTATTTCTACACATAAATTTTGACCACACTGTATCTCCAAGTGTAGGTGTTGTCAATATGAAATTTCATCCTCTTATTTGTAGATTTTAATTTTTTTTTTGAAAGATGTGAAATCAAAACTGCCATTTGCTTCAATCAACGGCAAAATTTCTGCACTACTATTTTTCTCTACCTCCCCTATATGATTATTATGCCCCAGCTTTACAACTTGGGGTAAGACGGGCGTATCTTGCGGCAATTTGCCGTTCTTGTTTAAGGTTTGTAAACACACAGGTTGGTGACCTTTGCCTCACTTGATTATTTCAATGTTGATAAACTTTCCTGATAAACATATTTGACATACACATTAAAAAATTTTCAGTATCTTTTTTTTTGTGACTATTATGTGGAAAATACATGTTCAGTTTATTGATAATTTTTAAGAATTGCGAAATTCAAGAAAACATAATGTCTAACAATGGCTGCAATTCATATTTTGCTTTTTTTGGACAAATGGCATGTTTTTATGTAGATCCATCTGAATTGACTCATGAAAATGATCCCAGTACAATTTCATAGCATGCAATATGAATAAATATTGTATACCCTCATCCTGTGCAAACACATAGGGACAATATCAAAGTATGAAAAGAAGAGAGTTGTAAAGACACAAAACTTTCTGAGTTAGACAATTTTGTCTTACCCCACCTTGAAATCTGAACAAATCAGATTAGTCGTTCTTTTTTTCAGCAGCACATTTTGGAAGCTACTCAGTTTCATAGACCAATCGGTTTCAAACTGACCCTTCAGTGTAACTTTTTAATATAATGGTACTTTGTTGAAGGATTTACAAGAAACAGTACTCTTGGTGTCTATTGTTAAGATTTTAAGAATAACCTCCCTGGAACTTTAACATTCTTGTGCATAATGCCTGTCATCCTTTGTTATCAGCTATGGTTTGATATACCTCTATACCATAGGACAATAGGTCTAAATTTCATGAAATTTCAGTAATCTCATGAATATTTGAATTAGCATTTCATCAGTTTTAAAATGGAACTATGAAGGAGCTTTTTACAAGTGAGAAACGCTAAAAAATCTTTGACAAATAAATGCTATAAATCTGTCCAAGGACATTCACAGAGCTATATACTCCAATAGATTGATTTATGTCTTTTACAGTCTTTAACATCCAATTCTGACTTTTAATGACCTTGAAGAACAAAGCTTTTTTAAAAAATGTGGAAAATCGTAGAGGATGCTGGTAGCCAGCATTTTCTTTTTTTACCCACGTTTTTTTTTATCCTGTCAGGGTAAAAAAAAATTCAGAATTCTTACTTGTCCTCCTGCTGTTTTGCACTTGTTCAACAGTTAGACAAAGAAGAATAATTCACTTGCCCTCACCAAATTTTTACTAGTAAGGACAAGCAGACGAGTGGATTTTTTGGACCCTGCCTTTCAAAAATAAAATCCACTATTTGAACCTCATTTAATAAATTGTCTGCAAATCTTTTCACCATTCTATAAAATTATAGTATAATGATATTTATTTTCTGGGATGTCTCTAAAATACTTAAAATGTTTTCTTTTAAAAAGTACACATCCATCTGGTAGACAGAATAGAACAAATCGATCAGGTTACCCTTTGCCAAATGACAACATTTTAGATTTGTCCATTTTAAATCATGTGAAGAATTTGTTAGTGAAAGGAGTAAAAGGACTGAAAAAAAAATTATATGAAAAGGAGACACACTGGTTATCAGCATTGTCTCTTTGTCACATTTTGTTTTCAAAAGTTTTCTCTGTTAGGGTCAATAAAGCTGGGTATAGTATTTTAAAGGGCTATTATAAAGAGAATTATAAAGCATAGAAACTTGGAAGATATTTGTTTTTTTCTGTGAAGGATTGCCACTCATGAAAAAATTACTGATGGTGTACATTCCATGAAATAAATTTCAACTTTTCACCGAAAAAAAAAAGATGTTGTATAATTGTTTAATGGTTTTAACCAACTTTTTAGCACACCTGAGCATGAAGTGCTCAAGGTGAGCTTTTGTAGTCTTGCTGTGTCTGTCATAAGGTCATCAACATTTACCTTGTGTGCACACTAGAGGCCACATTTTCAGTCAGTGTTAAAATCTTGGACAAGCTTGAAAATTGATCACATCTGGTCAAAAACTAGATTACAGGGCCAAATCTTAGAAAAATGTGATTTGCACTCTAGGGGCCACATTTTCATCCCTATACCCTTGAAACATGTTCAGGATTTTTGTCTTGATTAAATTACTGACAAATCTGAAACTGGGTATAATAGAAGGTCACTAGGTCAAATCTTAGAAAACATTGAGTGCCCTCTAGCAGCCACATCTTCAGTCTGATACTCTTAAAATGTGGTCTGAATATTTGTCTTGGTAATATCTCAGACAAGTTTGAAATTGGGCTAAGTTCAGTGAAAAAGTAGGTCAATGGGCAAAATCTTAGAAAAACCCTGTGTGCATTCTTGAGACCATATTTTCAGCCCAATGCTCTTGAAACTTGACCAGAATGTTTGTCTTGATGACGTACAGGACAAGTTTGAAATCCAGTCATGTTGAGTCTAAAAGTTCCATAGGTCACCAGGCCTAATCTTTTAGAAACCTTGTGTGCATTTTGTACATTTTGAGCATGATACTCTTGAAAATTGGTCAGTTTGTGTGCCTTCATGATATCTCAGACAAGTTTAAAAATTGGGTTATGACCGGTCAAAAAGTAGGTCACTAGGCCAAATCCTAGAAAAACCTTGTGTACACTCTAAAGGCCACATTTTCAGTCCAATACTTTTAAAATATGGTCAGAATGTTTTTTTTTATGTTATCTTTGCCAGGTTTGAAATAGGATCATGTTGAATAGAAAGTAGATCACTTGGCAAAAAAGAAAAAAGAAACAGTGTGTACTCTGTAGAAGCCACATTTTCAGCTTGACACTAATGAAACAAAGTCAGAGAGTTTGTCCTTTTGAATTCTCTGAAAAGTTTGAAATTGGGTCACAACAGATCACAGAGTAGGTCACTGGGCCAAATCTTGGAAAAAAAAATGTGTGTATAGTCTAGGGGCCAAATGTCAAGCTGGTATTCATGAAATTTTATCAGTACATGTGTATGTTTGTCTGTATGATATTTTTGACAAGTTTCAAAGAAGACCAAGTTCGTCAAAAATTATGTCACTTTCATGCTTGTGTTTTAGATCATTAAAATCAAGGTCTCTTCAGCTTTATCAACTGTAGATGACTTTACTCTGGTTAGCTTTTTAGGGCCAATAGCCCTCTTGTAAGTTATTATTTTTCTTTAAAATCCAGTACGGTTGTTTTGGATAATTCCTATGGCAAACCTCAGACAGCATAAGAATGCATTACAATATTTCATAAGGTGCAAGCAATGAAGGGTAAATGAGTGTAAATTATGTCATATTTCCATCTGGTTTAATGGTATGCACTGTTTACCTAGGTAATTAGTGCACAGCATGCTACTGTTTCCACCTTCAATTGAAGAGTTACAGAAATTTGTATGGTTAATTTTATTGCTTGTAATCATGAATTATAAACATTACAATCCACCATTTCCCAATTAATTACCGAAAAGCTTGAAGTAAAATGTTTTCTATGTTTTTTAAAAATACCTGTTTAACGCTTTACCACACAATGATGACTTTTGATGACTTTTGGAAAGAAGCCTTTTGAAAACATTGTGGGAAAAGGAGAAAATGCTGGTAAACAGCATTTTCTCCTTTTCCCACAATGTTTTCAACCCTATCACTAAACAATTGCACCCTTTGAGCCACATAGAAATTGTTGTCTGCAAATGCTTTCAGTTTGAACGGGGCTAAAATTTTGTTATGTGATAAAGGGTTAATGCTTAACCAAGTGAAAAAATTACAGACTGGTCCAAATTGGAAGCATTTACAGATGAAAAAATTCATGTGACTGAAAAATTGAAATTTGGTTTTGGAAGGGTAAAAAACATTGTGGGAAAAGAGAAAATGCTGGTTTTCGAAAGGCTTCTTTCTAAGATTTTTTTACAGTCGGGATTGTTTGATAAAGAGTTAAGTGGTCATCTCTATTATGCTACTTAATTTCTAACAAACAATCCAGAGTTGTGATGATATAAAAAGAGAAGGACTTTGATATATTGTTGGAAAAAGGAGATGATGCTAGTTACCTGCTTGTTCTCCTTTTCCCACCATGTTTTCTACCCTATCAACCAAAATTGCATCACTTGCAACCCATTTACATGTAATTTGTGGTCTGCAAATGCTTTAAATTTAAATAGGTCTAAAATCTTGTTGTCTTGGAATGAGGTAGAAGCAAACGAGAATTGGGCATTTTCTCCTTTACCCACAATGTTCACTACAGTATCCAAGACCAAACCTATGCTTTCTGCAAAGAATCTTTGAGATTATTTTGAGAAATGACGAAGTGCTAGTATCCAGCTGCACTTTCCCCCTTTTACCTCACCTAAGCACATCATGCTCAAGGGGAGCTTTTAGGATCACCTGGTGTCCGTTGTCCGTCATCAACAATTTTTTAAACATTATCTCCTCCTAAACCACTGGGCCAATTTGGACCAAACTTAGCTGGATTGTTCCTTGGGAGGTCCTCTTTCAGAATTGTTCACAGAATTTGATTCCGTCAAACACTGTGGTTGCCATGACAACCAAATGGAATTTTTTAAAGAAATTTTCTAAAAATCTTCTTCTCTGAAACCACTGGCCAGATTTCGAAATAATTTCACAGCAATGTTCCATGGGTGACCCTCTTCAAAAACTGTTCGCGAAATTTTTGATTCATCAAGGAACATGGCTCTGGTGAATGGGGGCTACTTGCACTTTACAGAAATGAAGAAATTCTTAAAAATTCTTCTTCTCTAAAACCGCAGGTCAGATTTTGAAATAATTTCACAGATATGTTTTGGGTGACCCTTTATAAAAAATGTTCACGAAATTTTGATTCGTCTAGAAACATCGCTGTGATGAATGGGGGCTACTTGCACTGTAGGGAAATGAAGAGATTCTTAAATATTCTTCTTCTCTCGAACGGCAGGTCAGATTTTTAAATAATTTCGCAGAGATGTTCCTTGGGTGACCCTTTTTAAAAATTGTTCGCGAAATTTTGATTCGTCACGAAACATGGCTCTGGTGAATGGGGGCTACTTGCACTATAGGGAAATGAATAAATTCTTGAAAATTCTTCTTCTCGGAAACCTGCAGTCAGATTTTGAAACAATTTCACAGAGATGTTTCTTGGGTGACCCTTGTACAAAAATTGTTTGTGAAATTTTGATCCATCGAGAAACATGGCTCTGGTGAATGGGGGCTACTTGCATTATACGGGCATGAAGAAATTCTTGAAAATTTTTCTTCTCTAAAACGGCTGGTCAGATTTTTAAATTATTTTGCAGAAATGTTCCTTGAATGACCCTTTCCAAAAATGTTTGCGAAGTTTTGATAGATCAAGAAACATTCATCTGGTGAATGGGGGCTACTTGAACTATAGGGAAATGAATAAATTCTTGAAAATTCTTCATCTCTGAAACTTGCAGTCAGATTTTAAAATAATTTCACAGCAAAAATTGTACATGAAATTTTGATCCATTGAGACACATGGCTCTGGTGAATGGGGGCTACTGCACTTTAAATGGCCCTAAAACTCCTCTTCTTTTCTGAAACTGCTGGTCAGATTTTGAAAGGGCTTTTACAGGTGACCATTTGAAAATTGCTTTGCAAAATAAGGATTTTGTGTCCAGTGTTTCAATACTTCAAAAAAAAAAATTGGCTTTGATCCTCTCAAAAATTCAGGTGAGCGATCCAGGGCCATCTTGGCCCTCTTATTTTTGCAATGTTTTCCATTCTTTCTATGACAAATTCCATCATATTGATTTGTTGTTTGCAAACTCTTCAACACTTTTCACATACAATCTGTTGCTATCCTGATATAGAAGCCTTTTCCCACAATGTTTTATACCCTGCTGGAAACAAATTTTAAGTTTTGAGTAACATTATTTTGTTGTCTGCAAGATTTGGTGCTTTCAATTTGCTCCAGTTCAAATTTTTACATCTAGGAAAGAGTTGATAAATTGAAGAAAAGAAGTTATGGGTCACAATGGCAGGATAGTATTTCTAAGTCTTTGAAACACATATAGAATTTCAATCCTTTAGCTTTTTCGTGATGACAGAGTTTAAAACCTTTCTGAAAGCAATTGCAGACAAAAAATCAAATGTGTCTCAAAGGACGAGATTTGTCTTTTAACCCATTACCACACAATCCCTACTTTTGACGCACCTGAGAAAGAAGCCTGCAGAAAACATTGTGGGAAAAGGAAAAAATGCTAGTAACCAGCATTTTCTCCTTTTCCCACAATGTTTTCTACCCAAACAAAGAAAAATATTTTGGTATGAGCCACATTAACCCTTTCCCACACAACGACGACTTTTGACGACCCTTGGAAAAAGGCCTTTTGAAAACATTGTGGGAAAAGGAGAAAATGCTGGTAACCAGCATTTTCTCCTTTTCCCACAATGTTTTCTACTCTATCAATAAACAATTGCAGCATTTGAGCCACATAAAAATTGTCATCTGCATATGCATTCAATTGAACACGGCTAAAATTTTGTCGTCTGGTAAAGAGTTAAAACTGTCATCTGCTAATACTTTCAATTCAGACAAGTCTAAAATTTTGTCTGGTGGTAAAGGGTTAAAGGGTAGGAAAAAATGTGGAAAAAGGAGAAAACTTGACTCTAGGAATCTTGATCTAGACTGGTTGAAGGGTACAATATTGAATACTGTAATGATTATTTCAGATAAGCGACTGCCTGTTGAGAAGAGAGATCAATCAATAGCTGTTGGGAATAAGACTGGAATAGCTTCAGTGAAAAGATTGCTACAGTGAACAAACCTAATTATACCTTTACTCTGTGTGTGTGCTTCTCAGTATGAACTTTTGATATAGGAATATAGTGCAAAATGTGTTGAACGTTGTTGTGTTCACATGATGGATTGATCTGCAGGACTTGAATGTGTGGGTGTAGACTATATTCAATTAGAAACATGGTATTGAAGAGTTGGGTTTGTATTACAGGGAGGTAAGATTCTTCAACCTCTGAATTATGTGTTTTGTTTGAACATGAGGGCAAGAGCTTTTAAAAACATTATGGGAAAAGGAGAAAATGCTGTTAATCAGCATTTTCTCCTTTTTTTTTTCTCACAATGCTCCAACCTTTTATGAGCTCAAGAAATTTTTTTTAATCATTCCCAAACAATCCCTGAAAAAGAAGGCCTTTTAAAACACTGTGAGAGAAGAGAGGGGAAAATGCTGATAACCAGCATTTTCTCCTTTTCTCACAATGTTTTCTACCTTTCCAGAAAATATTTCAATTTTTGAGTTGTGTTGATTTTGTGTGTAACTGCTTTCAATTTGCAACAGTTTGAAATTTTGTCGTTTGGTAAAGAGTTAAAACAATTTCCATGTCGATCAACCCTTTTCCACACAATCCTGTGTTTTAACAACCCTGCTAAAATGCCTTTTGAAAACCTAATGAGAAAAGTAGAAAATGCTGGTAACCAGTAGGATTTGTAGAGCATAATTATAGCATGTCCAAATGATGGGTTGATTTTAAGGACTTATGTATTGGTGTATGTATGTTGGAAAGACTTGATGGGGTTGGATTTCAGAGACACAAAGTAACTTTATTCTTGGAGAAAGAAGCTAATACTCTTCATCTTTTCTTTTAATGGGTAGCTTAACTTTTCTTCTTTTTCTCAAAAATCTGAAGAAGGACAAAAACTTTAAACATTTTCAGTATCAAAAGCATGATGATAATATAACACTTAAATTTGTCTCTAAAAACGTATAAAGATTGCAGAAATAGAAAAAAATATTTGAAACAAGTACCAGCATTTCATCCTTTGCTCACATTTTCAAAAGTTCTGTTTGAATATGTCAATAGAATTTATTTCATCAGCTTGTGATTAATATGGGGAAATATTATCCAAGAAAGGGAAAGGTATGCGAAAATAACGGAGTTGTTTTAGCAGACCTTTCCCTTTTGAGGGAAATATTTCCCCATATTAACCACAAGCTGATGAAATGAATTATATATTTCCTCTGAATATTTTGTCAGCGAATGCCACTTTTAATAGTTGTGATCTCAAGTCAATTAACCAGATTTTCGGCACTGTTCTTTACCTATAATGTTTCTAAAAATAGACACATAAAATATAATATAATGGTTCATTAACACATTACTACACAATCCCTACTTTTGATGCCCCTGAGAAAGAAGCCTTTTGAAAACACTGGGGGAAAAGGAGAAAATGCTGGTAACCAGCATTTTCTCCTTTTCCCACAGTATTTTCTACCCTTCCGATAACAAATTTCAATTTTTAGTCACCTTTATTTTATCGTCTGCAAATGCTTTCAATTTGAACCTGTCTAAAATTTTGTCGTGTGGTAAAGGGTTAAAGGATTCTCTCATTATCTCCTGAAACAAGATTTACAGTAGACAACCATTATGTTAACTATTTAATACACAAGTTGGACTCTTAAAGGCCTTGAGGTTTTGAAAACATTTTCGTAATCAGCATAATACTCTGTTTCCAACAATGTTTATGATAAAGGAATAGTTGACATGGAAAATATTTTCAAAAGTTTTCCTGAGCTCATTAACCCATTACCACACAATCCCTACTTTTGACGCCCCTGAGAAAGAAGTCTCTTGAAAACGCTGTGGGAAAAGGAGAAAATGCTGGTAACCAGCATTTTCTCCTTTTCCCACAATGTTTTCTATTCTTCACAAAACAAATTTCAAGTTTTTAGTCACTTTTATTTTGTCGTCTGCAAATGCTTTCGATTTGGACAGGCTTAAAATTTTGTCGTTAGGTAATGGGTTAAACTGAATGGAGTATTTTATAAAGCAATCTTCTAAGTAAAACTAGGCTAACTAGCTTATGAGATGTTTTATGAACTTTTGATTACTCTAACCTTTTCTCTACTGTGGATATATTCTATTAATTAGCACCAGTGTCTATAGTAATAATCCCCATAGTTTTGAGCTTCACTGGCCAAAGGCCAGCAGCTTATGTCATAGCCTGTTGTTTGTTGTGTGTGTCACTGATTGCGTCTGTCAGTTCATACGTTAACTTTCATATGAAACATCTTCCTTGAAACTAGTACTACCCAGTTTTGATGTACCTTAACAGACATTTATTCCTATTTATAGCCCTTGGATTAAAACTGGCCCCACCTGGGAGTCACAAGTTTTACAGGGGTTTATAAATTGCAAGCCGAAAGAATTGTCTAGTCCTTAACTCTAAGGTCCAGGCTTACCAATTTTAGAGCTTCATCAAGTGGACCTGTAGGTAATACATTTAACAAAGGCTTAAACAGTGAAAACTTTAAAATCTTTATGAAGTCACTTATAAATGTGAAACAGATCAAGAGAAATTACTCCTGGTATAACAGATATATAGTTTCTTACCAGATACCTCCCTTTTTTTGTGGATAATGGGGTGGCTACTAGGCATTTTTTCCATGAAACTTTATTACCAAATGGATTCCTTATGATATTAGTCTCTATCAAATGCTCATGATGTGTATGATATATCTATCTAAAAGAAAGTGGAGTGATACTGGGCCATCATGGCCCTCTTTCTTTGGTCTTTTATACCAAGCAGACCCATTTTTAGCTCACCTGAGCACAACATGCTCAAGGGGAGCTTTTAGGATCACCCGGTGTCCGTCGTACGTTCTGCGTCATGCGTCAGTGCATCGTGCGTCGTCAACAATTCTTTAAACATCAACTCCTCCTAAACCGCTGGGGGGATTTGGACCAAACTTGGCTGGAATGTTCCTTGGGAGGTCCTCTTTAAAAATTGTTCACAGAATTTGATTCCATCAAAAACTCTGGTTGCCATGGCAACAAAATGGAATTTTTTAGGAAATTCTTTAAAAATCTTCTCCTCTGAAACCGCTGGTCAGATTTTAAAATAATTTCACAGAGATGTTCCTTGGGTGACCCTTTTCAAAAATTGTTTGTGAAATTTTGATCCGTCAAGAAACATGGCTCTGGTGAATGGGGGCTTCTTGCACTAAACAGAAATGAAGGAATTCTTAAAAATTCTTCTTCTCTAAAACCGCTGGCCAGATTTTAAAATAATTATACAGACATGTTCCTTGGGTGACCCTTTTAAAAAATTGTTCGCAAAATTTTGATTGGTCAAGAAACATGGCTCTGGTGAATGGGGGCTTCTTGCACTATACAGAAATGAAGAAATTCTTAAAATTCTTCTTCTCTGAAACAGCAGGTTAGATTTTGAAATAATTTCACAGACTTGTTCCTTGGGTTACCCTTTTCAAAAATTGTTCGCGAAATTTTGATTGGTCAAGAAACATGGCTCTGGTGAATGGGGGCTACTTGCACTATACAGAAATGAAGAAATTCTTGAAAATTCTTTTTCTCTGAAATGGATGGACAGATTTTGAAATAATTTCACAGAGATGTTCCTTGGGTGACCCTTTTCTAAAATTGTTTGCAAAATTTTGATTGGCCAAGAAACATGGCTCTAGTGAATGGGGGCTACTTGCACTATATGGAAATGAAGAAATTCTTGAAAATTCTTCTTCTCTGAAACCCCTTGTCAGATTTTGAAATACTTTCACAGAGATGTTCCTTGGGTGACCCTTTCCAAAAGCTGTTCATATAATTTTGATCCGTCAAGAAACATGGCTCTTGCGAATGGGGGCTACTTGCACTATACGGACATGATGAAATTCTTTAAAATTCTCTTTCTCTGAAACCCCTGGTCAGATTTTGAAATAATTTCAGGGAGATGTTCCTTGGGTGACCCTTTTCAAAACTTGTTTGTAAATTTTGATCCATCAAGAAACATGGCTGTCATGGATGGGGGCTACTTACTCTTACACAGAAATGAAGAATTCTTAAAAATTCTTCTTTTTGAAACTGATGGTCAGATTTTGAAATGACTTTTACAGGTGACCTTTTGAAAATTGCTTGGCAAAATTATAAATTTGGTTCCAACGTTTCAATACCTCAAAAAAAAAATAGACTATGGTCATCTCAAATATTCAGGTGAGCGATCCAGGGCCATCTTGGCCCTCTTGTTTATGATATGAACCCCATAAGTAGGAGCATTGTAGACTTGTCTCTACTCCCTCTCCGCAGCTAATCATATCCTCCAATAACACAGCTAAGACAGTAGCTCTTGCAATAGCCATCATGGCAATGTTTTTTTCATTTTGATATGGTTTAGAACAATGTTCCGAAAATGCTCAATTCAGAACATACTTCTGGAACAGAGTATGTGTTCTGAAATATTCCTTTTGCACATTCCAGAACAATATTTCAGAACACAGAACAGTGTGCCAGAACAAGTGAAAGGAATACACCCTAGTAGGTCTTATAAACCAGAAGCTTCTGATTTGACCATTGTAGAGAAAGAATATCAGCTATTTTATGATTTCAATAAGCAACAGTATTTGTTCAAACAAGTGAAGAACTTTATTGTATCATGCGTTTGACATTTTCTAATAAATGTTCTGTGGAATTAGGTGTTTCATGAACAAAAAGATTTTAGACTGATCTATGTCAACATTTGGCAGAAGACAAAATGAAAAGGAGTCAGATGAGGAGGTAGAATTACTTTTTGGAAAAAAGGTACATACATTTCCTCTTTTGTTACAGTGTGTGCTAAGACTCTCTTCCTGAGGGCAGTAAACTCTGTACCACGCAAGAAAATTTTAGAATGTTTGAAATTGAAAGCATCTGCAGACAACAAAATAAATGTGATTGAGAAATTGACATTTGAATTTGGAAGGGTAGAAAACATTGTGGGAAAAGGAGATAATGCTGTTTTTCAGCATTTTCCCACATTTTCAAAAGGCTTCTTTCTTAGGATCATTAGAAGTCAGGATTGTGTGTTAAAGAGTTAAAACATGGGGTTGTTTAAAACGTTTCAGAAAGGGTTAATTTTTTACTAGACAAATTTTTTTTCTTCTCCCAACAGGTCAGTCTGCTTTGATGTTGAAGACACTGATCATCTGACAGCACAGATTATATGCTGAAACAGGCATTTGTGATAATTTGATCGAAATTTTCTTGCATCAGATGAGTTGAAATGATCAGTATACGGAAGTGAAATTGAAAGACTATGATCATAATTTTGCTCAGCAAAACTGCAAAGATTTAAGTTTAAGTGTTAGCTTGTGTGCTATTTCTTTTCTTTTTTCCAACGTTGGTAATACTAATCAAAACATGCTGCAAAGGATATATCATGATAGAATGGCTCAGATGAAGAGAAAAGAGGAAGAAGAGGAAGCAGCCAAGAAAGTATATGCAACCACAAAGAAAAAGCCTACTTCAACAGGAAGTGTGATGTCATCAATGATGGATCCTGGGTACTTTGAGCAATCCAAAGGAAATGGAAGTAACTCTTATAATGAAAATAAACCAAATGAAAATAATGCAGGGAAGGAACCCCATAATTCAAAATAAAGTATTAATTTGAGCCTGAATTGAGGGCAATGTTGTGATGAATTATTTGAGCATGGACTGATTATGGATGTGATTTTGCGAAAACAGTTTCATATGATCAGGTTGCACACCTATGAGTAATAAATTTATTTTGGATGTGTTACTTCAATAAAAAGATATTTCAGGAAATAACTTATTTTTTTTTCTTTTTTTGTTGACTGTCTCCTTTTTTTCACTCTCTGTCTTGTCTATCTAGGTGTACCTCCTTTAGTGTACCCTTTTCTGTTGCATTTTACACTTGATCAGCTCAGTCCCTCAGTCTGTAGCGCTCGGAGTGTAAAAGTTGAAGCCAGGCTATCACTAGTTTGATTCTTAGCCTGACCAAATTCTTGAAAACTAAGGATTTGATGACAGGATGCATTCCTCTCTAACCCCTTAAATCTATTTTACAGTGTATATGGGAAAGCAGCTGCTAGTAGCTTTAGAAGAATGATGTACAAAATGCAAAATTTCAAACTTTTTCCATATTCATAGGATTTGCAAATGACTGTAATGATGGGAACGGTTTTTAAAAATGTAGAAAATATTGTGGGATATGGAGAAAATACATGTACTGGCAGTCAGCATTTTCTTATTTTGCTTCAATATTATAAAAATTCTTGTCTTCAGGTCTGACTAGTTAATGTCTATGCTATAGGCACTGTGTCAGACCAAATGATATGCAGTCAGGACTCTGAGGAATTGTTCATTTTCATACTAAATTTGCAGAAGAGTTCTAAGAGAGGTAACACTATGGAACTGAGGAGCCTAAACGATGCAGTTTGATGGTATTTTACCTCATTACCAAACCACAAAATTTTAGACTTGTCCAAATTCAAAGCATTTGCAGATGACAAAATAACCACGAGTCAAAAATTGATATTTAACTTCAGAAGAGTAGAAAACATTGTGGAAAGAGAATAAAATGCTGGGTACCAGCATTTTCTCCTTTTTCCACATTGTTTTCAGAAGGTCTCTTTCTCTGGGTCGTAAAAACCAGGGATTGTTTGGCAAAGGGTTTACGAGAATTTATGACAGAATTTGTGGACAGTGTAGATTGTGGATCTAAGATAAGAGTATGTGTTTTGTACTGTCTAATCTAGATCTACACTCTTTGCAAATGCAACACAACTTTTGCAAAGCACATTAAGGGTTTAACCCTTTGCCAAACAATCCCTGATTTTTACGACCCCGAGATAGAAGCCTTTTGAGAACATTGTGGGAAAAGGAGAAAATGCTAGAACCAGCATTTTCTCCTTTTCCCACTATGTTTTCTACCATGGTGGAAAAAAAATCAATATTTGAGTTACGTTTATTTTGTCATTTGCACCTGCTTTCAACTTGGAGCAGTCTAAAATTTGTAGTTTGGTAAAGGGTTGAATGATTCAGATTGGAAGAGAAATGTCTTAGTTATTGACTGAATGTAGCCATTTCATTTCATAGTCAATCTCTTTTCCAATCAACAAAACTTTAGAATTGTCCAAATTTAAAGCACTTGCAGGCAACAAAATTAATGTTTTTAAAAATTGAACCTGTTCTGGGATCAGTTAAAAAAGCATTCTTGGAAATGGGGAAAATAATGGTAACCAGCACTTTCTCCTTTTCCAACAAGTTTTCAAGAGGTTTTCTCCTGGAGGGTTGTAAACTTCAGGAGTATTCAGTAAAGAGTTGATAGGACAAATATTAAAAGACAGATGCATAATAAACTCTAGGATTTCGGAAATCAATTATTCATGAGCTGTTTATCTGTTTACCAGATAGCAAAATTGTACACTCAGCCTTTCTTACACAACCAAAGCCTCTGAAGAAAAGGCAAATGTCTTGGAAACACAGTGGGAAAAAAAGAAAATTCTGGTAACCAGCATTTTCTTTTCCCACTATGTTTGCTATCCTTTTGAAAGGCAGGTTTTTATGTTCCTGGTAACATCAAATTCGTCGTTTGCAAATGGTTTTAATTTGGTTTTTCTAGACGATCAAATACGATTAATTCCTGTGTGTATAATGAGTTCGCACATTTCACACATACTGTTTCTTGTAGAGCATAAAAATGGGATAAAGAAGTGCTTATGTTGACAGTATTATTCAATATATACGGTCTTAAATCACCCCATTATAAATTTTCGCCACATATTTGCCTACAACTACGCAAAATAAACTCTTCATTACAATGGGCCATGTTTTGATTCTCGCGCCGACAAAAGCCAGAAACCATTGCTACTCTCTACAAAGGAGAACATCTTCAACTTGCTGATACAAAATTTGCTTGAAATATGACGCAAATAACAAAATAACTTCTCGTTTTTTTTCAAAACTTTTCTGCACAAATATTATGACGCATGCTGCCCTTATTTTGATGCCAATAAAGTGTCTGTTTTAACCCTCTTCTTGCTGAATAACTAAAATGAAACTTTCGATAAAAAATTCGATAGTAAAAACTAATATATTGCTATATCGGAGTTACGGTTTGGAAAATAATATCTCTCTCTCGGACAGTGTTGATCCAAGATCAGGCTGCACGTTCTGTGCAGCCTGATCTTGATCTACTCTGTCCGCAAAACGTCAGTGAGTCGCGCTTAGCAACCTAGTGTTTAAGTGCTTTGAATTTTAAACCTCCATCTGCATTGTCTGTGTGACGAACAGGATGTTTAGTTAGCAAACATTTGAGTTTGGCGATCAATGGGACATTTTTAACACAATAACAGCGAAAAATCATGTTCTATATTTAAGCATCAGACCGCTGTTGAAAATTTTGCGACAAAAGGAGAAATTGCTGTGAACGAGCAACTTCTCCCATTGCTAAAATGGTTCCAAGAATTACTGTTTTGATCATTCGCGTACATTTTTAGAAGACTTTTTCAAAGTTCTTTGTCACAAGATTGTTTTAGGGTAAAAGTGGGTATAGCGTGATCAGAGATAATGGCGCTCTATCTCCTTGAATCCATTAAATAAATCTAACAGTGTAGGGTCTGTGACCCTTTCGAACAGCCTAAAAATAAACCCCACCTTTCTCGAATGCTGCAAAAACAATCCACTGATATTAAATTAGATTTCAGATTTGATCTCAGGCTTATGTAAACAAATGGAAGATGTAGATCCCAGATTAGGCTGCACGTTCTGTGCCGACTAATTTTGATCGAAGCTGTTCGAAAAAAGCTCCATGTTCCCGCGCATTCCTCTGAAAAGTTCTTAAGTCTACTTCACAATAAAATTTTAAACATATCCAACTTTAAAATACTTACAGGCGACAAATATTAGGTGGCTCTAATGATGGGGTTTGTCTTTGACAGAGTAGAAAACATTGTGGGAAAAGGAGAAAATGCTGGTTACCAGCATTTTCTCCTTTTTCCACAATGTTCTCAAAAGGCTTCTTCCTCGAGGTTGTTAAAACTTGGGAGTATATGGTTAAGGGTTATGCTTTGATTTAAAGCTGCCCACCTCTGTTGTTTGCATGTCATAAAGCTGCTGTTTACCCATAAAACATTTTTAAGAAGCAAATGAATCAATATGACAATTTTGATCCATTACCATTTGAGGACAAACTTTTGCATTTGTTTGTTTCTTTATTTGTTTGTATGTACCTGTATGTATGTACGTATGTATGTATGCATGCATGTATGTGTGTACATATGTATGCATGTGTGTATGTAAGTATGTAAGTATTAATATATGTACATGTATGTATGTATGTATGTATGTATGTATGTATATATGTATGCATGTTTGTTTGTATATTTGCTTAGTTTGCTTTCCAGGGCACTTGCTGCTTTCCCAAATAAAACAGTTTTCAGTCGTTTCACGATATATTACACTTGAAATTAGAGGCATTGCTTGTAAATGACTGCAGTTTCTTCTATCACCACAATGTTTGTGAATACGTAAGCTCTTCTGAAATCTGCTTGAAGTGAAGTAGATCATTCATTTTTTTACAAATATTTAATTCCCCCCCCCCAAAAAAAAAAAAACCGGGGGATTATTTAAACAATGCCGGGAAAAAGAGAACATGTCGATGGTGTTCAGATGTTCTTTTTTTTTTTCCAAATCGTTTTTCTACTCTGTCAAAGAACAAATGCGTTAATTAAGCCGTGTCATATTTGAGATCTGTATAGACTTTATTTTGACAAATCTTAACTAATTCTCGTCTTGTTAAAACTTAACTCTTTACCTAACGACAACATTTTAGACTTGCCCAAATTGATAGCATTAGCAGACGACAAAATAAACGTAACTCAAAAATTGCAATTGTTTTCCAGTAGGATAAAAAACATTTTGGAAAACGGAGAAAATGCTGGTTACCAGCATTTTCTCCTTTTCCCACAATGTTTTCAAAAGGCTTCTATCTCAAGGTCGTAATAACTGGGGATTGTTCGGTAATGGGTTAAACTTACACATGTGCATGTTCAGATTTAAAGAGCTTTGTAACTAAACCACGATTTAACAATGGGCAATTTTTTCTTACGATTTCTAAACCGCCCTTTGCAGACAGTAACACACGGGGTTTTTGCATCTGGGTACGTTCTCACCAACCTTTCTTAAGAACGTTCACACGCTTATTCTCCGGAGTTTTCTAAACAAGAAAGAAGTAAAATTTCCTACTTGGCGTTACCATTTGGTTCAGCCAATCAGATGTCGTGTTACCTTCGAATTTATAACAATATGACTAAGAATGTTAAGAATGGCTGATTTTTTTTTTTAGAATTTTCTGAAATATGAAAAAAGTACGACTTTTACTCGTACTTAGCGTAACTATTTGGTTTGGCCAATCAAAAGTTGTGTTACCTTCAAATTTACAACAATATGACTAAGAATTTTCTTAAAAATCGTTGAATGAATACGGACAAATTTGCTTGCCCTGCTCTGTCAATTTCTTCTTGGGGATTGGTGATAGTCTAGCAATAGCTTTTATTCATATCTCAACGCTAAACAAATATGTAAACGTGGGAAAGCAGCCAGAGGCTTAGGGAAGAATAGTATGCGCATTGCTGTTAGAAGGAAACTTCTGAAAAGCTTGGACATGTGCACTGATCACCGCGTTTTACGTTAAATATAACTGAAAAGAGCGCTAACACCAACAAAGCAAACAAACATATTCTGACCGTTTCATACATAAACGTATAAAACGACCTTCATTCGAATTGGACACAACGTCCTAACTCTAACAATGTAGACTAAGATCAGACTGCACAGAATGTGCAGACTGCACCATGAATCTATGGTATATCAGTATTTTCTGATGAAGCTAGTCTCGCAATGACAAAATTAAACATGTTTATGGTGCCAGTGACTTTTATAACAGTATGGTTTATCATTACGGGTTCATTCTCTTATCATTCCACTAACCCTGAAGCTGCTAAGCTGACCTTTAGCGGACAGTGAAGATCAAGATCAGACTTCACACAGAATGTGCAGTCTGATCTTTGATCTACACTGTCCGATAAGGAGATATTATTCCCCAAAGCATGACTTTGAAACTGCATTATGTAGGTTTTTAACAGTCAAATGTGTAACATACAGGGTTTACCAAACGTCACCCAATCAAATGCAGTTCAAATGACGAGCTCTGTTTTTGTTTGAGGAGACACTGTGGAGAAAGGAAAATGCGGTTTACCAGTATTTTCTACCTTTCTCATAGTGTCTTTGAACACCTTTTTTTCTCTCAGAGTTATTGAAATTCTGGATTGTTTGGTATGTATGATTTTAGTCTGCAACACTTGAAAAAGACTTTCGGACATTTGCGTAAAGTGTTGTGCAAATCTACTTTAGGACTAACCTAACGTTGGTGTAAAGTGCCGTCTCGGATTAGCCTACATGGACTGCGCAGGCTGATCCGAAACTACGCTTTATACAAATGACCAAAAGCCTCTTTTCGCATGTTACAAACCTTTTCATAGTTGCTGGGTTCAAAGTGAAAGTGAAAGCCTTTTTATTTCTGAACCGGAAGTCTTTAATACTGGCCATTACATATAGCATCACCCAGCTGCTAAAAAGAAAAATGTCCTGATGTTGATAATCCGAGACTGCAAGTTTTCTTTTTGAAGACTAGTTTGGTAGTAGGCCTATCTTAAACAGTATGGGAAAAAGGTTCGAAGATTTAGAACCATGGTGTCCTTTACTTCAGAAAGTCTTTGGTGGAACTATTTTGTCAAGCCTGACTCTTGTTAAAACAGACAACACGTCTTATTAACTTAGTTTTAGGTTTCGGATATAACCATTACATATGAAATTCTTGAGATACAGTATTGCAATTGAAAAAATATGGCATTCTTTGGCTGTCGAGATAAAATTTCATGAAACTCGTCAACAGAACAATGTTATTAGGATCGCCAGACACTCGCTTTAACCCTTTCCCAAACAATCCCTGGTTTTTACTGGTCAGGAATAGAAGCCTTTTGAAAACATTGTAGGAAAAGGAGAAAATGCTGGTAACCAGCATTTTCTCCTTTTCCCACAATGTTTTCTACCCTGTCATATAGAAAAATTATCTTTTTAGCAACTGTTAATTTGACACCTGCAAAATGCTTTCAATTTAGTCTGGCCCAAAATTTGTCGTTTGGGAAAGGGTTAAAACATTTTTCTAGAATCGTTTACCGGTTATTAAATTGTCAACCTGTAGTCAGATCCTATGATGTCTCTGATGGTTTATTTACCATGCTTAATAAGCCAATTGAAACTATCGAAATGATAGTAAAATCCCAAATTTTGCTATTTCAAAGAATTTTTTTGCGGGAAAGATATCTTCATATCGAACAATGTAGATCCAAGAGCAGACTGCACGTTCTGTGCAGTCTGATCTTGGATCTACATTGTTCGAAAATGGGTCATTGATTAGCACTTTGCAGTCTAAGGTTTATTCTAACATGACAGGCGACTTTGGCCCTATAACACAGTGCAAGGAAAACGTGGTAAAATCTGCGACAATCCATGTAGAGTGACGTCATCCTATATCGAGTGACGTCTTTCAATGAGCGAGTTATTCAACGGAACATTATCTTCATCCGCGTTTTTACTCTAAGTTTGAACTTGTTTTCCTTTCACTGAGAATTGGCAATGTTAGAATCGAAATAATCTTCTTTCTGTCGTGGTTTATCGTTTAATAAACCACATTGTGAGTTATGAGGCGCAATAAATAACCCACTCGGACTATCGCCCTCGTGGATTATTTATTGTGACTCATAACTCACAACTGTGGTTTATTCAACGATATACCACGATAGAAAGAAGATTATTTCTTAAATAGTTTCCATTCAAACCTTCTATAAACCCGATCATGGAACTTTGAAATGATGCTTATCTTTTGGAACGTCTATTATCTTTAACGATATCCTTTCTTAAATTACGAGAACTACGATTTCTAGATTGGCTTCTGTCTTTTTTACCGTTAGATTGTCTCACTTTATCATTTTTTCTATTATTCCTTCTATTTCTATTTTTTCTTCTATTTTTATTGCCCTGTCTATCTTTTATCTCTGTCTGGTTGTTCTTTTCACTTCTCCTATTTGCATTCCTATTTTCATTCGAACCTTCATTTCTGTTATTTTTCCCGGTTCGGTTCGTCTGAGGTGTATTTTTGTTATTATTGCGACGCTGAGCTGGTTCGTCTGCCTCCTGTTGGTTACCAAGACGATTGCTGGCTTGTTGCTGTTCCGTTTCGCCTTTGTTAGAACATATGGTGATGTCACAGTACTGCCACCTGTAATTTTTCTTTGCCGTAAAACACCATGGTCGACTTTTACGTGCTCCTGAAGGGTTTCTACAGTAGTTATGGTCTCCTGAAAAAATAGATTGGTGTATCTAACATAGTTATCTCCCTTTGACTTATGATAAGATAGAAAGGACATTGGGGTTTGAGTTTCTGCACATTAACCCACATACCACAGAATCCCTACTTTTGACGCCCCTGAGAAAGAAGCCTTCAGAAAACATTGTGGGAAAAGGAGAAAATGCTGCTAACCAGCATTTTCTCCTTTTCCCACAATGTTTTCTACCCTTCACAAAAACAAATTCCAAGTTTCAAGTCACTTTTATTTTGTCGTCTGCAAATGCTTTGAATTTGGACCAGTCCAAAATATTGTCGTTTGGTAATGGGTTAATGAGCAATACCCTATGGAAAAGGGGTCGTGAGTTCGATCCGCGGCTCGGCCAATTTCTTTCCGAGCATTGATGATAGTCATTGAGACAGAATTAATTCCTCTCTCACCGCAGATCGTTGTTTCGGAGATGGTTATGTGGGAAAGCAGCCAGTGGCTTGAAAAGAATGTTGTGCGGAGTACTAGAAAACAGAAACTCCAGGAAAGCATGGATAGGTGAATTGACAGCCGCGATATAACTGAAATAATGTTGAATACGGCGTTAAACAGTAACAACCAACCCTATAGAAAAAGGGTGGGGTTAATACAATGGCAAAAAGTATCTACCTATGGCAGCCTGCGCAGTTCGTGCAGGCCGACATGAGTCGACACTTTTTGCTGCTGGTAAAATCTTTTTCATGTACAAGTATCATTCTACTGTCATGTTTGTGTCGATTGTTAGGACAAACTGCATTTTATTAACCCTTTACCGAACAATCCCTGGTTTTTACAATCCTGAGATAGAGACCTCTTGAAAATATTGTGGGAAATGAAGAAAATGCTGGTAACCAGCATTTTGTCCTTTTCCCACCATGTTTTCTACCCTGTTGGAAACAAAATTCAATATTTGGGTTACCTTCATTTTGTTGTCTACAAGTGTTTATGACATTCAATTTGGACTCGTCAAAAATTTTGTCGTGTGGTAAAGATTTAATCCATGATTATAATAATGGCTCGTAATATGCGAAAAGGGGCATTCGGACATTTGCGTAAAGTGTCGTCTCGGATCAGCCCGCGCAGTCCGCGCCGGCTGATCCGAGACGGCACTTCACGAATCCATTACATTTTGTGCTACAGTAGACTTGCACGAGACAGAAAATTACATAAAAACGGAAAGTGTCGTCTCGGATTAGCCTGGGCGGACTGCGCAGGCTGATCCGAGACGGCACTTTACGCAAATGCCCTAATGCCCCTTTTCGCGTGATGCAAGCAATACGATGACTTGCTTGGTATAATGAGTCACGGAGATGCATTAAGCCCCCTTTTGTCAGAGCATGGCTCATATGCAGCTTCTATACATACCTAATCCATCGGGATCTCGTTTTTTCCCGTTATCCTCGAATGGATACGGAAGTAGCTTGTGTTTGTGTGGATACATAGAGGACCATTTTTGACACGTGATTCCGTCCATAGTGTGGTCTAGTGTACCGCGGTAATCTCTACCGTCTTTGTGGATCCCTTTTATACATTTTCCTGGAAAAATAGTATAATTTATCGGATTATTTCAGGATATTATCAGTTCATGGGTATCAAAACTAAAGACATGCTCAATGATCTAAAAAGCAGGTGTATACAACTCTAAATCGTCAATTATATTTTAAAGTCGAAATTTAGCCTCTTGTGTATTTTTATTATTATTATTATTATTATTATTATTGACGAAAAACCCCAAACAACAACATAGATAGGGTACACAAATTTCGGAATAAATGTATATTTGCATGTGTATATTTAGGAATGCAGTTAATTGTCTAGAAATTTTACTTAACCCATTACCACACAATCCCTACTTTTGACGCCCCTGAGAAAGAAGCCTTTAGAAAACATTGTGGGAAAAGGAGAAAATGCTGGTAACCACCATTTTCTCCTTTTCCCACAATTTTTTTCTACACTTTTCAAAACAAATTTCAATTTTGGGCCACTTCTATTTTGTCGTCTGCAAATGCTTTCAATTTGGACCAGTTTAAAATACTGTCATTTGGTAATGGGTTAACTTTCATTTGATGTGTTTCAGCTGATAAACCATTTTATTTATCCCTGACCAGGGGAAAAAAATATCGCCATAGAGCGACACCAGTCATATTTTTTGTCGTGCAAAAAGGGGCATTCGGCCGTTTGTATAAGGTGTCGTTTCGGATCAGCCTGCGCATTCCGCGAAGGCTGATCCGAAACGACACTTTTCGTTCTTTTGTAATCCTTTGCTTTGCTTTTGCAGTGCACAAAATCCAATGTAGTCGTAAAGTGGGGTCTCAGATTAGCCTGCGCGAACTGCGCAGGATGGTCCGAGTCGATACTTTACGCAAATATCCGAATGTTCCTTTTCGCGTGTTGCGGGCCATTTTATGAAACCATAAATATATTATTCTTGTATCTTCATACTAAATGTTAACTCAACTGGCTGAAAGACTGATTAGAGTATGACGAACAGAAAATGCATATTTTGGAGGCCTTCCAAGCAGTCATTGTTGAGGACAGGTCCCTTGTGTTTTTATCCCTTACACATTATATGGTAGGCAACAAGCGAAAAGGGGCATTCGGACATTTGCGCAAAGTGCCGTCTCGGATCAGCCTGCGCAGTCTGCACAGGCTAATCCAAGACGGCACTTTTCGATCGTGTGTAATTTTTTCATTTCACGCAAGCCTACTGTAGAACAAAATCTAATATTGAAGTAAAGTGCTGTTTCGGGTTAGTCTGCGCGGACTGCACAGGCTGATCCGAGACGGCACTTTACGCAAATGTCCGAATGTTCCTTTCCACATCTGGCAAGCCGTATATTGGTACTTTGTCTATGTATACACAGCTGAGATATTCTACAAACTTTCAGATCTGAACATAGTTCTTTTTTGCCTTTTTTAACTCTAAGATTGTATATTTAAAATAACTTACTGCGTGCTCTCCTCTCACATATAAAGTTATAAGCATGTTGCGGCATCTGCTTGTATGAGCCCAACCATACACCTTGCCATTTTAATTTATTTGTCGTCTTGTTCCGGACTATGGCCATAGAGGAGAAACTTCCCGGCATGCCCTTCGCCCAATTTGTGTATTCCATCGATAATGGCTTTCCTTCGGAGCTTGTATACCAAGAAAATGTGCCGTTAATCTGTCGTCCTGCCGTTCTCCAGACTTTAAAAAAGTAAAAAGGAGAATTGTCAACATTTTGCAGATCACTGCTTTTCCTCTTGCGTGTCTTATTATGTTTGTAAATATTTTTCAGGCGTCAAATCTTTAAATTTGTCCAAATCTAAAGCAGTTGCTGACGGCAAATTAAGTGTATACCTTAATAGTTTCGAAATGACAATCGCCATTCCTCGTAAAAAGATAAATGGCCGAGCTATGAATTCGAAGCATTGACCATCGAAATTCAAGTTCTCTACCCTTCTGACCAAAGTCTTATGAAGCAAATTTTCCGTAGGAGTTTGTAAGCTGTTAAAAAGAATACAATGTGAAGTTTTACCACTCATTTCACACGTTTCAATTCACAGAAACAATATGAATCTCGTTAACCCTTTACTCCACAAGGCATTTCTCTAAATGACCCAAAATAACAGCAAGGATGAAGCCATTTCTTATATGTATATTACACCTTTTGATAGTATAGAAAACATTGTGACAAAAGGTGAAATTGCTCGTCACGAGCAATTTCACCTTTTGCCACCATGTTTTCCAAAGGCTCCTACAAGCAATGCGTAGAAATGAGTATCTATGGAGTAAAGGATTAATAGTAATAGAGACAAACTTTTTATTCCATTCCCGTTCGATAGACAGCTTTCCTGCAAATATCTTGATATCATTTTTCAAAAATCAGAGAAAGAGAACAACGATTGCCCCGTATCGCCTCACTGGTCAAAAATTCTAGAGGAAAGAAAGGACTACTAACTTACCTGCTATATCTGGATATTTTGACTTCAACATTTTTCTAATCAACTTATTTTCCTTTTCATTTTCAATAATGAGAAGACGAGAGTTCAATCCTTCACAATGTTTCGCTGCCCCTGCAAACTGCTCCTTTTTCTTGTCCTCAAATTTGTAGCAAGATCTGCTCCGTTTTTGCCAGCCTTTTGGACAAACTGTAAAATCAACAATATAAAGTATTCTAACCCTTACCTAAATGAACAAAATTTTAAACTCATTCAATCTGAAACTACTAGTATTTGCAGACAACAAAATAAAAGTGACTCATAATAAAATGAAACTTGACATTAGCAGAGAAGCAAACATTGTTGGAAAAGGAGAAAATGCTGGTCTCCTTTTCCTACAATGTTTTCAGAAAGCTTCTTCGTCTGGGTCGTAAAAACTAGGTATTGTTTTGTAGAGGGTTAGAGAGCTTCCACAGACAGCGTAAATCGAGCGCAGTAAACTTTGTATATCAAGGAGTCCAAATCTAAATGAAAAGTATTCTATCAAAACAGGGTTTAATTCTCAGTGAACAGGTATAACAAGAAAGTCGTCACATATCTGTTACTCCATAAAATCCATTTTGTTGTACAACTGATTGAAATAATGAAGTATATTGGTCCTTTGACATGCAGAAATTGACCTATAGCAAAAAGTTTCGACTCAGGTCAGCCTGCGCGGACTGCGCAGGCTGATCTGATCGATACTTTTTGCAGATACATTAAGCCCCACGGAGCATGGTTCATTATGTTGCTTCAAAATTCCAAAGATTAACCACCAGACTGGCTCAGACAGAAAGATTCAAACAATCTTAATCTATTGGATTATAATTGAATTTAGGAATTGAAGTAATTCAATTTGAGCTGTGCCCTAGGAAAACTAGGAGTTTTATGCATCTCTAGGATGCATTAAAACAATTAAGTAATCCATTTTATTGAACCAAAAACTCCATTCTGATTTGTAATCGGCTAAATAATGGGGTAGAATGGTCCTTCGGCATGCAGAAAATTTCCCAAAAACAAATAGTTTCGACGCAGTTCAGCCTGTCTTGGGTGCGCAGGCGACCTGGGTCGATACTTTGTGCTGTTGCATCTGTTACGGGAGACTACCCCTTCATGTATGGCTTCATCCCGGTTTGAATATAATACCTAACAACTGTGTTAGGAAGAATTTTCTTTAGCTTAGTGGTTGTGGTGTTGGCCTTTCGTTCGGCTATTCTAGGTTCGAATCCTGCCCGGTCACTGTATATTTTTTTTTTATTTATTTGTCCATTTCTTCCTTTGTTACGGACTTTGGTCGTAAGACATCAAAATCCATTTTCACAAAAATAGCTTATTTAGAAACTTATTTAAAACAGAATCTTGTTAATCAATATTGAGCTTGTACGACACAGAATGAATTAGACAGGGTATGTATTCACCAACCATTCTTAAGAGCATTCTTGGCCTTATTCTTCAGAATTTAGTCAATGTGAAAGTAACAGAACTTCTGAATGGTTTAGCCAATCAGAAGTTCTGTTACTTTCACAGTCAGACAATCTTGAGGAGTAAGACAAAGAATGTTCTTGAGAATGGTTGGTGAGTACGGCCCGTGGTCTTGGAATCTAGATGAATCACTGTATAACGCCAATGGCTATGCTGTGCGAAGCACATGGGCCTTGCAGTCTGATTTTATAACTATACCTCGTCGGTTTGTTTACCATAGCCCACCCGATTAACATTTTTCAGTAGTTTGTATTTTTATCTGTCGAAAGAGGTTATATGTTTGGTGCTGTATGATTTAATCGTGTTGTAAGGATAACAGAAAACTCTTACACGTAACATTTTTATCTTCTTTGTCATTACAATTATACATGTCCCTGATCTGTGCTATGTCGATTGTACTCAAAGCATCCCTCTGTCCGATCGTCATGTTGAGCTTCTTTCCAACACCAATCACCTGCAACGTAAAGTATGAAACGTTAGGTATCATATCCCACCAAGAGCACGCTGGCTAACAGACGGAGTGACCAAGCCTGCATATCAACGAATTGAATTGTCGCACGTTATGATTCTAAAATGATGTAGGAAGACCATACCATAGCGTGTTAAATTGCTGAAAAAATCAAAGCGTTGAGAACACTGAAGTAGTATTTGTCAAGAAAACCGTAGTGTGGAATTAATAATTTGAAAGAAACAGCGAATTATTATTCAAATATTTGCTTGAAAGTCAACCAACTAAGCCATGAACAGGCCATGTGACGAACTTGTTTTGGAACAAAAAAGCCCAGGACCAAGCGATCGGTAGACAAATTTTGCACCATTTCACCAAAAGAAGGCTATGAACGATTGAAGCTATTTTCAATAAAAGATTAGTATTTCCACGACCGATGGTCTCACCCATTGTATTTTATCATGCCATTTCCAATAACATATCTGAGTGCTTCTGAAAAACTAATTTGCCTATGAAAAATAGAGTTTAATTAAGTTTATTTCCTTCGGCCTTGCACAAAATACGATACATGGTCTTCAAAATTCAATATTGAACTCATAGTGGTATTGTCTTCCACAAATACCACATAATTCGTAAATAAATTCCCAATTCTAGTTTTAGAAACAAATCTACAGTTTGACGTCATGCCTGGTCGAAGAGTTTCCAAATAAAATAGAACTTTGGTTGGATGAACGGTTAGGGTTTCAGTACATAAATAGTCAAATAACAAGATGTCGATAATCGATTTTCCGTTAGTTATAATTTTTATTATTTATTTATCTATTTGAATTTAAAGACACTGATAATGTCAAGCTTGATATGTTGTCATTATACTGCGGAGGATAAACGAAGCGACTGTCATGGGGACTTCCGAAAGCCTATAAAACTCTGGAGATTTAGCAACACAAGCCATGTACGCTTTTAAGCAGAGCTGACTGACCTCTAGTGGCCACCGTAGATAAAAATCAGACTGCTCAGAATGTGCAGTCTGATCTTGGATCCACACAGACCGATAAGACGATATCCTTCTCCCAAAATAGACTGCCTTTGGAAATTCGAAAATGAGCATTTTTACTATCAGGTTGAAAAACTTCATTTCTTTTATTTAGCAGCATAAGGGTCAGTAAGAGTCAATACAAAATTATTTACCTCTATCGTGATTTCTCCGAGGTTCGTAAACGCCTTCTTACTGTAATGCATGATACTCTCATAGTCATAGGGATATCCGAGAGAGGAGACAAGCGACTTGTTGGCCTTGCCGAAGTCCGGAAGATACCGCGGTGATATGTTCTCTTTTAGAACCTTGACATACTTGTCTCGATCTGGTCGAGCCTGCATGTAAACAGTATTTTAATTTACCAAACTATCTGGACTTTTGACGATCCTATTAAAATGGCTTTTAAAAACATGGATATGTGTTTTGCAAATACCAGTTGCAAGATGTACAATCGACCTTTTCTCTAAACATCACTGTCTTGCCCAAAGACACTACCAAGTTACTGCAGGTATCTGTTGCACTTTTAAAGGCTGGTAAAGTGCAGATAACAGAATTGAAATTGTGGAGAGAGGCAGGAAGAGCAAAAACAATCTTTCTGGAAAAGCATATTCGACTATCCAGTACATGCACTTGGCCCGTCTTCATCAATTATCCTAAAATAGCATTTTAAATCCGGTTGTATTTTTAGAAAGTAACACACTTTCTGATCAAATGTTTTCAAATTAGAGGTTACATTTCTGCTATTGAATCATACTGCAATTTAAAATGGTTGACGAATGGGGCACCTTGGTGTTTACCTGTTCATGCCAAAGTCCAAGAGCATGCGATATTTCATGTATTGCTATACCAATACGTTCACAACCTCGGCCTATAGACAGTCGTTGTTCTCCACCCAGTCTTCCAACACTTGACCAACACCTAATGTGTAATGTAAAACTTTTTAGTGTAAGTCTTAGCTGAACAAGGTCCTTATATACCAATATTTCTTCAGTGTCTTATTTCTAAGACTGTTCAAATCTTAAACTAACGAAACTTTTGATCGGCTAAACCAAATGGTCAAGCCAATTAAAAGTTGTGTTACGTTCAAATTCTGGAAAACGCAGCCAAGAACGTTCTTAAGAATGGCCGGGCTTATGCATTCTCAGTTTATGAAATCAAATTTGACCCATCACGCAAAAAGGGATCTTCTGAGTTAGATGAAAACCGATCAACGATGATACAGGTCAGTTTACGTTGATAATTCAAAAATCATTGTATAACAAGGTACAATGACCACTTTTTCATACAGAAAATGTCATTAAGGCGAAAAGTGTCAACCCTGGTTAGCCTGCGCAATTCGCGCTGTCTGACCAGGGTTGACACTTCTCGCTGTTCTCAGAAGGTCCCTTTTGCCTGATGGGTCACAAATATTACTATTTGTAGATGCTAATTTTACCCCGAAACTCCTGCTGCACATGAAAGCTTGAAAGAGATGAATTTCAGTGGCATGACTAGCCAGCGAAGGATCAGCAATGATTTTTATGGATACATGTCGAGTTTTTACTAAACAACTGTGTCGAGTACAAACCCTTTTGTAGAACAAAGAAATAGTCCGACGGACAGCCGATTCAGTTCCACATATGTTAACAATTTATTTGGACGTTAATAATAAGAAGAAAGAAGTTTGGAAATGTTTATATGGAATTAGAGAGAATTACCCTGGCTCGCTGATAAATCGAACAAAATCTTCATCACGCAGTTTTTTCCTCCTAAATCGAATACACGTGCTGTTTTCTATTTCCTTCATTGCTTTGTTGATGGCTCTTTTGGACTTGGGTACTACAAGGTAGGACAATGCAACAAAAATGTGAAAAATGTGCACACAGGGAAACACTTGACATTGCGAAAGACTGCCATGTGAAGTGTAACAACTGTTTGTTGTTGTTGGGTTTTTACGATAGTACTCCCATATGTTTTATTGTTTGAGCGTTAAAAAGTAAAATAGGTTCGTTTTTACCTACCATTCCTAGCTTTGTTCTTCGTCTAATTCTAGATTTAGAGAGTTATGCAACATCAGATTGGCTAAACCAAATATTTTAGTTTTGTTTATCTCATCTTTTGGAAAATTCTTATAAGACTGAGAAAGTTCTTAAGAATGTTTGATGAATACGGATCCAGATATATTTTGTCGGCGAAAGAAACTATAAAAGTATTCCAATAAAGCAATCCATATATTATATTACCAATAATGATTTTTATATCTTAAACCTACTCTGTCGGCCATGTTGAGACATTCCCGCCAATTCCATCCTTTTCTCGGGCGGTTTCAATGGCTGAGTGGGAAAAAATGGGGGGGGGGGGGGCGGGGAAGGGGGGTACATAAAAAAATAATAAATAAATATGGACCCATTATTGTCCATGTTATTTTCAAGCTTACAAAACATTGATGTAATCACCCAAATAACAAATATATTTTACAAATCATAATATCATATTTCGACCGGAAACTGGTGAGAGACATAAAGATTAACTTTTTTGCCCGGAGCATTACTTACAGATGGTGTCCGAAAACACGTATGGCACGACGCCATCTTTCCACAACCTTGAGCTGGACCGCGTGGTGGCGCGCTTGTATCGTAGACGTAGTTGTAGATATTCATCCGCTCCATAAATTATTTTTTCGTATTCTTTGTCCAAGACGATATCGCCGTTGTAAAACACAGTATTCGCTGTGAAAAGAAAGATGTGATTAAAAATACTCGTAGGCTTCAAATTAAGAAACACGTAGACTTCAGTTTTTTTTTTCAAGCTGACTGAATGGTGCTTTACAAGGTCTTCAATCATTCATGCGTTTCCTTAGTTTTAACTGCGAACAGTATTCTTTCCAGACTACTAACTGCTTTCTAGCAAGACCAAAATGATCAGCTGTGAGACAGAAAAGAATCCTATCCTAATAACCATCATCAACCAACGGAAAAAAAGACGTTTCAGAGCTGGTCTTGTAACTTATGTAATAGACTGCTGAAACCCCATTTTTCTACCACAGAATACTGAACTTTTTATTGCCCGATCACCGGACACACCGTTACTATAAATACCACATTTGATTACCGCCTCTACGTATATCGTATAGTCATTGTATGTGACATAGAGGGGTTGGGCCAATATGCTATATTTAGTTACAGTATTCGATGACTGACCAATGAAAACTTTAATGTGTTCCGTGGTCTAGATCTATAAGGTTTCAAAGGCCTGTGATTGTTTATGTATCGAATACGGATCCGAATATATTTTGTCGGCGAAAAGAAACTATTAAAGTATTCAAATAAAGCAATCCATATAATATATTACCAATAATGATTTTTATATCCGTATCATTACCAAACATCAAAATTTTCGGTTTATCCAAGTCGAAAGCATTTGCAGACGACAAAAGAAAAGTGACTGAAAAACTGAAATTTATTTTGTGAAGGGTAGAAAACATTGAGGAAAACGGAGAAAATGCTGGTTACCGGCATTTTCTCCTTTTCCCACAATGTTTTCTTAAAGGCTTCTTTCTCAGGGGCATCAAAAGTAGGGATTGTGCGGTAATGGATTAATATAATCAAATTTTACCTGTCCCTCTCGGCCGATACTCGGAATTAGCTGTACATAGTGACGGCGGACATAAACCTAAAAGTATAAAAAAAAAAGAACCGAGTCATGCTGTAAAACGCTTCTACGAAATGTTTCGGTCTGTCGGCCTGTATCTGCAGTCTGCGCAGGCTGATATGAGTAGAAACTTTTCGCCACTGGTCAATTTTCTGTTTGTCCAAAGACTAGTATGCCTTATGCTTAAGCTGGTTGCTTAAGAAGAAATGGCTGTTACGAATCCATAACTATATGACGACCTGCTTGGTATGATGGATTAGGAAGATGAATTATGTCCCTCTTGCCGGACTATGGCTCAGTTCAAAGTATTTAACTTTTTGCCAAACGACAAAATTTTAGACTGGTCCTAAATCAAAGCATTTGCAGACGACAAAAATAAAAGTGACTCAAAAATATAAATTTGTTTTTGGAAGGGAAGAAAGCATTGTGGAAAAAGGAGAAAATGCTGGTTACCAGCATTTTCTCCTTTTCCCACGATATTTTCAAAAGACTTCTTTCTCAGGGTCGTTAAAAGTAGAGATTGTGTGGTAAAGAGTTAATTCTTTGCCAAACGACAAACTTTTAGACTGGTCCTAAATCAAAGCATTTGCAGACGACAAAATAAAAGTGACTAAAAAAATGAAATTTGTTTCCAGCAGGGTTGAAAACATTGTTGGAAAAGGAGAAAATGCTGATTACCAGCATTTTCTCCTTTTCCCACAATGTTTTTCAAACGGCTTCTATCTCAGGGTCGCAAAAACCAGGGATTGTTTGGTAAAAGGTTATATATACATGTAGCATAGTGTATCTATGTTTTTCTTTTCTTTACAAGACAACAGTTATCATAGACCTGTTCATCTTGAAAGTTGCTGCATACGATAAATTATATTATCTAAGTAGCTGGAATGACTGGAAACGTCTTTGAAATGTAAGAAAAGATTCTGTGAAAAAAGGAAAATGATGGCCAACTCTTTATCATACATGATCCCGAATTTTGAACACCCTGAGAAAAAAAGCTTTTGGAAAAAAAAACTTTGGCATGGAAAGTTTACACATTTGAGCCATGCTCTGGCGAAAGGGGGCTTAATGCATCTCCACGATAATTATACAAAACTATGCAAGTCATCACATAGAAATGAGTCCATATTCATAAAATAAAATATTTTGTCTAACTAACGACTGGAATGTGAGATAAACAGGTCCTTGGACATGGAGAAATGTGACCAAAATGGCTTCCTTTCAGTCCAGCCTGCTAGGGTTGCTCAGCTGCAGGGCCCGTATTCAGCAACCGCTCTTAAGAATATTCTCAGTCCTGTACTTCAGAAGTTCCTCAAAGTGAAAGTAACAGAACATCTGATTGGCTAAACCATTCGGTTTAGCCAGTCAGAAGTTCTGTTACTTTCACAGTGTGAAGAACGAGACAAAGAACGTTCTTAAGAATGGTTGGTTGCATATGTAGTAAGTTCATTTTTCACAGAGCGTGACACGGAGCATAACGTCGCTTTACTTCGAAAAACTCGTAACTACAGCTTGTTACAAGGTGTAGTTACGAGGTTTTTGAAGCAAATTGACGATATATTCTTTTCAGCCTTACAAATGATCATAGCAGGTACTTTTGACATTGAAAGAGAAACGTGCTCCATCATAAGTTTTTCCCTGACATTTTACCTTTCTACACTATGGAGACAGGCAACGCACTGCAAAACGCCAGTCTGGGTGAATACCAGGAAAAACATTGCAGGGGTATCTACGTGATATGAATTAAATACTGTTGAAAGAGGAGAGAGAAAGGGGAGAAAAAACCTAATTAACCCATTACCACACGGTCCCTACTTTTGACGACCTTGAAAAAGAAGCATTTAGAAAACATTGTGGGAAAAGGAGAAAATGCTGGCAACCAGCATTTTCTCCTTTTCCCATAATGTTTTCTACCCTTCACAAAAAAATATCAAATTTTCAGTCACTGTTATTTTGTCGTCTACAACTTTGAAAGAAAAGGAATCATTACTTCAGCCAGATTAAAACCTTAATTTGTCATCTGCAAATGCCTCAAGTTTGGACAAGTTTAATAATGATTCACACACTAAACCTTCTGTTTGAAAGAGTGAGAAATAACCGAAGGAAAAAGAAAACATGCTGGTAATCGCCATTTAGTATTTCTCTCACAATGCTTTCCACTCTTTCAGATACAAATCGAATCGTTTGTGCTCCACTTATTGTGTTGTCCTGCAAATGCTTTCAAATTGGAACTATGTAAAATCAGTCGTTTGACTCTTTACCAAACGACAAAGTTTTAATCTGGTCCAAAATTAAAACACTTGCAGACGACAAAATAAATTTAACTTAAAAGTATTGAAGTAAGTTCCCAGTAGGGAAGAGTACATTGTAGAAAATGATGGACGATGTTTTATAAAAGCTTCTATCTCAGGGTCGTAAAAACCAGGGGTTGTTTGGTAAAGGGTTAGGAAGAGTTACCTTCAAGCTGCCAGACATGTTGAATAAAAATTTTTCAAGCCAATAGTATACATTCAAATAATTTTATTACAACGTTCTCTTTTCGATGCAAATAATTCGTTATCGAACAGTGTAGATCCGAAATCAGACTGCACGCTCTGTACAGTCTGATCTTGATCTATATAGTCCTCAAAAGGACCTTGAGTCGCGCTTAGTAGCCTAAGGGTTAACCCATTACCAAACGACAATATTTTAGAAGGGTCCAAATTGAAAGAGTTTGCAGACGACAAAATAAAAGTGACTGAAAATTTGAAATTTGTTTTGTGAAGGGTAGAAAACATTGTGGAAAAAGGAGAAAATGCTGGTTACCAGCATTTTCTCCTTTTCCCACAATGTTTTCTAAAGGCTTCTTTCTCAAGGGCGTCAAAAGGAGGGATTTAGTGGTGATGGGTTAAACATGCTTTTTCAAACCCCTTGAACGAATGTGATAACAGGGTGCATTGAGTACTTTCTATTACTTTTCCATGATAATGATCGCATTTAAATGCTCGTACATGGAACGGCAATTAAAGAAATTCTCTAACAGGATATAAATGAATGTCTGTAAATATCGAATATAGATTCGTGTTTAACCCTTCACCAAACGACAAAGTTTTAGACTGGTCCAAGTTTGAAAGCACTTGCAGACGACAAAATAGACGTAACTGAAAAATTGAAATTTGTTTCTAGCAGGGGAGAAAACATGGTGGGAAAAAGGAGAAAATGCTGGCCACCAGCATTTTCTCGTTTTTCCCACAATGTTTTCTAAAGGCTTTTATCTCAGGGTCGTAAAAACCAGGGATTGTTTGATAAAGGGTTAAACCTAGTTTAGCCCTCATGCTTCTTTTAGCGAAGAATTTAAGTGCAGTTCATTATTATATCTCTGTGTTACAGTTCGGAAATATAGGGTCCTCCCACATCGATAGTTAATCAAGTTAGAGCCCTGTATGGGGAAGGCGAACCTAACCCCACGTCTGAAAACCAATCTTTTAATATGCAAAGAACTGCATTTCGTAGAGAAGGGTATTTCTCTATGGTTCCATGTTTTCTTTTCCCATTTCATTCACAAAGTTATTGAAAATTAACCCTTTACCAGATGACAAAATTTAAGCCTTGTCCAAATTGAAAACATTTGCAGACGCCAATTTCAGTGTGGCTGAAATGGTGTAATTTTTCTTTGAAAGAGTAGAAAGCATTGTGGGAAAAGGAGAAAATGCTGGTTACCAGCATTTTCTTCTTTTCCCACAATGTTTTCAAGACGCTTCTTTTCCAGGGGCGTCAAAAGTAGGCATTGTGCGGTAAAGGATTAATTAAACAGCATTTTCTCCTTTTCCCACAATGCCACCAGAAGGCTTCTTCCTCTGGGTCGTAAAAACTAGGGATTATTTAGAAAAGGTTAATGCTATCAAAAGGTTTCTTGCTCAACTGAATCTCTGAATTGTGTGGCGAAGTATTATCCATTTTCCAAACAATCCCTGGTTTTTACGGGCCTGGAATAGTAGCCTTTTGAAAACATTGTGGGAAAAGGAGAAAATGCTGGTAACCAGCATTTTCTCCTTTTCCCACAATGTTTTCTACCCTATCATAGACAGAAATCATCTTTTCAGCAACAGTTGAATTGTCGTCTGCGACTCCTTTCAATTTGGTCTAGTCCAAAAGTTTGCCGTTTTGGAAAGATTTAACCAGTTCAGGTTATTCGCTTGATAGGGTCGGTCACTTTGACAGGTCTGGATCCTTTGGATGCTCAGCGCGACTCAAGGATCTTTAGCGGATAGTGTAGAACAATATCAAACTGAACAGAACGTGCAGTCTGACATTGGATCTACACTGTCCGATAAGGAGATATTTATACCCAAAAATTAAGTTTAAAACAGCATCATTTGACTTTTTCATATTGTCTAAACCTTTTACCTTCTATATCACTAAAATGAATTTTTTTCAAGTCGATAGTAAAAACAGAAATATTGTTACTTCAAACTTACTTTTTTGGGAAAAAATATCAATATCACCCTATCTGACAGTGTAGATCCAAGATCAGCTTACACTTTCCTTGCAGTATGATCTTGACCTACACTGCCCGCAAAAGGTCCTTAAGTCGGGCTTAGCAATTAAAGGGTCACACGTTTCATTTATCTTATTAAGAGGGTTAAGGGTTAATGTAATTTGGTAAATGGGTCAACCATCTTGCGAGCAGAAAAACCACATCTCGAACTAATGTTTAATGAGGTAGGGATAAACGTAATTACTACATAAAATATATCACTGGAGGTGATCATAAGGTGTGAATAAGAAAATATCATACGTAAGTAAATAACAAGGTCACACTTAACTTCTATACATACACGTTTTTCGCCACATCTGTCGGTATTGAACTTAAAACGGTTTCTGTATTTTTCAAGATGTATGATGTCTGTCTGTTTGTCTGTGTCTGTCAGTCAGTCTGTCTGTCTGTCTGCATGTCTGTCTGCCTGCCCATCTCTCTCTCTCTCTCTCTCTCTCTCTCTCTCTTATTATCTCTATCCCCCATCGCCCCCTCTCTGCATGTTTTTAAGATATAAACTGATATAGAAGAAGTTACTGCACGAAACTCTTTCATTTCCTACGATTCAAAACACACTTAATTTTGTCTTATTAACCCTTTACCAAACGACAATATTTTAGACTGGTCCAAATTGAAAGCATTTGCAGACGACAAAATAAAAGTGACTGAAAATTTGAAATTTGTTTTGTGAAGGGTAGAAAACATTGTGGGAAAAGGAGAAAATGCTGGTTACCAGCATTTTCTCCTTTTCCCACAATGTTTTCCAAAGGCATCTTTCTCAGGGGTGTCAAAAGTAGGGATTGTGTGGTAATGGGTTAACCCTTTACCACACAATCCCTATTTTCTCTGACCTTAAGAAAGAAGTCTTCTGAAAGCATTGTGTGAAAAGGAGAAAATGCTGGTAAACAACATTTTCTCCTTTTTCCAATTTTTTCCCAATCCCAAAACAAATTTCATTTTTTTCATTTACATTAATTCTGTCGTCTGCAAATTCTTCCAATTTGGACTAGTTTAAAGTTATGTCGTTGGTATCTAATTGAAGTGCTATCAATTTGTAAGTGTGTAAAATTCGATCTATGAATACAGACTTAATTCCTATACAAACATTGCTGCACTAAACTTGTCAACCTGTAAATAAAGTCAAACATCAAATATCGGTATCAGACCACCAAAACTAATATTTACTTATAAAAGTCTCACACTGATAGGAATAATGTAGATTTAAATGAGTTATGTATCGTAACTTTTCGCCGCCATAACAATTTTGCAGCAGACAAATTGTTTTTTTTTTTTTCGAAAAAGCATCCTGGTAAATAATCACAGCTCATAGGATCTGTCAAAAAGAGGTTTAGAGTATCTGCCAAAAGGGGTTTAGAGTATCTGTCAAAAAGAGGTTTAGAGTATCTCCCGGATGCATTATACCAAGCATATGATTGGTTGGTTGTATTGGGGTTTAACTTCACTTTTACAGCTAAGGTCATATCATGGCGGTCGGTGACGCACATGTGTTTCCTGCTTTCTAAAACAACATTCTTTCCAAACCCACCGACTACATTTCTTACATGCTTCAGCACCAAGCATATTATCTCATAATTACGGATCCATAAAATGCACTTCTTCTAAACACCGACCGAAACATAAGGTATAATGGGCCTTTGGCAGGCAGCAAAATGTACAAATATAGCAACAAGTTTTGATTCATGTCAGCCTACGGGGACTGCGCATGCTGACATGAGTCGATACTTTTTGCAGATACATTGATTCCCGTGTTCACAGAGTAAATATTAATATGTAAGCTAACATTTGAACCAAAGCATGTTGTCTATGCATGGCATATTCTTCAAAGATTCGACCTGTCTGCTATGACGTATCACTCCCCCCATTTTGAGGGGATTGTAGTAATACACGCTATAAAGTAGCAATGGAAAAACGGCTTTTATCAATACGTTTGAGAAGAAATCAGGCCTGTTTTAGCTCTGGATTTCTTTAAACTGCTGAATGAATCGCACTAGGTAGAATTTTAATGAGTAAACATTTATTTTAATTTAGTTTGAAATTCAAAGTAACGGTTGTCGAGTAGAAAAGTAGCGGGAGATAATGAAGCATATGACCGTTGGGAGCGGGGTAAAACTCAAGTCAAGAAACACCAGAGGTAGGCCATGTCTGAAAATAGCTTACATGACAATGAGGGACAATCTAGAAAGATATAAATTCTCAATGTTCTAATACCTTCCTCGCTGTTATCAATGGTAATGTTTATATTGTTTTAACCTTTATACATTGTAAATAATTTTGCATTCTTTGATTTATATGACAGGTTTGTCCGTAGTAATCGTAATCTGTTTTAAATTTTATGCCAAAATACAGTTTGAAAGCATTAATATTTACTTACTTTTTTTTATTTACTTTTATGTAGAATTCCTGTTCTTTTAGTAATGTTAAGGTAATAGAAGCTATTGGGTCCATTGGATAAACTTGTACATTTTAAACATAGTGTTATATCTGTTGCTATTTAGTAGAGCGACCATTTCTGATTTTGAAGGGCGTTGGTGCGGGTTTGCCTTTGACATTCTTCTTCATCCAGTAAGTTGTCAAGTCAAGGAAAAGCATAATTTCTAGGATGAAAATCATGGGGTTCTGTGTGGCTTAGTGGTAGAGTGTAGAACATACACACGAAAGTGTGAGATGTTACCCCCCCCCCTCCCTCCCCACACACACTCCCCATACAGTGTAACTAAACAGTGTTGAAAACCGCGTTGCAAATGTAACTAAAACAGTTTTATTATATACCTAGCAGTGAAATCCTGGATTTTCCCAGTGTAATAAATGTTGGTATCATCACTAGTGACGTTATCAACTTTCACTTTCACTTCCTGACGTAATTTGGGAACTACTTTTTTTTTCGACTACATTTTTTTCGACTTTCAAACGCAAAATTACAATTAAGGATGTTAATAAGGTATATAATAAATAGAATAATCAACTGGTTATTTTTTATATGAAAAATATCTCACTCGGACGCGTCGTAAGGCGTTAAAAAAACTCGTGCTGCGCACTCGTTTTTTCAACGCCTAACAACGCATCCTCGTGAGATATTTTTCATATCAAAAACAAGCAGTTGATTATCCTCTATATAATCATGGTGTTACATGTATCTCAGCATTGTATGATATCTAGGTATAGATCACCACACAATTACCGTATGTGATGGTCACAGCAACAAAGATTTCTTCGTTATATAGACTTATAGAACCTAGGACTCCAGATCTGACGTTAGTTGTTTTCCCTCTTTTTTAAAGTAATTCAAGTCCTTAATGGCTACCTTTATGATGTTCTTTCATTTAATGAAGTACTTTTTTAAAAGCTATGTTTTGTCTGATCCAATGTTGATTATACTTCTGGCTTTGCGGAAAATTGAAGCTTGTATTCACCAACCATAAATGAAAATAGTCTTGTCCTTTACTAGGTTTAAGAGGTAACACAAGTTCTGATGGGATAAACCACATGGTTTAGCCAATCAGAACTTGTGTTACTTTCAAATTTAGAAAATTCTTGAGATTACTTAGATAAGACTAAGAAGGCTCCTAAGAATGGTTGGTGAATACGGACCAAGATTGCAATAGATAAAGAAAACACCTGCAGAATGCAGTATAATCATTTTTTCTGCATTCTACTCTGTCTTTTTCTATTAACTATTCGTGGGTAAGCATACTTAATTAGAAAACCACTCTTAACCCTTTCCCAAACAACAAATTTTGGACTCTTCCAAACCGAAGGAGTTTGCAGACGACAATTTTAGATTTTGACAAAATAGCAAAAAAGTTCTTAAAAAGGGTAGAAAACACTGTGGGAAAAGGAGAAATTGCTCGTTACGAGCAATTTCTCCTTTTCCCACAGTGTTTTCTAAAGACTTGTACTGCAGACACGTAAAAACCAGGGCTTGTTTGGGAAAGAGTTAATCTATCTAACAGTCTAAAGATTACGTACAATGTCAAATATCTGAACACAAGTGTTCTGTTCCTTGTATCATGACATGTATATGATTGACTTTCTTGAAAGTCAGTGCATCAGTTCCCATGGGAAACGATCGATATTCTTGAAATCTTAGAAACTTTCGACCTATCAGACTATCTTATCTTTTCTGTTTTTTAATTTTCATTAGCTCATTATCTAACTGAGTACACTGACAGCGTGAAACCGGCGGTTATGATCATTACCCCAAGATAGTTACAACAGACAAGAAGAGGCTAAATGTGAAGAAAAAACGCTCTACCCACAGTAAACCTTAGACGGTAAATAAAGTAAATAAATAAAATTATTGCCGGTTTCCTGAAGTTCAGTTTTAAACGTATAGCCAGGTGACGTAAAGTTGTGTCTCCAAATGCCTTGCTACAAAAAGCTAGCTTTTTATTGCAAGGCATTTCGAGCACCAACTTATTCTCCACCAGGCGACTCTTGTAAATCTACAAAAACATCGTTGTCTGCGCATTTCGTATTCTTCGAAGATTCGATCTGTCTATTATGAGGCATCACCCATTCCCCCAATACTTGGGAAAAGTAGGGCTTATAGCGAAGCTATTAGCCTATTACCCAAGCATGTAGGAGCTGTTTTCATACATGGCTGATGCATAGATTACATGCTAACCAATCATAGCTGAATGAATCGCACCAAGTAACGTTTTACTGAGAAAACGCCCACTTCATTTTGAAATTCAAAGTAACGGTTTTTGTTTTGAAAAATAAGTCCGCTTCTTTACCCAGAATGCCCAAATTAGATAGATATGTATTTGTAGAATACCATCTAGCGGGAGATAATAACAAAATCATCTTACCTCTGTTTAACTCCCATGGTTCCCAGCGGCGTGATGAACGTCTCATAACGGAAACCAGTATTTTTGCTGTAGGAAATGTTGAACGTCCCCCTGACGTCACGTCATTGCCATCATTTTGAACGTTGTGATAAGAGTTTTCTATATTTCCAGGAAATCTGTTATTCCGTCGTGAATTTGAACGTTCTCTGTCTGAATATTTATGCACAACACTGTTTGACGTCACTTCCGTTCTGAGATCACTTCCGCTTAATAATTTGTCGGAAAGAGGTAACGATACCGATATTGTCAAAATAGACGATAAATATACATATTTTGTTACAGATATTTGCTTGATTTTCATTCTTTGTTTTAATTTAAAAAGTTTCTTTGTGTTTATTGATTATCTGAAATGAAAATAAAGTTTTATGACTCTTTAGCAGGCACCAAAGTTTCAGACTCGTCCAAATTCAAACCATTTGCAGACGACAAATGCAATGTTCAGGCTCTTGATTCTGGAGCTTTTAAGGTACAAAAAAAAATCTTGAAAAAAAATAAAGATAAAATGCTGTTTACCAGTGTTTTTGCCTTTTGCCTCGATGCTCTTGAAAGCCTCTTCTAGTAGATTCGTTAAAAACACAATAACGATTTAAGCTGGTAAACGAATAAAGGGAAAATCGGAAAAAAGACAGACCTACAGACAATCACAAAAAAATCTTCAACATAAAAAAAAAACATGTTTAGACAGATACAAGTAAATGTCAGTTGTCACTTTTTTGCAGTCATGGTACATGTACAAAGCAAGGTATTGTTTTTCCGTGAGAAAAATATCGAAAAATATAGTGGGTGTCTGTTTTTGACGAGATTTTTTTTTTCGTTACCATTTTTATACGTGCATTTTTAGTTCGAAGATACTCGTTATAAAATGCGATACAATGCGGTAAAATACGTGTACTTTAGAATCGCTTTATATACATGTATATATATTTTTGCTAAAAAGTTTACTTCCTCTTGATACTTTATTCTACTTCACTTTTTCCAGTGAAGGAATGGGAAAAATGGGAGAAAAATGGTGAAATATATTTGAGCCATAGTCTATGAAAAAGGTGCCTTAACTCTTTACCACACGAGAAAATTTTAGACTGATCCAAGTTGAAAGCATTTGCAGACAACAAAATAAAGATGACTGAAAACTTGAAATTTGGTCGGGAAAGGGTAGAAAACACTGTGGGAAAAGGAGAAAATGCTGGTCACCAGCATTTTCTCCTTTTCCCACAGTGTTTTCTAAAGGCTTCTTTTTCAGGGGCGTCAAAAGTAGGGATTGTGTGGTAATGAGTTAATGTCACTGCGAAAAAGTATCAGACTGCACCGCCGGCGTTCTGTGCAGACTTACCTTGATCTACGCTGTCCGCGAAAGGTCAGGAAGTCGTGCTTACCAGCCTAAGAGTGCAATTTGCCTGCATTTTACCCATGGCTGCTACCGGAAATTTGAGAGAGTTTTAAATTCAAGAAAAATTAAAGATGAAAATATTCATGAAATAGCTCAGTTCGGAAAGCTAAGAACGAAAAGTGTACCCTTGGACGAATATCTAAACTTGAGTTTCCCATTAAAACATTTGAAAAGCATCTACTCTGATGTATGTCTAAGGGATTAAGAACGTATACAGATGCAAGTTGGAAAAGTATTTAAAAGGAACTATTTAAACTTTTTTTCTGACTATAATTTTATTATATGTATCTTAGTTTTATAGCCATCTTTGCAGGAAAAGAAGAATTATCAGTTCATTGTGATGTTTTTTTTTTTTAACCCTTTACCTGATATGCGAATTTGAGGCTCTTCCATTTCAGCAGCAAATGAAGATATGCTGTCAAAAATATGGACAAATGAAGATACAAATATCTGATTGAGTGGAAAACATTGTGGGAAAAGGAGAAATTGCTCGTTACGAGCAATTTCTCCTTTCCCCACAATGTTTTCAAAAGCAGTCTGTTGTTGATGCGTCAAAATGAGTATCTATGGAGTAAAGGGTTAATTTTTCCCGAAGATTTCCGAAACGTTCTTTGCTACGGCAACAAATCTAGACATACGTATATGTGCTGGATATTTAAAAAAAAAGATAAAGAAAAAAAAAACACCTACAGAATTTATCTAAATCAGTACAAATGACATAGATTCTTTAATGCATTAAAGGCAGGTTTAAGAAAAAATAAATCATTCTGATAAAAAAGCAGATAGATAATTGAATCGAACGTTTTGTATTAAATTTCTTTAAATAATTTAGGTATTTAACCCATTACCACACATTGACGACTTTTGCCGACTTTGGAAAGAAGCCTTTTGAATACATGGTTGGAAAAGGAGAAAATGTTGGTGACCAGCATTTTCTCCTTTTCCCACAGTGTTTTCTACCCTATCACAAAACAATTGCACCGTTTGAGCCACATTCAAATTGTCGTCTGCAAAGCTTTGAATTTGGACGGAGATAAGATTTCGTCGTCTGGTAAAAGGTTAAAGAAGGTTATATACACACATGCCTCCTTTTAGATGATCGAATTATTAGCAAATGAACCGTGCTCTAACAAAAGGGGGTTTGATGCTCATCTGTGATCCATGGTACCAAGCAAGCAATCACATACTTATAGAGTTTTTTTTCCCTTAACAACTAACTTCACTCTTTACCAGGTGACAAAAAATGGACTGGTCAAAATGGAAAGCTTTTGCAGACGAAAATTACAGTGGGACTCAAAAGGTGCAACTTTTCTTTTATAGAGTAAAAAAAACACTGTGAGAAAAGGCTTAAATCTCAGGGGTGTTAAAAGTCGTCATTGTTCGGTAAAGGGTTAAGTAAGCTGGTCTTTGGTCATATAGAAAATTGACTTAACCCATTACCACACAATCCCTACTTTTGACGCCCCTGGGAAAAAAGCCTTTTGAAAACACCAGGGGAAAAGGAGAAAATGCTGGTAACCAGCATTTTCTCCTTTTCCCACAGTGTTTTTTACCCTTCCAAGAGCAAATTTCTGTTTTTTAGTCACTTTTATTTTGTTGTCTGCAAATGCTTTCAATTTGGACCAGTCTAAAATTTTCTCGTGTGGTAAAGAGTTAAAGTGAAAAGATTCGGCCAAGGTCAGCCTGCCCCGACTGGTCAGGATGTGCTCAGGTTCAGCTCATCTAGGTCGACGCTTATTGTAGATGCATTAAGCCCCCTTTTCATACAGCATGGCTCAAATATTAAAGAGGTATTACATACAAGATATACATTTTACTGATTACCTCATAGGCTAATATCAGATGCGCCCAAATTGATACAGAATGAAATAACATTTAGATAGAAAGGTAACTTCTGTTCTTAAATTATTTGAAACACATTAAATGAAAAGAGCATTTACTCATTTTTCCTCAACAGTTTGAAAAAAAAGGGGAAAAAAAGAGCGAAAATAAAAATTTACATTTCTTGTACAATAGTTTTTTAGACCGTCTACTATAATATTTCATTTACATATGGCGGCCAATGCACCTATCTTTGAGTTTTTTTTTTTTCAAACCAATTTCTCGCACAACAGTTTCCAAGCTACTAGCTGCTTTCCCACTTCAATGCAACAATTTTCAGCACAGAGAGATGAATGGCTCCTCTTGCAGCGATCTTTAAATTGTCCTCAGAGAGGAAATTTGCGCTGGGAATCGAAACAGCGACCCATATTTTTGAAGTCCTGTCAGTTACCGATTGAGCAATCCAATTACATAGGAAGTATGTAAAAAAAAAAGACATATACTAATAAAGTAATGCATGTAGGATTGAAGAAAAAGAAGAGAGAAAGAACGAATGTTACACAAAAGAAAAACCTGGAGAACGATGATGATAAAAATATTCCCAATTTTTATAAGCACCTTTACAAGTTAGTGAAGTGTGGTATGTGTACTCTCGAGTACCTCGGTATGATTATGAATGGTTGTTACGATACGTCTATAGTCCCTGTCGAAATTAAACGCTTATAATGTATAAAGATGAGAGAGTGCTCTCTATTTATATAGAAAATAGTACGGGTGAATGTGCCCCGCTTTAACTCTTTACCAGATGAGGTAATTTTGGTCGGCTAAAAATTGACAGAATTTGCAGACGACAAATTAAGATTGGCTAATAAGGTGGTATTTTTATCTATAAGGGAAGAAAACACCGTGGAAAATAGAGAAAATGCTCGTTCTGAGCATTTTCTCCCTTTTTTCCACTGTGTTTTCAAATGCTTTCTACCTCGAAGCCGTAAGAACCAGGGCTTATCTGGGAAAGGGTTAAACTGACGGTTAAAAATTAAGCTTTTTCTCCTCACCCTATTTATTTATACGCGCCATGCTCTGGGAAAGAATGGCGTTACATGTATCTCCAAAGAGTATCAAGCCACGTAAGCCTGCGCAGTCCGCGCAGGCTTACGTGGCTTAATACTCTTTGCTATTTGCAAATTTTCTGCTTGTCAAAGGAACATTCTATCCCTGGCTTAGGTCGGTTGAGATACAGAACAGATTCTAGGGATCCATGATTTTCTAATGACATGCCTAGCCTAATGAATCACGGAGGTGCGTTAAACCTCCTTTTGCCAGAGCATAGCTCATGTAGAACATCATTACAGGTGAACAGACCCCATTCAGAAAAGTGGTGAAATATTTGGTTTGGAATAGCACATGTTCTATTTGTATAGAAAATAGGAAGGGGGAATATAGCCTATTTACACTCATAGTGAACATTTCTGCTTCAGTTCAGGATCGAGTCCTTGGAGATACTTATCATACCATTTTGATTTTTTTTTCACATACAATAATTGCTTGTAGGTTTCGTTAATGCGGCGTTTGAACAGGGAAAGGATGCTATTAGAATGCGGTACATGGTATATATACACTTTGGTCAATTTTTGTTTATACATTTAGACATGATAATTAATTAAACACTACGAACTTGAAAGTTTGGTCCTTTGTCTACTTAAGATGGGGGCGGGGGGTGAATTGCCGAAAACATGCGATAAAAACTTTTGTAAGGTATTCTCGATATTAGTTGTGCTGCATGAGCAAGTACATCTGTTGCGTTGTTTCATAAGAGAAGAGAAAGATAGGTATCTGTGGAAACTGACTGCAAGTTTGTCATTTCTTAGGGATGTATTTTGTGCTTGTCCACATAGAAAAATTGGGTCTACAAACTGGATGTGCCAAGTATAGTTGCGTTTCAGGCACAATAGAAAAGTGCACTATCGATTTAGTTGCTATTTTTAAGACTAGTTATTTGCTCGTCAGTTGCCATCGAGAGACACCCAGATTCATCAGTAAAAAAAATAAACCCTACAGTCGCAAATACTGTAACACACAAAAAAGTAAATCTGTTAGAAATCGTATTTCTATTAGTGTGACAATATTGACTCTCTACCACTTCAATTCGTATCTTCTACTTTTCTTCAATCTCGAATAGACCAACCAGGTTTTATCTGTTCCACATTCTATAGTCTCTCAGTACCTTCAGTGCTTTGATTTTTTTCTTTCTGAGAACCAGACGCACATGTATGTTGGACAGAGCTATAAAATAAAGCTCTGGGTTTGACAAGAAAGATACGATAGATTGTCAATATAAGCAAGTTTTATGCATGTTTAATGTTACAAAAGAGCAGTAATGTGACACCATATTTATCCTTCAACAGCAGGTTTAATATAATAACTTGTTTTCACTTTTAGTCAGTTTCTTTCTCACAAATCTCATACTACTGACTTCAGCCACTGATATATCAATGACACATTCCTTGGATCGATCCGTCGATTACTCAGTATTGTTTAAACTAGAGCTGTCACTGAATGTGACTTAATACCCCCGCCGGCGCTTTGACAGAAACAGGCATTTACCAGTACTTTGTACGCAGACGGACACACGGACGGACAACACACGGATGGAAACACGGACAGACAGGCTGATTCCTGTATATCCCCGAAAACATTCATTTTTTTTTCTCCAGGTCTAACCCTTTACCAAGGCATCCGGATTTTTAACGACCCTGAAAAAATAGAACCTTTGAAAACATTGTTGGACAAAAAGAAAAGTTTCTCCTTGTCCAACAATGTTTTCCTCTCCTTCAGACGCAATTTCTGTTATTAAGGCCTTACTTAATCTGTCTTCAGCAAATGGCTTAAATCTAACTAGTCCAGAACTTTGTTGTTTGGTAAAGTGCTGATAGAGAACGCTTTAGTTACTAAATTTTGCCCACTTCTATACATGTGTACTATAATGGTCCTCTACCGCTAAATCATCAATGACACATACTTTTTGTGTGGGTTGATTCATAAAACCGGGCTGCTGATGCTTTTTATAAATACTCTTTATAAGGATAATCATTCAATTAACCCTTTACCCCATAAGGCATTTCTATGGTATCTGTAGTTGACCCTTAATAACAGCAAGGATTAAACCGTTTCTTATGTGTATATGACACCTTGTGATAGCATAGAAAACATTGTGACACAAGGTGAAATTGCTCGTCACGAGCAATTTGACCTTTTGCCACAATGTTTTCAAAAGAGTCCTACAAGGAATGCGTAGAAATGAGTATCTATGGAGTAAAGGGTTAAGTAAAAAGTTTACAATAAAAAATAAACCATATCAAGGAAAGAATGCTCTCAATACAGAATATTTTATTTTTATAATAACGTCTTTTGTTTGTTTGTATTTTTTATTCGATTATCGCGGCTGCCTATTTACCAGTAACCAGCATTTTCTCACAATGTTTTGCTACTGCTTTAACTCATTACCAAACGACAATATTTTAGGCTTATCCAAATCGAAAGCATTTGCAGACGACAAAATAAAAGTGACTGAAAATTTTAAAATTTGTTTTGTGAAGGGTAGAAAACATTGTGGGTAAAGGAGAAAATGCTGGTTACCAGCATTTTTCTCATTTTCCCACAATGATTTCTAAAGGTTTCTTTCTCAGGGTCGTCAAAAGTAGGGACTGTGTGGTAAAGGGTTAAAGACAACTGGCATCATTTGAGTAGCATTCAATTTCTCGTCTGCAAATACTATAGAAATGGACGAGTCTAAAGTTTATCGTGTATAGAGACGAGTGTGCAGGTGCAGTCCAGTTTACCAGTACTTCCATGAGTAATCCACTCTATTGATGCACCTTTTCCAACAGGCTTTTTAGCTCATACCAATATTCCAAGTATTCTCGTTGTCTGCGCATGTCACATTCTTCGATGATTCGACCTGTCTTATATGACGCATCACTATCCCCGATAGCGGACATACTGTAATAATACGAGCTATAAAGTAGCAATGCAGGAAATTGTTTTTATCAATACGTTTGAGGAAAAGTCAGCCCTGTTTTAGCCCCAGATTTCTCTAAACTGCTGATCATAGCTGAATGAGTCGCACGAGGTAGCGTTTTATTGAGTAAACGTTTATTTTAGTTTGAAATTCAAAGTAACGGTTGTCGCGTAGGAAAGTGGTTGGTTCTGTACCCAGGATGCCCAAATTAGATAGATAAGTATTTATAGAATGCCATCTAGCGGGAGATAATGCAAGTATTCTAATACATTCCAGCTCTTTTCTGCATTGTTTATAGCTTTATTGGTTCGACTCTATATTCATATTGCGGTTGCATAAATTTGCGGTATGGCTTATCTGTTAGGAGAATTTTTACGAGCATTTTTTACGTCATTGCTTTGAGCTTTTTTTTTTCTGTTATGTTCGACCTGATTTATGCATTAGTACGTTATTTCTTCGAATCTGTCCGATATGTTCGATTTATATACTATACTGCCGTAATTGCTTCGAATTTTCCAGGTATATTTGAGCCATGCTTTATTAAAAGGGGGTTTAATGCATCTGCGAAAAGTATCGACTCAGGTCAGCCTGCGCAGTCCGCATTACAACAGCCCTGTTGTCTTTCGAGACTTTTCGCTATTGCTTAATTTCCTGGATGTACACAAGGACCAATCTATCACATGATAAGTCGGTTGTTACAAGAAGTGGCTATTATGGACTCATAAGTACGCGATGGCTTGCTTGGTACCATGGATAACGGAGATGCATTAAGCCCCTTTTGTCAGAGCACGGCTCGTTTCATTTGATTTACGCATAATAGCGATAATGCTTCACCAGAAGTTTTCCAAAAGTCCATTTATTTAATGTAATCATTATTGAAGAATACTGGACAAACTACCCTGCGCTGTTGCGCAGGCTGACCTTGATCGAACCATTTTGTTATTGGTCGAGTTTTCTATCAGTGGATCATTCTACCGCAAGATTCAGTCGTTTGTTCAAAAAAATCGATTTTTCTTATCCATAATTATGGGATCACTTCCATGACATAGGACTGCACGGAGATGACTTTTACAAGAACATAGCTCTAATGCATTCGAATTGATTCATTGGAGAAGTCATCTCCAACACTGATGAGTTTAAAAGACAGACTGTCACAGAATTTGCTATCTAAATCCATTTTTCTTGCGAAATTACTCTGATACACAGTCTGTTTCGTCATGGATTTGTAAATATATCGAAATCAAAAAACTGAAACAGGAAATAGACGTGGTATATTTTTATATGACGAATTTCAGAAAAATATTTGTTACACTAATTTGCCGTGTCTTCAAATGACCCCTAAGATAATTGTAATTTTCATTAAGTAAATTAACTTTCTAAGCAGAAGAAAAAATAAGAACAAATTCGTTAAAAAAGAGAAAGAAAACTGCTGGGCAAGATCATGCGACTGAAAACCCGACAAGAAGGCCAAATAACCGCCAAGAAAAGCATAATGACGTTTCTAGGCGGCGGCTTTTTCACTTGTTTGTTTACATGTACCAAAATGTATTGAAGTTAAATGCCAATGATCTATTTGAAAACATTGATGCTGACTTCTCCTGGCTTCTTTAAAGAAAAATCTTGTGTGTAATTGCTTCAGTTTTTATCTTCGTGTCGTCGCATGCATTCCTGCAAAGTAAGTCAACGGAAGAACGATGGGATTATTATCACTGCACTATGTTGGCATTTTGATCGTTACATGTTGAAGGTATTGATATATTTATTAGTATTTTATGCGGTGACAGGACAATCTACCTTCTTGTTACATGATTGATCCATTACTCCATATCGTCGATTTACTTTCGAAAACCTCGTAACTACAGTTGTTACAAGGTGTAGTTACGAGTTTTTGAAGTAAACCGACGATATGCTTGTTTTATCTCGAGGCGCAGCATTGCTCAACGAACACATTCGTTGATTTGTAATCAAAGGTTGGGGTCCTGTACGGCTTAATGGTGAAGTGTGAGACCCACACTTGAGCCTCTCTGGAGGCATCGGGTTTTTTTCACTGGACTGTTCTTGGTAAAGACACTTTAGTTCCCAAACCTGCAAATGGTTAAACCAATGACATGCGTCTTCCAGTATACAATCAAACGGCTGTGACGACCCTATTCTCACGAACTTGCTCTCGGACAAGGCATTGCGCAGCACTATTCTCGCTAAAGCACAATAATTCATGTACAATATTCTAGAGTTTTAAAAATTGGACGTAAAGGGAATCATGGTTCACCTTTGCATGACAGTTTGGCGTTTTCAATTTACAAGTTTAAGATGGCGGAGCGCTTCGAATAAGAGATAAGAGGTAACGTACGTAAATGTCTATTACATTGTTGCAATTATGGACAGTAAAGACTAAGATCAGACTGCACATAACGTGCAGTCTGATCTTCATCTATATTGTGTCCTATTTTGTGAAACATTCTGGGGATAAGAGCCTTAAAATTGCAATAAACAACTCATTACCAAACGACAATATTTTAGGCTTGACCAAATCCAAAGCATTTGCAGACGACAAAATCAATACAACTCAAAAATTGAAATTTGTTTCCAGCAGGGTAGAAAACAATGTTGGAAAAGGATAAAATGCTGGTCACCAGCATTTTTTCCTTTTCCCACAATGTTTTCTAAAGTCTTCTTTCTCGAGGTCGTCAAACGTAGGGATTGTGTGGTTATGAGTTAATGAAATGTTTAATGGAAGGGAGTAGACATACCTATTAAATTGTGGCTATTGAGACCAGTATAGATGAAGATCAGACTGCACATAAGGTGCAGTCTGATCTTCATCTATACTGGTGCTGTTTTGTGAACTTATTCTGAAGAGAAGAGCCTTAAAATTGCAATAAACCGGTATTTTTTTTTTAAAAGCAGGTAAAGTAATTGTATCGCAGGCACACCCTCAGACAAGGCGCTGCAGGGCACCTGTCCCTTTGCTTATAAAACCGAAGAAAGACAACAGGGCCGGTATGATGCAGAGAAATAACCATCGCCCACAAAATGACCCATGGGTCATATCTCTGCGTAGAGGAATGACCCGAGTCATTATTATACGTAGTAATGAAATGAGCTCAGAGGGTTATTTCTCTACGTAGAATAATGATCGGGATCTTTCCTCTACGTAGTGAAACGACTATGGGTCATTTTGTAGGGGATTGTAGGGGTGGGTCATTTCTCTGCATTACACTGGGCCAGTAGTGTACTTGAGATACCGTTCAAAGGCATACAGATTGAAAATCTTCATTTTTGAGTCGCCTGGTTGCTTCGCAACCAGGCTCTCATTGTTATCGTACTGATCAGTGAGGTGACGTACGCATATTTCCGGCCTTGTACTGCTTCCTGTCCCAAGTTCCGGTGTGCGAAATGAAAATATATTTTTGTAATTATTCGTCAGTTTTTTTTCCGTGGAAGATAACGTATAAATTGCGCCTTTGTGACAATGAATATGTCAATTAAGACTAAAGTATCTAACGATTCTGTCAGAAATAATCTGTAGGGTACAGACAGTACCGCATGTTGTATATAGTTCATGTCTATTATTGCGAGTACCGGGAGTATTTTGATCATTTGACGCGTCATTACTATTTTTGGAATATGTATTCTCAATATTGAATAAATCACAGATTTTAATTTCAATCAGTGTTTTTGTTGTTTTAAGTATATGCGATTTTCTTTTGTTATTTTTTGAAATAATTGCATTGTAATTTTACGTTGACGGTCCTTGTACATCAATCAGGTCAAGCAATCATAAGGTTTTTAGAAACACAAAATTCTTGCCCTTTTTATCAAATTTATAATATAAGGTTGACTATTACTAGTACACATATTTTGTGACTCGCCTACGGTCCTGCTACAACATTCTGTGACAGCAAGGTCTCCGTAACCTGTTTCACAGGACCTACCCTTTTCACGCTGGGGATCTAGGCGGAACAGAATGGAGTAGCTCAAAATAAATATGAAACTGGATCAGTATCATATGTGTCTTCCTATCAATAATGCTAAGGATTAAACGACGCCCGTATACATTTGAATAGACTAGCTTTAAATAAAGAGATCCAGACTCGTTCCAAACACAACAGGCTAGATTGGGGAGGCTCTTGAACGGACCTCGAACAGCCGAGCTTGAGAGAGGCTCAGACTCGATGATCATTCCAAGCCCAATAGGCTGACTCGGGGAGCAGCTTCAGCACGTCCATTACAGACCTAGCCTCAAACAAGATGTTGCTTGGCATAAATTTTAAATCTCACCACAGTTTTTTTTCATGTCGATTTTCATATTTATGTGAGTGATTTCAGGATTAGAAACTCAGAAATTATGCTAGCATAATACTGTCTTATGGTTAAATCATCTTGTATCCTGAACGTTTGTAATATATATTACCTTTGAAAAGTTAATAAGGGTGAAAACTTTTAACACATTACCCACCAGGCGACTCTCAGGACTATCAGTCCTTTGATTTTCATTTGAAAAGTTATGAAAAGCGCTGGTAGAGGAGCATCCTTCGTTTATGTGGACCATATGATTTAATATTGTCTAATATGATACATGGCTCTACAAAAAATAAGCCATATGTTACCATTATCATTATCATTATTATTATCATCATCATTAACCCTTTACTCCATAGATACTCATTTCTACGCATTGCTTGTAGGAGCCTTTGAAAAACATTGTGGCAAAAGGTGAAATTGCTCGTGACGAGCAATTTCACCTTTTACCACAATGTTTTCCATGCTATCAAAAGGTGTCCTATACACATAAGAAACGGTTTCATCCTTGCTGTTATTTAGGGTCATTTAGAGATACCATAGAAATGCCCTATGGGGTAAAGGGTTAATGTTATGACTATATCAACACACTTTTTTATCCTATCGGTAGACCAAAGTGAAGTATAACAGCTTGATACTAGATGAAAAAAAAAAAACATATATTCAATTTAAGTCCATCAATTTTAAATGCATTTTTTAAGATTTCTTGCGGAGGGATTGTTTAAAAAAAAAACATAAACAAAATTTTGAAACAGGTATTACAAAATAGACTAAGCACTTTTCCAGTGCTTTAACTTTTCTTTTATATAAATATAAATTCAAAAACAAGTTTTTGGAGTGGTGTGTAGTGTTTAGTTACTGACGTCATATCGCTAGATAGTGAATTAATGGCGAATCCTTAAAATGTTTAAGACGCTGCTATCGAAACGAAAAAAAACCGGTTCACTGAGCACCGGAATCACTCGGCCGAAGAAAGTACAACCTCTGTGACTGGGTAACTCACTGAAAATTATTTATTTTATGTATTTAAAAACATCCTTGTAAAAAGACATAGATATTCAATATGAACGTAGTGGAACCGTAATAGAAAACAGCTATTTCCACTATATCCTTCCTAGAATTTTCATTTATAAATCTGAAACCACTATATTCTCATTACAAGGCCAGATTCAAGATAGACATCAAAGGAATTTCTAGTCGGTTAAAAATGTGCAAAAGTATTATATCTGTGTAAATCTGTCTTTATCAACTGTCAAAAAATTTTATGCCATGTGCGCTAGAAGTATTACGGGTCCGCTACCTTAAAAGGACCTTTTATCTTTCTTTGCTGCGTATGACCTTTTTTTTATCACCGATAGATACCACAAAAAAAAAACTTTTCTCTTGCAAACGAATGGAAACTGTTAGCTTTGGATATTGACACGGTTTGTGTTTCCACAAATGGAAACTGTTAGCATTGGACATAGACACGTTTTGTGTTTCCACGCAGGATATTGACAAGTTTTTTCTTTCCACACAGGATATTGACAAGCTTTGTCTTTCCACACAGGATATTGATAAGTTTTGTCTTTCCACGCGGGATATTGACAAGTTTTGTCTTTCCACACAGGATATTGACAAGTTTTGTCTTTCCACACGGGATATTGATAAGTTTTGTCTTTCCACGCGGGATATTGATATTCTTTTCCTTTCTTTACAGAATATTGACAAGTTCTGTATTTCCACACCGAATGATGACAAGTTTTTCTTTCCACACCGAATATTAACATGTTTGACTTTCCACGCAGGACATTGACATTCTTTTCCTTTCTTTACAGTGCATGTACATTGACAAGATTTGTCTTTCAATACAGGATATTTGTCGATCCTCGCAGGATATCGACAGGTTTTATCTTTTAACAAAAGGTACTGAAAAGTACTGTCATTTCACAAAAGATATTAACAAGTTTTGTCGTTCAAGTCCGGATGTTGACAAAATTTATTACTGACAAGTTCTATCTGTTGAAGATTTTTTTCTTTCCAGTTTTGACACAAACTGCTTGCCGTTCATTTCGTGGGCTTCGTCAATATTGAAGTGAAAATAGTAATTGACAATGGAAAATCGTTGCCCACTGTATACCGAAAGTATTAGTTCACCCTGTGCTATTTTATAAATTAGATTTACACTTATAACGAATGAAGAGTACATTTCATACCTTATTCCTGTTCAAATAAAGAAATTTGATCGCTCCATTTCATCATTGTGGTTAAATATGCGTTGACGCCAATCCGGAAGAAAATGACACTCGAACTTGAAGTGCACCTAGATCTATAAGTTAAAGGTTTGTCTGTCAAGGATTTTCTGAGTTATGAATGAAAAAGTCGAGCTGAAGATTCAAAATAAACATATTTATAATTATTCAGATGTAAATATGGGCTGGGTTTATCCCATTACCACACAATCCCTTCTTTTGACGCCCCTGAGAAAGAAGCCTTTAGAAAAAATTGTGGGAAAAGGAGAAAATGCTGGTAACCAGCATTTTCTCCTTTTCCCACAATATCTTCTACCCTTCACAAAACCAAATTTCAAATTTTCAGTCACTTTTATTTTGTCGTCTGCAAATGCTTTCGATTTGGACTAGTCTGTGATTTTCTCGTTTGGTAATGAGTTATTCGCACCTGTGATCTTGATGCCATTCCTTTCAGACTGCCAATAATAAGGTATCAGATACTAGTACTTTAGTGAACGCAGTCGTTTTTGCTCTGATGTTTTCGACGCAAAGCTATTTGCATAGTCCTATCACTGTAGTTGTTCAAAAACTTCAACATTTTCCTTTATAGCATATTTACTAAAGATTTTTAATTCGAACATTGTCTAGTTTCTAACCATCAAACGGGAAACCCATACTTATTGGGCGGGTAACTCAGAAAATGTTTTTGTCACAGTTTTATCCCTTTTACTATTTAATTTTTTATCAAACGACAAAGGGTGGTGTCCGTGGTCGTGAGGTAGAGCGTCGGCCTCATAACCATAAGGTCCTGAGTTCGATACCCGGGAGCGGGTGTCAACTTCGGGATTTTTCATCGGCCCACACATTCGGCGTGAGTACTGGTGTAGTTCCCAGGAAGCAGAATAGAGAGAGATTAGTAGAAGTTGTCAGAACTTGTTTCTCAATCGATGTAAAATAAATATGTTTAAACTAAACGACAAATTGTAGACTGGTCCAAACTGAAAGCACCAGCAGACGACAAAATAAATGTAACTCAAAAACCGAAATTTGTTTCCAGCAAGGAACTCAAACTTTATCCTTTACCAAACAATCCGCGTTTTTATGACCCTGAGATACAAGCATTGTGGAAATAGGAGAAAATGCTGGTAACCAGCATTTTCTCCTTTTCCCACAATGTTTTCTACCCTGCTGGAAAGAAATTCCAATACTACTAAAGCCCCCGTCACACCAGACTTAGTCTAACGTCTTACTCCATCCTCCCATAAACGGAAAACGGCTTGTAGTTGTGGTACAACTTGTAATTTTGGCCTGATAATGCCTAAGGCTCTGTCTCTTGAAACCTGTACCTAGAAAGTCTTAGCCCTGTCAATAAAATCGAAAAATGGGCTGCAGTCGGGATAGGACGTGTCATTTCGGTCTTTACAATGCAAATGCACTACCAGATAGATGCCCAACTGCAGCGGGTCTCTCGTAGTTCCGTGCGTAGTGCGTCCATCTCGTTTTAAAAACGTTGTCACTCCGTCTCATTTCAGGGCGGGTTGGACAGCAAAATCATTTTGAGCAGAATCAAAGTTCTTGAGCACTCTTCCTGTCCTAACCCGTCCATTAAGTTCGTAAATAGATCGTAAAAAGGTTACTAATAAGTCCACTACATCCGAACTCAGTTTGAATCCGTTTGGCAACACTATTTGGAACGGAGTGAGAAAATGTTTGGTATGACGGTGGTATTACTAAGTTGAAAGAAACTCTGAAGCCGACAATATAGAACCGACATATTGCTATTTCAAACTTACATTTTAAACAAAAATATCTCCTAATCCGACAAGGTGGACGTTCAATGCAGTCTGATCTTGATATACACTGTCCGCAATAGGTCCCTGGGTCGCGCTCAGCCACCTAAAGGTGGTCAAACATTCACCAAGAACTAAACTGATTTGAGCTCTTTCAGCATGAAAAATATTAACCCTTTCCCAAACAAGCATTTTTTTTACGTGTCTGCAGTACAAGTCTTGAAAACACTGTGGGAAAAGGAGAAATTGCTCGTAATGAGCAATTTCTCCTTTTCCCACAGTGTTTTCTGTCCGTTCGGATAATTTTCTCCCATTGTTATGAAAGGTGAAATTGTCGTCTGCAAAATCTTTCAGTTTGGAAGAGTCTAAAATATGTCGTTTGGGAAAGGGTTAAATCTTTACCACACGTTAAAACTTTAGGTCTATCCATATTGAAAGCATTTGCAGACGACAATTTCATAGTGGCTCAAATGACGCAATTTTTCTATGATAGGATAGAAAACTTTGTAGGAAAAGGATAAAATGCTGATTTCCAGCCTTTTCTCCTTTTCCCACAATGTTTTCAACAGACCTCTTCCTTAAGGTTGTTAAAAGGCGTCATTGCGTGGTTAAAGGATTAACTCAATTTCTTTGAACAGCTGAAACGACAACTGGTGATATAGATCCAAGATCAGAATAGTGTTTTTGCAGCCTTATCTGGAGCTATATCGTCCAAAAAAACCCCAAAACATATCGCTGCTGAAAGGGTAAAGGAAAAAATAATCAGCGAAACCCGCTGACTTAACATTCAGTGACCGGAGTAATACCATTAAGTTGCTTGCTCATTTCTTTTCGGAAATTTAGCTGTCAATGACTTTTATTACAGCGATAAAAATAATATTATTATTATCTCATTTACTTTTTATCCTCCAATAGTAAACAGCAAATCATCCCAATACGGCTAACGTCATAGAACGATGGTAGAGTTGAATAGGAAAGCACCTGTCTATTAATAGTTCATTAACCCTTTACAATTAAAAAAAAAACACATATGTTTAATTGTTTCACCAAACAACATATTCTTAGACTGGTCCAAACTGAAAGCATTTGCAGATAACAAAAAATGTGACTAAAAAAATGAAGCTTGCCAATTGCAGAGTAGAAAAAATTGTGGGGAAAGGAGAAAATGCAGGTTATCAGCATCTTCTCCTTTTCCAAAGTGTTTTTTTAGACGGCTTCCTCCGTGGTGTCGTTAAAATAGGGGATTGTTGGATAAAGGATTAGACGACCCTTTTGAGAAAGGCTTTTTCAAACATTTTTGGAAAGGGAGAAAATTCTGCTTTACTAGCATTTTCTCCTTTTTCCCCAACGATATATTCTACCATTTCTAAAGTAAGTCCAATTACATTATTTGTCACTGGACTTGCTAATTCGAAACAGTCATGTTTACCTTTTAACCCATTACCACACAATCCGTACTTTTGAGAAAGAAGCCTTTAGAAAACATTGTGGGAAATGGAGAAAATGCTGGTAACCAGCATTTTCTCCTTTTCCAACAATGTTTTCTACCCTTCACAAAAAAAAATTCAAATATTCAGTTACTTTCATTATGTCATCTGCATATATATGACTTAGGTTTGGACAAACCTAAAATTTTGTCGTTTTGTAAAGAGTTAACAAGACAATCCTGTATTTAAACTTACACCGGGTATGAAGGCTTTTTGAAGATATTGCAAGTAAAAAGAGTTGTTGTTTTTTTTCTCCTTTTCCCAACAATGGTTTTGATCCTTTCAAAGAAAAAAATTCCATTACGGGTTCACTTAGAAAAATTATATAATACCGTTTGCAGCCTTAATTTATCATCTTAGGTATGAGATATATGGTCTAGTTTGCGCTGATGAATGACAGTGTAACTTACGTTAACACATCATTACTTTTCAATTATCATAGCGGGCGCTCGGTGTCGAAATTTTGTAATATGATCCTCTGAAAACTTTATAAAATATCTTTCTTTTCAGCCCATAACCTCCTGTAATAAATTTACAAGGGATGACATTGAAAAAAAAAACAGGGTTTTTTTTCCGATGGCCAGCCCGCATAGCTCAGTTGGCAACGCGAAGGACTAGTGAACATGTTTCAGGTCACTTAAGGGTGTGGGTTCGATTCTCGATTCCAACGGCAATCTAAAATTACTAATGACCTTTAGGATTAGACGATAAACCGAGGTCCAGTGTGACGCTGCTATATACCAAGCTCGTTTAGGAACCAGCCGTAACTTAGGATGGGTTTCGTTCTGTACTTGCACCATCTCCCTCAACAACTGTATATAACTTTAACTCATTACCAAACGATGAAATTTTAGGCTTGTCAAAATCCAAAGCAGTTGCAGACGACAAAATAAAATTAACTGAAAATTTCAAATTTGTTTCGTGAAGGGTAGAAAACATTGTGGGTAAAGGAGAAAATGCTGGTTACCAGCATTTTCTCCTTTTCCCACAATGTTTTACAAGGGCTTCTTTCTCAGGGTCGTCAAAAGTAGGGATTGTGTGGTAATGGGTTAAGGGAGCGCCCATAAGGGCAACATGTGGCACAGTAAATAAACGCACTTTCAATCAATCATTTTGCGATGGAGGTACTGGTTTTGGAGTGTAAATTTGGCAATATCGCAATAAGCGTGCCATTCTCTGGAAAAAGAGGGCTTATACCATACAAGTCATCACATAATTTCGGATTCATTATACAGTATCCATTTTGTCTAACATGTGACCCAAGGTAGAATGGCCCTTTTACATGAGGAAAATTAACCAAAGACCAAAAAGTTTCGGCCAAGATCGGACTGAGGGGACTGCACAAGCTAATTTGGATCGATATCGTTTGTAGATGACTAGAGCCCCTTTTTCCAGAGAGCATGGCTCATATCTGTTTTTGTCAAAAGATGTTTTAATAAATTGCCCCAGATTGTTTTGTTTTGCTTGCTCTAGAAAACCAGCATTTTCTCCTTTTCCCACAATGTTTTCCAAAGCCTTGTTTCCATGGGTCGTCAAAATTCGTTATTGTGTGGTAAAGGGTTAAAATTCATCTACGTGACGCATTATACAAAACAAGTTATGACATAATAATAATTGTGACCCGTCACGCAAAAGGAGACCTTCTGTGAACTGTGAAAAAATGTCAAACCTGGTCAGGTTGCGCGGATTGCGCAGGCTGACCAGGTTCGACACTGTTTGCTATTATGATATCTTCTGTATGAAAAGTGGTCATTCTACCTTACTATACAATCATTTTTGAACTATTAACTTAAGGTAGTGGACCCATAATAGAAAACAGCTATTTCCACTACGATATTATCCTACAAAATTTGCTATCATTAAAAATGTGTATTATTGTACTACTTTCACAGACCCAGGGTCGAAAAAGCATTTTGGTAAAGGGTTAAGGTAAAAACGTAAAGCTTGTTACATGCATCTGCTCATGTTCCCACAATGTCGTCTTTTTAAATAAATATCTGATAATTTCAGGGGTATTAAAATCATATTTCTTCTGTCACGGAATAAATAGATGGGGCGGGTTATTTTTCTTTCCGTTTAGGATATGATATCATAGAGATAATGATCTTGTCCGAATGTCCGTTCACACCTCTTTTGCGGTCAAAACGTTTTAACTTTTTTTTATCACTTTACTTTATTATGTCTCAATGTTTAATGGTTACATTTTTCATGTAATTATTCGTCTATTTTTCCATTTTTTCTTGTATTGATTTTACCTTTCTTCTTCTGTTTGATTGATTCTGTTTGTTTTTTGTTCTGGTAATAATTGTACCTATAATTCACGAGGAGACTAGTGCATTTAGTCAAAGAGTAACACTTTTGAATTGAATTGAATTTACTAATGCCTACAATACCAAGCACAATTCTAGGTGCTTCAGTTTCTTTTTTTGAACAGTGTAGATTTGGTAACGCAGCCTGATCTGAAATCCACATTGTACATTATTTTTCTCGATACTGATTTTAAAAAAATGTCTTGAGTTGAGACATAGGCCGGTAAATATTCATCATTGTCTATGTAAGCCAACATTAATTTTTTTTTCTTATTGTGTGTGTGTTTTTTTTTAACCTCAACATTTCCTGTTATGGTCATAGTACGTATTTAAATGACTCATATAACACTCTTTCGAGGTTCGATTGTGTTTTGTCTGCTTGATGCTTTAAATCCATTTTTAACAGTACCTTAGCTATTTTACGTAGAGAGGCTTCCTTAACCCTTTACTCCATAGCTACTCACTTCTACACACTGCTTGTAGGAACCTTTGGAAAACATTGTGGCAAATGGTGAAATTGCTCGTGACGAGCAATTTCACCTTTTGTCACAATGTTTTCTATACTATGAAAGGTGTCATATACACATAAGAAACTGCTTCATCCTTGCTGTTATTTAGGGTCAATTAGAGATACCATAGAAATGCCATATGGGGTAAAGGGTTAACAGCTTTTTTGTGGGCCCCTATAACTGTACCAAAACAACTGTATTTTAGACTCAACTAATTTGAAAGCATTTGTAGACGACAAAATATATGTAGCTCAAAATGCTTTGTCTTTTGTCTTTAACACGATAGAAAAGGTTGCGGAAAAGGAGAAGATTTTGGTTACCAACATTTTCTCCTTTTCCACATTGTTTTCAAAAGCTATCGTCTTTACGGACGTCAAAACTTGGAATTGTGTGGTACAATGTTAATACAGGTGTTTTTTTCTTTTTAATCACATACCCTCCCTTGTTTTGATTTTGATAAACCCATTACCAATTTTCTTAGCTAACACACTTTTGAGATAAACATTGCTGTGCCGTCATGTATGATGTCATTATACTTTAAGAGAAGTGAGATGGATTTTGTTAAAAAAAGTTACCACACATCTATGTTTTTTTGCATATTCTGGTCAATAATGAACGATATGCCGTAATGTGGCAAAACGATTCCGACATTCGTAAACTTTTAAATCAAAATCTCATGAAACTCCATGCTACAATTTTATTTATCTCGCAAAAGGCTCCCTCAAATAAGTTTTTTTTTTTTAGTCGTTTAACCCTTTACCAAACAATCCCTGGTTTTTACGACCCAGAAGAAGATGCCTTTTGAAAACATTGTGGGAGAAGGAGAAAAGGCTGGTAACTCCTTTTCCCAAAATGTTTTTACATTCTTCCAAAGTCAAATTTCAATATCTGAGTCACGTATGTTTTGTCATCTGCAAATGCTTTGAATTTGGACAATTCTAAAACTATGTCTTTTGGAAAAGAGCTAATTATGAGATTTTATGTTCAATGCCATCTGGAGTGTAACAGGCGAAAATGTGCATTCGGACATTTGCATTAAGTGCCGTCTCGGATTAGCCTGCGCAGTCCGCGCAGGCTAATCCGAGACGGCACTTTACGACTACATTAGATTTTGTGCTACAGTAGACATGCGCAAAACAGAAAATGGCATTAAAACGGAAAGTGCCGTCTCGGATTAGCCTGCGCGGACTGCGCAGGCTGATCCGAGACGATACTTTACGCAGATGTCCGAATATCCCTTTTCACGAGTTGCAAGCCATCTTATATCAGATCCTGTATAGTGGCGTAGCTGCCATGTACGCACTTACGTACGTGCGTTCACATTGGAGCTGCAAGTATGAGTTTAAATTCTTCCGAGATCTCACTTAAATACTTCGGAGAGCTCTTTTTTTTTTTTCACCTCTATATTGCTTTATTTTCGTCCAAGGGGCTTTGCCACCCTGATCCCCCATCAAGGACTCTGTCTCTTAACCCCTGTTGGGGAAGGACCCCCCCTCCCCCAATAAACCTCCTTCCAATGTGCGTTTTCTCATTTAGGCTCCACCTACGCCACTGCTGTAACACATGTAGATCTAATATAAGTTACCTCTGGGTTTCTTTGCCAGCTCACCTCTTTTTAGGTGAGGGAACTTTGACTCAATAGCTCCGTAATCCGGTTTAGTTTAAGTCTCTTTGATGGGGAATGAAATACGGACCCGTAAAATCATTATAAAAAATTTCAAAGGAAATCTGCCACAGCGGACAAAGTGCTCTTAGCCGTTTAAGTGGACTGGTCAGTGACCCTCAGCATTTAAATGAATAAAACAGATGAGCCGTGCTGTTTGATAAGGGGGTATATGCATCGGCAAAAAGTAGCTGCTTTTTGAAGTTTTTTAACCCTTTACTCCATAGATACTCATTTTGATGTATCAACAACAGACAGCTTTTGAAAACATTGTGGGAAAAGGAGAAATTGCTCCTAACGAGCAATTTCTCCTTTTCCCACAATGTTTTCAACTCAATCAGATATTTGTATCAGCATTTGTCCATACTTTTGACATCATAATTATCTTTTTTTTCTGCCGAAATGGAAGAACCTCAAATTGGCTTATCAGGTAAAGGGTTAAAAGAGTTGGGAAGGGTTGGGGGCATATTAATGTTTGACAACTCTTGGAGACTTATCTATCGATGTTTTGAAAGTGTGAAAATGGGTAGTCTCCCTTGCCCTTGAAACTCGCACTCGGATTATGACTACTTTTTTTGCCTTCTCACAGGCACTTCTCAGTATTTTATTTGTTTGTATGTAACTTAGTTATGTAATGAAGATATTTCAAGTATTAATGTAGTCTATGTCTTTAGTTTTCCATAACTAGGCAAGGGCTATGGAGTGTCTTGCTCGAGGACATTCCCTCGAAAACCCAGTCTCGGGTAGGAATATAACCATGGACTGCCGGTGTAACGCAGAGAAATGACCCCCCCCTTACAAAATGACCCCCGGGTCATTTTACTACGTAGAGGAATGACCCGGGTCATTATTCTACGTAGAGAAATGACCCCAGACCGTAGAAAAGGGACCCCATCTAGCTGTAGTAGAATGACCCCCTCATGAAGAGAAAGGACCCCCCGTAGGGGAATGACCCCCCTTTTTTTTTCCTTGCGGCACTGTTGTTGTTGCTGATGCTGATACTACTACTACTACTTTTACTACCACTACTACTACCATTACTACAACAACAACTACAACTACTACTACTACTACTACTTTTCGTATTCTACTACCCCCTTTTTGCCTTAACATTGTTCTTGCTGCTGATGTTTCTACTTCTACTTATACAGCTGCTGCTGATGATGATGCTACTACTTCTTCTACTATTTCTACAACTACTACTGCTTAGTAAGATGGTTAAGATAAGGAAATGGAATCAGAATATGAAGAATGTGCTCTATCAGATTCATATAAGTGTGTAGAGGTTGATGGAGACTTTGTTGATTGCATGAGCCCTAACATTAAACTTTGTCGTGATAAAAATACAAACGACGTCATGACGTCGCCATAAACTGCCCCGCTTCCGAAACCCCTATCTATCTCCAGAGCTTGTAGAATCAGACAAGATACCGCGCTGAAATTTTGTAAACTTGTGCAAAAGATATAATGTTCACAGCTCCCGAAATTGTTTATTTCTGCCTTAACTACTATGAAAGTTATAACAAAAGTCTACCTAATTCTGGGACAACCCTCATACGTCTTCTATATGTACTATTGCTGCTACTACTGCCACCACTACTTTTTCTACAACTACCACTACTACTACTACCTGCCAGTGTCACTGATTTTTTCTCTATATTTCAAGTATATTTCGACTGATCATAATGAAACATATCTTAAAATGTGTAAACTTTTTAGACAATTTCGTCAAAATCGGTTGATGGACAAAAATTTCTCCATTTACCCCCACTGTAAGAAATACGCAGAATTTGCCCATATACCCCATTGTAACAATCCTTGAAATAATGGGGGGGGGGGGGGTGTTATGGGTAAATTCTGGACCCGATGTCAGATCCTAATTAAATTTTGTCATTGAGTTTGTCTAAACGCTGATATAACTGAGGTAAGTTTGAATTTGATCGGAATGAAAATAAATAAAATATCGGCAAAAAATTAGTGACAAATGCATGTGAAACGGACGGTACATATCTAAAGCATAATATATATTATTCAGTTTATTTGAACAAGGTTAAGCTTGTTAAGCTCAGCGTGACAAATAGAGGCGTAAAAGTCGCAACACATCCAATCTTGTGTTTATTTCCCCTGCAACACGGAAAAGATTTGAAATTGCACACTATGACCATGGACCATTTATGTAAGTTTTCAAATATTGATATGTGCATAATGATTATTGATATAAGATTAAATCTGTAGGGATATCTTCATCCATCAGCCTTTTTGTCTGAACGATGAGAGTCCAGAATGTAAGAGCTTTTTTCTATTGCTATAATACATGTAAAACACATGGGCCCCTTAAGGTCTTTTGCACCAAATTAATTGACATCTAGCTGCCAAACCAATGTCTGTGTCAACTGCTAAATAGTCGGGTCCGGTCTGTGTTCATATTGCGTCTATGATATTATGGAACAATATTCGGAAATGTCAGGTTAGGGGTAAAGACCCGGGTCATTAGTTTTCGTCGAATATTGATCTAGGGTCATTTTTCTACGTAGAATATTGACCCCGGGTCATTTTCCGACATAGAATATTGACCCCGGGTCATTTTTCTACGTAAAATATTGACCCGGGTCATTTTTCTACGTAGAATATTGACCCCGGGTCATTTTTCTACGTAGAATATTGACCCGGGTCATTTTTCTACGTACAGTATTGACCCTGGGTTATTTTTTGTTACATAGAACATTGACCCTGGCTCATTTTTCTACAGAGAACATTGAACCAGGGTCATGTTTCTTCGTAGAATGATGACCCAGGGTCATATTTCTTCGTAGAATGATGACCCTGTGCAATTTTACTACAAAGAATAAGGACTCTTAGGTACGATTCTGTGTTTAAGGGCTCTAGGTTCTGTCTGCTTTTATAAATGGAAAATTGACCCAAACATAAGTAAATTGACAACCGCACAGGCACCGTGCCGAAACTGCACCGCAAGCCATGCGATTCGAACATTTTATAACCGTTGGTACGATAACAAAAATAAGTCTGAAACCTTGTGAGACGCGACGTCTTACCAGGATTTAAGTTTTTAACAACGTACGTTGTTTGAGTAACAGAGGATCTGTGTAACATCATATTACATATCACGGCATCACCACCGCAAATTTTGCTAATTTGATTATGTTCACACAGTCGCACATACAAATATACTCTCTGCATGTTAACATATCTGTAAGGCATTCGCTCTTTACTCTTTCAATAGTACAGACCTGTTTAAGGGGCGCTTGGGATACTTGAAAACAGTGTAGACAAAAATCAGAGGGTTCCTACATGTATATGAGCCTTCTTCTCTGATCAGGGTGTTTTCATTGCTTTTAAAATGATTTTTGTTAGACTGGTCCAAAAGTTTGAAACAGAAGTACCAAAAAGGACCATTTACCCGCTAGGGTTAGTTACTTAGTTAGTGTGGAAAGAGTTAAGTAACTACTCGGCTGGTACCAGCATATGTCTCGTCCTGCAAGGGATCGAATCTCAACGGCAACAAGTCTTTTTTTCGCTAGCGAGCGTTTCTCGGTAACTGTTCCTTCAATCCACGTTGACGGAAAAATGCATGATTAGTTTTCGGGATTTTCCCATCACCAAGGTAACCGGATGTAATGTATTTTCAAATTATGGAGTATCTAAATCACAGATATGTACATATACCTGATTTTACTTTGATTTAGTAAATAATAGATAATTAACAAAATTCTAACACAGACTCCGCGTGGACTCCAAAAGTTTTTTAAAAGTCCGGATGAGGGTTATCGTTAAGATTGCTCTAAATGATGCGAATTCCCTAGGGTTCAAGCAATTAGCCTTGGAAAAAAAAAACACACACACACACAAAAAAAAACAGCAAAAGCAACATCTAGAAGCTTTGCGGTATCATTTAAAAGAACCAAGATCCCACCGATACCGCACCGTAAAATGATGTTCATGTCAATAATTATAATGATGTTCAATGCTGTATACCCAGCATTTGTAAATACACAACATTATAATAATCAGTTTTCACTACAAAAATAGTGTTTATCGTTGTAGAACACTTCGTATAATATAGACTAAGAAATGAGAAAAAGGAGAAGAAGAAGAAAAAGTAGTAGATGTAGTAGTAGTAGCAGCAGAAGTAGCAGTACTTGAAGTTTTAGTGGTAGTAGTGGCACTAGAAGTAGTTACAGTAGCAGCAGAAGTAGCAGTACTTGAAGTTTTAGTGGTAGTAGTGGTACTAGAAGTAGTTACAGTAGCAGCAGAAGTAGCAGTACTTGAAGTTTTAGTGGTAGTAGTGGTACTAGAAGTAGTTACAGTAGCAGCAGCTTTAGTAGTAGTAGTAGTGGTAGTTGTAGTAGAAATAGTAGTAGAAACATCAGCAGTATCAGCAGCAACAACAATGTTAAGGCAAAAATGGGGTAAAAGAATACAAGTAGTAGTAGTAGTTGTTGTTGTTGTAATGGTAGTAGTAGTAGTATCGGCATCAGCAGCAACAACAATGTAACAAGGAAAAAAGGGAGGTCATTTCTCTACGGGGGTCCTTTCTCTTCATGAGGGGGTCATTCTACTACAGCTAGAGGGGGTCCTTTTTCTACGGTCTGGGGTCATTTCTCTTCGTAGAATAATGACCCGGGTCATTCCTCTACGTAGTAAAATGACCCGGGGGGTCATTTTGTAAGGGGGGTCATTTCTCTGCGTTACACCGGGTTACAAAGGGCAGATATATATTGCTACTTTCTGATTTGCTTTCCCTTTTTTTAAGTGTCCATGGTTTTTAACGTCGTTTTTAACATTTTTTAATTCATATCGCAATTGCCAGTGTACCTATCCGTGCTTCTTTCTTGTTTTTCTTTCACAGTTACTTTGCGCAATGTTCTTCTCAAGCTACTGACAGCTTACCAACATACCACCTTTATCGGACAGTGTAGATTCAAGATTCGGTTGCATGTACTGAGCAGTCTGATCTTGATCTACACTGTCCGCAAAAGGTCAGTTGCGCTACGCAGCCTCAGGTTGAAGGGACTGCAAATTCTGTGACCACTGGTAAAAGAGGATCTCATCATGTCCCAATGGCTGTTATCAATCCTCGGACAGATTTTGGCAAAGTTTGGAAAACTTGCTAGCAACCACCACGGTTTCAAGCCCTGTAGGTAGCCGAATGGGCTACCGAATCTCGAATTTGTATGTCCATTGCACACATTGCTGGAGTGTCCGACTTCTATTTGGGGTTACCGCTCTATTAAACGAAAGGGTTATTTCCTTATTTCTTGAAAGCATTTGCATGAAAACTACTAATAAACATGGCCGTAGAGCAGAATTTCTCCACTATAGGATAGAAATACAGTGCGGGAGAAAGAGATTTAATTATGTTTCTTGATTGCGGTACACTTCATCCGTGCACTCGTGGTGTATCTGGCTGGCAAAGTCTTGTTCTTATGAATGATTTATGAAATATTTCATTGGCTTCATGAACCATTTTGTGGACGATTTAACCTGTGCATTTACATGTTTTAACTCACTGTTCAAAGATTTTACTGGTCTTAGCTCATTACCAAACGACAAAATCTTAGGCTTGTCGAAAACATTTGCAGACGACAAAATAAAAGTGACTGAAAATTTGAAATTTGGTTTGTGAAGGGCAGAAAACGTTGTGGGAAAAGGAGATAATACTGATTACCAGCATTTTCTCCTTTTCCCCCACAATGTTTTATGAAGGCTTCTTTCTCCACGGATTGTTTGGTAAAGGGTAAAGGAATGAGCCATTGTATTGACACCTTTCAAATCGTTTTGTTTATTGGGGTTTTCTTGGTTTGAATATAGAAAAAAAAAACTTTCGACCAATGTATTAACCCATTACCACACAATCCCTACTTTTGACGCCCCTGCGAAAGAAGCCTTTTGAAAACACTGTGGGAAAAGGATGAAATACTGGTAACCAGCATTTTCTCCTTTTCCTACAGTATTTTCTACCCTTCCCAGAACAAATTTCAATTTTCAGTCACCTTTATTTTGTTGTCTGCTAATGCTTTCAATTTGGACCAGTCTAAAATTTTCTCGTGTGGTAAAGCGTTAACACGTTACAAATGTTTTGTTCAAAGGAATTTTTCCAGATCGAAGTCATGGAGAGACTGAGATTCCATAATCATGTATGAGTTTTCAATCAGAACAAGATGTCGTCAGTCAAATCTAGTACGGCTCCCACCGCTTGGGAAAGGGTATTTACAGAGAGATTAATCCGCGAACCGACGATGGTTTAGGTCTGGATTACCTGGAACTAGTGGAGGTCCGATATAATGAACATTTAATCCGTGATATTTATAGGAAGCACCTAATTTTATAATTCACCCTTTTGCAAAAGACAACATCAAACACTCATCCAAACTGAACACATTTGCAGACGTAACAGTATTAGTTGTACGGTCAGGTGGCAGGGGACTTCGAAACTTGTTCACGGCTGTGGTGAATCATGTTGCCCCGAGACGAAGTCCCCTGCCACCTGACCGCACAACGAATTTATTAAACTGCAAAGATTTACCCTTTCAAAGCGCGTTAAGCGAAATTTTCCTGTATTATTATCTCACTAATCGAGTATGCTGACAAAATAGAAATTCCCTTCTGAGTGCCCCAATTCATTGAAAACTGATGTCACTGGATACTGATGTCACTAAAACGTGCAGTTTGGTGCATAAATGTGCAGTCTGGTGATCGATAGACGCCGCCATTTTGGATGTTGTGTTGCACGTGTGGTGATGTTTACGGGGCAGTCAAAAGGAAAACTGGCTTTACGTGGTTCTTGCCAGGGAACATGATAATATATGTTCCTGGCATGTAAACCAATCAGATCACGAGAAATTTCTTTGCAGCATAATAATAAACGTTCTTCACAAGATGGAAATTGAAAAGGTAGAAAACGTTATTGAAACCAGTATTTTCATCCTTAACTGCAATGTTTTTCTAAGTCTTCCTCGTCAAAGGCGGTAAGAATGGGTTTGCTTGTTAAAAAAAGGTTAAGATGGGTCACCGCTTCTTTTATTTAACCAAGCAATCCCTGGTTTTCAAGAGCCTGGAAACGATGGCTTTTAAGAACATTATGGAAAAACGGTGAAAAGGATCAGGAAACGTAAGGTTATTTGTGCAAATTTCGAAGTTACTGTCAACAGATGTTTCGAATTCGGAAGAATCTAAAATATGTGATCCGTCACGCGAAAAGGGACAATCTTGGAATTCTGTACATCCATTAGATGTAAAAACAGATCAACGATAGTGAAGGTCAGTTTTAGTTGATAGTTCAAAAAATTATTGAATAGTAAGTAAAATGACCACTTTTCATACAATAAACATCATAAAAGTGAAAAATGTAGACCCTGGTCAGCCTGCGCAATCCGCGCAGTCTGATCAGGGTCTTAACTTTTCGCAGTTCCCAGATTGTCCCTTTTTGCGTGACGGATCACAGAAAAGGGTTGATCTTTTGTAATATGAGCCTTTGTTTTTGCAAAGGAGCCCAAAGAAGACGGTTTTTGGAACCGTTCTGGGAAAGACTAAAATGCTGATAACCAGCAATTGTCATTATCCACAATGTTTTGTACTCTTTCAAACCACAAAATCACACCATGCATAATTGTTTCATGGTTACCACCAGTGAAAATACCAATCTTTTATATTCTAGTTACCTAGGTGAAATGAGCGTGACTCACACCACGCATAATTACGACCAGTGAAAATACCAATGTTTTATATTCTAGTTACCTAGGTAAAATGCGCGTGACTCACACCACGCATAATTACGACCAGTGAAAATACCAATGTTTTATATTCTAGTTACCTAGGTAAAATGCGTGCGACTTAAACCACGCATAATCGTTTCATGCTTACGACCAGTGAAAATATCAATGTCTTATATTGTGGTTACCTAGGTAAAATGCGTGCGACTCAAACCACGCATAATCGTTTCATGCTTACGACCAGTGAAACTGATACCAATATTTTATATTCTAGTTACCTACGTAAAATGCGCGTGACTCACAACCAGATGGATAGATAGATAGATAGATAGATTCTTTATTGACAAGTACGATGTACATAGTCACAAACTTCACATGTCATATATTATACAATATCAAGGTCATTTTAAACAAACCATGAAACATAAATGTAGCTGTGGATTGCATAAGTGAAAATGATAATTTCTGGAAATCTTGATGGAAATATGACGTCAATTACCTTAAAATTATCTCGCTTGACGTAGTATTGCAATGCTTTGCTATGCGGAAGGGGTACGCCAGGGAGGATAACTGAAATGAACTGTACTGGAATTTGATAAAGTTCCTCCCGGAAAGGGTTAAAAGCATGAAATAAATATAATATTTAATATTTGGTTTTTTTTTTTTTTTTCCTTCGGTTAAAGATCCAAATTTATTTCATCTCCTGAATATCATCGGTAATATTTTCACAAGTGGCACAACCACTTGTGAAAATATTACCGATAATGTTCACTCTATGAAATAAATTTCGATCTTTAACCAAACCCCCCCCCCCCCCATATCCCTATATCCTTACTCGGCGGGTATTTCGTTGTGGGAATATTTTATCATTGCGCAGATTGTATACCCATCAATCACCCTGTTTATTTCATGGGCTTATCAGCAAAAGTAGCGAATTCATACGTGTAGTTTTATCTACGTTTCCGTTGCCATAGACACCTTATTATTACTGTAGTTACCCAGTAGCTTTGAAAACAGTTGACGTGTTCAGCTTTTAAACATCGATTTTACATGGATTAAGAAATAAGTTCTTACAAATTATACCAATCTCTCTCGTTTCTGCTTCCTGCGGAATACACCAAGGGCCCCCATTCACCAACAATTCTTGAAAATATTAGTCTTACATTCCCCAAGGTTTTCTAAATTTGCAAGTAACATAACTTCTGATTGGCTAAACAGAATGGTTTTGCCAACAAGAAATTGTATTACTTACTAATGTAGAAAATACTGTAGAATTGAACAAAAAAAGTTCTTAAGAATGCTTGGTAAATACAGGCTCAGTACTCGCGCCGAACATCTGTGTGTGTGGGTCAGTGCAGAATCCCTAAACTTACCCCCGCTCCCAGGTATCGAACTCGATACCTTCGGGTTACGAGGCCGACGCTCTAGCTCACAACCAGTTGACGTGGAAAAATCACAGCATGTCTTTGGGAAATTGTGGTTGTCAATATCTTGGTAAACATTCTTTTAAACCATTACTACACAATCCCTACATAGAAGACCCTGGGAAAGAAGCCTTTGGAGAATATTGTAGAAGAAAAACAGCATATTTCCTTTTCCCACAATGTTTTCTACCATTCACAAAACAAATTTCAAAGTTTTAGTGACTTTCATTAAATTTTTGTCGTCTGCACATGCTTTCAATTTGGACATGCCTAAAATACTGTTGTTTGGTAACGAATTAAAGTTGACATAATAATGGATTTTTTTATTTTACTTTTTAGACAATATTTTCTATCCTTTATAAAAACAACTTTTATCGTTTGATTTATTGTCAGCTCCCTGCTTTCAATTTGGACGAGTTTAACCCCTTACCACACAATGACGACTTTTGAATACCCTGAGGTATAGAAGCCTGTTGAAAACATTGTGGGTAAACGAGAAAAAATGCTGGTAACCAGCATTTTCAACTTTTCCCACACTGTTTTCTACCCTTCCCAATTCAAATTTCGATTCTTCAGTGACATTTATTTTGTCGTCTGCAATTGCTTTCAATTTGGACCAGTCTATAAATTTGTTGCTTAGTAAAGAGTAAAATTTTGGTCAGCTTTTAAGGACTTTTGCAAAGGCAAAAATGACAAAGCAAACTCAAGATAAACGTATTTTTTTTCTCTCTTCTATAAATATATTGTGTAATTTTGAACACTATAATAATTATACAAAAACAGATTATTAACCATTTACCAAACGACAACATTTCAGACTAGTCCACGTTCAAAGCACTTGCAGACAACAACATAAACGTAACTCAAAAATTGAAATTTGTTTAGAGCAGGGCTGAAAACATTGTGGGAAAAGGAGAAAATGCTGGTTAGCAGCATTTTCTCCTTTTCCCACAATGTTTTCAAAAGGCTTCTATCTCAGGAATTGTTTGGTAAACGGTTAAGATAAAAGTTGTTCTATGCAATCATCTTACAGAAATGGTGATTAGTATACATTCTAAATACATTAATAAAATAGATCTACCTCTATACAAATAATATTTGACTGATTTTCTGTAAAATGAAACCAATGTATTCTTGCGCTGTTGTGGCAAAAGTCTTATTTTACACTTTTGGCTCTTTAGATAGGGAAAAATAGAGCTTCTTGAGGATGGTATGGATTAAGATCAGACTGCACAGCACGTCTTGGATTTATATACGCCGTCTGGATCAGTAAAGTTCAGCACATGAGATAAAATTCATTCTGAGTTTTATATGATTATAACGTTTTTGTCTGCCGCAGACAAATATCGTTTGTGAAAAATTGAGGCTGAAACAGATACAAAATGTGACACAAGAAAAAGTGTGCACATTAAGAAATTTCTCCACTTGTGCCGAAATTTAGGAAAAGAAATGGGTCCAAATCAAAAAAAAAACTCTTGTTTATCTCAAGATCATCTTTGCATTGGCACCAAAGTTATCATACATATGACTGTGACCCATCTCGCAAAAAGGGACCTTCTGGGAACTGCGAAATGTATCAACCCTTGTCAGACTGTGCCAATTGTGCAGGCAGACTAGGATCGTTATGTTTCGTTTTAATGACATTTTTTGTATAGAAAGTGTTCATTGTACCTTGTAATACAATCATTTTTTAATTATCAACTTAAACTGACCTACAAAATCATTGATCTGTTTTCATGTAATTGATGTACAGAATTCAAAGATGGTTCCTTTTTGCGTGATGGGTCACATATCATAACAAGAGAGACATGATTAACCCATTCCCAAACGACAAACTTTTGGACTAGACCAAATTGAAAGCATTTGCAGACGACAATTCAACTCTTGCTGAACAGATCATTTCTGTCTATGATAGGGTATAGAAAACATTGTGGGAAAAGGAGAAAATGCTGGTTACCAGCATTTTCTCCTTCTCCCACAATGTTTTCAAAAGGCTACCTTTCTAGACCCTTTAAAAACCAGGGATTGTTTTGGAAAGGGTTAAGGTAAAATTTGGCACACTTTATAACCATACAGCAATATGATGGCATTCTGCGCACATATCTATGAAAATATAATAAAAGCCTTCAAATCAACCTGAAATGCTGTTGTTTTATACCAGGTTAGTAGATAAACCAGACGATATTTCACACACGTGTGCGAGTTTAAAAATTGACTGACAGTCTGACAATACGGGGTTTACACGCTTTACCACACGACAAAATTTTGGGCGAGTTCAAATTGAACGCATTTGCAGACAACAAAATAAATGTCAAAAATTGAAATTTGATCTGGAAAGGGTGGAAAACATAGTGGGAAAAGGAGAAAATGCTGGTGGCCAGCATTTTCTCCTTTTCCCACAATGTTTTCAAAGGCATTCTTTTTTCAGGGTCGTCAAAATTCGGGATTGTGTGGTAAGGGCTTGATGCACCTCCTTGATCATTACACTAAGTATTTCATCATAATTATAATTATCGATCCAGGACTCCATTTTGTCGAATAATCGAATGAATCTAAGGTAGAGTGGTACTTTGGCATGCAGAACTTTACTAATAGCAAAATGTATCGTTCCAGGTCAGTCTTAGCTGACTACGCAGGCTGATCTGGGTCAACACTTCTTGCAGATTCATTAACTCTTTACCACACAATCCCGACTTTTAACGATCCTGAGAAAGAAGCCTTTTGAAAACACTGTGGGAAAAAGGAGAAAAATGCTGGTAACCATCATTTTCTCCTTTTTCACAGTGTTTTCTTCCCTTCCCAAACCAAATTTAATTTTTCAGTCACCTTTATTTTGTCGTCTGCAAATGCTTTCAATTTGGACCAGTCTAACTTTTTCTCATGTGGTAAAGAGTTACAGCCTCTTTTTCAGACAGCATTACTCAATTTTAGTTTCAGCACTACTTGGTCTTAAAAATTTCAAAAACGCTAACATAGACAATAATTACTGTTATCATAACGACGTGACGACGATCACAAAGCCAAAAAAAAAACAAATCCAAGACTTACTGTTGTTGTCATTTTTGTTGTTGATGTTTGAACAGTAAGTTAACTCTAACAAGAATTTCTCATAGTTTTCAAATCCAAGATGATACGATGAAATATATTTAATAACCTGCAGTAAAGATAACGGTTGTTTTGAAGTTAAAGGTTCTATCAAGGGAATTGGGAGGTATACATACTGTTTTATCACAGATAAACATCATGAAGTTATGATCATAAATATGCATGCAACATCTACAGAGATGCTAGAACTGTCTAGATCAATGAATACATATACTACATACATGTATAGGTGAATCGAGTTACAACGAAAAGAAAGGGGCGTTTCCCTTATTTCGAACAGTGGCAACCTGTATCAGGCTGTTAAGCCTTTACCAAACGACAAAATTTTAGATTGGTCCAAATTGAAAGCACTTGCAGACGGCAAAATAAACGTTACTCAAAAACTGAAATTTGCTTCCAGGATGGTAGAAAACATTGTGGGAAAAAGGAGAAAATGCTGGTTACCAGCATTTTCTTCTTTTCCCACAATGTTTTTTAAAGGCTTCTATCTTAGGATCGTAAAAACCAGGGATTTTTAGGTAAAGGATTAATTATAAATTCTAGAACTGTTTAGATTACTTATCCATGCATAGAATGCAATTGTTGTTCCTATAAATCCGGGGTCCATATTCGCCAACCATTCTTAAGTCTTAGTCTTATTCTCCAAAGTTTTCTAAATATGAAAGTAACAGACAATCTGATTGGCTAAACCATTTGGTTTAGCCAATCAGAAGTTCTGTTACTTTCAGTGGTAGAAATTTATAGAGAATTAGACATAGAATATTCTTAAGAATGGTTGCTGAATACGGGCCCAACAGCTGGACTTAGGGTATACTTCTGACTTCTAACGTGATATCGTATATGAATCGGGTCACGAGGAAGAAGGTTCTCTTTTTTCTCGGCCTAGCTTAATGAGCTTGCTTTGACCTAATTCTTGATATCAGTCTGGAATGAATACTTAGTAATTTGTGATTGGTCTGAAACATAGACCTATTTTTTTGAAAGCCGCTTGCGGTTCGTTTGTGAGCCTATATGACTTTATTTTTTCATAAGGATCTTTTTGGCCCTTACTTATAAAAAAGTATTTACACGTATCAGTCTGCACAAATAGCGAAGGCGGATCCATACAGAACTTTTTCTTCAACGATGCCCTTTCTTACATAAAAAATACTCTGTTGGGAAGGACTCTATAAGCCAACCGCAACTTCACGGACTATATGCGAAAATGTAGTTCGAAATTTGTCCATGAAGTACCATTATTGCCCTTTCAACATTTGTAATTATAAGTTTTGTCTTCCGAGTGTGTTTGAATGCTGTTTTTTCGCTGTTTCAAACAGTATTTCCGATCTTATGATGGCTACAGCTCACATTCATGCCGTTCAAATGTTTCCCCAGAGCGAGGCTGGGGACACAATTGAGCCATGCCTCTGTACATGCGGCTTAACTCATTACCAGACGACAAAATTTTAGACTTGTCCAAATGGAAAGCATTTGCAGACGACAAAATAAAAGCAATTGAAAATTTGAAATTTGTCTTGTGAAGGGTAGAAAACATTGTGGGAAAAGGACAAAATGCTGGATACCAGTATTTTCTCCTTTTCCCACAATGTTTTCTAAAGCCTTCTTTCTCAAGGGCGTCAAAAGTAGGGATTGTGTGGTAATGGGTTAATGCATCTGCAAAAAGCATGGACCAGATCAGTCTGCGTGGGCCGATCTGAGTCAAAACTTTTTTAAATCGGTAAATTTTCTGAATGTCAAAGGATCAGTATACCGCATGATTCCGTTGGTTGTTGAAAAAATGGATCTTATAGATTCTTATGTGATGACTTGCATGGGCTCATCAATCACAGAGACGAATTTAATTCTCTTTTACCAGAGAATGGGTAAATAATATGTCCCTGTTCTGCGTACATTATTAGTTGTATTTTCAGGTGGCAAGGGACTTGGAAACTTGTTCACGGCTATGGTGAATCATGTCGCCCCAAGCCGAAGCCACAGGCAGCTTTTTTGTTTTACATATATACAACGAAAGAAATTCTCTCAACCCATTACCAAACGACAAAATTTTGGACATTAGCAGACGACAACATAAACGTGGCTAAAAAATAGATACATGTACTTGACTTTGGAGGAGCAGAAAACAATTTTTCCCCACAAAGTTTTCAGAAGGCTTCTTCATCAGGCTCGTTAAAACCTGGGTTATTTGGTAAAGGGTTAATGCAAATAAATATAAATAAAAATGATAATAAATCAAAAGAATAAATAAAATATTTTGACACATTGATCAGAGATTTATAATATGATTCAACATTTGCCTCGATGTTTAAATAGACCTTGTTGGTAAAGTACCGCTCCATTATGGGAAGTGGTTAATCTATCTTATCTATCCGCCCTGTGGAGAGATAGGCGTAAAAACAGAACATGATAAGATAGAGGAACTATTATCAAGAACTGGTTCTTAGCTGTACTTCTTTCTGGTAATTTAACGTTTAGAGATTGTGGAATCTCTCTCTCTCTCTCTCTCTCTCTCTCTCTCTCTCTCTTAATAAATAAATGTATATAAACAAACAAATAAATAAATAGATAAGTCAATAAATAGATACATAAAAGATACATAAATAACATCGAACCTTTGCTCCATTTGTTTCAATTCTTGCCTTGAGCGGTACCGACTTAGCCATCGGGCACGGTACGTTAAACCTTAGGCTTCTAAGAGCGACCTACTGACCTTTTGCGGTGAGTGTAGATCAAGACCAGACTGCACAGAACCTGCAGTATGATCTTGGATCTGCAATGTCCGATTATGTAATATCCTTTCTAACCCCCACCCACTCCCCCCAACCCCTAAAAAAAAAAAACAAGCAAAAAAAAAACTTAAAAAAGCAAAAAGAGGATTTTGTACCTTCGGCAGACGGCAAAATAAATGTGACTCAAAAATTGAAACTTGATTTTAGAAGAGTAGAAAACATTGTGGAAAAGGGAGAAAATGCTGGTTACAAGCATTTTCTCTTTTTTCCACAGTGTTTTCAGAAGACTTCTTCCTCTTGAAATCCAGGGATTGTTTGGTAAGTTTTATTTAAAGTTATCTAGCAGGATGAACGTTAAGGGTTTATTGGTTAGATTCCAGACAAAATATCAACTACATATCGACTGATATCGATAGAACTTTGGGGGGGAAAAATGCTATAAACTATTACAGAATTATGGCAAGTTATCGAAATCTAAAATATTTCATCCAATCTCAAATATAAAACAAGATAAAATGTAAGAAAAATGGTCATAACCCAAGATAGATCTGATTTACTTTTCAAAAAAAAAACATAGATAATCGTTACACAAAAATAACTTGTTCCTTCCCATTGAAAACAGGTGACCGCATAAGTTATCTTTTTTTTATAGCAACCGTTCCCCTTTAAAAAGCAGCTAATCTGTTTCTATAGATATTAAAAGTTCATTCCAACATTTCTGTTTTTTGCCATTTCCGTGAAGATTTTTTGGTAAATTGAATCTACCTGCTTAAAGATTTACATTAAAAAAAAAACCATGTCTGTCTATATAATAATACTCTTTTCTATACCAAACAGCAAAACTTTTTTTTTCTAAATTTAAATTATTGCAAACGACCCCGGTGTGGCTCAAATTTGTTTTTGCAACTTTAGAGAAATTTGTGGGGAAATGAGGAAAATACTAGGTCACCAGCATTTTCTCATTTTCCCACAATGTTTCAATAAGCGTCTTCCTCAGAGACATTAACCCTTTTGCTGACCTTTTGCGGACAGTGTAGATCAAGATCAGACTGCACAGAACGTGCAGTCTGATCTTTTGATCTACACTGTGCGATTAGGAGATATTATTCTCCGAAACATAACTTTGAAGCAGCGACATCTAGGTTATTAATATCTAATCGAAAATTTACTTTTTGTTACATAGCCGTATAAGGGTTAAAAACATCATTTTGCAAATGGTAGATCTTTGGAGGAAGTAAAGGCTCATCTAGACATTTTCGTTTTTGACATATTTTGAAGATTCGGTGGCTTAATACTAGTCTAGGTTTTAAGGATAATCCAGAGTCTGATCCTATATAATGGTCTACAAAATGTGAAAAGGGGCATTCGGATATTTGCGTAATTGTCGTCTCGGATCAGCTTGCGCAATACGCACAGGCTGATCTAAGACGACACTTCACAACTTCACATTATTTTGTCTTATAGCAGACTTGCGCAAAACATAAAATTAGGTAACAAGGGAAAGTGTCGGCTCGAATTAGCCGAATTAAATGGCAGATCGGAGACGGCACTCTATAGGCAAATGTCCGAAAGCTCTTTCTCGCATGTTACAGACCATATTTGATTAGCCATGATTAACATTCTGAAAAACGTACTTATTCATACTCTCCAATATTCTTTAAATTTGGTGGAACACAATTTTAATTAATTGGCTAAACCAAATGGTGTGGCGAGTTACAATCGAACTGAAAAAAAAATGAAAATTTGAAAAGTATGTTTAAGGCGGCCGCCAATATCATGTTCAGTGCTAAGATATCTTTTCCTTTGGCATTGAGCTATGATACCGCTGAAAACCAGCATTTTCTCCTTTTCCAACTTGTTAAAATGCTTTCCTTTCAATGACATATTTAGGCCTATATACAGTTTGTGTCACATTTTATTTAACGTCTGCAAAATGCTTTCAAAATTGCACAAGTGTACAAATTTTGTTGTCTGGTAAAAGAATTGCGGCAGATGCATTTGAACCTTAAGGGTTTCTGTAAAAAAAAGATACACCTCGGGATTGCAGAAAGTTTGTCTTCAGAATACCAGAATGTTACGTTTATAGAGAGGACCAAGGATATTAATCGCAACATCTTGGATGTACAGTTTGTTACTTGTTTCCATTTGGTGGAACCGACATGTAATTCGAGTTGAACAAACCCATTCATCACTGATTTTTCTTTCGATACCACGAGCATCGTGGTTTATTATGAAAATACGAAATGGAAAGAAAAATTCAAAACCAAACTAGACCTATTCCATATCTTATTCCTAAAAAGGGTACGCATTTCCCTTTATATCCCCTCCTCCAGAAATCTGCGTGTAGTTCCTAAAGTTCCTTGTCTCTGTTAACACACCGTTACCTCCAACTTGGGGCGGGGGGGAGCTATTTTTTTTTGGGGGGGGGGGGGGGGGGACTTTTTTCTAGAATTAATCGGCAGCAGATGGCATGTGTCTCACAAAGTCAGTACTCTTTCATTAAAATACCCCTTTTCTTTCTTCTATTAAAGACCCCAATATTAGTGACATTTTTAACTAGGCATTGACAATTTTTTATAGCCTAAATGGAGGAGGCGTGATATTTTGATATTTTGCATAGGAAATTTCAAGAACGCAAGTGTATACCCTAAGTACGGCAGGCGAAAATGCAATCACTGCCCCCCTGTTGTACTCGAACGCAAGACCTTAAAAAACAGTCGGCGACTCTACCAGCTGAGATATCTGGTTAACCGATAGCTTATCGCGTTAGTCCTTAAGCTACTTAGGGCAACTCACCAACCTTATGCAGACAGTGTAGATCAAGATCAGACTACACAGAACGTGCAGTTTCATCTTGGATATACACTGTCTGATAATGAGGTACTAAAACAGTAGAAAGTTTGTATTTCTGTTTTCATTTTCAAGCCATCCTTCCAAACGAATGAAAAGTAGCAAAAGTTGCCTGTAGGAAGCAAGGGGTGAAACAGGTGCATAGTTTAAAACGAAAAAGATGAACAAACGCATAAAAAAGGAAATTTTTTAAAAGATTTGTCCGACAAAAGTTACTTGGACCAAAGAGCAAGAAACGGAAATATTTTTGAAACACTCGGTTGAAATAACGTTGGAAGTTCCTTATTAATTGATGATTAATTAGAAATAAATAGAAACAATTGGGCGGGCAATTTGGACTCGTTCCAGATGTACCTCAACCCTTTTGTCGATTATCACGTCATATGCACCTTTTCGCATCTTTTTGCGGACGATGTAAGTCAAGATCAAACAGTGCAGAATGTGATCTTAGATCTGCTTAGTCGGCCTTAATTGTTTCTATACCAAATCTGGAATTTTATCTTTATCTGCTCTGGAATTTTATCTCTTGACAGCCAAGCTTATCTCTTGACGGGCCTTTTTTTATGATGATGAAAAAAGATTAATATTATTATTTAGTAAATACGATTTCTTACGCGCTTACTACATACCTACATTTTTACAACATTGTGGAAAAATGAACAATTTTCTCACTATTAGTAATATATATATTCCCATTCTTTCAGTTCTCTAAAACTGCCATGAAAACTCTCGCCGTTCTTGCCGTTAATAAATGTTGACAATTTTGGGAGAAAAGGAGCAATTGCGTGTAACAAGCTACTACGTCTTTTCCCATAGTAATTTCCTTACCATAAGAAACCAGTATTTTCCCATTTTTTTCCAATGCTTTTCATTTGCAGCATTTATTTTGCCTTTAGCTGGTCTAGATCTGCCAGTACAGTTAACCCTTTACCTCATATGCCAATTTTAGGCTCTTCCGATTCAGCAGCAAATAAACATATGATGTCAAAAACATGGACAAATGGGGAAACAATTATCTGATTGAGTGAAAAACATAGTGGGAAAAGGAAAAATTGCTCGTTACGAGCAATTTCTCCTTTTCCCACAATGTTTTCAAAAGCTGTCTGTTGTTGAAGCGTCAAAATGAGTATTTATGGAGTAAAGGGTTAAGGGTAATAAAAAATATTAGGAATGGGGGGAAAAAACGAGGAGAAACATGGTTGGTGTATGTAGTAGATTGGCGAAACGATTTTTTCTCTGACTGTCTAATTCTGCTTGCTCAGGATACAGTCACATGTAGATAGGCATGAAAATAGAAATACCAGATACATTCCTTCCCTCGTGGCAAATATCGTCATGTGACGAGAAAGAGGGAGAGAGGGGTCCTCTCTCTCTCTCTCTCTCTCTCTCTTTCTCTCTCTCTCTCTCTCTCTCTCTCTCTCTCTCTCTCTCTCTCTCGTTTGGTCATTGGCTTCATACTAATTGTTTGAAAAGAATTCTTTGAAATTACCATTATCTTTCTTTGCTTTCTATGTATATAGAAACCTGGCTAGCATTGGTGCAAAGGTGCTGACCATTTTTACAGACAGATCATCATGGAATTCAAACTTGAAACCTGGTGTGAGAGACTTTCCCCATTCTCTTTGCATTACAAAAAAGGGAGCGGCACTCTGGCAATAGGGGGTTTGATGCATCGCCTTGAAGCATATGATATCAAGCAAGTCAGCACACAATAGTGGATACATAAAATGTCATATTGTCTTACAATCGATTCAATCATAAGAATGACTGGTCCATTGATATGCAGAAGGTTGACGATCAGCAAAAAGTTTTGACTCAAGTCAGCAAGCGCGGATTGCGCAGGCTGACCCGGATCGATACTTTTTGCTGGCGCATGAGACCCCCTTTTTTACAGAGCAAGGCACAAGTACATATGTGCATCACAGTAAAACTGCGGAGGAAAGAGAAGATCTTACTATAACTGCATGATTCGCTCTGAATTAACGATAAAGAACTCCTTCTAATACTATTCTATAATTTACAGTTGATCACTAAAACAACTCACTTAAGCAGACCCCTCCTAAAGGAAAACAGATATTTCCATAATTATATTATCCTGCAAAATTAGCTATTATTAAAAATGAGTATTATTGTACTATCTTCAGCAAGCCACATTTCCTTTTTTTCCTTCATAGAATAATCGCTTATAAATCTAAAACCACTATTATTCTCATTGCAAAGGGAGATGATAAATACCTCCTTTCTTAGGAAACTGACAAAAGTATCCAACAGTTAATTCCAAGACAGACATCAAAGGAATTACCTGTCGGTTAGAAATGTGCAAATATATATATCAGTTTAAATCCTTATCTATCAACTAAAATGAAATTTTATTCCGTTTCTAGCATCACCTTGTATTAGTACTTTCAGTACTTTGATTCGTATTATGTTAACATTTATTTGCTATACATGTACAACCTTTTGTTGTCTTAACCCTTTCCCAAACAATCCCTGGTTTTTACGGGCCTATAATTGTCGCCTTTTGAAAACATTGTGGGAAAAGGAGAAAATGCTGGTTACCAGCATTTTCTCCTTTTCCCACAATGTTTTCTAACCTATCATAGGCAGTAATCATCTTTTCAGCATGAGTTGAATTGTTCAATTTGGTCTAGTCCAAAAGTTTGTCGTTTGGGAAAGGGTTAATAAATATATAATGAACATTCTTTCAGAAGCAGGTTTAATGCATCTTCAACAAGCATCGACTCACGTCAGCCTGCACAGTCCGCGCAGGTTGACATATATATAAATACGTCACAACGTTTTGTTACTGGTCAATTTTCTGCATGCCGAAGGAAGGTTCTAGATAATGAATAATTTAATTGTTAGACAAAATCGATTTTATAGGCCTATAATTATTTGACGGTTGGCTCGGTAGAATAGATTCCAGAGATGCATTAAACCCCCTTATTTCCAGAGCATCGCTCATATGTCTGTATTTTACTTATCAAAACCAAACCAGTTTCACGACTATTCGGCAAACATATTAATTTCCAAAACCATGCGTACAAGGAACCATATGTATAAACAAGAATTCCTCCGACCGTGAAACTAAACTTAACCCTGATAGACGCAACTCGCTGACCTTTTGCGAGCCATGTAGATCAAGGTCAGACTGCGCAGAACGTGCAGTCTGATCTTGGATCTACACTGTCCGACAAGGAGATGTTATTTTCCATAGCATAGCTTTGAAACAGCAATATTTGAGTTATTAGTATCAAAATGAAAATTCAATTTTAGTTACATAGCAAGATAAGGGTTCATAGAGTAAACAAAAAAAGAAATCAGTGTTTGCGGTAGTCAATAAATTCGTTTCTACAGGGCCCGTATTTATACATTTTGATAAGTTTCTTGGTCTAATTCACATGCATTTTCTATGGTTGAAAGTAATGCAGACTCTCAATTACTGAACGAAATAGTTACACAATCAAGATTCTGTATTATTTTCTGAATCTAGAATAAGGCTACGAATGCAAGAATGATTGGGAAATAAGAATAGTATGAAATACGTGCCCATGATAGAGCTTACACTCAGCACAAATTCCATACCGTCATGAAAATCCTTTCTCGCTTACTTTTTCTTGGCGAACGTCGCAGCAAAGTCAAACATTGGTGGCTTTTCGTCTTCGTTCACACAATATTTATTCACAATCGGTTTATTATATTTGTCCTCATCCTTTTGTTCAATCGAAAAAATACGAGAGCGCATGTATACGAAAGGCTTCGGCTTTTCCTTTGGTTTCTCTTTGGGAACCTCGGAAGCTGAGGGTTGGGTGGGGTTTTGGGTATCGAGGGCTTTGCGTCCGGGCTTGGGTGATTTGCTGGGAGAAGCGTTGCGTTTCTCAGTAGACTTCTTCTTCTTCGACCCGAAAAGTTTTTTCATCAAACCCTTCTTTTCCGTAGAGGGTTCGATGTCAGTTTGGTCCGAAGAAGTACTTCCGGTGCGTTCTCGCGCATCCGGTTCTACCTCGATTTTAGGTACGACTTCCATCTTTGTTTTCGAAGGAAGTCGTGGTTTGCGGCTCTCGACTGCTAGCGTGGAACTTGCGGTATTTGAAGAAGCAGCACCATTGCTATTTACAGTTTTTAAAGCATGTCTTTGTGGGGTTGGGGACACAGAGGGAGCTCTAGGGGGCACTGTTATTTTCAACGATGAAAAGTCAAGAATATCACTGGATGAGGTAGAATTTGGTTCCGATACTGCCGATCGATATGACGCCGAGGAAACTTCAGAGCCTATGGAAGATGGTCGAGACTCTGATATACTTTGTAATCCGTGTTTTGGATGTCTTGTTTTAGGAACAGTAGAATAGAAATCAGGCTCTGTGATTTCTTGATTATTTAACGCTGTATTCTGTGCCATACGACTGGGTTTCGGGCTGGCCGCGGGAATCGTTTTTGGCGAACCTTTCCGCAAGATTGGATTTGGAACGGTTGCTATACGACCAGGTGCAGAGTTATTTCTGCGAGAGTTTGGTACTGTTTTTCTATGAACAGGCGAAGGACTAGCACAATTACCATTCCCGGTTTTAATGACTGATTTTGAATTTTGTAAGCCACTCTGGTCTGAGGACTCTGGTGATTTTTTGCTGTCGATTTCAGGTTGTTTCTCAACTTTTTCTTGATATTTTGCTTTAAGTGTTGTAATAGGTTGTGCTTTACGTCGAACCACCGTTTGATTGTCAGATTTCGACTCTTTGGGCTTGGAAATGGCCTGAGACTTTGCTACAAGATCTAGAACGGTTTTCTTTCGGTCTTCCTCAGAAATTTTCTCAAGTTCTTTGATCAACTCTTCTGGACTTGTGCTTTTTTCGTCTTGCTTTTTGTTCCAAGGTACGCCTTCAGGCGGCGATCTCGACGTTGGGCTGTTCAGTCTTTCCGACACGGTCTTCAACTTATTGATACAAGCTATCATTTTCTCGTCAAGCAGTGTCGAGTCGGTTTCAACACAAACGTCTTTCTTTGGTATCTTAAAAAATTTTGCCGACCTCTCGAGTGACGGAGACATTAGAGCATCCTGCATGGCTCGAACGTAAGATTCTGTGCTAGTTGCCTTATCAATCTTCTCGTGATGGTTTGTAGTCGTAGACCTGGTTATGTAATGATGCGTTGGTGTGCTGGTCTCTTTCTCAAACGTTAGTTTTTGGTCCGTGTTCACACCAATTGTAATGAGTTTGTCACTAGTCGGTTTTATCATATCGATACCATATTCAGCTTCGGCAGCAACCACGGCATCAATATTTAGAGACGCTGACGAAATGATTGTCTGAGCACTAGATTCACTTACAGAAACCGGAAACGATTTTTTTAGTAGTTTTTCATACTCTAAATCAGATCCGATAACATCAATAGCAACTTCTGGCACTAGAATTAGCTCGTCACAGTCCGTATCACTTAAAAGTCCAATATAAGGTAAATTTTCTGTAGAGGTCGCTGCATCACTAATTGTTAAACCTTTAAATCCATCACTTTCGTCATCCAAGTCAAACGATGTTGAAACCAATTTATTTAAAACTTGAATAGGTGACGTCTGTGTCTGAGTATTCACTTTTTCAAATTTGAACTTATTAAAATCGCCTAAATCTATGGGAGAGGTTGCTGTGTCCATTATGACACGCGATTCGTTGCAAACGTCACATGTCGCTACTACAACGTCAGCATCTCCAAACCAGTCTTCATCAGTAGCACAATCTTTGTCAACCACGTGACATGTATCTGTCAAAGTTTCAACATTTTCGGAGAAGACATCGACACTAGTCTGTGCGTCGTGGACCTCAATCTTCTCAGTAAGCGTTTCACCGTCGCATACGACAACAAAAGTTTCCGTCGCTGTGTCCTGGTATAAACACACATCTGTGTGCGTTCCTTGATCCATCAGACTGACAACTTCAGTGACGGTAGAAATCTCGCGTGTTGCAGGTCTGGCAGGTGTTATGCCAGTGTTTACCATTTGCGGCGAAACAGTTGCTGTCCATGACTCTTTCACTTGAACACGAACAGTCCCAGTTTCTTTATCATTTCTTATAACAGGATCTGTCTCTGTGCAGGAGTCTTTGTATTTCTTCTTTTCTTTTCGTTCCTTTTTCTCTTTACTACTTTTCTTTTTCTCCACTGTTTTGTCTTTATCCTTTTTCTCTCTATCTTTTGATTTCGACTTTTTCTCTTTTTCGCCTCCAGTCGCGCCGTCGACAATGTTAACTGGATCTGTGTTAATTTCAACAGTAACCATATCCGGTCTGGCCCCTATCCCCTTGTCACACAGAACTGGTGCAACTGTTTCGGTTTCTGCTTCCACCATCTCGGAACTCTCGGTGCAAATTGACCTCTCCGTTGTCTGAATAGCATCTGTCCACGTGACCTTGTGCTCGTGATTAATAGAAGGCATACAGGTTCCGCTTTCCATTGTAACGATAATTGGTGTGGAAGTTCGCTTGTTACGCTGTCCTGTATAATCTGTGCCGATCAGCTTATTTGTCAAGATCTTATCTGCTGTTTGTGTATCAGTGGTTTTAGAGTTAGGTACAGTCATTGTAGATGAATCTCGATTATCAGCTCCCTGTGTATTCGTTTTCACAGACCTCGTGTCCACGACCACTTTAACATTTTCTGTTGTATTCACACCCTTATTTCTCGTTATGACGGAAGTTGAAACAGAGAAGTCGTCCATGACTATGGGATCAAGGCCAACACTACGTGTATATGTGCATTCCGAAACGGATGCCAAGAGGTTTTGATTAGATGCAAGTCTGAATGAATTGTTTAGGCTTTCTTGACTAGATACGCGGAGCGGCGAGCACACATCCTCGATACTTTCATTGGATAAAGACATTGATAAGTCAGTTTGTACACGACGACTTTTGATCAAACTTCGTCGACGGCGTCGTCGTTCTTTGTCGCCTTCATTTGTGATTATTATGTCCTGTATTTCCGGGGCACTGCCATCTACTATCGGAAGTGATCCCAAAGAGTGCCCCTTTTTCAACTCCGCACAACATTTAACACATACACCTTGAGGGGACTGGGCTTCATTCTGAAATATAGACGATGCAGAGTCTAGCATAGAACACATAGTATTAACGCTAACATCTGTTTTTGAGATATATCCATTACATTCCATTTTCTCGTTATCACCAGACAAGCCATTTACTAACTTGGTCCCCTGGGGTGATTCTACACTCGCATCGGGATAATCAAAATTTATTTTCGAGCAAACTGGTGAAGGAATTTGGCTTGTTTCTGTTTGGACATCTTTTGTTATGCACCTACGTTTAGATGGAAAATTGGTTTCATCGTTTAAATAATGTTTTTGTGTCACACTTTCAGTTTCCGGTTTACTTTTATTTTCGTCTTCAGGGTTAAGCGAAATATGTCCGAGTTTTACATCTCCTGGGATGAATTTTATATCATGCTTTAAATTTTCTGGGACAGAAGGTAACGCTGGCTCAAGTAAAGTTGATAACTTAGTTTGTAATTCTTTTTTAAGTAACAACATTTCAATCCCTCGATCATTCATTATTATCTCTGCAAGATTGCATGTCGTCTGCAAAGCGTCCTGATTTTCAACAAGCCATTCTTTATTTTGTAAAAAACCTTGTACCTTGTCTCCAAAATCCTCCTCAACTTTTTGCATAAGTTGGCGTTCTGTTGCCCTGACTTGTTGTATATAACTAATGGCAAGGTCACGTATATTTTCCCGCGTGTTTTTTAATGATGTTTCAAATTTATTTATAACAGAAACTCTGTCTTGAACTTCAACAAGTCTGTCTTTACACTGACCTAACAAGTTATCCAAACCTGATTTATATTTAGAAAACCCATCATTGAAAGAGCAGATTTCGTGATCACGATGTTCCTGAAATGTACATACGACACAGATACACTCTTCACATGGCTCGCAATAATACCGAACTATTTCTTCCGGGTGCATTTTACACTCAATGTCCTTTTCTCCCTCTATGTCAATAAGGCTATGCTGTTGCGTTACTTTGGTAGTCATATGTAAATCCACGCAAGACTTGCACAATAATTTAGCACAGTCCAAACATTTATGACTAGCACAATTATTCTGTCTCGGTCTCTCCCCCGGACAAATTTCGCAAGGCGGAATTTTCCCAACACGTCTGCGATCAAGAACATCTGTCAAACTGGAGACGAGAAAATTGTCCGGAAGTCGTCGCACGCCACCTGTCGGTATTTCTGTTTTACTGCGACATAGAGGACATGTTATATACCGTGTATAGAGTAAGAATCTGGAACTTCGGCTGTTATCAGATTCTAAATGCTTTTGCAGACAATTTGTACAAAAAGTATGTAGGCAAACTAGCGTTTTTGGTTCTTTGTAAGGTTCGTAGCATATTTTACAGTGTAAAAACTGATCCGTTATTTCTTTCATCAATTTGTTGCTTGCCGCCATTTTTCCCGTGTTTTACTTTTTGAACAGGTAGGGTCGCCAAAGTTGTTAAATGTAAACAATCCTTATCTTTACTGCGCCTCAACACAACGTAAAATACAATAAGTGTCACTAGAAACAAGCACCGCAACGTTATAGATTCCAGGCGGCCACTAAACCAAGTTGCTCATAAAACTCCAGATTTCTCTAACCTTAGCTCCCGCGTGGAGAGGGATATGTCAGCGTCTAAATGAATAATCGTCAAAAGTAGGAAGTTGTTTCGAAGTCTATCACAGGTACAGTCATAGGTATACGGTTTTTTTTTTTCACCCTCAAGATGAATGGAGAGAATACGGTAGATAAGCGAATGTTTTTTCCATCAGCTGTTGTCCCGCTTTATAAGTTGGTACCTGTTGTTTCACGTTGATTACTAATGCTCTCCGATCACCATGTAGTCTTTTATATCACCGGGAAGTCAACACCCAGATTCTCGTCTGATAATACAAAACCGCAATCTTACTGGTTCCTCTTCTCTTACTGACGTCATATCGCGCGCGCCATCGGCACCCTGGAAGCAGACGATACCTGAAAATAGAGAAAAATCGAATCAATGTGAATCACCGACTGATTTTCTGAGTATAAATAATCCGCAGTATAACGTTTAATGAAGATATCTACAAGATGTAAATAAGATAATGTCAATAATGTATTTTTCATCAAAACGTCAAGATAGTTCTTCATAATGTAGGTTTATTACGGTAGGTCGGCATTTTTCTGAGAAACAGTTTGAGGCAGACAAGTTTAATTCCCTACCAGAAGACAAAACGTTTGCAGACGACAAAATGAATGATGCCCAAATAATGATTTCTGTTTTTGATAGGTTAGAAAATGGATAAGGAGAAAATACTTGTAACCAGCATTTTCTCCTTTTCCTACAACGTTTTCAAAATCTTTTAGGGTAATCTAAACTCGGTATTATGTAATAACAGGTTAATACAATTTCACAGCAAAATGAAGAACAGAAGACAGATTCTTTTTATCACGTAACGGATCTCGCGAATTATAGGTTTCATTCGTGTTCAAAATTTAAGATTTATTAGTGCCTCGGCATGTTTGACAATGAGACATAGTGTCTTCCGATGAATATGAAGAAGGAGAGAGAAGGCGTATCCTATCGATTTTGCACAATTTTGAAATTCCATGCTAAACTGAGTTTACCACGTTCAAGCAATTTCGTTGAGATGATACCGGTATTCCCCACCGAAAAAAACCTTTTTTTTTCACAAATTTATGCGACCGCTATGGCGTGACCGCGTAAATCAAAATTGTTCCAAATCCGTCATTTTGCATCGAATAAAAATTTTTTTTAAAAAATGTATCGGCAGAATAAATTTGTGTACACAAGTTTAACATTACACGAAATTCCGTCCAATAGCATTGGAGATATTGTGCCGTATCATGGTTACACGGACAGATGGGTGGGCGGACGGACGAACACCGCTACAACTACATCCCTCCGCCTACGGCGGGCGATCAAAATAGTACGAAAACACCTACCCAGGCTTTTTCTTTTCGTTCGTGAAAATATCACAGTATATAAACGAACTGTACCCAAACCGGATATTGCGAGTAAATTCCATGAATCGATTGGTGAAAACTGATGGGTGCCTTTGAATAATTGTAATCGACAGGTTATTGTGACTTTCACGCAACTTGTAAACATTTGCATCATTGAATGAAATAATGTATCTTTCAAATAAATACACCATTTACCATCTTTGGCCTTGTAATTGCTGATAAAGTGTAATACTCGTCTTCACTTGTTTTGCTCACTACTATACATGCTGTTTTCATAAGGCAATTCATGCATAAATCAGTCTATTTATCCGATATCCATTTGTAAAGTTTTGTTTCTCAATGTATGCTCTTCACAAAACCACCAAAAATGCCAACATGATCTGTTATAATTACCTAAAAATGTATGGAAATTCCGCATGGCGAACGGTTTGATACTGTACCCTTCTTGCAAATATCAATTAAATGATCTGTACATTACTTGCGAGTAAGCTGAACGAAATCTTGGGAGTACCGTACGAGGATTTCCATTGCTTTATACCTACACAAGAGCGAAGCATCCATTACGCATGTTACTAGAGTGCTCGATACAAACTTTGTTTCGCAATTTACTCTTTAGATTGTCATTTCAATGCAGTTGTACTGAAGAAATCTTTGAAATTTTGTGGCAAAAGGTGGAACTCTTCATTACAAGCAATTTCACCCTTTGCCACAACGCTTTGTACGCTGTATAAAATCTAATATACATATCACAAGTAAAAAATATTAGCTGTGGTTATATGTGAATCATTTCTAGGTATATGTTCGAAATGACACGACTTTGTCTCATTGGGAAAAAAAAAAAGAGCTTCGCACAGCAGCGCAAATACGCCCAAAGGGGCTTGTAAGTGAAATGGGTTAAAATCTAGAACCCTACAGAGATCCAAATTTGAAAAGTCACATGCAAAACCACACATCATAGAGATTCATTGTAGTTTCAAATCATTCCGATGGAAACTGTGGGAGCATACAAAAAAATGCTAACGGTGACCGACCGTGGCCATAACATCATACGACCGGTATCAGGACATTTGCCCCCTGGGCATCTGCCCCCGGACTTTTGCCCCTGGAGTTTTGCCCCCGTAGGACACCTGCCCTCTGGACATCTGCCCCCGGGCATTTGCTTCTGTAGGACATCTGCTCCCTGGATATCTGCCACCCGGACATTCGCCCTCGTAGGACATCTGCCCACGTAGGACATTTGCCCACGGACATTTGCCCCCTGGACATCTGCCCCCCGGACATTCGCCCCCTTAGAACATCCCCTCCCGGACATTTGCCCTGGTAGGACAACTGCCTCCTGGGAAACGATAAGCCTCTTCTAAATGATGTTGAAGAACTAATAATTACATCCTGAATTTTGCTTTATTTTTCTTAAAATGCAAAAAAAGAATTTCTTATCGGGGTTTACAGCAGGCGTGCCAGATGAGTAACTTGCTCTATAGTTATCATACTGGAAGTTTGATATTAAAACTGAAATCAATTAATCAGCCAAAGATTTTCAACAAAATAGCACTTAATGATACTACAGCTGAGAGGTCTTTTTCATACCATGTACAATATACATGTATATCTCCAAGTTGCTTTTTTTGAAATTTTCCCTTAAAGGAGCTAGACGTCCAAGTTGTAAACAAACTGAGGAGGCAGATGTCCGGGGGGCAAATGTCCTAGACCCATACGACCCTTCCAGCGTATAAAAAATCAAAGTGCTGTCAGCACTGTAATCGGTCGACACTGAATAATGTCTCACCCAGCCATTCGACCCCTCGTCTACCCACCATGCGTACAACCTTATCCTCGTACCACCACATATGAAATACGCTATTTTATATTATAAAAGTGGAACAATGATTTTGTTCTTTTGTCATTCTCCGTCCCATTCTGAACACCATTCGTTGTACGTTTTGTTGAAGGATTACTTGTCACAAGGACTATATGCCACATTTTTTTGGGGTCTTTAGTTCTAATCATGCAGAGTTTACTGAACAGCTCTCTTCTTACAGCAGGATAGGGGTAAAGCGGTATTTTATTTCCATAAGTTAGTGTTGAAATCGGTGATGAAGGCGGACCACAATAAAAGACAATATCAAATATGAAACACGGGGAGATATGTAACAACTGCGACAGGTCATTGAACATCTATTCTTGTGGCTGTAAACAGTAACTGAATTTTTTTTTTTTTTTTTGCGAAATCTAAAAGTAGCCTAATGGGCAACGTAGCCTTTTAAGGGAATACTACTCCCAATTTTTTTTGTAATATTATGATGTTAATTATTGATGATTTGTATTGTTTTTTTCATATAAATTTCAGTGATATATATATTATTTAATTTGGTGTGATATAGTTACCCACCTTTAAGGAACAGAACGAATTCATGCAATAAAATTTCACAATTCGTATTCATCTGCTAATAGATAAAAAGAGGAATTACCCTTCCCTGATACGGCATCTTGGACTCATTTCGGAACATTTAGGGGAGAATTTACAGATCCGCTTAATAAAAGTATGATTTTGAAACAGAATAGAAAATGTTACGAGAAAGGAAGAAATTGTTCGTTGAGAATAATTTCTTCTGAAGTTCTTACATTATTTTTTTAAGTGATTGTCTGATGACTCGTTTCTATGAGGAATAGGAATAAACACTATAAAACAGTATTTCGCAGAAAACATTCAGATTCTTCAAGGAACTTGTGAACATCCCTCACTGATGTCTTTCTTTATGGGGCTTTTTTTCAATGGTGACACATAAACGAGCCTTGAAACTCACTGTCTTAGTATCATCATTAGGTAGCAGAGGCCTGTTCCATAGCTTTAAATCTTTTGGAATACTTTTGAAGTTTTTTTAATACAAAATTGTTTCTTTTCTTTGTGAGTCAAATTCTGAAATTATGATCTTGAGGTTTTTCCTTTATGGATTTCCAAATTATGGTTTATTATATTGCCAAAGCTTGTGGTTGACAGTTTGCAGTAAAGGCATCTGAATTACTCCATTTCATACCTGAAAATGTACAGATTTATACCATCAGGCATCAGGTTTGTTATCCCAAGAAATGTACAGAATATTTGAAAAAACTCCCAAGACATCGTACAGATAGATTTCGTAAACTCGCAAGTAAGGGTCAGAATCACGAGCAAGAAACGTACAGTCGACCTACTTTACATAGAGGCTTTAATTCTTATTTTTGTGTTCAAAATCGAACTTTAAAATGCCCAATGCCGCAAATGTCTTTTTTCATTTAATTAATTGCACCGGTTCAAACTCAGAAAACGTGTTTCAGCCAGCCTTAACATGATAAAAGCTGATTTAAGATCGGGTCTAGTGTAAATGACGCTGAAGCCTCCGGTGAGTTTTGAGAATTTCAGTGTTTTAAAGCTAAGAATAATTATGTGGCAGTTCATGTATTAACAATAAAGGCTTGGCGTAAACTATACATAAAGATTCACATAGTTTACATTCAGCAGTATGAAAGACGCAACAATTTTTATCTCGGCTGTCTCTAATGCAAAGTGGACATCACTGAAATTTACTCGCAATATCCGGTTCGGGTACAGTTCGTTTATTTACTGTGAATATACTACTCAAACTTTGATAGGGATCACTTACATATTTCTGTATGGGTTTATCTGTTACAACATTTTTTTCATAAAGTCTTTATTATACTGTAAAATTCTAGATTTATCCAAGTTGAAAGCATTTGCTGACCAAAAACAATATGCAAAGTGCACTATGCTGTCTGTCATAGGATAGAAAACAACGTTGGAAAAGGAGAAAATGCTGGTATCCAGCATTTTCTCCTTTTTCAACAATGTTTTCCAAAGGCTTCTTTCTCAGTGTCTTTAAAGCTTCTTTCTCAGTGTCTCTAAGAGTCGGCATTGTGAGGTAAAGGTCCAAAGATCCATTTCCACTGATCATTTTATTGATCAGTGTGGCAATATAACATATTGTAAAACCATACATGATACATGCCTGATATATATTTAGAGTGAATCTTTTATGGTAATCCCTAGCAAATTATGTATCATTCCTGTAGCTTTTACAAAAACAAGCCCGATTTATAACAACCTCAAGAAAAAAGGCACATAAAAACATCGTGAGAAAGGGGAAAAAATATGCTGGTTCAGAACAGTATTTTTATCCTTTACACACACTATTTTCTACACCACTAACAACAAAACCCATATTCTTAGCCAAAATTTATTTGTCGTCTGCAAATGTTTTCAATTTGGACAAATGCATAAGTTTGTCGTCTGGTACAGAGTTAAGGGCTGCATACAAATGTGACCGCATTTGGATTTAATTACGGGTTACAATAATTTTAGTTTATAGGTAATCTCTTACCTATTTATTGTTATTATTATGTTCGGATTAATTTTTGTCTGTAAAGCATTTTTCATATTTGTAATTACTTCAGTTTAAGTGGAAGATAAGCCTGCTTAATCATTTGCTACGGATATGTATAATTATAGTAATAATTATAATAAGTTAAACCTTTGAAAGCCAATGTAAATGGATATGATATTATTCAGTAGATACAGCTTGTGTGGAATTTTGCTTAGCCAATCAAAATTTGGGATACTTTTGAGAATAACACAAAGAACGTTCATAAAGATGGTTCGTGAACACGGTCCCTGTTGGTCCAAATCTGCCCCACATAGATAATCTCTCTCCGATATTTATTATGTTTGATTAAACTTAGTTTTTAAGACATTCTTCATAATTAAAATAATTGTAATTCCTTGAGTTTAAGTGGAAGATAAGCTTGCTTAAGTCATTTGCTACTGACATGTATAGTTAAGCCTTCGAAAGCCAACATATATGGATATAATACCACAAACAACTTGTTTAAATCAGGGCACGTATTTACCAACCATTCCCAAGAACGTTCTTTGTCTCAAAGGTTTTCTAAATGTAACAGAAACACAGCCTCTGATTGGATAAACCATTGACTCCATCATTTCCAATACATAATTTGGTGTGCTTTGCAATATTCAGTTGAATTCGATGGGATAGGTCTACTTTGCCCTTGATTTTAGATAAAATAGATAGTGATATCCTCTATGTACCTAGACTTTGTGGACGCCCTGTATGTATCCATTCAAACAATTTGTAACTTACGTTGCTAGTTACCAAAGTGTGAAAATCTTAAGATTATAATCAGAGCCTATAAGTCACGCCCTATCTACTAAGAATCTGAAATTTACTGGCAGACCACAAATTCAAGTTGGCTCAAATAATGGGCTTTTTTACCTCACCTTACCACAAAAAGCTAAAGGTGAGCTATTGTGATCGCCCTATGTCCGTCGTCCGTAAACAATTTCTTTAAACATCTTCTCCTAGACCACTGGGCCAATTATGTTGAAACTTGGTAGGGATGTTCCTTGGTTGAAGATCTAGTAATAGTTTATTCATAGAATTGAATTCTATAAATAACTCTAGTGCCATGGCAACAAAAAGGACAAAAATACAAAATCTTTCAAAATCTTCTTCTCTGAAATTAGAAGGCGTAGAGCTTTGATATTTGGTATGTGGCATCTCCTAGTGTATCTCTACCAAATTTGTTGAAATGATGCCCCTGGGGTCAAAACTGGCCCCACCACGGGGATCACAAGTTTGAGCATACGAACAAAGAAGGAAACCTTTAAAAATCTTCTCCTCTAAAACTTGAAGGGGTAGAGCTTTGATATTTGGTATGTACCATCTCCTAGTGGACCTCTACCAATTTTGTTCAAATGATGTCCGTGGGGTCAAAACTGGTCCCACCCCGGGGGTCACAAGTTTGAGCATAGGACCAAAGAAGGAAAACTTTGAAAATCTTCTCTGAAACTAGAAAGGGTAGAGCTTTGATATTTCAGATGTTGTATCTCCTAGTGGACCTCTACCTATTTTGTTCAAATGATGTTCCTGGGGTCAAAATTGGCCCCGCCTCAAGTTTGAGCATAGGAACAAAGAAGGAAAACTTTAAAAAGCTTCTCCTTTTAAATTTGATGGCGTAGAGCTTTGATATTTGGTATGTAGTATCTCCTAGTGGACCTCTACCAAGGTTATTCATATAATGCCCTTGGGGCAATACTGGTCCCGCCTGAGGGGTTTCAAGTTCAAACATAGTAACAAAGAAAGAAAAAATTAATATTCTTCGTCTCAAAAACAAAAAGGGATAGAGCTTTGATATTTGGTATGTAGCATTTCCTAGTGGACCTCTACCAATTTTGTTCCTATGATGTCCCTGGGATCAAAACTGGCCCAGCCTTGGGGATCATAAGTTCGAAAACAGGAACAAAGAAGGAAAACTTTGAAAATTTTCTTCTCTGAAACTTGATGGCGTAGAGCTTTGATATTTGGTATGTAGCATCTTCTAGTGGACCTCTACCGAGTTTATTCATATAATCGACCTGGGGTCAAAACTGGCCCTACCCCGGGGGTCACAAGTTCAAACATAGGTACAAAGAAAGAAAACTTTAGAATTCTTCTCTAAAACTAGAAGGCATAGAGCTTTTATCTTTTGCATGTAGCATTTCCTGGTGGACCTCTACCAAGTTTGTATATATTATGTCCTTGGGGTCAAAACTGGCCCTGCCCTGGCGGTCACAGGTTTGGACATAGCAACAAAAAAGGGAAACTTTAGAAATCTTTCTCTCTGAAACTTGAAGGTGCAGAGCTTTGATATTTGGTGTGCAGAATCTTCTAGTGGACCTCTACCAAGTTTGGTCATATGATGTCCCTGGCGTCAAAACTGCCACAGCCCCGGAGGCCAGAGGTTGGAACATAAGAACAAAGAAGGAAAACTTTAAATTTCTTTTTCTCTTAAACGGGAAGGTGTAGAGCTTTGATATTTTGTATGTTGCATCTTTGAGTGGACCTCTACCAAGTTTGTTCCAAGGACGCTGCTTCGGTCAAAACTGGCCCAGCCCCGAGGATCACAAGTTCGAACATAGGACAAAGAAGGAAAACTTAAAATTCTCCTTTGAAACTGGAAGGCGTAGATCTTTGATATCTGTTAGCTCACCTTAGCATAAAGTGCTAAAGGTAAGCTATTGTGATCGCCCTGTGTCCGGCGTCTGTCCTTTGTTGTCCAGCGTCCGTCGTCCGTCAACAATTTCTTTAAACATCTTCTTCTACTAAGCCACTGGGTCAGTCTTGATAAAACTTGCCAGGGATGTTCCTTGGGTGAAACTCTACCAAAGTTGTTCAAAGAATTGAATTTCACTTATAAGCTATAGTCTAAGGTGAGCGTTCCAGGGCCAATGGCCCTCTAGTTATGCTATTAAAGATATTGTGGGCAAATTTGAAATTGCTGCTTACCGAGACATTTTCGCCCTCTCCGGCAAAGCTTTCAAATATTATCTTCTCCAAGGGCGTAAAAGCAGGTACATATTCTTTTATAATGTATAGAGAAATTTTTTCATACATTACGATTGTTCCCCTGTATTTTCCTTATAGGCTTGAGACAAAAACTATATAAACCAGCAACTGAGTTCTGCGAAAATATCTGATGGCCATAATCTGGCATCTGATTTTAACTATGAAGAAAGCAATATGGAAAAAGAAACAGTTGCTTCTTACATGCAATAGCTCTTTTCCTCAATGTTTTGAAAAAGTCTGCTCTGAAGTGGGTATTCTTTTTTAAATTTGGTAACATGTTTACCGGATGAATAAGATAAGATGGACATTTTTAAAAGCTCTACTTTTATTAAGTATAGAGTTTTTTGTTTTTTTTTCAAATTGCTTAGATTAATAATGATATTAACCTACGCCTCGATCCATGTTTATGTTTTAGCTCTGGAAAACCAAACTATTGCAAGCAAAACCCGACTAAATGCGCTTTTAGACAGAGAAAAAGGAGACCATACTACAGTCTAACAGGGTAAAATAGTCCTATTTGTGAGATTTGTCTTTGTTGAAGGAGTTTTGAAATCGCAATATTGCGGTTTTACTTTTGCCTAAATTTCCATAATTGTAATTTATTTAGTTTTTAACGCGTAGAGATTTTTAGAATAACTTAAAACGAACTTAAAGCATCGAGCCTTTTCATTCAAGAAAATGCCCACACAAATCTAGAGCTATTAGAACATGTTGTCAGAACAAGCCAGGTCCAAAACAAACAGATAACTTCGAATTTCTTAATCAAATTCTATCCCCATACTTCCGATCCACAGGTGGAAAACAAGATTAATTCTTGGGAAATCTCCTTAATATATCAGGCCTCATCCCTGGATACCTGTTTCTCATTTAACAGATCGCATTCTGGCCGTTTTGTAATCTAATGAAGTCTATATTCCCGGCGGCTCTTTAACTGCTAACACCGTCTGAACTTAACCCTTACTCAGCAAATAAAATAAAATCTTCAAGCCAATCGTAAAAGACCCGAATTTTGTTATTTTATCTTTTTTTATGAATGAAATCTCTTGGTCGGACACCGTGGATCCAAGGTCAGACTGCAAGTTATGTGCAACCTGATCTTGATTTACTCTGCCTACAAAGGTAAGCCGTGCTTACTACAGAGCTCCACATAGAGGGGGTGATTTTGATTTTATAAATTAAAAATCTTAATTAAACTGCACTAAGCTCCATGTTTTGGGTACTCATTACAATCGTCTCAACGTCTCAACATCGAGTTTTAAAGAGAAATAAAGAACATAAAATACAATCACGTCCCCTTATTTGGAGGTCTGTTAGTAGCCAAAGATTTACAGATTATTTGCGTAACTCAGAAATTCTTATCCTTCGATTTGAATCGGGCGACTTCACTAATTTCCTTTTAGTAATAAAAAATCGAAAATCATCAAATCTAATACATGGACACTTGTATATGAGCTATGCTCAGGCAAAGGGGGTTTAATGCATTTTCGTGATGCATTTTACCAAGAAAGTTACTACAAAACTATGGATTCATACAATCCAGCTTGGCTTCCAACCGACCGAGGCATGAGGTAGAACGATTCTTTGACATACAGAAATTTTACATATAGCAAACGGTTTCTACCCACGTCAGCCTGGGAGGACTTCGCAGCCTAATATGGGGCGATACTTTTTACAGATGTATGCATATTGAAATTTGTTTCTAGCAAGGTAGAAAACATTGTGGGAAAAGGAGAAAATGCTGGTTACCAGCATTTTCTCCTTTTTCCACAATGTTTTCAAAGGGCTTCCATCTCAAGATCGTAAAAGCTAGGGATTATTTGGTAACGGGTTTATATGGCTAATTTGGTGAGGCAGTGTTCTTACAATTAATGTTGTCTAAACTTGATCTTTCACGCCTCTCTCTATTTCAGACAATCCTAGAAACAAACGATTAATTAGAAACAAAAATAACTCTTGTGATATGGCTTATCTGTAGAAACAGGTTTTTACAAAGAAAGAAAAAAATGTCAGAATGTGTTCTAAAGAGAATCAACATTTCTGACTAGAACTGGTTTTTGTCTTGTAACATTCACATTAAGAGACTCCTGAAATTCTTAAAATGTTTAGCATTTCGTTATGCTATTTTTCCCAAAGTTTATTTTCAAAAGATGCCGTCTGACCTTAGATCTACGCTTTCTTATTTCTTGCAAAATAGGTCTTGCTATACTGCTTTAGACATGTTGCATATCTAGATGAATCTTTTTCTGAAGTGAATGACACATTTGTGACCCGTCAAGTGAAAAAGGGACAACCTGGGAAATCCGTACATCAATTAGAGGAAAACAGATCAGAGATTGTACAGGTCAATTTAAGTTGATAGTTCAAAAATAATTGTTTAGTAAGGTAGAATGACCACTTATCATGAAGAAAATATCATAAAAGCAAAAAGTGTCGACCATGGTCAGCCTGCGTAATCCGCAAAGTCTGACCAGAGTTGGACTTTTCGCAGTTCCCAGACGGGTCACATTTACTTTGACAACCTCGTAACTACAGCTTGTTTCACGCTGTAGTAACGAGGTTTTCGAAGTAAACCCACGATTTGCTTAGCGCTACATAACTCTTTATTAAATAAACTCGAGCTTTGACAATCCTGAAGAAACAGGCTTTTGAAAAGATCATAGAAAATGAGAAAATGCTGGAAACTAGCATTTATTCCCTTTATTCCTATCAAAAAAGAGTTCTGCCGTTTCAACTAAAATTTCCACCATTTGAGTCACGTTTATTCCTCGATTTCAACGGCTTTAAACTTTGGCAAATCTACAATTTTGCTGTCTTACAAAGTGTTGCCAATGGACCTTTGGGAGATGAAAAACATTCAAAAAAGAATTTAGAATGTGAAGATCAAAGATAAGGTTGTACTTTTGCTGGTATCTCTCTTTGACGTCTAGGTGTAATTTCTTCTAAAGCACTTAACCCTTTCCCAAACGGCAAATTTTGGACAAGACTAAAGTGAAAGCATTTTGCAAATGAAAAATTAACAGTTGCTAAAAAGGTGATTTTTCTATATGACAGGGTAGAAAACATTGTGGGAAAAGGAGAAAATGCTGGTTACCAGCATTTTCTCCTTTTCCCACAATGTTTTCAAAAGGCTTCTATTCCTGACCCGTAAAAACCAGGGATTGTTTGGGAAGGGGTTAACCCGTTACCGCACAACGACGACTTTACCACACAATGAAGCCTTTTGAAAACTTTGTGGGAAAAGGAGAAAATGCTGGTAACTAGCATTTTCTCCTCTTCTCACAAAGTTTTCTATTCTATCAAAACATAAATGAGACATTTGAGCCACTATGAAATTACCATCTGCAAATGCTTTCAATTTGAATCGGTCAAAAACTCTGATGTGTGGGAAAGGGTTAAGAGCATCTAATGTTGTGTTAGGACTGTCAATGGTTTAAATAAGAGGTCCAGTAGGTCTTTCAACTCTCACCTAATCATCTCTCTTCGTCGTAAATGCAACAACTATGTGTCCAACAACACTGAAGCAGTAACGGATTGTAACGCAAAAAAGTTTTCTGAAGACACAGCAGCTCGCTAGATAATTTATCAATTTTTACAACTAAACATTTCAGGAAGAGAAGAAGAACGTGGATTGAACATGTCATGAATTACTGAGCTGTTCAAAAAAAGCAAGAAATAAAAGGAAAGACTTTTGGTATTAAATGTTAATTTTATACCTCTGTGAAAAGTCTGTAGATGAAATTTTCGAATAAGTTCTCCGAATATTTCAAACACTTATGTACAATAAGAAAGCATTATCTCCCGCTAGATTGCATTCTATAAATACTCATCAATATAATTTGGGCATCCTGGATACAGAACCGAACCACTTTCCTACGCGACAAGAGTTACTTTGAATTTCAAACTAAAATAAACGTTTACTCGATAAACCGATACATGGTCCGATTCACTCAGCTATGATCAGCAGCTTAGAGAAATCTGGAGCAAAAACAGGCCTCATTTCTCCTCAAACGTATTGATAAAAGCTGTTTTCTCCATTGCTACTTTATAGCGCGTAGATCTAATACTACAATTTCCCGAAATCGGGGAGAGTGATGCGTCATATAAGACAGGTCGAATCTTCGGAGAATATGACATGCGCAGACAACGGGTTAGAAAGTGGTAACAATTTTTGGCCCACCCTGATTATAAAGTTTTATTAACTACGTTGCATTGTCTGTAACACGCATGCGTACCCGTAACTTTACCTTCATAAAAAAAGGCTTTTCTGAGATTACTGTAGAAGTTTGAAGCAATTCTTTCGATCTGTGCTAACAGATAAAATACAAAAGAATGACATGATGAGAGCTTATCAGAAAATCTACTTAATCCGACTGTAATTTATTTTTCAAGGATAGATCTCCGTTAACCCGCCCATCTTTTAACTTTAACAGTTACCCTGCCAGGAATATAAAATGAAATCTTCAATTTGATAGTAAAACTCTAAATATTGCAATTTCAAAGTCATGTTTTGGGGGAATGACGTCTCCTTATCGGACAGTGTAGATCCAAGATCAGACTGCACGTTCTGTGCAGTCTGATCTTGATCTACACTGTCCGCAAAAAGTCAGTGAGTCGTACTTGGAAGTCTAAGGGTTAAAGTGACTGATAATAGGCTTTCCTGTGGATTTACTTGAATCATTACTTTATCCCATTATTCTGTTTTCAGATATCGGTTGATAAGAATGCTGTTTATAAAATATAAATCATAGACTGAGCCTGTGTCTCGTCAGGATGTTCAACAGTTATCTTAAAGTTGGGCAATTTAGATTTTCATAGTCGTAGCTTCCTTCAAAAGTGATATATCGCTGGAGTAAGAAACTCCATGGCTGGTAAATAGTCAGTCGTAAAGAAAGACAAATGTAAGGAAAAACTTTCAGTGGTATTATTTTCTAATTTTAGTTTTTCTACGATTGGAATTCAACGCCATTTTAACACCTTCGGTCAGATCATGGCAGTCAGTGGTGCACCCATCTGTTTCCTGGCTTTCTCACACCAGTCTTGAAGCAACTTTCTTTCCAAAGTCAATGACTGAAAAAAGAGGCGAAATACTCGACAGAAAGAATGTTCGCCTCAACCTGGTATCGAACTAACGAGCCACGAGTCAGATACTCTTACCACTGAGTTACTCGGCTAATCCCTAGATATTCCTGAAATTCGAGGTAACGAAGTTTATTGTAGGCTAAATTATTTACTAATGCTATGGTGTTGTCTGCGCATGTCATAATTATTCTTCGAAGATTCGACCTGTCCCAAATGACGCATCACTCCCCCCAATATTGGACTTTGAGATAAGTTTACGATGATCAATACTTTCGGTCGAAAAGGCGAGCATAGAATGCAATGGCGAATGCTTTACATCCTGATCAGACTGCAGCAGGCAGTCTGGTATTAATCTGTATCTCACGATATTTCTTTTTGGTTGTTATTTTTACCAATACGGGCGTCGAAAGTCAGACAGGGATATGAGTAAATTTGGAGTCTCTCGTTGTCTGTGAATGTCATATTCTTCGAAGATTCGACCTGTCTTACATGACGTATCAGTCTCCCCGAGATTGTAGTAATACACGCTATAAAGTAGCAATGGAGAAAATGGCTTTTATCAATACGTTTGAGGAAAAATCAGGCCTGTTTTAGCTCCAGATTTCTCTAAACTGCTGATCATAGCTGAATGAATCGCACGAGGTAGCGGTTTATTGAGTAAACGTTTATTTTAGTTTAAAATTCAAAGAAACGATTGTCACGTAGAAAAGTAGTCCAATTTTGTACCCAGAATGCCCAAATTAGATAGATTTGAGTGCGGATCTGGGAAAAGGTGTATTTGTAGAATGCCATCTACCGGGAGATAACGAATGCTTTGGGATTTTCTTAAATCAAATTTAAAAGTAAGCGATTTCCAATATTGGCCGAACTAAAATGGTTCAGCCAATCAGAAATTTCATTATCTTTTAATTAGAATAAGATTAAATGATGCTATTTAGAAGACTATGGTTAAAATGGGCTTGATAGCCGGGTTGTAGCAAGACAGTGAAACTTTTCCCTGGCCGTGAGTTTTAACCAAGGCCCTCCAGAGGGAAAAAAAAGAATCCCTCTGAGGATTGATGATAGCAACAGGATTTGTTTCTCTCTCATCGCTTCCTCAGCTCGGACCCTATCGCCGCTACTTAAATGTGATCCATGCTCTGGCAAAAGGGGGCTTCATGCATCACCGTGATACATGATACAAGTCCAAGTCATCACGTAATTATGGATCCATAAAAGCCACTTTTTTTCAAAATAACCGACTTAATCGTGAGGTACAGTGGTCCTTTGACAAACAGAGACTTGAACAATGGCGACTGCGCAGGCTGACCTGGGTCGATACTTTTCGCATGTGTATTAAGCTCCCTTTTCACGACGCACGGTGGTTTAGGTGGTTTAAGTTCCTTTCTAAGTATTCGGTAGCGGAATTTTCACGTTTATTGCAGCCTGATCTTAATCTACGCCGTCTGCAAAAGCTGTATATGGTCGGTTTACTTCAAAAACCTCGTAACTACAGCTCACAGTATATAAACGAACTGTACCCAAACCGAATCTTGCGAGTAAATTCCATGAATCGATTGGTGAAAACAGATGGGTACCTTTGAATAATTGAGATCGACAGGTTGTTGTGACTTTCATGCAACTTGCAAACATTTGCATCATTGAATGAAATAATGTATCTTTCAAATAAATACATCATTTACCATCTTTGGCCGTGTAATTGCTGATAAAGTGCAAAACTCGTCTTCACTTCTTTTGCTCACTACTATACATGCTGTTTTCACAAGGCAATTTATGTATAATTCCGTCTATTTATCCGATACCCATTTGTACAGTTTTGTTTCTAAATGTATGCTCTTCACAAAACAGCCAATATATGCCGACAAAATTTGTTAAAATTACCTGAAAATGTATGGAAATTCTGCATGGCGAACGGTTTGATACTGTACCCTTCTTGCAAATATCAAGTAAATGATCTGTACATTACTTGCGAGTTGGCTGAACGAATTCTTGCGAGTACCATACAGGGATTTCCATTGCTTTATACCTACACAAGAGCGAAGCATCCATTACGCACGTTACTAGAGTGCTCAATACAAACTTTGTTTCGCAATTTATTCCTTACAATGTCATTTCAATGCAGTTGTACCGAAGAATCTTTGAAATTTTGTGGAAAAAGGTGGAACTCCTCGTTACAAGCAATTTCAACCTTTTCCCACAACACTTTGTATGCTGTATAAAATCTAATATACATATCACAAGTAAAAAAATATTAGCTGTGATTATATGTGAATCATTTCTAAGTACATGTATACGTTCAAAATAACACGACTTTGTCTCATTGGCAAAAAAATAACACGAGCTTCGCACAGCAGTGCATATACGCCCAAAGGGGCTTGTCAGTGAAATGGGTTAAAATCTAGAACCCTACAGAGATCCAAATTTGAAAAGTCACTTGCAAAACCACACATCATAGAGATTCATTGTAGTAAGTTTCAAATCATTCCGATGGAAACTGTGGGTGCATACAAAAAATGCTAACGGTGACCGTCCGTGGCCATAACATAATACAACCCTTCCATCGTAAAAAAAAAATCAAAGTGCTGTCAGCACTGTAATCGGTCGACACTGAATAATCTCAAACCTAGCCATTCGACCCCTCGTCTACCCATCATGTGTACAACCTTATCCTTGTACCACCACATATGAAATACGCTATTTTATATTATAAAAGTGGAACAATGATTTTGTTCTTTTGTCATTATCAGTGCCATTTCTGAACACCATTCGTTGTATGTTTTGTTGAAGGATTACGTGTCACAAGGACTATGTGTCACATTTTATTTGCGTCTTTAGTTCATGCAGAGTGTACTGCCCAGCTCCTTTATTACAACAGGGTATGGGTGGAGCTGTATTTTATTTCCATAAGTTAGTGTTGAAATCGGTGATCAAGGCGGACCAGAATAAAAGACAATATCAAATATGAAACACGGGGAGATATGTAACAGCTGCGACAGGTCATTGAACATCTATTCTTGTGGCTGTAAACAGTCACTGAAGATCAGGTTTTTGAGAGAAAAGCAGCCAAACATAATAATATAAAAAGACTCGGGTTTTATTCTGCTTCCTTTTCATGAACTACAGGAGGCCCTTCAGATTTTGGGACAAGAATTTTACAAAATACAAAAAAAAAAAATCTTTATACTCCCAAAGCCGTATAATTTTCTTTCATTAAACCCCAGTAGTCGAAAACCATACGAAAACAAGAGAAATAAGAGATTTACTACAGCCCAGATCGACACCGACGGGAAACACTGTCTCTTTTTACAATTTACTCATTTACATACTGGAAAATACACAGACGAAGCTTCAAACGTAGCGTCCGAAGAAGACATTATGGAAAGTAAATACATGTTTCTTATGGAATTTAAGCGTCATTAGTCACATGCCAGTCACTTATTTAAAATTAACATTCCCACCATGCTTTTTTTTTTTTTGTTTGTTTTTCTTTTTTTTTGCGCGAAATCTAAAAATAGCCTAACGGGCAAAGTAGCCTTTTAAGGAAATACCACCCCTAATTTTTTGTAATATTATGATTCTTAATTATTGATAATTCGTATTGTTTTTTCATATCAATTTCAGTGATATATATATTATTTAATTTTGTGTGATGTGAAAAACCTATATACCCACCTTTAAGGAACAGAACGAATTCATGCAATAAAATTTCACAATTCGTATTCATCTGCTAATAGATAAAAAGAGGGATTCATCTGCTTAAATAGATAAAAAGAGGAATTACCATTTCCTGATACGGCATCTTGGACTCATCCAATTTGGGAGAATTTAGGGGAAAATTTACAGATCTGCTTAATAAAAGTATAATTTTGAAAAAGAATAGAACATGTAACGAGAAAGGAAGAAATTGTTCGTTGAGTGTAATTTCTTCTCAACTTCTTACAATATTTTCTTAAGTCATTGACTGATGACTCATTTCTATAAGGAATAGGAATAACCACTATAATACAGTATTTCGCATAAAACATTCAGATTCTTCAAGAAACTTGTGAACATCCCTCACTGGTGTCTTTCTTTATGGGGCTTTTTTTAAATGGTGACACATAAACAAGCCTTCAAACTCGGTGTCTTAGTATCACCATTAGGTTGCAGAGGCCTGTTCCATAGCTTCAAATCTTTTGAAATACTTTTGAAGTTTTTTTTTTTATATGAAATTGTTTCTTTTCTTTGTGAGTCAAATTCTGAAATTTTGATCTTGAGGTTTTTCCTTTATGGATTTCCAAATTATGATTTATTTATATCACAAAAGCTTGTGGTTGACAGTTTGCTGTAAAGGCATCTGAATTACTCCATTTTATACAGATTTATACCATCAGGCATCAGATTTGTTATCCCAAGAACCGTACAGAATATTTGAAAAAAACTCCCAAGACATCGTACAGATAGATTTCGTAAACTCGCAAGTAAAGGTACGAATCACCAGCAAGAAACGTACAGTTGACCTACTTTACATAGAGGCATTAATTCTTATTTTTTATGTTCAAAATCGAACTTTAAAATGCCCAATGCCGCAAATGTCTTTTTTAATTAATTAATTGCACCGGTTCAAACTCAGAAAACGTGTTTAAAGGGCAAATCCTAAGATTTTTTGACCATACTGTTTTTTTGCTCCAATCAGCTGCAAATGATGTTAGTAAACACGTGTCCATCAGTTTTCATAAATACCACTCTGTAACATGCCATAAATCACGCTCGAATTGTCACGCTGATATACGGCCTCAAAAATGGTGCATGGCTTACTTCCCCTGATTCGCTTATCTTCCGTACCTGTGTGACGTCATAGTCGCGTAAGCCTGTGTTTACAGTCAGTAGAAATAAGTAGGAACGCTGATGATTATACGCAGATATCTGAGTATTAACATAGAATTCAGCCGAAAAAATGGTAAATTTTGCAGCCTATGGCTTCAACGTCGAATCAGGAACACATAGAATTAGTATGTTCAAATTTCCGAAGGAATTAAAAAGGAGGAAACTATGGATTCAACGTTTAAACCGGGGCCGGACAGTAACGGAGAATTTTGTGCCATCAGTTCGTTCCAAATTGTGTTTGAAACACTTCGAGGACAGTCAGTTCTTAATAAGTCCAAAACTCGTACAAGAAGTTGGTTATAGGAATATTAGGCTGCGCGATTAAAACCTGATGCTGTGCCGACATTGTTCGAAACTCCGAGTCGAAATAAGATAGGCCATAAGACAGACATTCCGCAATGGCAATCTCCAAAAAGAAAAACAAACATAAGGTCGGTAATTCCTTTAATTGTTTTTCGTAATATTTTATCCTTTTCTAGATCTACATTCTGGACAAAGTAGACATTTGTGCCGTTTTCGCCCCTTTTTTCCCCAAATGTTTTCAACATTTAACCCTTTACCAAGAGACAAAATTTTAGAATGGTCCAAATTAAAAGCACTTGCAAACAAAGTAAACCTTACTGAAATATTGAAATTTGTTTCCACCAGGATAGAAAACATTGTAGGATAAGAAGAAAATGTTGGTTACCAGCATTCTCTCCTTTTCCCACAATGTTTTAAAAAGGCTTCCATCTCAGGGTTGTAAAAACCAGGGATTGTTTGGTAAAGGGTTAATTTGCACATGACAAAGAATGGTAATCAAAAAGTTGAAATGAAATTTGATTTGGAAAGGATGGAAAACATTATGGGAAAAGGAGAAAATCTTAGCATTTTCTCTTTCCCTCACAATGTTTTCAAAGGCAACAATATAACATATTCATCCAAATTCATAACATAGATTTTGCATGTACCAAAGTCTGGATTGTTCAAATGATGTTAACTTTCAAGTGTTTCAGCTTTTTCTTCCTTTTCCACAATGTTTTCAAAAGGCTTCTGTCTCAGGGTTGTAAAAAACAAAGGGTCAAGTGACCATTCACCAAACACAAAAATTTTAGACTGGTTCAAATTGAAAGCATTTGCAGACAACAAAGAATTGGGAACCAAAAAATATTTGCAGCTGATTGGAGTAAAAAACGGTATGGTCAAAATATATTAGGATTTGCCCTTAAACAGTAAACATCTTTTTCTTCCCACACTGTTTTTCAAACACTCTTTCTTTGGGTATTGGAAACTTGACCTAGGGTTTGCATGGTAAAGGGTGAAGTCAGTATCTGGCTACCCCTAGTCATGGTCATAAATGTTAATCCATCACCGGCCAGTTGAAACAATACAGGAAATGGTTACATAACATTTGCATATCTCACCCGGTGTGCGGTAAAAAAGCCAGAGGTAAAAAAGCCATAGGTAAAAAGGCCAGGGGTAAAAAGGCCATAGGTAAAAAAGCCAAAATGATTTGACAACTTACTATCATTTTGAACAAATTTTGAATTGTATCTTTACATTTCTGATTTGTGGATATTTCCCTGTTCCTCTCCATACTCTGTCTTCTAGACAGGCTACTGAGAGAAATCTTTTGTTTTTACGGCCCTTGTAAAGATAGAAAAAACTTTCGAAAACGTTATAGGTAAAAGAGAAATGTTACTGACCAGCATTTTTCCTTTTTCTACAATGTTTTTTACCCATCAAAAACAAGTCCTAACATGCAAGTTAAATTTAATTTGTTGACTCTAATTGCTTTCAATTCGGTTGAGTCAATAAATTTGATGTTTGGTAACAATTTAACCCTTTCCCAGAGGGCAAATTTTGGACCAGACCAAATTCAAAACAAAATTCAAATTCGGATACTGCTCCCTGTGAACTTAACCAGAACTTGTGCCCAATGTGTGGGATTTATATTTAACCCTTTACCAATCAATCCATAATTTTTACGACCCCGAAGACAGCATACTTTTAAAAACATTGTAAGAAAGTAACTAGCTACCTAGTAGAAAGTAACCTAGTAACCAGCATATTCTCCTGTTAACACAGTGTTTTACTCTGCTGGAAAAAAATTTCAATTTTTGAAATATATAACTTTATTTTGTCGTCTGCAAGCTATTTCAGTTTGGACCTGTTTAATATTTTGTCGTATGGTAAAGAGTTAAAAGTAGAAAATATTGTGGATAAAGGATAAATTGATACAAACGTGGTTACCCAGAATATAAAATAATTTTGATGATTGTCTTAACGATCTCGGAACATATTATTTTCTCAAATTTCACGCTCGTTAACAGCATTTCAAACTATTCTTATTCTCATGAAAATCGCGATTTATTGTGTAACCCTTCACCCATGAGAGAACAAATTTTGTACCTGTCAATGTTTACAGAATTCTTTACAAGGTACAAATATAGAATCCATCAACAAATAGTTAGAACTAACATCTCACGATTATCAATCGTAAAAGTCAAGAAATCGGTTATTTGACATGAAACTAAAGTGTAGAAGAAATGTCTTTAAAAGTGTCGGGGAACGTCGTGGAACTGTCTTGAAACCGTCTTTTTTATTATTATTATTATTATTATTATTAATGCCACCCGTAAATCTACTGAAAATACTTCAAGTGAAACAAAGCTTATGCCGTACACTTAATTTTATCATGTATCGAATAATATTTCTATAAGCGACGTTCGCCCCATAGCCTAATACATGTAGGCGTGATACTCATCACGCTGTTCAAAAGTCCGACATAACATCGTTATATTCGCCATTGGTGGGCGAATTTTTACTTTTATCCTCATCATCAGAAACTATTTAGTTTCATTAAAAACTTGGTGGTACATGTACGGCCTTACCGGCCTAGAATCGTGTATTCCTTCGTCTTAAATATCGCTCATTTCACTATCTGAAACAAGGTCCATATTGAAACAAACGCTCCTATGACGTCACAGATCAAGGTGCGCTACAATAAGTAAGGGAGGTAAGCGATGCAAGAAAAACTAATAAGCAAAAATATAAATTGAAAAAAAAGTACTTTTACTAATTTTTTTTTCAAATTACAATATTACCAGGTTGCCATTTGATAGATGTAGATTTCAAAATTAATCATATCAGAAACCTGTTGATTTGCCCTTTAAGCCAGCCTTAACATGATAAAAGCTGATTCAAGATCGGGTCTACTGCATATGACGCTGTAGCCTGCGGTGAGTATTGGGAATTTCAATGTTTTAAAGCTAAGAATGATTATGTAGCAGTTTATGTATTAACAATAAAGGTTTGGCATAAACTATACATAAAGATTCACATAGTTTACATTCAGCAGTATGAAAGACGCAACAATTTTTATCTCGGCTGTCTCTACTGCAAAGTGGACATCACTGAAATTTGCTCGCAAGATCCGGTTTGGGTACAATTCTTTTATATACTGTGCAGCTTGTAACAAGCTGTAGTTACGAGGTTTTCGAAGTAAATCGACAATATGTCGCCATTACAAGAAAAATAGTTAAGTATTTCTGAAAAACATATGGATCTGAATCACAAGTACAAGAAACCCTTTTCCGAACAACAAAATGTTGACTCTTCCAAACTGAAAGTTACTACGGACCGCAAATTTGGATTGGTATTACTTAGCTGTCCTCTGATAGAGTAGAAAATATTGTGGGGAATGGGAAAAAATACTGGCTACAAAAAGACTTCTCCCCAGGGTTGTAAAGACCCAGGACTGTATGGTAATGGGTTAAAGTACACAGACTTCTGGCTTTCAGAGCTTAGATAGTGATTACTGATGCGTTTTTACACGGCACATCAAAGCCTATTGGGAAAGATAGAAGGATAGATGGCTAGATAAGTGTACAGTACATTTACAGAGCGGTTTGACCTTCACTCTGAAATACGTATATATATGTTGATAAAATTATGGTGAAGTTTTAGGTACCATAATATCTAAACCGTCATTTCGGTCTGATTTGCTTGGTTGGATGGTTGATTTATTGAAAGTACATGGTGTTTAACGTCGTTTTCAACCTTATTTCAGTTTTATCATGGCGGCCAGTACACCTATACATGCTTTCCTAGATTTTCTGTTGCCAGTAATCCGCACAATATTCTTTCCAAGCCACTGACTGCTTTTCCACATCAAAATAATGATGATCAGCGGTGAGAGAATGATGAACCCTGTCGCAGTGACTATCATCTTTCCTCAGACAGAAACTGGCCGAGATGGAGATCCAACCGTTGGATGAATGGACGGATTCATGGATTCATGGATGGATTCATGGATGAATAAATTCATGGTTGGATTCAAGGATGGATAGACTACATGGATGGATTCCTGGATGAATGGGTTCATGGATGATGCCATGGATTCATGCATGAATAAATTCATGGTTGGATTCTTGGATTAATAAATTCATGGTTTGATTCATGGATGGATACATGGATTAGTGGATGAATTCATTGATGGATGGATTGATTTATGGTTGGATGGATGAATGGATGGATTCATGGATGGATTCGTGGATGGATGGATGGATGGATGGATGGATGGATGGATGGATTCGTGGATAGATGGATGGATGGATGGATGGATGGATGGATGCTGGGCTGGTTGGTTTGAACCAGTATCTCTGACCATTTGCTTTAGCTAATCAGAAATTGCGTTTCTTTAAAATCCAAAAAGTTTTTTTACAATGACATCACTTTTGAATGGTTGGTGAAAATGTCATACACGTGCATGTTTGATCTTTATCTGTTTAAATAACCCCTTTTTGTGCGGAAAAAAAATATGATACCTGGCTCGTATACCTGAACCTCGTCTGTAAGATCTATCAAAATTAGATTTTAATTGCTGAATTTTTGGCGTCATGTGCACATTTTTGTGCAATCAAAATCTGATCAAATTAACATAGAGCATCATTGTCTGTGTGGGCATAAAATTAAGATATCATTTCAATGAATCATTATGAGCAATTAAACTGAAATTTTCACAAGATACGAAACCATGATCGAAAATATAGAATTTGGTTACTCATGAATACACAAGAGTCATGCTCTGTGAAAAGGGCACTTAATGTATCTGCAAACAGTATCTACTAAGGTCAGCCTGCACAGTTCGCAGCTAAATGATGGCTAATGATAACCGAAAAGCTTGGAAAAGAAAATCTACGTAGAAACACAGGACAAAAAATACGAGTACGGAGTGACAAAAGAATGGAACATTTTTACTGATTCAACACGTCTGCCTTAGTTCGTTTTTCAGGTTGGTCCTTTAGATTTTTTTATGGGGGGGGGGGGGGGAGGGGGGGGAAGAGGTAGGGGGAGAGAGAAGAGAAAGCCAGTAAAATTTAACAAAAGAATCAATGAAAACGTTTTTGGTACAGGACTCGTAATAGAAAACAGCTATTTCCACTAAGTATTATCTTACAAAATTTACCACGATTAAAAATGAGTATAATTGTACTACTTTAACCGAGCCATTTCTCCGTTTTCTTTTCCTTCTTGAAAATATCATTTATAAATCTAAAACCACTACATTCTCATTGTTAACCCTTTACCAAACAATTCCTGGTTTTTACGGGTCTGGAATAGTAGCCTTTTGAAAACATTGTGGGAAAAGGAGAAAATGCTGGTAACCAGCATTTTCTCCTTTTCCCATTATGTTTTCTACCCTATCATAGACAGAAATCATCTTTTCAGCAAGAGTTGAATTGTCGTCTGCAAATGCTTTCAATTTGGTCTAGTCCAAAAGTTTATCGTTTGGGAAAGGGTTAAGGGAATTATTAATTACCTCCCTTTTCTTGAAACAAACAAAACTATCAACAAATAATTTCTAGATAGACATCAAATGAATTTCTGGTCGGTTAAAAATGTGCAAAATTATTATATCTGTATAAATCCGTGTCTATTTCATCCGTCAAGAAATGTTATTAGTTTTAGTTTAAAATTATTTATTTTACATCGATTGAGAAACAAGTTCTGACAACTTACACTAATCTCTCTCGATTATGCTTCCTGGGCACTACAAAAGTACTCGCGCCGAAAGTGTGGGCCAATGAAAACTCACAAAGTAGACACCCGCTCCCGGGAATCGAACTCAGGACCTTTTGGTTACGAGGCCGACGCTCTATCTCACGACCACGGACACAACCGTTCAACTGCCACTTGATCTTGTGTGGCCATTTCTGTTGTTGAACGTTTATAACAAGGGCAACTACAATATTTCCTGAAATCAATGTTATTCCATGTTGCACTAGAAGTGTTACTGGTCTACCACCCTAAATACGATAAAAGGTTTTTTGGGAGGAGAAACGTAGAGAATTATAATTAATTATTTACTCAAAAATAAATTAATCACCAATTAATGCTTGAAATTTTGTACTGCTTTCCAGACTTACCTACGTAATGGGATTTTAAATTTAATTCAAGATGCATGTTCTAGAGTTTACGTTTTATGACTTAATTCAAGAGAACAAGTGGTGGTAGCAAATTTAAAGATATTTCATTGAATAGAAGACTGTTTTTTTAACATATTTCACAACTTTATAGAAAACTCTGACAATTAAACTGCAAAATGAAGTAAAGTATTTCTCGGTTAACATTTCGATAACATTAGATTTATCCTGCTAACCCTAATCCCTGGTTTTTAAGACCCTGAGATAGAAGCATTCTGAAAACATTGTGGGAAAAGGAGAAAATGCTGGTAACCAGCATTTTCTCCTTTTCCCAAAATGTTTTCTATCCTGCTGGAAACAACTTTCAATTTTTGAGTAAAGATCATTTTCTCATCTGCAAGCGCTTTCAATTCGGGCCGGTCTGATTTTTTTCCGGTTTGGTTTAAGATTAATTGAATGAATAAACGGAACTAACTGTACGTTACTGATTCAGCTACCAGGCCGGATGGGGAGGGTATGCTATCATATCGAAGAGGACAACCAGACCGCAGACTGACCTTTGGCTACTCTATGCGCGAAAGAAATGAGAACTACGTGGGTCTGACTTAAAGTATTGCTGGGAATAGCGAAATAAATCTATAACGAATGAATGGGTTAAAAGCACACAGGTTCACCGAAAAGTAAAGTTCATGACATGAATGATGGTTTATCATGTGATCTGAGATCACTGACTTATCTAGTTCAAAACTGTATGTGATCTCTTGTTTGAAGCAACCGTCTGCATTTAGCAACAACCGTTCCCAGATCAAATATCTATACCAGTTTGAATGAAATACTAGCAGTCCTTCTGTTCAACAACCACTTGATCTTGTGTGGCCATTTCTGTTGCTGAACGTTTAAGACAGGAACAACTACAATTCTTCACGAAATCAATTCCAAATGACTTTATTTTAAACTAGTTTTTGATAATTAAAAGAAATAGTCCCTGTGTAAACTCTTGTAGATCCGCCCCCCCCCCCAAAAAAAAACCAAAAAAAGAGAAAAGCTTTTGAAGACTACAAATTAAATGTGACTTAAACACTGACATTTAAAGAGGATAGAAAGCATTGTGGGAAAAGGAGAAAATGCCAGTTAGCAGGATTTTCTACTTTTCCCACAATGTATTTTTAAAATGCTTTTTTCTCAGGGTCATTAAAACTCGGTAACCAGCATTGTCTCCTTTTCCCACAATGTTTTCTACCCTTCACAAAACAAATTTCAAATTTTCAGTCACTTTTATTTTGTCGTCTGCAAATGCTTTCGATTTGAACAAGCCTAAAATTTTATCGTTTGGTAATGAGTTAAACGGACAAGTATTGTAGGTAATTTGTTGGTGTTTCCAAAAAAACTTTTGTCAAAATCTTTCTCGGCTAAGTTAATCTCTTTTTTTTTTCTCTATAATTTTTTTTATATAAAAAAAAAAGATACACCGGTGGGTCCACAATTCAATTGAATGCACCACAGCCTATTTTATGTGCTTAAATTAACCCTTTCCCAAACGACAAATTCTAGACTCTTCTAAACTCAAAGAGTTTGCAGACGACAATTTCAAATTTGATAAAAATGGCAGAGAGTTCTCCAAATGGGTAGAAAACAGTGCGGGAAAAGGAGAAATTGCTCGTTACGAGCAATTTCTCCTTTTCCCACAGTGTTTTCAAAAGACTTGTACACGTAAAAACAAGGGCTTGGTAGGGAAAGGGTTAAGACGTGAATAAGTTTATATTTACAAATATACGAAGCATGCACCGATAAAACGAAAATCAATCCTGGCAAATGTTTAATCGTTTATCATATAATCTTGATTTTTAAAAACCATGAGTGAGAAAGCTTTTGAAAACATAGTGGGAAAAGGAGAAAATGCTGGAAACCAGCATTTTCTCCTTTTGCCACTTTGTTTTCCACCCTTTCACATACAACTGTCAACATTTGAGCCAGGTCTAACATGTCGTCTGCAAATGCTTTCAATTTGGACGAGCCTAATATTTTATTGTGTGATAAGGGGTTAATCGTAAATTCAGATATCTCTGACGCTTTTTTTTTTTCAAATTACACGATAGTAAATCTGTCATGTTTCTAAGTGAAGCTAAAAAATTGGCAGGCAAAATTGATACGATAAAACTTGCGTTAAGTTAGATGCCCTCAAAGACTTTTATTCTTAAATAATGTCCATTAAGTCTAAACTTAATAACAACAATCTTTAGATAAAAAGAGATGCGCGTTTAAACATTTAATTGCACTCGTCCTTATTTGAGAGAACTTGAGAAGACATGAAAGTAAATGGATTTATCTGCGAAATTATAGAAAATGGGGAAAAGGAGAAAATGCTGCTTACCAAGCAGTGTCTCTTTTTCCCACATTTTTTTTTTTATTTCAATAACCTTCTCGGTCGGGCCTGATAGATCTCGTTATTATGTGTACAGCTGAGCTCAAGATAAGAGGGAGTGATGGTATTCTAAATCCATTATTTCTCTCCGAAACCCTATGATGTGGGTACTCATTAGAATCGTCTCGACGAGACGATTCTAATGAGTACCCACAACATAGGGTTTAGTCAAGAATTATTCAGATTTTCAACTTTGAAATCAAAATCACTCCCTCTATCTGGAGCTCTGGTACAGGGTTAACCCTTTACCAAACAACCCCTGGTTTTTACGACCCTGAGATAGAAGCCTTTTGAAAACATTGCAGGAAAAAGAGAAAATGCTGGTAACCAGCATTTTCTCCTTTTCCCACAATGTTTTCTACCCTGTAGCTGTTTGAAACAAATTTCAATTTTTGAGTTATGTTTAATTGGTCGTCTGCAACAGGTTTCAATTTTGACCAGTCTTAAAATTTTGTCGTTTGGTAAAGAGTTAAGAAATGGCAAATTAACAGACTTACTTGAGCTACGACTAGAATTCTCACATTCCTTTTAATCTAAAGTTTGAAACAGATTTTTTTTAAAAAAAAGATGGTACCCTTTACATTAAATGTTACAAAAAGAAACCCATAGATTTCGTAATAGATAACAATAACTGAATGAAAATGTTACCGTCCTCCTATACATATGAAAAGTTTCTTTAAAAAATAACAATAATATAACGGAATAACAATAAAAAGAAAATACAGCGTCAAAAAAGGAGATATTCAACCGAATGACAATAAATGATAGGTAATGAAAATGCAAAACTATAATGTAATATACACGTTAAATAGTTCTGCCGAATAACGAAATAAAAGCAACGAGTAACATTTTACAGAAAGAAATTGTACCTACCGATAACATTTAATGTTATTTCTGCGTAGCACGTCTTCACAAACGTTGATTCTAATCCAAATTAACACTGCAGACAATGGCTAGTTCTTATAGCCGCCTTCCATTGTCTGATAAGCCATTTAGTCTGACAAAAAAAGCCCTACAGGAATTTAGAGAAGTCGAAGACCTTGTTCTGTCCGCAGGTACCTCGTGCTTACAGCGATATTTCTTTCAAGTATGAGGTGCTTTTAAAATTGTAACTGTACACCTGGACTAGCCGCCGAATCAGCGATATAACCACCCTTGAATGTTGTTACTGCTAACTTTCAGAGCTGCTGAACGTTCGGGTTTTTTATCCCTCTACTACACAATTCCAGAGAAAGAAGCCTTTTGAAAATACTGTGGAAGATGGATAAAGTGCTGGTAACCAGCATTTTCTCCTTTTTCCAGAGTATTTTTACCCTTTAAAAGACAACTTTCATAATTTGAGTCACATGTATTTTAAATATGCGGAAATAGAAGAAATTAGATACAAAAGTAAAAGACAAGGCAATCAAGTGCTTATGGTTCTACTCTCTGAATAGCTGGCCTAATGTATTGATCACTTGTCAACAATATGAAAACTTGGGATAAGGTTTAAAGATATGTAAATTCTGGTCTGTAGTTTAGTGTATTTTACATCGATTGAGAAACGAGGTCTTACCATCTATACCAATTTTTCCAGATTATACTTACTGGGAACTACACAAGTACTCGCTTTGCGATGTAAAATCCCACAATTGACACCCGCTCCCGTGTATCGAACTCAGGACCTTTTGGTTACGCGGCCGACGCTCTACCTCACAACCACGGACACCACAGTGTAAAAGCTTTCAATTTTTGTCGTACTGTAAAGAGTGTCGAATAAACTTCAGTTTGTGTAATTCATGAATAGAGATAAATTTGTAAAAAAAAAAAAGGTCTTAAAGCAGTCTTAAACATTACTTGAGACGAACCCTTTTTAGCGCAATTGGTACCGTACAGGACTTGATAACAAGAGGTCAACTTTCCGAGGGTTGATGATAGCATTCCCCTCTTACCGCTAATCAGTGTTTAGACGATGGTTATGTGGGAAAGCTACCAGTGATATAACTGAAATATTGCTGACAGTGAAGTTACACAACATATAATGAATGAATAAAAAAATGCTTAAGATAACTTCAGTGAAACTGCAGAGGCCAGTCCAAATATCTTGATCCTTTCCGGAATTTTTTTGTGATCGGTACTTTGTCAAAACGACATACTATTGTTCAGAGAAACATCGTAGAAAGAATGCTCAGCGATGGGAAAGCAATGACACCTGTTCAATTGACAAGGTCGGCTATTCTATAACATAGCAATAGCGGGCTGGGAATCGAAGACACGACCAACCTGCTTCATAAGCCCTGCACGTCACCGACTAAGCTATATAAATGGGCAGCGCTCCTGGAAAGGGGTTCAAGGTATCTTCCTTATTCACAAGTCGTAGCGCATATTTACTCAGATTAATCTAGATGAATCATGAAGTAGGTCAATTATGAGGTATAAAAGTTCTGTAACACGCTGGAAATTGCCTTTCAACTCAAGGAAGGCTGACCTGAATCGATACCTTTTGCAAAAGTAATAAACGACCTTTTTATAAGCATTATGCATTTGCTTGAAAGCATATTTACTTCTAAAACACAACCATGATTAGTACACACAGAGACTCCCCATTTTCTTATATTCCACTTTAACTTTCAACGCCCGTATGGGTAGAAATAATAACCTAAAAGAAATATTGTGAGATTCAGTTCAAGATCAAACTGCCCATTGCAGTCTGATCTTGATGTAAAGCATTCGCCATTGCATTTTACGCTCGCATTTTGGACCAAGAGTATTGATCAACATAATACTTAAATTCAAAGTCCGTCTGAATCAAGAATTTGGGTGGCCCCATCAGGATTCTTTACCAGAGTGCTAACGGCACTTTGATTTCTGAGCATAGGCTTGATGTTTCGTCCAATTTTTCGTCCCGTTGTTTTAACATGAGGCGGTTTCGAGCCTGGAGCAATTTATGTAGTTTGCAGTCATTACTATGGATTAGAATTGCATCAGCCAGCAAGGCGAATGAACTGTTTGTGTGGATCTGTAGCATTCAGACTGAATATATGACAAGAAAATCAGAAATCGTTCGATAATTACGTCTAGGTAGAATTCGTGTTTGCATTTTTCCGACGTTCTCCTTTGTAGAGAGTAAAATATTGTTTTCCGGCACGCATTTGCGCTTGCATAAAAGCGGAATTCAGTACTTGGTAAAGTTAATTTTGTGGGTTTGAAGGCGGCGTGCTGCTACCGTTCACTCTACAGCCCCGTTTGTTTTGTTTGTGTGGTGTGTAATGCTATCTTCACAATATGTCAGTTATATCGCTTCAGCCAGTGCACCTATCTATGTTGTATTTCACTAATACTGCACACAATAGAAATTTCTCTTGTCAGTGCTTCTTCCAAGCAACAACTGTCTCTTTTCCCACTTAACCATCGTCAAAACAATGATCGACAGAGAGAGAGAGAGAGAGAGAAATGGATCGAGTTGCAATATTTGTCATCATTCCTCGGAAATAATTTTTCATAGCTTTAAGGCCGAATTCGGTCCTATCACTCCTCTATTCTGTGTTTCTTGTGTATAAGAACATCTGAAAATGGTGAATTCTTCAAATGTGCCAAATGCTTAACGCTAAACAAAATTGGTGACATTCTTTACTGCATCAGCAGAATTTCAATCGCATCACGACAGACTGTGTGTCTGTCTATACATTCCTAGTGTTTCCTACTTCACTCTTTTCAGGCCACTGAGTGCTCCTTGAAATAAACAGTCACGAAGTACAGTTCCTACACCCTTTACTAAACTTCCCTAGAGAAAAAAGGTTTTAAAAAGAGTCTGGAAAAAGGAAAAAGTGCTGGTAACCAACATGTTCTCCTTTGCCCACATACTTACACTTTCAATGACATTCCCATCATCTGTGATACATTTATTGATCGTCTGCAAATATTTTGAATTTTTGGACTGGTTGTGTGTTAAAAGGTTAATTGAGAATCGTTGGATGTAATGCCAACTGCATTTGGCATGCATTTTTCAGCAGCATATGGTATAAATTCTCTTTTTTTTTTATATTTTTTTCCAAACGATGGCTTAAGTTAAATTCCAGACGTCATAAATTTCAGGAACATGAAGGGGGAGGGGTCTGGTGGAAAATAAGGCCCCATCTTTTTTTTTAATAAAACATTGTATTATTGATGTCGATATATCTTTTTTCTACCTTAATTTTTCTACCTTATGTTTACTAGAAAGACGAAGTCTGTCCATCCGTCCACCCCCCCCCCCTTTCTCTCTCTCTCTCTCTCTCTCTCTCTCTCTCTCTCTCGTATTTCTCTCTCTCTTAGTTTCTTTCTATCTTTCAATCTCTTTCTCTCACTCTAGAGTTCTATGTTTCCCTGTCTCTCTGCCTTTCTGTTTCTCTCTTCACTGTCTGTCTGTCTGTCTGTCTGTCTGTCTGTTTCTCTCTCTCTCTCTCTTATCTAGTTTGTCTTCTTTGCAGGAAGTACCTTTCTATATCAACTATAATTAAACGTGAAAGATTACTGGATCTTGCATTTCGTCAACATAGCGCGTTGCACAAAAGGTGTCTTTATCAAACAAAACTTATACTGCAACAAAAAAATCTTGCCAAATACCTGTGGCCATAATTATAGAAATAAAATAACCACCGGTTAAAGTTTGTTCACCGTCTGTTTATCTACAACAGAGAAAAAATACAGATAACATTCATTCTTGCTCAAAAGAAAAAAATCCGTCCCTGTCTATCATTCAGTGACTCTTAACCAAACGAGAGAAATAGACTTGTCCAAACTGAAAGCATTTTTTCGGCGCCATATGAGAAGCGGGTTGAGCAATTAGATTTATCATGGAAAAAGCTGAAAACATTGTGGAAAAAGGAGAAAATGCTGGTTACCAGCATTTTCTCCTTTTCCCACATTGTTTTCAAGGGCTGTCTACGTTTTCAGAGTCGTGCAAACACGTGATTGTTGGGTACAGAGTTAAACATATGTTTGTTGCATTAGAGCGTGATTATAAAACAGCGTATCTGGTGTTCTCGTAAATTAACGAAGAATGGGTACGAGATATTACGGTATTTTATAAAGATAACAGCTTCCTCAAACGTTTGAACCCATATCCCGTGTACGGTGACCTTTGATTACATTTTACAAAGAGAGTTGTCAAGAGCAAACTGTACCAGCAAAAAGTCTTATCTTCACCTTCAATCTTCGATACCCTGTATGAGATGGGATGCTTAAAATTGTCAAAGTTTGTAATGCACTATTCCAATATTTTTTATATTCTTTTTCACATAGATGCAAATACATGAACCGTGAGTATGACCCCGGCCTCGAACGTTTCGTTTCCGGTTTTTGAGTTTCATCTTTGTTGTCCCGCCCGGGTGACTCAGTGGTTAGCGTATTTGACTCGTGGCCTGAAGGTCACAGGTTCGATATCCGGTTGTGGCAAACTTTCTTTCCGGCGATTTTCCGCCTCTCACCGTTGATGCGTGTAAGAAAAGAAGTCATTGACTTTGGAAAGAAAGTTGTGTTAGTACTGTTTTGTGAAAGCAAGGAAACACATAAGTGTGTCGCGGACCGCTATGACGTGACCAAAACTGTTGAACTCCAATAAAAACAAACAAACCACCAAATTCATCTTTGTTGTAACAGTTAAAGTTAATCTCAAAATTCAGCGAAAAATAGTGCAGTAATTCTATTTCTATGGCCACAGTTACAAGACTAATATCTATGCTAGTACCGTGGTCTTAATCCAAGATGTTGCTCTTTCCTGTCTTCGAAATTTTATGTCTCTGCACTTTATGATCTGTACATCACAAGTATAATTTATATAGACTGTAAGATTCAGAAACCTGATAAAATAGAAACAATAACAACAAAAATAACTAAAACAAAAAACGTTTAACTCTAAGATTCAGAAACCTGATAAAATAGAAACAATAACAACAAAAATAACTAAAACAAAAAACGTTTAACTCTTTACCAAACGTCAAAATTTTACACAGATCCAAGCTGAAAGCATTTGCAGATGACAAAACTAACGTGACTCCAAAAAGGAAACCTGACTTTAGAAGAGTAGAAAACATTGTGGGAAAAGGAGAAAATGCTGGTTACCAGCATTTTCTCCTTTTCTCACAATGTTTTCGAAAGGCTTCTTTTTCAGAGCCGAAAAAAACAGGGATTGTTTGGGAAACGGTTAATGCAGCTGTAATAATTACGCAAACATATTGACCCTTATATGACCTTGACCTAAACTTTTTGTGTCTGGTTATTTCATTTGAAGTATTTGATAACCTGATATCAGACAGAGCTTTACAAATGGAAAAGTTAGATACATAATGATGATAAGATTTAAGGAACGAATCTGTCAATACAGCAGATTGTATTTCTGCAGATGTAATAATTATGCGAATGCAGTGACCTTCAATGTGAACATTGACCTCAACTATTTCGTTTCCGGTCGTTCGACGTTGTCTGCGCATGTCATATTCTTCGAAGATTCGACTGTCTTATATGACACATCACTAGCCCCGAAAGCGGGCTGACTGTAATATTACGCCCTGTAAAGTAGCAATGTGGAAAATAGCTTTTATCAGTACGTTTGAGGAGAAATGAGACCTGCTTTAGCTCCAGATTTCTCTAAACTGCTGATCATAGGTGAGTGAATTGCACGAGGTAGCGTTTTATCGATTAAACATTTATTTTAGTTTGAAATTCAAAGTAACGGTTGTCGCGTAGGAAAGTGGTTCGGCTCTGTACCCAGGATGCCCAAATTAAATAGATGAGTATTTATAGAATGCCATCTAGCGGGAGATAATGGGTCGTTCGAATTTAAACACTAGGTAAGCTGATATCTGACATAGTATCTAAGCTATAGTTAAAGTTATTAAATAGATCTAGAAAATGATGAAATAAAAACATACGGGCCCACATTCACCAGGCATTCTTAAGAAGATTCTTTGTTTTATTCTGCAGAGTTTTCTACATTTGTAAGTGACACAACTTCTGATTGGCTAAACCATTCCGTTTAGCCAATCAGAAGTTGTGTTACTTACAAATTTAGAAAATAAGGAGTGTCATTACTTTTTCTATAGTTGTAACAATTACCTTGACGCATTGACCCTTCACTGATAAAGCCGTAACAGAGAAAATTTCAAATGCTTTCCGTCTGGTCTTTTTTATACTATCCGTAAGACGTCGGTTTACTTAAAAAACCTCGTAACTACAGCTTGAAACGAGGTTTTTTAAGTAAACCAACGAAGAAAGAAAAGACTCTGATGTCCTAAGGTAGATCTACATAATAAATTTCTAAAACGGATTCTGTCAATATCCTACAGCAGGTTGCGCTTTCTGCTTACGTAATGATTATGCAAATGTGAATGACCCAGTGTAGAGCATCGACCTCAAATGTTCGTAGCCGGTCTTTCCTGTTTAAGCACTTGATAACTTGATATCAGATCTGTTTGAAGTGCTTTATGTGATTCTGAGAAGGATTTTGTCAAGACAGCAGATTATTTTCTGCAGATGTAATAATGCTGCACATGCAATGTTCTTTTGTATGACCCTTACTTCAAATGTTTTCTTTTCAGGTCCATTCGTTTTTGTCTTTCTGCACTAGGTCACCGAATTCTAGGTCTATTGTTACAAGCAAAACTTATAGTACATTATAAGCTTCAAATTAAAATCCTGCCAATACAGCAGGTTATGTTTCCAGCAGATGCAGTAATTAGGCTTGAATACGACCTCAACCCTAGACTTTTTTTTTTCCTTTTCGCTTGTTTTATTTTCATCTGTTTGTACCGGGTTACCTAATATCAAGTCTACTATCACAAACAAACGGAAAAGAAATAAATAAACGTTTATGATTTATCGGCGCACAAACCACCTGCAGACTATTACTTTTTCGTATTCCGTGAGAACTTTTTTTGAAAACATGGTTACAAAAAGAGAAATTGTTCTTTTTGCCACATTATTTTCATTTTTATTCATCCTATTAATTTCAGTCTATGTTAATTATCTATATTTTAGATCCTATTAGGATCTATCATAATGGTCAAACTATAGTGCTGCAAAGTTGTTTCAGGTTAGTAACGAAAGAAAAAAAAATGGTATCATGGGAAGGTCACGTGGGCAAAAATGCCAGCATATCACAAACTTTATATTTAGATTAGATTTTCAGGGGGTTTTATATTCCCTCGGCTCTGGATACTGATATGACTATTTAATGACGTCATCCCAGGCCGAGAAAATGAAAATTTATGGAAAAACGCCGGATGTACGCTTCTGCTCCCACGAGATTGTAAATTACCTGAAAATAGATAAATTCGTTAGTAATGATAAGACCAGTTTATTATACAGAAATTCTAGATCCCCTTTTCCATGAAAACTGTGGCTACCATGGTCTTAGACCTCAGGTTGCTAAGCGAAACTCACTGACCTTTTGTGGACAGTGTAGATCATGATCAGACTGCACAGAATGTGCAGTCTGATCATGGATCTACACTGTCCAGTAAGTGGAAATTATCCCGCAAAGCATAATTTAAAATAGCAATATTTGGGATTTTACTATCGAATTAAAAATTTCATTTTAGTTATTCAGCAGGGTGAGGGTTAATCTATCTTTAACCTTTGTAATACTGATGAACCAGGGTTTAACTCCTTATGAGAACAGTGTAATGATTCAGATCAGGCTGCAAAAAAGATCTAGTTTGATCTTAGATCTACACTGTCTGTTTCTTTGCTAAATGTTTTGACAAAGGCAGTTTTGAAATTATAAAATCTGTATTTTAAGCACTGACTTAGAATGTCCTTATCTATTATGAGTGAGCTTTTGAGATAAGATTTTATTAAACGAGTCTAGGGGAATGTTATTAAGCGAGCCTTTGGCAAGCTTAATACTATTTTCTTTCACGAGTTTAATAAAATCTTATCTCAAACGCCCACAAATGCCAGATTCTTTTTTATCACATAACGATATTTCACAAAATAAAGATCAGATGATGCAAAAGCATTTATAAATGCACCCACAGTATTTTCCATGAGACCCATTCACTTACAAGTATAAAATGCAATGCCTACAAAATGACGTCAAAAATGACGTCACACAAATGTGATATCAAACGTGTATAAGATAAGAAAATTCCTAATGGGTATATTACACTGAAAACAAGGGAGGTTATGTAATAAATCACACTTTATTACCTGCAGGAGACCCCTTCTCGTGTTTGAGATGGCCATTTTTTAAAATATTTCGACAAAGAAAACAACTGAGATATATCATACATGTCACCTTTTTCATAAACATATATCATGAGTTCACCACTACTGGGCTGTGGTTTTAAGGTATCTGGCCCATGAAACTTTAATGAAAAACCAACTACTTCAAGTGAAGACCGATTCTGTGGCTTCCAGGTTTTGAATCCTACGCCTGAACTGTTGAACAATTCAGTACATCATGCCCAGGCAGTACACCTTGTCCATGCAGTAAATATAGTGCACGGAGTATATACCTTGACCACAAAGTACACGTTGCCCAGGCAGTAAATATAGTGCACAGAGTATATACCTTGACCACAAAGTACACGTTGCCCAGGCAGTAAACCTTGCCCACGCAGTAAATATAGTGCACAGAGTATATACCTTGACCACAAAGTACACCTTGACACGCAGTAAATATAGTGCACGGAGTATATACCTTGACCACAAAAAGTATTCGTTGCCCACAGTGTACACGTTGCGTACCTAGTACAACTTGCCAAGACAGTCAACTCGCACACGCAGTGTATCATGCGCAAAGAGTGCACCTTGCCCACACGGTAGATATTGCCCACGAAGTGCATCTTGTTCATTGCTGTACAACTAGCCCACGCAGTACACTTTGCCCACACAGTACAACCTACCCATGCCAATACATATTGACCAATATATTTCGACAACACTGTACACTTTGCCGACACAATGCAACTCAAGCAAGGAGTTCGCCTGGAACACACAGTTTACTTAGCCTACACAGTACATCTTGCCGACACAGAACACTTTGCCCATGTTATATTTTTTAATTAACACCTTCCTCCAACACCTTGCACATGCATTAAATCTTGCTCACTCAATACACCTTGCACATTCAGAACACATTGCTACCTTAGCATAGCTTGCCCACACAGTGCACCTCGTGCACATATCGCAACTCGCCCTTGCAGTAAACCTTGCCCTCACCGCCAACACTCAAGCTGATGAAGTCGTCATTGCACTTTTTTAGTAACAAATGATTTATGAATTTGTGATAGCTTTGAAATGAGAACAGTAGAAAGCCTTTAACTGGTCCATTGCTGATAAGCCACAACTGCGGCAAAAAATGAAAAGGCTGGTATTTTATCGATAATCACTTTACCAGACGACAAAATTTTAGTTTAGCTTTGAATGAAATCGTTTGATAAAAACAACGAAAGTGTAGCAAAATTGAAGAAATTTGTCTCTGAAAACTTGAAAACGTTGTTAGAAAGAAAGAAGAGGCTGGAAACCACCATTTTCTCTTTCTTCCACAAAAAATTAAAAAGCTGTCATTCTCAGTCATTAATTTAATCGTTTACCACCCAATTACGACTTTGAACACCCTTTAGGAAAGAAGCCTTTTGAAAACATTGTGGGACAGGGAGAAAATGATAGTCTCCTTTTCCCACAGTGCTTTCTACCCTATCAAGATCAAATTCCATCATTTGAGTCACATTTAAATTGGCGTCTGCAAATGCTTTGAATTTGGGCAAGCCTGGATTTTTTTCGTCTGGCAAAGAATTAACCCTTTACCCCATAATGCATTTCTATGGTATCTCTAATTAACCCTAAATAACAGCAAGGGTGAAGTCGTTTTTTAAGTGTATATGGCACCTTTTGATAGTGTAGAAAACATTGTGGCAAAAGGTGAAATTGCTCGTCACGAGCAATTTCACCTTTTGCCACAATGTGTTCCAAAGGCTCCTACAAGCAATGCGTAGAAATGAGTATCTACGGAGTAAATGGTTAAAGTCGGTGAAGGGTTCACTAAATGTTTCCCTACCGGACGGATGATTTCTTGATTTCGGATTTAAATCTGGCTTATTCTCTCAGAGGATACCTGTAGGTTTACCGCGATAACGTTTCAACTAGAGATCTAAATATTCTAGATGAAGCAGATTAGATTGCTCGAGCGGCTCAAAACACTCAATTAAATTCGCCACATGGGTATAAACAGATGTTTTGGGTATTATATTATATATCTGTTTTAAACCTTTACCAAACAGTCGCGGGGTTTTACGTACGTACCTAGAAAGTAAGCTTTTGAAAACATTGAAAGAAAAGCAGAACATGCTGGCCAAAAACCCCATTAAATTCGCCACATAGGTATGTACAGATGTTTCGGGTATTATTTCTGTGTTTTAAACCCTTACCATACAGTTCCCCCCTCCCCCATCTTAGGAAAAAAGGGTTTGTGCCAACATCAAGAAAAAGGAGATCGTCGCGTACATTGTACATTCCGAGATCAAGCGTTTCTAAGATCCTAAGGAGGCAGGCTTTTGCAATAAACTGGATGAACAAAAATGAAAACGCTGCTATATAAGGCCTAACAAAAATATCTGTGTTTAGAGTTTCGGTCCGAGATATAGAAGGTAGGTATGGATTTTTCAAGAAAATTTTACATAGACCTCGTACCGAAATCACATCTGATAGACTTTTTTTTTCCACTCGTAGCATAATAAGTTTAGGATCAGTAGCACTTTCTAGGTATGGTATAGGAAGACCCTAAACACAGATATTTTTAGGCCTAAACCCAAGTTTTCATTTCGTCCTACGAAACATGGTTTCTACCCTATCAAAGACAAATAATTTCATATGAGACACTTGGAAGCTTCCATCTGCAAATGCTCTCAATTTGAACTGATTTAAACTTTTGTCGTGCGGTAAAGAGTTAAATTTGTACTTAATTCCAAAGGCGTGTCTCGTATTCTTAAGCATTCTTAACTATTGTGACTGATCTACTGAAATATCATTTTTTTTATGAAAAGAAGTAGATTCCTTACTTTTTTGTTCATTTTTTTTAATCAGAAATTCAATGAAAATACAGCTTTGAAAGGTCTGATGCGAAATCTTTAACACGCCCGTTCTAACCAATCGTTGGAATACTTTCTAGTTTTTAAGACCCTAAGATAGAAGCCATTTGAAAACATTGTTGGTATAACCGCATTTGATTTGCTGTCTTGAAATGTTTTCAATTCGATTAAGTCTAAAATTTCATTGAGGTATAAAGAGTTATTAATGTCAGTTACTGCATCTGTGCTCATGTTAATCGCAAAAATTAATTCTAACATAGTTTGCACTGCCTTTAACCCTTTACCAAACGACAAAATTTTAGACTGGTCCAAATTGAAAGCACTTGCAGACGACAAAATAAACATAACTCAAAAATTAGAATTCTTTCTGGCATGGTAAAAACATTGTGGTTACCAGCATTTTCTCCTTTTCTCACAATGCTTTCTAAAAGCCTCTATCTCAGGGCCGTAAAAACCAAGGATTTTTGTGGTATTTGTCGAAGACAATACCACCATGAGTTCAATATTGAATTCTGAAGACCCTGTATTGTATCTTGTGCAAAGCCGAAGGAAATAAACCCAATTAAACACAATTTTTCCTAGGCACATGAGTTTTTCGGTAGCACCCAGATACGTAATTGGAAAAAGCATGTTTAGATACACTTGGTGAGGCGATCGATCGTGAAAATATTAAATCTTAATTGAAGATAGCTTCGCTCGCTCATAGCCTTCTACTGGCGCAATGATACAGAATTTTTCTACCGATCGCGTGGTCCTGGCCTTTTTCTTTCCAAACCCAGTTCGTCCTATAGCTTGTTCATCCCATGAATGTGTGCTACTCCATTTGATTGGCTATGAGTATCTATATATCGAACTAATTGATTGTAATATGGGGAAATAAATGTCAACAAGCAAAGATATTTCAAACTCATAGTTTTCAGGTACAAACTTAATTTTATTCGATATACTCTTATGGTTTCTTTTTCTGCTCACCATGCACCCTACTGTCAAGGGACGTTACCCCTGACTCCACCTTATGATTAAATGGAGACCATAAATACTCTCCCTTCAACCAAAAATGTATTCATTTGCTAGATTGACTGTCATGCTAATATTTGAATAATATATCTCTTTCTTTCAATTATTAATTCCACACAATGGCTTCCTTGACAAATACCACTTCAGCGTTCTCAACGCTTTGATTTGGTAAATGGTTATACAGAAAAAAAAAGTCTACACAAGTTTTGCCACATATGATCAAATTTTGTCTCCATTAGCCACATATTTTCTAGACGTGATTCATATTGTGTTGAAACCGTCTTTCTGCTCATCTTCGTTGAGTATAAAACTGAAATGACCCTGAAATTTGGTCAAGAATTTTGAAATAGGACTGGAATTTACACAATTCACCAAAACTTCTAGCCGTTGTGTAAGGTGGGACCAGATCGTATGCCAAATATTCTAGCATTTCCCTGCCAAAACAAATACTTAGAATATTTATAAATTGTCTGTTTTTCTTTCTTTTCCCGGTTTTTTTTTTATTTGAGGCGTGCCTACTCCTGCTAATACTTTTTTATTAATACGAAAGTATTTTTGCAATTTAAAGTGTTTGCCTGCCTGGTTGTGTGTACGCACTAATCGGTGTCTTTCACTCACAACTAAACTAAATTTTTTAACAAAATATTCAGAGCCAATTTCTCATATTGTATGGCCTACAACACGTGAAAAAGGACATTCGGACACTTGCGTAAAGTGACGTTTCGGATCAGCCTGCGCAGTCTGCGCGGGCTGATCCGAAACGACACTTTCCGTTCCTATGTGATTTTCTGTTTTGCACAAATGTATTTTGGCACAAAATCCAATGTAGTCGTAAAGTGCCGAGATAAAATGTATTTCTAGGATGATTTTGCCACGAAACAAGTTAAGTGTACTTTCCCGTGTCTAAAAATAATTTCTGACACTTTCCCAATCTAACAATATGCCTAAATTAAATCTAGGCTTTGTTTGTCTCCTGGATGACATGAAAATACCAGTTAGGTTCACGAAACTATGAGGAAAGGGCATATAGATCAATAGGACGTTTAAAGAAATGTTTATGGCCACTAAAAGTATATTTTTAAAAATGGTTTTGTGCCTTGCAGGTGTTAAGTTTGAAAACTGTACTTTGAAAACTACAAACAATACAGAATAATTATTGCTCTAAGGCCGTTCCGAAAAAGAAATGTGTCAAACCAATGGACAGCGTAGATCCAAGAATAAACAGCACGGTCTGGGTCTCTATTCTCCAAGCATTCTTAAGAACGTTCTTTGTCTTCCAGATTATCTAACTGTGAAAGTAACAGAACTTTTGATTGGCTAAACCAAATGGTTTAGAAAATCAGAAGTTCTGTTACTTTCACAATGACAAAATTCTGGAGAATAAGACTGAGAATATTCTAAAGAATGGTTGGTGAATACGAACCCCAATCTACAAGATTCTCAAAGGTAGCCGCGTTGTTTTTTCCTTCTTAGCCCTTTCCCAAACGACAAATTTTGGACTCTTCTAAAACCAAAAAGGTTTGCAGACGACAATTTTAGATTTGGAGAAAATGCCAGAAAGTTCTCAAACAGGGTAGAAAACACTGTGGAAAAAGGAGAAATTGCTCGTCACGAGCAATTTCTCCTTTTCCCGCAGTGTTTTCAAAAGACTTTTAATGCAGACACGTAAAAACCAGGGCTTGTTTGGGAAAGGGTTAAGTAAAGGCCGTACAGAGTTTATTTTCAAAGGGGAAGGGGGTGCGGAGGACGTCGAATTAGAGTCTGCTCCGATGTTACGGATCATTTACATTTGACGATTTACACCTGGAAATTTTCGAAAGGAAATTGCTAAGCGAATGCATACAAATTAATTGTTATAAGGTAAAGTGAATCTTCTTGGCACACTTAAAATTGAATAAGAATTTACACAAATAGATTTACTACTCCAAAAGACTTCGAAAAGATTAGATTCATTTTCGAAATGAATTCCGAAAAAAAACCTCAAAGGATTATTTTGGGAATTTATTTCTCACAAAGTCAGAGAAATGGCCTAGATTTACGGTTATTTTCTCATCAGAGGACGGAATTTGAGACTCAATAAAATTGAATGTTTGCAGTCAACTAATAAATTGATGAAATCTGATGGAATTTGTCCATGTGGCTATTAAAGAGTAGAGTAAGAAGAAGAAGAGTATGGAAGAAAGGAGGACAACTCTGTTGTTGTGTGGTTGTTGTTGTTGTTGTTGTTGCTGCTGCTGCAGCAGTTATTGTTATTGTTGCTGCAGTAGCTGTTATTGTTGTTGCTGCTGCTGTTGTTGTTGTTGCTTCAGCAGTTGCTGTTGTTATTGTTGTTGCTGCAGCTGTTTTGTTGTTGCTGCAGCAGCTGTTGTTGTTATTGTTGTTGCTGGAGCTGTTATTGTTGTTGCTGCAGCAGGTGTTGTTGTTATTATTGTTGCTGCAGCTGTTGTTGTTGTTGCTGCAGCAGCTGTTATTGTTGTTGCTGCTGCTGTTGTTGTTGCTGCTGCAGCAGCTGTTATTGTTGTTGCTGCTGCTGTTATTGTTGTTGCTGCAGCAGCTGTTATTGTTTTTGCTGCTGCTGTTGTTGTTATAGCTGCAGCAGCTGTTATTGTTGTTGCTGAAGCTGTTATTGTTGTTGCTGCAGCAGCTGTTGCTGTTATTGTTGTTGCTGCTGCTGTTATTGTTGTTGCTGCAGCAGCTGTTATTGTTGTTGCTGCTGCTGTTGTTGTTGTTGCTGCAGCAGCTGTTATTGTTGTTGCTACTACTGTTGTTGTTGTTGCTGCAGCAGCTGTTATTGTTATTGTTGTTGCTGCAGCTCTTGTTGTTGTTGTTCTTGTTGTTTAAATGCTGAGGTAGAATGGTCCTTACTTTATTACCAAACAATCCCGATTTTTAACGACCCTGAAAAAAAAGGCCTTTTGAAAACATTGTGGGAAAAGGAGAAAATGCTGGTAACCAGCATTTTCTCATTTTTCCCACAATATTTTCTACCCTTCCCAAAACAAAATTCGATTTTTGAGCCAGATTTATTTTGTTGTATGCAAATGCTTTCAATTTGGACAAATCTACAATTTTGTCGCTTGGAAAAGAGTTACATATGAAGAAATTGTAAAGTTTTAACCCCAGCAGGCCTGCGCGGATTGCACATGCAGACCGGGATCTGTACATTTTGCTGATGCTTTAAACTTCCTTTTCAACGCGCATGGCTTATATACATTTCAACGTTATTTGTCTTAACTGCGAACTCTGTACTTCTTTAAAGGTGGGTATTTAGAATTTTTACATCCACCAAACTAAAAAACATATAAATCACTAAAATTTATATGAATATATAATACAAATCATCAATAAGTAAGACTCATAAAATTACAAAAAAAAAATTTTTTTGATGGTGTTCCCTTAAAAGGCTACGTAGCCTCTTAAGGTATTTTTAGATTTCCCGCCAAAAATCAATAAAGCATTTTGGGAATGTCAAGTCACTGGCACGTGACTTATAACGCTTAAATTCCATTACATAACAAACATGTAATAATTATTTTCCATAATGTCTTCTTCGGACCCTATATTTGAAACTTTGTCTGTGTATTCCTGTATAGAAATGAGCAAATTGATCATCTAAAAATAGAACGTGTCTCCCGTTGGTGTCTACCTGGCCCGTAGTAAATCTCTAATTTCTCGTGCTGTCGGATGGTTTTGGACTACTGGGGTTTTATGAAGGCAAATTAAAAGGCTTGGGGCGTATAAGGATGATTTTTTTGCATTTTTTAAAAATTTTCGTCCCAAGATCTGAAGGGCCACCTTTAATACATGTTGTTTTTTTACTAGAGGTGACATCAAGTATATATACGGGCCCGCTTTCACCAACCACTCTTGATTTCGTTTTACTCTGATTATAGATTTCGAAAGTAACGCCACTTCTGATTGGCTAAAACATTTGGTTAGGCCAGGTCAAAGTTGTCTTACTTTTATATCTGGAAAATATTTGAGAGTATAACTAAGAATTTTCTTAATTAAGAATGATTGTTAAATACGGGTCTTGGGCCCGTATTCACCGACCATTCTTGACAACATTCTTGGTCTTATTCTCCAGAATTTTCTACAATTGTAAGTAATACAACTTCTGATTGGCTAAACCCTTCGGTTTTGCCAATCAGAAGTTGTGTTACTTACAAATGTAGAAAATCTTGGAGAATAAGACGAAGAATGTTGTCAAGAATGGTCGGTAAATACGGGCCAAGGTTTTGTATTTTGGGAGTTACCATGTAACCATCTGTATGCTCCTGACTGGAAAGGTATAGTCATACTTGAAGTATCGCAGTAACTCGTGGTTAATGAGATTTTAACGAGATGTTGTCTGATTTGATCTAAATTTAGCACCACGTCCTGGGATGTAAGTAGTGCGTCACAATTACTGAAGCACGTTTCATTGGTGGTTAAACTGAAAAGCGTGTGCAAATGCCAATAAATTAAACCTTTCAGTCTAAGGACGAAAACGAAAGTGCTTGTGGACGGCATAGATCAAGATCAGATTGCACGGAACGTGCAGTCTGGTCTTGGATCTACTGCGACAGCTTGTTTATCCAAGCCTATTCGACAAATATCTTTCCTGAGTCCAGAGTCAAATGTACATGTATACGAGGTTGTTGCAAGTTTCATAAAAAGAGTCTTTATCAGATTTCATGTTAGATTTTGATTATTTACAGCTTTTTCTTAGGAACACTCTGGTGGCATTTTGTTGTTTTTTTTAATGTCTTCTGCCATATGTCAGTCTGGTTTCAACCATTTAACTCATTATCAGACGACAAAAGTTTAGGTTTGTCCAAATCGAAAGCAATTGCAGACGACAAAATAAAAGTGACTGAAAATTTGAAATTTGTTTCCGGCAGGGTAGAAAACATTGTGGGAAAAGGAGAAAATGCTGTTTTCCAGCATTTTCTCCTGTTCCCTTACTGTTTTCAAAAGCCTTCTCCTACAGGGTCGATAAAACTCGGGATTGTGTGGTGATCGGTTAAGTAACAGATGACCTCTTTCGACGCATCTAAGCTCAGTTGTCTGTGCATGTCATAATATAATTATTCTTTGAAGATTCGACCTATCTTAGATGACGCATCACTCCCCCAATATGAGGGGGTGTATTTATACGCGCTATAAAGTAGCAATGGAGAAAATAGCTTTGATCAATACGTTTGAGGAAAACTCAGGTCTGTTTCAGCTCCAGATTTCCCTACACTGCTGCTCATAGGTGAATGAATCGCATCCACCAAGTGGTTTTTTTTTTTAGTTTTTGAGTAAACGTTTATTTTAGTTTGAAATTCAAAGTCACGGTTATCGCGTAGAAAAGTAGTCCGGTTCTGTACCCAGGATGCCCAAATTAGTTAGATGTGTATTTTAGAATGCCATCTAGCGGGAGATAATGTTTCAAAATAGAAATCTCCATGACAAAGACGAGGTTAGATGTAGGTGCAGAATTAGCCGAGTTGTGACGAGTTCTTCTTCGTATAAATTCTAACTGAATTATTAGTTATTCGCGATTGGTAAAAAAATACGGACATTATTATCCTGCGGGCCATTGATAGCCTTTTGGTGGCCTATTTGTGCTCCTTTTTATGAGAGGAAAATACGAGGGTTGCTACCCGTTAACTGATACCCTATTGCACTTTTCCGCACATATGCAAATGAGTACCACAGTATATAATCTATAATTATTTTTCTTTTACTTATTGGAAAATTTGTATTTTCATGCATTACTTTATAACCCAATAATCAAACAATAAACATGTATTTCCAGACACACTGCTGAAACCAATACTTTGCTTATCAAACGTAGAGTTAGATTAACATGTAAATTGTTATTTCTCCTTTTCCCACAACGTTTTCAGAAGGACTCTTACTCAGTGTCGTTGAAAGTCGGGAAAACGAAAAGATCGTAATTGTAGAGAGAGTTCTGACAGGGAAATGAATGAATGTATATTTTGTGCTCCGTACTCGTTAAATGGTAGCAGACCGTTATAGCAGACGATAATTACCCTACGTCAAAGTGCCTGTCTCCCACGCAATTCCGAAAAAAAAAAACTAACAAAACACCGACTGAAGACAAGAATGAACAACAACAGTGTACAATAGGTTACTGGCACGCGCAAGCTATATTCAGCGCCTGTTAATAATAATCTTAATAGCAATCAAATATTTGGACACGATTCCATTAGTAATATTGAAAACAAGCAGATACACGAAAGGTTTACCATCCGTCTCTTTTTTTAATTATTATTGTAAATCGAATAATCACTTTATGTCTTAATGATAAGTTATGGTCCTTTTTTCAACAACTTCATGTCATTTTAAAAATAACTATAAGGTTTAAAGCTACCGTTCTTGCAATACTTTTTTATTTGGTTGTGGGGGTGTGAAGGGAAGGACTTTGTAAGAATATAAACTTCTTTGTAAGAAGCAATTGCTTATTTTGCACATAGTGTCTCATACCTTAATCAAAATACGAGAAGAGAAAAGTTTGCGAATTTTTTTCAAATTCGGGCAATCGACAGTACGTTATATAGCGGCGTCCAGTGCATCTACCTATGATTCCTGTGGTTTCTTTTATTAGTACTTCGCTATCTTCTAGCAAAGCCATTGACCTCTTTCCTACATAACCATCGTCGAAACTGGGATCGCCGGTGAGAGATGAATGAATCCTGTCGCAATAACTATTATCAGCCCCAATTAAAAAAGGCGGCCAAGCAAGGGATTAAAACCAGCAACATTCTGGTTTCAAGCCGCCATAACGACTAAGCTATCGGGCTCGACCCTGTAACTATCCTCATCAAAGAGCAACTGCTAGTTCGGTTTCGAAGAAGCAAAACCAAAGAGAGTAACTGTGAGAACTTATCCAACAACTTAAAATATTATAAGTTTAAAATAAACAGTTCCATTCAGATATTTCCGAGGTCGTCTTTCAATTCCTATTTCAAAGTTTTAAAGTATTCAGAAATAGAAATAGGCAGGGTTTTTAATTTCTTGAGATCTGATACAGTGAGACAGAATGTTTAGGACTACCAGATAACATTACTTTAACTCTTAACCACACAATCCCTACTTTTGACGACCCTTAGTAAGAAGCCTTTTTGAAAACATTGTGGGAAAAGGAGAAAATGCTGGTAACCAGCATTTTCTCCTTTTGCCACAATGTTTTCTTCCCCTACCTGAAACAAATTTCAAATTTTCAGTCACTTTTAATTTGTCGTCTGCGAATGCTTCCATTTCAGACTAGTACTAAAATTTGTTGTTTGGTAAAGAGTTAAGAATTAGCAAAACTAATAGAATGGTTTGTGTAGACAAATCCCAGGACTTTTATGACACTCAGAAAATGTCCACTTCCTTTTAGCCTTTTTCTTGGACTTGTCACCTGTGTAATATGTTTACTATTTGATTGGCTAGATACAAGACCCAGGACAAATAAACAAAGTAAATTGGTAATGCATTCAACAGGCTTAACATGGTTCAGTGCAAAATCAAATTAAGGCTAACCTAGGCTACAACAGACGTGGTGTTGACTGGTAGCTTTTTGGTACATTTAGATACATGTATAGTGAGAACCACTATCTTTGTTTCTCCTCTGCTTCTTCTCTAATAAAGGTTGAGTTTGAATGTTAAGTTTTCTGAAATATATATTTAATGACTTTAAGAAAATACTGACAAAAGTCGAATCGTGATTTAGGAACTATATCGCTATTCGCCCTCAAGCATACTTGACCTTGGATCAATCAGCTAGAAACTATTTTATTATTCCTCCTCAGGCACACCTATCCTTGAAATTATAAGCCATGAACTACTTTACTGTTCTTTTTCAAGCACACCTATACTTGAAATCATGAGCCAGACACTATCTTGCAATTCGTCTTCAAGCACGCTTACCCTTGGAATTATAAATCAGGAACTATTTGCTGTTTCTCCTAAAGCATTGTCTATCTTTGAAATCATGAGCCAGACACTACATGTATTTCGCTAATCATCCTCAAGCACATCTGCCATTGGAATCATAGACTAGAAACTTTGCTGTTCCTCTTCACGCACACCTTCCTATGGAATTATGAGCCATGAAAAGTTCTGTTGCTCCTCTTCAAGCACACCTACCATTGGAATTATGACCTATAAACGATTTGCTATTCCTCTTCTTGCACATCTACGCTTGGAATCAGGAACTATTATGTAATTCCTCCTCAAGCACACCTACCATTGCTGTTCCTCCTCAAGTACACATTCCGTTGGTCTCATATGCCAGTAACATTCTTTTGCTATTCCTTTTCAAGCAGACTTACCTAGCCATGAACCAGGAAGTTTTGTTTCTCCCCTCAAACATACCTACCTTCATTTTAGAAATATACTTTACCTTTTTTGTAACGAAACTCTGCTGAAGAGGGACTTCTTTTGACAAGAGACACCCTAAAGCGCAAAGACAGTCGATCTTTCTTTCTTGCTTTCTTTACTTCTTTCCTTCTGTGGGAGCTGTGAATCTTAGGGAGAACAAAGACAGTCGAACTTTCTTTCTTTCTTTCTTGCTTTCTTTACTTCTTTCCTTCTGTGGCAGCTGTGAATCTTAGGGCGAACAAATTTGTTTCACAAACCCTGAAATTAAACTTATATTTTATGTTTGCATATCGGTTTGAACACCATTTTTTAGTAATTACGTCAGATTAGACAACAACCCACCTGTCTTGACCCTCAACGCTAAATACATGAAATGAATCTTCTCAAAGAAGTAAGAAGATCAAATTTTGCATTTCTATGATATTTTTATCAAAATATTCCATAAAATAGAAGGCTATGTATATCAAAGATCAGAGACTGCACTTTCTATGCAATCCGTTTTTTGATCTACATTAACCTCAAAAGAGAGTCTGATCTCGATCATCAACTACCGTATCTTTGCAAAGTAATATAAGTTGTGCTAAAGATTCTAGATCCACAGGTGTTTCATACATTTAGAAACATCAGAAACCTCGAATGTAATTTACATCTACTGCAAACAGAGTTTTTATTAGTTTGTTTGTTTTTGGTTCAAAGAGGAAGATTAGTTGGGATCATTTCGTAGATGCGTTTTCCCAATGAAAAGCCGAAATTTAGACCTACCTATTTACATTGGGATAGATAGTAGATATCCGTCATGTACGGCTTAGATCTACATCAAATTGCACAAAATCTTGGACCAGAATTTTAGACCTACCCATTGTTAATGAAACAGACTGTATATAGCCTTCCCGAACGGTGCAGATCTACATTAAACTGCACAGAACTATACATTCTCTCTCTCTCTCTCTATTCCTACTATGTACGTGCTTTCTTACAGTAACGAAATATTGCTTGTGTTATACATGAGTTCTAGGTTATCAGATAAGATTTTTGATGGGTCCTGATAGGTTTTGTATGTCAATTTGTTTTAATTAACTTGATGTTGATATTGTACACCTGGATCAAACAACCAACTCTGTCCTTCGTGACTTTAAGAGTGTAACACACAACTCTTTGTTTTAGATGACATTGTAAATCAAGATCACATTACCTCTATGTGGAGAGTGGAGATCAAGAATGGAACTGAACAAACCATACAACAGTGTCTGCGATTTTATTAAATATTCTGACTAAAGAAATAAGTTTACATTTTTCTTTTTTTCTGGTGGATAACTTCATTTTATTTTTTTAGAGCTTTCAGGGTTAGAGCTGATAATTTCAATTTCGGGGAGAGCACATGCGGCTACTTTTTATTGCTCAACTAAGATATGCTTGCGGTTAAATGTAAAAGAAATTATGTTATGATAGTAGGATGCGATACTCCAACTGTGTCTGAGGTAGCCTAAAATGCATTTTTAATCTCTTTTTGCCTTGCTGAAATATCAATTTGATTTATGTTAATAAGCCCGCACAATGATTAGTTCGGCAAGTTTTTCTGAGTGTATCCTAGAGATTTTTTGTCTCTGTTTACACTAAAGATATCTGTTTAAAATGACAATGTCTATTTCAAAGTGAACATACCTGTTTTACAGTGACGATACCTGTTTTACGGTGCCGATATCTGTTTTTCATTGACAGTTCCTGTTCTTCCGTGATGCTATTTGTTAACGATGACAGTATCTGTTTTATGGCATAAAAGCGATAATAAATGTGGACAGTGACGGGGCGTGTTTTACGGTGACAATGCCTGTTTTACTACGACGATTTCTGTTAACAGTGCCGACATTGTTTGACAACCACGATACTAGTTTTTAAGTGACGATATGTATTATCAGTGACGATATTTTTTGTAAGTGTTGATATCTGTTAACGTTGACGACACCTATTTTAGATGTACCTGTTGTAGAGAAAAAAATATCTCTAAAAATGGAGGTATCTGTTTTACAAGTATTGACGAAACTAACCAGTTTTGCAGTGGCAGTATCTATTTACAATGACGAAATATGTTTTGTGGTCAGGATATCTATTTTAGAGTGATGAAATCTGTTTTACAGTGGCGATTCGTTTTCTTCGAGCTTGTTAATCTGTGAGCTTACCAATTATCGTTATATACCGTATGTTACATATTAAACAAAATCAGTTAATGATATTTTTATGTACTGACATTAAAAAAAGTAATCAAATTCTAAAGTATTGAGATAAAAGATGATGCTCGTGGCAAATTTATTACGTGGTATTTCGAAATGCGATGCGCAAAAGGTACTATGATGCTCTCAGATCTGTTGACCATGGTTTAACCACATAACATATGTACCTGCCCTGAACCTAAGCTGTCAGAAATCCTGTGGGGCGGTCTGACGACTTTAAATCATCTCAATGACTTAAAAAGTATAATTATTTGTCATACGCTCACTCAGACAGGGAAGCCTAGCGGTAACTGATTTGGATGTATGGAGAGATAATCATTTTCAAATAGGTCTTTGAAGTGGCGTAAAAACTTATCAATTTAAGCATCTTTATTGCTGGTGAATTACAGTTGTGCTATCTTACCTATCGTTTAAACAACTATCCCGTTGAAAGAGAGCCTTTGAAAATGTTGCGAGGATCTGGGATCAAACACTGTCCACAAAAATGAATTCTAAGGAAAAATACCTTCGACAGGCCACATTTCAATATTGCAGTATGCAATTTTTCAAAATATTGAGAAAAATGGAGGAATTTCTCATTAAGTCACAATCTTTTCCTATGCACTCATCCTCGGATACCCCGGGGTCTCCCTATTTGCTACGCTATGTACATCGACCCCTGGGACAATTAATTGAATTTTCCTCGCTTTACCGCTGGCCGAATGCTGGCTTTTCATTGGTTCCATCATCATTTTGTGATGGGCGAGTGTACTGTACGCTATGACGTTTCGTATCGATTTTCGGCGGCTGATTCAAAGTTTTATTAGTCGATTGTCCCAGGGTCGATGTAGCGTAGCAAATAGGGAGACCCCGGGGTATCCGAGGATGCTATGCACTAATGTATAGAATAAACCTGCAGTAAAGATTTTGATATGAGCTATGAAAATTTTATTAGTTTGCCAACGAACCTGTGTTTCCCTGAAAATGAGAAAAGATGGCTTCGGAAAAGAGTGAAAAGAGGAAAAAGGTCATGAATTGGATTAAACTGTGTTTTTTTTCAAAATGAGTTACGCGGTATAAAGTAACGAAAACTGAAATGACTTTAGGACAAGATTTAGCCAATCTGAGTTTGCGTTACTTTCTACATTAGAATTAGACTAGGTACACAACTAAGAATAAGTTTTAAATGGTGTCCCTAAGAATTATGTTTGGAGTTGACTTATTCAGATTAAGTCACCCACTACAAAGTATATGTAATGTACATATCGTCACCTAATGACTGATTTAGCCAATCAGAATTTGCTTTATTTTCTATATCGTCGGTTTACCTCGAAAACCTCGTAAATACAGCTTGTTACAAGCTGTGGTTACGAGGTTTTCGAGGTAAACCAGCGATATATAGACTACTAATGCATTTTAAAATAGTTTGTCAATAAAGACTTCGACCTTTACAATCAAACTGCATTTTTGGGATGAGTCATCTAGTACAGAAATAACTAATAGAACTTGTTTTATCAGGTTGCTGTCTTGAAATGCAGTTGTTTATGATGATTCTAATTCAGTTTATCTGCCGTGATTAATAATTTATTTTTGACGCTCGTGATTCCGCAGACACATATTAAAAGATTCACAACGTTTATCAACTATGAACACCTTCCTCTCACAGGTATTCTCCATTTACCCGCATCCTGCTAAATAAGTATAACTCTTTACCAAACGACAAAATTTTGGACAAGTCCAAATTGAAAGCATTCGCAGACCGGACAAAATAAATGTAATTCAAAAATTGAAATTTGATTTGGAAAGGGTAGAAAACATTGTAGGAAAAGGACAAAATGCTCGTTACCTGCATTTTCTCCTTTTCCCACTATGTTTTCAAAGGCTGTCTTTCTCAGTGTCGTTAAAAGTCGGGATTGTGTGGTAATGAGTTAAACTTCCGAGCCGATAGTAAAAAAGAACTTAATAATGCTATTTCAAACTTATTTTGGGAAAAAAATATGAACCTAACAACCTAATCAAGCTTCTGTGCAGTCTGATCTTAATCAACACTGTCCGCAAGAGGTCGGTGAGTCGTGCATAACAGCCCCGGAGTAAATAACCACGTGCCGACCCATCTCGAATCTAACCCTCTAACAACCCACGAAATTTTAGACTAGTCCTAATTTCGCAGTCTGATTTTAGAAAGACATTGTTTGACGCTTTAACGCTTTTCCACACATTGACGACATTTAACCCTCCTGAGGAAGAAGCCTTTTGAAAACATTGTGGGAAAAGGAGAAAATGCTGGTAATCAGCATTTTCTCCTTTTCCCACAAAGTTTTTCTACCTTATCAAAGGAAAATTGCACTATTTGAGGCACTTTGAAATTGTCATCTACAAATGCTTTCAATTTGGATTGGTCTAAAATTTGCCGTGTGGTAAAGGGTTAAGACTTTATTTCCGGTGACTGAGAGACATTTGAAATTGCTTTATTTTTTTTTTATTCAGGTTGCTTCTGGAATTTTCCATTTGATTTATACAGGGGCTTCAAGTTATGTTCCAAGCTTGGAAAAAGAAAAAGTTTTCAAGAAGTAAAACAGAGCAGTCATTGTGATACTGGGTTTCTTAGCTCAACAAAAATTACAGTTGACCTCCTCCTCCTCCTCCTCCTCCTCATTCTTCTTCTTCTTCTTCTTCTTCTTCTTCTTCTTCTTCTTCCTCCTATTCTCCTCCTCCTTCTTCTTCTTCTTCCTCCTTCTCCTCCTCCTCCCTTCTTCTTCTTCTTCTTCTTCTTCTTCTTCTGCTTCTTTCTTTCTTTCTCTCTTCTTTTTTCCTTCCTTTTTCTCCTTCTTTTCCAATCCTTCATTCTGCTCCTTTTCCTCCTCCTTCATCTACTCTTTTCTGTTTCTTTTTCTTCTTCTTTGACGTTTTGTGAAGTCTAATATCGATATAAGCCGTCAACTAAAGCTACCAAAAAGCTACCAAAACCTTCCTTTGCCGATAAAAGGTTTTTTAACCCTTTCCCAAACGGCAAATTTTGGACCAGACCAAATTGAAAGCATTAACAGTTGCTAAAAATATGATTTTTCTATATGATAGGGTAGAAAACATTGTGGGAAAAGGAGAAAATGCTGGTTACCAGCATTTTCTCCTTTTCCCACAATGTTTTCAAAAGGCTTCCCGTAAAAACCAGGGATTGTTTGAGAAAGGGGTTAAAGCACGTTTACTAACAAACACGCGTGATTACGTTCCAAGCATGTTGGCTATAATATTGACGTACATTCTTTTTTATCAAATATTATTTATAGAACAGATATCTTCTTTGTCGTGCTGCGTCTTTCAAAGCCAAACAGATAATGCACTTTACATCTTTATCTTTCGAAACAAATGAGAAACAGACGTGTTTGGGAAACAACCGTCTGAAATACGGAAAATCATCATAAACCATGCACTGTGAATAAGGGGACTCAATGCACCTGCCCTGTATCGACTCAGGTCAGACTGCGCAGTTTGAAACAAAATAATATAGAGCAGTTGAATTTTGAAAATCGCTGCATTTTTTTCTATGCGCTCGCACGCGTAAGTATTTTCAACAGAAGTTAATTATTCTCTAAGACTATGTTCCTTATGGGACATGTTTTAACAAACGACAAAATTTTAGACTGGTCTAAATTGAACGGACTTGCAGAATGACAAAATAGACATAATTCAAAAAATGAAATTTGTTTCCAGCGGGGTAGAAAACATTGTGGGAAAAGGAGAAAATGCTGGTTACCAGCATTTTCTCCTTTTCCAACACTGTTTTCAAAAGGATTCCATCTCAGGGTCATAAAAACCAGGGACTGTTTGGTAAAGAGTTAAAGGCGCACATTAGTAAATATTTTGCCGCATACAAGAATGCAAGCGATAATATTGAAGCAAGAAGACAAATTGTTTGTTTCGGGCAAGTTCTTCTTTTTGCCACAATGTCTATGGCGGCGGTTCGTTTGGCTTATGAACTTTATCTTTTAATAACATTCGCTCTTCATAATCAAATTTGAAAAAAAAAAGACTTATCCTATTTTAACAGTATACAGGGCGAATGTTTGAAAAAGTACCCGTGGTCTGAAAGTGTTACTGGGTTACAAGCTAATAGAAATACCAGGCATTTATAACCTATAGATGTCAGATACATGTGGCAATATAAGGTGGACGGACGTTCAAGGTCAGAACTTAAACATTTTTGCATGATAACAGTTCTATTTGTGGGACTTTGGAATTTGCAAGCAGGAAATCCTCTGGTTTTTGAGAACCACTGGTAGGCATTAAAGCTGACTACAACTAGATTTCTACTAATAGTTTTTAGAAGTAATTTGATTTTCGTTATATCTTTAGAAAAGGGGGAGAGAATACAACAATACTAAGTCTTGTCACTTGCCATGACTGGAATCTAACCCTTGTTCTGCCAAATAAGTAAAGTGAAATTTTCGAACCGATTGTAAAATCCCAAATTTTGCTATTTCAGAGACGTTTGTGTGTGTGTGTGTGGGGGGGGGGGGGGGGGGGTGGGGAAGGGACAGGACGTCCTTATCGGATGGTATTGATCATAGATAAGACTGAAGGCCAGTGAGTCGTGCTTAACAGCTAATGGGTTGAGTGAAAGACTGTCAAAATTGTTGTCCAGCGACCTTTGTTTGTCCCACAAGCAGATATTTAAAAAGATTTTGTAGGATTTTTAGGTCCCTCTCTACTTTAGGCATATTCGGTAAAGACCTTTCTAAATATCAAATACGTTTAAAATGTATCTATACCTAGTTAGGCGACAGCGACTACGGCCAGTGACAAACAGGATAAGAATTTTCAGGAAAAAAAATGTGAAAAATGGCATATTGTTCTTGCTTTCTCTGCGCATATTCTGTCATTCTCTTTATTAAACAGTCATTTCACAGGCAGACAAAAAACATCAGTTTTTCATGAGTATTTTTTTAAATGCGGAATTCGAGTTTCATGCCACTTTAAAGTAATTCGTCAGCGCTTTAGGGCTTCACTTTGAGATTTGAAATCGTTGTGAACACGTGTTTACAGAGTGACTCACAAGCCTTATGTTCTTTGATAACCTTATCAAGCAACAACTATTTTGTGAAAAAACAAATCGTCAATAGTTGAGCCAGACTATTATTCCACTGTTTATCTTATCAGAGTAAATTAGCCGTGGTTACGAACGCATCTGGGGATGTAAGATCAATAGCGACGCTCCCACTAAAGCACATTCTGTCGAATTCATGGTGGAGTTAGCAGAATTTGGCTCCCTTGATTTCCGATTTCAGCCTAGGTTTACTTGAACCCGTATTGAATATCCGATTATTCCATGGTTTAAAATAATAACAAACAGTGTACGTCTAGATCTATAACCATTATTCATGATTGAGTTACGCTTGCACTGAAGTTCGACTTACTTTCTGTCTACCCTAGTGCCCCAAAATGTGACGCCTTTTGGAGGTAAATGTACTTTTCTTTGGCTTCAATCGAAATTTCTTGTAAAAACGGACAACTACATGTTTTATACTCTCTTAAGGTGATTTCCATCATAATTTCACAAAGTCCTATGGCAGTGCCACTTGATCATATTCACCCTTTACCCCATAACGCATTTCTAAGGTATCTCTAATTGACCCTAAATAATTGCAAGGATGAAGCTGTTTCTTAAGTGTAAATGACACCTTTTGATAGCATAGAAAACATTGTGACAAAAGGTGAAATTGCTAGTCACGAGCAATTTCACCTTTTGCCGCAATGTTTTCTAAAGGCTCCTACAAGCAATGTATAGAAATGAGTATCTACGACACCTTTTGATAGCATAGAAAACATTGTGACAAAAGGTGAAATTGCTCGTCACGAGCAATTTCACCTTTTGCCACAATGTTTTCCAAAGGCTCCTACAAGCAATGCAATGAAATGAGTATCTATGGCGTAAAGAATTAATACGAGTCAATTATAGGTTGCTGTTCATTCGGCCAAACCTCTCTTGATCCGTACATCAACTCCATCGGTTGCATCACGCAGCTTGATATGGCTTGCAGCACGCGAAAAGGAGCATTCGGACATTTGCGTAAAGTGTCCGCTCGGATCAGCTTGCGCAGTCCGCGCTGGCTAATCCGAAACGACATTTTCCGTTTTTATGCAATTTTCTGTTTTTCACAAGTCTACTGTATCACAAAATCTAACGTAGTCGTAAAGTGCCGTCTTGGATTAGCCTGCGCGGAGTGCGCAGGCTGATCCGAGACGACACTTTACGCAAATGTCCGAGTGCCCTTTTTGGCGTGTTGCAAGCCAATGTGCTTACTCGTACACGGTACATGTATTTCTTCGACGGAAATTATGCTGTTGTACCGCTTTTGAAATTGAAAGGCTCTAGTCAAAAAAAAACGAAATACGAGTCACAACTTTCTCTTGAAATGTTCCCAATAACATTTCCGTTGACAAGCACCTTGTCCATTTGACTTTAACTTTGAATATCAATTCCGTTGGAAGTTTTCACCGATATATTGATATATGTGAAAAACTTAATCGTGGCTGTTTATGCCGTTGACGGTGGATTTACATGTTATGATAATGGGATTGGTATTGCTCTCAGATGATAATTTTAGCCTTTGTTGACATACACAACAGAACAAAAAAACCTCATAAAAGGTAAGACAGGTAAACTGCATGTTTCATTACATAGACAGTTCAACGAGCATTTCAACAGAAAGGAATACTTGTTTCCCCTATTATCATGAAGTCATTCGACTGTAAAAAGATATTGATACTGTCTGAGAGTAATAGTTCTAAACGAAAACCCTGTTTTGATACCGATGAGACAACAATAGGCCGATTCGTGACGAGTCAGATGGTCTTATCTAAAAAGTACGGTGCCGTCATATCTGGTCTCATTTAACAAATGGAGTCCCCCTCACAAAATGACCACTCTGCGTAAATTGTACATTTTCACTGAATGCAAGCTTCCTTTCTTGACACTTGCAAAGAAAATATTATTTGAATAAACACTGTAGATTTGGTTGTAGATCTACGTGTAGCTGTCCGTTTTTACAAGAAATTTCTATTGAAGCCAAAGAAAAGTACAAATACTCTCTTAAAGGTGGGTCTTTAGAATTTTTACATTTCACCAAATTACAAAACATATATATCACTAAAATTTATATGAAAAAATAATACAAATCATGAATAAGTAAGACTCATAAAATTACAAAAAAAAATTTTTTTGATGGTGTTCCCTTAAAAGGCTACGTATCCTCTTAAGGTATTTTTAGATTTCCCGCCAAAAATCAATAAAGCATTTTGGGAATGTCAAGTCACTGGCACGTGACTTATAACGCTTAAATTCCATTACATAACAAACATGTAATAATTATTTTCCATAATGTCTTCTTCGGACCCTATATTTGAAACTTTGTCTGTGTATTCCTGTATATAAATGAGAAAATTGATCATCTAAAAATAGAACGTGTCTCCCGTTGGTGTCTACCTGGGCCGTAGTAAATCTCTAATTTCTCGTGCTGTCGGATGGTTTTCGACTACTGGGGTTTTATGAAGGCAAATTAAAAGGCTTGGGGAGTATAAGGATGATTTTTTTGCATTTTTTAAAAATTTTCGTCCCAAGATCTGAAGGGCCACCTTTAACTCTTTACCACACAACAAAATTTTTGTCTGGTTCAAATTGAAAGCATTTGCAGACGACAAAATAAAGATGACTGAAAAATTGAAATTTGTTCTGGGAATGGTAGAAGACACTGTGGAAAAAGGAGAAAATGCTGGTTACCAGCATTTTCTCCTTTTCCCACAGTGTTTTCAAAAGGCTTCTTTTTCAGGGGCGTCAAAAGTAGGGATTGTGTGTTAATGGGTTAAGTTGATTTGGTTTCCATTTGTGGCCTTGTTTAATCCTTCGCCACACTATCCAACACTTCAACGACCCTGTCTTTTCTCCTTTCTTTCAACTATGTTTTCTACCCTTCTTGAGATAAATCCTTTAATTTGAGCGCCTACCAATCTATCGTCTGCGAATACTGTCAGATTAGACAAGAGCGTCTAAAAATTTATTGTCTGTTAAAGAGTTAAGGGTCATGCTGATAGAACCAGGTTTCATCCTCAGCAAATATACGCTTTGGTAGCAGAGCACAGTTTTCAACTAAACTCGTCTCGGTCGACAATAGGCCAAACAGAACTTCCTCAAACAAAGGTCTATATAATCAGTCTGAAATTATAAAAAGCAATTAAATGCAACAGCACAATCCTAAACTGAAACTCGAATCAAGACATAATACGAGGATAAAATCTAAAATAGCACATTTCCATGCCGTTTTGTTTTTTTTAATCTTTCGTGTCCGAACCTTTCCTTATTTTGGCGGCTAAAAACTGCTGCTAGCTCCATGACCCCTCACTTTCGCATTCGGGGTCAAGACTATAGAACAAAGCAGAAAAGGCCATAACCTCCTGTTTCGGGGACAACCCAAATGTTTCTTTTCCTTAATTAATGTAGCACAATTAATGGATGTAATAACTACTCTTGTTATAAAAATTGCATTGGAAACGAACATTTCTCAATTATTTCTAATTTTGACTACAGCCAAATCGAAGCAAACTGTTTACATGACTTTGCCAACAAAGTACCGAACGCACTAATAGAAGGTGGTGGTAGAAATTTGCCAGGAACTGGGTTTTAGGATAACCGCAAGTACCTGTAATAACGGAAGGAATTATTTTCCCATTTATGAAATTAAATAATAACTTAGGTAATTGTTATCAGACCGGTTAATATGTTTAGCGGCACATTGCTATGATATCTTCATAAAAACTGTATGTATACAGAGAGGCTAATTTTTAAACAATGTTAATTACCTATCGTCGGTTGACGTCAAAAACCTCCTAACTACAGATTCTGTCAAGCTGTAGTTACGAGGTTTTTGAAGTAAACCGACGATATGATGGTCGCACCAGGAAAACGAGGTTTTAATGCATTTTCGTGATTCATTAGTATATCAAACAAGTCGTCGCAGAGCTATGGATGAATTTCGTTAAATAAAAGGCTAAATTATCAGAAAAAATGGTTCACTGACAAATAGAAAATTTACCAATATGTATCGACTTAGGTCAGCCTGCGTGGACTGCACAGACACCTTTTGTAGGTACATTAAACCACATACATTGTCACATACACAGCATGGATCACATGTAACCCTGTCTGGTGCTGTCCTGCCACATAGCCACCTGTTTTGGCGAAAAAAATGGATGTTTGCCAATGAACTGGGAGATTGTGAGCCAATCCCCACCCAGGGCAGGTTATAAGCATGTTGCATTTGGCGTCTTTAACGCAACTAAAAGTACTGGGGGTATATGTAGCAAGGTAAAAAATCAGTTGGGACCTATACTGTCTTTTTATCGAGCTAGCTTTTGTAGCGACGTGACAGAATGTTCCCGTTTGACTTGACCTAGAAGGTTATGGTTCGATATTCGCCCGCCACACATGTATGTGACAGTACTGTCAAAAGTACAGGAGGAATCCTCGGTATTCGGAGCAAAATCCTCGTTGAGCAAAATCCTCGGTGAGCAAAATCCTGGGTCCGCAAAATCTTTGGTGATCTGATAGCGTCAATCCATTGATTAAAATTATGCATTTTTTCAATCTTTTGTTTAGCTGTTTTCAGTGCATTGATGACCTCATAACAGAATATAATAAAAATCCATTGATTTTACGCATTTTTAATCTTTTGTTGAGCTGTTAGAGAGATGGTTGATCAGAAAGAAAGAAAATATATTGAATAAGTATTACTTTGAAGAACGAAATCCTGTAGCTTTTTGTGGACCGCAAAAGTTATGGAAAGTGTCATATCGAAAGTATCCCGGTGTGTTTAAGATCGATTATGTGCGGCAATGGTTGAGCAATCAAGATTCGTATACATTACAAAAGCCAGTACGATATCGGTTTAAGACCGCAAATGTACGAGTAACATCTGTTAATCACTGTATGGAAACTCTGTACGGGAAATTTCTTCGGTGAATTCAAGATGGCGGACACGTGTTATTGACAAAGTAAGTGTCGTTTAATTTTGGTCCAAACTTGTTTCAAATTGTATCCCCTACAACGAATAAGGTACCAATCTAAAGAGCTTCGATTGAAAAATCAAGGGATCGTAGCTTATGAGAAAACGGGAGTGCCTCTTGTCCGTAATCTCGCGCTGAACATGATGTTTTGATGAAGTTGAAAAACTAAGCGGGAGACCGGAAGAAAAGTGGCTTTATTTCATCGAATAGAAAGCTAATGATAAAAGAATGTGCCTCGATCGGTGGGGAAATGTCATATTCTTACAACTGTACCAAAGTATGTTTCTTATATTTACTGATTTAGCTGTTATAAAGTTTTGAAATTTTGCATGGTGTACTCTTCGGTGCAAACCGAAACTAAACTACTGTACGGTTGGGTAATCGGAATTTCTGTAAGCTTCGGTAACAAATATGAAGTCAAAAATCTGTACGCTTCGGTGAAAATGATTAAAGGAGAAACATGCTAGAACAGTCTATAATTGTATTTCCCGCACAGCGAGAATTCCTTGTACAAGTACATGAAACCAATTTGTGTCATTTACTCTATATCTTGTTTGTTATATTAAAACCGTATAATGCCTCAAAAATGAGTCACGCCAGGGTTTCCCGGCTTTGTAAGGATTTGATAGAGAATTCTTTGTTATTCCTATTTTCTAAAGGAAAAATACGAGTCATTTTGAAATATATAGTGTTTAAAATAAGTGTGAATTGAAAAAAACAACTTCTCCCCAGATAAAACTACAGTGTATCAACATATTCAGATGACCTCGATCGAGACCTTTTATTCGGGTATACTAAATACCGGAGTGTAACAAAATAAAAATACATGTATGTTATTAACAGAATGTAACAAAAACAATTCAGTACCATGTATATAATTCTATAGTAGAACACTGAAAGCAGAAGAAAAAAAATATCACTAAAGTAGTTCCTCATCCGTGTAACTGAAACATAAAAGTGAAAGCTACGGAATAAGGACAATGTCCCTTGGAAATGCTTACAAAAGGATAATTTAAAGGGGTCGTACCTTAGAAAACGATGTAATGAAGACAGAGTTGCCTGAGTGTGTTGTATAATCATCCAGAGTTTCTAGTCAAAAAATACAATTATAGACTGTTCTAGCATGTTTCTCCTTTAATCATTTTCACCGAAGCGTACAGATTTTTGACTTCATATTTGTTACCGAAGCTTACAGAAATTCCGATTACCCAACCGTACAGTAGTTTAGTTTCGGTTTGCACCGAAGAGTACACCATGCAAAATTTCAAAACTTTATAACAGCTAAATCAGTAAATATAAGAAACATACTTTGGTACAGTTGTAAGAATATGACATTTCCCCACCGATCGAGGCACATTCTTTTATCATTAGCTTTCTATTCGATGAAATAAAGCCACTTTTCTTCCGGTCTCCCGCTTAGTTTTTCAACTTCATCAAAACATCATGTTCAGCGCGAGATTACGGACAAGAGGCACTCCCGTTTTCTCATAAGCTACGATCCTTTGAATTTTCAATCAAAGCTCTTTAGATTGGTACCTTATTCGTTGTAGGGGATACAATTTGAAACAAGTTTGGACCAAAATTAAACGACACTTACTTTGTCAATAACACGTGTCCGCCATCTTGAATTCACCGAAGAAATTTCCCGTACAGAGTTTCCATACAGTGTTAATGAGCAGTGTGATATAGATTTACTGTTCATGGTTAACTTAGCGGAAGAAAATGACGGAGTGCATTTTCTACTACTTGCGATAGACATCTTGTAAGGAAAATTATGGGTACGAACGTTGAAAAACAAAACGGTGAAAGTTATATCAGAAGCAATGAAGAGTATTTTACGTCAACAGAAGCCGAAGAAGATTCGAGCTAATCGAGGATCGGAATTTGTTAATCGCTGGATTAAATGCTAATGAAAGGCGAAAATATTTATTGTTTTACAACTCAAAATTCAGCAAAGGCTAACTATGTCGAACGTGTTCAGTGTACTATCAAGAGCTCACTTTACAGAATGATGAGGCACAAGCTCTCGTATCGTTACATTGATTCTCTAGAGAACGTCATCAGTAGTTATAATAATACACCGCATCAAGGTTTGAATGGTTTAACGCCAATGCAGGTCGTTAAAACAAACGAAGCTGTTGTGTGGGCTTACATCCATTTGGAAAAGAAACCAAAGGTGAAAACTAAACCTGTTTTGCTTATAAAAGTGGTGATTTGGTGCGCATAAGCTTTAGTAAACAACCGTTCCGTCCAGCATATCACGAGCAGTTCACTACAAAGGTCTTTAGGTGTCTGCAAAATTATTGAAACAGGGAGTACAAACAACATGTACAAACAACAGGATTTTTTTTGAAATGACAATATTATAGGTTTGACTTACGCGGCTGAGTTACAAAAGGTCAATAAAGACGAGAAAACCTTGTGGTTTATTCAGCGAATCATACGAAAGAGAAAGCGAAACAAGAAGTTTCAGTTCCTTTGTCTTCTTTTTCATGTTACACATACAATACAATACAATACAATACAATTCAATTTATTCAGTAATAAGGCCTCCAGCCTATGATACATGCATATATATATATAAACGTTTTACAAACTACGTTAATGCCCCGCATTTACCAGATCTAACAATTTTTTTTACATATATCCCTACCTGTTTTACTACATTAGAATTATCGCTAGTCAAAAGTAAGTATAAATTTTCCGTTGTTGGGCGGCCATTATACCAAGAGAATAAATAATCAGTCCTGATCTCAGCATATTTTTCACATATGAAAAATACATGGAATTCATCTTCTACAATAGTTATTTTTTTTTTTTCAGAAAAACAAAATATACAAATTCTTTCCTCTCTATATGAAACAGTTAAACAGTAACAAAACATGCTTTCTTTGGTTTGACAAGATTCTTGTCCTTTAGCCCGTTGCAGAGATGTATGGTGAGAGTAACGAATGACATCTCTGCTCGGAGATTGACAGGCACTGCTGAAACATGGTCAAGATGCATTGGCAAATCAAATTCAACGTCAGATCTGGATAATGGACGACGCAGATTCTCCTGGTAATACGGCTTCAAGTTCCACCAACCATAGTTTATAGGAAAGAGCAGCCCTGATAAGCAAATCGAAAACTTTAGGTTTCCTTTGTTTCACAGACTTGGTTGCCGTCAATATATGATTCCTAAGTTTATTTTTGTGACGAGCTAAAGAAAAGTTTGATGTACTAGATCTTTTACCGGTTGCCAAAAATTTCAACGTGGTTAAATTGAAAGCGATTCGAGACGATTAGATAAAAAAAAATGGTTCAAAAAAATGTCATAAATTATGTTTGCAGTTTGATTTAGGCTTCTCCCCCTTTTATGGGGTGGAGGCATAAATATATCCTGAAGCGCCCGTGTAGCTCGTGCAAATCCAATTGCGGCATGGCAATAGGTACCCGATAAAAAGTTACACTGGTGCGCGACAAGGAGAATACCCCTTTTATGGTGCTGCGAAAGTTTTGGCCGATAGAAGGCCATATTGAAGAAAAACTTTTGCAGCACGGAAAAAGGGACCACATGGAAAAATCTCAATTTGCAAGCACAAGAGATGCAATTCTTGTAATTTCGTGCTGCCAAAACTTAATTGGGTTTGCTCTGGATAACACGGCAAGCTTTTGGCGCTCCGAAAATGATATAAGATAGTCGAAATAATGAGTTAAACTTTCGGTCCCCTTTTCTGATGGCTTGTTTTTTGTAGTCGAAATCAAGAAATTTTTTGTGCAAGCTGTTCGGCCCCTTAATTATCGTACCCTAGGTAAAATTAAAGCGGGTTTCTTTGACAAATGGTCCTGTAATTGGTTTTTTTTTTGTATGTTGTCTTTCATTCTATTTATTTATAATATGAGTCTTGAATATCAGTACAAACAGTGCAACTTTGCATATGTTTCTGATGTTGCTTTAATAATTACAAAGCACGTCCTTTCATTCACACTACCAGCTGTTTTTCCAGATGACAATTTTCTTTTTAGACTTGTCCATTAAGAAAAAGATAAACTGTATGGTACGAATATGTTTATCTTTCAAAAGGTAGAAAACATTGTGGAAAAGTAGAAGTTGTTTTTGACAATGATTTGGTAATTGCAACTCTTGCGTTTATAGTCTGTTGCAAAAAAATGATTCAGCTATGGCGCTGCTAAATTTTTCCCCAACTTCAACAATTGGATGTGTTTGTATGCTTGATTTCTTTCTCGCCGTTTCTAAATGGTATTTCAGTTACAAGAGCGTGACAATTGATCTGTTCACGTATTTCCTTTGTTTCACTGATTTGTATGCTCCCGATATATAATTCCAATTTTCACGGTTTATATGACAAGCTAAGGTGAAGTTCTGTGTACTAAATTCTTTACCAGTCGACTAAAAAAAATCAACCTGTTTAAAATGAAAGTACTCAGAGACAGCAACAACAACACAAAAGTTTGGGTGAAAAAATGTAATAATTAAGCAGGGAAAAAAAGAGGAATTCGCAGGATTCGAACTTGACTCCTTTGGTATCCAAGGCGAGTGCTCTACCACTAAGCTACGAATTCTATCGACAGAAGTTGAAACACTTATTAATATATTTTTGTGAAAAGGTAATTTATAATAAAAAAAAAAATGTTATCACCATTTTCACATAAATTTCCCAACAATGCTTTCTCATGCCTCATTATGTAAGGCTGTTACAACTCGGAATTGTTTGGTAAAAGAATCAGTAAAAAATTTCAACAACAAACACAGAAGAGGCTGGTTGTTTAGATTTGTGCTTCGGGTATTTTGTATTGGCAAGTGCACTATTCAAAAATAAATTCCTTCACATGTTAGCAAAATTCGTAGAAGCAAAAGCAGGTAATATCCGAGGCGCGTAATGCAGAGATAGGTAGGCTTTCAGGAGGGTCTTGATGGTCTCAAAAAAAAGATTTATTATACACTCTGTTGACGTCCCTATTTGCCGGCGTAGCTAAATGCGCTGGCTTTAGACCTACTTCTTGGTTTGATATAGAATGAATAAACAGTGTTTTGTGATTGGTCAAAGATAAAGATATGTCTATATGACCCAATTTAGAACTTGTCCTAGATATTAACAAGACAAACATTTTGACTCGTTTTTCATGAATATGTGATAACCAACAACTTTCCATGTTTTATTTTTTTTACCTTTCACAAAAATGTACTTAGTATTCACCTGTCAATTCAACGGAATACGTAGCTCAGTGATAGAGCACTCGCTCCATAAGCAAAGGGTCCCGAGTCAGGTACTGGTCACATATTTCCCTCATAATTTATGACTTTTTTTGTTAACCAGATTTTTTTGTCGTCCTAAATCGCTTTAAATTTGGCCGCGTTGAATTTTTTGTCAACCAGTAAAAGATCTAGTACACCAAACTTTTCTTTAGCTCGTCACAAAAATGAAATAATGAATCATATATTGAGGGCAACCACGTCTGTGAAACAAAGGAAGCCTTAAGTTTTTGATTTGCTTATTATTTATCAGGGCTGCTCTGTCATGTAAACTATCTTTTACTGCACAGCTAAGAACTCAGATCTATTATGTGTAGTCTTTACTGTTTCTTCTTTTATGTTTTTTTCGATTTGATATTATGATATAACAAGAAATTCAATGTTCGATTTAACCCTTTACCAGACGACAAAAGTTTAGTTGTTTCAAAACAAGATTACCTGTCAGGAGTCTTAAAAATATTTTGACAGACAGACAGAAATCTGAATGAAAGCATCTCGTCAATATGTCACATTATTTTCATTGGCTGCAAATTGAAAGCATTTGCAGACGACAATTTCAGTGTGGCTCAAATGGTATAATTTTTCTTTGATAGAGTAGAAAACATTGTGACAAAAGGAGAAAATGCTGCTTACCAGCATTTTCTTCTTTCTCACAATGCTTTCAAACGGCTTCTTTTTCTAGACATTGTGTGGTAAAGGCTTAAAGGAGACCAGAATGAGAGACTTCTTTTACCTTCCTGTAGCTCATCTTGCTTCTAGGGAACAGGGGGTCGCAGTTCCGATCCCCGGCTCGGCCAATTTCTCTCCGAGGATTGATGACAAACATTGCGACAGGATTCATTTGTCGCACAAAATAGACAGTTGCTTGTAAAGAATATCGTAGGTTTACTTCTAAAACCTCGTAACAACAGTTTGTAACACGCTGTATTTACGAGGTTTTCGAAGTAAACCGACGACATTGTGCAGAGTACTGGTTAACAGATACTTCAGGGAAGTAGGAATAGTGGCTGTCGCGATATAACATAAATAATGTTGAAAACGGCGTTAAACACCACAAACATCTTAAATCAATCAATTAAATCGTTCTTGTCGTAGCTCGGCCGCTTTAGCACTCGTTACATCTCGACAGATTCCGTGCCTAAATTGACCAAGAGATCATATTACATGACATTCATCTTTTTTCAAAATTTAAAAACATAAGAACAAAATAAGTGCTAAGAGTAAAGACTTGGCTGTTCTTCAGTTGTTTTTTGAGCTGATATTTTCGGAACCGAAGACGAATACAAAATTTTCTCGTCAGGGCCATTAGCTCTTAATATGTTGTTTCCTACCCGTGCCGTTATGCTGATTTCGACGAAAATGTCTAAGTATTGTCTTTGAAGCCACATCGTCGTCGACTGCAATCGGCTGGAGTGCCATTTTGATAGCTTGTGTAAACCACGTGACATGTATGGCTTGCAACATGCGAAAACTCCCGAGGCCATTCGGACATTTCCGTAAAGCGTTGTGGATTGTCTGTGCAGTCTGCAGAGGCTGACTTGGATCGAAAATTTTAACAATTGGTCATTTTTTTTTTGCATGTTCAAAAATCTACTTCATGACTAACCCTTTACCAGACGACAAAATTTTAGCCCTGTACAAATTAAAAGCATATGCAGACGACAAATTTCAATGTGGTTCAAATGATGCAATTGTTTAATGATAGGAAAGAAAACATCGTGGGAAAAAGGAGAAAATGCTGGTTACCAGCATTTTCTCCTTTTCCCACGATGTTTTCAAAAGGCTTCTTTCCAGAGGTCGTCAAAAGTCGTCAATGTGTTGGAAAGGGTTTAAGTCAGCTGTTACATATAGAGCGGATATTACTGATCCCGAATTATACTACTCAAAATTTGCTAGGGATCACTACATTAAATTCAACCAACAATATTTGTAGCCTGTATCCGGTTTGGTGTTTTCAAAATGATACATAGCCACACTGTTAAAATATACAGTACAACCTGTATTCAGAGACCACTCGAGGGAGGTACTGAAATTGGTCTCTTACAGCAGGTGGTCTTTAAATACAGGTTATATTAGGCTAATATAAGAATGGTTGTTGTTGCAGAAGAGTGCTCTCTTAAACCAGGCGGTCTCTTAATACAGGTGGTCTCTAACACAGGTTTAACTGTACTGCCTTTGGAAATAGATGTCTTTAACTCAAAACTGCATAATTCCAACACATGCCCATGTTTAAATACCAAAAAGATCCCTTTCAAATTGTGAGTAGCATATATATGAACTTGTTTGGTGTATATAACACACGAAGGAGGCTTAGAAGACCACGTTTTGCAGGAGGGTTGTTCATATCATTTTGGAAAAATTTCAATACGAGCTACAGGTGCTTGCCAGATTTATCCCAGTTTGAACAAGCATTTTGTAGAGAAAAAAAAACAACCTTGTAATCACCAAAGGTATTCTGATAAGCAATCGGCTTTTTATCACCAGAAATGACGTAGGAAAGATTATATTTTTGCGAGAAATAAGTATCTAGCTTAGTTTATATTAACCCTTTCCCCCACAGTGACCACTTTTGGCGCATTTTCTCCTTTTTCCACAATGTTTTCTAACAGCTTCTTTTTCAGGGCTGTCAAAAGTATGGATTATCACTGTGGTAATGAGTTAAGCCAGTTCATTATAATCGGCCCTGGGCTACCTCATCTGAAAGTTGTTAGTCGATAAGATGGTTTAACTCAAGGCACTATCAGACCGCAAAATTTTAGACATGACGCAAATGAAAGTATTTGCTTTGATTGATTGACTGAATGAGGTTCTAGGTCGCTTTCAACATTATTTCAGTCATATTACGGCAACAGCTCACTTATTCATACTTTCCTAGGTTATACCAGTACGAGATTAGGGCAATGAACTGTCTTGCTCGAGGACCCTGAGAAAGAAGCCTCCTGAAAACATTGAGGGAAAAGGAGAAAATGCTAGTAACCAGCATTTTCTCGTTTTTCCACAATTTTTCCTACCCTTTCCAAAACAGACATCAAATTTGGAGTTGCATCAATTTTGTCGTCTGCAAATGCGTCCTATTTAGACTCGTCTAAAATTATTTGGCAAAATTCTTTGAACCTTGTCAAAGAATCATATTCCCTAATTTCAGCCACATTAGAAAATTGTCGTCTGCAATTGCTTTAAATTTGAACAAGTCTCAAAATTTCTCGTCAATTAACTCTGTACTAGAGGACAAAATAGCCCTGTCCAAAAAGCATTTGCAAACGACAATTTCAATGTAGCTCAATGGTGCAATTGTTAATTGATAGGGTAGAAAGCATTATGGGGAAAGAAAAAAATGCTGGTTACCAGCATTTTCTCCATTTCCAAGAATGTTTTCAAAAGGCTTCTTTCAAAGTCGTCAAAAGTCGTCATTGTGTGGGAAAGGGTCAAAAGGTTGCCGCCACCCTCATACCACTTCTTTCTTCTCACAGAAAACATTTTGACTGAAGGAGAAATTGCTCGAAATGTAACGTTTCCCATTGCGAAGTTATTCCATTTTTTGAAGCTACATGGTTGCTATCGCAGTGCGTTGTCTGCGTATGTCATATTCTCCGAAGATTCGACCTGTCTTTATGGCGAATCACTCCCCCATTTTGGTGTGTGTGTGTGGGGGTGGGGGGGGGGGAATTTGTAGTAATACGCGCTATAAAGCAGCAATGGAAAAAATGGCTTTTATCAATACGTTTAGGAGAAATTAGGCCTATTTTAGCACCAGATTTCTGTACACTGCTGATCATAGCTGAATAAATCGCACCAGGGCGCGTTTAAATAAGTAGACGTTTATTTAGTCAGTTTGAAATTCAAAGTAACGGTTGTCGCGTAGAAAAGTAACCCGGTTCTGTACCCAGGATGCCCAAATTAGATGTGTATTTGTAGAATGCCATCTAGCTGGAGATAATGTGAAAGATCATGTTTTAAACTCGGCGCCAAAAGAATTCACCTATATTTTCAAATGGTGCCGATAACGTCAAATCAGGGGAGATAACGCTTGTTTCTGGATGTTGTTAAACGTCAAGCTGTCACAACCGGACGTGGTTTACAAAATATTCCTGGTAGTGTTAACTCATAATGTCCTGATTGGCTTATTTGTTTATTATTTAGAATTATTTTCGTATTGCTTTCAACACTGTTTTTGTTATGTCACGAAGGCAACACCACCTATCCCTGAAATCTCGACTATTTCGTTTTACATCGACTAGTATTCAAGTTGCAAAATATTCTTTCAGAGCTACCTGTAGCTTTCTCACATAAACATTTTTTTTGGAAATAACGTTTGAACAATGAGATAGAGAGATACAGACAGACAGAGTGGGGAGAATAAGATCTGTTGCAATGACTAAATACTTCTAGTATCAAATCCCAGAAAAAGCTCGGGACTCGACCACGCAACGTCTGAATGGTAAGACCTGCAAGACCGGTACTGGGCTCGGCTCGGGATCTCCGTTACAAGCAATCGCTCGTTTTCCGAATCTGTTAACCTTAACCCTCATCCTGCTAAATAACTAAAATGAAATTTTAATTTCGATGGTAAGAACCCAAATATTGTTAATTCACGCTTGTGTTTTGGGGAAAATTATCGCCTTACCGGACAGTGTAGATCCAAGATCAGACTGCACGTTCTGTGCAGTCTGATCTTAATTTACAATGTCCGCAAAAGGTCAGCGAGACGCGATCAGCAGCCAAAGGGTTAAAAGGTATTTATCGTGCAGTGGTGGGTTGAGTCACAAGTAGTGTCAAAAGTACAGGAGGAATCCTCGGCATTCGGAGTAAAATCCTCATCGAGCAAAATCCTCGGTGAGCAAAATCTTCGGTGATCTGATGACGTCATAACAGAACATATAAGATCCATTGATTTTACGCATTTTTAAATGTTTTGTTTAGCTGCTAGTTAAAATACGGTCGAGATGCATTAACAAGTCAAATTCAATGGGTATGGATAACTGCCGATGCAGACTCTCCTAGTAATATGGCCCCAAGTTCCACCAACAATGGTTTATACGAAAGAGTGCAGTGCAGCCCTGATAAGCAGGGTAATCGGAAACGACACTTGCCGTTTTTATGCAGTATGCGTAAGTCTACTGTCGCGCTGAGTCTATAGAAGTCTAAATTACCGTCTCGGATTAGCCTGTGCAGACTGCGCAGGCTGATCCGAGATGACACTTTAAACTCCATAGATACTCATTTCTACGCATTGCTTGTAGGAGCCTTTGGAAAAAATTGTGGCAAAAGGTGAAATTGCTCGTGACGAGCAATTTCACCTTTTGTCACAATGTTTTCTATGCTATCAAAAGGTGTCATATACACATAAGAAACAGTTTCACCCTTGCTGTTATTAAGGGTCAATTAGAGATACCACAGAAAAGCCTTATGGGGTAAAGGGTTAAGCAAAAAACAAAATGCCCTTTTCGCCAGATAGTTGATCTATATTTTCAGATAAGGATATATTTTCCTCGAAAAAGTAACTTTAAAAAGGCAATATTTTGGCTTTTACTATCAATTTGAAAATTTCATTTTAGCTAATGCAGCAGGTCAAGAATTAAGGCTAAAATTTTAAAGTGTTTATGTAAATAAAGATCATTTCTGCTTTGGAAATGGTAGAAAATCGTGTGGGAAAAGGAGAAAAAGCATTTTCTCTTTTCCACACCATGTTTTCAACCGCTGTCTTCCTCAAGTGTTAATGAAATATGGGATAGCTTTGTATAGAGTTAATCTACTACCACACAATCCCTACTTTTGACGACCCTGTGAAAGACGGCTCTAGAAAACATTGTGGGAAAAGGAGAAAAATGCTGGTTACCAGCATTTTTCTCCTTTTCCCACAACGTTTTCTACCCTTCACAAAACAAATTTTAAATTTTCAGTCACCTTTACTCTGTCGTCGGCATATGCTTTTGATTTGGACAAGCTAAAAATTTTGTCGTTTGGTAATGAGTTAATAATGTTCTCTACTATTCTATAGGGAAAATAGTCGAATTTTACAATGATTTTTCAACACATCAATATTATGTCAGTAAATATGAGGGCCTATCCTATGATCCGCCATGCCAAAGAATGACATCTGAGAAATAATTATTGACAGAAAATTTACAAAAATCATGAAGCTATAAACCATTTATCCATCAAATGAAACATTCCTCTATGCCAACTAGGAAAAACATCTTAAAAAAAAATATCAAAAATACATGTAGCAAATTAATCATTCAACATTTAACATTAACTAACCAACAAAACTCGTGACCAAACTAATCTTGCCATTTTGCAGTAAGACATTTCCCTCTGACAATCATAACATATACAGCCTCATTCAGAGACAAGAGGACCAAGATTGCCTTGAAGCTACCCACCAGAGCCTTTTCTTATCAAACGACATGACACAATTCCAATCTTTTCCAAGATATCAAGACAGACATTCTAACCAACTTTTGTAGGCATTACCCTTTATCAAATAATCCCTGTTTTTTACGGCCCCGAGATAGAACCTTTTTGAAAACATTGTGGGAAAAGGAGAAAATGCTGGTAACCAGCATTTTCTCCTATTCCCATAATGTTTTACATCCTCCCAGAACAAATTTCAATTTTTGAGTAATGCTACTTTTGTTGTCCACAAATGCTTTCAATTTTGACCAGTCTAAAATTTTGTCATTTGGTAAAGGTTTAACATATATAATTGGCAAACCCTGAGTAAGAATTCTTTTGAAAACATGGTGGGAAAAGGAGAAAATGCTGGTTACCAGCATTTTCTCCTTTTCCCACAATGTACTAGTCTGCTGAAAACAAATTTCAATTTTTGAGTTTTGTTTATTTTGTCGTCTGCAATTGCTTTCAACCTGGACCAGTCAAAAATTTTGTCGTCTGGTAAAGGATTAACATAATGCTTAAAATATGGCCTTTCTGTGATCATCTTGTATTTTCATGCCAGATATTGCCTCTGATGGCTACAAGGTGAAGCTATCCAAAACCTCAATGGTTGTTTTCCGGTTTAAGTCAAGAAATCTAGTACAAGAGGACCATGATAGTCCTATATCACTCACCTGAGTACTAAGCAGCAAAGGTCTACAACAAAGATTATAATTACCAAATATTGAGGTTCAAGGGCTAATGATGATGAAACAAGAGCAGCAAATTGTCGCAAGATATGGAATCCCACTGCCAGTTGTAAAGGAGGTACAATAGTTGCAAAGGGCAGGCAATGCAACAAACAATTTAACTTGAGACTTCAAAATTCCACTCTGGACAAGCAAACAATACTATTAAAATAAAGATCAAAGTGGAACTACTCAAAATCCATGCTAGGTAGAGTTATTATTCACAGCAAACATGCATACCAATTTGGAAGTCGTTCTTACTTGAGATGACAAAGTTATATTCCGAACAAGCATTCAATGCAGATTCATGTGCGATTTTATTGAGACAGACATTCTAACCAATTTTCAATTCAGCTTAGCAAGAAATGTGGTCTCAAGAGTGCTCACAAGAAGACTTTTTAAGATTTCCCTCTTTATCTCTATAATCTGAAACCAACAACTTTCACACAAGGACCATAATTTGAAGTATTTTGGTAGAAGGCCACTAGATAATGCTACATGCCAAATATGATAGCTCTAGCCCTTATGGTTTGGGAGAAGATTTTCTAAGATTTCATTCTTTATCGCTATGTGAAATCCGAGAACCCACAACATAGGGCCATTTTCAACACTAGGGCCATAATTTGAGGTATGTTGTTAGAGGGCTACTAGATGATATGCTACCTGCAAAATATGAAAGCTCTGGCCATTACCGTTTCGGGCAAAGAGATTTTTAAAGATTTCCTTATATATCGCTATGTGAAATCCGAGACCCACAACAAAGGACCAATTCTTTACATCAGGGACATAATTTGAAGTATTATGGTAGAGGGCCACTAGATGATGCTACATGCCAAATATGAAAGCTCTGGCCATTACCATGTGGACAAGAAGGTTTTTAAAGATTTCCCTCCTTGTCTCTTTGTGAAATCCAAGACCAACAACATAGATTTAATTTTCACACCAGAACAATAATTTGAAGGTAGAGGGCCACTAGATGATGCTACATGCCAAATATGAAAGCTTTGGCCATTACTGTTTGGGACAAAGAGATTTTTAAAGATTTCCTTCTTTATTGCCATATGAAATCCGAGACCTACAACATAGGGCCAATTCTTTACATCAAGGACATAATTTGAAGTATTTTGTTAGAGGACTACTAGATGATGCTACATGCCAAATATGAAAGCTCTGGCCATTACCATGTGGACAAGAAGGTTTTTAAAGATTTCCTTCCTTGTCTCTATGTGAAATCCAAGACCAACAACATAGGTTTAATTTTCACACCAGAGCAATAATTTGAAGTATTTTGGTAGAGGGCTACTAGATGATGCTGCATGCCAAATATGAAAGCTCTAACCCTTATGGTTTGGGACAAGAAGATTTTCTAAGATTTCCTTCTTTATCTCTTTGTGAAATCCGAGAGCCCACAACAGAGGACCAGTTTCAACACTAGAGCCATGATTTGAAATATTTTGGTAGAGGGCCACTAGATGATGCTACATGCCAAATATGAAAGCTCTAGCCCTTACAGTTTTGGACGAGAAGATTTTAAAAGTTTTTTCACTCGGTTGCCATGGAAACCACAGTTCTTCATGGAATTCAAATCTTTGAAGTATTTCTAAAGTGCATCACCTAGGGATCATTTCTGTGAAGTTTGATTGAAATCTGATTGTTAGTTTAGGAAAAGAAAATTTTTTTGTAATAGTAAACAGGCGGACAGACGGACAGCGGACATTGATCGATCACAATAGCTCACCTTGAGCACTTTGTGCTCAGGTGAGCTAAAAAAAAATATCTTTAACACAATTCTTGAAGATCTACTAAATTTGTCCAAGGGGCAAACCAGTCTTGAAATTACACATTTTTTTTCCAGGCAGTAACAGGTTAAATCTTCACTCCTTAGTTCAAAACTCCTAGCTGGAAAAATTCAGTGTGCAGGCTTCAAAATTCAAGAGGGCTGAAATTATGAATTTTTAATGGTCAAAGGGAAAAAACTCGTACTTAATTTTGATCTTAAGCCTAAAAGAGTTGTTTCCCTTATAACAAATGGACGGCATAAAACCACAAATGAATAAATTGCGTTACACGTGTAACGTCTAACACGACGACCAGAATAAAACAATGATCTGAAGGGATGAGAATTCTTAGAGTTTGACCATAAATGTTTTTAAATTCTGGAGATATAATTATGTCAGGTTTTTAGAAGAAAATGTATTTAAGATACATGTATATTGTCTCTTATTTGTATGGGTAATAGGGGAAAAGTGGGTAAATTCGGGCGGTTTTTGCAGGACCTTCTTGGAGACTTAATTATGCGGTGTAGCGGCAAATCTCGTACACAAGCACTGTTTTATATTCATTCAGGCTATCTTTTTATTTGCATTTCATCAGCAAGTTGTCTAGTGAAATATGAGCCAAGATGTTGAGAAGGCACCATTTTTGTGCTTACTGTAAAACGGGTAAATTCGGACGCGATAGATAAATACGGACACAAAAAAGCCTGGAAAAGTCAATTATCAGCGTGTAAAATTCGGACAGGTTGCAATTTTGTTTTCAAAAGGAAAATTATACCTTTTTGCGTGAATATCGACAATCTGATCTGAGGAAATATGCTTATATGAGCTGTTCACCTAAATCTTTTCTTTGTTGGTACTTTGCCCGGTTTCCCCCTTTTATCCCTCTTATTTCAACTCGTTGATTGATTGATTGATTGATTGATTGATTGGTGTGGTTTTTTGTTGTTGTTGTTGTTGTTTCATGTTTTGCATTTACGCCACTTTCGAATTTTTTTAAGTCATGTCATGGTGACATATCTCATATTAATGTATGTAGTGGGTTTCACCAGATCTTGATCGATCCTGCCCAAGGAAACTCCAGTGAAGATGAACAAACCCGAGGCCTCGAGTTGATATTTAACCTCTGTGCCAAGCAGGGCTGCCATTTATCACATTTGTGAACACAACAACCAAAACTTGACGTCAACTTACAAGTACCTGAAAACGTTATGTATTTTGCCATGAGATTTTCGGCACTGTGTATACGTGATCTAAGTCAAATAAGTTGTGTTATCATATTACCGATATATTGCCTTGGGGGAAAAAATATATATGCAAAAACACGAGTTTGAGTGCCCTAAAATAAATCTACCTGGGCACTCAACTCTTGGATTTCTATACTGGTATATTTTCGTCCTTGTTATAGTCACAACTGTACTATATAGAATGAGAAAAGATTTAGGTGAACAGCTCATATAAGCATATTTCCTTAGATCAGATTGTCGATATTCACGCACAAAATAGATTCTCTTTTTATATTTAAGAATTCACCAGATCAACGAAAAATCGTATTCATTCCGATCTTTTCTTCCAAATTTTCATTACGTGACCCATTTCATTCGTTTGGAGTTTTATGCCGTCCCTGCTTTTTATGGGAGACAACTCTGTTAGACATAAGTACGAAAGTAAGTACGAGTTTTCTCCCTTAGACCATAAACGGATCAAAATTTCAAACGTTTATCTCTTCCCGTTTTTGATTGGTCAATCTATGTGATACATCTCCGTAGTCCACCAATCAGATTTAAGATTTCTTATTTCAGTTATTTCCGGGTCAGGAAACAAAGTTGCCGACCGGCACTTTGAATGTAGCTGCATGGTTAGTTATCGTTTACGTAATAAAACTGTAAGTGTTAGCGTTTGATGGCATCCGTGCGGGGAACTTGAAGGGATTTGATGTCATTTCCCTGCTGAACATGTATTTTCAGCGTATTATTCTTAATTTGTCAGTATCGAAAGTTGAACCTGTCTCCACCAAATTTGTGACCGACAAGCACCTGTTTTCGCGGTTCGAACCAAAACATTTTTTCCCCTCTCTTTTCCGAATTACTTAGAGAAAAGCGATGTTAGTTCTTGTGAGCAGATGATGCGAGTGTATGTAGTGGTATAGTAGTATATTTTTGGCTCTAAGCTATAGCTGAATCGGTCAGTCCCGTTTTTTATACTTTAATCATGTTTGAGTGTCCCTGCCATATTACCGCCTGATATTGAAGATTTCATAGCCTATGGATGACAAAAATCTCTGTAATAGCATTCAAACAAAAATTTGTTTAACTCTTTACTACACAATCCCTACTTTTGACGACCCTGAGAAAGAAGCCTGTAGAAAACATTGTGGGAAAAGGAGAAAATACTGGTAACCAACATTTTCTCCTTTTCCCTCAGTGTTTTCTACCCCTCACAAAACAAATTTCCAGTAACTTTTATTTTGTCGTCAACAAATGCATTCAATTTTGACAAACCTAAAATTTTGTCATATGGAAATGAGTTAACCTCCGTTACCAAGCCCCACCCGGGTGGCTCAGTGTTGAGTGTGTCGGACTCATGACCTGGTGGTTGTGAGTTTGATACCTGGTTGAGGCGAACTTTCTTTCCGGCGTATTTTCGCTTCTCACCACTGCTGAAGCATGTGGGAAAAGTAGTCGGTGGCTTTGGAAAGAAAGTTGTGTTAGTAATGGTGTGAAAAAGCGAGGAAACACCTACGTGTGTCATAGACCACCATGATATGACCTTGGCTGTTAAAGTGGTGTTAAACCCCAATACAACCAACCAACCCATACCAAGGTTTTGCCAAAACAGTAATCAATTGACATCTGTTGAATGTGATGTGCTAAAGGAGAATACTAAATACTAGATAAAACTTTATTCTTACATAATCATTCTCATAATAAGCACAAAAAGGGCCTAAAAAATAACATTTGAAGGATCTTATAAAATTTAGACTAGCTCATAGGCAGATAGATCAGTGGATTTGTGGATTTGAATCATAAACAATTGTAAATTTGATAATTTTTTTATAATTTGAAACTGAAATTACCCAATTCAAAATAATAATTTGTCACATGTAAGCTTTTTTTCCAATCTTTTTTATCTGATAAATGGAAACGGGTAAGCTAAATGGAAATCAACCATAGTGTAAAATTTATAGGGATATTTAGTGGGAGGCAAAATGGTTTATAAACAATGTTATTACGATATTTTTGAGAATGAGATTATACAATTTAAATTAATTAGATTACGCACTATTTCCAACAGTTATTAGATAGATGGTTATCATTTATCTGCACAAAATGGAAAATGGGATTGGGAGTGCACAATGGAAACCGTTACACTGTAATTTGTAAAGCTTAAAGAAATTTAACGCTTTACCGACAACCCGAGATAGAAGTCTTGTGAAAATATGGTGGAAAAAGTAGAAAATGCTAGTGACCAGCATTTTCTTCTTTTCCCTCAATATTTTCTACCAAACTTGAAACCAACTTCGATTTCTGAGTTCTGTTTGTTGTCTGCAAGTGCTTTCAAATTGGACCAGTCTAAAATTTTATTGTTTGGTAAAGAATTTAAGAATGATTCAAAGAAATTGTCTTGTTCATGAATACTGGAGGAATTGACTCCAAAAGTATACGAAACCAAAATTTTAAGGAACCGTAAAAACAGAAAGTTTCAATTTTACCACGAAAAGAAATTAAAATAAAAATGTCTATAAACTAGGGCGATCTTTCGCTCAAAGGCACACGATTGCCTTCTAAATTGAAAAAAAAAATGCACTCGAAATGGTCAATGAACAGCTATTATTGTATGTTTGCATCTACAATTCATTCCTTTTTATTCAAAATGTTTTCATACCTCGTCAGTTTCTATATCAAACTATTTCTATTTTGTCAAAAAATTTCCAATTTGTATTTTAGGCCTACTTACTTATGACTGTTTTATTGAACGTTCACTTCTTTCTGAAATAATTAAGCATTTTCTACTTTTCCACAATCTTAACTATATTCACAAAGAAGTATTTTGGCTTTTGAGTCACACTAAACTTTTTCATCTGCAAATGCTTTCAATCTGGACAAGTCTAAATTTTTCTTTCTTGGTAAAGAGTTTTTTTGTCTTCTGCAACACCCTCAAAAAGCAAAAGTTTTACAATTTTGTTGTGTGATAGGGAGCAGAGACTATTCATAGACAGTAAATTGTATGTTGTTTACATAGACATTTTGTATTGTGAAGGCTAGGGTAAGAACTGTGTCACTTCTTTTCAAAACTATCTCATCTTCTGCAATTACTTTTAACCTTTTACCACATAGTAAAAGTTTAGACCTATCTACATTGAAAGCATTTTGCATAAGACAGTTTCATAATTGCTCAAATGGTGCAATATTCCTTTGAAGGGGTAGAAAACTATGTGAGAAAATGCTAGTAATACCAACAGTTTCTCCTTTTCCCACAATGTTTTCAAAAGGCTTCTTCTTAAGGGAGGTTAAAAGTTGTCATTGTGTGGTATAGAGTTAACTGGGAAGGTTTACAATTTTGTTGTCTGGTAGAAAGCTGGGTCTGTTCCTGGACAGTTCTATGTTTTTTTTTTACACTGTTGTTATTCTGGTGTGATGACTAGCTGCAATAACTATGTCAGTTCTTTTCCAAACTACATGTATCTAATCTTCTGCATTTGCTTTAATCCTTTCCCAATAATCCCTGGTTTTTATGACCTTGAGATAGAAGCCTTTTGAAAACATTGCGGGAAAAGGAGAAGATGCTGGTAGCAGCATTTTCTCCTTTTCGAACATTGTTTTCTACCCTGCTGGAAACAAATTTCTATCTTATGTTTATTTTGCCATCTGCACATGCTTTGAATTTGGACCAGTCTAAAATTTTGTTGTTTGGTAAAGGGTTAAACTGGAAAGGTTTGCAATTTTGTTGTCTGGTACAGACCTGAGACTGCTCCTGGACAGTTCTATGTTGTTTATGTTGCACAATAACTGTGTCAGACCTTTTCAAAATTCTCATGTTTTAACTCTTTACCACACAATCCGGACTTTTAATGACTCTGTGAAAGGAGCCTTTTGAAAACATTTTGGGAAAAGGAGAATATGCAGGTAACCAGCATTTTCCCCTTTTGCCACAATGTTTTCTACCCTTCCCTTCTACTCAGTCAAAAATTTTGTCATTTGGTAAAGAGTTAAAGCTCATCCTGCTGACCAACTTGAAATGGAACTTTTGAATAGACATAACTCTTTACTAGACAAGCATTTGCATACAACAAATCAAATCCTGGTAATATGATGATTTCTAATTTTGTTAGGGTAGAAGATATTGTGGGAAAAGGAGAAAATGCTGGTTACAAACATTTTCTCCTTTTCCCACAAAGTTTTCAAAAGGCCTCTTCCTCAGAATCGTTAAAAGTTGTCATTGAGTGGTAAAGGGTTAAAAGCCTGAAACATCACTTTTTACTGACTTACAGGTTCCCAGTTGACTGATGTTTGTCCCAATGGTGTAAGCCAAGCTTGTCAGCATCAAGCCAGAAAAAATATGCAATATCCGAGAACAATTCACAGGCGCCCAGGCAGACGGAGTTTCAGGTACACAACTTCATGTTGTAGAAGTCATCAGCATTTTCTCTATGTGCAACAATCTTTTCTGCCCTTCCAAAAAATAAGAGGGCCAAGATGGTCCTGGTTCATTCACCTGAATTTTTGAGAGGACCATAGCCAATTTTTTTGAGGTATTAAAACTTTGGAAACAAAATCATTATTTTGCCAAGCAATTTTGAAAAGGTAACCTGTAAAAGTCATTTCAAAATCTGTCACCACCCCTACAATCATCACCTCCACCATCACCAGAATTCTGCAAATAAATTTTTGGATAGATCACCTGAAGAAAATTTCTTGAAGAAAAGCATATGCTTGATAGTGACTAAAAACATAAGTCAACAAGAGCTTCGCAAAGCGGCGCATATACACCCGAAGGGGCTTGTCAGTGAAATGAGTTGAAATGACGGAAGGGCCATGAATAAGGAGTAGTTAATCTCCATTATATGTGAAAAATGTTAAAGGGCAATAGGTAAAAAAAGAAGGGTGGCACATTTACAAATCTTGTGAATTGTTGTTCTCCATAAGGTGTTCTATCAGTCTTGAAAGGTTCAAGATCATAGCTTTTATAATTTAGAAATTATGGTCCAGACGAAAATTCAAAGAGAAAACTAACAAAGGGCAATAACTCAAAAAGAAGGATGGCAGAGTTATGGTTCTTGTGCAGTGCACTTCTTCATAATGTGTTCTATTAGTCTTTGAAGCTTCAAGATGATAGGTTTTAAAGTTTGGGAGTTATGGCCTGGACAAAAATTCAAACTGAAAATTAACAAAGGGCAATAACTAAAACAATGAAGGTCGCAGAGTTATGGTTCATGTGCACTGCACTTCTCCATAATGTGTTCTATCAGCGTATGAAGTTGCAAGTTATTAGCTTTTATAGTTTGGAAGTTATGGCCTGGACAAAAATTCAAACTGAAAATTAACAAAGGGAAATAACTCAAAAAATAAAAGTGGCAGAGTTATGTTTCATGTGCACTGCGCTTCTCCATAATGTGTTCTATCAGTGTATGCAGCTTAGTTTCAATTTAATACCTTTTATAGTATGGAAATTATGGCCTGAACAAAAATTCAAAGTGAAAAGTTAGTTATTTCAGAAATCAAGGGCAGATAATTTTGGAACGCAAACAGCGATCAAAATTCCAAGACCCAGGTGCACAACTAGACATCATGGAGATTCATTGTGGCAAGTTTCAAATAATTCCGATGAAAACTGTAGGAGGAGTTGCACACACAAGAAATTGCTAACAGACGGACAACCGGGGGTATAACATAATACGACCCTTTGGGCGTATAAAAAAGAAAACCACATGCAGGTGCCAACATTAAGTTGTTGTTTTTTGGCACATAAAAATTTCCCTAACAATATTTGAAAAGGGTCACCCTAGGAACATATCTGTGATGTTTCAAAATCTGACCAGCCATTTGAAAGAAGAAAAATTGAAAAATTCCTCTATACGTCCTTATAGTGCAAATAGCCCCCGTCACCAGAGCCATTTTTCTTGACAGATCACAATTTTGTGAATAAGTTTTGAAAAGAGTCACCCAAGGAACATTTCTGTGAAATTATTTCAAAATCTGACTAGAGGTTTCAAGAAGATTTTTTTGTAGAATTTCTTCATGTTCATAATTATAGTGTAAAAAGCCCACGGCCATCAGTGTTTCTTGATGGATCAAATTTCTCAAACGCTTTGGGAAAAAGGTCACCCAAGAAACTTTTCTATAAAAATATTTCAAAATCTGATATTTCAAAATCTGATCAGCCGTTTCAGGGAAGACAAATTTTTAAGAATTTCTTCATTTCCGTGTAGTGCATGTAGCCCCCAGTCACCAGAGCATTGTTTCTCAACGAATCAAAATTTCACAAACAAGTTTTGAAAAGGGTCACCCAAGGAACATCTTTGTGAAATTATTTTAAAATCTGACCTGCGGTTTCAGAGAAGTTTTTTTTCGTTTTTAATTCATAGAAAATTCTATGTGGTTGCTATGGCAGCCAGAGTTTTTGATTGAATCAAATTTTGTCATTTTTAAGTATGTTTTTTTTTTATTCAATTGCAAATGCTTTGAATTTGAACTAGTCTCAAATTTTATAGTTTGGTCAAGAGTTTAAAGAATTGATGCGAAAGACGAAGGGTCTGCCAGTAGCTGTTCAGAGAGTGAAATACTTGTCCCATAGACATACACAGACAGGGAATATTTTCAACATATGGGTAAATGACCCAAAAATGTACACAAGACAACTTCTTGCATACATTTGAGCCATGCTCTGTAAAAAGGGGGCTCAATGCATCTCCATGATGCATTATACCAAGCATTTCATTACATAGTTATAGGTCCACAAAATCTATTTTGTCTGAACAAAAGGCTGAATTTTGCTGGATAGAATGGTCCTTGGACAAGCAAAAAAATTGATCAATATCAGAAAGTTTTGACAGATCAGCAGCTTATACCTTTTTGCCCCTTTTCATGAAGCACAGAAAAGGGACAAATCCCCTTCTATGTGCACTTTGGGATAGTTTTTAATTCAGTATGACAATGTCCCAGAATATCCCCAACAGAAGAATACTGGGACAGATGCCATGTTTTATTGTTATCATTTTCTGTCTTCAGATCCAAATCAATGGAATGACTAGTGTGTTAAAACCTGAAGCAAGCTACAAACAAGTTCTTTTTGTCGGTGGTGCCAGTTGAAACCTACAGCAAGCTGAAAACAAGTTGTTGATGTCTGTAGAGGGAATTGAAACCAATAGCAAGCTGACAGCAAGTTGTACATGTCTGAAGAGGGAGTTGAAACCAATAGGAGGGAGTTGAAACCAATAGCTAGCTGAAAACAAGTTTTATATGTCTGTAGAGGGAGCTGAAACCAATAGCTAGCTGAAAACAAGTTGTTTATGAATGTAGAGGGAGTTGAAACTAATAGCAAGCTGACAGCAAGTTGTACATGTCTGTAGAGGGAGTTGAAACCTGCATAGAGCTAAAAACAGGTTGTACATGTATTTGACAAACATAGTTGAGGTAACAGATACCTGCTGAAATGCAGCTGTTGTAGACAGGCACAGATTCACACACATAATAGGCACAGGGCTGCAAGACATTTTAAGCTGGCTTGTCAACAGCAAATGGAGCTAAAAAGTATCTTTCTCTGTCAAATCCATGCTGCTTGACAGGTGTGCAATAATAGTGAACCTTGCCCCAGATGTGGTGATAACAGTAACTGCCCTCAACTACCCACAATGTTTGTGTTTCCCATGAATGTCTTTATACAGTGCAGTGGCACCAAAGAACCAAACCAGTTTTTCAATAAGGAAGGAACGATTTATGTGGCTTTTTTTTTATAATATCTTTATGAGTCTTTGTTGAGCCAGGATTTGAGCACACTACTTATCCACACCAAGTCATGCACTTTACTACCTGATCCAGAAGAATATATAAACAGAAAATTTTATTATACTGCAAAGAAATTTCTCATGATCTGACTGGTTAACATGCCGGGAACATATACATCATGTTCCCTGGCAAAAACCACGCAAAGCCAGTTTCCTTTTTGAGTGCCCCATAAACATCACTACACTTACAACACAACATCCAAATTGGTGGCATCAATCGATCACCAGACTGCACATTTATGCACCAAACTGCACGTTTTAGTGACATCAGTTGCCAGTGACGTCGGTTTTCACTGAATTGGGGCACTCAGAAGGGAATTTCTATTTCTTCAGCATACTCCATTCGTGAGATTATAATACTGGAAAATTTTGATTAACACGCTTTGAAAGGGTAAAACTTTGCAGTATAATAAATTCATTGTACGGTCAGGTGGCAGGGGACTTGGAAACTTGTTCACAGCTGTGGTGAATAATGTCGCCACCTTGCCTTCAGCTCGGGGCGACATGATTAACCACAGCCGTGAAGAAGTTTCCAAGTCCCCTGCCACCTGACCGTACAATTAATATTATTATACTGCAAAAATATTTTACATGATCTGATTGGATGTAAATATATACCACTGTACACTGGCAAGCTCCAGGGAAAAGCAGTTTCACTGAGAAACAGGTAAATTTCCATTCAATACATTTTGGCATGATAAGACTGCAGTTTAATAAATTTGTTGTTCAAGTCAGCTTGGATGATTTGTTCACAGCTGTAGTGAATCACCTTTCCCCCTCAACTTCGGCTATTGGCGACATGATTCATCTTCAAAGTCATGAACGTTTCAGAGTTCCCTGCCACTTTTTTATAAAGTATTGAGTTAAAAGAGGAATACAGAAACAAAACAACTATAATCAAATTCTCCGGTATTTAATGTAACAGTAGTTTTAATCTAACATGCTGATTAATATAACCAAAAGTGTATGCTTTTTAAACTCTTTACCAAAAAAACAAAAATTTGGACTTGAGCAAAACCTTTGCATTAATTTTCCAGACTACAAATTAAATGTTGCTTAAATAGCAATTTCTGTCTTGGATAGGATAGAAAACACTGTGGAATATATTAAGGAGAAAATGCTGGTTACCATCATTTTCTCCTTTTTCCACAATGTTTTTAACAGGTTTTATTCTCAGTGTAATTTAATTAAAAATTGAGATTGTGTGCCAGCATTTAGGGATTAAATGAACTAAAAGAATACAGATGAGTCATGTTCTGGGGAAAAAGAAAGGGGGGGGGGATTAAACACTTCTGGAAAAAAAAAAGAGATGCTGGCAACCGCATTTTCTGCTTTTCCCACAATTTTTTCTATCCTGTCAACAACAATTTCTGTTGTCGGAGCTGGTAACTGCATTTTCTTCTTTTCCCATAATGTTTTCTACCCTATCAAAGGGTGACAAATCCTGCCACAAATTGAGCCACAATTGAATTGTCCTCTGTAAATGCTTTCAATTTGGATATGTCTTAAATTTTGTTGTCTGGTTAAGAGTTAAGGTATCTCAGAAACTGAAATCCACTAATACAATCTGGTTTCAATCCAGCCAGATAGCTCAATGGTTAGAGTATCTGAATTGTGACCTAGAGGTTGCAGGTTGGATACCTGGTTGCAGCGAACTTTCTTTCTAGTGATTTTTTTTGCCTGTTCCCCCTGATGCATGTGAGAAAAGTAGTCAGTGGTTTTGGAAAGACCGTTGTTTCAGTACTGGTGTTAAGAAAATCTGGAAACACATGGGCGTGTCACTGACTGCCATATGAACTAAGTTGTTAAAATGGCATCAAATTCCAAAACAAATAAACAATCTGATTCCATCAAAGGAATATCAAAAATACAAATACAAGAAAACTAAGGAAATCTGTTCAAATTAACCCTTTAGAAAACCATTCCCTGTTTTAGTGATGCCCTAAGAAAGAGGACCTTCATAGTGAAAAACCAGCTGAAACCCAGCATTTTTACTCTTTTTTTCCCCCACAACTTTTTTCTATGTTTGTTCAAAAGACAAAAAAAGACAAATCCCATCACTTGAGCTACAAGTTTGTAATTTGTCATTAGTAAATGCTTTTAGTTTGAAATAGGCCAAAATGTTGGCTTTTTGAAAAGAGCTAAACAGTATAATTCACCATATGCCAAGCCATAAAAGGACCATTGTGGCCCTGTTTGCTGATTGCAAGCATTTCTGTTTTCCCTGCAATGTTTTCAAAATCCCTCTTTTATTGCCTTATCTAGTATAGAGTTAAATCTTTATTCTAACATGAAACATGAATTCTACTCTATAAACACAGTTCAATGAAATGGTAGGTAAAATCTTTGTCATTCTATATACATGGAGAATGACGTCATTCTGTATAAAGTGAGTAAATCTGAATCCATGTTTTTACTCTAAGTATGAACTTCTTTTCCTTCCATTAAGAGCTGGTCATGTTCAAATCAAAATTATCTTCTTTCTACCATGGTTTATCATTCAATAAACCACGTGAGTTATGAGGCACAATGAATAAACTACTCCCACTATCGCTCTCGTGGATTATTTATTGTGCCTAAAAACTTGCAGCCATTATTGGGTTCACATATTGACTGTTAGCTGTGGAGACCTCGTAACTACAGCCTGAATCAGGCTGCAGTTGTGATGTTTTTACGGTGAATCTATGGTATGCTCAATAATACGTCTTTCTCATTTACGCTTAATTGCATGCTTTCTTATGCGTATTTCCACTTTTTTCCGCAATTTTCTGTGTAACATAACGTTTATGACGTCACGTTTGTTCATATCAATTTATTGTATTATGTACTCCTGAAGAAGGCAAATGCCAAAACGTCGTACGTTACATAAACATTAAAATTTTAATACGAGTTCTTGTAGTTATTTAACCCTTTAATCAGACAACAAAATTTTAGACTTTTCCTAGTTCAAAGCAACAGCGGAAGAAAAAAATTATATGCTTGTCAAAGTATGGTTTTGGTAAAAGGAGACAATGCTAGCCCTTTTCTTTGGTGTCATCAAAACATGAGTGTATGGTAAAGGGTTAAAATGACCATATTTCAAACAAAGATAAAGAAATGAATTGCACAAATAAGTCTTGTCTTAACCATTTACTCCATAGATACTCATTTCTACGCATTGCTTGTAGGAGTGTTTGGAAAACCTTGTGGCTAAAGGTGAAATTGCTCGTGACGAGCAATTTCACCTTTTGCCACAAGGTTTTCTATGCTATCAAAAGATGTCATATACACATACGAAACAGCTTCATCCTTGCTGTTATTTAGGGTCAATTAGAATTACCATAGAAATGCCTTATGGGGTAAAGGGTTAATGAAAACTAGGGATGAGTAGACAGCACCTACTCGAACACTTTACATCCAGTCCAAAGTTTTGAAAACGTTGTGGCAAAAGCAGGAAATGCTGGTCACTGGCATTTCTTCCTTTTCCCACAATGTTTTTCAACCTTTTCAAAAACAAATATCATCACTTGAGAAACATTTGAGCCGTTGTCTGTTAATTTTTTTTAATATGATTAAGTCTAAAATTTGGATCTTGAATTTGAAGGGAGCTATTTGGATTTTTGTAAGTTTACTGAACTTGAAAAACTGATATATATCAGTATATCTTTAAATGAAGTTTTTTCTAAAGCCATATTTCTCTTTCAACTTATCTCACATTTGCAGCAGAAATTATTAGAGCAAACCTGATGCTTGAGGTATCCAAAAAATAGTAGCAGATGCAGAATCGCTGGTCTAAAGCAATTCCTCTGTACCCTTTTTTTTTCTTATTATTTTTTTTGAAGGTAGCCATGTCAATAATGTCATCAACTCCTCTGACTGACTTCTTGTTTAGCAGATCATATTTGACAAGATTGTGGCTAATGAAATAATCCCTCATAATGAGATAATTTTCAAATCTATTCCTACACCAACTCTTCATCTTATCACAAAGTTTAAGACCTCACCATATTGAAGGCATCTGCATAAAAACAAATCAAAAGCTACTGAAATTATTTGTCTTAGAAAAGATAGAATTATAGTTGATAAAGGATAAAATTCTGAATACTAGCATTTTCTCCTTTGCCTAGAAAGCTCTTAAATGCCTTTTTTGAGTAATAAATACACTGGATTTCTTTTTTGTACAGAATTAAAGTTTCTTTCTATATCAAATCTTTGTTTCAAAAAGATGATTTCAAAATCACCTGCTATATATTTATATCTACTAGATAAACAACAGTTTGTGCTCAAAGTCTGAACCCATGTACACAAAATCAAATAAATACATGTAGTTTCACTATTATGGACAACACTATCATTCATTCAAACATTTATATCTTAGCTATGTACCAAACAACAAAATTCAAGTCCAGTTAGCATTGACAGTATTTGCAGACGACAAATTTAATGTACGTCAAATGATGATCTTTGGCAGAACGAAAAAGAAAAAAATTGTGGGAAAAGGAGAAAATGCTGGTTACCAGCATTTTCTCCTTTTCCCACAATGTTTTCAAAACCCTACTTTTTTCATGGTCCTTAATAAGTATTATTATTTGGTAAAGGGTTACATATTCCCTTAGTTTCATCTGATATCAAACAAACCACTTGTATACTTCACAGGTGAGCTCCAGTTTTTGTACATTTTATACTGTTGAATAGTTTGTATTAAAGTTCCCCTTCTGTGCCTTCATCAAATGGAACACAATATCTTTGACCATTTACCTGTTGAAAATAAATCTCAATATCAAAGCTGAATGTGTCTAACGATCAACATATTATTCCATTAACAGATGACCATCTCATCTTGCAGCAGTCCACTTTAGAAAAAACAAGCAATATTGTTGAAAATGATATACCCCCACTGGAAATAACCTTTTCAAAAATCTACACGACCATGTAGCTCAAAGTTGCTCCCAGTAGGCCATTTTGCATGCATAAAAAAAAAAAACTACATGGGTGGATTAGGTTAATGTACACACTTATAGTTTCACAAAATTCCATCTCTTGGACAACGCTAAAACTATATCCCTCTGCCTTTGGCCCGGAATAACGCTATGAATGATGGGTTAATGTGGTGCAATGTGTTCTACACAAAACAAACTGACCCCGGTACCAGGACATTTGCCCCTGGACATCTGCCCCCCCCCCCCCCCCCCCCCCCCGAACTTTTGCCCCCATAGGACACCTGCCCCCTGGACATCGGCTCCCCGGCATTTGCCCCCTAGGACATCTGCCCCTGAAACATCTGTCACCCAGACATTCGCCCCGTAGGACATCTGCCCCCGTAGGACATTTGCCCCCTGGACATCTGCCCCGGATATTTGCCCCCTTTCGACATCCCCTCCCGGACATTTGCACTGGTAGAACATCTGCCCCTGGATATTTGCCCCCATAGGACAACTGCCTCCTGGGAAACAATAAGTCTCTTCTAAATGATGTTGAAGAACTAACAACATCCTGAATTTTGCTTTATTTTTCTTAAAATGTGAAAAAAGAATTTTTTAATCGGGGTTTACAGCAGGCGTGCCAGATGACTAACTGACTATATAGTTATCATACTGGAAGTTTGATATTAAATCTGAAATCAATTAATCAGCCGAAGATTTTCAACAAAATAGCACTTAATGATACAACAGCTGAGAGATCTTTTTCATAGTGCCGGTCAAAATTACCATGTACAATATACGTGTATATCTGAAAGTTGCTTTTTTGAGATTGTCCCTTAAAGGAGCTGGATGTCTAAGTTGTAAACAACCTGAGGGGGCAGATGTCCAGGGGGCAGATGTTCTAAGGGGGCAGATGCCTGGGGGGGAACATGTCGGGGGGGGGGGGGGGGGGGGGGGGGGGGGGAAGACATGTCATAAGGGGGCAGATGTCCAGGTGGCAGGTGTCCTAAGGGGGCACAAGTCCGGGGGCACAAGTCCGGGGGGCAAATGTCCTAGACCCCTGACCCCTACCAATCTATTTATGGTGAACTTACCTCGATGTCATGTTCAAGTACAAATGGAGGAATATCCAACTGATCTGGATTGATGGTTGCATACAAAAACTGAACACCTTTTAAGGAATGCACTTTAGTTTTGATATCTGATGCAGTAAATGTGGTGAAAAACCATGTAGCAAACTGAAAAAAAAATATATATTCATTGTCATGTATCGCAGTATCTTTGACCATACATGTATGCTTCATTTTTTAAACATTGCTGACCAAAATGTCCGAGTGAATTACACTGTCAAAATTGTTGGTTGTGATATTAAGTTTCAATTTTCTTTTTCTATACATCTAGTATTGAAATCCTTTTATCTAAATTTCTATGGAACTACTTTTTTGCCCAGAACATAAATACCTGCCATGAGGGGAACCAGTATCCTATGATGCTCAGTGCCCATATACCTGTGATTCAATATGTTTTAACACATTATGATTCATAATTCTAACAACCAGTTGTGTGAGAAGAATTTGACATCTGTTGGCTTTTGAAATAAAATTCAGTTAACTCTTTATCACACAACAAAATCTTAGACTAGTACCAAATTGGAAGTTTTAAAAGAAGACAAAATAAGAGAGACTCAAATATTAAAGTTAGAATTAAAAAGGTTAAAAAAACAGGAAAAGGAGAAAAATGCTGTTTACTAGCATTTTCTGCATTTCTCACAATATTTTCAGAAGCCTTCTTTGTCAGGGTTGTTAACTCTTTACCACAAGAGAAAATTTTAGACAGGTCCAAATTGAAAGCATTTGCAGACGACAAAATAAGGGTGACTGAAAAATTGAATTTTGGTTTTGAAAGGGTACAAACACTGTGGGAAAAGGAGAAAGTGCTGGTAACCTGCATTTTCTCCCTTTCCCAGTGTTTTCAAGACTTCTTTCTCAGGGGTTAAAGGTCATGATTGTGTGGTCAATGGTAAACCTTGTTGACAAAACATGTTTTTGCTTGCTTAACAATAGTTTTTTAGATGCATATATAAAGTTTGATATCAAAAATTACTATCAGCTTAATATACATCATATATGGCTTGCAACATGCAAACAAGAGCTTTGCAAAGTGGCGCATATACGCCCGAAGGGGCTTGTCAGTGAAATGAGTTGAAATGACAGAAGGGCCATGAATGAAGAGTAGTTAATCTCCATGATATGTGAAAAATATTAAAGGGCAATAACCAAAAAAAGAAGGGTGGCACAGTTACAAATTTTGTGAATTGCTGTTCTCCACAAGGTGTTCTATCGGTCTTGAAAGGTTCAAGATCATAGCTTTTATATTTCAGAAATTATGGCCAAGACGAAAATTCAAAGAGAAAACTAACAAAGGGCAATAACTAAAAAAGAAGGATGGCAGAGTTATGGTTCTTGTGCATTGCACTTCTTCATAATGTGTTCTATTAGTCTTTGAAGTTTCAATATGATAGGTTTTAAAGTTTGGGAGATATGGCCTGGACAAAAATTCAAACTGAAAATTGACAAAGGGCAATAACTAAAAGAATAAAGGTCACAGAGTTATGGTTCATGTGCAATGTACTTCTCCATAATGGGTTCTATCAGTGTATGAAATTGCAAGTTATTAGCTTTATAGTTTGGAGATAATGGCCTGGACAAAAATTCGAACTGAAAATTAACAAAGGGCAATAACTCAAAAAATAAAAGTGGCACAGTTATGGTTCATGTGCGAAGCACTTTCCTACAATATGTTCTATCAGTGTTTGAAGTTCCAAGTTAATGGCTGTTTTAGTTTAGAAGTTATGGCCTGGACAAAAATTCAAACTGAAAATTAACAAAGGACTATAACTCAGAAAATAAAAGTGGCACAGTTATGGGTCATATGCAGTGCACTTCTCCATAATGTGTTCTATCAGTGTATGAAGTTGCAAGTTATTAGCTTTAATAGTTTGGAAGTTATGGCCTGGACAAAATTCAAACTGAAAATTAACAAAGGGCAATAACTCAAAAAATAAAAGTGGCAGAGTTGTGTTTCATGTGCACTGCACTTCTCCATAATGTGTTCTATCAGTGTATGTAGTTTCAATTTGATACCTTGTATGGTATGGAAGTTATGGCCTGAACAAAAATTCACAGTGAAATGTTGGTTATTTCAGAAATCAAGGGCAGATAATTTTGGAACGCAAACAGCGATAAAAATTCTAAGACCCAGGTGCACAACTAGACATCATGGAGATTCATTGTGGCAAGTTTCAAATAATTCCGATGAAAACTGTAGGAGGAGTTGCACACACAAGAAATTGCTAACAGACGGACGGACAGACGACCGGGGGTATAACATAATACGACCCTTTGGGCGTATAAAAAGGGCTTTCGGACATTGGCATAAAGTATCATCTTGGATCAGCCTGCGCAGTCCGCACAGGCTGATCTGAGACGGTACTTTAGGACTACATTAGATTTTGTGCTACAATAGAATTGCACAAAAAAGAAAATTACATTAAAACAGAAAGTGCCATCTCAGATCGACCTGCGCGAACTGCACAGGCTGATCCCAGACGACACGTTACGCAAATGACAGAATGTTCCTTTTCATATGTTGCAGGTCATATGTCCTCTTAAATTACATCCCTAATAAAAAAACATTGCAAAACATTGAAGAAGATGGCATGAGTGAACTGAATACCTTAGACCACCATGTTGGGTGTATGATATAAAATGACTTCAAGTTCTTCTTGTACCTGAAAGAAATAAGTTCTATAAATCAGTTATATTTCAATCTATCTTCAATGTACCTAGGAAGGCACCAGTCAGACTGAAATTATGCACAGTGATCTGGCAATATTATACAGGACTTAACCCTTTACCCTACAGATACTCATTTCTATGCATTGCTTGTGGGAGCCTTTCGAAAACATTGTGGCAAAAGGTGAAATTGCTCGTGACGAGCAATTTCACCTTTTGTCACAATGTTTTCTATGCTATCAAAGGGTGTCATATACACATAAGAAACGGCTTCATCCTTGCTGTTATTTAGGGTCAATTAGAGATACCACAGAAATGCTTTATGGGGTAAAGGGTTAATGCATCTCCGAGATGCATTATGCTATGTAATCATCACATGATTCTGAATCCATAAAATACATTTTGTCCAAGGACCATGAATTATTATGTAGACTGGTCCTTCAGCATGCAGAAAATTGACCAATAGCAAAAAGTTGACCCCTTTACCTCACAGTCTTTTAATGACACTAAAGATAAAAGGTCTTTGCTAACATTGTGGCTACCAGCATTTTCTCTTTTTCCCACATTGTTTTCTAAACTTTTAAAGACAAATTTCAACACCTGAGCTACACAAAATTTGTCATCTGCACATGCTTTGAATTTGGCCTATTCCAAAATTTTTTTGTTTGGTAAAGAGTTAAACCAAGGTAAGCCTATGAAAAATGTGCAAGAGTGACCTGGGTAAAACTTGTTGTTTGAAGATATACATGTACAAAAGCCCTTTTCACACAGCATGTTCATATCTAACCTACATCCACTCTAAGATATGTTGTTACACCATACGGTCTGCAACATCTGAAAAAGGGTTTTCAGACATTTGTGTAAACTATTGTCTCCGATCAGCCTGCACAGTCCGTACAGGCTAATCCAAAACGACACTTTCAGTTTTTATGAAATTTTCTGTTTCACACAAATCTATTGCAGGATAAAATATGATGTAGTCATAAAGTGCCAGATCTGATCAGCCTGCACAGACTGTGCAAGCTGATCCTAGAGGACATTTTACGCAAATATCTAAATGTCCCTTTTTGCGTGTTACAAGCCACATATCAATCATTCTTGAAAAATTGCTTACTTGAAATTTTCCCTATACTCACACCACAGTAAAGATAGTTTTAATGGTAGACACTATTCATTGGATGATTTTAACCCTATCCCACACAAACAAATTGTTAATCTGTCAAAAACCAAAGCCTATGCAGACGCCAAATGCAGCAAAAATTGTGAAAGTGGTCTTTTATTGGTTAGGAAACATTGTGGGGAAAAAAAAAATGCTGGTAACTAGCACTTTCTTCTTTTCCCACAATGTGTTGTAAAGTCCTCTTTCTCAAGGTCTCAAGGTAAAAATTATTTTGTCATCTGCAAATGCTTTCAATTTGGACCAGTTTCAAAAATTAAATTTTGTCTTTTGGTAAAGAAATATCGTGCCAAGTAGCTTTACGAGAGCCACTTGACATGGTTTCAAAAAGTTAAAGAAATACAGGATCTGACATCAGCTGGTTTTGAGATAAACATTTATTAAATGAGTCTAGGGAAAATGTTATTTGGCAAGTTTAATAACTTTTTTTCTTGACAAGCTTAATAATTCTTTTATCTCACACGCCAAGGAATGTCAGTTTCTTTTTATCACAAAGTATTATTTTACAAATCATCATTAAGAAGATGCAAAACTATCTACAGATGAACACATATCCATAAACCCATTCACTTCTCTATTATATACGTACAAAATGATGTCAAAAATGACATTAAGCAATAGTAATACATGTAATAAACATGTATGAGATTAGAAGATTTGTAATGGGTATACTAAGTATTATACTAAAAACAAGAGAGGTTATGTGATAAAAGAAGATCTTACTTATGATCCAGAGTACTGTATATTGTTTTCAAGGCATTCATAGGAAGTAGATTTGAACTGGTTGTATTGGTGTGGAAATATACAATAACATAGTCCTTCTCTACAATGGGGTCTAACAGTCTTATAGCATACAACAATGCCTAAAAAAGCAAACCACACAGAGTAAGTTTTGATTTTTGGAGAAAAATACAAAAGTGATTCAGGGTTTTACTAAAAACAGGTTAGAAGTATTTGTAGTTGAGTGAAAACTAGAGCCATCACTAAACATGATCATATCCCCCACCAGCTCCTTGTCACAGAACAGGTCTTTCTCACAGAATGTGGAATGGTTTAGTACAAAAGGAAGTATCCCCCACCAGCTCTGTCACAGAACAGGTCTTTCTCACAGAATGTGGAATGGTTTAGTACAAAAGTAAGTATCCCCCACCAGCTCTGTCACAGAACAGGTCTTTCTCACAGAATGTGGAATGGTTTAGTGCAAAAGTAAGTATCCCCCACCAGCTCTTTGTCACAGAACAGGTCTCTGTCACAGAATGCGGAATGGTTTAGTACAGGCGTAACAACCTATGTCATAGCATACGTAATCGGAGACATTTTGGATCTGTCATTTTCGTTTTAAAAAGGTATTTTTTCAGCTTGTACATTATTGTTATTGAAGATCTGTCCAAACAAAGCAGTGCATATGGTACTTGACAACTTTCTTCCTAAGTATACACTGATATTTTGTTCATTAGTTTCGTTGATTTTGCAATTACCTCCGTACAATTTTCGAAGCCAGTGACACATGTGCGATCTAAAAATAGATGTTGTATACAATGCCGTTAAGAATAATTGTGTTGAAGTGTTTAGAGCTACAACATTTTTCACAGCATTTTGATTTCACAAATAGGAGAAATAAATTTACTGTCACCAGATGAAGTAGGTATTCTAAGTAAATTTTAGATACATATATCTTTTTAAAGTAATTAATTTGCACTTTGCACACAAAATGGTGGCTATTCCGACACCTCTGCTATGACGTAGGTTGTCACCCTTGTTAGTACAAATGTAAGAGTTGAAAATTTGTGTCTACAGACAGATAGCCTTGGCAATTCCAGTATAACCCCCTCCACTTCATTGTGGGGGGCTAGGGAGTGTATAAAAATATACAATCACATAGTTCTTTTGCATAAATGGGTTCTGCAATAAAGAGACATATTCTGATTACTCCGCCATATGTTAATTTAATCGTAGCAAACTTCTATTAACTCTTTAACAGTCACGCTTAGCTTTAATTCTCACCAGATAACAAAAAATGTCCAGAGTAATAACAAATTACAAAAGAAAAGCTTCTTTACCGCTGAATAAAAAAACAACAACAATTCTTATTCAAAAACATAAATAATAAATAAGATTAATTTTTGCATGGAAAGAATTACAAAACTTAACAGGGTTTCAATCCAAGATTCACAAGGTTGTAATCTTTTAAATTTTATGAAATGTGTAGGCCTACTGATGGAGTGGTGTACTACTGCATAGCCATTCTAAAAATAGACTGCTAAAAAATTGAAAACTACAGCGCAGATTTTGCTTACAAATTTTACGATGCTGGGATAGCAAACATAGCCTATTTTCAAGGTTGTTTGCAACTTTGGTTTACCATCCATAATTGCAATTTATGCAAAAAATATGTTATGATAATCCCCAGCTGTAAGAAGAGTTTTAAAGTCTGCTTTATTTCAAAACTATTCATGTAATGAGAATTATCACCGATTGTGTGATATCATTTAAAGAAATTAGCAGGCACTAAAATACAATACTTGTGGCGAAAAAAGTCAGAGTTTTGAGGGATAAAGGGATGGTTCACCAAGTTAGTGACAGATAAGGACCATAACACTCCTCTGTCCTTCTTTATCTGAGGAAGTACATAAAGGAAAAGCAGTGTCACCCTTGGTCTTAGATTTCCCATATTTCATGAATATAGTCATGTCAAATGAAGTTTTGGTCCAACTTTTTTTGCAGTGCAAGCTTGATGAGACAAAGCTGAGACACTGAGGGTGAGTTTTTTTGCCCGTGTAACCTGATTCCATGTTCTCTGAAACCAGAAAAATAGATGGACAAGTTTTGTTTGTATATGATAAGGGCAACAGGGTGAGTGTTTACAGATCTGAGGGCACAAAGGCGGAGTAAAAAAGGGGCAGGATGGGGCGCCCTGCTGTTCTGCTCTAGAATAAACACTATAGTAATAATCATAAAATACCTTTTCCAGGTCAATTTTATCTGCAGGAAAATTTTTTCCAACAAATGCTATCACAGGTCTACCAAACCTGTCCTGTCCTGTTCTGTATAAACATCGTAACGACGCTATCTCTGTTAAATCTTCTGATTTCGCTCTCTTCAATAATCTCTCATATCTGAATTTCCCAAAAACACAAAATAAATTTTATTGAACATATGAAGTAAGGTACTCTTTTTGTTTGTTTGTGTGCATGGTGTTAGTGCCATTTTAAGAATCACTTCAGTTATATTTTGGCAGCCAGTGCAACTATCCATGCTAATCCAGACTTTCTTTTCAGGATTTTGCACAGTATTCATCAAATACCATTAGCTGCGTTATATACAAACATTGTCTAAGGTTCTAAACAAGGTGCTATATTTTTTTTGATGTTTTTGTGTAGACAGACAATCTGATCCAGTATCCTAGGGGGCCGGGGGCTTTACTAATAGTAGAGCTATCACTTAATGTGATTATACCCCCCACCAGCTCCTTGTCACAAAAACAGGTCTCTGTAAAGGAATGCAGTATGGTTTGGTACAAAAGTAAAAAAGTTCAAGGGGAGATAATTCTGTAACAAATCCCACCAGTGTCATGAAAATTACACATGCACAACTTCATATAAACTGAACCAAAAGAAAGAAACTTGTGTTTAAGTGTAAATGCAATGTTATCAAAAAAAAATCAAAATGTCAAATGACCGACATATATTCAGGCAAACAATTATGTATCCGATAAAATAAATTTTAACTGGATTGAAAGCATTTTGCAGAGGAAACCTGCTGAAAGTGATTTTCACGTGCATGCAAGGACCAGTATAATTTGTCTATATTTTTTGAAACCTTTTAGTCTAATTTTATAGACTTTCTTGTCAATAAGAAAAAGACATTGAAAAAAGATTTTTTTTTCCATTTTTTTTTAAATTTTTGATATGCCTAGCATTCCGCAAAATTTAAGCGAACATGCCATTGGCTTACTTAATAATGGTATGATGATGAATACTGTTGCTATGAATATTGGATGTTCTACTTGTGCTATTTGATACCTTAGGCAAAGTTTTCAAGCAACAGGGTGTACGGAAGATTGACCACGTAGTGGACGTCTGTGCCTCACAACACTATATTCCAAACACGCACCTGTGCAATCGCTTCCAAACTGTCACAGTCACTGCTGCTAACACCCAAGTTACACATAACTGTATATCTGCCCAAACTGTGCGCAATCGCTTGTGCGAGGGTGGGCTAAGTGCACACCGTCCATACCTTGGTTGTGTTTTGACGCGACGTCAACTCTTAAATTGTGTTAATTGGGCAAGTACACACCAACACTGGCTAGTACAACAATGGGATAGCATTCTTTTCTTTGACAAGTCGAGGTTTTCCATTCATCAAGGTGATGGCAGGGTTATACCGTATGATAAATGAACGTTATGCCGACTGTTGTGTACTTGAACAAGATCCTGTTGGGGGTAGGGCTTCTGTCTTGGTCTGGGAAGGCATTGCACATGGCTTTCGAATTAATATCATCGTTATCGAAGGGCATTTGAATGCCCAAAGCTACCAAGATGAAATTTTTGCAAGGCATGTTATCCCACGGTTTCAAAATAATGCCAATATCACTCTTTTTCTGTATGATAATACCACAAGCCATACAGCTAGGGACAATGTGAATTTCCTCAGGGCAAATAATAGTACATATATCAATGACTGGCCTGCCAAAAGCCCTGATCTGAATCCCAATGAACACCTTTGGGATAATTTGGGCGAGCATGTTAGACATCGCTCTATTCCACTGTAAAATGTTCTTCAGCTAAGAAAAGCCTTAATTCAGGAATGGAACAACATTCAATACATTTATCTGTTCTATGCGCAAACGATGCCAGGCAGTCCTTCATGCTGAATGAAGGTGGTCATACCCGGTATTAATTTGTGATTTTGGTGAGCAACCCTTTCCGCATTTTAACTACCATGTCACTACTTTTGGATAAACCCTCATCAATAATTTTTTTCACACAAAGTCGCAATGAAATACTCTTTCAATGCATATTCATCTACTTTAATCCTGATTTTCATATTTGTGTATATCTGCACTTAAATACAGGGGAAGTTTCTTTTTTTGGTTCAGTATATAATAGGAACCCTGTGTGTAAATTTGAGTTCAGTACGTGACAAACTGTGGGTGTATTGCTTCGGAGGAATTTTCTTCAACGGACAGACACAGAGACGGACAGCCATGGTGGTTTTTTCTTTGACAACGCCCTTCTTTTAAGTGATCCTACCTTTTCCTTTGATCTTTCAGTTTCTGTTCTATAGTGTTGACCTGTGACTGTCGTTTTTTCACATCTGGATGTTCCTCCATGCTAGCAAATGGATGCTGGCCTATGCTACCATTGATGGATTTACCAAATTCTTCATTGAGATCTGTCGTCTTTTCAAAATCATGATCTGTAAAATAATGGACACTTTTACCAGATGATAAAACTTGAGACTGGTCCATACTGGCAGCATTTGTAGACTGTATTCAACTCTTTACCTAACCACAATTTTTTTGGGACTGGGCCAAATTCAAGGCATCTGCAGAAAACAAATTACGGTAAATCTTGTTAACTCATTACCACACGAGACAATTTTGGACTGGTCCAAATTGAGAGCATTTGCAGGCAACAAAATAAAGGTGACTGAAAAATAGAAATTTGTTCTGGGAAGGGTAGAAAACACTGTGGGAAAAGGAGAAAATGCTGGTTACCAGCATTTTCTCCTTTTCCCACAGTGTTTTCAAAAGGCTTCTTTCTCAGGGGTGTCAAAAGTAGGGACTGAGTAGTAATGGGTTAATATGATGATTTCTTACTCTAATAGAGTAGAAAATACTGTGGGACAAGGAAAAAATGCTGGTTACCAGCATTTTCTCCTTTTCCCACAATGTTTTCTAAAGACTTCGTTCTCAGGTTTGTTAAAGTCTGGATTGTGTGGTAAAGAGTTAAAATCTTGCTAAGCTAGCCGGATTTGACTTATAAAAGGTCAAAAACTTTGTGGGAAATGGAGAATATGCATGCTACTAGCATTTAGTCCTTTTCCAACAATGTTTACAACTGTCTTCCTGCTCTAGGCCATCTTTGCAAACCAAGGATACTAACTCCACTTTGTTCGTTACGTACCTTGGCCGCTCGCCTCTTTAAAAATCGAAACTCCCGCTGCGCCACCTGTCGAATATTACGAGTTGCGTAACCTTTTGCTGATGTTATTTCTGACCAATCAAAATGCTCGTAATAAAATTTCTTGGCCATGCATCAAATGTGGCTGCGCTTTCGGATTCATCACGTCAAAAACAAGACGAACAGACTTACGATAATTCGCAATCATTTGGCTATAGAACCCGTCCTAATACTTCACATAATTGACCGTAAACTAAAAAAAACTCATTAAATATCGATCGTCTTTCTTGGCAAATTTTCGTCACAAACACGACAACTTTCGTTTTTAATGGGCGCCGCCATTATTGTTTTCTGTTTTGCGAAAGATTTCTTGTTACGGATGGTTTGATTGGACGCGATGGGTTTTGATCGCGTCCAATGAAATGGCGCAGCGGGACCTTCGATTTTTAAAGAGGCGAGCGGCCAAGGGTACTACCTTAGTATCCTTGGCTTGCGAAGATGGCTCTAGGCCATTAAAACACAAGATTGTTAGACAAAGGGATAATATGAAACTCCATTTTTTTGTTTTTGAAAACACAGCTGTGAAAGAATTTCGTCCGTTTGTATACGACTTCAACGCAGCACCCACCCTTAAAAATTCCTGGCATTCTCACACCAATAATGACACAACTTTACTTTCTAGGTCACAGACTTATTTTCTCATCATGCACCAAAGGTGAGGGGTGGAAAATCTCTGGAAAGACAGTCTGCCTCTACAGGGTAGATCCGACAACCACCAATCATATGTCAGATATGTCAGATACACTTATCACTGGGCTACCCTGCCTGGCAGCTATGAAAGGAGAAACTGCCTTTACCAAAATATTTTCAAGTGACTTTTGCATGTGTATGACAAAACCAGTGTAAAAAAAAGGGCTAAGAAAAATCTTAAATTATCCAAATTCCTTTTTTAGGTTTTGTTACAAGCAATTTTTCATTCAAACCTTTCCCATACTATGTCAGGTTTCAATGATCCTGACCAAGAAAGCTTTCGAAATCATTAAGAGAAAAGGAAAAATGCAGGAAACAAGCACTTTCTTCTTTTCCCATAGTGTTCCTTCAATGTTTTCTTCCTTTCAAACGGTAAATTTCAGTTTTCAGTCCCATTTATTTTGTCATCTGCTAATCCTTTCAACTTCCAACAGGTCCAAAATTTAGTTGTCTTGTAAAAAATTATCCACATTATTTCAAAAATGGTCTGCCACAAGACATAAAAAGGCTGCCTGCAAATGTGAAACTAACCCTTTCCGAAATGACAAACTTTGGACCCTCCCAAACTGAAAGAGTTTGCAGACGACAATTTTAAATTTGGAGAAAATGGCAGAAAGTTCTCAAAAAGGGTAGAAAACACTGTGGGAAAAGGAGAAATTGCTCATTACGAGCAATTTCTCCTTTTCCCACAGTGTTTTCAAAAGACTTTTACTGCAGACACGTAAAAACCAGGGCTTGTTTGGGAAAGGGTTAAATACAACAAACATATGTAGAAAACAAGACCTGAACTAGGTATAGTGGGTTTATCCACAATTCTAATTTGTCTCTCTGGAATTATGGGTTCTCCCATTTCATTGCCAATATCTTCTGGTAACTCTGATATGCCCTCCTGCTCTTCCTGTGGACTTCGAGGGAAATACAGTGGTAATATTTTTCTATATGCATCCTGCAGGCAAAAGTAAAATGTTTAACATGTGGAATGAAGAAATATGTTTGAAATTCACACGCTGCTTCATGAGTCATGGATAATGAAAGTTACAGTTTATGATAAACCTACTACTTCATAAATAAAAGAACTTCACATCTTTATTTGGTTTATGATAAACCTACTACTTCATAAATAAAACAACTTCACATCTTCATAAAAATAATCACATAAGAAGCTTACAGAAATTTGCTTAACCCTTAACCAAATGACAAAATGTTAGACTGATCCAATTTCAAAGCACTTGCAGACGACAAAATAAATGTAACACAAAAATTGAAATTTGTACCCAACAGGGTAGAAAACATTGTGGGAAAGGGAGAAAATGCTGGTCATTAGCATTTTCCCCTTTTCCCACAATGTTTTAAATAGGCTTCTTTCTCTGGGTAGTTAAAAGTCAGGATTGTGTGGTAAATGGTTAACCAAACAACATGATCATTTCATGATTCTGAATTAAAAGCTTTTTGAAATCAGTGTGGGAAAAGAATAAAATGCTGCTTTTCTACTACATTTTCTGATATTTCAAATAAAAATCCCATCATTCCAGCTTCATTGCAGGCTTGGCTCAGATAATGGGATTTGTCTTTGGCATGTAAAAACTGTCTTGTAAAATGAGTAGAGGCAGTTCATCGGCATTTTCTCCTTTTCCCAACATGTTCCGGAAAGTTTTTCTCTTCAGGCTTGTGTAAACAAGGAATTGTATATGAATCCTTTACCAAAGAATCCATGGTTTTCACAACCTAGAGAGAGAAACCCTCTTAAAACATTGTGGGAAGAAGAGAAAATGATGGTAACCAGTCACATTTATTTTGTCGCCTGCATATTTGCTTAAATTGGACAAGTCTACAATTTTGTCATTTGATACAGACTTAAAGGGCTAGAACTTAGAAGAGCATCCCTTGGTGTAAATTCTGTCCCTGGCAGATGTATACCACAATCAAATGCTCTCTTGATCAGCAAATCTATAGGGAGAAGAGGGGGGGCATCATTGCTGTGATGGCTGACCAATCAAAATGAAGGAGTGGCTGACAACCATAAAAGAAGAGAGTATAAAAAGGTTTACGGACATGAAGGCAAGCGTTTACCAGCCGATATAGCTCAGTAGGTAGAGCGTAGGACTTGTGAACACAATGTCCTACAGGTTGTGGGTTCGAATCCCCGACTGGCCAACTAAAAATTACTAATAGTCTTTCGGATGAGACGTTAAACCGAGGTCCCGTGTGACGGTACTATACACCGAGCACGTTAAAGAACCAGGAGGAATTCTCAGTAGTTTCGTCCTGTATCCTTGCACTATCCCCCGTAACAACTAACCGTCTTCTGGGGGCGTCGCTCAGATGGGCAACCGGTAGCGACGATAAATAAACGAAAATAATCAAATCAAGGCAAGCGTAAGGACATATGGACAATATGATTCAAGCATACTACCCCCAATACTTCATAGTGTGGAGGTAGGAGGGGGCCAGTGGTAGTGTATAACTATACTTACAAATGTACTGTCATCACAGACAAAAACGATGCAGTCAAAGTCAGTGCCATACTTTTCAAGAAATCTTCTCACAGTTCCTGTAAATCCATTTCAAAGCAAAATTTGTTTCTTGCATATTAGACTATCTAGCTCCACTATATGAAAGTTCTGCACCTTAACCCTTTACTACTCTACAGTGAGCAATAAGGTTTTTGAAAATATGGGTATAAGAGGAAAATGCTGGTAACCAGCATTTTTTTCCTTTTCTTACAGTCTTTTCAACCTGAATACAAATCTGGGAATGCTCTTTACCAAATGACAAAATTTTAGACTGGTCCAAATTGAAATCATTTTCCAATTTAGTTGTCAATAATATTAGTACCTTATTGTTCAAAATTGCAATGAAAGAATAAAAGGAATATTATGTTTTTGGGATGTTTGACATCTCATGTAACCTTTGCTCTTGCAAAATATATCATTTTTTCACACAGCTTGAAGCAAATGCAAGCCCCAGGATCATAACTTCATAATAATATTCTGTATAAATTAAATTCTTTTAAAAATTATCCAATTATTAAAGTGGTTATTTTTTCAGTTTTAACAACATCAACAATACTTACTGGCAGCTATATGAGCACCATCTTGTGGAGGATAACCACGGGTAATGGAGTGAATACAACACAGACCTAGTGTCCTCACAGAATTTTCTCTGAAACAGGAAATAAGTGCAGTTTTACTTAACTCTTTACCAAAGGACAAAATTTGTAGGTGGTCAAATTGAAAGCACTTGTAGACGACAAAATATATGTAATTCAAAATTTAAAATTTGTTTCCAGCTGGATAGAAAACATTGTGGGTAAAGGAGAAAAAAGGAGAAAATACTGGTTACCAGCATTTTCTTCTTTTCCCACAATCTTTTCAAAAGGCTTCTTTCTCAGGAGTTGTTTGGGGAAGTGTTAAAAGGGAATCATAAGGACCCTGAATCACTCACCTGAGATGAATGGTGTCACTTTATTGATAAGTCTGAAGTACTTTTATGCTAGTATAATAATAGAGAGAGGCAGCCTGCTGAATGATGACAAGGTTCTTGTTGATGAAACATGGTGGATGACAGACTTATGTATAAAATAGATGGTTGGCATTTTATTTTGGCAAAGTTCACTGAAGAAGCAGAAGAAATGAGCCAAAGATAATAAGACAGAATTTCAGAGCCCAGCCCAATATATTTTTCAAGTCCAAGAAACCAAACATCACCTGTCTCTCACTTATAATCCATATCCAACTTAACTGAATAAATTCCACTGAATTAACTACCATATCAACATCTTTTTTTACTGTAAGTAAATATGAAGTAACCGTGTAAAGGGTATTCACTGTATAACTCTTTACCAAACGACAAAATTTTGGATTAGTCAAAATTGAAAGCATTTTGGATCAAATTTTGAAATGCTTATTCAAAACTGGTTTCAATTGTCAGGTATTCAGTACCATATTCACATGAACAACTGACAGATGACTATATGGCATCCTGTTATGAGGTCAAAATTGTAGTAAGTGACAGGACAAAACAAGATATTACATTTAACTCTTTACCACATAATCCAAAGTTTTCAAGACCCTGAAAGAGCAGACTTTTGAAAACATTGTGGGAGAAGTAGAAAATGGTGGTAACCAGCATTTTCTCCCCTTCCCATATTGTTTTATCACAGACAGAAATCATCATTTGAGCTACATTTCATTTGTTGTCTGCAAATGCTTTCAATTTGGCACAATCCAAAATTTTGTCGTTTGGTAAAGCATTTTGTGCTTTGGTAAAACAAAACAAAGGTTTTCACCCAAAATATTTGAAACAATGTTTAGAGTACTCTGATGATGGGTTCCAGTATAATTATAATGTTAGAAAAAACAAGGGACAGCACAGGAATAATTGACTTCATATGAATTATGATCTGAATAGTAATTATACTTGTGTGATTTTATCCTGAAATGAAGGTGCAGTAACATTTGGCACTCGTACTGCCTTCTAGAAAGGCAGCATAGGCAGTGACATAATCACGTTCATTGAAAGACATAAGGTTTTATTTACCTGGCAAGCTGAATCACATTTCTATAACTACTGTACAAGGCACCCTCCGCAGCTGTAACATACTTTACATTGTAACGTGGACCTACTGTGTGGATAACATGGCGAGACAACAAACCAAAGCCCTCGGTAATCTTTGCTTCACCTGTCTTACACACTGAAAAACAAAACAATAAGTTAGTAAATTTCTTAGTAATATAACTGCTGCAAGTGCACCTACTCTTGTCTCTTTCATAATTCCTTGGCAAGCCGTTGGCTGCTTTCTAACTCTATAACAACAAGTCTAGATACAAATTGAATGGCCAGCATTCAGGGCAAAAGTTGTTTAACCCATTACCACACAATCCCTACTTTTGACGCCCCTGAGAAAGAAGCCTTTTGAAAACATTGTGGAAAAAGGAGAAAATGCTGGTAACCAGCATTTTCTCCTTTTCCCACGATGTTTTCTACCCTTAACAAAATAAATTTCAAATTTTCAGTCACTTTCATTTTGTCATCTGCAAAAGCTTTCAATTTGAACAAACCTAAAATTTTGTCATTTGGTATTGAGTTAACCCTTTCCCAAACAACAAACTTTTGGACTAGACTAAATTGAAAGCATTTGTAGAAGACAATTCGACCCTTGCAGAAAAGATAATTTCTGTCTATGATAGGGTAGAAAACATTGTGGGAAAAGGAGAAAATGCTGTTAACTGGCCTTGTCTCCTTTTCCCACAATGTTTTCAAAAGGCTACTTTTCCAGACCCATGAAAACCAGGGATTGTTTGGGAAAGGGTCAATGTATCTTTGTCCTGCACTTTACTGAACAACTCATCATATAGTCATGGATCAATAAAATTCGGCTTGACTAATAACTGACAGACTCATGAGGTACAATCATTATCTCCCACTAGATGGCATTCTATAAATACACATCTACCTAATTTGGGCATTCTGGGAAAAGAGCCTGACTACTTTTCTATGTGACAACCGTTACTTTGAATTTCAAACTGAAATAAATGTTTACACAGTAAAAGCCTGCCTGGTGCAATTCATTCAATTATGATTAGCAGTTTAGAGAAATCTGGAGCTAAAACAGGCCTGATTTCTCCTCAAACGTATTGATAAAAACCATTTTCTCCATAGCTACTAGTATATGGCAAGTATTACTACAATCCCCCTAATATTGGGGGTGTGATGAATCATAGCAGGCAGGTCGAATCTTCAAAGAATATGACATATGCAGACAACGAAGGTACATTGATCCTTCAACATGTAAAAAGTATCACAATATCAAAAAGTTCCAAAACATATCAGTGTATACCACTGGGCAGGCTTGCGTAGGTCAATACATGAAGCTAATGTTTTAACTGTATGTTACACAATCCCAACTGTCAACAACCCTGAGAAAGAAGCCTTTTGAAAACATTGTGGGAAAAGGAGAAAATGTTGGTTACCAGCTTTTTCTCCTTTTCCCACAAGGTTTTCTACTTTTCCCAAAATGAAATTCAATTTTCCAGCCACTCTATCGTCTGCAAATGCTTTCAATTTGGGCCAGTCTAAGATTTTGTTGTTTGGTAAGAGTTAACCCATTACCACACAATCCCTACTTTTGACGCCCCTGAGAAAGAAGCCTTTTGAAAACCCTGTGGGAAAAGGAGAAAATGCTGGTAACCAGCATTTTCTCCTTTTCCCACAGTGTTTTCTACCCTTCCCAGAACAAATTTCAATTTTTCAGTCACCTTTATTTTGTCGTCTGCAAATGCTTTGAATTTGGACCAGTCTAAATATTTCTTGTGTGGTAATGGGTTAAACCCTCTTTTCACAAAGTATCAATCAAATACTCTTGCAGTAAGAACAGCAATTCTTCAACGTAACCAATGAGATTCCATTTCTCATTCTAAATTAGAAAGCTACATTTCTGATTAGCTGATCTCCTTTCGACAAGCAGACAAAAATCACAGAAATTATATTTGAGCCATACTCTATGAAAAGGGAACTTCATGAATCTGCAAAAAGTATCAATCCAGGTAAGCCTCATCTTCGCAAGCCAAGACTGATGATTCACTACGCCACTCTACCCTTGGCGGATCGAGCTTGATTTTTACATACACCCGATGTACTTTTTCATTGGATGCAGCCAGCTCTAGCTGCAACGAATGAAATCGCTTGTAGCATTTCATCATAGATAAAAATAGAATAAGGTAGCGACCTTTCGAATAGAAGGTAAACATGGAAACCCACTTGGATGTCTGCTTATCGGTTCATGTTGAATAATTGTATTCGTAAGCTGTTTGTAAAACGGCATTTCATTGGCTTTCAGACATATTATGTAAAGGGGGGTAATAATCAGCATCCAATACAGGGCACATCGCAGGAATCTCGAAATCGGGCTCAATCAGCCAAGGTAAGATTCACGTAGTGATCGTAACCTTGGCTGGCGAAGATGGGTAAGCCTATAAAGTATGCATGTCACCATCATGATGCCATGTGTAGAAGGTATCAATTTCGTGTCAAATTATTGATAAAGGGAAAAGCCAAATATTGAAATAGAGTTAACATTTCTAAATTGTATACTGTTCATTCCCTTTGTTTTCAGTGGATTAACCCTTTCCCAAGCAATCCCTGGTTTTTATAGGTCAGGAATATTAACATTTTGAAAACATTGTGGGAAAGGGAGAAAATGCTGGTAACTAGCATTTTCTCCTCTTCCCACAATGTTTTCCACCCTATCATAGACAGAAATCATGGTTTTAGCAAGAGTTTAATTGTCATCTGCAAATGCTTTCAATTTGATCTAGTCCAAAAGTTTGTCATTTGGGAAAGGGTTAAACGTAAAATAAAGAAACTTGTCTATGATTGGGTAGAAAACATTGTGGGAAAAGTAGTAAACGCTAGGTATGAGTATTTTTCCTTTTCCTATAATGAATTCAAATGGCTTCTTCCTCAGGGTCATTAAGTCAAGATTGTTTGACAACGGTTAAAAAGTTTTGGAAGTTGGTAAGGTAACTAAATTAACTCTTTAATAAGATGACAAAATTTGAGACTTATTTAAATAAAAGAACTTGAAGACAACAAATTCAGCGAGGCCTATTGGCTGTTTTCCTTTTCGATTGATAAAAAAAAAAATATTGTGAGAAAAAGGGAAAAATGTGGTTACCAACATTTTATCTATTTCCCAAAATGTTTTAACCCTTTACTCCATAAATACTCATTTCTACACATTGCTTGTAGGAGCCTTTGGAAAACATTGCGGCAAAAGGTGAAATTGCTCGAGACGAGCAATTTCACCTTTTGTCACAATGTTTTCTATGCTATCAAAAAGTGTCATTTACACATAAGAAACCACTTCATCCTCGCTGTCATTCAGGGTCAGAAACGGCTTCATCCTCGCTGTCATTTAGGGTCAATTAGAGATGCCATATAAATACCTATGGGGTAAAGGGTTAAAAAGCTATCTTCCAAGAGGTTGTTCAGTCTTGGACTCAGTTTGTTTAATTTCAATAGCTATAGCTTGCCTCTAATATTGTTCTTTACTTCTGCTACCAACTTTGGACCTGCTCTCTCGTACAGTTTCTGTGTCAGCAGCGACTTCTCAGACATTCTTTCATTTGTTGAATGGACAATGGCATGTACACTCAAATCTGTGATATCTCCTTTCCTGAAAGAACATAATGTTTCAATAACCTCATAACATATGGAGTGCAACACGCGAAAAGGGTCATTCGGACATTTGCGTAAAGTGTCGTCTCTGATCAGTGTGTGCAGTCCGCACAGGCTAATCCGAAACGACACTTTCCGATTTTATGTGATTTTCTGTTTTACGCAAGTCTACTGTAGCACAAAATCTAATGTAGTCGTAAAGTGTCGTCTCGGATTAGCCTGCGCGGACAGCGCAGGCTAATCCGAGACGACACTTTACGCAAATGTCCGAATGCACCTTTTCGTGTGTTGCACTCCATATAGAAACATAGAAAAACAATTGTGTCTGCTGTATTTAACACTGTTTTCAACATTATTTCTCTTAAATTGTAGCAGAAATTAGACCCATCCATGCTTTCATGTAGCTTCTTTTACCAGTGTTTCACATGAATTTGTACCAAAGCCACTGCTTGCTTTTCCACATAGCTACATGTATCATAAAAACCGTGTTCAGCAGTAAATGAAATGAATTGTATTGCAATGACTCTTATTAATTCTTTCCAAAACCACAAATTTTGGACTCTTCCAAACCAAAACAGACTGCAGACGACAATTTTAGATTTGCAGAAAATGCCAGAAAGTTCTCAAACAGGATAGAAAACACTGTGGGAAAAAGAGAAATTGCTCATTACAAACAATTTCTCCTTTTCCCACAGTGTTTTCAAGACTTTTACTGCAGACACGTAAAAACCAGGGCTTGTTTGGGTAAGGGTTAATTCTTTACCAAAAGAACAAATTCTAGCCTTGTCCAAATTGAAAGCATTGGCAGGCATCAATTTAAATGTGACTCAAATATTGGAATTTGATCTTTTCAGTAGGAAAAATTGTGGGAAAAAGAGAAAATGCTGATTACCAGCATTTTCTCCTTTTTTCCCACAATGTTTTCAAAAGGCGTCTTTCCTAAAGGGTGTTAAAAGATCAGAAGGTGGTAAACGGTTAATTTTGAAGGACGAAAAGTAAAAATGTCAACTACAATCAGTATGTTACCAGCAATTTATCCTTTTCCCACATTGTTTGGTTTATAGCTCTTTTTTTTAACATTACTTTGATTATATCACAGAAGCTAGTGCACTATCAATGTTTTCCTGCAGCTACAGCATTCTTTACAAGCCACTGGCTGCTTTCAGGCTTCTCAAACACATCAAACAATCTTTAGGACTGAGAAAAGGTTCAGTCCTGTCTCAATGAAACCATCAATCAAAAGCAATCCTCCAATTTCAAATCCTGTATGTTATTGTTCAAGCTACCTGGTTTAGAAAAAGCATATTTTTTTGGCTGTAAAAGATTGGATGGTTTACTTCACTTTTTACCATACAATCCTGACTTTTAATGACCCTGAGAAAGAAAGCCTTTTAAAACACTGTGGGAAAGGAGAAAATGCTAGTAACCAGTATTTTCTCCTTTTCTCACATTTTCTACCCTTTCCAAAGTTCATTCTTTGATTCATATTTATTTTGCCATCTGCAAATGCAAATACTAGTAAACCACAGTTGTGAGTTATGTGGCACAAAAAAATAATTTATTCATTGCACCTCATAACTCACAGCATGATTTTTTTAACAATAAACCATGTTAGATAGAAGATTATTTCTCTTCAAACATTACCGATGCTTAATCAAAGACTAGAAGGCCCTGAAGGGCCTGAATATGCTCTACTGGCAGAGAGTTTGTTTTTAAATAAAGCATACATAGGAATTCATTACGCAAAAAGACAAAAAAATTGACATTTTCTACTCAAAATGGCTACTTTTCCATAACTGTTTGTTGACTTTTTTCAAACTCAAAAGGGTAAACAAGCTATTGATGGATAAACAAGCTGAAAAATTCATGAAAATCTGATCACAAATAAATACTTGATCATGTAAACAGGAAATGAAATTGTTCAATTCGAAATGGCTACTTTTCCCATATTGTTTGTCAGATATTTTTCAAAATCAATAGGTTTAAAGCTACTGATGAGATAAACAAACTGTGGAAATTTCATGGAAATTTGACCAAAAATGAAGACTTTATCGTATAAACAAGAAATGAAAGTTTTCAACTTGAAATGGTTACTTTTCCCATACTGTTTGTTGGATTTTTTTCAAAATCAATAGGGTTGAAGCTATTGACAAGATAAACAAACTTTGCAAGTTTCATGGAAATCTGTCCAAAAATAGAGACTTTATTGCATAAACAAGAAATGGAAATTTTAAACTTGAAATGGCTACTTTTCTCATACTGTTTGTCGGATTTTCTTCAAAATTGATAGGGTTAAAGCTATTGATGAGATTAAACAAACTGTGTAATTTTCACAGAAATCTGACCAAAAATGAAGACTTTATCGCGTAAACAAGAACTGAAAGTTTTCAACATGAAATGGCTACTTTTCCCATACTGTTCATTGGATTTTTTTCAAAATCAATAGGGTTGAAGCTATTGATAAGATAAACAAACTCCGCAAGTTTCATGGAAATCTGACCAAAAATACAGACTTTATCGCGTAAACAAGAAATGGAAATTTTAAACTTGAAATGGCTACTTTTCCCATACTGTTTGTCTGATTTTTTTCAAAATCAATAGGGTTAAAGCTATCGACGAGATAAACAAACTGTGTAAGTTTCACGAAAATCTGACCACAAATGAAGACTTTATCGCATAAACAAGAAAAAGACTAACGAACGGACGGACGGACGACGGAAACCACGCCATGACATAAGCTCTGCTGGCTAGAGTGAAAACATGAATGCAAATTTTATTTCTTTGGATAACCTACTTACTTATCTTATACATGATGTCACTCTACATAGAATAATGTAGATTTTACCAAGCATTTGTTGCACTGTGTTTCTAGAGCCATGTTAGAACAAAGAACAATGCACAAAACTTCAACCCTTTATCACACCATTCCAGAGTTTTAACGACCCTGAATGGGAAGCCTGGAAACCAGCATTTTCTCCTTTTCAAACAATGTTATCTCTCCTATCAAATATGTATCCCATCATTTGACCTGCAGTAAAAATTTTAAACTGTCATCTGCAAGTGCTCTCAATCTTGACAAACCTTAATTTTTGTCTTGTGGTAAAGAATTAACCATTTCCCAAACAATCCCTGGTTTTTACGACCCTGAGAAAGAAGCTTTTTGAAAACATTGTGGTAAACAGATTTCACTTCTAGAGAATTTTACATTGATTTTGTCGTCTGCAAGTGCTTTCAGTTTGAACCAGTCTAAAATTTTGTCGTTTGGTAAAGGTTTAAGGTAATATTGAAAAGCAACAGAGAAAGAACTTACCACAGAATCACTTTTGAATTTAAATCATTTCTCCATGGAAATGGTGAAGTGGGACTAGCATTATCCTGTGTTGTTTGTCCACTTTCATCCTCCACCATTGGCAAGGACGTAAAATTCCAGCGTGTCAAACTTTCTGGGTATACAACATTATCTCTTGCTCCAAGAGGGTCCGACGGAATTCCGTCTTCATCCATTATAACCTTAAATTTTATACAAAGCTTCTTTAAGGTTTCTTTTTTTCCTTAACAATACATGTAATTTATTTGAATCAAGTACCGGTAACATCTTTAACTCTTTACCAGACAAAAGCAATTTAGACTTGTTCAAACTGAAACCATTTGCAGATGACAATTTCAATATGGCTCAAATGGTGCAATTTTTTCTTGATAGCATAGAAAACATTGAAGAAAAGGGAGAAAATGCTGGTTACCAGCATTCTCTCCTTTTCGCAAAATGTTTTCAAAAGATTTCTTTCCCAGGGTTGTTAAAAGTCGTCATAGTGTGGCAAAGGGTTAAAGCCTTTTCTTTTCCTAAACTCTTTACCAAACGACAAAATTTTGGACTAGTCCAAAATGAAAGCATTTGCAGACGACAAAATAAATGTGAATCAAAAAATAAAACTTGATTTGCAAAGGGTAGAAAACATTGTGGGAAAAGGAGAAAATGCTGGGCACCAGCATTTTCTCCTTTTCCAACAATGTTTTCAAAGGCTTTCTTTTTCAAGGTCACTAAAAGTTGGAATTGTGTGGTAGAGTTAATAATACATGTAATTCATTTAAATCAACAAACTTTTTTAAAAAAGATAGACGGCTTGAAATTGCCTGCAAATTAGGCAGGGTGCCTTAGAATGTCTACCTTTTTGTCCAACCACAAATTTCTATGTAATTATTTGTTATCTATACCAATATGTAAGTTAACCCTTTACCAGATGACAAAATTACAGCCTGGTTCAAATTGAAAGCATTTGCAGACAACAATTTAGATCTGGCTAAAATGGTGGAACCATTTAGTGATAGGGTAGAAAAACATTGTGGCAAACAGGAGAAAATGCTGGTTACCAGCATTTTCTCGTTTTCCCACAATGTTTTCAACAGACTTCTCTCTCAGGCTCGTTAAAACTAGGGATTGTGTGGTAAAGAGTTAAAGCTTTGCAAAATTTTGAAAAAAGTCCGTGATATTTTTATCAATACAAACAATATATCATTTACATATGAATACAAATCATATACATTATATCAACCTGTACTCCAAAGAGAAATGTTCTGAAGTTGAACTGTATTTTCAAGATATTATCCACATCATGCAAAACCGTCCCTTGTTCCCCGAAGTATATCAACTCCATCATTATTGCGCACCAAATTATCTCTCAAAACCGTCACCATCTGTATTTCAACACACCGGTATTGTATGCTCATAGCAGGCTACTTTGTTTATGATTTAACCCTTCACCAGATGACAAAATTTTAAACCAGTCTAAATTCAAAGCATTAGCAGAAGACAAATTAAATGTGGCTCATATAATTAGATGTGTTTCTATGTGGTTAGAAAACACTGTGGGAAATGGAGAAAACCAGCACTTTCTCTTTTTTCCCCACAATGTTTTTTAACTAAAAACTCCCAAGGTTGTCAAAATTTAGATTGTCTGGTAATACATTAATCCTTTACCAAACGACAAAATTTCAGTCTTGTTCATATTCAAGAAGTTTGCATAGCTCTTTACCAAACAACAAAGTCTATAGACTTGTCCAAATTGAAAGCATTTGCAGATGAAATAAATGTGACTCAAAAACTGAAACTGAATGTAGATGAGTAGAAAACATTGTGGGAAAAGGAGAAAATGCTGCTTACCAACATTTTCTCCTTTTCCAACACCGTTTTCAGAAGGCTTCTTCCTTTGGGTTTTAAAAACAAGGGATTGTTGGGTAAAGTGTATAGACAGATTGAATGTTGCTCACTTAACAGAATTATCTTCGAAAGAGTTTAAAACATTGTGGAAATAGTAGGAAATGCTGTTTAAGGACATTATCTCCTTTTCCTTTGCTGTTTTTGAAGGCCTTCTACTTGAGAGTTGTCAAAAAAATTTGAGATTTGGTAAGGGGGTACATCCTTTATTAACAATGATCAAGCCTTTTACTGACCCTGTAGAAGGAGTTTGAAAAACTGCCTGGAAAAGGAGGAGATGCTGGTATCTAGTATTTCCTCCTTTACCAACAATGTTTCTATCCTTTCAATGACAAATATCTTTTATTTGATCCATAGATCTATATAACTTGCATATCTGTACATTCTACTTCCCACATGGTCAAATCAAAGTTCTGTCTCTTGGTTCATTTTTGACTGAGGGAACCTAGAAACAGTCAGAAAGAACACAATCTGACAAATTGTTTTTTCTCTCCAGATCATACAACAAAACACATCAGTACAGATAAAAGATAACAATTCACAATCTGATCAGAATCTACACATCAATTATCACTGTTACTGAATCTGGTGGAATGCAAACAGTTAACTCTTTACGAGAATTCAAAATTTCAGACTTGCCAATACGCTGAAAGCATTAGTAGACAAATCCAATACAGCTCAGTAGATGTTGATTGATTTTAACAAGTTAGAAACGTGTGTGAAACTATTTAAAAAAAAAACACTGGTTACCAGCATCCTTTTTCCACCATGTACTTTTACCCTTTGAAAGACATATTTGATTTTCTGAGAAAGATTTATCTTCTACAAACGCTATTAATTTGGACCAGGCTAAAATATATAAAATTTTGTCATATATGGTACAGAGTTTAAAAATGGCACTCTTTGGTAAAGGATTAAGAATCAGGATGCCAGCTGTTCTTGCCGTCATCAATAGAAATATTTAACCTTTTACTGTACAATCTACATTCTTAACAGTCTTGAGAAGGAAGGCTTTTGAAAACATTATGGGAAAAGAAGAAAATGCTGGTAACCAGCATTTTCTCCTTTTCCCACAATGTTTTCTACCTTTTCGTAAACACTTCGCGTCATTTGAGCCTTGTTTTAGTTGGTTACCTGCGAACTCTTTCAATTTGGACCAGTCTCAAATTTTGCTATCTGGTTAAGATTTCAGGCAAAGTTCACAATCTGGATATTTAGGGATCTAGAGGAGACACTTCAAAAACATTATGGGAAAAGGATAATATGCTAGTAATCAGCATTTCCTCCTTCACCCATAATATATTATACCCTTTAAATGAAAATTTCCTGTCTTAGAGCCACATCTGTAATTACTGTAAATTGGACCAGTCTAAAATGTTGCACTCTGGTAAAAAGTTATAAAAGATCAACAATCCATATTTTAATGTCATTGAAGATGAAAGCTTTTTAAAATATTGTTGGAAAGTGAGAAAATTCTAATAACCAGTATTTTCTCCTTTTCTCACAATGTTTTCTACCATTTCAATTAAAAATTCCAATCATTTAAGCAGCACGTTTTAGTTTTTTTTATCTGCTAAAATTTTGTCATCTAGTTACATTCTATGATAAGAAAAAAATCTTGCAGATATTAACATGGAAAATATTGTTGTTACAGATATTAACATGGAAAATATTGTTGTTAAAGAACTGATCAGTTCAATTTGAAAATGAATTGGAAACTATGAACTGAAAAGACGCAAATTTGTTCAATTTGTTTTAAACAGTCCATTTACTTGCAATGTTTTAAAAGTTGCCATGATTGTACAAAGTTGTAATGGGTAATCGGGTTTGTCCTCAACTGGGTTAACTCATTACCAAACGACAATATTTTAGGCTTGTCCAAATCGAAAGCATTTGCAGACGACAAAATAAAACTGACTGAAAATTTGAAATCTGTTTTGTGAAGGGTAGAAAACATTGTGGGAAAAGGAGAAAATGCTGGTTACCAGCATTTTCTCCTTTTCCCACAATGTTTTCAACAGGCCTGTTTCCAAGGGTTGTTAAAAGTAGGGATTGTGTGGTAAAGAGTTAAAGAGTAAATTTCCTGATCTTGGTTTCCTTTAATCTTTTACCGCACAAGCCTATTTTAAAGACTGCCCCACAGAAAAAGGATTTTGACAAAACATTTCTGGAAAAGGAGAAAATACTAGTAACCATCATTTTCTTTTCCCACAGAGTTTTTTACCCTTTCAAAGACGCACAGGACTAACTAATTGGTAGAGCACTTTTATTCGGAGAAATATGGCAAGCATGTTTTCTACCCTATCAAACACATATTCCATAAAGTGATCCACATAAAACATGGTATGCCATTATAAGTCCTAAAATTCCTTTAAATCAAACAAGTCTACAATATTGTTGTCTGGAAAAGCGTAAATATCCTAAACTTTGCGGATGTTTTCGACTGCAACTTTGTCAACGTAATAGTGCTAGATACTGGTAAACAACCCCTTTCTTCCTACACCATTACTGATCCTAGGTGCACCATATTAACCTATCAGACATTTCCATTGTAGAAATATGGCACAAGTAACTGCAGTTTAACTGTAGTTTCAGTCTACTGTTTCAGCAAAGTGGCCAGTGTAAGTCAAAGCTCAGGCTGCACAAAATGTGCAGCCTGATCTTTGATCTACACTGACCACATACACAACTGTAGTTGTGAAAGGCCCTTTAACTCTACCAAACTACAAAATTCGAGACTGGTCCAAATTGAAAGCGCTTGCAGACATTAAAATAGAAGTGACTGAAAATCTGAAATTTGTATTGGGGAGAGTAGAAAACTATGCGGGAAAAGAAGAAAATGTTGTTACCAGCATTTTCTCAATTTCCAATTTGTTCAAAAGGCTTCTTTCCCAGGGTTGTTGTAAGTCTGGATTGTGTGGTAAAGGGTTAAGGGTCATTCATATGTTGGTAGGGAAGCAATGCATCTATCATTGCTAACTCCTGTAGCACATACATGTATATTAGTGTGCAGGACTTAAACCTAGAGGGTCGCTAGTTCAAGCCTTCACTTTTTCTTTACATACAAGTTGAATGCAATTTTTGAAGATACATTGTGTCTCAGTTTAAGGTAGTTTTTAACCCTTTACCACATGAAAAATATGTAGACTTGTCCAAATTGAAAACATTTACAGAGGACTAAATATTTGTAACTCAAAAATTGAAATTTGTTTCCAGCAGGGCAGAAAACATTGTGGAAAAAGGAGAAAATGCTGGTTACCAGCATTTTTTCCTTTTCCCACAATGTTTTCAATAGGCTTCTTTCTCAGGATCGTTAAAAGTCGGGATTGTGTGGTATAAGGTTAAACCATATCATCCTTAACTTATTAAACTACAATCACTCTTGTAGCTTCATGCCAAATGTTGAGCCCTGATGGCTAAAAGATTACATAAATTACGACAGACAGAAAAGACATTTCACCTTTCGGATGCTATCAAAGCAACCATTGTTGCCATTTCCTGTTGTAAATGAGGACAAATAACTTATGTTTTTCCATCCCTTTTATCTATATACATGTATATGTGTATTTTAGCTATGTCTACACAGCTGAGCCATTTTACACAATTTTAAGTCTTAACTGCTTTCTCTTTCTATCATTACTGATGCAGCATTAATAGCTTAGGTCATATCACAGTGTTCAGTGTACCTATGCATATGTTTCCTGGCTTTCTCACACCAGTACATACACAAGTTTCTTTCCAAGTCAATGACTACACCCTTTTCTCACATAAATCAGAGGAAAGAGGCAAATCATCACTGGGAAAAAAACTGGTAACCAGCATTTTCTCCATTTTCCACAAAGTTTTTTATCCTATCAAAGCAAAATTGCACCATTTGAGCCACTATGAAACAAATGTTTTCAATTTGGACAGGTCTAAAATTTTTTTGTCTGGTGATGGGTTAGCCTGATATCAAACTGGCAACCAACAAGTCAGATATGCTTACCACTTAGCTATCTGGTCAGGCTCATATCTTCAGCTGGGACAAATTTCTTTCCAAAGATTGATGATGATCAATACCACAGGATTGGTTTCACTCTAACCAGTCCACTGATGACTGTTTCTACACTAGTGATGTGGGAAAGTAGCCAGTGGTTGGGGAATAGTATTGTGCTAAGTCACTGGTAAAATAATCTCCAGGACAACTTAGATAGGTGAACTGATCTCTTTAAAAAGACTGAAACAATGTTGAAACAGTATTAACCCAAACAAACACAGCTTTTATTCCTAAGCCCTAGCTTTTGTATTACCTTTATCCCATAAGGCATTTCTATGGTATCTCTAATTGACCCTAAGTAACAGCAAGGATGAAGCCATTTCTTATGTGTATATGACATCTTTTGATAGTATAGAAAACATTGTGGCAAAAGATGAAATTGCTCGTCACGAGCAATTTCATCTTTTGCCACAATGTTTTCCAAAGGCTCCTACAAGCAATGCGTAGAAATGAGTATCTATGGAGTAAAGGGTTAACACAACACTCTTTCCGAGTGATTGAAAACTTTCCCTCATAAACATAGCTCAACCCTTTACCAAACAACAAAATTTATTCCCTGTCAAAAGCATTCGCAGACAACAAAATACATGTGACTCAAAAATTGAAATTTGTCTTTTGAAGGGTAGAAAAGTTTGTTGGAAAAGGAACAAATACCCATTACAAGAATTTTGTCCTTTGTCCTTAACCCTTTCCCAAACAAGCCCTGGGGCCCGTTTCACTTAAGTGTGTAGACTTACGCAAATATTTTGCGCACGCAAGCGGCTTACGTATGTTGTAAGTTTTTACGTGTCTGCAGTAAAAGTCTTTTGAAAACACTGTCGGAAAAGGAGAAATTGCTCATAACGAGCAATTTCTCCTTTTCCCACAGAGTTTTCTACCCTTTTTGAGAACTTTCTGCCAATTTCTCCAAATCTAAAATTGTCGTCTGCAAACTCTTACGGTTTGGAAGGGTCCAAAATTTGTCGTTTGGGAAAGGGTTAATGTTATCAAAAGTCTACTTTCTCAGTATCCCTAAAAGCCTTGGCTTTGTGCTAATGATTGACTGTATAGTGTTTAACACTATTTTAACATTAATTTAGTAATATCCCTCTGGCAGTGCACCTTTCCATGCTTTCATGCATTTTCCTTTACCCGAACTCCTCACAATATTCTTTCAAAGCCACAGGCTGCTTTCCCACATAACCATTGTCAATGGTCAGGTGTGAGAGTAGAATGAATCCTGTCACAATGATTATCATCACTCCTTAACCCTTTACCTGACTGTGAAAGAAGCCTTTTGAAAACATTGTGGGAAAAGGAGAAAATGCTACTAACCAGTATTTTCTCCTTTTCCAACAAGTTTTATTCCTTTTCTAAAGCAAATTTTAATTCATTAGTCACATTCATTTTGTCATCTGAAAACACTTTGAATTTGGACCAGTGTAAAGTTTTGTCATTTGGTAGGGGGTTAAACAACATATCTTCTGCTTACTATAAAAACCTTGTAACTACAACTTGTAACAAGCTGTAATTACAAGGTTTGCCAAGTATACCCATGACATGTAAAGCTTAAGATAACTGAATCATTAATGGTGCTTTACACTTCTTTCAAGAATATTTTAGTCATATCACAATGACAACTCCCTGGATAACTAATTTTGTTACCTAGGTTTCAATACATGTAGTACATGTATTAGGTATCAACAACACACCTTTAATTACACCCAAGTATACAATAACAGCATGGCCCAGCTGTGCAGGTGGGCGGATGTTTTGGCCACAAACATTTTGGCCACAGACGTTTTTGGTCAGCTAAATGTGCAAAGTAGGACATTTTGGCCAAAATGCTTTTTAACACTGGGAATGCAATAAATGAACATTCTATGGGTTTAAGTTTACATTTTTTGAAGCACATTCAGTTCATTATTTCATGCTTGTTTTAAATAACATTTGGCCAAAACATACTTTGATTTTAATTTGTGACCTTTTGTAACAAACTGCTCAGACTCTTTAGTCTTTTAGTTTTTTTCTTTGTTTTTTAATACTTTGTTGCAAAATATTGTTGCAAATTGAAATTTCAAGTTATTATTCAGTCATTATTAATTAAAGGTGGGTATTTAGATTTTTCACATTCCACCAAATTAAAAAACATATGAAAAAACAATACAAATCATCAATAATTAAGAATCATAAAATTAGAAAAAAAAAAATTTTTTTATGGTATTCCCATAAAAGGCTACGTAGCCTCTTAAGCTATTTTTAGATTTCCCACCAAAAATTTTTAAAAAAGCATTGTGGGAATGTTAAGTGACTGGCATGTGACTAATGGCTCTGAAATTCCATAACAACAAACATGTAATTATTTTCCATAATATCTTCTTCGGACGCTATGTTTGAAGCTTCGCCTGTATTATTTCCGGTGTGTAAATGAGTGAGTTGCAAATATAAAAATTAACAGTATTTCCCATCAATGTAGACCAGGGCTGTAGTAAATCTCTAATTTCCCATGTTGTGGGATGGTTTTCGACTACTGGGGTTTTATGAATGAAAATTATAAGGCTTTTGGAGTATAAGTATGATTTTTGTCCAATTTTCGTCCCAAAATCTGAAGGGCCACCTTTAAAGCAATGAATTGGCAATTAACGCAACGTAATACAATTTTGTCCGTGTAGCTGAGTATAAAAGCAAATTAACACTTGGCAGTAAATAATTCTATTTAGAAGCGCCAATCAAGTAAAAGATGAAGAAGTTACTTTATACCTTAAGTTTCAAGAATAAATTTTTCAACAAATTACCCCAATACTCCATTTATGCCACATATACTAATTTTTCATACTCTTGCGATCTTTTAAATAATGTTTAAGGACGCAAAAATTCACAAAATTAACATTTGGCCAAAGCATCCTACTTTGTGTTTTAGCTGGCCAAAATGTCCGTGGCCAAAACGTCCTACATTCAGCTGTGCATTGCCCAAGAATACACCCATGAAAATTTCAGTGTAGTGTGTGAAGATCACACTTTTAACCCCTGTATCAGAAATCCACCATCTTACCCAGAGAGACCACTCAGAATAAATCCATATGGAGATAAGCATGTGATCTTTCATGCCATGGAAAAACAATGGGGAAAAAAGGGTTAGGTTGCCTGCCACAATATTTATCAACTTCTGTCTACTGCATGGTTATGGTTAAAAGCTTTGCAAAGCTGGAGGATAAATAGCAACAATTTGCTGATGTAAAAAAAAATCTGACCAGGTTATGATAAAGCTTGATAACAGATTAAAGGGCAAAATATGTTACCAGTTACCCTTCTCTTCAACAGAGGACAATGATCAAACATAAGATGGTAAGCACACCGGTAAACCTGATAATGAGATAGTAGAGGTGCTAATGATAAACAGGGTCAGAATTTTGAAATCATGTGATAGTGGGTATGCATTTCCATTATTTCCAATATCTTTTTTAATGTTATATGCAACCAGCTTAAAGTGTGGATCAATAAGATACAGAAATGGTTGCTATTCAATATTCGATTCAAAAATCAAGATATTTGCCCTAGAAAACACTTCATAATTGTATTTTTCCCGAAAAATCAATGTTTTCCGATCAAATGCATCATTTTTTTAATCATCCGGAACCAAATGTATATCCCATGCTTGATTATCATGCACTTGCCTACCAAAAAGCCAATTTTTGGCCACAGATTCAGTTTCTTTACAAAACTAGGAGAGTTTAAATTGAATCGATTGTAGAATACATGTATTTGTCAACTGTAACCTGCTCTTTTTCTTTTTCCCTGATTGTGTTCTATCTCATTAGAGCCAGCATTTAATTTTTCTCAGTAAATGCCTTTAATTTGGACAAGTATAGTTTTGTCATCTTGTAAAGATTCAAAAGTCACTGAAGTTTCTGAGATGGCACAATACATGTATATATTATTAATTATGAAATTAAAAAAAAAAGGATTTCTTCACACAAGGTGGAAAAAGGGAAAGGTGCTGATTACCAGTATTTTCTTTGTTTCCCACAATGTTTTCTACCTTTTCAACAGCAAACTCTAAAAAGTGACTTACACATTCCATATTTTAAAGTCTCAAAATCCCTTCCATTTGGACAAGTCTAAATTTGTGATTGTCTGGTACTGTACAGGGTACCTTCAGTCTGAAGGTGTCTGCTCCGATGCTATTTTTGTGACTGGTCTTCGAAGACCAGTCACAAAAATAGCATCGGAGCAGACACCTTCAGACTGAAGGTATGTACAGGGTTACTTTCAAGGGTGTTTTCAAAATCTGCTACAGTTTTGTGTCACAATATCATGAACTGAATAGCGCTAAATATTATCAAATTGATAAACAATCCTTTTTTTCCTACTTTACAAAAAATTTCAACATCTACATGAAGGAAAAACACAGCAACATTGTTTTGTATGTTACTCATTATCATGATTATGTCATTAACAAATTTAGACAATTTTAGATCAACCCTTCACCAAACAATCCCTGGTTTTTCTGACCCTGAGATAGAAGGCTTTAGACAACATTGACGGACAAGGAGAAAATGTTGGTAACCAGCATATTCTCCTTTACCAACAATGTTTTCTACCCTGCTGGAAAGAAATTTCATATTTTTTTTTTGTCATCTGCAAGTGCTTTCAATTTGGACAGTCTTACATTTTGTCATTTGGTAAAAAGTTGATAAAACAAGAGCATAATTATAAACCTTTTATTTATTGTGTCTGTGAAAATAAGCGTTAAAGTCCCTTAAAAAATTATACATGCAGTTGCCTGTGGCACCAGTCTAAGTCAAGATCAGACTACACAAAACATGCATGATGATCCCGACTTATCAGTTTTGGTAGGGTGGTCCTGACCTTGCAATTGCAGCCATTTGGGTCATATTTCTAAACTGAAAGAGACTCTTGGTTTCATTCATTAAATGAAAACTTTTATTTGAGGAATAAATACTAAATGCTCATAGTCAAAATTACCTAATAGTCTCCGACTTTCATGTTGAAGTAAAAAAGTTTTTTTTAACTCTTTACCAAATGTTGACATTTTAATCTGGTCCCAATTGAAAGCATTTATTTGGAAAAGGAGAAAAATTAATGCTGGTTACCTACAAAATTCTCCTTTTCCCACTATGATTTCAAAAGGTTTCTTTTTCATGAAGTCATGAAAACCAGTAACTGTTTGGGAAAGGGTTAAACATCTCAGCATAAAGCTGTGTTTACTGGCAAGCGGTAACCGTAGCAGTAGCGTTTTTTTTTTCCTATGTACAGTTTTCCTATGTAGTGTTCACTGGCGCATGGTAGCAGATCGGCGGAGCAGCGGTTTTTTTCGCCTCTTACCGCTCACAGCTAGAATGGTCCACGGGGCATTTAAATCCGCAAGCCACTAGCCGCTGCACTCGTAATGGAGGGGATTTCCAAGAATTATCTTCATTTGGTATCAAGAAAACACATGATATTCCCTCTCCAACTACATGGAGCACCTGGACAAATTCCTCACTTGACATCCCATGATATTCGAAGAATTTGTCTTCTAATTGCCCAAGTTCTTTAACTAGGGTATGAAAAATGCCGTGTCTATGGTGACTCTTTAATGTCGGATGGATGTTCCATTGGCGACGTCTTCTCCTCTATTTTTGCTTCAGCAGTAGCATACAAGCCATAATCCAATAAAAATGATATTTTGATCACGATGTTCTAGAGCTGGCCATACAGTGACCATGATGGAAAAGAAAACCGCTACCACTACATTGTGTCAATAAACACACACTCCAGCTGAAAAAGAACCGCTGCCGCTACCAATGCTGCTGCCGCCTACGCCGCCACTGCCGCTACGGTTACCAGTCGCCAGTAAACAAATCTTAAGAGTGAAAATTTCTGGCACCCAAATGTCTTTGCAATGTTTCTCATCCTTACAGAAGCAACTACCATCCCATTAACCACATCTGCCATCTTCAAGTCTGGACAAGTCTAACATTCATCACATCATGCAAAGTGGTAAAGAGTCAGTTATGAATACAATACTTGCAATATTGTATCATGTAAAGTAGTCTGTGCAAAAGATTATGTTTGCTTCAGAAAAATACTACTGTATTATTACAGTATTAAGTAAGTGCGGTTTCCCTAAAAAGCGTCTACAAATGTCTACAAGCTTCTTCAACAAAAATATACCAATTTGTTTCTTTCTATTATGAATATTCTACAACATTAAGTCATTTCATAACCATTTTGATGTCAAAAGTGCAGAAATAGCCCATCTTAAAAAAATATAAATAATGTCCAAATTGTAGACGCTTTAGCATTATGTACAGCATGTGTGAGCGTCTACAGGCCACAATAGATAAAACACTTCTCTTTTCTTTTTCACTAAAAAATATTCAATTCCTAAATCCTGTGCTCCGATGGCTCATTTATAACTTTCTTTTTTGTTTCAAATATTTACAATTTGAATTGTAAATTATTAAAATGTGCACCTAATTAAAAACTTACACTCTGTGAGAATTGCAACCTCTCTTGTTTTATGATCATATAGTTCAAACCCATCCCTGAACATTTTTTAAACAGGTGTACAGAGGTGAACACTTCTTCAACCATTCAAATCCATAATATAAGCGCAATAAAGGATACCATCTTATCAAATTTCATGATATGAACTGAATTCAACTCTGGAGATGCAGTGTTTTGTTTTCTTACAAATATATCAAACTTGCGTACATCAGCCAATGGTTTGGTGGTGCAAAGAAGCAAATAAAATACGCTACAAATCATCAAAGTTTATGGCATTCCCAATAGAATTCAAATTAAATCAATCTTATTCACATTGATTAATGTTTATATTGTTTTTAAAGTATGCTAGACACTTGTAGACGCTTGTAGATATTCATAGACACTTGTAGACGCTTTTTAGGAAGACCCCTGAAATTGTATTAGAATTTAATACAAATAACTTCAATTCTTCAAAGGGCAGAAAAAACAACATTCGAAAAATCAATGTTCTTGTTAAAAACTGGGGCATTTGTATGCAGTGGTTAATTCATGATTATCCAAAGTGGCTTTAAAGATTCCAGTTGTGAGTTGCTGGAGGAAAAATGTAGCAAAGCAAAATTTTGAAAACAATTTTATAGTAGGCAGACTTAGTTTTGGCTGGGAGACGGAGAGTGCAGATGTGTGTGTGAGCTTGAAAGGCAGACAGATAGATGGACAAGAAATGACAACAGAAAGAAACACGACAGATCAGAGAAGACTGAAAGAAAGAAATTGGGAGATGCACAAACCTTAGCAATGAGTCCCCAATATTTTTAATGAAAGAAATTGAGACTGACTGAGGCACGACAGTCTATTCCATCACCGGTCCCTCCATCACAGCAATCCGTCACTTTTTTTTGTTATGTCGCTCCTTCCTGTTTAACTCAATATATCTGTCAATGAGTAATTAAAAGCTTGCTAATAAATTCGTTTCTTCCGGTACCGTTTCTTTCTTAACAAGTGACTATTGAAAAGATACAGAAGTATGTTTTTATTCACAGTTCTGTTAGTCGCACTTTATTACGTAGATGCACGTGACGAGCACTTATTGCAGCGTAACTTTCTGTTTCGATTCGCAGTTTCTTTCGAAGCCGTCGTCCATTTTCAAATCATGTGACGAAGGGAATAAATCGCACTATTTTTCATTGATTGTGCACATGATAAGATTGGAAGTATCCCGAAGCTACGTTGTGGATTCTTTTTTTACGAAATGGACGAAATGGAAATCGTCTCTGACTTGATATGGGATCAATAATTTAGCTTTCAATGTTCTTTTTATCCCTTTAGTTGGAAATTTCAGTAATGAAAATTGTGGGCAAAATAGGAGCATTTGATGAAACTGAAAATAAAGGAACTTAAAGAAAGAAAAAAAATGAAACAAAAATGGGAAACTCTATGTTTTCAAAAAATTTCAAAAGCATATAACGCAAACTTTTGGTGTTTGGTTATTTTCTAGTTTGAACTTGATGGAAAATTGATATGAAATGGACGAAACAGATATCGATCGAGAAAATCAGGGATCATATAATACATATATAGATAAACTACTGACGAAATTGAAATTGTCACGTCTTGAATTTTATAGTCTACTTACTTGAGGCCAAAATAATCTTTTAACAATATCATCTCAACATCCTTTTAAGGAATACTACACAACATGCAATTTTCCTCTCAATGTTCATATTTCAATGTCAAATTGTTTTTAATCCAATAGAAATTTGGCTGCAAAATGGAAATAATTTGACGAAATGGAAATTATTGATATTGACTTCAATCACAGGTTACCCCTGCTGAAATCTGGCTAAAAAGAATACATTGTGTAAATTGCGTAAATCTGTGTCGAGAGCATTTAGTTTCCATGTTGAAATAATAGGAAATAAGACGCATGCATTGCTCAATAATTGACCACAATTCGTAACACCACATGGATGGGCTCTCAACAGAATGTGGCCCTTTTCTGCACAAATTTTTATTCAGTCTATTATAGATGATATGTGTACCATTTTTTACAAAATGTTGTCAATGATGATATGCAGATAAAACTTTTTAAAACTATTCACTCTTTACTAAATGACAAAATGTCAGACTTTTCTGAATTGAAAGCTGTTGCAAACGACCAACTTCTTGTTACTCTAATATTGGAATTTGACGGAAGGTAGAAAAAATTTTGAAAAGGAAAATTGAGAAATTTTGGTAACCGGAATTTTCTCCTTCTTCCTCAATATTTTCAAAAACCTTTTTCTTTGGGATCGTAATAACTTGAGATTATGAAAATTATTCACACACATGTATAGACTGACTCTGTAGAACATAAAGGAAATAGTAACAAATCACTGAACCCAGGCAGGTTTTTTTGTTGGATGAAAATGCTTTCAATTTGGACAAGTCTAAAATTTTGTCGTACGGTAAGAAGTTAACTCTTTACCACACAATCCCAACTTTTAACAACCCTGAGAGAGAAGCCTTCTGAAAACAATGTGGGAAAAGGAGAAAATGCTGGTAACCAGCATTTTCTCCTTTTCCCACAATGTTTTAAACCTTTCACAAAACAAATTTCAAATTTCAAGTCACTTTTATTTTGTCGTCTGCAAATGCTTTCGATTTGGACTAGCCAAAAGTTTTATCGTATGGTACAGAGTTAAGGGTAGTTGATTCTATTTTCTAAAAATTCACATAGTTAGGGAAATAGGCTGATAAAACTATGACCAAAAATTGGCTCTTAATATAAGTTTAAAACGATTCAAGGTTATTGTAGTATTTCTCGTACATAGCTAATAATTAATAATATTCTATCCCATTTCCGTGGTCTGCGCATGTCATATTCTTCGAAGATTCGACTGTCTTATATGACACATCACTAGCCCCGAAAGCGGGCTGACTGTAATATTACGCTCTATTAGTTAGCAATGTTGAAATTAGCTTTTATCAATACATTTGAGGAGAAATGAGACCTGCTTTAGCTCCAGATTTCTCTAAACTGCTGATCATAGCTGAGTGAATTGCACGAGGTAGTGTTTTATTGAGTAAACATTTATTTTAGTTTGAAATTCAAAATAACAGTTGTCGCATAGGAAAGTGGTTTGGTTCTGTACCCAGGATGCCCAAATTAGAAAGATGAGTATTTATAGAATGCCATCTAGCGGGAGATAATGATCCCATTTCTAATCTAAAGCTAAATTATAAAACTTGAAAAACCTTCAGAAATCCATGGTTAGATCCATTGACGACTATAACAATTACTAGACCAAAAACTTGAAAACACCATTATTAACTCTTTACCAAACAACAAATTTTTCTAATACATTTAGTCCAAATCAAAGCATTTGCAGATGCCAAAATTAATGTGACTAAAAAGCTGAAATTTGTCTGGGGAAGGGTAGAAAACACAGTGGGAATAGGAGAAGATGCTTGTTGGCAGTGTTTTCTCCTTTTCCCACATTCTTTTCAGAAGGCTTCTTTCCAAAATTCGTGAAAATCTTGTATTGTTTGGTAGAGACTTAACCTTTTATCAGAAAATCCAGTGGTTTTAAGGATGCTAAGGAAGCCGGTGTTTGAAAGCAACACAGAAAAGGAGAAAATGTTAGTTGTCAGCATTTTCTCCTCCATCTTTCCTTTGTATAAACATGCTTTTTTAGACAATTCCCATCATTCTTGCCAAGCTGATTTTGTCATGTGTAAATTTGCCCAAGTCCAAAATTTGGTAAAATGATTTTAAAAAAAAAATTAAATATAGATATATGTATCTTGGCATCATCATCTCTTACCAAGTAGCCTGGGAGCTCTTACCAAGTAGCCTGGGAGTAGATCTAATCTCCACAAAGATAAAATATTTTAGACTCCCTTATAAACATGGTTAGAAAGATATATTGGTCTTTGAAAGTGTTGGAAAAAAAAATGTAGGAAAAGGTTAAAATGCTGATAACTGGTATCAAAAGTCTTTTTCACTAGATCCTTGACCCTTTGGATGAGTCTAAAATTTTTCCTTTTGGAAAAGGTTAAGATCATGGAATATGAAAAGTTTGATTACCCTTTCCCAAACAAGCCCTGGTTTTGACATGTCTGCAGTAAAAGTCTTTTGAAAACACTGTGGGAAAAGAAGAAATGGCTTGTAACAAGCAATTTCTTCTTTTCCCGCAGTGTTTTCCACCATTTTTGAGAATTTTCTGCCATTTTCTCCAAATGTAAAATTGTCGTCTGCAACCACTTTTGGTTTGGAAGAGTCCAAAACTTGTGGTATGGGAAAGGGGTAAATTTTTCATGAGAGATACTAGTACTTACATTTGCCTATGACATTGTTTAATACAGGGATTAAATTTCTTTTGTGCCCTAAGGAGAGCAAGTAACCTTTGACCCTCTTGCTGTGACCTTGACCTTGGAACCCTGGCATCTTCACTCTGCAATTAGTCTCATCATAGTTCACACATTTCTGACATAATTATTTTAAAAATTAGACCAAGGCCTTTGTTCAACTACAATTCTTAAGAACATTTTCTTTGTCTTGACCTGAAGAACTTTCTAAATTTGAAAGTAACTTAACTTCTGACTGGGTAAACCAAATAATATAGCCAATAAGACATTGTGTTATTTTGTTCAGTCTAGAATTAGACTTAATTTGAATGAAGTTCAACATGGTTGGTGAATACAGACCCATGAGTTCAAGAAGTAGGGAGCATACACAAAATTTCTCAAAGAGAGACAGACAGATAGATCTAGAGGGAACATCAGAGAGAAAGCAAAATACATGTAACTACTTATTATGTCGTCTCTGTCACAAAGCAAGTGGGCCATGATGGCCCTGAAAAGGGCCATGATGGCCCTGAAATGGCTCACCTGAGGCTTTTGACCAAACATGCACCATCTAGTTTCCCAGTGACCTAGTTTTTTGTCAGACATTACCCATCATCAAACACTTTTGAGATATCAATAAGACAAACATTCTGACCAAGTTTCATGATATTTGACTGAAAATGTGGCCTCTACAGCATACAAAAGGTTTTTCTAAGATTTCACCAAGTGACCTAGTTTTGGACCTGACAATTACCTATTATCAAACTCTTTTGAGACATCACCAAAACAAATATTCTGACCAAGTCTGAAGAGCATCAGGTAGAAAATGTAGCCTCTAGAGTGTACACAAGGTTTTTCTAATATTTGACCCATTGACCTAGTTTTTGACTCCACATGACCCATTTTCAAACTCATTCAAGGTATCACCAGGACAAATATTATGAACAAGCTTTAGGACTATCAGACTGAAAATGTGGCCTCCAGAGCACACAAAAAGTGTTTATACCATTTTACCTACTGACCCAGTTTTTGACCCAACATGACCCATTTTCTAACTCATCCAAAATGTTATAAAGGCAAACATTCTGACTTATTTTCAAGAGTGTTGGACTGAAAATGTGGCATCCACAGCATATACGAGGTTTTTCTAAGATTTGACCTGGTGACCTAGTTTTTAACCCCCAATGACCCATTTTTAAACTTGTCTAATATATCATCAAGGCAAACATTCTGACCAACTTACAAGAGTTTTGGACTGAAAATATGGCCTCTAGAGCCTACAAAAGGTTTTTCTGACATTTGACCCTGTGACCTAGTTTCAAACTTGTAGAAGATATCATAAAATCAAATATTCTGACAAACTTTCAAGAGTTTTGGACTGAAAAAGTGGCCTCTAGAGCGTACACACGGTTTTTCTATGATTTGACCTAGTGACCTAGTTTTTGACCCCACATGACCCATTTTCGAACCTGTCTGAACTATCATCAAGACAAACATTCTGACCAACTTTCAAGAGTTTTGGACTGAAAATGTGGCCTCTAGAGCGTACACAAGGTTTTTCTAAGATTTGACCTAGTGACCTAATTTTTGACCCATATGACCCATTTTCAATCTTGTCTGAGATATCATCCAGGCAAACATCCTGACCAATTTTCATGAGTATCCGACTGAAAATGTGGCCTCTAGAGCTTACACAATGTTTTTCTAAGATTTGACCTAGTGACCTAGTTTTTGACCTGGCATGACCCATTTTCAAACTCGTTCTAGATTTCATCGAGGCAAACATCCTGACCAACTTTCATGAGTATCGGACAGAAAATGTGGCCTCTAGAGCATACACAAGGTTTTTCTAAGATTTGACCTAGTGACCTAGTTTTTGACCCCACATGAACCATTTCCAGACTTGTCTGAGATACTATCAAGACAAATATTCTGACCAATTTTCAAGAGTTGTGGACTGAAAATGTGGCCTCTAGAGGGTACACAAGGTTTTTCTAAGATTTGACCTAGTGACCTAGTTTTTGACCGCACATGACCCATTTTCAAACTCGTCCAAGATATCATCTAGGCAAACATCCCGACCAACTTTCATGAGTATCGGACTGAAAATGTGGCCTCTAGAGTGTACACAAGGTTTTTCTATGATTTGACCTAGTGACTTAGTTTTTGACCCCACATGACCCACTTTCAAACTCGTCTGAGATATCATCCAGACAAACATCCTGACCAACTTTCATGAGTTTTGGACTGAAAATGTGGCCTCTAGAGCGTACACAAGGTTTTTCTAATATTTGACCTAGTGACCTAGTTTTTGACCCCACATGACCCATTTTCGAGCTCGTTTGAAATATCATCCAGACAAACATCCTGACCAACTTTCATGAGTATCCGACAGAAAATGTGGCCTCTAGAGCGTACACAAGGTTTCTCTAAGATTTGACCTAGTGACCTAGTTTTTGACCCGACATGACCCATTTTCGAAATTGTCCGAGATATTATCCAGACAAACATCCTGACCAACTTTCATGAGGATCCAACTGAAAATGTGACCTCTAGAGCGTACACAAGGTTTTTTCTAATATTTGACCTAGTGACCTAGTTTTTGACCCCACATGACCCATTTTAAAACTCGTCAGATATTTTATCCAGACAAACATCCTGACCAACTTTCATGAGTATCCGACTGTAAATGTGGCCTCTAGAGCGTACACAAGGTTTTTCTATGATTTGACCTAGTGACCTAGTTTTTGACCCGACATGACCCATTTTCAAACTCGTCTGAGATATCATCAAGGCAAACACCCTGACCAACTTTCATGAGTATCCGACCGAAACTGTGGCCTCTAGAGCATACACAAGGTAAAACGTTGACGACGGACGATGCACGACGGACACAGCACGATCACGATAGCTCACCATGAGCACTTCGTGCTCAGGTGAGCTAAAAAGACCAAACACAATGATAACATTTGCCCATGATTGTAATATTGCATGTAACATAACATTCTGTAACACAAATATTTCTTAACAATAAAATCAAACTAATCAACTCATTACCCCCTTTTTCAAATTCAAACTTGCATCAGCCAACTCTAGAACCATCCTTATAAAATAGAAATTAGATCTATGAAACTGAAACAAGGTTTAACTCATTACCAAACGACAAAATTTTTGGCTTGTCCAAATCGAAAGCATTTGCAGATGACGAAATTAAAATGACTGAAAATTTGAATTTTTTTTTTTGTAAAGGGTAGAAAACATTGTGGGAAAAGGAGGAAATGCTGGTAACCAGCATTTTCTCCTTTTCCCACAGTGTTTTCTATTAGGCTTCTTTCTCAGGGTTGTCAAAAGTAACCTGGATTGTAATGGTAATGGATGGTAATGGGTTACGGTAATACATCAACATAAATATGTTTGAAAAGCATTGTGACAAATGAAGAAATTGCTCAAGTTGAGCAATTTCTACTACTGCCAAGATGTTTTCAGGAGCAGTTTGCTGCTCTATAAGAAATGTAATCTTTAGACAATGATGAGATAAAGGAGAAAAAAGAGTTGAGGTGTGGGTGGGGTGAACAAAATATGAGACTCAAATGAATCTAAATACACTGTAAATGTACTGTTTTCCAAATTTCCTAGATTTATTTTTTGAAAGGTATTTTAACCCTTTACCAAAATGTCTCAAGTTACAACAAATAATTTTTGAAATAATTGTGAGAAAAGGAGAAAAATGCTTTTACACACCCCCTCTAAATGTTTTCCATAGTCAGACTTTAGAAAACATTAAGGGATAGGAACAAAATGCTTGGACTTGAACAGAATGTTAGCTTTAGTGACCATAAGATCTTCAAACAAATCTTTGCTTCTATGTTTACCATAATGTTGTTTAACTCTTTACTATGCAATCCCAAGTTTTAACAACCGTAAGAAAGACACCTTTGGAAAACATTGTGGGATAAGGAGATAATACTGGTAACCACAACGTTTTCCCAAAACAAATTTCAATTTTTGAACCATGTTCATTTTGTCATCTGCAAATGCTTTAAATTTGGACAAATCTAAAATTTTTGTTGTTTGGTAAAGAGTTAACAATAATTTTGATACTGAATAAGGGATCAATATGATTATGTAACCTTTATCCTTACGTATTTTGGACCAGAGGCCTGTATAATGAATAGAATATACAGGTGAGTTTAAATGAATACTGTAGTGTGCAGTAATCAGGTAAGAGGTGACAATTGGATGTGAACAAACAAGGGGGATACTTCCTTTTAGTTATAACTCCCCAGTGTTATAAAGAGTATGGTCTGCACATTAGATTGCATTGAAGTTCTTCATTTATAAAGTAACAAAATCTCTTATTTTGATCATCCTTAAATGGTTGAGTCACTTAGAAACTTGGGAATAAAACTAGAAATATTCTTAACTCATTACCAAACGACAAAATTTTAGCTTTGTCAAAATCAAGAGCATTTGCAGACGACAAAATAAAAGGGACTGAAAATTTGTTTTGTGAAGGGTAGAAAACATTGTGGGAAAAGGAGAAAATGCTGGTTACCAGCATTTTCTCCTTTTCTAACAATGTTTTCTAAAGGCTTCTTTCTCAGGGTCATCAAAAGTAGGGACTGAGTGGTAATGGGTTAACAAGAGCTTTGCAGAAGGGGCTTGTCAGTGAAATGGGTTAAAATCTGAATGAATGAATGAATGAATGAATAGTGTTTTTTGGCCCGTCGAGGGTTAAAATCTACTACACCTACAGAGATCCACATTTTAAGAGCCACATGCAAAACTACACATCACAGAGATATTCACTGTGGCAAGTTTGAAGTTATTCCAATGGAAACTATAGGAGTTGCACACACTGATGGACAGACAGGCTGACAGACAACAGAGGCTTTAAAATAATAGTTACAACCCTTCCGGGTATAAAAACAGTTGTTGAATACAAGCCCTGGACAGTTCTAGCTGGTTTTGCTGAGAATGGAGATCAAGATCAAAATGCAGAAATGTGTGGTCTGATCCTTTGATGATCAATTTATAATGTATTATGAATGATGCAACAATTAAACATGAAAAAATGCTTTTGCACTATAGGCCATTCATTCAACTGAAGCTAATAATTTTTCACAAACTCAAATATAATTATGTTGATCTATACCTCAAATGCTGTTAATCAGACAGTAAAAATATAGTCTTCTTTTCACTGCTTTGCTACTGAACTCTTTCCAAAATGACAAATTTTGGACTCTTCCAAACCAAAAGTGTTTGCAGACAACAATTGTAGATTTGGAGAAAAAGGTAAAAAGTTCTTGAAAAGGGTAAAAAACACTGTGGGAAAAGGAGAAATTGCTCGAGTAATTTCTCCTTTTCCCACAATGTTTTCAAAAGACTTTTACTGCAGACACATAAAAACCAGGGCTTGTTTGGGAAAGAGTTAACAAACAACAAAATTTCAAACTTGTCTAAATTGAAAGCATTTGCAAACATCAAAATGAAATTAACTTAAAAATGAAAATTGTCTAGGAAGGGTAGAAAACATGGTGGAAAAGGAGAAAATGCTGATTATCAGCCTTTTCTCCCTTTTCCACCTTTTTTCCAAAAGCTTTTCTTCCAGGGTTATCAAAAGTCAGCATTGTGCAGTAAAGAGTTAATCCTCTCTTAAACAATCATGATTTTTTATGTGACCTTCATGAAAAAGTCTTCTGAAAACACTGTAGATAAAGGAGAAAATACCAGTAACCAGTTCTCCTTTCTCCACAATGTTTCATAATCTTTCAGAGCCATATCCATCATCTCAACCAGACTGAATCTTTCGTATACTGTACCAGTATTTTTAATTTAGACCAATGCCAATTTTTGTCCTATGGTAAAGAGTTACATTAGTCTCTGACATTTATTGTTTTTATGACCCTTGGCAATAAAACTAGAAAATATGCTGGAAAATGTTTACAAATGTCGGGAACGCCTTAAGCCATGCAACGTCGTGGCGCCATCGCATCAATACGTTATTGTTTGAAAAAACAAGATTATGGTAGTAAAGTAGTTAACCGACAAGACATTGAGTTAATTTTCATCTCCAAACTTTAAATAGAATAACCATAGTTTTTGACGTTTGGTGTTCCCGACAACAAGTATTTTATCCTTTTTTCCCCCACATTATTTTGCACTCTTTCAAATAACATATCCCATCATTTGAACTCTGCATCTTATTTGACATTAGGTATTATCTTCATCATTCAACCTGACCCAGGTCAAAATCATTTACATAAATTTATATTCTATAATTTACCCTCGGCATCACTCGGCATATGTAGTAAATGATCTTGGAATTATTTCATGCAGTTTACGCCAATCAGTCTTTAACCCTTTCCCGAACAATTCCTGGTTTTTACGGGTCAGGAATAGAAGCCTTTTGAAATCATTGTGGGAAAAGGAGAAAATGCTGGTAACCAGCATTTTCTCCTTTTCCCACAATGTTTTCCACCCTTTTATATAGAAAAATCATCTTTTTAGCAACTGTTAATTTGTTGTCTGCAAAATGCTATCAATTTGGTCCGGTCCAAAATTTGCCGCCTGGGAAAGAGTTAAACTAACTGGATAGCTTAATTGAAACTTTCCGGTCATAAATAACGAAGGCAAATATTGCAGTTTCAAAGTTATTTTATGGGAATATATCTCCTTATTGGACAGTGTATATCCAAGATCAGACTGCACGTTTTGTGCAGTCTGATCTTGGAGATACACTGTCCACAAAACCACCTTGAGTCACACCTTTTAGGATAAGGATTAAACTGCTTACCGTGTACATGTAACTTTCCAAATAATAGTCAGTGTTCTATTTTTATGCCTTCTTATATATTCAGCATAAAAGGTCGACATCAGGTTAAATGAAGTAGACAATAGATAATAATTGTAATTTGGTGATCTAGAATTGTCTTTAGTAAAGAGTTACTTGGGAATAAGAAGATTTTAATTTATTAAACAATGACCTAGTCAAATAAGAACATTACAGCACATAATGTTAAAATGACAAACATATTCATTTTCAGTCATTTTTGTCTGAATCATTTACTTTTTTATCATTCTTGTGGTTTCATGCAAGGTATCATCTTTCACAGTTGGCAGGTTGCATAGACTTCAACCCATAGAAAAAACAATTTTTCCTTCACTTCCTTGTTCAACTGAGGGTATCACATAATGCCTTTTTTAAGACTGTTTACTACCTTCAGTGTGCATATTAATCCTTAACCACACAATTCCAAAATCTAATGACCCTGAAAAAGAAGCCACTTCTAAACATTGTGGGAAAAGGAGGAAATGCTGTTAACCAGCATTTTCTCCTTTTCCCACAATTTTTTTCTACTCTATCAAAGAAAACCTAGCCTCCTCTCAACATTTTTAATTCAATTCTCAGTCACACGTTTTGGGGGCCTGTAAATGCATTCAATTTGGATCGGCCTAAAATTTTGTTGTTTGGTTAAGCGTTAACTCTTTACCAAACAACAAAATTGTAGGCCAGTCCAAATTGAAAGCATTTGCAGATGACCAAAATAATTATGGCTAAAAATTTGAAAGGCAGTGGCTAGAGATACGGTACCGTACCTCTAGCCTATATCAAAGAAATGGCTAGAGATACGGTACCATACCTCTAGCCCCGGAGTCTAAAGATACGGTACCGTATCTTTAGTCATTCTTATGATATAGGCTAGAGGTACGGTATTTTGTAGATACATGTAAGAAATTATAAATTTACTTCAGTTTGGATTATTATTCGTTATTAGTATGGCTTAGTATCAATCTCGACATCAAAGGACAGAAACTCGTTGCTGTGTGCGAGTTTGCATCGATGCGCGAAAATAATAATTGCATTGATTAGTTAGGTGAATTTAATTGCTTAAGATGTATGCGGATCTTAAATTATTTTAGCTTTTGTTGTTCTTTAATTGATTATAAAAAACGACATAATTAATCAATTACTCAATCACGGAAATTGATAATTAATCTATTACTCAGTCACGGAAAATTTTCTGAAAGCACTTTCAAGCCAATTTTGTATCATACGGTCAAAATGGCTCATAGTATTCACGTCGGGAAGAAATTTGAAGATTTTCAAACATTTAAAAGCGCAATAGAGTGCTATCGAAGTGCAGAAAGTGTGCTGTTTTACTAGAGGGATTCTACGACTATACAAAAAGCCCAGGCGCGCGTACAAACAAAAATAAAAGAAAGGATAAAGCATTACGGGATATCGCTTTAAATACTGTATTCATGGTGGCAAGAATTTCAAAGCCAGAGGGAGAGGAGTGAGAGAACAAGGGTTATCTATCTGTCTGTCTGTCTGTCTGTCTGTCTACCATCCATCTATTTATACTTATTAAGTTATTTTATCTATTCATTTATTTATCTACTCTTGGGTTGGGAGCGGTGGATAGAGTTGCGTGTTTATGTTCGGGTCTGGTAAGCACGATTCGAACTGAAATTTGGTGTGGGCTATTGCTTATGTATGGTAGAAGCAGAATTTTACGGCATGAATTATATATAAATATTTATTGCAAACATTAAGGCCAAAAAATAATGTGAACAATGAGTTCTTTTAACCAGTTCTCCGCACAATATTCTTTCCAAGCCACTGGCTGCTTTCCCACATAACTATCGTCGAAACACTGGACAGCAGTGAGAGAGAAATGAATCCTGTCGCAATGACTGTCATCAATCCTCGGAAAGTTTATTAGCCGAGCCGTGGATCGAACGGCGATCTCCTGTTCTCAGTTCCGGTACGCTATACCGACTGAGCTATGGGGCTAGGCCTGCACATGGTTGTAAATAACTTTAGGAATTTGATTGAATGAATGGTGTTTAACGCCGTTTTCAACAGTATTTCAGTACTTATTCATGCTTTCCTCTAGTTTTTATAACCAGTACTCGGCACAATATTCTTTCTAAGCCACTGACTGCTTTCCTACATGCAGTACATGTCCTTTGAAAACACTGTAGGAAAAAGAGAAAATGCTAATTTCTCATTTTCCAACAGTGTTTTCTACCCTTTTGGATGACCATTTTCCACCATTTTTCATCAAAATTTAAATTGTTTACAAATTCTTTGAGTGTAAAATTTGTCTTTTGAGAAAGGGATAAGCAGGGATAATACATATGTTATATAGAATCCCTGGGTTAAGTAATCAAGTTCACCTAATAATCAACGCAATTTTTATTTTCGCTCATAAGTGCACATTCGCACACTGCAACTTGATGAGTTTCTGTCCTTTGATGCCGATCAATTACTACAAATACATACTTATAACGATAATAATCAAACTGAGGTAAATTTATAATTTCTTACATGTATCTACAAATACCGTACCTCTAGCCTATATCATAAGGAATGACTAAAGATACGGTACCGTATCTTTAGACTCCGGGGCTAGAGGTACGGTACCGTATCTCTAGCCATTTCTTTAATATAGGCTAGAGGTACGGTACCGTATCTCTAGCCACTGCCAATTTGAAAACTGTTATGTTACTGCAGTGCTCGCGCTGCCAATCGACATTATCGACATTTGTCGATTAAATAATTCAGATGTCGATTAATTCTACCAATTGTCGATAAAAATTGTCGATTAACTTATTCCCCAAAAAAGGCGGGTAAAATTTCCTTCACATGCCTGGATCACAGGTAATTTGCGCCGGAAATGTGTGGTAATCGTTTGTTTCACACCTCGGCGGACGCAGAATTTGGCAATCAACAGGTCACAATGGGCTGGTTTATTATACAACACGTGTCATATTGCTCTAAGCCGCTAATTGGCCATTATTGTTTGTTTCTTCTTAAATTTTGATCGAAAACTTTAACTGACGCGGTGATGGAAGGGAACCAGTTAAGTGTTACTACGCTGACATTATAGAATTTAAATTCAAGTAACATTAACAAATTTTGTTTACGTGCGAGACCTCACGTAGAAAAAAAAAAAACATTATCCGCTTAACTTGTGTAAAATGACAAGATTTGAAATTATTTGCTACCCTTATTGATAATTATAGTCAAGTCACGCGGAAATATCTATCAACAAATCAACAAACGTGAAAAAATGCTCGATGCAAAAAACACGGAAACCCATGACACAACAAAATGTTCTTTGTGACATTGACCGATCAGTGTCACTTTAGACCGTCTTTTCAGCTTTTTAATGACTTCAAGCAGTAAATTTCTATAGGTATCTTACTTAAACAGAGTTTTGTTCAGCAAATCATCAATATTGACTACCTCTAGCTGAGGACAATTATTGTCATACCATATTATGACATCTTACCCCTAGATTTACAGTTCCGGGGGTAAGTGTATCCTTGAAACAGAAAAAGCTACTAGGATAACTGTTCACTTATATAAGTCTACCTCACTGTTTAGGTACTATAGAGTGAATAACTTTTTCTTTACATGGTCTGACTCGCCTATCACACCGACTTAATTTGAAAATAATTTAGGTTAAAACAATAAAGGGAGGTAATCATGTAATAGAAATTTTCCACCATTTACTTGTGCATATCATTTATTATGAAAATAAAAATGTTGTTTGGTAAAGAAGTACTCTCAAAAGTCCTTATGCTTTTAGGCAATATTGTGGTAAAAGGAGCACTATCCCAGGAAGTAGTGCTTAACAAATTTTCCTTTTTTCCCCTCAACATTTTTAAGCATTCTAAGATTAAAACAAAATTGTGTTGTATGTTAAAAGAGTAATCTTTCATCAAAGGAAACCAAGAAATCAGACTTTGTGCTTTTATGCAAATCTTGTGGGAAAATGAGCACTATCCCAGGAAATAGTATAGAGCAAATGTTCCTTTTCCCCCAATATTTCTAGAATATAAGATTAAATATATAGAGGATTTATTATTATTATGGACACAGATTTAATAAAATGTAAATGAAAGTTTGAAACTATGAGTTAACAGTAAAGTTTGTTCAATGGCACATGTGCATTTTTTTTTTAAACTAACTTCACACGCTAATTTTGTCTATTATTTTTTGCAAGAAAAAGTTGTTGGCCATTATTTTACTTGGGCCAGAGCTAGCACTGTGTTAGGGTATAAAACAATGTAGGAAAAGGAGAAAAGGCTTCTTTTTCAGGGTCATTAAAAGTCGAGATTGTGTAGTAAAGAGTAAAGCCTAAAGGAAAGCAAAGAAAATGGAGTTTGAATACTCTACACAGGTATGCTTTTACAACTATCTGAATCACAACAGTTCAACACAGAATTGCATGTCAATGTCAGAATTTGAAATCAAGGAATCATTAACAAAGCAACAGAAATGTAAATTTAGTGTATGTGTTAGTAAACAGTGAAACAAGAGCCATCTGAGATGGGTTATGCTCCCCAAACAAGTGCTTGTCATAAAATGTATGAAATTAATATAAATTCACTTCTTTTACCCTAAAAGGACCTGTTCATGCCCCAAATATTGAAGTGAAAAGGCAATTACATGTACTATCTTAGAGAAACAAGTGTTTGTCATAAAATGAATGAAATTCATATAAATTCACTTGTTTTATCCTAAAAGGACCTGTTCATGCCCCCAAAAATTGAAGTGAAAAGGCAATTATTATCTCGGAGATATTCCCAATATATACTTAAGTTCAAAAACAAACGGACAGACTGACAGCAAAATTCTTTTGGAGAGGATAGTAACTGAAATGTGAAATTTTGATCAGCAAGATGACTCTAACTCTACCCTGAAGCTCCCTTTTCCCCTAAAATGTCTTGAAACATGAAAAAAATTACATTTTCTATAAATCAGTAAGATCTATCTGTTTATGAATTTTGACATTAATAGCTGTAATACTGTTGGAGTAATAGCCATCACAAACTATGCCAACTAAGCCCCCTTTAAGCCCCCTTTTCCCTTAAGACAGTATTGCATATTGGGAATAAATACAAAGGGTGTGTGGTTTCTGGCATTTTTGAATAATAACTCCAATTCCAAATTTCATGAAATTTTGAGCAGTAATGTAGGAGATATTATATAAAACGAATTTTTACATAAAGCCCCTTTTTTCTGTGACTCAGCCTGAAATTGAGAAATCTGGGAAGAGGTATCTGGGCAATGTTCCAATGAGTTCAGATCTGAAATTTCATGAACTTTTGAGCACTAGTATAGGAGATATTAGAGAAAAACCATCTTTTACATGAAGCCTCCTTTTTCCGCGACGCAGCCTGTAATTGAGAAACCTGGAAAGAGGTATCATAAAACAATATTTTACATGAAGCCCCCTTTTTCTGTGACGCAGCCTGAAATTGAGAATTAAGCACTAATGTAGCAAATATTACAGAAAAACAATTTTTTACATGAAGCCCCCTTTTTCCACGATGCAGCCTGTAATTGAGAAACTGGGAAAGAAGTATCTGGGCAATGTTCTAACGAGTTCAGATTTGAAATTTCACAAAGTTTTGAGCACTGATGTAGGAGATATTATTGAAAAACAAATTTTTACATGACGCAGCCTCAAACTGAGAAACTGGAAAACAGGTATTTGCGCATTGTTCCGAGGAATTCAGATATGAAGTTTCATAAAATTTTGTCCAGAGGTTGTGGAGAAATGGCTTCAGATGGACAGACAAATGGACACATAAAATTATGCCCCCCCCCCCCCCAAATGTTTTGGGGAGCATGAGAAAGTTGATCCTGCCAGAAGATTACCCATGCCATAATCATGAGTAGACTTTTTACTCTAGATGTGGTATGTAAATGACTCTGACTTGAATCCAGTATAAACTGTTGCAACTTTTATTCACCGCAATAATACTAGTTGCAACTTCCTAACATCATTTAAGGTTTGACCCTATTCAGATTTTTATCTCTAAGACCATAATTCAAAAGACTGTAAACTGGGTCATAATTGACTGAAAATGAATATATTTGCCACAATAAGGACATGAGAACAAAAAAAAGACATAAACAAGAAGTACTGGTAATGATGCTTTGCAGGCTAATCAACAATAAAAAAATTCACTGATATCACATGATTTTCATGAAACAACATTCTGAAACAGTCTGATAGTTTCTTTTCACAAGTACTAGATCAACCTCAACTTGTTGGACAAGTAACTTGAGCCTGATCATTTGACCTCTCTCTGTCTCCATCCCCATCCTCTGAGCTACTCAGCCGGTACCCCATGTTCATTAACATAACTTCCAGGGGATCAGCATTCATTCTCTTTTGATTGGCTAAGGCTGCATCATCCGAGTTATCAACCTCTCTTTCATTTTTGGATCCATCCTGAAAGCAAACAGAGCAATGGTTTGAATCACCAAATGTTCCTAACAAACGAGAGGAAACTGAAATTGTAACAAGCAGATAATTACTGTCTAAAACATGGCTTTGTCACTTGATCAGGAAAAAATTTCAAAGGGCTAAAACTCCTGTGACAATCTACCAATTAAGCATGAAGAAATCACAGGTGCAAGTTCCAATGGTAGGACAGCCTGTATCAAAATTTCCAAATAGCTTAGAAATAATAGAAGGAGAAAAGGACTAAAGCTTATTTCAACGCAAGGACAGATGACATAATTCAATTAACTTCTGCCAGAGTGCAGAGTCTGTGTTCGGGGAATAAAAATTTGGTAAATTTCTACTTCTTTTAAACAACAAAATACACCCACTTCAGGTTGTGGGGTCCACAGCCTGACCACTGGATCGATACCGCTAGTTGCTAGAAGACAATACGACGGATGTGGCTGAAGACAGTTGACAATGGAATCATCGCCACGCAAAACTCGGACAATGTTTGTTGAACTTTTCTCCCAGATAAAGAATGAGCCATCATCTGAACCTGCGACCACATACTGACCATTACTGAAACCAGAAGAATAGCAAGTTGTTATATGTTTGTTCATCTTTGTGTTGGCTATTATAGATGTAACTTATTTTGCTTTAAAACTCATTACCAAATGACAAAATATTAAGTTTGTCCATATCAAAAGCATTTGAAGACAACAAAATAAAAGTGACTGAAAATTTGGAATTTGTTTTGTAAGGGTAAAAAAGATTGTGGGAAAAGGAGAAAATGCTGGTTACCAGCATTTTCTCCTTTTCCCACAATGTTTTCAAAAGGCTTCTTTTCCAGAAGGGTTAAAAGTCTGCATTGTGTGGTTAAGGTTAATGCATCTGGAGAAATATAATCCCAGGTCAGACTGCAGACTGCTACAACTTTTTGCTATTGGTAAATTCCTGCATGTCCATGGAGCCAAGGACCAGTCCAGTCTACCTCATGATACTGTTGCTTTTTTAGACAAAGAAGATTTTATGAATCTTTAATAATGTTATGTCTTGTTTATTGCAATACATTACCAAGATGCCTTAAAGGTGGCCTTTCAGATTCTGGGACACAAATTTTACAAAAATACAAAAAAATAATATTTGCACTCCCAAAGCCTTACAATTTTCATTCATAAAACCCCAATAGTCGAAAACCATCATGGCAACAAGAGATATTAGAGATTTACTACAACCCGGGTCGACTACGGCAGGAAACGCCGTCTATTTTTACATAAGCAACTTGCTGATTTACATACCAAAAATACTCAGACAAAGGTTCAAACGTAGCGTCTGAAGAAGACATTATGGAAAATAATGACATGTTTGTTATGTTATGGAATTCAAGCGTCATAAGTCACGTGCCAGCCACTTAATATTTCCACAATGCTTTTTTTAATATTTGGCGCAAAATCTAAAAATATCTTAAGAGGCTACATAGCCTTTTAAGGGAATACCACCCCCAAAAGTTTTTTTTGCTTACATTATGATTTTCTTAATTATTGATGATTTTTATTGTTTTTTCATATAAATTTCAGTGATATATAATAACCACCTTTAAACCTTTCCCAAACAATCCCTGATGTTCATGGCCCTGAAAAAGCCTTTTGAAAACATAGTGCGAAAAGTAGAAAATGCTGGTAACCAGCATTTTCTCCTTTTAAAATGATGCAGTAAAGGGTTAATTAACTAAAAGGGTTGCAGTTTGTAACTGCTTTAGGGGCTATAAAATATTTTGCATAGGACACACTTTAATTCACAATTCAATAAACAATAACTCCACTGTGTGTCCACTTCCTATTCTTATTGTAATATATACTACACCACTTCATCTTTAGCTATGTCCTTGACAATCTGACCCCTCAACCAATCTGCGCGAGCCAAGGTTACAATCACTACGTGGATCTTACCTTGGCGGATCGAGGGCGATTTCGAGATTCGCGAGATACGCCCCCTATTGGATCCTAGTTTTTATCCCCTTTACATCATATTTCTGAAAGCCAATAAAATACATGTACCTTTTACAAACCACTTACGAATACAATGATTTAACAAGAAGCAATAACAACAAACATACTCTGACATTCAATTGTCAGGTGCTGGAATATCGCCTAAAACCTCTGATACTTTAATGGTTACACTGAAACTTTCTGTAAATATTGTTCGTTTATGTATTTTTCGGTAATAAATCATTACAGATCCTGCACATCAACGTAGGGAGGTATCGATGTTTTCCTTCTAATTTTATTTGAAAGGACGAACCTTGTACGATTTTTATCAGAGATGAAATGCTACAAACAATTTGATTTGTGCTGTTAGAGCTCGCTGCATCCAATGAAAATGCTTATCACCGGAATGTCGAAATCAATCTTGATCCGCCAAGGGTAGAGTAGCTTAGTGGATCGCCACCCTTGGCTTGCAAAGATGCCCTCAACCTAACAATCCTAAATTTCAACAACCTTGTGATAGGAGAGCATGGGAAAATGTGGGGAATGGAAAAAATGTTAGGTTGGTTTGGCAGCTTAGATAGACTTGGGGCAACTTTAGGGGACAAACTGTGCAGTCTGATCTTGAACCTACACTATCCATTTGGGTCCTTTTTCCTACACTGAAATCAACATTAAAGTTGCCGTATTTTGGTTTTCACTAGTGAGAGGAAATTTTTATTTCATTTGTTTAGCAGCTTCAGGATTAACAGTTTCTGTGTGAGTAGGAGAAGAAAGCTAGTGGTGTTTCCCAATACCTTGCATCTACACAGGCTTTACGGAAATATTGATTATTGTGTAAACTCATTCAATCATTCAACTCAACAGTAGGAGAGAATGTCATAGATCGGTAAGAATTTTTTATTATTATCAGCACTTGTCTATAATCCTTTCATTGTTTTTATGTTTTATCATCTGCTGATTTTCAAGTAATTTGCACAATTAATAATAGATCTACTATTCATCTTCCTGAAATTGTGTCTGTGAAATATTATTTCATTATGTGTGCTAGAAACCTTTAACAGTATGATTTACGTTAGTTCATTGCTGATAATTTTCATACCCCTTTTCAAAAAAGATCTGTGCTCTAGCAACCCTGAGGTAGAACACTTGAAAACATAACAGTAAAGGGAAAAATGCTGATAACCAGCATTTTATCTGGGTTCTACTCTAACTTGCAAAAACAAATCCTATCAATTGAATTGAGTAGTCAGTCACATGATAAATGGCTGAATAGAACATGAGGAGTATAGATCTAGCGAGTTTATGCTCATATTTATTACTTTTTCTCATGCTTCAGTCATTTTTGGACGACTTCTAAGCCTCTAGACATTCCTTAACTCTGGTTAGTAATGTATTTTATGTATACATGCTTGTTTACCATTCAGCATTTCATCTATTGGACATTTCACATAAATTTTACTTTTCTTCTGCATGTTAAGATAACGATGAATGTCAAAATGTGAAAAACCCTATGTAGGGTCTTATAAATAGGACTAAAGTCTGGTAAGCCATTATTTTTATAACCTTTAACCCTTTACTAGATGCCAAATTTTCAGAAAATCCAATTTGAAAAGCACACTGTAGAATGGCATATTGAAATACATGTATAGCTGTAAGGATTCAAGCATGTCTTTAAAATAGTTTAAATGGTAGAAAAATTTGCGGGAAATGGAAAAAATGCTAGTTACCATCATTATCTTTTATTTCCCTCAATGTTTTCCATAGCCCTCATCCTCAAGGTTGTTTAAAGGTGGCCCTTCAGATTTTGGGACGAAAATTTTACAAAAATGCAAAAAAAATCATCCTTATACTACCAAAGCCTTTTAATTTTCATTCATAAAACCACAGTACTCGAAAACCGCCCGACAGCACGAGAAATTAGAGATTTACTACTGCCCAGGTTGACACCAGCAGGAGACACTTTCTTTTTTGAGATGAATTCGCTCATTTACTTACAGGAATAAACAGAAGAAGCTTCAAACATAGTGTCCGAAGAAGACATTATGGAAAATAATTATTACATGTTTGTTATGATAGGGAATTTAAGTGTTATGAATCACGTGTCAGTCACATTACATTCCCACAATGCTTTATTCATTTTTGGCGTGAAATCTAAAAATACCTTAAGAGGCTACGTAGCCTTTTAAGGAAATACCATCAAAAAAAATTTTTTTGTAATTTTATGAATCTTAATTGTTGATGATTTGTATTATTTTATCATATGAATTTCCGTGATATATAAATTACATTCTTTAATTTGGTGAGATGTAAAAATTCTAAACACCCACCTTTAACCCTTTACCATAAAATCCCGACTTTTAACAACCACAGGAAAGAAGCCTTTGGAAAACATTGAGGGAAGAGAAGAAAATGCTGCTAACCAGCATTTTCTCCTTTTCCCACAATGTTCTCTACCCTATGGGCAAAAATGCACCATTTATGTCACTTTGAAATTGTGGTCTGCAAATTCATTCAATTTGGACATGGCTAAATTTTTTTGTTGTCTGGTAAAGGGTTAACTCTTTACCATACCACAAATCTTTTAGACTTGTCCAAATTGCAAGAATTTGCAGACAACAAAATTGAGGTGACTGAAAAACTTGTGTAGAAAACATTCTGGGAAAAGGGGGAAATGCCGACTTTTGACGCTCCTGGAAAAGAAGCCTTTTGAAAACATTGTGGGAAAAGAACAAAATGCTGGAAACCAGCATTTTCTTCTTTTCTGAAAACATTGGTAACCAGCACTTTCTCCGTTTCCCACAAAGTTATTTTACCCCTCCGATAACATATTTCAGTTTTTAAGTCACTTTAATTTTGCTGTCTGCTAATGCTTTCAATTTTAACCAGTCTAAAATTTTGTTGTCGTGTAAAGAGTTCAGCCTTTCCCAATTAATGCCTTGTTTTCATGGCCCTGAAAAAGAAGCCCATATGAGAAAAGGAGCAAATGCATTTCCCCCTTTTCCCAGAATGTTTTCTACCCCCCGGTTTCCAGCATTTGCTCCTTTTCTCATATAGGATTTTTTTCAGGGCCATGAAAACCAGGCATTATTTGGGAAAGTCTTTCTTCTTTTCCCACAATGTTTTCAAAAGGCTTCTTTTCCAGAAGCGTCAAAAGTCGGCACTGTGTGGTAAAGTGTTAAACCAAAATTGTTTGGAACAGGGTCCAACTGCTAATAAGTTTAATATGTTTTCAGTCATTAGAGGAAATGAAAAAACAAGAGGGCCATTGGCCTTCAAGCATTCACATGAGTAAAGTCATCTTGGGTTGATCAAACTAAAGAGATCCTGGTTGTGTTGATGTAAATCATGATTGTATATGCATGCCCTACTTTTTAACTCGTTACCACACAATCCCTACTTTTGACGCCCCTGTGAAAGAAGCCTTTTGAAAACACTGTGGGAAAAGGAGAAAATGCTGGTAACCAGCATTTTCTACTTTTCCCACCATGTTTTCTACCCTTACCAGAAGAAATTTCTATTTTTGAGTCACCTTTATTTTGTTGTCTGCAAATGCTTTCAATTTGGACCAGTCTAAAATTTTCTCGTGTGGTAATGAGTTAACTTGTTACCAAACGACAAAATTTTAGACTGGTCCAAATTGAAAGCATTTGCAGACAACATAATAAACTAGACTCAAAAATTGAAACATTGCTTTAGAAGAGTAGAAAATATTGTGGGTAAAGGAGAAAATGATGGTAACCAGCATTTTCTCCTTTTCCCACAATGTTTTCAAAAGGCTTCTATCTCAGAGACATAAAAACCAGGGATTGTTTGGTAAAGGATTCAATGACTTGACCAATTTTTTAGCTTATCAGAAGTTTCTTCAAGAGAAATATTTTGACCATATTTCATGAGTATCAGACTAAAATGTGGCGTCTATACTGTACACAACATTTTTATGTGATTCGGCCAAATAACCTACTTTTTGATCTGTTGAGATTGAATGTTGACATTGCACACAATGTGATTGTTATATTTAACCTACTTTTTTATTTCAAATAATATGACCCGATTTCAAATTGTTAAAGAATATCATCAAGACAAATATTCCGAGCAAGTTTCATAAACCTGTATCGGACTGAAAATCTAAAATTAATAGTGGACACAAAGATCTAGCCAGGTGACCTTCTTTAACCCATTACTACACAATCCCTACTTTTGACGACCCTGAGAAAGAAGCCTTTAGAAAACATTGTGGGAAAAGGAGAAAATGCTGGTAACCAGCATTTTCTCCTTTTCCCACAATGTTTTCTACCCTTCACAAAACAAATTTCCAATTTTCAGTCACTTTTCTTTTGTCGCCTTCAAATGCTTCAATTTGGCAAGTCTAAAATTTTGTTGTTTAGTAAAGGGTTAAGACCTGAGATGACAAAAATTCTAACTTGTCTCAGATATTCTATCGAGAGAAAAACTGTGACCAGTATTCATGAGTAGACAGCTGAAAAAGTAGCCCCTGAAGTGCACAAATTAAAGGTTTTTCTAAGGTTTGGCCCAGTGAGTGGCAGTGACCTCCTTTTTTGAGCCTTTATGAACCAGTATGTTCACCTAATGACCCAATTTCAAACTCATATGAGATTTTATAAAAACACTCTGACAAATTTTCATGAGTATAGGGCTGAAAATGTGGCCTCTGGAAATGCACACAACAGAGTTCCCACTCACCCAAATTATTGCGTAAATCACGTTATGAAATTAAAATTCATGTAACCCTTTCTTGAAAGATTGTTGTCAAATCAGGAGGAAATGCCTGTCCATGAATTAACATAAATGAACAAGAGCGGCAAACTGTCGCAAGATACGCCCGTCTTACCCCAAAATGTAAAGCTGGGGCATGCACCAGACTAAATTCAAGTATGAAAATGACAAAGGGCAGTAACTCAAAAATTAAGCGAGCAAGAGTTATGATTCCTGTGCACTGCACTCCCCCTTGATGAGATCTATCCACCCATGAAATTTCATAACCCTAGATAGTATAGTTTTGGAGCTATTCACCAGACAAAAATCAAGTATGAAAAACAACAAAGGGCAATAACTCAAAAATTAAGCAAGCAAGAGTTATGCATTGCACTCCCCCTTGATGAGATCTATCCACCTATGAAATTTCATAACCCTAGCTAGTATAGTTTTGGAGATATGCTCCGGACAAAATTCAAGTATGAAAAACGACAAAGGGCAATAACTCAAAAATTAAGCAAGCAAGAGTTATGGTTCTTATGCACTGCACTCCCCCTTGATGAGATCTATCCACCTATGAAATTTCATAACCATAGCTAGTATAGTTTTGGAGATATTCACCGGACAAAATTCAAGTATGAAAAACGACAAAGGGCAATAACTCAAAAATTAAGCAAGCAAGAGTTATGATTTCTGTGCACTGCACTCCCCCTTGATAAGATCTATCCACCCATGAAATTTCATAACCCTAGCTAGTATAGTTTTGGAGATATGCTCCAGACAAAATTCAAGTATGAAAAACGACAAAGGGCAATAACTCAAAAATTAAGCAAGCAAGAGTTATGATTTCTGTGCACTGCACTCCCCCTTGATAAGATCTATCCACCCATGAAATTTCATAACCCTAGCTAGTATAGTTTTGGAGATATGCTCCGGACAAAATTCAAGTATGAAAAACGACAAAGGGCAATAACTCAAAAATTAAGCAAGCAAGAGTTATGGTTCCTGTGCACTGCACTCCCCCTTGGTGAGATCTATCCACCCATGAAATTTCATAACCCTAGCTAGTATAGTTTTGGAGATATGCTCCAGACAAAATTCAAGTATGAAAAATGACAAAGGGCAATAACTCAAAAATTAAGCAAGCAAGAGTTATGGTTCCTATGCACTGCACTCCCCCTTGATGAGATCTATCCACCCATGAAATTTCATAACCCTAGGTAGAATAGTTTTGGAGATATGCTCCGGACAAAGAACTGGACGCCGCCCGCCCGTCACGGGTGATCCCATAATACGTCCCGTCTTCGACGGGCGTATAAAAAGTGCTCGGCATAAAAAAAGCAGAAAACCATGACACAACAAAATGTTCCTATTGTCATAGTCCGATCAGAGTCATTTCGACTGTCTTTGCAGCTTTTAAGTGAGTAAATCAAGCAGTAAATTTTCACAGGTATCTTAATGTAACAGACTTTCGTGCTGCAAATCATCAATATTGGTTACTTTTTCTCTAGCTGAGAACCATTTATTGTCATACCCTCAAATATGAAATCTTACCCCAGATTTAACAGCTCAAGGGGTAAGTGTACCCTTTAAATAACAAGGGGGCCAAGATGACCCTGGATCGCTCACCTGAATTTCTGAGAGAACCATAGCCATTTTTTCAAAATCTAATCAGCCATTTTAGACAAGAAGAATTTTCAAGAATTTCTTCATGTCTGTATAGTGTAAATAGCCCACAGCCATCAGAGCCATGTTTCTTGATGGATCAAAATTTCTCGAGCAATTTTTGTTCAGAGAAAAAGAATATTAAAGACCAAATAGTGCAAGTAGCCCCCATTCACAAGATCCATGTTTCTAGACAAATCAACATTTTGCAAACAGTTCTTAAAAAGGGTTACCAAAGGAACATTTCTGTGACATTATTTCAAAATCTGGTCAGCCATTTCAGAGAGGAAGAATTTTAAAGAATTTCTTCATGGCCATGTAGTGCAAGAAGCCCCCATTCACCAGAGCCATGTTTCTTGATGGATCAAAATTTCGCAAACAACTTTTTGAAAAGGGTCATCCAAGAAACATGTCTGTGAAATTATTTCGAAATCTGACTAGCGGTTTCTCAGAAGAAGAATTTTTAAAAATTTCTTTATTATAGTATAGTACAAGTAGCCTCCATTCACCAGAGCCGTGTATCTTGATGGATCAAAATTTCGCGAACAATTTTTGAAAAAGTCACCCAAAGAACAACTGTAAAATTATTTCAAAATCTGACCAGCAGTTTCAAAGAAGAAGAATTTTTAAGAATTCCTTCATTTCTGTATAGTGCAAGTAGCCCCCATTCCCCAGAGCCACATTTTTTGACGGATCAAAATTTCACGAACACTTTTTGAAAAGGGTTACCCAAGAAACACATCTGTGAAATTCTAAAATCCAACTAGCGGTTTCAGAGGAGAAGATTTTTAAAGAATTTGCTGAAAAATTCCATTTGGTTGCCATGGCAACCAGAGTTTTTTACGGAATCAAATTCTGTGGACAAATTTTAAAGAGGACCTCCCAAGGAACATTCCAGCCAAGTTTGGTCCAAATTGGCCCAGCGGTTTAGGAGGAGTTGATGTTTAAAGAATTGTTGGCGACGCACTGACAGACGATGCACGACGGACAAAGGGTGATCTTAAAAGATCCCTTTGAGCACGTTGTGCTCAGGTGAGCTAAGAAGCTAGTGGGAACACCCACACAAGGTTTTGTCGAAGATTTGGTGGTGGGTGGGAGGGAGGCAGACCTATTTTTTTATCTGTTCTGTGATGACAATGACCAAATTTCAAGCTTTTTATTTTAAGATTTTCCAAAGATAAACCCTCTGACCAATTTTTCATGACTATAGGACTGAAAATGTGTCCTCTATAGTGACTGTGCACACAAGGTTTTTCTCAGATTTCTAAACTCCATATCACTACTTGATCTATGCCAGTTGCATTGTCCTGCACAGCTGAGGACTAAAACCATCCATATGTTTTCTCAGGTCTTGTACCCTACTGACTTCACTCTCAGGCTCTGCCAGGAATATAGAGCACCTAACCTGCCTAATCCAGAAAAGCAGAAAGTTTAGGTCAAAGATCAGGCTGTATTTTTTTTTAAACCTGATCTTAGTCGACACTGGCCGCAAAAAGAACTATAGTCATGAAAGATGCTTTATGGATTATTACAATAAGAGGGCCAAGATGGCCCTGGATCGCTCACCTGAATTTCTGAGAGAACCATAGCCATTTTTTTCAAAATCTAATCAGCCATTTTAGACAAGAAGAATTTTCAAGAATTTCTTCATGTTTATATAATGTAAATAGCCCACAGCCATCAGAGCCATGTTTCTTGATGGATCAAAATTTCTTGAGCAATTTTTGTTCAGAGAAAAAGAATTTTAAAGAACAAATAGTGCAAGTAGCCCCCATTCACCAGATCCATGTTTCTAGACAAGTCCGCATTTTGCGAACAATTGTTGAAAAGGGTTACCAAAGGAACATTTCTGTGAGATTATTTCACAATCTGATCAGCCGTTTCAGAGAAGAAGAATTTTAAAGAATTTCTTCATGGCCATATAGTGCAAGAAGCCCCTATTCACCAGAGCCATGTTTCTTGATAGATCAAAATTTTGCAAACACTTTTTGAAAAGGCTCATCCAAGGAACATGTCTGTGAAATTATTTCGCTATCTGACCAACAGTTTCAGAGTATAAGAATTTTTAAGAATTTCTTCATTTCCATATAGTGCAAGTAGCCCCCATTCACCAGAGCCGTGTATCTTGACGGATCAAAATTTCGCAAACAGTTTTTGTAAAAAGTCACCCAAAGAACATCTCTGTGAAATTATTTAAAAATCTGACCAGCCGTTTCAGAGAAGAAGAATTTTTAAGAATTCCTTCATTTCTGTATAGTGCAAGTAGCTCCCATTCACCAGAGCCACAGTTTTTGACGGATCAAAATTTCACGAACATTTTTTGAAAAGGGTCACCCAAGGAACATGTCTGTGAAATTATTTCAAAATCTGCCCAGCGGTTTCAGAGGAGAAAAATTTTAAAGAACTTCTTCATTTTCTGTATAGTGCAAGTAGCCCCCATTCACCAGAGCTGTGTATCTTGACGGATCAAAATTTCACAAACAATTTTTGAAAAGGGTCACCCAAAGAACATCTCTGTGAAATTATTTCAAAATCTGATCAGCGGTTGCAGAGAAGAAGAATTTTTAAGAATTCCTTCATTTCTGTATGGTGCAAGTAGCCCCCATTCACCAGAGCCACTTTTTTTGACGGATCAAAATTTCACAAACAATTTTTGAAAAGGGTCACCCAAGGAACATTATGTGAAATTATTTCAAAATCTGCCCAGCGGTTTCAGAAGACAAGAATTTGCTAAAAAATTCCATTTGGTTGCCATGGCAACCAGAGTTTTTGATGGAATCAAATTCTGTGAACAATTTTTAAAGAGGCCCTCCCAAGGAACATTTGTTTGGTCCAAATTGGCCCAGCAGTTTAGGAGGAGTTGATGTTTAAAGAATTGTTGACGACGCATGATGCACTGACGCACGACAGACACCGAGTGATCATAAAAGCTCCCCTTGAGCACGTTATGCTCAGGTGAGCTAAAAAAGTGTTTAATAGAGCTGACTCACGGAGAGTATTACCAGGCCAGAGCAACTTTTTTTTTTCCACAATATTCTCTTAGCTTTTAAAGGGGCCTATTTACTCTTCATTCTGAAAATCAAATTTCTTATATAACACAGATACATACAACTTATCATATTTTTATAAGCAATCACACAGAAATATTTCCTTACATGTAATCATTGAAAAGGTACGAAGAAGACTGAAAAGGCAGACAGAAAGATTGCCTGAACCAAGTATCGACCTCACAACCACCAGGTCACAAGTCTGATATGTTAACTACTGAGCTAGCTTCCTTGGTGGAATGCTTAGTAAATCAAAGTACATGAACAGTGCTTGCAAGATTAGTTTCCCAAAGTTGCAAAAGTATGTTTGAAACGCTGACAATAAGTGAAAGCACAAACTACATCAATACTGCCAAAAGCTTCAACACTGACTTCAGTGTGATGATCATGCTGTAACCCAAAGAATCAAATAGGCCGATTTCTGTAAACACTGTGGCCTCCTCACATTTTACTTTGTAGGTGACTTTGAGGTTATGTTTTAACTAAATTTCATATCTTTTCTTCAATTTACTTTGTACAGGTATGCTTGTAAACGGACAGTTATGGAAGTCAACACACAAGTTACATATCGATTCACAAGTACACAGAACCTTACAGACAGCAACAGGAGCTGCATATCTTCTGCCGTGTTCACCACCACATATGCAGTTTTGACCACCATATTTGCGCTTCTCTCCATATTAGGAAATGTACTTATTCTGACAGTCATAAAAAAGTATCCAATCGTACGAGGACCAAACAACAAATATTTGATGTCTGTTCATCTGTCTGTCATCCATTTAATTATGAGTGTTACGCTGTTAACATACCCATTTGAATCTATAGCTTTCAACAATACATTTAGTGCAATCCGTCAGGCTTTAGTAATCACGCTGTTTACAAGTAATGGAGGATCTTTGTTTACATCAGCTTGTAAACGAATATTTGTGACATTGTTTCCATTTGAATTCTACGCCAGAAAGGAACATGAAAATAAAGTATTGATTGTTTTCATAGTGATAGGATGGATTTTAGCATTATTTACCGGATTCATTTCATTCTCAGTCTATAACAGACATCAAAACAATACAGATATAGACAAAATAACAAACTGGAGTGCACTCTCTCTGTCTTCAACAACGAGGACAGCTGCTCTCACACTATTCTTCACTTTCACTTCTATCAGTATTATTTTCTACATCATAATTTACATTCACTTCAAAATAAGACACAGAAGATTAAACGCATCCATTTCAAGAATTCCACCACCAACGATAGTGTCAATGTTAACATTAACTATGTACACATTGTGCTGGGTACCATATGTGTGTGTTTTACTGATGCTAGAAAAAGAAAATATGCCATGTTGTGCATGCTACTTTCTCTTACTAATAGGATTTTTAGACATGTCTTGTAGCTGGATTCTAAACCCTACAGTTGACCAGAAATACAGAAAAGCTTTTCTCAATTTACTCTGTAAAGTTAGCATGGAAAACTAATCATGGATCCATTACTTCACAGCATTTTTTTCCCCACATTTTTAGAACCTTCAGAAAGCAGCTTTTGGAGAGAATAATGGGAAACTGAGCAAGGGCTTGTTGCTTGAATGTCTTGTCTTGATTTTCTTTTATCTACATTTATTTTCTTTACTTTTATAGTATATGGTCAATCAAAAGTTCTGTTATTTTCACCTTGAAAAAATTCTGAAGAATAAGACTAAGAATGCTCTTAAGAATAGTTGGTGTTAATATATAAATACATGTATGGACCCAGGAAACCTACAGGAGTTTCAATTATTTGTAAATTGCCCAACTCTCATTCCAAGCCACTGGCTGCTAATGAAAAAAACATTTGTAGAATCAAATTTGCTGCAAACATAAAATTGATTGCATATCAAGATAATCAACAATATTGGTTAACCCTATGCCACACAATGATAACTTTTGATGACGCTGAGGTAGAAGCCCTTTGAAAACATTGTTGGAAAAGTAGAAAATGCAGGTAACCAGCATTTTCTCCTTTTGCCCCCATGTTTTCCAACCTTAGTAAGGCTTACGAAATCAGATTTCGATTTTTCAGTCACATTTATTTTGTCGTCTGCAAATGCTTTCAATTTCGACCTGTCTATAAATTCTTCAATAGGTAAAGAGTTAACACATGAATATATTTATGTGAAAAACATTGTGCCAGAGGAGAAATTGTTCAATATGAGCAATTTATCATTTTGTCTTGATGTTTTCAGAAGCAATTCACTGCAAAGTGAAATTAGTCACCTGCCTAATCATATCAGTTATCTCTTTACCAAATGACAAATTTTTGGACAGGACCAAATTCAAAGCATCTGTAAACAACACAATAAATCTTGGTAATATGATGATTTCTGACTTTGAAAGGCTAGAAAATATTGTGGGAAATGGAGAAATTGCTGGTTACCAGCATTTTCACCTTTGCCCTCATTGTTTTCTGTAGGCTTCTTTCTCAGGGTCAGGATTGTGAGGTAAGGAGTCAACCCTTTATCACACAACAAAATTTGAGACTCATCCAAATTGAAAGCATTTGGATGTGACAAATTCAATGTAACTCAAAAGATGATTTCTGGGTTTGAAATGGTAAAAATATTGTAGGAAAAGGTCTTTGAAATGGTAGTATATGTAAATACTATGGAAAAAGGAAAAAATACTGTTGCAAGCATACACTTCTTTTCACAAAGTGTTTTCAAAAGCTTTCTATTTTCATGGTCGGGATTGTGTAGTGGAGACTTTGGTTTGCTACAGGTACAGATGTAATACTCCAATTTTCATTTCTTGATTAGAGGTAATTTGTATGTATAGTGCCCTTTTGTAATGAACCATGTTAAGAATTTTCTCTATAAATGTAGGGAGCTGTCATATACAATATCTTTATGTACTGTTACCCCATTGGTATTATTGTTAAAATCTATTAATTTCATTAAATTTTAATTCTTCAAGTTGGTGTTTTTTTCTGTGTTCTAGTGAGTAAGAGATTGTTCATGAAAAGACCTGAGATGAAATCTTTTATTGAATATTTCCATATCACCTACTGTTTGAATCATGCTTTATTTCAACTTTTTACCAGATATGCTCCCCCAAAATGTTTCGGGGAGCATAAAAATGCTGAGTTTTAATGACCCAGAGAGAGAAGCATTTTGAAAATGTTGTAGGAAAGGGCAGAAAAGCTAGTAACTAGCATTATCCCCTTTTTCCACAATACTTTCAATCCTTTCATACTTAAAAACCAATTTCTGATTCAAATTTGTCATCACAGATGCGTTCAATATGTAAAAGCCTGAAATTTTGTCATTTGGTAAAGACTTAAACAACAGGTCTGCAATTATTTAATCAGCATTTTCTCCTTTTCCCACAATGTTTTCAAAAGCAGTCATCTTCAGGGTAAACAACTAATTGTTTTGACCCCAGGCCAAATTGGATGGCAAGATCCTAGATGGACATGAATCAAAACTATTTGCTGACAACAACAACAAAACAAGATGGTCCTATATCGCTCACCTGAGTACTAAGCAGTAAAGGTCTACAGTGAAGATAAATACCAAATATCAAAGTTCAAGGTCAAATAATTCTGACAGGGTAACTGTGCAAAATGCATCTTCTACTTTCAGAGAAGAAGATTTTTAAAATTTTCCTTCTTTGTTCCAATGTTTCAAACTTGTGACCCCCGGGGCCGGGCCAGTTTTGACCCCAGGGGCATCATATGAACATTCTTGGTAGAGATCCGCTAAGAGATGCTACATACCAAATATCAAAATTCTGCACCTTCTAGTTTCAGAGAAGAAGATTTTTAAAGTTTTCCTTCTTTGTTGCTATGTTTCAAACTTGTGATCCCCGGGACGGGGCCAGTTTTGACCCCAGGGACATCATATGAACAATCTTGGTAGAGGTCCACTAGGAGATGCTACATACCAAATATCAAAGCTCTACATCTTCTAGTTTCAGAGAAGAAGATTTTCAAAGATTTTGCCGTTTTTCTCATTTTGGTTGCCATGGCAATCACAGTCATGGCTGGAATTCAATCTCTTGAACAACTTTGGTAGAGCTTTACCCAAGGAACATCCCTGCCAAGTTTCATCAAGATGGGCCCAGTGGTTTAGGAGGAGAAGATGTTTAAAGAAATTGTAGACGACACACGACGGACGACGCACGACAGACATTTGGCGACATTGGGCGATCAGGTGAGCTAAAAATGTGATTCGACTGATCATCTTTGTCTTTGAAAAGACAAAAAATATCACGGAACAGGGACCAAATGCTGGTTGTCAGCATTTCTTCCTTTTTCCAAAATGTTTTCAATCTCATTCTCTTTTTAGGTCTGTTGGTAAGCTGTTAACATAATGTTTCAAAGTTGAAAAATACCGGTACTGCATGGTTTTAGAAGATGGACTGACCATTCACAAAATTACCAAACAAAGTATTTCTAGAACAACCATAAACACTGAGAAGTGACACAAATGAGATTAAGGACTAGAAATTGTCTCAAAATGATATATAAAACATTGTGGGAAAAACTTGATTGCATGTCATGGGCAATTGATCTTTGTCTCACATTGTTTCCAACAGCTGTCAACTGCAGGAGCATGTGGTAGCTCTAACTTAAAGGTGAAAGATTCAGTCAGTAGTTTTCTGTGTAAATAATTGTGATTCAGAGGGCCTGAATTCAGAGCCCTGTCCTGATTCAATACAATGCTGTTTGATCTCATTTCAGGGTGCTTCTAGCCTAATAATATTAAGTTAACCCTTTACCATATGATCCAGAGTTTTGACAACCCTAGGAAAAAAAAGGCTTTTTGAAAATAATATTGGAAAAGAGAAAATGTTCATAACCAGCACTTTCTCCTTTTCCTGCGTTTTTTTAACCAATTAACCCTTAAGCTGCTTATCGCGACTTGCTGACCTTTTGCGGACAGTGTAGATCAAGATCAGACATACAGTTTGATCTTGGATTTACACTGGTGGATGAAGAGATGTTTTTCTTAAAAAAATACACTTGAAATTGCATCATTTGGGTTTTTACTATTGGCCTGAAAAGTTTAATTTGATTTATTCAGCAGGAGGAGGGTTAAAGGCAAACTTTAAATTTAGCCACATTTAAGTTGTCTGCAAATGCATTGAATTTGAATCAATATAACATAACCAAATTGATCACACAATCTGTCTATATGGACAGTTAAAACCCATTACCACACAATCCCTACTTTTGACGCCCCTGAGAAAGAAGCCTGTAGAAAACATAGTGGGAAAGGGAGAAAATGCTGGTAACCAGCATTTTCTCCTTTTCCCACCATGCTTTCTATCCTTCACTACACAAATTTCAAATTTTCAGTCACTTTTATTTTGTTGTCTGCAAATGCTTTAAATTTGGACAAACCTAAAATTTTGTCGTGTGGTAATGAGTTAAGCAAAAGGGGACAACTGGAGAAACTTTCCATCTCGGTATGGGTATACCATCTCTATTTGTCACCATGTTTTCCTCACTTATTCATTGCAGGGATATTAACCCTTTACCACGTAATCCTGACTTTTAATAACCCTCAAAAACAAGCCTTTTGTAAACATTGTGGGAAAAGGAGAAAATGCTGTTTGAAAGCATTTTCTCCTTTTCCTAAAATGTTTTGTATCTTTCAAAAACAACAAATTTCAACAATCAAAGTCAAATTGTTATTGTCATAATTATGTACATGCTTTCAAATTGGTCTAGTCTAACATTTTGTTGTTTCATTTTAAGAGTTAATCCATGGTCATATGAAGGTTATGTTAAGATGAATATTTCCAACTGGATCTATATGGTAGAAGCAAAGGTTAAAATCAAATGCAGTCCGCTAAATCTTAACCCTTTACTCCATAGATACTCATTTCTACACATTGCGTGTAGGAGCCTTTTGAAAACATTGTGGCAAAAGGTGAAATTGCTCGTGACGAGCAATTTCACCTTTTGTCACAATGTTTTCCATGCTATAAAAAGGTGTCATTTACACGTGAGAAACGGCTTCATCCTTGCTGTTATTTAGGGTCAATTAGAGGTGCCACAGAAATGCCCTATGGGGTAAAAGGTTAAGCCATTAATGCATAAAAATCATAAATACTTCATTGACTCTTTCCCAAACAACAGAATTTAAGGTGTGTACAAACAGAAAGCATTTGTAGGCATCACTTCCATTAGAGTTCAACAGATTATTTCTGTCTTTGAAATGGTAGACAACATAGTGGAATGAAGAAAACAATGTAGAAAAAGGAGAAAATGCTGGTTACCAGCATTTTCTCCTTTTCCCACCATGTTTTCAAAAGGCTGCACCGCCAAAGTCGCAAAACCCAGGGAATGTTTGGTAAAGGATTATAACTCAAAAAGAAGAGTACGAGTACTCACAATACAAGTTATGGCCACACTTTAAAGTTAACTACTACTCTCCGTATCTCTTCTTGGATTATAAATTAAGCATGAGAATCTCTTACCTCCCAAAAAAGTTGGCTTCTTTAATATCTGTGGTGGTGTTACAGTGTCCACAGAAGCGAGATTCATAATCATTAGCCTCAGCCCTCCATATCTCTTCCAACTCCGAGGGTTGCATTTTCATTTGGCCAAGGTAGTCATGCCCTGATGACTTGGAAGGTTTATCATCTGTAATGATTTAAATCATTCTTTTAGCCCTTTACTATGCAGTCCCAATTGTAAATGACCCTATAGAAGATACCTTTTGAAAATAGTATAGGAAAAGGAGAAATTGCTGGCAGCCAGCATTTTCTCCATTTCCAACAAAATTCTCTACCCTTCCAAACAATTGAAATTCAAGCCTGACTCTGCAGCTGTTGTTGTTGTTGTCATCATGGTCTTCATCGTATGCAAATGCCTTTAATTTGGAGAGGTCTAAAAATTGGTTATATGGTAAGAGTTCGATTCTGGGAGCGGTTGTCAACTTTGGGATTTTTCATCGGCCCACATATTCAGCGCGAGTACTGGTGCAGTTCCCAGGTAGCAGAATCGAGAGAGATTAGTATAAGTTGTCAGAACTTGTTTCTCAATCGATGTAAAATAAATATGTTTAAACCTACTTCTGTTTTTGAATGTTATGAAACTCATATTAGATTGTGTTAACCCTTTACCAAACAATCCCTGGTTTTTACGACCCTGGGAAAGAAGCCTTTTGAAAACATTGTGGGAAAAGGAGAAAATGCTGGTAACCAGCATTTTCTCCTTCTCCCACAATGTTTTCTACCCTGCTGGAAACAAATTTCAATTTTTGAGTTAATTTTATTAATTGTTTTGGTCTTCTGCAAGTGCTTTCATTTGGTTGGTTGTATTGGGGTTTAACGCCACTTTAACAGCTAAGGTCATATCATGGCGGTCGGTGACGCATATGTGTTTCCTGGCTTTCTCACACCGGTACTTACACTACTTTCTTTCCAAAGCCACCGACTACTATTCTCATATGCTTCAGCAGAGGTGAGAGGCGAAAATACGCCGGAAAGAAAGTTCGCCTCAACCGGGTATCTAACTCACAACCACCAGGTCATGAGTCCGACACGCTTACCACTGAGCCACCCGGGCGGGCTGCAAGTGCTTTCAATTTGGACCAGTCTAAAACTTTGTCGTTTGAGAAAAGGTTAATACATGTGCAGATTACTGAACAGTTCAAAGATTCAATGAAAAAAAAAAACATACCAGTTTCTGTTTTGGCAAATATGGCTGCTCTGATATCTTTATCCAATTGTTCACAGGCACGAGAGGTTGCATAATCAGGGAACTTGGTTTTAAAATGGTTTAAACACTCAAATGCTTCTTTTGGCCAACAGAGTTCATTCAGGCACTTTGCCAATCTGAAATGTGCCTTCAGATGATTGAGATCGAGGCGTAAGGCATTGTGACAATCTCTAAGAGCTGCATACATATCCCCATCCCTGAAAATACCAACAGATGTATAAATAAGAGCACGGCATACGGGTGCCAAAGATCAACTATGGGTGCTTTTTCACGGGAAATAAAATACTGTAAAAATTATCTACCCTGTGGTGGTAAACAACTACTGAGTTTGAGGTAAAAATTAGATGTTAGAAATGTCAAAGTTTTGGGCTTGACAATGACAACACAGAATGTGGCTATGAAAAGCCACAATATTTTTTTCAAATCATCCAAGCTAACAACTTGGTCAGTGATCGGACCTTTGTATAACAGACTTTTGAACTTTTGATGTATGTATGTATGTATGTATGTATGTATGCATGTATGTATGTAAGTATGTATGTACGTATGTATTGGAGTTTAGACACCATTTTGACATCTCATGTGTTTCCTGGCTTTCCCACACCAGTGCAGACAAAACTTTCTAAGTCACTGACTGCTTTGCTCACATGCATCAGAGGTGAGAGGCAAATATTAACTGTAAAGAATGTTTACCTCATCCTGGTGCTGAATTCGCAACCACCAGGTCAGAAGTCAGATAGGCTAACCACTAAGCTACCCCACAAGGCAAAATTTTGAGTAAAATGGACCGACATATTGCAATTTGAATGCTGTGATTGTATGAAAATTCCACAGAATATTGAGTAGTGCAGATCTAACTTCAGACAGTATGTTCTGCTTAATCTTATCTAGATCTTCAATGTCCACAACAACAGTTGTGATTCCTGACTCAAAACATCTTCACCAACTACCTCTAATGCAGTTAACCCTTAACCACACAATCCCGAATTTTAACACCTCCGTGGAATAAGCCATTTGGAAAACATTGTGCCAAAAGGAGAAAATGCTGGTTACCAGGATTTTCTCCTTTTTCCACAATGTTTTCTTCCCTTCCTAAAACAAATTTCAATTCTTCAGTCACATTCATTTTGTCGTCTGCAAATGTCTTCAACTTGGACCAGTATAAAATTTGGTCGTTTGGTAAAGAGCTAAACAAAAAGTTTTTAACAAAGAATTAACACAAACTGTTGAAATTTTTTTCCCTGATCTTTATTAACAAATCTTTGCAAAATTTTGCAGCAAATCTGAAAATGTCCTAGGAGGCTATGTATCCGTATCTAATTTATGCAATTTATTTGAAAGAAAAAAAAATGGATACTTAAGTCTTACTACTTCTCTTTCATATTTTATGATAGTTGGTCATCTATTACCACAATAAACTGGGTTATGATATACTCACAGTATATAAACGAACTGTACCCAAACCGCATCTTGCGAGTAAATTCCATGAATCGATTGGTGAAAACAGGTGGGTGCCTTTGAATAATTGAGATCGACAGGTTGTTGTGACTTTCACGCAACTTGTAAACATTTGCATCATTGAATGAAATAATGTATCTTTCAAATAAATACACCATTTACCATCTTTGGCCGTGTAATTGCTGATAAAGTGCAATACTCGTCTTGACTTCTTTTGCTCACTACTATACATGCTGTTTTCACAAGGCAATTTATGTATAATTCCGTCTATTTATCCGATACCCATTTGTAAAAGTTTGTTTCTAAATGTATGCTCTTCACAAAACAGCCAATATATGCCGACAAAATTTGTTAAAATTACCTAAAAATGTATGGAAATTCTGCATGGCGAACGATTTGATACTGTACCCTTCTTGCAAATATCAAGTAAATGATCTGTACATTACTTGCGAGTTGGCTGAACGAATTCTTGCGAGTACCATACGGGGATTTCCATTGCTTTATACCTACACAAGAGCGAAGCATCCATTACGCACGTTACTAGAGTGCTCAATACAAACTTTGTTTCGCAATTTATTCCTTACATTGTCATTTCAATGCAGTTGTACTGAAGAATCTTTGAAATTTTTGTGGCAAAAAGGTGGAACTCCTCGTTACAAGCAATTTCACCCTTTGCCACAACACTTTGTATGCTGTATAAAATCTAATATAAATATCACAAGTAAAAAATATTAGCTGTGATTATATGTGAATCATTTCTAAGTATACATGTACGTTCAAAATGACACGACTTTGTCTCATTGGCAAAAAAATAACATGAGCTCCGCACAGCAGTGCATATACGCCCAATAGAGGGGCTTGTCAGTGAAATGGGTTAAAATCTAGAACCCTATAGAGATCCAAATTTGAAAGTCACATGCAAAACCACACATCATAGAGATTCATTGTACTAAGTTTCATATCATTCCGATGGAAACTGTGGGTGCATACAAAAAATGCTAACGGTGACCGACCGTGGCCGTAACATAATACGACCCTTCCATCGTATAAAAAAAAAAAATCAAAGTGCTGTCAGCACTGTAATCGGTCGACACTGAATAATCTCTAACCTACCCATTCGACCCCTCGTCTACCCACCATGTGTACAACCTTATCCTCGTACCACCACATATGAAATACGTTATTTTATATTATAAAAGTGGAACAATGATTTTGTTCTTTTGTCATTATCAGTGCCATTTCTGAACACCATTCGTTGTATGTTTTGTTGAAGGATTACGTGTCACAAGGACTATGTGTCACATTTTATTTGCGTCTTTAGTTCATGCAGAGTGTACTGCACAGCTCTTTTATTACAGCAGGGTATGGGTGGAGCTGTATTTTATTTCCATAAGTTAGTGTTGAAATCGGTGATCAAGGCCGACCAGAATAAAAGACAATATCAAATATGAAACACGTGGAGATATGTAACAGCTGCGACAAGTCATTGAACATCTATTCTTGTGGCTGTAAACAGTCACTGAAGATCGGGTTTTTGAGAGAAAAGCAGCCAAACATAATAGTACAAAAAGACTCGGTTTTATTCTGCTTCCTTTTCATGTGTTACAGGTGGCCCTTCAGATTTTGGGACAAAAATTTTTCAAAAATACAAAAAAAAAAAAATTTATACTCCCAAAGCCGTATAATTTTCTTTCATTAAACCCCAGTAGTCGAAAACCATCCAACAACAGGAGAAATAAGAGATTTACCACAGCCCAGGTCGACACCGACGGGACACACTGTCTATTTTTACAATTTGCTCATTTACATACTGGGAATACACAGACGAAGCTTCAAACATAGCGTCCGAAAAAGACATTATGGAAAATAAATACATGTTTCTTATGGAATTTAAGCGTCATTAGTCACATGCCAGTCACTTATTTATAATTAGGATTCCCACAATGCTTTTTTTTTTTTTTTTTTTTTTTTTTTTGGGGGGGGCGCGAAATCTAAAAATAGCCTAATGGGCAACGTAGCCTTTTAAGGGAATACCACCCCCAATTTTTTTTGTAATATTATGATTCTTAATTATTGATAATTGGTATTGTTTTTTCATATAAATTTCAGTGATATATATATATTATTTAATTTTGTGTGATGTGAAAAATCTATATACCCACCTGTAAGGAACAGAACGAATTCATGCAATAAAATTTCACAATTTGTATTCATCTGCTAATAGATAACAAGAGGGCCATGATGGCCCTGAAATCGCTCACCTGAGTTTATTGACCAAACATGCACCATCTAGTTTCCCAGTGACCTAGTTTTTTATCAGACATTACCCATCATCAAACACTTTTGAGATATCAATAAGACAAACATTCTGGCCAAGTTTGATGAGTATTGGACTGAAAATGTGGCCTCTACAGTGTACAAAAGGTTTTTCTAAGATTTCATCAAGTGACCTAGTTTTGGACCCGACAATTACCCATTATCAAACTCTTTTGAGACATCACCAAAACAAACATTCTGACCAAGTCTGAAGAATATCAGGCAGAAAATGTAGCCTCTAGAGTGTACACAAGGTTTTTCTAATATTTGACCCATTGACCTAGTTTTTGACTCCACATGACCCATTTTCAATCTCATTCAAGGTATCACCAGGACAAATATTATGAACAAGTTTTAGGAGTATCAGACTGAAAATGTGTCCTCCAGAGCATACAAAAGGTGTTTATAACATTTGACCTATTGACCCAGTTTTTGACCCAACATGACCCATTTTCAAACTCATCCAAGATATTATAAAGGCAAACATTCTGACTAATTTTCAAGAGTGTTGGACTGAAAATGTGGCATCCAGAGCATATACAAGGTTTTTCTAAGATTTGACCTGGTGACCTAGTTTTTAACCCCCAATGACCCATTTTCAAACCTGTCTGAGATATCATCAAGACAAACATTCTGACCAACTTACAAGAGTTTCGGACTGAAAATGTGGCCTTTAGAGCCTACAAAAGGTTTTTCTAACATTTGACCTAGTGACCTAGTTTTTGACCCCACGTGACCCATTTTCGATCTTGTCCGAGATATCATCCAGACAAATATCCTGACCAACTTTCATGAGTATCCAACTGGAAATGTGGCCTCTAGAGCGTACAAAAGGTTTTTCTAAGATTTGACCTAGTGACCTAGTTTTTGACCCCACGTGACCCATTTTCGAACTCGTCCAAGATATCATCCAGACAAACATCCTGACCAACTTTCATGAGTATCCATCTGGAAATGTGGCCTCTAGAGCGTACAAAAGGTTTTTCTAAGATTTGACCCGGTGACCTAGTTTTTGACCCCACGTGACCCATTTTCGAACTCGTCCGAGATATCATCCAGACAAACATCCTGACCAACTTTCATGAGTATCCGACTGAATATGTGGCCTCTAGAGCGTACAAAAGGTTTTTCTAAGATTTGACCTGGTGACCTAGTTTTTGACCCCACGTGACCCATTTTCGAACTCGTCCGAGATATCATCCAGACAAACATCCTGACCAACTTTCATGAGTATCCAACTGAAAATGTGGCCTCTAGAGCGTACAAAAGGTTTTTCTAAGATTTGACCTGGTGACCTAGTTTTTGACCCCACGTGACCCATTTTCGAACTCGTCCGAGATATCATCCAGACAAACATCCTGACCAACTTTCATGAGTATCCGACTGAAAATGTGGCCTCTAGAGCGTACACAAGGTTTTTCTAAGATTTGACCTGGTGACCTAGTTTTTGACCCCACGTGACCCATTTTCAAACTCGTCCGAGATATCATCGAGACAAACATCCTGACCAACTTTCATGAGTATCCGACTCAAAATGTGGCCTCTAGAGCGTACACAAGGTTTTTCTAAGATTTGACCTGGTGACCTAGTTTTTGACCCCACGTGACCCATTTTCAAACTCGTCCGAGATATCATCGAGACAAACCTCCTGACCAACTTTCATGAGTATCCGACTCAAAATGTGGCCTCTAGAGCGTACACAAGGTTTTTCTAAGATTTGACCTAGTGACCTAGTTTTTGACCCCACATGACCCATTTTCGAACTCGTCTGAGATTTCATCGAGACAAACATCCTGACCAATTTTCATGAGTATCCGACTAAAACTGTGGCCTCTAGAGCGTACACAAGGTAAAAAGTTGACGACGGACGACGCACGACGCACGACGGACGACGGACGACGGACGCCGGACACAGCACGATCACAATAGCTCACCATGAGCACTTCGTGCTCAGGTGAGCTAAAAAGGGGGATTCATCTGCTGATAGATAAAAAGAGGAATTACCTTTTCCTGATACGGCATCTTGGACTCATCCAATTTTGGAGAATTTAGGGGAAAATTTACAGATCTGCTTAATAAAAGTATAATTTTGAAAAAGAATAGAAAATGTTACGAGAAAGGAAGCAATTGTTCGTTGAGTGTAATTTCTTCTCAAATTCTTACAATATTTTCTGAAGTGATTGACTGATGACTCATTTCTATAAGGAATAGGAATAACCACTATAAAACAGTATTTCGCATAAACTATTCAGATTCTTCAAGGAACTTGTGAACATCCCTAAATGGTGTCTTTCTTTATGGGGCTTTTTTAAAATGGTGACACATAAACAAGCCTTGAAACTCACTGTCTTAGTATCATCATTAGGTAGCAGAGGCCTGTTACATAGCTTCAAATCTTTTTGAATACTTTTGAAGTTTTTTTTTAAACGAAATTGTTTCTTTTCTTTGTGAGTCAAATTCTGAAATTTCGATCTTGAGGTTTTCCGGTATGGATTTCCAAATTATGATTTATTATATCACCAAAGCTTGTGGCTGACAGTTTGCTGTAAAGGCATCTGAATTACTCCATTTTATACATGAAAATGTACAGATTTATACCATCAGGCATCAGATTTTTTATCCCAAGAACCGTACAGAATACTTGAAAAAACTCCCAAGACATCGTACAGATAGATTTCGTAAACTCGCAAGCAAGGGTACGAATCACCAGCAAGAAACGTACAGTTGACCTACTTTACATAGAGGCATTAATTCTTATTTTTTATGTTCAAAATCGAACTTTAAAATGCCCAATACCGCAAATGTCTTTTTTAATTAATTAATTGTACCGGTTCAAACTCAGAAAACGTGTTTCAGCCAGCCTTAACATGATAAAAGCTGATTTAAGATCGGGTCTACTGCAAATGACGCTGTAGCCTGCGGTGAGTATTGAGAATTTCAATGTTTTAAAGCTAAGAATGATTATCTAGCAGTTTATGTATTAACAATACAGGTGTTGCATAAACTATACATAAAGATTCACACAATTTATATTCAGCAGTATGAAAGACGCAACAATTTTTATCTCGGCTGTCTCTAATGCAAAGTGGACATCATTGAAATTTACTCACAATATCCGGTTCAGGTACAGATCGTTTATATACTGTGATACTAGTATATGTTTTAACCTTTTGATAAACAATCCTGTGTTTTAATGAACTTTGAAAAAAGACCTTTTGAAAACATTGTGGGAAAAGGAGAAAAAGCTGGTAACCAGTATTTTCTCCTTTTTCCAACACTTTTCTACCCTGTAAAACATTTCAGTTTATTTTTACCACCAATTTGAAAGTCTAAAATTTGTCGTAAAATCAGCTTTTTTTATTTGATGTTTAACTCGACTTTCAACATTTTTTCAGTCATATCACAGCAACAGTTCACATATTCATGGGTTTCACCAGTACTCGGCTAGGCTTTGAAGTGTCTAACCCACTCCTGTGAAAAAGCCCAGTGGAGCCAGTGAGGCTTGAATCCTTGACCTATAGGTCATGAGTTCTTCACTTTACCACTGAGCAACACAGGACACTTCTAAAATTCAGAATTATATGCTAACAGGGGTAAATTAAAATTAATTTGTTAAGCACCCTACAGAGTGACCCTTTACCAAACGATCCCTGGTTTTTACCCTGAGATAGGAGCCTTTTGAAAACACTGTGGGAAAAGGAGAAAATGCTGGTAACCAGCATTTTCTCCTTTTCCCACAATGCTTTCTACCTTCCTGGCAACAAATTTCAATTTTTGAGTTACGTTTAATTTGTGGTCTGCAAATGCTTTGAATTTGGACCAGTCTGAAATTTTATCGTTTTGGTAAAAAGTTAAACCTACCATTTTCTTTTCATATAAGCAGCAGCTCTGTTGCCATAGAGCATAGAGGCATTTGGGGCCCGTGCTATAGCCTGGTTATACAATATTATGGCTTTGGTGTACTGTTCTTTCTCAAAGTAGGCATTGGCTTTCTTCTTTAGTGCATCAACACCTGATGGGAGAGGCCTCTTGTCTAACTTAGCTCTGGGTTGAAGAAAAGGAGGTAAAAATCAGGATAATGTAAAACAACAGATTTAATTCATCAATCTTGTATTTAAATGCACCAGAAAACACAAAGGAAAAAGAAAAACAAGATCTTCCACATGTGGTTGCCATAGCTCAGCTGCAGTACCTTGATTTTCAGAGGAAATTCTCAGTCAAAAAGGGGCATAACTTTTAAAAATTATTTCACATTTACCTGTCCTTGTTGTATGCATTCCCTCTTTGACAGTCAACAACTACTCAGAGGTTGAAGTATAATCTTAAGTAATAACAGAGGTATCATAAAACATCCAAGCAATATCTCCATGTTTTCTCCTAAAACAGCCGAGCTAAAAAATACTTGTAACAAGGCTGGTCCATCTTGAAATTGTTTGCAGTAGACAACTACATATGTCTCAAATTACTAATCTTTGGAAAGGTTGAATTCAAAGTGGGAAAAGGAGTTATATGAAACATTAGGTTTTCAAGGGACTTTTTCTTCAGAATTGTATTATAAAATGTGTTTGGTAAATGGTAAACCAAAAGTAACGTCAACTGTTGTTAAAATACCACTGACCAATTTTGTAAGGAGAACCGTTTAACCCATTACCACACAATCCCTACTTTTGATGCCCCTGAGACAGAAGCCTTTGGAAAACATTGTGGGAAAAGAAGAAAATGCTGGTAACCAGCAGTTTCTCCTTTTCCCACAATGTTTTCTACCCTTCACCAAACAAATTTCAAATTTTCAGTCACTTTTATTTTGTTGTCTGCAAATGCTTTCAATTTGGACAAACCTAAAATTTTGTCGTTTGGTAGTGAGTTAAAGGTTCTGAAATGTTTTCAAAAGCAGTATTCTACACAGGCCAGAGTAAGCCACACACATAGGTAAAACATACTTTCTAATTTCTGATAACTTTTTTTTAACATTGTAGACGTTCTCAGGTTCTTCATATCAATACATTACTTTATTATTGCTTTACATCTTACTTTCTAACATCTGATCTTTCCTCTGTAGGTGATTCCATACATGAGTCAGAGGTCATAGCCTGTATATGCTTAGCAACTCCATTTGTGACCCCATTAGAGGCACCATTCTTATAGGAACTGAACCCGTTCATGCTGGAATGACTAGAATCTGAAGAAGACAAACATTTGTCATACTTTTTTTAATCCTTTACCAAACCAATCTATGTTCATTAACCTAGAAAAAATTAAACAAAGACAATTTCCTTTTCCTAATAGTCAAAAACTGACTGAAAAGAGCATTAAAAACATTTAATATTTTACATAATGTTTCTTTGAGGGATGACTTATATATATCATGACTATATTTGTATGATGTCAGGAATATATTCCAGTTCATAGTCTAAACAATTTCTGTACATTATAGTGCTGTGCCAGAATATGAAACTACAAAAGTGGTGAAGTTACAGCAGAAAAATTCTTAGATTATAATCCATTGATTTCTTTTCTATAACCAATACTGAATGGCATTATTGCATAAAAGATGTGAGATGTGAGAAATGAAAAATATCCACCTCATTATCTTGCGCCACAAAGAAAATAAACTAAACTCATATGGCTGTGAAATGTTGTTTTCAGGCAAAGGACCCCACTATAGGACCAAGTTAATGTTAAAGAGTATTGTACACTCATGAAATTTCAGTTCTTTGGATAATGATTGCACAGCCATCAGGTATTAACTGCAAACAAAATATTTTAGCAACACTAGGAAAGATGACTTTAAAAACATTGTGAGAAAAGGAGAAATTGCTGGTTACTAGCATTTTCTCCTTTTCTTTACAATGTCTTACTTGGCTCAACATAATTATTTATTTTACATTGTCCAAATTAAAAGCATTCCCAGGTGACAAACTTATGCAACTGAGATAAAAATGTTCATTCACTTGCTCTGAAACATTGTGGGAGAAGGGGAAAATGCTGGTTACCAGCATTTTCTTTATTTCCCAAAATGTTTTACTAGCTTAAAACATTTATTTAACATCAATTGAAAAACAAGTTCATACAACTTGTCATAATACAAACACCTGTGGAACTACACCAGTATGCTAAATGTTTGGGCAAAAAAAAATCCCAAAGTTGATGACAGCTCCCTGGTAATGATCTCAGGACCTTATAATTACAAGGCCAGTGCTCTACCTCAAAACCACAGACTCCACAATGTTTTTCAAAGGCTTCTTCCTCAAGGTCATTAAAAGATGGGACTGTGTGGTAAAAGGTTAAGCTTTGGCCATTGTATATAAAATGGCCATGACATATTTAACCCATTACCAAACGACAATATCTAAGACTGGTCGAAATTGAAAGCATTTGCAGACGACAAAATAAAAGTGACTGAAAATTTGAAATTTGTTTTGTGAGGGGTAGAAAACATTGTGGGAAAAGGAGAAAATGCTGATTACCAGCATTATCTCCTTTTCCCACAATGTTTTCTAAAGGCTTCTTTCTCAGGGGCGTCAAAAGGAGGGATTGTGTGGTAATGGGTTAAGGTTTAATTACTTCACTCTTAACCAAACGAGAAAATTTTAGAATTGTCCAAATTGAAAGCATTAATTTTGTGGACAACAATTTAAAGTTGCTAGAATAATGGAATTTCTCTTTAAAAGGACAGAAAGAAAACATTGTGAAAATGGAAAAATGCTGGTTACCACAATGTTTCCAAACATCTTCTTCCTTATGATCGTTAAAAGCCAGAATTGTATGGTAAAGGGTTAACATTTAGTGGCTACACCATATTTTCTTTTTCTCTTAGAACTCCTCTCTGCTGCCATATAGAATATAGGTGTAAAAGCACAATTCTAACCTTTAACAAAACCATTGGATGCCAGCACCATCGATATATCAAACTTTTGCATTCTTCTTTTCTTGTTCACATCATACAGGTAAATTTGTTCTCCGCCCAAATTCACAAGCAGTTCATTGCCATCTGGACTAAATGTGATATAAGTTGCAGCCAGAGCTCTTAACTTCCGTCTGTAATCATCTTTCTTCTGTGGTATATGACCTGATAAGTGAAACAGAGTCAAGCTAATCCTTTACCAGATTATCAAAATTTTAGACTTGGCCTAAAATGAATGCAGGTGAGAAATTAAATTCAACTTCAATGATGGGATTTGTTGTTGAAACAGTAGAAAATGTTGAGGGAAAATGAGACAATGGTAGTTCTTCTCATGATATCTTCAAAAACTTTCATTCTCAGGGTCATAAAAACATTGGGTTGCTTGGTAAACTGTCAACTTCATCACTCTTGAAAGCAAAATTTAGGCTAGAAAACTTTTGAAAAACCCTTAACCTGCAACATGCTAGAAGGGGCATTCAGACATTATGTAAAATGTCGTCTAGGATCTTATGTAATTTTCTGTTTTGCGCGAGTCTACTGAAGAACAAAATTTACGGGAGACGTAAATTGCGCAGGCCAATCTGAGATGACAGTTTACGTAAATGTCTGAATGCCCCTTTTCTGTTGCAAGCCATACGATACATATACCCCTATGCCAATGATCAATATAATTAGAAAAGGAGAAAATTCTGATAACCAGCATTTTCTCTATTTCCACCATGTTTTCTACCAACCAGTGGACCACCACATGATACACATTTCATTTTTTGCTTGAACACATTTTTTATTTCAATTCCAAAGTTTTCTTGTATAGTCAGTGCAATGCAATTAGAATAGTTTATTAACTCTGAATTGTATTCTGTAAATGCTTTAAGGTTGGACCAATCTATAATTTTGTCATCTGATACAAAATTGAGGGCAAATCCAACATTTTGATTTCAATTTTCCATCTGCAAATGCTTTTTAGTATGTCTGCGTAAAAAAAAAAAAATGTCATCTGATATGAATTTAAAGGCAATTCCAACATTTCTTATGTCATCTGCAATGCTTTAAATATATCTGGGTTAAGAATTTTGTCATCTGATACAGATACACAGACAATTTCAACATTTGATCCACAATTCAATTTGTTGGTCTGTGAATGCCATCAATCTGGTTGGATCTACAATTCTGTTTTCCAGTAAAGAGATAAGCAAGGGTAAGATTTAATACTTTCCAAAACAATAAATTTTACACTCTTTCGAATTCATCACATCTGGAGACGATGAATTCTTTGTTGGAAAAAATGAAAGATTTAGCTCTCTGATCAGGCAGAAAGAGTTGTGGAAAAAAGGAGAAAATGCTGGTAACCAGCATTTTCTCCTTTTTTCCACAATGTTTTCAAAAGCCTTCCTTCCCAGGGTACGGAAAACCCCTGATAGCCTAGTAAAGGATTAAAGAGGCCCGACTGGGAATTTCCAAATTAATCAAATACAAGATTTAATTATGATAAAAATTCTAAAGAAAGACAACTACAAATACCTGGCACATAATACTCCACACATCCTCTTGGTAGTGGAAATTCTTCCGTGGATGAAAATCTGAAATATATATATCAGTTGCCAAATCGTAAAAGGTGTTTAACTCTTTACTTAACACTAAAATTGATTTGGAAAGGGTAGAAAACATTGTGGGAAAAGGAGAAAATGCTGGTTACCAGCATTTTCTCCTTTTCCAACAATGTTTTCAAAGGCCTTCTTTCTCAGGGTCATTAAAAGTCGGGATTGTATGGTAATGACTTAATGCATTACCGTGATGCACTATAACTTGCAAGTCATCACATAACCACAGATCCACTTCTGCTTTGTCTCACATCTGTCTTGATCATGGGGTAGAATAGTCCTTAGAGAAGCAGAAAATTTAGAAATAGGAAAGAAGTTTCCACTGATGTCAGTCTACTCGACTATGCAGGCTGATATGGGTCAATACTTTTTGCAAATGCATTAAAACTTCTTTTTACATTGCACAACATAAAAATTATATGGATTAGTTTATTAATATAAGTACTTTTATGTGAGCCCTGCTCTGGCAAAAGGGGATTAAATCCATTGCCACATGATCCCTACTTTTGATTCTGCAGAAAACATTGTGGGAAAAGGAGAAAATGCTGGTTACCAGCATTTTCTCCTTTTCCCACAATGTTTTCTACCCTTCACAAGACAAATTTCAAATTTTAAGTCACATTTACTTTGTTGTCTGCAAATGCTTTGAATTTGGACCTGTCTAAAATTTTCCTGTGTGGTAAAGAGTTAACCCTTTCCCAAACAAGCCTTGGTTTTTACATGTCTGCAGTCTTTCGAAACCACTATGGGAAAAGGAGAAATTGCTTGTAATAAGCAATTTCTCCTTTTGCCACAGTATGTTCTACCCTTTTTGAGAACTTTCTGCCATTTTCTCCAAATCTAAAATTGTCCTCTGCAAACTCTTATGGTTTGGAAGGGTCCAAAATTTGTCGTTTGGGAAAGGGTTAATGCATCTCTGTGACGCATGATACAAGCAAGTCATCACCATATTAATCAACTTTTTTTGTAACAACAGATTTGATTATTAGGTACACTGGTCCTTTAACCCTTTACCACACAATCCCGACTTTAAATGACCCTGAGAAAGAAGCCCTTTGAAAATATTATATGAAAAAGAGAAAATGCTGGTAACCACCATTTTCTCCTTTTCCCACAATGTTTTCTACCCTTCCAAAAACAAATCTTAATTTTTAGCCACCTTTATTTTGTCGTCTGCAACTGCATTCAATTTGGACAAGTCTAAATTTTTGTCATTTGGTAAAGAGTTAAGCTGCACAAAAATTGACCAACAGCAGAATGCTTCAGCCCAGGTAAGCCTATGCATTAAGCCCCCTTTTTGTCAGAGCATCTAGCTTAAATAGTGAAAATTTATCAGCAAAAGGGAAAGCTTTTAAAAAGTTAAAAACATCATGAGACCAAGGGGAAATGCCAGTCCCAGCATTTTTATAAAGCCTTCTCTCTCATGAGTTTTAGGCGACAGGATTGTATACAGTTTAATTTGAATTTACAATTCAAATTTTTACAAGCACCAAATGTCAATGTGATAGTATACAGACCTGTGAGGTCCATCCTCGGAATTTTTCAAACTTTGGCACGACAACATTCTTCTATCATACACACGAACATACGGATCATTTGCCCCAACAGCCATCATTTCTGGCCGAACTGGATTGACGGCAATACATTTAAACTCTACAGGTCCGCCAACATGAGAGTCTAGGTTTATGAGTACATTTCTAGCATTTCCTTTGCATAATTCGGGACAACGAAGATCAAATTCCCTGTAAAACAGAGGGAAAAGGAATGAAGTATAAATTACATGATGTAATTGCATATAATGACAAAGTAAATTTCACACTTACAGTGTCTAAACTATTGTATACATTTTTTTGTTTGAGGTAATAACACCATTTTCATCATTATTTCAGTTATACCAAAGCATTCAGAGCACCTATCCATGTGTTCTTTCACCAGCACTATACACAACATTCTTTTTAAGCTACTGGCCAGTATTTGGAAATACTAAAATTATTTCTAAAATGGTGAATATCAGTAGGTTGTTCAAATCAATCTAGCATTTAACCCAAATGACAAAATTTCAGACTAGTTCAAATAGAAAGCATTTGCAATAGACAAAATATAAGCAACTGAAAAGTTGACTTTTGTATGGAAGAGAAGAGAAAACATTGTGGGAAAAGGAAAAAAATGCTGGTTACCAGCATTTTCTCCTTTTCCTACCATCTTTTCAAAAGTCTTCATTCTCAGGGTTGTCAAGTTGGCATAGTGTGGTAAAGGATTAAGACTAAAAAACAAATATAGAATAATAACAAAAACAAAGACAAAGGCATTTTACTCTTTCAATACCATGGACGACATCAGACTCTTCTGTGAACAGTGCAGATCAAGATCAGACTGCACAGAACATACAGTCTGATCTCTGATCTACAAGATCCATAAAAAGATTCTGGGTTAAGAGCAAGCAATCACTTGAAAACATAGTGGGGAAAAAGAGAAAATGCTGGAAACCAGCATTTTCTCCTTTTCCCACGATGTTTTCTACCATTCCCTATTTGAATTTCAACTTTTCAGTCACATTTATTTTGTCGTCTGTAAATGCTTTCAATTTAGACTGGTCTAAAATTTTCTCGTGTGGTTAAGAGTTTACTTTCCTTACGTGTGAGATGGCCGTTAAACTCTTCATTAGACAATTATGTTACAGTGTATAGAAAAAAACATCTGCAAATGACACTTTCAGTATGGCTCAAAATGCAAGGTCCAAAAGATTTCAGAATTCTTACTCGTCCTCCTGCCATTTTGCAAATGTACTACAGTTAGACAAAGAAGGATAATCTGCTTGCTCTCGCCAAATTTTTCCTAATAAGGACAAACGGTCCTTTAACCCAATACCACACAATCTGGACCCTGAAATGATGGAATTTTCTTTTGGAAAGGTAGAAAAGGAGACTGGCAACTCTTTCTCAACACCGTTTTCAAAAGCCTACTCCTCTAGGATCGTTACAACACAGGATTGCTTGTCAATGCTTGATAAACTGCTAATGCACATCCACACTTCAGTGCATGTGACTTAGTCATAAACCTCATGAAGAAGTACCTCTGACTCAGAGCTTCAGATAAGAGGGAGTGATGGTATTCTAAATCCATTATTTCCCTTTAAAACTCCATGTCGTGGGTACTTATTAAAATTGTCTCAATAAGACGATTCTAATGAGTACCCACAACATAGGGTTTCAAAGAGAATAATCAACATTTTCAATTTTCAATTTTGAAATCAAAATCACTCCCTCTATCTGGAGCTCTGTGTAACTATTATTACTAAAGAGAAAGTCTAATTACATAACACATCCATCTTCTGCGGCACTCCAAAAGACAAATGGTTCCTTTGGTGAGGTTGCGATCCTTTTGACTCTACTTGCGTGACATGTAAAAATGTTGGTTGTCTCTTTGGTGCTGACATCATGGACTCGTATTTTACTGTCAGCAGCTCCCGTTACCACTGTATTATCCCCTGAATTCGGTAAAAACTGAAACAAAAGTTGTACATGTACTATGTTATTTCACCGATATCTTTCCTCAAAATATTACTATACAATAGCATGTACGAGGGGTTATCAGAAAGAACATGGACCAATGCCGGTATCGGAATATTGTTATAAAAATCAACTTGGGAGTATTTACTGTTTTTGAAAGTAACCTCCTCTTAGTTCTATGCACTTAATGATTTCCATGAACGAAGCACATTTGGGAACGTGTCACGTGACATTACCATCAAGGACCCAATTATGGCGAAGGTTAGCTCCTCTCTACTCTCATAGTGCGTGTTCAAAACAGGAACTAGTCAGAGGACACATGGATTCAGGACTGAATAATACAGAGCATTGGCAAGTGTTTTCATGTTTAGTTTTTCCAAAGTTTCCAGGACAAGTGTTGCTCTGTGAGCTAGTGCATCATTTTGGTGTAAGGTGAGGTCACTCTGCAGGACCTCTGGTTAGTCACTTGAATAATGTGGGCGTAAAACTCAATATTGACTGTAGTATGCATAGATACAACATGATTTAGAATACTTGATGTAGATAACTTTGTCAAGTGACTAAGAAAGGCTAGCTTTACCGGCGGAAGACGATGTTGAATGTTTCGAATCATTGCTTTGTTGTGATTCAGTCTCATTAAAGTTTGCCTATCTTTCATAGCATGTTACAATACGACTATTAAAGTTTAACCACTCTACCCTAATGCACTCAGAAATTTCTTTAAAAATTTTGATCCTAACCCCAATTTTCTCAGGCGTCAGTTACCAAGGTACCCACATTGTGCAATTATGCAATATTCCAAGATTCCCTGTCAAAATCTCCTGGGCACTTCTGTCTAAAAGGTCAAACTGATAAGCCATTTTCCTGACAGTACCTCAGCGATTTTGTTTCACAGGCTGCTCTACAGCCGTTATGATTTTATCTTGTGACTGATGTTGATGGACAGTCAGATTTAGGGTCATCTACAATAGTATCACAGCCTTGTCTAAAAAAGTCCGATTCATGTACAAATATCAGATTTCTTAGTGCAGAGTCCCCTTTAACTGATTCTAAATCGCTTTTGATTTCCGATAAATACTTTTTCGACTTTTCAAGCTTCATTAGTATCTGGCTAAAAATGTGGCCACTACAGTGCAAAAAAGGCTTTCCTCAGATTTGGCCAAGTGAACTACTTTGAGACTAGATATGACTGACTTTCAGACTACCTATGCAGGACATCTTCAAGACAAATATTCTGATCAAGTTTCATGTGTATCAAACTGAATATTTGGCCTCTATGTCCATCTAAGACTCAGCCCAGTGACCTAGTTTTTGACCTAACAAGATCCAATTTAAAATTTGTCTTAGATATCATTAAAAGAAACATTCCGACTATGTTTAATGAATATCAGGTGGAAAAGACGGGCTCTTGAGTGCACAGAAAGGTTACCTAAGATTTGGTCCAGTGACCTACATTTTTACACAAACGGCCCATTTTAATACTTGATCAAGATATCAAGGCAAACATTCTGACCAATTTTCAGTATCAGGCTGGAAATGTGGCCTCTAGAAAACACACAAGCTTTTTCTAATATTTAGCCTTGTCACCTACTTTTTGGCCCAATGTGACCCAATTTCAATCTTGTCCAAGATATCATCAAGACAAACATTCTGGCCAAGTTTCAAAAGTTTCGGGCTAAAAATGTAGAGCACAAAAGGTTTTTCTCAGATTTAGCCAAATGAACTACTGTTTGACCTCATGGACCAAATTTTAAACTTGTCTGAGATATTATCAAGACAAAAATTCTGGCTAAGTTTCATGAGTAACTGATTAAAAATTTGGCTTCTAGAATACTCACAAGGTAAATGTTGATGCCTGGACTACACATGATGGCCAAACACGACAGACATTATTATACTGCAACGAAATTTCTTGTGATCTGATTGGTTAACATGCCATGAACATATATATCATGTTCCCTGGCAAAACCACCTAAAGCAGCTTTCCCTTTTGAGTGCCCCGTAAACATCACTACACGCGCAACACAACATCCAAAATGGCGGCGTCGATCGATCATCAGACTGCACATTTATGCACCAAACTGCATGTTTTAGTGATGTCAGTTTCAAGTGATGTCATTGTTTTCATTGAATTGAGGCACTAAGAGGGGAATTTCTATTTCGTCAGCATACTCGATTCATGAGATTATAAAACAGGAAAATTTTGCTGAAAGTTCTTTAACCCATTACCACACAATCCCTACTTTTGACACCCCTGAGAAAGAAGCCTTTAGAAAACATTGTGGGAAAAGGAGAAAATGCTGGTAACCAGCATTTTCTCCTTTTCCCACAATGTTTTCTACCCTTCACAAAACAATGTTCAAATTTTAAGTTACTTTTATTTTGTCGTCTGCAAATGCTTTCAATTTGGACCAGTCTAAAATATTGTCGTCTGGTAATGGGTTAAAGGATAAAACTTTGCAGTATAATAAATTTGTTGTATGGTCAGGTGGCAGGGGACTTGGAAACTTGTTCAGGGCTGTGGTGAATCATGTCCCCACTTTGCCTTCGGCTCGAGGCGACATGTTTAACCACAGCCGTGAACAAGTTTCCAAGTCCCCTGCCACCTGACCGTACAACTAATATAGTTTGAAGTAAACATCTTCATGAATGACAGATACAAACTGTCAAAGTTTCCACACAACCAATTTCAAGTCTGCACAGACTGATGTGAGTCAATACTTTATGCCCTAACCCTTTACCACACAATGATGACCTTTACACACCTGAGAATAAAGCCTTTTGGAAACATTGTAGGAAAAGGAGAAAATGATGGTAACCAGCATTTTCTCCTTTTCCCACAATGTTTTTACTCTATAAAAGAAGAGTTGCACCTTTTGAGCCACACTGAAATTGTTATCTGCATATGCTTTCATTTTAGACAAGGCTGAAATTTTGTTGTATAGTAAAGGTTCTCTGCAAGTCCAAGGACCATTCTATCACATACTTGGTTGCTAAACAAAATCTATTTGGAGTGCAACACGCGAAAAGGTACATTCGGACATTTGCGTAAAGTGTCGTCCCGGATTAGCCTGCGCAGTCCGCGCAGGCTAATCCGAGACGGCACTTTACGACTGCATTAGATTTTGTGCTACAGTAGACTTGCGTAAAACAGAAAATCACATAAAATCGGAAAGTGTCGTTTCGGATTAGCCTGTGAGGACTGCACACGCTGATCCGAGACGACACTGTACGCAAATGTCCGAATGACCCTTTTCGCGTGTTGCACTCCATTTCATGTAAAAAACACCCATGACCTTTCACTTTTTACACTTTTCAGCACCTGTTTTGGTGCATATAAGTTAACCCTTTACCCCACAAGGCATTTCTATGGTATCTCTAAATGACACTATTAACAGCATGGATGAAGCTGTTTCTTATATGTATATGGCACCTTTTGATGGCATAGAAAACATTGTGACAAAAGGTGAAATTGCTCGTCAGGAGCAATTTCACCCCTTGCCACAATGTTTTCCATAGGCTCCTACAAGCAATGCGTAGAAATGAATATCTATGGAGTAAAGGGTTAACAAGGTCCAATTTCCATGAAATTGCCACAGAATGATGAAGTTAGAAATGCTGTTTCCAAATATGTATGCATCATATATTAAGGGCATGAGTAACTTTATATGACCATGTTATTCTGAGGTACTGTATTGTTTATAGGGTGCTATGATTTATACATACCTTAACTGAAAAGATATTTCCCTGATGGCCAGTCCTGATACATCCCAATTTTCTCCTTAAAAATGGATCCCATATCATCACTTGAACATCATCTGAACCACTGGCCAATAGTCTGAAAATAATTATTATGTAGACAAGAGCACCATTAACCTTTCACAAACATTTCTGACTTTTAAAAACCCCAAGGAACTATAGATTTCTATACTCATCATTTCTAAAACAAATCAAAGGACTGATAGTCCTGAGAGTCGCCTGTAGGGTAATGGGTTAGAAGTTTTCACCCTTTTTTGTTCAAATCTATTAAAAGCATTCAAGATACAAAATAACTTAACCACAAAACAGTATTATATGCAAGCATATTTCTGAGTTGTCATCCTAAAATTCAAAATATCCGTATTAAAATTTACATTTAAAAAATCATGGTGGAAATTAAAATTTAGGCACCAGGACCAGCTTTGATAAGTTCAAAGTTTTTTACTCAAAGACAACAACCCTTTACAAATAAAGACCAGATTATCTTCTGGTTCAGGATCTAGTGACATACTTTTAGACCAAAAATGCCCTTTTGCAACTCGCTCATATTTAATCTTAGCAGTCTGACAAAGTTTCAAAAGTATTAGATTGAACATAAATGGATTCTACAGCTCTATTAAGGTTTCGTCTGATTTGATCTAATGACATCCTTTAGGCTTTTTCTTTTAACCCCAGGTGACCTAAATTCAGTTTTGTCAAAAATATCATTGCGCAATTTCATGATCATTGGACTGAACTGTAGCCTTTCGAGCACAAACAAATATTTGACTCAGTAATCTACAACTCAATAAAATTTATAACGTCCCAGGGATTATAGTGCTTCCACACCGATCAAAAATTGTCTACATGTACAGCCACGTAGGAAGCATTTCAAGATGGGGGGGAGGGGGGAGGCTAACTTCGAGATACTGAGATTTTTTTGCGTGGTTTTTGCATTGTCCTAAGAACTCATATTTTAGTTACTATGATTTTCAAAATTATTGCACCCCCCACCCCCCCCGCGTTCTTACGGGCCTGATGTATATTGCTTTGTTGTAAATTAAATGTTTGCGATTCGCTCTATTACCCTTTACAAAAACCCTTCACAAGATTACAAACACTCCAATAAAGAACTTGTTGTTCGAGCGGGAATACACTGATCTGTTCTATAATATTTGAATTATAGCGGAGTAAAAAGTCAATTTCTCAGATTGCTGGTTGTTAGAACTGCGTAGTGTAAATTCAGATTTTGGCAGTTACGAAAGCACCTTCCATTCTACCACCTGCACTAATAAACTGTTGTTTAATAAATACTAGATCTAGGTTAATCGCTCATTGAAAAAAAAACAGCAGACTTTGACAAATTTGGCCGTCTTTACGAACGAAAACCAATAAAACATAGTAAACTTCAAAGCACTCTCTCTACATAGGTTGGTTCACGCTAAAAGTAAAGGCCGTTTCAGTGACTGACTCATAAATATGTAAATTTATAAAGATTTCCGTGGTGCAAATGACGTTTATACGTCACGTGATTACGATATCTATATTTGTCGCAAAGCTACATTCCAGAAAGCACCTGCAAAGCGATAACTTGGTACAGCCTAGAACCGTGTACATTGCATACGCTATGTACTCGTCTCTAGTGCACCTAGAATATGGGTGTGCAAAGTATCTAAAGTCTAGATTAAAAGGCTGGGAAGAAGCCACGTGTAATAATGTCTAAGAAGGCAATGTAACCATTCCAAGTCGTTATAAATTTGTTAAAAAAATAGCCTACTGTTCAGAAAAAAAGCAATTGAAGGCATCGCCTTTCTCTGACCAATCATAGGTTGAGCGTTGAATTGAAATAAGGCTTGCAGTTAGGATTGTAAGATTGTAAGAGAGTGTACTTCTAATAGGTAATTATCAAACAATTTTCACTGAGAATTGTCCACAAATAGAAGTAGAAAAGATACTTGAAGTTGAAGATTTCTCAGCGTGTTCGCCGACTTGTTTAGTTCACGGCAGCTATTTTTACATATATACGTAATGCGCTATTTTTAGAGATGATGTCTTACACAGACATCAGGCTAATGTGCATACCCTTGTGGACGAAATGTTTGTTTCAAAGGTTTGAACCGTTAAACACCTCAGTCTTTATAGACATATTCATTATCACAAAGGCACAAATGTAAATTATTTACAACAGAAAAAAACTGGGTTGTTCACCGAATAATTAGAAAACTGTTTTATCTCGTAAACCGGAACTTGGGACAGGAAGCAGTACAAGGCCGGAGGTATGCTTACGTCACCCCATAGATCAAGACGATAACAATGAGAGCCTGTTTGCGTAGCAAACAGGCGACTCAAAAATATTTACTAATCATAATTTTATGAATTTCCAATCAATTTTGCCTTGTCAAAACAAAAAGCAAGTGATTGGTCCCAGAATCAAAATCTCTATGATTAGATTAGGTTGGTTATTTTGACTGCCTGATCCTGATCTACTCAGCATTAAAGATCAAGAGCTATAGTACAATGCTTCTGAAGGGTTACCATATGGATACTTACGTTCCTTTCTCATTCCACTCAATACAGTTAACACAACCCATGTGTCCTTCAAGTTCAGAGTCCAGACCAAGTCGCTTTATCATGGTTGGGGTCACCTGCAGACTTCTTTGAAAACTTGTATTGGAGCAAGCCTGCTAAAGGAAAGTTTACTTTTTTCATGTATATAGATAGTTCTTGAACCTTATTGTGATTATTTACTGTATAATGCTTTTTTCAGGCCAAGATGTATTTCACCATAAACCCTTTACCACATCTCATATTTAACCCTTTACCACACAATCCCTAGTTTTTACGACCCTGAGAGAGAAGCCTTTTGAAAACATTGTAGAAAAAGGAGAAAAAACTGGTAACCAGCATTTTCCTGTTATGTTTTCTACCCTGCTGGAAACAAATTTCATTTTTTTAGTAAAGTTTATGTTGTTGTTTGCAAATGCTTTCAATTTGGACAAAACTAAAATTTTGTCATTTAGTAAAGAGTTAACCATCTTTAATAAAGAGGCAAGTTTTGAAAACAGTATACGAAAAGGGAGAAAATGCTGATTACAAGCATCTTTTTTTTCCTAAATGTTTTTATTCTTTCAAAGACAAAACCCGTCATTTCAGAAACACTGAAGTAGTGGTCCTCAAAATGGGAGAGTCTAAATATTTTGTCCTTTATTTAAACTGGTACAAAAAAATAAAGCAACAGACAATAAACTCAAGCAGCAGCATTGTAACACAAAAGGCAAACTCACTAGAGGTATGCAAAACTCAAATTTGCACAGAATTGAATAGAATAATCCTTGAAGTATCCGTTAAGTTTAACCCCTTCCCAAACAATCCCTGGTTTTTACGGGTCTGGAATAGTAGCCTTTTGAAAACATTGTGGGAAAAGGAGAAAATGCTGGTAACCAGCATTTTCTCTTTTTCCCACAATGTTTTCTACCCTATCAGACAGAAATAATCTTTTCAGTAAGAGTTGAATTGTCATAAATCTGCAAATGCTTTCAATTCGGTCTAGTCCAAAAGTTTGTCATTTGGGAAAGGATTAAACTTTAATCTATTCAATCAATATCTAAGACCTGTCACTGCCACTGGAAAGTCTCTTTTGATAAAAGTATAATTCTCTACTTCAAATAATGTAACTTTCATGCCAGATCTGTCTGACCAATGAGAAACAGGCCTAAAAGTAAAATAAAAAATGTTCAGATTCATTCAGTGACCTATTAACACTTTACAAGACGACAAAATTTTAGCCTTGTCCAAATTGAAAGCATTTACAGACAACAGTTTCAAATGTGGCTCAGATGGTGCAAATTTTCTTTGATAGGGTAGAAAGCATTGTCGGAAAAGGTTACCAGCATTTTCTCCTTTTCCCATAATGTTTTCAAAAGGCTTTTAATTCTTGGTTATCAGAAGTCGTCATTGTGTGGTAATGTGTTAATGATTGTCTTATCACAGAGTGCTGTCTGAAAAAAATACTTGATACAGGCATGACTAAAAACATTCCTGTAAAATTATGGATATATTCAAACTGTATTCTGCTTTTTATTTCTCTACTGTATGATAAAAATTTAGACTTGCCCACATTTAAAAGCATTTGCAGACGACAATTCAAATGTAGCTGAATTGATGATTACTGTAATTATGTGAGAGTATTTAAAACCTCATTGTTTAGTTTTCACTGGTGTCTAACACCATTTTTACAGCTATGGTCATATCATGGCCATCAGTGCAGCTTTCCATGTGTTTCCTGGCATTCTCAAACCAGAAATGTCCCATCTTCCTTTTCATGTCATCTTCTGTGAGAGGTGACACAATATTTGCAATAAGCAGGTATCAAAACTACAGCTACCAACCCGCAAGTCGAATACGCTAACCACTGAGCTATCTATTGTACCTAACACGCAAATTCTTGTAGACTAAGAAAATGGATCCCATCCATTCAGTACAGATAACTGTTCCCAAAGGCGATGTTACTTTTTTACTGGTCGCTTCTAGGTATACAGAGACAATCCAGACAAAATCAATTGAAAGCTCCGCACAGATTTTGTGCGCAAGTTTGAACTCTTACAATTTGGCAAATAGAGCCCAAAACTAGGATTTAGAACTATCTGCTGCTTGTATATTCAATAATCCTTTGTTGAAATACAAATATTTTAAATTTAAACACTGAACGTGAGAGAAAACAATGCATTTAATCAGTTACTCGAGTTGTTTACGTTCCCGAAAACATACAAAATGGCTGCCACGTATGATAAATTTCGTCTATGATTTTTTACGAGGTAAACATGTTATAAACGACTTCTACAAGCTCTTTATGTAATTAATGGTTCAATAATTCGTTTTTGGTCTGACATGTTTATAACAAAAAAGTTAATTGCATTTTGCTACATTACAGATAAAACCGAAGAAACAGAAAGCTAGAATAGCACTCTAACTTTGCTACCGGAAAATTTACATTGGACTTCAGATGGTATGGTGTACAGTAAATGTACCAATATGAAAAAGACCACGGTAGAGTCTCATTAATGAGACTACCCATTCACTGAGCCAGTTTTTTTAGTCCTTAAATGCTTTCGAAATGATAAACTCTGTCACACGGCACAGAAATATGGTATAAAACTGGCATTTTACAACTCCTACTTTGTTGAAACATAAAGAACAACAAGTTTAGAACGAAAAAAAAAAATACCCTAATTTAGTAACATGGTCATGCATTCAAACTAAAACTTACGTGAACTTCACGATTCATTTTTCTTTTCAGAATTTGTGGATTAATCGTGAAATCCATGATCTTCAAATCTTCGCTTCAAGTCTGTTTTATTGTTTATAAGTGGTAAAAATGTGTTTTAACAAGGTGCTAAATGTTCAGTCATGCATCATTTCAGATGTCAACAAACTTTGCCATCTAGTGAAATGTTGGTTTTCCAACCTCGCAATTTATTCCCGTTTTGATAAAGGGTTCGAAATCATTTTCGAATTTTTAAAAATCTAAGAGTAACGTTCAACAATGACAGTTCGAAAAAATTCTTGTATACATATGATTATAATTTTTCAGGAGAGAAAGTAGCCAAATATTGGAAAAAAATCTCAATGTATGACATCTCCAACCGAAATTTCCATAGCGAAAATTTGTGATAATACTATCTATCAAGATCGGTTTACCTATGAAATAGTCTTTTAATAATTTGAAAATAATTTTAAAAATATTAATATTGGTCTATATTGAAAGTCTTACAACTGTGATTTACAAAAAGTACGAAATCCAATTCTATTACTTCTATTAGTTTCGTAAAATTAAGAATTTTATTACTCTTTTAAAGTTCTGAAATCTGACTGTTTCGTTCCTTGATACTTCATACCTCAAAACTTCGTACTAGATACGTTTGTTCGACGCTTTTTACTTTCCCCCGACCCCTCAGCCCCCCGCCCCTCCCCCTACGACAGTATGTATTAAATTATTAATATAAACCAAACATTTTTTGGCCTGATCTTTATCTTCGATTTCAGCATTTTTTTTTTTTTTCATTCATATAGATATTTTTTTGTAGACAATTTTTAAACTTCTAAGGATAAGCGCTACTAACACATGAGAGGAGCCAAATTAGTTTCTTGGGCTAGGACAATTGCCCCCCCCCCGACTATATCCCCCTGAGGACAATCCCCCGGACCATTGCCCCCGTGGGGGCAGTAGTCCGGGGGGGATTGTCCTGGGGGCAATGGTCCGGGGGGATTGTTCTCGGGGGGATTGTCCGGGGAGGGGGGGGGAGCAATTGTCCGGGCGGGGGGATTGTCCTGATACGTTTCTTATGTTATGCACCTTAACCAAAGATTTTTATTTGACTGACAAATCTTTATTTTTCAACAATTGAAAAACATGAAGACGACAATAATTGCATTATCAGAACCAGGTTTCGATTACAGAATTAATCGAAACTGGGTCAACGAGGATGACAATGATGATGAAGGCAAAAAGGCTGACGACATTGAAGATAATGATTGCGATTAGGATGATAATGTTAGATTTAGACCAAACAAGATATCAGATGCTACCTACCACAATATACGATCCATCTGTTCTCTTTTTTTCTTTTTTTTTTAATTGCCCATGCAAAACGGATTTTTTTTGCGGAACAGAGATGGATCTTACCATATCCTAGAGAATGGAGACAGGAAAGATCGCATTTTTGCATAAGCAAGTGAGCTTTTCAGAATAAAATTAAAATCTGAATGATTAGATATGCTGATGGTGTGATTTCAAGTGGGTGTCACTAATAGAGAGCATCTTATTCAGTCCGAACACTTAAGCTGCACAGCCGCGTAAGCAGAGTTCAGAATTTAAGAATCGTTACGTACTCGGAATGGAAAGCGTTATCTAGATTACACCTATTGTCCTTTTTAGGGGCGTAACGCAGTGCTCTACATGGTTGACAGTGAGATTTTTTGCTTTATTTTATGCTTTCCGGTGGGATATCGAGAAATAGCAGTGAAAATATTTTTCATTATTTCATGCTTTCCGGTAGGATATCGAGAAATAGCAGTGAAAATATTTTTCGATCTTACACTGGTACCACCAGTGAAAATACCGATTTTCACGTTCTTGTTGCCTAGGTAAATTGCGCGTGCCTAACAACCAGATGGGAAATATGACGTCATATACCTTACATTTCACGCGCTTGACGTAACGTTGCTATGCGGGAGGGGTACGCCACGGGGAATAAGGCAATAGAACTGTACTGAATTTTTATAAAGCTCCTCCCAGAAAGGATTAAAAGCATAAAATAAATAGAATATTTGTTTTTTTCGGTGAAAGATCGAAATTTATTTCATCTCGTGAACACCATCGGTAATATTTTCACTCGTGGCTGCGCCACTCGTGAAAATATTACCGATGGTGTCCACTCGATGAAATAAATTTCGATCTTACACCGAAAAAAACAAATATCCTCTATATCTTACACTGCTTCCACCAGTGAAAATACCGATTTTCACACTCTTGTCGCCTTGGTAAATTGCGCGTGCCTAACAACCGGATGGGAAATATGACGTCATATACCTTACATTTCTCGCGCTTGACGTAATATTGCTATGCGTTGCTGTGCCGGAGGGGTACGCCAAGGGGAATAACGGAAAAGAACTGTACTTGATTTTCATAAAGCTCCTCCTAGAAAGAGTTAAAAGCATGAAATAAATAGAATATTTGTATTTTTCGGTGAAAGATCGAAATTTATTTCATCTCGTGAACACCATCGGTAATATTTTCACTCGTGGCTCCGCCACTCGTGAAAATATTACGGATGGTGCTCACTCGATGAAATAAAATTCAATCTTTCACCGAAAAAAAAAAAAAATATCCTCTTTATCTTTTGACCTACAGTTTTTTTTTTTTGTACTGACAACAAATGATTGGTAGAAAATGCGGATCCATATTAAATTTAAGGCCTACTGTCTCTTCGCTGGCAAATTTTACGCCGTCCATCTCTTTCAAAAATATTTCTTACTTCTATATTACATACTAGCGTAGATCTAGTATGCTCGAGGACAGTAAAGATCGAGATCAGGACTTACAGAAAGTGCAGTTTGATCTTAAAAATGTGCACAGCCCATTTAAACTATCACAATGTTCAGTGTATCATCGCATTCTTGAAGAAATGCGTAATTAACGTCCTATGTATCAAGTTGTCTTCTTTCTTGTAAGGATAGTGCATTTCATATATTGACCGCCTTGAGAATTTATCATGATAATCTCACCCGCTTACGTCCTGGAACATACTCGTATTTACATGCTTTCAAATTGTGTTTGGTGTGAGGAACATTATATACAGCGATAGATCTATCTGCGTATTTTTTTTTTCAGCCCAGCTGCACATGATGTGATGGCTTTAACCTTTTTTTTGGGGGGGGGGGGGGGGGCGGAGGGGGGAAGGTCTGACAAGCAATGAATATAAAGTACAAATTTGTGATTATGTGACAAAATAAGACAATCTTTCTCCAGGGTTAAAAGATCAACTGTATGAATTGCAAAACGAAGCTGCTCGGATAGTTACCGTTTGCACTAAAGTTGTTGCAATCGCTGATCTTTATCGAGAGGCTGGTTGGGAAACTCTAAGTCAAAGACGGCGTAAGCACAAACTCATTCTCTTCTATAAAATGGTAAATGAACTTGCTGCAAATTATCTCAATCATCTCGTTCCGACAACGGTTGCCAATTCTTCAGCTTATGATCTTCGAATAATCTTATGACCCTTGCATGTCTACGGAACTAGTCTCTATAGAAACTCATTTATGCAAGCTGTAATCAATGATTGGAATACTGTACCAGATGAAATCAAGAATATGGAGTCGCTGTCATCTTTTAACCGTTTCCCAAACAATCCCTGGTTTTTACAACCCTGAGAAAGAAGGCTTTAGAAAACATTGTGTGAAAAGGAGAAAATGCTGGTAACCAGCATTTTCTCCTTTTCACACAATGTTTTCTACCCTTTCAAAAACAAATTTCAGATTTTCCGTCACTTTTATTTTGTCGTTTGCAAATGCTTTGAATTTTGACCAGTCTAAAATTTGGTCGTTTGGTAATGTGTTAAATACCGTTTAAATGTAGATAAACCTGTTCCACGTAAGCTTTACGTTTTTGGAGACAGGAAAATGCAAGTCATTCGTGCTAGGTTACGTAACCGATGTAGCAGTCTTAGTGAGCATCTGTACCTAAAAAAATTAGTAGAATCACCTCTGTAGATCTATGTGTTTATGTAGAATCAAGTCTTACGAACGAAGTCCGTAACAAAGAAACAAATGAATAATTGCATGGAAGAAATAAGGATCGGAGCGGGATTCGAACTCCGAACTCCCGGACGCAAAGCCAATAACCTAACCACTGAGCCAAAGAGATATCTCCCTGACGCAGTAGCCAGGTATTGTATTTAAATCGGGAGTATACCATGCAGGAAGGAGTGGTCTGTCGTAACACACCCCCTCTTAAAGTCATCATTTATTGATGACTCAAAGCCTTAATTATTAGGCAGGAAGTCCGATTTTGGACAACAAATGGGATTAATAGCTCAATGGCCAATCCCGGACGAGCCCCCATCTTACGAACGAAGTCCGTAACAAAGAAACAAATGAATAATTTCATGGAAGAAATAAGGATCGGAGCGGGATTCGAACTCCGAACTCCCGGACGCAAAGCCAATAACCTAACCACTGAGCCAAAGAGATATCTCCCTGACGCAGTAGCCAGGTATTGTATTTAAATCGGGAGTATACCATGCAGGAAGGAGTGGTCTGTCGTAACACAAGGCACAAAGTTCTACTTTTTAGAGTGTTTATTTTATCGTGACGTCAGACTTCTAAAGTCCATATATGATATTTCAACATTTGAGTCTTCAAACCATTCTTTTCGGGGATGAAAATCTTAGTCTTTTTGATAATCAAAGAATATTTAGCGCCGTGCACACAGATCTCCGTAACAGTGGAAGATTTTCTGGCAATGTAGGCCTATAGTCAGTAAATAAGTTGACAGTACTGTACTTTCTTTCTTTGTGTTTATTGCGAAACCATTTTTGTGTATTGTATTTTTTATGACCATTGTCTAATAATCTTGTACTTTTTACATTTATTTTAATTTATGTCACAATTTATAATGTAAATAAAGAGGTATTGGTCAAGTTGGATAATTAATAGAGTTCTTAAAGGTGGCCATTCAGATTTTGGGACGAAAAGTGTACATAAGTGCAAAAAAATCATCCTTATACTCTCAACGCCTTTTAATTTTCATTCATAAGACCCCAGTGGTCGAAAACCGTCCGACAACACGAGAAATTAGAGATTTACTGCGGCCCAGGTTGACACCAACGGGAGACACGTTCTATTTTTAGATGATCAATTCGCTCATTTACTTACAGGAATACACCGAAGAAGCTTCAAACATAGCGTCCGAAGAAGACATTATGGAAAATAATTGTTACATGTTTGTTATGATAGGGAATTTAAGCGTTATGAGTCACGTGCCAGTCACTTGACATTCCCACAATGCTTTATTGATTTTTGGCGCGAAATCTAAAAATACCATAAGAGATTACGTAGCCTTTTATGGGAATACTATCGAAAATTTTTTTTTTGTAATTTTATGAATCTTAAGTATTGATGATTTGTATTATTTTTTCATATGAATTTCAGTGATATATATATTTTTTTTTTTTAGTTTGGTGATAAGTAAAAATTCTAAATAGAGCTACCCACCTGTAATCTATATAAAGATTGATAAATTGCTACCATTAACGCTCTGGAGACCATTCTGTTTCAATCTGCTTCTGATTTTATTTTTTTTATGTTCATTTTAATAGATCTATTGTTTTCTTTCTACTTCTTTATACTCTGAAATTATTTTCAGCGCATTGACTATGAAATACTTGTACCATAACCGTTGCCTGGAAATTGGAGAAGAACTCTATAAGCTGTAGCTTTCGTTCTGATCCATATCTTCAGTACATGTGTAATATGACTAACGTTTGTTGCTAATTGTTATATACTGATGAATAAAATATGTTTAAACTAAAATTAGGCATGTTTACCTCTATGGCCCCTGTTTATTTGACGTAAAATTTACGTCGTCTTTCTTTTTTTAGTAATTTCACAGGAGTAGGCGTAGGTGAATGGAGGCAAGAATAAGCCCAGCATCTTAGAAATATAATTCATCGAAACGAATTGTGTATTTGACGAAATAAGTATATATCTTGCTTTTTGTTTTCTAATCTGTCTTTGTTGCTTTGTAGGCCTACTTCATCGAAAAAAAAGTCCTTTTCTAGAATTCCTTTTCGGAAAAAGAATTCCTTTTCGACAATGGGGGAAATTGAAGAAAATGGCGTCAGCCGAGCAAGCCGCAACCTCGAAAGCGGATGATGAACCAGGAGAAAAGAGCAAAGATCAAGTTTTCAATGAATTCTATTCAGAGGTAGTCGATGTCTTACGTTTGTTTGACAAGCCATAAAAGCATGACAAAGATACTTGTTTCAGCATAGACGAAACAACTTTTTATGTGAAAACGGGGCTTCGTCCCTGGGCTTGTTCGTCAACACAAATATTTTCTTTAACCCTTTCCCAAACAATCCCTGGTTTTTACGGGTCTAGAATGGTAGCCTTTTGAAAACATTGTGGCAAAAGGAGTAAATGCTGGTAACCAGCATTTTATCCTTTTTCCACAATGTTTTCTACCCTATCATAGACAGAAATCATCTTTTCAGCAAGGGTTTAACCCATTACCACACAATCCCTACTTTTGACGCCCCCTGAGAAAGAAGCCTTTTGAAAACACTGTAGGAAAAGGAGAAAATGCTGGTAACCAGCATTTTCTCCTTTTCCCACAGTGTTTTCTACCCTTCCCAGAACCAATTTCAATTTTTCAGTCACTTTTATTTTGTCGTCTGCAAATGCTTTCAGTTTGAACCAGTCTGAAGTTTTGTCGTGTGGTAATGGGTTAATTGTCGTCTGCAAATGCTTTCAATTTGGTCTAGTCTAAAAGTTTGTCATTTGGGAAAGGGTTAATCCTTTGACGAAACAACAAAAACATAACTAATTCCAAATTCAGAGCATTTGTAGATAAGTTGAATGTGACTGCAATTGGTGGATTACCTTCAGTCTGAAGGTGTCTGCTCCGATGCTATTTTTGTGACTGGTCTTCGCTAACACCTTCAGTCCAGCCATTCATTCAAGGCTTCTGGAAAAAATACGATGTTACCAGCATCTTTTCGAACGGCTCAATGCGACAAAATTTCCAATGACAGCTAATAAAATGGGTATGGATCGTTAGATAAATGATTAATCTTTAAGAGCACACAAAATATGCTGCAAAATACCAATTAAATCAATGGGAATTTACCTTTTTCCCAACGTAAATAAATCCAGCGTAATTTGTAAACAACTAACACGGCGACTTCCGTTAGTCAGGCATGCGCACTCAACGGAATTTGAAATTTGTACAGTCTGGTTCCCTAATCCTATACAGCCAAGTTCGATCAAGGTGCGTTTGTTTACAGCAAAATTCGCAACTAAACCATCCTGTAGCGTGTCAGAGATACTGCGATTTCTGCCAAGACATGCGCATTGAAAAGATCACCATGTTTTGATTTCTGGTGAAGTAGGTCAACGATTATTTACGTTGTAAAGTACAGATTTGCACAAAGGTAAGAGTTGGATATGAACCAACACCAGTTTTTTTGTAAAGATTAATCATTTATCTAACAATCCATGCCCATTTTATTAGTTGTCATTTGAAATTCTGTCGCATAGAGCCGTTCGAAAAGATGCGGGTAAAATCGTATTTTTTCCATACGGGTTCAATGAATGGCTGATATGAAGGGGAATGCGAAGACCAGTCACAAAAATAGCATCGGAGCAGACACCTTCAGACTGAAGGTATTGGTGGATTTGCTATAGGAATGGTGGGGAAAGAGTAAGAGAAGGAGAAAATTCTGGTGGTCATATCTCCTTTTCCCACCATGTTTTGCAAGACTTCTTAAGTATTGTTAAAACACACAAATTTCAGATATAGACTTACTGGTAAATCTTCACTAGATGACTGAATTTTACTCATTTATATTTTGTAAATGACAAAGAATGTAGTGCAAATGAAGGGTTTTGTGCTTGGCACCGATTACAATCTCTCCTTTATATTGGTTACGTAAACTAGCATCCTTTGTTAACCCTTCACCAGATCACAAAATTTTAGACTTGTCACTCTTGAAAGCTTTTGAAATGTGCCTCAAATTGATGTATTTGTTCTGAAAGGTTCAAACTTTTAAGGAAACAGGGAAAATACTGGTTACCACATTTTCTCCTTTTCCTCCAATGCTTTCAACAGCTTCTTGTACTAAGGAGTTAAACCACAGATATCGTCTTGTCTCTAGCTCAAATGAAATCGCTTTTAATGTAAGATATGCCTGATTTACTGTGGATTTGCCATTTTTATAATGGAAGACTTAAGTAAGTGATTTCAAAGCATATCTTCATTTGATCATTAAAAATGTTAAAGAGATTCATTTGAAAACTATAAAGACTTTCACATTTGGGTTCTACTGGTTTTTTTTTGTCTATTTTTAAGGTCAAGGCCATTGAACAGCATGACTCGTCAATGACGTCAAAGCAGCAGATTGACAGGCTTATGAGACCAGGCTCAACCTACTTCAATCTCAACCCATTTGATGTATGATCTGCTAAGCATTCTCAACAGATATTGAATTATTTCTAGATAAATTTTCAAAACTCTTAAGACATAGCATCTGACTGGAAAATGACTTCTTGAAATTAGTGCAGCCTGAGACAGGAAAATCATTTGGTTTGTTCTGTCATTTCGTACATTGTTTTACAAAGAAAATATCTTTTTATTTTGCTATAATATAACAATAGTTTTTCACACACCTGCAATGTTAACTTTTTGCAAAGTCCATTTTAGCCTGTGCATTTATGAGTTAAGCTTTTACCAGGCAGACAACAATTTCTGTTAACCATATGTATCAAAAAGTACTTTCAGAGTACAAAATTAATGATAGTGACGCAGTTTGATAAGATTTAGATTTTATAGTGGTATGACTAGATAAAAAAGACAGCTTATTTTTCAGAGAAACAGCTCTCCTGCTACAAAAAAAGCTTTTTATAGGAATTAGTATGTTGTCTCTTGGTAAAGAGTTCAATGAATGTGGCAATGAAAAGCATGTAAAACTTTTACATGTATATAGAAATTATTACCTTGAATTGCCATTTCAGGTCCTACAAATTGACCCTGACACACCCTTGGCAGCTATAAAGAAAAAGTACAGAATGGTATGTCTGTGTTTTATGTTGTAAATTTACATGTAATGCATAATGTAGTAGAACATAACTTTCGTTCAACAATATGACCTTGTCTAGCTTAACCCTTTACTCTATAGATATTCATTTCAACGCATTACTTGTAGGAGCCTTTTGAAAACATAGTGGCAAAAGGTGAAACTGCTCGTGACGAGCAGTTTCACCTTTTGTCACAATGTTTTCTATGCTTTCAAAAAGTGCCATATACACATAAGAAACGGGTTCATCCTTGCTGTTAATTACGGTCAATAATTATTAGAGATACTATAGAAATGCCTTATGGGGTAAAGGGTTAAAGGTGGCCCTTCAGATTTTGGGACGAAAATTTTACAAAAGTGCAAAAAAATCATCCTTATACTCCCAAAGCCTTTTAATTTTAGTTCATAAAACCCCAGTAATCGAAAACCGTCCGACAACTCGAGAAATTAGAGATTTACTACGGCCCAGGTTGACACCAACGGGAGACACATTCTATTTTTAGATGATCAGTTCGCTCATTTACTTACAGGAATACACAGAAGAAGCTTCAAACATAGCGTCCGAAGAAGACATTATGGAAAATAATTATTACATGTTTGTTATGACAGGGAATTTAAGTGTTATGAGTCACGTGCCAGTCACTTGACATTCCCACAATGCTTTATTGATTTTTGGCGCGAAATCTAAAAATAGCTTAAGAGGCTACATAGCCTTTTAAGGGAATACCATCATTTTTTTTTTTTTTGTAATTTCATGAATCTTAATTATTGATGGTTTGTATTATTTTTTCATATGAATTTCAGTGATATATACATTTTTTAATTTGGTGAGATGTGAAAATTCTAAATACCCACCTTTAAGCTTGCTTTCTTATTTGAAGCTGATGATTTGATTTATCTTCAAATGAATATACAAACTCATATTCAGTTTCACCGACATGTATCATGGTACTTTTTTAAACTGTGCTGTGCAGTCTCATCTCAATCTGTGCCTTCTGCAAAAATCTGTTTTAGCTTGTGTTGCTGCAAGGTTTATACTTGACCTTTCACCTAAATCACAATCTAGTATATTTTGATTGTATGAATGTTTTCAAAACTCAAATTTAATTTTTCATATGTGTTTCATTAACTGTAAATTTCAATAAGTCAGGCTATGTAAAAAGAGGTCTTATTGTTTTTCAAAAAAAATGTATTAACTCATGTCAGCAAGATGACATGGGTTGAAACTTTTCTCTTTTTGAAAATTTTCTGCATGTCCAAGGACCATTCTACTTCTGAGTAAAGAGTGCTGTAAGATGGGTTTATGGACCCACAATCATGATGACATGCTAGGTATAATGCTTCACAGAGATACATTAAGCCCTCTTTTCTCAGAGTATGGCTCTGAGTATATGCTTTAAATGTAAAATAAACAATAATTTTGTCATCAGATATAATTATACACTCTGCAAAAGCACATTGGCTTGGGCCAAGCAGCTTAACTCTTTACCAAACAATAAAATTTTAGGTTTGTCCAAATCGATAGCATTTGCAGACGACAAAATAAAAGTGAGTAAAAATTTGAAATTTTTTTTGTGAAGGATAGAAAACATTGTGGAAAAAGGAGAAAATGCTGGTTACCAGCATTTTCTCCTTTTCCCACAATGTTTTCTAAAGGCTTCTTTCTCAGGGTCGTCAAAAGTAGGGACTGTGTGGTAAAAGGTTAAGGGTTCGTTATTTTTACCCCAATAGCTAAATAAAGCAGTCTTTTACATGTACTTTGTTATTAAAAGTTCTGTTTATGTCTTCCCAATTTAGATGTCAATTTTAGTACATCCTGACAAAAACCAAGAAGATCAAGACCGAGCCCAGGTTTCTTTTGAAGGTAAATATCATTTTATTAAACTCTTTACCAAATGACAAAATTTTGGACGAAACCAAATTGAAAGCATTTTCAAACGATAACTTCAGTGTTGCTAGATTTGTAATTTCTCTTGATAGAGTAGTAAAGGTTGTTTTCAAAAGCCTTTCAAGAGTTGTTAAAAGAAGGGGTTGTGGAGGAGAAGGCTTTATGCAACAGATCACTTTTGGAAACATTTTGACAAAGAAAAAATTGTCCGTAATGAGTAATTATTTTCTCTTGTGTTTATGTTTTCATTTGAGTTTGTTCATTAAACTATATTTCCTTTTAATTCTTCCCTGTTTTAAAGGATATTTTGGAAATGGTCTTTTGCAAATTTATTTCTGGAGTTAATTTCTCTTACATGGTTTTGATGTATAAACATTTATTCAAAGAACACCAAATGGCAGTGAGAAATTTTGTCTCTAAGAGCAGGTGGTCTGACAATGCAAGTTCAAGACAAATAATTGAGGAGAAATGAATAGTCAAAGCAGTGTCTTGCTTAGTACATAAGTCTCTCAGTCAGGTCTTACTTCATTTAGTTCTTACCTTTATCAGGCAACAAAACCTTAGATTTGTCGAAATTGAAAGCATTTGCAGACAACACATAAATTAAGGTTCAAATGATAACATGTACTTATGAAAGGATAAAAAACCACCCTGTTAATAGGGAAATTGCTGATTGCCAGCATGATCTCTGTGTCACAACAGAATATTTTCAAAAGCCAGCTAAAGGATGGTTACAAGCTGGATTTGTTGGATAAAATGTCAATGAGGATTTTCTTTCTTTCACAGCTGTAAACAAGGCTTATAAGACTTTAGAGAATGAAGAGGGCATGAGAAGATGTAAAGAAATAGTGGAAGAGGCTAAAGAAAGAGTTGAAGAAGTTGTAAGTGAAGATGCTATCTAGCAATGCTTTAACTCTTTACCACATGAGAAAACTTTAGACTGAACCAAATTGAAAGCATTTGCAGACGACAAAATAAAGGTGACTGAAAAATTGAAATTTGTTCTGGGAAGCTCAGAAAACACTGTGGGAAAAGGAGAAAATGCTGGTTACCAGCATTTTCTCCTTTTCCCACAGTGTTTTCAAAAGGCTTCTTTCTCAGGAGGCATCAAAAGTAGGGATTGTGTGGTAATGAGTTAAATCACTCAGTGAATTTTGAAGATTGGCTACAAGTTACAGTGACACTGTAACTTGTAGCCAATCTTCAAAATTTTAAACTCATCTGAATTGATAATACTTTCAGATGACATGTAAAATACATGTCAAAATCGCTTATCTCAAAACTCCTGTTAAGTCGAATTAATGTCCGAACTTCGAGCCTCTTTATTTCATATTGAATTTAGTTTTTATCTCGAACCTGTTGCATCCCAAAACCTGTTATGTCAAAGTAATTTGAACAGCAATTTCGTACATCAGATCATACTTTCATCCATATATCGGCTATTGTTTGTAGATAATAGGGTGACAAATTCACATTATACTTCATTATCTTAATTGATTCAATAGACATCGGTTTGTAGCAGTGGTTCATGTAAAAGTTACACATCTTGAAAAATACACTGAATGATGAGGGTTGTTAAGTTTGTCTCTCTTGGTAATCGCTCATGTTTTAAGTCGGTCTTTGTGTTTTAAGTCGGTCTGTACAAAAGCGGCCTATTTATTTGTTGAATGCGCATAAATGTCATCAGAAATGCAACTTAATTGTGCTTTTGCTATGCTCAAGCAAACCAGCAAGGGACCTTTAAATATCCGAGGTTTGTTCCACAAATCCACAACGATAATTTATCACCGTTCTTATTTTATGTTTTCTCCCTGTTTCGAAGTCGGTCCTCGAATTCTTATCCTATTAGAGAAAAAGTCGAATGTTGCTCAAAATTTAAGGTTGTTTTTTGAAAGGATAGAAAACATTGTAAGGAAAGGGAATAAAGTTGGTTACATGTTTTCGAATCAAAAGTTTTATTTCCTTGGGGTCACTAAAACAGGATTGTTTGTAAATGGTCAGTGTGAATAAACCATGTACTTTAGTTGTATATACTGAGCACAATAGTACAGATGGTAAAATACAGAGCTTGAAACTTATGGGTGATGAGCAAGATTCCCCAGCATAGCCAAATTCTGTTCAAAGACTGAGTGTTGTCACTGTGATAGGACTTATTCTTGTGTCACCACTAAATATTGTTTTGACAGTGTTGATCAGAGACGGCAGTTAGTGGCTTAGAGAGAATGATTTGCAAAGTACATGTACATGTAAAAGGAACTGCAGGAAAGCATCTATAGGTGCAATGGTCTGAGAGGTATAACTAAAATGACATTAAAAGAGGCATTAACAAAAAAATGAATGCACTTGCAGTGCTGCAATTGGTCTGAAGATGCAAGTTGAAACAAATGATTGAGGAAGAGATAAATCATCTAAACACTGGCTTTCTAAGTACAGGAAATCAAATTCAAGATTTTAGGATATAACACTAGTTCTGTTTACCTAAACTGTTTGGTTCAGTAGCCAATCAGCAATAGTTATTATTTTAATTTCAAATGTAGTAAATTATAGAAAAATTGGTCCTTTATTTCAGACTGTAAAGCAAAATTAAGATCTTTAATAGTTGTGAATATGGCCATGTTTTATACATGTATATATATGTACATATTTTTCATTTTTTAAAAGTTAGCAGTTAAGAAAAATGTAGAAACAAAAGCCAGTGGTCATGATCTTCTTCTAACCCTTTTCGTAATGTCACACAATTTGCATTTTCTTTTTTTGATTCTTCAGATTAAGACTCAAAGAAAAAAGTTAAAGAAAGAAGGAAAACCCACAGATGTTCCTGAAGATGATCCAGAAAAAGTAAATCTTTGTATCAAAATGTTCCAAGCCATGCTTTGAAAATAATCAGCCATAGAACAATACACTACTTCTTGTTAACAAAAAAAAAAACCAAGATAGCATAATGTGTGTGTGTTCAGTGTTAACCCAATACCACACAATCCCTACTTTTGACGCCCCTGCGAAAGAAGCCTGTTGAAAACACTATGGGAAAAGGAGAAAATGCTGGTAACCAGCATTTTCACCTTTTCCCACAGTGTTTTCCACCCTTCCCAGTACAAATTTCAATTTTTCAGTCACTTTTATGTTGTCTGCTGCAAATGCTTCAGTTTGGACCAGTCTAAATTTTTCTCGTGTGGTAAAGAGTTAAAACTTTTTACCTTAAAATTGCACTTAATAAATACAAGATATCTATGCAGTAATAAGCTTTTGAATATACAGTAAGCTCTATTTTTATGCTGAACTTGAACAGCTACAAATGTTTGTCTATAGTTTAAATGTGTATGGCTGATTATTAAATTGGTATGGCTGTTAAAAATTACACAAAATGTTGTATTGTTTGACTTAACATTATATACATTCAAAGACAGAATTTGTTTTTATGAGAAATTACTGCAGAACTATTCTGTTGCATAGGTGCAAGAAAAGACATTGTCTTAATTTCCATGCCAAGTCTTGGCTTCACAGTAATCAACAAAAACCTAGATGAAGAGTTCCACACAGCGCTTTCTTCTTAAAAATTGATGAAACGAAAAAGGCTAATTTGCTGGCCTGCCTCTTATTCGTGTCTGTCTGTCTGTTCAAATGTGGCTATTTCGTGAAAGGTACTGAATGAGCTAAAGTATTTGAAGATACATGTATTTCAGGCTTAGATTGAAGTAAATATGATATTTTGTCATTTTTGCAATGGTATGGTGGGGGGTAAGGCAGGGGGTTAGCTTACAGGTGGACCATGTTTAATCAACAGGTATGGACAGATTTTGGTCAACTGTTACTCCAAGTTGACCTATGTGAAGAAGCACAGAACAGCATGTCGACCTTCACTTTCTTGTGTGATGTATGGTAAATATTTTGCTCAGGTAAAAGGAATTTTTGATGTATTTCCTACTAAGCTGTAATAACGATAAAATACATGATAAAAAATATATGAAAATTAAAAACCATTGATGTATTTTATATTTAACCCTTTACCAAACAATTTTGAGTTTTAACAACCTTGAGGAAGACAGCTTTGGAAAAAATTATGGGAAAATGAGAAAATGTTTAAACCAGCATTGTCTACTTTGCCCACAGTATTTTCTACCCTTGTTAAGACAATACCTAGCATTTTAGCCATGTTTAGTGAATGTCTGCAACTCCTTTCGGAATTGATGAGTCTAAAATTTTATTGTTTGGTAAAGAGTTAAGGTGTTTGGTTTCTTTTGATTTTTGCCTTTCTTTATATAATTCTTAAGCTGAAATTAGAGGCCATAGATAGTCTATAAAGTCAGAAGAAGAATTATGTAGGGTAAGACGGGTTAAGATTAGGAAGTCTACCAAAATAAAAATGCTATGAAGTTATTGCTGATTGCTATGAATATAATTATGCTAGATCTTATGGGTGGTATGCAATGTGAACATTTTCAAGGCGATTCTTTGTGCTTCAAAAGTCATGAAATCAAGCAAGAATATGCCATATGGGATTGGTTGAGCCATAATCTCTAACACTACTAAAGATAGATTATCAGAGAGTGAAAGCTTAGGCATTGTCCACTGTTAAGGATTCAAAATGTTTCAAACCAGTCAGTTCTATTTCAGTACAAGCACGCAGTGTATGTTCAGACATGTAAATTATTTGCTGATTTGGAAAGAATGAGAGTTGAAAAAGAAGCCAAGGATATGCATGAAAGGTAAGAAAACATTTTATTGGTACATACATATACCCTTATGCAGAAATTCATCACATATATCTTTTTTCTTTACAAATGTCACCCCATGTGAGAGATTAGATTCAGAAAATTCTTCTCATGTGTCTTTTCTATATGGCTTGCAACACGAGAAAAGGGGCATACAGACATTTGCATAAAGTGTCGTCTCAGATCAGCCTGCGCAGTTTACATCTACATTAGATTTTTACCTACAGTAGACTTGTGCAAAGCAGAAAATGACATAAAAACAGAAAGTGTCACTTCGGATTGCCTTCGTTGACTGCCCCCTTTCACTTGAGGCAGGCCATATAGTTTTAACTCAGCTGGTTTTGAAGAAGTCTTGTCATAGTGTTGGCGTCGTTGTCTCCCTCATTATGCAAATACTGACATCTCTGTTACTAATGTCAATATTTACTTCATATCCACACTTTGTTAACTATCAGAAAGGAAATATTACAACAAGGCAGGTAGCCATGAAAATATTATCGACACATTTATACCTCTTTTCTTCCACGTAAAATTTTCATTAAAAGCAACAGCAACCAATTGGCACTCACTTCAGTGCTCATTAGCTTAGCTATATTTAACCCATAAACACACAATCCCTACTTTTGATACCCCTTTGAAAGAAGCCTTTTAAAAACATTGTTGGAAAAGGAGAAAATGCTGGTAACCAGCATTTTCTCCTTTTCCCACAATGTTTTCTACCCTTCACAAAACAAATTTCAAATTTTTAGTGACTTTTATTTTGTCGTCTGGAAATTTGGACAAGCATTTGATTTGGACAAGCCTAAAATATTGTTGTTTGGTAATGAGTGAAAGAAAAGATCTAGATATTGACCTTGCCCTATTGTTATCTGTGTTGTTGTGCAAAACTTTTTGGACATTTTCTCATATCTCTGCTATTCTTCTAAATATCTACTTCAGTATTGGGTTAATTATTCACTATTAAGATAGAAACTATACTAGAAGGGAAGGTAAATCTCAACATATTATTGACACAATTATGCCCCTTTTTTACATAGAATTTACACTGCTGCCAAGAATTAGTATCTGCTCATGGTGCTCTTTTTATGTCATGTTTGTACAAACTAAGCCTTGGCGTGCTTTGAAAGACAACAAAGATAAAAAATATACTACACATACTGTCTCATCTTGGATTTCAAGATTTTCTTGTGTGTATGCTGAAATGATCATAATATTATTTGTACCATCCTACTTCATAATGAAATTAAATTTTGGTTTGTATTGTAAGGGACTAACATAACATAATCTTTATTTGGCATTGTATTTGTATTGGCTATGAATATGTTTATATTTCATGCAAAACAAAGATTATGCTATGTTATGTAGTGTTATGTTATGTAAGGGACTATAGGCAAAGTAATGCTAATTGTAGTATTGTGCCTTGTGATATTTTCATGACTAAAAGAATTTTATCATTCATCACATAAATGGTGTGCTTTTTCATGCTATACTGCAGAAAGAGGAAAGCAGAGGAGGAAGTTCTGGAAAAAGAAAAGAAGGAAATAGAAGAGGAGTGGAAAAAGAACTTTGAGGTATTTACTTGTTACCCATATTACAAAATTTTAGCCTTGTCCAAAGTGAAAGCATTTGCATACCACAAAATAATCAAATATCAGTTAAAGCCTAAAATTTGCCTTTCATAGGGTAGAAAATATTGTGTAAAAAGAGGAAATGCTCCATACCAGCATTTTCTTCTTTTCACACAATGTTTTCAAAAGCTGTCTATCTCAGGAATTTTCCCATTTGTTCAAAAATGGCATTATACAATATAACAGACTTGTACAAAGCCCAAGGATTAACATAGCATAAGTGAATGAATGTGATGAAAATGATGGAATATGTGTTTGATAGGCTTACCAGCAACAGTTACTATAGAAAACAAAGAGCAAATTCTTTTAGCTCACCTGAGCAAAGAGTGTTCATGGTGAGCTATTGTGATTGTGCTGTGCCCAGTGTCTGTCGTCCGTCATGTGCCATCCATCGTCAACTTTTACATGATGTAAACTCTAGAGGCCACAGTTGGTCAGAATGTTTGTCTTGATGATGTCTTGATGATATTTTGCGAATGAGTTTGAAAATGGATCATGCTGGGTCAAGAACTAGGTCACCAGGTAAAATCTTAGAAAAATTGTTTATATGCTCTGGATGCCACATTTTCAGTCCAACACTCTTGGAAATTGATTAGAATGTTTGCCTTGATAATGTCTTGGATGAGATTGAAAATGGGTCATGTTGAGTCAAAAACTAGGTCAATAGGTCAAATCTTAGAAAAACCTTGTGTATGCTCTGGAGGACACATTTTTAGTCTGATACTCCTGAAACTTGTACAGAATATTTGTTTTGGTGATACTTTCAGTGACTTTGAAAATGGGTCATAGGGGTAAAAAACTTGGTCAAACATTTGAAAAACTTTGTGTACATTGTAGAGGCCACATTTTCAGCCTGATACTCTTCAAACTTGGTCAGAATGTTTGTTTTGGTGATGTCTCAAAAGAGATTGATAATGGGTAATGTTGGGTCCAAAACTAGGTCACTTGGTCAAATCTTAGAAAAACCTTTTGTACACTCTAGAGGCCACATTTTCAATCCAATAAACATGAAACTTGGTTAGAATGTTTGTCTTATTGATATCTCAAAAGTGTTTGCTAATGGGTAATATCTGACTAAAAAACTAGGTCACTGGGTCATTAGATTGAAAATGGTTCATGTTTGTGGTCAATAGACTCTGGTGAGCGATTTCAGGGCCGTCATGGCCCTCTTGTTTTTAATATGCTTAGTTAAAGTTGTATTAATGAAGTAACTCTTTACCACATAAGAAAAAATTACACTTTTCCCAAGTTGAAAGTATTTTCAGGTAACAATTGAAATTCAATTCATATGATGTACATTGTCTGTGATAGGGTAGAAAACACAGTTGAGCAAGGAGAAAATGTTGGTTACCAGCATTTTCTCCTTTTCCCATAATGTTTTCAAAAGGCCTTTCCTCAGATTCATTGAAACTGAAATGTTAGGTAAAGGGTTGTAGTTGATTGATTTTATGTTGTTTAACAGTTTCAACATTGCAGTGACATTGCAGTGGCCAGTTCACCTGGCCGTGCTTTCCTGGAGTTTAGTTTTACCAGTACTCTGAACAATAGTCATTTCTAGCCACTGGCTGTTTTCCCACATAACCATTGCTGAGGCTTGAAGACAGTATTCTTTTTCTGTGGGTGGTTTGTGTATATAAAAGAATGAGCTTGAAAATTATCATTACTTTAAATAATCTTCATTGTCATTTTATAGGCAAGTAGAGCAGGAAGAGTTGACAGCTGGCGGCAGTTTACTTCAGGAAAAAAATCCAGCAAGAAGATGAAAGGTGCATTCCGTCCACCAAAACCCAAACTGGAGAAAAGATAACCTCTGGAAACATGAGTTCATCATTGGTGTAATGTACTGTTCTATCATCAGTGAGACTTGAGACTCAGAATATCATAGACATACCATTCGTAACCTTTTACCACACAATGAGGACTTTTGAGGACCCTGAGGAAGAAGACATTGTGGGAAAAAGGAGAAAATGCTGGTAACCAGCATTTTCTCTTTTTCCTACAAAGTTTTCTATCCTATAAAAGGAAAATTGTGTCATGTGAGCCACCATTAAATTGTCGTCTGCAAATTCTGCCATGTGGTAAAGGGTTAACAGGGCTTTGCAAGGATCATTGTCTGTAGCTTTATCTCTTTCTGGGCTTAGGACATCTTTAGCATGAATGTTGTATGACAAAAACATGAAGTATTTCACTGCCCTGAAATGCATCCTCATTGTTTGGAAAACACTGAAATTTTATGATCTATCTGCTTGTACTGAAGAGTTTACTTTAAAACAGAGCTATTTTTTGTACTTCCAAAAGGATAACCTACGCCAGTAGGGCAGGTAACCATACAAGTACTGTATAGGTGGAAATTTTTGTGATTTTGCAAATTTGAAACATTCATGACAAGTGCCAATTTTTGAGTCATGTTTATTTTGTCATCTAATGCTTTCAGGTTGGACAAGTCTAAAATTTCATTGTTTGGTAAAGAGTTAATGGATGCTGTTGAGACTTGTGACCCAGAAAGATGTAGATATACCAATCTATATACTATATGGGGATTCTTGTGTATACCTGTAACCTTACATGGAAAAATCTCATGTGTTAAATACCACTAAGAAGAAGGCTTGTCAATAATTGTAGAAACAGCATAATTACCAGCATGTTCTCCTGCAAATGGCAGTGTTTTCAGAACCCTTCTTTTTAAACCCTTCTTTTTAACCTTTTACCAAACAAGAAAATGCTGGTTACCAACATGTTCTCCTTTTCTCATAATGTTTTTAACCCATTACCACACAAGAAAAATTTGGACTGGTCCAAATTGAAAGCATTTGCGGACGACAAAATAAAGATGACTGAAAAATTGAAATTTGTTCTGGGAAGGGTAGAAAACACTGTGGGAAAAGGAGAAAATGCTGGTTACCAGCATTTTCTCCTTTTCCCACAGTGTTTTCTAAAGGCTTCTTTCTCGGGGGCGTCAAAAGTAGGGATTGTGTGGTAATGGGTTAAATGGCTTCTTTCTCAGGATTGTTAAAAAACTGGATTGTGTGGTATTATTATGAGCAATATCAACGATTGATATCAAAGTTTTACCAAGATGGTTTCATAGGTTTAAATCATAACTGGAGGTATAGAGTCAACATCAGAAGGAAACTGTTGGAATTTGCTTTTCTTCTTTTTTCCCAGCATTTCAGTCATTTGCTAGGATTTATGCATTGGTTTCATTGAAGATGACGATCAGACAGATTATAAACTGCAGTCTGATATTAAATCTACACTGTCAAATAAAGGTATTATGTAAAATATTTTGGCCAAAGCATTTTGAATTGTTTAGATTTCACAGTCTTAAATTCTCCTCATATATGAATGAGTGGAATTTTACTTTTCCTGATACATATATTTGTAGATAATTGCATGTTTGAACTATCAGTGAAGGAACATGCAGTAAGATTTGATCTCATTAATTTAGTTTACTAACGTAAAAAAAAAAAAACAGCTCTGTTTTGTACGGCATCTGTTATTTCTTTCTTCTAGTGAGCAGGTGTCTGACAGGTGCGGCTTTCAAATACATTTAAACCTGTCTTAGTGGCCTCCTGTATAAATGAAGAAGCCTGTACAAAGCCACATTGGCTAAAGAGTAAAATAATTTTACACTGCCTTTATTGTGTTATAGATAGCAATTAATTTTTCTTTTTATGTGAGCCATGCTCTGTGAAAAAGGGTCTTAATGCAATTGCAAAAAGTATCAACCAACGACAGCCTGCGCAGTCCATACAGGCTGAAGCCGGCCGAAACTTATTGCCTTATTCACATTTTTAGCATGTCAAAAGATCATTCTACCTCATGTTTTTGAAACATTACATTATATAGATCCATAATTGGGATAACTTGCTTTATATGATGCATCATAGAGATACATTAAGTCCCCTTTTACCAGCGGATGGCTCACATATATATATTTATAGAGGATATTTGTTTTTTTCTTTCGGTGAAAGATCAAAATTTATTTAATCAAGTGAACACCATCAGTAACATTTACACAAGTGGTACAGGCAGTGAAAAATTTACCAATGTGTTCACGAGATGAAATAGATTTCGATCTTTCGCCAAAAAAAAAATATATATATATTTATTTCATGCTTTTAACCCTTTCTGGGTGGAGCTTTATCAAAATCCAGTACAGTTCTTTTCCGTTATTCCCTGTGGTGTACCCCGCATAGCAATGCATTACAATAATACGTCAAGTGTGAGAAATGTAAGGTAAATGACGTCATATTTCCTATCTGGTTGTGAGACACGCGCAATTTACCCAGGCATCAAGAACGTGAAAATAGGTATTTTCACTGGTGGTAGCAGTGTACGATTGAAAAATATTTTCACTGCTAATTCTCAATATCCTACCTGAAAGCATGAAATAAATATATTTGTATCACTGATCCTCTGCAATAACAGGATTTAAATGTATCTCTGTGATGATGTACTATTTAAACAGAGCTTCAGATGGAGGGATCGATTTTGATGTCAAATTAGAAAATATTTATTTTTCTCCGCTAAACCCCATGGTGTGGGTACTCATTAGAATCGTCTCATCCAGACGATTCTAAATGAGTACCCACAACATAGGGTTTCAAAGAGAAATAATGAAATTATAATACCATCATTCCCATTAATCTAGAGCTCTGATAAAGTTAGACATCGCATCATTATGGATTCCATTTTCCCTAACAACTAACTTAACCCTTTACCACACAATCCCTACTTTTAACGACCCAAGAAAAGAAGCCTTTTGAAAACATTGTGGGAAAAGGAGAAAATGCTGGTAACCAGCATTTTCTCCTTTTCCCACAAAGTTTTCTACCCTATCAACAAACAATTGCACCATTTGAGCCACAGTGGAATTGTAGTCTGCAAATGCTTTCAATTTGGACGGGGCTAAAATTTTGTCGTGTGGTAAAGAGTTAATCATGAAGTAAATGGACCTTTGCTGTGCAGAAAATTGACACATCTAAAACATTTGACGCATGTGAGTCTTAGCAAATTGCACAAGCTGACATGGGTCTATACTTTTTGCAGATGTATTAAACCCCTTTTTATTATATACCTAACAGCAAAATCCTGGAATTTCCCAGTGTAATAAATTTTGATATCATCACTAGTGACGATATCAACTTCCACTTCCTGCCGTAATTTATGTATTCATCCACACTATGTCCCTGAATTCTTCTCTCTATTCAAAGTACTGTTTTCGACTTTCAAATGAAAAATTAAAAATAATAATGTTAATAAGGTATATAATAAATAGAATAATCTACTGGTTTTTTTTTTTTGATATGAAAAATATCTCACTCGGATGCGTCGTAAGGTGTTAAAAAAACTCGTGCTGCACACTCGTTTTTTCAATGCCTAACAAGGCATCCTCGTGAGATATTTTTCATATCAAAAATAACCAGTTGCTTATCGTCTATTTGTTATATTATGACCAATATGTTTATGTGGTAGCTTTTTATTTGCTTTAACCCTCATCCTGCAAAATAACTAGAATGAAATGTTCATTTCTGTAGTAAAAACCCAAATACATGTACTGCTGTTTCAAAGTTATGTTTTGGGAGTAGTTTCTCTTTATAGGACAGTATAAATCTGAGATCAGACCACAGGTTTTGTGCAGTCTGATCTTGATCTGCACTGTCCACAGAAGGTCAGTGAGTCATGCTTAGCAGCCTAAGGGTTAATAGAGCTTTGAAATACATTTCATAGAGAGTGTTGTAAGGACAAAATGATCATCTTTGTTGGACATACTAGTTATTAAAACTTAGTTTTTGTAGAGTGATCTGAAAAGTAAATGGATTTTATTTTCATGAGTATAGGGTTTTATTTGCCTTTGGCAAGGTGTTGTGTTTGTGTTTCCTTCAATGTCAGTGTTGAGTATGTAACTATTGCAGCGTAAGTTCAGCCTTCACCAAACATGGTGAAATATGTCATGTGATTTTTGCTCTATGAACACAGTGCAACAAAAGCATGGTAAAATGTATGTCATTCTGTATAGAGTGGTATAGAGGATATTTGTTTTTTTTCGGTGTAAGATCAAAATTTATTTCATCGAGAAGACACCATCGGTAATATTTTCACTCGTGGCTGTGCCACTCGTGAAAATATCACCAATGGTGTTCACGAGATGAAATAAATTTCGATCTTTCACTGAAAAAAAAAACAAATATTCTATTTATTTTATGCTTTTAACCCTTTCTGGGAGGAGCTTTATCAAATTCAGTACAGTTCTTTTCCCTTATTCCCTGTGGCGTACCCCTCCCGCATAGCAAGGTTACGTCAAGCGCGAGAAATGTAAGGTATATGACGTCATATTTCCCATCTGGTTGTTAGGCAACAAGAAGATGAAAATCGATATTTTCACTGGTGGTACCAGTATAAGATCGAAAAATATTTTCACTGCTATTTATCTATATCCTACCGGAAAGCATGAAATAAATCATTCTATTTAACTCTTACCAAACGACAAAATTGTAGACCAGTCAAAATTGAAACCATTTGCAGACTACAACCTAAATATGGCTTAACCCTTTACTCTATAGATACTCATTTCTACACATTACTTGTAGGAGCCTTTGGAAAACATTGTGGCAAAAGGTGAAATTGCTCATGACGTGTATGCTATCAAATGGTGTCAAATACACATAAGAAACGGCTTCATCCTTGCTGTTATTTAGAGTCAATTAGAGATAACAGAGAAATACCTTATAGGGTAAAGGGTTAAAAATTAAAATTTGTCTTTATTTTCTTGTCTGCAAATGCTTTCAGTTTGGACTAGCCTAAAATTTTGTCGTTTAGTAAAGAGTTCACCTCAAAAGCCTAAATTATCCACGCTGACAAAAAGAAGCAAGGGAAGTAAAAAATGCAGTTTGACATCGAGACACAAGTTACTTCCCTTCGACCACAAAAGTGCCCAAATCCAAACGAAAGACCTGGGATAGTACCTTAGTGGTTAGTCTATTTCACATGGGACCTGGTGACTGTGAGTTCACTATCTGGTTAAGGGAAACTTTTCCCAACTCTCATGCTTGGAGAAAAGTAACTAGTGACTAAGAAAGACATTTGTCTCGGTGCTGGTGAGAGAATGCCAAGAAACACATGAGTAGGTGCACTGACCACTGTGATGTGATCTAGCTATGAAACGATGTTTCACTCCAATTCTATGAATACCAAATTAAGGCCCGCATAACAACGTACTTACCAGTTTGCAAAGAATTCAACCCTTTCCCAAACAACTTTTCGACCCTTCCAAACCAAGAGTTTGCAGACGACAATTTCAGATTTGGAGAAAATGGCAGAAAGTTCTCAAAAAGGGTAGAAAACACTGTGGGAAAAAGGAGAAATTGCTCGTTACGAGCAATTTCTCCTTTTCCCACAGTGTTTTCAAAAGACTTTTACTGCAGACACGTAAAAACCAGGGCTGGTTTGGGAAAGGGTTAAACAGATTTTGAGAGTTTTAAGTCTTAATTATTGTCAGAGCAAAAAGTCCTTCATAAAATGTATTTCTCTGAAGGATGACTGTTTCATAATAATGCCAAGACTGGATAGCAAGTAGGAGCAGGTTGTGCTGGGATAGAACAGCACATCAGAGAGCTTGGTTTAGAATCCCATAATTATCCTCTAGCGCCACATGAACTGTGGGTACAGGTAAGTTTTGTAGTTTTGATTGAATAAAAGGCATTTCATGCCACTTTCAACATGATTTCTGTCGTATCTACAGCTTCCTTATCTGAATGTACCCTTGGTTTCATCATGTAGGTTTAGCAAACACAACCATCAATTCAGGTAACATGAAGGTGCGTAAGTATATGTATTAATTGTATGGTGTTTAACGCCATTGTCAACATCATTTCTGTTATATTGTGGAAGCCAGTGCACCTGTCCACACTCTCCTGGGTACTCTGTCACCAATACTCTGCACAATATTCTTTCCAAGCCACTGGCTGCTTTCCCACTATCATCGTTGAAACAAGGATCGGGGATTAGAGAGGAATGAATTCTGTCACACTATCATCAATCCTTCTAAAGAAATTTGCCAAGCCAGGGGTGGTAAACAACGACTGAACCCACAACCTCCTGTTCCAAGTCCTGCACGCTACTGACTGAGCAACCAAGCTTGGCTAAGTATGTCATCTTGCACATTATGTGTGAATTGAAATGATTTAAATGAAGTAACAAATGATCCCAACTTACAAGACCCCAAGATAAAATGAAAACATTGTTGGAAAAGAAGAAAATGCTAGACACCAGCATTTTCTCCTTTTCCCGAAACAATTTTTACACTTTTTAACCCATTACCACACAATCCCTACATTTGATGCCCCTGAGAAAGAAGCCTTTTGAAAACACTGTGGGAAAAGGAGAAAATGCTGGTAACCAGCATTTTCTCCCTTTCCCACAGTGTTTTCTACCCTTCCCAGAACAAAGTTCAATTTTTCAGTCGCCTTTATTTTGTCGTCTGCAAATGCTTTCAATTTGAACCAGTCTAACATTTTGTCGTGTGGTAAAGAGTAATATCAAACAATGTCAATCAAACAATATATAATTTGCCATCTGCATATTTCAAATTTGGACAAGTTCAGAGTCTGGTTAGAAGTCAAAGGCATGACAGGATGTAGAACTTCAACACTTGTAACATTTATTCAGAATTTTTAATTTCTATTTTGTCTTTTTTTTTTTTATCATCATGATACAGGTATTATTATGTGGAAATCTATGATCGAGACAAAATAAACACTCTTATGTTACAGGCTTTGTTTGATTTTCACATAAAATACTAATCTATTTACATCTACAAAATAAATACAACAATGTACACACACAGTCTGTTAGTATTCCCAAATTACTAGTGTTACATAAGGATTAAAAAAAAAAGAAAATTTGTAAACAACAGACTAGTAAAAGACTGTGATTTTTTCTGATTAGATAAATCTGAAGAATTAGTATCATCATTTGCTCCGATCCAAATCTACTTCATCAAACATCTATTAGCTATTTGATTGAATCACTTAACCAATAAATTTCCATCATTTTGATAATTGAGAGCAATACTGTTGTAAGTACCTATACAACGTATAGGCACTTACAACAGTATTGCTCTCACCTATCAATTTATTTATTTTAGTACTTTAACTCTTACCTCACAATGACGACTTTAAACGACCCCGAGAAAAAAAAGCCTTTTGAAAACAATGTGGGAAAAGGAGAAAATGCTGGTTACAACCATTATTTTCTCCTTTTCCCACCAAGTTTTCTATCCTATCATAGAAAAAGTTTATCATTTGAGCCACTATGAAATTGTCGTCTACAAGTGCTTTTTATTTTATTAGGTCTAAAATTTTGCTGTGTGGTAAAGGGTTACACTTGCAACTGTTAGCTTTCAAAAAGGTCCTGAGTAGAAGTAGAACAGAATCCTTCATCTGTTATGTTCCTTCTTCACAAACCATTCTGATATGGCTCTTGGTCTAATTCTAAACAAAGAAAGTATCCACTAACAATTTTTAAATGTATCCTTAATTTATGAGGTTTTTAAAAGTAACACAGTTTCAAATTGGCTTTAAATCAATGTTATATTTAACCAGAGGGAAATGGTGTTACTTTGAAATTAAGATAAAAATAGAACTAGAATATGAATGAAATTATTATGATTGATTTAATAGTATTATACACCACTTTCAACATTATATCAGCCCACATTTCTCATATATTTTCAGGGTTTCATCAGCACTAGACTATGGTTCAAAAGAATCTTGCCCAAGCAAAAAAGCCAGTGCTTCAGTTGAGGCTTGAACCTGGTGACCTCCAGATTACAGAACCCATATGCAAATTAAGAACTTTGAAAATTAAAGCGCCCAACAATTTCAAAGTTCAACATAATTAACCCTTTACCATACAATCCCACTTCCAACACCCCTGTGAATAAAGCCTTTTGAAAACCTTGTGGGAAATGGAGAAAATGCTTGTAATCAGCATTTTCTCCTTTTCCCACAATGTTTTCTTCCCTTCCTAAAACAAATCTCTATTCTTTAGTCACATTTATTGTTGTCTGCAAATGCTTTCAATTTGGACCAGTCAAAAATTAATTGTTTGGTAAAGAGTTAATCCATTACAGTATTGGTTCAACTTATAACAACCCTGCAATGGCCAGTAAATTAACAAAGAAAGAGTGACTGATTGCTGAAAGGGGTTGCTCCATTTCCCAGCATATTTATCATGCAAATGGGTACTTAACAAGATACCTTCTCCTTCACTCTTTTCTGCCAGGCAACACTGAGTCTTCAATGGGCAGTTTTTGAAAACAAATTGGCAAAAGGAAAACATTACATGTAATAAACAAGTTCTCTTCTCAAGCAACGTTTTCACTTGATTCACATATTAATTCTAAATTTTTGTTTCACGGAGATATTTGAAAAGTTAACTACTGCAAAATAAAGCAACCATGACAGGAATTACAAGAGGAAAAAGCCTATCTTTTTCAATACAGTGAACACATTTGGACCTACTCATAAAAGATATCTATTTTATATTAAAGTTTTAAGTCCAATGAAATGCAAAGAACCTGACTGTAAGATGCTTCTGTTGGCAAAAAATGGAAGAAATGAAAACATGAACTTAAAACAACCTTTTCTCTCGATTATCTGTAAGGTGTATAATTGAACATAGTTGAGCAAACCTAGTCATGATGAAATAAAACTTGACTTCAACAATTAAACCATTCCCTAACAATGCTTTGCTTAGGTGACCTTGTGGAAATCATTAACCCTTTGCCAAACAATCCCTTGTTTTTAAGACCCAGAGAAAGAGGCCTTATAAAAACACTGTTGGAGAAGGAGAAAATGCTAGTAACTAGCATTTTCTCCTTATACCACAATGTTTTCTATCCTGCTAGAAACGAATTTCCATTTTTGAGTGATGTTTATTTTGTCCTCTACAAGTGCTTTCAATTTAGACCATTTTTAAATTTTGTTGTTTGTTACAGAGTTATGAAAAAGGAGAACATGCTGGTAAAGAAAGCCTTTCATCCTTTTATTACAATGTTTCCTGACCTATCAAAGACAACTCCCATCACTTTAGCCGAATTAATTTATCTGTAAATGCTTTAAATTTAAACCTTTTTTTCACCTGGTAAAGAGTAAGAATGCAAATTTGAGTACAAATTTGGTAAAAATTTTAACCCTTCATCACATAGTGGGAAAAGGAGAAAATACTGGTAACAAGCATTTTCTCCTTTTCCCATGATGTTTTTCATCTTGCTAGAGAACTTTGGTTAACTTATCCCTTTCGATATTGTTGTCTGCAGATACCTGTCTTTTAGAACAGTCTAAAATTTGTCATTGGGTTTGGAGTTTTTCTGAGCGATGTTATTATGCTGAACTTTTGACACTACAGGCTAAGTACAGACAAACCCATAAGTGACAAGAATGATGACTATCAGACAGAAAGGAAATGTCCCTTACAAATGGTATGAAAAATACCATGGGGGAACAGAACTTGCTGCAGCAGTTGCTCCTTTTCCTGATACATTTTCCATCAGCAGTCTGCTGCAGGGCAGAAACAAAAAAAAAAAAAGTATTTAAATCAGAATCATTTTGCAATACATGAAGTCCACAATGTCACATGCAAACCTTCGCTCTTATACATGTCTTGAAATATCTGAAGATAGAATACACAAAATTTATTTTAACCCTTCAAGCGCATTAATATAGCTGGCTTTTTTCCCCACTGTAGATCACGATCAGGCTGCACAAATTATGCAGGATGATATTTGATTTACATTGTTTGCTTCGTTTAAACACTTCATACAAAAGATGGTTACAAATTTGCTATCTTTTTTTGTCATATTCTGAAATTAAATTGTCCAGTTTTTTTTCCCACTTCTGGAATGAAAGTGTCCATTTGGTTCATTTCACACTTTAACCCTTTCCCAAACAATCCCTGGTTTTTACGGGTCAGGAATAGAAGCTTTTAGAAAACATTGTGGGAAAAGGAGAAAATGCTGGTAACCAGCATTTTCTCCTTTTCCCACAATGTTTTCTACCCTATCATATAGAAAAATCATTTTTTTAGCAACTGTTAGGATGTAATCTGCAAAATGCTTTCAATTTGGTCTGGTCCAAAATTTGCCGTTTGGGAAAGGGTTAAAAAGTTAACCCTTTACCAAACAATCCCTCATTTTGAAAACATTGGGGGAAAAGGAGAAAATGCTGGTAACCAGTATTTTCTCCTTTGCCCACAGCGTTTGCTACTCTGCAGGTAACAAATTTTTATTTTTGAGTTGCATTTATTTTGTTATCTGCAGGTGCTTTCAATTTGGACCAGTCTAAAATTTTGTAGTTTTGTAAAGAGTTAAACTGAAAAAATGTCTGATCTACTCACGTTTAAATTTTGGCAAATCTTGTGTTTCTATAACCCTAAAGAAGATGACTTTTGAAAATGTAGGCTCCTGAAAACCTTGAGTGAGAAAAAGAAAAAAATACTGATAACCAGCATATTGGTTTCCATCCCTTCAAATCAAAATCGTCTTATCCATGATATGTCAAGGACTTTGCACCACCCAGAAACAGAAGATGACAGAGCTATGACAACATTACTTTTACTTTGAAGAAAGATGCAATTTAGAGGCAACTCTGACCAGAAGTTGCAATTCAAATTACAGCATGAAACTACTATCAAATTGCACATTCTGCACTAGCTTATCAGTAATAATCTTCAGCAGAGACAAAACACCCAGAGTTACATTTTACAAATACATGTATTTAAATCTATACCAAATAACAAAGTTTCAGACTGATCAAAATTCAAAGCACTTGCAGACCACAAAATAAATGTAATTCAAAAATCAAAATTTGTTCCCAGCAAGGTATAAAACATTGTGGGAAAAGGACAAAATGCTGGTTACCAGCATTTCCTCCTTTTCCCAAAATGTTTTTAAAAGGCTTCTATCACAGGGTCATAAAAACCAGGGATTGTTTGGTAAACATTTAAAACCTTGTCCGTGTTTTAACAGCCACAAGGAAAGCATTTGAAAGCAAAATGTGAAACAAAAAAAAAAAGCCTGTTTTTCCCCCCCTTTTACAGCAATGTTTTGAAGTGTTTCAGAGACAATCAATACATTGTTTGAACCAAATTTCATTTGTTTTTTTAAAACGCCTCCAGTTTTGACAGGTGTAATATTTAGTTGCATTTTAAAAACAAATTTAATCATTTCAGCCATGATTGGTTATCTACAATTAATCATACTCCCGCAAAACAAATGTTTTTAGGGGTATACTGGAATCAGCCTGTCTGTCCGTCCGTGTGTCTGTCTGTGTACAAAATACTAGTAGTTTTGTATTGCAAACTCCTCCTACATTTTTCCTCCAATTGTATTGAAACTTTGAACATATATTAAGTCATATATTAACCCTTTACCAAACAATCCCTGGTTTTTACGACCCAAACGAAGAAGCCTTCTGAAAACATTGTGGGAAAAGGGGAAAATGCTGGTAACCAGCATTTTCTCCTTTTCCTACAATGTTTTCTACTCTTCTAAAGTCAAGGTTGAATTTCTGAGTCATGTCTACTATGTCATCTGCAAGTGCTTTTAATTTGGACCAGTCTAAAATGTTGTTGTTTGGGAAAGGGTTAAAGGTTTGCAAGACGCAATTTTCAAGTGACAAGAATGAGGATTACCAGCACTTTCCCCTTCTCCCACAAGCAGTCTTATAAATTTCAAACAGTGGATGCTAACAATCAAACAACCAGACATGTAAAGTGAGTTTTAAAACTTCACAAGTTTATTTCAAATGATGCCCCTTTAACCCATTACCACACAATCCCTACTTTTGACGCCCCTGAGAAAGAAGCCTTTTGAAAACATTGTGGGAAAAGGAGAAAATGCTGGTAACCAGCATTTTCTCCTTTACCACAATGTTTTCTACCCTTCACAAAACAAATTTCAAATTTTCAGTCACATTTGTTTTGTCGTCTGCAAATGCTTTCAATTTGGACCAGTCTAAAACATTGTCTTTTTGGTAATGGGTTAAAAGGATTTTTATTTAATTGAAACAAGAAATATATGTGCTTCAGAGTCCAAGATAAGCAGTCAATCCATTTGATTTATATAAAGTCCAACCCTAACTAAAGTTGCATCATTTTTTTCATACAAAACAATGTAAATGTATTTTTCAACTACTAGTATCCCACTAAAATAATGTTTTTTTTTTTAATTTTAAGCTTGATGTTTACTAAATGCAAGAAAAAAATGTACTGATTGCCATGATTTAACAAAGACATCTGCATACTCTGTGAATTCTATTTCCATTAACCCTTTCCCAAACGACAAATTTTTGGACTAGACAAATTGAAAGCATTTGCAGATGATAATTCAACTCTTGGTGAAAAGATGATTCCTGTCTATGATAGGGTAGAAAACATTGAGGAAAGGGAGAAAATGCTGGTTATCAGCTTTTTCTCCTTTTCCCACAATGTTTTCAAAAGGCTAGTATTCCAGACCAATGAAAACCAGGGATTTTTTGGGAAAGGGTTAACTCATAACCACACAATCCTGACTTTTAACGACCCTGATGAGGAAAGCTTTTGAAAACATTGTGGGAAAAGGAGAAAAAGCTGATAACCAGCATTTTCTCCTTTTCCTCAATGTTTTCTATCCTTTCCAAGTTTCAATTTTTGAGTCGCATTTCTTTTGTCGTCTGCAGATGCTTTGGACAAGTCCAAAATTTTGTCGTTTGGAAAAGAGTTAAGCTCACCATAACCTTGAAGGAGAAAGGTTATTTAAACATTGTGTGAAAATGAGAAAATGCTTAGTTACCAGCACTTTCTCCTTTTCCCATAATCATCTCTAACTGTTCAAAAAAATCTCCATTCATCCAAGTAACATTTAAATTACTGTCTGCAAATACTGTCACCTTGAACAAGTCCAAAATATTATTATTATGGTAAAGGGTTTAAAAAAAGCCTTGTTTACTTTATCTTTTGTGGCAGTATCTTTGCTGACCCTGGTGAAATCACAAAGCACAGGTTTTCAAAGAAAACGGCAAAAATTTTGTCAATATACCATTATGCTTCTTGTCTTGGTTCGCACAAAAAACCATTTTCTGACCATGAAGCCTTTTAAACATACATTAACCCTTTCCCAAATAAGCCCTTGTTTTTACGTGTCTGCAGTACAAGTCTTTTGAAAACACTGTGGAAAAAGGAGAAATTGCTTATAATGAGCAATTTCTCCTTTTCCCACAGTTTGTTCTGCCCGTTCTGATAGTTTTCTGCCATCATTATGAAAGTTAAAATTGTCATCTGCAAACTTTGTCAGTTTGGAAGAGTCTAAAATTTGTCGTTTTGGAAAGGCTTAACTCTTTACCAAACAACAAAGTTACAGACTGGTCCAAATTGAACGCATTTGCAGACGACAAAATTGAAATTTGTTTCCATCTGGGTAGAAAACATTGTGGAAAAAAGGAGAAAATGCTGGTTACCAGCTTTTCCTCCTTTTCCCAGAATGTTTTCTGACGACAAAATTGAAATTTGTTTCCATCTGGGTAGAAAACATTGTGGGAAAAGGAGAAAAATGCTGGTTACCAGCATTTTCTCCTTTTCCCAGAATGTTTTCAAAAGGCTTCCATCTCGGGGTCGTAAAAACCAGGGATTGTTTGGGAAAGGGTTAAGCTATAGCTTAATTTGCAAAATTTCATCAGAAATTAATTTTTAAAATCATTACCTAGCAATTTTAATCAGCAAGTACTATAAAGCCTACTAACTGCTAAAGTAAACAATGTGAGGGTCAAATTTTGCTTTTGTTCAGTATGATGCAAAGGTAAAATTGCACTCATTTAACCCATTACCACACAATCCCCTACTTTTGACGACCCTGTGATAGAAGCCTTTTGAAAACATTGTGGGAAAAGGAGAAAATGCTGGTAACCAGCATTTTCTCCATTTCCCACAATGTTTTCTACCTATCGCAAAACAAATTTCAAATTTTCAGTGACTTTTACTTTGTCGTCTGCATATGATTTCGATCTGGACAAACCTAAAATTTTGTTGTTTGGTAATGAATTAATCTATACCATTAAAAAGTTAGTATATCATCATGAATCAAATAACATGTTAGATGAAATACTTGAAAGTTTCAGTTGCAATGTTGCAAACTCATAACAAGAGCCATACTTTTACACTGTATTAATTAAATTGTTCTGCATTGTTTACTTATGCCCACTTCTTTGCATTTAACTCTTAATGAAACTACAAATATTTAGACTGGTCCAAATTGAAAGCCTTTGCAGGCAACAAAATAAACACAACTCAAAAATTGAAATTTGTTTCTAACAGGGAAGAAAACATTGAGGGAAAAGGAGAAAATGCTGGTTACCACAAGGTTTCCCACAACGTTTTCAAAGCCTCATTTCTCAGGGTCGTAAAAACCAGGGATTGTTTGAGAAAGGATTAATTTCATATCCCAGCCATGTCCCTTTGATAGAGTAGACAGCTGTTGCAACACAACAAGCATATGGAAAAATAATAATTGATTGAACCTTTGACAAACAATCTGGCACTTTAACAACCCCAGGGAAAGGATCCTCAGAGAACACCGTGTGGTCACCAGCATTTTCAACTTTTTTCCCCCACAATGTTTTCTTACCAAACTGAAACTTTGTTATATCAAAAAGTGATAATTGCTCCATAACTATGCTTAACTCATTACCACAAAATCCCTACTTTTGAGTACACTGAAAAGAAGCCTTTAGAAAACATTGTGGGAAAAGGAGAAAATGCTGGTAACCAGCATTTTCTCCTTTTCCCACAATGTTTTCTACCTTCACAAAACGTGTTTCAAATTTTCAGTCACTTTTATGTTTTCGTCTGCAAATGCTTTTGATTTGGACAAACCTAAAATCTTGCTGTTTGGTAATGAATTGAGGAAAAACTGGGACGGTCAGAGTTATTCTAAAAGACATTTATTCTGCAGAGGATATAAAAAGCCATTTCTATTACTGATCTATTGAAGTAAAAGCCTAGCATGTTGTTGGCATAAGGGAGGCAGCAAACTTTCAGAAACACAAGAAAACATATGCCCTACTCTACAAGCTAGACCTATCATTGTCTTAAAAATATCTGAAACAGTTTTTCATATACATGTACTTGGTGCTACTGGACACACTTCCTCCTGCAGAGCACATTTTATGTCTACTTTTGAGACACTGTACTAAAACAATTGTTCATATTTCACACACCAAATGACTGTTAAATCAGTAAAAGCTTGTGTTCAGTCTAAAACTCCTGTGTGCTTTCTGGAGTCTGGCTCTGACAACAAATTGGAAAATTTATTTGGGAATTAATGCTACTAAAATTAAATCTGACGGGAATACCCTTTCTTATCAGTGATTTGTAACATTTCATTGGCTAAAAGTTCCAGAAATTGTCATTCAGGAGCCAGTGAAATACATTTATTAATCATGTGCATAAGGTTTCTTCGGCTACAAATCCCATGGAACACAGATGAAATGTAACTGAATGAAAGTGTCCCACCTAAGTTTTATGGAAAGTGTTGATACAGATAAGAATGAGCAGTCTGATCTTGGTTCAACACCGTTTGATACTGTTTCACCCTTTACCAGACGACAAAACTCTAGATTTGCCAAAATAAAAACCATTTTCTGATGACAATTTCAATTTGGCTCAACAATGGAATTTGTCTTTGACAGGGAAGCAAATATTGATGGAAAAGGAGGAAATGCTACTTAAGCATTTTCTCCTTTTCCAATTATCATGTCTTCAGAGGCTATCTTCCTTTGGGCCATAATAACACATGATTGTATGGTAAAAGCAGTAATTTGAATGCTTCACTAGCAGACGGATCCCCCATAGAGTAATTAATTCCAATCACTGAATCACTCTCCCGGATTATAACGGACATGTTATTTCACAGACAGTTCACCTACGCAGCTGCCCTACGATCACAGTGAAGTTTTAACCTTATTTGACCTAGTGTTGTGTTGTTATCACACTGGGCCATTCTGCATTGAGGCACCAGACTTGACTGCGCTGTCGTAGGATTCTAATGCATCTTTGGCTTGAGTCCTGAAACCATCAAAATAAGTGTGTCACTATTTAGTTCCAGAGAAGTCTTTACAATACAATAAAAACTTTAGACATGTCCAAATTGAAAGCCATTGCAGATAAAACATCAATTGTGGTTCTTATGAGTTGTCTTTGATGAGACAAGAAATACTGATGGAAAAGGAGAAAACAATGGTTACTAGCAGATTCCCTATTTCCTTAACCCTTTACCCCATAAGGCATTTCTATGGTATCTCCAACTGACCCTAAATAACAGCATGGATGAAGCCGTTTCTTATGTGTATATGACATCTTTTGATAGTGTAGTAAACATTGTGGCAAAAGGTGAAATTGCTCGTCACGAGCAATTTCACCTTTTGCCACAATGTTTTCCAAAGGCTCCTACAAGCATTGCGTAGAAATTAGTATCTATGGAGTAAAAGGTTAAATGTTTTCCAAAGCCTTTTTCCTCAGACTGATTGAATGGTTCAAATATTATCACCCTTTCCTACATTATTTGAGTCATATTGTGACAGCCACTGTACCTATCCATGCTTTTCTGGAGTATCTTTTGACAATATTCCACACAATATTCTTTCCAAGTCACTGGCTGCTTTCCCACATAACCGTCACTGAGACAATGGTCAGTGGTGGGAAAAGAATGAAATGTCTCATTCAAATATAAATGTCTTCAGTAATAATAGAGATATTATACAAATTCAAACTTTTTGCAGAATGACATAGCAAATGATGCTACAGCTATGACAGTACCTCAACACTTTCTTTGAAAACAGCCAAGCTAAATTGCGTCTTGTAAATCAACTGTTTCAACAAGAAAAACAATGAAGATGGAATTTGTGTGTATTGTTTAACCCTTTACCAAACAATCCCTGGTTTTTACGACCCTGAGATGGAAGCAACCACAGTCCATGCTTTATCAAACTTAGCAAAGTATTCTTTCCAAGCCATCTGCATCATTGGCAGGTACAATAAACATTGAAAAGGTCCTCTCATTCCTTTACCACACAATACCGAGTATTTAATAACAGCCTTGAAAAAGAAAGCTTTTGAAAACGTTGACAGTGAAGGAAAAAATGCTGGTAAAAAGCAACTGCTCCTTTTGCCATTCCGTTTTCTATTAACTCATTACCAAACCACAAAATTTTAGGTGTGCCCAAATCGAAAGCATTTGCAGATGACAAAATAAAAGTGACTGAAAATTTGAAATTTGATTTGTGAAGGTTAGAAAACATTGTGGGAAAAGGAGAAAATGCTGGTTACCAGCATTTTCTCCTTTTCCCACAATGTTTTCTAAAGGCGTCTTTCTCAGGGTCGTGAAAAACAGGGATTGTGTGGTAAAGAGTTAAATGAAAAACAAATTTCCTGACTGGACCGTATTTGTTTTCTGCAAATGCTATCAATCTGGACAACTCTCTAAATCTATCTTCACGTAAAAAGTAATATTCTCACCTAATATCTTCAAGTGTATCTACAGAAGTGCCTAAATCATCTGTTGTAGGACCGTTTCCCTGAATCTTACTGTCTGCCTTCTCACCATCTGTACAGTTGGATGGTGATGCCTGTTTCATAAGACCAACTTTGGTTAAGAAACTGAAATATAAGAACCAAAATTCCATGACATCTCATCCTCTTTTTGCCTGAACTATTCCATCCATCTCTATAAATGATAGTGCTATACATAATGCAACAATATGACTTTAACCCATTACCACACAATCCCTACTTTTGATGCCCCTGAGAAAAAACCTTTAGAGAACATTGTGGGAAAAGGAGAAAATGCTGGTAATCATCATTTTCTCCTTTTCCCACAATGTTTTCTACCCTTCACAAAACAAATTTCAAATTTTCAGTCACTTTTATTTCGTCGTCTTGACAATGGCTTTTGAAAAAAGTTTAAGAAAGCCAGACAATGTCTCCTGTTTGCCATGTTTTCTCCTCGGGTTAAATATAGGGTTAAATTTATGTATCGCTTTTCTATTGTTAAGTTTTCGATATTTCTGCAGGTTAATGGGATAATTTGTCTGTTTCTGAATATTCCTCAGCAGAACACTGAAGATATAGAGAGGATTAAAATGTGGCTATTATACAAGTATAGATATAAAGAGAAAATACTGAAAAATTCCAAACTTGAAATCGAGTAAAATTATGAAATTAAGTACAGAATTAAACAGCATAAAACATAAGCACAATCTTATTTCCTTTGTGAACAGTGTAAGGTCTGTCTGCATAGAACATGCTCTCTCTGGTCTTTGATCCTGTCAAAAACTTGAAAGATATACTCTGGTACTACGTACTCTGGTAAGAAAGAAACCATTTCAGTAGCAATATCTAGGTCTTCTTACCTGACAAAACAGGTCTACTTAACTCTTTACCAAACAACAAAATTATAGACTGGTCCAAATTGAAAGAATTTGCGGATTACAAAATGAATGTGATTCAAAAACTGAAGTTTGATTTGGGAAGGGTAGAAAACATTGTAGGAAACGGAGAAAATGCTGGTTACCAGCATTTTCTCCTTTTCCCACAATGTTTTCAAAGGCTTTCTCTCCCAGGGTCATTAAAAGTCAGGATTGTGTGGTAAAGAGTTAATTTACCCACAGCTAAAAATGTAAGGCAGATACAAGTGAACTAAGCATTTGGGGAAACATCAACCCACAGGGTTGCATCTAGAAATTTTCAAATAGGAGGCCTATCCTCCATCAACTTCAGGAAAGGGTGGGGGATGTCCACCCTTATAATTGTAAAGGCTTTTTTTTTTAAATTTCACAGTGGTTCCCATTGTGTTTTAAAGGGTTAACTTTAAACCAAAAAACAAATTTATAGATTTGTCTACATTGAAAGCATTTGCAGATAACAAAATAAAAGTGATTGAAAATTTGAAATTAAATTTGTTTTGTGAAGAGTAGAAAACATTGTGCGAAAAGGAAAAAATGCTATTTACCAGCACTTTCTCCTTTTCCAACAATGTTTTCTAAAGGCTTCTTTCTCAGGGTCGTCAAAAGTAGGGATTGTGTGGAAATGGGTTAACCCTTTACTCCATAGATATTCATTTCTACGCGTTGCTTGTTGGAGCCTTTGGAAAACATTGTGGCAAAAGGTGAAATTGCTTGTGACGAGCAATTTCACCTTTTGTCACAATGTTTTATACACTATCAAAAGGCGTCATATACACATAAGAAACGGCTTCATCCTTGCTGTTATTTAGGTCAAGTTAGCGATACCATAGAAATGCCTTATGGGGTAAGGGGTTAAAGCAGGCTTAGCTGTGCTGAAATCTTTTTGCTATCGGTTGATTTTCTGCATGTGCAAGGTTATGTTTACCTCATACTTCATTCAGTTGTTGGGACAAAACAGTTTTTTAGGACCCGTTATTATGTGAGGACTTGTTTGGTATAAAGTATCACAGAGCTGCATTAACCCTTTACCACACGACAAAATTTTAGACTGGTTCAAATTGAAAGCATTTGCAGACAACAAATTAAAGGTGACTGAAAAACTGAAATTTGTTCTCGAAAGGGTAGAAAACACTGGTTACCAGCATTTTCTCCTTTTCCCACAGAGTTTTCAAAAGGCTTCTTTCTCGGGGTGTCAAAAGTAGGGATTGTGTGGTAATAGGTTAAGCCTTTGTTAGACAGAAAATAGCTCAAGTCTATTTTGCTGCGATTATTCATCAGCAATTTGTTTTATTTGCTAAACCATTACCACAAAATCCGTACTTTTGACGCCCCTGTGAAAGAAGCCTTTAGAAAGCATTTTCTCCTTTTCCCACAATGTTTTCTACCCTTCACAAAACAAATTTCAAATTTCCAGTCACTTTTATTTTGTCGTCTGCAAATGCTTTCGATTTGGACAAGCCTAAAATATTGTCATTTGGTAGTGAGCTGTCACTGAATGTAACTTATAACCCCTGCCAGCGCTTTGACAGAAACAGGCAATTCCTAGTATTTTCTACACAGATGCACACAGGGATTGACACACTGACGGACACACAGACATGCAGATTCCAGTATACCCCTGAAAAATTCATTTTGTACAGGTATAATTTGAACAATCTATTAACCAAAGATCTCTGAATTTACAAAATGCTATGAAACATACTCTGATACTTTATATGCAAACATGACAAAGGACTGTATCCCTTTCAAACAATTTTAATAATTTCTCAGTACAAGTATTTTACAATGGCCTTTCTTACATGTCATGTATACAATGCTTGAAATAAAAATGTAAAGAAATTTGTCCTAAACACAGCATACCAGGATAGTATATGAAGCTGTGATAAAGTCTGATACTGATTCCAGGGCAGATGTACTGAGGGAAGACAAAATACTCATGTGCGTATCTGCTTTGGTATGACATAAAGGGTAGTCTCTTAGGGCTTTTGCTTCATTGTTTTTAACGGTAGCCTGCATGAAGTAGTGAATTTGCCAATCTAAAGCAATATTTAACCCTTTATCACAAAAATTACAACTATATATACTACATATATAACATTGATTCTGTGTTCTGCAAATGGTAGTCTTAAATTCTATTGTTCGGTTAATGTTAAACTTCAAATCAAAGGACTGAAGGTCCTGAAAGTCGCACTAATGGTGAAACCTTGATATTTTGGGACTGATAGATGGTCATCACCCTTTTACAGGACAATCTTGCTTTTACCTAATTCAAACAGCTTTGGAAAACAGAGCTGAAAGAAAGAAAAACTCTTTTTTTTTTAATCAAGGTTTTCTTCCAATTAGACTCAAATTTAATGGTTAACCGTAAGTCAAATTTGATTAGTTTTCAGCAATTCTTCGATTTTGACTAGCTGCACTTTAGTTGAGCAAATGCAGTTACTTGTAATATTTAGGCAGCTTCCCACCAAGTTAGATCTTTTAATTTTTCTTTTTCTTTAATATATCCATGTTGGCATATAGCCTGACATAATATACCCAAAACAATATTAAATGTATGTCATTGGTCACCTCTATTACTTGGAACTTACTGAAACAGTGCCATTGCATACCGATGCTAGCACTTGACAATTTTTGAAAAGGGGCACATAAGGGACATCTCTGTGAAATCATTTCAAAATCTGACCAACCATTTCAGTGAAGAAGAATTTTCAAGAATTTCTTCATGTCCGAATAGTGCAAGTGGACCCCATTTACCAGAGCCATGTTTGTTGATGGATCAGAATTTCGCAAACATTTTTGAAAATGGTCACCCAAGGAACATTGCTGTGAAATTATTTTAAAATCTGATCATGGGTTTCAGAGAAGGTGAATTTTCAAGAAATTCTTCATTTCCATATAGTGCAAGTAGCCCCAATTCACCTGAGCCATGTTTCTTGGCAAATCAAAATTTTGCGAACAAGTTTTTAAAAGGGTCACCCAAGGAACATCTCTGTGAATTTTTTTCAATATCTGATCAGCCGTTTCAGAGAAGTAAGAATTTTCAAGAATTTCTGCATGTCCATAAAAGTACAAGTAGCCCCCATTCACGAGAGCCATGTTTCTTGACGGATTGAAATTTCGCAAACAATTTTTGAAAAGGGTCACCCATAGAACATCCCTGAGAAATTATTTCAAAATCTGACCAGAGGTTTCTGAGAAGAAGAATTTTTTAGAATTTTTTCATTCCTGTATAGTGCAAATAGCCCCCATTCACCAGAGTCATGTTTCTTGACTGATCAAAATTTCACGAAAAAGTTTTGGAAAGGGTCACTTAAGGTAGTGGACCCGTAATAGGCATAGTGTGGTGTCCGTGGTCGTGAGGTACAGCGTCGGCCTCATAACCTAAGGGTCCTGAGTTCGATTCCCGGGAGCGGGAGTAAACTTTGGGATTTTTCAAGTTGTAAGAACTTGTTTCTCAATTGATGTAAAATAAATATGTTTAAACTAATAGGCATAGTGCAGCATGGTATAAAATTTCTGGACAGTTGATAAAGACATATTTTGTACAGATATGATACTATTGCACATTTTTAACCAAACAGAAATTCCTTCGGGGTCCGTCTTGAAATTATTTGTTGATAATTTTGTTATTTTCCAGAAAAGGGAGGTAATTATCATATCCATTTGTAATGAATTTATAGTAGTTATAGATTTATAAATGATAATTCTAGGAAGGACAAAAAAAAAAAAGTGGCTCGGTGACAGCAGTACAATAGTGCTCATTTTTAATCTTAGCAAATTTTCAAGGGTAATATTATAGTGGAAATAGCCGTTTTCTATTACGGGTCCACTACGTTAAGGAACATCTGTGAAATTATTTTAAAATCTGGCCAGCTGTTTCAGAGAAGAAGATTTTTAAAGAATTTCTTAGAAAACTGTTTGGTTGCCATGGCAACCAAAACTTTTGACGTAATCAAATTCTGTGAACAATTTTCAAAGAGGACCTCCCAAGGAACATTCCAGCCAAGTTTGGTCCATATTGGCCCAGTGGTTTTGGAGGAGTTGATGTTTAGAGAATTGTTAAGGTTTTTCATCTCAACCAAACTGACTCTCAAATTATAAAAAATATTTGTAAAGTAATTAATAACCATGCAATCTACAACAGGTTAAAGACCATTGTGAATAATTAGTTTAACTCATTACCAGACCAGCCCAATTTTAGGCTTGTCCAAAATGAAAGTATTTGCAGACGACAAAATAAAAGTGACAGAAAATTTGAAATATGTTTTGTGAAGGTTAGAAAAAATTGTGGGAAAAGGAGAAAATGCATATTTTTCCTTTTCCCACAATGTGTTCTAAAGGCTTCTTTCTCAGGGTAGTCGAAAGTAGGGATTGTGTGGAAATGGGTTAAATACCGCATTAAATTTGTTACACTCTTTTTGAGTGTTGAAATTGTATCTTTGCTATCCAAACAATGTAATTAACGTATCACATTTCTCTGTTATATCATTTCTTTAAATGTGCTGATGCTTACGGTTTTTTTTTCATATATTTTTATAATGATGGATAAATATTTTTAAAGTATCCAATATGCTTTTTTTTTTCATTAATAGTAACTTTATCTTCCTTAAAAAAAAAAAATAGAAAGAAAAACCCGATTTTATCACTAAGCATTTGATTGACTTTGCTATGTTTATTGTTAAATAAGTTTCATCATCGGTTTTAATCATGTAAGGCAAATTCAAAATAAAGCAAGAGTTATAAATCGTCATGATGACGAATAGGTAATTTCTATTAATTTTTACACAAATTGAAGTTAGAAATACTATAAAAATCATGTGTTCATTTTGACTACACATTGGGTACGTTTTGACTCCACTTGGGTTGGTTTTGATTTCATCTGGGTAAGTTTTGACTCCATTCGGGTACGTTTTGACTCCACTCGGGTACGTTTTGACTTGGGTACGTTTTGGTTTGAGTACGTTTTGACTGTAAACCCCTCAACAGTGCAGCTGTCAATGTACGGTCGTAATTGCTGTATTTTACCTTGCGTTTCATATTTCATGTTGTATTTACTGTATACAGAGGGGATGAAATATCCTTGTCGCCACTCTTTTGGGGTCCGAACAAAAGCAGTAATCAACATTTTAACTTTAGTGGTGTTAATCGTTATGTGCGTTTGTTTTCTACTCCGTCCGCCATTTGCATTTTCTTAATCAAAGTACAATTTTGTACTTCAAACTTAAGCTGATCAAAGACCTAAAATACTAGAATTGATTGCAAAAGTTCATGTCTGATTTCCATAAAATCGTGTATGTAAGCGTTTCGCATGCAGTTTTATATGTTACAAAAGTTTTTTGATGGAATAGTTTTTGAGTGCTCTGGGGTGTTTTGGGGTATTTGAGTGGTTTGGGGTGTTTCATCCGAGACGTGCGTTACAAACTAGGTCAAAGCTGCGGAACGAAACAAATTTTCAAATTTAGAGCGAGTTTTACGACATTTAACCCTGAATTCATAGTTTGCATGGTTTAAAAGAGTTGATTTCAAATGACATCACTCGAGTCCGAAATTCCACCCTTATAAGCGAAGCTCTACCGGTCTCGATAATACATGAATATTTACAGTAAGGTGCTCTCGATAAGCCATATTAATCCGCGATCCCTTTTAAACTCACATTAAGCACTGATGGGGGGATATCTTAGCTGAATTGTGTTTTATTTACCCATCTAAACAAAGATAGATGTTAAATTTTCACATGATATACAAAATAACCGCATTTTTTTTTTTAATTTAAAATTTGAGTCACGTTCTCCTTTTTCTAGCGTAGGTATATGAGTTATATGAGTTACCGGGTCCAGTCCCATCATAAAGAGCAAATTCCAGACATACCAAAGAAAAAGTAGTTCTACAGCGATTGGGTTAAAAGCAGAGTAACTGCACCTCGTTTATGAAGTATATACGACTTTTTTGATCCAATTTTTTGCATGATTCTTCAACCCACTATAGACACCCCCAACCCACCCTGAGCTCCTCGAGCTCATCGCAAAAAGTCGAACGTTTTGACAAACGTGCGACTTAAAAATATTGTCAAACATCATTCCTGAGACAATTTGACGAAAGCCAAACACATAGATTAACTTTAATTGGGGAAATAATACAACAAACTTCTTATAGAACTTTTGTGCTCGCAAAGCAGAATGTTGCAGGATACAGATCTAAGCAAGAAGAATGAAATATATCAGTGGCAATCTTATAGATGCTCTCTCACTACTGCTTATAAGCTTGCATATGCACTGCACATCGCGATAAAAAAGGAACACCATGACAACACCACAATGATGTCAATTTACATAGCTAATACTCTTTGGTAAGTAGCACAATCTCCTTGTACATGAAGGCGAGATATATTTTCCTCAAAAATACATAGCATGTACGTAGCAGCTGCAATAGGTCATGCTTATATCACACATATGCCATAGAAGCTAAAACATTGGAGTAATGTTGCCGCGAGAAGTAGCTTAAATACTTCTTATGTCACTCGAACATATTGATTACCATGGTGCGTTCGACTTCTATTGAATGAATGATGGCAACGAAGAGAGCAGAGCCGTTTTGCATCAGTGATCACTGCATTTACACCACAACAAGGATGAGGATAAGAAAGGAATGTCATGCTAACAAAGCAGTTACACCATGGCAACCTGTCATACCCCATGCTTACAGCTCACTCAGTATGCCATACTTTAAGTTCCTTCAACTCCATACAAACACAGATACGCCACAAGAACGCTACGCCACGTCTTTAATTTTGAGCAAAATACACCTCAGTTACTGGTGATTGACCTGTGTAAAGAAATTTTGTTTCATATGCCACTGACATGCAATAATGAGAGAGTTGCATAAGCATAGCTATTGCATACAACATGAAATTTCAGATCCCTGTAGTGGTCTTTTCACATGTTCGGTGTATTGAATAAATAAAATGCCATGTTGTTTAATGTTGGGAGTAGTGACAGCTTGAATAATTTTAGCCCCTTGATATATATATATTGTCCTGGATAATCTTCAGAGCTTAGGCTGACATTTCAGATCAAAACTAGACTGCAGAGATGCTGTCTGATCTTTGATCTAAGCCAGAATAAATCTTGATGATTTATCAAGAATAACTGAATATACATCCATCAAACCATAAGGATCTTGCACAAGCTTCATTAATATAGATTAAAATGAGTTCATTTTTACAGGACATAACTTTGAGTCTTTTCCTAATTAAAACATTTGAGCCATGCTCTGGCAAAAGGACTCCCACTGCGTCTCCCCGATGATTTATACCAAGTAAGACATCACCTAATTATGGACCAATAAAATCTATTTTGACAAACAACTGACTGAATTGTAAGATAGAGTTTTATCACATAATCTCCCTTGTTTTCATTGCAATATACCTAATATGAATTTTCATATCTTATACACTTTTGATATCAAATTTGTGTGATGTCATTTTGGACATCATTTCGTTTAACTCTTTACCACACAATCACAACTTTTAACACCCCTGTATAAGAAGCCTTTTGAAAACATTGTGGGAAAAGGAGAAAATGCTGGTAACCAGCATTTTCTCCTTTTCCCACAATGTTTTCTTCCCCATCCAAAACAAAAACCATTATTTCAGTAATGTTTAATTTCTCGTCTGCAAATCCTTTCAATTTGGACCGGTCTATTTTTTGTCGTTTGGTAAAGAGTTAAAGTACCCTTTTCACAGAGCATGGATCATTTGCTGGAGACAAAAAATCTCATGCTTAAATGATTGGACTTATCCCAAGTTTTAACAACCCTATAGAAAAGCCTTTTGAAAACATTGGGGAAAAAGGAGAAAATGCTTGCAACCAGCATTTCTGGCAACAAGCATATATTTCTTTTTAATCACAATGTTTTCTTCCCTTCCCCAATAGTTACAGCCAAGTTGTCATCTGCAAATGCTTTCAGTTTGGACGAGTCTAAAATTTTGTCATTTCACAAAGAGAGAAAGAACAGAAGACTGTTTTGGTTCTAATTTCTTTTAGAAGGAATTTTCAGCTAGTCGAAATTAAGAGCATTTGAAGATGATATACCAAATGTGGCTTAAATAATGGACTGTGTCTTTAAAATGGAAGAAAACATCGTGGGAAACAGGAGAAAATGCTGCATTTCTTTCCTTTTCCCCCAGTGTTTTTGGAAGCCCTTTTCTTTTTGGTTATTTAACCCATTACCACACAATCCCTACTTTTGACGACCCTGAGAACAAAGCCTTAAGAAAACATTGTGGGAAAAGGAGAAAATGCTGGTAACCAGCATTTTCCCCTTTTCCCACAATGTTTTCTAACCTTCACAAAATAAATGTCCAAATTTCAGTCATCATTATTTTGTTATCTGCAAATGCTTTCAATTTGGACAAGCCTAAAATTTTGTTGTATAGTAATGAGTTAAAACTTTGGGCTGTTGAAGTGTGTGGTGTGGTATAGAGTAAGCCAATCAATCTACATCTCGATGAAGGATCATTATCATGCGTAACAATGTGACACAATACCAGGTATGAACTTTTTTTTTTTTACTTGCAGGACACTACATAATGACCTTTCACTATAGGGCATTGGTATAAGTACAGTATTCATATATTAGCCCATTAACCCTTTATCACAAAATTACAGTTTCAACCTGTCTATACTGAAGGCAGTAGAACACAGTAAGGTGTATGTTGCATCATGTGACGGGATAGTCTTTGAAACAGAAGAAACTATTGTAGGAAAAAGAGAAAATGCCTGATACCAGTATTTTCTCCTTTTCTCACAATGTATTCAAAAGCTGTCTATTTCAGGGTCATTAAAACCTGGACTTTGTGGTTAAGTATTAACCCCTCCTCCTATGGCCAGTGTAGACTCAGATCTGACTTCATAAAAGGTGCAGTCTGCTCTTTGATTTTTTCTACACTGCTACCACATTTTGGACATTAGCATCCTTAAAAAGGTTTTATTTCTAAAATGAAAATATGTTTATTTAGTACCCTGTAAAAGGATTTAATTTCAATACAAACAGTCTACATTTTCATGTTGAAATTTGCTGCAAAACTGTTTCCTTTGGTACAGACATGCAATATTCATCTACAAACTAACTTACTGTGCAGACAGGTGAACAAAAAATTTATTGTTAATGTCAATTAATAGTTAAAATGATGCAAATAAAGATGTAACTACACTAAATAGATATACATCACTAGGTATAACTCAACTCCATTGTAAATAATATAAACAAAATATAAACAGCCGTGCAACCTCACACTCTACAATGTAAACTGGTGCCACCACACACAATAATAACCATCATTAAGATCAAACAAACATGACTTTGCTGGATAAATTGCTGATACAAATATCAGGTTAACTCTTTACCAAACAAAAAAGTTTTAGATTTGTCCAAATTGAAAGCATTTGCAAACAACAACATCAATTTAACTGAACAATTGAAATTTGTTTTGTGAAGGGTAGAAAACATTGTGGGGAAAAGGAGAAAATGATGTTTACCAGCATTTTCTCCTTTTCCCACAATGTTTTCAAAAGGCTTCTATATCAGGGTCATAAAAACCAGGGATTGTTTGGTAAGGGGTTAATACATTGGTGTACATGTTGGTATTGCTTCTAGTTTCTTTTCCTAAAATGTTTAAATGCAAGACGAAGGAGTCCGACTTCCTATATCAATTCAAATCAGGAGTTAAGAAAAGTAAATCAAATCAAATCCTCATTTGTTTCCTCCTTTAATATATTCAATTTCGTCAAGATGGCCATTTTATAACTGCCCTATTGTAAGTATGGACCTGTCAAACCAGTTCCCTTTACTACAATATTCATGTAAATCTGAAAAAAGTCCTTGAAAAAAGTCATTAAGTTGGACACACTACATTTGATTGCTATTAAATTTTGAAGAAAGCCAAAAAAATAAATATCCAAATTAGAACTGCATCTCTTATTTGTGTATAAATTCACTTATAATGTAAGTTAATCCTTCACTTACACTACTAAGCATGACTGAAAGACCTTTGGTACTCAGTGAAGATAAGATCAGACTATGGAGATACCCCCCCCCCCTTTCCATAATATGTGAAATAACAATACTTCACTTTCAGTTTTTTTTTTTAAATTCATTTAGCAGCATAAGGGTTAAAAAAATATCAGCAAAGTCAGTTAAAAAAGAGGTCCAACTTCAGTTTTCTCTCTAAGGCAGTATGTTTATAAAATGCTCAAAAATCTACAACAGTCAACATGTTAACTTGAATTATAAAGAATTTCAATCTTTTTCTACAAACACCAATCAACCCTTAGGTTGCTAATCGCAACTCGCTGACCTTTTGCAGACATTGTAGATCAAGATAGACTGCACACAATGTGCAGTCTAATCTTTGATCTACACTGTCCAGTATAGAGATATTATTCCCCAAAACATGACCTTCAGATAACAATATTTAGTTTTTACTGTTGTATTGAAATTTCCTTTTCTGTTATCTAACAGGATAAGATTTAACATATAGATCTGATTTTCTTTTCATTTAATGCACATAACTGCTTAAGCCGACTTGAAGTTGGATCCCTGTTATGTCTACAAGGTTTTTATAAAACACCATGTAACTATAGAAATGTGTGTGTGAGAGAGAGAGGATCTAGAAATAAGTGGTGTGCACTCACTTAAAATTATCACTTAGATCGGTGTCATCCGCACTCTCGTCAGCCGTACTCGATTCACTCAATAAAGTGTTATACCTTTAAATCAGAGTAAAGTGTGATGCATACATATATATCTACCTGCAAAGTTTCTATATACTCACAAATCAATATGTGAAAACATGCAGTGATAAAAATCTACAGAGAAATAACTCAGTCACGCACTCACAAAAAGAAGGCTTGATGCATCTGTGTGACCCATGATGCTAGGCAAGTCATAAACTCTTTACCACACAACAAAATAAAGATTTATCCAAATTGAAAGCAATTGCAGACAATTACCACACAACAAAATAAAGATTTATCGAAAATGAAAGCAATTGCAGACAAAAGTTTAAGTGTAGCTTACATAATTGAAGTTGTCTATGAAGCTTACATCACTGAAGTTATCTAAGAAAGGGTAAAAAACATTGTTGGAAAAGGAGAAAATGCTGGTTCCCAGCATTTTCTCCTTTTCCCACAATGTTTTTAAAAGGTTTCTCCCTTAGGATCGTTCAAACTCGGGATAGTGTGGTGTAGGGGTAATTAGTTAGGGATTCATGAAATCCATCTTGTCTACAAACAGACTGAATCATGAAGTATGACTGGTCCTTTATCATGCAGACTATTGATTAAAAGCATCTAGTTTGGTCCATGTCAGTCTGCATGGACTACAGAGGCTGACCTAGGTCAATACTTAGGACATATGCATTAAGCCCCCTTTTAAAGAGCATGGCTCATCAGCTTTATCAGAAGCCCAGAGTGGAGGAGATTTTCAAATATCTATAAAAAAGTATTTCCTTGTTAAAAACCTTTATTGTTTATGCTCATTAGAACTGTCTCCATGAGGCAATGTCAGAGAGTACTGAGAACATAATGAACTCTTTACCAAACGACAAAATTTAGACCTGTACAAATTGAAAGCATTTGCAGACGACAATTTCAATGTCATATTATGGAATTTGTCTATGATAGGATAGAAAACATTCTGGGAAAAGGAGAACATGCTGATTACAAGCCTCCTTTTCTCACAATTTTTTTTTTCAAAAGGTTTCTTCCTCAGGGTCGTTAAAAGTCTGGATTGTGTTGTAAAGAGTTAAAATAATATACACTACTTTTTTATCCCAAAACTATCCCCCCTTTTCTGTAATTCTGATCTTCTTCCAATCATTCTATGGTTTGGGCCATCAAATATTCTATACCAAGAAGTGCAACCAATTATTTTATAATGTTAAATGAAGACGAACAAAAGAAAATACTGGTGAAAAAATTAAATAAAATCAGGAAAATTTGCAAAAAGGTTCAAAATCAGCTAGCATACTGACAGTTACAAGTAAAAGGTGTATGTTGTAAGAGAATTCTTTGCATTAATGAAAGATCTAACCATGGAAAATGGCTGTACCTATCAATCCACTACTGCATGAGTTATTCTCTCCAAAAAGAGGGCTTAATACATCTACGAAAAGGCATCGATCCTAGTCAGCCTGCACAATCAGCGCAGATTCACATGGGCCAAAACTCTTCACTTTTGGTCATTTTTTTTTTAATTTAATGCCAAAAAACTACTCTTCCTCCAATCAGTCACTAATAAGACTTAACTCTTTACCGAACGACAACATTTTGGACTAGTCCAAATTGAAAACATTGGCAGACGACATAATAAATGTGACTGAAAAATTCAAATTTGGTTTGGGAAGGGTAGAAAACATTGTGGGAAAAGGAGAAAATGCTGGTTACCAGCATTTTCTCCTTTTCCCACAATGTTTTCAAAAGACTTCTTTCTCAGGGTCATTAAAAGTCGGGACTGTGTGGTAAAGACTTACTGGATTTTGTGATGCATGCATGACGACTTGCTTAGTATCATGCATCAGAGATGCATTAAGTCCCCTTTTGCCAGGTCATATATATGCCATGCTCTGGCCAAAGGAGGCTTACATTAGTGATGCATTATACCAATAAATCAATAATGAAGGATCCATACAGTCTATTTTGTATAATAACAGGCTGAATCTTTGGGTACAATGGTCATTTGGGACACAGAAAATTGATCAATACCAAAGTTACGACGCAAGTCAGCCTATGCAGACTGTGCAGGCTGACCCAAGAAGATACTTTTGCAGATGCACCAAGGCCTCTTATCACAGTACATGGCTCATATACTTTTTTCCTTGTGACTGCAGTAGACAATAGATAAAGTGGATAGAGAAAAGGACAAATTGCTGGCCCCTATCCTCAAAGAGTTTCTCATCATTCAAAAAGAAATTTCTTCTCCTTCAAATGGTTTTCATATACCAGATGATGCAATTTGTAAAACAGGGTAACCTTTTATCATTGCCATTGATACAAACAGTTGACTGCGAAATTAGTAAGTGACACTGTGGGAAGCCATTTTACATGGTTCAAGGGATAAGAAAATTATACCACATAAGAATCTCTATGGTAGTTGAAAGGAAGCTCTGTATTTGCTGAGATCACAAACATTTAAACAATTGTTTGTCTTCTAGTCTGACTTAAATGCTTATGTATATCAGGTAAGTGGTAAAATATTTAAGTGCCCCCAAGTTTTCACCCTTTGAGATCAAAATTTATCACATACTAGAACATACTTTCAGTGCAAAAGTCGTATTCATTTACATTTTATGGGAATGTCTGTGAAGCCATCAAACAGTGTAGATACAAGATGTTCTGTGCAGTCTAATCTTTATCTTCAATGTCTTAAAAAATTACTCAAGCTAAGTAGTTATTAAATATTCAAAAACATGCACAAATTCAAATCTCAAAGATGAAAAAAAAAAACGACAAGTTTCAATCCTATAAAAGAGATCACATTACAACAGCTACCATTTGACATTCTTGTATAGACATTGAGAGCAAATCATCAACCTTATTAATTCAAAGGGCTATAAGGCATTAATTACCCTTTAAGCATGACCATGACTCTGAAACATTCAAAATTGCACACTGTTTCTATAAGATTAGAATTTCAACATTTAAGAGTTTGATAGCTATGATAATGAAATGGACACTTAAAGTTTATACGATAGATATTGCATGATCAAGGCTGTATTTGAGCTACAATATCAGCCAACAATGTAGATTCAAAATACCATGATAAACAAATTCAGCCATTGAATTCATCACACAATAAAACAAGATGCATAAATCAAATAATGATCATGCATTCAAGCATTCATCTAACAGTGCTCAAGATCAAACACACACAAAAAAATATGTTATGCTATATCATTTTGGTCAAGAGTAAACAGTGCCTAATGTGTATGATATTGCATTATAATTGTCATTGTCTTCTCAAAAACTTGAATTTGCTTTGAAAACATGAAATTGTGACCATATTTACAATTCGCATTCACTGTCGACAACATACTTGTTACTCTCTTCCACTCCATATATGGGCTCCGATCTGTGAAAAGGGGGCTTAATGCATCTCTGTGATGCAATAGGCCAAACAAATCATGATTATGTATTTATGAAATCCAGTTTAACCCTTTACTCCATAGATACGCATTTCTACGCATTGCTTGTAGGAGCCTTTGGGAAACACTGTGGCAATAGGTAAAATTGCTCATGACGAGCAATTTCACCTTTTGCCACAATTTTTTCTATGCCATCAAAAGGTGTCATGTACACAAAAGAAACAGCTTCATCCTTGCCGTTATTTAGGGTCAATTAGAGATACCATAGAAACGCCTTATGGGGTAAAGGGTTCGGCCCAGGTCAGAAAGTACTAATTGTGCAGGCTGAGCTCAGTTGATACTTTTCACAGATGCATTAACCCTTTCCCAAAAAAGCCCTTGTTTTTACATGTCTGCAGTACAAGTCTTTTGAAAACACTGTGGGAAAAGGAGAAATTGCTGTCACGAACAATTTCTCCTTTCCCCACAGTGCATTCTAGCCATATGGAGAACTTTCTGCCATTTTACTCAAATTTGAAATTGTCGTCTGCAAACTCTTGCAGTTTGGAAGAGTCTCAAATTTGTCATTTGGAAAAGGATTAAGCCCCCTTTTCACAGAGCATTGCTCATCTTTATTTTCTTCCTCTATCACTTTGCTCCAAAAATGAATACAGATATCAAAATACGGAGATCAAAATCAAAAGACACTTCACCTTTTACCATACAAATTACAATCCCGCATTCTAGCTAATCTGAGCAAAATAGACTTTTGAAACATAGTGGGAAGAGAAGCTACAACTGGTAACCATCTTTGTCATTTTTTACCACAGTATTGTCTACCCTTTATATGACCAATTTAACTTTTTGATCCACGAATTGTTTTCTGCAAGATCTTTCAGTTTCAAAGAGCCCAGAATTTACCTGTGTGATTAGGATTTAACCCATTACCACACAATCCCTACTTTTGGCGCCCATGAGAAAGAAGCCTTTAGAAAACATTGTGGGAAAAGGAGAAAATGCTGGTAACCAGCATTTTCTCCTTTTTCCACAATGTTTTCTACCTTTCATGAAACAAATTTCAAATTTTGGGTCACTTTCATTTTGTCGTCTGCAAATGCTTGATTTGGACAAGCCTAAGATTTTGTCGTTTGGAAATGGGTTAACTATTTATCAAACAACAAAAATTTCAAATTGGTCCAACATGAAAACATGTGCAGGGGACATATAAACTGTGGCACAAATAATCAGAAACCACTTTAGAAAAGGAGAAAATACTAATTACCAATATTTTCTATTTCCAAAAAGTTTTCTTCTTACAAAGCCTTTTCCCTCAGAGTCAGTTTAGCACAGAACTTTATGGTAAAGGGTTAATTATTAAAAGGCTAACCAAACCAAAGAGTTATTCATGCCTATCAGAATGTTAAAAGTCAGTGTTTACATTACACTACCCAGTTGCATCTGCTACATCAAACAATACTGCAGAGGTACCTACCCATCGCCCTGGGCTTGGGCGTCCCTAGAGGTGACAGTTGAAAGATCACAGTCAGGATTGGAAGAGCTAGGACTACGTGGGGACTGAGTGACATCCCCATCGTCATCTGGAGGAGGATTGGAAGGAGGGGTCGGAGGTTTGTCTTCTGAGCTACAATACAGTGAACTTGCACTTTTTTATATAACTCAAATCTGGATGAGCCATGCTCCGTGAAAAGGGATTTATTACATATGAAACCAGTATTGATCAAGGTCAACCTGCGCGAACTGGTCAGATTGACCTGTGTCAAATTTGTTTTTTACTACTGGCCATTTCTCTGCATGTCAAATGATCAGTCTACCTCATGATTCAGTTGTTTGTTAAACAAAATAAATTTTATGCATCAAGAATGACTTGCTGGGTATATTGGATCATGGTGAAACACTTAACACCCTTTTCCCAGTAACCAAAGTTTATCCAATAATAATACTCTTTATCCTTAATCCTTCTTATTTTTAATTCAGCCTTTTATCCTCATTAATGTATTTAAACATTTTTCAGTTTAACCCTTTACTCCATAGATACTCATTTCTACGCATAGCTTGTAGGAGCCTTTGGAAAACATTGTGGCAAAAGGGGAAATTGCTCGTGACGAGCAATTTCACCTTTTGCCACAATGTTATCTATGGTATCAAAAGGTGTCATATACACTTAAGAAACGGCTTCATCCTTGCTGTTATTTAGCGTCAATTATAGATACCATAGAAATGCCTTATAGGGTAAAATCTTTTAACACAGATATGCATGCTAAATGACCTGAGCTGTAGATGCGCCATAAAACAACATTCATTCATTCATTCTTTTCCCAGTAATTGATTTAACTTTCTTTTTCTTAATTCCAATGCTGCTGATGAAGATCAGACTGTTTGATTCCTCATTAAAACTCTTAAAGTTCAGGGTATTTACCTAACAGCAATCATAACAGCAGATAGACATTCCATACGGTTTTGTTTGCTTGTGATCAACATTATTTCAGTTAATCCTTTCCAAAACCATCTCATGTTTTTATGAACTCGAGAAAGAAGCATTTTAAAAACATTGTGGGAAGAGGAGAAAATGCTGGTAACCACCATTTCTCCTTTTCCCACAATATTTTCTATCCTTCCCAAAACAAATTTCAATTTTTGAGTTCCTTTTGTCTGTTTGCGAGTGCTTTCAATTTGGACAAGTCTAGAATTTTGTCCTTCCGTAAGGTGGAAATAACGAAAGTCAAGGCAGCTATCTGTGAGTTCCTGGAATTTCTTTTACTGTAAATTGCACAACTCTCTTAGTGATCAATCCTGTGTTTTCGGATTAAAACATTACGCTCAGCTTATTGCTTCAAATGGAAATGTACAGAACAGCTCATTTATCAATCAAGTTAAACATATTTTACAAAGCTTTAACCCTTTACTAGACGACAAAATTTTAGCTCTGTCCAAATTGAAAGCATTTGCAGCCGACGACAATGTCAGTGTGGCTCAAATGGTGCAATTGTTTATTAATTAGGTAGAAAACATTGTAGGAAAAGGAGAAAATGCTGGTTACCAGCATTTTCTCCTTTTCCCACAATGTTTTCAAAAGGCTTCTTTTCCAGGGGTATCAAAAGTAGGGATTGAGTGGCAATGGGTTAGTTAAACTTTAATCAAATCATATTACAATGTCAGCAGAGATGTTTTCAAAGCTTCATCAGTACTACGATGAAGTTTTAAACACAGTCAAAGATAAACCTATCTCTTCAGCTCATAATTCAATCCAGGGCCAGTATTCACCTACCATTCTTAAGAACATTCTAAAGTCTTTTTCTGTGATTTTCAAAATTTGAACGCAACACTACTTCTGATTGGCTAAGCCATACAATTTAGCCATTCATGCCTAAACCATTTGGTTTAACCAATCTGAAGTAGTGTTACTTTTAAGTTTGGAAAAACTTAGAGAATAAGACTGAAAATATTCTTAAGAATGGTTGGTGAATACGGACCCAGGACTTCAAGACTGGTGATCCTATACAATCATTTAGCAATTTTTAATTCAATGATATGATATTCAATATCAGTTTCATCATTATTTCAGTCATATAACCATCTGCTTGTGCTTTCACTGGTACAAGACTCTTAAGTATTTGGCATAGGGCACTCCCTTAAGATCACCATGTGGTGGGGTGATGAAATCCTTAACAGTTCTGCCGAAAGTTCCACATGCTCACCTTATATTCTCAGGCGACGTCGAAGAATCAGCTTCAGCAACTGTCACAGACTGCGAGCTATTTTCACTGTTGCTGTGTTTATCTGTTTGGCCATTACTATCACTAGGCAGCTCTGATGAACTGACTTCAGAATTAGGCGTACTATCTGTATCTGGTTGCACTTCACTTTCCTTTGTGTCTATAGAGTCATTGTCCTTAATATCTACACTACTTGTTGTGGAATCTATACTTTCTAATTTTATATCTGATTGTTGTGGGCCTTTCTCATCTTTCATATCTGCCACTGAAAAAAAAATCCAGCCAATTTTTAACACTTTAATTAATTAAATCATGCATACAAGTTGAAACAGTACAGTGGAAAAAGGTAAAAATGCTGATTACAAGCATTTTATCGTTTATGGACAATGATTTCAAAATTTGAGGCTTCCTTCTCGTCATAGGAACAAGACAGTTCCACAACAAGACAGTTCCCCAACACAAGTTTTCGAGACAGTTTGGAGACAGTTCTCGGACACTTTTGAAGACAGTTCCCCAACACTTTTGTTCCATGTCAAACAACAAAATAAATGTTATCATGGATAAAAACACATTTGATAGAGGATTTTATAGATAAATGATCTTTTGTGACTTATTGAAGTGTTTGTACATGTGACTGGCGTTTACATTTGGTAATCCTGGTAATGTCTATAAGCTTAGTTCGACGGAACAATTTGACAGCCTATCGTCACAAAATATCAAACAGTGTCGGAATGGACTACATTCTCCTTAATGGTATATATAGAGATTTACCATACGTACATGTATGTAAAATTGTCCCACTGTACAAGATAAACAGAAAACGTATTTCACTCAGTAAACCCCCGCCCCCTCTATTGAATTCTATAAAACAGGGGAATGCACATAACTAAAATACATCTACAAATTATTCAAAGACTCTATGGAATCAACGCTAAATATATGTACTCTCTATCCTTTTATCAACTTTGATGCATGCTAAAAGTCTTATTAAAATTCTCTTATGTTCATGGCAGTGGTGATTCGTTGTGCATTCACCCATGAGACAATAACTAACCGTCATTCTATATAGAAATCTTCACAAAGTCCAGATAATTCGATCACAACATCAATTAATGTCCATGATCACTTCTAATTTCTCATTATTATCAATCACAATGTGAATTCTACAGTATTTAAAGGTTATTTGCCATGAAACAAAAGTGTCCGGGAACTGTCTTCAAAAGTGTCGCGGAACTGTCTTCAAATCTGTCGGGTAAATGTCTCAAAAACTTGTGTCGGGGAACTGTCTCAAAACCCTCGGCATCATTCAAATCAAATTTATTAATAACTGTTTGTACCTTCTTTAACGCCATTTTCAACATTAATAGTATAAACTGACCATCAAAAAACTAAATTGTCTCTAAATTCATCATGACCAGCATGTGTACTATGATGTAACCAAGTCAAGATGATGTTGTTATAGTTCTAAATAATATTTTACCAAACAACAAAATTTTGGACTCTACCAAACTGAGAGGATTTGACATTCATAATTCAAATTTAGCTCAAATGATAATTCCTGTCTTTGCTAAGGTAAACTAGAAGGCCATGAAGGGCCTGAAATCACTCTACTGGCTGAGATTTTGCTTTTATGCTAGCACACATTATGAATTCATGATGCAAAATGAAACCCAGTAAAATCAGTGTGAAGGAAGGCACTTATAAACAAGAAAAGAAAATTTTCAACTTTGAACTGCTATCTTTCCCACACTGATCAAAATCAATAGGGTTCCAGTTGTTGATAAGACATAGCAATTGTGCAAGTTTCATAAAAATCTGACAACAAATGCTGACTTCATCATGTAAATTAGAAATCGAAATTTTCAACTTGAAATGACTAATGTTCCATTACTGTTTATTGCATTTTTAAAAGTCAACAGGGTTAAAGCTATTGATGAGATAAACAAACTGAAAAATTCACAAAAGTCTCACCTCAAATGCAGACTTTATCGGGTAAACAAGAAATGAAAGTTTTCAATTTGAAATGGCTACCTTTCCCATGGTGTATATAGGATTTTTTATCAAAATCCATAGGTTTTAAGCTATTGATGATATAAACGAGCTATGCTAATTTCATGAGAATCTGACCTCAAATGCAGACTTTATCATGTAAACAAGAAATGATAGTTTTCAACTTGAAATGGTTACTTTTCCCATACTGTTTGTTCATTTTTTTTTTCAAAATCTATAAAGTTAAAGCTATTTATAAGATAAACAAACTGTAGAAGTTTCATGGAAATCTGACCAAAAATACAGACTTTATCACGTAAACAAGAACTGGAAATTTTAAACTTGAAATGGCTACTTTTCCTATACTGTTTATCGGATTTTTTTCATAATCAATAGGGTTAAAGCTATTGATTAGACAAACAAACTGTGCAACATTCACAAAAATCTGACCAAAAAATGCAGAGTTAATAGCGTAAACGAGAACAAGACAAATGGACAGACGGACGTTGGAAACCATGCCATGATGTAAGCCAAGGTTTTAACAGAAGCACATTTTCTGCTTCTCGCATGCAGATATAGGGAAGCAGGACTCCCAAAAGTTATGTAATTGCGTCCCCTGGGACACAGTTCTAATTTTGCTATCATTGGGTAAAGATTCAACGATCAAGAACCCTAAGAAGTAACCGAATCAAAAAAAAAAATTGTGTGAACAATAGTACCCAAAACATACCGCAGCTTTTTGGACCGTAAGTGCGGTACGGTGTAAAACCCAGCCTTCTCAGCAAGCTGACCGAAAATAGGTAATACAGTTAAACAAAGAATGTTCTCTAAAGTAATTCTTTTCAAAAGTAAAGATATGTTGTTAAAAAAAATAAACGTATTGCATCCGCCGAAAATTATCAATAATTTTGACCTTCATAATCTACAACAGAGGCCGGCTTGTTATCTTTGATTTAGACCGAGCCCCTACAGGTTGTTTGTGCTGAGGCAGTGTTAAAAATAGAGATAAAAAACAGCATTTTCTCCTTTTCCCACAATGTTTTCAGAAGCCGTCTATCACAGAATCATGAAAACCAAGGATTATTTGGAATAGGGTCATATCAATTATGTCACAATTTTCCAGTGACCGATTCCCAGTGCACTAATAGCAGGAACCAGCTGTTTCTCACCGTTACTGAAGCTGGGGTTAGCTTCCCAAAATTTCTTATTAATATTAGCTCTTAGTCCCCCTTCCAATATTTTTCCGCATGGTTTTAGCTCATTAACTGATGATCTCTTCTGGCAAAAATCTGAATCAGGAGGAACTCCATACGACCCTACTTTTTCTGTGGGTCAAACAGACTCCATAAAATCTCAGGCAAATGGAAAAACTAATTTGATTGGATGCTGATGGGTGTTACCCAATGACATCAACCCAAACATCTAGCAACTCAAGTAAGGATCAACTCCAGGACATCCAGGTTTCAAATCCTACTTTCATAATTTAACCCTTTCCCAAACGACAAATTTTTAGACTCTTCTAAACTCAAAGAGTTTGCAGACGACAATTTCAAATTTGATAAAAATGGCAGAAAGTTCTCCAAATGGGTGGAAAACACTGAGGGAGAAGGAGAAATTGCTCGTTACGAGCAATTTCTCCTTTTCCCTCAGTGTTTTCAAAAGACTTGTACTGCAGACACATAAAATCAAGGTCTTGTTTGGGAAAGGGTTAAGCCACACAAGCTACCAGAGCCATAATAAAAGCTCAGCTGGAGTACTTTGTGCTCCAGTGAACTTAAATAGTAAACCTGTCCTTACAGTAGGCATTTGTTCTTGAGCTAGGTGCTGGTTCTGTTGTATCCATGGCAACAGGTGAACTACTTCTGGGCTCTGACTTCACACTGATAACAAAATTGGATAAATTAATAACAGCCAGGGATGAAAATTTGAACAATGAAAGCATATGCTGACAAAAAAACATGATGTAGCTCAATTATGTGATTCTATATAAAACAGTAGAAAACATAGTGGGAAAAGCAAAAAAATGCTGCTTACCCGCATTTTCTCTGTTTTCCTGTTTTCCAAAGCCATCAGGTTTTAAAACTTGAGTATATTTTACAAGGGGCTAATTACTAGTACTGAGTTATCCATATTAAGCAATCATATGACACGTATGTAGTTGACTACTATCATAAAAACTTAATAAACTCCATTCTACAGGTCTATGCTAAATCACATTTAAAATAAAGAGTCTGGGAGGTTAAAATTAGAACAATTTTGCTGTCCAAATACTTACTTCTTTAAATCTGAGAAATTACTAAAATCAGCCCAGTTGTCCTTCATTTCATCTTGCGGTACTTTGTTCGTGAATTCTGCCCACTTCTCCCCAGATGGCTCTTTTGACTGTGCTTCATTGTCCCATGGTGATGTGTCCATTGCAATAGGCTCCACATCTGGATTGTTCTCAAAGTTAGCCACCCATGCTGCCAAGGAAAAAAAATGATGAAAAAATTATCTTTAGTCTTCTTCTCACAACATTTCCTCCAACTTACCTACAATATTTACTTCAAGTGCTTGACTAATTTCTGTAAACCCTAATTCCAGAGCTGCCACAATTTATGGGAAAGTGAAGTAAATACTTGAAAAGAAGACTATTATATTAACTCATTACCAAACGACAATACTATAGACTTGTCCAAATTGAAAGCATTTGCAGATGACAAAATAAAAGTGACTGAAAATTTGAAATTTGTTTTGTGAAGGTTAGAAAGTATTGTGAGAAAAGGAGAAAAACTTGCTTGAAACAAACATCAATTTTAGAGTTACCTTAGTATGTCTGCAAGTGCTTTCAATTTGGACCAGTATAAAATTTTGTAATTTGATAAAGGCTTATGAAATGTATAAGGGACTGTATTCACCAACCATTCATTAGAACATTTCTTTCTCTTATTCTCCAGCATTCTCTGTATTTCAAAATAACACAGCATCTGATTGGGTAAACCAAATGATTTAGCCAAAATTTGGTTTAGCCAATCAGAAATTGTGTTATTTTCCACCTTTAACCCTTTACCCCATAAGGTATTTCTATGGTATCTCTAATTGACCCTAAATAACAGCAAGGATGAAGCCGTTTCTTGTGTGTATTTGACACCTTTTGATAGCATAGAAAACATTGTGACAAAAGGTGAAATTGCTCGTCATGAGCAATTTCACCTTTTGCCACAATGTTTTCCAAAGGCTGAAACAAGCAATGCGTAGAAATGAGTATCTATGGAGTAAAGGGTTAAAAATCTTAGACAGTAAGACTAGGAATATTCTCCACAGTGATTGGTGGACACGTTTCCATTCTGAGACTTTTACCTTCATTTGGGTCAACATCCATTTTCTCTCCTGAGGCAGAGGACGGCTGCTGAACAATCTTTTTCGGTGAATCAAGTTCTTCTTCACTGTCTGTACTGTCATCACTTCCATTTCCCCCTGTTTGACTGTATCCCCTGACTGGTACACGACTGAAATGTTATATGGAAGTCTTTAACTCTTTACCACACAATCTCGACTTTTAATGACTTCGAGAAAGAAGCCAATAGAAAACATTCAAGGAAAAGGAGAAAATGCTGGTAACCAGCATTAGCAATCATCACATCAACAAGATTTAATTTCTTGTCTGCAGATGCTTTGAATTTGGGCCAGCCCAAAACTTTGTCATCTGGCAAAGAGTTAAACATTCTCTCTGAGGTAGGCACCTGTTCTATAATCCCTTATATGGAAGACTTTGAAATCATTGTGACTAAAGGATACTTCACTCAAACAAAACAAGCATTTTCTTGGTTTGTCATGTTTTCTTGTCATTAAAATTTCAAAACAATTGTTTTTCTCGTCTTCTACAAGCCTTCAAAATCTGTAAAAGCAATAATCATTATACAACGGTAGGGTGGGAAAAAGGGCAGGGTAATTTCTTAACATTTGTCATAAAATTTGTGAAAGCTTCCTACATTTGGTGTTTATTGTTTTTTTTAAAGCAGGATTGATACACCAATAAGTGTAACTTAACTTGCAGAATAAATCAAATCAACCTTTAAGCCGGTAGTAAACATCCAATTATGCCACTTCAACATCTTATCAGACAGTGATTTTGATCTACATTCTGCAAAAGGTATTCAAGTTGTGCTTAGCAACCTAAGGGTTAACAAAATTCAAGTAACTAATAGGGCTTGTATTCACCAACCATTCTTGAGAATATTTTACTGTTATTCTCCAAGGTTTTCTAAATTTGTAAGTAACACAACTTCTGATTAGCTAAACCAAATGGTTTAGCCAATCAGAATTTGTGTTACTTACAAATGTAGAAAATGCTGGATAATAAGACAAAGAACACTCTTAAGAATGGTTGGTGAATACGAGCCCAAGTTCTTCCTGTGAATTAATAATTGTATGACTTACTCTGACCATTTACTCTGGGTTGCTTTTGGTGAGAATGTTATTTCTTTTTCTTCCCAGATATCTTCATCGCTGTCATTGTCCAGCGAATGTAATCTCTCGTTACAGGTTTGTTCAAACATAGATGCATTCGGTCTCTGTAAAGAGATTTAACAGAAATGAGGCAAAGAAAACAAGAGCCGTCACAGACGGGTTATGCTCCCCGAACAAGTGTTCGTCATAAAATATATGAAATTGATATAAATTCACTTCTTTTATCCTAAAAGAACCAGTTCATGCCCCCCAAAATTTGAAGTGAAAAGGCAATTACTATCTTAGAGATAGCCAACACAAACTTGTAGAGGACAATAAGCACAATAAGCCCCCTTTAAGCTCCCTTTTCCCATCAGACAATATTGCATCATTGAAATAAATACAACGGGTGTGTGGTTTGTGGCATTTTTGAATAATACTTCAAAATTCGAAATTTCATAAAATTTTGAGCAGTCATGTAGTAAATATTACATAAAACAATTTTTTACATGAAGCCCCCTTTTTCCGAGATGCAGCCTGAAATTGAGAAACAGGAAGAGAGGTAGCTGGACAACATTCAAACAAGTTCAGATTTGAAATTTCACTAAGTTTTGAGCACCGATAAAGGAGATACTAGTGAAAAACATTTTTTTCCATGAAGTTTCCGTGATGCAACCTCAATTTGAGAAACCAGTAAAGACGTATTTGCGCATTAGTAATTCATAGATTGAAAAAAAAAAAAACAAAGGGCACATGTTGAACTTGTAAAACAAGATATAACCATGAAATTTCATGAAATTTTGACAAAAACTGAACAAGAAATTAGTAAAAATTGAAATTTTGCATTAGGGCCCCTTTTTCCTTGTCATTTAACAAGAAACCCCCTTTTTCCATGACAGAGGGTCAAATTGAAAAACACATAGATAAAGAACCAAGAGCACATGGTGAAACTTTGAAAAAACAATATAACCATGAAGTTTAATGAAATATTGAGCAAAACTGAATGAAATATTAGTAAAAATTGGAATTTTGCAAGAAACCCCCTTTTTCCATGACAGAACGTCAACTTAAAAAACGCCCAGATTAAAAATAGCAAGGGCTCATGCTAAAACTTTCCATAAACAATATAACCATGAAGTTTCATGATATTCTGACAAAAACTGAATGAGATATTGGCAAAAATTGCAATTTTGCATGAAGCCCCTTTTTTCCATGACACGGGGTCAAATTGAAAATCCGGGAAAGATACGTCGGCGCCTTACTTTAAAAAGTTTATATATGAAGTTTTATCCAATTTGGTCCAGGGGTTGTGGAGAAATCGCTTCGGATGGACGGACAAAGCGGCAACTATATGCTCGCCCTTCGGGGAGCATAATAAATCCCAATTTTATTTATACAAACCACATATCCTACTAACTCTAGAAGAAACATGGTTTTTATTGTAATCTGTCAGACAGAAAAAGTCCTTTCATGTATAGTTAGTAGCCATATCATTTCATCTTATTTGCAAGTAAGTTTAATTACTATGACTTCATTTTTAAGGCCAATATAAATTGAATACTAGAGTTTGACATAAATACAGGTCTATAGGAATTCAGACTTTTATTAAATATTTCAAGGGCATCAAAATGACACCTGTTTGACAAAGTTCAGGAAAACTCAGACTGCTTTAAATTATATTTCCATGTGGTAATTATTGGTAAAACAAGTCCAAATAAGATGTGGGATGTGTTGGAAGCGCTGATCAATTCTTAAACTAATATTGTTTCAATATGCTATTTTGTGGGTATCAGTCTGAATTGTCCCAACAAAACAATTCCAAGGAGTACTCACAACATAGGGTTTAATGAAAAACAATCATGTATCAATCTTTGAACACATAAAAACTCAACCTTACCACTAACAGTATAGCCTACTTTATCTGACCTTTATGCTGAATACATATGTAGGCATATAAATAGATTTATGACTGTTTGGGAAATTATATATACACAGCATGTAAGTCTAGAAAGGCCTAGTCCGCGGTACGGACATTATGGCCATGGTACAAGTTACCATGTTATACTGTAATAATGTTGGTGATTGAACTTACTGTGTCATCATTCACACTAACAGCAAAGTCAATACTGGATATTCTGTCTGTAAACGGTGAGCTGTAAAGAAAATTAAATAAATACTCATCACATAATGTTTCATTCTTCGTAAAACAACAAAATTCTAGGCTTATCCAATTGCAGACAAAATATTATGCAGACACAAATGGTGTGGGGGTTTTTTGTATGCAGAGCTCCAGATAGGGAGTGATTTTGATTTCAAAATACTAATCATTCTCTTCAGAAGCCATGTTGTGGATAATCATTACAATAGTCTCATCCAGATGATTCTAATGAGTACCCACAACACAGGGTTTCAAAGTGAAATAGTGACTTCAGAACACCCTCAGTCCCTCTTGTCTGGAGCTCTGGGATGGGAGCAAACATTGGAAGGGGAAATATCAAAATAATTTGAGGATAATACAGAATGTAATATACAAATGAAATACTACAGTAAAAGGAGCTTATATGGAGGTAAATGCCATTTTCAACATTATTCCACTTATACTGCTGCAGCCAGTGCATCTATCCATGCTTTCCTAGAATTTCTTTTACCAGTATTACACACATTGCTTCCACAGTCGACAGTTTTACCAAAAATGGAAAAAAGCACCAATAGCCAGCTTAAAGTCAATTAATCACTTTTCAAAAATAATCATCACATTCAAAACAGGGTTTTCCCTTGACAAGAAAAGAAGGGGGTCATTGTGACCCCCTAGTCATAAAAAATGGGGGTCATTCTGGGATTTTTAGGGGTCACACTAAATTTTAATTAGGTCTGATAATAAAAAATTATTATAATGACATAAAGTGTTTTTTTGTATTCTTTTTTCACTCTAAAACTTCTCAACACCTAATTATGTATTAGGTATTGTTTGTAATTATGTATTATTACATGATAATATATGGTAACATGAGGGATTCATGGATTCTGTCAGTCTAGATGGCACAGAAACTCACAAAGTGCCGCTTTTAATTCCTCAGCTGTGCAGTCTTTAACCTTCTTGTTCCCAAAATAAACTGAATGGACTTTACCATCTTTAATGTATTTAATGTAGATAACTAACTTCTTTTCTACAGTTATATCACAGGTCTCATCAAGCATCAACCCTATGTAAGGACTCTCATTAATGTTTTTTAAAAGTGATTTTTCAATCTGGTCAGACAAAACTGTCTCCATTTCAGAAACTATTTCTGGTTTGTTGTAATACTGATCTGCATACTCACAACCGTTATCTTGTTGTAATTTCATAAGAGGCACGAAATTATGGGCAGAAATTCCATTTTTCGCCATACAATACACTGTTCTCAATTGCGTGATGTGACGTTTTGTTTTTTCATCACTTTATTTCATTTGTTGAATTTCAACATTTTTCAAGCTAAATGTCATATCTTTACGTAATTTCAATTTCTCAAGGGCATCAACATGACTGCTGGTATTTTGATGATGGACAAGGGTTGAATTCCGGAAATTCATGCATCCATTCTCTGTGGTAAAAGGGTTGTTTTGTTTTGTTTTAATGCATGGGTCGCATTTCATACCGCCATTCTCGACGAATAACCAGTCATATTTTTTCAGCCAATTTTCGGCGAATCCTTGGGGCCTTGAATTTTTTTTCTCTGTACTGGGACCCGGTGTTTCATCGTCGGACTCGTCATCAATGCCTCTTTTTCTTGCAGACGAAAAGAATGATGTCAGTTTAGACTGGGCCATCTTATTGTTTTCAGAAGCAATTGACTGGTTTAGTTCCGGTCAGTTTAAAGAGCGACGGTATCGTAGTAAAAACCTATACACAGTCCAGTATTTCGTCCCATTTTCAGTTCGTACACAAACGTTGTTATGGACTCACGAATGTAACGCCGTCAACAGTGAAGATGATCGTAAGTAGGCCCAATCCGATTTGTGCGTCAACAATGACGCAGTGTCGAAATAAGTATGGGTCATTTCGCTTAAAAGTGCGTCAAAACGCACAAAATCGTGCGTCAAGGAAAACCCTGTTCAAAAGAAAACTCCCTCTACTACAGTCTTTAGAAAGAAAAAAACACATTTTGAATTATCCAATCTGAAAAAGTTCTTATCGACCCTAGTTAAGGCTTCTCTGAAAAATTTTCTGTATACTTGGTAAGAAAATGACCAAGTCTAACAGGACCGCATGATAGAAATAGGTCAGATACAGTGCCAATAGCACAAAACAGTAACTAACTGATAATGAGAGTAACAAATGAGAAAATTACTGCCTAGACACAATATCGCATCAAAATGTGCCTCTGTTAGCTAACCCCTTACCATACAACAAAATTTTACACTCATCCATATTGAAATCTTTAGTAGAGGAGAAACTAAATAAGACTCAAATGATGAGAATGGCTTTAACCCTTTGCCAAAAGACAAAAGTTTACACTGGTCCAAATTGAGAGCACTTGCAGACAACGACATAAATTTAACTCAAAAATTGAAATTGGTTACCATTTTCTCCTTTTCCCACAATGTTTTCAAAAGGCTTCTGTCTCAGGGTCATAAAAACCAGGGATCGTTTGGAAAAGGGTTAATAAAGTAGAAAAAAATGGGGAAAGGAGAAATTACCAGTAACTAGCATTTTCTTGTTTACCCACAATCTTTTCAAAAGCTTTGTTCCTCAGGATATGTAGAAGTCCTGATTGTGTGCTGGTAAAGGGTTAAGAGAGATAAATTCAAACTGTATTTTTTACTTCCATTGGTTTTAGATTATATATTATGGTCCAAGAAATATGTCTAAAAGTACCTGTAACTTAAAGTATTCCACTAATAGGAATAAGTTTGTTTCATATTTACTGTAAGCTGTAAATACGCAATTGCTGTTTTTATGCTTCATAAATGTTCTGTTAAAAACAGAAAAATTAGAAGTATGGCAAATGACGCAATGTAAACACGCAAGTGCTGTTTTCAAGCTTAATAAATGTTATATTTAACTCATTACCACACGACAAAATTTTAGACTGGTCCAAATTGAAAGCATTTGCAGACGACAAAATAAAGGTGACTGAAAAATTGAAATCTGTTCTGGAAAGGGTAGAAAACACTGTGGGAAAAGGAGAAAATGCTGGTTACCAGCATTTTCTCCTTTTCCCACAGTGTTTTCTAAAGCCTTCTTTCTCAGGGGTGTCAAAAGTAGGGATTGTGTGGTAATGGGTTAAAAAAGAAAAATTAAAAGTATGGCAAATGACAAAGAAGAGGTCACTTTCCAAAAAAAAAAAAGTATTATCTATGTAGAGTGGAAAATATTTTAGATCCCTAATAATATAACTGAAATACAACTGGAAATGGATCTGTGAGAAAAGGAACCATAAAATCAGAAGAGTCTACTCACTCGGACTTCTCCTCTTGCTCTCCGAATTCTTCTTCATTGAATCCAAATTGGTCGATGAAGTTGGAGGTCATCTGTTGCAGCTGATAATCAGAGAAGGCCTGATGAATAATAAATCAGGCAACATAATGCTAAACCAGCATATAGCACAACCATACCAAATAAGGAGACATGCAGACACAAAGACTTGAGTTCTAATCTACAAAGGCATACAGACGATCATGCAATCAGTAACTCCAAACAGCAGAAAGTAGATAGAAAGCCAGTGAATAATCCAGAATTTGTATTATAAAGCTACATAGAGAAATAACAGCCATGTGAGTAGCAGTGTATCACAATCCTAAAAATACCCAAGGTTTAATCGGTTACATTACCACACAATCCCTAATTTTGACCACCCTAAGAAAGAAGCCTTTAGAAAACATTGTGGAAAAAGGAGAAAATGTATCCAAAAAAACAATACAAATCATCAATAATTAAGAATTATTATGTTACAAAAAAAAAAAAAAAGGGGGGGGGGGGGTGGTTATGTATTCCATTAGAAGGCTACATAACCCTTAAGCTATTTTTAGATTTCGTGCCCAAAATCAAAAACAGCATTGTGGGAATGTTAAGTGACTGGCACGTGACTAATGACGCTTAAATTTCATAACATAACTAACATTTATTTATTTTCCATAATGTCTTCTTCAGACACTATGTTTGAAGCTTCGTCTGTGTATTTCCAGTAAGTAAATGAGCAAGTTGCTCATATAAAAATAGACCGTGTTGCCTGTCGGCATCGACCTGGGCTGTAGTAAATCTCTAATTTCTTTTGTTGTCGGATGGTTTTTGACTTTCTGAGGTTTTATGGATGAAAATTATAATGCTTTGAGTATAAATATTATCTTTTATTTTTGTAAAATTTTTGTCCTAACATGTAAAGGGCCACCTTTAAAAGAGATGCACAAGATTCTGTATTTGTCAGCATATAAATTGAGATACCCCAAATTTTACACCAGCCCCAAGAGTCTAGCCCTGTAAATATCTAAACATCTTATCACCTGCACATGACTGTTTTTCCCTCTCACAGATGACTTCTACAAACACTATGACAAATGGAGAAATTGTCAGTATAAGTGAGCAATTTGCCCTTGAACTACACTGTTTTTCACAAGTATCAAATCAATGAATTTTCAATTCATGATGGATTTCCATATTTCCTGAGGACTATCATTTTTCAAAATATTTTTCTGGCAAGCTGTTTCAGGATATAACATGTTCAATGGCAAATACTTGTGTTCATGAATAGACAGGAGTTCCATTATGTACTACATGGTGGTAGTAATAAACAGTAGGTTCATTGCTTCATTTTAGTACAGGGGCACCATTAACTGTTTAAAACATGGCAAAATTCTACACTTGCCTGAACTGAAAGTATTTTAATACAACAAATTACATGAGCATCAAATGATAGCACTGGTCTTTAAAAGGTTAGCATTGTGGGGAAAAAGGAGAAAATTCTGGTTACAATAATTTTCTCCTTTTTGGACAATGTTTCTTAAGCTGTTTTTCTCACGGTGGTTAAAAGTCCTATTTATGCAGTAATGAGTTTTCTCTTTATAAAGCAATGCTTTACAAAACTAGTACCCTGAATTTTAATGACCCTGGGAAAAAGGCCTTTTGAAAATATTGCAAGAACAGGAGAAAATGCTGCAAAACTGCATTCTATCATTTTTATCATTTTCCCTTGATGTTTTCCATCCTTTCAAACACAAATCCCACCATTTAAGTGCATTTAATTTGTCGTCTGCAAATGATTTTAAATTTGTCAGACCAGTCTGAAAACTTTGCTGTGTGGTAAAGAGTTGAGAACTGTATACATCGAACAACACAAGCAAGCCACCAGTAGGAGGAAACATCAACAACACATCTGTAAGAACAAATTTTTCTCTTTCTAAAAAATCACTGCAGAGCTCTACCAAAGATCAATCACTGTTTAGAAAGATAGTAATTCTAATGGCCTCAATAAATAAAAGGCACATTTTCAGAATCTGGTGTTTTTAAAAATCCTGAACTTGAAAAATAACCTCAATATTCCTTAACTCTTTACCACACGAGAAAATTTTAGACTGGTCCAAATTGAAAGCATTTGCAGACGACAAAACAAAGGTGACTGAAAAATTGAAATTTGTTCTGTGAAGGGTAGAAAACACTGTGGGAAAAGGAGAAAATGCTGGTTACCAGCATTTTCTCCTTTTCCCACAGTGTTTTCAAAAGGCTTCTTTCCCCGGGGCATCAAAAGTAGGGATTGTGTGGTAAAGAGTTAAATTCTATGTTTCTTTTATCCATAATATAAGCACAGAAAAGCATGGGTAATGGGGAACAGTCATGTCATTCTCAGGACTTCAATCCTACAGAAACTTCAGTCATATATGCTTAACTCTTTACCAAACAACAAAGTTTTTGGCCTGTCTAAACTCAAAGCACTTGCAGACAATAGAATAAATGGGAATCAAAAATATAATTTTGTTTCTAGCAGGGCAGAAAACATTATGGGAAAAGGAGAAAATGCAGGTACCAGGATGGTCTCCTTATCCCACAATGTTTTCAAAAGGCTTTTATTTCGGGAATGTACAAACCTGGGATTGTTTGCTAATGGGTTAACAGAGCCGAATTTTTTTGTAAGTATGGCTTTCTTTAAATCATCATTCAGTATTAAAAACTGATAGAGTGGAATCCCATCTTTGGCACAACACTGTAATGGTATGCACTGGTTGTAACATTGGAAAATTGTTTTTAACTAAAAAGCAGATGAGATGACCTTGTTTTCAGGTGGCTTTGGGCAAGTCTAACTAACAAATATATGTGGTCCATCAGTGATAAAAATGTTTGGTCATTTACAATTAGAAGAACAGCAATTAATATAAATCCGAGTTAGAATATACAACAAAAATAAAATAGTCTGTTTCAGCTATAATAAAGATACAAAAGTAGAAAGTACTACAACTACTATGACTACTACATCTACTTTCTACAGAGACAAGAACTCACACAGAGAGATCAGCATGCAAGCCCAGTAACAGAGAGAAACAAAATGAAAAGCAATGCTGGTTGGCCTGATATATTAAAGTAACTGTGAATGAAATGTTACACAGCATGTCTAAATTACCAGTGAAAATAATGTGGTAAGAGAGGAAATCGCTCACTGCAAGTTCTCCTTTTGCCACATTTTAAAAATCCCTGTAGAGTGGGATAATGTTTTCTAAATAGTGTAATCACCATCTCCAAACCTAAATACAATATATAAATAGCATTTCATCAAACTTTTTACGCGCAAGCCCAAGTTCAGGACTCAAAGAAAGCAGGCCTTCAACAACATAGGGAGGAGGAGAAATTACTGAAGACCAGCCTTTTTCTCCTTTTCCCATATTGTATTCTACCCTTTATTTCATTTGTTGTCTGCAAATGCATTTAATTTGATCAAAGCTAAACTACCAGAATCATGCATTCTCCTTTCTTATTTTCATTTTTACTGGAAATTTATCACTTTTGCAATTTGAATGCAACAATTCTAACATGTTTTTTTTTTAATTCCACTTTTTCGTTCACAGTTTTTGGTATGGTTGATGCTAATGGCATAATGGCATACAAGCCATTACAGGTTCAATCTAACATAGACAACGTAAAACAAATGATCCATTTTCATTATTCTTATTATCAAAGGTTGACTAACAACATTGTACCGAACAATATCTAGAAAAATGCTCAGTCCACACTATCTGACTCATACTTTTGTGATGTAATAGTAAAACGGTCAGATAATTTAATGAAGGCTCTTTTTCCAAAAATGTTTTTATCTGGCTTCCAGACAAATTTCAGTTTTTGAGTCACCTTTAATTTGCCCTCTACAAATACCTTTAATTCTGACTAGTCTTGTACACAGTTATATTACAGTGGCCCAAATAAGAGGGGGTGATGGTTTTCTGAATCTCTAAGTTCTGTTCCAAACCCTATGTTGTGTGTACTCTTTAGAATTGTCTTGAGGAGACTATTCCAATGAGTATCCATAACATAGGGTTTAATGGAAAATAATTTGTATTTTAAATCTAAAAATCAAAGTCACATCCTCTATCTGGAGCTCTGGATTAATGATAGGTTTCTTTTCATGTTGTCCAAAAGATTGAACGATAATAGCCAGTATCACACACATATATCTTAATAAAATCAATTTCACACTTCAGATTTACTACACAAATTTTTCGATAGAGGAACAATTATCTCTGTTATAAGAAATCAAAGCAAAATGGTACAGTTTTAGTGCAAATAGGCTGTTGTTTAGCCATTATCCCTTTTGCAAAAAAAGTCTCAAACAAAAACATTTGTAATCAATTAATGTGTAAAATCAGAGAAAATGGATCCTTCTCTTTCTTATTTTCAGAGGCAAACAGAATGTGAGAAGTCCGAGACCTGGGAGCAACTGGCTGCTCCAAACACAAATAAAAAACCTGCCTCAACAAGTAATATGACAAACAAAACAGTTTCGTTTTAACGAGGAATGGTTGAAAATTTTTATCACTTGTCCTCTTTTGGACAAATAAGCAGTACTGGCAGACAAGTGGACTTTTTTAATTTATGAGTCAGTGGTCAAGTAGAAATTTCTAAAATTTCCACACCCTGTTAGCGTTCTAAAACTTTATCATTTGGTGCAAAATTAGCCCCTTTCCACTCTTCAGAAATTTAGACCAGTCATAATTAAAACCATTTGTTGCCCAAGTAAAGGGGTCTGTGAAAGGTTAGAAAACTTTGTGGGAAAAGGAGAAAATGCTGGTAACCAGCATTTTCTCCTTTTCCCACAAAGTTTTCAAAAGCCTTTCTCATCAAGAGTCAACAGTCTGGATTGTGTAGTAAAGGGTTCATAGAAAGATAGCTAAATAACATTATTCAGAGCTCCAGATAGAGGGGGTGATTTTGAATTGAAAATATTAATCTTTCTCCACTAACTCTATGTTGAGGGTACTCATTAGAATCGCCTCATTAAGACTATTCAAATGAGTGCCCACAACTTAGATTTTCGAAGAGAAATAATGATTTCAGACTACCATCTCTCCCTCTTATCTGAAGCCCAGAATACAGCAAGTTTTAAGTAAGGAAAACTAAAATGTTACCTGTTGCATAGCTGTGTCTTGAGGGAATGGAATGTTACTAAAGTCTGCATCGTCATCCTCACTGCTAGATGCAAGAGCATGACCTGCGCGGACCTATTAACAAATTATCATAGGCAGAATTAACTTTTATGCTGCTCAGTATATATGGAAGATCTTACATGAATGTTTATAGATTATCATTTCTATAAAACAAGTTAAAACAAGAGCCGTCAGAGACGGGTTATGCTCCCTGAACAAGTGCTTGTCATAAAATATAAGAAATTGATATAAATTCACTTCTTTTATCCTAGAAGAACCTGTTCATGCCCCCCACAATTTGAAGTGAAAAGGCAATTACTATCTTAGAGATAGCTTACACAAACTTGTAGAGGACAATAAGCCCAATAAGCCCCCTTTAAGCCCCTTTACCCATTAGACAATATTGGATCATTGCAATAAATACAACGGGTGTGTGGTTTGTGGCATTTTTTAGTAATAATTCAAAATTCGAAATTTCATAAAATTTTGAGCAGTCATGTATTAAATATTACATAAAACCATTTTTTACATGAAGCCCCCTTTTTCCGAGACGCAGCCTGAAATTGAGAAAAAGGAAGAGAGGTACCTAGGCAACGTTCCAACAAGTTCAGATTTGAAATTTCACAAAGTTTTGAGCACTGATAAAGGAGAACGTAGTGAAAAACAATTTTTTCCACGAAGTCCCCTTTTTCCGTGATGCAGCCTTAATTTGAGAAACCAGGAAAGACATATTTGCGCATTAATAATTCATAGATTGCAAACACAAAGGGCACATGTTGAAACTTGTAAAACAAATTATAACCATGAAAAAAACTGAACAAGATATTAGTAAAAATTGCAATTTTGCATTAGGGCCCCTTTTTCATATTACAAGAAACCCCCTTTTTTCATGACAGAGGGTCAAATTGAAAAACACATAGATAAAGAAACAAGAGCTCATGGTGAAACTTTGAAAAAACAATATGACCATGAAGTTTAATGAAATTTTGACCAAAACTGAATGAAATAGTAGTAAAAATTGGAAATTGCAAGAAGCCCCCTTTTTCCATGACAGAACGTCAACTTAAAAAATGCCCAGATTAAAAATAGCAAGGGCACATGCTAAAACTTTCCATAAACAACATAACCATGAAGTTTCATGATATTCTGACAAAAACTGCATGAGAATATTGGTAAAAATTGCAATTTTGCATTAAGCCCCTTTTTTCCATGACACGGGGTCAAATTGAAAATCCGGGAAAAGTGTATCGGCGCCTTACCCTGACGAGTTCATATATGAAGTTTTATCCAATTTGGTCCAAGGGTTGTGGAGAAATCGCTTTGGACGGACGGACGGAAGGACGGACGGACGGACGGACAGACGAAGCGGCGACTATATGCTCGCCCTTCGGGGAGCATAAAAATTGTATGACGCAAGACTTGGAAAGCATCGAATATGTTTTAGTCAACACGTTTGATAAAAATGATTACACATTAACATGAATGTGGGATTCTTCTTTTCACATAAAACAAATGACAGAGAAATATCCCGCATCAGCACCTTTAGCCTCTATACCTTTCTGGGGTCCATGTTTACAGTTGTAGTTTGGTTTAGAATGTTTACAAACACGATCAGATAGTTCTTTGACATTTCCACCGAAAAAAGAGTAAAAAATTTATAAAGAGGTTAAGTCCACCTATATCCACATAACATTGATTCTAAGAGACTTTCGTTGCAATCCTGGATTTTTATCAAACATGAAAATCAAAAACTTTCCACAGGTATGCATCTTAGCAACAGTGACGTCAAACGGTGAAACAGTACAAATTCCCACACTTACTGTGGTTGGTTTCTCTGGCTTCACACACTCATTGCTTAAAAATGATCAGAACCAGGACAAAAAAAATGATAATATACAAATAGTAAAAATATTTTGTATTATCAAAACTAAGTCATGGGTTTAATACACTGCTGGAGGAGGTTTAATGTGACAAAAAGCATCTGCTATCATTATACACCATTCACTACTTGTAACAACACCAGGGGCTATTTTCACCTCTGCACATTATCTGCAGTCTTATCTTGCTAAATACTCATTGTCTGCAAAAGCAAACTATATTGTCCCATCTTGTGAACAGTGACTTTTTATTGCCACTATAATTGCATTTCTGTACTGTACTTGTGATATAGAAGTAAACATTTCTCAAATACATTGCAACATGTATACCTCTCCATAATGTAAGGTTGCCATCAGTTTGTGTTGATAATATAGAATATTTAAAATTTCTGCAAGTCTAAATCATATTCAAAATTACTGCAAGTCCACCTCAATCATCAATAACATTCACAAGGATCCTACCAGCAAAAAGAATAGTTATAAATGAAGAGTTTTCAAGGAAGTAGCTTTCAAAAAAAATTTCCAAAGGTAAAGTGATGAAGAAAACAGCATATTACCAGTTCAATTGTGTTCTTTTTATTAGTCTCTGCCAATGAGCCTGCAAGAAATGATTCCCACTTCTCTTTAGCCTCTGTAGGTAATTCTGGAAAACATATGCAAATACAAAATTTCTTCAGTTGTGACAGTCGGCTTTTTCCCAAAGAAGCAAGGAATTCAACAACTGCACCACAGGGAGAAGTTGAAAGCAAGGCATATGAATTGTTACAGCCGTATTTTCATTGGACAACACAAAAAATTGCAAGTACCTGTAATTTGACATGCCCCTTGTTTATCTTTTCTAAAATTTTAGGCTGGTCCAAACTGTGGGCATTTGCAGACAAAAACAAAAGGGCCATGATGGCCCTGAAATCGCTCACCAGTCTTTTGACCAAACATGACCCATTTTCAGTCTCTTTTGAGATATTATGACAAACATTCTACCAAGACTTTCATCAGTTATTGACCCAAAATGACCCACTTGCAAACTGGTGCAAGACCAATATTCTGACCAAGTTTTTCAAGAGTATTGCACTTTGAGACCTAGAAAGTAAACAAGGTTTTCGAAAAGTTAGCCTAGTGAGCTATATTTTGATCTGACACTACCAATTTTCAAACTTTTTCAAGATATCAAGACAAACATTCTGACCAAATTTCAGGAGTCTTTGACAAAAAGTATGGCCTCTAAACATACACAAGATTTTTCTAAGATTTGACCTAGTGACCTAAATTTTGATCAGACATTACTCATTATTAAACACTTTTGAGATACTACTAAGACAACCATTCTGACCCAGTTTCATGAGTACTGGACTGAAAATGTGGCCTCTAGAACGCACAAAAGGTTTTTCTAAGATTTAACCAAGTGACCTAGTTTCTGACCCGACATTACCTGTAATCAAACTCTTTTGAGATATCACCAAAACAACCATTCGGACCAAGTTTGTAGAGTATCAGACTGAAAATGAAGCCTGTAGAGCATACACAAGGTTTTTCTAATATTTGACCCAGTGACTTCGTTTTTTACCCAACATGACCCACTTTCAAACTCATTCAAGGATCATCAGGACAAACAGTCTGACCAAGTTTCAGGAATATTGGACTGAAAATGTGTTCTCCTGAGTGTACACAAGGTTTTTCTAATATTTGACCTACTGACCTAGTTTTTGACCTGACATGATCCATTTTCAGTCATCTGAGACATCAAGACAAACATTCTGACCAACTTTCAGGATCATAAATGTGGCCTCCAGTGAGTACACAAGGTTTTTCTAAGTTTTCACCTGATGACCTAGTTTTTATCTCAAAATGACCTATTTTTGAACTTGTGTAAGATATCATCCAGACAAACATTCTGACCAACTTTCAAGAGTTTTGGACAAAAAATGTGCCCTTAAGAGCATACACAAGATTTTCCTAAGATTTGAGTTAGTGACCTAGTTTTTGACCAGACCTGACCAATTTTCGAACTTTCCCAGGTATCATCAGGAGAAACATTCTCACAATCGTTCAGTGTTGGACTGAAAATGTGGCCTCTAGAGCATACACAAGGTTTTTCTAAGATTTGACCTGGTGACCTAATTTTTGACCCAGCATGACCCATTTCCGAACTCGTCCCAGATATCATAAAGGCAAACATTCTGACCAACTTTCATGAGTATAGGACTGAAAATGTGGCTTCTAGCGCATATTCAAGGTTTTTCTAAGATTTGACCTAGTGACCTAGTTTTTTACCCAACATGACCTATTTCAAAGGTTGTTCGAGATTTCATCAAGGCAAACATTCTGACCAAGTTTCATGAGTATCGGACTGAAAATGTGGCCTCTAGAGCGACACAAGGTTTTTCTAAGATTTGACCGAGTGACCTAGTTTTTGACCCGACATGACCCAATTTCGGTCTTGTACCAAGTTCTTCTGACCAAGTTTCATGAGTATCGGACAAAAAATGTGGCCTCTAGAGAGTACAAAAGGTAAATATTGACAATGGACGACTGACACAGCACTATCACAATAGCTCACTCTGAGCGCTTCATGATCAGGTGAGCTAAAAAGTGACTGAAAAATATAATTTTCTTTTGGGGAAGGGTAGAAAACAATGTGGGGAGAGAAGAAATTGCTGGTTACCAGCATTTTTCTCCTTTTCCCACATTTTCAAAAGCCTTCTTCTCACAAGGTTGTTAAAAGTCAGGATGTTGTGGTAAAGGGCCGCAAGTTCCATGCCTGTCTGTACTGACACAGCATTTTATTAACACCTTTCGAAAACCTTGTGGAAAAATGAAGACCTGCTTGCTAAAAGCCATCCATGCTTATACTGCTTTGATCTTTCCTTCAAATATCCTTTCCTACAACTAATTTTCTCTTGCACCTCTTGTACTGATTATTTGTATGTTTAGGAATAGTCTGAAGGCAACTGGATCATATACATAGCTATCTGTTGAAGTTACAGTCAAAAGAACTCACCACTGACTAAAGTTTTAACAGTTTCTACATTTTCACCCTTTTCCTGAGCATTTACGATATCATTAGCCAGCCTAGTTAAGTGACCCATGAATCCCCGCCTTCGTCCACCTTTATTCCTGAGGAAAAAAAAAATAGTGTATAAGTTAAACAGTACAGAATCTCCCCCTCCCCCCCCCCACAGTACTTACATACTTTTATTCCAAAATCAAAATTCCATATCTTTCTCAGTAATATGTATTATAGCAAAATTACACACAACACATTCTGATAAAGAAGTTGTTGTTAAAACAAAGCACAGAAGAACTCACGAGGAAATCTAGACAAAAAAGTCCCTGACTCAGTGAGGGTTCAACCTTTAGGCTGCTAAGCGTGACTCACTGACCTTTTGATGACAGTATAGATCAAAATCAGACTACAGTCTGATGTTTGATCTACGGTGTCTGATAAGAACATATTTTCCCTTAAAAATATCTTTTGAAATAGCAAAATTCAGGCTTTTTTTTTACTATCTGCTTAAAAGTTTCGATTCAGTTTTATAGCAGGATAAGGGTTAAATGATCACTTTCCAAAAAGACCTATCACCAAAGAGTTCTGTGTTAACCCTAATAGGGTCTTTCACTATTAGTTGATTTTGCAGCCAACGTAGATCAGAATCAGACTGCACAAAACATGCAGTCTTGTGATCTTTGATCCAGACTGACTGCCAAGTGGAAATACCAAACAAAGACAGCATATATCATATCCGTCTTGAAACTTTATCATTCCACAGGCCTTATATGGCATATATGTACCAACAGAACATTAAACCTAACCCAAATCAATTTACTGGAACCTCAGGACTAGAAACTAAATCAAGAAGGAGTTATTACTTACTGATCTTCTTCATTTGAATCCCATTCTTCTAAAATTTTCTCTACAATTTTTACATCTGTAAATAACTGAAATGAAGTAGGATATTAACATGAATTGAGAGTTCAAAAAATAATTCAGCCATGTTCTGAAGAAAGGGGGCTTTGTGCATCTCCATGACACAATATATCAAGTAAATCATCATGCAATTGTCGATTCATGAAACCTATCCAATCTAATAACTGACAAAATATGGAGGAAAAATAGTCAGTATACAAATCATGAATTAGCATAAAGTTTTGACCCATGTTGGTCTCTATTAGACCATGCAGGCTAACAGGGGTTGATATGTTTTGCAGATGTCTTGTGTCCCCTTTTCACAGAGCATAACTGAAATACAAGGTTTCTGTAAATTGTAAATATAAGAACTTACAGTGCAGATGTCATTTCATACAAGATACAGTCTGACTTTCTAATCACCTTAACTCATAACAAAACTACAATATTTTCTGCCTGTCCAAATAAAAAACATTTGCAGACGACAAAGTACAAGTGACTGAAAATTTGAAATTTGTTTTGTGAAGAATAGAAAACATTGGGGGAAAAAGAGAAAATGCTGGTTACCAGCATTTTCTCTTTTTCCCCACAATGCTTTCAAAAGGCTTCTACCTCAAGGTCATCAAAAGTCGCCATTGTGGTAAAGGGTTAATGAAATGAACAGAAAAAAATCAGATGCAACAATTCTTTACAGATGAAACTAGAAGTTTACTACAAGCTATATATTTCTAGAATGGAAACAAGACTAACTAAAAAGTTACTTGCCATATCTGCAGTATATTCTTTCCCATGCAAGGTTTTTCTCTTTGCCAAACAGTCCCCTATTTTCACAAACCTGAAGGCGTTTTTGTTTTAAAACCCATGGGAGAGGAGAAATGATGACAAAAAGCATTTTCTCCTTTTCCCATATTTCCTACGATATCAGACAACTTCTTTGATTTGTTCCATATTAGAATTTTTATCTACAAAACTTCCAAATATGGACAACTCTAAAAATTTGTCGGGAGACTGTTCTGTTGTGAATATACATGAGCTGTGCTCTGAAAAAAGGGAGCTTAATGCGTTAGCAAAATGTATGGACCCAGGTCAGCCTGTGCAGTCCCCACAGGCTTACCTGGTCCAAACCTTTTCACTTTTGGTCAATTTTCTGTTTGCCAAAGACCAGTGAGGTAGAACATAGGCCTCACAACCTTAAGTCCAAAGTATAATTCCAGTGAATGGATGTCATTTTGGGAATGTCATTTGCCCTATGGTGGGAGTATTGGTTTAGTTTCTAGAAAGCAGAATCATGAGAAATTAGTGCAAGCTGGAAGATCTCGTTTCTCAATAGATATCAAATAAATAGTTATATGTTTATCCCTATACCAAACAACAAAAGTTTAGACTGGTTGAAATTCAAAGCATTTGCAGACAGCAAAGTGAAAGTGACTGAAAATTTAAAATTTGTTTTGGGAAGGGAAGAAAACATTGTTGGAAAAGGAGAAAATGCTAGTCACCAGCATATTCTCCTTTTCCCACAATGGTTTCAAAAGGCCTCTTTCTTAGGGTTGTTAAAAGTCGGAATTGTGTGGTAAAGGGTTTAACAGACCATCATGTATGCTACCTCATGCAAAGCATACTATGACAATGAAATCTGTAAGTCAAAATGAACATCTTTTTCAAATTCTATTCAGCTTCAAGTTTTTATCCAATTTTGAGACACAAAAAGTTACCTATATGATAGATTTATACATGTCAAACTCACCTGATTTAAAAGAGGGCATTCCTTGTTTCCTTCCACTTCAACAGGAGGGTTGGTGAGTATTGTATATAAACATTGTGTTACATGGGTATGCAAAAAGTTATTCCATATGTATTTGAAGTATAAATCCTGTAAGTAAAACAAAATGTGTTAAAATTTAGCTCGAGAATTTCTAACGGCTCCTAAGGTCATATTCATAGTTTAACTCTTTACCACACAATGACGACTTTTTAACGACCCCGAGGAAGAAGCCTGTTGAAAACTTTGTGCGAAAAGGAGAAAATGCTGGTAACCAGCATTTTCTCCTTTTCCCACAAAGTTTTCTACCCTATCAAAGCAGAATTGCACCATTTGAGCCACTTTGAAATTGTCGTCTGCAAATGCTTTCAAATTGGGTAGGTTTAAAATTATGCTGTGTGTTAACAGGTTAAAGTCTAGTCTGATCCTTAAAACATCCTGAAAACCTACAAATTTATCAACTTTATTGGGAAAGATGAAGAAAAAGTGTGATTTTAATGGCTTGAAAATCCTGAACTCAGGTATAAACATCAAGGTGTTTACCCTCCAAAAGTCCTTTCCTTCACAACACTAGCCTAATCAACTTGATAAATCAGTGTTAGCTATATGCATTGTCAAATTGAACATTTGCACCATCAAAATTAAAAAATATCCATAGTTGAGCATGATAAATGTTTAACAAAACATCTACTCACCAATAAAACACTAATGGTCCCTAGATGGGATAATTCTTTATTTATAGAATGTGTATTAGTTATAAGTAAAGAAGCTATTAAACGGCTAGTCTGTAATCTGGTATTCCCCAGTGGTGGGTCTAAGTTTCCAACAGTTGAAGGCATTGAAATAAACCTTTGCTGTAAACGAAACAAATGAAAAAATTTTAAGATCAACAAAATGAATTTTCACAGGTACATTGTACTCACAAAGACTTCAACTAATTTGAAGCCTGATCACTAAATTTAACCATTTTATGTTATTACAAACAGCAGGATACTATTGTATGCTGGGTTTTTTTTTTTTAACAAATTATCTCTTTACCATATAGCAAATTTTAGTCCTGTCCAAATTGAAAGCATTTGCAGACAACAATATTATGGTGGATCAACCCACACAATTTTACTTTGATTGGGTAGAAAACTTTCTGGAAAAAGGAGAAAATGCTCATAACCAGCATTTTCTCCTTTTCCCACAATGTTTTATATAGGCTTCTTTCTCAGGGGTGTCAAAAGTAGGGATTGTGTGGTAATGGGTTATCATTTATACCTACAATGGCCATTCCAAATTTTCATCTAATTTATCTAATTCACCAATCACATTGTTCAAAATGTAAAAAAAAAACCTCATTTGCCAAAAAAATACAGGTTGAACAACAGAAATGGTTTAAGTTACTTGTAAAGGATTCAGCACTTTTTAACAGTTTATGATAGTTCAAAGTGTTTTTTTTAAATAGCAGCAAAAGGCTTGGAAAGAATGCTTAGTACTAGTAAAGAGACACCATGAGCACATCACTACCTAATCAATATAATTATGTCACGACTTAATCACTGTTTAAAAAACAGAAATTCATCAAATTTACCAGTAATCACCTAATTGATTTCTAAAGTCTTAACTCTTTACTAAACAACAAAATTTTAGACAGGTCCAAATCGAATGCACTTGCAGACAACAAAATAAATATCTCAAAAAAATTGAAATTTGTTTCCAGCAGGGTAGAAAACATTGTGGGAAAAGGAGAAAATGCTGGTTACCAGCATTTTCTCCTTTTCCCACAATGTTTTCAGAAGTATTGTGTGGTAATGGGTTAAAATGATTTCAGAAGCAAAAGAAAATAAACTGGATACCAAAACAGTTCTTACCTTGGGAGGTTCTACTAAGATAGAATGAAAATCTTTCAGCCTGGGACAAATAGCTGTCAGGACATTGTTTGCACCAGTGAACATTTTCTCGGGTTCCATGCCCAGCATTTGTTCTCCTGAATCTTCAGGACTGAAATATTCAAATTGGACCCTTTTTGAGGAGACAATGTGCTTTTTACAAAACACATGCCTTGAAAACAATGACTGAAAAGAAGAAATAAAGCATAAATGGTGATCTTGAACAGTTCCTGACCACAAAAATACATAAAGAGTAACTTGTGTTAAACCATATTCTTCTAAATAGATGAAAAGAACTTTCTCAGCACGAAAACATGCAGATCTTACAACATGAATACTCTTTTGATAGTATCTTGCTAAAACATGAAATGTAGACCAAAGATCTGACTTAACTGTGAACTATGCAGTCTAATCTTGACTTACGCTGTCCATGAAATCAACCAATTCCAGCTTTAGCAATCCAACACAATCACAAAACTCACCTTGAGCACTTCTTGCTCAGGTGAGCTAAAAATGCTTGTAACCAGGATTTTCTCCTTTTCCCATTGTTTCCTACCCTATGAAAGTCAAAATGCATCATTTCAGCCTCATAAGATTTGTCCCATGTAACATTCAATGCTTTCAAAATGGATGAATTCAAAATTTTGTCATGTGAAAAGGATTAATCCAATTTCATTGACCATAAAATCTGTATACATCTTTCATTTCTTGAAAGATGATAATAACATTCTGGAAAACCTTACTTACCCCTGCCGTTTGCACTCTAATAATGTCTGAATTACTGATAGGCCATTCACAATGACTGACTCTGACTTCTCTTCTGCTAACATATTGTCTAACAGTTCAGATACAGTATCTTCCCTACAATGTCAATGGTGATAAGGGTTAAAATCAAGGTCAACAGCAGAGATAAGCCCATGCAGGACTTGCAGAAATAACTATATCATCAAAGCCCCATATTACTGCATTACCACACAATCCCTACTTATAACGACCCCGAGAAAGAAGCCTTGAGAATACACTGTGGGAAAAGGAGAAAATGCTGGTAACCAGCATTTTCTCCTTTTCCCACAATGTTTTCTTCCCTTCCAAGAACAAATTTCAAATTTTCAGTCACTTTTATTTTGTCATCTGCAAATGCTTTCAATTTGGACCAGTCTAAATTTTTGTCGTTTGGCAATGAGTTAAGCAACCTGCCTAAATCTAATTCTAATACTAAAATTCTGAAACTTATTCATGGATTAGACAAAATTTCTCAGAAAATCACACATCTAGTGTTCAAAGTCGGGAAAAGAAAAACACTTAGAATGTTTGGTGAATGTTGCCTTGTGATTGGTCCTAGAAACCTTATTGCAGTGTTTTTATCAAGTTCCAGTATCAATTGATTAAAGGTTACCATTTGATTGAAAATCAAGCCATTTACTGACATTGCTTATCAATAACACAAATCTTCTATTGACTACTTAAGCACTCGGGTATTCATTCCCATCCCCAATATGTACATCTCCAAATTATTCCAACCAGAAATTCACAGTAATTTTTCCCACATCAGTGGATGCTTACCAACATTCCTTAACCCATTACCACACAGTCCCTACTTTTGATGACCCTGAGGAAGAAGCCTTAAGAAAACATTGTGGGAAAAGGAGAAAATGCTGGTAACCAGCATTTTCTCCTTTTCCCACAATGTTTTCTACCCTTCACAAAACAAATTTCAAAATTTCAGTCACATTTATTGTATCGTCTGCAAATGCTTTCAATTTGGACAGACCTAAAATTTTGTCGTTTGGTAATGAGTTAAGGAAAAACATTGTTCACCAAAGAGAGATGGATTATTGTCACGAAGCTTGTCACGAATCCTGGAAATAATCCTGGAAATAATCTGCGCTGATCTGTGATTCAAACCAACATATCCTACTGTATACCACTAGCCCTCCATATTACTCAATAGTTTCAGGGGATTGTATAGCATTTATATAATCTCCATTTTCAACACTGGCTTTGAAACCAGAGACAAAGTCTTGGTCTGAAGCCTATAGTTTTTATGTCTTTAGTTTTGACCCGACAAAAAAGCACAAAATTCTTTCCAAAACAAATAAACAAGCACTCACTGTTCTATACTGGCAAGTAAAGGGTCTTGGTCTGCTCTGTCCTGTAACTGTATGACTTGCTCTCTTCCAAGTCGTATTATATCACACAAACTTTGGGCAGCATTACAATGAATCTGCAACAATGAATGAATGTTGTTTTATGGCCCATTGACAGCTTAGGTCATTTAGCGCGTATATTTTATATTTGATGCTTTTTAAGGTGATTTTTTAGCTAAAATGATTTGAAATAAAGGCTTCAAAAGCTTGAGGAAGAAGCACTCTGAAAACATTGTTCATAGCTTAAACCGATTCAAATGAATTCAAGAAGGCAAACATCTGATTTTGGGGGAAAAGTCAGAAAATTTCTAAGTCCATATTCAGAGAAACAGGGAGTCAGGAAAAAACCTGACTGTAGGTAAAGGATTAGTTAAATCATTGTCTTCAAAGATAAGCAAATAACAAAAAACAAAATTATACAAACCAGTGTTGCTGATCCCTAAAAGAGAAAAAGCTTTCGAAAGCAATATGGGAAAAAAAGTATGGGCTCATTACGAGTATTTCTATCAGTATTTTCTGCTTGTTCAAAGCAAACTCCTACTTTTTGAACACCGTTTCTTATTATCGGCAAATGCTCTCGCATTGAGTAAGCCTAAAATTTTGTTGTCTGCAAAAAAATGCCCCGTCTCAATGACAAAGCCTGTTCTGTTGTCTGGCAAGTCTGACTTTGCACTTCACCCTTTACAACATAATGCTGACTTGAAATGCTCATGAGAAAGAAGGCTTTTGAAAACATAGTGGAAAAAGGAGAAAATGCTGGTAACCAAAATTTTCTCCTTTTCCCACAATGTTTTCAACCCTGTCAAAGAAACACTGCACCATTTGAGGCACCTTGAGATTACTGTCTGCAAATGCTTTCAATTTGGACAATGCTAAAATTTTGTTGTCGGGTAAAGGGTCAATACATAAAAGTTATGGTGAAAGATCACTTTGACAATATTGGGTGACAAAAAGATATGGCGGACATGTGACATTCAAGCTTTCTCTGACCCTAAGTGCCTTTTACAACAATAGTTGCATTTACAGTATGTGTAGATCAAAGACGCAATGCAGTCTTTAATCTACAGTCTGCTCATCTTCCCAAGCCAAGGGTGACAATCCACTACGTTACTCTACCCTTGGCCAATCAAGTTTTTTCATTGGTTGCAGCTAGCTCTAACTGCACGAATCAAATTCTCCCAGCATTTCATCTTTGATAAAAATAGAACAAGATCGCGACCTTTCAAATAAAACTAGAATGTAAGCATGAATACCTCTGTGGATATGTACAGGATCTGTAATGATTTATTACCGAAAAAACATAGACAAACAATATTTACAGACAGTTTCAGTTTGACTGATCAATTTTGGGAAGTTTCAGCCTCTATTTCAAAACCTGACGATGGAATGTTGAAGTACGTTTATGGTTATTGATTCATGTTGATATATTGTATTCGTAAACAGTTTGTAAAACGATATTTCAATGGCTATTAGAGATGAGATGTAAAGGCAACATCCAATAGGGGGTGTATCCTGGGAATATCGAAATCGGGCTCGATCCACCAAGGTAAGATCCACATACTGTTCATAACCTTGGCTCGCGAAGATGCAGTCTGCTTAGCTCAACCATTCAGAACAAAAGCAAACTGAAAGTTGCAATTATTTTAGTATTTCTCGTCTGAAAATGTATGATGGGTTATTCTACATTCAACAAGTCAAAAGAAATTTTCACTTAATGTACAAAAATAAATCTATCTGTAAGTAAAAGCTTCTTACGTCTTCATCATATGCACTGGTTATACATGCGACTAGTCTTTTCACAATTTTTTGCTCGTTTAACCACTGAAAAGGAAGGAAAAAGGTTGCTTTTAGTACTCTGCAGTTCTGTCAGCATTGATTTCACGTGTATGTTGAAAACAAACGCTGCATGGACAATCAAAGCAAAAAAAATAGTGCATAATATTGCAAATAACAAATCATAAACTAATACTAATAATTGTACTGACAAGACAACTGGCCAAAAGACTACTAGAAGTTATACAATTCATTTTACAAACAAAAAAATGCTCATTAGAATTACAGAGAAAACAACATGATCATGGATGAAGAAGAAATTGCTGGTCACTAGAATTTTCTCTTTTTCTCAGCATTTTCAAAAGGCGTCTTCCTTCTTAAGGTCAAATAACTCTGACCTGTGAAAGGGCTACATACCAAACACATTTCTCATAGTTTTTCTACGTTTTACAGCAAAAGCTTTTCCATTATCCTCAGCTTCTGATATTTTTTTTCTCCGAAGAACAAAAAATGTTCCTCTTCATTCAGGATATACATGACCACACATGTAATGCTTTCTACACCTCACAGAAACTTAAGTCTTTACCAAACAATCCCGACTTTAAACAACCCTGAGAATGAAACACGACATTGAGGGAAAAGGAGAAAAAAGCTGGTAACCTGCATTTTCTCCTTTTCCCACAATGTTTTCTACCCTTTGCAAATCTAATTTCAAATTCCGAGCCACATCTATCTAGTCGTCTGCAAATGCTTTCAATTTGGACTAGTCCAAAATTTTGTCGTTTGGTAAAGGGTTAAATCATTGCCACATAGGTTGATGCAGACAAAACTGTACATTATCAACCCAGCTGAGCATATTTCAAAATAAACCCTTTACCGGTTAAAAGAATTTCAGACTGGTCAAAATTGAAAAGCAATAGCAGATGACGATTTCAATGCAGCTTAACCCTTTACTCCATAGATACTCATTTCTACGCATTGCCTGTAGGAGCCTTTGAAAAACATTGTGGCGAAAGGTGAAATTGCTCATCATGAGCAATTTCACCTTTTGCCACAATGTTTTCTATACTATCAAAAGCTGTCATATACACATAACAAACGGCTTTATCCTTGCTCTTATTTAGGGTCAATTAGAGATACTTTAGAAATGCCTTATGGGATAAAGGGTTAACTCATCATCAAAGGACAAAATTTTAGATTTGTCCAAATCGTGAGCATTTGCAGACGACAAAATTAAAGTGATTGAAAATTGTGTGAATTTTGTTTTGTGAATGGAGGAAAACATTGCGGGAAAAGGACGAAGTGCTAGTTATCAGCATTTTTTCCTTTCCCACAATGTTTTCTAAAGGCTTCTTTCTCAGCGTCATCAGAAGTAGAGATTGTGTGGTAATGGGTTAAATGGTGGAATCCTCCTTTGATAGGGTAGAAAACATTGTGGGAAAAGGGAAAATGTTTTCAAAAGGTTTCTTTTCAATGGTCATATTAAGTCGGCATTGTGTGGCACAGCTTAAGTAGAACTGACTGGATACACATCTGAACGCAACTTTCTCGCTGTTCTAATTTTTCTTTTTAAATGAGAGTCTTTATTTTCAATCGCCACACTTAAAGAAGCTTCAGTGACATTTGAAGTTTGTACACACCCACTTGAGTGTTAAATTGAGTTTTATAAGCATGGGCCATTATGTCCAGTATTTTTCATCTAAAATCAAAAAAATATGTTTCATAACCCACCTCAATCATGGCACGTCTGATCTCTGGGGATTCAATACAGGTGAGCAATCTCAACAACAAATCCATAATAGCAGAAGTGCCAATATGTCTAAGAAGTAAACCAACAAAGTCATTTTTGGCTTTCAAAAAGTCTAAAATCTGAAAAAGAGAAAAAAAAAAAATCACATCAAAGTACCATAACCTCATATATATGAATTCAAGTTCAATTGATTGTCTACAAACTGAACTATTTTGTTATGTTATCAATATTATTTCATTCATATTGCAGAGATAATTCGTTTGTTCCTCTGTTTCCTGTAACTCACTCTGGGTCTGCAGTGCTTTGGCTAAGGTCAATCAAGAAAGACCCAGCTCTAAGGGAAAGCTGATTAATCAAAGAAAGAGGCTCAATGGTACAATGAGTGGAAGTACACAGCTGTTGTCTGGAAAAGTCCCCTTGTCAAAAAAAACAAACCCACTTTTACATTTAAATGTTGAGGAAAAGTTTTTAACAAGGTAACTCTTCCAGACCACAGTCACAGAATTTTACTTCTTGTACAATTAAGCCTTTATGAGACAACAAAAATTTTATACATTTCCAGTTGAAAAAATTCTTTGCTGACACTTAAAGTAGCAAAAGACAGGTTTGTATCTGATTGTGCAAAAAACATTTTGGGAAAAAGAGAAAATGCTGCTTATCAGCATTTTCTACTTCCCCAAATGTTTTCAATAGCCTTTCTTCCCGAAGGTTATCAAATGAAAGATGACTTGGAATATTGTTAAACAAAACATGAATGGAAGTTTTTACCATTTCACTCTTTCTTGTGATGATGAGGCCCATTACTTTGCTAAAAAAACTTGCTAACAGAGGATTAAGGGGTGTGGTGTCCGTGTCCAAAAACCCATATAGTTTGTTGACTAGGTCATCTGTGCCTAGAGCATCATTGATCTGTGAAACATCCGACGTTAACAGCTCACAGGCAGTATTGGGATATCTGTAACAGATGAATTTTCAACTGTTTGAGTATCAATACACTAAACAGACATTTTCAGCAAAAAAAAAAATGTCCATTGATAAATGCATTGCAGTTTTATATCTGCCTTTGTACTAAATATCTTAGCCAAGCTGAATTTTCAGTGCAGATCAAAGATTAGACTTCATCTTGACCTACCTGCACTGGCCAAAAAGTAAAGTTCAAAACCACAGTATAAAATTATAACTTCTGGGTTACCAAGCCAGAGTTTCCTTTTACATAGTTAAAGAACATAAGCATGAAAATCTTCCAGGACTCAAAATACCAACAGTCGAGACACAAACAGGAACAAAGCGAACCATTTATTAACCCTTTACCACACAACAAAAATATAGACTTGTCAAAATTGAAAGCATTTGCAGACAACAATTTCAATGTGCCACAATTGATGGAAGTCTTCTTTGACAGAGTAAAAAACATTGTGGTAAAAGGAGAAAATGCTGGTTACCAGCATTTTCTACTTTTCCCACAATGTTTTCAAAAGGCTTCTCTCTCAGGGTCCTTAAAAGGTGGGATTATGTGGTAAAGGGTTAAACAAGATCTGTGACAAAAATACCAAAAATATAAACCTCTGGACTCTAATTGCTGAAACTGGCCAGCTTAATTAAAATATATTCTACACCTATATGTTGACCTGCATTTATACCATGATGTAAATGGGCCCATCCTATGTGATTGTAGTTGTATTTAAATCAATTGAGTTTCTACCCGCATTGGAGTACTATAGTGATTCCCATCACATTCATTGCAGAATTCAACTTTTCCTTCACATTAATGAAGCTGAAATGGCTTTCAGAAACTTCACAAAAGTACTTTGGCTTATTTTCTTTACATGTAACATGTTAGTATATTTAGCACATGCTTTATGCATGCTAAAAAGAGACCAAGAAGGAACTCAATGGACTCAACTTTTTCAGTTACAATGAGTCCCATGGTCTCAACGAAACATAATATCAGACTGTTGGACTCATGCATCCTATCCCTTTCTACACTATCCACGAAATCAATTTAATGTGTACTTATAGCTTAACCCATTACCACACAATCTCTACTTTTGATGACCCTGAGAAAGAAGTCTTTAGAAAACATTGTGGGAAAAGGAGAAAATGCTGGTAACAAGCATTTTCTCCTTTTCCCACTTGAAAACATTGTGGGAAAAGGAGAAAATGCTGGTAATGAGTATTTTCTCCTTTTCCCACAATGTTTTCTACCCTTCAAAAAGAAAATTTCAAGTTTTCAGTCACTTTTATCTTGTCGTCTGCAAGTGCTTTTGATTTGGACAAACCCAAAATTTTGTCGTTTGGTAATGAGTTAAGCCTTTACTTTATTTCATGGTTAAACTGCTTGAATCTGCAGACACTTGTTCAGTTCCACTTACTTGTATTTCACTTTCTCTTCCATGTCCTCAGATGGTTCCTCTGTGATCAACTTTACCAGCTCTTCCATGTTCTCTTGTTCCACAAGACTATGAGGGAAAGTAAAAACAGATATTTTTAAAAGCAGAAACTGAAAGAAAAAAACTACCAGTACATGTACAAACAAAATTTTACATCCCTGCAAAATGGACACTAGAGTCTGGAAAAGTTGTGGGAAAAGAGCAACTGTATACAAGGACATAAAACCAGAATTTGTTTTAAAGTATATTAGAAAATCCTAATCCTTTTTTGCTTTCAAATCTATTTGAGAATTAGTGTTGTTTGAGTTGGTCCTACTTCTTTTATCCTGCAGGTCGATGGCACAACTTTCCCTTTCCAGAAAAACCCTTGACAAAATGCAAGAGAAAAGTGGGCTAAAAATGTTGACCTGTTTTTGTTACTCCACATCTTTGTCATCTGTAAAAGCACAAAACAAGTGAGAATGTTCCCTCATTCCCTCATTCTTGGTCACTTTACAGTCAGCTTTCACTAAACCTAGCCAGGACATAATTTATGCAATTTTCAGAATTTAAGAAAAAAAAAAAACAGCTCAAATTGATAATCCTGTATCTGCTGACCTTTTTTTTATCAGAAATGCAGAAAAAAAATCAATGGCACGGGGGCAGCCATCTGTGGCAGAACAAATTCACAAATAAATCTATATTAGTAAATTTCTTACAAAGTTATCAGCTTCCTGTTCTGAGCTTTGCATTCTTGCAAGATGTCATCTTCATCCATCAATTCATGCAAGGTAACATTCTGCAATAACAATATACAAATTTATACTAAGTGAAACTTTAAAAAAAAAAATGTCTCCAGTTTTCTTTTCTATTACAATGCCTTATTTAAACAATAGTAAAAGTAAAAATCAAACAGTGTTTAGTCCTGGATTTGAAAAAAGTGGGGGATCACTGAAAAGCATGAGGGCGTTCAAAACCACGAAACATAAGAAAAAGAACTTATCTCTTTTCTACATACCGTATAAGCACTTTTTTCTGTGGTGACTTTATTTCTGCTTTAAAGCAGCTTTATCTGCGGGGACATGCAGGAGCGCAGATTTAAAAGACGCAAAAATTTAGTCCAAATAAAAAGAAGGATTCTATTGCCGTCGTCGTTCTTTTACTTGTTGCTGTTGTTGTTTTGTAGGGACATGTGTAAATAACACGTGTAATATCAAACTCCACATATTATTATCGTCTTTTTACCGTTTCCTACTCTTTATATATAATGGCTTTCACCACCTGTACTGTATTAACATAATATGATTATCGCAATAAATTTTCTCCCTTCCCACAATGTTTTCTAAATACTAGATCTCTCCTGCATACATTATAAACGAGTCTTAATGTTAACTGTACAGTTACTCTACAGTTTGGTAGGTGCAATCTATTATTCGCGCTATACTGTGTATGCATGCGGTTATGACATCGCCTACGGGTAGAAAACAAAGGTTATACCATTGTTAGTTTCACACATCGAACCATCTATACCCTTTCCCCTAATATTATTTTGAGACAGTTAAAGCCAAGCTGAAATCTTCCTTTGATAATTGACATTCGGAACAGATTATGGCCCAGATTAGGGAAAATGGGTCCGATGAGGTACCAATTGACTCAGTTCACTTATCCATAACTGTTTTGAAAGAGCTTGTCTCAAAATGGTGGGTCAAAATGCACCAAAACATGTCGAATTAAAATGGGTTAAAAACTAATGGATTCAGATCGGCACGGATCTTGCAAGCATTGGAAGAATACGTTCTCTGGGTCTGATACAGAAATAGATATGGTATTGCAATGAATAAAATAGTTATTAATTCACAAAAAAAAGTGTGCGTTTGTGTGTTTTAACCACATGAATATCGTCCTTTTACATTCAAGATGATAACAACCGAAATACATTTATGGAGTATACTAGTACAGATAACTGTCCCCAAAGGCGATGTTACTTTTCGACTGGTCGCCTCTGGGTACAGAGACAATCCGGACAAAATCAGTTGAAAGTTCCGCACAGATTTTGTGCCCAAGTTTGAACTCTTGTAATTTCCTAAACAGAGCACAAAACTAGGATTAAACATACCCGCGGCTTGCGTATTCAATATTCTTTCATTTGAAATACAAATATTTCCAATTCAAACGCTGATCGTGAGAAAATAACGTGCATTTCATCAGTGACTGGAGCTGTTTACGTTCTCGAAAACATTCAAAGTGGCCGCCACGCACGATAAATTTCGTCCGTGATTTTTCCGAGATAAACATGTTGTAAACGACTTCTACAAGCTTTTTATGTAATGAATGGTTAAACAATTTGTTTTTGGTCATAATTAGTACTAAAATTTAATTGCATTTCACTACAATACAGATAAAACCGACGAAACCTAAAGTCGGTATAGCGCTCTATATTTGCTACCGGAAAATTTACGATGGACTTGAGACGGTACGGTGTACAGTAAATGTCCAAATATGAAAAAGATCACCGGGGCGTCTCATTATTGAGACTATGGAGTATACCTGTCCAAAATGGAAGCTGGTACCAGTATCAAAATAAAGCGCAATAATTAAATCCATTTTTTATCAGATTCGTTGGCGCAGAAAAAAGGTACGTAGAATTTTAAACCACCTGTTTTTTTGAAAATCCGTAGAATTTGGACCCCGCAGAAAAAAGTACTTATATGGTATTAAAACCTTTCAATTTTATATCTCTGTGTCTTACCTCTGTCCATCCTAATACAAAATCATACTTTGAAACTTTCAAGTCAAAACAATTACTATAGATAGAAATTGAAACACCACTGCAATTCCTATGCTTTCATTAGAAGGGTTCATCTCTGCGCAACCCTGGCCATGACCATAGGGTTCGTAGTTTTACTCCTGTCACCCATACAGTATGTACTATAAACATGGGATTCAACTGTATGCAGCCCGTTACTTGCCCCCAAGATCAAAGAACAGGATGCATACAGATAATGGACTGAAAATGTGGCTTCTAGAACGTACAAAAGGTTTTTCTAACATTTGACTAAGTGACCTAGTTTTTGACCCAACATTACCCATTATCAAACTGTTTTGAAACATCACCAAAACAAACATTCTGACAAAGTCTGAAGAGTATCATGCTGAAAATGTGGCCTCTGGAGCAAACACAAGGTTTTTCTAATTTTTGACGCATTGACCTAGTTTTGACCCAAAATGACCCATTTTCAAACTCTGATCAACTTTCAACAGTTTTGGACTGAAAATATGGCCTCTCAATTTTTGACGCATTGACCTAGTTTTGACCCCAAATGACCCATTTTCAAACTCTGATCAACTTTCAACAGTTTTGGACTGAAAATATGGCCTCTAGATTGTACGCAATGTTTTTCTACGACTTGACCTGGTGATCTAGTTTTTGATCTATCATGACCCATATTCCAACTCATCCAAGATATTATCAAGGTAATCATTCTGACCAATTTTCAAGAGTGTTGGACTGAAAATGTGGCATCCAGAGCAAATACAAGGTTTTTCTAAGATCTGACCTGGTGACCTAGACAAGTAGTCTATTGACTCAACATGACCAATTTTCGAACTCATCCGAGAAGACCGACATATCATCAAGACAAACATTATGATCAACTTTTTTGGACTGAAAATGTGGCCTCTAGAGTGTATACCAGGTTTTTCTAAGATTTGACCTGGTGACCTAGTTTTTGACCCGACATGACCCATTTTCAAACTTGTCCGAGATAACATCAAGGCAAACATTATGACCATCTTTCAGGTTTGTTGTATTGGTTGTATGTATTGGGGTTTAACACCACTTTAACAGATAAGGTCATATCATGGCGGTCGGTGACACACGTTTTCTGTCTTTCTTACACCAGTACTTACACAACTTTCTTTCCAAAGCTACCAACTTCTTTTCCCACATGCTTAAGCAGAGGTGTGAGGCATAAATACGCCAGAAACAAAGTTTGCCTCAACCAGGTATCGAACTTACAACCACCTGATCACGAGTTCGACATGCTCATCACTAAGCCACCGGGGTGTGCGACCAACTTTCCATAGTATTGGACAGGAAATGTGGACCCTAGTGCGTACACAAGGTAACAATTCACGATGGACGAAGCATGACAGATGACACATGACAGACACAGCATGATCAAAATAGCTCATCATGAGCACTTTGTGCTCAGATGAGCTAAAAATACTGTCTTAAACTGAGGTGACCTTATTTTGAACACTTGCATGCCCTTAAATGTATGTATGTAATTACTTAATACCACACCACAGCATAGTAAAGAAGTTTTCACTCTAGCTCTTCAACAAACACATAGTGCCCAGTAAGCAAACATACTTTCTCAAAACCAAAATTATTTTTTAAAGTCATACATAAGTTATCAAGCAAAAAAGAAAAAATAGCTTACCTCTTTGTCGAGAAGAGTGTCAATGTGTGATGTTGTTAGGAGATTAAATTTCCAAAACATCTTGATGTCTTCTGAAATTATAAACAAATGAGTTTCAGAAAACTGCAGAATTGTCTATGTACATAGAAGTTAACAGCCGATTCTAGTATTCTGGTTTTGGGCTAAATGATTGCAATTTCTACTCAGACAAGTACCAGTCCTGCTCTGCCTGTTCTCAAATCTGGTTAGTTAGTTCCTTTATCTTTGATTGATAAACCTCAGTTACAGTAGAATACTGTACCTTGATTTCTGTTTACAAACATCGAACCCAATTGACCATGAAATAAATGTGTGTCAAATCTATGTCAACTAGGGATATACATGTACAGTGGACTCTCGTTATCTCGAACCCCTTGAGACAACAAAAATGACAGACGGACATACCGAAAAACCGAAGTAAACAAAAAATAGAATACTAAATATAAATTATAGCTGTGGTTTTCTGAAACAGCTTCTAAAATGGTCCTTTCTTTTTCACTTCGCATTGCTTACCTATCATGCTTCTGTTTTAAATGACATTGAAATGTCCCTTGTTGGTTTGCTCGGCCATAGCAAAAAGGTTATTCAAGTGCCATTTCTGATAACATTATGGCCATTCAAGAAAATGTACTAGCCGCATGTGTGCAGACCGACTTAATACACAACAATGTTGACATAATTATAGAGATTAAGCTATAAAGAAAATTTGCTCACTCCAAAAAAATGAGCGATTAGCAAGAGAGACGAACTAAAAATCCTTATTGTTCAGTGTATTTTTCATAATATCCTCAAGATAACCATACTAACCTTACTTAATGAGTTTTGCATTAAAAATATGGCTTCTAGAGTATACACAAGGTTTTCCAAGGTATGACATATGGACTTGGTTTTCAACCCAATGTTACTAAATTTCAAAAACCCGAGGTAACATGAAGGCAAACATTCTGACCACCTTTCGAGAGTTTTGGACAAAGAATGTGGCATCTAGAGCTTTCACAAAGTTTTGTAAGATTTGACAATGATCCATTTATTGACCCAACTGGACTTATTTTCAAACTACTCCATGGCATCAACAAAGCAGACATTCTGACCAAGCTTCATGACTGTTGGACTTAATATGTGGCCTCTAAATGCTTAAATCATAACGAAACGACAAAATTTTAGGTTTGCCCAAATCAAAAGCATTTGCAGACGACAAAATAAAAGAGACTGACACTTTGAAATTTAATTTGTGAAGGGTAGAAAACACTATGGAAAAAGGAGAAAATGCTGGCTACCAGCATTTTCTCCTTTTCCCACAATGTTTTCTAAAGGCGTCTTTCTCAAGGGCGTCAAAAGTAGGGATTGTGTGGTAATGGGTTAAACAAGATTTTTTCAAAGATTTGACATACTGGTAGCCCCCATTCACCAAAGCCATGTTTCTTGATAGATCAAAATTTTGTGAACTTTTGAAAAGTGTCATCAAAGGAACATCTCTGTGAAATTATCTCAAAATCTGACCAGCGATTTCAGAAAAGAAGAATTTTTAAGAATTTCTTCATTTCCGTACAGTGCAAGGAGCCCCCCCATTCACCAGAGCCATGTTTCTTGATAGATCAAAATTTCGTGAACTTTTGAAAAGTGTCATCCAAGGAACATGTCTGTAAAATTATTTCAAAATCTGACGAGCAGTTTCAGAGAAGAATAATTTTAAACAAGAGCCGTCAGAGACGGGTTATGCTCCCCGAACAAGTGCTCGTCATAAAATATAAGACATTGATATAAATTTACTTCTTTTATCCTAGAAGAACCTGTTCATGCCCCCAAAAATTTGAAGTGAAAAGGCAGTTACTATCTTAGAGATAGCCGACACAAACTTGTAGAGGACAATAAGCCCAATAAGCCCCCTTTAAGCCCCCTTTTCCCATAAGACAATATTCACTGTGTTGTAAGCTGTACTGTACGAAATGTGTAGTCACTTCCAAGATGGCGGACTGTTTACATAGACAAAGGTGGGTGTCACATTTCATCATCAATAACTTTTTTGCTTGAAACCTTCGAGCCATGATACTTGTAATATATTGTAGGGGAATGATGTGGTAAGCCTCGGTGCTATATAACAAAGAGCCAGTGCCATTATTTGATTCGTTATATCGGCGTAAACATTGCCATTCGGTAAAATTTAAATTTGAAGTGAGGAACTTGCATCGTTTTTAGTTATAGAAAGGAAACTAAGCCAATGCGGTGGATGAAGGTTGTTGTTTCTGCAGGTATTCATCACGTGTTTTTCAATGATTACAGTAATTTTTGTGAAATATGTCTAGAAAGAGCCGAAAACATGTGTTTTGTATATCGCTAATGCAGCGGTGTAGTCCACATCAGGAATTTCACACACAGCGGTGTAGACACGTTGTTTTCTGAATGGTTTAGACACAGACATAGGCTTTATATTCTGTACGGTTTCGGTCTAAAATCTGATAGTATCTGTAGTCTAGACATGAACTGAAAAGACTTTGTCTTTTGATATTCGTGTTACATGTATACCATTTACCTGCTTAAAAAACCACTTTGTTTATCTTATATTTCAGTTGCACGCCATTCACATGCTACCAGTGCCCATATGGAGGAAATTTCGAAAGTGTTGTTCGACACTCCGTGGAACAAAAATAACATCAGGGCTTTTGGAAATACAATATTATTGATATCCTGTATATTCTTAAAGAGAAACTTTATCAAATAGGATGCCACAGGAATTATTCATGTTTTGAAAGTGTTTCATTAATCATCAACTGTCTTTCTATCAAAATATGGGAAATTAAAATTTCTTTGGTACTTCGCGAACTGGTCTGCCTATTCACACATCAGATGTAGTCCGGGGCCGAAAGAAACATTCAGGAAACGGTAAGAATAAATAAAAGATTTTATGAGATAACTTATCTTAATGGGTAACATTCGATTTTATAAATATAAATCCATGACCCGTATATTATGAAATCAAACTATACAATGGTAAATGAAAATTGTGAATATCGATCACACGGAATTCTATCTTACGATTTTTCCCTTTGGGGTAAAAACAACAATTACGTAATTTTTACTGCAGTCGGATTTTTTGAAGATCTTCCATCCACTGTTAACCTACCGGTCATATTTTACTCTAACAGTGTCACAGAAACTAAAAACTTTAAAGTGGCCCCAATACTCATTTTACGCCAGGTTTAACTCATTTCGTTTTATCTTATCAAAATATAGTCATTCTTATATCTTTATGCCAAATATTGTGCCTGATGGTTGCAAGGTTGCTTAGATTACAATCGATAGAAAATGCATTTCGCTGAATTGCGGCCTTCCATTTAAACAGACTCGTTTCCGGATTTTGAATCGAAGACTTTCGATATCCGTTTTACACTCGGGTAGATTCGTATGATGATCATCCATTCTGTCTTGTGACTATATTTGACCTTCGCCCTACATATACTGAGGAAACAAAAGAAAATGTAGGCTTCTCTGTTGCAGCCTCCATTTTCAGACGGAGGTCGCGGCCTATATGCAAGTTACACCGTATCCGACTGTAGGTGGAAAGCAATGATAAATTTCCGTGACGCAACGCCATTGTTTACTGCTTCGATCCCCAGCCAGTTTTCTTCCGACCAATGTTCGGTTTCTAACACAAACCTCCACGTTTCTTTTTTCAGTTACACCATACATGTCAGTAATTTATCCTTGTGTACACAAAGGACCGATTTTCCGTACCATGCCATTTTTTTTATTGAAGATTAACAGCGTTTCTGCTCACCGGCTGTAGACAGGCATCTTTAACTATATATTAAACAAACAGATACCAAGATACGAATCGGCGAAAGTATTTCAAACAACTCTGAAATAATGGCAAGTCCAGTATGGTAATCATTATCCAAGGTGAATGATAGAAATTATGGCTGCCACCATGCTGAAATTGATTTATAATTGCACAAACATTCATTAGTAATTTCATAAATTATTTTTTCGTGATATAGTACTGACTATTAGATAAATAGTATCGTAAATACTTGATACACTCTTTTGTTCCCAACTATCTCTTTTCGTTCCACGATGATCCATTGTCGGTTACAGATGGTTCCTTCGGGTGTCGGTAATGAGGGAGATTGTCTCGAACTGTTGGTGACAATTTTCAGGATTCTGGATCAATGCCAAGTTACATTATATTCAGAAGAGAATAGATTCGTTTCAAGACTAAGCCAATTGTGTCTAAACCGTACATACATTGTGCTTTAAATTGTGTCTAAACCGTTCAAAAAACGTCGTGTCTACACCGCTGAGTGTGAAATTGTTGATGTCGACTACACCGCTGCATTAGCGATATACAAAACACATGTTTTCGGCTCTTTCTAGACATATTTCACAAAAATTACCATAATCATTGAAAAGCATGTGATGAATACCTGAAGAAACAACAACCTTCATCCACCGCATTGGCTTAGTTTCCATTCTATGACTAAAAACGAATCAAGTTCCTCACTTCAAATTTAAATTTTACCGAATGGCAATGTTGACGCCGATATAACGAATCAAATAATGGCACTGGCCCTTTGTTATATAGCACCGAGGCTTACCACATCATTCCCCTACAATATATTACAAGTATCATAGCTCGAAGATTTCAAGCAAAAAAGTTATTGATGATGAAATGTGACACCCACCTTTCTCCATGTAAACAGTCTGCCATCTTGGAAGTGACTACACATTTCATACCGTACAGCTTACAACACAGTGATATTGGATCATTGCAATAAATACAATGGGTGTGTGTTTTGTGGCATTTTTTAATAATAATTCAAAATTCGAAATTTCATAAAATTTAGAGCAGTCATGTATTAAATATTACATAAAACAATTTTTTACATGAAGCCCCCCAGCCCCCTTTTTCCGAGACACAGCCTGAAATTGAGAAAAAGGAAGAGAGGTAGCTAGGCAACGTTCCAACAAGTTCAGATTTGAAATTTCACAAAACTTTGAGCACTGATAAAGGAGAACCTAGTGAAAAACAAGTTTTTCCATGAAGTCCCCTTTTTCCGTGACGCAGCCTTAATTTGAGAAACCAGGAAAGACGTATTTGCGTTTTAATAATTCATAGATTGCAAAAACAAAGGGCACATGTTGAAACTTGTAAAACAAGATATAACCATGAAATGTTGATAAAAACTGAACAAGTATTAGTAAAAATTGCAATTTTGCATTAGGGTCCCTTTTTCATTTTACAAGAAACCCCCTTTTTCCATGACAGAGGGTCAAATTGAAAAACACATAGATAAAGAAACAAGAGCACATGGTGAAACTTTGAAAAAACAATATAACCATGAAGTTTAATGAAATTTTGACCAAAACTGAATGAAATAGTAGTAAAAATTGGAATTTTGCAAGAAGCCCCCTTTTTCCATGACTGAACGTCAACTTAAAAAATGCCCAGATTAAAAATAGCAAGGGCACATGCTAAAACTTTTCATAAACAATATAACCATGAAGTTTCATGATATTCTGACAAAAACTGAATGAGATATTGGTAAAAATTGCAATTTTGCATTAAGCCCCTTTTTTCCATGATATGGGGTCAAATTGAAATTCCGGGAAAACTATATCGGCGCATTACCCTAAGGAGTTCATATATGAAGTTTCATCCAGTTTGGTCCAAGGGTTGTGGAGAAATGGCTTCCGACAGACGGATGGACGGACAGACGAAGCGGCGACTATATGCTCGCCCTTCGGGGAGCATAAAAATTCCTTCATTTCCGTAAAGTGCAAGAAGCCCCCATTCGCCAGAGCCATGTTTCTTGATGGATCAAAATTTCAGCAACAGATTTTGAAAAGGGTCAACCAAGAGAAATTTCTGTGAAATAATTTCAAAATCTGACATGTGGTTTCAGAGAAGGCAGGTTTTTAAAAAAATTCTTGGAAAATTCCATTTGGCTGCCATGGCAATCAAAGTTTTTGATGGAATGTGAACAACACATCCCAGCCAAGTTTGGTCCAAATTGGCCCAGCGGTTTAGGAGGAGTTGATGTTTAAAGAACTGTTGACAACACACCATGCACTACGGACAACGCATGACAGACAAAACACACTGGGTGATCCTAAAACTTGAAAGCTCCCCCTTGAGCATGTTGTGCTCAGATGAGCTAAAAGGTCACAACTTGCGTCAAAAGGTTCAATCTGAGGACGCTTTCAAACCTACCTCGCCAATCTGGGTAGTATGGCCGCTTTCTCATTTATCCGTTCATTTAATTGGTTGTCAAGGACAGTCGCTATGGACTGATGAATATTCTACATTCTAGTTCAGACAGACTAGGCCATTCATAGTAAAGGGTAAATACAACCCATCTTGGTGCATTTAATGTGGAAAACCATTGAAATTTGCTTTTTTATGTATCTGATGCAATACTTTCTTTCGAACTGAAAATTACATGCTTTTGTTGCATTTTGGCGTCATATTCAATAAAAAATACAATCGATGTAGGATACTACTTCTATATGTGGGATAGGCCAGTATACTACATATCCTTTCATATGTAACCTGTCTTGAAGATGCCCATCTCCAAAAATTAATCAGACAAGAATTTATATCTGTTTCCCATTTGACCAAATACAGATGTAGCATTCAGTATAACAAGTAGAAATTTATTAGAAAAGAATCTTATAAGGCCACACAAAGCTTAAAAGGTCAAGTATTTGAGAAAAAATATCGCCATTGATGCCGTCAAATTTTCGTTCAGAAAGTAAAACTTCGCTTTCATGTAATTCGTTCAGCACCAGTGTCCAAAAAGTTGCACTTGTTGATGAATTTATTCTATTTATAGAACAAGCGTACCTGGGGTGCCTTCAAAATCACGGGTGCTTCAGAGCGCCTGGCGAGAATGTTCTTCGCTAATTGAACGCAAGCGAGAGCTCACTTATTTTTCAAAATGGCATCTAAAAGTATCTTTCTGGAACATAAGACTGGCCATCATTACAGAGTTATCTGTACAATTCAGTAAAAAATTTTTAATGATAAAAAAGCATTAACAAAGAAAACAGCGGTTTGCTGAATCTCATAATTCCAATCACAGATTTGTTAATTCTCCGTGTTCATAAAAAGAAAAAGAAAAAAAATGAATAAAACATTCAACTTGTCTTCAGAACATCTTAAGTAAAAATCTACAGGGACCTGCATGGCATAATTTTGTCCAGTCACCTCATTGTTTAGATTCTCATACAGACTCTCTCAGTTGGATAACGCTTCTGCTATTGGATGCCATCTTGGAAATACAAGCGAAACTCCTATCAAGTGTGCATGTGCGCACTATTGAGTGCCAAAGCGGACATCTGCATTCAGAAGGAGAGCGCTTAAGAGCGGTCCCGATGTAGAACACACCTCTGGTTACTGGCCGAGCACATTATCAGATTTTCATCCGTCGGATAGTTAAGGGAGATACAAGGGTTAACAGCTTACCCATGCGTATGATAATCAAGCTGGCGTAGGCCAATTTTACAGTTTAGAAAGTGTTCAATCAGAGTTCTGCCAAGCTTTTTACCTTATGGGGCCAATGGCCCATCCAAGCCCAAAAAGTGGGGCCACCTTTTTACAACATGGGGCCATGACTGAAGTTCTGACATGAATTGAATATAAATTATAGACTAGAGACAAAATACCCAAAAAAATCAAACATTTTGTATGATAATTTAGTAGTTATCTGTTTTATTAATTCTTATTTACAAAGAATTTCCTGCGCTTCAAGGGCCAAAGAAAACAGAAGTATCTCACTTCGGCGTTTCGGGTTGCCCAAAGGGCTTGGGCTTGCTATTTGTCTTTGCCACTTTTGGTTTTGTTTGACCAAAATAGCTTAGTTTACATTTACAATTCTTCTTTTCAGCCATCAGGAATTTATCAAAAACAGCGATCATTTGATGCAGAACAAAACCGTTATCTGTTTACTTGCGAAAACGAAACTCATTGGTTCAAAATTCAGGGACCCCAACTTTCATTAAGTACTAAGCCAATCAGAATTGCCGTTACGATCCATAAAACGACTTTGGGGAAAACACGGAAACACTCTCTTGCACTCCGGATCGTTCACATTCATGTATGGTGAGAGAAACGAACAACAACTCTGCTGGGAGATTGACACGGAAGTGAAATTGAAATTTACTTCAGTTTTGATTATTATCGTTATTTGTATACATGTTTTAGTATCAATCTCCACATCAATGGACAGAAACTTGTTGCATTGTGCTAGTTTGCATCAATGCAACAAATAATAATTGCATTGATTAGTTAGGTGAACTTGATTGCTTAAGATGTATGCAGATGTGCGAACAACAAACACAGATTTAACGAGGACGATGAAGTACTATGTTTAGCCGTTATGAAGGTGGAAATGATGGCATTGTTTAATTTACTAATTACTCGCACTCATCGCAAAAAGATCTATCATTATTTTAACCTTTGTTGTTCTTTAATCAATTATGAAAAGCAACATAATTAATCTATTACCGTGTTTTGGTGCGTATAACACACACATTTTTTCAGCTCTGAATAATTTCAAACTGGGGACTGCGTGTTATATATTACAATAGGCAAAACCATGTTTTTCTCCTCCTTGAAAGTCGGTCGTATACCTGTTCAAAGTGGGTGGGTGGGGGACGGGGCGTAGGTACAAAATGGCAAAGTTCTCTTGCCACAGCCTTAACTTTCGTCATCATCCCATTTCAACTTTTACCGATTTAAAAAACATTATTTTTTAATTTTGTTAAAATGTACTTGTACATTCTTAATTTGTGGATTAGGATTTGTAATTTCCCAATTCTATCAGCCATTTTGGCAATGGCGAACATACCCTGGAATGATAAATATTGATTTACTGTTACCGTCTGATTCGTCTCATATTTTTTATTATTCTTTGTTAATAGCTAAAATTGAACAATTATAAAAGAGTAAAATAATGATTCAGAAAGAAATGAATGATTTAAAAATATATATATTTATCGCTACTTTTTACAAAAACAGTGATTTACATCAAATAGATCTATGTTTATTTCAAACCTGTCAAATTTGTCGATCGAGGTGAGAAAATAGGAACTATGATATGGTCGTCAGTTCAATGTGTGAATTTGCAACATGTCATAAGCTGGCATGTTTTTATAATCCCCCAAGTACACATTGAATCATTACCATTTCCACTTTGATTGAAAATGGTTATTTCCCTTTGATTTAGTATCGCCATTTACAATTTTATCAAGACGGCAACCTAAGCTTCATGTATTACGATATTTTGGTCAATTTTTGATGCGTGTTGTACATCGGAACAACATTTTTTCCTCGGATATGATGCTGAAAAAGGCCTGCGTGTTATACATGCCTGCATGGTATACACAGCGTTTTACGGTACTCAACCATGGAACATTTTCTGTAAGCACTTTGAAGCCAATTTTGTATCATGCGGTCAAAATGGCTTATAGTATTCATGTAGAAATTTAAAGATTTTTAAACATTTGAAAGCGCAATAGAGCGCTATTCAAGTGCACAAAGTGAGCAGTTTTACAAGAGGGATTCCGGGACTGTACAAAAAGTCTAGCCGCTCGTACAAAAAAAAATAAACGAAAGAATAAAGTATTACAAGATATCGCTGTACTGTATTCCCAAATAAGCCCTTGTTTTCAGGTATCTGCAGTACTTTGAAAACACTGGGGGGCAAAGGGAAATTGCTCGATACATGCAATTTATCATTTTCCAACAGTGTTTTCTACCCTTTTGGATAACCTTCCGCCATTTTTCAGGGTTCAAATTTCATTTTTTTATCCACTTGCAAATTTTAGCAAGTAGCTTTTCAGTGTTCCCGATCACGCAAAATCGTGCGTGAAACACGTATAAATGAATTAAAACACGTACAAAATTACAAACCTGTACGTGAAATCACGCACAAAAAATACAGAAGAAGATCGAACATAAAAATGAAAAAAAGAAAGTGTTTGCATAGAATGGTTCACGTAAAAGCGATTTTCTGATAAAGTAAATCTAACATCAGAAAAATTTTGGATTTCCAGCTTTCTATTTTTAGAACATTTACATGGTCAGCGTACTCGGTCTTTATTATCGCGACCTATAATATGCCATTATCTCCCGCTAGATGGCATTCTTTTTGCAGACTGGGACTCGTTTGTTTCCAGAAAGAATCCTTAATTCAGCTCTCCTTTGTTTGACGCAGTCTATGAAAGAGCGTTTTGTTGACGTCAACGTCTTTCATCTGTGAACCTACATTGGGATTAGCTCAGAAATGTACTTTCGGGTTTCGGAATTCAGGTTCCGTAAGCAAGCAAGTCACACGAGTTGTAGAAATATTCATCATAGAGAAAACAGAATTCATATCAGTGTTCAAACTCACGCAAATTATTGTGTCAATTACTGTACAGAATTGAAATTCACATAACAAAGTTTGGTTACACGCGAGACCTCACGGCAAAATGTAACCAAAAACAAAAGCCATTATCCGCTGATCTTGTGCAAAATGACAGGTTTTGAAGTGACTTGCTTTCCTTATTATCAACCATAAGCCAGATCATGCAGAAACACCTATCCATAACTAAATGGACATGAAAAATAAATCGGTCAAAAAAACGCAGAAACCCATGACACAACAAAATGCTCCTGTTTACATTGTCTGATCAGAGTCACTTCATACCTTCTTTTCAGCTTGTAATGGATTTAAGTTACAAATTTCCACAAATATCTTGATGTAACATACTTTTTTTTTGCTGCAAATCATCAATATGGATTACTTTACCTTCAGTTGAGAACCATGATTATTGTCATACCTTCAAATATGAAATCTAAACTGAAATAAAAAAGGCTAACGGGATGTGAAAATATGAGCATAAAGACCACTACAGTCTAGTTAAAACTTTGCAATTCTTTAACTTTCAGTTATGCATACATTTCAAATTGTACATTGACAGAGTAGATCTGTAATATGATTGTTCTGCATCTGAACAAGAATGAGGCAGTAAGTCTCTAGAGTTGTGGGCATACAGGTTTTTTCTGAATTTGTACCCCCATTTTTTTTCTTATACCCCCATTTTTCAGTTGTAGGGGGTACAAAAAACCCCCAAATAAAATTTCCAGTGGGAACACTGCTTTTATTTCCACTTGCAAAATCAAAATTGGACTTGCATTTTTCTTGAAGCTCAGCTTGCCTACCAATAAAATGTAGAGAACGAATGGCCGGTACAAACTGTTCTATTCTATTGTATTACATGACCTGTCATCTCATAAACAACCAATCAAAAAAGGAACATCAATTAATATTAAAACCCTCATTTAACAATCAATTCAATTCCAGTTGAATTTCTGTACTAAAACCGAGTAAAATTCCTATAAAACTTACAATGGTGGATGATTTTGTAAATGAAATACAGACGTATCACATCCGAATATCTGCGTGTCCGGTAACTGGTTTAGCGAGTCCACCACGCCCGACTTGCTTCTCGTTGGTAGTTGCGCATAATAATTATCTTTTCATGAAAGATTGACAAATATTTTTGTTTTTTAATCAGAAATTGAATTTGCCTACCGTTTTGCCGTATAAAAAACGCAAAACCTCAGTATTGGCTGTGAGTGCAGACGAACGCATTTGCCTCACGAAACTCTGATAACGAACGACAACTCAGAGGCTTCAATGGCGTCATGTAAAATCATCAACAGCTGTCGAACGGTATTCTCAGTGCGACATGACCAATGTTTATCCAGAACGAAAAGAATTACCCTTTTTTGGTATTCACATATGAAATTTTGTACATTCTGTAACTGTTCTTCAAGAATTTGCACTCGCATTTTTTAGCAAGTGCTTGAAATTTCAACTCGCATTTTCCAATTCTGGCTTGCATTTTGCGAGTAAATATGTGGGAATTTCGAACCCTGTTTTTCGTCAAAATTTTAATTGTTTACAAATTCTTTCAGTTTGGAAGAGTGTAAAATTTGTCTATTGGGAAAGGGTTATGTAATCAAGTTCACCTAATAATCAACGCAATTATCATTTCCGTTCATCATGTTGTCTGCTCATGTCATATTCTTCAATGTTTCTACTTCTCTTAAATGACGCATCACTAGCTCCAAAAGTGGGCAGACTGTAATAATACACTCTATAAAGTGGCAATGTAGAAAATAGCTTTTATCAATACGGTTGAGGAGAAATGAGACCTGCTTTAGCTCAAGATTTCTCTGAACTGCTGATCATAGCTGAGTGAATTGCACGAGGTAGCGTTCTATTGAGTTAACGTTTGTCTTAGTTTAAAATTCAAAGTAATGGTTGTCGCATAGGAAAGTGGTTCGGTTCGGTACCCAGGATGCCCAAATATTAGATAGATGAGTATTTATAGAATGCCATCTAGTGGGAGATAATGTCACTCATCAGTACAAACTGGCACACTGCAACTTGATGCGTTTCTGTCCTTTGATGTCGATAAATATTAATAGTCATACTTGTAACGATAATAATCAAAACTGAAGTAAATTTAAAATTTTTTACATGTATCTACAAAGTACTGTACCTCTAGCCTGTATCATATGAACGACTAGAGATACGGTACCGTATCTTTAGACTCCGGGACTAGAGGTACGGTACCGTATCTCTAGCCACTGCAATCCATAAAACACTTGCCATTGAATTGACACATAATTTTTATTTACATGGGTTTTCATGATTTATGGCGAGGTGTTTCCTGGTATTATACCGTGATTTGATATTATTACATATTTCGCTTTATACAAGCTTCTGTAACTTGTCACAGACAACCACAAGGATTCCAACCACAATGACTGTAATTTGTGAAAATAGGTCATCATTGGATTCAAAGTGGGTGGGGTATGGGAAGAGCATATATTCAGAAATCCTGTGGACGTCATTTTGTTCTCACCTATATTCTGTACCGCAAAAGGAAAAGTATTCTTCTACATTAGCTCCTCATCATGTCATATTCACCAGAGTCTATTCTTACAAATGTTTTTAGAGGACAAAATGCGTATCGAGCAAACGGGACACCTTTACACTAATGCAGCGATGTAATTACTCTTGAAATGCACAGGTTACGGTCAATTACATAGTTGTGAACAAAACCACAATCTGAAAACAATCGCTCACGTGTAGAAAATATATCAAGATATGCAAGCAATGACAGTACAATATGCTCTACATCAAACGGGCGGGAATGGCACGAATATTACTTTCCAAAATGGCGTATTCGAAGATGACTATCCCACAAGTCATTGTGTATTCTCGTGAGATCCCGTCTCTATAAATAAACATTAAGAAAAGTTGACGATCGCACAGATCGTCTAAAAGAAAGGAAATATTATAGAAAACTTATAGTGACAGCTATCAAAAGGTATTTCTAATGATAGATGGAATATTTCTGATTTAGTTGTCGACTTCATAAACTATTGTTTTATTAGTATTTTCATTCAATGATGAATAAAAAACCAAATCTCTATGCTCCAATAACAAAATTTGCATATCAAAGCGTCATTGCACATGCGTATTCATTCAACTTTCAGAACCCGTGTTTGCTAAAGAGGAAACAGACGTATCCTGGATTTAGATACAAAACACATCAATTAATAAGCTCAAGAGGAATCAGTCGTCGTGACAGTTGGCAAGTACTTTCAACATTAACATTTTCTACCTATATTTGAAATTCAGCGTGTTTTTTTCTCAACTTTGACGTGTAAATTCCATTGACCCATATCATATCATTAAAAAGCCTGCTCTGTGGGTCGTTGGCCTTCTCTTGGTCGTTGACACGAAACACTTGTAGAGATGGAATTGTTAAAAAAAAATACCAAAAACTTTCATTCTATATGGTAGGAGTTTAATAAGTTGTTAATTAACTCTCTAACTTGATGATTTCTAGTTGTCAAGAAATGACATTTTTATTCAGATAAAGATTTTGAAAAAATTCTCATGCGTGTGCTTGACTCTACATAAATTCAACCAATCGCGGCAAACTGTCTTTGTTTGGTAACTATCGGGGGGAAAAAAAGCGAAATAACCCATGGGGTATATTGCCATGGAAATACTTTTCTATTTATTGATATGATGATGACAGTTGATCTTATTGCTTGAATTTAACTGTAACATTGACATTCTTGAAACAGAAATGTTTCTGAAGTTCTTCTAATTCTTTTCCTTTTGATTTTTCTTTCCAATTTCACATCAGAGGACACAATTAAAAGATTAGAACTATTTAGATTTTTTTTTTTTTTAATCAAGATCAAGAAGTTTTATTATCTATCAAATGACGTTCCTTAGATTTGAAAGAAAAAACTTTAAACTATTGCATATCCACTTTAACCCTTTCCTAAACAATAAATTTTGGACCCTTCCAAACAGAAAGAGTTTGCAGACGACAATTTTAGGTTTGGAGAAAATGGCAAAAAGTTTTCAAAAAGGATAGAAAACACTGTGGGAAAAGGAGAAGTTGTGCTTTCGAGCAATTTCTCTTTTTCCCACAGTGTTTTTTAAAGACTTTTACAGCAGGCACCTAAAAACCAGGGCTTGTTTGGGAAAGGGTTAAGACCCTTTCAGAACTGTTGATGAAAACAGAAATTTCTTTTTTTTAAAGGAAAAAAATCCCTTTTTTACAATGTTTTCTTCAAGATTAGCAACATCAGCATATGAAGTTGTAGTTTTCTGATACTTTAGATTTGGATGAATCTGGAGTACTAGTATGATAATAGAGAAAAATTTAAAAGAAGTCTGTTGATCAGCTTCCAATATGTTCTATTTAATCGTGGTATAACAAACTATATCCTGATATAATAATAAAGATTCATTTTTTTTAACACTAGATATTTCATCTACAATAAATTTATCATTTTTCAAGTAAAGAGAGAAAACTTGTTAAGACAGATCAAGCAATTAGAAAAGTCGTTGGCAAAGGTGATATTGCTGAGAGGGCCAACCATCTAAAAGTTAGAACATCTAATTTACCCTTTACCACATGGTCCCAAGTTTCCACATCCCATAGAAAAGAGGCTTTAGAAAATATTGTGTGAAAAGGAAAAATTCTTGTAACCAGAGTTTTCTCCTTTTCACACAGTGTCTTCTACTTAGTCAGAAACAAAACTTAGCATTTGAGTCATTCAGATTCTCTTCAATTACTTTAAATATGGGTCAGTGTAAAATTAAGGAGTTTCATATAGGGTTTACCCTTTACCACCTTATGACAACTTTTAACAACCCTGGGTAAGAGGCCTTTTGAAAACCTGTGGGAAAATGAGAAAATGCTGGTTACCAGCATTTTCTCCTTTTCCCACAAAGTTTTCTACTCTATCAAAAAAGAAATGCATGAGAGCCATCATGAAATTATTGTCTGCAAATGCTTTTGAGCTGCATAGGTCTAAAATTCTGCTGTATGGTAAAGGGTTGAAAGAAAATTCTCTTCTAATGACATATACCAAAATTGTGCAACTTCAAATTAATTTTGGCAGGAAAAAAGTAACTTAAACAGACAATTTCGATCCAGGTCCAGACTGCTTATCTTGTGCAGTCTGATCTTGATCCACAGTGATATGGAAGATAGAGTCAAGGTAGGCAGCAGAAGGATAAAGCTAGTGTTCGCCATAAGTTATCAAAGCAACAGTTACTGGCCCTTGGCATTCCCAATATTCAATATGATGATGTCACACAGTGCGGTAACCACTTAAGCGTGAATTACTCTTTACTACACACACTCTCCACTGTTTATTCATAGCTAGGAGAGTGGGCGTTACTAACCAATGATTCATTGCTACGCCAATACCTTACAAGTTAAAACAGTTGGCTGTGTTTGAACCTTGTAACACTAGGAAAGGTTTTTATTGAAAATAATTTTGTCCTCTTGTTGTGTGTTTCAGGATATATGGTGATTGAGTGGAAAGTAAACAAATTGGAAATTTTATTTAACTGAACAGCATAGGAAAATGTTCAGTTTTCACAAGCCAAAGATTTATAGGAGTAACAATGGATGCTGCATCTGCAGAGCCAAATCCTCAAGCTCGAGATTCACAGATAGCTCAAAGTATGAACAGGAATTTGAAAAATGTTTCCGCATCCGGGAAAAGCGGTGTGGTGAGATTTGTAATGCCTGTGTGTTGTTGGTGAAACGATGGAAGAAATTGCCGGATGGAACTAACAGACATTGGAATCATGTAAGCTATTATGCATATGCCCCCTTTTTGCTTTTTTTAAAATCTTTTCTGTTACACATTGCCACCCATAGGAATTGTTTCCTTTGTATAAGACTACTCTTAGGATTATGACAAGAGGAGAAGCTGCTCATTGGAACTTATTTTTCCCTCTATAATATCATGAATAAGGTCTTTACAACAAAAATCTATATGTCAACTACCAAAGGTATCAAAAACTGTGTAAAAAGGAGAAAATGCCTGTGAACAGCATTTTCTCCTTTTCCCACAGAGTTTTCTACACTAAATCAAATACAAATCCCATCATTAGAGGAACATGTTCTTAAATATGATGCCTGCAAAATTTTTTATGATTTTAGTTTAGACCTTTCTAAAGTTTTTCATTTGGAAAAGAGTTTATGTCGTAAAAGTGTTATAGTTTGGTCTCTTGAGACAATTAAATGAGTACCCACAGTGTAGGGTTTCAAAGACAATTAATGGATTTAGAATACCATCACTCCCTCTTACCTGAAGACGCAAGCAGACATTTTAAGACATACAAGGTTCATTTTGTCCAGAAATGCTGTATGGTATTTTCATTTCTGGACAGAGATTAGGTGCATTGTACATCACATATGTCAACTTGTCATTCATTAACATTCAGGTTGTATTCATTTTGTATCTGTAGGTAGTTTCCTCCTTCAACTCTTAACCCTTTACTCCATAGATACTCATTTCTACGCATTGCTTGTAGGAGCCTTTGGAAAACATTGTTGCAAAAGGTGAAATTGCTCATGACGAGCAATTTCACCTTTTGCAGCAATATTTTCTATGCTATCAAATGGTGTCATGATTATACACGTAAGAAACGGCTTCCTCCTTGCTGTTCTTTAGGGACAATTAGAGATGCCATAGAAATACCTTATGGGGTAAAGGGTTAAACACAATCCTGAGTTTTAACAATCCTGAGAATGAAGCCTTTTGAAAGCAATGTGGAAAAAGAAGAAAATGCTGGTAGCCAGTGTGATTTGAATTGTGCAACTTTTCTTCAATAGAGTAGAAAACATTCTGGTTACCAGCATTTTCTCCTTTTCCCACAATGCTTTCTAAAGGGTTCTTTGCCAGAGTCTTTAAGTCTGCTTTGTGTAGTAAAGGGATAATGGTTACACAGTCAGGAAGTGTGATATAGCCCTAGGATGCAATATGTCAATTAGCTGACACAGCTGTCCACCATCAAGGATATTAAGCCATGCTGTGGCAGAAGGGGGCTTCATGCATCTTTGTAATGTATTTATATTTAGCAATTTATTACATAAGAAAAATGATCCTTTGCATGCATAAAATTTAACAGTAGCAAAAAGTTTTGACCCAAATTAGCCTGCGTGAACTACGCAGGCTGACTTTATTCTACACTTTCTGAAAATATATGAAGCCCCCTTTTCACAGGGCATGGCCGAGATGTTTTGGTCCATTATTTCTGGCTGAAAAACTGGAAATTATTAACCTGTCTAGTGTATAACATTAACTTCTTGTTGATATGGACAGAGTAGATTGGGATCAAACTGAACAGAGCATGCAGTCTGATCTTTTATCCACACTGTCAAAATCTTACCTAGATATTCTGTCAAACAGCTTTGAAATTACTTTATGCATTGTAAGAATTCACAAGGAATGTCGATTTCAGTCAGCAACCTACCGACATCAATTCATGAGAAAAGATTACATGTATTTTGCTTTTTCCTTTTGCTATGACATTTCAATACATTTATGTACATTTATTGTGATATTTTGTAATTGTTCACTCATTTACGAAGTTCGAAAAGGAGATACAGTTATTATTTTCCATTTTACCTCAGTGTTTTTATTGAAATTTGTGTATTAATTAGCTCATAAACTTTTTATGATCAATTTTTGGAAAGATGCTCTTAAGCATTTTCTCCATTACCGTCTATGCTTCGCCTTTTTTCTAGATGTCATTAGAAGACATTTGGGTTGTTAAGAAAAGTTTTTTTTCAAAATCTGTTGTCCAATACCCAGTGCACTGTTTCTTATTCAGAGAAATTGCAGCGTGATCTGGGGTCTACAGTCTGCACTTACTGATATTTTGTCCAACATTGTATGCAATCAGTGTGAAAGTCCTTCCTAAGTGAAAAGCCAATTTTCCTCTTATCCGTGTTCTTCTCGTTAGAATTTATAAGTGCATGAGGTAAATTGGTCTACCTTTGATGTATTGGATTAAAATTCAATTGAATACCTAATCTGTTATTGACCGAAACATCACATACAACTTTGGGGACAAACTGGATGGATAAGCCTGCAATAGTCCCAAGTTAAAGCAGATGGTGAAGTTGGGTGATTTTGGGTCTAGGACAGAGTTTAAGGGGTCATTTTAATCCTTTGCCAAACAACCCTTGGTTTTTACAACCCTGAGATAGAAACCTCTGGAAAACATTATGGGAAAAAGAGAAAATGCTGGTTATCAGCATTTTCTCCTTGTCCCACAATGTTTTCTACACTGCTGGAAACAAGTTTTAGAATTCCATTTATTTTGTTGTCAGCAAGTGCTTTCAATTTGGACTAGTCTAATTTTTTGTCATTTAGTAAAGAGTTAAGGGTTGTGTTTCACACTATCCATCTAACTGTTTATGACAACAATGCCACACAAAGTCATTGCAGATGACAAAGTAAATATGACTCAAAATTTGAAACTTGTTTGGGAAAAGTTAGTTGATTATCATTTCTTATTGCTTTGCAAGGATGTTTTTAAATTTGGGTTTTTTTTTTTAGGTAACAGACATTGTGCTTGCACAAAGCAGTCATTCATTGTCTTATTTTCTTGTGCACTCGGCAGACTGACTCTCTGTGTTTTCGTATATAGCACCTTGGGATAGCTCTGATCTCCTTTGGAAACCTGCAGCAGCAGAGTGAAACAATTTTTACTGTCAGATCCTCAGGTTTCCATAGCGTCTGAACATGTATGAATTATGTTCGGTATGACCTCTGTTCTCTGTATACATGAGCCACCTTGTCTAGAAAAATCCAGTGTTTTACCAAGTCTGAGGAACAAGGGTTTATTTTTTCTATACATCACAAGAAAAGGAAAAAAAAGCTTGTTTTGTGAAGCCTGAGCAAGAAGGGTTTAATTTTGCTAAACATTGTGAGAAAAGGAGCAAATGCTGGTAACCAGCATTTTCTCCTTTTCCCACAATGTTTTTCATAGCGCTCCTTTTTTAGGTCTAATTACCACACAATCCTTACTTTTGACAACCCTGAGAAAGAAGCCTTTAGAAAACATTGTGGGAAAAGGAGAAAATGCTGGTAACCAGCATTTTCTCCTTGTCCCGCAATTTTTTCTACCCTTCACAAAACAAAGTTTTGGTCACTTTCATTTTGTCGTCTGCAAATGCTTTCAATTTAGACCAGTCTAAAATATTATCGTTTGGTAATGGGTTAAGTCATCTTCGCTAGCCAAGGGTGACGATCCTCTATGCTAAGATCTGTGTAGTAATCATAACCTTGGCTCACGAAAATGGGTTTAAGTATGCATATTGAGGTTTGCAGAAAGTTAAAAATTTCCCTGTGTCGTTGCTTCTAGAAACTTGCTGAAGACCAGGATACAAGAGCCATTGAAGGAAAAGAAAGTTACCCTTGTCCTGGAATGCTTTCAGGTTAAACAAGTCTGAAATGTTTTCTTGTAATTTGAGTACTTACTGAATGTACCATAGCTTATTAGAAATAAATATAGAATGCTTGGAAACATAGCGGTAAAAGTTAAAATGCTGGTTGCCAGTTATAACATACATTTATGTGCTCTATTTATTCTGTGTGGAAAAAAGCTTGTGAAAAGAGTATGGAAAAGGGAGAAAAGGTTGGTTAACAACTTAACAGCATTTTCTGAATCTCCTTTCCACAAAATACTTCTAACTCAATTTGAGCCACATTTAATTTTTCATTAACTTTATTTGGACAAATCCGAAACTCAACTAATTCAGTAACAAGTTTGCCTTTAGCTTGAAAGTGCTAAATATAGCCAGGTTGTGGATGTTACACATCAAAACATGATAATTTATGTATGTCACTAAGCTTTTTATAGTCTGTCTGTCCCACATTCTTTGTGTCAGTATGGCAATTTTCTACCCCCCTAAGTTTACCCTGTAGGTTGTTCCACAATCCTGAGGAAGAAAGGATTTTTATAACTTTCTGGGAATAGGAAGAAATTAAGGTGGCCAGCATTTTTCTTCTAATTCCCAGAGCTCCAGATTAGATGGAGTGAATTGTTATTCTGAATCTATCATTTCTCTCTGAAACCCTGTGTTATGGGTACTCATTAGAATCGTCTTGATGAGACGATTCTAATGAGTACACACAACATAGGGTTTAGTGGGGAATGATTAATATTTCTGATTTTGAAATCATGTGTACATGGGGTTTTTATCCTAGGTGGGGTATGTCCAGGGGGCGGTGGTCCATACCCACATGTAAATACTGCGAGTAATTGGTTTTAGTGAAATATTCTTGAAATCAGTACTGCTTAGTGCAAGTTAAAAAGAAATGTTCAGAGAACAAACTAAAATCAGTGCACTATTATCAGCAAATAATCCTGTCAAAGCTCCAGCAAGTTTAATTATTTCTCTTTAACAATTTATGAAGGGAGAAAAATGGGCCAATCCCTTTACCACTCGATTTTTACTTTTAACAACAATATAAAAGAAGACTTGTGGTATCCAGCATTGGTTCCTATCTTCCCCCCCTACACACACACACACACAATGTTTTCTATCCTATCTTGGACAGAAAGTACCATTAGAGCTACATTAACTCATTACCAAATGACAATATTTTAGACTGGTCCAAATTAAAAGCATTTGCAGACAACAAAACAAAAGTGACTGAAAATTTGAAATTTGTTTTGTGAAGGGTAGAAAACATTGTGGGAAAAGGAGAAAATGCTGGTTACCAGCATTTTCTCCTTTTCCCACAATGTTTTCTAAAGGCTTCTTTCTCAGGAGTGTCAAAAGTAGGGATTGTGTGGTAATGGGTTAATCAAGCATTGTTCCCCCCCCCCCCCCCCCCCCCCCCCCCCCGCACCTCCCTTTGCAAATACTTTCCATTTAGTCAACTCCAACAGTTTGGTAAAGAATTACCCCCTATCCTTCTTAATGGGTGAAATGAAACTTTTTAAGCTGATAGCAAAATCCATGAGTTTGCTTTTCCAAAGATGTTTTTGGGGAAAGATATCTCCTAATTGGAAAATCTTGATGCAAGATTAAACTGCACAGAATGTACAGTCTGATCTTAATCTACACTGTCCATCAAAGGTCCTCGAGTCTTGCTTGGCAGCTAAAGGTTGAATGCAGTGTTGTCATTTGATCTTCCCTCTAAAGCTCTTTCCCAATATAAAATGAGTTTGTTATTATATGAAACTCAATGTGGCTGGCTGACAACTCACTGTGACCCAGTGACCTACATTTGTGTGCATCTGGGGAGAATCTGGGACAGAGCTGTGGTTTAAAAATAGAAAATACATCTACAAGGTATGGTGGCTGATAGCCCAATAAAGAATTTCTGTGAATATACTTAACACAGCCTGTGCCATATCAGCTTTGTACATGTATGCAAAATGTCTTTATTGGGTGCTCAACATTGTATTTAACATTACTTACATTTAACCCTTAGAGCCCAGGATAAATCTATTAGACAATTATGACTCAAAAAAATTGCAATTTCATGTTTGCTTTTTTTCACAATGTTTAGCAAAGCAGACAGTGTAGATCAAAGATCAGTCTGCATTTTTTGCAAGGAAGAGATAAACTTAAACTGTACAATAAACTCTGGATGTTTTTGGTCCAGAGTACACCAAAGTGATAGAATAGGTATATTTGTGTTTGCTTCTTTTACTGTGTCTCTGGGAAGCAGACAATGTAAATCAAAGATTAGACAGTATGTTTTGCGCAGTCTGATCTTGATCTTCACTAGCTACAAAGACAACAACTGTAGTGAAAGTTGCTTTAAGGATTTAAACTCATAATTATGTGTTTAAAGGTTTAACTCTTTACCACACGACAAAATTTTAGACTTGTCCAAATTGATTACAAAACTAGTGTGAATTAAAAACTGAAACTTGTTTTGGGAAGGGTAGAAAGAAAACATTGTTGGAAAAGGAGAAAATCCTGGTAACCAGTATTTTCTCCTTTTCCAACAATTTTTTCAAAAGGGTTCTTTCCAAGGGTCGTTAAAGCCAGGGCTTGTTCGGTAGAGAGTCAAGTGATTAATGCATATAATATTTGCAGACTCAGCAACTTGTGGAAGAATACCACTTGTTGGCATTTAGAGTAAGAAAGCAAACAACCACGTTAAGTTTGCAAGGAATAATTAATGAAGAACAATGCATAATCTTTCCTGATATCTACATATGTGTATTGTGTGCCTCAAAATCCTTTCCCAAACAATCCAGAGTTTTGATGACCCTTAGGAAGAAAGCTTTTAAGAAACAAAATTCTAACATGACATGTGAATTCGTTCCTATGAATACAGTGCAACGAAAGTGAGGTCAATAGCGTGGAATGCTAGGCCTCGAGGTTACAAATCCTGTACTCTTTATTGAGCTAAGAAGGACCAAGGGGTCGTCCTAAACTGAGTAGACATGGTGACCCAAAAAGGAATACCCATGAATAAGATCTGACAATAGAGTTACATGGGTTTTTACTCACTTGGATGAACATCATTGTATAGACTGAGAAGAACAGATAAGACTCTGTAATTAACCCTTTTAGCACCTTTTGCACTAAAAGTTTGTCTTGCAGCCTGTGTAGATCTAAGATCAGACTGCACAATATGTGCAGTCTGATCTTAAATCTATACTGGCTGCAATTACACAGACCATCTGACTAATAGCAGTCCTAAATATAGCAATTATGTGGCGTTTACTGATCCGTACTGAAATTTGATCAATTCCAAGGTAAGATTGTGAAGGGTTGCATATTGTATTTGAGAGGTATGTAAAGTATGCCAGAAGAGATCCATCAAGATTCGCTCAATTTATTTTTGAGGCCTCGAAAAACAATTGGGGCATGCTGCATATGCTTAACAAATCCCCTCCAGTCATTATCTCGTAAAATAGACAAAATGGTCAAAAGCCCCTTCTTGATTTTGCGATGGCGGACAATATCCCCTTCGTGAAATCTCTTGATATTTCTTGAAGGGCCCTATAATAGCCTGATCTATGAAATTCCAAAAAGGGATCGATATTTGCTGGTGCAGAATATAGAAGAAGCTTTTGTCCACTTTGTCTGTTTCAGGGGTAGGGAATAATGACAAGGTAGTTGGAAAATACAAAGCCTCTGTTAAAAATTCTTGTCCAGACTGTGGATCAAACCTGCAGCCCTCAGATTGTTAGTTTTAACTGCACTACTAGGCACTTTCATTGTGAAGCTGTCAGATTTGGTGTCAGATTTGGTAACCAATGATGAAAATTATCTAATCAGCAGGGCAAATGAATGTTGGGGCTGCTTCAAATTAACACATCCTGTTAAATCATTCACACCAAACATCAACTGTATAGGATAATTAGTGACCCCATGCAGGTGAAGCCCACTTAACCCATTACCACACAATCCCTACTTTTGACGCCCCTGAGAAAGAAACCTTTAGAAAACATTGTGGGAAAAGGAGAAAATGCTGGTAACCAGCATTTTCTCCTTTTCCCACAAAGTTTTCTACCCTATGAAAGTAAAATTGCACCATTTGAGCCACTTTGAAATTGTCATCTGCAAATGCTTCCAATTTTGATAGGTCTAAATTTTTTCCGTGTGGTAATGGGTTAAGCCATTTCATAGATAGAGGGGATAGGGGCTGCATGTTTTATTCACATATCAACTCATTATCTGATAAGCCATGTATACTTACTTTGCAATTTCCCAGTATTAACCCTTATCCTGCTAAATAACTAAAATGAAATTTCATTCGTTTAAGTATAAATTTGAACATTGCTATTTCAAAGTTATGCTTTGGAATAATATCTCCTTATCGGATAGTGTAGATCCAATATCAGACTGCACACTCTGTGCAGTCTGATCTTGATCTACACTGTCCACAATAGGCCAGTAAGTCGCACTTGGCAGGCAAACGGTTAAAAGCACCTGAAGAAATATGCATGTTTATCATCAAATTATGGATAGACAGTATCATGAATTTCTGGTTTAATTTTTTTTAATGGAAAAAATCGCTATGTATGAAAAGTTTTTCCTCCATTTCAGTTTTGTCATTGTTATTTCTGGGAGATTCAAGGTTTAGTATTGTTGTATAGAGAAGGAAAAAGGGCGAAGATAAACTGACCAGGTTGTGGGCAGCTGCTGTCAGCCCTCCCATGCTCACTGCACACTTCACTCATTATAGTGATGGATTGCAGATGGAGGATAATATATACCTTTAGTATATACAATCTCTTCACCCATTACTCATGAAAGGCCTTTCACATAGTAGCCTTTGGAGGCAGTGTAGATCAAGATCAGACTGCATAATATGTGCAGTCTGATCTTTGACCTACACTGTCTGTTTTGCAGAGGTATTCTGATCAGGACAAAGGCAGCATTCAAGTTGCTTTTTATTAAGGTCTAAAGTCAAAGCGCCCCTTTGCAGAGCTCCAGATATGAGGGAGTGATAGTATTCTTAATACATTATTTCTCTTCCAAACCCTATGTTGTGTGTACTCATTAGTATCATCTCAACGAGACGATTCTAATGAGGACAAATAACAATGGGTTTAGAGAAGAGTAATTAGCATTTTAAATTTTGAAATCAAAATTACTATATCTTGAGCAGGACCCATCTTGAGCTCAGGTGTATTTTGTTCATTAGGGGTTAACAACTCCCGAGAAGACGACTTTTTAAAACAGTGTGGGAAAAGGAAAAAATGCTGGTGTTAGTGCAACTTGCTGGTGCAATCTGCTCTCTGTCTATTTTGTTTCACAGGTGATGTTATATTAAGAAACAAACATGTATGCTTTGTCAGGGGTGATATTTGAATTAAGGTTAAACAGCATGAAAATAACAAAAATATTGGGGCAAGAAAAAGGGGATTGAAGGGGTCATCTGATGATGGGTTGCATGCTGTATGTTATAAATCATGTACAATTTTACATACATGTGTTATCCTGGTATCCATGGAAATTAATGTTTATCAAGAGCAATCTACATTTACCATATCTTCAATACATAAGTTCCCTCTGCCCCAAATTTCTCAGCAGGAATCCTTTCAAACCTTTTTCCCTCCCTTTCATGTCACTTTTACACTACCAACTCATTACTACACAATCCCGACTTTCGACGACCCTGACGGAGAAAGCCATTGCAAATATTGTGGAAAAAGGAGAAAATGGTAACCAGCATGTTCTCCTTTTCCCACGATGTTTTCTAGCCTTTCCAAATAAAATTCCAATTTTAGATTCACATTTATTAATTTTGTCATATGCAAATGCTTTCAATTTTGACTAGTCCAAAATTTTGTTGTTTGTTATTTAAAGTGACTTTTGAAACTATACTATAAGTTACCTTTGTTACCAGTTAGATCAAAATCAGACTGCTGGAAACCTGCAGTCTGGCCTGTGATCTACACTGTGTTATGGGAGACCACTCCTTCCTGCATGGCATTCTCCCGATTTAAATACAATACCTGGCTACTGCGTCAGAGGGATATCTCTTTGGCTCAGTGGTTAAGGTATTGGCCTTGCGTCCGGGAGTTCCGGGGTTCAAATCCCGCTCGGACCCTTATTTCTGCCATGCATTTATTCATTTGTTTCTTTGTTACGGACTTTGTTCGTAAGAACTGGCTCTTTTGTTTACAATGAACCATCATGTTCTATTTATTTAGGTCTTCTTTCTTTACGCTCAAAATATATTAGGTTTGTGGGGCACTCTCAGCATTGAAAGCAAGAAAATGTATTGAAAGCAAGAAATTTTAGAGAACATAATGGAGAAAAGAATAATCATGTTAGCCAAAGCTTTTCCTGAACCTGTGTTCACTTGAATTTGGACCCCGAAATTTTCTTAGTGTCACACAAGGTTTAAACTTTACATTCCTTAACTCTTTACCAAACAGCAAAATTTTAGACTTGTCCAAATCGAAAGCACTTGCAGACGACATTATAAATGTGACTTAAATTTAGAAATTTGTTTTGGGGAGGGTAGAAAACATTGTGGGAAAAGGAGAAAATGCTGGTTACCAGCATTTTCTCCTTTTCTCACAATGTTTTCAAAAGGTCTATCCTCAGGGTCGTTAAAAGTCGGGATTGTGTGGTAAAGAGTTAATTCACTCCAAGGGTACCAAACAATACCTATCTCATTATCTGCATAAGTAAGTTTATGGGAAAAGATTACCAACATTTTCTCCTTTTCCCACGGTATTTAGAGATTTGTTGTCTCAGAGGGTTGTAATCAAACCACAGGATCATTTCGTGAAGGGTTGGGATGAGCTTTACATTCATAGAGTGCACTTAATATGGATCAAGCTCTGAACATAATTCCTTCCTCATTATAGATTCCGACATCAAGGTCATGTGACTAGGTATGGCATCTTAGTAAAGCATTTCATTAGAATTTCAAGATCAGCAAAGTAAAATAATGTTAAAAATTCCAGGGCCTGAGCAGATTGCTAAATTGTAATATTTGGATATTGAGCATTAACATGCAAATGAGGTAACATCAAAATTTACAAAACAAACCAGTCAGTACAAAATAGATTTACAATCTATTTGACATGCTGATATCACTTGTACCAAGTTACCTGACCTTATTTTTAACTCCACAAAGAGACCCTTCACTTGTCCCATTTGTCGTCTGCAACTACTTGAACTCTTAATTCATTACCACACATTCCCAACTTTTGACACCCAAGAGAAAGTAGCCTTTAGAAAACATTGTGGGAAAAGGAGAAAATGCTGGTAACCAGCATTTTCTCCTTTTCCCACAATGTTTTCTAACCTTCACAAAACAAATTTCAAATTTTCAGTCACTTTTATTTTGTCGTCTGCAATTCCTTTCAATTTTGACAAGCCTAAAATTTTGTCGTTTGGTAATGGGTTAAACAAGGCTAGAATTTTGTCATCTGGTAAAGAGTTAGAGTTGAAAGATCAAAAATACTGTTGAATAACGAACAAAGTCCGTAACAAAGAAACAAATGAATAAATGCATGGCAGAAATAAGGATCGGAGCGGGATTCGAACTCCGAACTCCCGGACGCAAAGCCAATACCCTAACCACTGAGCCAAAGAGATATCTCTCTGACGCAGTTGCCAGGTATTGTATTTAAATCGGGAGTATATGCCATGCAGGAAGGAGTGGTCTCCCGTAACACACCCCCTCTTAAAGTCATCATTTATTGATGACTCGAAGCTTTATTAGGCAGGAAGTGCGATTTTGGACAACAAATGGGACTAATGGCTCAATGGCCAATCCCGGACGAGCCCCCATCTTACGAAAAAGTCCGTAACAAAGAAACAAATGAATAAATGCATGGCAGAAATAAGGATCGGAGCGGGATTCGAACTCCGAACTCCCGGACGCAAAGCCAATACCCTAACCACTGAGCCAAAGAGATATCTCTCTGACGCAGTAGCCAGGTATTGTATTTAAATCGGGAGTATATGCCATGCAGGAAGGAGTGGTCTCCCGTAACAATTATCAGAAAGGTTTGTAAGTTTTTTAAATATTGATGTTTCATACTTACCGTACAGCATAATATCTGACTTGTTCGAATTGACAGCATTTGTAGATGACAAATCTAGCATGGCTAAAATGATGGTGTTTTTCTCTGAAATGGCAGAAAACGCAGGGGAAAAGGACAAAAGGCTAATTGATTATAATTTCTCCTTGTCTCACAAGGATCTCACAGAGCTCCAGGTAGAGAGAGTGACTTATTTTTTGAAATTTGAAAATGTTACTTACTGTCCACTAAATCCTGTGTTGTGGGTACTCATTAGAACCGTCTCATCAATACGATTCTAATGAGTACCCACAATATAAGGTTTGGAAGAGAAATAATGGATTTAGAATACCATCATTCCCTCTTATCTGGAGTTCTGATCTCATAATACTTCCTTCTATTTATTGTTAAAACTTGGGATTTTGTGATCAAGGTAGCTTTTCCACCAAATGACAAAAGACTTGTCAAAATTGCAAGCATTTTGTTGACAATTAATGAAAAGACTCATCTTGAAAATTTCTTTGAAAATTGAAACAGAGAAAATGGTAATATGCTAGTTACCCTTTTCTACTATTCCTAAAATGTCTTGTTAATTTGTTCTTAAAAAACTTGGGACTATAAGTATGGTAAAGCATTTAAACAGAATATTTATAAGAGTTAAATATGGTTTACTTGGAACAAATGTATACCAATTTTAACCCATTACCACACAATCCCTACTTTTGATACCTCTGAGAAAGAAGCCTTCAGAAAACATTGTGGGAAAAGGAGAAAATGCTGGTAACCAGCATTTTCTCCTTTTCCCGCAATGTTTTCTACCCGTCACAAAACAAATTTCAAATTTGCAGTCACTTTTATTTTGTCATCTGCAAATGCTTTCAATTTGGACCAGTCTGACATATTGTTGTTTGGTAATGGGTTAAACCACACCGAATATGGAATAGTTTGTAATGTAATATTTATGTAACTTTGTTTATGTTCATAGTAAACCGTATTGTTAAATGGGGTGGTTATGTCATTCTATTACATGTACCTGAACCCATTTACCTCCTGAAAGAGAGTTTAATTCTTTACCACACAACAAAATTTTGGACTATTCCAAATTGAAATGATTTCCAGACGACAAAATAAAATGTTACTCAGATACTGAAACTTGTTCTGGGAAGTACAGAAAACATTGTGGGAAATGGAGAAAATGCTGGTTGCCTCTTCTCACAATGTTTTGAAAAGGCCTTTTATATTTTGGTAAAACAGCATTGTGGAATATAGACAACAGTATTATAGAGGGTTTATACACAGATCTATACATATGAAAACTGTGTGACAAAATGAGACATATTTCATGATAAACAAGGAACATGGTAATTATTGGAAAGAGAAAGTAGCCATTTCTACTAAAGCTGATTTATTTAGACTACCATTACACTATTTTTATATTTTTGGAAAATTAAGTCTGACTGTGTATGTTTACTTAGATACCTGGTATCCACAACATTCAGGTTTGATCCTTTTCTCAACAATCCCAAGTTTAACTCATTACCAGATGACAAAATTTTAGACCAGTCCAAATCGAAAGCATTTGCAGACAACAAAATAAAAAATGACTGAAAATTTGAAATTTGTTTTGTAAAAGGTAAAACATTGTGGGAAAAGGAGAAAATGCTGGTTACCAGCATTTTCTCCCTTTCCCACAATGTTTTCTAAAGGCTTCTGTCTCAGGGGCGTCAAAAGTAGAGATTGTGTTGTAATGGGTTAAATGAGAAGGACTTCAGAAATCATTGTTGGAAAAGAAAAAAATACAAACACCGGAAACAATCTTTTCCACCTTTTTTGACAATGTTTTGTCTACCCTTTGAGAGACCAAAACATGTTATTTAACCCTTTACCAAACAATACCTGCTTTTTCCGACCCTGAGGAAGAAGTCTTCAGAGAACATCGTGGGAAAAGGAGAAAATGCTGGTAACCAGTGTGTTTTCCCACCATATTTTCTACTGTCCTAAACACAAAGTTCAATTTTTAAGTCAGATTTATTTGTTGTCTGCCAGTGTTTTCATTTTTGACAAGTCTAAAATTTTGTTGTTTGGTAAAGAGTAATGTGATATTTACGAAACGACAAAATAGTAGGCTGGTCCAAATTTAAAGCACTTGCAAACGACACATTATATGATTTCAGAAATTGAAATTTGTTTCCAGCAGGGTAGAGAACATTGTGAAAAATGGAGAAAATACTGGTTACCAGCATTTTTTCCTTTTCCCACAATGTTTTCAAAAGGCTTCTATCTCAGGGTCGTTAAAAGTCGGGATTGTGTGGTACAGAGTTAATTTCTCAGCTGCAGATGTTTTCAAATAGACAAGTTTAAAGTTTTGTCATGTTAAAGAAATAAAGTGAAGGTGTTGAATACTCTTACCGCAGTTTATACCAAGATCAGACTGTCAAGAATTAACTATCTGATCTTTGATCCACTCTGTCCACAATTTTGTAAGACTTTAACCCTTTACCCTTCAACAAAATTTATTCTCTGCATTGAGAAGCTTAACTCTTTACCACACAATGCTGACTTTTAACGACCTTGGAAAAAAGGTCTTTTGAAAACATAGTGGGAAAAGAAGAAAATGCTGGTAACCAGTATTTCATTGTTTTCCCACCATGTTTTCAACCCTTCCCAAAAGAAATAACAATTTTTGAGCCACACTTATTTTGTCGTCTGCAACTGCTTTCATTTTTAACAAGTTTAGAAATTTGTTGTTTGGTGGCGAGTTAAAGCATTTTGCAGGGGACAAATCTGTGTTCCAATGCCGGTTTGCTTCAAAAACCTTGTAACTATCACGGCGGGGAATCACGTGACACAACAACAACAACAATGACCGTTATTTGAAAAAAAATCCCCAACTTCAGGTAGGAAAATCTTCAATAATTCCGTTAATATGTGACCGATTGGAATTTTGTTTGAAGCAGAGAAGGCGGAAGGACTCCGGGGATTTGCTTGATGTGTTAGATTTTTTAAACAACACCTGATAAAAAAGTTATTGACGAGCAAACAAATTATCCAGGGTAAAAAATTTGTTTGCTCGTCAATAACTTTTTTATCAGGTGTTGTTTAAAAAATCTAACACATCAAGCAAATCCCTGGAGTCCTTCCGCCTTCTCTGCTTCAAACAAAATTCCAATCGGTCACGTATTAACGGAATTATTGAAGATTTTCTTACCTGAAGTTGGGGAATTTTTTCAAATAACGGTCATTGTTGTTGTTGTTGTGTCACGTGATTCCCCGCCGTGAACTATAGCTTGTTGCAAGCTTTATCAACAAGGTTTCTGAAGTTAACAGACGATATGTTGGTTAAATGGTTGTGTAGCCGCTTCCAACATTGTTTCAGTCTTATCAAGGCAGCTCTTGGATGCAATTTGACTTTGAAAGAGTAGAAAACATTGTGGGAAAAGGAGAAAATGCTAGTTGCCAGCATTTTCTCCTTTTCCCACAATGGTTTCTAGAGGCTTCTTTTTTAGGATCATTGAAACTCATGATTGTGTGGCAAATGGTTAACAGACAATAAATGTTAGAATGGTCATAACTGAGAGCATTTGATGGTACCACATTAATGTAGTGGAAGTAATGGGATATTTCTTCTGAAGGGAAGAAAACATTGTGGGAAAAAGGAGAAAATGCTGGTTACCAACATTTTGTCCTTTTCGTACAATGTTTTCAAAAGTATTTTTCCTAAGTGTAGTTGAAATATGGGATTATTCTGTAATAGTCAATTCAGCATAAAAGTCTTGTATTGATGAGTATTACCAGAATGTGGGAGAACACAATATTTTCCGGAAGTATATTTCACAAAAGAGCAGACTTGATCATTGATTATAGATATTTTGAATGGATGACCTCAACCCACACAAATTTCACCCACTATCTTCAGGAGTGGTTCTGATAAATATGGAACACCCCTTTGTTGTGAATTGCTTGTCTGTTTGGTATGTTATGCCATTTTCAATATTATTTCAGTTATACCATGCCAACTAGTGCACTAACCCATGCCTTTCTGAGGTTTCCTTTTACCAATGCTTTGCCCAATATTCATCCTGAGGCACTTGCTGCTTTCCAAAATAACTATCAATTAATAGAATAGTAAACACCGGTGAGAGAGGAATGAACCTTGTTGCCATGAATATCAAGTCCTCAGAAAGAAGCTCGTTAGTAGCCTGGGATTAAAACTTTTGACTTTTGGTCTCATGTCTTTTATGCAACTGACAGTGCTACTTTTGGCAGCAATGGCCCCGCAAAACCACAGTTACTGTTTATGTTACTACAATGGATAGGTGCTGCAGAAAATGATTATAGATTGATTGATTGTAAGGTATTTTGTGCTACTTTCAACACTGCTTCAGGCATATCACAGCAACAGCTTACATATTCCCAGAGATTAGGGTCCATATTCACCAACCATTCTTAAAAACATTCTCAGGTGTGTTATTATCAAGAATTTTCTAAATATGAAAGTAACATAACATCTGATTGGCTAAACCATTTGGTTTAACCAATCAGATGATGTGTTACTTTCAACTACATGTATCTTTGATAATAAGACAAAGAATGTTCTTAAGAATGGTTGGTGAATATGGACCCAGGTTTTAACCAGACCTAAACTTGGGATTCGAAGGGACATAGTCAAACTCCCATGATAACCCCAGTACCCTCAGTGAGGCTCAAACCTAGCGTCTCCAGCTTAACAGTGCTATATTTTACTACTGAGCCATGCAGGACCTCAGGAAAGGTTCGGATAAATATATAACTCCTTATTAAATTTTGTGCAAGTAGCACAATCATGTTTTCATTGTGTCATAGTTATATGTACAATACATACCCTATGGTTTATGTGTCTGTCAGAGAAAACCATAATAATGATTTCAGGAAATATAGGAAAAGAGAGGGTTGTGCTGAACAAGGTAGTTAAAGTGATTCAGAACAATAGAAGTGTACCATCTTCTTTTTGTCGCTTGTCAACATCAGTTATATACTTGATTACTTGACTTTTTCATTGTAAATAGATCTATTACCACAACTATACAATCCAGATTTTTAGTGATCCCGAGACCTGAGGAGGAAGGCTGGAAACTAGCATTTGTCCTTTTCAAACAGTGTTTTCTACCCTTTCAGAGACAAAGCCCATCTTTCTAGCCACCCATGATTAAAATGTGTCATTTATAAAATAAATGTGTTGAAGAATTAATGATTTGGTAAAGGGTTCAACAGTCAGAATCACGAGTATAAACTTTAATCTGTTTGATGACAAAGGGGCGTGGGGATAAAGAGGACAGTATGACTCGGCAGACATATTTGAAATTCGTCAGATCTGATAACCTACTTGATAGTTCAAGTCCACCTCACTTAACCCTTCACTAAACGATCAAATTATAGCCTTTTTCAAATTGAAAGCATTTGCAGACGACTTCAATATGGCTCAAATGGTACAACTGTATATGGATAGGATAGAAAACATTGTGGGAAAAGGAGAAAAGGCTTGTTTCCAAAAGTCGCCATTGTGTGGTAAATGGTTAAATATTTGCACAACCATTTTCTATGTACACAACAAATCTCCACCCCCTCAATAAGTTTAGCTCCACAAAATGATACAATTGTGAACTTGCCCAAAATCAAAGCATTTGTAGATGACAATTTAAATGTTAGTTACCAGCATTTTTTCCTTTTCCCAAAAGGTTTTTCAAAGGCTTTTCCTTAGTGTCGTTAAAATTCGGGACTGTGGGGGAGAGGGTTTATGCTTGCTTTGCCTCCAATACCTACCGGGCACGCCTGGGTGACTCAGTGGTGAGCATGCCGGACTCTTGACCTTGTGGTTGTGAGTTTGATGCCCGGTTGAGGCGAACTGTCTTTCATGAGTATTTTCACCTCTGCTGAAGCATGTAAGAAAAGTAGTCGTTGGCTTTGGAAAGAAAGTTGTGTTAGTACCAGTGTGAGAAAGCCAGGAAACACAATGTCATGTCCGTCACCGACCACCATGATATGAAAAATAAGAAAAATTTATTGTTATGTTGTGTACTGGAAAAGATGAAGTATGGGAAGGAAAGTAAAAGTGCTTATGTAATGCCTAGCACATTTTTTCTCATCTTCCTTGTGACTGTTTAATTTACCGACCTTGATAAAGGAGACTTTTGAAAACACTTTGGGAAAAGGAGAAAATGCCGGTAACCAGCATCTTCTCCCACAATATTTTCTACCCTATAAAAAATAACTCCCACAAATTTTGCATCAAACTTGGGAGTGTGCATAAGCTTTGGTCTCAGACAGGTCTAGAATTTTGTCGTGTTGTAAGGGCTTATTAAGTCTCTCATAATAGCAGTTATATCAGAGTGGCTAGTGCAGCTATCTTTGATTTCTTTGGGCTCCTTTTTGTGAGTACTTCAGACAGCTTTCTTCCCAAGTTACAGGTTGCTATCCTTCATGGACATTTTTGTTACAATAATGTACAGTGAGAAGGGAGGAATGAATCTTGTTGAAATGTCTACCATAAACTCTAAGAAAGAATTGGGCGGAGCACAATTGCACCTGTAATCACAGGATTTCAAGTCATGAAGCTGGCGACAGTGCCACGGGGCTTTTTATGCCAAGGGGCTGTTTGAGATTGCATGATCTCAGTTTCAGCATTGTATGTGTACAAAGGGTTTTACACATGTACCATGTAAGAGATCAGTGTCAGGAATTTTAGTGCCAATGGCTAATTAGCCATATTTTGAAAATAGCAACAGTGACCAGACGCAAACCCATGTTAGCACATACTACAAACAGAGGTCTCTGAACTCTTGAACCGATACTAAGGCCAAATGGTCACTGGTGGTCAGTGTTGAGGTCATTTGTTATTGGCATGCCTCATGCTGAAAATATTGATGAATTTGCGGTTGATATTGCATTCACTGCAGGCAGGTATAGACATGAGCAGATTTAATGCACATGATGTCAATTTATTTGTTATACAAATTTTTTCACTGTTTTTCAGCGCACCTGAGAATGATATAACCCGGAAAGGCTTTACCAAAACAGTACTGAGTTTAAGTGAACCTGAAAGAACAGCTGGACACAACATTGTGGGAAAGGAAGAAAATCCTGCCTAATAACCCTTATCATGCCAAAAAACTGAAACGAATATTTTCAGTTTTAAAAAAAAAAGGGATTTAAAAAACATTATTTTGACAAATACTGACAATTTTTCATGGTTTTGTGTAGTCTGAATTTGTATAACATTGTCCACTAGAGGTTGTGGTGTTGACCATAACAATCTAAGAGTGATTGATGAACTCTTTGCAGAAGACTGTATTTTTGACTCCACAAATTGAAACACTTCCAGACAGCAATAATTCCTGTTTCAATTTTATGATTCAAAGTAGCCATTTGTCTAGTATTTGGATAGAAAATATGGGAAAAGGAGAAAATGCTGGTTACCAGCATTTTCTCTTTTTCCATAATGTTTTCAAAGGCTATCTTATTAAAAGTTGGCAAACCATAAGATTGTATTGTAAAGAGTTTCACATGACTCATGAAGGATAGAGTATTGTGTTACCGGGACAATATGAACTGGGACACAATGTTTACCTTGTCAATAAGATGGGCAAGTGTTGACCTTTTATATCAAGGTAAAGTAGGTCATCGATTGCCGCGTGGACACTGTGCTCTGGTACAATCACAATGAACTATTTAACTGTTTACTCGATGACAAAATTAAAGCCTGGTGCAACTTGAAAGCATTTGCAGACGACAAAATGATTGTAACCAAAAAATTGAAATTCCTTTGGGAAGGGTAAAAAGCATTATGGAAAAAGGACAAAAATGCTGGTTAGCAGCATTTCTCCTTTGCCCACAATGTTTTCAAAAGGCTTCTTTCTCAGGGTCAAATTTTAGAGTAGTTGAAGGTTGGGATTGTGTGGGAAAGTTTTTATTAAAAAAGAATCTAGGTTTACATTCGCAAACTATTCTAATTCACAGCCCGCCCAGGTAGCTTAACTCTTTACCACACAATCCCGACTTTTAACGACCCTGAGATAGATCCCTTTTGAAAACATTGTGGGAAAAGGAGAAAATGCTGGTAACCAGCATTTTCTCCTTTTCCCACAATGTTTTATACCCAACTAGAAACAAAATTTCAATTTTTGAGTAGCGTTTATTTTGTTGTCTGCAAGTGCTTTCAATTTGGACCAGTCTGAAATTTTGTAGTTTGGTAAAGGGTTAATGGTTACTTGTTGGGGTTTCTGACTTGTACCCGTACAACCCTTTACCAAACAATCCCTGGTTTTTATGACCCTGAGATAGAAGCCTCCATTGTAGGAAAAGGAGAAAATGCTGGTAACCGGCATTTTCTCCTTTTCCACAAAGATTTCCTCCCTATCAGACCAAATTGCACCATTTGAGCCACTTTGAAATGGTCGTCTGCAAATGCTTTCAATTTGGATATGTCTAAAATTTTGCTGTGTGGTAATAAGTTAAGGCAAAATTTCTGTTTAGCGATCGTATATCTCTCCCCTCTGATGCATGTAGAAGTAGTCGATGTCGGTGTCTTTGATCATAGAGATTCATTGTGGTAAGTTTGAACTTATTCCAGTGGAAACTGTAAGGGGAGTGATGCACACAAGAAATTTTTAATAGGGACAGTCCACGGAAGCCATGATATAATACGGTCTACATAATAGGATACTTCAGGTGTATAAAAAGTAATACCATAACTTTGTTGATAGTGATTGGTACTCAGTCTGGTAGTTTAGAGGTTTTAACTCGTTACCAAACAATTAAGTTTTAGGTCTGTCCAAATCGAAAGCATGTGCAAACAACAACAAAATAAAAGTGGCTGAAAATTTATTTTTTTTTTTGTGAAAGGTAAATAAAATTGAATTGTGGTAAGAAGAGAAAATGATGGTTACCAGCATTTTCTTCTCTTCCCAGAATGTTTTCGACAGGCTTCTTTTTTAGGTTCGTCAAAAGTAGGGTTTGTGTGGTAATGGGTTAAACCATGGGAGATTTTTTTTTCCCAATTCTCTTCCAAGGATTGATGGTAGTCATCGGGACGGGATTCACCCCTCTCTCTCAGCCAATTGGGTTTTTTTGACAATGGTCAACTTGTGCATGAAAACAGCCCATGGCTGGGAAGAAAATCATAAGCAGTACAAAATTATAGAAACTCCACAAGCGCATTGATAGATGCATTGGCAGCTACAATAATTATATAACTGTAATAGTGTTGAAAACTGCATTTTAAACATCAAACATAGGCGTAACTAGGAAAAAGTTAATTATACGCACGCCAAAGTTGGCCATTTTTGAGGCAGGTCAGACGAAAGCAATTCGGAATCAGCCTAATGATATAGGAGCCGTAAAATCAAGATATTTCTGATCTTGGCTGTTTTAGAAAACTTCCAAACTGAAAAATATGCGAAAAGGGGCAACTTACGACCTACTTTCAATTTTTTTACATTACGCATGTGCGTGGTGTGCTTAATAGAAGTTAGTCCTATGTCAAGCATACAATACCAACTAAATTAATGATGCTGGCGAGCCTGACATGACAGACACAAAGTTAAACCTTTTACCATTCAGTCTCGAGATAAAATGACTTAAGAAGAGGGCTATTCAAGACACTGTGAGAAAAGGAGAATATGCTGATAACCAGTATCTTCTCTTTTTCTTAGAATGTTTTCTATCCTTCCACAGGGAAGTCTCAACATCTCAACCACATTGATTTTGATTTGTGGTATATAATTACATATTATTATGTTTACAAGTTTGATAAGGGTAAAGTTTTGGGTGTCTGATGAAAAAAAGATTGGAAGACACTTTCTATTGTATTGATTTCCTTCCTGGATTATATGAGTCTCTGCAAAAGACAGGTTGTTAACATTTTAACCCTTTACCAGACAACAAAGTTTACAACTTGTTACAAGAGCATAATAATTGTGCCATCTGAACTGTAACAGTGTCTGGCAATTGGTAGTCTGGGACATGAAGTTTTGGAAAAACCCATGGACATTGCAATGGCATGATTCTTTTTCTTTTTCCTGATCAACAAAGTCCAATGCATTTATTAACTCTTTACCATACAATCCCGACTTTTATGACCCATAGAAAAAAATTATTTTGAAAACATTGTGGGAAAAGGAGAGAATGCTGGTAACCATCATATTCTACCTTTCCCACAATGTTTTCGAAAGGTTTCTTTCACAGGGTGGTTAAAAGTTGGGATTGTGTGGTAAGGAGTTTAACTCCGATTGTGTCCTAAGAGTTAACCCTTTATTAAAGAATGCCATGTTTTAACAGCCTTTAGGAAAATTGCTATTGAAAACAATGTAAGAGGACGAGAAAATGCTTGTTACCAGCATTTTCATGTTTTCTCACAATGTCTTCTACCTCTTCATGGACAAATTGGATCAAATGAGCCATATATTTCATTTTATCCTTCTGTTGTAAAATGCAGTATCATTTTGTACTTGTATAAACTTGTCATCTGACTAGTCGGTAAGGCTTAACCCTTATCACACAATCCTGAGTTTTAACAATCAGGCTAAATATCTCTCTGAAAACATCATAGGAAAAGGAACAAATGCTGGTTACTAATATTTTCTCTATTGCCCACAATTATTTGTACCATTTCAAAAACAAACTTCATTTATTGATACAGTCATGCAAATTCTACTCAATTTGTCAACCTCAAATACTTCCATTTTGGACCAGTCTAGAATTGTGTTGTGTAGAATATGGTAAAATTGGGAAAGAAAGGAAAATGAAGATAAAGATAAATCAGGTCAGCTGTACCTTGTAATGATTATGTGCTGAAAATTGTGACAGATGGACAGTTTGATATTAGGTATTCCTAAAATAATCATGTACAATAATGACAGACAGTGACAACCTATACTTACTCAACAGTATTGATCTGCGGGTGAGCTGGTTCATTATTGATTGCTTTTGATCATTAATTCAACATTCACTACATTGACAATGTGTAATAATTGGTCCGTTTGTTTGTATTCGAGTTTATTGGAGTTTACGGCTGTTTGAACAGCTTAGGTCATATCGCAGTGGTTCATGCACCTATGCATGTGTCGTAATGCCTTCTCACACCAGTACTCCCACAACTTTCTTTCCAATATAAACTGATTACTTTTCCCATATGCACCAGAGGTGAGAGAAAAATTTTGTGGTGCAAAAGTTTGCCTCAGCTGGTTATCAAACCCACAATCACCAGATGACATGTCAGATAGGCTAACCACTGAGCTACCATCCTGTGCATAAGTAATAGTCCCATGCATTTTTCCCTGTTCCCAAAATGTTTTCTACCCCACCGAAAAACTCTTTTTCAGTCACATTATTGTTGATGTCTTCAGGTGGTTTCAATTCGGACATTTCTATAATATTGTTGTTTGTTAAAGACTTAACTCTTTACCAAACAACAAAATTTAAGATTGTTGTAAATTCAAAGCTTTTGCAGACAACAAAATAGTTGTGGCTCAAAAATTAAATTTGTGTTTGGAAGGATAGAAAACATTTTGGGAAAGGGAGAAAAAACTGGTTACCAGCATTTTCTCCTTTCCCTACAAGTTTTCATAAGGCTTTTTCTTCAAGGTCATTAAAACCTGGGATTGTTTGGTAAACAGTTAATTGCACAGAAAGACCTCGCAGTCTGTGCTTAGATCCGATCTGCCTGCTACTTTGTAATTTGCTATACAATGTAATTTTAATATTTTACTGGATTTTTCATACTGAAAATGTCCATTTTCTTATACACTGTTCTAGAAGGGCTTATATTGTACCATATGACATGAATTTTGACTTGTCAAAATTGAACATACAAATATTTGTACACATATGATGACATGAACATTTTATGATTGGATATTTCTTTTGCCTGTTAGAAAAATTTGTGGCAAATGTTGTGGTTAAAAACATTGCTCCTTTTTCTTACCATGTTATCGGAAACGTAATGTCTCAGCATCATTTAGCCCATTGCGGCTTGTTAACAGAATTTCAACCTGTCTAGACCCAAGCATATGCACATGCCAAATTAAACGAGGCAGTTGTCTTTTATAGAATAGAAAACATTGTGAGAAAAGAAGATGATAGAACAGAAAGCATTGTTGGAAAAGGAGAAAATGCTGTTTTTCAACATTAATTTTTCTTCCTTTCCAATGATGTACACGTTTTCAAAATTCTTCTTGCTTCGGTCATAAAAAGTCAGTGTTGTGTGGTAAAGGGTTAAAGAAACACAATTACATTTATTTGTTAAAGGGATTTAGACACAGAAAGCTAACAAAGTAACAATGAATTCTATCCATTCCAGGTGGTGGATGCACGGGCAGGTCCAGGAACAAAATCCACACTCAAGATCAAAAACAAACTCAGTCCTTCCATGCAAAAATACAAATCTCCATTGAAAGCCAAACGCTCATCATCATCATCAGTCTCATCACAGCAGCAACAGAGTTTCTCCATTCCCAGTCCCCTTCCAGATGAATTGTCAGGTAAGACTTTGTCTTTGTGCAGCTTCAAAATATCCCTTTATTTCACCCATGTCTCTAGTTCATCATCAACTGAAGCAAAATTCAGGTGAATATTAAAAAACAGATACATAAAGATTTGGACAGAAGAAACATTTTGACAAATGAAAAATATTCAACAAATGAACAATATTTTGCTCTGCCCTAACATTATTTTTAGCTGTTTGTTGCTCTTTGTAAAACTCTACCAAAAGACAAAAGTATGTAGTCATGGTAGTTGAAAGTATGTGAGAACAATTCAAATATGGTTTGAGTTATGCTGGTTTCCAGCATTTTATCTTGTTTTCATTATGTTTTCAAAAGCTTTCTGATAATGTTCATTAAATTTGAGGACTCTGTTGTAAAGTGTTAATCTTAAATCACTTAGTGTTTTATAATATATGAAGGTTGTGGATGTTAAAAAAAATGTTAAAACAATCAGACTCCTCTGCATACCACAGAGCCAAGAAATATTGATTTTAAGTAATTATCATATGATTTATGGCCCCTATGACCCCATGTAGCAGTTAGGGTGGAAATAATAACCAGAAAATGGAAAGGGGATACCAAAGTGAAAGGCCTTCTGGGAAATATTTCAGGAAGTTCATTGAACTTCCTATTTCATTTCATGAGTGATGAGCACCATTGACCTTGTACTAGGCTTCAATCTTTATGTATAAAATGAATCTTCTTAACCTTTTTCCACACAGTCCTGAGTTTTAACAATCTTTAGGAAGAAAGCTTTTGAAAGCGATCTTGGTAAAATGAGAACATGCTGGTAACCAGCATATTCTCTTTTTCCCCACAATGTTTTCAACTCTTTCCAAACCAGATCCAATGGTTGGAGCTGTATTTGTAAAATCATCTGCAAATGCTTTCATGCTTTTAGTTGGACAAGTTTTTGTCCCGTAAAGAATCAATTTGATTCTGCAAGTGTTTTCAAAGTGAACTAGTCTAAAAATTCCTTGCTTGGCAAACGGTTACCTCTTTACCAGATGACAAAATTTTTAGCCAAAATTGTCAAAATTTAAAGCATTTGCAGGGGTGTGGAAATATTCAAATTTTCTACTTGTCCATGGACAAGTAAATCTAAAAAATCTACTTGTCCCTCAGAGAAGCTTACTTGTCCAAAACGAAACAATTTTATATAGCATTCAAAGACCTAATTGAATGTAGTTTGTAGATAATTATTATCTTTTCACTATTTGAATTTGCTTTGTTTGGCTTTTTAATGATGATTATGAAAAATCAGACTGACTTTCAAGGTACATCAATTTAACAAAATAATGGCACTGTACATAGGTACAGTAAATAGAAAGGTGCAAGAATTTAATAATTGAGAAAGATTCAACAATTACACTATTGTTATTGTGTCTGGAGATGTAGAGTTTGCATGATGCGCAGTAATAATAATGGTCTAGTTTTCAGACAACAGGAGATCGGCGATGTCCAACACTTCAGATTGAGACTCAGAAAGCGGATAGTTGATTACCTGCAGATCGATCTGCAAAGAATTTTGTTACGGGAGACCACTCCTTCCTGCATGGCATTCTCCCGATTTAAATACAATACCTGGCTACTGCGTCAGGGAGATATCTCTTTGGCTCAGTGGTTATGGTATTGGTCTTGCGTCCGGGAGTCCGGGGTTCGAATCCCGCTCGGACCCTTATTTCTGCCATGCATTTATTCATTTGTTTCTTTGTTACGGACTTCGTTCATAAGAATTTCACGCCGAAATTTCACGCCGAAAGTAAAACAGTTGCACTGGCTTTTATCATCTACAGCCCTTTCAACAAACTGTTTGTAATGTTTCCCGGTTCTTGACATGTTTTACATGGATACAGCTTGTTTGTTTTTCTTTCAAATACTGCGACCAAGTAAGAATGTGTTCCACAGTGTTAAATTGAGACAACTTCTCTTTTGTCAACTGTAAGTTCTTGCAAACGACAAAGAAGAATTTAATTTTGAATGATAGAGATTGAATGACAACTGCATCTAGTCTATGTGCGGTGTAATCGTGTGCAAAAAAAATAGGCTAACTCGATTCGGTTATTGTTGCCTCCATTAAACAAACCAAATGGAGCCAAGAAACCACAACATTTCGGCCGCACTGCAGCACAGTAAAAAAAGCCTGCGTATGGGATAAAGTCAGAGTCAGCCAAATATCTGGGCTTTTTTCTGATTCCAGATATCAGGGAACAGTTTATCATAATTCAATTTAAAAATGTTCTTGTTCTTGTAGAGAGAACATATCTGTTTCACAAGGATAATGTTATTTGATAATGATCTTTTCTTCCAAATAACCCCTCGTTTTCTACTTGTCCGCGGACGAGTAGATTGCAAAAAGCCACTTGTCCGACGTCAAATTTACCCGAGTCGGATGTAGGAATTCCACACCCCTGATTTGCAGATACCAAAATAAATGTGACTCCAACACTGAATTTTGTGATTGTAAGGGTCCCACGTACATTACTTGTATTTTCTTCTTTTCATACGTTTATGTTTTCGAAAGATTTTTTTTCCTCAAGGTCTAACATTCATTACTCATTTGGGTGTGGTAAAAGGTTAACTCTTCATCTAATAATTTAATTAAAGGTGGGTATTTAGAATTTTTACATCTCACCAAATTAAAAAATATATATATCACTGAAATTCATATGAAAAAATAATACAAATCATCAATAATTAAGATTCATAAAATTACACACAAAAAAATTTTGATGGTATTCCCTTAAAAGGCTATGTAGCCTCTTAAGGTATTTTTAGATTTCGCGCCAAAAATCAATAAAGCATTTTGGGAATGCAAAGTGACTGGCACGTGACTCATAATGCTTAAATTCCATTACATAACAAACATGTAATAATTATTTTCCATAACGTCTTCTTCGGACACTATGTTTGAAACTTCGTCGGTGTATTCCTGTATATAAATGAGTGAATTGATCATCTAAAAATAGAACATGTCTCCCGTCTGTGTCGACCTGGGATGTAGTAAATCTCTAATTTCTCGTGTTGTCGTACGGTGTTCGACTACTGGGGTTTTATGAATGAAAATTAAAAGGCTTTGGGAGTATAAGGATGATTTTTTTGCATTTTTGTACAATTTTCATCCCAAAATCTGAAGGGCCACCTTTAAGACTGATCCACATTGACTAAAGAATCTGCAGATGGCAAATGTGGCACAGTTGATGAGATTTGTTTGCAAAACAGTAGAAAACATTGTGGCAACAGGGGCAATGTTGGTTACTGAAAGATCATTGGGGTCATTGAAATATAGAATCGTTTGGACAAGGGTTTAACCGTGAAAAAAACATTTTTGGACACAATGGGGTAAAGGGAGAATTTGCTGCTTGTAAACTGGTTAATAGATCTTGGGCATCTCTACTACCCCTTTCAAGTGACTTGACAAATTTCTTTTCTCAAAGCGCCATTTTTAACCCCTTTTCAGGTGACTGGACAAATTTCTTTTTTCTTCAAAGCACCATTTTTAAAAAAGGGCATGGAAGATTGTAGTCAATTTTGTTTCCAAACCTTAACATGTTTTCAAAAAAACAAGAATCAAGACAAAGTACATTTTCCATTGAGAAAACAGATTTTTATATAGAACTGAAAAAAAAAATGAATAGAAACAGCATTGTTTGAGTCAAAATCGCACAAATTTTATGTATGATCAACACATTTCATTGCTCCTAGAAAGGTTCACAGGTTGCATACATGTTCCTTGTATGATTTATACATAACAAACAGATAATTAGATATGAATGTTGTTTAATGCCTTTCTAAATACATGTAAATGAACAAGACTTTGTACCAGCTTGACTTACATTTTGAACACAATTTTAACGCACAAGCAACAGACTGCCTCTGTACAGAATCCTAGTTCACATACAATCCCACATTGTCTTGGCATGTTATTATCTTTGAAGATTTGACCTGTCTGCTATGACACATCACCCATCCCATACAAAGGGGAAAAGTAGGACCCACGTCTGTAGGGACTATTTTAACAAATAGATGGTGCATAGGTTACATGCTACCTGGTCAAAGCCGTATGAATCACACCAGGCACTGTTTCATTGAGTAAAATTTTATTTTAATTTTAAACTCAAAATAACTGTTGTTGTTTTGAAAAGTAGTCTGGTTCTGTACCCAGAATACCCAACACGGATAGAATGATGTGTATTTGAAAGAATGCCATCTAGTGGAAGATAGTAACAATCCCTAACACTGTAAATTCTTGTACTACATTGTAGTGTATGACTTGTTTGTTAGCATTGTGGCAAACAGTTTTTGTGCATGCAGGAAAACTTGAGACCCACTGAGCATAGGCCAATTTACAGCAACATACTTTAATATAACTTTCACAACTGAAAATGGTGAGCTTACAGCAACTGTATTCAATATATGTCAGGGAATACCAAAATATCTCTGTAAGTTGGCATTTGCAGGGTCAATTCACCATAAAACCACATCTACCATTATTGAAGAGAAAGGGTTAATAGCCTTAGTTCCTGTTCAGCAGAATTAAGTGGGTCATAATTTGATCATAATAAATGTGTGCATCGTAATATATTGACTCGACCTCCATGTTTTTATTTCCTGCATATCTCTCCAGCAAGAAATAAATGTACCATAATTTCATCATATGTCTTGGATCATGTATTAGGGCCCCATATTTACCAACCATTCTTATTGGCATTCTTTGCCTTATTCTCAAGAATTTTCTACATTTGTAAGTAACACAACTTGTGATTGGCTAAACCTTTCAGTTTAGCCAATCAGATGTGTTACTTAAAAATTTAGAAAATCTTGGAGAATAAGACTAAGAATATTCTCAAGAATGGTTAGTGAATATGGGCCCAGGGAACTTATTCCTTTACCACGCTATCCAAAAAAAAGGCACAGACAGATAAGGATTTTGAAAGTTTTATAGGCAAAGGAGAAAACGATGACAACTATTTTCGACAAATTTTTCCATTTCCAAAGATATTTTCTAGCCTTCTAAAAGAAAATGCAATTCAAGACGTAATTATCAAATGATAAAATGTCTAAAACTTTGTGGTCAGGTAAACAGGGTCCGAGCAAGTAAGTTCCTCTTCACGGAGAAATAACTGGATCATAATTTCTTCATAATTATATCCTTATTTCTGTGGTGGAAGTAAAAAAATTGTTGTCTGGTAAAGAGTTAAAGACAAACATTAAGTGGGTCATTGTTTCATCATTTTTGTCTGGAATCATATATATCAAACTGCTGCTTATGTTTTTATTTTTTGTGCAACTCTTTTCTGTACAACAAAATAGATCTATTATCCAAAGTACAAGGAATTTCAGTCAATAAATCAAACTGTAGATACACAGGCTGGATTTGTCTTTGAAAGGGTAGAAAATATTATCGAAAAAGGAGAAAATGCTGGTAACCAGCATTTTCTCCTTTTCCAATAATGTTTTCGTAAGTCTTCTCCTTCGTTGTTTTGAAAACATTGGGCTTTTCATGAAGTGTAAATGTAGATCATATTTTATCTGTTGGGAACCAGATGGTGTATGCTGATAGAAACGAGCCATATGTCTATACTATGTCAGTTTGATATTGACCTCCTTTTTGTGCGTGAACCCTGAGTCACTGACCGCTGGGGAGTTACATGCATGACCAACTTTCTGCCTTCACAAGAGAATTATTTGAACCTGTCAGAATGTCACTGAAAACAAAGAAATCTAGGATTGCTTTTTCTCCAGTTAGTTGGATTCAAATCGGACTACAAGAATTGATGCAAGTTTGATCTTAGATGTGCACTGTTGTGTAGATTGCATGTTACCCTCACGGAGCAACTATTGAACTGCAACCTCGAAAAATTTTATCCTTCCTAAATGTTTACACTTGAAAAGTAATATTAAGCCAAATTACAGAGACTTCAGTATACAGTGTGGGCCAAGACCATACGGCACAATATGTGCTGTCTTGTTTAGATCAAGATTAGACTGCTCAAAAGGTGTTGTCTATTTATGAATCTATGCTGTATTGTGACCAAAGACTTGAAACTACAAAAATAATTGAATTTCTTTACCCTTTACTGTGTACCAAACAATGCCATGTTTTAAGGAGCACGAGGTAAAGAATGACTTACAAAATGGTGAGAAAACGTGAGAAATCACTGTAAACATATTTCCTCCTTCCCTGATATTGCCTTGTCCTATTTCAAAGATAGACCATGTTAATTCTGCCATATTTAAGTGTGTGATCAGTTTAGGCTTACAATAATGGACTGGTTAACATTTTTTTTGTCTGGTAAAGGGTTAAGTTGGGGATGAGAGGAAATATTGAGGAAGACCAGTCTCAGTGGTAATCATTACACATTAAGTTCCCAGCTTTTTTGTGTATATTGATTGGACCTGTGTCTACCCTTCACCAAAGAAACTCACATTTCACTTAACCAAAATGAGATGGACTTCTAAAAATATTGTGGAAAAAGCAGAAAATGCTGGTAACCATGATAAAGCATTAACCCATTACCACACAATCCCTACCTTTGACGCCCCTGAGAAAGAAGCCTTTAGAAAACATTGTGGAAAAAGGAGAAAATGCTGGTAACCAGCATTTTCTCCTTTTCCCACACTGTTTTCTACCTTTCACATTTAACAAATTTCAAAATTTGGGTCACTTTTATTTTGTCGTCTGCAAATGCTTTCGATTTGGACAGACCTAGAATTTTGTAGTTTGGTAACGAGTTAAATATTCAAGGTTTGCACTTGGGTTTTATTTAAGCTTTTGTTTTGTCTCTGTCGGTGTAATTCTTTTCCAGATTAGGCTGCATTATCTCCTGCTAGATGGCATTCTATAAATATTCATCTATCTAATATGGGCATCCTGGGTACAGAACCGAACCACTTTCCTACGCGACAACCGTTACTTAGAATTTAAAACTAAAATAAAGGTTTACTCAATGAAACGCTACCCCGTGCAATTCACTCAGCTATGATCAGCAGTTCAGAGAAATCTGCCATGGAGCTAAAGCAGGTCTCATTTCTCCTCAAACGTATTGATAAAAGCTATTTTCTACATTGCTACTTTGTAGAGCGTAACATTACAGTCAGCCCGCTTTCAGGGCTGGTTATGCGTCACATAAGACAGTCGAATCTTCGAAGAATATTACATGCGCAGACAACGGATTAGGCTGTTTTGTAACCCTGAGGAAGATGGCTTTTATAATTGTGGGAAAGGGAGACAGTGCTGTTGATCAGGATTTTTTCATTTTCCCTCAATGTTTTTTGCCAATTTTAAGGCAACTCCAGTCATTTTAGCCACTTTGAAATTCCAGTGTTGATGATGGACAAGTAGACAATGATGTTATTCTGTGTAGTCTGAATGAAAATCTACATTGTCCCTTTAGCACTCAAAAATGGCCTTTAACTCTTCACCAAACGCCAAAATTTGGACTAATCCAAATTGAAAGCATTTGCAGACAACAAAATAAATGTGAATCAAAAACTGAAAATTTGATTTGGAAAGGGTAGAAAACATTGTGGGAAAAGGAGAAAATGTTGGTTACCACATTTTCTCCTTTTCCCAATTGTTTTCAAAGGCTTTCTTTCTCAGAACCATTAAAAGTCGCGAATGTGTGGTTAGGAATTAAATTGCAATATCTGCATGTTTAGAAAAGATTTAGTCCTCTGTTTAGTTCTAAAGGGGTTAATTTTCACTGCAAATATCAAATTAAAGCCTGAGGGCACTTCAGGTCATCCCCACAAATAGCTTGCATATGAATACTGTAGAGCTAAAACCCTGCAAGACTTCTTACAAAACCACCCATTTAGGATTGTATTGCTTTGCAATCTGCATCTCTCTGTGAACTCTTCAGCTGCAAAGTTCATAGATTCAACCATACTCAAGATTTAGGAGTATATTTTTTGTTATAAATGAAAATGACTTCATTCTTAGTTTATTATCAAATGTAGCCTATGGTATAGATCTAAGATCAGACTGCACACTCTGTGCACTCTGACCTTTATCTACATTGGCTTTTGAGATGACATTAGCTTCGAAAGGGCCTGAAGTGTTAGCCCATTACATGCCAAATAACTGAAATGAAACTTTGTAGCAGGTAGTAAAAACCTAAATGTAACTGTTGCAAGTTATTTTGGGTGCAAAAATAATCTCCTTATTGAACAGTGTAGATTCTAGATCAAGGTGCTTGCTTTTTGCAGTCTGATCTTGATCCAAACTGTCCTCAAAAGGTCTTTGGGTTGTGCTAGGCAGCTTAAGCGTTAATACCAAGTCATGTCAGTTGTATTAGAGAGATGCTGGGGTGTGTTTTGTGGATCGGTCAGTGACCACAAGTTTTCCTGGTCAACAGTCATTTGCATGTGACCTTAGGTGACCTTTGTCATTTTCTTTCATCTTGCTTTGCAATTTCATTATTTTGCTGCAGAGAATGAAATTCAGCATATAACTTGAGTGTTTGTGTCTATGTCCTTGTGAGAACACACTTTTATCCTGGTCTTTCAATTTCCATCAGTATAAATAGCAGCATTGGAGTCTACTGCAGACAGTGTAGAGTGAAATAAAACTGCTCAAAAGATGCAGTATGAGTGATAAACCATCGGAGCCCTTTGATTATGAAAAAAATTACCTACATCAGAGCTCCAGGTAACCCTTTCCCAAACAACAAATTTTAGACTCTTCTAAATCGAAAGAGTTTGCAGACAACAATATTGACTTTCGTAACAATGGCAGACAATTTTCTTAACGGGCACAAAACACTGTGGGAAATGGAGAAATTGCTCATTACGAGCAATTTCTCCTTTTCCCACAGTATTTTCGAAAGACTTGTACTGCAGACACGTAAAAACAAGGGCTTGTTTGGGAAAGAGAGAGGGAGTGATGGTATTCTAAATCCATTATTTCTTTTCCAAACCCTATGTTGTGGGTACTCATTAGAATTGTCTCGACAAGACAATTCTAATGAATACCTACAACATAGGGTTCAGTTGAGAGATAGAGGATATTTGTTTTTTTCTGTGAAAGATCGAAATTTATTTCATCAAGTGGACACCATGGGTAATATTTTCACGAGTGGCATAGCCACAAGTGAAAATATTACCGATGGTGTTCATGAGATGAAATAAATTCGATCTTTCACTGAAAAAAACAAATATTCTATTTATTTCATGCTTTTAACCCTTTCTGGGAGGAGCTTTATCAAAATTCAGTACAGTTCTTTTCCCTTATTCCCCGTGGCGTACCCCTCCCGCATAGCAACGTTACGTCAAGCGTGAGAAATGTAAGGTATATGACGTCATATTTCCCATCTAGTTGTTAGGCACGCGCAATTTACCTAGGCAACAAGAACGTGAAAATCGGTATTTTCACTGGTGGTACCAGTGTAAGATCGAAAAATATTTTCACTGCTATTTCTCGATATCCTAACGGAAAGCATGAAATAATAATGAATATTGGCAATTTTGATATCAAAATCACTCTTTCTATGTGAAGCTCTGCTACATTTCAGGGTCCTGTGTGCCTATGTGATGTAGGTGTAGGTTTCAGTAACTATAGAACCAGGGTTACATCCATAACTCTTTACCAAACAACAAAAATTTAAGACGTGTCCAAATTGAAACTATTTGCAGATGACAAATTAACCCTTTCCCAAACGACATACTTTTGGACTAGAGCAAATTGAAGCATTTGCAGAAGAAAATTCAACTCTTGCTGAAAAGATGATTTCTGTCTATGATAGGCTAGAAAACATTGTGGGGAAAGGAGAAAATGCTGGTTACCAGCATTTTCTCCTTTTCCCACAATGTTTTCAAAAGGCTACTATTCAAGACCCGCAAAAACCAGGGATTGTTTAAGAAAGGGTTCAACATGGCTCAAAAAATTAAAATTTGTTTTGGGGAGGGTAGATAAAATTGTAGGAAAAGGAGAAATTGCTGGTCACCAGCATTTTCACCATTTTCTATAATGTTTTCAAAAAGCTTCTTTCTAAGGGTTGTTAAAGGTAGAGGTAACTCATTCTGTGTAAGATCCTGGCAGTGTGGATAAATTGAGAATTGCAATTCTAGATTGATTGTGACCCAATTTCCCCACACATTCCTATGCACTCTCTTCTGAATACTACAAATCAATTATTTGTCTGGATCTGGGGAGCATTTCGGAAAATGAAAATTCGGCAGTCAGTCAGTCGTAGTAGGATGTGGTATTAGAGTCTGCTAGCAGTGAAAATCATCAATATTCTACTTGAACCCTTTCATGCACAAGGAAATTAGTTCTAAAGCACTTTTTAGCTCACCTGAGCACAACGTGCTCAAGGGGAGCTTTTAGGATCACCCGGTGTCCGTCGTCCGTCGTCCGTCGTGCGTCGTCAACAATTCTTTAAACATCAACTCCTCCCAAACTGCTGGGCGGATTTGGACAAAACTTGGCAGGAATGTTCCTTGGGAGGTCCTCTTTAAAAATTGTTCACAGAATTTGATTCCATCAAAAACTCTGGTTGCCATGGCAACCAAATGGAATTTTTTAGCAAATTCTTTAAAAATCTTCTCCTCTGAAACCACTGGTCGGATTTTGAAATAATTTCACAGATATGTTCCTTGGGTGACCCTTTTCAAAAATTGTTCGTGAAATTTTGATCCGTCAAAAAATGTGGCTCTGGTGAATGGGGGCTTCTTGCACTATACAGAAATGAAGGAATTCTTTAAAAATCTTCTCCTCTGAAACCGCTGGTCGGATTTTGAAATAATTTCACAGATATGTTCCTTGGGTGACCCTTTTCAAAAATTGTTCGTGAAATTTTGATCCGTCAAAAATTGTGGCTCTGGTGAATGGGGGCTTCTTGCACTATACAGAAATGAAGGAATTCTTTAAAAATCTTCTCCTCTGAAACCGCTGGTCAGATTTTGAAATAATTTCACAGAGTTGTTCCTTGGGTGACCCTTTTCAAAAAGTGTTCGCGAAATTTTGATTGGTCAAGAAACATGGCTCTGGTGAATGGGGGCTTCTTGCACTATACAGAAATGAAGAAATTCTTAAAAATTCTTCTTCTCTGAAACAGCTGGTTAGATTTTGAAATAATTTCACAGACTTGTTCCATGGGTTACCCTTTTCAAAAATTGTTCGCGAAATTTTGATTGGTCAAGAAACATGGCTCTGGTGAATGGGGGCTACTTGCACTATACAGAAATGAAGAAATTCTTGAAAATTCTTCTTCTCTGAAATGGCTGGACAGATTTTGAAATAATTTCACAGAGATGTTCCTTGGGTGACCCTTTTCTAAAATTGTTCGTGAAATTTTGATTGGCCAAGAAACATGGCTCTAGTGAATGGGGGCTACTTGCATTATATGGAAATTAAGAAATTCTTGAAAATTCTTCTTCTCTGAAACCTGTGGTCAGATTTTAAAATAATCTGACAGAGATGTTCCTTGCGTGACCCTTTCCAAAAGCTGTACATATAATTTTGATCCCTCAAGAAACATGGCTCTTGTGAATGGGGGCTACTTGCACTATACGGACATGATGAAATTCTTTAAAATTCTCTTTCTCTGAAACCCTGGTCAGATTTTGAAATAATTTCAGAGAGATGTTCCTTGGGTGACCCTTTTCAAAACTTGTTCGTAAATTTTGATCCATCAAGAAACATGGCTCTCGTGGATGGGGGCTACTTGCTCTTTTACAGAAATGAAGAATTCTTAAAAATTCTTCTTTTTGAAACTGATGGTCAGATTTCGAAATGACTTTTACAGGTGACCTTTTGAAAATTGCTTGGCAAAATTATAAATTTGATTCCAATGTTTCAATACCTCAAAAAAAGAAAAATAGACTATGGTCATCTCAAAAATTCAGGTGAGCGATCCAGGGCCATCTTGGCCCTCTTGTTACAACTTTTTGTACACATGAAGGGTCATATTATGTCATGGTCCACCCATCGGTCTGCCTGTCCATCTGTTAGCAATTTCATGTGTGTGCAAGCAAAACTCCTACTACAGTTTTCATTGGAATAAGTTTAAACCACAATAAATCTCTATGATGTTTAGTTGTGCGTGTGACTCTTAAAATTTGGATCTCTGCTAGCATTCTAGATTTTAACCTGTTTCACTGACAAACCCTGTATATGCAGCGCTCTGCAAAGCTTTTAATTATGTAAATGTTTGTCTTTGCAATCACTTTAGATCAAGATGAGGCCGCTCAAAACTTTGGAGTCTGTTTCGACACAGTCCACTTTTAGGAGACATTCTTGACAATTGTAGCTGATCCCTCGTAGTGTAGTCTGTAGCATACAGGACTTGAGAACAGGGGACTGCTGGTTCAAATCCCAAGGAAGGGTCCTGTGGGACTCGGTTGTAATAAACCCTTTACTTCATAGATACCCAAGGAAGGGTCCTGTGGGACTCGGTTGTAATAAACCCTTTACTTCATTGATACTCATTCCTACGCATTGCTTGTAGGGGCCTTGGAAAACATTGTGGAAAAAGGTGAAATTGCTCATGACGAGCAATTTCACCCTTTTCCACAACGTTCTCTATGTTATCAAAAGGTGTCATATATACATAAGAAATAGCTTCATCCTTGCTGTTTTTTAGGGTCATTTAGAGATACCATAGAAATACCTTATGGGGTAAAGGGTTAAAGTGTAGGACTCGTGCCCTGAAAGCCCTGATTTTACTTTGCAAACAAAGTGTTAACTCTTTATCACTCAATCCCAATTTTTAACGACCCCGAGAAGGAAGCCATCTGAAAACATTGTAGGAAAAGGAGTAAATGCTGGTAAACAGCATTTTCTCCTTTTCCCACAATGTTTTTTACCCTTCCCCACAATGTTTTCTTCCCTTCCCAAAACAAATTTCAAATTTTCAGTCTTGTTTATTTTGTTGTCTGCAAATGCTTTCAATATGGGCCAATCTAAAATTTTGTCGTTTGTTAAAGAGTGACACCTCAGGATTGTATGGCAAAGGGTTAAATTAATGTTTTACCAAATAGTCTTGAGTTTTATTCCTTTACCACATGATACAACTTATGACTTATCCTAAATGTAAGCTATTGCAGACCATTGTCTGGGTATGTCATATTCTTCGAAGATTCGACTTGTCTGCTATGATGCATCACTTCCCCCATATTTGGGGGATTGTAGTAATATGCGCTATAAAGTAGCAATGGAATAAATGGCTTTTATCAATATGTTTTGGAAGAAATCAGGCCTGTTTTAGCGCCAGATTTCTCTAAACTGCTGATCGTAGCTGAATGAATGGCACCAGGTAGCATTTTATTGAGTACCATTTTAGTTTGAAATTCAAAGTAATGGTTATTGCACAGAAAAGTAGTCCGATTCTGTAACCCAGAATGCCCAAATAAGGTAGATGTGTATTAAAATTTTGTAAAATGCCATCTAGTAATAAATATAGCCAAAATGGTGGGAGTAGAAAAAATTGTGGCAAAAGCAAAAAAATTTCTCAGGGAAAAAATCCATTGAAGGGTGGTGTTTCACTGGCAAATTATATAGTATTGATTTGTCATAGTAGAATGATTGTGTGAGGATAGAGAGGATTTTGCGTACAGTGGGCGTTGTTTACTACATTGACACTACGTATGACTGAGTCTGTTTGCGACAACAACATGTGAATTAATCTTGCGTCACGGCTGGCCTTGGGATTCTTGAAACAACAACCTGTTTTTCTGAGGGAATTGTATGGGCAGCTTTTCTTCTGTTGCTGTATATTTATTAGCCCTTATCCTGCTTAATATTTTAACTTAACCACTTACCAAACAACAAAATTTTAGACTAGTCCAAATTGAAAGCATTTGCAGACGACCAAAAAATGTGAATCAAAAATTGAAATTTGATTTAGAAAGAGTAGAAAACATTGCGGGTAAAGGAGAAAATGCTGGTTACCAGCATTTTCTCCTTTTGCCATAATATTTTCAAAGGCTTTCTTTCTCATGCTCTTTTAAAAGTCGGGATTGTATGGTATAGAGTTAAACATTCAAGCTGACTGTATAAACCCAAATGTTGCTATGTCAATAGATTTTTTGGGTGGGAAAATATTTCCACTTTGGACGATGTAGATCCAAGATCAGACTGCACATTTTAAAAACTTTGTGGGAAAAGGGGAAAATGCTGTCTCCAATTTGGACTAGTTTAAGATTCTGTATTGTCTTAACTCTTTACCACACAAGAAAATTTTAGACAGGTCCAAATGGAATGAATTTGCAGACGACAAAATAAAGGTGACTGAAAAATTGAAATTTGCTCTGGGACGGGTAGAAAACACTGTGGGAAAAGGAAAAAATGCTGGTTACCAGCATTTTCTCCTTTTCCCACAGTGTTTTCAAAAGGCCTCTTTCTCAGGGGCGTCAAAAGTAGGGATTGTATGGTAATGGGTTAAAGCATTAATGTAGTCCACAGAATGAGTCTGGGTCAAATGGTAGGATTCTTCTCTGAAAAGATAAGAACAAATATTGAGTGAAAAGGAAAAATTGCTGTGTATCATGTTTTTAGCTCACCTGAGCACGAAGTGCTCATGGTGAGCTATTGTGATCGTGCTGTGTCCGTCGTCCGTCGTCCGTCGTCAACTTTTTACCTTGTGTACGCTCTACAGGCCACAGTTTTGGTCGGATACTCATGAAAGTTGGTCAGGATGTTTGTCTCGATGATATCTCGGACGAGTTCGAAAATGGGTCATGTGGGGTCAAAAACTAGGTCACTAGGTCAAATCTTAGAAAAACCTTGTGTACGCTCTAGAGGCCGCATTTTGAGTCCGATACTCATGAAAGTTGGTCAGGATGTTTGTCTCGATGATATCTCGGACGAGTTCGAAAATGGGTCATGTGGGGTCAAAAACTAGGTCACTAGGTCAAATCTTAGAAAAACCTTGTGTACGCTCTAGAGGCCGCATTTTGAGTCCGATACTCATGAAAGTTGGTCAGGATGTTTGTCTCGATGATATCTCGGACGAGTTCGAAAATGGGTCACGTGGGGTCAAAAACTAGGTCACCAGGTCAAATCTTAGAAAAACCTTGTGTACGCTCTAGAGGCCGCATTTTGAGTCCGATACTCATGAAAGTTGGTCAGGATGTTTGTCTCGATGATATCTCGGACGAGTTCGAAAGTGGGTCACGTGGGGTCAAAAACTAGGTCACCAGGTCAAATCTTAGAAAAACCTTGTGTACGCTCTAGAGGCCGCATTTTCAGTCGGATACTCATGAAAGTTGGTCAGGATGTTTGTCTCGATGATATCTCGGACGAGTTCGAAAGTGGGTCACGTGGGGTCAAAAACTAGGTCACCAGGTCAAATCTTAGAAAAACCTTGTGTACGCTCTAGAGGCCGCATTTTCAGTCGGATACTCATGAAAGTTGGTGAGGATGTTTGTCTCGATGATTTCTCGGACGAGTTCGAAAGTGGGTCACGTGGGGTCAAAAACTAGGTCACCAGGTCAAATCTTAGAAAAACCTTTTGTACGCTCTAGAGGCCACATTTTCAGTCGGATACTCATGAAAGTTGGTCAGGATGTTTGTCTGGATGATATCTCGGACGAGTTCGAAAATGGGTCACGTGGGGTCAAAAACTAGGTCACCAGGTCAAATCTTAGAAAAACCTTTTGTACGCTCTAGAGGCCACATTTTCAGTTGGATACTCATGAAAGTTGGTCAGGATGTTTGTCTGGATGATATCTCGGACGAGTTTGAAAATGGGTCACGTGGGGTCAAAAACTAGGTCACCAGGTCAAATCTTAGAAAAACCTTTTGTACGCTCTAGAGGCCACATTTTTAGTCGGATACTCATGAAAGTTGGTCAGGATGTTTGTCTGGATGATATCTCGGACGAGTTTGAAAATGGGTCACGTGGGGTCAAAAACTAGGTCACCAGGTCAAATCTTAGAAAAACCTTTTGTACGCTCTAGAGGCCACATTTTCAGTCGGATACTCATGAAAGTTGGTCAGAATGTTTGTCTGGATGATATCTCGGACGAGTTTGAAAATGGGTCACGTGGGGTCAAAAACTAGGTCACTAGGTCAAATCTTAGAAAAACCTTTTGTACGCTCTAGAGGCCATATTTTCAGTTGGATACTCATGAAAGTTGGTCAGGATGTTTGCATGGATGATAACTCGGACAAGAACGAAAATGGGTCATGTGGGGTCAAAAACTAGGTCACTAGGTCAAATGTTAGAAAAACCTGTTGTAGGCTCTAGAGGCCACATTTTCACTAGATGGTGCATGTTTGGTCAATAAACTCAGGTGAGCGATTTCAGGGCCATCATGGCCCTCTTGTTAAATGCTTTCATTTTGCAAGGTCATAAAAACAGGATTGTTTTGTAAAGCCTTGACTAAAGGATGTGTTTACTGGTTGTGCGTTTATTAGTAAATATCAATAAGGATCTAGTTGAAAATAAACTCTTTACTACACCAGTTACCATGAAGTGGAAGGCTCTTAAAACAAGTCCTATCACATAGGTCCACTTTAAAGCTTTATCAAATTTTAGACTGACCAGAATTGACTACATCCTCGGATACCCCAGTGTCTCCCTATTTGCTACGCTACATCGACCCCTGGGACAATTAGTTGAATTTCCTTCGCTTTACCGCTGCCCGAATGCTGGCTTTTCATTGGTTCCATCATCATTTTGTGATGGGCGAGTGTACTGTACGCTATGACGTTTCGTATCGATTTTCGGCGGCTCGCTTTACCGCTGGCCGAATGCTGGCTTTTCATTGGTTCTATCATCATTTTGTGATGGGCGAGTGGACTGTACGGTATGACGTTTCGTATCGATTTTCGGCGGCTGATTCAAAGTTTTATTAGCCAATTGTCCCAGGGTCGATGTAGCGTAGCAAATAGGGAGACCCTGGGGTATCCGAGGATGAATTGACTACATTTGTAGTCTTAACTCTTTACCACATGAGAAAATTTTAGACTGGTCCAAATTGAAATCATTTGCAGACGACAAAATAAAAATTGAAATTTGTTCTGGGAAGGGCAGAAAACACAGTGAGAAAAGGAGAAAATGCTGGTTACCAGCATTTTCTCCTTTTCCAACAGTGTTTTCAAAAGGCTTCTTTCTCAGGGGCATCAAAAGTAGGGATTGTGTGGTAATGGGTTAAGATAACTTAGGCTAAAATAATACAATTTGTCTTTGAAGGGACAGAAAACATAGTGGAAAAGGACAAAATGCTACGCTCCAGCATTTTCTCCTTTTCCTACAATACTTTTTGTCAAAAGTACCATTTTTCAGGGATTATGAGGTACAGGATTAATTTGTTCTCTGCAAAATTAATGCTTTAAACATGGACAAGTCTAAAATTTTGTTTTGTAATACAAGATTAAGTCTAGAATCACTCTCAAGTAGTAGGGGAAAGGCATTGGAATAAACTGTCTTGAGTTCATACAGAATCCTGCAGAATCTAATTCACTACCTCTTATAGAAAACTTTTGTTGAAGACAAGCTACAAATTTAAAAAAATTTAACAATAAATAAATTAACTCTGTACATGCATGACAGCAAAAGTTTAGGGCTTATAATTATGTAGACCCACATCTTCGCAAGCCAAGGATGACGATCCATTACACTACTCTACCCTTGGCGGATCGAGCTTGATTTCGACATTCCCCTATTATAGGAGGTAAATATAGATACGTCTGAAGATGTGTGCAGGATCTATGATGTTTATAACCGAAAAACACAGGTCTAACAAAAGTTACAGAAAGTTTCAGTGTGACCAGTCAATAATGGTAGGTTAAGGCTATCACCTGACAATGAAATGTCAAAGTACATTTGTGCTTATCGCTTCATGTTAAATTATTGTATTCGTAAGCGGTATGTAAAATGATATTTCATTGGCTATTAGAAGTATGATGTAAAAGGGAATAATAAGCAGTATCCAATGGGGGCACATCGTGGGTTTCTCAAAATCAGGCTCGATCCGCCAAGGTGAGATCCACGTAGTGATGATAACCTTGACTCGCGAAGATGGTAGGCCCAGTTTGTACTTGTAACTATGTGGATCAATTTAAAACATAAAATCTTTTATCAAACATGGAAGTTTTGAACTTGTCCATGCAAAGCATTTGTAGAGGATAGTTCTATTTAATAAGCCTCATTTATGGGATTTGTCTCTGAAAAGGATAGAAAAATGGTGGGAAAATGATAAATGCTGATTTTCAGCATTTCTCCTTGTCCCATAACATTTCAAAAGCATTCTTTTTCAGGGTAATTTAAACTCAGGGTTGTGAAATATAGATACTAGTTTGAAAGGGTTAAATATTTTGAGAAAAGGAGAAACTGTTCCACAAGTAATGTTCTCCAAAGTTTGTTTCCTTTGGTTTGAATAAAAATTTCTTCCTATTTGCATCTTTTCAGGTTACGAAGACAGTCTCGACAAATCAGACATGTTTTCACAGGGTATGTCGGACAGTGATGACTCCGACTCAGAAAACACACCCATCCCAACAAGACATATCAGCAAAAAGAAAACCACAGAAGAAGAAATAAGCCAATTCCTTGATCTCACTTACTGGAAAAGGTATAGTAAATACTTTTCTGAATACACTACATAGTGTACATCATAGAATAGGCTGCACTTAATTAATGCAAAAGACATAATCTGATCTCGATCTCCACTTATAAAATAATGCCTGGACAGATTACTAATACCAAATTGTAAGGTGCATTGATGTATGGCAACGACCCTCATGCACTGTTTTGACGTGGACAATAAATTTTTAAAAAAATATATACCAGGTATACCTGGGTCTGTACATGTATTCATTAATCATTGTAGGACACACACACACACACCCCCCCACCCCCCTTGGAATTTTGGCAAAAATGTGGTTATCGGATTCATGAAATGGTACTGGTTTCATATTGCACAGCATTTATGTAAAATACAGTCATAAATTTGGAAAAAAAAAAGGTTCTAAATGTGGAGACCTCCTCATGGTTAGAACTGGAAATGTTGACTTTTCTTGTAAACGGGTTACATTCTCTGAAATCCGGAAATCAAAGTATCATAATTATAATAAGATGACTGCGTTTTCGGTGGGACACAAACCCCCCACCCCTTGAGAAAGATATCTGTATCCGCGCATGACCAGTATGGAGTGATGGTTGCTTTTTGGATTTCTTGCCCAAACTTAAGCCCAAATATTTGATTTCTATGTTCTTTATTATGGGGAAAAAAACCTCATCATTTTGAACATTGTAGGTCCAACATCAAAGTGCTATTACTGAGCAGTCTGCTCTTTATTCACACTGCCTTCAAAACGGCATAATTGCTTAGAGGTTAAAAACCCTGCACAAAGTATTGCTGTTAGCACTTTTAATGACAATGTTATGATAGAGATAGATCCCTTCTGACACACCTAGTACAATTTCTATCATTAATAAATTTGAGCTATCCTAGTTTCATTAGATATTCTGTCTTTGATGTGGTTGCCCAAGTTTTCTGTATTCGGGTAACAGTTACTGTACTAGAACTAGTATACACTGTCACACTGTGTTTAATTAAATCAAACTCAAGATGTTATGCCTTGTGTCCCTGAAACCTGCATTTACATATGTTGAAACTGTAAAGATCAAACTGCACAGAAAATGCAGTGCAATCTAGGATCTACACTTTTGCCAAAAACCCTGACTAATACAGCTTTGAAATTGCAACACCTGTATTTTCAGCAGTGACAAGAATGTCTATTACATTTATCTAGGACAATAAGGGTTAACCCTATACCACACAATTACAAGTTTTAATGACCCTGAGGAAGATACATGTACCTATTGAAAACATTTTTGGAAAAGGAGAAAATGATGGTAACCAGAGTTTTCTCCTTTTCCCACAATGGTTTCTTCCCAATACATGTATAATACAAATTCCATCATTTGAGCCGCAATTGTCCTCCTCAAATGTGTACAATTTGGGCAAGTCTAAAATTTTGTCATGGTGAAGATTAAAGACACAGGATTTATTTCAGTTTGTATTGGAGATGGGTCCTTGGCCTCAATAAATTTTAAGTGTGCCTAACATATTGTACATGGGGAGAAGGACCAGCATTTTGATGGAATTGAGCTTTCAGAGAAATTTTTTACATGCTGTTCAATTCAACATCAATTTTTTGGGGGTTCTTATATATCTTATCCTGCCAAGCAAACTAAAAACATACTTTTAGTGAAAACAGAAACAGCTAAAAGAAACCTTATGATCCTGTATGTATTTCTATGCATGGGCCAATTATCAGATACAAGGGCTTATGCCTGGGCATGTCACATAACCTTTTTCATACCAGCCCATACATACACATCTATATTAAAAGCATTTGGAGAAGACAAAGAAAATGTGGCTTCAGACATGAGTTTTCCATGAAAGGGTAGAAATCATAGTGGGCACAGGAGGAAATGTTCCCTTAATATTTTCAAAAGTCTTTTTCAGAAGTACTCTTTGTGAACCCTTTACCCCATAAGGCATTTCTCAGTTATCTCTAAAAGACCCTAAATAACAGCAAGGATGAAGCCGTCTCTTATGTGTATATGGTATCTTTTCATAGTGTAGAAAACATTGTGGCAAAAGGTGAAATTGCTCGTCATGAGCAATTTCACCTTTTGCCACAATGTTTTCCAAAGGCTCCTACAAGCAATGCATAGAAATGAGTATCTATGAAGTAAAGGGTTAAAGAAGGTTTTGGTTTCGTGACTGACCATATTATTTGTTAAAATTGCCTTGCCTGTACGTGAAAATATAAAATCAAATTACGACAGTGAATACTGCTTTTGTTTGGATTACAGTTTTGTTGTTGTAGTTGATGATGATGAATTTTTCGTTATTTTCAATGATTGTCTCTGTGCTTGCCTTTGAAACTTTGGATTGTGTGATAAAGGAAAAAAGGTTTAGATGATAGGTATGTTAAGGAAGAGCACTCTCAGTAATTTTTGTAGCTCTCAAGTGAAATTTTCTCATTTGTATTATAAATAGAAGACAGCATGTCTATATATGGAAATTATCGTGGATTAATATGGAATGATGTCTGAAAGAAAACTTGTTTTACTAGAAATACTATAGCACTCCCATAAATTCCTTGTAACCCTTTACCAAACAATCCTATGTTTTAATGAATCTGCAGAAATAACTTTCTTGAACACAACTTTGGAAAAGGAGAAAATGCTGGTAACCAGAATTTTCTCATCTTCCCAATACTTTTTCAGCCTTTTCAGAAAAGAAACCTGTCACATGAGCCACATATTATTTGTTGTATAAGACTGTTCTACATTATGGACAAGTCTAAATTTTATCATCTTTTAGTTTCGAGTTCAATGAAAAATATTAACTAGAAGTTGCTCTTCATTAATGGAGGTAGACAAAGAACTTCCCTCTTTGTTATCGGAGTTAAATAAAGAAAAGAATATAGCCAATGAAGTCATCAGTTCATCCATATTTTATCCTGCTAAAAAGAAACTGTAATTGTCCGAAAATAGAATTGGCAATTATAGAATGTCTTAAAACAGAAAGAGGAATTTAAATGTGTGTATTTTTGGCTCAGGAAGCTATCATTGTTAATTGTAGGCAGTTGAGCGAGCGGCAGTTCTACATTATGTGAAATTTTGATAGAAAGTTAGATAGGGAGTCAGGTTGTCTGAAAGCAAATGTGCAGATGTTTGTATACATCTTTGTAAACCTATGGATTAGTTTTATGACTATGAATCCTTGCAGTGGTGAATTTTAGTAAATGAAATGTAAACTTGTGCAAACTGATTGATGGCATGATGTTAACCCATTACCACTCAATCCCTACTTTTGACGCCCCTGAGGAAGAAGCCTTTTGAAAACACTGTTGGAAAAGGAGAAAATGCTGGTAACCAGCATTTTCTCCTTTTCCAACAGTGTTTTCTACCCTTCCCAGAAAAAAATTCTATTTTTCAGTCACCTTTATTTTGTCGTCTACAAATGCTTTCACTTTGGACCAGTCCAAAATTTTCTTGTGTGGTAATGGGTTAAAAGCCATTTTCAACCTCTGATAAATTACAATAGCCAGAGCACAGGTGTATCCATTCTTTTTAGGGTTTTATTTTGTCCAGTACTTTGGATAACTTTTCTTCCTAAAGTACTGACTACTTTTCTACATAACTATCATGGAAAAAATTATCAACAGGGATAATGTATCATGTTACATTTACCATACCGTATTACTATCTATCCTCAGAAATAAATTGGTTGAGCTGGGTATAGGAATCGGCAACCCCCTGATTTCAGTGCCTTTAAAGTCTGAACTTGATCCACCTTTTTTGCATATGGACTGTTTAGGTTCAGGACTCTTAAGTGTTTTAGTATGATACAATTATGTGAAAACATTAAGAAGAAACTGATTGTTTCTGACATCTTCTCTGTAGCATTTAACCTGCCAAAGACCCACAAGTTTGCATCATTTTACACCATCTTTTCAAGAGCTGTCCTCTATCTCGTTACCAAACAACAAATTTATAGACTGGTCCAAATTGAAAGCATTTGCAGACGACAAAATAAATGTGACTGAAAAATCAAAATTTGATTGTGGAAGGATAGAAAACATTGTGGGAAAAGGAGAAAATGCCGGTTACCAGCATTTTCTCCTTTTCCCACAATGTTTTGAAAGGCTTTCTTTCTCAGGGTTGTTAAAAGTCGGGATTGTGTGGTAAAGAGTTAAGAGAGGATGTATGCAAACATAACACTATTGTAATGGATTTCAAGGAAAAGCCAGACATGGTAAGGGTACCCAGACGGAAATAACTTACTACTTTGAGCCAATGGCATTTTGCTAGAGGAAACAATCTGTACTTTACATCAAAACCTGTGGGAGTGTGAGTATGTTGTGAACCCTTCATTCATTCCTTACCATAGACAACATAAGAAGCTTATGAATGGTGAAGATCAAGATCAGCCTTCCTAGAAGGTGAAATCTGATCTCCTGAAAGATGTTCATCCAAAATGTCTGGGTCATTTACAGCCACAAGAATTTAATATCTTTGTGAAATTAATAGCATCCAACCATTTTTTTTAAGGCCTGAAGTGTTTTAATTAGGAACATAACGAAAGATAAAAAAACTTATGCCCAAAATTCCCAAAATTATACTTGTTATAGTAAAAGTCTTCAAATTATTTGAGGAGTAACTAACCCAGAAAGTGCTTATGATAACTCTTTATATATAGGCCAAAATATATACTGACCTATTTCAAGGACTGGTAATACTGTACTGGATCTTAAAAAAAAGTCTTACAGGCATGACTTGCTCTATGATAACCAAGATCAGACTGCATGTTCTGTGCACTCTTCTATTGATCTTTGCCATGTGTAAATACCATTGTTTTGCCTATGACCAAGAAAGGGTTAATCCTTTAACCCATTACCACATAATCTCTACTTTTGATGACCCTGAGAAAGAAGCCTTTAGAAAACATTGTGGAAAAAGGAGAAAATGCTGTTTACCAGCATTTTCTCCTTTTCCTACAATGTTTTCTACTCTTCACAAAGAAATTTCAAATTTTAAGTCACTTCTGTTTTGTCATCTGCAAATGCTTTTGATTTGGACAAGCCTTAAATATTGTTGTTTGGTAATAACTCACAACGAAATTTTAGATGAGTCAGAATTGAAAGCATTTGCAGATGACAGTTTCATTGTGGCTCATATCAATTGATTTTTCTGTGACAGGGTAGAAAGCATTATGGGAAAAGGAGAAAATGCTGGTTACCAACATTTTCTCATTTTCGTACAATGTTTTCAAAAGGCTTCTTTCTCTGGGATTGTTTGGTAAAGATTTAAATCAACAGTATTTAGTTGTGTAAATCATACTATTTCCAAGTTGTTCTCTGATAGGAGGATTTAGATCCAGGAGGAAGGAATTGATGAAGGAATTAACTTGCCCGCAGTTTCTCATCTTCGCAAGCCAAGGTTACGATCACTGCGTGGATCTTACCTTGGCTGATTGAGCCCGCTTTCGAGATTCCTGCTTCTATTGGATGCTGGTTATTACCCCCTTTACATCATATTTCTAAAAGCCAATGAAATATCATTTTACAAACTGCTTATGAATACACATGAAGCGATAAGCAGACATCCACGTGGGTTTTCATTTTTACCTTCTATTTGAAAGGTAGCAACCTTATTCTAGTTTTATCAAAGATGAAATGCTATGAACAATATCATTCGTTGCAGTTAGAGCTGGCTGCATCCAATGAAAAAGCGTATCTGGGGAATGTAAAAATCAAGCTTGATCCGCCAAGGGTAGAGTAGTGTAGTGAATCATCAGCCTTGGCTTGGGAAGATGACAGTGTTTATTCTGTATCAGGCTACAAGAGAGCACAATTATTTATTATTATTTATTATTTATCCACAGTTATTTTAAGCTGCCTGTTTGTGTGGTTTTAAAGGAAATATTCAAGATAATCTTCAGTTAGATGGAAGAGGCTATTGTACATATCCATACTTTTCCTAGAGCATCTTATTCCAGTACTTAAAACTTTGCTACATGTATGTTCTTTCAAAGCTGCTGGCTGCTTTCCCATTACCAGTCATGAAATAATGATCAGTGGTGAGAGAGGAATGAATCCTGTTGCACCTCAGTCCTTGGAAAGAAATTGGCTGAGCGGAAGATTTGAACCAGGAACACCCTGGTTTTAACCCTTTACCACACAATCCCGACTTTTGATGACCCTGAGAAAGAAGCCTTTGGAAAACATTGTTGGAAAAGGAGAAAATGCTGGTAATCAGCATTTTCTCCTTTTCCCCCCACAATGTTTTCTTTCTTTCCTCTTCATTACAAATTTCATATTTTCAGTCACTTTTATTTTGTCGTCTGCAAATGCTTCTAATTTGGACTAGTCTAAAAAGTTTGAAAGAGTTATGTCTTACCTTCCCAGAGCTACAGATAGAGGGAGTGATTTTGATTTTAGAATTGAAAATTTTAATTATTTTCCTCTAAACCCTATGTTGTGGGTGCTCATTAGAATCGTCTCATCAAGATGATTCTAATGAGTGCCCACAATATAGGGTTTGGAAGAGAAATAATTGATTTAGAATACCATCACTCCCTCTTATACGGAGCTCTGCCTTCCTGTACTCATAATATTCATCTGAGCCTCCCAAGGATCAAGCATAAATGTAGCTGCTTTTGCATGCAGTGTAGATGGTAACCAGTCTACACAAAGGATGCAGTCTGATCATTGATACTTGGCCAGAGATGTAGAGGTCTTTTGGCAAGAATGTTAATGGAAAGCAAACAAAGATGTCATTTGAAAAAATATGCAAGATCATACACAGTGTTTTTGTGGTATTACTCATGAGAATTCCATCGAAACAAGTATTGATCACCATGGAGGATGGATTGAAATTCCCATATCTTGGCCCATTTATCAATTTCAAACAGAATACATGTTTTAACTTGTCTTTGTGACATAAAATCGTGGCAGAGGAGTACTTCATGACCAAAATGTTAACTGGTATAAATTGCAGTATGTATACGCAGACAATAAAATGTGACCTGTCATGTGAAAAAGTACCATCTGGGAAAATGTGGGAACAGCAAAGTGTCAACCCTCGTCAAAATGTGCGAATTGCGCGGGCTGACCAGGGTCGACACTTTTTGCCTTTATGACATTTACTGTATGAAAAATGGTCATTCTACCTTGTTACACAATCATTTTTCAATTATCGACTAAAAGTCACCTATACTTTCATTGATCTGTTTTCATCTAATTGATGTTAGAATTCCCAGACTTTCCCTTTTATGCATGTTGGCTTACAAATAAATAGGTAGAAAACATTGTGGGAAAAGAAGAAAATGGTAGTAACCATCATCTTTTATCTCTCATTGTTTTCAAAATGACTTTGTCCTGAGGATCATTAAAAGCTGGGATTGTGTGGTAAACTGCACAACAAAAATGTGGACACATCCACATTTAAATAACACTTCAATGATAGTTTCTGTCTTTGATAAGGGGAATTTGTGATAAAACATTTGTGCAGTCTGATTATGATCTGCAGTGACAACAAATGCAACTTAAAACCTTAACTCATTACCAAACGACAAAATTTGGGACTAATCCAAATTGAAAGCATTTGCAGACGACAAATGTGTATCAAACTCTGAAATTTGATTTGGAAAGGGTAGAAAACATTGTGGGAAAAGGAGAAAATGCTGGTTACCAGCATTTTCACCTTTTCCAACAATGTTTTCAAAGACTTTCTTTCTCAGGGTCGTTAAAAGTCGGCATTGTGTGGTAATGAGTTACAAGGCGCTTTTTGGATTAATACAGGCCCATCTGTTCTGAGGGCCTGGTCAAATAAAACACTTAATGTACTTACTATTATATCCTGGATGTATATTGTTGACCTTGTTCATTCATGTGAGTGTGGCATGCAAGATATCAAGGGGAAAAACAGGTCACATTTACATAACGTACACAAAGTTATGTAGGTCACTGTGATCCGAATGAGTCTGTCCCTTGTCGGTTTTTTTTATGGGAGGAATGAGATGCAACCCATAACTTGTACTTTAATCTTGCTATTGATCACTTTTGAAAAAGTAGCAAATGGAAAAATTGCTATCAATTGATAAATTCTCCTGTGGTAAATCATCCTTTCACAAAATATGAGTAATTAACAGAAACTTGTGTACATATTCACCAAAAGTTCTTTACAACATTTCAGTCTAATTCTCCTGAATTCTAAATCAGAAAATGAGTTACATTCAAATTTATGACTGCGGAGGCAGCTTTCTGAAAGCATTTCCTGGGTTTCTCAAAAGATTAATTCCATCGTATAAGTATATTTATTGGTAAATTGTTGGCTTGCATATGCAAATGCTTTCCAATTTGGACTAGTCAAAAAAAATTCTGTTAGGCAAAAAGTTAACCCAGTCAAAAATTGGTGTCTAGAAAGTTTGAAAATAATTAACACGTTTAACTCTTTACCACTCGATCCCGACTTTTAATGACCCTGAGAAAGAAGCCTTTTGAAATCATTGTTGGAAAAGGAGAAAGATGCTGGTAACCAGCATTTTCTCCTTTTCCCACAATGTTTTCTACCCTTCCCAAAATAAATTCGAATTTTATATACCTCCACATCGTAGAAGAGGGGGGTATATTGGAATCGCCATGTCTGTCCGTCTGTCCATAGACACAAATTTGTCCGTATTAAAACTCCTACAGCTTTTCGTGTACTGAACTCAAATTTTCACACAGGGTTCCTATATAATTTATATGAAGCTGTGCATGTGTCAATTTGAAGAAGTCTACATTTTTGTTGTATGGTAAACAGTTAAGTCTTAGTGCCCAGGGTATATCCAACTGACATTTTTAATGTAGAGATACATGTAGTATTTATCATAGGAATTCATGGTTGCTTATGTCTGGAACATCACGGCAAAGTGGACAGTGTTGTTCGAAAATTAGACTGTCGAAATTGAAAATATTTGCAGATAACAACAAGGGAAGTGGTACTCAAAAGAATTGAGATTTACGTTTAACCCATTACCACACAATCCCTACTTTTGACGCCCCTGAGAAGAAAGCCTTTAGAAAACATTGTGGGAAAAGGAGAAAATGCTGGTAACCAGCATTTTCTCCTTTTCCCACAATGTTTTCTACCCTTCCCAAAACAAATTTCAAAATTTCAGTAACTTTTATTTTGTCGTCTGCAAATGCTTTCGATTTGGACAAGCCTAAATATTGTCATTTGGTAAAGAGTTAAAGGGTAAAGAACCAGGGGGGATCTGCTTGCAAGCATCATCATGACTTTGCAAGCATCATTTTTTACACCAAATAATTATACTGTAAAGAATCAATGGGAGCTCTTATAACCTAGTCCAGGGTATGAATAATGAACATAACTACCCTTGTTAAACGGAATCAATTTTTATACAAGAGGATGGTCGGAGAAAGTTTTGAAAGTTATTGGCATCACAAAACTAGATCAAGTTTCAATAAATACATGGTGTCAAATTACTGCAGACAGACCAACCCTAAACCTGAGAGGCCATTTAAACCCAACAGACATTAATTTTGTAGTACAGATATAATACCCAAATAAATACAATTTCAAAGGTACTCTTCCAGAAAGTAGACAGTGTAGATCAAGGATCAGACTGCATATTCTATATATCATGTAGTCTGATATTGATCTAGACCTGCAGGAATCATCCTCGGATACCCCGGGGTCTCCCTATTTGCTACGCTACATCGACCCCTGGGACAATTAGTTGAATTTCCTTCGCTTTACCGCTGGCCGAATGCTGGCCTTTCATTGGTTCCATCATCATTTTGCGATGGGCGAGTGTACTGTACGCTATGACGTTTCGTATCGATTTTCGGCGGCTCGCTTTACCGCTGGCTGAATGCTGGCTTTTCATTGGTTCTATCATCATTTTGTGATGGGCGAGTGGACTGTACGGTATGACGTTTCGTATCGATTTTCGGCGGCTGATTCAAAGTTTTATTAGTCAATTGTCCCAGGGTCGATGTAGCGTAGCAAATAGGGAGACCCTGGGGTATCCGAGGATGTGCAGGAATGGCAACTTAACACTTTTGAACAGGGCATAAAGGGTTACACATTATTTAACTCTTAACTCTTTACCAAACGACAAAATTTTAGACCAGTCCTAATTGCAATCACTTGCAGACGACAAAATAAATGTAGCTCAAAAGTTGAAATTTGTTTCCAGCAGGGTAGAAAACATTGTGGGAAAAGGAGAAAATGCTGGTTACCAGCATTTTCTCCTTTTCCCACAATGTTTTCAAAAGGCTTCTATATCAGGGCCATAAAAACCAGGGATTGTTTGGTAAAGGGTTAAGTGGGAGAAATTTAATGAACCATTTGAAATTTTGCAAAGAAACTGGAGTTGTTCAGACATGAGAGTTATGTAACACACCCTTTGTGGGCTAATTCTGTACATTATCACCCTCTGGTGAAATACTGGGAAAGCACTATATTCTAAACATAGAGGAGAAAGGAAAAATTGTTCCTGTTACCGGTATTAGTGCTTTCTTCTGTTGCCAATATACCTGGTATAACATTCTTTGCATACTTTTCCCTTGATCTCAATCTGCAGTTGTCAGTTGAGCAAATGATTACCACTTGTACAAGGGCATCTTCTTTTATTTTATTCATTTATCATACGATGCTAATTGTTTTTAACAACCTTTAAAAAGAAAGCTGTTGAAAAGATTGTTTGAAAGAGAAAACTGCTGGGATAATATAGTATTGATCAGTAACTTTCTCTTTTTCTCGTAACATTTTTTTAACCTTTTGTGACCAAAACATTAAACCCAGTGCACGACTTATTTAATTTCTGTGCTAAATGGAAATATCTACATGTATATCATTTCGTAGCTGTATAACTCCTTACCACACAATCCCAACTTTTAACAACCCTGAGAAAAAAGCCTTTGAAAACATTGTGGGAAAAGGAGAAAATGCTGGTGACCAGCATTTTCTCCTTTTCCCACAATGTTTTCTGCACTTTCCGATGCAAAATTCAATTTTCGATTCACATTTATTTTGTCGTCTTCAAATGCTTTCAATTTGGACCAGTCTAAAATCTTGTTGTTTGGTAAAGAGATAATAACAGTACAAAGCTACAAGAGATGGGTAGTGTGTTCTAACCCCTTGATCAAGAAATAAACCCATATAACTACATTTTCAAGATTTTGTTAGGAATGCCATGGCAAAGCAGACAAGACAGAACAAAGATCAGACTTACATGTTTTTATGCAGTCTGATCTTGATCTATACTGTCCATAGAGGCAATTAAGATTTTGAAGGAAGCTTTAACCCTTTACCACACAAGTCTGAGTTTTAACAATCCTTAGGAAGAAGTCTTTTGGAAACTTTGTGGGAAAAGGAGAAAATGCAGAAAAGCGGCGTTTTCTAATTTTCCTACAATGTTTTCTTCCCTATTAATTCTTTCCCACACATTGACGGCTTTTAACAACCTTGGGAAATAGGGCTACTGAAAATATTGTGGCAAAAGGAGAAAAAGCTGGTAACCAGTATTTTCTCCTTGTCCCACAATGTCTTCCACCCTATCAAAGAAACATTGCACTGTTTGACCCACATTAAAATTTTTGTCTGCAAATGCTTTCAATTCCAAAATAGGCTACAAATTTTTTGTCTGGTAAAGGGTTAAAGCCACTTAAAGAAGAATTTAATCGTTTGAGCCACAATTGAATTTTCATCTGCAATTGCTTTCAATTTGGATGAGTCTAAAATCATGTTGTTTGGTAAAGAGTTAACCCTGTAACAATCCCAAGTTTTAACAAAACAGAAGACGGCTTTTGTCATCTTATTTCACCGAACAAACTTTGGAGACTTTTATTGTTTTACGTTGAAAAACATAATGGGAGAAAGACAAAGTGCTGGTAACCAGCATTATCCCCCTTTCATACAAGGTTAACCTCTCATCTGAAAGCAATTTTCAATTTTTGACAGATTAATATTGTCTGCAAATACTCTCAATTTGGAATAGTATAAAAAAAAATTGCCTTTTGCCAATGCATTCAGGGTTTAGAATTCAATGAGCCTAATTAAGTGGAACTAGAGATAACCTTTGGGTCAGTGGGTTACTTGAACATGAACTAAGGTTCACAGGATGATAGGATTTCCATGCAAACATGCATGTTACACATTACCTTAACTCATTACCACACGACAAAATTTTAGACTGGCTCAAATTGAAAGCATTTGCAGACGAAATAATAAAGGTGACTGAAAAATTAAAGTTTATTCTGGGAAGGGTAGAAAACACTGTGGGAAAAGGAGAAAATGCTGGTTACCAGCATTTTCTCCTTTTCCTGCAGTGTTTTCAAAAGGTCTCTTTCTCAGGGGCGTCAAAAGTAGGGATTGTGTGGTAATGGGTTAATATGGTTTTTTGTGTGGGAAAACATGCTTATTTCTACAGTTGACTCTTTACCTCACAGTCCTGATTTTTTTTCCCTCCCTGAGTGATGGGGGGGAGGCTTTTAATCCTCTACCACACAATTCTGACCTTAACTCTTTACCACAGGACAAAATTTAAAATTGGTCCAAATTCAAAGCACTCACAGAGAACAAAATAAATGTGACTCAAAAGTTGAAATTTGTTTCCACCAGGGTAGAAAATATTGTGGGAAAAGGAGAAAATGCCAGTTACCAGCATTTTCTCCTATTCCCAAAATGTTTTCAAAAGGCTTCTGTCTCAGGGTAGTTGAAATAAGGGATAGTGTGGTAAAGGGTTAAATGACCCTTGGGAAGAAGGCTATTGAAAACATTTTGGGAAAAGGAGGAAACCTGTCATCACTGCTTGAAAAACTGATGTTTTATAGTTCTGTTATTCCTGTTTTCTACTTTCAGGACTAAAGTATGTTGTGGTATCATCTTCAAGGGAATGAACGGTGAGGTTTTAATTGACCCCCAACTGTTGCGACCATGTTGGTCATGTCACAAAGGAAAGTCAGCCACCAATAAAAACACAGAGCTTTCAAGGAGCACGTCTCTAGAAGATACAGACAGTAATTCAAGCACCCCAAGTTTAGGGGCTATGGATTATTACGAATCCAATACGATAGAACCAGAGACACCGCCTGATAGCCCGCCCAACAGCCCCAAAAGTAAACTCACAGAGACCGCAAACACACTGGCTCAGCTTCAAAAGTGCACAAACATGATGGATTTTACAGCGCCTGTGTCGTTAACAATGGAGTGTTAAAAGTTATAGTGTACCTTGGAGGAAGATTTAAAAGCCCTGCAAAATTTTACTGTAAAATGCTGACATTTTAACATGTTTGATATCATCCCTAGGTATGCTAATAATGATCATTATTAATTGTTTTTGTGGCTAGTGTAAATCAGGATCAGACAGCACAAATTGTACAGTCTAATCTTAGATATGCTCTGTGCCAAGACATAGTTGTCAAAATTAGTCTTGAAAAGGAAATTATTTGATTCTTGTTTTAATACTGGAAAGGTCCATTTCACTTTTTTGGCACAGTATTGACTAACCATTCCTATCTCTTTACCAAATGACAAATTTCTTAACTGGACCAAAGCATCTGCAGATAACAAATTAAATCTGGGTATTATGGGGATTTCTGACTTTGATAGGGTAGAAAATACTGTGGGAAAAGGAGAAAATGCTGGTTATTACCAGCATTTTCTCCTGTTTCCACAATGTTTCCTATAGGCTTCTTTTTCAGGGTCGTTAAAAGTCAGGATTGTGTGGTAAAGCGGAAATTCGCAATCTTAATTCTCAAGAATTTTATAAATTTGAGGGTATTTTTAAAGGCAAGTTCTGGGTAGCTAAACCCTTTTGATTGGCTAAACAAATGTTTTAGCCAATCAGAACTTGCTTTACTTTGTAAATCTAGAATAAGTCTATGAATGTAATTTTGATTGTTAACCCATTGTCACACAATCTCTACTTTTAATGACCCTGAGAAAGATGCCTTTAGATAACATTGTGGGAAAAGGAGAAAATGCTGGTGACCAGCATTTCCACCCTTCACAAAACAAATTTCAAACTTTCAGTCACTTTTATTTTGTCATTTGCAATGCTTTTGATTTGGACAAGCCCAAAATATTGTCGTTTAGTAATGAGTCAAATAGGTGATCCAGGCTTTGCAGAATTGGATGCCATATTTTGGTCTGCACTATTTTTCAGTAATTCAGTTAGCATTCCATGGTATTATGCTATAAAATGTCACATTTATGCAGACAAAATTATGCAGGACCAAGCTTGGTCCAAGTCAAATGGATAAAAAAAAGTCTTCACCAAAAAATGTCACTTGGCTTATCAGGGATTAGTTGAAAGGGTGATTCTACTTGCCAGTATATATTATTTATTTTTATTTGTGTCGTGGCTGTGATTAAATCATAGCTATAGTGGAGTGGAAATACAATGACGGAAATGGATTAACCTTAAACGTCATTTATGTCAGTGGAAAATATCTCAATTGTGATTTTAAAGTTAAAAAGTACCAAAGTACTGCCGTGAAATGAATACACAGAGCTTGCACATAAGTGAGGAGTGGTGATTGAGTTTGAAAAAAAAAAACATTATTTCTTCACTGATTCTCATTTTGTGGATGCTCATCAGAATTGTCTCTTCAAAAGATTTCTGATGACCTGTAATTAGTGAAGAACTAAAGAGAAGTTTCTTTTTTGAAGTCCAAACACCCAATACTCGCAAAAAATGTTTGTACTTCTGTCAGAAAAAACAGGAAGCAGTGAGGACTTATAAAGGTCAAACCAACAAACGGGTTTATTTTAGCATGACTCTTTTTTTTTAAGCTCAAGTTTTGAATAATGTTGTTTTTCACCTTTTTAAATCAAGGTAAGATCAGAAAAATTCTTCACCTAGATCTCAGGAAAACAAAAGAAGAAAAATGTGCCCAAAGTTACAACAAAGCATTAGCATGGTCAACAATCTTTCCGTCATTAAATAATACATATGAGATTTCATTTTATGTTGTCGAGTTTGAATGCTTATACTGCTAGTGTTTCATTTCCATGACAAAAGTCTCATGCAAACGTTGCAATAAACACATAAATACATTTCTATAGATTTTTGACCTTGGAAGAAAGGTAACATGTTGCATTTAAGATTTAAGTGAATATCATTTTAAAATGCTTAGCATTCATGGGTAAAAGATTTAGCTTCCTTCTTAACTCATTACCACACGACAAAATTTTAGACTGGTCCAAATTGAAAGCATTTGCAGACAAAAAAATAAAGGTGACTGAAAAATAGAAATTTGTTCTGAAAAGGGCAGAAAACACTGTGGGAAAAGGAGAAAATGCTGGTTACCAGCATTTTCTCCTTTTCCCACAGTGTTTTCAAAAGGCTTCTTTCTCAGGGGCGTCAAAAGTAGGGATTGAGTGGTAAAGGGTTAAAGGAAATAACAGAGTAAATGTTTCATTCTTTGCCAAGCAATCCATTTCTCTTTCGACTTGTATTGAGCAACATGTTTCTATGGTGATTCCTGTTTCATTTGACTACGTTTTACAGAGATAGTAGAAAATGAGTTGATCATTTTACTTTTATGTAGAGTGGTTTCTGTGTTTTTATACAAGTTTCTACTTTGAATGTGCATCTAGTCTTTTTAGTTTGACATTTTTTTTGTCAAGCTATTTTATTCAATTTCATACTGTTCATATTCAGTCCTGCAATACATAAAGTCTCAAAGCCCTGTACAAGATAAATATATTTTTGACTAGTCCATATTGGAACCATTTGCAGATGATAAATCAAAAATTGATAAAATTGTATTTGTACACAAAAGCATAGAAAATATTGGGAGGAAAGGAGAAAATGCTAGTCACCACCATTTTCTCATTTTGCCATGTTTTCAAAAACCTTTTTCCTTTAGGGTCCTGTAAGTATTCCATTATTTTGTAAAGGGTTCATTGACTAAATTTAACAGTTTTTAGCTGAGTGTGTGTTAACTCTTTACCACACGACATAATTTTAGACTGGTCCAAATTGAAAGCATTTGCAGACGACAAAATAAAAGTGAGTGAAAATTTGAAATTTGTTTTGTGATGGGTAGAAAACATTGTGGGAAAAGGAGAAAATGCTGGTTACCAGCATTTTCTCCTTTTCCCACAATGTTTTCTAAAGGCTTCTTTCTCTGGAGCGTCAAAACTAGGGATTGTGTGGTAATGGGTTAACCTTTTACCACACAATCCCAACTTTAACCCATTACCACTCAATCCCTACTTTTGACGCCCCTGGGAAAGAAGCCTTTTGAAAACACTGTGGGAAAAGGAGAAAATGCTGGTAACCAGCATTTTCTCCTTTTCCCACAGTGTTTTCTACCCTTCCCAGAACAAATTTCCATTTTTCAGTCACTTTTATTTTGTCGTCTGCAAACACTTTCAATTTGGACCAGTCTAAATTTTTCTTGTGTGGTAATGGGTTAAATGACCCTGAGGAAGAAGCCTTGCGAAAATATTGTGGAAAACAAGGAGTAAATGCTGGTAACCAGCATTTTCTCCTCTTCCCACAATGTTTTCTCCCTATCAAGGCAAAATTGTACCAATTGAGCCACTTCGAAGTTGTCATCTACAAATGCTTTCAATTTGGATTGGTCTAAAATTTCGCTATGTGGTAAAAAAAAAAATGCATTTTTGCAATTGCAGGACAGGAGATGTTTGTATGATTCATAACATATGAAAGAATAATTTCACAAAGGTCTTTTTTTTTTTTCACTTTTATAAGAAAAACGATGAAAAGAGACAGTGAAGGAAGAGGAGGCATGTTCGACATTATGAAAGTTTATGTCTTTTCTATGGCTGTGTGACATTGTGAATATGATGCAAAAATGACAGAGTGAGTGGAATCAGATCCATTTGTCACAAAGATACTATTGGGCTAACTTTACCAGTCAATTTGAAGTCAAATTTGTCTTCTGCAACTGTCAATGTGCATAAGTATAAAAATTTGATGTTTGGTAAAGAGGTAATGAATGCTGTGTCTTCATGCTCTTTTTGCATGAGGTCTGCCCCCATTTTTGAAGATTCTGAAATGGTAGAAAAGTTCATGTTATGATCTCATTTATATTAACTCTGTAATGTTGGAAAACTTCTAGTGAGGGTATTCTTGTTGTTTTGTCTCCTCCACATTCAAGTTTCTATAACTAATGTCAAATTAAACTGCTTTCCATGGATTCTATTTGATATAATGAATTAAAAGGACATCAGAGTCTGGGTGGGTTTTTGAAATTACTTTCCCTGATGATTTTGTCCTTTGTTTATTGATTCTTTCCATCTTAGTTGGCTCCACTGGTAACTAGCATTTTCTCCTTTACCCACTATATTTTCTACCATTTCCAAACCAAATTTCAATTTTTCAGTCACATTTATATTGTTGTCTGCAAATGTTTTCAATTTGGACCAGTCTTAAATTTTACTGTTTGGTAAAGTGTTCAAATAGTTTTGTGGTATGGAACGAGAGAAGAAACTTGTATGAGAGACCTCTGCACGAAAGGTACAGTTTTTCATGAACACTGGCATAAAAGCTCTATATGTACATTTTGTAAATACCTGTCCTATTTATTATCTATTACTGTTTTCTATATTCTATATTTTATCTGTTTGACATCTTGTTTGTTTGTATGTTTGTCTGTATCCTCATATAAAATGACTGTTTTCTTCACATGCACTTTGAAGAGTTTTATACCGTTTTTCAAAGATATGATTTTATAGATTGTCATGGCTAGCATAATTACTTCCCTTTGGTGAATGCAAATGAGATAGGCTAAGCAAGGTTTTATAGTGTTTTTGCAGATATATAAACGGATGCTCAAAGGGTTATCAAACAACAAAATTTTAGACTGGTCAAGTTGAAAGCATTTTAAGCTGAAATGAAGGGGTTTGTATGTGAAAGTGTAGAAAATCCTGTGGAAAAAAAGAAAAAATGGTGGATACCAGCATTTCTCCTTTTCTCACAAGGTTTTTTAAAAGGCTTTTTCCTCAAGGTTGTCAAAACTAAAGTCGTGCAGAAAGGCTTAATATGAACTATATTGCCTAGAACACAGAGGGGCTTTAACCCACTATCACACAATCCCTACTTTTGACACCCCTGAGAAAGAAGCCTTTAGAAAACATCGTGGAAAAAGGAGAAAAAGCTGGTAACCAGCATATTCTCCTTTTTCCACAATGTTTTCTACCCTTCACAAAGCAAATTTCAAATTTTCAGTCACTTTTATTTTGTCGTCTACAAATGCTTTCAATTTGGACCAGTCTAAAATATAAGACAGATACCATCATTTGCTCTTGTGTGCCATCTATGGTCGTAACGGCTGCCATAGGAAAAAAAGTTTATGGTATATGGATTCAAGTTTCTGAAATAATCAAAAACATGTACAGCCTTCAAGCATTCCAAGCCTGAGGTATAATTCAACAATGTGCTTGTGAAGAGTAACATCTTGTCAATGAAATTATATTGATGTTGGAATATAAATTATTTATTAATTTTTGTATGGGAGGACGAGTGATGGTTTTACAGTTATTGTTTATCAAATGCAACAAGTACCTCACAAATCATAAATGATAGAAAATGTTTTACTTATTGCCAAATTTTTAAAGCAGAAACAACCAAAGCTCCAACATTCAAGTTTTTGACCCCCAACGCATCAAACAAATGTTTATTTTTTTTCGGGAAGGGGGGGAATTCTCAAATGGACATTTTTTGTCAGTCAATCTGTCTTGTGGCTTGGAGATGTATGAATGTTTGTATTCCAAATTTCTCAGTTTTGCTGTAATTACTTTTTAAACCCAAACCAAGATACAAAATTTAAGACCTGTCCAAACTGAAAGGGTTGTGCAGAGGACAAAACAAATGTAAATCAGAATTGCAGATTATTTTGAGGAGGGTTAGAAAACACTGTGCAAGAAGGAGAACATGCTGGTAGCCAGCATTTTCTCCTTTCTCCACTATAGTTAACCTGATCAAAGCCAAGCCCGTCGTTTGAGCAAGGAAGAATTTGTTTTCTGCAAATGCTTTCAGTTTGGTATAGTCCACATTTTTGTAGACTGAAAAAGTGTTAGAACGAGAATTTTATACCATAGAATCCAGACTTTTTTGTGCAAATATGGTACATCCTAGATGTTTGAATCTGTTTTGCCTATCAAAGCACTTAACCAGGGTATTATGTCACCTATTGTGACAGTTCTAGGTTACCTGGCTGTTTTGAAAGAATATGTTGGAGTACTGTCATAGCCATATAGTTTTTTGTGTGTACCGGTAATTGCCATCTTAACCCATTACCACTATCCAAATTGAAAGCATTTGCAGACGACAATTTCATAGTGGCTCACATGATGCAATTTCCCTCCAGTAGGGTAGAAAACTTTGTGGGAAAAGGAGAAAACGCTGGTTACCAGCATTTTCTCCTTTTCCCACAATGTTTTCAAAAGGTTTCATCCTCAGGGTCATCAAAAGTCGTCACAGTGTGGTAAAGGGTTAAGAGAACTTTGAAACTTCTGATTACCCTCAAGTTTGGCATGACAGAAGATACCTCAATAATGGGCTGATTGTTTATCTTCAAAAGGGGGCAACCAGAACATAAAGGCAGGTAACTCTGAAAAAAAAAATCAACAACAGTTATGCCCCTTTTTGTCTTTGAAATTTTACTAAAAAACATCTGCAGCGTGTGGTGTTATTGTTTAACCCTTTACCACACAGCAAAATTTTAGACCTACCCAAATTGAAAGCATTTGCAGACAACAATTTCATAGGAGCTCAAATGACTAAATTTTCCTTTGATATGGTAGAAAATTTTGTGGGAAAAGGAGAAAATGCTGGTTACCAGCATTTTCTCCTTTTCCCACAATGTTTTCAGGTGGCTTCCAACTTCAGGGTCGTTAAAAGTCGTCATTGTGTGGTAAAGGGTTAATCTGGAGCTGTGTTAATCCTTATTTCTTGATCTGTTTCCTCATATCTGTGTTAGTCTGAGTGCTTAGTCATTTATTCTTGTTTCCTAAGTTTTCCCTACCAAGTAAGATTTACAGTGAATAAAATGTCTGAATGTAAAAGTATGTATATGTACATGTATAATAATGAAAGATAAGTTGTTGTACACGTAGTTTCCGAAATTCTCATCTCATAGAATATGAATGTTTTACCGTAGCATACTCTTCTCCAATACATGTACAGTATGAAGGATTAAAATCTCATTTTAGCTGAGACATAATTTTGCATGATCATTACCAAGCAATAAGTTTGTTGAGACCCTGGCTTTAGATCCTCATAACAACATTCATTCACACATTTTCTTTTTTATTAATTCATTCATGTTATGTCGTGTGACATCATGTCATGTCACACCACACCATGTCAAAATTCAAAGCATTTGGAACAGAATATGAAATATTTGCTGCAAAAATGATAGGTTTTGTCTTTGAAAAAGTAGAAAACATGTAGGGAAGTGGAGGAAATGCTGGTTACCAGTATTTTCTCCTTCCTCACATTTGATTTTAAAAGCCTTCTGCTCCAGAGTCATTTACACTTTGAATAATTATTATTGTAAACTAGAGTAAACTTTCAGATTGTTGATAACATTTAACCCTTTACCCCATAAGGCATTTCAATGGTATCTCTAATTGCCCCTAAATAACAGCATGGATGAAGCTGTTTCTTATGTGTATATGACACATTTTGATAGCATAGAAAACATTGTGGCAAAAGGTGAAATTGCTCGTGACGAGCAATTTCACCTTTTGCCACAATGTTTTCCAAAGGCTCCTACAAGCAATGCATAGAAATGAGTGTCTATGGATTAAAGGGTTAACTTGTGTCTTTTGCATTTTATACAGATGAAGCAAAAACAAATAATCAGTGATCAGACTGTATATACTTTGAAGTCTGATCTTGGTCTTCACTTTCACATAAAGTACTTTATGTTTGACTTGGCATAGTTAGAGTGTAGCTCAAGATCTTAGACATACACAGAGCTCCAAATAGAGGAAGTGATTTTTATTTCAAAGTTGAAAATACTGATTATTCTCCCCCCAACCCTATATTGTGGGTACTCATTAGAATCATATCATTGAGACAATTCTAATGAGTACCCACAATATAGGGTTTGAAAGAGAAATAATGGATTTTAAATACCATCAATCCCTCTTATCTGGAACTCTGTATATGGTTTATATACATGTAGCATAATGACAAGCATTTTATGGCTTATCTGATACCCTTTTAGATACATTTCACCTTTTCCCCATTCCTTTGTTCACTGTTAATCATCATTAGAAAACAAAGGATGTAGCAGGTACAAAGTGTATTTAATTGTGTAATCAGCTGGTTTTGTGTAATTAAAAATTTGCAACATGATTGGGATGTGATGCATTTATCAACTGCATCACACACCATCCTTGTGACAGAATCTCACTCATACCCAGTTGATTATCCTCTCTATGTCTGTTTAAATTTTGCAAATACAGTCAAACTTGTATTCAACATGCAGCCATGGGATAAATGAAAAATGCTTGCTAAAAACAGGTGCTTGCTTTTAGGATGAATTTCTTGTTGTCTTTTCCATTTGGGAACTGAAACGATTGTTTTTAAAAAGGGGCTGACTGTTTATGTAAGGTTGTCTTTAAAGACAGGCTGACTGTTTATGAAAGATGACTACTATTCCAGCTTTGACTTCACATTCAAACAGGATTTTGCACAGAGGGAAGAAAGGAATCTAATATTTTTCATCTGATGCCACTCTATTCTGTATAAATTCTGTACCAAACAACAAAATATATCACATGTCAAGACTGGAAGCAATGGCAGATGATGGATTCTGTTTTTCAGATGATCGAATTTTTCTTGATAGGGGTATGGAAAATATTGTTGGAAATGGAGAAAAGTTTGACTATCAAGAGAAAACTGCAGTTTTCAGGGTCGTTTAACCTATTACCACGCAATCCCTGGTTTTTACGACCCTGAGATAGGAGCCTTTTGAAAACATTGTGGGAAAAGGAGAAAATGCTGGTAACCAGCATTTTCTCCTTTTCACACAATGTTTTCTACCCTGCTGGAAACAAATTTCAGTTTTTAAGGTAACTTTATTTTGACATCTGCAAGTGCTTTCAATTTGGACCAGTTTCAAATTTTGTCGTTTGGCAAAGACTTAAATATGGTATCCTAAGTCAAACAGTGGGTAACTTGAAAACTATGCTGTGATTACCTTTTCAACACTCTTCATTGGGAAAAACAATGTACTTATCTATTTCATCATTCATTTTCAAGCAAATAGGCTTTCTTTGATAATTATATATAAAAATTTCATTTCCTACTGATGGGCGTAGATCAGAGGGTAATATTAATTGAACCAACTTATATTTAACACTTTACCATACAATCCCAAGTTTTAATGACCCTGAAGAAGAATGCTATTGGAAACATTGTGGGAAAAGGAGAAAATTCTGGTAACCAGCATTCTCTCCCTTTCCCACAATTTTTTCTACCCTCCCTAAAACAATTTTCAATTTTTGAGTCGCATATTTCGTAGTCTGCTGATCCTATGAATTTGGGCTTAGTCTAATTGTTTATTATTAGGTAAAGTTCAGTATCCTTGATCTTCATCTAGGAATATAATGTAAATGGTATAAAAATTGTACATAATAGAAATGAAGTCATAGAATTTATTTATTTTATTATTGTGCACGGTACTTCATTACGACTTATGATATATGAATTGAACTTAATTTACTTGCGAAAGGATTTTGAATTATCCATTTGACTAAATCTGAAAAACAACATGTTTAGCCATAGACCAAACAAACCTAAGTTTCCCGCAGTTGTTTGCTACCCTTTCAAAGACAAGTTTTATTGTGATCCTTGCTAAAATTGTTTGCAACTGCTTTCAATTTGGACAGGTTTAAAATTCTATTTTTTGTATGACAAAAGGAGAAATTGCTTGTAACAAGCAATTTCTCCTTTTCCCACAGTGTTTTCTGCCCCTTCGGATAATTTTCTGCCATTGTCATGAAAGTTAAAATTGTCGTCTGCAAACTCTTTCAGTTTGGAAGAGTCTAAAATTTGTCGTTTTTCTTCACCAAACATCAAAATTCTAGACAGATCCAAATTGAAAGCATTTGCAGATGGCAAAATTAATGTGACTGAAAAATGAACATTTGGTTGTGGAACGGTAGAAAACTTTGTGGGAAAAGTAGAAAATGCTGGTTACAAGCATTTTCCTTTTTTCCACAATGTTTTTAAAAAAGCTTCTTTTTCAGGGTCGTTAAAAGTTTGGATTGTGTGTAAAAGGTTAAATGGTTAAACTTGGCTAGTACCTTAAAGAAAATGACAAAAATTTATCCTGTAATATATTCTTTACAATGTACCGGTTACTTTGTTTAACACTGTCTTTCTATCCTTGTTTGTCAAGTTCTGTATGTAATATTTATTAGAAATACTTGACATACTTTATGTGTGTTGTTTTATGTAGAACTTGTTCAACACAATAGGTTTGTACTGTGCATTTTGTGAGTGTTTGTCCGTCCCAATCATGTCTGTATTGCCCATGCCTATCCCTTTTGTGACTGTAACAAAGCTTGAAGTTTGATCATGTAAAGCATATTTTTTTGCAAACAACTTGATTAGTCTTGTAGTAGACAACTTTGGAAATGGTTGTGGTTAACAGAGAACCTTCCTGTTGCAGACAATTTCTCCTTTTGGCTCAATATTTTCTCAAAAATAAAATCTTTTTGTTGATTGCCCATGGAAAAAAAAATGGCTCTTTAAGACTCCAAAGTTTGAGAGCATTTGCACACTACTACAGTTTTTAACTGTTTACCACATAATTCTGATTTTAAGAAGCCTGAGAAAAAATCCTTTTGAAAATATTGTAGGAACAGAAGAAAAGGCTGGTAACCAGCATTTTCTCCTCTTTCCACAATGTTTTCTACCCTTCCCAAGACAATTTTCAATTTTTGAGCCATATTTATATTGTCGTCTGCAAATGTTTTCAGTGTGGACAAGTGTACAATTTTGTCGTTTGGTAAAGAGCTAAACAGGGCTTAAATGCAAGGATCTTGTCATTGAAAAGACAGAAAGTATAATTGGGAAAGGAGAGTATGCTGGTTGTCGAGATTTGCTCCTTTCTCACAATGTTTTCAGAAGTGTATATCTTTGTTTTTTTAATACACAGGACTATGAAAAGAAAGGTAAATTGTTGTTAAATAATTATGTTCTATTCCAAGTTGTCTACTGCAATTGTTTTAAGGAGGCAATTGAAATGAGTCGAAGTATAAATGTTTCCTTTCCAAGTTCCCATAATACCTCACATGTCCAGGATTTGATCATGTGACATGGATGCACTGATTTGATTGGTGCTTTTTTTGTGGAGGGCAGTGTTTGCCTCACCAAGTGATACAATCAATTCCACTCAGTATACTATTATTTTATCATCTGAACATTATTTTCTTATTGCACATAAAACACAAAATACCATGACTACCTGAATATTTTCTTTTTCAAACACTTCAAAAGTCTTTTGTTTCAGGCGAATTGTTTTAACCCTAATCCAAATTATCCCATGTTTTAACAACCTTGGAAGAAAAAGCGTACAAAAGCATTTTGGGAAAGGAGAAAATTCTGGTGAAGATACTTCTATCCTTTTTCCACAGTGCATTGTACCCTTTTAAGGAAAAGTATCACAATTTGAGCCATACTTAGATAGCCATCTGCAAAAACTTTCAGTGTGAACATTTCTAAAATTCTGTCATCAGTCCAACAAAGAGTAACAGTCTGTGTATCAATTCTTCCATATGGTACAATGAACCATCATCAAAGTTGAAAGTATCCTTTGTTAGGATAAAAACAGTGTAGGGAATGGAGAAACTGCTTGTAACAAGCATTTGCTCCATTTGCTTAAATGTTTTCTTACAGAGCACACTAGACTTTGTGGCTTAGACCACTATGTTGCAAATAGACAGGGATGTTGTGTCAATAATATTCTGTATAAGTCTGTTCGCTTGATCATATTTGTACATGTTATTTATTCAAATAAATCTTATATATGAGTCAAACCCTGTGAAAAGGTAGTTCAATGCAAATGCAAAAAGTGCAAACCAAGGCCAGACTGCACAGCCCACACATGCTGAACTGAGTCAGTGGTAATATTTTGCATGTTAAAATATCATTCTAACTCATAGTTCACATGCTCTATAACTCTTTTCCTTACAGTCCCAACTTTAACCCATTACCACATAATCCCTACTTTTGACGACCCTGAGAAAGAAGCCTTATAAAAACATTGTGAGAAAAGGGGAAAATGCTGGTTACCAGCATTTTCTCCATTTCACACAATGTTTCCTACTCTTCCCAAAACAAATTTCAAATTTTCAGTCACTTTTTTTTTGTTGTCTGCAAATGCATTCAATTTGGACAAGCCTAGAATATTGTCGTTTGGTAAAGGGTTAAACAACTTTGGGAGTGAAGACTTTTGGAAAATATTTCAGGAAATGGAGAAAATACTGGTAACCAGAGCTCCACTAGAGCTCCAGATAATGGGGAGTGACAGTATTGTAATTTCATTATTTCTCTTTTAAACCCAATGTTGTGGGTACTCATCAGAATCATCTCAACCATCAGAATCATCTCGTTGAGATGATTCTAATGAGTACCCATAACATACGGTTTAGTGCAGAATGATTAATATCTTCAATTTCAAATTCAAAGTCACTCCTCCTTTCTGGAGGTCTGCATATTCTGTGACAACTTGCTTTGTATGAAGCATTACTAAGATGCATTGAACTCCCTTTTCCCAGAATGCTCTTCAATTATGTTTTTATTGTAAATGTAGTCTATTTATAGTTATGCCTTGAATTTAAAGCCTTTGTATTTACTATCTCTTCGGTCAGTTTGACATTGTCTTGATAGGTAAAAATAATTGTAAAAATGTGTAAGAGAGAATCATCAGAGAGAATTTTTTTGGGTCCTTGATTCAAGGTCAGGCTTTGGGTTAACCCTTCACAAGAAGACAAAATTTTAGCCCCATCCATTTTTACCAAATTGAAAGCATTTGCAGACGACAATTTCAGTGTAGCTCCAATGGTTCAAGTGTTAGCTGATAGAGTAGAAAGCATTGTGGAAAACGGAGAAAATGCTGGTTACCAGCATTTTCTTCTCTTTCCACAATGTTTTCTCAGAAGTCTTCTTTACAAAGATGGTCAAAAGTCTTCATTGTGTGGTAAAGGGTTAAATAAACACTCTCTAGTTTTTCCCCACATTAAAGTTATTCAAATTATGCCTTTAGAGTCAAAGATGGTGTCCTTCCTGTAAAATACATTACTTGACTCTTGTTGGGAGATACTAAACAGAGCTTTGAGATTTAACTCATTACCAAACGACAAAATTTTGGACTAGTCCAAATTGAAAGCATTTGCGGATGACAAAATAAAAGTGACTGTCAATTTGAAATCTGTTTTCTGAAGACTAGAAAACATTGTGGGAAAAGGAGAAAATGCTAGTTACCAGCATTTTCTCCTTTTCCCACAATGTTTTCTAAAGGCTTCTTTCTCAGGGGCGTCAAAAGTAGGGATTGTGTGGTAATGGGTTAAATATTGCTGATTATCTGCAATATTTTCAAATTTATTCATTTAGCTCAGAAGAATGGTAACGGGCTATTATGGGTCTCTTCTGACCTTTAATTCAAATTACGGATGAAAGATTTACTGGAAAAAAATGTTCTCATTTATGTCAATGCGAATATGCACGATGAAAGACATAAAAATGTTTTAGCAGACCCATTTTCCACACTGTTTTTATCATCAATACCCCCATTAGAGTAGATTAGATGTCCTGTTTGTGTTCCCATGATGCTAGAAAAATGTAAGTGTATGTTACCATGGCAACCAATTTTTTAGTGTGGAAAAAATGATTGATGAGAGAAATTTCATGGCATTTTTTTTTTACCTGAGGACTTTTACTTGAGATTAACTTATTACCTACAGATACAGATTTGCAGCAGATAACTTCGAAACTATCCTTGAAAATTGAGCCATGATTTGGCAAAAAGGGGGTTTATACGTCTCCATGATACATAATAGTGTGCAAGTCATTATATAATTGTGATTCCATAAATAGAGGATAATCAACTGGTTGTTTTTGATATGAAAAATAACTCACGAGGATGCATTGTTAGGCGTTGAAAAAATGAGTGCACAGCACAAGTTTTTTTAACGCCTTACGACACGTCCAAGTGAGATATTTTTCATATCAAAAATAACCAGTTGATTATTCTTATTATTATATACCTTATTAACATCATTATTTTTAATTTTGGGTTTGAAAGTCGAAAAAAATGTAGTTGAAAAAAAAGTAGTTCCCAAATTACGGCAGGAAGTGAAAGTGAAAGTTGATAACGTCACTAGTGATGATATCAAAATTTATTACACTGGGAAATTCCAGGATTTCACTGCTAGGTATATAATAAAATCAATAAACTCTACCAATCGACAAAATTGTACACCAGTCCAAATTAAAAGCATTTGCAGACGACAAACTGAGTATGGCTCAAAAATTTCAATTTGTCTTGGGAAGGGTAGAAAACATTGTTGGAAAAGGAGAAAATACTGGTAGCCAGCATATTCTCCTTTTCCTACAATGTTTTCAAAAGGCTCCTTCCTCAAGGTCGTTAGAAGTCGGGATTGTGTGGTAAAGAGTATATTCTAACAACTGACAGGTTTGTGAGGTACACTGGTCCTGCAAAAATTTAACAAAAAGCAACAAGTTTCAGCCCAGGTCAACCTGTGCAAAATGCGCAGCCTGACCTTGGTCAGCACTTTTCGTTGATGCATTAAGCCCCCCTTTTCATAGAGCCTGGGTCTTTTAACCTGGATGATCAACTTTTTGCATCAGTCATATCATTGTACCCTTTGCCAAACAATCCTGTTTTTAGAGGCCATTTGATTTTCATCTTTAAATTCTAGCACAAATTGAAGAAGCCTGAAGTTCTGTTGTGAGATAGAGATCCAGTTTAACTCGTTACCACACGACAAAATTTTAGACTGGTTCAAATTGAAAGCATTTGCAGACAACAAAATAAACGGGACTAAAGAATCGAAATTTGATGTGGAAAGGGTAGAAAACAATGTGGAAAAAGGAGAAAATGCTGGTTACCAGCATTTTCTCCTTTTTCCACAATGTTTTCTAAAGGCTTCTTTCTCAGGGGCGTCAAAAGTAGGGATTGTGTGATAATGAGTTAATAGATATTTAGGTACATTAATATGTCAAAAATCACTATGGCAACAAGGAGAATTGCTCATCAAGAAGTAACTGCTTCTTTTCCCATAATGCTTTTCGAAAGGCTTCTGCTGCAAAGACAAAGTTGTTTGTAGGTGATAATGAGAGTGAATGACCTTGACCGTCTAACTGTATCTCATTACACAATCATTGATTGTTTAAATGATTTTTTACTTGGTGCCAGAGATCAGTTGCTATGGAGATCTGTATTCATTTTTTTTTATATAAATGAGATAACTGAAAGTGAAATTGATGTAATTTCAATTGATTAAAAAAAGAAAGAGAAAAAAGGAATCAATAAAGTTGGATATGTGTAAATAAAACTTTGTTGATGTTGTTTATTGCAACCACTGAAGCAAGGGCAATAGATTTCGAAGGGCGTTATAGAATTGCTGGTTTCCAGAGTCGGTGCCTTTCTAGGTGTTCAACCCTTTACAATAGCATCATGTTTCTTTTGTGTTCTTTACAAGGAGATTGTTAACACATTGTGGGGGGAAAAAAGAGACAACATAATGGTCTAGCATTTTCTCCTTTGGTCTTAAAAATTGGCACCAGAAACTTTGTTGGAAAAGGAGAAAATCTTGACAAGCTTATTTGCTATGTTCTTCTAAGAAATAAAAGATTTCTTTAAGCTAAGAGCCCCAGTTAATTCCAAAGATATATTAAGAAAATAATTTAAATACCCCTTATCCTCCTAAAGAAGTTTAAATAAAATTTGCAAACCAAATAGTAAAGACTCGAATAATGTTATTTCAAACTTATGCTTTGGAAAAAGTACCCTGTTATCGGACAGTGTAGAATCAAGATCAGACTGCACATTCTGTGCAGTCTGATCTTGAATCTACACTGTCTGCAAAAGGCCATTGAGTCGTGCTTAGCAGCTTGAGGGTTAACCACTGGGATAGAAGGACCCCAAAGTCAGCGAATACATGTATCTAGCCATTGCACTCCCTGCTTGGAGAAATATGCTGTCCTATATATTTAACAATAGAAGTCTAATTTCGCTGATCTACATTATGATCGAGGCGGGAGTTACAGACGACAAAAATCGATGCAGCCGATAATTATGCAATATTGAGTTTACTCCGACCTCGATATGTTTGTGGCCGGGAGCTTGAGCGATGCAAGAAAACTCCGCTATTCTGTAACATTCACAGCCAACTTCCGTATGAGGTCTACAAAGAACAAGAACGGATCTGTTGCTAAGCCCTCACCAAACAATCCCTGGTTTTTACAATCCAGAGGAAGATACCTTCTGAAAACGTAGTGGGAAAAGGAAAAAAATTCTTGTCACCAGCATTTCTCATCTTCTTACAGTGTTTTCTACTCTTCGAAAGTCAACTTTCAATTTTTTGGATCATGTTTATGTTGTCGTCTGCAAATGGTTTGAATTTGCACAAATCTAAAATTTTGTCGTTTGGTAAAGAGTTCAATCTTCTAGCCGATAGCTTGCCTAGTACTCAAACTAACACTGCAAATTGCATTTCGGGTCATGTCTACTGTCAAAACGGATTCCGTCTGTTTTTCAATCTTCAACAGACGACAAAGAGTAAGTGTCGCTCATACCGACCGCATGTTTACCAGCAGACTTCATATTAGATGTGCCTCTACGAATGATAAAATCATACTTTGAAATGGGCTTATTGGAAACTTGAGAAGCAATCCTTTTCCTACAATATATCGATCAAGTTCGACAGCATTTTTTCACGTGAAGGACCCAATGCTGGTCTCTGAGTGAATTTCAAACAGTTCAAACGATGTAGATTGCCAAACAAATCAATCTAGGTAACATGAAAACAACAAGTTAATTTCGACAATTCATCGCTTTCCTTTCAAGTGAAAATAATATAGAAAGATACATTCGGTAATTTATGTGTCTCCAACAAAATAGATACCAGAGAGGTCAAGGTCATTCGCTGGTGTACCAGGAACTTGAGTCAATACGTGTTACATGTTCCCTGCAAACTCTATCGGCTCCGAACGTTACACGGACGGGATTTTGCATCGATATTTGCTTCACAAACACCTTGCATAAACAACGAGGTCAAATATATCGGAGCGATGCTCTAGCAAAAGAGTGTGTAGTGCGTCTCCTTGTTCATTATACGGAACAAGCCATCATATAAATTGGCTTGCAACACAAGAAAAGGGGCATTCGGACATTTGCGTAAAGTGTCGTCCCGGATCAGCCTGCGCTGTCCGCGCAGGCTGATCCGAGACGGCACTTTACGACTACATTACATTATGTGTTACAGTAGACTTGCGCAAAACAGAAAATTACTTGGAAACGAAAAGTGCCGTCTCGGATCAGCCTGCGCGGAGTGCGCAGGCTGATCCGGGACGACACTTTACGCAAATGTCCGAATGCCCCTTTTTGCTTGTTGCAAGCCAAAATTAAGGTTAGTCTTACAATCCAATTTGTCTTGCAACTGACTCAATCATCAGGTATAGTGGTCCTTACAGCAGAATTTAGCAGAAAATTTACTAATAACAAAAAGTTTCCATTCAGGTCAGTCTGCGCGGACTGCGTCCATATTTTGCAGGTGCATTAAGGTCCTTTTTCACAGGACACGATTCGTTGTTAATTCTGCCAAACGACAAAATTCTAGACTGGTCCAAACTGAAAGTATTTGCGGACGACAAAATTAATGCAACTCTAAAATTGAGATTCGATCTAGGAAGGGTGGAAAACATTGTAGAAAAAGGAGAAAATGCTGATTACTAGTGAAAACCTGGGTTTGTTTGGTAAAGGGTTAGTGAAATGATTTCTTACCACTATATCCGAAAGTTAAAGCATTTCAGACACCAGTTATAGGGGTGTAATTGTTAGAAGTTGTCTAAGGTGAACAAAAAACTTTGTGGGTAAAGAAGATAGAACGCATTTGTAATTAGTTCCATGGGATTTAACATGCCTTCAGCAAAGGCATAAGACTTGAGCCGATTACGATGCGCTTACCTTTCCGAGAGCGGAAACCATTTTTCTTTCATCGATAAATGAAAATCCCTAGTTTTTTGTTTCTCTTTCTCGGAAATAATAATAAATGTTGTCCGGTTTCATTCGGCACATACACATATAATACGATGATCATGTCGTCGGTTTATTTAAAAAAAAAAAAAGCTTAGTTACGAGGTTTTTGAAGTAAACCGATCATATGTTACTCTTCTATACAGTATTGTATTGCCAGTTCTATAAAATACTGATAAGAAAATAGTTCTGACCATAAGTTCTTACAACTAACATTTCGTGCATTGGCCTGCATCGTAGCTTACGTTTAATATAGGACTAAGAACAATCGAAGTTTACGAAAGGTCAAATGATATAAATATTAATTTCAAGTGAAGATATTGATAGGCTTATGTTTCTTCTTGCGTGATAAACCTATATTTCCGCCATATGTCCTCACAGTTTCTCACGTGTGGAAACAAACTTTCGTCACCACTTACACTAATACTCACGTTTTCCCCCTTCTATCTCTCTCTCTCTCTCTCTCTCTCTATCCCTCTCTCTCTCTCTCTGTCTCCACCCCTCCCACGTCCCTCTCTCTCTCTCTCTCTCCTTCTCTCTAATCAATGGTCAGCCGAAAATCTATCAGGATTATTTAATCGAATCTTCAAATATTTAGACAAATACGTTTCTAAAAACTGAAGTCTTTGTTTGGAAGAATTATTGTCGTTAATACTGGGTTTAAACTTCAAATTTAACATGCCCTAGCTTGTTCAGGTAGTCAGTACATTCAGCTGTGAGTAACATGCCCATATATGGATAAGTGGGACGCAGACGTTTCGCTCAGTTTCATTCATGTTATTTATGATCTTCGCCTAGATTGCCCTTCGTGACAGTACGCAAAAAAAGCAGAAAACCAATACTTCTGACGGAAGTGAAATTTTCATCCAATGAATGAAAGGTAGCTGGTTTTCTATCCAATGAAATTTCGGGTCACTGATGACGTGTTCAAGAAGTTTTTGCACTTTAACATGACGTGATAGTCATATGGGTATGATAATGATTGACGTTAAATTCATCCTTTAGGTAACTTTCAAAACTCTGGGTGTCATAGCGGACGTTGTAAATCGCGATCAAAATGCACTCACTGTGCAGCCTAATTGAAGATCAACTATGTCCGGTTTGCTGAGACATTCTAATGATACTTAAAAATAAAACTACACTCCAACAAATTATTTTGTTCACGTGGTGCGTCAAGAATTTGCTGCCTTAAGTGCTTGTCAACGCCCTCTATCTATTTATTGATAAGACGTCTGAAGATCTTTTTATTTTCAAATTGCGTATCACATCTAAATTTGGCTTGCAACACGCGAAAAGGGGCATTCGGACATTTTCGTAAAGTGCCGTCTCGGATCAGCCTGCGCAGTCCGCGCAGGCTAATCCGAGACGACACTTTACGACTACATTAGATCACAGGAATCTGACATTCTATAACCAAAATAAATGATAAAATATGGAAAAAAAATCCCCTCCTATATAATATAAACACAAGGAGTGCAACGTCTCGATTGCTGGCGCGAATACCCGACAGCCTTTCCCAACCAAAATCACCCACGAAACAAACATTGATCATAATCTCCTTCAGCCTAGCGATAGACAAGACATTAATGTACCTGCGACATCCGGCGATACCTCAGTAGACACCTTTCAACCGGAGATATCCGTCATGTTTTAAAGCTCTATTAGGACATTTTAATTCATCCGGGTGGCCATTCGCTGACGTCACAGAAAGTAGCAGGAAGCGTATTACGTTATTTTCGTATTACTTATTACTATCATTTTTTTCGTTTTTAAGATACTTATGGACATCACATGATACTACAGATTTTTCTAGAATCTTTAGTACCATTTGATGTCCATAAATTTCTTAAAATCGAAAAAAATAATAGCAATAAGTAATACGAAAATACGCTTCCTTGCACTTCTTGTGACGTCAGCGAATGGCCACCCGGATGAATCAAAATGTCCTAATAGAGCTGTAAAACATGACGGATATCTCCGGTTGAAAGGTGTCTACTGAGGTATCGCCGGATGTCGCAGGTACATTAATGTCTTGTCTATCGCTAGGCTGAAGGAGATTATGATCAATGTTTGCTTCGTGGGTGATTTTGGTTGGGAAAGGCTGTCGGGTACTCGCGCCAGCAATCGAGACGTTGCACTCCTTGTCTTTAAATTATATAGGGGGGGATTTTTTTTTCCATATTTTATCATTTATTTTGGTTATAGAATGTCAGATTCCTGTGATTAGATTTTGTGCTACAAAAGACTTGCGCCTAACAGAATTATTTAAAAACGGAAAGTGTAGTTTCGGATTAGTCTGCGCAGACTGTGCAGACTAATCCAAAACGACAGATTACGCAAATGTCCCTTTTTGCGTGTTGCAACCCATATATTATGATGAATGTTTTGTTCATCTGTCACTGAAACGAATGGATTTATGGGTGTGGGCCAATGTAGTCGTAAGTTCTTGTCCCAGTTTTTCTTTTAAAATCCGTCTGAACATTTATTGAACTAACCAGTTGCCTAGGCATAAATTTATGCGGAACAATCCGTGTGATTTCGACCCTTTGCAAAAAGACTTTTGAAAACATTGTGGGTAAAGGTATAAAATGCGAGTTTCTACTTTTCATCCATATTCCACGATGTTTTCCTCCTTTTTAAAACAAATCCCATCATTTTCTGTAACATCTCTTACTCCGCATATGCTTTCAATTTTGGCTAGTCTAAAACTTTATTTGTCTTTTGGAAAAGAGTGAAAACGGAAGAGGGATAACTCAGGTAATGGTATAGTGGACTTCGAACCCCGCCACAGTACACATCTTTAAATAGATAGCTGGAGGTCGTAGTGAGAAGATCCTTTCCACTTTTACTGTTAGAAATATCATGTCGACTTTATTTTTTTTTTACATGGAACACCAGTCTTTTAATCATTTATCTATAGCCTGTTCTTTCGTTACATTTCCTGAAGGTATGACTGCAAGAATCAATTACATCCTTTTACGTATTACTTGTATCTTTCTGACAGGTACCGCTACAGAAATATATCGATATGTTGTTACAGAAATTACTGCGCATTTGTTTATTACGCAAAAAAAAAAATAAAGTGGGAGAATAGAAGTAATGGCTTGTAACAAAAAGGTTTCCCCACCTCCACCTCAATACTGTTTTGGCCTTCCATCGTAAATAGTGTGTTGGTTAGTCGATGAGTTAATCAATGTCATCTATGACCTAGATCCCACCGCCCCATTTTCAACATATTACATGCAATCATTAGGTCAAATGAAACAATAGAAAGGTTAACCCTTTATCCCGTAAGGCATTTCTGTGGTATCTCTAATTGACTCTAAATAACAGCAAGGATGAAGCCATTTCTTATGTGTATATGACACCTTTTGATAGCATAGAAAACATTGTGACAAAAGGTGAAATTGCTCGTCATGAGCAATTTCACCTTTTGCCACAATGTTTTCCAAAGGCTCCTATAAGCAATGTTTAGAAATGAGTGTCTATGGAGTAAGGGATTAATATTCCGCTCCGACCCACTGTCCAACAAGAGTGTCGTCCTTTTGTATTATGTAGGCACCCTTTTACCGGAGTATAATAAGCTATGGGCTCATTGTAGGACCAGCCCGTATAGCTCAGTGGGTTTAGCGTAAGGCTCGTGAACGTGATGTTTCGAGCCACTTGAGGGTGTGGCTTCGATCCCCACGGCTGGCCCTCTAAGATTACTAATAGTCTTTCGGATGAAACTGAGGTCCCGTGTTACGGTGCTTTACACAGACCACGTAACAGAACCAGGCTTGACTTAAGATCGGTTTCGTCCTACACATCTGTAGTATCCCGTAACAATACTAAGAGTCTTCAGGGGGGGGGGGGGGGGTCGCCCATATAAATTCAGCAATTGCAGATGCCACGTTACAGAAAACTCATTATGTTGGCACCTTTGCTCATCTGGTTGGAAGATAATAATTATGGTAAATGGAGAAAATGCAGGTTTTAAGCATTTACTCGTTGACCTCGATGTTTTTAGAAGTTCACCACCCCTGGCTCGTTAAAACAGTGAAACGTTTGGCGGTAAATTGTTCAATCTCTCTATCATTCAACCACGTGAAATCTAGTGCTACAATAGTTAAATGTCACAGGATATTTCCTGCTATCTCAATCTATTTCCGCTATTACTTCTTTGTGCTGGGGACGTACTGTCGTTGAACAAGGTAGCTCTTCACACAACCTTGTTTCCAAAACCAATCTATGCTGTCAACATAAACAACAAAATAGAAACAGGGTGAAAGAAAACATAACGAAATAGTTATCATGTTATTAGAGAGAGAGAGAGAGAGAGAGAGAGAGAGAGAGAGAGGGGAACAGACAGACAGACAGACAGAGAAGAGGGTAAATGCAATAAATTAATAGAACGTAAAGACTAGGGTTTAATCCTCTATCACACGATCCCACATTCTAACTATACACTGGGATAGAGGGTTTTCAAAAACATCTTGGGTAAAGAGGAAAAGTTGGAAACCATTAGTTTTCCTTTCCCCACCATAATTTTCTAATTGATCAGAGGCGTATTTGCTAATGCTTTCAATATGGACGCGTCCAAAATGTTAACATTTGGTAGAGAGTTAAAGGAAAGAATGTCAATAAAAGTGACAGGTTTTGACAGGGCTAATTCTTCCCAGTTTTTTGACCCACAAACACAGATTTAAAGCGTGATCAAAACGCTATATAAACTTACTCTTAAACTGACAACCAGACGACACAATTTTAGACTCCTCCAAGTTCAAAGTATTTCCAGACAGTAAATTAAACGTAATACAGTTTGTCTTTGAATGGGTAGAAAACAGTATTGGGAATCGAGATAATGCTAGGATTTTCTTCTTTTCCGGCAATGTTTCAGACAACCGTCTCCCTTTGGTTTGTTACAACACGGAACTGTTTGTTAAAGAGTTAAAGAGTTAAAACACCTAAATATAGTAAATGACGAAATCCAGCCAATGATAAAAGCCTGAATATTGCGATTTAAAAGTGCTATTCGTAGGAGAAATCTCATCATTTCGGATGTTGCAGTCTGATCTTTCAGTCTGATCTTTGATATCCAGCGCACTTACTCATACTTACTAGCGTAATGACAGAAAATCGTCGGTTTACTTAAAAAAAACTCGTAACTACAGCTTTACAGTAGGACAACCCCCCTCCCCAAGGACAAAACCCTCCTAGGACAAAACCCCATGGATAAAGCCCCCTAGGACAAAACCCCCATAGGATAAAAGCCCCCCTAGGCAAAACCTCCATCATATTTAAACAGCAAATAAACAGCATATATTTTTCATATTTTCTATATTGTTTTCCTGTTTACTTATTTTTTTCACCCTTTCCCAAACGACAAATTTTGGACGCTTCCAAACCAAAAGAGATTGCAGACAACAATTTTAGATTTGGAGAAAATGGCAGAAAGTTCTCAAAAAGGGTAGAAAACACTGTGGAAAAAGGAGAAATTGCTCGTGACGAGCAATTTCTCCTTTTCCCACAGAGTTTTCAAAAGAATCTTCCTGCAGACACGTAAAAACCAGGGCTTGTTTGGGAAAGGGTTAAACACATTTAGACAAAATAGAACAAAATTTCATTGTACTTGCAATAGGAAAAGTGAACTTTGAATATCTATGAACAGAAAACATTATTAGAAGAAGGGATAATGCAATCACTTGATTCCATGTCCTTGATGTGAAGGAATATAATATTGATAAAGGAGAAATTGGTTTGAAAGGCAATTTCTCACTTTCCCTAAATATTCTCTTCCCTATTTGATGCCTAATTTTTAATTCACACACATTTAACCCGTTACCAGACAGCCAAAAATTAGATTGGTCCAATTTGAAACAAGTCGCAAAAGACGTTTGAAAGTATGTGTTAATTGGAAAACAAATACCAGAAAGCAAAGAAAACATTCTTAGACGACACTTTACGCAAATGTCCGAATGCCGCTTTTCGTGTCTCGGAAGCCATATATGAGCCATGATGTGGTAAAAGGGTGCTTAATGCATATCCGCAATGCACGATACCAGGCAAACTACCGCATTATTATTGGTCCATAAATACATTTTTTATCACAACCGACTGAATTATGAAGTTTACTGGTCCTTTGAGACGCAGAAAAATGACCATCTGCACACAGTTTAGGCTAAGGTCAACCTGCGCGGACTGACCTGAGTCGATACTTTTTTTTCAGATGCGTAAATCCTCTTTTCATGGAACATGGCTCATATATACTGAGAATTAGAATCATGTCTATTTAGCTGCATTTAAACCATGAAATAAACACGATCCTAAATATAGACATGCCAAACAGGTGTCATCTCCTCGGCGGAACCAGGTGCTTGTTTTGCAGACGAAAGACCAGGAAATGTTAATTTCACTTCCTGTCGCCAACACTCCCAGTATTTTTATCGTGGGTAATTCAGTCTTTAAGTATCTAGTTGAAAGTAAGAAAAACATGGTTATTATGTTTTTTAATGTGTATGAAAGGTGCCACGTCTATCCAAAAAGGAATTTATATGTGTCGTTGGCATACTCGAAGAAGATGGAAGATCACCAATTGAACTGACACTTTCGAGTGAACAGAAACATTCTAAAACCCGAACAGGGACGCCATCAGATCAGCGAGGGTCAGGGCGACCCTGTGTCTGTTATTCTGTATTTGAAAAGTAGAAATCTTCGATGGAAATCCTAGTCTAGCCAAGGCTGATGCTGCAATTCGCCAAATGACAGAGGTAAGCGATCTATGTTATGTTTAAAGTGTCCACGTCTGTGAGGATATGTGCACTGTTAAACCCTTAACCAAACAATCTCCTGTGAAAACAACCTCGAGTGAGAAGGTGTTGAAAGCATTGTCAGAAATGAAGAAAATGTTGGTTACCAACATTTTCCTTTTTTCCCAGAGTGATTTTTACCCTGTCAAAGATAAATTTCATCATGTGATTCACATAATGATTCATCGATAGCACAAGTCTTCACTTTGGACAAGATTTTTCCATCTGGGACGATAATCACCGAGCACTCTAATATATTACATACCTAGTTCAAGAAAAACATTTCCAACTTCTAAAGTGGTTTACCCGATCAGAAATAGCGTAACTCTAAAACTTAGGAAATTCATGTGGAGGAGACTTAGAATGTTATAAATTTGGTACTCACCACCCATTCACAATTGCATACTCTAAGTCTTATATCAGATCTCCAGATAGAGGGAGTGATTTTGCTTCGAAAATTGAAAATGTTAATTATTTTCAACTAAACCCTATGTTGTGGTACTCATTAGAATCGTCTCATCGAGACGATTCTAATGAGTACCAACAACATAGGGTTTTGAAGAGAAATAATGAATTTAGAATACATTTAATCCCTCTTATCTATAGCATGGTCTTATTCTGAAAGTAGAAAGAAATACAAAATGTTATTTGCCATACCAAAATGCTTCAGCTGATCAGAATTACTTTACTTTTAATCAAGAAAATTCTTGAGAATTAGGCTAAACATGATGATTGGAATAGGTGGCGGATACAGACCATGGTCAAGAGTTTAAGTCTTTACCAAACCAGAAAATTACAGACTGGTCCAAATTGAAAGCATTTGCATACGACAAAATTGATCTGACTGAAAGTTTGAAATTTGTTGTGGGAAGGATAGAGAACATTGCGGGAAAAGGAGAAAATTCTGGTTACCATAATTTTCTCCTTTTCCCACAATGTTTTCAAAAGGGCTTCTGTCTCAGGGTCGTAAAAATCAATGTTTACGACCATGAGAAAGAAAGCTTTCGAAAACATTGTGTGAAAAAGGAAAAAATGCTGGTAATCAGCATTTTCCCCTTTTCCCATAATGTTTGAATTCTTTACAAAACAAATCTTGTCAATTGAACCAATTTAATTTTTCGTCTGGAACTGGTTTGAAATTGGACTAGCCCAAAATGTGTATGGTAAAAACTTCAACCTACTTCCTATATTTGCATATTTGCAGTGACATCTGACAGCGAGGCGTTGCCGAGGTCTAATTGTCTAGTTAGTATTCAAAAAGCAAAACGTCTGCCTTGTGCACTTTCGAGAATTCTTAATTCGTGACCTGTGGTAATTTTGAACACGTCTACGATCATTAAACCTTTATGAACATTAAAACTTCTGGAGAGGAAAGCTTTTGAAAACAGTGTAAAGGAGGGGAAATACTGGTAAATGGCACATTGGCATACACTTTTTTATAAAATAATGTCTGCTTTTTCAAGATAGTCCACATTTGAGCAATATTATATTAAATTTTGTTGTCAGTGAACGATTTAAGTTTTGGCAAATCTAAGATTTTGCCGTCTCCTAAAGAGTTAACAAGATGGCAATACTGAACATCAGACACCGTCGGTGCCATCGAAATGCTGTAGGATCACGTGACCGCATCCATTTGTCACAATCAGCGCAATGACAGTAATTTGGTTAATTATACGGCTGCAGACCGTGTCTTTCATTATTTAAATTCGATAAAACGTGCAACAATAACAGTTGATCTGAAACGAACCAATGTATTAGATTTCACAGGAGGGAGGGGTGATTATCCAATTTATTGAGGACAGCAACTGTCATATGCCACAAGCACTTGGCACCCATGCTGTATCATCCGAGCCCATATGAACAAGCCACCCTTGTTAACATTCTTGGTTTAGCGTTCAAGAATTTGCTAAGTTTCAGGAAACTCGATACAATTTCAGATTGGCTGAACCAAATTGCTCAGCCAATTACAAATTGTATTACTATATAACAAAAGAATAGGCCTATGACGAAAGATTCAGTTTACAATTGTCGGTGACGGAACCAGGGTCCATATTTATATACCCATTGGTAATTTTTCATTACAATAATCCTTATGGTTAAACCAAATGGTTTAACCAACCAGAAATTGCCAAATGGTTTAACCAACGATCAGAAATTGTGTTGCTTTCTAATAAGGCTAGGACTGCAATTTAGAATGGTTGTTTCAGTCTTTGCAACGACACAGTTTTTAGAATTTTCTAGGACAGTATTAGCTGATACTTTGTAATATCGAAAACATTAATTTTGGCAGTTGGCAAAATCAACGTCGTTCAAATGATAAAATTGTCTGGTAATCTTCACCTCCTCATTTCATCAGAATGTTTTCCTCTTTGTAAAAAAAACAGTCTGGTAACTTGAGCCACACTTGATTAGCTGTATGCAAGTATATGATTTTGTCTAATGGTAGAGAATTGATGTTGAAATAGTATTTGATAAGGTAGATTTCTATTTCGAAAACAATATTGGAATTTTCCACGAAATGCTAAATTTAGCATGTTTTTTCTGCCTTTTTGTGTTTAAAAATTCTTTCAATCATTGTATTGATCGTTCCCCTTTCTCTCCCCCCCCTCCCCCGCCCACCCTCCCGGCCGAACTGATATCAAAGCCCCAATAGCGGCTATATGTGTGAAAGTAACTTGATTAGTGTTGGTATTTAAGTTTATTAAAACTTAAAACATACCAATGACAAGTATTGAACTAGTTTTGGGGAAGACGATCTATTATCATATCGTCGGTCAAAATGTTAGTCGCTGGAGAGAAATGCACTTTAACTCTTTACCACACACACCCTACTTTTAACGACCCTGAGAAAGAAACCGTTTGAAAAACATTATGAGAAAAGAAGAAAATGCTGGTGACCAGCATTTTCTCCTTTTCTCATACTGTTTGCTAACCTTTCAAAACTAAAATTCAATTTTTTTAAGTCAAATTTATGTTGTGGTCTGTAAATGCTTTCAATTTGGACAAGTCTAAAATTTTGTTGTGTGGTATAGAGTTAAAGGTAGGTCAACAGTTGCCAGGTCACTCCATACTTTGTTTACCGTTTGCCTGGTTTATATTAAAATTCTTTTATTTTTTAGCCAGCTATTAACAGCTGGACCGACTTGACCGTAACAGGTTGTCATCTTCAAAATTATTTTCATAGTTTTGAAAGGTATGACGTAAACTTATGTACATTTTAACACCCGTTTTGTTTACTTTTGACGGCCATTGGGATCTTAGCTCTTTACCAAACTACAAAATTAAAGACTGGTCCAAAATGAAAGCTTTTGCAGACGACAAAATAAATGTAACTGAAAAGGTGAATTTGGTTCGGGAAGGATAGAAAACATTGTGGGAAAAGGAGAAAATGCTGGTTACCAGCATTTTCTCCTTTTCTTACAATGTTTTCAAAAGGCTTCTTTCTCAGGGTCGTCAAAAGTGAGGATTGTGTAGTAAAGAGTTATTGATACTATATAAATTAGAGTCATCAAACTTCACATTCTTCGCAAACAAGGGTGACCTTGTCATAAAACTAAACGGTGAGTATCGAAACTAATAAGTGGACTGTCGCCGTAAGATGACCGACATATTGAGAAACGTCATTAACTCTTTACCACACGACAAATTTCAAGTCTGGCCCAGATTGAAAGCAGACGACTAAATCAACGTAACTCAAAAATTGAAATTTGTTTCCAGCAGGGTAGAAAACATTGTAGGAATAGGAGAAAATGCTGGTTACCAGCATTTTCTCCTTTTCCCACAATGTTTTTTGAGGGCTTTTGTCTCGGGGTTAGGGATTGTTTGGTAAAGGGTTAACTCTTCATCAGACGACAAAATGGCACACATGCCCAATTTGAAAGCATTTGCAGACGATTTGAAAGAAACTCAAATAATGAAAGCTTTCTTCTAAATGGTGAAAAACATTAGAGCTAAAGGGGAAAATATTGGTTCTCCTTTTCCACCAATGTTTTTACAAGACTCCTTCCTCAGGGTCGATAAAACTCGGGATTTTGTTGTAAAGAGTTAATCAAACAAAGCAAAGAGTGAGACGTTGAGCAATTTCAGTTGACCTTTCTTTGTGTGGATTTCATAAAAGTCAAATTTCTCCTTACTGTCAGGTTGCCTACTACTTAGCCACAATTCTCCACCAGTCGAGCATAGATCAAGATCAGACTGGACAATCCACCAGATACTTTATCTACACGATCCGTTGTTTTATTAGGGTAGTAGACCCGTAACTCTTCAAGAGCAGCATTTCATGATAATTGATAAATATGGGTTTATACAGATATAATACTTCTGCACATTTTTAACCAACCAGAAATTCCTGTGATGTCTATCTTGAAGTTATTTGTTGATACTCTTGTCAGTTTCCTGAAGAGGGAGGTAATTATTATCTGTCTTTGTAATGAGAATATAGTGGTTTCAAGTCTATAAATGATAATTCTAAGAAGAAAAAAAGAGGAAAAAGTGGTACAGTAATACTTATTTTTACTCATAGCAAAGTTTATAGGATGATATTACAGTAGAAATAGCTGTTTTCTATTACGGGTCCACAAAAAAAACATTTTGTGGCATTGTAATATGGGCACAGTCGAATCTGTTTTCAGAGAGACAAGCCCGTTCCCTTCCTCGGTAGAAAGAACGTATATAAACCTTAGGCTGTTAAGAGCGACCTTGTAGATCAAGATCAGACTCATCTCGATCTTCGGGCCGATAAGGAGATATTATTCCACAAAACATAACTATGAAATAGCAACATTTGGGTTTTTACCATCGGATTGAAAATTTCATTTTAGCTATTCAGCAAGATAAAGGTTAACCCTGCACCAAACAATTCGGAACTTTAATGGAGCCTGAGGGTAAATGATCTTTGTAAACATTGTAAGAAAACGAGACTTCGCTGCCAACAAGCATTTTCTCCTCTCCATTCAATGTTTCCACCTTTTCTAAAACAGCTTGCATACCATATTCATTCTGCCGTCCACTAATGGACAAATCTAGAAGTTGTCGGCTGGTAAACAGTTTTTAAACGAAGCTATTCACAGTTTTAACGACCCTTAAGAAGAAAAGTTTCGAAACCATTGTGGGTAAAGGAAAGATTCTCGCAGCTACTAACTAGTCTTTCAAATAAAGTAAACTGTTTTGGAAAGAGGAGACAACGCTATAGGAAACGAATAAAATGCTGGTAACCATGACGACAACTATTTTTCCTTCAACCATATTTGATTTGTTGTCCATAAATGTCCCCAATCTTGAAAAGTCTGAAATTTTGTCGTCTTATGAAAAAATTGTTAGTGGACCATGAAGATTTGAGCTTATGTTCATAAACTCGTTGAGTCTTTACCACAGAGTCCCGACTTTGACCTACCCCGAGAAAGAAGCTTTCTAAAACATTGTGAGAGAAGGAGAAAATGCTGGTGACCAGCATTTTCTCCTATTCCCACAATGTTTTCTATCCTTCCCAAATGAAATTTAAATTTTTCAGTCGCATTTATTGTGTTGTCTGCAAATGCTTTGAAGTTGGACCAGTTTATATTTTTTCGTTTGGTAAAGAGTCAAATACTCCCGAGTTTTATCGGACTTGAGGATGCAACGCATTTGAAAAAGTTGTGAGGGGAAAAAAGAGGAAATGCTGGGAACCATTTTTTTTATTCCTCCACAATGTTTTCTACCCGTTTGATGACAAATTTCAAAACCAGAGCCACAGTAAATTTGTCGTTTACAAATGCTTTGAATTTGGCTAAGTCTGAAAATTTATCGTTTGGTCATCAGTTAAGCCTGTACCAAACAATCCCTGATACCGGTATTTAAGATCATCAAATTGACAGCCTTTTGAAAACATTGTGGGATAAGGAGCAAATGCTGGTAACCGCATTTTCTCCTATTCATACGATGTTGTCTACAAATTTCACTTTTTAGTCAGGTTTATTTTGTAGTGTACAAGTGCTTTCAAATTGGACCTGTGTAAAATTTTGTCATTTTGTAGAGAGTTAAATTTACTTTTTTTTTTGAAACATTGACATTTTACTGCATTTCTAATAACAATTAACATTTCCTTGAGATTTTTTTCTTTAAATATCGAAATAAACAAATGACGTTTTATTTTTCTGTGACATTCATCATGAGTTTCCTTGTTAGTTCAGTCTTTAACCAAATTATCCCTTAGTGTTAATGGCCCTTAGGAAGAAAACACTGAATACATTGTTAGAAAAGGAGAAAACGATGTATGTAACCAGCAGTTTCTCCTCCCCCAACACTGTATTTTTCTGATCGTAGACACACTGTATTGTTTGGACCACATTGATTTGTTGTCTGCTCAGTTTTTCATTAACTCATTACCAAACGACAATATTTTAGGCTTGTCCAAATTCAAAGCATTTGCAGACGACAAAATAAAAGTGACTGAAAATTTGAAATTTGTTTTGTGAAGGGGTAGAAAACATTGTTACACTGGTTACCAGCATTTTCTCCTTTTACCACAATGTTTTCTAAAGGCTTCTTTCTCAGGGGCGTCAAAAGTAGGGATTGTGTGGTAATGGGTTAACTCTTTTCCAAACGAAAACAAATTAGACTGGTCCAAATTGAAAGCATTTGCAGACAACAAAATAAAAGTAACGCATTTTTTTTTTCAAGCAGAGTAGAAAACATTGTGGGAAAAGGAGAAAATGCTGGTTACCAGCATTTCCTCCTTTTCCCATAATATTTTCAAAAAGGCTTCTTTCTCAGGTTCGTAAAAACCAGGTATTGTTTGGTAAAGGATTAAAGACGGGTGTAAAATTTTATCGTGTGATAAAGAGAAGAAAAGATATGATCATTGTTACATTTTGCAGACGACTTTTGCTGCAAATATCACAATAATTAATTTCTCTATTCGTCACAAAGTGAACTGTCGTCGTAATATGAATAAAATAATGTTGAAAGCGGCGTGAAGATTAATGATATTAAAGTTTAATTCACCTTTCTGTTTTAATCCTAGAGAACTTTTTTTCTAGGTCTTTTACTGCAATTTCAATTTAGTTTTTATACGCCCGAAGGGTCGTATTATATTATACCCCCGGTCGTCCGTCCGTCCGTCCGTCCGTTAGCAATTTATTGTGTGCGCAACTCCTCCTACAGTTTCCTTCGGAATTATTTGAAACTTGCCACAATGAATCTGCATGATGTCTAGTTGTACACCTAGGTCTTAGAATTTGGATCGCTGTTTGCGTTCTAAAATTAGTTGCCCCTGATTTCTGAAATAACCAATTTTTCACTTTGAATTTTTGTTCAGGCTATTACTTTCATACTACGAAAGGTATCAACTTGAAACTACATATACTGGTAAAACACATTATGGAGAAGTGCAGTGCTAATGAACCATTACTCAGCCACCGTTATTTTTCGACTTACTGCCCTTTGTTAATTTTCAGTTTGAATTTTTGTCCAGGCCTGACTTCTAAATTATAAAAGCTATTAACTTGGAGCTTAATACACTGATAGAACCCATTATGGAGAAGTGCATTGCACATGAACCATAACTCTGCCACTTTTGTTTTTTGAGTTATTGGCCTTTGTTAATTTTCAGTTTGAATTTTTGTCCAGGCCATAACTTCCAAACTATAAAAGTTATTAACCTGGAACTTCATACACTTATAGAACCCATTATGGAGAAGTGCAATGCACATGAATCATAACTCTGCCACCTTTATTATTTGAGTTATAACCATTTTTTAATTTTCAGTTTGAACTTTTTGTAAAGACCATAACTTCCAAACTTCAAAATCCATCATCTTGAAACTTCAAAGACTAATAGAACAATTATGAAGAAGTGCATTGCACAAAAACCATAACTCTGCCATCCTTCCTTCTGAGTTATTGCCCTTTTCACTTTGAATTTTCGTCTGGACCATAATTTCTAAAATGTAAAAGATATTATCTGGTGTTATGTACATGCCCAGTTATTATTAGCTTTGTTCATGTGTGTATCTATTTTTGAATGGTTTTCCCCTGTTGCTATTTTTAGAACTGGATTCTCTCTTGTGGAATATTGTGCTGGAAGTTTCCAGGCCTTTATACAATCTGTTTACTAGAAGTTATGCAACTGATTTTAACATGAATTTTCTGGAAGTTTCTCTGTTATTATAAAAGGAAAAGCTTTTTACATCTCAGTGTTCACTAGTTAATACATGATTGCCAGACTACAGTGGGGATTATTTTGTGTTTGTGTCTTATAATTAGTGCTTGGATTACATTCAGTTGGATTAGGATCAGACTAGACTAAAGTGAGGATTATTTCATGTGCTTGGATTACATTCAGTTTGGATCAGGATTAGATTGGAATTAAGACTGGAATAGTTTGTCTTTTGGATTTAACATCTAAGGTATTGTTTTGTACAATTGTAATATTGTCACTGTTTATTTGATATTTTTGTTAATAAATTCTGTTAATTGTTATCGTTTGTTGCTGGCTTCTTCTTTCTAGTTACGCCTGACTCGTAACAGAAATTGGGGGCTCGTCCGGGATTGGAAAATAGACTAACGTATTTGTTTTCCATTTTGGACTATCCATCGATTGGAAAATAGACTAACACATTTGTTTTCCTTTTGGGATTGACCTTCGATTGGAAAATAAGACTAACGCATTCGTCTACTAATCAGTAATTATAATACAATTTTGTACTTGAATCCAGCAACAAACAAACATGTCTTTTGACTTAGATAAATTTACGGCTGAACCATCTGTGGAGTTATTGAATTTGGGTAAAAAGACTGATTTGCTTAATCTTGCTAAGCACTATAAATTGTCTGAAATAAAATCTTCAATGTGTAAACATGAAATTAAGAACATTTTGGTACAATATTTTGTTGATGAGGAAATTTTTAATGAAAATGCTCTTTCCCTGATAGTTGACGTTCAGTCAGTTTCAAGTTCGAAAGAACTTGAATTAAAACTTCAGATCAGACAATTAGAAATTCAGGAAAGAGAGAAAGAAAGAGAATGGGAAGAGAGAGAGAAGGAAAGAGAAAGGGAAAGAGAAAGGGAGAGAGAAGAAAGAGAAAGGGAAAGAGAAAGGGAGAGAGAAGAAAGAGAAAGGGAAGAGAGAGAGAAGGAAAGAGAAAGGGAAAGGGAAGAGAGAGAGAAGGAGAGAGAATTTCAATTAAGAATGAGGGAAATAGAAATGCAAGAAAGAGCAAATCAGCCGAAGCAAAAGATTGAATACAATTTTGATGTTACAAAACATATTAGGCTTGTTCCTCCATTTCAAGAAAAAGAAGTTGATAAATACTTCCTACATTTTGAAAAAGTTGCAGAAAACTTAAATTGGCCAAGAGAGCACTGGACTTTGCTTCTGCAAAGTGTTTTGATAGGCAAAGCTCGTGAAATTTATACACAACTAGGTGTTGAACAAAGTCATCATTATGAAACTGTTAAAGAACTTATTCTCAAAGGTTATGAGCTGGTCCCAGAAGCATATAGACAAAAATTTAGAAATTGTAAAAAAGATTCTAACCAGACTCATGTTGAATTTGCTAGGAACAAAGAACAGTTATTTGATAGATGGTGCTGTTCTAAGAAAATAGACCAAAATTTTGATAAACTCAGACAACTTATGTTAGTTGAAGAATTCAAACGTTGTATTCAATTTGATGTTAAGACATTCTTAGACGAAAAACAAGTTGAAACTTTAGAAGAAGCAGCTCGTCTGGCTGATGATTACTACCTTACACATAAAGTTTCTTTTATTAATAAACCCAAACCTACTTCCTCACATCCCCAAAATAAATTTATGTCTGGTAATTCATCTGGCATGCCCAGTCAATCCAATACACCCACACAAAATTCTACTAGTGAAACCAAAAGTCAATATCCCTTATCTCGACCCACTTGTAACTATTGTAAGAAACCTGGTCACCTTGTTTCTGAATGTTTGAAATTAAAAAGGAAGTTAGAAAGTGATGAAGCCAAACCAACAGGGCTCACCACTCTTAGACCAAGGCCACAGTCTTCTATTAAAACCAATACAATTGACATAGTCACAAAACCCAAGTCTGATTCTACTATGGAGATTTTTGAACCATTTATGTTGAATGGTTTTGTATCACTTTCAGGTGATAATTGCCCACCTACCCCTATTAAAATTTTAAGAGACACAGGAGCTTCTCAATCTCTTATTTTAGCAGATATACTGCCTTTTTCTGAGAAGACTTCTTCCGGTACTAGTGTCCTTATTCAGGGTGTAGAGTGTGGAACTGTTAATATCCCTCTCCATCACGTTAATTTGTCATCAGATTTGGTTACTGGGCCTGTGGTTATTGGTATTAAACCTTCCTTACCATTTAAAGGTGTCCATTTACTGCTAGGCAATGACTTAGCTGGAGATAAGGTTGTGGTTAATCCACTTGTAACTGACACACCAAATTTAGGTCAAACAGATGACCCTATCGAGCAGGAAATTCCAGACTTGTATCCTTCTTGTGCAGTTACCCGAGCTATGGCTAAAAAGGCCATTTTGAAAAACTCAAACTCTGACATTGACTTGACAGATACTTTTATCGGTCAATATTTTAATAATGAGATTAAAAAGTCTCTTGATCCCAGTTTGTCTGATACTCAGACAGACTCGTCAATGTCTTGCCATTCACCACCAAGGTCTATTGACCAAGGTCATGACACGCTGTCAAAGTCACAGCTTATCCAGGAACAGCAAACTGATCCTGAGATTTCAAAATTAATTTTTAGGGCTTTACCTGAAGATGAAATTTCAGAGGTCCCAATGTGTTACTATATAAAGAATGGGATTCTTATGAGAAAATGGCGACCATTTGATGTCCCAGCTGATGATGAATGGGTTGTTTACCACCAAATTGTGGTTCCAAAGTCATATCGTCATGAAATACTAAGTATAGCCCATGAAAGTCCTATGTCAGGTCATCTAGGTATAAACAAGACCTATCACAAAATTATTAATCATTTTTATTGGCCTGGTCTCAAATCAGATGTCTCTAAATATTGTAAAACTTGCCATACATGTCAAATGGTAGGTAAACCCAACCAAACCATTCCCAAAGCTCAATTACAAGCTATTCCTGCTTTTGATGAACCTTTCAGTAGGATACTTATAGATTGTGTTGGTCCTTTACCTCGAACCAAGTCAGGAAATGAGTATCTCTTAACAATTATGTGTACTTCTACACGTTTTCCTGAAGCTATTCCTTTAAGGAACATCAAAACAAAGTCAATAGTCAAAGCTCTTATAAAATTTTTCACATTTGTTGGTCTTCCAAAATCAGTTCAGTCTGATCAAGGGTCAAATTTTATGTCTGGTATATTCCAACAGGTTATGCATGAATTAGGAATCAAGCAATACAGGTCATCCGCCTATCACCCTGAAAGTCAAGGTGCTTTAGAAAGATTTCACCAGACATTAAAAAATATGATAAGATCATATTGCTTTGACACTGAAAAAGATTGGGATGAGGGCATCCATTTGTTACTATTTGCAGCCAGAGAATCTGTACAAGAATCTCTTGGTTTCAGTCCTTTTGAATTAGTTTTTGGCCATTCTGTACGTGGACCTTTAAAACTTTTGAAGGAGAAATTTCTCTCAAATGATGAAATACCTTTGAATTTACTGCAGTATGTTTCTGACTTCAGAAATAGACTGTCTAGGGCATGTGAGGTTGCTAGGTCTAATCTTAAAACGTCTCAGGGCAAAATGAAAGCAAGATATGACAACCATGTTATTGATAGAAAATTTAAACCAGGTGACAAAGTCCTTGCTCTTTTGCCAATACCTGGCAGACCTTTACAGGCAAGATATTTTGGACCCTACACTATTGACAAGAAAACAAGTGATTTAAACTATATAATTAATACTCCAGGAAGGCGTAAAAACAAACAAATGTGTCGTATAAATATGTTAAAGGAATACTTTGACAGAGATAGCTCTATTTCAAAACCAATTACAGTTGTAAACACTGTCCCACAAGAATCAAATGTATCTGATCTTGAAGTAAATCCGGACTTTATTGATAAATCTGATCCTGGTCCATCTAAACTTGAGAATTCTGATATTTTGAGAAACCTCGACAACAAACTTTCTCACTTGGAACCATCACAGCAGGAAGAGCTGAAACAGTTGATACATGAATATGAACATTTATTTCCTGATATCCCCACAAGAACAGATAAAATCTATCATGATGTCATTGTGGAAGATTCTAAACCAATAAAGCAACATCCATATAGAATGAATCCTTTGAAACAGAAATACCTCCAGGATGAAGTAAAATACTTACTGGAAAATGACTTTATTGAACCTAGCCAGAGTAATTACAGTTCACCATGTATATTAGTACCGAAATCAAATGGAACTTTTAGAATGTGTACTGACTATCGTAAAGTGAACTCTGTGACAAAAACAGACTCTTTTCCAATACCAAGAATTGATGACTGTATTGACAAAGTTGGAAATTCTAAATATGTCACCAAATTTGACCTGCTAAAAGGATTCTGGCAAGTTCCACTGACTGATAGAGCAAAAGAAGTATCAGCCTTTGCTACTCCAAACGGTCTGTACCAATACAAAGTTATGCCGTTTGGGATGAAAAATTCTCCTGCAACGTTTCAGCGACTTATAAACAACGTTATATGTGGATTAGATGGCTGTGATGCATATATTGACGACGTCATCATCTACTCAGATAGTTGGAGTGACCACCTTCAAAGAATCAGGAAGTTCTTCGACAGACTCAGTAAAGCGAAACTGACTGTGAATCTTGCAAAAACTGAATTTTGTCATGCTACTGTAACATTTCTAGGACATCTTGTGGGACAGGGTCAAGTTAAACCTTTAGAAGCTAAAGTCAATGCTATCTCTGAGTTTCCTGTGCCTAAATGTAAAAGGCAGCTGATGCGATTTCTTGGTATGGCTGGCTACTATAGGAAATTCTGTAAAAATTTCTCGGGTATTGCTGAACCTTTAACAAATTTACTTAAGAAAAGCACAAAGTTCAAATGGAATGACAAATGTCAAGATGCATTTGATCGTCTGAAAGCCATACTAAAGAGCGCACCAGTTCTCTTGGCACCTGATTTTGACAAATGTTTCAAATTAGCTGTTGATGCAAGTGATGTTGGTATTGGTGCTGTTCTTTTACAAGAAGATAATAATGGTATTGATCACCCAGTTTGTTACTTTTCTAAGAAATTTAACAAACATCAGAAAAATTACTCTACCATAGAAAAAGAGTGTCTTGCCTTAATTCTGGCAATCCAGCAGTTCGAAGTTTATTTAACCTCTTCAACTTCACCAATTGTTGTATTCAGTGATCATAACCCTTTAAGTTTTCTACACAAACTTAAGAATAAGAATCAAAGATTACTGAGGTGGAGTTTATTGCTTCAAGAGTTTAATCTTGACATAAGACACATAAAAGGGAAAGATAACATTATACCAGATGCTCTTTCAAGAGTTTGAAATTCAAATAGTCATTTTCCCTAAATCATGTTCAAACTGAATTTTTAAATTGTACTTTCATTACCTTGATTATTTTCATTAGTCTTAAATAATTAATATTTGTGTTTGTTATTTCCTCTGTAATACTTCAGTTAAAGTGTCATATACGTGTATATAAATAATATTGCAAAAAAGAAAGATTTATTTCATAAACCTTTCTTTTTCTTTTCAAGGGGGGAAGTGTTATGTACATGCCCAGTTATTATTAGCTTTGTTCATGTGTGTATCTATTTTTGAATGGTTTTCCCCTGTTGCTATTTTTAGAACTGGATTCTCTCTTGTGGAATATTGTGCTGGAAGTTTCCAGGCCTTTATACAATCTGTTTACTAGAAGTTATGCAACTGATTTTAACATGAATTTTCTGGAAGTTTCTCTGTTATTATAAAAGGAAAAGCTTTTTACATCTCAGTGTTCACTAGTTAATACATGATTGCCAGACTACAGTGGGGATTATTTTGTGTTTGTGTCTTATAATTAGTGCTTGGATTACATTCAGTTGGATTAGGATCAGACTAGACTAAAGTGAGGATTATTTCATGTGCTTGGATTACATTCAGTTTGGATCAGGATTAGATTGGAATTAAGACTGGAATAGTTTGTCTTTTGGATTTAACATCTAAGGTATTGTTTTGTACAATTGTAATATTGTCACTGTTTATTTGATATTTTTGTTAATAAATTCTGTTAATTGTTATCGTTTGTTGCTGGCTTCTTCTTTCTAGTTACGCCTGACTCGTAACACTGGGACCTTAAAAAACTGATAGAACACCTTGTTGATAAGAGCAATTCACAAAATTTGTTACTTTGCCACCCTTATTTTCTTAGCGATTGCCTTTTAATATTTTTCACATATCGTGGAGAATAACTACTCTTCATTCATGGCCCATCCATCAATGCAGCTCATTTCGCTGACAAGCCCCTTCGGGCGTATATGCGCCGCTCTGCGAACCTCTTGTTTTGTATGATGTTAAAGGCCTTATCAATATTATTTTTGTTTTGTTTCGGCGGCCACTGCATCTATGCTGTCCTTTATTTTTTTAAACCCTTTCCAAAACGACAAAATTTTAGATTGGTCGGAATTGAAAACACTAGTAGCTGACAAAATAAACGAACTCAAGAATTGAAATTTGCTTCCAGCAGGGTAGAAAACATTGTGGAAAAAGGAGAAAATGCTGGTCACCAGAATTTTCTCCTTTTCCCACAATGTTTTCGAAAGGAGTTTTTCTCAGAGTCGTAAAAACCAGGGATTGTTTGGTACAGGGTTAAACCAGAACTTCTTCCCTACCTACTGACTTCTTTTTCGCATTTCTACCGTAACAATATAATATGCGTTGAGAGAGGAATGAATCATGTAATAATAATTATAATAATAATAAATTCTTTATTTTCAGAAGGTAAATCATTAATATTACACATCAATTTAAAAATGATACATTAATTACGGCAATATTATTTCCAATGATGCCTTCTAAAACAATATTATTACACATCAATTTAAAAATGATACATTAATTACGGCAATATTATTTCCAATGATGCCTTCTAAAACAATATTCATATAATTAATCAGTATAAAACAAATAATGTAATAACATGTAATAAAAGTTGTACCTCAAAGACAGACATAAACGGAAGTGGGTATCTGCAATCTGTTCGAACATCTATAGATATTTTTGCTTCAAACTTTAGCAATTTTGAAAAAGAAATGATTTGAATTTACTTTTGACTGTGTTGATATTTTGAGAGTTTCTAATTTCTGTTGGTATTCGATTCCATATTTCCATACCGGAATAGCTAAAAGTCTTTTTGAGATAGTTTGTATTGGGTTTATTGTGTGAAATATCCCTTTTAGCTATTGACCGTAAAACATATGTATTATTTGATGAGAATGTAATAAGGTCAGAAATATAGGAAGGTGTTAGGTTATTAATGGCTTTAAAAATTAATAAGCCTATAAAATATTTGCATCGGACTGGAAATGCTAACCAATTTAAAGTTCATCCCCAACTTTCAGCTGCAGGTCGAGCAAGAGTTACTCTCCTTGGAACTTATCGATTATCTGGTCCGAAAGGATTTCCGATAACGGCCTGTCATATAGGATTCAGAAGGGAAAATTTTTTGATCGACTAAAACACATTTTTCTTCTAAAATGATTAAAATCTATAACGTCGAGAAGTATTCTGTAATATCTCTACTTTACTTCAATATAATTTTAATTCCTGTAGCAAAATGGGAAGTTGCGTCCATTTTGATTTAAAGTTACTGACCCATTCTCCTTCTTATTTCTATATAAAGGTTTAAGAAATTTGCTCTTGCACCGTTTTGGACGCTTAATAACATAAAAATGAATTGCAAGCAAAAAATCTATAACGTCTTGAAGTATTCTATGTTTTGTTGTGATTATGATCAAAGAATTCGTTTACATTTGTTAAATTGATATCTTGCGTCCATTTTAGTTTAAAAACGACACTATCGTTAATTTTTGTATAAAAAATGCAGTATCGAGCAAAGTGAGATTTTAAGACTGGGTGAAAAGATTTAGCAACGGATAAAGGGAAGATAAGAAGTGATGACATGATAACCTTGTCTGTATTGTTTTGTTAAACCTGGATCCTGTTTTTACACATTGTCCAAATATATAATGATTGTATTTATCATTTTTATACATGTACGTGTATATTATTTGCATCAGTGAAAACTTTTAAGAGATTTGTAAAAACCATTATTTTCCCAGTATCGTCTTTTTTAATTCTTTTTGGAAAATAATTTCAATTTAGTTAGCATAAATTTCTTTAAATTGCATTTTTATTTCTTTTTTTCTTTTTTTTCTTTTCTAAAGAAGATTGAATTTGTTGTACTATTGGATCATTATAATAATTATGCAGTCAATAGACCAGTAACAAACTGTACAAAACAAGCAGTCTGATCCTGGGCCGAATCGGTTTTATTTAATGTGTCGAAATTCTTTTGGCTTAAAAAAATTGACGTATCAATATCAATATGTGACTGAAATCAGCAGAAAACAATTTGCGTTTTGAGAGTATTAATGTGACCCGTACAGCTTACTCCCGAATTTCAACGGTCCTGCATAAAACCTTTTGAAAACATTGTGAGAAAAGGAGAAATACTAATATCCAGTATTGATTCCTTTTCCTACAATGTTTTCTACTCTTTTAAAGTGAAGAATATCAATTTAGCTACATTTGATTTATTTTCTGAAATTGCTTTTTTTCTAAGTTGGTGAAGTCAAAAAGTTCTTTATATGGGAAAAGGTTTTAAATTATTGACTTTTGAAAACACATGAGAGGGAGAAAATACATGTGATCAGATTGAAAATAGCGAGGAAATTTGAATATGTGAGCTGTCGCCATAAAATACTTTTGAAAATGCATTAATCATCACACATTTTCAAGTAAAGAGCTAAAGAGAGAAGGCGGCAAATTGGACTTCCTTATACAAGATCTTGTTAAACTCGACTTTAAATCCTTATAAATAATCTCGTAAAAAAAATTATGATCTTAGTTTAAACATTTAGTTTTAATTTATTCAATATACTAACATCATTCATTTACAACAACATGTATTGCGAAAAGGACTGAAACGAAAGCATCAAAGCTTATATAGTTCCTCTCCCTAAAGAAGTCTGATTTTTTTCCTGATACATGTACTTTCTTTCCGATTACCCCGTACAAATGTATCAATGTATACCATTACGTAACACCAATCAAGATACCCGATAGGCGTCTTATCTAACAGTGAGACTCGGTCATCATCGGAGAACTCCGGCACAATGCAAACGATCAGGGAAAAAGAAAGAAAATACGATAGTTGCTTTAAAAAGGTGTAAAAAGGGCTAAAAATGTATTTTCTAAATGACTGAAAACTACGCCATATTAAAGAACAATAAATAAGCTTTCTGACTTCCCTGAAGATAATTTTGATTTTCCAACAATATTGTGCAGGCTGATTTATGTTTACCGTGCGCTCACAAAACCACTGACTTCTTCTAAAAAATGACGAAATTATTTTAAAAAGAATTGACCTATTGAACATAAAGGTTAAAAAGTACAATTTGTATTCGGTTGTTTTGTTTATGATAGATTAGACGTACCCGTGTGGTCTGATCTACCACCACACTTTCCCCAGCCTAATATACATGTACGTACATGTATTTGTGACGATGCTATGCAAAACAAGTACAATAAAATGCCGTCTGTTGACTATGTAATAGCTCTATGCAACAGGTTGGAGATTAATGTTTTCAAAAACATTGTAACAAGAGAAGCCTCTTCATAATATCCTTAACTTTGTGGGTAGCTATTCAGAAATATATCCTACCGAAGTATTTTTACTATTGTACCATTTTTGTTGATAAATCAATAAAAATACCAGAGATTGAATTCAAAATTATGATGAAAAAATCACAGATAAAATTCCAAAGATGCAGTAAACATATGTGCTGTTACATTTCGAGCGTTCGTGTCGCGCTCCTCCCCCGGCTTTAGTCTCATCATAAAAAACTTGTACTGCGGATATTTTTTTTTAACTCTTCAGGACCTGGCAATGTATGACTGTCCCAATATTTAAACCAGTTGTAGACAACACAATAAATATGGCTCAAATTATTCAATTTGTATCAATTAAGGCATGACAACATTGCTTGAAAAAGAGCAAATGCTGGTCAAAAGCATTTCTATAGCTGACCATAATTTTTCAAACGCGTGCTTTCGGTAAAATTTGAGGTAGATCAAATTGTAAGACCTGAAAAGAAAACAAATCCTACAAATTTTGGTACCCCAGTAATTTACAACCCCAGATATCCCGCAGAGTTGTTTTCCAATAAATTGAAACCCTCTACACTCGAAGCGCGAAATTCGGGTTATAAGTGCAAAGGGTTTGCAGAGATCGCCAGTCAATATATAATTCCGTATGTGATCGATTTCACGGCCAAAAGGGATCAAACTCTTATAATTTAATTGGCTTACATAGCGGTCAAATAACAGTTACCGGGTTTGATTTGCATGATAAAGTTGGCCATGCTGAGTATTTCGTATGAAGATTTATCCCTGTGTTCATTTAACATGATTCTAGCTGCTCATGTTTGTAATTCGGTAATTCTATGAATATCAACCGTGTTTGATTTACTCCATATTACACAACCATAGTCAAATATTGGTGTAATGTATGCATTGTAGAACAACTGCTTAACATCAGGTGTAAGAAAATACTGAATCCTTTTCAAAAGAAATAACTTTGAAACAAGTTTCTTACATGTTTTGTCAATGTGTAATTTCCATGTTAAGTTTTTATCTATGTAAACCCCAAGAAGCTTTTGTGATTCAACATTAATTATCCTGTTATTATTAACATACAGATTTAGATCTTCAATGCATGATAACTTTTGCTTTGATCCTATCATCATACAAGTGGTTTTGGTAGGATTGATGGCCATGTTATTTTTCATACACCAGCGTTGTGTTTTGTTGATATCTGACTGAAGTCTTAATTGAATTTCATTAATGTTTTTACCTTTACAGTGAAATGTATCGTCAGCATACATATCCGTATCGGAATTGATTTCAAGAGGCAAGTCATTTACATACAATAAAAACAACAGTGGTCCAAGTATGGATCCCTGCGAAACTCCAGACATTATGGGAAGATAATTTGATCATGCTACAGCAGTTCTGATCGCTTGAGTTCTATTTGTCAAGTAGGATTCAAAGAGTTTTAAGGCATTGTTAGAGAAATGATACAGTTTTAATTTATGAAGTAATACTTTATGATCTACGAGATCAAACGCTTTCTTGAAATCTAAGAATACAGCACCTACAATATTACCTTCATCCATGCTCGTTAACCATGAATTAACTAATCTTATCAGATCAGTTTGGCACGAATGATGTTGTCTAAAACCAGATTGGCGTTCATCGAGCACCCTGGTATTTTGTAGATATTTATTTAATTGATTAGCAACGTGTCTTTCGAATATTTTAGACAACGTTGGCAAAATAGAGATAGGTCTATAATTATTCGGGTCATCTTTGCTTCCCCCTTATGTAATGGAACAACACCAGCTTCTTTAAGTTTGTCTGGGAAAACGCCAGATGATAAGCTGTAATTTATTAAAGTTGCAATAGGTCTTGCAACCTGGTCTTTGCACAGTTTTAAAATATTAGGCCCTATTTTGTCTAGCCCAGAAGATTTATTTGTGTCCAATTTTTCAATGAGAATACTAACTTCATAGGGGGTAATAAAATCAATATCAAAAGATGAATTTTGCAATTTCATATCAAGAAATCGTTGAAGTGAAATGAAATTTTCTGCATTAAATTGTGACTTTTCTGCCGTTTTGGCAATGTTTACAAAGTGATCATTCAATGCGTCAGCTATATTTTGCATTCCCTCAATCATTGTATCGTTGATCTTTAAAGTATTCGGAACAGATATACATTGCTCATTTTCGTTTGAAACCAGTTTTATATTTTTCCACAAAAACTTTGCATCTTTTTTGTCTTTGACTGAATTATTAAAGAAAGATTTTTTAGTCTCTTTTTATGATCGAAACGCACTTATTTCTCCAGATTTTATACTGATCCCAATTTTTATGCGATCTATACATATCCTTTGTAATTCTAGCCTGTTTGACTTCGTCCGTGTACCAGCCAGGCTGCTGTAGCCGCTTTACTCTTTTACATTTTAACGGCGCATGTTTATCGAGTACACAGTTTAACATAATACAATTTATCCAGAAATAAATTTGTATCGCTTATCGTTTCCAAAATATCGAAGTTGACTCTATAAATATCATGTAAAAAGGAGCTTTTATCAAAACTCTTAAAAGATCTATATGTAATCGCTTTATGTCTGTTTGAATGTTTGATGTTGCACTTTTTACTTAAAGTGAAAGCTACTGGAAAGTGGTCACTAACGCCTATTTCAGGAACAAATATTTCACCTATATAGTTAGTAGCCGTGGTATAAATATGGTCTATGATTGACGAAGAGCTTTTTGTTACTCTAGTTGGGGTATTAACAAGTTGGTGAAGCCCAAAATCACACGCCACTTTTGACCGTTTACTATTACTGAAAGAATGTGAAGGTGAGAAGTTGATATTATAATCCCCAATAGCAAACCAGTCTAAATTAGAAGATTCCGCCAATATCAACTGATTTTCATACTCATCTATCCAAGATTGGGGACAATTTGGGGGCGGTAAGTGAAATTTACTAATTTGCGCGTTATCATCGGTATTTATCTGCAACCAGATTGATTCACTTTGACTATCATCAGTCTTCGGAAAGAAACTGGCAGATCTGGAGATTCTAATAAGCGATAACCTGCTTTCAAGTCCTAGAACGTTACCGACTTCGCCACTGTGACTGGCCCCAATCAATTTTAGTAGATGATGAATTAAAATCTCTTTCTCTTCATGAATCGATGGCCACAATATTACTGATATATTGATCGTGAAACGCTTTTTTTGTGGTTTTTGTAATCAATAACATCTCTAATCGATACATGACTCCTGGATTTGAAGCTCAAACAAAGAACTTCGCAAAAAAAAAAACATGGAATTTTAGAACTAGATAGAAAGTAAACAAAAGATTTAGCGACTTAGCATTTTTGTTTCCCGCAAACGTGTAACTCTTGGACTGACCGTTAAATAACAGATTATCATCTTCACAATCATTTTCATACTTTTAAATTGTAAGATTTTAATTAGAATGGATTTCAATACCCGCAATTTTTACTTTGCGTCGCAAGTTGAAGGTGGCTATTTTTTTCCATCGATTATATTTGTCAGTGTTTAGAGAGACATTTTTTTCACACAATGCATGTATTAAGTATGTATTTACTTCACAAATTCTTAGATCTTCGTGAAACAGAATAAAAAAAAGAAAAAAAAAAATGCATTTTAGTTCCACACAGTACCTGGTTACAGAGAGTCTTAGATTAACCCAAATTACAATCCAACAAAATGCTTCTATAATGATCTAACTTTTGCATTTAGTTTTAAACCATGCTCTGATACAAGGGGGCCTTAATACATCTCCACGATCCTTGATACAAAGCAAGTCGTCAGATAATAATGGATCCATCTTAGTCACCTTGTTAAACAACCGCATAAAAAGAGGTTCATTGGTCCTTGGGCATATAGAAAATTGACCGATAGCAAAAGATATCGGCCCAGGTCAGCCTGCGCAGTTGCGCAGGCTGACCTGGGTCGATACCTTTTGCAGATGCATTAATGCCCCTTTTCTCAAAGCATGACTCATTTTATTCTTTTCCTTAGAAGTGACTATTGACCCATTATCCATTTTGCATGAATCATTACTATACGCATTCTCTTTGTTCATAATTTTGGTATCCTGCAGGGTACCATTCTTTCCCTGTATAGATTTATCAATTACGATATTTGGGATACTTTGAATTATTCATGGCTACCATTACGGAATGTGATGCCCTACAGTGCGACCATGACAGTGTAAAGTTCTTAGGTGGTAGGTTAGACAAAGAATGCATTCGACGTTTTCAGACGTAGCTTACTGACATTTTATCGGCTTAGCTGAATTGCTTGGCCTTTGATGTGCGTTTTGGTACTGATAACAAATGAATAAATAGAAAAGTGTGATTGGTCAATCTATGTGTACACGTTTATTCTAAGAGCCCCTGCCTATTTGCTGGTATATTTACGTCGTCTATCAATTCTAAAGATAGTTCTTGCTAAATATAGAAAGCAAATGACTAGATCCATATATTCAACGCAGCGACATTGATTAAAAGTGCATCCAGTCCTCAACCTATTAATAGTCGATGTTTGTTGGATCGGAAGATAAATACAGATACAATTTCTGTCGTCTCAGAAAAGGTTCAAAATATTTAACAATTGTTGCAAAAAACGAATTTCCTATAATTATACGTCTGTCACCTTTTAGTTGCAACAAAAAAGGGCAAGAGCAGAAGACGTCGTTTACAATAGCAACGAACCATCGGACTGAACATTGCACTATTGTGCATCTTCTAACCCTTTACCGAATGACAAAATTTTTGACTGGTCCAAATTGAAAGCATTTGCAGATGACAAAATGAACGTGACTCAGAAATTGAAATTTGTTGTGGGGGTTGGGGGGGTTAAAAACATTGTGGGAAAAGAAGAAAATTATGCTTACCGGCATTTTCTCCTTTTCCCACGATGTTTTCAAAAGGCTTCTTTTTCAGGGTCGTGAAAACCATTGGCACAAATACAAAATATAGGAAAAACATCAAAATTTCACAACTAACACGACTCTCTCTTAACTCATTACTAAAACATCTAATGCTTTAATGACCAAGATCAAGACGGTTTTTGTAAACATATTTGTGAAAAGGGGAAAATACTAGTCTTTAGCATTTTCACCTTTTCCCACCACATTCTAAATAACTATAGAGACAGATCTCGTCCTTTTAGCAACATTCTGTTTGTCGTCGGCAATTGCGTTCGATTTGGAGAATTCGATTCTTTTGTTGTCTGGCATAGAGTGAATACACTAATGTTACCACTTGTAGACTTTTTTTTATTTGCTGTAGATCACTGTAACGGAACGGGAGCATGCAACTGCCAACGCTGGGCTGCACATACATATTGCTCAGTAAAGCTCACAGTCGAAGTCAAAAAAGGGGCCATATCTGCGTTAGAAGTATTTTTAGCAATATTTGCCCTTCCTTTCTCTTTTAACAGTAATTCATATCGCTCCAGTTTGATCTAAATGTCTATAGAACTAAACTGCTATTCTCGACTCACTGATCTTCTACGGACAGTGGAGGTCAAGATCAGATTGCAAAGAACGTGCAGTCTGATTTTGATCTACATTGTCCGATGAGGAGTTTTTTTTCCCCTGAAACAATTCCTTGTTTTTCACAATCGGGTAAAGTTTCATTTAACCCTTTGGCTGCTTATCGCGACTCACAGACGTTTTGCGGAAAGCGTAGATCAAGATCAGACTGCACAGAACGTGCAGTCTGATCTTGGATCTACGCTGTCCGATTTGGAGATTATATTCCCTAAAACATGCCTTTGAAATAACAATATTTGGGTTCCTACTATCGAATTGAAAATTCCATTTTAGTTATTTAGCAAGATAAGGGTTAACTTATGCTAGCAGATAAAGGTTATAAGATATTTTCAGTGGATTGCAATTTCCGTCGCCGACAGGGGTCGAATTGATCTATTTAATGCTGAAAGACTTTAAAGATCGATTGATGTGATAAAATCTTTGTCTACACAACGTGATTTATAGTAAATAGTTTGTTGACAAAGTGAGGTGCGTCGATCATCGAAAATAACATTATAGATCGACATGATTTTTCATAATATTGTACCTTTTGAAACACAATGACTCGTGGATTTGTTAAAGTCAAGAAATGTGTCACGCTTAACAATGGTTTTGGATAATTAATCTGTATTGTTAAGACATGGCAATGTTAGTGGGGGTTCAAAGGGAGCTATTCAGATTTTTATGATATGAATAAACTGAAAAATAAAAATATAAAAGATAGGACTTGTGAACAGGGGGTCGATAGGACTTGAGAACAGGGGATTGATAGGACTTCAGAAAAGGGTTATATAGGACTTGAGAACAGGGGTTAAATAAGACTTGTGTAGAGGGGTCGATATAACTTGTGAACAGGGAGTCGATAGGATTTGTGAACAGGGGATCGAAAGGACTTGAGAACAGGGGTCTATAGGACTTGAGAACAGGAGGTGGATAAAGCTTGTAAACAGGGGATCGATAGGACTTGAGAACAGGGGGTCGATAGGACTTGAGAACAGGGGGCTAAATAGGACTTGTGAATAGGGGCTCGATAAGACTTATGAACAGGGGGTCGATAGGACCTGTGAACAGGGGGTCGACAGGACATGTGAAAAGGGGGTTGATAGGACTTGTGAACAGGGGGATAGATATGACTTGTGAACAGGGGGTCGATAGGACTTGTGAACAGAGGGTCGATAGGACATAAGAACAGGGGATCGATAGGACTTGAGAACAGGGGATCGATAGGACTTGTGAACAGTGGGTCGCTGGTTCCGTATTCACCAACCTTTCTTAAGGGCAATCTTTGTCTTATTCTCCAAGATTTTCAACTTTTGTAAGTAACACGACATTTGCTTGGCTAAACCGAATGGTTTAGCCAATCAGAAGTTGTGTCACTTTCAAATCTGGAAATTCTGGAAATAAAGACTGATAACAATGGCTGGTGAAAACGGACCCATGTTGGTCAATTTCCTGTCGAGTATTGATAATAGCCATTGCAGCATGATTCATTTATATCTCATCGTCTATCATTGTTTCGACGATAGTTATGTGGGAAGGCAGCCATTGTCTTGGGAAGAATATAGTGCGAAGTACTGGTAGAAGTATCTTCAGGGAAGCATGGATAGGTTTACTGCCTGCCGCGATATAACTTTATATTGTTTGGTATTAAACATCATACAATAGCACTAGGAGAAGACACAAAGTAGCCTCGATTGACGGACAGACAGATGGACAATTTGATTACGGTATACATCCAATGATTTCGGCCTGGGGTAGGGGTGGAAAGGATATTGAATAGCTAAGACATCAGATGCTCGTGCAGTCAAGTAAATGTAATTAGAATCACAAATGAAGCTGGACGTTTTCTCCCATTGGTCGGTACCTAGCAACGGAACTATTTGTGGGTCATTGACCGATATATCGAGAATTAAGTCCTCGTCGTGACCAATTTTTTGTCGCCCTATTTATTTTGTTTTCAAAAAGAGAACAATGGACAATGTATTGATTAGATCAGCGACCATCTTTACTGAGCTGTCTTAACCTTTAGGTTACTTAGTGCGGCAACTCTATCTGTTTTTTCCCGACACTGTTGATCAAAATCAGACTGCACGGAACGTACATCTTTGACTTTTCACTATCCGATATAATGAGTTTTTACTCTAAGGAAAATAATAAGTCTGAAAGAGGAATAGTTCGGTTTAGTTTTTGACTTGGATTCGTGAAAGACAATTTATTTAACAGTGAAAGGATATTGACCGACATTTTGTCGGACATTTGTGAACGCAATTTGGTAAAACGAGACTTACTTTTAATCATTTACCATCCTTAATTTTTATGACCCGTGAGGTTTTTGAAAACATCCTAGGAAAATGGAGTAAAGTGCTGGTAACCCGCAGTTTCTCCTTTCCTCGCAATGTTTCCCCCTTTTTAGACAAATACCAAACTTTGAGCCACGTTATTAAACTAGTAATGCCCCAAACATTTCCTCCTTTTCCTACAATGTTTTCAGAAGACTTATTTTTCTGGGTTTTCAAAATGCGGGATTGTTCGCACTTGTTTTTGAGCAACCTTAATTATCGGTTCTTCGTCAATCACAAGGTTGTTGTTATTTAGATAAATAAAGGGAAGTAACCTATATTACTCTTCCTTTAAGACCAGCAGATTTATCGCACTTTTGTTGGAATTTCTGCTTTGAAAGCTCGCCCTCTGTGCGTATATAGGTCAGAATCGTACTCTCTGAAAATATGGTTTAATGCATTTGCTTTGCCTCGAAAGTTCATGCAGGCTTACCTTGGTCGATTTTGTTTTTATTGCTGTAAAGTTTTTGCATGTCAAGGAGTCCTGCTACGTCATGATTTGTGCGGCTTTCTGACATAATGTATCCATATCATGTGAGACTTTGCTAGGCACAAGGATACATTACATTCCGTTTCAAGATCTCTTTCAATCATAAATTATGATTTTTTTTTTTTCAAAACGTTTAATTAATTGATGGCATTGTTCATTGGTATGTAAACTTTCGGCTGTTTTTTTGTCTCATTTAACCAAAGAGTATCTGTGAAGAACAGAAGAGAAGCTAAAACGTTGTGATAACATCACATGTATTTCAATAGTATAGGAAAAGTTGCATAAGTGTCCCTTCTATCAAACAACAAGCATATCGTCGGTTTACTTAAAAAAACCTCGTAGCTACAGCTTGTTACAAGATGTAGTTACGAGGTTTTTTGAAGAAAACCGACAATATTTTACCCGTCAGATGGACGCATATCGTCGGTTTGCTTCCAAAACCTCGTAACTACAACTTGTTACAAGATGTAGTTACGAGGTTTTGGAAGCAAACCGACGATATGCTAAAATGTACCTATACTAGGCAAGCATATGTCTTAACCCTTAAGCTGCTAAGCGCCACTCAGTGTTACTCAAATGGTGCAAATTTTTCTCGATAGGGTAGAAAACATTGTGGAAAAAGGAGAAAATGTTGGTTATCAGCATTTTTTCCTTTTCCCATAATGTTTTTAAAAGGCTTCTTTTCCTGAGGCGTTAAAAGTCGTCATTGTGTGGTAAGGGGTTAAGCAGGTACATTCTAGTTATCCGATTGGTACATACTTGCATAATAAAGATTGGACTATCATCCTTTGGACACGGTAGAGCAATGATCACATGACATGTTCTATGCCATAATGTCTTTTACATGGCATATAAAACTCCGACCATCTCGATGTAAGGGATAGGTAATGTTTTACTAATGAAAAAAAATAGGAGAACTTTGAGTCTGAAGATATGGTCATTCATAATGTTAATTATACTAAGGGCGAGTGACCTTCCCATATTTAGCATTAGCATTCAAAATAGAATCTGAGAATGAATTATTTGACATGCTTCTTTATCAGTCCTTTATCAAACAGTTCCGTGTTTTATAGGCTTTGAAGATAGAAGCCTTCTATCATTGAAAACCATTGTGCAAACATTGTGAAAAGGGGGAAAATGTTAGTAATTATCTTTTTCTCTCCCTTTTTTCCTACAGTATTATATGGTTTTCAAAGACATATCTCAACATATCTCATCGTTTGAAATACATTTATAAGTCATCTACAAATGCTTTGATTTTGCGGACAGTGTAAATCAAGATCAGACTGCACAGAAAGTGCAGCCTGATCTTGGATCTACAATGTCCGATAAGATGTTCTTCCCCCAACTTTAAAATAGAAATATTTGGGTTTCTACTATCAAAATAAATATTTCAGCTTAGTTCTTCAGCAGGATTGGGGTTGATTATCGGGAGACAGTTTTGTGCCTGTGACAACATAAAGAGATGTGGGGTTTATAGACAAGGCCAACCAATCATCCTTTGTTTCATTTTTGGTCGTAGTCTCGTTTTAGAAAGTAACACATCTTCTGATTGGCAAGAACTGTTTTGTTAAGCCAATCAGAAGTCGCAATATGTTCAAAGTCAGAAAACTCTTAAGAAAAAGACTGTCGTTCTTAAGAATGACCGGTGAAAACAGATCCAGTAATTTTCTTTTTGCTGTGAGTTCAAGAGAAGTTGTATTTTGGGTGATATAGCAATAGTGCAACCACTTCTTTAATCAACTTCTTGTTTAGGTCATTTGGCCTATATTGGAGAAAGACACAATAAAGTTCTGGACTTTTAAGACCAGCAGAGGATCAAAGATATGATTTTCGCTCTGATTTTGACCTAAAAAAATAGAGATTTGGGGACATCCAGGAAAAAGGGGGGGGGGTGTCGAAATTCAGGGAGATAACTCAAAAGTGAATAGTTTGAGGATTCGGTGGTTGTTTCCCTTGAAATTTGAAAGGCGTCATAGAATTTTGTAATTCATGTCAACAAATGGATTGGTTATTAGATAAATCTTGGATTGATCCTCAATAGGAAGTACAGGTCACATGGAAGCGTTCCTGAGCAAAGCACGGCAGCATGTATTTATAAAACCCAGCCATGAAATGACTGAAATTTGTCCGTGATATGCTTTAACTCATTATCACACAATCCCGACTTTTAACGACCCTGAGAAAAACAGCCTTTTGAAAACATTGTGGGAAAAGGAGAAAATGCTGGTAACCAGCATGTTCTCCTTTTCCCACAATGTTTTCTACCCTTCCCAAGTCAAATTTCAATTCTTCAGTCACATTTATTTTGTCCTCTGCAAATGCTTTCAATTTGGACCACTCTATGAATTTGTCGTTTGGTAAAAGGTTAAGCCAGTATCAAACAATCCCGGGGTTTGAAGACCTAGAGGTAAAGTTACCAGTGTATCTATCCGTATTTTTTTTCGGAACGCTTTTGACTGTTTACAAGACGTCAAAATTGAAAGCCTTAGCAGACGACAAAATAAAACCGACTCAAAAAATTGAAATTTGTCTTGGAAAGGGTAGAAAACATTGTGGTAAAAGGAGAAAATGCTGGTTACTAGGTTTCTTCACAGAGTTGTGAAAACTAGGGATTGTTGGGTAAAGAGTTAACCAGTACGTCTCACAATATTCATTTGAAAGTTACTTGCTGCCTTCCTACACAAACATCGTCGAAACCGTGTTCAGAGAAATCAATTCTGCCTCAATAGCTCCTACTGGTGCATTTTAACCCATTACCACACAGTCCCTAATTTTAATGACCCTGAGAAAGAAGCCTTTAGAAAACATTGCGGGAAAAGCAGAAAATGCTGGTAACCAGCATTTTCTCCTTTTCCCACAATGTTTTCCATCCTTCACAAAACAAATTTCAAATTTTCAGTCACTTTTATTTTGTCGTCTGCAAATGCTTTCGATATGGGCAAACCTAAAATTTTGTCGTTTGGTAATGAGTTAAGTGAGCAGGAATTTACTTTCCCCATTATATTAGGGCAGAGGGTGATAGAGGATCGAAGCTCGACTATCATCAATCCTAAGACGACTAGCTCTGTTTGTTACCGACTGAAATGCCGGGATCGGTTCTGAATACAATATTCAACGATAATTTGTTAGTAACATATTTTAATTGGCACGAAAATATATCTTTTACATCAAGGGAGGTAAAAATCCTAAAAACACATTAGATATAAAATTCCATACGAGAAGTCTTTAGCAAGTGTGAACAGTTTTCAAGTTCTCATTTAAAACATATAAAGCCGTACTCTATTAAAACACCTGCAAAAGATACCGATTCATGTCGACCTGCGTAGCCTGTTTAGGCTGATGTTGGCCGAACATTTTTGCTTAAACCCTTTCCCAAACAATAAACTTTTGGACTAGACCAAATTGAAAGCATTTGCAGACGACAATTTTAACTCTTGCTGAAAAGATGATTTCTGTCTCTGATAAGGTAGAAAACATTGTGGGAAAAGGAGAAAATGCTGGTTACCAGCATTTTCTCCTTTTCCCATAGTGTTTTCAAAAGGCTACTATTCCAGACCCGTAAAAACAACGGATTGTTTAGGAAAGGGTTAAAGGTAAATTTTCTCCCTGTCAATGGACAAGTGTCAGAGCTCTAGATAAGAGGGAGTGATGGTATTCTAAATCTTTTATTTCTCTTCCAAACCCTATGTTGTGGGTACTCATTAGAATCGTCTCGATGAGACGATTCTCATGAGTACCCATAACATAAGGGTTAGTGATGAGTGACTAAATATTTTCAATTTTGAAATCAAAATCACTGCTTCTATCTGGAGTTCTGAAGTGTAGCTCATAATTCCGTTGGTTGTTACAGAAATGAATTTTATGGATCATTCCTAACCCTAGAAGAATTAGGGATCGTCTACCTATCACGCAAAAAGGGACCATCTGGGAAATCAGTACATCGATTAGATGAAAACAGATCAATTATAGTGCAGGTCAGTTTAAGTTGATATTTCAAAAATGATTATGTAATAAGGTATAATGACCATTTTTCATACATAAATATGATTAAAGCGAAAAGTGTAAACCCTGGTCAGCCTGCGCAATTCGCACAATTCTGACCAGGGTTGACACTTTTCGTCGAGAAAAACCGTGTAAAATTCAAATGAAGTGAGCATAGAACACTACGCTCACCTGAATTTCTGAGAGAGCCATAACCGATTTTTTTCAAAATCTAATCAGCCATTTTAGACAAGAAGAATTTCTAAGAATTTCTTCATGTCTGTATAGTGTAAATAGCCAACAGCCATCAGTTCCATGTTTCTTGATGGATCAAAATTTCTCGAGCATTTATTGAAAAGGGTCAGCCAAGAAACATTTCTATGAAATTATTTCAAAAACCGATTAGCCGTTTCAGAGAAAAAGAATTTCTTCATTGCCATATAGTGAAAGAAGCCCCTATTCACCAGAGCCATGTTTCTTGATGGATCAAAATTTCGCAAATGCCTTTTGAAAACGGTCATACAAGGAACATTTCTGTGAAATTATTTCAAAATCTGAACAGCGGTTTCAGAGAAGAGGAATTTCGAAGAATTTCTTCATTTCCCTATAGTGCAAGTAGCCCCCATTCACCAGAGCCGTGTTTCCTGACAGATCAAAATTTTGCTAAAATTTTTTGGAAACGGTCATCAAAGGAACATTTCTGTGAAATTATTTCAAAATCTGACCAGCGGTTTCAGAAAAGAAGAATTTTTAAGAATTCCTTTCTGTATAGTGCAAGTAGCCCCCATTCACCAGAGCCACATTTTTTGATTGATCAAAATTTCATGAACAATTTTTGAGAAGGTCACCCAAGAAACATATCTGAAATTATTTCAGAATCTGACCAGCTGTTTCAGAGGAGAAGATTTTTAAAGAATTTGCTAGAAAATTTCATTTGGTTGCCATGGCAACCAGAGTTTTTAATGGAATCGAATTCTGTGAACAGGTTTTAAAGAGGACCTCCCAAGAAACATTCCAGCCAAGTTTGGTCCAAATTAGCCCTGCGGTTTAGGAGGAATTGATGTTTAAAGAATTGTTGACGACGCACGACGCACGACGGACGACGCACACCGGGTGATCCTAAAAGCTTCCTTTTAGCACGTTGTGCTCAGCCGAGCTAAAAAGAAAAACTGTTTATCTTACGTATGACTTTAAACAATGCTTATCTCATAAGTGTTTAAGATAAGAAATTTGGAATGCGTATATGACGCTGAAAACAAGGGTATTATATGATAAAAGAATATATGACCAAAATTCTCTTAACGAAATGTTTGAATGGACAAAGATAATTTATAATACCCAATCTCGTTGTTTGGCTTTGAATACACGTAGCTCGATAGAGCTGATGCTATTTGAATTGCAACACGCAATAAGGGACATTCGGACATTTGCGTAAAGTGTGGGGACTTACAGAAATGGGGAATTACAGGAAACGACTGTACCAAATTTTGATGAAAGACCCAACAAAAAAGGGGTTAGAAGCTTGAACTAAGTAGAATACATTGTTTCATTTTTTTCAGGGAAATATATACATTTTTTTTTTCATTGAATGAAGATTATCGGCAATGACTTCATAAATGGCTGCGCCACGCCACTCACGAAAACATTACCGATGATGTTCACTCGATTAAATGAATTTTGATCTTTCATAAAAAAAAAATAAATAGCCTCTACATATTTTCACTGAGCAAAGCTTTTTCGGTGATTGACCAATATGGGTAAAATGATTACGCAGTAAATAAATAGATGATGCAGACTTTAGAAAACTGAACCGAGCACAAAAATGTACATTGAGTTTAAGAGCAACTTTTCGTTGTGCCATGTTGTTTGTCGACATAGGTCAGCTGAGAACCGGGTTCGATACCCGGTTGCGGCAAAGTGTCTTTCCGGCGATTTTTCGCCTTTCACCTGTGATGCATGTAAGAAAGTAGTCAGTGGCGTTGGAAAGAAAGTTGTATCGGTACTAGTGTGAGAAACACACAAGGGCGTCACCGACCGCTATAATCTGAACTAAGCTGTTAAAATGGCGTTAAAATCCAAATTCAAAACAGCTTTAAGAAAAACATTATCAACAGAAAATGATAAACAAACCGCCTAACAGTGATTTATTTAATATTACTTTATGACATATAATGTCAATGAGCGATATTCTAGTAAAAGGGGTCCTAAATTATCCCTGTGATGTATCATATACTGAGCAAGCCAACAATAAATCATGGATCCCTTACCCTTAAATCCGTTTTGTCCAACAATGGATTTCATCTTGAAGTGGCATGGTCTTTTGACACGCAGAAAACTGGCCAGTAACAAAAAGTTTCGATTCCGGACAGCCTGCGCGAACTGCCCAGGCTGATCTGAATCGATACTTCTTGCAGATGCATCCATTAACCCTTTAGCAAACAATTCCGAGTTTTAACAACCCTGAAAAAGGCTATCTAAAACACAATGGGAAAAGGAGAAAGGCTTTTAACCACCATTTCTACTTTTCCCACCACACTTTTTACCCTATCAAAGACAAATTCCATCGTTTGAGCTACATCCATATTGTCGTCTGCAAATGCTTTCAATTACAACAAGTCTACACATTTGTTGTTTGGTCAAAAGTTAACCCCCCTTTTCACAGAGAATGGCTCAAATGAATATGTACATAGATGACTTTAATGAAATAACGTATGTATTTATGATTCGAATTTCAAAAATAACACTTAAAATAAACTTTGAGAGGAGATTAAGATTATTTTTTTCATTATAATGGCAGCAATTGAAGTACTATTTACAAGTCTTATAGTTTCTTCCAACATAGAGATAACGGAAGTCTATCATCTGGGAAAATAAAAAAAAAAACGGCACATGTAAGGTTTTCTATCTCACCACATATTATAATTAGCACCAATACACATTAACTCATTACCAAACGACAAAGTTTTAGGTTTGTCCAAATTGAAAGCATTTGCAGACGACAAAATAAAAGTGACTGAAAATTTGAAATCTCTTTTATGAAGGGTAGAAAACATTGTGGGAAAAGGAGAAAATGCTGGTTACCAGCATTTTCTCCTTTTCTCACAATGTTTTCTAAAGGCTTCTTTCTCGGCGGGGGGGGGGTCAAAAGTAGGGATTGTGTGGTAATGGGTTAAAAGATACTTTTATAAATTTTTTTTAACCTGTCGGTGAAGTTTTGAAAAAAGAGTCCTAGTTGCGATAATCTGGGATTAACCCTTACAGAGAGGAATAAATAACATGGACATCTTATATGGCTTGCAATATGCGAAAAGGGGCATTCGGGCATTTGCGTGAAATGTCGTCTCCTATTAGTCAGCGCAATCCGTGCAGGCTAATCCGAGACGGTACTTTACGACTACATTAGATTTTGTCCTTTAGTAGACGTGGTAAAACGGAACATTACATGAAAACGCAAAGTGTCGTTTAGAATTAGCCTGCGGAGACTGCGCAGGCTGATCTGAGACCACACTTTAAGCAAATGCCCGAATGCCCCTTTTAGCGTGTTGCAGGCCATACGAGAAAGACAGATCGAAGATTTGTAAATTCAATATCGTTTTCGCAAAAACATATTCTTAAGTAGCGGACAGTGTAGATCCAAGATCAAACTACACGCTCAAAACAGTCAAATCTTGTTCTTCACTGTCTGCAAAAGCGCACAGTGTTGCGATTAGCTGGCTATGATACATTCTCTGTCACTTAGAGTTTTCATGGAGTAACTTCTTTGCTTGCCAAGGGTGAGATGCCTACGTTGCTCTATAGAAAACGTGGAAATCGTCACCCTTGACTAGCTAAAATCAACAAAGTGATCGTCACCCTTGGCTAACGTAGATGACAAAGCAGCTCATACTTAAGATAGTCGTTAATTTTCGAAAGGGGAACGCAAAGAAGATGATCAGTAAATCCTGAGATGTTTTTGACACAGTTATGCACCTTAAAATTTTCAGGGAAAATGCAACCGTAGCTCTGGCACCCACAGTCGGTGCTTTCTTCTCGTTACTGGATCACAAATGTATTTTACATCCCGTGAAATGGTACGATCGAACATTTCTGTGGGTATTTTATAATACAACTGGAGAAGACAGGAAAACATTTACACATATCCGGTTTCTTTGTCCACTGGTCTTTTTCAGGACTGTATCTGTACTGGGGCATTTCCTGTTTACCGTCATGCGGCTCTTCGGTCGGAGATCCACCGACAAGATATATACGTTTATCTTTAACAAACATTCCGAAATGCTTTTTCAGGACAGGTTGCTGGGCACATAGGTGGGAACTTCCAGTTGCTGGGTCGAAACAAATTAAATGACCCTGACCCGTTGCTATGTAGATATTATTACCAATGGCAACAACCTGACCACATTTGAAAGTAACTGGTAAATTTTCCAGCTTGTCCACCTTGTTGCTTTCTAAATCAAACCGTTGGACTGTTGCCACTGGACCAGCACTTGTGCGACCACCAAAAACATATATAGAATTCCCATGAGAAATCCCGATAGCTGAGTACACATGTACTGGTAGTGATCCTTTCATAGTCCATGTTTTTTCTTTTACATTATATTCCTCGATAGAGTCTACTTCTTTGCCACCAAACACAAATATACGTTCATCCCGTACAGAAACCATAACGTGTTTAGACCGACCATGATGCATCTTGGGACATTTCTGCCAGCTATCCATGATGACGTCATACTTCCACATCAGATGCGAACTTTTACTCATACCGCCTGACACAAATATATATGGCGAATGTTTAACATCACAGGAACAGCAGCGGAAGCCTTTGTCAAATGTTTGTGACTTTGCAAGTTTGCACTGGAATATTTCCTTTTTCTGAGAAATATCAACTACAATAGCCATTGACTTTTTCCCTTTACCGGTCCCCTGCGCTGAAAAACAGATATAGAATTCCGGAAGTGAGGTTTCATCCGGGTCTGACAATAACGACAGAGAGCGTTCATATCCGGTCTCTGATTCCATCGCAATAATTTCACGGCAAGACTTACAGGTACGAAAACACTCCAGTATTTTATCCTGTTGATTGACCGAACAAAAGGTAAAACAGTGCATTTTTAATTGCTGAAGACACAAGGATTTCGCAACGTGGAAATAATAGTGAAGATTTTCTGTTGTAATACAGATTTCGTCTATTTTCCCTGAAGACAAATACGTTGCAATGGACGTTCTGATGTCTTCCGGTGTTCCCTCTAGATATGTTAACACATTGTTTGTAGATTCGTCACGAAGTTCTGTCTCAATAGGAACCCCAGTCAGTATATTTTCCGATATCTGTCGAAGTAGACGACATCGCTTGTCATTTACCGGACTAGTTGGGTGGCATATTTGACCCGTCCAGATGATCGCTTTTCGATTGAAATTTTTACGTAACTCGGGTACTTCAGACTGAGACTCTTCAATCTCTGGTGCTTCGTTTCCAGTATCGTTTTCCTCTCTCTGATTTTCTTGTAGAATGTCACAAATAATCTGACTCGTCAAGGACAAAGTTTTCTCGTCTTCCTCTTCACAATCAAACGATGGCTTTAGCGGCGCTGATTTTTCCTGAGAGGCCATTTCTTGTGTAGCGACACTGTTTTGTTTGCTGAAAAAGAAAAAGAACAAAACCAGCTTAAACTGTGTTTTTTTTCCGTAAATTGTTGTATGCCATTTACTCTACAAGATGGCAAAATTTGTGACTGATCTAAATCGAAAGCAGCTGCAGACAGCAAATTAAATTCAGTCAACTTGATTGAATTTGAGCTCGAGAAAGTATAAGATTGCAGAAAAAGGAGAAATGCTTGGCGTTCTCCTTTTCCATCAATGTTTTTCAAATGCCTTCTTTCTGGGGATTGTGAAACATCGGGATGGTTAAATTGTAAATGGGCCTAGATTGATGCCAACCCTTATCCTGCTAAATAACTAAAATGAAATTTTCAATTCGATATTAACCCTTTACCCCAATAGGGCATTTCTATGGTATCTCTAACTGACCCTAAATAACAACAAGAATGAAGCCGTTTTCTATGTGTATATGACACCTTTTGATAGCACAGAAAACATTGTGGCAAAAGGTGAAATTGCTCGTCACGAGCAATTTCACCTTTTGCCACAATGTTTTCCAAAGGCTCCTACAAGCAATGCGTAGAAATGAGTATCTATGGAGTAGAGAGTTAAAAACCCAGATATTGATATTTAAAGGTTATGTTTTGGGGAATGATATCTCTTTATCGGTCAGTGTAGATCGAAGATCAGACTGCAGTTTCCGTACAGTCAGATCTTGATATGCACTGTTCTCAAAGGGTCACTAACTGGCGCTTATAAGCCTAGGTGTTAAGCTGCGATAGAGAAGAAAAACCCCTTCCAATTGTCTATCCTCAGTCCTTTACAGGGTACAGAGTAAAACCACGAGATTTTTTTTTTAAAGTTAGACATGGAAAACTTTTTCATACATGAAATCTTTCCAGTGATCCAGGTCGTCGTTTTATTGCGCAACGATATATCAAGAAAAGAATGAGCCATCTCGAAATAATTATCTTTAAACTGGCACAGTTTATTCGTCATGCATGACAATAAACACAGTAACTCAAATTTTAGTTCATTTTACCTTTCATGTCATGAACATTCACCTTTAGATATTTATACCCACCACAACGAAGTGGAGTGGGTTATACTGGAATCGCCATGGCTGTCCGTCTGTCAGTCCATCCGTCTGTCCGTCCGCCGTTGACACAAATTTGTCCGGAACAGTACTCCAACAGTTTTTCACGTACTGCACTCGAATTTACACTCAGGGTTCCTTTATATTTCAAATTGTCTATGTGCAATTTTCATGACCCTGCTGCGATTTGTAGCGGAAATTATCTCCCCTTGAACTTTTTCAACTCTTACTTCTGTACTAAACCATTCTGCATTCTGTGACATAGATCTGTTTCTGTGACAAGGAGCTGGTGGGGGGGGGGGGATAGTCACGTTTAGTGATAACTCTAGTTAATCCTGACATTACGAAGGACATCTTTGGTTGCTGTAGTATAGATCAAAGATCAGACTGCGAAGAACGTGCGCTCTGACTTTTGATGTAGAACCATTTAAGAATACGCAGTCATTCCCATGAATGAAACCCCCTCTAAAAGGAGTATGAAAGGAGTTTACGTATGACTTTACACAATGTTTATCTCAACAGTGTTTAACCCATTACCACACAATCCCTACTTTTGACGCCCCTGAAAAGGAAGCCTTTAGAAAACACTGTAGGAAAAGGAGAAAATGCTGGTAACCAGCATTTTCTCCTTTTCCCACAGTGTTTTCTACCCTTCCCAGAACCAATTTCAATTTTTCAGTCACCTTTATATTGTCGTCTGCAAATGCTTTCATTTTGAACCAGTCTAAAATGTTGTCGTGTGGTAAAGAGTTAAGATAAGAAATTTGGAATGCGTATATTACGCTGAAAACAAGGGTAGTTATATGATAAAAGAATATATTATCAAAAATTCTCTTAACGAAATGTTTGAATGGACGAAGAAAATTTATAATACCCAATCTCGTTGTTTGGCTTTGAATACACGTAGCTGGATAGAGCTGATGCTATTTGAATTGCAACACGCAAAAAGGGACATTCGGACATTTGCGTAAAGTGTGGGGACTTACAGAAATGGGGAATTACAGGAAACGACTGTACCAAATTTTGATGAAAGCCCCAACAAAAAAGGGGTTAGAAGCTTGAATTAAGTAGAATGCATATATATTTCAGTGAAATATATACATTTTTTTCATTGATTGAAGACCATCGGCAGTGATTTTATAAATGGCTGCGCCACGCCACTCATGAAAACATTACCAATGATGTTCACTCGATTAAATGAATTTCGATCTTTCATAAAAAAACAAACAAATAGGCTCTGCAAAGCCTCGTATTTTCACTGAGCAAAGCTTTTTCAGTGATCGACCAATATGCACGGCGGGGAATCACGTGACACAACAACAACAACAATGACCGTTATTTGAAAAAATTCCCCAACTTCAGGTAAGAAAATCTTCAATAATTCCGTTAATACATGACCGATTGGAATTTGGTTTGAAGCAGAGAAGGCGGAAGGACTCGAGGCATTTGCTTGATGTGTTAGATTTTTTAAACAACACCTGATAAAAAATTTATTGACGAGCAAACAATTTTTTTACCCTGGATAATTTGTTTGCTCGTCAATAACTTTTTTATCAGGTGTTGTTTAAAAAATCTAACACATCAAGCAATTCCCCGGAGTCCTTCCGCCTTCTCTGCTTCAAGCCAAATTCCAATCGGTCACGTATTAACGGAATTATTGAAGATTTTCTTACCTGAAGTTGGGGAATTTTTTCAAATAACGGTCATTGTTGTTGTTGTTGTGTCACGTGATTCTCCGCCGTGAATATGGGTAAAATTATTACGCAGTAAATAAATAGATGATACAGACTTTAGAAAATTGAACCGTGCACAAACGTGTACATTGTGTTTGCACTAGAATATGTCAATATAATCCGTGTAAACCTTTACCACACAGTTCGTGTTTGTACAACCGTAATTAAAAAAGGCATCTTACAACATAGTTGGAAAAGTAGAAAAAGAGCATTTCATCATTTCCACATTTTTTTTCATCGTTTTCTAAGATAGATACTATATTGTTCGAGCCAGACTTTAAATTTGGACCAAGCTGAGATTGTGTCGTCTGGTATGAAGTTAAATTGTGAAGGCTTTAATTCTTTACCAAACGACAAAACTTTATACCAGTCCAAATTGAAAGCATTTGCAGACGACAAAATAAATGTGATTCAAAAATTGAAATTTGTTCTGGGAAGGGTAGAAAACATTGTGGAAAACAGAGAAAGTGCTGGTTATCAGCATTTTCTCCTTTTTCTCACGAAGTTTCCTCGTGATGTTTTCATTTTTTTTTTCTAATGGATCTTTAAAACACATGATCGATCGGTAACGGGTTGAAATAGGTTCACCATTGATAAAGTCAGCTTAATTATGATTAGAATAGATCTGTATCATTGGTTTTATCTTTGTTATCTTGTACCACATTAGCATTTGTAAACGGTTTCAAACGGGAAAATGACTAAATGAATGTGTTTTTTTCACGTCATTTTCAACATCATCTCTTTCATACAAACGAGAAAACAAGGTCATTGCTACAGATTTTCTAAGGAAGATGAACACGTGAGTTATGCTCTGTTATAAGGAGGCTTAATGTATCTGCAAAAAGTATCGACTCGGGTCAGCCTACACCATCCGTGCAGGCTGACCTGAGTCGAAACTTTTGCTATTAGTATAATTATGATGACTTGCTTGGTACATGCCTCACACACAGGGGATACATCCAGCTCCCTTTTGCCAAAACACGGCTCATGTGGAAGAAAAAGTTCTGTTCTGTTCATTAAGAATAGGGCACCCTATAAATAGGTGACGTGTAACCCCGCCTTTTATCGGCGAAAGATGTGAAAATTCGGATTAAACTCGGGTAATCCGTAAACGATTGACCGATACCAGCTGGTTTCCTGCCTCGAGAACGGATTTAATCGAATCTAAGCCGAATTCGTACGATTTTGGCGATCGAAGACGATGTTACATGAATGTTACACAAACTCCATTAAGGTTCCCTATTTTTAAAACATTACCATTCACGTCAGCTTGCAATAGACCAATTTTGAAAACATAGTGGCCAAAAAACGAAATGTTCTCCGCTATTTTTTATATGTAGGCCAACACTATGTAAGCACAAGACAATGATTTTCACAAATTGAGAAATACACATATGTATATGCTGTAGATAAATCAAGTCACAAAGTGGTTGCTTATCAAAGCAATATATTTCGTTTATCAGGTAGAGCTATATGACAGAGATCGATGATCGATAAAATAAAATAAAAAAAAGATATCTGAGAGAACAGCAGGGGTATAAAAAATATCACTGAGGCGTAATCTGAAAAAAGGGGTTTTAATGCATCTCCGTGCTGTATAATTATACCGAGTGAGGCTTCAGATATGAATGGATCCATAAAATCAATTTTGTGTTACAACCGACTAAGTCATGAAGTAACATGGTCCTTGAACATGCAGCAGATTTACAGATAGCAAAAAGTTTTGATTCAGGTCAGCCTGCGCAGTCCGCGCAGGCTGACCTGAGTCGATTTTTTTGCAAATGTATAAAACCAACTTTTCATAAAGCATATGGCTCGAATAAAATAAGTTCTGCTTCAGTAAACATTCATAAATAAAGCCCAGGCTATGTAAAGAGTAATGTTGGTGCGAACCCGAATGGAAAAAGTTTTAGTTATTATGATTTTCTTTCCCTCACAAACTTAAATAAGAGAAAGACATGCTCTGTCGGAATAGTAATTAAGGGAAAGCAATCTGTTAAGATTATATTTACCGTGAGAGTACAGAGTTAAGAAAAAATTGTGGAGAAGAAAAGAAATGAGTCGTTACAAGCTATTTGTCTTGTTGCCAGAATGTTTTCCATAGCTGTCTCTGTAAGATGTATACGGTATATTTATATTAAGAAAGTGTACATGAAGTATAAAGAGTTGATTAAAAAAATTTCTTTCATATAAACTTATGAAACCAAGTACATGTATTTGATTGCTGTGACCTAAAACTTGTAGCGTATGCCTCTGACGTCTTTGTGGTACGAAATGTATCAGAGACGAATCAGATAAGTTGACAAATTAGTTGGAATTGGTTTGAAAATAAAACAAGGAGGGGACAATTAGGGGAGGAATGGAGAGAGAGAGAGAGAGAGAGAGAGAGAGAGAGAGAGAGCGACCCATTCAACCTTACAGACACACCATACACCAATAGAAAGACAGACGGGAGAGAGACAGACACAGAGCAAGCAAGCAAGAGACAGACAGACAGACAGATGGACAGACAGCAGAGCACATGGGGCTTATCTGCTTGACCTAGGTCGGTATACATAGATGTTGTTTTGGTCCGCACAGCAAGGACAATGGTCAGGAATGAATCCTTGTGCAAAGATGGTCTATCATCAGTTGAATTAGGACTTTCGTTTGTCAGTTACAGCCCTTTTCGAAACAATACAGCGGACAGTGCATATACTAGTATTCATGTTTTCCTGCAGTTTCTTTCATCAGTACTTTGTGCAAAATTCTTTCCAAGCCATTGGTTGCTCTTCCGAGTAAACCTTGTCGAAACAATATTCTGGGGCAACTGGGGACTGAATCCTCTCGAAAGGACTATCATCGAGCCCCAAAAGAATTTGGCAGAGCTGTGGATCGAACCAGCGACCTTTACTGGCTGTCAATCCCTTTATTTTACTGACTAGGCTAGCAGGCTGAGCCAAGAAGTCAAGGTCGGACTGTGCAGTGTAATGCGAAGGGCATCGAAGGTCATAGCACGCACAAAGGAGGATTAATCCCTTACTAATCAACCCCGAAAACTTTCGACCCCAGGGACGAAGTTTTTTTTTGTAAACATTGTGGGAAAAGTTGAAAGGACTGGTCACCAGCATTTCTTTTTTCCGCCGCTATGTGTCTTATCCTTTCGAACAAAAATTGTGTCACTTTATGCACATTTAGTTTGTTGTCTGCAAATGATTTTAAAAAGGGAGAGTTGAAAATTTTGTCACCTATCCCTTGGGCTGCTATGCGCGACTTACTGATCTTTGGTGGACAATGTAGATCTAAATCAGACTGGACAGAACGTGCAGTGCAGTCTGATTTTGAATCCTCACTGTCCGATAAGGAGATCGATATCATTCCTAAAACAAGTACTTTTCAAATATAAAATATGGGTTTTTACTACCGGCTTGAAAATTTCATTTCTATCATTTAGCAGGATAACGGTTAATGCAGATTTAACCTTGCTTGCAATGCCATGAATTAACCTTGTTATTTAACCAGAAAAAAGGGGCTTTGGACAGGCTGGGACAAGCAGGGTTGAACTAGACTTTCTTATTCCGTGGTATTTTGAACCCTGTCTTACTGAATGAAAGATGGACAGCCATTTAGTTTTGTGGATATTTATAAAACTTGCGGAGTCCAATGTTTAAGATATAAACTGCTAGGATAAAACCTTGACACTGAAAATCAAGATAAAACTCTACTGTAAGTATGTTCGGGTGTTTGGCTAACATTGTTCGTTGTGTATCAGTATATTGTCACAAAATTTTAGCCCAGTTTATGGGAAACAAATGTAGCTTTCGCAGACAGAAAAGATCAACGCCAGAGCTTGCAGTAAGAACTTAGACCTTCGATGCAAGCGATTCGAGTCCACATTATAAATAAATGTCCTCTTATTTATTTTAGATATTCTCTTATTTATTGTAAAATTGCAATATATCGTTTGAAAGAATATGTGATTTTTTTTTCAGACTAAAGGGGTAAAATAAGATATATAGCAAATTAGATCTTTTATCTAAAGGTGAGAAAAGGAAAAGTCTATAATTATGCAGCATTAAAAAAAAATAAACTAAAACTTTTGAAGAGTTACAATTGAATTTTCTTTTTGTAAAAAAAACATCCACCTTACCTTTATGTATTACTAGTATAACTATGTTTACCACACTATATATTCTCCCTTTCTGTCACAGATATGAAAATAGTTCAACTAAAATACACAGCATAGATCTATTAAATATTTAGGTATATGTATAGTTTAACGATAATAATTTGTCACCGAGTAAAGTTCTCTACCCTTTGAGTTAATTGGCTCTCTACACAAAAAATCAGAGAAATCTGAACACTCCATAAATTGTATATAAGTATACAGCAATCGGTTAGCATTCTACTTACATACCGATAAAAGAACAAAACAACAGCTTTGAAATTAATCTGAAATGATGTTATAATGCGAAACCATAGTCTCATATAATTTTAGCCATAGAAAGTATCAACAATTTGGTTAATAACCACAATGTCATTTTAGATTAAGGTTAAGCGCGAGTGACTTAAATTTGAATGAAATTATTTACACAAAAAGATATTTTTTTTCTTTTTTGCCCTGGGTTTTTAAAATTTCATTTCACCTATTCACTTCTATTTGGTATATGTAAATTTCCTTCAGATGGAGGTAATTGTTACGTTTGTGATGAAAAAAGTGGTTATTTACTTTTAAAATGATAAAGAAAGAAAGAAAATCCAAAAAAAGTGGATGGGTTAAGTTTTTGTTCTTATTGAAATTTTGATAATCAATTTCTTAACTATACCAAACTAAAAAAGTTTAGACTAGTCCAAATTGAAAGCACTTGCAGACGACAAAATAAATGCAACTCAAAAATTGAAATATGTTTCCAGCAGGGTAGAAAAATTGTGGGAAAAGGAGAAAAGGCTGGTTACTAGCATTTTCTCCTTTTCCCACAATGTTTTCAAAAAGTCTTCTATATCAGGGCCGTAAAAACCAGGGATTGTTTGGGAAAGAGTTAATTATATAAATACGCAGATCTGTAAAGTTTTTCTCCATTATAGGCCTTACTTTACTTTCAAAACCATTTTTATCGATATGTTCAGAAAATACCACCCGTGATTAAGAATTTATTCCGAAATATACACTAATATTTACCTACAAATTTGCACTAATACCTGTTCTCTGTTTTTGTGTCGCACTACATTTATGTGCACGTCTGACACTGTATCGTTGTTGAATTATAAATGTAAGTGTTTACCGACAAGGCTTGGATTAAATATCTTCGGTTTGTAGTTTCCTTTTCTATTTATAGCCATTATATTTAACATTGATGTGGAAAACGCAGTATAATTCATCCCGGGGATTTTCCACGTTTATCTTTGTTTATCATAAACTTAATCATGTAGAAATGAACTCTATTAACTGCCTACACCATGCACACCTTGTTTACCGAATTCTATGCAACGGTTTTTGATAACAGTGTGGCAAACAGGAACAGTTACATATCCTTGCAGCAAGCAATTGCCTCCTTTTCCACGAAATAATTCATACCATAAAAAAAAGTACAAATTATCCGGTCTTTAAAAGTTGTCCATTTCGGCACTTGCTTATAAAAATCGGTTTTGAAATTACATCTTTTACCAGATGAGAAATTTCCGACTTGTCAAAATTGACGACATATGGCAACACGCGAAAAGGGGCATTCGGACAATTACGTAAAGGTCGTTTCGGGTCAGCCTGCGCAGTCCGGGTCGGTTAATCCGAAACGACACTTTCCGTTGTTTAGGTAATTTTCTGTTTTGCGCAAGTCAATTGTGGCACAAAATCTAATGTAGTCGTAAATTGACGTCTCGGATCAGCCTGCGCGGACTGAGCAGGCTTTCGGAGACGACACTTTGCGCAATGTCCGAGCCATGTGTGGTTCAAATAATCGGACATGTCGACGAAAGGTCAAAAGCATTATGGGAAAAGGTGAAAATACCGAGCTTATCCAACAATGTTTCGAAAAGCCACCTGCTTACAGGTCGTAAAAAACAAGGATTGTGCAGTAAAGTGATAAACCAAGCTAAAATTTATGCTGAGCACAACTCTGTGTGCTCTTGTGCTCTTGTGGACAGTGAAAATCACAGAACGCAGAGTGATCTGCATATGAACTGTCCGCTAGGATGAGATAAAAGAGTAAACGGCTGCTTTTAAATTCAAGTTTTATCATAAATTTACCATTATGCTGGATATTTACCATTATGCTGGATGTTTCAGTTCGACCCTTTAGCGTCCCTGAGCTATTTGGCTTTTGAAGAGAACATCGCGGGAAAAAGTAGAAAATGCTGGTAACCAGCATTTTCTACTTTTTCCCCGCAATGTTTCTACCTCTTTGAAGATGTGTTCCACTGTTGATTTGTTATTTGTACATGCGTTCACTATAGACCAGACTAATTCGCTGTTTGTTGAAGAGTTTCATTTATTCGGCAGGTCGAGGTTTATGTGTTGTGACCGACATAATCATTTAAAATCAAACTTACGAAATATGTGACACTTTTCAAACGTACCAATTCAAAAATTTTGAATCAGTTAAGTCCCTGATTAACTTCTAAAAGAAGTTTTACTTTTTGACTGTTTGATCGATGAATAACGTGTATACACAGGCTGAGTAGAATCAAAATACTAACGTTACAAATCTAAGATCAAACTGCTTTTTTTTCAACAGAGTACGATCTTGCTCAGCATCGTTGATAAAAAACACCCTATTTTGTTTTCAGTTCGGTTATTTTACGATTTGGATAAAGTCCTTTCCTCTATCATCATCGTTTTACATTTTGTGAAATCGGGAGAGGAGCCTATAACACATATAGATTGTCGAGTATAGCACTGGTTCTGTCTTAATTTCTAAATTCTTGATAACATATTTATTCCTTTGAAATGGTCCAAATTTCAAAGGAACGCAAATGATGATTGGCTAAACCAATTTTAATGGTTTAGCCAATCAGATATTGTGTTACTTTCTTAACTTTAAATTAGACTTGAAGTGTAATTTGGAATGGCTGATTGATACTACCCCTGGTTAGAAAGTCATTGTGAACACGTGAATAGATTCTCTAACCGTTATAAAATAAGTGAGTCACAGTTGAAAACTGCGAAAAGGTTTTATGTATTACTAGAATTCGGGTTTGTAATGCCACTTTGTATCATAGTGCTCCCCTCATTCTGAGCCCCTTTGGTCCATCTTCTTTTAACCCTTTACCTGATATGCCAATTATGGGGCTCTTCCATTTCAGCAGCAAATAAAGATATGATGTCAAAAATATGGACAAATGAGGATACAAATATCTGATTGAGTAGAAAACATTGTGGGAAAAGGAGAAATTGCTCGTTACGAGCAATTTCTCCTTTTCCCACAATGTTTTCAAAAGCTGTCTCTTGTTGATACGTCAAAATAAGTATCTATGGAGTAAAGGGTTAATAGATGTAAGATATGTATCGGCATGAAGTTCAGAATTCAAAAAGATTTGGTCATTCTTCGAACAAATCCACATTCTCTGAAAATCCAGAAAACCCAGTTAAACTAGCATACAAATAGATAGAATAGATAGCAAAAATAAATTTCAAAATAGACAATACGGTTTATTCCATTTTGATGAAGGATAATCAAGACTCGATTGCATAGCAATTAGGCTCAGGGGGGAGGTGAATCAATCACTTTTTCAATACAAAATCCCGTCAATTTTTCTATCCTGTGAAAACTTGGAGCCTCTAGTAAAAGAATGAGGAAAAAGGGCAATGTATGTAATGCTTCTTTTCCGATAATGTATTACAGAACAAATTAACAATTTTCTTCGCATTTACAGTACTGAAACCTTCCAAAAATGATAATTGTACATGTACTACAGAACTGATACATTATACTGAGGTAAGATATCAATAGACACTTTTATAATATTGTCATCATGTCGCCAAAGTATATGTTTGCCATCCGGTCGCCGCACGGAAAGATTTAAGTAAACCAATGCCTCACAACGATCTGACGGCCACTGGTCGTTGCCCATACAAATATTCATAATCGGGCGGTACCCGGGCTCAATCCGGCGCCTGGACGGACAATCTCCGAGCAGAGTTGTCGTTCGTTACCTCACATACATCTCTGCGATGGGCTAAATGACAAGAATCTTGTCAAACCGAGGAAAAGATGTTTTGTTACTGTTCAGCTGTTTCATATGTAAAATTGTAAGTTAGACAAAGGAAATATGATTCTGGATACATTATAGGTGCGTTCAAACTGATGAATTTACCTGTATAAAATGGAACTAATGGAACTAATTTTTTCGAGCCTCTTCACTTTTCAGAATCTTACGCCGATTTTAACAAAAATGGCTGCGCCCATGAATGATGACAACTGATTTGACACACCGCTGGATCTAAGTTTGTACGATTAAAAATCAAGTTATCGTCCTTTAAAGATATTTAGGCTTTTCAGAAAATCCCTCTTTTGTTCATTTCCTATCACTAAGTCTGATTGGTCCCATGCTGTTCGAACAGCACACGAAACAATCGATATTGGTCTTTCTTTTACCGGCGTTTGTGTAGCCATTTTGAGTTATGGTCATGTGACAAAAATATGACGTGATGACGGGCTACTTTCTGAGCCCACTACAGAGGTAAATGTAATGATCCGGAGTGCAAGAGAGTGCTGGACGGAGGCAGTCCAATCGCCGGACGATTTGGAGATTTACGTTTTCATAGAAATCGGCCGGGCGCCATTCGATTTGTAAAGGCATCGTCCGGTAACCGGACAGCGCCCGGACAGAGCACGGACGATGAGTTAACGGGCTCTCCGATGGTCGAAAAATCGTCAGGTCGCCGTCCAATTATAACTTTGTTTTAAACCTCGAACAGGCGCCGGACGGCGTCTCAAAACTGAACTGCCCCCGTTCAAATTGAACTGCCACCGGACGGTCGCCGTGCGGTGCCGGGACGATTGCGTCAAAATCTCCTGAAAACTCGCCGTCCGGCGGCAGTTGGTTATTTGTGACCGGGGAATAAGATAAGAGGAGAAAATACTGGTTACCAGGTCTTTCTAATTTTTTTTCTAAACTCTTCTTTGTGACGGTTGTTAAAACATTGTATTTTTTGTAAAAGCTGACCCTTTAATAAAGGCTTTATGTAGAATTTTGTAGACAGTTCGAAATTCAAAGCATTTAAAGACACGAATTTAATCATGGCTGTAGTTATGAGACTGAGCTGTAAAAGAGCAGAAACTGGTTACCATTGGTTACCAGGATTTTCTCCTTTTCCCGCATGTTTTTAAAGTTGTTTTTGTAAGGGTTGCTCAAACTCGGGATTTACTGAACAAGGTTAAATACCGAGAACTAGTTTCTGTCCCCAAATTTTTGATAATGTCTAAAAATAACATACTCTTTATGGTGATGTATTTAGATACACCTGTGCAGGTACACGTGGTCACTGTCCTCTCGCAACAATTTCGACAAAGGTGAAACACCTTGAGGCCAAAGGAATGACAAATATTGGACCATCCTGCGGTTTGGAAACTCCTGTGGATGATCTATTTAAAGAACATTAGGGAAAACCAGCACTCCTCCCATGCAATGTTTTGATCATAATTAACAATTTACTCTTTAAAATACAATCGTGACTTTCAACACCCCTGTATAAGAAACCTTTTGAAAAATTGTGGGAAAAGGAGAAAATGCTGGTAACCAGCATTTTCTCCTTTTCCCAAAATGTTTTCTTCCCCTTTCTAAATAAAAATAATAATTTCAGCTACATCTTATTTGTCTTCGTCAAATCCTTTCAATTTGGTCCAGTCTAATATTTTGTCGTTTGGTAAAGGAGTTAAAGCGCTTTTCACTATTGCATTGGCTTTTCCGGCCAGTGAAAGTCAAGATGAAACTGCACGAAACGCGCAGGTTGATCTTTAATCTAATCTGTCCGCTTTGCTGAAACATTACAGAAAAGTAGCAACCCTGACCTTGCAATCATCTGGGACTTATTCTAGACTAGAAATACTATGTATATATATTGGTTCTATTTGGCGCTTCCATGTTAAATGCGAATGAACTTAACTCATTACCAAACGACAAAATTTTAGACTGGTCCAAATTGAAAGCATTTTCAGACGACAAAATAAGTGTGATTAAAGAATTGAAATTTCTTTTAGGAAGGGAAGAAAACATTGTGGGAAAAGGAGAAAATGCTGGTTATCAGCATTTTCTCCTTTTCACACAATGTTTTCAAAAGGCTTCCTTCACATGGGAGTTAAAAGTCGGAATTGTGTGGTAAAGGGTTAATCATTAGGCTGCGAAGCAGAACTGAAGGACCTTTTGCAGGCACTGTGGATTCAGATCTGTACACACAGATACATGCACAGTACATGCAGTCTGATCTTGGATCTACACAGTCCAATAAGAAGATACCTCCCCTTCCCCCCCCCCCCCAAAAAAAAAAAAAAAAACCCTTTGAAATAGTTCAATCTAGATTTTTACTATCAGAGCCCGTATTCACCAACCATTCTTAAGAGCATTCTCAGTCTTATTCTTCAAAATTTCATCACTGTGAAAGTAACAGAACTTCTGATTGGCTAAACCATATGGTTTAGCCAATCAGAAGTTCTGTTACTTTCATCGTCGGAAAAATCTTGAGGAATAAGACGAAGAACGTTCTTAAGAATGGTTGGTGAATACGGGCTCTGGTTGAAAATTCGTTTTTACTTGTTTAGCTGGACAAGGGTAAAAGGAGATTTATAGGATTATGTATATCTACATAGTACTTTTGACATAAAAGACACGTTTTCGTTATGAAAAGTGTCACAACAAATGTCATTTTTTCTGTCTTTAAAATTCATATTTTTGCAAACTTTATGTACTTCTTACTGTGACCTAAAGTCGTAGGATTTCTGTTCCTCTTTGTTTATACGGTACTACAGTGATGTGTGTGTAATCCAGAAGGGGCTCTGTTGGAACTACTTTTGAAATAAAATCCAGTTTTGAAATAAAAATTTCGACCTTGCTGTAATCCTTTAATATTCATCCATCTACTTCAAAATGGATATATATATATGGGTGATTTTGATCCAAAACATTACAGAAACATAAGAGAAGGAAAATATAGCATTTGAATTTGTATTTAAAAAAAAAGGCTTAGTCGGCTTGTTAAGCTTTACTCTGGATATTTGAAATAAAATTTCGACCTAACTGTAATCCTTTATTATTGATCCATCTGTTTCAACATCGATATACTTATATGGGTGATTTTGATCCAAACCATTACAGAAACCTCATCAAAGATAAAAAATAAGCATTTGAATTTGAATTTGTATTTAAACTTGAAAGGCCGTTTTATCAGTTCGGCTGTTTGCGGAAAAAATGACGAGTTATTATCACCTTACTTGATTTAATGATGGCCATATTTTAAATTTTGATTAGATTAAAAACAAAAAATATCTTTACAAGAGATCGACGACGTAAATTCGCCAGCACATAGGCAGGGGCCCATAGAATTAGCATATCTACAACATTTACCAATCACAACGTTTATGTTTATCTATTTGCTATCAGTACCAAAAGGTAAATCAAAAACTAGCACATTCAGCTGTGCTGAAAAAGATTAGAGATCAAACCTGGAGCCGTATTCACAAATCATTCTTGAGGACGTTCTTTGTCTTATTCTCCATAATTTTCTACATTTGTAAGTAACACAACTTTTGATTGGCTAAACCATTCGGTTTAGCCATTCAAAAGTTGTGTTACTTACGAATTTAGAAAACCTGAGAGAATGGTTGGTGAATACGGCCTGCAACATGGGAAAAGGGGCATTCGGACATTTGCCTAAGTGTCGTATAGGATCAGCCTGCGCAGTCTGCGCAGGCTAATCTGAGATGTCACTTTACGACTACATTAGATATTGTCCTACATTAGACTTTTGCGAAACAAAAAATCACATCAGAACGGTAAGTGTCATTTTGGATTAGCTTGCGCCGACAGCCCAGGTTAATCCGAGACGACACTTTAAGCAAATGTCCGAATGCCCCCTTTCCGTGTTGTAGGCCATTAGTACGGTCCCTGGAATCAATTCGCCAGTTTATAAGGAACTCTAACAAGAAACACAATTTTTATTCTTCTTGAAAGGGGAACGTCAAACTAAGATATAGACAGCGCTCCACGTGGAAAACATAAGTGCCCGGATGGGCGACCAGGCCGTTGCACGTCACATTGGGTGTCAGAAGCTGAATCATGACAACTGCCGGACTGAAGTTGTCTTGTCCTTGTTCATACCCTTTGTATATTTGTATAAATCTCGGGATAGTAATGTCAATGAGAAAGATTAGATATATAAGCACCACAAACCTGTACTTTCTGTTGAAGTAACTTTAACAGCGATGCGGTTTGGTGTATGTGTCTTCGTGATAGTTAACTCAATACCAAACGACAATATTTTAGGCTTGTACAAATCGAAAGCATTTGTAGACGACAAAATAAAAGTGACTGAAAATTTGAAATTTCTTTTATGAATGGTAGAAAACATTGTGGGAAAAGGAGAAAATGCTGGTTACCAGCATTTTCTCCTTTTATCACAATGTTTTCTAAAGGCTTTTTTCTCAGGGGTGTCAAAAGTAGGGATTGTATGGAAATGGGTTAAGGAATGGTGTAGTGGTTAGAGCATGGATGGTTAGGCCGTGGCTCATGACAGTAGGATCCCAGAGTTCCAGATAGAGGGAATGAACTTTACTTCAAAATTAAAATTATTACTCATTCTCCATCGAGACGATTCTAATAAGTACCCACAAAATAGGGTTTGAAAGAGAAATAATGCATTTAGAATACCATCACTTCCTCTTACCTGGACCGCTGGGATCCTATAAAGATTTCAAATTTTATATCCTAGCTTTTGTTTGGTTGTAAGGTGTTTATCGGCTGTTTTCAACATTATTTTAGTTATACCGCAGCGGCCAGAGCCACTTCTATACGTCAGTCGAAAGAGTTGATCTTCGATGTTTTAACCCTTTACTACACAGTCCCGAATTTTAACGACCCTGACAGCAAGGACATTTAAAAAAATGTAAGAAAAGGAGAAAACGCTGGTGACCAGCATTTTATCATTTTCTCACATTTTTTTCTTACCTTTCAAAGACGAATTCCTTTATTTGAGCCGTATTTAATTTGTCGTCTGCAAAGGCTTTCCATTTGAAACAGTCTAAAAATTGTTTGATAAAGCATTAAAAGTCTAAATTTTGAATTCTTGCGACTGAAATTAATATTTGTGATTTATTCCTTTCAAAATATCAAAGTTTTTTCTTAAAGAATCGTTTACAAGTGTAAAATTTAATCCGTATTAAACCAGTTTTAAGAAAAATAGTGTAAACGCCAAAACAGATTTTGTTCATGCGCTCGAGATAGTAAAGTTACGAAAATTAACTATGCCAAAGGGAGCTAACCTTCGATACGTTACCTCTTTGTCGCACTTGTTACTTCCCGTGCCTTGAGAAAAACGACATTTCATTTGTGCTCCGTGTATTTGAACGAAAAAGGTCATGCGTGGCTCAGCGTTTATATGTAGGATTCCTAACGTGCAGGCTTCTGGTTCTAGTCTCACTGGAAGCATTTGGTTGTGCATGGGAGTGTCCTTAGGCAATACACTAACGAGCGGTGGCCTGGTACTGTTGAAATTCAAAATAAACATGACTGACTATGCGAGCTATGATTTGATTGAAACAATGTTGAAAGCGGCACGGAATCATAATTCAGTCAATTAATGAATCAATCAATTTGAACTGAAACTTGACTACAAGGGATGATATACCATGCCACATGTGATTCACTGCTGTTCCCTATTGCAGCTATCTCTTCACGGCGACAGCTCATTAATTCGCGTGCTTAATTGAGGTTCGAACTACGGTGCTCTTGATTATTTCTTCAGCACTATAACTTCTGGTTGTATTGGGGTTTAATGCCACTTTAACGCACATGTGTTTCCTGGCTTTCTCAGACCAGTGCTAACACAACTTTCTTTCCAAAGCCTCGGACTACTTTTCTCACATGCTTCAGCAGAGGTGGAGGTGAGAGGCACACTTACGCCGGAAAGAAAGTTCGCCTCAACTGGGTATCGAACTCACGACCACCAAGTCATGAGTCGGACACGCTCACCACTGAGCCATCCGGGCGGACCTATAACTTCTGAGCTTCGCATTACTCATGCCTTAACCTTTAACAAAAGAGTTTCGTGTTTTAACCCTTTCCCAAACGACAAACTTTTTGATTAGACCAAATTGAAAGCATTTGCAGGCAACAATTCAACTCTTGCTGAAAAGACGATTTCTGTCTATGAAAGGTAGAAACATTGTAGGAAAAGGAGAAAATTCTGGTTACCAGCATTTTCTCCTTTTCCCACAATGTTTTCAAAAGGCTACTGTTCCAGATCCGTAAAAACCAGGGATTGTTTGGGAAAGGGTTAAAATCGCTTTTTGGGAAGACTGCCGTAGGGAACTTTTTGATCCAAGATCAGACTGAACTTTCTGTGTTGTCTGATCCGTATCAAAGTAGTCCGCTTTCAACACAAGCATATGGTTGTAACTGACTATGTACAAGATGTATAAGTCTATTAATAAAGACATTCATTCATTCATTCATTCATTCATTCATTCATTCATTCGTTCATTCATTCATTCATAAAAACTAAAAACTACTTTGAGTTGCAAAATTTTCTCCTGAGAGCTGAAAGAAAAAAAAAAACCAACAAACTTTTCATTTCTGTATTTGATTTTATTTGTAGATTTTTATTTATTCAACAATAATATTGTGATTCAAAATGCAGCATAGAACATATTTCAGAATGAGTATTATTCTTTTTGGTTAATAGTTCAAAGTATTACATTACTGTCAATATAGATCAAAGATTAGAATGCACCTCCAATCATATTGCTTAACCCATTACCACACAATCTCTACTTTTTACGACCCTGATGAAAGAAGCCTTTAGTAAATATTGTGCGAAAATGGGAAAATGCTGGTAACCATCATTTTCTTCTTTTCCCACAATTTTTTCTACCATTCACCAAAAAATTTCAAATCTTCAGTCACTTTTATTTTGTCGTCTGCAAATGCTTTCGATTAGGATAAACCTAAAATTTTGTCGTTTGGTAATGAGTTTTATAAAATAATGTGGCATAATAATGTGGCGTAGACGGGAAAAAAAAAACAATCTGATCTTAATTTATACTGTGCGGACGAGCACTTTGGTTTGTTGTAAGCATTGTGTTTAACCCTTTACAAGACGACAAAAGTTCAGCCTTGTCTATAATGAAAGCATTTGAAGACGACAATTTCGGCTGAAAAGGTGCAACTTTTCTTTTTCAGAGTAAAAAACATAGCGGGAAAAGGAGAAAATTCTAGTTACCAGCATTTCTCCTTTTCTTACAATATTTTCAAAGGATTCATTTTCAGGGGTGTTAAATGTCGTCATTGTGTGGTAAAGGATTAAACAAAACTGACACTGACAATCTAAGATCAGATTCCAGCAGATGAACATTCTGATCTTGATCTAAAAAAAGAGTTAGCATACTCGGGTGTGCTAAGCACACTTAGTTGTAATAATGTAAATTGACCAGAAAGTAATAATGAATGAAAAAAACGTATATTTGACTAGCATTTAGGACTAGATGATAAACTGACTAGGCTACAGTTCCATTTTGGTGTCAATATATAGAGATGGAAACATTGTAGGAAAAGCAGTAAATGCTTTTTTCCACCAAGTTTTTAGACGCTTTTACCTGCAGAGACGTTCGAGACGGAGTTATAAGACAGATGGCTAAGGAACGAAAAAAGATCTGACCTCTTCTAAATAATGGCTGTTGAAGAAAGACACATTTTTACTTCTATTAAAACACTTTAATCTTGGAACTTTAAAAATGGTTCCTTAAGGCAAATAACTGTAGAGTAAAAGCGATAACCAACACAGGTTTTATTGTAATTATCCGCCATTTACAACTTTTAGCACCTAAAACTGATAACGAAATTCATACAAAGCTAATGTAGTGCACGATATCTATATTTTCCACATTTTTTGGAATGAATTTTGTTGTTGTGGAAAAAAAAAAAAGCAATGACTGAAATAACTAAATCCCATAGAATTCAAAATATATAATAAAAAATTCGATTGCAGCAGAGTCACGTGATATGGATGGCATGAAAAGACACCAAAGTGGGGTGTATTCGGTTGGATTATTTGAGAATGAGCCAGACTGTAGAAGACACGAAATCGGACTGCACCGAACATTCAGTCTGAATCTGTACTAACTTGTTCGAAAAGGTGAAATTCACTTTTGCTATGTAGAAAAGACTGAGGTGAAGAGTCTACGATTAAAGCCAAAGTTTAGTTTAGTTAATAATGTAAGCAGTCATCAAATGATTTTAAACATTTGTGATCCATCACTCAAAAGAAGACCTACTGGGAACTGCGAAAAGTGTCAACCCTGGTCAGACTGCGCAAATTGACACCTTTCGCTTTAATTTTTTTCTGTATGAAAAGTGATCATTACAGCTTGTTATACAATCATTTTTGAATTATCAACTTAAGGTGACCTGCTCTATCGTTGACTTGTTTTCATCAAAATGATGTACAGAATTTCCAAATGGTTCCCTTTTGCGTGATGGGTCACATTTTTACAAAAAATATGAGTCATGCTCTGCAAAAAGCGGGCCTAGTACATTAGTCCGTGCAAGCTTGCATGGGTCGAAACTGATACTGGTCTGTTTTCTGTCTGTTAGAGGATCGTCCTACCTCTTGATTTATTTAATATGGTGAAAGATTGGATTATAAAATATATGGCTTGCAACACACCTAAAGGGGCATTCGGACACTTGCGTAAAGTGTCGTCGTCGGATCAGCCTGCGCAGTCCGCACTTTACGACTACATTAGATTTTGTGCTACAGTAGAAGTTGCCCAAAACAGAAAATGGCATTAAAACGGAAAGTGCCGTCTCGAATTAGCCTGCGCAGACTGCGCAGGCTGATCCGAGACGACACTTTACGCAAATGTCCGAATGCCCCTATTCGTGTGTTGCACGCCATTATATAGATACGTCACTGTATAATAACTTGCTTGGTAAAATGCATTTCACAGATTCAGTAAACCCTCTTTTGTCAGAGCATGACTAACGTAAGCTAGCGATTTCAGTGACAGATGTTACGATGTTAACATAATTACATGATGATTAGTAATGAATGTTGCCATTTTACAGCAAGAATAGTATATTCAAACGAAATTTTTTACACTTCTACCCAGAGCTCCAGATTAGAGGGAGTGCCTGGAGTCTGTAGTCTTAAGCCATTACTTCTCTTCGAAACCCTATGTTGTGGGTACTCATTGGAATCGTCTCTTCGAGACGATTCTAATGAGCACCCACACCATAGGGTTTAGTGGAGAAGAATTAATATTTTCAATTTTGAAATCAGAATTACTTCCTCTAGCTGGAGCTCTGCATCTAACTATAGACAAACACACACAGACGTACATGTAGTTATCAAACAAAACAGACAATGAGGGAAAAAAATATAGACTTCACCGGTAGATATAGCAGAGTACTCATCTACTCATTGTTGATCTTTTGTATCATCCTAACAGCATTGAAGCAAAATCAGCAATCACTTACAATGAACCAGTTGGGATGAAAACGGGAACTTTTGGAAATATTGTTGTAAAACGACAAAAAATGCTGGTAGTCAATACTTTATCTCTTACATGAACATATCGTCGGTTTACTTCATAAACCTCGTAACTACAGATTGACATAAGCTATAGTTACGAGGTTTTTGAAGTAAACCGACGATATGGTATTGAACTAAATGTGAACATAGCCTATTCCTTTGGAAGCAAAAAATTCAAAGTAATGAAAATTCTGCTTTTAGTTCATCCATATGCCACAGTATTTGTTATCTGCACGAATTATGTAATTACTACAGAATTTTCAGATGAATATCTTTCATGACTAATCCTGCCACACGCGACCATGCAAGTATACTGTGAATTAGTTTGGATCAAGAACACATTTGGAAATTGATCAAGTTCCTCTTTCGGAAATTGATATACTCTGCCAGTGCATGGTTCCAGCATTTCAAAATTGTGCTAGATGTATTACAAATGCCTTACCTGAGGTAACCTGCGGGCTGATTAAAATCTTTAATCTTAGACTGCTATGCGCAACTCTCTGACCTTTTGCGGACAGCGTAGATCAAGATCAGACTGCACAGAACGTGCAGTCTGATCTTGGTCAACACTGTCCGACTCGGGTTTTCACTATCAGTTTGAAAGTTTCGTATCATTATTTTTTTTAGCAGAGTAAAGGTTGACAAAAAAAACTGCAAAAACCTTTCTTTTACCCTTTACCTTTCACATAAAAATTGATAGTAAAAATGGCGATATATTTATCAACAGAGCTGCAGATAGAGGTTGTGATTTTGATTTGCAAATGGAAAATAAAAGTCATTCTCCACTGAAGCCGATGGGCACTCATTTGAATCGTCTCATCGAGACAATTCTAATGAGTACACACAACATAGGGTTTAGAAGAGAAATAACGACTTTAGAATACCATCACTTTCTCTTATATGGAGCTCTGTATGTACATATGAAGGACTGAACTGCTTTAGACGATTCTATAATCACTACACAATGGCTGGGTTGATTCACGAGATAAAGTGCTGAATTTCTCGTCTAGATCAGAATCTTTCCATGGCTCCTCATAATTGGCTGGTATTTTGGCCACTGTATTCTCGTTTTCTTTTATTTCTTCATAAATGTTTGAACTGTTTTGGGACCCCGCCGAGTATGTGTAAGACGACGTCGATGACGTAACGTATTCCGTAATGGTTGGTAATGGACGTGACGACATTGATCTTGATAAAGTAGAGACTGGTTCCTCGTAGGCCTGGTTTTCTAATCTAACAACCGGAAGTCGTCCGATATCTGTGCTCGCGTACGGACGCACTTCCGCGCGTGCATTGTCTCTTTCAGTTTTACCCGGTTTCGGGAGGCATAGTTTCATGTTTCTCCAGAAGAAACGATCGACACTTTTCATAGCATATTTGCTTTTCATGCGCGATTTTATGATAGGGTCGACCACGGATGTGTCTATTTTACCGAGGATCACTAGCACAAGTCTTCGTAATGAATCTTGTTTCACACACTCTATAATATATTTTAACCACGTATTGTCATAAACATGGTCATTGGACAGCACTATAATGGTTCTGTGACTGTATCGCACGCCATTTTCTATGTAATGAGGCATTGAACTACCATTTGGAAAATCACGATGCTGAACTAACAGTTGGTATTTGGGATCTCCCCTTTCCAACCTCAACACCAACTCCCTGATGACGTAAGCGTCGTCATTTGGGTGGTAGGCAACAAATGCATCATAGTGACGTGTCTTGTCATATAGTATGTCTTCATCACTTGATTTGCACCTATACTTAGCACACAACCGGAACTCGGTAAGTCCGGTTTTAAAAAGTACGATTATAACCAACAACAAAATAAAACAAGACCCAACCATCACCGGGATGAAAACCTTCATGTGTTTCTCAGGAATGTATATACCAAGAACTTCACTTTTAACTTCATCTGTTTCATCATTATTGGTTTTACTTGAATTATTTCCGTCGGGATTAGATATGTATGGTACCTTAACAGAGTCTGCCTGCAGACTTTCCATGTACTTCCTCGTGTTTGAGTTTGTCGCCTGACCTTCACATATGTTTTGATATTTGTCTAAGTGTGTCAGTTTATTTCTGCTATTTAAAGAATGTACTGTGCAATTGATTCTAACTGAACGCGCAAGGATAACATCTGACACATTAATAAACGCCGACGGATTATGCTTCGCCGAGAAATACATGGCACAGTCACACGCCCATGGATTCGAATAAAGGGTAACATCACGGTAAACAAACACTAAATGAGATGTATAATCGTCCATGTGTTGCAGATAGTTATGGGACAAACGCAGTGTTTTTAGCCCTTTTATATTGTCAAACACACCGGTTTCAATATAAGATATCTGGTTATGATCAAAATGTAGTTCTAGAAGGCTGTCTAAACCTTCGAACACGGCTTTTCTCAAAGTTTTCAAGAAGTTATACTGCAGATGAAGCTCTAAAAGATTATTAAGGCCAATAAAGCTGCGATTTTCCAGAAGGAAAACGTTACTGTTGTTCAGATACAACCATTTCAGCTTGTGCAGTTCAATGAAAGTGTGTTTCTGAATTGTTTCTATATCATTACCACTGAGATCCAGTCTGGTTGCAGTCTTTGGCAGAAACTTCTCGACATCTGTTAGGTTTCTCTCAGAACATTGAACATAATGAATACTACTAACATCGGCTCCCTTATAGCAATCGCATTTATCTGGACAAGTGTACTTACAATTACACGCCTTATATTCACAGCAAAGACATTTTCGAGTACAGAATTCAGTGTATTTGCACAGAAATCTGTCCTTTGGCACTAGATATATGGGAGAACTCGGATAATCGTAGGCACCGCTGCACACAGTTTCATTTAGGCCAACTATTACGGGTCCTTTTAAGCTCTGAACCCAGTTTCGAAGCCAGAGTAGATTACAATCACATATTAAAGGGTTACCCTTGAGAACAAATGCTGACTGTGAATATGGGCCGTTGGTTACCATCATGGAATCCTCGGAAAGAGTTTTAATTTTGTTAAAACCGATATCAACCATTCTGATTTCACTCAATCCATAAAAAGCTCTCTGGCGTACATGTTGGATGTTGTTATACGATAAGTCCAACATTTCCAAAGCTTCTGGAAACATGTACCGTTGAAGAATGTCCCGAATGCTGTTGTGGCTGAGGTTTAATTCATGCAGCTGTTTCATATTTGCAAACGTTTTGCCAATATCTTCTATTTTATTCTGTTGAAGAAGAAGCCGCTGAACTGTGAGTTCCATGAACATTGCCGGGTGAACGTACTGGATAGCATTCACGGATAGATCTAAGTTCTCTATGGATTCACATGGCTTAAACAACATTTCACTAATTTCAGTGATTTTGTTCCGTGACAAATCAAGATCTCTTAATTTCTTTTGACCCTGGAACGCTGTGTCTTTTAATTCACCTAAAATGTTGTTACTTGCATCAAACACTACTAAAGAAGTAAGTTTTGCCAAAGAAGGGAGGTCTGTCAAGTAGTTCGATGATAGGTTTAAACTGATAAGTGAATTCAGTGAATGAAAGATATTTGGGCTCATGCTATAGAGTTTGTTGTCCTGCAATTCAAGTTTTGCCAAAACGAAGAGACCATAAAACACTTCCTCATCAATAACATGGAACTCGTTTCCAGCTAAATTCAACGACCGAAGTCTTTGTTGGTTTTGGAAGGTACGCGGTGCTATAGTTAAGATATTGTTGTATGCTAGATTCAGATACACAAGCTGTCTTTGTTCTTCCATAATGCTGGAGTTAACCATTCTGAACGAGTTATTACTTAGATCTAAATACATCAAGTTGTTTGTTGACACCAGTGTTGACCATGCTGACTCATTGAGCTTGTTATCTTTCAAATCCAGTCGCAGTAAGAAGTCAGAATGACGGAGGAGTTGTTCTGGAATATACTCTATTTGATTTTGAGACAGATCGAGTTCTTGTAAGTCTGGAGTCTTCTCAAGAAGATCATCTGGCAAAAAAGATATCTGATTTGCGGACAAGTCCAAAATTCGTAATTCATGAAAATGAACAAACGGTCTGTCCCCAGATTTTAAAGTGACCTGGTTGTTTTCCATGACAAGAGACTCCAGGTTTGGAAACGCTTCTCCATAGTTTTCGAATTCTCTAATATCAGCGATCTTATTGTTTGATAAGTCCAAAATACTCAATAACTTCATTTTTTTGTGCACAGCACACGCGATTCCAGCGTCCTGAAGTGTTTCTAAAGAATTCCCAGTTACATTTAAGCTCTTCAGGTACTTAAAGTGACACAGGTTTGGCATGTTTCTCAGGCCATTTCCTCCTAATGACAACGACTCGAGTTTTTCCACTGACTTAAAAGCATCAGGGTGGATTCTTAGATTAAGTTTTGTTGCGGACAGGATTTCTACGTGTGTAAGATATCTCAAACCTCTAAACACATCTTCGTCGATGTAAGAAAACTTACAATTATTAAGTGATATCGATGTCATTTTGTTTAGAAATGCAAAAACGTCTTTTGTCAGCTCCACTGGAACTTCTGAATCGCAGTAAAGTGTTAGATGATACTTTTCTGACACTATAAATAGAGACGGAAAATCGAATTCTCCCAGGTCCCAGACGAAGCACGTGATTTGTAAATGGTCTCCACTTGGGTGTGTCACGTTGCTGCAGTCACATGATTTGGGGCAGTTCAGCTCTAGCAAAGACATTGCTGTTGTCGACCATGCACACAGGGAAACTGTAGCGATAACCAGAATCCTGAAATAGAAGAAAGTTCGAATAAATATTGAAACTGAGACTGATGGCAGTGAATTCATCGCTAATGATACCAACTGCTCTTCACTCGTCAAAACATGCTCTAGGGGCTTAACCTTTTACCATACAATCCCGTCTTATAACGTAAAGTATCGGTTTGTATAAGCCTGCGCAGACTGCGCAGGCTGATCCAAAACGACGCTCTACGCAAATGTTCGAATGCCCCTTTTCGCGTGTTGCACGCCAATTATAAAGCAGTCAAGATTGTTTGGCCATTGCTATTGGCAGTATCAACTTAACTCTGTCAGCGCCTTACATTTAAACTTGATCTCTTTCGAAAATGAAAATACAATTCAATCCAATGAAAACTAGTATAGATTTTGTTTTTCCTACGGGCTTGTCTAAAAAACGGACGGTATAGTATTTAGATCAGACTGCACGTTCCGTGCACTTTGATCTGAGAACTACATCGACCGTAAAGGCCGTTAAGGTTCTGTTTTCTGATATGGAGCAAAAAGGGATAAACAGCAAGAACTTTTTTCCATTGTATAGACAATATTTCAGGAATTATGGATTTAACCCATTACCACACAATCCCTGCTTTTGACGCCCCTGAGAAGGAAGCCTTTTGAAAACACTGTGGGAAAAGGAGAAAATGCTGGTTACCAGCATTTTCTCCTTTTCCCACAGTGTTTTCTACCCTTCCTAGAACAAATTTCAATTTTTCATTTACCTTTATTTTGTCGTCTTCAAATGCTTTCAATTTGGACCAGTCTAAAATTTTCTCGTGTGGTAAAGAGTTTATCAAGTTGCAGATGCTTTCCAGACCTCTCCTGATACCATGAAATTGGGGGGAAAAGTCTGACATTTTATAAAACTAAAAGAGGTTGGCATTCACGCAAGTCAAATTACAAGAAGTCATCGCTGATATTATCAAAATCATGTGACACAGACACCATACACGTGACTCATAGTCTCTGCCAATCAGAAGACTGGTGATCGAAATTAAAAAACTCAGAATGGTTTGTAATAGGCCTATAATTCCCGCTTTATCAGCCCACAGTAATTTGCAGAAGAGAAAGGAGTAGTGGGTCAGAAAATGGGTTTTGTTATAAAAGGTTATAAAGCATTTAAGAAAAGAAAATACTGTTTACAAGTATTCTATCCTTTTCCAACCAAGAGTTCGGAAGCCCCACTGTTTGGGATCGTTAACGCACGCTCCTTTGATTTAAAAGGAGAAATAGCTAATACACCTAATTATCAATTTCTTCTCTTGCCACACTGTATTCATTTACATTTATGTTTCTTAATTTGCTAAATAAATTATATGAAACTCAGACCCATTTTAGATATCCAAACTGTTGTTATTTCAAAATTATCTTGGGGTAAAAATATCTCCTTATCAGGCAGTGTGGATCCAAGATTGGAATGCAAGATTTGTGCCGTCTGATCTTGATCTACATCGGCCGCAAAAGATCAGAAGTCGCGCTCAGTAGCTTAGGGTTAACAATGATATTTTGGAATTAGTCCACCGTTTCTTTTTTAGGAAGTTTTTATATACCCAGCTGTTACAGTAACACCCCCCCCCCCCTTAAATCTTACTTCATATTTTGGTACCACGATGCAATTTGTTTAGATTATGGCAAACAACCCCACACATTTAGCTACAATAATGCCAAACCTACGACGAGGATTTGCGCATCTGCACAATCTCAGATGCAGCGAATGCTCGCTGTAGGCGTTTGTTTCTTATCTTGAAAAATATATTTATGCGCACTGGAGAACGTTCAATAAACGGAGATAAACCATAACATGAATAATGATACGTTTTTCCTCTCCCAGACGCTATCAGATAGAAACTGAGTTTACATTCCCTATGAAAATTTGATTTATCGTCGCTGTTGCGACGTCATTGATTTTCGTTAAAGACCGTAACCATCAATGTAACATTTTTCCTTAACCATTCCCCAAACAATCCGCCTGGTTTTTACGATCCTGAGATACAAGTCTTTTGAAAACATTGTTGGAAAAGGAGAAAATGCTGGTAACCAGCATTTTCTCCTTTTCCCACAATGTTTTCTATCCTGCTGGGAACAAATTTCAGTTTTTTGAGTTACGTTTATTTTGTTGTCCTCAAGCGCCTTCAATTTGAACCAGTCTAAAATTTTGTCGTTTGGTAAAGGGTTAACTCTTTGCCAAACGGCAAAATTTTGGAGTCGAGCAAATTCAAAGCATTTGCAGACGCAGATTAAATGTAGCTTAAATGATGATTTTTGTCTTTGATACGAAAGTGAAAAATTTGGAAAGTTTGGTCTAAACAGTTTTTACATCTATTGTGAAACGAGTTCTTACTACTTATACTCATCTCTCTCGATTCTGCTTCCTGGGAACTACACCAGTACTCGCACTGAAAGTCGTCTGCAAATGCTTTTGATTTGGACAATCCTAAAATATTGTCGTTTGGTGATGAGTTAAAGGAGATCGTTGTAATATTGTGTTGACCTTTCAGTTTTGGTAGTTTTGAAAATTTCATTGTGCATTGCACTACCTGCAATGAAAAGACACAAAAAGGTTAACTGCTGCTTTTATATAAACTAAATATCGTTGAAAGAGGTATTAAACTGGGGTTTAAACAAATAATGAAAAAATCCCAAAGTTAAAACTTACTCCAGAGTATTGAACTCAGGACCTTTTGGTTTTGAGGCCGACGCTCTACCTCACAACCACTCCCATCACAAAGTTTTGGGAAAAGGAGAAGGCTGGTTTCCAGTATTTCCTTTTCCCAGCCGTGGATCGAACCAGTAACCCCCTGTTCTGGAGTCCTGTAGGTTACCGACTAAGTTACCAAGGCTCAGCTGAACAAAAAGAAACAAATGTTCTATTCGGCTGATTTCGACGATATTCAGGGACACTGCTGGGAAATTTTATTGATGCTTGTTAAAAGGCAGACACATTAAAAAAATAAAAGATATTTAATATGCATTAAAATGGATTGAACTTTTCATGTAGGATCAAATATTCATGTTTTATAATGCGACGGTCTTTTCTATTATCGTTCATTGTTAAACCCTCAAAGGGGTATTCGGATAGCAAATTCAACCATAAAAAGACTTTTTTTTGCTGATGTAAGTTAGGCAATGATGGCACACTATCACTGAATAAGAAAGAGAGGCACAAGAAAAAACACTTTCATTGTATTTCAGTCCTTAATGGAATACGTAGTCTCTGTCGGTATTTATAGATTTCACGCGAAAACCTGACAAAGGTATAAGGTGATGTTACATAATCAATGGCACATGTCGATCATACTGTATCGTGTCCAAAAAGGTAAGACGTCTTGACAACGGTACATCTAGTTGCATATAATAAATAGAGGATATTTGTTTTTTTCGGTGAAAGATCGAAATTTATTTCATCGGGTGGACACCATCGGTAATATTTTCACGAATGGCGCAGCCACGAGTGAAAATATACCGATGGTGTTCACGAGATGAAATAAATTTCGATCTTTCACCGAAAAAAATCAAATATTCTATTTATTTCATGCTTTTAACCCTTTCTGGGAGGAGCTTTATCAAAATCCAGTACAATTCTTTTCCGTTATTCCCCGTGACGCACCCCTCCTGCATAGCAATGCATTACAATATTACGTCAAGCGCGAGAAATCTAAGGTATATGACGTCATATTTCCCATCTGGTTGTGAGGCACGCGCAATTTACCTAGGCAACAAGAACGTGAAAATCGGTATTTTCACTGGTCGTACCAGTGTAAGATCGAAAAATATTTTCACTGCTATTTCTCGATATCCTACCGGAAAGCATGAAATAATACACATGATTACCGACTGCAAAACGACTATACTGTCATTCCAACATTATCATATGGCCTGCAACACGCTAAAAGAAGTATTTGGACAATGGCGTAAAGTGTCGTCTCGGATCAGCCTTCGCACTCCACATTGTCCAATCAGGAGATATTTTCCCCTGAAATACTGCCTTTGAAATAGCATGCTGGATTTTTACCGTGGGCTGGATTTTCATTTCACTTATTTAGCATGCTAGATGATTAACCCTTTCCCAAACGACAAATTTTTGGACAAGACCAAATTGAAAGCATTTGCAGACGACAATTCAGCTCTTGCTGAAAAGGTGATTTCCGTCTATGATAGGGTAGAAAACATTGTGGGAAAAGGAGAAAATGCTGGTTACCAGCATTTTCTCCTTTTCCCACAATGTTTTCAAAAGGCTACTATTCCAGACCCGTAAAAACCAGGGATTGTTTGGGAAAGGGTTAATACAGTTTGACTGTACAAGTATAAGCGTTCATGAAGCATTTAAAGATAGATTACCGATAAGCCAATTTCTGCTGTTTTCCGTTTGTGCACGTGTAATTGGTAGTAATTACCCATAATCCCACTCCTACTACTTCCTCGCGTCCAGTGCTTAATCTATTTCCAGTTCGTTTTATTCCTCAGAAATTGACTTTCCCAGACTATCCGAACTTTTAGACCCGACATTACAACCTTCTGAAAAAAAGTGGGAAAAGAAGGAAATGTTCTACTTTTCCAACAATTATTTCTGTTCTTCAAACTCATATAATTATTTCAGTCACATTTCATCTGTATTCTGCTAATGTTTTCAATTTAGACCAGACCAAAAGTTTGTCGTTTACTAAACAGTGTTAGAAAGCCATTGCATTGTAATGGTCCTCCTACAACTTCCTTTGATCTGATGTTAGGTCTATTTCTAGTGCAATTTGATCGCACAATGCTACAAAAATCTAATGTTAAGGTTTTAGATGTATCATTGATATAGTTTATGTACAGGATACAGTTACCTCTCTAATATGAAAAGATAAGTCATTCGAACGATTTGTTGCGGGTACTGATTTCAGTCTATCCTCTCTGCTACATCAGAGGTCGTACAGGGATCGTAACTAGACAGTGTATATTCGATCCCTGGCTATACATGTAACATGGAAAAGAGGCAAAGTATTCGTGTTAATCAGTACGATTGAAAACTATCATTTTATCCATTTTGTCAACTACCGGTATAAACATTACTCCCTGAATGTATGATTTCGTGTACATTTGACCGGAGGTCTCTGTATTAAATAACTTTTATTTTGGTATTGTTTTATCAATGGGAATATAGTTCATCAGCAGTACACAGACATCAGAATAATCTCAAAAATTTCTTAAATATAAAAAAAACCGCATTTTTATTTGGCTTAACCGTTTGGCCCAGCCTATCAGAAATTGCACTATTTTGATTAGCTAAACACGAGCGACATTGTGTTTCTTTGAAAATTTAGAACTACACGAACAAAGGAAATACAGGGGGTTTATAGAGGGATATCGCTACGTGCACATTTCCTTTTTCATCGTTTTCAGCCATCCACCAATCCATCAATCCATCCAACCATCGATCGATCTATCCATCCATCCAAGCCAGATATTAAGCTAGCCATAAAGTCATAAAATCTATTTATCAACACGACAAATTATCCACTTTTTCCACAATATTATCATAAATTGTCTGACATGCAAGTGAAGAAGTTGTATGATGTATGGTAATGTCTGTATATAATATCCAAGCAACTCCTTGTTTTTTTTCTTTTTTTCTGATAAAAGCAGCTTCAAAAAACGTAATGGGAAAAGGAGAAAATGCTGGTAACCAGCATTTTCTCCTTTCCCCATTTTGTTTTTCAACATTTCAGGGACAAATTTATAACAAATGCCATACTGAGTTTGTCGTCTGCATATGCTTTCAATTTTCGATAAGTACTGGGTTTTCTTGTCTGGTAGAATTAAGGGGGGATCGTTGCCAATGTAAACAAAGCGTTTCTGATGAGCAGTTTGCGTGCCAAGAAATTCCGAGTAAATTACTGGAACAAGTGTACATGATCTTAACGATTGTGCTGCATAGAGAGCTGGTATGGAATGTGAGTTGTTAACTCTACCAGCGCAGAGAGAGAGAGAGAGAGAGAGAGAGAGAGAGAGAGAGAGAGGGAGAGAGACTTTGTTCTATTGTTTTTAGTCAGAATTCTTTTTTTTTAATTATTGTCAAATGCCCACTGGATTAAATCTGTCAAAGCCCTGTGTCACTAATCTCGTCTGTCAAACCCTTCATGTACTCCATCATAGTCTTGGGGTAAATGGTGAAAAGCTTAAATTTGTTTTTAAGCTATCCATATGCGACTCCTGCTCGCAGTTTGCGAATTTCCTTCTACAAATAATTGCGGAGCCTAATACAGTTTTGTAATAGCACCTACTGTACAAAGAAAAATGAGCAGGCGATTTCGCAAAAATCCACAAGGTCAGTGGGGATAATAAACACGAGATGACATTTGATTTATGGTTACTTTTTAAATGTATTATTGCAAAAACAGAAAATGCACCTCACGAGCAGGTGTTCCTACAGCAACAAGGTTTTAAAAACTGCTTGCTGCAAGATACACGATAAAAAGTCGTCTGATAACCAGGGTGCCAACGTCTTAGTAGGAAACCATGGTTCTAAACGGTCTTTTACTCACGTGCATGTATGCGCATTCTCCTTTTCCTGAATGTTTTTTGGAGATTGGTCTGCTGCAAGATACACAGAAAAAATATCTGTTGATTTGCAGCAAATCCATTCAATTGCGGTTGATGAGAACAATCGTATTAGTCACGTTTATACGCTAATTTATGGCATGTTATTTTACTACGCCTTTGGGTTGCAGTGTGCAAGAGTTACTGCCCTATTTCCAATAACCCCCACAATAAGTTATATGACATAATTACAGAGTGAGGTAACTTTCAATTAACCCGTTACATCATGGACAGTTTCCTCACATGTGGAAAGTCGCCATACATAAGTGGTACAATACATTTTTGTAAGATGGGTTAATTCTGGACTTTAATAGGAACTGAAGAAACATTGAAAAAACGGAGAAAGTGTTTAACTTTCTGCGTTATATAATTATTCGTCTATAGAACAGGTGGAACGTTACATAGAGGACTAAAGTATATGTTACTATTATTACGACTTTCAACCGGAAGCGCATGACACATCGCTGTAACAGAATACACTGTCGATTTGTACTTTTACACGCCTTCTCTGCCTTCTTAAATCATTGTCTTTGTTTTCTTGGCCTTGATTGAGAGAGAGAGAGAGAGAGAGAGGAATCTATCTTGGTGTTCAACCGAAGGATAGACCACATCACTATCAACAAGTAGCGCACAATGAAAATTAGCTACAATGAATTTCTTTCAGTTCTACTATGTTTCTATCTTAAATGCTTGAATAAAGAAGTAGACGGCATTGTAAATCCAAGATCAGACTGCACGTCATGCGTAGTTCATGTACTAACCTGATCTTTGGCGTCGGTAAAGCAATATTTATTTGTCTATTCGCCAGTGCAGGCGTTAGATGCTGTCCAGAAGTAAAGCGAAATGTATATATGATGAAAACACAGTGTATAGACTCATCAGTTAATCATAAGAACGTTTTTCTCCAAGATTTGCCATATTTGAAAGTAACAGAACTTCTGATAGGCTAAACCAAACTGTTTGGCGAATCAGAGGATGTGTTACTTTCAAATCTAGAAATATCTAGAAAATACTGTAATACTTAGAATGTTTTCTTGAATGGTTGGTCAATACAAGCACAGGTGTCCGCAGTCAATCAGTAGTCATGCGCGGATTTACAAACATACCCTTGTTGAAAGATGTTACAGAAAAAGTTTGTTTATTGTTTTGCAAAAGTCGGCATACTTCTACAAGTCTGTGCATGATAATAGGTGAAATCGTAGATAGACCATTTTCGTTTTACTGTTTTAATAAAACAGTCTCCCAGAATGCCTACCTTGAAAGTGCACGGAGTTATTTATCTCGATATATAGTACTAAGGCAAGTACCCTAAATAGTGTTTTTCTTTCATCGTTTTGGTCTGTTGAAGGCTTCCGTGCTGGATAGGTGCACCACCCATCTTGATGCTGCTGAAGTACTGCTTAACCGCTTAACAAACACGTCCGAGTTTTCTAAAGACCCCTAAGGATTGCAGATTTGAAAGTATTGTGGGGAAAAAGAGAAAAATGCTGATTGTTCATCATCCTTCAAAAAGCAAATCTCATTGTGTGAATAATATTCCATTTGTTTTCTGCACGTTCATTCAATTTGTATAGCTTTGTCGTTTGATAAAGAGTTGAATCGGAGCCTAACACCAACCGATGACATGTATTTATTTCAAAAGATTGAAGCCCGAGCCCCGGTTGCTCAGTCGGTAGCGCACAGGACTTAACCCATTACCACACAATCCCTACTTTTGACGCCCCTGAGAAAGAAGCCTTTTGAAAACACTGTAGGAAAAGGAGAAAATGCTGGTAACCAGCATTTTCTCCTTTTCCCACAGTGTTTTCTACCCTTCTCAGAACAAATTTCAATTTTTCAGTCACCTTTATTTTGTCGTCTGCAAATGCTTTCAATTTGAACCAGTCTAAAATTTTGTCGTGTGGTAAAGAGTTAAGAACTGGAGGTCGCTAGTTCGATGCCCGGCTCAGTCAATTTCTCTCCAAAAATTAATGGTGATCATTACGACATGTTTAATTTTTATCTCTCACCGCTGATCACGGTTTCAACAATATGGTTCTGTAGGAAATGCAGCCGGTGGTTTGCAAATAATAATGGGCGGAGTGTTGATAAAAGAAACTCCAGGAAAACATGGATAGGTGCACTAGCCGCCGCGATTTGACTAAAGGTATGTTGAAAAAGGAATTAAACATCATACAATAAAAAAATAAAGATTGCAGCAGGTTCGAAGCTTAAAGTCCGGTGTACATTTCCTTTGAACCTTGACCTTATATCATTTCCCTGGTTGCAAAATTCAAAGGGCGTTGACAGCCTGACATTCTAGAAGAATGATGTCACATTGAGAAAATTACTTCCGAATCGCGGGAAAACGAAAAAAAAAACCTTCCAGCTTCTCTTACTTGGTAATCTGTCAACGTTATGACAAAGGTTAATCGTGCTGCCTTACTGTTAGCGTGCTGTATACATTCTGTACTGGACCCCAGCCTTGTAACCTTAAAAGTCTTTACCAAACGACAAAAAATTAGACTGGTCCAAATTGAAAGGATTTGCAAACGACAAATTAAATGTAACTGAAATAATGATTTTTGTTTTGGATGGGGAAGAAAACATTGTGGAAAAAGGAGAAAATGCTGTTTACCAGCATTTTTTCCTTTTCCCACAATGTTTTCTAAAGGCTTCTTTCTCAGGATCGTCAAAAGTAGGGATTGTGTTGTAATGGGTTAACTCTTTACCAAACGACCAAAATTTTAGACTGATCCAAATTGAAAGCATTTGCGGACGACAAAATTGATTTTACTCAAAAATTGAAATTTGTTCTGAGAGGGTAGAAAACATTGTGGGAAAAGGAGAAAATGCTGGGGACCAGTATTTTCTTCTTTTCCCACGATGTTTTAAAATGTTTCTTTTTCAGGGTCGTGAAAACCAGGAATTGGTTGGGAAAGAGTTAAATTAAGGCAGCTAAGCATGACTAACGGACTTTTGCGAACAGTGTAGATGAAGATTAGATTGCACATAACGTACTAAAGTCGTACCAACCAAGTCATTTCATAATCATGGATCTATAGACTAACTTTGTTTAAGAACCGCCTAAATCATGAAATACTTTGGTACTTTGACATGCAAAAAGTTTAGAAGTTTCAGTGGCAGTAAAGTTCGATTCAGATCAGTCAGCGCAGACTGTGCCAGCCGACCTGAGTCGATACTTTTTGCAGAAAGGACGCCTCTTTGCACCGAGCATGGCTAGCGTATAAAATTTGTGGAATTACATTTATATAATGTCTTTTAATTTGTTTCCATTGTGTTTTACGCCGCTTTCAACAGTATTTCAGTCATATCACGGCGACAATTCACATATTCATGTTTTCCTGGGTTTCACCAGTACTAGGCTAGGCTCTGAAGTGTCTTGCCCAAGAACACAAATGACTTTTAATACTGATACGCATTAACAAAGAAGTTTATAAAGAACAAGCACAAACAAAAGCATTGAATAACAGGAAATTTACATTTAGACAAAGAAATCCTGAGTGTTTCCCTTTCACTCTTTACCAAACGACAATATTTTAGGCTTGTCCAAATCGAAAGCGTTTGCAGACCACAACATAAAAGTGACTGAAAATTTGAAATTTATTTTGTGAAGAGCAGAAAACATTGTGGGAAAAAGTGAAAATGCTGGTTACCAGCATTTTCTCCTTTTCCCACAATGTTTTCTGCAGGAGTCTTTCTCAGAATCGTCAAAAGTAGGGATTGTGTGGTAATTGGTTAATTGTTTCATTGCCAAAGACGACATTAGAAGCTCTTGTGGACAGCGCAGATCAGGAGAAGACTGCAGAGAGCGTACAGTCTGATCTCTTAGCTGCACATACCAACTTGTGCCTTCATGAAGCAAAGGAATTGTATTTGTAGCCTTAAAAAGAAACATAGCGTCGGTTTACTTCAAAAAAGTAGTAACTACAGCTTGTTTCCATTTGTAGTTCTGAGGTTTTTGAAGTAAACCGACGATAGTTTATTTGGCAGCGAAAGAGTTAATATGCAGAGTTAATGGCTTATTATAAGACTAATTATCCCGAACTAGTTACAGTGAACAAGGCCTAATGAATACCATGCTTACGGCGTAACTCTTTGTAATTATAACTCGGTCTCGATCTGAGCTATAGAGCTATATGACTGTGTGACATTTGAAATTGGCTCTTTCATTTTTTTTCTCTCCTTTGTTCGAATCTTCCCCCCATGGCAGAACCTCTTTCTGCCTACCTGCCTTACTTCCTCTCTCTCTCCCCCCTCTCTATGTCTCTCTCTGTGTCTCTCTGTGACTCTTTCTCTGTCTCTGTCTCTGTCTCTCTCTCAACTACAAGTGACAAAGAAAGAATAATCTATAGAGGTCTTTTCCCCTAGGACCCCCTGGGCCTTATTCTGTAATTTGTATTAACTTTTGGAGCATTTGTAGGGATCGCGGCAAAAAAAGCATTCATGGAACGTATTTGTCAACAATTTCAAGACCGTCCTCAGTCTTATTCTTCAAAACTTTCCATATTTTAAAGTAACACAACCTCTGATTGGCTAAACCATAGGTTTAGCCAATCAGATGTATTGTTACTTTCAAATTTAGAAAATCTTGGAGAAGGATGCTTAGAATGTTCTTGAGAATGGTTGGTAACTGCGTACCATGGCATGTTTGCGTGTTGAGTATTTGTAATCTAATGAAGTCTATACTTACCCTGATAATATTTCCGAACCTGTCATGTTAACGAGATAAGTATGTTTCATTATGGAGACTTTTAAGTAATTTCTCATTGTTTTTCTCATATGGTTTGAGTTTCTTTTCTTCTCGTATTTACGACCATGGAGAAAAGGACTGTTGAAAACACTGTGGAACAAAAAGAAAATATTGGTTATCAGCATTGTCTTTTTGTCCAACAATGTTTGGTAGCCATTAAAATTAAAACCTAATCATTTCAGGCACATTTGATTTCGTCTGTCGTTCGCACAAATCTTTAGAAATTTAGAGAAATTTAACATTTTGTCGTCTGGTATATAAATAGTTAAATACAAACGCAACGAATTTTATTATACGCCCGAAGGGTCGTATTATGTTATAACCCCGGTCGTCCGTGCGTCTGTCTGTCCGTCCGTCCGTTAGCAACTTTTTGTGCGCGCAACTCCAGTCCTACAGTTTCCATCGGAATTATTTTTTCACTTTTATCAAAATGTTGAGCACATGCCGACGACAACTTGATGCAAGTTAAGGGATGGAAATTTTCCTTCAGTATTTTCATTTGTCTTCAAGGGTGTTAAAATATGGGATTGTTTTGAAAATGTGTTAGAAAACTTAACTTTTACATGACGTTTTAAAGAACGCGCACTACTACTACTACTGCTACTACTGCTTCTTCTTCTAATAATAATGATAATATATTTACATATTTAACGAATAATACGAGGAATTATTATATGTTTGTCACCGTCCAATGTTAACTCTTAACCGTCTGAGCGCGACTCAATAACTATTTGCGGACAGCGTAGATCGAGATCAGACTGCACAGAAAAACACCCTTAGAAATGACAATATTTGGGTCACTCAAAGTTTTCCTTTTTACCATAGGCTCGAAAATTTTCATCTACTTTTTATATATATATTTAGCAGTTTAACCCTTTACCAAACAATCAGGGGTTTTCACGACTCTGAGGAAGAAGCCTTCTGAAAACATGGTGGGAAAAGGAGAAAATGCTGGTAACCAGCATTTTCTCCTTTTCCCACAATGTTTTCTACCCTTCCCAACTGAAATTTCAACTTTTGAGTCACCTTAAATTTGTCGTCTGCAAATGCTTCCAATTCGGACGAGTCTATAATTATGTCGTTTGGTTTGGTTAACATCGTACAGTTCAACCTGTGCTGAACAACCGTCTGAGCGCGACTCAAGGACTATTTGCGGACAGCGTAGATCGAGATCAGACTGCACAGAAAAAACACCTTTACGAATGGCAATATTTTGGGTTTTTACTATAAGAACACTAAGACTGTGGTTGCTTACGACAAGTGCTTGGATAGTGCAGGTTTATTTCTACAAATTCGCCTTCTCTGTGTATTATGGTCTCAATATATCCTTGCTAAATCAGGTTGCTTGCTTGATAAAAGTGGTCGATAGGACAGGCCTTGATGCATTTTGCAAAATCGTTCATGCAGAACGCAGAAATTAAATCTAGGATTTCGCTCTCAAACACAGAAGGTTGAAAAAGAAATACCCAAACAATGGACAGGACTGGCCTTCAACGAATCCACATCACGATTCAAACAAAGAAATGACCGTTTATAGGAATCGAAAAATCATCAATCATTTTCAAACAAAAGTCAAACACCACTAAAATCCCGTTCCTTTAAAGTCAGTTGACCGTAAAAATGACAAATTTTCTTTAAACTAAACACAATTTATGTATCTTCACATTTTCAACCCCGGGTTTCACTAACATCCATCAACAGAAAATCAATCCATAAATTCACAAAATCAATGAATTCACAAAATCAATGAATTCACAAAATCGATCAATCAATCAATCAATCAATCAATCAATCAATCAATCAACCAACCAAATGCCCAAGTACCCAACCATCTACCCAACCAACTACCCAACCAACCAACCAACCAACCAACTAACCAACCAATCACCAATCTAATAACAGAAAGCCTTACATTTGTTAATTAAATCAATAGTTTCGATTTCGCTAAAAGTTGTAAATTTATGTATCGGGTGAGGAGGTTATGTTATAAATCACTACTTCAATTTGCATAAATTTGTCGCATCTAGGGTTTCAAAATTTCCATCGCATAACCCCTTAGGAGATAATCAAATTTTTAGACTTGTTCATTTCAAAGGCATGTGCCGACGATTAATCAAATGTTACTTAAAACATGAAACTTTTCTGTCAATGATATTAAACACTTAAACAAAAAAACCCTGATTTTCCAGCATTTTGTTCTCTTCCGACGTTTTTTTTCAAATGCATTCTTTTAAAGATCGGAATAAAACAGGGGATATTTTAGGTCGAAGGGTTAACAATCCCATTGCATGTATTTTAAGCTCTGCACGCGCCAGGAATCCTTTGCTAAATTTTCACTTAACTAAAAGCTTGTCGGGCTCTCACAAGTCATAACTTAAATGAAACTTCCAATCCGATAGTACGAGCTGCTATTCCAAAGTTATTTTGTGGGGGAAAAATATCTCCGAATCGATAAATGTAGATCTACGATAAGACTGCATGTTCTGTGCGAACTGATCTTGATCTACGCTTTCCACAAAAGGTTTTTGAGTATTTTAACCCTTTCCCAAACAATCCCTGGTTTTTACGGGTCAGGAATAGAAGCCTTTTGAAAACATTGTGGGAAAAGGAGAAAATGCTGGTAACCAGCATTTTCTCCTCTTCCCACAATGTTTTCTACCCTATCATCTAGAAAAATAATCTTTTTAGCAACTGTTAATTTGTCATCTGCAAAATGCTTTCAATTTGGTTTGGTCCAAAATATGCCGTTTGGGAAAGGGTTAAGTAATCTAAGGGTTAAATTTTTACCAAACGAAAAAAATATAGCCTGGATCAAATTGAAAGCGTTTGCAGACGACAGATTAAGTGCAGCTCAATTATAATTTTGCTATTTGATAGGGCCCAAAAACGTTGTATTATACCAGCATTTTCTCCTCCTCCCACGATGTTTTCAAAGCTTTTTGTGTAAAATGTCGATAGAGGTTCGGATTGTAAGGTAGAGATTTTCTCTGTACCAAACGACAGAATTTTAGACTCGTCTTTATTGATAGCATCTGTAGAAATTTTATCGTCTTTTTAAAAAAAAAATGTATGAAACAAGAACCAGGCCTGCATATTCTAACGCCATTCTACAAACGGCAATTTTCTCTGTAGGCCGCACTATTTTTTCCTCTCAAATAAAGGGCGCAGTTTGATTTCAGGGAAATTTAACAATTTGTGGAATATGCCGGTTTTTGCCGTTTCCCTGGCGACGGTTTTAATGAAATAATGTAGTAATAGAGCACGTCACGTACAAATTAGAGAAATCCGACCAGATGACTGGGGCAGAGTGCTGCTTTGTACAATTTATGCATATCAGAATGTTTTTTCCCCGCTTTGTTTCCTTTTGCAGAGACACCTCGCCAGATTTGTTCTTCTGTGAAAACATTTTTTCGATCAACACTTAGGCTGCTTAGCGGAAAGTGTTGATCAAGATCAGACTGCACAGAACGTGCAGTCTGATCTTAAATCTACACTGTCGGATAAGGCGACATTTTTAAGACGATCAAATTTTTTAAATCGTAACCAATAGGTTTTCAATATTGGCTGGATTTTTTTAAAATCTAATTATACCTCTTTACCACACAATCCCAACTTTTAACACCCCTGGGAAAGAAGCCTTTTGAAAACAGTGTGGGAAAAGGAGAAAATGCTGGTAACCAGCATTTTCTCCTTTTCCCACAATGTTTTATACTCTGCTGGAAACAAATTTCCATTTTTTAGCCACGTTTATTTTGTCCTCTGCAAATGCTTTCAACTTGGAGCAGTTTAAAATTTTGTCGTTTTGTAAAGCGTTAGCAGCATTAGGGTCAAGAATTGAGAGATACTTGTTCTCTCCGGACATTAAGGAACTGAACGGCTACATGTGGTAAAAGGGTCAAATACAGTGTTCAAATAACAGGGTATTCACTTTGCAATCGGAGATATCATATAAATGTGAGTCAAGCTCTATGAATAGGGACTTTATTGCATTTGCAAAAAACTATCGATTCATATCAGCATTTACAGTCCGTGCAGGCTGACATGGGTCGAAGCTTTTTGCTATCGGCAAATCTTCTGCATGTCTGATGAGCACTCTGTCTCCAGATTCAGTCAATCTTTAGACTGAATTGACTTTATGGATCCATAACTAGGTGATGACTTGATAATGCTTTATGCAGTTACATTACTAGCAACTCATTACCAGACGACAATATTTTAGGCTTGTCCAAATCGAAAGCATTCGCATACGACAAAATAAGAGTGACTGAAAATTTGAAATTTGTTTTGTGAAAGGTAGAAAACATTGTGGGAAAAGGAGAAAATGCTGGTTACCAGCATTTTCTCCTTTTCCCATGGCACAATGTTTTCTAAAGGGCTTCTTTCTAAGGGTCGTAAAAAGTAGGGATTGTGTGGTAATGGGTTAAGTTCCCTTTTGCCACAGTATGGCTCATGTCTTATCGGAATTGGTTAACCCTTTCCCAAACTTTTGGACTAGACCAAATTGAAAGTATTTGCAGACGACAATTCAACTCTTGCTGAAAAGATGATTTCTGTCTATGTTTTCAAAAGGCTACTATTCCAGACCCGTAAAAACCAGGGATTGTTTGGGAAAGGGTTAAGTGACATTTTCAAAAGCTTTTGGGAAGTTCTTTTTCGAAATTCAAAACTACCTATAGCGGTTGCGTAGTGTATTAGAGTAATACCACTAAAAACAAATTTTATTTGCGTTGATCTTTCTTCTTTAAGGACAAATTTTCAGTTGTCTCCTTACTTGAGTTAAAAATCTTTTTTTTTAATTTTTGGAGTTTGTTGAGATTATAAAAAAATATGAATGGACAAGCTCCCTTTGATTTTTTCTTATAAAGATTTCCTCGAGGAGCTTGAAACGTTGATTCGCTGGTTTCATTTCCCAGTTTAGCCAAGTTCTGTCCCTGGATTGTTGATAGTTATTGCTTCGGGATTCACCAGTTCCTCTCTCAACGAGGTACACGTACCTCAGTCGGCCACGTACAGGCCTTGAAAGCAAGTAGTCGCTGGTTAGATCCCTACTTTTGCCAATTCATGTTCGTTGCAACGTTTTTTCCCGGCTGCAAACAATTTTTCAGTATGTTTTGGCTGATCCTCCAACAATTTTTTTTTCCTGTTAAATTTTCATTTATTTTTTCCTCTCTTACAATTTTTTAAGTAGTTAACTTGATGTCTTTATGTATTATATCCTCCTGTTTGATAACAACCTATAAGCTATTTCCTTAATATTTTTTTTTCCTAGCTACAGCATGATGACATTTATATTGCGTATTTTCATATTTGTATAATTATGACTATAAAACTATGTAAGTTTTTGTCATTAAAGTAATTCGTTCGTTCGTTCGTTTGCCAATTCATGATTGGCAAAATCATTTCAAAATCAAATCAATTCACGATTCATGACAGTCACAACATCTTATTTTTGGGTGTTAAAATCAAACTGAAGGCTGAAGTGTGATTGCTCTATTTGCCTCTCGAAGAACTGCTTATATGTTGGCCATGCTCTGTGAAAAGGAGACTTAATGCATCTGGAAAAAAACAGTATCTACCCAAGTTAGCCTTGGCAGTCCACACACACTGACACATGCTAATTTTTTTTGGTTTAGCTAAAATTTCTACGTCTCAAAGGACCAGTGCACCGTATGGTCAACCCTTCCCGAAACAATCCCTGGTTTTTTACGGGTCAGGAATAGAAGCCTTTTGAAAACATTGTGGGAAAAGGAGAAAATGCTGGTAACCAGCATTTTCTCCTTTTTCCCACAATGTTTTCTACCGTATCATATAGAAAAACAATCTGTTTAGCAACTGTTAATTTGTCATCTGCAAAATGCTTTTAATTTGGTCTGGTACACAATTTGCTGTTTGGGAAAGTGTTTGGTCAGTTGTCATACAAAAATGGATGTTTATGGATCCATAATTTTCTAGGTATCATGTATCACGGAGATGTATTAAGCCCCCTTTTGCCAGAGCATGGTTTATATATTTGTTTAACCCTTTCCCAAACGACAAATTTTTGGAATAGACCGAATTTAAAGCATTCGCAGACGACAATACAAGTCTTGCTGAAAAGATGATTTCTGTCTAAATATTGTGGGAAAAGGAGAAAATGCTGGTTACCAGCATTTTCTCCTTTTCCCACAATGTTTTCAAAAGGCTACTATTACAGACAAGTAAAAACCAGGGGTTGTTTGAGAAAGGGTTAATTAGAGATGAATGTAATCTGTCACAAAAACTATCATTAAGCCTCCTTTTTCCAGAACATGGTTTACATGTTTGTTTAATACAGATTGCTTACTTATTACAGATGACCAGAGCTCCAGATAGAGGGACTGATTTTGAATTTCAAATTGAAAATATTAATTATTCTCAGCTAAACTCTATGTTATGGGTACTTATTACAATTGTCGTGGAGACGATTCTAAGGTGTACCCACAACATAGGGTTTGGATTTAGAATATCATAACTCCCTATTATCTTTAGCTCTGGGTGACCACTAACATACAATGTACACTACTGATATTTCATTAATTAGACTAAAATAATAATAGTAATAAAAAGACGAAAATAGAGCGGGGACAAAACGAAACATTTTTTTTAATCAGGATTTTTAAAGGCCTCACAGCTGCTTCAAGTAATCAATTTGTTAGTAAAATGCATTCGAATTTGAATAATTTCCTTTGCGATAAGTCCAGCTTACAGTTACCGGTAGAACAATTAAATTTTGAAACAGATAAAAAGTAAACAAAGAAAGATTTACCTGGCAGCTTTTAATCTAGATTTTTAATTTTAATTTTTTCTGCTAGCAACTAACAGATGGAACGACTGTAGTATAAGAGATTGTCATCCTCACAATAACTTACATACTTTTAAAATTGTTTGATTTAGATCTAAATATTTTTTAACACCCGAATGTTTACCTTTGGCAGCTATAGGGCCTTTAACTCTTTACCAAACGACAATATGTTAGGCTTGTCCGAATCGAAAGCATTTACAGACAAAATACAAGCGACGGAAAATTGGAAATTAAATTTGTTTTGTGAAGGGGTAGAAAACATTGTGGGAAAAGGACAAAATACTGGTTACCAGCATTTTCTCCTTTTCCCACAATGTTTACTACAGGTTTCTTACTCAGGTTGGTCAAAAGAAAGGATTGTGTGGTAATGGGTTAAAGAATACTGGTTAGAAAGAAATTGCGCAGAACCTTTTTGCAAAAGACTATCAAATAACGAAATGTATCTGATTATTACTGTATAAAAAAAAAATACACAAAGAAAATCTAAGAGGAAAAAAAATGTTTACTTACATGTTGGAAAACCTTGCCATTTTGCCGTAGAATATCTAAACAACACTCCAAGTTTCAAGAAACACTTGTATAATTTCACATTATTTGTAAATTTTGAAATCCACACTCGTCCATTTGATGCAAAATCCTCTTTCTTTCAAAGAAACTACATAACGTATAATCTGCAAACAGTCTCAGCTGAATCGCTGTAAATGTAACATGTGCGCTGCTTTGAATTCGTCTGCTGTTACTAGATTATGTTCGTGTGCTTTTTTTCATATTCAAAGCGCGTGCAAAATTGTTGTTTTATATTTTCTTCTTTTCAGCTTCCAGTGTGACTCAATGCCTTTTGCCAGCGTCCCTGTTCAAAGAGTAATCTTTTCCAATACACACTGGACCGTTAACCGTTAGCGTTTTAGATCGTCTATAAGGCATCTGAAATAATCATTTTTAATTCTTTATCACACGACAGAAGTTCACTCTTATCCAAACTGAAAACTATTAACAGACGACAAATTTAAATTTTGCTGTACTGGTATACTGTTATTGAAATTTTAGACAACATTGTGGATAAAAGGAGAAAATGCTGGTAACCATCATTTTCTCCATTTACCCACGAAGTTTTCTAATGCCTTTTTCCCTAGGGTCGTTAAAAATTAAGGATTGTGAGGTGAAGAGTGTATTAATTCGCCTTTGTTCCCATCTGATAGTTACGTCCTTTATTCCTTGATTCAAGGAAGCAGCCTGGTTGTTACAGTGTTGTAACATTGAAAAAAAGCATCAATTATTGATTTTGAAATTGATTTTTCATTAGCAGGTATGAGCGTAGTTGTCATAATTCACCATATGTTCAATTACATTTCATTTTCCCAGTGTCTTGGGGGCATATCCCCTTGTTCCAACTAGATCTATCATGCGAATTATGCAGCTCTTGTAATACTGCTCGCGTTTACTTACGCCTTCCTCATTGTTTATATACATGTATCTGCGTATGCTTACGCTTGTCTTTTTATTTAACTGTTCGCATGCACAGAACTGGATTTGTGCTCGCCTTTATGTTTACGATCTAAGTAAAACTCCTCTCGTATGGTTGTGCATACTTTGCAGTTTAACATGTATACTTGAGCTCACTTTTTGTATACAGAATTACGTAAAATAGATCAAATTCGCCCATAAGCACTTAACTACGTAATGCCGAGTTTTAACGACCCCGAGAAATAAGCTTTTGAAAATAAAATGGAAAAAGAAGAAAATGCTGGTATCAAACATTTTGTTTTGTACACCGCCCAAAATAATTATGTTTTTATGTGTCTTTTTTTGTCTTTTTGTAAATGCTTTCAGTTTGGACTAGTCTAGAATTTTGCTGTATAATAGAGTTCGGACTTTTTTCGTCTTGCAGCAGACCGCTGTTGTAAACATTATTGCCACAGAAAAATAACTGGTTTTGGGCGTATACTCTTGGATTTTAAATACATGTATATAGATTTTCTTATATATGAACTGTTACGTGATCATGATTATCCGTATTTTACATGCTTTTTTTTTTTTTCAAAGTTATCAGTTCCCTTTTTTTCCCCAAATATAAAATTATCTAACCCTTCAATGATCTTTTAAATGATCTCAAGATTTGAAAATCTTGACAAAGAAAGGCACTTAACCCTTAACCTGTTAAATAACTGAAATGAAAATTTCAAGTTGATAGTTTAACTGAAAATCTATTCCCAATATAAAGTTATTATTTAAGGAAAAATGTTTGGCCTTCTCTTTCACACTTTTTTGTTCTCTTCCAGAGATAAATCCAATCATTTTGTTCACATTTAATTTGCCGTCTGCAAACCATTTCAACTTGGAAGAGTCTAAAAATGTGAAGTTTTGGAAAGAACAAGCATCATCCAATCACTTTTCCTACGTCACGTTCTTCAGTGTACCTTTTACCAAACAGTCTCGTCTTTCAGTGATCTAAGGAGAGCAGGTTTATCAAAACTTCTGTAGGAAAAGAAGCGTTTTCTTTTTTTTTTAACGACAATGTTTTCATATTCCATCAACGATAAATAATGTAACCCTTTACCACACATTGCCAACTTTTGACGTTCCTGGATCAGAAGCCTTTTGAAATATTGTGGGAAAAGGAGAAAATGCTGGTAACCAGCATTTTCTCCTTTTCCCACAATATTTTCTACTACTCAATCAAAGAAGAATTACACTATTTGTAATTTGAATTACACTATTTAGAAGTAAACCGCCGATAAACAAGTCAAGACATAATTGAAGATACATTAAACTGATTTTGCTATTGTTAAATTTTCTACATGCCCCATGATATTATACCCTATGATTTGCTTGTGTGTTAGACAAAATCAGTTTAATGTATCTTCAATTATGTCTTGACTTGTTTATCGGCGGTTTACTTCTAAAATGATGTACCTCACCCACTTCTTATCCGGCTAAATAAGCGAAATGAAACATTAAGCTGACAGTAAAAACTTTTTTTTTTTGTTATTTCAAAACGTATATTTCAGTTAAAGATATATTCTAAACGGACAGTGAAGATTAAGATCAGACAGTGAAATTGTCGTCTGCGCATGCTTTCAATTTGAACAAAGCCAAAACTTTGTCGTCTGGTAAAAGGTTAATTTATATTTAACGCACATTTTGATATGCTGTCTACCAGTGCTTTAATCTGAACGAGTCTGAAATTTAAACGTCTGGTAGACTCTAAGGAGTTTAGTTATCGTCTAGTTTTGCAAATCCACTAATCAAATTAATCATATCTCTTTCAACACGAAATAAGTAGCACGTGATACACTTCCATACTTAATTTAAGCAATATCACCAAAGAACGGGAGAAAAACATGAAAACACTGTTTCGCATTTAACCCAACCTGGCGTCTGGTTGCCTGAGTACCAATAAATCTGTCTTCCAGAAAACTTCACTTGATTCTGGGAAACTTCTTATTGGCTATCTGGCAGCGGTGTTCGTGTGAGTTACTTCATGCGTGACTTTTACCACCACGCTTCGTCAAAATGTGCTGGTTTTCTGTTTCTTGGTTCTCAACCTGAAAAAGATATCTGTAGCTATATATATTACCGTTTAACAAACTATAAACTCTTGGACTTTTTCCATATTGAAAGCAACTACAGACGACAAAAAAGAAAATGTCTATGAAATAGAAGAAAACATTGTGTTATAAAGAATAAATGCTATATACAAGCATTTGCTAATTTTCCTACAGTTTTTCCATCACTTCTCTTTCACGTAATATTGAAAGGTATTGGATCAACCTTTAACCCATTACCACACAATCCCTACTTTTGACGCCCCTGAGAAAGAAGCCTTCTGAAAACACTGTAGGAAAAGGAGAAAATGCTGGTAACCAGCATTTTCTCCTTTTCCCACAGTGTTTTCTGCCCTTCCCAGAACAAATTTCAATTTTTCAGTCATCTTTATTTTGTCGTCTGCAAATGCTTTCAATTTGAACCAGTCTAAAATTTTGTCGTTTGGTAATGAGTTAAAAGTCTAGAATATATTAACTGGGGGTTTCTATTTCAATCTCAAGAACTCGGGAATATTTCTGATAAAGTTTATTTTCGACGTAGAAATCTCACCGTATCGGATAAAGTGACTCTGCAACTGGACTGCCAGTCTTTTCAGTCTGATCTTGATCATCATTGATCGGAAAACCAAATGGAAGGTACTTACCAGGCTTAGAATTAATCGACCGACAGACGGACTGACGGACCAGACAGCCATGCAGCCAACCGTGCAGGCAGCCATGCAGCCAGCCAGCCGGCCGACCGACCGACCGACCGACCGACCGACCGACCGACCGACCGACCGACGGACCAAACCAACGGACCAACCAACCGACTGACCGACCGACCGACCGACCAACCAACCAGAACCAGTTCTTCATAACACAGATTTTTTCGGGGTAAAGGTTTAATGGGCAAGCGATGAAAGCAGATATGTCCGTAAAGCCAATTATTTCATTTACATCAAAGGTTTTACTTGATTAATATAGGACTTTCCTACTCAGTGATATTGCCTATACTCATGACTTTTTTGTCCGCCGTAAATACGTTTCGTCGGTTTACTTCAAAATCCTCGTAACTACGGCTTGTTTGAAGCTGTAGTTACGAGGTTTTTGAAGTAAACCGACAATTTGAGTAGCATGCAAATGTGTCAAGCCATGTCAACCCCCACTGTCCGCGCTGGCTGACTTGGGTCGAAACCTTTCCTAATGGCCTATTTCTTGTCGGTCAATTTTCTGGACGTAAAAGTACCAGTCGATTCAATTAGAATAAAAACGGCAAAAAAATCTTTAACCCTTTCCCAAACAATCCCTGGTTTTTACGACCATGAGATAGAAGCCTTCTGAAAACATTGTGAGAAAAGGAGAAAATGCTGGTAACCAGCATTTTCTACTTTTCCCACAATGTTTTCTACCCTTCCTAAAACAAATTCCAGTTTTTAGTCACTTTATTTTTGTCGTCTGCTAATGCTCTCAATTTGAACCAGTCTAAAATTTTGTCGTTTGGTAAAGACTTAAAGGCCCCCATAACCCTTTTGATGCCGGGTGCGACACAAGGACCTTTTTGTGGACAATGTAGATTAAGATCAGACTGCACAGAATATGCAGTCTGATCTTAATCTTCACTGTCCGTTTAGAATATATCTTTAACTGAAATATACGTTTTGAAATAACAAAAAAAAAAGTTTTTACTGTCAGCTTAATGTTTCATTTCGCTTATTTAGCCGGATAAGAAGTGGGTGAGGTACATCATTACTGAGCTCCAGATACGAGGGAGTGATGGCGTTCTAAATCCATTATTTCTCTTCCAAACCCTATGTCGTGGGTACTCATTATAATCGTCTCAGTGAGACGATTCTAAGGAGTACCCATAACACAGGGTTTAGTGGAGAATTATTAATATTTTCAATTTTGAAATCAAAATCACTCCCTTTATTTGGAGCTCTGTAATATTTGCTTTCTGAAATTCTATTTTCTGGCTCCTACTGACAAGTTTTGTTTTATTCGTAATTATCTTTTCTGACATTTAAAGGTTTCGTGTAGCTTTACTTGGATTTCCTTTTATAGGTTTAATTTTTTGTCGTTTGGAACCTTGGGTTTCATTTTAACTCTTTACCACACGAGGAAATTTTAGACTAGTCCAAATTGAAAGCATTTGCAGACGACAAAATAAAGGTGACTGAAAAATTGAAATTTGTTCCGGGAAGGGTAGAAAACACTGTGGGAAAAGGAGAAAATGCTGGTTACCAGCATTTTCTCCTTTTCCCACAGTGTTTTCAAAAGGCTTCTTTCTCAGGGGCGTCAAAAGTAGGGATCGTGTGGTAATGGGATAAAAAAAGTTGTTATTTTCGTCTTGCTATAGGATTGGTGTCTTTTTTCTAAAAGAAATTCAAATTACGAAACTTTGAAAATTGACAGGAACACGTTCTTTACTGAAAGGTTGTCCTTGGGTATTTGTTTGTAACAGAGGCATTTCAAAATCGGGCAAAAAGGGTATGTCTAATTCTCCTCTATTTATCAAGTATACCGAATTGCTTTCATGCGTTCTGGATAGCATGATCTGGGATCATACTCCTCATTGTGTGCGGTCCGATCTTTATCTTTATTTTCATCTTTATTTTTATATTAATCTTCTTTGCCTGCTAAAACGGTTTGGCTTTGGTTATTATTGCCTGCAGGGACAATTTTAATAGGTTGGCACTTCAAAGGCTTACACTCCTGTTGTATAAAATTTCCTTGATATTTTTCCAAACTTGTATATATTTTCCTTGGTTTTTTCACAAATGCTTTTATACAGTTATTTTGGTACATGTATTTTCCCAAAAACTTGTATATAATTTTCTTTGTATTTTCCATTATTATTATTATTATTATTATTTTTTGCAAGTTGAGCGCTGGATGGATGGGGTGAGGTCTTTCAGTCATGGCTGTGTGCTTGACTGAGGGAGTCCAGCTTATTTGTCCGGCACTTTATACATTACAGATTGTCTGCGTGTTCGACACTTTTCTGTCGGCATTTTGCTAGCCAGTAACAAGACTTAAAGTGTATATTTTACGTCATGCTCGCCTTGTATCTGGTGATTTTTCATTTTCATTTTTGTATTTTTATGGACTATGTACAACTGTGTACTTGTCGTAAAATAAAATTTGTTCTGTTCTGTTCTGTTCTGCTTATTGTTGAGCATTAAGAAAAAAAGTTTTATAAAAAGATGAAATTATGGCGCTGTTGTAAATGAATGATTGTTGTCTGTCTGTAGGTCTCTCTGTCTCTTACTCTCTCTCTCTCTCGCTCGCTCTCTTTCTCACTAACTCTATCTCACTTTCAAAATGTGGGAGCAGACAATTCTTTTGATGAAAGACATATAAGTCCTTACCCCCAATTTCAATATCCTGTCTGCAAAAACCTCTCAGCTTAGACAACTCTAAACACTCAGTCTCCCTTTGTCTCCCCCTCCCCCTATAAATAATACTTTTTTCTGCTAATAATAATATTACCAAACGACAAAATTTTAGGTTTGTCCAAATCGAAAGCATTTGCAGACGACAAAATAAAAGTGACTGATAATTTGAAATTTGTTATGTGAAGGGTAGAAAACATTGTGGGAAATGGGAAAAATGTTGGTTACTGGAATTCCCTCCTTTTTTCACAATGTTTTCAAAAGGCTTCTTTCTCAGGGGTCGTCAAAGTGGGGCTTGTTTTGTAATGGGTTAAACACACCTTTCGAGCCGATAGTGTAAACCCAAATATTCCAAATTCAGTTATTTTTTGAAAAAAAAAATCTCCTAATCGAACATTGTAGATCAAATATCACACTTCATGTTTAGTGCAGTCTGATCTTGATCTATACTGTCCGCAAATGCTCCTGGAGTCTTGCTTAGCAGCTTAACCCATTACTAAACAACAAAATATTAGGTTTGTCCAAATCGAAAGCATTCGCAGACGACAAAACAAAACTGACCCAAAATTTGAAATTTGTTTTTTGAAAGGTAGAAAACATTGTGGGAAAAGGAGAAAATGCTGGTTACCAGCATTTTCTCCTTTTCCCACGATGTTTTCTAAAGCCTTCTTTCTCAGGGGCGTCAAAAGTAGGGATTGTGTGGTAATGGGTTAAGGGATAAAATTTGAACAAGAAGGTAGAAATATTTTGCGAATTCGGCCCGAAGGGGTATACGAAAAGATGGGGAAGCCGCATTAAAAATTGACAGGATAGCAAACGTCAAGAATTCCGAATTAGAGAGCTTATTTTAGGATATTTATAGGATTTTAACTCTTTCCTGCATAACCACATTATAGACTTATATTAAATGATGGGACATGATTACAATGAAATGAGAGTCGATTCTTGAATATCGAAAACATTGCTCGTGAGTAATTCCTTCTTCAGCCGCATTGTTTTCAATATGTGGACCGTGGACCGCCACAAGAACATTAAAGTCATCTTACAGGAATTTGATTTTTTCATTTCTTAGATAAACGACTGAATTTTAGGTTTGCACAAATATAAAACGGTTGCTAGTGAAAAAAAAGTTGCTAATGGTTTCGGTCTAATAAAGGGTAAAAATAATGTGTTATAAAGGAGAAAGTGATGGTAAGCAGCAGTAACTCTTTTGTATAAAGTGTTTTGAAAAAAAAAAAAAACTTTGCAAAAGGTCTCTTAAAAGCTGGACGGACCTATGTGGTAAAGGATGAAGGTCGGCCGTGTAACAAAGACTGAAAAACGATCGGGCTCCAAAGAAACTTATTCAATAGTTTCGGCGATCAACTGTCGCCGTTGGTTCCTGAAATTGACAGGAAAGGTTTGTCTCATCCGGCACACGAGAAAATCTACTTGTCCTGCGAATTTGTGATGCCTTTTTCTTTCGTTAGTTCTTTTGATAAAATATCGGTCGGGGTATATGTACTGATCGGACTGCGTGTTTTGTGTAGTTAAATCTTTATCTGTCTACACTTTCTACACTAGCAACTTAAGTTGAACCTCGTATTCCCAGATCTATCTTAAAATAACTTTGGAAACGAGAAAAACATGAAACCATGTTAAGACTAAATATCGGACATCGTAGATCCACTTGTTCTGTTGACTGATGTTGGATTTATACTGTCCGCAATGCCTTGGCACAGTAGAAATTTAATTACATCTGAATAAAGAGAGAAAGAAAACATAAAATACGAAAAGAGTGTAAAAATGTGCTAAAGAGCTGTAGTGATTTTAATTCTAACAAGTTTTCCTGAACATCAAAGATTTATTGAAGCACATAATGCCGTTGTTCTCGGATCAAAAAACTTTACTTTTTCCCAATGAAACTTTGCTTTGAAGCCTCCACCTATAAACTCTATTTCAAAGCATTATGTCAACGAGAGAGAATGTTTAAAAGGAGGAAATTCGGTCATGTGTTTTACCGTTATCTTGATAGTTCCTACACCAAGTATTTAGAATGACAAGCTTTGGTGAACTCTTTTTTATAATAAAAGTGCACATGAGATATAATTGATTTAAGGGAGCTACTCTGATGCGCATAATCTCAAAGTGAAAAAGAAAAAGTTAGGTAAGACTTAGAATTAAATAAATGTCTTATTTACCGAATCCAGAAAAGAAATCGTTGGCAATCTATCTACGAGTAAGAACGAGAATTGTTGAAAACAAATTTTTTTCATAGTATTTCCATAATAAATACATATATGAATATGTAGCCACTTACGGTAGTTTTAGATTAAGTACCATAGTTGCGCATTGGCTTTGGGAACGTGGGGTCGTTTTGAAATACATGTAGATACAATGACGTCATATCTGATATCATAAAAACTAGACGGAGTTCCAGATTGCAGAACGACCATCCCGTACCTCTAACCCTAAAGCCACTAAGGGCGACTTAAGGACCTTTTGTGGACAGCGTAGATCAAGATCAGACTGCTTGTTCTATATCTTGGATCTTCAATGTTTAATACGGTGAGATTTCTATGACGAACAAAATTTCTTAATCGTGTACTATGGGTTTTCACTGTTGGCTTTGAAATTTCTGTTTATTTCTTTTAGCAGCTCAAGGCTAAACGCACACATTGCACTGCTTTTCTAAAATGTAATCGTCAACCTTCTTCGTGATTGCGGAGAAAAACATTGAGGAATATAATGTGTTTTACTTGAAAGTTTTAGGAACGGCAGAAAATCTAAAAAAAATGCCCCTGTATGGCAGGAGCTTGTCTGGTGACACGTCACATTGCTTCAAAACCTTATACATATGTATTAACCCTTTCCAAAACAATCCCTGGTTTTTACGGGTCAGGAATAGAAGCCTTTTGAAAACATTGTAGGAAAAGGAGAAAATGCTGGTAACCAGCATTTTCTCCTTTTCCCACAATGTTTTCTACCCTATCATATAGAAAAATAATCTTTTCAGCAACATTTAATTTGTCATCTGCAAAATGCTTTCAATTTGGTCTGGTCCAAAATTTGCCGTTTGGGAAGGGGTTAACAACAGGAAACCTTTTCTTAGAGAGGGCGGGGGATCAGAAATATTTGGAAGCAGATATCCGGGGGCTAGTTGGCAGACGACAACATAAATTTGAAAAAAAAAAAAGAAAAGAAAAACCTCAGAGATATTGATTGGCTTTTCATTTAATGTCGAAACCCCTGTGGTGCGCGTCGAGGAGAAACGCGTATCAGTGTCGTCTTACTTATTTCCAATCCTTATAAACACACGACTACCCCAGGCCACTTTGCCCTTGTCTTGCAGAGGACGATACTTGAACATATCATGGAAAGAGAAAAGGATACTGATGTATTAACCCTTTCCAAAACAATCCCTGGTTTTTACGGGTCAGGAATAGAAGCCTTTTGAAAACATAGTGGGAAAAGGAGAAAATGCTGGTAACCAGCATTTTCTCCTTTTCCCACAATGTTTTCTACCCTATCATATAGAAAAATCATCTTTTCAGCAACTGTTAATTTTTCATCTGCAAAATGCTTTCAATTTGGTCTGGTCCAAAATTTGCCGTTTGGGAAAGGGTTAACCGTATTACAAAACAATTCAGCGTTTTCACAAGTCTGAGGTAAAAAAAAAAAATGTGGAAGCAGACAATTCTTTTGATGAAAAACATGTTAGTCCTTGCCCCCAATTTCAATATCCTGTCCGCAAAATGCCCTCAGCTTGGACAACTCTTAACACTTTGTCGTTTGGTAAAGATTTAAACCTTTATCAAACAATGCCTGTTTTTTACGACCCGGAGGAAGAAGCTTTATGAAAACATTGTGGGAAATGGGTGAAATGAATTTTCTCCTTTTCCCAGAGTGTTTTCTACTCTTTTGAAGCGAAATGTCAGTTTTTGAGTCACGTTTATTTTGTCGTCAGCAGATGCTTTCAATTTTGACAAGTCTAAAATTTTGTCGTTTTATGAAAGTTAAGATACCATAAATCCTTTTAATAGGAGCGCGGCCCATTTAACCTATTATATTATTAGGTTTCCATCTACGAATTTTCTAAAGTTGTTCCATCTGCATTTGTTTACTGGGCTTTTTAACCCATTACCACACAATCCCTATTTTTGATGACCCCGAGAAAGAAGCCTACAGAAAATATTGCGGGAAAAGGAGAAAATAGTGGTAACCAGACCCATAACACCGATCAAGGATTGCTTTGAAATAATTTATCATGATACACGGGACATTGATTGATTGATTGACTGATTGATTGATTGGCGTTTTAAGCCGCTTTCAATGTACCACTAGTTTCAATTGAAAATTTGGAGAACATAAAAGTTAGATCAACGCCCTTGTTGCGTAACAGCTGTGATTTTTATTGCCAACGGTATAATATGAATAGCGATTACAGCTGCACACAACATCAATTCTTCAATATCGACCAATAATGAAGTTTCTATTACTTCCTTTAATTAAGGTTATTTTTTATCCAACAGTAAAGGCTGTGTAGAAGAAGACTGTAAGGCTCTAGAACTGGCTTAATGTCAATTTCAACGAAACCAGTATAAGGAGTCATTACAGCTGCACACTAAACGATGCAGTAACTGTTTGACTTTCAGGTAAACAAACTGGTTTTAAGTTTAAAAAAAAAGAAACATGGCTACTTTAAAGGAAGTCGTTCATATTTTTATAATTACATATACAAAAACTTTTAAATTGTTATATCGATTAACTTAGTAAGGCAATAGCAAGATTTAGTAAAAAAATATGAAAAACACAGGGAAAAAACAAATAGAAAAATTTAACTGTACTTTTTAACAGAATAAATAGCCTCATTATTTGTTATTGATATTGCACATGTCCTTTGCAAAGACTTGTGGGAATGTCACATGATGCGTCCATAATTGAGTGTCGTATTCAGTCAGCATATTGACGTCATATCTGTGATCATAAAACTGGCGCAACAGCCGATTGCAGCAAGACTGTCCCGTCATTAAACGCAAGATTGTAAGGCTATGCTTCTATGTAACTATTCAGTTTCTTTACGATTGCAGAGATATATATCAACTGTGCTATGTGAAAAAGGGGTTATACATCTACAAAAAAGTATCGACTCAGGTCAGCCTGCGCGAACTGCGCAGGCTGACCCGAGTCGATACTTTTTTGCTATTGTTAAATTTTCTACATGTCCCATGACATTATACCCTATGATTTGCTTGTGTGTTAGACAAAATCAATTTAATGTATCTGCAATTATGTCTCGACTTGTTTATCGTCGGTTTACTTCTAAAATCTCGTAACTACAGCTTGTGAAAAGCTGTAGTTACGAGGTTTTCGAAGTAAACCGACGTCATAATGTATTACGGAGGTGCAAGTAACGACCCTTTTGTCAGGGTATAGCTCATGTAGTATCTATTTATATTATACAACAAAATTTCATTTATACTAGAGGAATCTAAACACGTGGGTTTGCCAGAATTAAAAAAAAAAAGAAAAAAACCCGGGCGGTCTAGATTCAAGATAGTGCAGTCTGATCTTGATTTACACCGTTTGGCAAATGGCTATCATCAGTCCTCGGTTACATGTTGGCCAAGATGGGGATTTGAGCCAAGGACCCTGCACGTTACCGACTAAACTTTCGGTACTAAAGTTTAACCCAACTAAAAAAATCTTGGTGAGATAGTTAATAATTTTAAGGAAAAACGGCAATGAAAACGGTTGGATAAAACCAGTTATGGTTTAATTCTTTACCAAACGACAAATTTACAGAGAAAGCTTTTGCAGATGACAAATTCTTCTTCTAATTCTCGTTCCTGGCCATATCTATGACAAGATATAGAATATCAATTTGTGATCGTCTTAGCCATTTGCCAATCAGACTTGAGATTACTTTGAAATTAAAGTTAACATAAGACGGGGAACATTATTAACAATGGCTCGTCAAAAGTCGCCATTGTGCGGTTAAGGGTAAAACCCTTTACAAAACAATCCCTGGTTTTTACGTTCCTGTGAGAGAAGCCTTTTGAAAACATTGTGGGAAAAGGAGAAAATGCTGGTAACCAGTATTTTCTCCTTTTCCCACAACGTTTTCTTCCCTGCTGGAAACAAATTTTGCTTTTTGAGTAACATTTATTTTGTTGTCTGCAAGTTCTTTTAATTTAGACCAGTCTAAGATTTTGTTGTTTGGGAAAGGGTTAAGTTGCTCTTTTCGTTTGAAGGGTCGATCTTCAACATCCGTTTTGTTTGGGGATGTGTATTGATTAAAATGTTCATCATGGCCCCTGAAGTGTTAGAAAGACTTTATGTAAATGAGACAAACGGCTGGTTTCATTGCATGTGATCGAAACTCATCGACGCATGACGATTATACATAACAGAACAGAACAGAACAGGGACCGCAGTTACGAGCCATTGTTAATAATGTTCCCCGTCTTATGTTAACTTTAATTTCAAAGTAATCTTAAGTCTGATTGGCAAATGGCTAACGGACGATCACAAACTGATATTCTACATCTTATCATAGATATGGCCAGGAACGAGAATGAGAAGCGTTGGTGAATGTGGGTCCTGAATCTGTCAACCTGTTTTGATGTAAACGTCACCGTTCATTGTCAGAAAACGAAAACTTATTCGGACATGGACATATCGAAATTCGTCACTGTAATTATGTCATGATATATAAAATATTTGTTTATTCATTTACGAAAAAATGACACTTATTAAAAAAGTTACATATCAAATTTGTGCAGTCCGCACAGACTAATCTGAGACGGCACTTTAGAACTACATAAGATTTTGTGCTACAGTAGACTTGTGTAAAACAGAACGGGGAGTATCGTTTCGGGTAAGCATGCGCGGACTGCGCAGGCTTATCCGAAACGACACTTTATGCAAATGCCCGAATTCCCGTTTTCGCGTGTTGCAGATCAAATAAAGTCTAATATCCTTATAGTAGTCGCAAAGTATGTTTTGTTTGATATGGACGAAATAGAACATCAGAGTTTTTGGTTATGGCTTTTATTTGTACACGCAAAAATAAGTAAAGAAAAACCATGGACTTTTAAACCTGCTTGATTAGGTCTTTCTTTTGAAGTTGATATTGGCTTAAATATTACTGTCATCAAAGGCCATCACTGATCGATAGAGTGATGAGATGTTTGATGCTAGGAAAAAAAGTTAGGAACAATGAAGGCGAAGGAAAACCCATCTCAAGCTGACGGCAAGGGTATTGAACCGTAAATATTGCAGTAAAGATATCTTATTTCTTTCCATAAAGCAGATCAATGTAGTGTATAGAACAAGATGACACGAAATCTACAATTCTAAGCCTTTAGAAAAGAATAACAGCAGAACATTCTCTTATACGATAATGGTGAAGCTTGAAGCGTCTGGCATGTGCAGACCGAACTGGTTGACTGACATTTTTCCTTCTAGAATTTTACTTTCCCAGGACACCGCATGAAGGCGTCTATATACTCTCAGCTTTGGCTTAAATCAAGGTTTGATGTATAACCTGTTCTGAATCATGGCTTGACAATATACTAGTCTCTTTGTGCTGTATACAATTAGACATCCGAAGCGAAAAAAATCTAATCTGATTCTTTGCTGGAAGCTGATTACATTATACTTTATTTATGCTTTAGTTTATATCAAAAGTTAAAAAAAAATCCCGCAAACCCTCTAATCTGGGTCTCCAACAGACGTTTAAGACGTAACAAGGTCTTTTTGTGCCCTGGAACACCCATTGTGATTCATTGCTGGACGTCTGTTGTCCCTTTGTAAACTAGTTTATGTGTAAACTGAGAGAACCCAGAAATACATGGTTGTCAGTTTAATGACTTTAACAACAACGATAGTGACGAAACAAAAACATCTCTTGATCTAAAGCAGAGTGTTAACCCTTTGGCACGACTTAGTGAGTTTTTGCAAATAGTATAGATTAAGATCAGACAGCACACAACGTGCAGTCTGATCTTAAATCTACACTGTCCGATATGGTGAAATTTATAGCAATGTAAATAATTTTGAATTCACAATATTTAGGCTTTTTTTATGACTGACAATGTTTATTTACATGTTTTCCACCAGCTTAATTCTTCACGAGGCGATCAAATTTTGTTCAATTAGGAAGCATTAACAGACTGTAAATTATACATTTCCCTTATCGGCTGGTATTTGCCTTTAGAAAGGGGGAGAATATTGTAGGAAATAGACAAAAAATGCTGGATACCAGCTTTGTCTCCTTTTTCTACAATGTTTTCAAAGGACCAGTTTGCAAGGCCGTTCGACGTCTCTTTTGTTTGCGGGAAGAGTTTATGATTGAAGCCCCCATGGGTAGGAACGGAACACGGTATTAATAATTAATTACTGACCGTATGATTACAGAGAATATTGTTAATGTTCATAAAACCGTAAAATATTGATTGATATTTCATCGATTTTTATCGATAAAGATGGTGATAAATGAGAGGCTGATCAGCGGTTCCTTGATTTAACCCTTTACTTACCGACAGTTTTTTTTTTCATTCTCCTCCAACTTTGACAGCATTTGCTGACGACAAATCAAATCAGACTTAAATGGGGAGATTGCCTTTGGGAGAGTTTAAAAGTATTGAATGAAGAGGGGAAAAAAACTTTTGATGACCAGGATCTTCAGGACCGTTAAAAGTCGGGACTGTGTTGCGAAATGTAAACACATTAAAAGCTATTGAGGATTTAATTTTGTATAGCAGCTTTCCTTTTTTTGAAAACACTGTAGAAAACGGAGACATAAGTCGTGATGTAGAACGTACAGTTTTATACATGCACATTATTATTTCTTTATCATGATTTTAAATAAAGTAGCTTTCACATACATATAGCAATTCTGTCGACGGGAAATGAATCGATTAACTCGACATGTTGGGAGAATTGGTTTATTATTCACTGAAACGCAAAAGAAGTTTTCGGCACGGTGAAATATCAAGCAGTGACAAGTGAAGATTCAAGATCAGGCAGCACGTTCTGTGCAGTCTGTGACGGTATTCACCAACCATTCTGAAGAATATCCTTAGTCTTATTCTCCAAATGTTTCTATATTTGAAAGTAACACAATTTCTGATTGGCTAAACCAAATGGTTTAGCCAATCAGAAATTGAGTTACTTTCAAATGTGAAAAATCTTGTAGAACTAGACAAAGATTGGTCTTGAGAATGGACCCTGAACGTTATCTCCGACGTCTGCAAAAGCTGCTTTCTAAGGTTTTCCATGACGGCGAAAATGTCAAGAACGCATTAACCCATGACTTGTACTGCGTGCTCATTTGTGTCAAGTACCATTCAAGTTAACATTCACAATTAGGCTTTAATTGTAGAATACAGTTAAAAAAACATAAGGGGGAAAGTCCCCATTTTATTAGATATATGATATACAGGAATGAAGTCACTATCAAGTTTTGATAAATCATAATTTGATTTCGTCAATCATGAAGGAAATAAAATCATTGTATAAGTTTTAAGAAATCTTTATTTGATTTCGTCATTGTTCATTATTTTTGTAACTTTTCTATCATCACCAGATGTGAGCGAAGCCCCAACTCGTCTTTCCTTTTCCCCCCCACTTCATGCTGTGATGATAAGCACAAAATTCAAGCCGAGCTCTACAATTTAAGCAGACCCAGTACCAAACCACCTGAGTTTAACAACCTGACGAAGGAGCCTATTGAAAACATTGTGAGCAAAGGAGATGATGCATTTTCCTCTTTTTAGCTCCTTTTAGAGACTAATCTCATCATTTGATACAATACAATACAATACAAATACAAATAACTTTATTATTATACTTCTCTTGTACAACAAAGTACAGAAAGAGGAAATGATAATATTAAAGAGGCAATAATACTCATTTTAAGCCAGTTTTAACTCATTTTGTTTTTATTTTATCAAAATATAGTCATTCTTATATATCTATGCCAAATATTGCGCCTGACGGTTGCAACGTTGCTTAGATTACGCCTGATAGAAAATGCATTTCGCGGACTTGCGGCCTTCAATGTAAACAGACTGGTCGTTTCCGGATTTTGAATCGAAGATTTTCGATATCCGTTATACACTCGGGTAGATTCGTATGATGATCATGCATTCTGTAACATGACTATATTTGACCTTGGCCTTGATGCGGTAAATAAAGGAAAATGGATGCTTCTCTGTTGCAGCCTCTATTTTTAGACGGAGATCGAGGCCTACATGTAAGTTACACCGTATCCGACTCTAGGCGGAAACCAACGATAAATTTCCGTGAGTCACCGCCATTGTTTACAGCTTCGATCGTCAGCCAGTTTTCTTCTGGCCAATTTTCGGTTTTTCACATAAACCCCGTGTTTCTTTTTTCATTTACACGATATATGTCAGTAATTTATCGTTGAGTACACAAAGGACAGATTTCTGTACCATTCTATTTTTCTTTTTGAAATTTAACAGCGTTTCTGCTCACCGGCTGTAGACAGGCATCTTTAAAACAACAAATATTGTAACTTTTCACATGGTCAATTAATGCATGCATGAATGTAACGTCCGATCGGGAAAGCCTGCATGGCAGTATAGGCACGTTTAATTTTCCGTCTGCAAAGCCTTTCAATTTCGACAGGCCTAAAATATTGTCGTTTGGTAAAGAGTTAACCAATTAATTGTTAAAATATCGACTATTATTAAAACTTATTCAGGGAAGGTGGTTGGCGGCTAAAGCTCACGCGAGGACCTTGTACCCACCTACGTAAGTGGTAATAGATCTATTTACATTGAAAAAAGTCAAGTAATCAAGTATAAAAGTGATGTTGACAAACGACAAAAAGAAGATGGTAAACTTCTATTGTTCACATATCACTTTAACCCATTACCAAATGACAAAATCTTCGGTTTATCAAAATTGAAAGCAATTACAGACGACAAAATAAAAGTGACAGAAAATTTGAAATTTGTCTTGTGAAAGGTAGAAAACATTGTAGGAAAAGGAGAAAATGCTGGTTACCAGCATTTTCTCCTTTTCCCACAATGTTTTCTGACGGCCTTTTCCCACAATGTTTTCCGACGGCTTCTTTCTCAGGGGTGTCAAAAGTAGGGATTGTGTGGTAGTGGTTAAACCAGCTACACCATTATGCAATAGTTTACTCATATTGCTCTTATGCTATCAGAACAGAACAGAACAGAACAGAACGCGCCTGTCGACCCTTTACCAGACGACAAAATTTTAGACCTATCCAAATTGAAAGCGTTTGCAGACGACAATTTCAAAGTGGCTCAAATGGTGCAGTTTTGCTTTGATAGGGTAGGAAACTTTGTTGGGAAAGGAGAAAATGCTGGTTACTAGCATTTTCTCCTTTTTCCACGATGTTTTCAAAAAGGGTTTCAGTCTCAGGTGGTAAGGAGTCATTGTGTGATAAAGTGTTAACGCAGAGACTTTTTTTTTGCAGATGTAAAAAATCCTGGTCGTTTGCATTGCTAGAAATGGTAAAAGTTTGGTTTTTAAATTAATCGATACCCGTCTGCAATCAGAAACTCCGTCTACTTTAACGAAACCAGATATGACGTCATAGTGCTCGTTAGAAAACGATCCCACATCACCTTGTAACAGTGGAGTGTCATTGATCACGTGACATTCCCGCAAACCTTTGTTAAACTTTGGCGTGAAATCTCAGAGGGCCTTTGAAATCTCAGAGGACCTTAACCTTTGCCACACAGTCTCAAACAGATACAGCTTTCCATCCTTTCGAAGTCAAATCACATATAACGTGGACAAGTCTGAAATATTGCGATTTTGTGAACATTTAAAAGACCACGTATTACTTCAGAGGAACACCCCCGGAAAAATCCTCATGCTTTTGTTTCTATAATTAATAAAGGTTTGCAAACAAAAGCATCACTTAATTTAGTGATTATGTACAGTATATCCGTAAAATTTGGATTGTTTAAAAAAAACCCGAAATGTCTGCTTTCAAAGGATAGATTAGTGATATATAGAGTTTCTTCACGTTCTGCAGGTTAAAGCAACACATCCAGCTTTGGTCGCTTTGTGGACAGTATAGATTAAGACCAGTTTAAATAAGACAGTTTACAGAAGTTTATACTCTTTCAAACCTGTTTTCAAAACCCTCGTCGTAAAAAACGAGGTTGTTTGAGAAAGCGTTTGACATGTTCCTATCGAAAAGCCAAGACTTTGTTTTCCCCAGAATTCCCCTGACAGTTCGGGGATAAATGTAAATCTTATTATTAATCCTTTCAGCTCCATAGGCCAAAACTGGGGTCATCTGCAGACGTTATATATAAAGATCAGACTGCACAGAACGTGCAGTCTGATCTTAATCTATACCGTCCGCTTATTTAGCCAAGCCTCAGTAATTAAAAATATCTTTTTCTGAGCTTTATTGGATTGTATAAGGCTTCATAAGAAAGTCAAGTTTATACATTTGGCAATGGAGGTGTACATTTTGACGGGCGTGTAAGCTCTCATGGCGTCTACATGAACAGGATCTTTGATAAATTGGTTTTGGCCGGGGAACAAAAAAGATGAGCGTGTTTCAACTGAAATATTCATAACGTCTTCACACTTACAGAGACACCGTTCACATTCTATTTTAGCGGCGCTGTGGGAAAATCGCCTTTAATGCATCTTCAGGGCGTATTATGCAGGACAAGCAGTTGCATAAAATGGGTCTACTTTGTCTGGGTACCGAGTGAATCATGAGTTAGTATATGGTAATTTGACAGGCAGATAGCAAAAGGTCAAAGTTTCAATACGGTCGGTTAATGGTTCTTGCGTCACAATTAACAGCCTTCGGGTTGATCTTCTGTCACGCCAGATCGTATAGCTTATTATATATGGTTAAATTTTTGAAATAGTACTGTTGTGAAATAAAATTGTGGAAAACAATGTATGAAAAGCCGATGGCTTATGAGTTTCTAATATATTGTGCACTTTTAAAGTACAGTAGAAAAGGTATTTGCATGCTGTACTGCTTGCTTGGCGAATCATTCCTGTTAAATCTGGGAGTTTAGATCAAGTGCATGATAAAAGATTACGAAAGAGAGTTTGAAGGTTAGAAAAAAACGCTCTATATTTGCCAACATTTTTACTGAAATTTTTTCGTGCCATAAAATAATATGTAAGCCCCATTGATGCAGGTTGTTAAAAGACAGTAGGCATTGAAAAACCATGTAGATTCAGATCACAGGGAACTTCTACAGTGAATATAGGAGTTGGCCTCACGACAAGTGCATTGCTATAAAACTAAATAGGCCACAATATTATATATACAATGTACTTGGAAAGTTTCCTTGCCTTTGTAACTTAATGCTTTAAATGTTTATTTGAATATTTTTGTACTTAAAATTAGAAAACGATCTCTTTCATTGTCAATAGAAATAACCGGTGCCACCGGCGATTGAGAAAAGTTTTTATAGACATTGTAGATCAAGATCAGACTGCACAAAACGTGCAGTCTGATCTGAATCTACGTTGTCCGCTACTTCATTGTGACAGTTTTTTTGGGGGGTGGGATTTTTTTTTTCAAGTTGTCGAATATTTGGCGATCATTGATTTTTTCAGACTCGACAAGCGGCCAAAAGTAAAAAATTAAGAAGTCAAGTTACAAGCGAATTTAAATCATACCGTTTAACCCTTTCCCAAACGACAAATTTTAGACTCTTCCAAACTGAAAGAGTTTGCACACAACAATTTTAGATTTGATGAAAATAGTAGAAAGTTCTGATAAATGGTAGAAAACACTGTAGGAAAAGGAGAAATTGCTCGTTACGAGCAATTTCTCCTTTTCCCACAGTGTTTTCAAAAGACTTGTACCTCAGACACGTAAAAACCAGGGCTTGTTTGGGAGAGGGTTAAATGAATTTAAAAATCGAGAAATGACAGTAAAGTCTGTCAAAGTTCAAATTGTTGACCCAAGTCACCCTGCGCGGTCCGCACAGGCTGACCTGGGCCAAAAGGTTTCTCTATTGACCAATTTTTTGTATGTCCAAGGATCAGCTTATCTCATGATTCTGTTGGTTGTTTAAAAAAAAGTAGCCAATATGGACCCATAATTATGTGATGGCTTGATTGGTATCACAAAGATACATTAAGCCGCCTTTTGCCAGTGTTTGGCTAAAATTAATTCATTTCGCCGTCGAGGGAGTTGGAATAAACAATTGACTCAATAAAGCACTGGATAAACTTACCAGTGAAACCTCAAAGAAAAACAAATTTCATCGAAAATCCTGGAATAACAAAGAAGCTCACACGCACTTAAATAAAGTTCACAAAATTACTCAACAGATCACGGAGTCGACAAGTTTCTTATTTATCACAGATTAAATTATCGTGGAATTCTTTTAACGAACCTTTTCTAAAAAAAAAACTCGCAACATTTTGCGCTACCAGATAATGTTCATTTCTGGTATTTCACTGTAAGTCAACGTGAAATGAACCTTGACAGAACGAGAGGCAAAACTAAACGCAGGCATCCTTTCCACTTTTCTGAGGCCCTTTAGTGTATTATATGTTTGTCTTTACGTTATTCAACTATTATTCTACATTGCGGGATCTTGTGAGTTGGTGAAGGGGTAGGCTTCATAATCATGTGAGTTCGATTCTCACTCCAGGCCACAGGCATTCAAGTATTCATCACAACATTTCGCTCTTATATATAAGGCTATAGACATGGATATTTGGAAAAAAGAATTAACTCTTTACCAGATTACAAAATATTTAGTTTGTCCAAATCGAAAGCATTTGCAGTCGACAAAATAAAAGTGACTGAAAAGTTGAAGGGTAGAAAACGTTGTAGGAAAAGGAGAAAATGCTGGTTATCAGCATTTTCTCCTTTTCCCACAACTTTTTCTAAAGGCTTCTTATTCAGGGTCGTCAAAAGTAGGGATTGTGTGGCAATGGGTTAACCACCATTGCTCGAGACGGGTGTTTCTTTCATAGAAGTGTGTGCTTTAAACAGAACTCTAGCATAACAATGAGAAAATAGACAAATAGGGGGCATCATATGACTTATTAAATGTCGAAAATAGCATAAAACGCTATTTTATCAATAAACTAATCAAAACAGAGGAATGTTCTGCCTATTATAAATGGTCGGCTGTTGCAAGATGAAATAAAGTCGACCGTGATTGATAATTTTAAAGCTTCACTCAGAACCTCAATATTAATACACAAACAAGAGAACAGAAATCTTGGCAGGAGCAATTTCTTCCTTTGTCAGGAAAAAAAAAAACATATGCCTGTTGCAAAATGAGAAGAGAAAAAATGTTTGCATGTGGGTATATCTTAAACCTCGTTCAGGTCCTCGTTTTAACCCTTTACTCCATAGATACTCATTTTTACACATTGCATGTAGGAGCCTTTGGAAAACATTGTGACGAAAGGTGAAATTGCTCGTGACAAGCAACTTCACCTTTTTTTCACACTGTTTTCTATGCTATCAAAAGGTGTCATATACACATAAGAAACAGCTTCATCTTTGCTGTTCTTTAGTGTCAATTTGAGATACCATAGAAATGCCTTATGGGGTAAAGGGTTAAGCAGCCCGTACAGCATCCGGTAGGTCCGGAAGCAGAGAGAGAGGGGGTGTTGAAAAATGTCTAAGTGTAAATTTTGACAGTATGAGAAAACGTAAATCTAAACAATGGAAGCTGTTGTTCTCTTATCCATAACAGTTTTTCTGTCACAGATATCTCTTTTCAAATCTGGTGGTCCTTATCAGCTTTGCGATTGAGCCAACAGATTTTTGCAATCATAAAGTAATGGTTTGTTTTCAGCCTGCATAAAGGGGGGGGGGGTTTAAGACAAGTTTAAGCTTTTAACTATATCAGTTTGAGAAGACGTAAATTCAGATAATGTAGACTATTTTCTTTCCCCTACATTTTTTTTTTCTATGTATCGTTGGTTTACTTCGAAAACCTCGTAACTACAGCTTGTAACAAGCTGTAGTTACGAGGTTTTCGAAGTAAACCGACGATATAATATCTTTGAATTCCGAGAGTGCTTATTGGTACAGTTTTAAGGCCATCAAATTTGTGATCAGAAATTCCTTGTTCATACCATACTGGCGGTTCTGTTCTGTATCAGTGATGGTCTTTGCTTCCATATTTGTTTTCTGAATTTGAGGGTCCAGCTAAGCACAGTGGTAAGACTCAGATTTGTAATGAAGAAGCCCCTTTTGATCCTTGAACAAGACAGTGTAGGGCTCCTGCCTTGATTTAATGATACATAGTTATAAGTGATATGAATTGGTAAACATTCACCGCTACATGACTACTACACTGTCGAAAGTGCCATAACACACAATTGTTTGTTACAGAGTTTGCTCTTTTTCAATGTCTCCATGTCTTTTTGGACATGTGTATGGTAAAAAAAATCTCTCTCTCGATGTGTGTATGTGCGTCTCTCTGTCTCCCACTCTCTCTGTCCCTCGCTTACTGGGTCTGTCTCCCTTTCTCTATATCTGTCTGTCTGTCTCGCTGTGTTCCCCTCTCTCCCATTCCCTCTTTGGGTCTGTCCCAATATCTCTCTTTGTCTCTCTTTCTGTCTTTCTCATTTCCGTAAATTATGATGATTTCAAGCTGTAAAATATGTTTCATTTAAATTTTTTAACACCAATGTAACGCATCTGCTTTCGTGAACTGATTATCAAATGGTTTTTTTATGTAAAAAATCACATTTGACTAACATCATTTTCGAGTGACATATGACAAGATAATGATACGCATTTTCTTAATCATGAAGGATATCGTTTTAATACAGAAGCCAGATCGTGGGAAATACCGCTAGGAATCCAGTCTCTAAGTATCGTTAATGGACGTACTACTTATCCCTCAACACGTGAAGAAAATGGCCTTTTGAAAAACATCTTGGGGGGAAAAGGGAAAAATACTAGTAACCAGCATTTTCAACTCACCACAAGGTTTTTTTCCCGCTTTCAAAGATGGCAACATTCGGGCCAAGTTTATTTTGACGTCTGCATTTACTTTCAATTTAGTCAGGTCAAACATTTTATCGTCTGGTAAAGAGTTTACATATTTCCTCCTTAACCCATTCCCAAACGACAAATTTTGGACTCTTCCAAACCAAAAGAGTTTGCAGACGATTTGGAGAAAATGCCAGCAAGTTCTCAAAAAGGGTAGAAAACACTGTGGGAAAAGGAGAAATTGCTCGTTACGAGCAAATTCTACTTTTCCCACAGTGTTTTCAAAAGATTTTTACTGCAGACACGTAAAATCCAGGGCTTGTTTGGGTAAGGGTTAAACAAATTTGCATCAGAAAACTTTGTAAACAGCGTGAAATATGAATGATCGTTATGGTTTTCTCTTCAGTTCCATAAATGTCAACTAAAAAGAAATGCGGACAGCATAGATCAAGATCAGACTGCACAGAACGTGCAGTCTGATCTTGGATCTATACCGTCCGTTTGTAGAGTCAAGTTTTAAAGATCTTTTTGAGTGTCATTGGATCGTATTTTGAGCCGTCGAAAGAAATCTAGATATTTTTATTTAGAGATAAAAGGGTAAGTGTATGAATAAATTGTAAAAATGCTATGGCAAATGGAATGAAAAATAGTTACCACAAGTAGCTTCTGCCGGTGTAGAAAAATGACCCTCCCTATAGAATGACCCATGGGTCATTTCTCTACGTAGAGGAATGACGCAGGTCATTATTCTACATGGGAAATAACCCCAGGGTCATTATTCTACGTAGAGAAACTGACCCCAGAGGGTTATTTCTCTACGTAGAATAGTGACCTGGGTCATACCTCTACGTATAGAAATGACCCATGGGACATTTTGTAGGGGAGGATCACTTCTCTGCATTACAGCGGCATCATATTTTCAAACGGGGTTTGCCACGAGGCGCAAGTGATCTTTAACATGACTTATTCTCTTAACTCATTACCAAACGACAATATTTTAGGATTGTCCAAATCAAAAGCATTTGCAGACGACAAAATAAAAGTGACTGAAAAACTGAAATTTGCCTTGTGAAGGGTAGAAAACATTGTGGGAAAAGGAGAAAATGCTGGAAACCAGCATTTTCTCCTTTTCCCACAATGTTTTCTATAGGCTTCTTTCTCAGGGGCGTCAAAAGTAGGGATTGTGTGGTAATGGGTAAAGTGTACTCCCAGTGTCCATCCGATGAGAAGCACCATTCAACCAACTAACCATAATGTGGCGGAAAACCTAACCTTAACCCTTCCCACGCAGTGACCTAAATATTTTCTTAGTGAATTGGACTAATTCATGTGAAAATTGTTGAGGTAACATCTTATTGGCGAATCGATGTGGTAAATTTAAGCTTAAAGACTGCAATGTAACGCACAAAGCCAAGCTGCATTGAAGACAGCTATTCAGACTTTTATAATCCCATCAAATTTTAAAAATAGTAATTACTGGTCAAGAAGAGAGACAAAAAGTGAGATTTTGACCGAATAGTTTATCCTTAGCCTGGCATTCAGGCCCTGCATTTAAGCCATTCTAATAAACAAGGTACACAACTACATCAACTCACAGAAATATGTGTTGTTACTTGCTCTTCTTCTGAAATTGTTAAATCAGACATTAGAACATTGAGATCACAGAGATTTCACTTTGCAGTTTTTACTTGATGATTTTGTTTTAATGAAAAGGCTCTATTTAATGGACTGACACCAGTCTAAGTTTATCCTGAGTAGGCTACGTAGCCTCATGAGGTATTTTTAGATTTCGTGCCTGAGTTTCCAGACTTGTGGAAATATCACATGACCTATAACCTTCGTCAATTACGTGGATTCGAATTCAAATCTGTTCGATGACGTCATGTCTGATCTTACAAAAATAGGTGGAGTTTCCGATTGCAAAACGAACACCTCATTATTTAAAAGCCCAAGATTGCACCTTTTCAATGAATGTAACCTTAAAATTCCTAAACAAAACTTTATATAACCCTATTTATCGGTGTTATATAAGAAATTTTATGTTACAAAATAAAAACTATTCAAGCTCCTTTAAGTCAAATGGCTCTTAAGGAGAAGGGAAAGAAGGGGGTCCTCTCAATTGCTAGAATAGCGCCAAAGTAAAAAGGAATTGCTTTGCTGATGAAATTCGTAGGGAATTAAGTGGCAAAGCATCAAATAAATAGTGAACAGTGGGGAAAAACATGGGATACATAACTTCGTAAGATATTATTGAATTTCTTACAGGGAATTTACAGAAGCTTATTGGAGTGCGAAGTCGGGTCAAAATTTAAAAATACGTTAAGATGCCACAAATAATTTGCATTGATGAGCCATGCTCTGGCAAAAGGGGGTGCTGCATTACATCAAGCAAGACATCACTTGATATTAGATCAATCTTGTCCATTTTTTCTGACAAATGACTGAATACTGAAGTAGAATGGTCCTTGGACTTGCTGTTAATTGACCGAAAGCAAACAGTTTAGGACCAGGTCTGCATGTAGGGACTGTGCAGGCTGACCTTAGTCGATAGTTTTTGCAGTTTTGCAGTTGCATGCAGCCTCCTTTCCAGAGAGCATGACTGACTTATACACCACTGAAACAAATCTTTGATAATTATTCCTATCTTTCTTAGTTATTGATGATGTGCAGTCTATTGGCTTACAACATTCGGTGATAAGATTGTTTTTGTTAAATTTTGAGATGATTTAAACATTGTGAATAGCCCCCCGACTTTCCCCCGCCTCCGTTTAACTATTTGCCACACAATCCCGACTTTTGACGACCCTGGAAAAGAAACCTTCTGAAAACACAGTGGGAAATGCAGAAAATGCTGGTACCCAGCATTTTCTCCATTTCCCACAGTGTTTTCTACTCTTTCCAGAACAATCTTCAAACTTTAGAGTCACATTAAATTTGCCATCTGCAAATGCTTTCAATTTCGTCTTTTGGTAAAGAGTTAAACATTTGCCATTCAATCCCAGTTGTTAACAACCCTACAGAAGAAAGCCTTGAAAACATTTCGGGAAAAGGAAAAGATGTTGGTGACCAGAAATTTCTCCATTTTTTCGTAATGTGTTCTTCTACTCCAAATACAAATTTCATTTTCTTATCGTCTGCATTAGCTTTCAGTTTAGTAAAGCCTACAATTCTGTCGCGTGATAAAAGGATAATTTTTGAAGGATGTAAGTCAAGAGCAGCGTACATTGCTGAAACACCACATTAATGAGGCGTTTCCTTAGAAACTAGACGATCACTTATATTTGGATCTCTCGCAAAAGTTTCAACTGACGGTAGTATACTACAAATACCGTTTAGTATTGCGCAATTTCACATAGTGTTCATTATTACTATCATCAGTTAATGAAAAGAATCCAAAAAGTTACTAGAATATGCGTGCCTGCCGTTTCTTATGTCTAAACTTCAGACAGGTTCAAAGTCAAACATTTGCAGACGACAAATAAAACGTGGCTCAAGTGGCGGGGTTTGTTTGTCTCTGAAAGTTTGAAATAGTAGGAAAAGAGAAACTGCTTGATTGTTATCATCAAAAGGTATATCGCTTGCAACAGACGAAAAGGGGCGTTCGGACATTTGCGTAAAGTGTCGTCTCGGATTAGCCTGCGCAGTCCGCGCAGGCTAATCCGAGACGGCACTTTACGTCTACATTAGATTTTGTTCCTCAGTACACTTCCACAAAACATAACAAAAATCATAAAAACGGAAAGTGCCGTCTCCGATCAGCCTGCGCGGATTGCGCAGGCTGATCCGAGACGACACTGTACGTAGATGTCCGAATGTCCCTTTTCACGTGTTGCAAGCCATAATTATGGAGTGCATCTCTTTTGTTACTATATTAGCCCTGAAGCAGATAATGTACAGTATCTATGAAATTTTAACAGCCCCACTTCCTGATGTGCATGTTTGCACCTATCTTCCGTTTATCTTAAAACTTGCATCTGCTAGAAAAGAAATCTTATCGCGAAATTCTAATGTTGTTTATTTTCCTGGTCAGATAGGCGTCAAACGCTTATCTAACTCAACTTCACTTGAAGTTGATATTTCCGTTGCATCTTAACACTTTCAGCACTAGCGAAAGGAGGGGCTTTGGCGGAAGGTATAGATCAAGATCAGACTGCACAAAATGTCCGTCCGTCCGTCCAACAACCAATCAACCAGCCAAACAATCAATCAATCAATCAATCAATCAATCAATCAATCAATGTTTTCTTAAGTCCTCTTTCAGGGGGTCGTCAAAACGGCATTGTTTGGTAAAGAGTTCTAAAAAACTTATAATAAAAGAAAGGAGCCTTTATGCAGTAGTAAAACACAAACGCCTGTCACGTCAGAGGGTCTTAGGTTCGAACACTGTTTGTAGTGGGTATCCCAGCTTGGCGCTTTGACAGTTTTTCTCCAGTTTGCCTCATTTTTATCATCGGTCTCGGATACCGTAAAGCCTTGACAAAAGACAGTTGAGGTTCAAGCCTACCGTTCAGGCGTAGGTGTCGCGATGCCTTGTACGACGATTCTTTAATTCCTAAATAATCAGCACAACGTAGAAGATCGAACTAGGATTTTTGGATTACAATCTGAATGTTGGAACCAATAAGCCCTATACTAGGTGACAAAAATGTAAGCTTAACCGAATCGAAAACTTGTGCAGACGGCAAATCAAATACTACTAACATTAACTTGTCTTACACTGCAGTAAACATTGACTAAATAAGAGAGAGAGAGAAAAAAAAAAAACTGGGTCCGTATTCACCAACCATTCTTGAAAACATTCTCAGTCTTATTCTTCAGAATTTAGTCAATGTGAAAGCAACAGAACTTCTGATTGGCTAAACCGAATGGTTTAGCCAATCAGAAGTTCTGTTACTATCACAGTCGGACAATTTTGAAGAGTAAAACAAAGAATAATCGTAAGGATGGTTGGTGAACAGTGACACCGGTCACTATAATTTCCTTCTTTTCGCTCAACGTTTTCGAAAGCCGTATATCTCATGGTTGGTAAAACTCGGGAAAGTGTGGTATAGAAATAAAAATGATATTTTCGATCTTAAAAGCAAAAAGGAAAATCCGGCAAAAATGAAATTTATATAAAACGAGATTCTTAGTAGGTAGTTCAATCAATAACCTTCAATTTCCTGCCAAACTTTTAGTTAAGATTGGAAATTTACACAAACTAATTTATTTGCGTGCTCGGGATTTATTTCCTCGAATGAAGTACCTTCTTTTGGTGATGTTCAATTTTATCAGATAATTCGAAACATGCAAGTTTTGCGTTGTCTATGATTACCCATGCAGAAACCGGTAACTCTTTAGCAGACGACAAAATTTTAGATTCCTCCAGATAGAGGACATTTGCAGACGACAAAATTTTAACCTAGGCTAAAGCACTTGCAGACGACAATTTAACCCTTAACCAAACAATCCCTGTTTTTTATGACCCTGAAGCCTTTTAAAAACATTGTGGGAAAAGGAGAAATGATGGTAACCAGCATTTTGTCTTTTTCCCACACTTTTTTCAACCCTGCTGGGAATAAATTTCAATTCTTGACTTATATGTTTATTTTGCCGTCAGCAAGTACTTTCAATTTGGACCAGTCTAAAATTGTGTCATTTAGGAAATGGTTAAATATATGGCTCGGTACAATTTTTTGCTGACATGGTAGAAAACATTGTGGGAAAAAGAGAAAATGCTGTTTACCAGCATTTTCTTCTTTTCCTACAATGTTTTAAAAAGGCTGTTTTTTTCTAGAGTCGTTAAAAGTCGGCATTGTGCGGTAAAGCGTTAAAGCATTTGTCTGTAGACGACAGATTTAATGCGGCTCAACTGACAGAGCTCGTCTTTGAAAGGTAATGAAACTTGGTTGGAAAAGACGGAAATGCTGCAATTTTCGGACCAGTTTTAAGTACTTTATTGAGCTCTAATCTTTACAATTAAAGATATGCTAGCAATATATAATACCATTGAATAAAAATAAATTTCGTGACTGAGTGGAATTTCTGGTTTTCTTTTTAAAAAGGCCAGAAAGGACCGACAGAAATTAAGTTTAAACATTTTTATTTTACATCGATTGAGAAACAAGTTCTAACAACTTTCCTAATCTCTCTCGATTCTGCTTCCTGAGAACTATACCAGTACTCGCGCCGAACGTGTGGGCCAATGAAAAATCCCAAAGTTGACAGCCGCTCCCGGGAATCGAACTCTGGGCATTTTGGTTATGAGGCCGACGCTCTACCTCACGACCACGGACCGACAGAAAAAAGGGCCACAGTTTTACCTACTCTAAATCACTCTTAAATCATTTGAGACTGGCATTAAAGATTTTGCCGAAAAGCAATTTGTGTAGCTATACCGAAAAGTAAAAATCGTCGGTTTACTCCGAAATCCTCGTAACTGCAGCTTGCAACAAGCTGTAGATACGAGGTTTTCGAAGTTAAACGACGGAATACTTACTTTGCAGTTCACTTCAATAGATTATTTTGTTGGTCCTCTCTAAGCATTAATTCTAAACTCTAGCATCCAAAACTGCCCTCTTTTAACGAAGCCGAGAAAGCAGACCTTTTAAAAATATTATTGGAAAAGGAGAAAATGCATGCTACATGCTTGCTACCAGTAGTTCATCTTTTGCCGCAATATTTCCTATGATTTCCTAAACATTTGGTGAAACACTTCATTGGTCACCAGCAAATACGTTGAATTTCGGACCAGTCTAAAATTTTGCAGTCTGGTAAAGGGTGAAATCCAGCCATTTGAAAGATATGCAAATATCTAAGCAAGTCATCATAGGTTATCGTAACTCCACATCCAGTTTTAATAATGCTTTCAGGACTTTTTTTTATGAAACAATTTCGTTTCTATAGAAACTGCCATTTTGTGTCAGAATCACGGAGCCTATAGGGACAGTTAGAAATGTCATTTTTGTCATTAAACTAATGGAGAGATTACCATGATTTTACTATCAGTCATTTTATTTTCCCCCCCTCTCTCTAAAATCGTTTTCACTCGTGGTGCCTCGTCGTTTTTTTTTTTCATCTCATATAACCAGATTTTGAAATTTTGGACGAGTCCTTATTGAAAGCATTTGAAGATAAAAGACCTATACATACATCGCAAAAACAATTGGGTTTGACCCACGCTCTGGCAAAAAGGAGAAGTGGTGGTTGTGGTAGTGTTGAACCTATACCAAACAACCCCTGATTTTTACGACCCTGAGATATAAGCCTTTTGAAAACATTGTGGGAAAAGGAGAAAATGCTGGTAACCAGCATTTTCTTCTTTTTCCACAATGTTTTCTACCCTGCTGGACACAAATTTCAATTTTTGAGTTTATGACTTTTTCTTATGTAATCTGCAAGTGCTTTCAATTTGGGCTAGTCCAAAATTTTGCCGTTTGGTAAAGAGCAAATACATTATCGTGATGCAATTTTTGAGTTAGGTTTATTTTGTCATCTACAAGTGCTTTCAATTTGGACCAGTCCAAAATTTTGCCGTTTTGGTAAAGAGCAAATGTATCTCCGTAACGCATTATACTAAGTAAGACATCACATAATTATGGATCAATTAAAATTCAATTTGTCTGACAACCTGTTGAATCATGAGGTAGACTGGTCCTTAGTGATACAAAAAAATGATTAATAGCGAAAAGTTTAGGCCCAGGTTAGCCTGGGTCTAAGATCAGTGTAAAAAATCATTTTGAAAGGAAGACATATTGTTTTCTTACTCTTTAACAAACAACAAAATTCAAGACTGGTCCGAATTGAAAGTAGATGCAGACTACAAAGTCAGTGTGACTCAAAAATTGAAATTTATTCTAGACGGGGTGTAAAACATTGTTGGAAGAGGAGAAAATGCTGGTTACCAGCATTTTCTCCTTATCCCATAATGTTTTCAAAAGGCTTCTTCCTCCAGGGTCGTGAAAACCAGGGATTGTTTGGTAAAGGGTTAAACGACGAACGGCTCAGTTTTTGACCATTGGAGTGGTATATTAAAGTGTCTTCGTTCAAAATTATCAATTATATTTATCTTGCCACCACAAACCTTACTCGGTGATGCACAGTTCAAGAAAAACGTAATTATGGGATGAAGAAAAAAGAGAGTTCTACCAATTTGTCCAAGACTTCAGCCACAATAAATCAATAAGGACCTAAGGTCCTTTCTGGTGAAAACTGTTTCCTTTCCGATCAAATTAACTCTGGTTGACAGATCTTGCATTCTTTTGTCGCGCTTGCGGTGCTCGCGATAATTGACAATTTTTGGAACAATATCCGCGGAAAAAGCTCATGAGCTTGGTCTCCCAGGGGAATCCTTTGTAACCCTATTTGATATCCCTTAGCTCTATAAAAATAAAAGTTTCTTTTCTGTCTAAGTTTGATATAGAGTAAGTCAGTAATACAAGTTACTGTTTTATTATAACCTCACAACGAAGTGGAGGGGTATACTGGAATCGCCATGGTTATCCGTAGACACAAATTTGTCCAGAGCAATACTCCGACAGTTTTTCACGTACTGAACTCAAATTTACACACAGTCTTTTTTTACATAAGAAATTTCGTATGTGCAATTTTCTTGACCCTGCTGCTATTTGAACTTTTTCAACTCTTACTTTTGTCTTTTGTACTAAACCATTCTGCATTCTGTGACAAAGAGCCGTTTTTGTGACAAGGAGCTGGGAGGGGATATAATCATGTTTAGTGATAGCTCTTGTTAGATTTAAAATGATATGTGAAGTTCAGAAAATCATAGAGACATTTTTTTAGACATATTCATTAATTTCTAGTTGATTTAGTTTCAACCCATTTTCAATTCAATTCCATTGAAAGTTTAATTGATATGGTTTGAATTTGACAATAAAAACAAAAAGAATACAACAACCGGCCACATCAGCCTATATGTCACTTTAAAGGATAGGGTAGTCTAATGGGATTCGTGTAACGTCGTCTTTCATCGCCAAAATCCTACGGATTCGGCCAAGACTCCGTAATCCGTATTTGATGCGGGAAACCAGCATCTATCGGCCGAACGATTACGGATTACTCGAGTCTTAACCGAATCCGTACGTTTTTCGGTGATTAAAGGCGATGTTACAAGAATCTGTTAGAATGTCCTATCCTTAAATAACCTTAACAAAGAAAAATATGAAAACAAAGATGTTGTTGATGTGGAGGATGATCAGGATGAGGAAGATACGGCTTGTAACATTCGGACATTTGCGTAAAGTGTCGTCTCGGATCAGCCGGTGTAATGCAGAGAAATGACCCTCCCCTACAAAATGACCCATGGGTCATTTTTCTACGAATGACCAGGGTCATTTCTCTACATAGAGAAATGACCTGGAGTCATTATTCTACGTAGAGAAATGACCCTGGGGTCATTATTCTACGTAAAGAAATGACCCCAGGGGGTTATTTCTCTACGTAGAATAATGACCCTGGTCATTCATCTACGTAGAAGAATGACCCATGGGTCATTTTGTAGGGGAGGGTCATTTCTCTCCATTAAACCGGGGCAGTCCGCACAGGCTAATCTGAGACGGCACTTTACGACTACATTAGATTTTGTGCTACAATAGACACATAAAAACGGAGTGTCGTTTCGGATTAGCCTGCGTAGACTGCTTGGGCTGATCCTAGACTACACTTTACGCAAATATCTGAAAGACCCTTTTCTCGTGTTGTAAGCCATATCTATTTACATATTCGGTATGGATCGAACCTGTGCCTTTACAGTAATGATAATGATGAAAATGGTGACAACGACAGTAATGATATTGATGAAAATGGTGACAACAACAGTAATGATAATGATGAAAATGGTGACAACAACAGTAATGATAATGATGAAAATGGTGACAACGACGACGACAATCACGATGATGATAACAATGATGACGATAACGATGATGATGATCAAATTGTATAATTTCGATTCTTCCATGCTCTTTGTGTATTAGGTATGAAGCAAACTTTGTTCTATAGAACAGATTAGTGCCTGCCTCGTGTCGAAGCGTCTAACGTATCAAATAATACAGTGCAAAATTAATTATACAGTTTATCTGATATCTGAGATAAACTTTTGTGTGAAATATCGTTGTTGGTAAAAAAAAATATTGCTTTCTCTAAAAAATGTTGTTATAGCATCAAAATAGATTTTTAGGCTTAGATTTTTATTGAGGGAAAATGTCAGAAATGATGAAAATTGGCAAGAACTGGAAGGAAATTGGCATGGACTAGAAAATAGTGGTTATTATGGATCAAACGATAACCCTTTACCAAACAATCCTGTGTTTTAACAAATATGAGAGAAAAATAGAACTTCTGAAAACAGTGTGAATAAAACTTGTTATCAGCATTTTCTTCTTTTACCCGCAATGTTTTCTATCCTATCACGGATAACTTCAATCCTTTGAGACAGAGTTGATTTGTCGTCTGCGAGTGCAATGAATTGGGACAAGTCTAAAACATGTCGTCTGGTAAGGCGTTAACAGCAGAATATTAGACCTATCCAAGTCGAAAGTATTTGTAGGCAATAGTTTCGTAGTAGCTCAAATGAGGCAATTTCTTTTGATAGAGTGGAAAACTTTGTGGAAAAAGGAGAAAATGCTGGTTACCAGCATTTTCTCCTTTTCCCACAAAGTTTTCAAAGGCCTCTTCCTCAGGGGCGTTAAAAAGTCGCCATTGCGTAGTAAAGCGTTAATTTATTTTCACAGTGGGATACGCGATCAGAAATGAAATACAAAAATAAATGTGTTTTTTACCCATTAGCCTGTCAATTTCATGTGTCACTTTCAGAAAACAAATGTCTGTAATTTGATGTGATCGATAAATGAGCAATTTACTGATCGGGTTGCCGCGGTATTTTCATATTGACACCATCGTCTTTCAAAATATCAAATTCATTTTCATTTCGCTTGCCTTAGCAATACTGTCATTGACACGATTTTGACAGAATAGAACATCGTTTATTTGTCAAAAACTATACATAATTTACAGTCAGATCTTCAGATTAGAGGGAATAATGATATTCTTAATCCAATATTTCTCTTCCAAATCCTATGTTGTGGGTATTCATTAGAATCGTCTCGATGAGACGATTCTAATGAGTACCCATAACAAAGGGTTTTGTGGAAAATAATAAATATTTTCTATTTTGAAATCAATAAATACATGCATTAGGCAAGCGGATGATAAGTATTTTATGAAACTATAACTTTTCTTTAATCTACGTGCCAAATTTTGCCCTAGATGGCTGCACATTTGCACAGAATACGACGGATATAAAGACCCATTACGCAAAAAGTTACCTTCTTGGAAATGCGAAAAGTAACAAACCTGGTCAGAGTGCGCAAATTGCGCAGGCTAGCCAGGGTTGACACTTTTCGTTTTGATTACTTTTTTGTATTAAAAAGTGGACATTGTACAGTGTCATGCAATCATTTGTGAATTATAAACTGACCTAACGTTGATCCATTTTAATCTAACTGATGTACAGAATTCGAAGATGGTCCCTTTTAACGTGATGGGTTACAAAATTAATGACCGGTCCAAACTGAAAGCAAAATATAGACGACAAATTTAACGTGGCTCATAAGTTGAAATTTGTTCTGGGAGGGTAGAAAACATGGTGGGAAAAGGAGAAAATTCTAATTACCAGCATTTTCTCCTTTTCTCACAATGTTTCAAAATGTTTTTGTTTCAGGGCCCTGAAAACCAGGGACTGTTTGAGAAAGGGTTAATTAAAGAATGTTAAATTAACGATAAACACTTATTTCATTCCCAACAAATGAATCTCATTTGTGATTTGTTTTTTATTTGGTACATATTCTGTATTTCCAAAAGCCTAATTCGCCAAAGTCTTTAAAACTCGAACTGATTTGGTAATAAGTCAAAAGTTCGAAAAGTTGCAAGTTAGTAGAAAGAAAAGACAATAGTTTTCCAGACCAATGAACAATGTCGAAGATCTCGTTTTGCGGTTCATTAAATATGGATTCATTATCGACCGAGAGGCTGTGATTTATTATTTTGTTTCACCTGATACCGGCCATTATAGCAATTAAAGCGGCGTAAATGACGCGAATTTATTGATATCACTTATACTGAGCTGGAATAGACTCAATTCTTTTCCACGTGGCACAAAACTTCAGACGTGTGCAAATTGAAAGCGTTTGAGACGACAACTTCAATATGGCACAAAAGATTATTTTTGTCTTCGAAATGGTTGAATACAGGGTGGAATGGATAAAGTATACTTGTTATAAACATTTCTTTTTTTTCCACTTAAAAAAAAAAATTCTGCGCCAGGGCTAATAAAAGTCAGGGTTATCAGTTTGTAAAGGGTAAGTAACCTGGAATACACTAGAAAATTGATTAAAGCGAAGTGAAAATAATCACAAGACATAATTATGGAGGTGTCAATCCACGAACAACAAGACATAAAAGACAAATGCTATTTAGTTAACCCGCTTTCAGATGAACTTATATAAAAAATATCAGAATTACACTCAGGCCAGAAATAACAAAATTGAAGGCAATTTGTATCCACATAATTTAAAAGTATTGATATTTTTTGTTAAACTGTTAGTTGGCAATTTTTTAGTTTTAAAATTCAGTTTTTCTACCAGTGACTGGACCTTTGACTTACTGGACTGTAATACATTGTTAGACGGAAATGATATCCATTCTTTTAAATGGTAAAAATAGAATTTGCTTGCGAATTGGCTTAAGGTTTGTTTATTTTTAACCAGTGGGCCTTTAAGTATCAATGCATTTTTGTCTGCGATTCATATTGTTAGTATAAAATTGAGTTTTTCATTTATAGTGATTCTATGCTGACAAATTTTCAATTAATGATCCACCAGGATATTACTAAATGATCTGAGCAGGTCGGCCACGTGACTTAATTAAATCGCAATTGTACTGACTTGGTCAAAGACCTCTCAAGCTTTAAGGTTTAAGAATTCAGAATTCTCAGAGTTCTGAGGATGGCATATATCAAGTCTATTAATTTGTCATGGAAAAATGAATGAAAAAATAGTGCTCCCTGTCTTGTTTTGCTGCATTTTAGCAGCAATGCCCTATCATCGGCAAGACCGCTGTTTACGTTTAGAGTACATGTGCACCCAAATCAATGACGTCATTCATTGCATGCCACGGAAAAAAAAAACCAAATGTCTTTTCGTCATGGAAATAATATTAGTCTGGCATTGAATTGATATGTTCAATTAACAAGGTACAAAACTATAGTAAACCCACAGAAATATGTGTTGTCATTTGCCCTTCATCTGAAATATGTAACCACGTTAAATCAGAGATTCAGAACACTATATTATACACGGCAGGGAATCACGTGACACAACAACAACAACAATGACCGTTATTTGAAAAAAATCCCCGACTTCAGGTAAGAAAATCTTCAATAGTTCCATTAATACATGACCGATTGGAATTTGGTTTGAAGCAGAGAAGGCGGAAGGACTCCAGGGATTTGCTTGATGTGTTAGATTTTTTAAACAACACCTCATAAAAAAGTTATTGACGAGCAAACAAATTTTTTACCCTGGATAATTTGTTTGCTCGTCAATAACTTTTTTATCAGGTGTTGTTTAAGAGATCTAACACATCAAGCAAATCCCCGGAGTCCTTTATCCTTCTCTGCTTCAAACCAAATTCCAATCGGTCGCGTATTAACGGAATTATTGAAGATTTTCTTACCTGAAGTTGGGGAATTTTTTCAAATAACGGTCATTGTTGTTGTTGTTGTGTCACGTGATTCCCCCCCCCCCCCCCGTGTTATAGTGTATTCGTTTTGCAGTGTTATTAAAATACGTTTTTCTTTCTTAATGAAAATGATCTTTTTAACGAACTGATACCAGTCTATGGAAATATGGATAGCCGTCAAAGCCAAAATGAGTAGTGCATGAAGCCATGAACTTACAGTATAAAAGTCAAAATATACCTTTTGTGTAAGCAACATTTGGCTAGCAATCCGCGAAAAGTGGCATTCGAACATTTGTCTAAAATGTCGTTTCGGATCAGTTTGCGAAGTCTGCACAATCCGGGACGGCATTTTACGGCTACATTAGATTTTGCCCTACAGTAGACATGCTTAAAACAAAAATTACATAAAAACAGAAAGAACCGTTTTGGATTAGCCTGCGCGGACTGCACAAGCTGATCCGAGACAACACTTTACGCAAATGTCCAAATGCCCCTTTTCACATGTTGCAGACCATTTAAAGGTGGGTATTTAGAATTTTTACATCTCACCTAATTTAGAAAAATATATATCAATGAAATTTATATGAAAAAATAATACAAATCATCAATAATTAAGACTCACAAAATTACCAAAAAATTTTTTTTTGATGGTGTTCCGTTAAAAGGCTACGTAGCCTCTTAAGCTATTTTTAGATTTCGCGCCAAAAATCAATAAAGCATTGTGGGAATGTCAAGTGACTGGCACGTGACAAATAACGCTTAAATTCAATTACGTAACAAACATGTATTAATTATTTTCCATAATGTCTTCTTCGGACGCTATGTTTGAAACTTCGTCTGTGTATTCCTGTATGTAAATGAAAGAATTGATAATCTAAAAATAGAACGCGTCTCCCGTTGGTGTCAACCCGGGCCGTAGTAAATCTCTAATTTCTCGTGTTGTCGGGTGGTTTTCGACTACTGGGGTTTTATGAATACAAATTAAAAGGCTTTGGGAGTATAAGGATGGTTTTTTTGCATTTTTGTAAAATTTTCGTCCCAAGTTCTGAGGGGCCACCTTTAACTCATTACCAAACGACAAAATTTTAGACTGGACCAAATCGAAAGCATTTCCAGACGACAAAATAAAAGTGACTGAAAAAATGAAATTTGTTTTGTGAAGGGTAGAAAACATTGTGGGAAAAGGAGAAAATGCTGGTTACCAGCATTTTCTCCTTTTCCCACAATGTTTTCTAAAGGCTTCTTTCTCAGGGGCGTCAAAAGTAGGGATTGTGTGGTAATGGATTGATTTGATGTCAGCACTATTCTTAATATATGGATAGGCGTAAGCTAATGTAGTTTGGTAAAGTGTGAAAGAAGACACGCAGTAGACAGTACAACAGAAAAAGGATGCACACTCTTGTGTTATCTTACATTATCTATTGATGCAGCTGTGCAAATCTGGGCTCAGGCCAACAGCGGATGAGTGTTTATACACAGTGGAGAACTTGTTGATTGAAATGTCGATTTTAAGCTGTTATTTCCTATTTTCCTTTAAATTTACAAACTACTTATCATTCTGAGAGATCACCGGGGGTGGGGGAAACAGAGGATGTCGTGTCAAGAAGACAGGGCTATTTTAACTCTGAAGAGTGTGCAGACAAAAAAAAAATGACAAGTGCTTCAAGTGATGTAATTTGTCTTTCCAAGACAGAAGAAAAGACTGTGAAAAATATTGAAAGCTCTTTGTCACGAGGAAATGTCGATTTAAATGTTAATTCTAAGTCGTTATTTTCGACTTTCCTTTAACTTTATGCACTAGACCGACCTTTCTTTTAAACTCTTGACCATACGATTCCGAGATTCAACGACCTGGCGAAATAAAATTTTTGAAAACATAGTGGAAAAGACTGTAAGTGCTGTTAAACAGCAGTTTCTCTCTTTCCCCCCTCCCCCACCCCAACCCCGCCTGTTTTCTAATCATATTGTCAGAAGCAAGCCCATTCATTTGTTGAACTGTATTTAATTTGTCCTCTGCAAATATTTCCAATTTGGTCTTTTCCAAACCCCTTTTGTAGATCTATAAAATTCTGTTTATATAAGCTACTAATCAAAGTAAGATCTTTTGGGGGTAGCTCACTGTACATGGATGTTCAAAGTGTATCAGGAACTGTAACCACTCTGGGGTAATCGACGATGGTTTCATTCATTCCGGTTAAACAATGTATCAGTCATAGATTAATATTAGAGAATCAAATTCGCCATATCCCGCAGCTGATGTTGGTCAATTGTTGCACAATTAAAAATATCTTTGAAGGATGATGCGAGTAAACCTTTTTGTCACATTTTTTGCACAGCAAAAAATATGGTATTGACTTAAGCAATGAGATAGTTAGACCCCCTGTTTTGTCAGAGTAGGCACTGTCATAGTTCTGTTTGAGTATGCGTTGTCATCGTGCACAAAATTGACAATCTAAATACTCCATAAACGTGTACATGTATATGCACCTCTGTCATTACTGAAGATGTTTACTTCTAACTCGGGATGGCTGTCTACTATCAAAATACGAACCCATACAACAGGGGCAATTAACCATCAAAATATTTTGACACAATTATGCCCCGTTTCGACTTAGCAATTTTCACTAAAAGTCAATTTACTTTTGAAAGCAACTGAAACCGAGCAATGGCACTAGCATGTGATGTTCTTTTTTTTCGCCCATAATCATTCAAATATAGACATATGTGTGTAAGCGATATATAGGATCTGGCACGAGCTTACGTTTGAGATAAAAACTGTATCGAACGAGTCTTGGCATAAGATGAATTGAGGAAAGTAAATAAATCTTTCAGTTAGACTGAAACGTAAAAAAACACCATGGGGTAACTCATTTTTGTGCATGTGTTAGAAAAAAAAAGTGGATATAGAAGTGCAACTGTGCGAAACCCATATTTGTTTGGTAGCGCATTTAACCCTTTCAGCGCCCCACGCAAAATCAGGGATATTGGCAGACAGCACACTATGTGCCGTCTGGTCTTGGGTCTATACCCTCTGCTTGTTTACCTTCAGCTGCTAGACTCAAATATTTCATTTTCATTTGATTGTATTTTCAGTCGAACGTAAAGGTCCAGGGCTTGTATTCACCAACCATTCTTAACCCATTACAACATAATCCCTACTTTTGACGCCCCTGAGAAAGAAGCCTTTTGAAAGCACTGTAGGAAAAGGAGAAAATACTGGTAACCAGCATTTTTTCCTTTTCCCACAGTGTTTTCTACCCTTCCCAGAACAAATTTCAATTTTCAGTCACCTTTATTTTGTCTTCTGCAAATGCTTTCAATTTGAACCAGTCTAAAATTTTGTCGTGTGGTAAAGAGTTAAGAACACTCTTTTGTCTTACTCTCCAAACTTTTCTATATTTGAAAGTAACAGAACTTCTAATTGGCTTAACCATTCGGTTTAGCCAAACAGAAGTTATGTTACTTACAAATTAAGAAAATCTTGGAGATTAAGACTAAGAATATTCTCAAAAATGGTTGGTGAATAAATGCCCAGTTTACAAATTAGGCACTGAAAGAGCTATAGCGGAATTCAGACTAAGTAGTCATCCGACGTAGACATATTAATGGCGCTCACCAGCACCAACTGAATACACGATAGTTCTTCCTTTTTATGGAAATTTCGGCAGCTCGGCGCCAATGTCGCATGCAATCTAGTGTTTGAGTCTTATTAGTAAAGCTTTATAATGTCGTGCAGATTTGAATCATAGCAAGATTTTAGTCTTTCTTTGCAAGAGAGAAGGACGAAAAAAAACTGGAATTGTAAATCATTTTCTTTGAGTATTCATGCAGCATACTATAAACGACGATTTTCTCCAAAAAGCACTCGATCAAGAAGACTGAATAACAAACAGACTGAACATTACATACATTGGTTTATAGAGAGCGCAATGCTATTACAGACAGTTCTTCTGTACGTCTGTCTATTTCGTTCTATTTGTGTCCGTGTCTCTATTTCTCTCTGTCTCTCGCCGACTCCATCGCCCTTTGTCTGTCTGTGTGTCTGTGTGTCTATCCGTGCATCTCTCTCTTTTTGTCCATTTTATTCTCTTTCTAATAACTTGCAAGAAAAAGGAATTGTATGTACTAAATTTTTCATTTCCAGTTGTGTATCCAACCTAAATTTACGTTTGGTATCTAGAAATGTTTCATGAGTCATCAGCTGCAAACTTGTCTCGTAGGGTTATAAGTTCGAACATGGCATAGCCTCAAATCATCTAAACTGATTGTACCGAGCAACCCAAGTGTTGTGTCAGTACCACTGAATAATTAATTAATACTTTACCAATCAATCCAGTCGACCCTCATGAAGAAGTCGTTTGAAAAAAAAGAATGTTGAGAAATGGAGAAAAATCTGCAAACCAGCGTTTGTTTCTATTCCAAATAATGTTAATTACCATCTCAAAGACATAGTTTAATCATTTGACCCATATTTGGTATGTCGTCTTCAAATGTTGTCAGTATGTAGGAGCCTAAAATTATGTGGCATTGTAAAGAGTTAATGTTTGGTCACATGATTAAATGTAAATATAGGCACGTGCTTGTCTGAATGTCTGCATCTTTGATTAACATTTATGGGTACAAAACTCTCCCAATAAATAGAATGAACAAAAGCAGCGATCCTTTGAAGTTCGCGTGAAAGAAACTTAATAATATGTCATCGGGGGCATGCTCAGTACTGCTACAAACCGAAAGCTGCATTACACAGTGGAGTCGTGGATACGCCTCTTCGTTCTGCTGTCCCGTGTTCACCAATCTTTCTTTATAGTACATTCTTAGCCAAATTATAAAGACTCACTCGTAATGTCACAATATAGAGAGATTTCTGAAAAGCTAGACCAAATGATTTAGCCAATTATTTGGAAACATTCTGGAGAAACGAGAAAATGCTGGTCTTCAGCATATTCTTCTTTTTCCACGTTGTTTTCTGTGCTGTCAAAGACACATTCCATCATTTGAATAACAGTAATTCTGTCGTCTGTAAAAAGCTTTCGATTTTGGCAAGTTTTAAATTTAGTCGTCTTGTAAAGAGTTAACAAAATTCTTAAAATGGGCTAGAAAACATGGAAAAATTCTCTTTTAAGCCTGTCATAGATTATGGATAGATATGAGCTCGTATACCGTTCGCTTGTGTACCTTGTAAAATGGATAGTTTTCTCAGTTTTGGTAAGTTTTATTTTCTGTCGTGGAAGAGATCCATCATGTTCCTGTGCACTGTTGTGTCGTTTGGCCCACTCCACGAAGAAGTTGGCATCACCCAACTTGATATATACAGTCAGACATAAGTTAAGCATCACCAGAACAAATTCAGTCATCATTTTTTCAATAGATATCCTTTTATTTTGTATACAGTATTTTTTAAGCTATGTACGGGACCCACTAGACAAGTAACAGACTGATTTATGAGACAAATGAAAGGATAGCTACGAGAAAACTTTCCGAAGCCCAGAAATGGCACATTATTGGCATAAGTAATGCTGGTCTAAGCACATGGGCTATTGCTGGTCATTTTTGTTGATGCTTAACTTATGTCTGACTGTATAATATGCCTACTTAGTACTGAAGTCAATGTGTTCACATGACAACATAAGTGAATTTAATCATTTAAGTACATGTACGTTTATTTACGTAACTCAATATCTGCATATGACATGATTGCGGCCTCAAGTAAGATTTTGGGAAAAAAATCAAACACAGGCTGTATGACCCACAGATCAGCCAATGGCCTTCGGGTGATTCATATCGCACAGAAAAAAAAAGCAATTATGGGGACAGGAAAAATACTTCATCAACTTGTCTGAGGGTCTACTCGACAAAACTCTGTATTGATCATTATCATGTGCCGCCTTGTCAGTAGACGAAGTATCGTTCCACATGATAAATGTTTCCTTTGAATTAAATTTTGGCTTTCCTGATGCTCTTCGCGACTTTTGTAGACAGAGATCAGCCGCACGTCCATTCAGTTTGATCTTCATCTTCAACCTTCAAAGAATGTTCAAAAAGGACTTTCAGAGTTTAAAAGAATCAAAATAGTAGATGCAAAACGGACAGATGGCTTAGATGCGAATTCACGAGAATAAGGGTAAGCGCTGGATGACAAATCTCATGGTCTTTTGTCGATTTCGCGGCGCGCGAGATAATATTGACAATTTCTGGGAAACAATATCCGTTGAAAAAAATTCTCGTCATTACTTCAGGTTTGAGCTGTTAGTAATCCTGCTCAGTTTAAGGGCTATTTTCAAGCTGTTTGTCATGAAGTTTATCTAGATCATCTATGAATACTACAAAGCACATGCGTGTAGAAACATTTCTCTGCAAACGTAAAGAAATTAATTGGCTAAATTCAAGTAATAGACACACATTTGGCTTTTGAATCACGGGTTGGTCGGTCTGCAGTCTGGTACCCCATCTATTTTTTATGAGATCAGATATGACGTCATCGTACTCATTTTAATACTATCCCACGTATACCTAATCGACGCATGTCATTATTTATGATGTGGAAACTCCAATAATCGGCATTATAAAATACATGTACATGCACCTTCAGAGGATACCCTTCACTGTAAAGAAACGGCGTTAAGCATATTTTTTTTCTTACGATTCTTTTTCTTATTTATTGAAGTATCCCTAAGCTTTGCCTTAATTTCTTTATTTCAAAGTTGTATTATGACTTTGAAAAACTGACTAGCGCCCCTTTAACCCGTTACCAAATAATCCTAAACGACCCTAAAGAAGAGGATTTTATTCCGTTTAAAACAGAATGTGACGATGTTCTTTCTTTTCTATGATTACCCGTGATTTTTATCAAAGACATTTCACAAACCATTCTAAGTTGCAATGAGTTTCAGAATGGCACTATTTTTAATTGGCTAAAACGAAAGGTTTAGCTAACCAGATCTAATTAAGATCTAATTCAAGAATAAGACTATTGCAGGTTGCTAAATATGGGCCATGACTTTTCTTTTATCGTTGCCGAATTTATTCACCGAGAAGAAAATATAATAGAATATTTTAAAAAAATGTAAATCAGTTTCTGCTTTGGTTTAACTGGATGGTCTAGCCAACCAGATAATACTGTATTACACTCTGAATAGAGAATTAAACATAGAATGCTCATCAGCACAACTCTAGACATGGGGAGTGATTTTGATTTCAAAATCGAAAACATTGGCCATTCTCCAATGAACCCTATGTTGTGGGTACTCATTAGAATCGTCTCATCGAGACGATTCTAATGAGTACCCACAACAAAGGGTTCCGAAGAGAAAAAATGATTTTGTGAATATTATCACTCCCATCATCTGCAGCTCTGTTCATCAGTATATGCCTGTTAGATACAGCCCCTCAAGTCTTTTTTGCAAATATTTACTCAATGAGAAAAATCGAAAAAAAAAAAATACATTCCATTTTCTTACTGGCCAAGGCAAATGGTTGATCTAATCAGAAGTTTCTTTACTTTCTGAACTTGATTAGAATGTTTGTAAAATTCCTGTTCCATTTCCTCTGAAATCTTTGCAAAATCTATCCAGCGAAACGGAACACAACAGACAAATTTCAGCAGGGGACACATTCACTGACAAAGGGCTTAAGCTTGCTCTGTATTTACAATCCCAGTGAAACAACTCTGTAATACCGTAATAAAAGGCGGGATATAGAATGAATTTTCTGTGATTCTGTATCGAGAAATAAAATTGCAATGTTATTTATATGCATATAAATTCTAGATCTAATTCTAGATCTATTATTATCTTGCCATTGAAATATAACTATTCTGTGCTGAAAAAAACAAACAAACAAACAAACATTGCAGTGCCTTAATGACTCTGCAGAGAATGGGGGGAAAAGAGAAAATACTAGTAACCTGCATCTGCTCCAATACCAACAATGCTTCCTACCCGTTTCAAACTTAGAATACCAATGTTTAATTGGTCGTCTTAAAATGCTTTAAATTCAAAAGTCTGAAATTGAATCACCTTGTAAAGAGTTTAGTTTTCATTGTCTTTATTTCTCTCCCGCTTGTCGTCATTTCCACGAACAGTAGTACACATAATTTGTTTACTTTTTAGAGTGAGACTTTTGAGCCGTATTCAACAAAATCTGCACCTGGTGCATCTCTTCCTGCTTTGCAGGCGATACCTTTTATCAGTGCTATTCACAAACTATCTCCAAGCAACTGGCTGTTTTTACATATGACCAAAGTCCTCATACAACTCCGTACATGCTTAGAAACTGTGGTAAATTTGCAAGATTTTGATCTTACTAATTTTAGTTAGCAATCCAGCAGGTCAACAGGTGATACGTTTCTGTCAAGGGGATACAGTGCATGAAAAAGAGTTGAAATTCCGAGGTTTTGCCAAAATCTCTTTATCTCGTATTTGATGGTATTTACTGAGAACAATGACTCAGTTTTAACAATTTAAAGAAAAAGAAATGTACAAATTCTCACGGTTAAAAAACTCCAAAGAAATAGAATCATTATTTTGTTTTCGCTGGAAGTTACCAGTATAATAACGGATAGAGAAAGGCTAGGATAAGACTCAGTCGTGCTTTGTGTTCTCTCATCTTGGTCTGCAACGTCTATACAAGCAACTGAGGCCGAGCTTCGTCGTTCTAAAAGTATTTTTTTTCTTCGAAACCTATAACGGAACATCTGTCGACCGGAAGTTCACGGTTGATCGGTCGACCGGAAATGAATATTGACACCAGTATGACGTATTTAACCCTTTCCTCGCAAAGTGCCAACTTCAGTTACGTTTTGCGGACAGTGTAGATTAGGATCAGAGTACATGGAACGTGTGGCCGGAAATGAATCTATAGTTTCCCCGTGCTGTTTGAAAAGAAAAATGAAGTCAGAAAGTCTACGATATTTCTGACTGAAAATAACCAATTCACTTATAAAGAGCATTTTGTCCTGCACTAAAGAAACTCGTTTTTAAAGTCTATGCGGAAAAGGGCTTTAGAAAACGTTGTTGTAAAAGAAGAAAATGCTGCGAAGCAGCCCTTTCAAAGACAAAGTCTAATCTCTAGATCAACTTCTAATGTGTCCCCTGCGAATGCTTGCCATATGGACCAGTCTGTAATTTTGTCTTTCGTTAAGAGTGAGGTTTCACAAGGGATACAACAATAGATCACTTTACAGCTTTGATTTATGCGTTTTTAATGGCTGTGTGTAACGATGAAAATACTCCTAAAAATTTTCTTATTATTTCGTTTTAGCACTGTTTTCAACAATATCTCAGTTACATCACGACAACCAAGCACCTGTACATGCGTTTCTGGAGTTTTCTTTCTACCATTTCCACCCGCAATAATTTTACCCTCACAATAAAACGTCAACAAAACGTCAAGTGGTAATTCAATCCTGTCGCAATGAACATCGTTGTCCCAGAACAGAGTTCAGCGGAGCCGAGCTTTGAACTTGGGATCCCTGGATAGCCAACTTATTTACATAGCTCATCTGAAAAACAGCTGATGCAGAAATTTCAACATAAGCCTTCAGATACACAGCTGTATAACTTTGATAACTATTTTGGAGCCGGATAGACCCTGGATTCTCTTGAGTCGTGTTTACCATTATATTCTGATTTTTCTTTTCACTTGGCGATCTTCTTCGTCATATTGGAACCACATTGAAAATCATTATTACAAAAGAAAAAAATACTCATAACGAACATCTTTTTCATAATTAATGTCACACTATATTGGTCCCCGTTGAAATTTTCGGTTTTATTTATCGCAAAAGAAACATTGAAATGCAAACAATCTGATCTTGGGTCTACACTGTCCGATAAGTAGATATTATTCTCCAAAACATGATTTTGAAATAGAAATATTTGGGATTTTACTTTCGACTTAAAATTTTATTTTAGTTATTTAACAGGATAAGAGTTCATACTAAGAGCGCCGAATGTATCCCGGGGGGGGGGGGGCATATTGTGTCTAGAAATGAGACCAAATAATTTCAATTGCAAGCTTGCTTTTGTCCAGAATGTCTCAGCATAGCGGACAGTGCAGATCCGAGATCATACTGCATGTTTCATGAAGTCTGATCTTGATCTATGGTGGCCGCAAATGCAACTTCATTTTTTAAGGGTTAAACAAAATGTACAAAAAGAGTTCATGTATGAAAAGGAGAAATCGGAGAATTCGGGAACTCGGTAGGTAATGCGTGAGACTTAAAATCCTTAAGGGTTGCGCTTTCGATTCTCAAGCTCGGCCGAATTTCTTCTGAGGTTTTATTATTGTCATTGCACTATGATTTATTCCACCCTAAACGCTGAACATTGTTTTATCAGTGGTTAGTTGTGAAAAAGCACTTATAGATTTATGTCGTAACTAGGGGAGGTAACTCTTTAAAAGCAACTAAACTTAAGTAAAAAGGAAACTACAGATTTGCAACCCCTGTTATATTCAAAATGAGTTTCCTTTTGAAACAACCCAGATTTTAGATAATCGAAACTGTTCAAACAGCTTTTTTTTCAATAATAGGCTAGCAACACGTCTCTTTAACAGATTTAATGAAAGAACCCAATAATAATATCTCAGAACCTTGGAAAATCTGACAAAAGGGACCATTTCCGAAATTTATCACCTTTTTTTCAGGATCATCTTATCTTTAAAAGTGCCTGTTGTGGACAGTGTAGATTTAGATCATACTGCACAAAACGAAATTCTTGACTAAAATAAACAGGATACTGGAACAAGGCCTTATTTCTTGACTGAAAATGTTTTCATAGTGTATTCGTCAACCTAGTTGGGAAAATAATTTCCTAGTCAAAGTTGCTCTCAGCAAACTCTGTAAATAAGATGGTGGATTTGGCTTGTATATCAGGCGGTAACCCTTACGTTTGCAATGTAAATGAATTTGACATCCATAAGTTTAAATATTGTAATTTCATGGTAGATTTTACTGGATCACTATACAGAAAAAATGGATGACATTAACCCAAGATCAGACAGTGTGTCGACCACCAATTTTCTATTATAATAAAGCCGTGCATCATAAAACAATAGGCTGGTCAAGATAAAAGGACGAAAATTATCCAACCTATTCTCTCAATCCTGTCTTGTTACCATGGGTTGTAGCACCACAATTGTCAGCAAGAGATATTTCGATTTTGTCCTTCAATTTTTGAATTGCACGACTTAAATTTTACTTTTTATCACTAATTTTATGATGCACACTGTACTTGACAAAACTACCGTCCGCTAACCTCTCTGAATAAAGCAACTTGATATCAAATTCTACCCGTAAAAGAATGTCCTCTTTGAGCATATATAACAGTGCTTTTCTTGTGTGTGTGTGGGTGTGTGGGTGTGTGGGTGTGTGTGTGTGTGTGTGTGTGAGAGAGAGAGAGAGAGAGAGAGAGAGAGAGAGAGAGAGAGAGAGAGAGAGAGAGAGAGATTATTTAATGCATATAGTCATCAGAATGGGAGGTTCATGAACACTCCGAGTGAATAGTGAAAATGGGGCTGCATAATCTACTAATCCAGCGACACAAACTGAATTCGTAATTTCTTTCACGTCTTTGAAATACATTTAGAATTGATTATCTGGCCATAAATAATTAAGTGTTAGATAAATTGAAAACGATTGAAAGTTCTCTTATCTGAGATTTTCAAGCCTTCAGCTTATATCAGGTTCTGTAGTCTTCAAAGTGAATATGTGATGATACCACTTTGCTCCTCAGAATTAATGCTGATTCCATTTTTAGCTCACCTGAGCACGAAGTGCTCAACGTGAGCTTTTGTGATCGCCAAATGTCCGTCGTGCCTCATTCCTAGCCCGTTGTCCGCCTTGCGTCGTTCAGAATTTCTTTAAATATCTTCTCCTCATAAACCACTAGTTCAATTTTGGTGAAACTTGGCAGGGAATGTTCCTTGGATGAAGCTATACAAAACCTTTTTCAGGAGATTGAATTCCAATCATAATTGTGTTTCCAATGGCAACCAACAGGAAAAAATAACTAAATCTTTGAAAATCTCCTTCTCTGAAACTAGAAAGCGTAGAGGTGTAATAATTGGTATGTAGCATCTCTAGTGGACCTCTATCAAGTTTGTTCATATGATGCTCCTGGGATCAAAACTGGCTCTGCCCCGGTAGTCAAAAGTTTGAACATGGGAATAAAAAAGAAAACTTTATTTTTTTTTCTTTTCTGAAATTGGAAGGCGTATAGCTTTGATATTTGGTATGTAGCATCTCCTAGTGGACCTCTACCAAGTTTGTTCATATGATGGTCCCACGGTAAATACTGGCTCTGGCCAGGGAGTCAAAAGTTTGAACATGGGAATAGAAAAAGAAAACTTTAAAATTCTTTCTTTCTAAAAGTAGGGGGTGGGGGAAAGGTAGAACTTCGATATTTGGTATGCAGTAATCCTCTTCTACATTTGTTAGCCCACCTGAACACAACATGTTCTGTGAGTTAAAAATTTGGTCACCTGTGGTCATAGACCAGGTCACTAGATCAAATTAAAGAGGCCACAATTATGGCTCAAATGACCTGAAATTTGGTCAGAATATTTGTCTTGCTAAAGTATTCGATGAGTGTGAAACTGGGCCACAAGGTCACTAGGGCAACTTAAACAGATACCTTGTGGGCACTTTAGAGGCCACATTTCATACTCAATTGACTTTAAAATTGGTCAGAACGTATGGTCTTGATGAAACATTGAATTAGTTTGAAATTGGGTCATCTGGAGTTACAAACAAGGTCAGTAGGTCGATTAAAAGAAATACCTTGTGGACACCCTAGAGGCCTTAATTGTGGTCAGAATATTTGTCTTGATCAAATCTCGGATGAGTTTGGACTTGGGTCACCTGGGTCATAAGGAGGTCAATAGATAAAATTAAAGAAATACCTTGTGGACACTCTAGAGACCACATTTTTTTGCTCAATTGACTTGAAAATTGCTCAGAATGTTTGTCCTTATAAAATCTCTCATGAGTATGAATTTGGGCCAACTGGGGTTATAAACCAGGTCAGTAGGTCAAATTAAAGAAATACCTTGTTGGTACTCTTGAGGCCACATTTATTTGCCAATTGAATTAAAAGTTGGTGAGAATGTTTCACTTGATAAAATGTAACAGGAGTTCAGAATTGGGTCACCTGGGTTTATAATCTAGGTCACTTGGGCAGATTGAAAAATACCTTATGGACACTCTAGAGGCCACATTTCTTGCTAAATTGACTTCATAATTGGTCTGAATATTTGTCTTGATAGAATACTGAATGAATTCGGAATTAGGTCATCTGGAGTCATAAACTAGATCAGTAGGCTAAATTAGAGAAATACATTGTAGTCACTCTAGAGGCCACATTTATTGCTCAAATGGCCTTAAATGTAGTAAGAATATTTGTCTTGACCAAATCTCGGATGAGTTTGGATTCTGGTCACCTGAAGTCATAAACTAGGTTACTAGGTAAAATTAAAGATATTCCTGGTGGACGCTCTAGAGGCCACATTTTTTTGCTCATTTGACTTGAAAATTGTTCAGAATCTTTGTCTTGATAAAATCTCACGTGAGTCTAAGTTTGGGTCAACTGGGTCAGTGGGTCAAATTAAAGAAATACCTTGTGGGCACCCTTGAAGCCACATTGATTGGTCAGTTGATTTAAAAATTGGACACAGTCAGTGCTCTATTTTTCAAGGTTCTCTTTACCGTTTAGCAAACAAAGCTAGCGATTCTGAAGAGGAAACTACTTAGGTAATGATGCGGGAAAAAGAGAAAAATGTTGGTAACCAGCATGTTCTCCTTCTTCCGCAAAGTTATCAACTCACATCAGGAAAAGGCTTATCATATGAGATGCATTCTGTCATATGCAATCAGATCTACTTACAAAATATTCAGATCCAAAATCTTATCATCAGGCAAAGAGTTAACTCTTAGGCTGATGAGCGTGACTCACTTATCTTTTTTGGATAATATAGGTCAAGATCAGACGACACAAAACGTACAGTCTGATCTTGGATCTACAATGTCCGTTAAGAAGATTTTATGCCCCAAAACATAACTTGGAAATAGCAGTTTTTGAGTTTTTACTGCCGAACTGAAAATTCCGTTTTAGTTATTCAGCAAGATAAGGGTTAAAATTGAAGCCCCAGTTAGAGCAGTATTAAATTTCACGGTTATAAAAAAATCTCAGGTGTTTTGAAAACTTTCAACTATTAAAATGATCGACTTTTTATCGTTTCTCTTGATCTATACACTCAGTTTTGATCCGTTTTTATTGACCGTATAGATATCTACATATTCTACACACTAACATTCTCCATAAGTCTTCAACTCATTACCAAACGACAAAATTTTCGGCTTGCCCAAATTGAAAATATTTGCAGACGACAAGACAAAAGAGACTGAAAATTTGAATTTGTTTTGTGAAAGGCAGAAAACATGGTGGGAAAAAGAGAAAATACTGGTTACCAGCATTTTCTCCTTTTCCCACAATGTTTTCTAAAGGTTTATTTCTCAGAGTCGTCAAAAGTAGGGATTGTATGGTAATGGGTTAAAGGGGCACAAGTTTATATAGATTTTCTCCATAAGCCAAAATTTGTTAAAAACCAGTAATAAATTGTAAAAGACATATTCTCCTATGCAAGCATGAAGAAACTGAATGGTTACACTTTTTGTGAGTGTTTTGATGGCCGTGTATCTGCTGGTTGAAATAGGTGTTTTTATGACATCAGATATGACGTCATTTTAATGGAATCACATATGATCGATGCGTGTCGCTGACATTCCCAAAAGTCATTGCGATACTCTGATGCTACTTCTAAAGATGATTTTGGAAGGTAGGATCTCTGTAAGGAAATACCATGGAAACAAAAAACGAATTTAGCATTTCTCTCTCTCGTATTTACTGATGGACTACAAACCATTGCAATCAAAGTTAATTGAAAAAAAAAAAATGCTCTGCCAAAACGAGGCTTCCTGCATCTCTGTTATGCATGAAACCAAGTAAGTCATCACGTGATCTTAAACCATTTCGTGTAAAAATTGACTGTATCTGAAGGTAGATCGATTCTTTGCCGTGCAGAAATTTTTAAAAGTAGCAAAAAGTTTCGACCCATGTCAGCCTGCGCGGATTGGACAGGCTGACCTAGGTCGATATTTTTTGTAGAAGCATGAAACACTCTTTTTGCAAAGCATGGCCAAAGTTGAAGTTATATACGAATATGAACAGGACAGGCAGTAGAATTTTAGACTTGCCCATTTTCAAAGCAAATGTAGACAAAGGTTAAATATGACTCAAATGATGGATTTTTCTTTCAAAGGTAGAAAGTGGGTTTCATTTTTGGTGTTCAGTGTTTGGTTCTTTGTCTATTTGGTTTAACGGACAAGCTATGGGGTAAAGTATTGATTATATAAAACATTTCAGTACTTATTTATGGGTCTGTACCTAGATCATTTATCTCTATTATAGAAAGAAAATCAAATCTATCAAATCACATTTTATGACAGCCCGTTCACTTATAGAGTTTTTATTGCAGTGCAAATCGTCGATAAAGCCTAGCTCATAAAATTGTAACCGGTTTTAGGAAGAAGGACAAAGATATCCGAATTTGTAATTGGTAAAAATACGGATCCTTTTTAATGCCACTGTCAAACCTAAATCTTGTTCATTTATTTTTTCTCTCTCCCAAACTCTCGCTCTTTAGATAAGGCAGAGTATTTAAGGTAGAAAAATACTGACCACGAAAAAATCAAATTACGAATGGACCTAAGAAAAAGGCCTTTGTCTGCAAAGAATTAGATGTTTTGAACCAGGATTTCCTTTTCTTCCTCACGATGTTTTTGATCCTGTTATAGAGCAAATCTCGTCTTAATTCTTTAGCAAACAAACCCAGAGGAAACATTGTGGGAAAGGGGGAAAATGCTGGTAACCACCATTTTCTCCTTTTTCCACTATGTTTTCTACTTTTCTAGAGTCAAGTTTCAATTTTTGAGTCACATTTATTTGGTTTTCTGCATATGCTCTCAATTTGGACAAGTCTAAAATTTTGTCGTTTGGTAAAGAGTTAATTCTTCGATACCATACTGATGTCACCACTTTCGATGACGATGACCGCAATTTAAATGACGGCTTCAGGGTACATCGTGAACCTTGGTAGCATTAAGGTTTGGGGTTCGAATAAAGTGATGAGCGGGATCAATCTATGGATCTGCCCTATTTCTATTCGAGTGCTGGCTAAGGGCGCAATCATCGGGAATGATAAACGAAAATTGTGACAACCCCATGGTTTGTTTTATTGACAGCGAAATTACAATTCATCGGCTGTTATGCTCGTACTTAACGTCTATACCTGAATACATATATACACCTGTTGAAGGAGAGATCCATACCTCTGGAAACTGTGAATAGCACGATACTTTTGCTGTAGTATAATCAAAACGTTGAGAACGCTGAAGTGGTATTTGTCAAGGAACCCATTGTGTGGAATCGATAATTTGAAAGAAAAAGAGACATAAAGCAAACATATACCGTTTTTCGGTTGAAGGGAAAGAACTCAAGACAAAGTTTGGATTATTTGTGTATTAGTGGTCTCCCCTTAATCATTAGGAGGAGTCAGGAGTAACGTTCCTTGACAGTAAGATGTATGATGGATAGAGAGGAATACCATATGAATATATCGAATAAAGTTAAGTTTGTACCTAAAAAGTATGATTTTGAAATATCTTTAGCCGTTGATATTTAATTACCAACATTAAAATCAATTATTTCCACCTATAAATATTCATGCGCAATCAAATGGAGTAACGAGCAATCGTAGGATGAACAAGCCATGGGACGAACTGGTTTGGGAATGAAAAAGCCCATGACCACGCGATCGGTATACAAATTTTGTATCATTGCGCCAATAGAAGGCTCTACGAGAGTGAAGCTGTCGATGGCCACACCCAATATATCTTAACATGCTTTTTACAGTTACATATCTGAAAGCTACCAAAAACTCATTTGCCTGAGAAAAATTGAGTTTAATTGGGGTTATTGCCTTTGGCTTTACACAAATACGATACGTGGTCTTCAAAATGCAATATTGAACTCATAGTGGTATTGTCTTCGACAAAAACCATTGACTAGTGTAATGGTAAAAATCACTATCACGTGGTATAACTCAAATACAACTCATGACTGGCTGGTCCAGCCTTTTGAAGCCATTACAGCAAATGGAGAATGTGCTTATTACCAGATTATTTTCAACTTAAATAAAGACAATTTCTATCTTTTCAAACATATTTCATTTCTTGACAGTAAATGCGTTCAGTTTAATCAAGAGTAGATTCTTTAGTTGGTAAAGAGTTTATAATAAATAAATTAATGGGATGGGGGAGAGTTGGCTGTATATCTCTGGAAATATATTTCATTTACTATTGTTTATTGATCATAGTGTATGATAACGACCAAAATCGATCCTCAACATGCGGCGGTATAGCAACACTTTTCCTGAAGAATAACTCTATTGGTCCATGTAAGACATCGTAGATTGGAATAGAAATCTCTATCTCCTCAAAACAAGACTGATGTCACCGTTTTTTTGATGACCCCAATTTACGTGACGGATTTAAAATTCATTTTGTAGACAGGCGTGGAATTAATGTGAGTGGATTTTTGGGACGACAGCCTTGTAGAAGATGCGATGCAAATTAAAATCTAGTTGTTTTGGTTGATTTTCCCTTATATTGGTGAGCTGTGATTGTCTGTGATTTTTTTAATTTATAAATTTCGGTGTATTAACTTTTCTTTTTGCATAAAACGATCTCTTATGTCGGTATTTAGAGTATTTATTTTAGATATTACGCAGATTTAGCTGTTTATAGCAGGTTCTCTCACTTCAACGTAAGCTATACTTTGTGTGGCTTTATTCCCTCTTATAAAGTATTTAACCATTTTATGTGTATGGCGACTTTTGATGTCAGCTGCGAAGTGTTCAAAATAAGATCAGACTGCACGTCCGTGCAGTCTGATCTTGTTCAGCACCCTTCGATAATTCGCTATATTTGGTTAAGGTTAATAACATTCCAATAAACTATTTGTCACCAACTGGTCCTTGACAGTAATCGATTGCGATGATTAATTTTGATTTGACTTTTGCAGACAGATTGGATCAAAATAACACTGCGTTTTCTGCAGTCTGATCTTTGATCTACACTATCCTATGCGGAGAAAAATTTTCCGCCTTAAACTTTTGTAAATTTTCACGTATTTATCAGTTTCAGGATTTATATAAATCAATTCAAGTTGACAGGTTAATAAACCGTCTCAGAATTTATACAAAAAAGAAAAGGGAAACACGATTGAATTCTGAAAAAAAAAAGGACTTAACTTTTAAGCAAACGATAAAAAGTTTTATATTTGTCTCTTTTGAAATCTTTTGCAGAAGACACATTAACTATTTACCAAACTAATAAAGGTTAGACGTGTCCAAAACAACAGCATTTGCAGACTACAAAATAAAAGTGACTGAAAATTTGAAATCTGTTTTGTGAAGGGTAGAAAACATTGTGGGAAAAGGAGAAAAGGGTTAAAGTATTTAAAGTATTTGTGTCTGGCAGTACAGAATGCCTAGATGGCATCGTCAAACGCAACCGCAATTATGAAAAAATTTTCATTAAACTCCTCCTACACATCCCCCTCCTTTTCCTGCATCTTCGTCTCCTCTGCAATCTTCGTCCCTTCCTCGTTCTCTGCCTGCCCCCCATCCCAGTCCTCTCCCTCATTTCCGTCTCCCCCTCCACCCCCTGCCTCCTCCATCTCTACCTCCGCGTCCTCCTTCGTCTCCATTTTCGTCTCTTCCTCACTGGCTTCCGTCATCCCGTTCTCCTCCGTCTCCATCTCCGTTTTCGTCTCCTCTCCTCTCTCCTTCCCCATCTCCGTCTCCCTCATCTCTGTCTCCCCCTCCACCCCCTGTCTCCTCCGTCTCTTCCTCCTCTGTCTCCGTTTTCGTCTCCTCCTCCCTCCCTTCCGTCATCCCGTTCTCCTCCGTCTCCTCCGTTTTTGTCTCCTCTCCTCCATCTCCTCCGCAAACTCCTCTTTCACTACCGCCACTGCCACCACCTTCTCATACTCCTCCTCGTCTTCCTTCTACTTTACATCTTCTCCCCGGTCTCCGCTGTTTCTGTTTCCTTCTCCTCCGCCAACTCCACTACCACCACTGCCACCGCATCCGCGTATTCCCTCTTGTCCTCCTCCTCCCCTACGTTTTCCTCAAATTCCTCTTCCGTCTCATTCCTTTTATCTCATCCTCTGACTCCGTTTCCGTCTCCTCTATTGTTTTCCCTACATCTTCCATGGCCAACTTTATCATGCAAATCAAACCCGGTAACTGTTATTTGACCGTTATGTAAGCCAATTAAATTATGAGAGTTTGATCCCTTTTGGCCGTGAAATCGATCACATATGGAATTATATATTGACTGGCGATCTCTGCAAACCCTTTGCACTTATAACCCGAATTTCGCGATTCGAGTGTAGAGGGTTTCAATCTATTGGAAAACAACTCTGCGGGATATCTGGGGTTGTAAATTACTTGGGTACCAAAACTTGTAGGATTTGTTTTCCTTTCAGGTCTTACAATTTGATCTACCTCAATTTTTACCGAAAGCACTCGTTTGAAAAATTATGGTCAGCTATAGAAATGCTTTTGACCAGCAATTGCTCTTTTTCAAGCAATGTTGTCATGCCTTGATTGATACAAATTGAATAATTTGAGCCATATTTATTGTGTTGTCTACAACTGCTTTAAATATTGGGGCAGTCATACATTGCCAGTTCCTGAAGAGTTAAAAAAAAGAAAAATATGCGCAGTACAAATTTCTTATGATGAGACTAAAGCCGGGGGATGAGCGCGACACGAACGCTCGAAATGTAACAGCACATTTGTTTACTGCATCTTTGGAATTTTATCTCTGATTTTTTCATCATAATTTTGAATTCAATGTCTGTTATTTTTATTGATTTATCAACAAAAATGGTACAATAGTAAAAATACTTCGGTAGGATATATTTCTGAATAGCTACCCACAAAGTTAAGGATATTATGAAGAGGCTTCTCTTGTTACAATGTTTTTGAAAACATTAATTTCCAACCTGTAGCATAGAGCTATTACATAGTCAGCAGATGGCATTTTATTGTAATATTGTTTTGCATAGCGTCGTCACAAATACATGTACGTACATGTATATTAGGCTGGGGAAAGTGTGTTGGTAGATCAGACCACACTGGTATCGTCTGATCTATCATAAATAAACCAACCGTATACAAATTATATTTTTTAACCTTTATATTCAATAGGTCAGTTCTGTTTAAAATAATTTCGTCATTTTTTAGAAGAAGTCAGTGGTTTTGTGAGCACACGGTAAACATAAATCAGCCTGCACAATATTGTTGGAAAATCAAAATTATCTTCAGGGAAGTCAGAAAGCTTATTTATTGTTCTTTAATATGGCGTAGTTTTCTGTCATTTAGAAAATACATTTTAGCCCTTTTTACACTTTTTTAAAGCAACTATCGTATTTTCTTTCTTCTTCCCTGATCGTTCGCATTGTGCCGGAGTTCTCCGATGATGACCGAGTCTCACTGTTAGATAAGACACCTATCGGGTATCTTGATTGGTGTTACGTAATGGTATACATTGATACATTTATACGGGGTAATCGAAAAGAAAGTACATGTATTAGGAAAAAAATCAGACTTCTTTAGGGAGAGGAACTATATAAGCTTTGATGCTTTCGTTTCAATCCTTTTCGCAATACATGTTGTTGTAAATGAATGATGTTAGTATATTGAATAAATTAAGACTAAATGTTTAAACTAAGATCAGAATTTTTTTTATGAGATTATTTAAAAGTATTTAAAGTCAAGTTTAACAAGATTTTGTATAAGGAAGTCCAATTTGCCGCCTTCTATCTTTAGCTTTTTACTTGCAAATATGTGATGATTAATGCATTTTCAAAAGTATTTTATGGCGACAGCTCACATATTCAAATTTCCTCGCTATTTTCAATCTGATCACATGTATTTTCTCCATCTCATGTGTTTTCAAAAGTCAATAATTTAAAACCTTTTTCCCATATGGAGAACTTTTTGACTTCACCAACTTTTAAAAAAAGCAATTTCAGAAAATAAATCAAATGTAGCTAAATTGATATTCTTCACTTTAAAAGAGTAGAAAACATTGTAGGAAAAGGAAACAGTACTGGATATTTGTATTTCTCCTTTTCTCACAATGTTTTCAAAAGGTTTTGTGCAGGACCGTTGGTCTTTCGGGAGTGTGCTGTACGGGTCACATCAATACTCCCAAAACGCAAATTGTTTTGTGCTGATTTCAGTCACATATTGATAAATTGCAACGTCAATTTTTTTAAGCCAAAAGAATTTCGACACATTAAATGAAACCGATTCGGCCCAGGATCAGACTGCTTATTGTGTGCAGTTTGTTACTGGTCTATTGACTGCAAAATTATTATAATGATCCAATAGTACAACAAATTCAATCTTCTTTAGAAATAAAGACAAAATAAATAAATAAAAATGCATTTAAAGAAATTTATACTAACTAAACTGAAATCATTTTCCGAGAAAGAATTAAAAAAGACGATACTGAGAAGATAATAGTTTTTACAAATCTCTTAAAAGTTTTCACTGATGCAAATAATATACACGTACATGTATAAAATTGATAAATACAGTAATTATATATTTGGAAAATGTGTAAAAACAGGATCCAGGTTTAACAAAACAATATTAGACAAGGTTATCATGTCATCAGTTCTTATCTTCCCTTTATCCGTTGCTAAATCTTTTCACCCAGTCTTAAAATCTCACTTAGCTCGATACAGCATTTTTTATACAAAAATTAACGATAGTGTCGTTTTTAAACGAAAATGGACGCAAGATCTCAATTTAACAAATGTAAACGAATACTTTGATCATAATCACAACAAAACATAGAATACTTCAAGACGTTATAGATTTTTTTCTTGCAATTCATTTTTATGTTATTTAGTGTCAAAAACGACGCAAGAGCAAATTTCTTAAACCTTTCTATAGAAATAAGAAGGAGAATGGGTCAGTAACTTTAAATCAAAATGGACGCAACTTCCCATTTTGCTACAGGAATTAAAATTATATTGAAGTAAAGTAGAGATATTACAGAATACTTCAAGACGTTATAGATTTTAATCATTTTAGAAGAAATATGTGTTTTAGTCGATCAAAAATTTTTTCCTTCTGAATCCTATATGACAGGCCGTTATCGGAAATCCTTTCGGACCAGATAATCGATAAGTTCCAAGGAGAGTAACTCTTGCTCGACCTGCAGCTGAAAGTTGGGGATGTGCTCAGTTTACCCCGATGAATCCTCCTGCTTTCCATGTCTTTTCCTTGTGTCCCTGTTCATGTCCACCTCTGTTTCCGTCTGTGTTTTCTTTTTCTCTGACTCCCATTTAGTCTTCCCCCCCATCTCCACCTTTGCCTCCTCTGCACTCTCCTATCTCACTTTCAATTTTCCCTCTATCACCTCCTGTATCTTTCTTTATTCTCCCTCTCTGGCTCTTCTTCGCCCTCTACTCATTATCGTCATATTCATCTTCATTTATAACCTCTTTGTATGCTATGGCAACTTCAGGTGTACATGTATATGTTATGTATTTGGATACAAGATCATCACACCCTTTATACCCTTGTATCTGAAATATTTTGAATTGGGGTTTAAATAGTCTGTCAGGTGATCGGATTTTTCGTCGACATGATAATCAGCAGCAGCAGTAGTAGAAGCAGAAGCTACATGACAAAAGAAGTAAAATCAAATACAACATCATCAACATTATAGGCGCAAATATTATTTTCAAGTACACCTCTGATATAAGGTGATAGACAAAACGTCTGTAACTTCAACTCTTTACCACACAATCCTTACTTTTGACGACTCTGAGAAAGAAGCATTTTGAAAACATTTTGGAAAAAGGAGAAAATGCTGGTAACCAGCATTTTCTCCTTTTTCCACAATGTTTTCTAACCTTCCCAATACAATTTTCATTCTTTTTAGTAAAGTTTATTTTGTCGTTTACAACTGCTGGATTTGTCGTAAACTTTGTGGTCTGGTAAAGGGTTAAGGCTAAGGAATTTGATATTCATATAATGATGGTACAATATCTATCAACGATACTTATTCCGGCATGACTGCTACAAAAAAGTTAAAGGGGGAATAAATGAATACCTCAAATTTTCCATGTCCAACTTTTGGAGTGTTTGGCAATGGGTTACCTCAGTTAACATGAAGGACTACGGTACAGAAGAAAAAAATGTGCGGAAAGAGTTAAAATATCATCTTAAGATACAGATGAGCTTTGTATCATTGTTTACAACTGTGATTCAGTATCTCGAAATGTATTTACAAAAAAACGTCTTTCATCACTTTAAAAGTTTTGGCAAGTGTTACAAGACCTCGCAAGTTAATCCCCTGGATTTGTTTGTATTATATTAAGACATAACTTTTTTGTTGACCAAGGTACGTATAGGTCTTGTATGAAGTTATTTATTGAAAGAATATTTTGATAATACAATGATATTTTTAGCCACAACATTTACGCACTTCATTTTATTTAACTTTGATTTTATTGGGTTACCTGCATGTTTTATGGTAATAGGAATCGTCATCATATGAACAAATCATTAAGACAATATGTGGCTTTCATTCATGAAGTGGAAGAGTGATTTGGAGATACCAAAATCTATTTTCATTTTATTTTCCTTCTTCTTTAACATTAATTCCTCATATTTCCCCTTTCCTCGCATTTCTTCCCCTCCTCTCGTTCGCAAGAGGTCTCAAGATAAAAAAAAAAGTCTAAGTCTGTGTTGTTTGGTAAACAGCTAAAACAATCAACGAAACCGTCGTTTTATTGAACAAACGCAACAATCAAAGGCCCAAAAAAGTCAAAAATATGTAAACAGGTGTCATGATACATTTTGATTTAAATCATACCATTTGAAAGTATGGAAAATATTGTTTAGGTGAAAGTCTGTTATAGTGTTGATTTAAATCATACCATTTGAAAGTATGGAAAATATTGTTTAGGTGAAAGTCTGTTATAGTGTGGTCGGGCCTTATGTTAGTCGCTGGCAGAAAAAAAAAAGAATTTTGAAATCAAGATTAAACAAAAGACACATGTTTAAACTACTCTGTCAGCGATTTACATTTTGACTGACCGTATAATGACAGTTTGTCATCTTCATAACGATTTCTATACTTTTAAATGGTATGATATAGATTCGAATTTAAACACCTACCTTGCTTTCTTATGGCCTTTACTGTTACTTTAAGCAGCTTTCAGTTGCTTTGACAGTTAGAAGATATCGAAACTTCCCAAGACTTTTTACGATTTCGGCGCTGTAGGCAAAATCACGGGCTTTTGATGGAGCCAGAGATCATGATCAGACTTCACAGTACGTGCTTTCCGATCTTTGATCTCTACCGTCTATTTGTTCAGTCAAGCCAATGAAAGTATCAGTGAAATGTTGTTTGTGCCATCGAAATGAGGTAGGGTTTATACAATCGGCGGAGAGAGTGTTTTAAGTTTATGGCACGTATAACCCAATAAATGTATCCACGTATGGTGAAGGGATTTAAGAGGAGATACAATATTCCTTTCATTGGTGACAAGAGCGGTTTATTTCAATAAATATTGAACTCTGTCTCTTCAATTATCAGTTCATAAAAATCTTTCAATTATTCAAATCAGTAAATATAGGGTAACACGCTGAGCGCGGACCTTATAGAAAACACCTTTACAGTTTCATAAGAGGTTTCAGCGCGGACGTGAGAGACAGCATTCTAACTAGTCTCCTTAGTTCACTCTTTGGCTGCTAAGCGCGACAAGCTCACGTTTTGCGGACAGCGTAGATTAAGATCAGACTGCAGAGAATGTACAGTCTGATCTTGGATCTACACTGTCCAATAAAGAGGTATTATTCCCTAAATCATAACTTTGAAACACCAATGATTTAGTTATTATTATCGAACTGAGAGTTTAATTTCAGTGATTTAGAAGGATACGGGTTTAGAGGTCTTCAGCATAGCGGCTGGACAAAAGATTTTCGTTTACAGCAAGTCTTTTGATTTGTTTGGCTTTTAACGCAATTTTCAGTTATCTTCAGCTATATTGCGGTCGCGAGTGCATATATCTATGTTTTCCCAAAGTTTCTTTTACCTGTACCTCGACAGACTGTCGGCCTTTTCCATGCAGGCATAGCATAGTCGAAGCAATATTCAACAGTGAAAGAAGGGAATGAATCCTGTCGCAATGGCTATCATTAATTCTCAGAAAGATTTAGCTGAGCAGGTAGTCGAAACAGGTACTCCTGAATTTCCAAACTTGTAAATTTACGTTACCAATCAAACTGAATGGCTCGAATAAAGTGCATAAAGATAATTTAGCGGAGAGACAAACTTGCAAACTCTTTATCTTTATCATAAACCTGTCATACACACCCTTGAGATGACTGAATTGGACAAATAATTTTAGATAATGCAGGAAGAATGACATCGGAGATTTATAATTTGAATACATTATTGCACAATTACAACTGTTCTATGAAATAAAATACAAGATGATGGAAAATAGTCAATGAATAATTCCATATGTTCCCAGAGCAGCGCCCAGGTACATTTTTTTAGCAACTGCGTGTCAAATCTCATAACTTATTTTTATCACAAGGCTGTAGGTTGAGGGCGGAGAATGGGGGACTAGGGGAGACTGTGCAGCCCCTTCGATAATTTTGGATATGTTGGAAACGTATGAACTTCTAAGATGGCCGAATTAAAAAAGCTCAAATAAGTAATAGAAATAAAACCCGGCAACGTTCTCAGTAGGACTTAAGCCTGAGGAAAAGGACAACGAGTTTTAAAAACATACACAAAATTGCTCTTGTAATAGTTTCCTTTCATGTCATCGATGAGGCATTGAATTTCGTCTTCTGGCGTAAAGAGTTCAGGCCCTTGTTAAAGATATTGCACAGCGAGAAAAGAAAGGCGCTAGAAAGGAATGTTTGAAGGCGAAGATGTGTTATGACTGTCCGATAGATAATAATTTTATGTTACTATATTTAAGTATGTGTGATAATAACTTTAAATCTATAACATAAAGCGGGAAGCTTTTCATAGTGCTTTACAGCAAAAAGGATTGTTTTAGGGCGAGTTGGGTATTTTTATCTTGGCAGAGGATGTTTTTTACACGTGAGTATTTTAAAGGTTTGTAAAGTTAATGTTAAATGTTCCATATTTGAAAAAAGCCTTGTTAACTCTTTACCAAAAATAAAATTTTAGACGGGTCCAAACTGAAAGCATTTGCAGACTACACAATTAACGTCACTCAAAAATTGAAATTTGTTCTGGAAAGGTAGAAAACATTGTGGGAAAAGGAGAAAAGACTGGTGACCAACATTTTCTCCCCCCACAATGTTTTCAGAAGGTTTCTTTCAGAGGATCGTGAAAATCAGGGATTGTTTGGGAAAGGGTTAAATGGTTAATCATCATGAATTAAGGGTAAGAAGATGAATACGTTTATGACTATATCAGAAAATGCTGGTTTCAAGCAATTTCTGCTTTTGTCATAATATCCGAAACGCTTTTCTATTCCAAGACGAAATACAGCCCTTAAATTTCTGAATGACCTTAGTGTATATAGACACCATGTAAAATATGATGTAGCTTGCGACTGGTTAATCCTTTCTGAAAAGATAAAATTCTTAGACTTGTTCAAATGATACAACTTTATCGTAAAACATTGTGGGAAAAGGAGAAAATGCTGGAAGCCATTCACACAATGTTTTAAAAACCAGATATACACCTCAAGGTCTTTAAAACTCAAGATTATATGGTAAAGGGTCAAGAGATACAGATAGAGAGATTCAGATAGTTTACCAGCAGATTCATATTAGTATGTTGAAGGGTGTAGACAAGATAAGAGTCTACGGATCTGCAGATTTGCCTGTAGATCCGTAAACAGACCCAGCAGGGTCCGTATTCACCAACCATTCTTAAGAGCATTCTTAGTCTTATTCTTCAGCATATCGTCTATGTGAAAGTAACAGAACTTCTGATTGGCTAAACCATTTGGTTTAGCCAATCAGAAGTTCTGTTTCTTTCAGGGTTAGAAAATCTTGAAGAATAAGACAAAGAACATTCTTAAGAAAGGTTGGTGAATACCGAACCTGGTCTACAATGTTTTTGTAAAGGAAAGTCGGACAGAGACCGTGACACACAAGAAAATGTCATAATTTTGATATTTTACTTCCAGGTTCACGTTAAAGTGACATCGTGAAGTAAAACTATATGTCAACAACGGCCGCTTGTGATATTTACAATTTGTGCCAGGTTCAATTTTTACAAAAAAAAAAAGAGTGGAGCACACCCTATAAAGATGGATTAAATATTTGTGTTTGATTTAACGCTTGTTCAATAAGGTGGAAATAAGCATGGATTTTCAAGTGGTAGAGAGAAACAGTTCAACTAATACTTTCTTTACATATACAATGGTAAACATTGTGTATTTACCATGTATTGGCCTGTGGAATTAGGGTATGACTTAATCGCTTTTAATTCATATTATTTAATTTCAATAGAACTTTAATTCGGCGATTAAGTAACTATTTGTACATCTCTTTGGATACACTTTGACACATTCTTTGATTAAATAGTTTACAACGGACAATGTCAGTTAAAGTAGGTGCTCAAAATGATAATGTGACGTTAAGAGGATTAAACCAGGATCCATACGGACTACCGGTGCAGGGTGATTCTCCGAGAAAAGAGCAAGTGAAAGGCCAATCACAAATAAATAGATCTAGGACTCTTATTGGAGGTATACGGGTACCAAATTTACGAGATCTGGACAGTAAATATGTTGGAAAAACAAAGCCAACTTCTTGTCGGTTTGACATTGTTGAGCGAGTGGAAACAATTATAAAGCCCGGGTCATACGGCCCATCGGAGCCTAGACAAGGCATGGCTGCAATAAAGTTTGAAGATTCGAAGGATCCTGGATTACATAAAATGTCGATTTCTCGTCAACCCACTTTCCACGTGAGTCCAAACAGGTCCAGCAATGAACTGTACACTGTCGACAGGCTTGGACCTTACCACTGGAACCAGTGGGTGAAGCTTGGAAGAAACAAAGATGCTCGGGACGTTCTGTATCGAAACACGTACTGTATGGAAAAGGAAGAGTTAAGATACAGGTCCCTGACTTTACCGAGGATTTCTCAAGATAAAACTTTTACAATTGAAAATGCAAGAGATGCAAACAAGTCGATAACTGAGAAGCCAGAAGGAGAAAGCGATCATGTAATCTTTGCAAAACAACCACGTGGTACTGTTGTCCGATTTAGGGAATACATGCGACCTGCCACGTATGGAGGAGAGGGTCATTCTTTAGAAATCAAGAGATTTAAATCACAAATAAATCAAATACACCATTACACAGCTATTCGAAATGCGTTTCCCATGATTCGCCAGGATTCCCGCCAAAGTTCAAGGCGATCGGAGCGCCCTCTGAAATTTGAAAATTCTCGATACACAGCAAGAAGCAGTAAAGGGACGCTCTTCAATAAACACATTTATCCTGCTTATAAAAATGCGTTCAATCGAGATTACAGTTCAGCTGACACATTTAAGGAATACCTGGAATCGCTTCAAAACAATGGCATCATTAAACCGAATTATGACGTCATCAGCCGCGAAAATTCTCGCTATGAAATACCGCGGTCCGCGGATTATGAAAATCAAGTGTTACAGTCGGTACAAGAGGTAAACCAGCCCAACATAGAAGAAGAACAAATAGAAACAACAAAAGTTGAAGAAAATAACAATCAGCCTAAGGATAGTCGGTCTCAAATCACTGTGGAAATCAAACCATCATGGACTCTTGATCAAGAAGATCAGATCACACCACGTGACATGCCCGATGGGCCTGAACATTTAGACAATATCTCGTCAGTGCGTGGTAGCGTTATGGTAACTAATGATAATGCGGCTTTGCCAAAGACAAGTAGTATAATTGAATCGAAGCATGAAGGCCCGCGAAGTATCGTGGGCTCTATCCCGCATGAGGATAACGGGTCCACATGTCCGGCCAATACACCGACCCCGGATGATCAGTTGTAGAATTTCGGAACATATTAGAATGATTTGTGCTCTGGAAAATGGTGTTTAATGGATCTGAAAAAAAGTATCGACCCAGGTGAGCATGCGCAGTCCCCGCAAGCTGACCCAAGTCGAAAACTTTTGTTTCGGTCTATTGTTTTCACGGCAAAGGACCACTTTAAAACATGATTCTGTTGGTTTTTAAACACAATGGATTCTATTATCAATTATTATATGTAATGACTTGCTTGGTATGAGGAATCACCGGTGTGCATGACCCCCATCCCTTTGGCCCGAACGCCGCTCATATAATCTATAACAGTTTACCTAAAGGCCCAATATAGGCCAAAATATCAATGCAGGTGTAATGATACATTTTTAACCCTTTCCCAAACAATCCCTGGTTTTTACGGGTCAGGAATAGTTTTAACCTGGTCTTTTCCAATTAATTTCTCTTTAAGCGACTCACACTTAAACTGATCGCACTAAGAGACAGTGTCATCTGCAAAATTATTTCCATACTTCTGAATGGTATGATATAAATTCCAATTAATTTAAAGAGCTGTTTTATTTATAATTGGCCTTTATTGTTACTGAACCCTTTCCCAAACAAGCCCTGGTTTTTACGTGTCTGCAGTAAAAGTCTTTTGAAAACACTTTGGGAAAAAGAGAAATTGCTCATTACGAGCAATTTCTCTTTTTCCCACAGTGTTTTCCACCTTTAGGAGAAATTTCTGCCATTTTCTCCAAATCTAAAATTTTCGTCTGCAAACTCTTTTGGTTTGGTAGGGTCAAAAATTTGTTGTTTGAAAAAGAGTTAAGATTTATCCGATCTGCGTATACAGTGTGCTTAAAGGATATTGATGGTGACTTAACATGTTTCTTTAAGACTAGATCAAGATCATGATCTTGGCTAAAAAAAGTTTGAACATTCTGTCTTAACCCTGTACCAAACGGCACAATTTTAGACTGGTCCAAATTGAAAGCATTTGCAGATTACAAAATAAGCGTAATTAAAAACTAAAATTTGTTTTTTGGCAGGGTAGGAAACAGTGGAAAAAGGATAAAATGCTGGTAACCAGCATTTTCTCCTTTTTTCCACAATGTTTGCAAAAACTTTCTCTTTCAGGGGTGTTAAAAGTCGTCATTATGTGGAAAAGGGTTAAAAGCCCCCAAATTTGCAATGTCTGAGTTTAATATACTTTTATGGAGATATATATTTTTTTAGGTTGAATTGTCTACACTTGAATCAAAAGTAGATCAAAAGTAGATCAAGCATTTTTGTGTCACTGGAGTGAATCAATGTTGTTTTCTTTCGATAGCAACTACTTAATTCTTTTTTTTTTCGGCAAATCACGAACTACATCTCAATTTTTATTTAATATTTTGATCTATACTTTTTGTGGTATTTGTCGAAGATAATACAAGTATGAGTTCAATATTGAATTTTGAAGATCATGTATGGTATTTTGTTCAAAGCCGAAGGAAATAAACCCAATTAAGTCCATTATATCTCGGGAAAATGAGTTTTTCGTTAGCAGTCAGATAATAATTGGAGTGCAACACGCGAAAAGGTGCATTCGGACATTTGCGTAAAGTGTCGTCCCGGATTAGCCTGCGCAGTCCGCGCAGGCTAATCCGAGACGGCACTTTACGACTACATTAGATTTTGTGTTACAGTAGACTTGCGTAAAACAGAAAATCACATAAAATCGGAAAGTGTCGTTTTGGATTAGCCTGTGCGGACTGCAGACGCTGATCAGAGACGACACTTTACGCAAATGTCCGAATGACCCTTTTCGCGTGTTGCACTCCATATGTAATTGGAAATGGCATCTTAAATTACATTGGATGAGGCCATCAATCGTGAAATTACTCATTTTTGATAGGAAATAGCTTCACTCGCTCGTAGCCATCTATATTGGCTCCATGATACAAAATTTGTCTACCGATCGCTTGGCCTTGAGCTTTTTCGTTCCAAAACCAGTTAGTCCCATGACTTTTCCATACCCTGATTGCACGCTACTCCATTTGATTGGGCATGAATATCTACAGATCGAAATAATTGATTGTAATGTTTGGAATTCAATGTTTACGACCAAAAATATTTCACAATCATAGTTTCAGGTACAAACTAATTTTATTCGGTATATTCACATGGTTTCTCTCTCTATCCATCATGCATCGTACTGTCAGAGGACGTTACCCCTGACGCCTCCTAATGATCAAAGGGAGACCACAATACACAAATAATTCAAACTTTGTCATGAGTACTCTCCCTTCAACCAAAAAGGTATTCATATGCTTAGCTGGTTGACATTCAAACCATTAATATTTTGAATAATATTTCTTTTTTTCTTTCAAAAATTAATTCTACACAACGGCTTCCTTCCTTGTCAAATACCACTTAAGCGTTCTCAACGCTTTGATTATATGTAAATTCGATATTACATCACTATTATACAAAGAAAATATCTAGATACATGTAACTGGTATTTTGTACTTCTGCTTTTTTTCTTTTGTATATTTTGGAATGCAGCTTATATTTTAAGTCTAAGCATTCGCAGACGAAAAATAAAACATGACTAAAATTGTAGAGGTCGTCATTTGTTGACGAAACGCTACTTTTTTCAGGGTTTGTAAAACCCGTGGTAAAGGGTTAGAAGATTTGATTGGGTTTAACCTATATAGTTCTATCGTAAACCTGTTTCGTTCAATAACCCAAAGCAAGTGACACAACACTGCCTTTCAACTGTATATCTATTTAACCCTTGTTCTGCAAAATAAATGAAAAATAAACTTTCAAGTCTGCAGTAAAAACCCGAATAACGCTATTTCAAACTTATTTTAGGAGAAAAGTATAATCGTTTTTGGACAGTGTAGATCCAAGATCAGGCTGCACGTTCTGTGCAGTCTGATCTTGATCTACACTTTTCGCAGAAAGGTCAGTGAGTCGCACTTAACAGTCCAAGGGTTAATGGTTCACAACCAACTGTTATCGCTGCATGTTCATTCTATAAAAGATTTGTTGTTTTCACTTGTTTTATATTTTCTTTAGTTTTTCCATCAAATCACCTCCATGTCCGACCATAGTAATTATTGTGTACAGTTTAACCTTTTACCATAGGACATAATTTTGGCCTTGACTATATTGAAAGCATCTGCAGACGACAACTTCAATGTTGCTCAAATAATGCAGTTTTTCTTTGATAGGGCAGAAAACATTGTGGGAAAAGGTGAAAATGCTGGTTACCAGCATTTTCTCCTTTTCCCACAAAGTTTTCAAAAGGCTTCTTTCCTAGGGGTATCAAAAATCGGCATTGAGTGGTAAAGGGTTAAGTTTTTCAATTATCCGTTATACTATAATGATTGTCTTTCACCATTTGCAAATAACCCTGTTTTAATGACACTGGAATATAAAATTTTTTGAAAAGCATGTTGGAAGACAGAAAATGCTGGTAACCGTCACTTTTATCTTTTCCCGCAATATTTTTTACCTGTTAAAAGGCATTCTATCATTCTATCATCTAGACCATGTTTGATTATTTTGTTGTTGTCTGCTGTTGCTTTCAAATTTGATGTCTAAAATATTGTCGTTTAGTTTTAAGATTAAGACGATGATCCACGTCTGGTGCATCTCTGAAGTAAATACTTGTGACCCGTCACACAAAAATGGACCGTCTTGGAATTCTGTACATCAATTAAATGAAAATAGATCAACGATAGTGCAGGTCAGTTTAAGTTGATAGTTCAAAAATGATTGTATAACAAGGTACAATGACCACTTGTCATACATAAAATGTCATTAAATCGAAAAGTGCTAACCCTGGTCAGCCTGCACAATTCGTGCAGTCTGACCATGGTTGACATTTTCGCAGTTCTCAGAAGGCCCCCTTTTGTGTGGTGGGTCACATTTATATAACATGATCCTCCCCCCCCCCCCCCCCAAACAAAAAAAGTGTGTGAACCAGATTTTCAACCGAAAAAAATATGGCAAAGCTCTCATTTTCTTTTAAAATGATCTATTCTCGATGGTTGTAAAAAGAGAGGATTGCCAGTTTACAGGGATAAAGTAAATAGCCCACTAGTCTTCTTCTTCCTTTAAAATTAATAAACAAACAAACGTACACACTCCTATCTGAAAGAAATGACATTATCGTTAGGCAAAGAAAGACTTTAATAATAGAGAGAATGATACAAAATAACGTATTTACAACTAATAGAGGAATATACTTATAGCAGTATGTAAAGCTGGGTTCGTCTGTATCGAATCTAATGGAAAAGTACGCCAAGTTTATAAAGTTTTCACCGAAATACTGAAGCATTGTATCCGTAAAAGTTAACACGTTTTGAATCACGTTTGAAATCCCTTGGGTCTGGTACAGGCTCTTGATGGTCTATGTGTATCCTGAAAAGGAAATCAAATTTTGAACGTTGTCTGGGCATGTCATATTCTTCGAAGATTCGACCTGTCTGATATAACGTATCACTCCCCCCAATACGGGGGGGATTGTGATAATATGCGCTATAAAGTAGCAATGGAGAAAGTGGCTTTTATCAATACGTTTGAGGAGAAATCAGGCCTGTTTTAAGGAGTCATCACATCATGACGTTCTGGCCAACGTTTTCCGACGTTTGAGGAAACGTTGTTAGTCGCCCATGGTCGCTGAGATAGCGCCAGAAGAGCGTTGTTGGAACGCTAGTGAACGTCGATGATCGTGGTGATCGCCGGGAATCGGCGGAGAACGCTAATCCGGAAAAAATGTTTTGAACATGCACAAAAGTTCTCACTGACACCAACGTTCTTCAATGTTTAATTTTAAACGCTGAAGACCGTTAAAGAACGTTGTGGGACGTTTTACTAACGTTCATCGAGCATTGCACGCGTTCGGCTATCGTTAGTAAGTCGTTACGGTAGCGTTACTTGGTTGTTACTAATCGTTTGCTTTGCAGTGAACGACTCACTGGCGATCTGTCAACGACCGCTGAACGGTCTCCTAGCGCACGCAGCGTGTGACTAAAATGAAACAAACGTCCTTTTGGCCTTCATTTAGCGTCATTCGAGCGTTTCCCGAACGTCCATGCATACGATTGAAACGCTCAGAGAACGTTGACCAGAACGTCATGGTGTGATGGCGCCTTTAGATACAGATTTCTCTAAACTGATTATCATAGCTGAATGAATCATACCTGGTAGCGTCTTACTGAGTAAACGTTTATTTTAGTTTGAAATTCAAAGTGGCACGGAAAAGTAGTCCGGTTCTATACCAAGAATGCCTAGACAGATGTGTATTTGTAGAATGCCACCTAGCTCTAGCGGGAGATAATGAATTTTGTACATAATGTTTGCTTTATAATGGGCGATGGCCTGGCAGAATCAAAGATTTAACTCTTTAACATACGACAGAATTTTAGGCTGGTCTAAATTAAAAGCATTTGCAGATGACAAAATAAGGTGACTCAAAAACTGAGGGATTGTAGTTATACGCGCTATTAAGTAGCAGTGGAGAAAATAGCTTTTATCAATACGTTTGAGGAGAAATCAGGCCTCTTTTAGCTCCAGATTTCTCTAAACTGCTGATTATAGCTGAATGAATTGCACCAGGTAGCGTTTTAATGAGTAAACGTTTATGTTAGTGTTAATTTCAAAGTAACGATTGTCGTGCAGGAAAGTAGTCCCGTTCTGTTCCCAGAGAGCACAAATAAGATACACGTGTATTTGTAGAATGGCATCTAGCGGGAGATCATGATATAAACAAGGCTAGTCATCACATAATTATGAATCCATAAAATCCATTCGTCTTACTATTGACTGAATATGGAGGTAAAATGGTCATTTGTTAAGCAGAAAACTGACAAATTGCAAAAAGTTTAGATTCATGTCAGCCTGCGCGGAATGCACAGGCTGGCATGGGTCGATACGTTTTTGCAAATGCATTAAGTCCCCATCTTCACATCTTCGCGAGCCAAGGTTACGATCACTATGTGAATCCTACCATGGCGGATCGAGCCCGATTTCGAGATTCCCGCAACACGCCCCCTGTGGGTAGCTGCTTATTATCTCCCTTTACATCTTATTTCTTATAGCCAATGAAATGTCGTTTTTCAAACCGTTTACGAATACAAGAATTCAACATGAAGCTTCGACATTCCATGGGATATAGCCTAAAACATCTGATAATTGAATGGTTACATTGATACTTTATGTAAATAGTTTTCATCTACATTTACATCGGTAATAAATCATTACAGATCCTGCACACATCCACAGGGGTATTCATGTTTACCCTCTATTTTTATCGCGACCCTGTTCTATTTTTATCAAAGATGAAATGCTACGAGCGATTTGATTTGGTGTAATTTGGGTTAGCTGCAACCAATGAAAATGCGTATCGGGTGATTGTCAAAATCAAGCTCAATCCGCCAAAGGTAGAGTACCGTAGTGGATCGTAACCCTTGGCTTGTGAAGATGCCATTTTCATGACTCTTTTATTTCTCACCACATACTGGTATAAACAATTACCTGCATCCCTTGACCCATCAATGATTTGATGATCTCAAGGGACCATATTCAACAAGAACTTTAACTCGGTGTTGTTAGTCAAAACTTAGGTACTAGCTATCTGATTCGCTGAAACAGAACTTCTCAGCCAATCAGATATCTAGTTTGAAATTAAGAAACTAGTTTGAATACTGGTTCCTTAACAGGGCCTAAGAAAAACTTGACTTACTTCGTATGGGCGTCTGTTTTGTTTTTGAATCCAATAACATTTGATACACAAGGTATTCGGAGGTTATGCTTTGGTTCCCTGAATGTCCACGAGTTTCGATGTGACGCCATGATCTGCTGCTGTGCTTTTATCTGTTTCTCAATTATTCTTCCGATGACGCTTACTTCCTCTCTCTTATCAAGATGTTTTGCTCCCATATAAGGTAGTTTAGCCTTCTGCAATGTCCAAGGACCGAAATAATCCGAATATCTGTTGCTATAGCGATGATGAATTCCGTGGCGGTCTAGATACGCGGATGAATATTCGTTTTCTGTTTCTGAGTTGTGCAGTGATGACGGTAGCTTAAAGTTGTATACGTGTGATAAAAGGAAGGGTTCAGGATCCTCGTCTGATTCTGTGCTGTCTTTCCAAGGACCAAAAGCGTCCCCTTTCGCCGTATCATTAGTATCTGTGGCTTGACCATCGGTGTCATCATCATTGCTGTCTTCGTTCAATGTTGTGTTGTTTTTATCGTCACTTCCGGGCACGTTCCCATTGGCTGACATGGGTTCAACATTGCAAACACTACTAGCTTCACTGCTTTGGCTTTGTTGCTCATCTGTTAATTCTGGTACCTTCTTCTGCAATTCTTCTGTAATTTCCTTAGGTGGCTGGTCTTGCTTGAAGTCCTGCTGATTTACTGTATTAGTAGAACAATATGGACCAAGAACAGGATAGCCTTTGATGTTGCAATAGGGTGACGGTTCAGCCAGACGACGACAGCCCTCAAGGAATTGTCTGTCACGTTCCTCTTTGTGACGCATGAAGTCTGCTGTATCTGAATATATTACATAGACATATTGGCCAACTGCATTTCGGAAATTACAACAACAGTATTGAGTACAGGCCGTCGGCCCATAAAAATTCATTGTAGAATTCTAATACAAATACAACAGTGCATCCACTGTATTTATTTAAAATTTGTATGGAAGCAAAGAAATTGGCTTTTTAACCCTTTACCTAATATGCCAATTTGAGGCTCTTCCATTTCAGCAGCAAATAAAGATATGATGTCAAAAATATGGACAAATGAGGATACAAATATCTGATTGAGTGGAAAACATTGTGGAAAAAGGAGAAATTGCTCGTTACGAGCAATTTCTCCTTTTTCCACAATGTTTTCAAAAGCTGTCTGTTGTTGATACGTCAAAATGAGTATATATGGAATAAAGGGTTAAGAAAAGGTGCCGTAATCATTGCTTAGAATATGTTCAACCCCTTACCACACCGCAGAATTTTGTACATGCCAAAAATTGGGGGAAATTTCATACGACAAATTAAATGTGTATCAAATGATTGAAGCTGTCTCTGTCAGAAAACACTGTGGGAAGAGAACAAAAATACTGATTACCAGCATTTTCTACTTTTCCCACAATGTTTTCATGGGCTTTCTTTCTTAGGGTCGGTAAAAGTCTTGATCGTGTGGTAAACTTACAAGCATTTTACGACTAGTTTCTGTTTTGAAAAGCATAAAATGATAAGGTTATCAAGGAATTGCTTTCATAGGAGACATTAATACGTAAAATTTACTTCAAGTTAGACATGTGAACAAGACATTGCTCAAAATTTACAGAGGATGTTGCATTTGTTTCTACCTTTATCCTGCTAAATAACCCTGAAATGGAATTTTCAATTCGATAGAAAAAAATTCAAATATTGCTATGTCAGAGTTATGTTTTGGGAAATAAACTCTCCTTATCGGACAGTGTAGATCCAAGATCAGACTGCACGTTCTGTGCAGTCTGATCTAAATCAAAGCTGTCTGTAAAAGGTCAATGAGTCTTGCTAAGCAACCTATGAGTTAACCCTTTCCCAAACGACAAATTTTAGACTCTTCCAAATTCAAAGAGTTTGCAGACGACAATTTCAAATTTCATAAAAATGGCAGAAAGTTCTTCAAATGGGTAGAAAACACTGTGGGAAAAGGAGAAATTGCTCGTTACGAGCAATTTCTCCTTTTCTCATAGTGTTTTCAAGAGACTTGTACTGCAGACACGTAAAATCAAGGGCTTGTTTGGGAAAGGGTTAAAGTAGATTTACCTCTGTACGTTAGATCATATCGAGACGTTCTATACAGCCTTGTGATATAGTCGGCAAGAGCACGGCGAGTTGCTTCCCCTAGCACGTATGTCTGTCCATCTGTATAAAGTACAAGTTGGCTTCGTTACAATAATCAAAGTACCGAAAGTACTAATTGAATGTGATGCTATGTAAACAAACAAGTGGGGCTTAAATGAGTGAGGGGAAAAACCCACCGCGTGGAAATCTCTTAGGCTTTACATGACAGCCATGTGACCCATTTCCCGCGTTTTCGAGTCGCATGATCTTGTCCAGCGGTCTTCTTTCTCTTTATTAAAGATTTTTTAAAATTTTTCCTTCTGCTTAGATTTTTTTGCTTATTGAAAAATTACAATTCTTTGAGAACGTGCAATCTAACCTTGCATCTACACTGTTCACTTTCTTCAAGCCTGTATGAAAAAAGAAATATGTGCTTTAGTTAGTCGTATTTTCAGCTTTTGAAAAAGGCCCAATTTATAAATGCGTAACCGGTGACAGGGTCAAAGAAATTATAGTGAAAGTTGTATTGTTTCAAGCGAAAACGTTTAACATGATACAAAGCTAAGAGGCTTGTTGAGAAAAAAAAACCTCAACTTGTTCAACTTTTTTTGAAGTTTTAACCCTTAGAACACTATTAAACTAAACAGTTATCTTCATTCAAGAGATTAGACACATAATTTCAGTCATCCGATTCCTTTTTTGTCCAGAATGTCTCGCCAAAGAGATCTTCGCTGATCACAAAAACAACCGAAGTTGTCAAGGGCGCTTGAAAAGCTGACAGCGGATTTTACTTGAACTAACTCGTTACCTAACAATCCCCGGTTTTTACGTCACTGAGATAGAAGCCTTTTGAAAAAATTGTGGGAAAAGGAGAAAATGCTGGTAACCAGCATTTCTCCTTTTCCCACAATGTTTTTTATATCATGCTTTGGAAACAATTTTCAGTTTTTGTGTTACGTTTATTTCGTCGTTTGCAAGTGCTTTCAATTTTGACTAGTTTAAAATTTTGTTGTTTGGTATTGAGATAAAGAAGCTCGGTTTATATATACGTACCTTCCGTTTTCCGAAGCAGATTATGGGTAGGAAACAACATTTTAGCAGCGTCTCGTTGAACACGGCGACTCATGTTGTTTGGCGAATAATGTAACACGCTGAAATATTTACGACAAACAGTAATTTTAGTTACGATCATTCGACTGAAAAATGTCATTTCGAAAATAGGGAATCGGCGGATTAAAACAAAATGTGCTTTGTGAAAAGGGCGCTTAATGCGACTGCAAAAAGTATAGACTCAAGTTGAAACTCTGTGCTCTCTGCATGTCTGTTTGTTTTTCTTTTTTTTCTGTTTGTCAAAGGACCAGGGTACCTCATGATTCTGACGGTTGTCATACAAAATGGCTTTATTTATCCAATATTAAATGATGACTCGCTTGGTATCACGTATCAAAAATATACATTAATCCCTCTTTATTATATACCTAGCAGTAAAATCCTGGAATTTCCCAGTATAATAAATTTTGATATCATCACTAGTGACGATATCAACTTTCACTTCCTGCTGTAATTTAGGAACTACTTTTTCATTATGCACTTATAGATAGTGTTAATTGTAAGTTCTATATTTTCAACCATACAATCCAACTACTTTTCTCAGTATAATTAAAAATAATAGTATTAATAAGGTATATAATAAATAGAATAATCAACTGGTTATTTCTGATATGAAAAATATCTCACTCGGATGCGTCGTAAGGCGTGAAAGAAAACTCGAGCTGCGCACTCGTTTTTTCAACGCCTAACAACGCATCCTCGTGAGATATTTTTCATACCAAAAATAACCAGTTGATTATCCTCTATTTCCCGGATTTTGGATCAAATATAATGATACCAAACAAAGTTTTTTGTTTATGTAGCTCTAAGTATGCCTATACTCTGTTACCTTAAATAGACCTAAACGGAACCGTCAGTACATGGTTGATGACTTGTTTAACCCATTACCACACGAGAAAATTTTGGACTGGTCCAAATTCAAAGCATTTGTAGACGACAAAAAAAAGGTGATTGAAAAATAGAAATTTGTTCTGGAAAGGGTTGAAAACACTATGGGAAAAGGAGAAAATGCTGGTTAGCAGCATTTTCTCCTTTTCCCACGGTGTTTTCAAAAGGCTTCTTTCTCAGAGGCGTCAAAAGTAGGGATTGAATGGTAATGGGTTATACGGCAGAAATCAACAGTCCAGCTATCACCATTCTTCTAAACTGTGCTAATAGATTGGCATTTCGAAAGCATTAATGTAGTGGACCCGTAATAGAGAACAGCCATTTCCACTATAATATTAGCCTACAAAATTTGCTATGACTAAAAATAAGTATTACTGTACAGTACTACTTTAATCGAGCCACGTTTTTCCATTTTTTCCCTTTTAAGAATTATCATTAATAAATCTAAAACCATTATATTCTCATTACAAAGGGAGATAATAATTACCTCCCTTTTCTGGAAATTAAGAAAAGTATCGACAAATAATTTCAAGATAGACATCAAAGGAATTTCTGCTCCTTTAAAAATGTGCAAAACTATTATATCTGTATATATCCGTATTTATCAGCTATTAAAAAAAATTCATTCAGTCCATGCACTAGAAGTGTTATGGGTCTGTTGCCTTTTAAAAACGTTTTTTTTTTTTTAACGGCTGTTGCATGGCTTGCAACATGCGAAAAGCGGTATTTGGAGATGTACGTAAAGTGTAGTCTCGGATCAGCCTGCGCATTCCGCGCAGGCTAATCCGAAACGACACTTTCCGTTTTTATGTAATTTTCTGTTTTGCAAAAGTCTGCTTTATCACAAAATCTAGTTGTACTGTGCCGTCTCGGATTAACCTGCGCGGACTGCACAGGCAGATCCGAGACGACATTTTACGCAAATGTCCGAAAGAAAAAAAGTCATTACCTGACATCGAAATGCGTTGGCTTTGGATACCTGTAAAAGTCAATTAAAGTTATTTTCATCGTCGTAAGCTCTATTCCCACATACTATTTTATAAATCATGATAAATATCAGTAGATTATAAGCTATTTTCATTTTTAACTTAATTGTTCGCGCGATTTTAGATTGATCTCTGGATAGCATATTTGTGTATTTTGGCTGTTTTTAATTCGTATGCACGCGCATATAAAACTAATAAAATCACACAAGTTGAAAGGATATAGTGGCTTTACTTCAAAAACCTCGTAACTACAGCTTGTAATAAGTTGTAGTTACGAGGTTTTTGAAGTAATCCGACGATATACAGTCGCCCAGATAAATATGTCTCAAACGATGAGGGTGGAAGGTATCGTGGATATACCAGAAAATGCTAGTTTCAGCATTTCCTCCTTCTCCCACAAATATTTTCAAAATTATCAAATTGTCGTTGGAACTCATTTCTACGGAGCCCGGTAGGTGTCATGCTCTACACTTTTTTTTTTATTTCGAGAAAACGAAATACTAAATCGTTAAAACGAAATACTATTTCGAGAAAACGAAATAGATATGTTCGGAACACTTGGTTGTCATTGTCCGCCATGGCCATGTGAGATGAGTGGCTCCGGGCTTTTCCGTCCCAGGGCTTGTTCGTCCGCTGGGCTTGTTCACTCGAGCTTGCTCGTCCCACACTTCCTTATCGATCGTGTTTGAATGTATAGTGCTAATTGTCTTCTAAAATGAGTTGTTATTTACATATAAAAATACTTAAAATAAAACGTTCTTTTGGTCGTTTATAGTAGAAGCAGAAGTAGTAGTAGAAGGGGAGGAGGGGTGGGAGCCCAAAACATCTTGTTAAAAAGCAAATTTAAAATATTTGTCAAAATCTTGCAATTACATAGTGTACAACTGAATTAAACTTTAATGTTTGTTGATTAAACGTCCTTTCCAACCGATCTGCTTTTTAAGCTCCCGTGAGCGCAGCGTGCTTAAGGGGAACTTTTCGGATCACCGTATGTCCGTTGTTCTTCGTCCGTCGTCAGGAATTCTCTAAAGATCTTCTCCTCTTAAACCGCTGGGTCAATTTGGACCAATTTGGCTGGAATGTTCTTTTGGGAGGTCCTCTTTTGAAATGGTTCACAGAATTTGATTCTATAAAGATCTTCTCCTCTGAAAACGCTTGTCAGATTTTGAAATAATTTCACAGAAATGTTCTTTGGGTGACCCTTTTGAAACATCGTTCGCGAAATTTTGATCCGTCATAAAACATGGCCGCGGTGAGGCGAGCTGTTCACATTCTTTAAAAATCTTCTTCTCAGAATTTGAAATAAATTCACATTATTGTTCTTTGGATGCCCATATAGAAAAAAAATGTTTGTGAAATTTTGATCCGTCGAAAAACATGGCCGTGGTGGTGGTTGGTTGGCTGGTTGGTTGGTTGTATGTATTGGGGTTTAACGCCACTTTAACAGCTAAGACCATATCATGGCGGTCGGTGACGCACATATGTTTCCTGGCTTTCTCACACCAGTAATAAAAAAAACTTTCTTTCCAAACCCATCGACTATTTTTCTGACATGCTTCAGCAGAGATGAGAGGCGAAATTACGCCGGAGAGAAAGTTCGACCCAACCGGATATCGAACTCACAACAACCAGGTAATGAGTCCGACACGCTCAACACTGAGCCACCTGGGCGGGCCCCGTGGTGGTGGTGGTGGTGGTGGTGGTGGTGATGGTGGTGGTAGTGGTCGTGGTGATGGTGGGTGCTCTTTGCATCTTGCTATGTCAACCAGTCTTTAACTTGTCCTTCTAAACTGCAGGGTCAATTTGGACCAAAATGACCAATGTTCCTTGGGAGATCCTCTTTAAAGTTTGTACAGGATTTGATTCTGTCAAAACCTCTGGCAACCAAATGGAATTTTCTAAGAATTTTTTTTAAAGATCTTCGCCTCTGAAACCGCTTATCAGATTTTGAAATAATTTTACAATGATGTTCCACCAAGCCCCGGTAGCTCAGTCGATAGCGTACAGGACTTGAAAACAGGCGGTCGTGAGTTCGATCCCCGGCTCGGCTAATTCCTTTCCGAGGATTGATGATGGTCATTGCGACAGGATTCATTCCTCTCTCACCACTGATCGATGTTTCGACGATGTTTATGTGGGAATGAAGCCAGTGGCTTTGAAAGAATATTGTGCGGAGTACAGGTAACAGAAACTCCAGGAAAACATGGTTAGGGGCACTAGCCGCCGCGATATAACTGAAATAATGTGGAAAACAGCGTTAACCACCATACAATCAATCAATCAATCAGAAATGGTCCTAGGGTGACCCTTTTTAAAAAAGTTTGATCTGTTGAAAAACATGGCTGTGGTGGTGGTGGTTTGGGGGCTTTTTGCATTCTTTCAAAATCTTCTTCTCTGAAACCGCTCGTCAGATTTTGAAATCATTTCACAGAAATGTACCATGGGTGACCCTTTCCAAAACTTGTTTGCAAAATTTTGTTCCATCGAAAAACATGCCCGTGGTTGTGTGTGTGTGTGGGGGTGGGGGGTGGGGGGGGACACTTTGTGCAATGTATGAGACTTACAGAAATTCTATGAAATTCTCTTTCTCTTAAACCATTTTTCAGATTTTGAAATAATTCACAGAGATGTCCCTTAGATGCTCCTTTTGAAAAAAATGTTAGCGAAATTCTGATTTGTCAAGAAACAAGGCTGTGGTGGTGGGGGCTATTTGCAGTATACGGACATGAAGCAGGGGTGGGGGGGGGAAGGGAAAGGAGCTCTTTGCATTCTTTAGATAAATGTGTACAGTTCCCTTTTTTTTCGAGTCGATGAAGCAAATATACCCCCTCCTTAAAAAGAAGTTACCCCCCACTCATGAAAAAAAAGAGTTAGACCCCCCCCCCCCCTTGAAAATTGAAAATGCTTCCTACGGGACTGGAACTACCCTCTTTTCTTCAAGACACACTGACACGTTTATTGCCTTTTGTTGGCAAAATAGCGTTTACCATTGGTTCGTTGTAACATGTTTTTCGTAAGAAGTATTATGATACGGAATACAGAGTTTGTTCGTCAGATAGTGTTGCTCAAAGCCGTTTTCAACAATATTGCAGTTATATCGCGGAAGTCTGTACTAAACAGCCTCTTTCCACGGCTAATCGTCCTACAATACCCTATAGATTGAAAATTCAGGTGCATATCCATAGACATTTTTCTGTACTTTGATTTCATCTCTAAGCGTAATGATGGGGAAAACTATTTTTGCACAGATTTTTATCTTATGGGGTATTATGTGCAATCAACATCTATTTACATAAATCCGTCAAAATCAGTGAAGTATGCATTAAATCTTTGCTTGGCACGTACATAACTTAGGACGAACAAGCCCAGGGACGAAAAGCCCGTGACTTTACAATCTGTATATACGATGACAACCAAGTGTTCCGAACAAACCGATTTCGTTTTCTCGAAATAGCATTTCGTTTTAACGATTTAGCATTTCGTTTTCTCGAAATAGCATTTCGTTTTAACGATTGAGTATTTCGTTTTCTCGAAATAGCATTTCGTTTTCTCGAAAAAGTATTTCGTTATAACGATTTAACATTTCGTTTTCTCGGAATAGTATTTCGTTTAAACGATTTAGCATTTCGTTTTCTCGAAATAGTATTTCGTTTTAACGATTTGGGATTTCGTTATTTCGAAATAAAAAATGTGTAGAGCATGACACCTACCGGGCTCCGTACATTTCTAACCAAAGTCAACCTTAGAGGAAAAAACTAAAATAAATTTCAAAGTTTACATGTATCCTTCATATTTGGACGACAACACATCTGGAACAGGATGACAGCAGTCGAAATTATTTCTCCTGAAATATAAAAGTAAGAAAGAGACTCGATAACAAAATGATAACAAGCAAATATTGGTGCATATCATCAATGGTGCCGCAAATCAGTTCTTTCCGAAGTAGGACACATGTACAGCGGGTTATTATTTTTTTAACCCCTTACTCCATAGATACTCATTTCTACACATGGTTTGTAGGAGCCTTTGGAAAACATTGTGGCAAAAGGTGAAATTGCTCGTGACGAGCAATTTCACCTTTTGCCTCAATGTTTTCTACACTATCAAAAGGTGTCATATACACATAAGAAACGACTTCATCCTTGCTGTTATTTAGGGTCAATTAGAGATACCATAGAAAAGCCTTATGGGGTAAAGGGTTAACTGCAAAGGCATCACTTGAACAAACTTCGTAGAAGGTCCACGGGGTGATACTACATGTCAAATACACTATGAACCATCTGGCTTTTCGACAAGGAGAATTTTAAAGTCGGTAACATTTAAAGCATTGTTGTTGTAGTACATTTCTGCCGCGAGATACGAGATAGCTATTGCGCATTACCTCTCGCGAGATGGCATCCTACAAATGCTTACCTATCTTGTTTGGGCATCCTGGGTACAGAACCGGACTACTTTTCTACGCGACAACCGTTACTTTGAATTTCAAACTAAGATAAACCTGTAGTCCATAAAACGCTACCTGACGCGATTTATTCAGCTATGATCAGCAGTTCAGAGAAATATGGAGCTAAAACAGGCCTGATTTTTCCTCAAAGATATTAAAAAAAGCCAATTTCCCCATGCTTCTTTATAACACGTATTACTACAATGTCCCCAATATCGGGGAGAGTGATGCGTCATATGAGAGGTCGAATCTTCAAAAAATATAATATGCGCAGATAACGAGCTATTGCGATATTTTAAGCGAAGTACCGTGATAAAAGAAAAATTTTCAAGATAAAAATACATATAGAGCGATAATTCTGTTATCGAGTCGTGTAAGAATCTATTAATTAAGCTACAATTATTAATTATTCGAATTTTACTTACTGCAATCTTGTGAAGTCAAAATCCACCGAGTTAATCCAGATGATAACTTTTCTATTTCTAGATATCGAGAAATATGAAAAGTGTCAGTTATAAAGAAGAAAACAGAACACTAACCCGCCACACATACTCTGCATAATGACTGTACACTTACCCACTACATGAGCTCTGTATACTGACTGGACACTTACCAAATTCACCAACTCTGTACACTAACTGGACACTTACCCACTTCACCAGTTCTGTACATAAAATAGACACTTACCAACTTCACCAGTTCTGTGCACAAACTGGAAACTTATCCACTACATGAGCTCTGTACACTGACTGGACACTAACCCACTACATCAGTTCTGCACACTGACTGGACACTTACCCACTTCACCAGTTTGGTGCACTAACTGGACACTTACCCACCACACGGGTTCTGTGCACTAACTGGACACTTACCCACTACATCAATTCTGTACACTAACTTGACACTTACCTACTACTCCAGTTCTGTACACTAACTGAACACTTACCCACTTTACCAGTTCTGTGCACCAACTGGACAATAACCCACTACACCAGTTCTGTAGACAAACTGGAAACTTACCCACCGAACGAGTTCTGTACACTAACTGAAAACTTACACACTTTACCAGTTCTGTGCACTAACAGAATACTTACCCACTTCACCAGTTCCGTACACAAACTAGACACTTATCAACCACACGAGTTCTGTGCACTAACTGAACACTTACCCACTTTACCAGTTCTGTACACTAACTGGACACTTACCCACTACACCAATTCCGTACACAAACAGGACACTTACACATTTCACCAGTAAGTGTACACAAACTGGACACTTACCCACTTCACGAGTTCTGTACAATAACTAGACATTTGCCCACTACACCATTTTTACACTAACTGGACACTTACCCATTTTACCAGTAAGTATATACCAACTGGATACTTATCCACTTCACCAGTTCTGTACACTAACTGAACACTTACCCACTTCACCAGTTCTGTGCACTAACTGGACATTAACCACTATACGAGTTTTGTACACTAACTGTACACTTACCTACTACACAAACTGGACACTTACTAACTTTACCAGTTCTGTGCGGTAACTGGACACTTACCCACTACACGAGTTCTCTACACTGACCAGACGCTTACCCACTACACGAGGTTTTTTTTACACTGACTCAACACTTACCAACTACACGAGTTCTGCACACTAACTGCACAATTACCCACTACGCGAGTTCTGTACACTGACTGAACACTTACCCACTACACTAGTTCTGTACACTAACTGGACACTTGCCCACTACACCAGTTCTGTACACAAACTGGACACTTACCATTACACAAGTTCTATACACTAACTGGTCACTTACCCACTACACGAGTTCTGTGCACTGACTGAACACTTACCCACTACACGAGTTCTTTACACTGACTGGACACTTACCCACCACACAAGCTCTGCACAATAACGGACACTTACCCACTCCACGAGCTATCCACACCACTGTTCAATATAAGATTGTCCTCTCCCCACCTTTTATCACTACGTACCGGATCGGGATACCTGGGCAATGGCGGTAGGCTTACACAGGTCGCACTAAAAGGTAGATAATGATACAGAATGAAAAAAATTAAAAGAATTTAAATGACCCCCTTATTACTTTTAAAATGAATGAAGGAATCGTGTATTAAACAATATTTTTCTCTCCATTATCTCCCGCTAGATGGCATTCTATAAATACTCATCTATCTAATTTGGGCACCTTGGGTACAGAGCCGAGCCACTTTCCTACGCGACAACCGTTACTTTGAATTTCAAATTAAATAAACGTTTACTCAATAAAACACTACCTCGTGCAATTCACTCAGCTATGGTCAGCAGTTTAGAGAAATCTGGAGCTAAAGCAGGCCTCATTTCTCTTCAAACGTATTGATAAAAGCTATTTCTACATTGCTCTTTATAGAGCGTAATATTACAGTCAGCCCCCTTTCGGGGCTAGCGATGCATCATATAAGACAGTCGGCGAATCTTCGAAGAATATGACATGCACAGACAACGTTCTTCTCCCTATATTTCGGCCAACAGACGTCATCAAGAAGGATTTAATCACTCCGCATAGTGAACTGGCCACCGTTGTATCAGGGGCGGTAACCAGTCTATCTGCATAGTTCAATAAGTAGAGCGTTGGACTAGTGAATGTGATGTTTCAAGTCAAAAGGGTCTGGCCAAAAGTTCTCGCAACTTAGATTCGGATATCCCCTTTAAATAATCTACAAGCTATGAGAGTCTTCTACGAGTCTAAAATTGTTACAATTATTTATTTCTGATCTTGCCTAGCGAAAAAGAAGACAATTATGTTCCAGCTATGGATTAAATTATTTCAAGTGTTGGTTACTGAGAATTTACATGTTTAAGAAACCAGAATTGACTGTTAAACAATTTACAGCCATGAATCACTTTCACTCCTTCACCTGCAATGTTTTGAAAAGACTTCTTTCTTTGAGTCGTAAAGAAAGTTAACGTTATAATTTTGTCAACGAGTTAAAGCTATCCAACATTTTCTCTTTTTCCCATTATGTTTTCTAAACCTTTTAGCATACAAAAAAAAACCCCCAGACTAGTCCAGATTGAAAGCATTTGCAGATGAGTAATGAATGTGATATAAAAAAAATGAAATCTGCTTTGGGAAGTGTAGAAAACAATGTGGGAAAAAAAGACAAATTTGCTGGTTACCACCATTTTCTCCTTTTTGCACAATGTTATAAAAGGCTTCTTTCTCAGGAATTGTAAGGCAAAGAGTAAGCGTTCTTCCCAGGGATCGTTAAAACACAAAATCGTTTAGAAAATATATTGACCAATCAAATAATCGATACTTAACTATTTACCAAACGACAACATTTTAGACTTGTACAAATTTAAAGAATTTGCAGACGACAGGGTAATTGTGGAAAAAAAGATGCTGGCTCCAGCATTTTTCCTTTTTCCACAGTGTTTTCAAAAAGCTTTTTTCTCAAAGTCGTTGAAACCAGGTATTGTTTGGTATAGAATTAATTTTACTGTGTAAGGCTACATCTTTAGTAGAACGATAGACAGACAGATATAAATAAATAAATATAAATAAATAAATTCTGTTGCATCAGTCATATACCCCAATGAACGCCTCCACATGAAATTTGAAGAACTCAACAGTTTGTTTCACTTTGCTATTGTGCCCTCCACATTAACTTACTTACTGTTTAAATTACTGTATCCGGACAGGTGGTAAGCGTAAATGCTTCTGGGGTTTCTCCTTACTTGTTGGAATGTAACAGCTTAAGGTGAATTTGCTTGGGAGATCTTTCCAATGTTTGTTGATTCTGCTTTCAAAACTATTTATACTAGGCGACATTATGACCTTGTTTGGTTGACTGTTCCATGGTTCAGTGAGGTCAACAACAACACCCCACCCCTTTCGGCTTTTTACTATTTAATCGAGTCGGGACGAATCAAAATGATGACTTGCGATAAACAAATATTAAAAAAGTCATTATGGCGGATCTAGGCCAAGTGCAAAGGCCAGGAAAAATGACTTTTTTGTGTGAATGTACTTACTTTTGTCTGCTAAACGAGTCCTTGTGATGTTGTGAATGTGAGCCATTCAATACTGGGGGCAAGGAGCCTAACCCCTGGTGAGCTACGTTCGGAGGGGCACACAGAATCGAGCCCGACATTTCTATATCTTCCTTTTAGTTCTCGTGGATTTTTTTTGCTTCCGATATTTCAGTGATTCGTTTTGTTGTAATCATTTATCGGACTGCACAAATTTCATGGACACGTTGCCAGCGTCACGTGAGACGTTACTAGAGCAGGCCGGTATTATGACGTCATCTATTTAGTCGCGTGACTTATCCGTTGTTAATGGTTCTCCTGTTAAAATCTTAAAAATTTAAATAAATATTAAAACCACTCCATCTCCTCTTTCACCCACTAAAATAACAATTTAGTTGCACTCACTGGTACCGCGCCATCGATGACAAGTGCATTGATTTTTCACTTTTTGGAAAATGATTTAAACCTCTTTGTATCCCATCAGTTGAAAAATTTCTAACATATTCATTACTGATAAATTACTTTCAATATTCTAATGACGGAATAATTTGTCATTGTCATTATCAGTAATAGAACAGTTTTCCTCTATGTTTTGAAAATAATTATCCCCATTTTTTTCACAAACCCAATAATTCATGTTTGATAAGTGAAGGCCGTCTGCTGTGACGTCACAGTCTTCGCCGGAAACAAGAACTACGGTAGATAGATCATTTTCTAAAGAGTGAAAAATCACTCTATTGCAATTATTAAAATTACCGGGGGTAATGCAGTACCATAGTGGATACCCTTTGGAGCACCTATTGTCAACATGATGGCTTGAAAAAAATACGGCTTAAATCTTTAATACATTAACTTTGTCTTCACTGTGCAATGAAAGTTTAAAAGTTTTCACTCTTACAAAAATTCCAAAGGTAATCTATTACAAGCGATGAATATACAAGGTAATCTAACCATAAGATAGTATTATACAAGCATAATTTCTGAGTTGTATAGCGCTTTAATCCTAAAATCGGTCAGTAAATATTAAAATTCACATGATGAAAATATGTGGTGAGAATCAAAATTCATGCCAAGCAACAGCTTTAAACAGTTAAAAAACTTCGTATTTGCTAGAACTCACGTACCAGCCTTTTTTGTGATATTTGTTTACCGCAGCTAATTGGTTTTTGGGCGTAGACTGACAGCAGTTTCCGATTTGCAAGACTATGCGTTGATACATGGTGCTGATGGGCAATTATCAAACAATACATTATTCTTACTAAGTATTCTCAGCAAATAGTCTAAGCGTCCAGTAGAAAAGACGTATGCTTGTAGTTGAAAGTACTGTTAGCATGTCCGCGAACTTACTCAGTTCACGAGCAATTATCTCAGATACGCATATTACACTTAATGTCTCTGTGTAAGCGAGTTGTTATCAGGTGCTCTTGTGTACGACATGATTTTTTTAAAGATTTGAACCTGTCAAGAGATATGATGATGATGATGATGATGATGAGTAGCTTTGTTTCTCCGGTGACAATATCTTACCAGGAAATATGTACAGTTCCTGGCAATATATAGGAGTTTCCTCAGGCTATCTGGCCCCAATGATTTGAAACTAAAATCACAAAAGCATCTACACACTGTCTAGATGGATTATGTATCGGACGTCATGGTAGTGTCTGATACAGTCTACGAAGACAACATGCCAAACACATTTTTTTTTTCTCTTTGGTTTAAACAGACGGGTATGAACATTGCTTAACACCCACATAGTCTTACTTGGCAGAAACGCCTTTGAACAAGTTTCTTTAAAGCAGTTCGAGTTTGCCTGAAGCTGACGAGGAACGATGTTGTGCTGAAGCGCTGTGGACTGTGTTTCAGACGAATCTGTTGAACCCTCACTGTCTAAGCTGGATCTGTAAGACAACACGTCTCAGCATCTTTTTGGAAGATGCTACAAACAACCTTTTCGAGTCAAGAATTAAACACACAGACCACAACAATCTCTCTGTTTGTCTCTCTGTCTATCGCTATGTCTCTGTCTATCCGTCCTTCCCTCTATCTATCCATGAAACCATGATGCAAGAAACCCAAATAAATCACCATGGCAAATGGAGAAAATAGTTCACCAGAAGTTCCCAAATGCATCTTTGTGGAAGATGCTACAAACATTCAGGTCAAGAGTTTAACATACACCCTCAACAATCTCTCTCGAGATCTGTATGTCTCTCGGTCTGTCGTTGTGTCCCTGTCTGTCTGTCCTTCAATCCTTCTATCTGCTCACGAAACAATGAAGGGAAGACATAAATCTTCATGGTTAATGAAGAAAATAATGTACCAGAAGTTCCCAGATACATTTTTGTTGAAGATGCTACAAACATTTTTTTCAGGTCAAGAGTTTAACACACACCCTCTACAATCTCTCTCTCTGTGTCTCTCGTTCAGTCTCTGTCTGTCTGTCCTTCAGTCCTTCCATCCATCTGTCCACGAAACAATGACGACGGGAAAACACTCAAATAAATCTTCATGGTAAATGGAAAACATAATCTACAAGAGATCCCCAAATACCCTCATAAGTAGATGCTAAAGAAGATTTTTTGAAGAAAAGAACAACCCCGATATATATATGTATACCGGTTGGCACGTTAAAAATGCTACTTGAAGTGTCATTTCTCTATTATTATATATTTCTCCATCAATCTATCTATGACCTTCAAAACTGCAGAAGACAGCTTCTGAAACTATTGTGGGTAAAAGAGAAAATTGCGGTACCAACATACACTCCCTTTTCCACTATGTCTTTGGTCACACAAAATCATTGAAATTATCTCCCCTTGAAATCTGACAAAATTTTAATTTTTGCAAAATTAATGACTTCTTTTAATTTCTTTTCTCTTGGATATCACTCACCATGAGTGGGAGCTACTTTTCCAACCAACACATTGTTGAGGAAAGGCTTCTGTATGAAACCTTGCAAATTTAGAGTTATCTCCCATGACCAGTCATGTCAGTAGGTAGTTAAATTTGTTCCCCTTTTAATACCCTGTACACAGAGCACTGCACAGTGAAAACAAAAGTAAATGAAAGATAAGGGAAGGGATATTAATGATTACAATTTTTAAGCATAGAGGCTCAAGAAATCAGCATGGCAAATGGAAAAAAATAACTTACCAGAGGTTCTCAACTTTTGGAAGATTCCACATAATTTTCTTTTTATGATAAAGAGTTAAATGCACAGACCTCAACAATCTCTCTGTCTGTCTCCCAGTCTCTGTCTCTCAGTTTGTCCTTCTATCAATCTATCCCTGAAATGAATGAATGAATAGTGTTTTATGGCCCGTCGACAACTTAGGTCATATTGGGCGCACTTACTTAGTAAACAATAATGCGAGGTGAAAATAACATACATGTGCAACAACATAAGACAAACATGATAAATGAGGAATGGATGAAACACAAAATGATGCCCCTTTTGTCGCCTTTTACGACATGCATGCTGTCACTTTTGTTCCGCCAGATGAAATGGCAGATGTGACGATCGCGGGACTGCAGTGGTTTATTCTTATACCCCCGATTAAACCACACGGGGTCCCACAGGCCAACTGATTCCCATTCCAAACCCTATTTACATCAAGAAAAAAAATATAGGATTTGGAATAAGAACTACCCAGCCTGCTGCAATCCTACGAATTACGAGGAAAGCAGCCGTTTGTCTCTAATTTTAGTCGCCTTCTACGACATGCCATAGAGAAAGGCCGAGGTCCTATTCTATAAAGTAAAAAAACCCCGGGACCCCACGGGGACTATCCCTGAAACCATGATGATAAGGAACTAAAAAAAAAAAATCTTGGCAGGTGGAGAAATTAATTTACGAGAAATTGCCAAATACCTTGTTCAGAAGATGCTACAGATTTTTTTTCAAGAAAAGAATAATCCCCATATCCCTCTTGTCCCCCCCCCTCTCTCTCTCTCTCTTTCTGTCTTCCTGTCTCTGTGTCTTGCCTGACGTTCAGAACACAGCTTCTTAAAATATTGTAGGAAAAGGAGAAAATACTTTAAACCAGACTACTATCTCTTTTTTCTTTATGTTTAGACTTTAAGCTTAACAGCCATCTTCATGATTAATGGTCATCACAACCTTTAAAATTATCTCCCTTTGGAATTTATCAAAATTTTAAATGTTGCAAATTTCATGATTTCTTCAAACATCCTTTTGCTTGGACATCACTCACCATGAGTGGAAGCTACTTTTCCAATAAAGAAACCGTTGACTTGAGGCTTCTGTATAAAACCTTGCAAATTTGGAGTTATCTCCCTTAGAACTAGTTGAGCAGCAATGTCAGTTTTGACCAGTCTAAAATTCTGTCACCTTAAAAGAGTTCAACTTTTTGTCTTTGTAATATCTTGTATTCAGAGCAGCAGTCACTGAAGAAATATTAAAGACGGATGAAGAGATACTGATGTTAAAAATCTTAAAAAAAGACTTGAAGAAAACATTGTGACACTTGAAGAAAATTATTTATCTGCAAAAGGTTCTCAAATACTAGTACCTCTTTTTCCTTGAACTCTTTACCACAAAATCCAAACTTTTAGCAGCCCTGAGAAAGAAAACATTGATAGAAAGTAACCAGCATTTTCTCCTTTTTCCCACAATATTTTCTGTTCTATGAAAGTCAGAAATCATCATATCACTAAGATTTAATTTGTTGTCTGCAGATGCTTTGAATTTGGTCCAGTCCAAAAAATTTGTTGTTCGGTAAAGAGTTAACTCTTTACCACATGAGAAAATTTTAGACTGGTCCAAAATGAAAGCATTTGCAGACGACAAAATAAAAATGACTGAAAATGTGAAATTTGTTTTGTGAAGGGTAGAAAACATTGTGGGAAAAGGAGGAAATGCTGGTTACCAGCATTTTCTCTTTTTCCCACAATGTTTTCTAAAGGCTTTTTTCTCAGGGGCGTCAAAAGTAGGAATTGTGTGGTAATGGGTTAAAGAAATAGTTTTTGAAAACATTGTGGAAAATCTGGAAATCTTTCTTTCTTTTTGAGCTTAAGAAGGTAGCCTTTATAAACATTACGATAAAGAGAAAAATGCTGATATGAGCATTTTTCTTTTCTACCCTTTCCAAGACAAATGCCTTCATTTGAAAAAAGAAACCTAATGTGTTAAGTGTATCTGCAAATACTTTCAATATGGATCAATCTATAGACTTTGCAATAATCCAGGTAAATAACAAAGCCTTTACCACACAACAAAACACAAGACTTGTCCAAATTTAAAGCAATTACAGAGGACAACTTACACTTACTCTTTACCAAACAACAACATTTTGGATTAGACCAAATTGAAAGCATTTTAAATGCAGATGACAAAATAACCATAGTTCAAATGATAGTTTCTACCTTAAATGTTGTGGAAGACATTGTTGGAAAAGGAGAAAATGCTTGTAATCAGCATTTTATCCTTTTCCTACAATGTTGTCGAAGGCTCCTTGCTCTGGGTAAGACTGCATGGTAGAAGGTTAAATGAAGCCATTGAATTTGTCTTTATATGGTAGAAAACATTGTGGGAAAAGGAGAAAATGCTGGTTACCAGCATTTTCTCCTTTTCCCGCAATGATTTCATAAAGATTTACCAGCATTCTCTTCTTTTCCTACAATGTTTTCAAAAGTCTTCTTGTACTGGATTGTGTGGTAAAGATGTAAAAGGTTAAATGAGACGATGAATTAAAAATGTGTTTGATTGATAGAATTTGTCTATGATAGGGTAGGAAACATGGTGGAAAATGGAGAAAATGCTACTTACCAACTCTTTCTCCTTTTCCCTCAATGATTTCATAAAGATTCCATTGGTTTATTGAATATCAAAGGGTTAAACCATCCATTCTGACAGCGATGCAACAAGATGACTGTTGAATAATTTTTAAGGGAGGTAACTCCATTTTTGCAAGGTTTTAGATATAGACCAGTTATCATGAATTTGTTTGATGGAAAAGAAGCTTTCAATAATGATGAGTAACATCCAAGTCAGAAAAATTCTAGAAATCATGTGACAAAAGGAAAAAAGCTGATTTTGTTGATTTTCAAAGGGAGATAATCTGACTATTCCTTATAGTTAGCAGAAATATCACCAACAATAAAATTAATTATTTGATAGGAAAAAAATGACTTTGTGAAGTTTTCACCCCATGGTTCCCAGTTTTGATGACCTTGAATGAAGAAGCCTTTTGAACCAACATTTTCTCCTCTATTCACAACGTTTTCTGTCCTGCTGGAAAAAACTTCAATTTTTGAGTAACATTTATTTTGTGGTCTATAAGTGCTTTCAATTTTTACCAGTCCAACAATTTTCCTTTTGGTTTAGAGGTAAATATAATTTTCTTTGTACTAACTTGTATTCAGACCAGCGGTCACTGAAGAAAAATGACCAACAGATAAGATGTTAATGACAAAAATCTTGATAAAGAATTTTATAGAAAAAGGAGAAAATGCTGGTTACCAGCATTTTGTGGTAAAGAGTTACATGGAGTGATGTAAAGGGTTGGAACCATCCATTCTGACAGCATTGCAACAAGATGACTGTTTAATCAGTTTTCAGGAAGGCAACACCTTTTTTGCAAGGTTTTACATAAAGGCTGAATGGAAAAGAAGCTTTCAATAATGGTTAGTTACATCCAAATCAGAAATATTCAAGAAATTGTGTGCTAAATGGAAAAAAAGCTGATTGTGTTGATTTTTCAAAGGGAGACAATCTGACCATTCTTATTATAAGTAGTATCAAAGGACTGATAGTTCTAAAATCATGTACATAAATATTAATGTCAAACAACAGCTTTAACCCATTACCACACAATCCCTACTTTTGACGCCCCTGAGAAAGAAACCTTTAGAAAACATTGTGGGAAAAGGAGAAAATGCTGGTTACCAGCATTTTCTCCTTTTCCCACGAAGTTTTCTACCATATGAAAGTAAAATTGTACCATTTGAGCCACTTTGAAATTTTTGTCTGCAAAGGCTTTCAATTTCGATAGGGCTAAAATATTTCCGTGTGGTAATGGGTTAAACAGTTCAAAGACTTCATATTTGCTAAAACTTATGTACCAGCCTGTTTTATGATATTTGTTTACCACAGCTAACTGGTTTTGAGAGTACACTCGCTTCCGATTTGCGAGACTACGTTGGTCCATGATGCTTATGGATAATAATCAAACAAGTCTCACTAAATATTCTCAATAAATAGTCTAACTGTCGAGTAGAAAAATCGCTTGTAGTTAAGCATGTTCGCAAACTTGTTCAATTCACGACCACGTATCTCAGATACGCATACAGATACACTTGATGTCTCTGTGTAAGGGATTTATCTCATGCTCTTGTGTACGAAATGATTGTCTCAACGATTTGAATCGGTCTAGAGATATGATGATAAGGATGATGATGATGATGATGATGATGATGGTGATGATGATGATGATGATGATGGGTAGCTAGGTTTGTTTACCCGGTGACAACGTCTTACCTGACAATATATAGAATTTTCCTAAGGCTATCTGATCTCAATTGATTTGAAACTAAAAACACAAAAACGCATCAAAATACTTGCTTGATAGATTATGTGTCGGACGCCAAAGTACTGTCTTATACAGTCTATGAAGACAAAGTGACAAACTCAGATTTCTGTCTTTGGTTTAAACAGATGGATATGAACCTTGCTTAAAATCATCTTTCGTGACTTGGCTTCAAACACCCACTCAGTCTTAATTGGCCAGAAACATCTTCAAACAAGTGTCTTTAAAGCACTTCAGTTTGCCTGAAGCTGGCGGTGTTGTGCTGAACTGCTGTTGGTCTGTGTTTCAGACGAATCTTTTCAACCCTTACTGTTTAAGCTGGAACTGTAAGACAACACTTCTCAGCTTCTAACTGCTTAGGACATGTCCGTTTGAGGCTGGGTCTGTAATGGACGTGTTGAAGCAGCTTTCTGAGTCAGCCAATCTGGCTTGGAATGAGTCTATCAAATCTCTCTGAAGCTGGGCTGTTTGAAGCTGGTCCGTTCAAGAGCCTCCCCAAATCAACATATTGTGTTTGGTATGAGACTGGATTTCTCTAAAGCTAGTCTATTCAAATGTATACAGGCGTTGTTTTATCCTTAGAATTATAGAGAGGAAAAAACATACTAAGCCAGGGTCATATTTATTTTGAGCTGCTCCACTCTGTTCCGCCTAGATCCCAAACATGAAAAGGGTGGGTTCTCTGAAACAGGTTAACTCATTACCAAATGACAATATTTTAGGGTTGTCCAAATCGAAAGCATTTGCAGACGACATTTTCTCCTTTTCCCACAATGTTTTCTAAAGGCTTCTTTCTCATGGGCGTCAAAAGTAGGGATTGTGTGGTAATAGGTTAAGGAGACCTAGCTGTCACAGTCTGCTATAGCAGGAGCGCAAGCGGCATCTTGAGTGTGGCACTATTAATATTCACCAATATATATCAACTAAAAAGGGCTGGAATTTTTTGTTTCTAAAAGCGTTATGATTTCTTGACCTGATAATATACAACAACTTTAAATGTAAAATTACAATGTTCCTTTTTCCAAATATAACAAATGAAAAATGCACATATTTAAGATAACATAAACACTGATTGAAATTAAAATCTACATTTTATTCAATTGAGAATACGCATTCCAAAAGTAGTACTGACCCAACAAATTATCAAAGTACTCCTGGTATTCACAATGATAGACCTAAACCATGGTGATAAACTGTATAAACGTGCAGTGCTGTATGTTCCTTACAGATTCTCTCCGACATGATCGATAGATACTTTAGTCTTTTTAGACATATTTATTATCACATATGCACAGTTTGCAAGTTATCTACCACAAAAGAAAACTGACCTGTTGGACAAATAATTACAAAACTATTTTTCATCTCCCAAACCGGAACTTGGGACAGGAAGCAGTACAAGACCAGAAGTAAACTTATGTCACCCCAGTATTATAACAATGAGAGCCTGGTTGCTCTGCAATCAGGCGACACAAATATAGTGCAGCTGCTCATACGGCCCCACAAGGGTAATGTGAATCCATAGCCTTCAACTCTTTAATACACAATCCAGACTTAATAATACCATGAAGAAGGTTTAAAAACTTGTTGGAGAGGAGAAAATACTGGTAACCAGCATTTTCTCCCTTTTCCACCGTTTTCTTACCCCATCCAAGACATTAATCATCATTTGCACTATATCTAATATGTCATCTGCAAATACTTTCAATCAGGTCCCAAAATATGTTGTTTGGTTAAAACTTCAACACGAGGGCCACAATGGCCCTGTATCAATCTACTGTCTCACAGTTAACTCATTACCAAACAACAATATTTTAGGCTTGTCCAAATCAAAAGCATTTGCAGGCGACAAAATAAAAGTGACTGAAAATTTGAAATGTGTTTTGGGAAGGACAGAAAACATTGTGGGAAAAGGAGAAAATGCTTGTTACCAGCATTTTCTCCTTTTCCCACAATGTTTTCTAAGGGCTTCTTTTTCAGGGTCGTCAAAAGTAGGGATTGTGTGGTAATGGGTTAAGTCACAATTGGCATGGGCAGCGACATCAATTTGTAATTATTCTGCAATCCAACAGTATTTCATACAGCAAATTAGTCAAGATTTTACTTTTTATTCACAGCTGTATTGATGACAACCAGAATTCTTTGTGGTACTGTTATTACATTCTGTTAACAGATTCTAAAGAGGACCATAGCAGGATTATATCTGCAGTTTGGTCAAAATATGTTCTGCGGTTCCAAAAATGTCACATGATGGACATAGGGCTATGGCAAAATCTTGATTCCCATAGGCCAATGAAACTTAATTCTTTACCACACAATCCCGACTTTTAACGAACCCAAAGAGAGAAGCCTTTTGAAAACATTATGAGAAAATGCTGTTAACCAGCATTTTCTCTTTATTTTCTTAACGTTTTGTATCCTTCCCAATAGAAATTTCAAATTTTTGGTCACCTCCATTTTGTCGTCTGAAAATGCTTTCAATTTGGACCAGTCTAAAATGTTGTCGCTTGTAAAAAACTAACAACAAGAACAAGAAAAAAAACAAGAGGGCCAAGATGGCCCTGGATCGCTCACCTGAATTTTTGAGATGACCATAGTCTATTTTTTTGGGGGGGAGGGAGGGGGGTGAATTGAAACATTGGAACCAAATTTATAATTTTGCCAAGCAATTTTCAAAAGGTCACCTGTAAAAGTCATTTCGAAATCTGACCATCAGTTTCAAAAAGAAGAATTTTTAAGAATTCTTCATTTCTGGGAGCAAGTAGCCCCCATCCTCGAGAGCCATATTTCTTGATGGATCAAAATTTACGAACAAGTTTTGAAAACGGTCATCCAAGGAACATTTTGGAAAATTTCTTTTAAAATCTGACCAGGGGTTTCAGAGAAAGAGAATTTGAAAGAAATTCATCATGTCCGTATAGTGCAAGTAGCCCCCATTCACAACAGCCATGTTTCTTGACGGATCAAAATTATATGTACAGCTTTTGGAAAGGGTCACCCAAGGAACACCTCTGTCATATTATTTTAAAATCTGACAACAGGTTTCAGAGAAGAAGAATTTTCAAGAATTTCTTCATTTCCATATAGTGCAAGTAGCCCCCATTCACCAGAGCCATGTTTCATGGCCAATCAAAATTTCGCGAACAGTTTTAGAAAAGGATCACCCAAGGAACATCTCTGTGAAATTATTTCAAAATCTGTCCAGCCATTTCAGAGAAGAAAAATTTTCAAGAATTTCTTCATTTCTGTATAGTGCAAGTAGCCCCCATTCACCAGAGCTATGTTTCTTTACCAATCAAAATTTCGCGAACAATTTTAGAAAAGGGTCACCAAAGGAACAACTCTGTGAAATTATTTCAAAATCTAACCAGCTGTTTCAGAGAAGAAGAATTTTTAAGAATTTCTTCATTTCTGTATTGTGCAAGAAGCCCCCATTCACCAGAGCCATGTTTCTTGACCAATCAAAATTTCGCAAACAAGTTTTGAAAAGGTCACCCAAGGAACAACTCTGTGAAATTATTTCAAAATCTGACCAGCGGTTTCAGAGAAGAAAATTTTTTAAGAATTCCTTCATTTCTGTATAGTGCAAGAAGCCCCCATTCACCAGAGCCACATTTTTTGACGGATCAAAATTTGACGAACAATTTTTGAAAAGGGTCACCCAAGGAACATATCTGTGAAATTATTTCAAAATCTGACCAGCGGTTTCAGAGAAGATTTTTAAAGAATTCCTTCATTTCTGTATAGTGCAAGAAGCCCCCATTCACCAGAGCCACATTTTTTGACGGATCAAAATTTCACGAACAATTTTTGAAAAGGGTCACCCAAGGAACATATTTGTGAAATTATTTCAAAATCCGACCAGCGGTTTCAGAGGAGAAGATTTTTAAAGAATTTGCTAAAAAATTCCATTTGGTTGCCATGGCAACCAGAGTTTTTGATGGAATCAAATTCTGTTAACAATTTTCAAAGAGGACCTCCCAAGGAACATTCCTGCCAAGTTTGGTCCAAATCCACCGAGTGGTTTAGGAGGAGTTGATGTTTAAAGAATTGTTGACGACGGACAACGGACACCAGGTGATCCTAAAAGCTCCCCTTGAGCATGTTGTGCTCAGATGAGCTAAAAACCAACAACAACACTGTATATCTTTAGTTTTATTTGTCGCCATCATGACTTACAGCCATGATTTTCATATCAATATCATCAAATGACAAGATCATGTGACTACTGTATGACTTATCTCATATCATAAACAACAGAAAAACCCCTGGCATAAATTGAGAGCTCCACACATAGGTTGTTCACAAGGCCAGTGAAGATCACAATCAGGCTGTAAAAATATAAGCAATTCTTCTATATGGTCAGGTTGATTGTGAGATAATGTTATGAAAAATGTTTTCACAGAATTCAACTGCTCAGAGTATTTGGCCTTTTTTTTTTTTCCAACTCTTTAACAAAGGACAAAATTTTATCAGACCTGCAGAATTGAAAGCATTTGCAGACGACAAAACAAACAGGACTCAGAAATTGAAACTTGATTTCAGAAGAGTAAAAAAACATTGTGAGAAAAGGAGAAAATGCTGGTTATCAGCATTTTCTCCTTTTCCTACAATGCTACCAGAAGGTTTCTTCTTCTAAGTTGTAAAAACTAGGGATTTTTTGATAAAGGGTTTATAAATGAAATCTTCCATTTAATTCATTACCACACAATCCCTACTTTTGACACCCCTGAGAAAGAAGCCTTTAGAAAACAATGTGGGAAAAGGAGAAAATGCTGGTAACCAGCTTTTCTCCTTTTCCCACAATGTATTCTTCCCTTCACAAAACAAATTTCAAATTTTCAGTCACTTTTATTTTGTCGTCTGCAAATGCTTTCAATTTGCACAAGTCTATAATATTGTCGTTTGGTAATGAGTTAATTCATAAGGTGCTCACTTTTTTTTAAAATGTATACTATCAGTTGCAAGGTATGATGAATCTTTCTAAATATCACAATTTTGAGGCTATGGTTTACGCTTACCGAAATGTTGTCAAATATGAGCAATGTTTAATACAGTATGCTTAACCCATTACCACATGACAATATTTTAGACTGGTCCAAAATGAAAGCATTTGCAGACGACAAAGTAAAAGTGACTGAAAATTTGAAATTTGTTTTGTAAAGGGTAGAAAACATTGTGGGAAAAGGAGAAAATGCTGGTTACCAGCATTTTCTCCTTTTCCCACAATGTTTTCAAAAGGCTTCTTCCAGAGGGGCGTCAAAAGTCGTCATTGAGTGGTAAAGGGTTAAAGAAAGACAAAAAACATGTCACAAACTATATATGCTATCTAAAAAAAATGTAATTAGATCCTGACATAATTACAGCTTTCTTTTTTTTTCCCTATAAATTTTTATCATTATATATTATTTATACAACCAGTAAGGTTTTGATTGATAAATTACATACGTTATTTCAAGCATAGACAAGTAAAAGTCTGATTTTATGGAAAAAAAACATAAAATCTTACAAATTTTATCAATTACAACAAGGATAGTGAAAACAAAGTAGCTTTTTGATGGCCTAAACATCCTGAAATGAGAAACAAATCTTGAATTCTTTCACCCATGATGTATAGTATTCATGTTGACTCCAAGCTCTGTCAAAAAATTACCAATTTTAATGACCCTGAGAATGAAAGCATTTGTATAAATGGTGAAAAAATAAGAAAATGCTGGAAATCAGCATTTTCCCCCTTTTCCCAAAATGCTTTCTACTATTGGATACAAAATAAAAATCATATTTTGAATCACATTTACTTCCATACCTGCAAATGCTTTCAATGAAGAAAGAATCTAAACCATTATAATCTTGTAATACAAGCAAAATTGTTGACATAATTTTAAAACATATATCATCAGATCTTTCTCTATCTTCAATCAAACTATTAACCCATTACCACACAATCCCTACTTTTGACAACACCCAGAAGGAATCCTTTTGAAAACATTGTGGGAAAAGGAGAAAATGCTGGTAAACAGCATTTTCCCCTTGTCCCACAATGTTTTCTACCCTTCACAAAACAAATTTCAAATTTTTAGTCACTTATATTTTGTCGTCTGTAAATGCTTTCAATTTGGACAAACCTAAAATTTTGTTGTTTAGTAATGAGTTAAGCAAAATCTACCATCATATATATCACCAACTATCGCAACTTCCATCATAATCTTTAGAAACAGACATTCAGTATTCATGCACTTCCACACAACATCCTCATTTTGAATCTCTTACACAAGTTCCATACAAAAGTCTTATATAAAGGCCCATTTCCACCCACATTATCAAGATTCATTAAATGATTGGCACCTAATGCCACATTAAATTTCATTTTAGTAATGTTCCTAGTCTTACCAGTGCTAGGCTACAACTCCAAAGTGCCTTGCCCCAGCACACTCCCATACTAAAAATGTGACGCCTTCAACACCCTGGACCCTATATACATGTATTTAACCCATTACCGCATAATCCCTACTTTTGACGCCCCTGAGAAAGAAGCCTTTAGAAAACATTGTGGGAAAAGGAGAAAATGCTGGTAACCAGCATTTTCTCCTTTTAACACAATGTTTTCTACTCTTCACAAAACAAATTTCAGTCACTTTTATTTTCTCGCCTGCAAATGCTGTGGGCAAATTTGGGCAAGCCTAAAATTTTGTCGTTTGGTAATGAGTTAAGAACTGGTGATTTTGCAAACTTTTGAATCAAATGTTAGTATGATAAAGATTGATGACAATTTGTGAGCCACTACTGTCAGAAAGTCAGGTAACTGAAGTCTTTCAGCAACAAACATATACTGACACCTGCTCTAGCAACAGCAGGACTTAATAAATCTCCGTGACGCACATCTGCACAATACCAAGTAAGTCATCATATGGTCATGGATCTATAAAACCCATTTTGTCTAACAATCAACTGAATCATAAGGTAAACTGGTCCTTGGATATACAGTGAATCGATCAATAGTGAAAAGTTTTGGCCCAGGTCTGCCTTAGCAGATTGCCCCCTTTCAAAAGACCAAATCTCAATGTATGTCATGCTCTAGGAAAAAATGTTAAATGTATCTGCAGAATTACCAAAAGTCTGTGTAGGCTCACCTGGGTCAATTTTTTTTGTTAGTCATTTTTCTGCATGTTGATGGACCAGTCTACCTCACATAACTCAGTTCTTAGACAAAGTGGATTTCATAGATCCTTTGTCATGTTATAACTTGTATGGTATACAGCATGACTGACATGTATTTAACTCTTTACTATACAAAAAAGTTTTAGACCAGTCAAAATTGAAAGCATTTACAGACGAAAAAATAAAAGTGACTGCTTAATTGAAATTTGGTTTTGGAAGGCCAGAAAATATTCTGGGAAAAGGAGAAAATGCTGGTTACCAGCATTTTCTCCTTTTCCCTTTATGTTTTCATTAGACATTTTCTTGGGGGGTGTTAAAAATAGGGATTGTGTGGTAAAGGGTTAAACCTCCTTTTGGCAGGTTTTTGAAACCCAGAAAGATATGAAGTTCAGTAGGTGCCAATAAACATGCAAATAATGTAAATCTGACCTCTGAGCAGCGTAAGTTTGATTCATAGCTATAAATTTTAGAGTACTAAATAAGTCAAAATAGAATTTGTTTAATCTGAATGTAAAGATCAAATCAAAATAGCAACATGGTGCTTTTGCCAAAATGTTTCACAAAATAGCTGAAAGGTCAAAGATCAGACTGCATGTTCTGTTCCATCTGATCTTAATCTACATTAACTGCATAAACAACTTACAGTAATGTGCATAGCACTCTAACGTTTAATATGAACAACACTACAATATGGTGATGTCTTGGGTGTCAGACAAATTAGGCTTGTATATAGGACTGATACTTAATACTTTTCTATTAGGATTTATCATGTTGAATTCTGAACAGTAAGAACTGAAAGGTATGCATATCTTTCATTTACCAAACAATCCCTGGTTTTTATGACCCTGAGATAGAAGCCTTTTGAAAACACTGTGGGAAGCGGTAAAATGCTGGTAAACAGCATTTTCTCCTTTTACCACAGTGTTTTCTACTCTTTCAAAGCAAGATTGCACAATCTGAACCAAATTGAAATTGTTGTTTGCAAATGCTTTCAATTTGGAAAAGGCTACCATTTTGTCATTTGGTATAGGGCTTATCCTACATGCACTTCATATATGAAATGAACCTTTCCAATAGGGGATATTGGCAAAAAAATTGTAATTTTAGCCTCGTTTTGCCTGTTTTCCCCTAAAAATATTACAAAATAACAGACAATGCACATCTAATCATGATCGAAACTGTCTTAATAAACAACTCAAGTTGTGCTTAGCACTGAATCCTTCAACTAATGAAAACACTTTGGACTCCACCCAATTGAAAGCATTTGGAGACGACAAATATAAATGTTACACAAATAATACTTTCTGTCATTGATATGCTAGAAAACATTGTTGGAAAAAGAGAAAATTTTTGTTACCAGCATTTATCCTTTTACCGTGATGTTTTCTATTATAAGCCTTCTTTTTCAGGGTATTTAAAGTTCTGGTATGTATGGAATAGCTTTAAAGGCTTTTGTCTTTTGAATGTCTAATAGAATTAACTCTTTACCACACGAGAAAATTTTAGACTGGTCCAAACTGAAAGCATTTGCAGACAACAAAATAAAGGTGACTAAAAAATAGAAATTTATTCTGGGAAGGGTAGAAAATACTGTAGGAAAAGGAGAAAATGCTGGTTACCAGCATTTTCTCCTTTTCCCATAGTGTTTTCAAAAGGCTTCTTTCTCAAAGCTGTCAAAAGTAAGGATTGTGTGGTAATGGGTTAAGTAGGATTCCAAAGCAAAAAAACATACAGACAGCAGATACAAAAAATTTGACACAACTTCCAACAAACCAGAGAAATGAACACTCACACACATACACACAAACACATATTTAACTCTTCACCAAACGACCAAATTTTCGACTGGTCCAAATTGAAGGTATTTGCTGAAGAAAAAAAAAAAAAGACTCAAAATTGAAACTTGACTTTAGAAGAGTAGAAAACATTGTGGGAAAAGGAGAAAATGCTGGTTACTAGCATTTTCTCCTTTTCCCATAATGTTTTCAGAAGGCTTTTTCCTCTGGGTCGTGAAAACAGGGATTCTTTTCGAAAGGGTTAAAGCCTTAAAATCCTGTACTTTAATTACCTTGAGGAAAATGCCTTTGCAAAATTTGTGGCAAAAGGACAGAATGCTGGAAACCAGCATTTTCTCCTTTCCCCATAAATTTTCCAACCTTTTAAAGAAAATCTCATAATTTCTCACTTTAATCATGGACAAATCTAGAATTGTGCTCATTTGGTAAAAGATTAAAGTTGACAAATGAATTTGTTCATTGTAAGTGAAGTAAGCAAAGACATACAGACAAATATACTGGTAAATACACTTTCATTAAAACATAGATCACCCCACTCAATTATGATCCCAATTATTACACCACACACTTTATCACACCAACTCATTTCATTCACCACACATTTATTACACACTTTTCTATTTGATCGACAAAATACATTGCACAAATGATGGTCCAATAAGAAATATGCACTGACTTGGCACATCCCATGAATGTTTTTTACTGCCTCCCGTAGCAGACACTTATTGTGCAAATTGCTTTTTAATTCGCAATTTCATCTTATGCTACAATGATTGTACATTTATGAAAATGTTCTTTTAAAAAATGTTGCAGAACAAAGAAAATCGGCATATTCTCTGTCTCCCACTATGATTTCTACCATGATTAAGCAAATCCTATCGTTCAACCACATGAACTTTGTACTTCTGCAAATGCTTTCAATTGATGATGAATGATAAACAAGAAAATTATCAGGGAAATATCAATGTCAACACTTTTAAACTCTCTCTCATGTGAACAATTCAGTAATTTTTTTTTGTTGTTTTGTTTTTATTTTCATTTTTCTTATTTTTTTGCAAATTTTTTACTCTTTCAAAATGTTTTTATATTTTGTTCTCATTTTATTTACTTTTTTTGCAAATTCATGAAAAACATTTTACTTTTTTTTTTTTTTTTTCAAATTTTGTCTTTTTATCTTAATAAATGCATTATGCATCTACGACATTCATCTTCACACTCTTTCAATCACCAGACACAACTATTTACAACATAGAAATATATTTTTGTCTTAAAAAAAAAACAGGTAGTAACTTAATTTATTCTAACCCTTTCAGCGCTATTGGTGAAAATAGAAGCTTTTTGTGTACCCCGGTATCAAGATCAGACTGCACAAAACATGAAGTCTACTTTTGGATTTATACCATCCCCTTGTTTATTCAAGCCTTACTCATAAAAATCTCTTTGATATTCAGGAGATTGTACTTTAACCCATTACCAAACGACAATATTTTAGACTGGTCCAAATTGAAAGCATTTGCAGACGACAAAATAAAAGTGACTGAAAATTTGAAATTTGTTTTGCGAAGGGTAGAAAACATTGTAGGAAAAGGAGAAAATGCTGGTTACCAGCATTTTCTCCTTTTCCCACAATGTTTTCTAAAGGCTTCTTTCTCAGGGGCGTCAAAAGTAGGGATTGTGTGGTAATGGGTTAAGCTGTTTAACTCATTACCAAACGACAATATTTTACGCTTGTCCAAATCGAAAGCATTGGAGACAACAAAATAAAAGTGACTAAAAATTTGAAATCTGTTTTGTGAAGGGTAGAAAACATCTTGGGAAAAGGAGAAAATGCTGGTTACCCACATTACCAGCATTTTCTCCTTTTCCCACAATTTTTTCTAAAGACTTCTTTCTCAGAGTCGTCAAAAGAAGGAATTGTGTAGTAATGGGTTAAAGCAAGTACATCTATATATTTAGCACTGAAAAAAGTTTACTCAGTCCCCTCTGACATGAATAACATCATATCCCACTGTAACAAATAGAAATATACATGATACAGATGAAAATATTGTGGTAAAAGTAGCAAAATTTCTTCTCTATCAAAAGATGCTGTTTTTTAACTACCCTAGGAAGAAGCCTTATGAAAACATTGTGGAAAAAAAAAAAAAGAATATGCAGGTCATCACCATTTTCTCCTTTTCTCATAATCTTTTTTACTATTTCAAACTTGAAAATCTTCTGTTGGGTATCTTCAATATTGTCACCTGTGAATCTTTTCAATTTAGATATGTCTACAGCTTTGTTTGTTTGGCAAGAAAATAAACTAAGAATTTCACCTTTCACCACACTATTTTCAGAGGCGATCAGCAAAAAGTGCTTGAGCAGAAAATATAGTTCCTCACATGACCTAGAAAAAATATTGCACATCAAAATACTAATTCAACAAAAAGTAAGCTTCAACTAATGGCATGAATAATCTAATATATTCATAAAATGGCAAAGGAAAGAAAATTTCAATCATTCATTCACTTGTTTCACATTAAGGTTTTTTTACATAATGTGATTCTAAAACTGGTAATAGAAAGACTTTTCAAGACAAGCAGGTGTTTGACTGCTGATACTCTTGAACTCTTTACCACACAATCCCGACTTTTAACGACCCTGAGAAGAAAGCCTTTAAAAATGTTGTGGGAAAAGGGGAAAATACTGGTAACCAGCATTTCCTCCTTTTTCTAAAGTTTTCTATCCTTTCCAAATCAAATTTCAATTTTTGATTCGCATTTATTTTGTTGTGTGCAAATGCTTTCAATTTGGACAAGTCCAAAATTTTGTTGTTAGGTAAAGAGTTAATTGAAAATTCTGATACAAGATGGGGTATTACTGTGTCAAAAATAATTTGTGGGTCACATGCCTTTGTTGTACTGGTTCCCCTGTTGATAAGTAGCAAGTGGCCTAAGCCTGAAGGGTTTGTTTTCAGCACCAAATATTAAACAATGTTTTGCACTACACCAAGGCAGGTGATATGACAACGGGGCTACAATAGTATCTCAACATTTTTATTGAAAACAGCAGAGTTAACAGTAAATATATCTGATATGCCCCAAATGCAGTTGATGTATGAGTTATTACAATTAACCAAAGATTATCTGTTTGAACAATTACTACTGGTTTAATGAAGTCTGACAAACATGTATATTTAATGAAAGAAAAAAATGTATACATGTATTTAGAGAAAAGTACTAAAGAACTGTTCAACAGAAAAAGCAAGCGGGTATGTAGTTGGCATAAATTACAGACATGTACATGAAAGGCAATATGCCCCGCCCACTTTCCTACTTTTCCACTTCAAGGGGAAAACAAAAAAAAAAAGAAAAATGTAACACTTTACCACTATTGCAAATAAAACAAGACTTAAGTCTTTACCAGACAACAAAATATTTGAGTTGTCCAAATTGAAAGTGTTGCAGACAACAAATTAAATATGGACTTTCTCCATGAAATAATTGAAAAAAATTGTAAGAAAAGGAGAAAATACTGGTAGCCAGCATTTTCTCCTTTTCTGATAATTTTTTTTAAAAACTCTCCATCGGGGTAATAGAAACTCAGGATTATTTGGTAAGGATTAACACAGGTTTATACTGATTGCCATCATAGCACCTTTTGAATACCTAAGCACATGTATAACAAATGGTCACTGAAGTACCAGGTACATAAACATCATACCCATGCGGAGAAAATCAAAGTACATACTACATCACTATTTCATGCGAACAATCTCTTGTTAGAGCAACCCCAAAATTCCGGAAACACCCATATCTTATCAACCCTGGAGAAGATACTTTCTGAAAACATAGCCAGATCAGGAGAAAATGCTGGTTTGCCTAACAATGTTTTGTAAAGATCTGAAACAAATCAGAAAGTCAAAATTCAAACTTTCCATACCAGAAAAATTGATTGATAGAGAAAAGTTCTGACCCAAGTCAGCCAGTGCGGATTGCACAGGCTGACCTTGGTTGAAACTTTTCCGTACCTTCCTTTTAAGTTACAAATAATTAGGTAGCTTTCACAAAGTAGCAGATACAATAACAAAATTGGTTGAAAACAGTTGCTGCACAAAAAGTAACAAACGAGCATTTGTGATCATAGAGCCAGTCGGACACACAGATGGACAAGCATCCTGATTCCAGTGCACACCTGCACCCTCATGTAGGGGGCGGCGGTGGGGATAAAAAACCTTTGGACTACAGATATAGACTCCATACAATGTTATTGGCCTTAATTTCTCAAACAGTCATGTTGTAACATACATCTTATATATCACAGTGATGCATGATGTAATTCACCTAAATCCTGCCAACTGTCAGCTCTGATGTCTTAACTCATTACCAGACGACAATATTTTAGACTGGTCCAAATTGAAAGCATTTGCAGACGACAAAATAAAACTGACTGAATATTTGAAATTTGTTTTGTGAAGGGTAGAAAACATTGTGGTAAAAGGAGAAAATGCTGGTTACCAGCATTTTCTCCTTTTCCCACAATGTTTTCTAAAGGCTTCTTTCTCAGGGGCGTCAAAAGTAGGGATTGTGTGGTAATGGGTTAACTCATTACCAGACAACAATATTTTAGACTTGTCCAAATTGAAAGCCTTTGCAGACGACAAAAGGGTTAAAAATTTTGCGGGAAAAGGAGAAAATGCTGGTTACCAGCATTTTCTCCTTGTCCCACAATGTTTCCAATAGGCCCTTACTGTCCTAAATACCAGGAATTGTTTGATAAATGGTTAGGGATGAACCAATTCAACTGTACTGTAATATTTCTGACAGAAAGAGATTCAAACAAGACCAGCAGGACAAGGGTGAATCCATGTAAAATGATTGAAAATCAATTTCATCTTCTGAAAGCCTTCATGAAACTATAAGTAACAATTCTTTTGTTCATGATTCATTCTCACATGTCTTTCTTTTCTATTTTTTTAACTTATGTTAACATTTTCTCCTCGATGAAGTTCTCTAAACTTTGCAAAACCAGCCTTGTTGACATACAAAGTTGCAAAGGTTCCCATACAATATAATGCATTTTGACCTTCTCTGATTGTATATAAATCTAATGATGAAAGAAGCATACCACATCAAATCCTTTCAGCATGAACGATTTTGCATTTCTAACTGAAACAAAGCTTATGAGTTGAACTAAAGACAATTTATGGTTTGACAGCTTTTTTTTCCCTTTTCTTTGGTACAAAGTTTTTTTTATACTTCTGTATGTTTAAAAACACATCAAGAAAAAAAAAACATCTTTGATTTCTTATCAAAGATCAATGACCCCAATCCTACCTGAAACAAATCTACAGCATTCGACTTTGAAAAGATCCTTGTACAACAGTGAAATTCAACAAGAGTTCATGTTTTACGACTGAAATTTTTGCTACAGTGCAAACTGCTTGAGATACACATTTTTTACAAGCAAGTAATTTTTCCTTTAGCCACAATGTTTCCAAATGTGGTGTAAGACAGACTCTTTGCCATACAACAAAATTTTGGATTTGTTTTACTGAAAGTAATTGCAGAAAACAAATAAAATGTGGCTATGTTATGGGATTTCTCTTTAGTAGCGCATGAAAAGGAGAAAATGCTGGTAACCAGTATTTTCTCCTTTTCTAAAAGTGTTTTTTAAAAGGCTTCTACGTCAATCATTGACGAAACTCCAATTGTGTGATAGAGATTTGTTAAAGTCGCCTATAGGTTGTCATAGATGAACTCTGTTCACGATGGTGGTTTCCAGGGTGTTCTAGGCTGAGAAAATCCTCGGGTGCCATCAGGCCCTTTCGGGGGACGTAGGACCACAACTCTAGGGCCAACCATTTCATCGTTCATGCTTTTCAGTCGACTGAGCAGTCTTTCTGGTCGTCTTTTCTCTACAGAACTGTAAGATGAGATCATAATAGGTATTACAATATTCCTCAGACTGTGAGGCACAGTTAACCTCTAAACCACACAACAAAATTTTGGGACTCATCCAAACTGAAAACCTTTGAATCTCTTTGCACTGGAGTTTAATGCTGACTAAACAGCTTAGGTCAGATAACAGCAGTCAGTGCTGATGATAAATTTTAGCAAGACCCAGATGATGGGCATTGTCTCTGAAGGGTAGAAAACACTGTGGAAGAAACATGAAAATACTGGGCTTTTCTTTTTCCTTAATACTTTCAAAAGCTTTTCCCTCCAGAGTTGTTAAAATACATGTTTGAAGCAAAGAGTAAACATCTCCTTTTAGGCTAACTGGCTACAACACTTTTTGCAAATGTTCAAATGCTCCTCTTCTTGTGTCACATGCCATAAGATAATTCTTTGCAAAATCAACTAGAGCTCTCATTCAATGTGACTTAATACCCCTGCCAGCGCTTTGACAGAAACAGGCAATTACTAGCATTTTGTACACAGATATACACACAGACAAACTCACAGACAGACAGGCTGATGCCAGTATACCCCCGAAAACATTCGTTTTGTGGGGTTATAAATATAGTCATACAATGTCGTCTCCAATCAGACTGCGCAGGCTGAACAGCTACAACACTTTTTGCAAACTTCCAAACATTCATTTTTCCTGTTGCAGGCAAAATTATAATTCATTATCAAGTTTGTATTGTGACAGTTTGAGCTGGTTACCAGTATTTTGTCTTTTAACCCATTACCAAACAACAATATTTTGGACTGGTCCAATTTGAAAGCACTCGCAGACGACAAAATAAAAGTGACTGAAAATTTGAAATTTGTTTTGTGAAGGGTAAAAAACATTGTGGGAAAAGGAGAAAATGCTGGTTACCAGCATTTTCTCCTTTTCCCACAATGTTTTCTAAAGGCTTCTTTCTCAGGGGCGTCAAAAGTAGGGATTGTGTGGTAATGGGTTAACCCATTACCAAACAACAATATTTTGGACTGGTCCAATTTGAAAGCACTTGCAGACGACAAAATAAAAGAGACTGAAAATTTGAAATTTGTTTTGTGAAGGGTAGAAAACATTGTGGGAAAAGGAGAAAATGCTGGTTACCAGCATTTTCTCCTTTTCCCACAATGTTTTCTAAAGGCTTCTTTCTCAGGGACAAGGTTGGGCGGTCGAAACCAGGGGCGGTTTTAACCGGTTAAAACCGCCCCGGTCAATACTCCCAAAGTGGTCAATACTGGTCGATAGGATATTTGTAGTGGTCATTTGGAAATTTCACTGATCCGATGCATTTCAAATGGAAAGTCATGCTGTTTAGTGGATGATTTATTGTTTTTTTTTTTTTTCCTTTTTTGGTTCCAAGTTTGGTTGAAATACTTGAATTCACCAATATGAGAGTCGACTTCAGTGGAAAGAATGTTTTGTCCCTGCAAAGGATACTTATCAGCTGGCTTCTGCCAGTTTTCCCAAACTCTATATAAGTTCCTAATAAGGTCTTAAGGTTTCTATTTTGACACCATAGTAACTGCCTGATGATAAGATATTAATTTGATTGCATATAAGTCAGTATTTCACACTTTAGGAATAAGGCCTGGTGTCAAGTATTCTACCCCAAATAGGGATACATGATTGGTCCTTTTTGTAATTTAAGCCACGCCCACTGGGATAGAAGGGGGCAACTTTTACACCTTTTAATGTGTTTTGATAACAATATAAAGGTGTAGGTAGACACTTGAATATGCTTCAGACATTACTGTATCCCTAACTATTGTTTAGTTAAATCTGTCACAGCCTCTTTATGGGTACTCAATATGCCTATAGATTAATGACAGGTAAATTCCACAATGGTTTAAACATGGGTGACATTTTTTTTCTGCAATTTTACATGAAAATTTCAAATTATCTGCTTTTTATGCTATCTTTGAATTTTTAAATAGTCCAAATTGTATTTGTGGTGGTAGAGGGGAAGAGAAAAAGAGAAAAGATGCAGTACTATTAGTAGATATCTAACCTTTAGATAAGGAATGATGATAAATAAAACTTCTAAGTTCTTTGGTTGAAAAGAGCTGACCTGCATGTAAGTTCAAAGAAGAAGGTCAATCCAGCCAACCTATTCAGTTGACCAGCAGTAATATTTTTTGAATTATGATCAAATAAAAAAGGGATCTTACTGATAAAAACTATGATACTGATGATAATATGTAATAATTATATCTTCAGTACAGGATTTAGGAGAGACTAGATTAGAAACAGGACAGGTATGTAAGTCAGTTATTTAATCAACCAAATCAACCACTTCAATTGACCACCAATCGACCAGTATTGACCAGTATTGACCGGTTTTAACCGGTTAAAACCGCCGGCCCGGTCAATACTCATATTGACCAGCTTTTTGCCAACCTTGCTCAGGGGCATCAAAAGTAGGGATTGTGTGGTAATGTGTTAACCAGAATGTGTTCAGATCCCTTTATCCTCAAATTAACAACCTGCATTTCTGTGATAAAGGGCTATACCTGATACCTGATTATAAGCCTTACCTGATTTTCCGCAGACTGCAGGCAGAATACTTTCCATTTCGCTGATTTTGAACAACAACAAATTCCACCTCATCCCCCGCTTGTATTTCTACACCACCATTAACTTCTGTCATGTGGAAAAACAGCTTCTTTCCCTCCTCTACTTCATAGTTCAGAAATCCATACTGCTTAAACAAAAGGAACTGATTTACTGTCAAGAACTGAGATACTTTGTTTGCCTGGTGACTAACAATTATATCAAAATTGTTTCATTTATTTTGCAGCAGCCAGTGTACCTATACATGCCTCCTGGATTAAGCTGCAAAACAAACTTTCACAACATTGTTTGTTTTCTGCCATAAACATAATCAAAACAATGTTACAGATGAATGTAATCTGTCACAAAAAACTGTCATTAACTCTTTACCCCATAAGGCATTTCAATGGTATCTCTAACTGATCCTAAATAACAGCAAGGATGAAGCTGTTTTTTATGTATATATGACACCTTTTGATAATGTAAAAAAACATTGTGGCAAAAGGTGAAATTGCTCGTCACGAGCAATTTCACCTTTTGCCACAATGTTTTCCAAAGCCTCCTACAAGGAATGCGTAGAAATGAGTATCTATGGAGTAAAGGGTTAATACATTGAATGAGTATGGCCATCTTGAGGTCTTACGAACATGAAAGCTTGCAGCAAATGCATTGCTCAAATACAAACTGGCTGGGATTCAAAGATCGTGCTGCTAGTTATCAAGGTCTGAAAGACCAATACACTGCCGGTTTAGCTAAACAGAATTCTCACCTACACAATTGCTAGGTACTGATTTTATATAGTAGGAAGCCAGGCTCTAATGAATAACCCTTTACCATACATCAGTGCAGTGAGTCTTTGCAGGGAGAATACAAACATTAAATCACTCTTTCTACTGAGGCCATAAAATGACCGCTATCTGATCAGATAAGCAAGGTTACAAAATGGTAAAGCTTCTATCAATTTAAATTAATTGACCATACAGATGTGGGCAGTTTCCTGTCAAAACCGCATTTAATGTATCTCAACATTTTATTTAATAACCAACTGAATCTGGAGATAGAGAGGTACTTTGAAATGCAGAAAATGGACCCATAGCAAACAGTTATGGCCTGCGTCAGCCTGTGCTACCATTTTCACAGAGCATAACTCCGATGTTATTTGCCATAAATTAGTTTCAGAAAGTGACAAATTAAAGGCATTTTTCTTACCTTGTCTTTCACAGAATCTACTCTCGCTTTCACAAACTGTCTAACAGCTGAAATTTTGACAGCTCTTTTTTCCTCTGTCAGTGTACTCACAGCTATCTGAAACTTGACTGCGTCCCCTTTCTGCAGGAAATCTCTCTTATCAGACAGACTGGTTATACTGTACTGGTAAGTTGGAGCATCAGGATCATCTACAAAGAGCATAGTAAGAGAAAGTTAAGTATTGTACCGAGAGTATGTCCAGTTCCCAGTCATATAAGCTTGTGTTTTTTTTGGATACTATTGATTAATTGACAAACCCTCCCCCCCCCCTTTCCCTTTGATTTTTAGAACATTCCTAGAAAAGGAGAAAGTGCTGGTGTATAGCATTTTTCCCACAATGTTTCCTACCTTTTCAAACACAAATTTCAATTTCTGAGTCACATATTTTTTGTTATATATAAACGCTTTGAATTTGGACCACTTGAGACTTACATTTTCACATTACACACTTATTTGCCCTTTAAATGGCATTAAAAACCCAGAAATTTGGCTAAGATCCATCCCAGGACCTAAGATTACCTATCCTACCCCTTAACCCATTTTCAAACAACAAATTTAAGACATTTGATGTTTGATTTAATTTTAAAGTGTTATATATAAACTCAAATTCTTTGACAGGGTAGAAAACTTTGTGAGAAAAGGAGACAGTGCTGGTTACTAGGATTTTCTTCTATTTTCACCTTTTCCAAAAGCCTCTCCTGCAGGGTCATGAATCAAGAGATTGTTCAGTAAACGGTCTTATCCTGTGGGAGATAAGAGGTAATAAGCATAAAGCACATCAGATGTCTTTAATTTTAACAAAAGCTTCTTGTCTTCTGAAATCAGTGAAAATTAAAACTATCTGCATAATTTTGAAGTGGGAAAGTAGGGTGAACATGTTGGTGACTGGCATTTATTTCCTTTCTCACAATGTTTTTACCCTGTATGATGGGACAACTCTGATTATTAAAACTAAGGTGAATCATACCACCAGAATAACTAACCATTAGAGTTCCCCAACTGAGCCACTGGGGCAAAGCAGATTCAGTTTTTTTTTCTCCTTTTCCCAGGATGTTTTTGAAATCATAGAAACAAGGGATTCCTTAGTACAGATATTTGTGTTACTATACTCACCATCACCTCCTATCTGAACCAGACCTGAATACTCCTCCTGATCTGGGTTGACAATACGCATAGGTCTGACAACTTTTCCCTGATAGACTGTTATGTCATCACCCAACTTCTGTTTTAAAAAAAACAACAGGGTAAAGATATTAACCTTTATAAGCTAAACCAGTTTAACTCGACTAAACATATCCAGCCTTTAACCCTTTACCACATAAGGCATATTTCTATGGTATCTCTGACACTAAATAACAGCAAGGATGAAGCCATTTCTTATGTGTATATCACACCTTTTGAAAGTGTAGAAAACATTGTGGCAAAAGCTGAAATTGCTTGTGATGAGCAATTTCACCTTTTGCAAACAAACAAACAATTGGATCATGAGGTAGAATTATCCTTTAACATGCAGAAACTTTTTAGACATCAAAAAGCTTTCACTCATGTTCGCTTGCGTAGACTTTGGAGGTTGACATGGATCAATGCTTTTCACAAATGCATTAAGCCCCCTTTTCAAAGAGGATGGCTCAAATATTTCCACTTAGGAAGTTCTTTTTCACAAAAAATATATCCCTATTAGACAGTGTAGCCCTACTGCGCAGTCTAATCTTAAATTCACTGTCACTGAGTCACACTAAGCCAAAGACATAATCTTTTGGTCATTGAACAAACAGCCACATGCATTTTAATAGCATTTATCAAACATGTTTCAAACATGTGATATATGTAACACGCAACCTGTTCACAATATATAGAGCGATGTTTTATTCCATGCATTGTCAAGTATGGGTTCTCATCAGACACAGTCCCTCTTTGAAGTGGCTTTTACACCACTTTCAACAACATTTCCTTCATAACGTAGCGACAGCTTTCTTGTTTATGTCAATCCTGGGTCTAATCAGTCTGAGGCTCTGCAGTGCCTTACCTAAGGACATTCTTACAGAATTGAAATGTGATTTCCTGATTAAAAATCGAACACTCCCCACTAAACCATAGTTGACCATTGACATGATATCTAGATGACATATTTTCAGCCATGACCAAATAGTCCCATGTTGTTTCAACCCTGGGGAGGAAGCCCTTTTAAAAATATTGTGGGAAAAAGTAGTAAATGCTTGTTAACAGCATTTTCTCTTTATCAACCCAAAATGTTTTCTACCATTTAACTCATTACCATATGTCAACATTTCAGACTTTTCCATGTGAGCATAAATACTGTTTGTATTTGAAAGAGATACTGTTGACAAAGAAGAAAATGATGGTTACTAGCATTTTCTTTTGTTCCTAAAATGCTTTCAAACCACTTTTCTTGGAGGACTTTAAAACTCAGGATCAAGCCGTAAATATTTAAAGGAAAAATCCAATCATTTCAACTGACACTTCATATGTTCTACACAAATTCTTCCAATCCTACCAAGTATGCCAATTTTGTCATTTGGTAATTTATTATAAAAGGGCCATAAAAATCTACTTACAAAGTTCTGTGGAATGGTTCCTTTAGGCAATTTCTTCACATTTTCACCACTCAGTTTCGAACTCTTTCTAGCCAATGTGTACTCCACTTCATCTCCAAGGTCAAGGTCGTTGGCATTCCCATCACATGAACTGTGAAATAATCAATTCCATTTCATAAAAAGTCTGAGTATATAACTTCATGGGTACTTTATATTGGTTTCTAAAGAACTCCGCAATACCAATGTGGATAATTACATGTAACTTTCTTTCTTTATGGTTTAATATAAGTACATTGGAAAACAAAACTGCAAACTTCTTAACCAAACCAAGACATGGCTGCAGTTGCATTTAAAGATGGTGAATAAAAAAGGGCATAGATAGATCAAAACATTTTGGAGGGTTACCTTCTTTTATTCTGATATTTGAAGAAGGTTGATTTTATATGAAAAGTCCAGGTCAAAATCAGGGGTATAACTGTGTCAAAAATATTTTTATCATTACTTTCCCTTCTGATATGGGTTGCCCTTTGATAATGAACAACCATTCCAAGTTGGAAGTACATATCTTAACTCTTTGCCACACAATGCCGACTTTTTAGGTTCCTAGGAAAGAAGCCTTTAAAAAAAATTACAGGAAAAGAAGAAAATGCTGGTAACCAGCATTTTCTCCTTTTCCAGCAATGTTTTCTAAACTGCTAGAAACAAATTTAAATTTTTGAGTTATGTTTGTTGTCTGCAAATGCTTTCAATTTGGACCAGTCTAAAATTTTGTTGTTTGGTAAAGGGTTATCTTAACTAATGATAGAGAGATCTTAAAATATCACGGCATGACAAAACTGACAACACAGTCAACCACAGGTCTATGATAATTATTAGATCTTTTCTTCAAACATAGCCAAGCTAGAAAGCACTTACCTAAAGTGAAAGAATACTTCTTTATCGTGGTCCATGTTTTCAATAAATCCATAGTTATCTTTCAGTGTGGCAATAAATCCCTGACATTTCCCAGTGATATTGCGCAACACCAGTCTGACATTGACAGCCATTCTGACTGGCCCACCTGGTCTTCTCTGTTCCCCTATGTTGAAATCTACTTTGTCTCCAAACCTACAATTTACAGTAACAGTATTGGATACTGTAAACCTAAACAAATTTTGTGTCATTTTTTTGCCATTCCTGTTTTAAATGTTATTTCTGTTGCCATGGCAACTGTACCTATCAATGCTTTCCTAGAGTTTCTTATTCCTGTACAAGTATTCTTTCCAAACCACTTGCTGTTTCAAATATGACTATCATTTTTAATCAAATGGTCTGTAATGCTGCTGTCATTATAATTCCAGTCATATCTCAGCATCAGCTCACTCATATAATGTATGGTCTTATTTTCACCGGTACTTTGCTGGGGCTGTGAAGTGCTTTGCTTAAGGAAACTTGCATGGAAAACCTAACTATCTATCCTACCGAATCTATTCACAGGGCTCAAAGTTGAAAAGGAGAAAATGTTGTAACCAGTATTTTTCTCTTTTTTCAATAATGTTTTCTATTCTTTAACACTTTACTACACAATGCCAACTTTTGATGACCTTGAGAAACAGGACTTTTGAAAACATTGTGGGAAAAGGAGGAGCATTTTCTCCTTTTCACACAATGTTTACTATTCTTTTTCTACATCTTACACAATTTTAGCAACGTAAATTTTTGTGTCTGCATATGCTTTGAATTTGGATGGGTCTAGAATTTTGTCATGTAGTAAAGGGTTAACCCTTTACCACACAATCCCTACTTTTAACGACCCTATGAAAGAAGCCTTGTGAAAACATTGTGGGAAAAGGAGAAAATGCTGGTAACCAGCATTTTCTCCTTTTCCCACAATGTTTTCTACCCTTCACAAAACAAATTCCAAAGTTTCAGTCATTTTTATTTTTTTGTCTGGGAAAGCTTTCGATTTGGACAAGCTTAAAATATTGTCGTTTGGTAAAGAGTTAAAAGACAAAAACTATCACATGAGCTAATTCAATTTGTCCTCTGCTTTGTGTTTGGACAGATCTAAAACTTGTTGTTTAGTAATAAGCTGGGGAGGTAAAATGCTGTTTAACAGCTGAATTTTGTTACCTTGTTACACTGCTTACCTAGGTATATTTCGATGGTCTGTGAGATCTTTATGATTGTATATTATTTTATGGATAGCACCGTCCATGTCGAACACAATACTGCCAGGTTCACCCTCCTTCCCATTACCTGTCTTACCTAGTAAAAAAGGAAAGTAAACGAATGACATACTAAGAAGATTTCTTAGCACTTATCTGAATTGAAAGGAGTTCCAAATAAAGACAATAAGACTTTTTCCTTCCATGACAATGGCAAGGATCTGAGCCATGCTCTGTGAAAAGGGGGTTTAACCCTTTTCCAAATGACAAACTTTTGGACTACACCAAATTGAAAGTATTTACAGATGACAATTCAACTCTTGCTGAAAAGATGATTTCCGTCTATGATAGGGTAGTAAACATTGTGGAAAAAGGAGATAATGCTGGTTACTGAAATGCTATTCCAGACCCGTAAAAATCAGGGATTGTTTGGGAAAGGGTTAATTCTTTACTAAACAACATGTTAGATTTGTCCTTATTGAAAGCATTTGCAGGTGACAAATTAAAAGAGTCTTAATTTAAGAAATTTGTCTCTGAAATGATAGAAAACCTTGTAGGAAAAGGCGAAAATGCTGGTTACCAGCATTTTCTCCTTTTCCCACAATGTTTTCACAAGCTTTCCTTCCCAGGGTCCTAAAGCCAGGGCTTCTTTAATATAGAGTAATACATCTGAAGCAATATACCGTAATTTGCTTAAATTTTGGGACAGCAAAAAATAATTAATTTTTTTCGTGTCCCAATACTTTGGTTTAAAAAAAATAATTATTCTGTCAGCTGTCCCAAAACTTATGGTCAAACAAGACGGTGTGTCAAAGTGAAAGTCACTCGCCGCTAACACGCCGAATATTGCCGACATTGAAATATTGCAACGTGATTGATGTCAGGTTTGCAGGTTGGTCTATTTTTAGACTGATTGGAATTCCACCGATCAGTTTGAGCACTAAGAGCTCATTATTTTTCCTTGATTATGAATTTTTCACTCATTTTTGTTTGCATCTTGGGATATCAATAAAGATGTTATTTTGCGTTTGTAGAAAAAATTCACAGCATATTTTACCTGCTTACATGTATGCGAGGTGAACGACGTTAACTGAACTCTTGACAAGTACCTGCTCGGACCGTTCTCAAATTTGATTGGTTCTTCGATCTTCGATCGATAAACCTTGGGTAAAACTGTGTACCTAGATTTCTATTTATAAACAACAAACTCGATTGACCGTAAAATACACGCTTTTCAACTCTGTTAACCTGATGTACACACACGTTATACATGTTATGGATCTTGGATAGAAGTTTATCACACCCTTTTTACAGTTGCGTCGGATTTCTTTTTGAATTGGGGGTTTACATTAGACAATCAGGTGATCCGGTTTTTCGTCTCCTCCCATTGAAATGGAGAGAGTTGGGAAGCATGCTTACGACGTTACGAGCGTAAAAATAAAACTAAGAGAAATAAATATTTGCAAAGGGTAGGCCTATCAACGGATTAAAAAAAGAAAATAAAATAAGATATTCACTGTCCCAATTCTTTGGAACAAAAAATTACCGATCTTGCTTTGCAATTTTTAGTATGTCCCAAATCTTTGGGCCATGAAAAATAATTATTTTCGTGATTTTTGATGGTGTCCCAATTCTTTGGGTGTCCCAAAATATAAGCAAATTACGGTAGGTCAGCTGACCTGGGTAAAAACGTTTTGCTATCTGTGAATTTTCTACAAGGATTATACTACCCTATAATTCAGATGGTTATTGGACAAACTGGATTTTACGAATCCATAATTAACGTATTGCTTGGCACAATACATCACAGATATACACCCTTTTTGCACATGCATAGTTTATACGTTGCAGATAGAGTTTAACTCGTTCGCAAACGACAAAATTTTAGGTTTGTCCAAATCAACAGCATTTGCAGACAACAAAATAAAGGTTACTGAAAATTCGAAAGCTGTTTTGTGAAGGGTAGAAAATTTTGTGGGAAAAGGAGAAAATGCTGGTTACCAGCATTTTCTCCTTTTCCCACAATGTTTTCTAAGGCCTTCTTTCTCAGGGATGTCAAAAGTAGGAATTGTGTGGTAATGGGTTGAGTAAGATTAGGTGGCTAGTTCTGGGCCAAGTGCAACATTCCATCCTTTTTTCCAATACTTCCTATAACATCCTTCCATAGCTATGTGTTGCTCCCCCACATACTAGTAACCATTGTCAAAACAATGATCAGCAATGAGAGAGGAATAGATGCTGATGCAATGACTATCATGAAGCCTTGGAAAGAAACTGGCCAAGCCTGGGATACAAGTGACCCCCCATCCCTATTGTGATACCTAGCTGAAGTAGCACAATGTCAAGGCTCTCCTCACACCATCATCAGAAATGCATATACAGCACAAAGTTTTATTTCACACTCACTGTCATGGAAAAAATTATTTTCAAAAAAATCTTTTCTACCCCCGCAAAAAAAAAATCATCTGATAATTTTCAAAGACAGCTACTCTTTACAATCATTTTATCATCATGACACAATGTTTTTAACAGTGGTCAGCTGCAAAAGAAATTCACTTACTTGGACTTCTATAAGCAGATGGTTCCCTTTCTATAGTCCCTATGTATTTCTCAGGTTTCACAACAACGGACCCAATAGAACCTTTAGGAATTCCCCGAATTCTGCTGGCAACCTGACGACTAGGCTGTGTGGGATCCTGCAAAACCACATGGCATTCAGATAATTGCTTAAAGTGTAGTCTTGGATCAGCTTGTGCAGTCTGTGCAGGCTAATCCAAAAATTTTCAGTTTTGTGCAAGTCTAAATGTAGCACAAAATCTAATGTAGTCATAAAGTGCCGTTTCCGATTAGCCCGCATAGGCCAATTCCAGATGACACTTTATGCAAATGTCCGAATGACCCCTTTTCGTATGTTACAGGCCATATAACATCTTTACTGTTCAAACAAAGCTCTTATTTCTCTGCATCTGAAAGCTTAAAAACACTCATGGAAAAGGGAACAAATACTAAAGGCAAGCAATTTTTCATTTTACCACTTGGTTTTCCACACTGCTGAGAAATAACACATTCCTTTGCATCTGTAAGTAGGTATAGCTTGTTGAAGGTCTTAATATAATATGAAAAGCAATGAGTAAAATGAATAGGTCAAGGAAATAAATATTCAATGTGTTTATGAAAGAGATCAAAATGTATTAATGTGAAAATCTTTTCATGAAAGTACTCTTAAACCTTTACAAAAACATCAAGCTTTTTCACGACCCTCATTGGGCTTGTATCATGCCACAATCACTAATGCCCTGTTCATATTAACAGCTTTCAAACTTGCCACTGCCTTCTAAAAATACAACAAAAGCTGGCTTGTGCATAAGTCTCCAGGATCCCTTTCACTAACCACTCTAAGGCATGTTCTCTTTTTTGATCTCCACAATTTTCTAAATTTGAAATCACACAACTTCTGATTAGGTTTAGCCTATCAAATGAGATGTTGTGCTAATTTCAAATTAAGAAAATCTTGAGGAACAAGACTAAGAATGGTTTTAAGAATGGTTTTAACCCTTTATCCCATAAGGCATTTCTATGGCATCTCTAACTGACCCTAAATAACAGCAAGGATGAAGCCGTTTTTTATGTGTATATGACATCTTTTTATAGCATAGAAAACATTGTGACAAAAGGTGAAATTGCTCGTCACGAGCAATTTCACCTTTTGCCACAATGTTTTTCAAAGGCTCCAACATGTAATGCGTAGAAATGAGCATCTATGGAGTAAAGGGTTAATAAGAATGGTTGGTGATTATGGACCAAGGATGTGATAATTTTTACCTGTGCAACAGTAAATTCCACTTCATCATCCAGACTAGTTTCCTTGGATCTATCCAGTAACTCACTAAAATGGAAAAACATTCTAGCGTCCCTCTCAGCACACTGTATAAATCCATATCCTTCCTTCAAATTTACAACTGTACCCTGCGTAGAAAAATATGGTTTTGCAATCAAAATAATAAATATATTTACTACATGTAGGCAGCTGTATTTTTTTTTTGTCTAGGTGCGATGAGCAAATTCTTCTGAGCAACAATATTTTCACACTTGCACTTACGAATTTTTCTTAGTATCTGTTGATTATTGATGTTTAAAGAACCATTGGCTACAGGCTTTATAAAATTTGCACCTTGATTGGCCAACACAGAATGGAATTTAGAATTTGGAATGGTTAGGAAATTCTTACTAGGTTATCTTAATAAAAAACTTGAAACTATCCTGACTTGAAGTATTTCACAAAACCAACAAAAAATATTTGTAAAACATCCCATACAAATCATGGATGTTCAAGAAAAAAATACTATCAAGAGAACTCACTGTTTCTCTTCTCTCTGTAGTTTTGTCGAAAGTTTCATAGAGCAATGCTATTTTAGTTGCTCTTTGCAGTTTATCTCGGCGATCAGTGGCAATACTAAACTCAACAATGTCCCCTGGCAGGAGTGTGTAATCTCCTTGTTGGTCCTTATCACCATAGGCAATTTCTGATAATCTGTAACAAATTAATCAGTCTATTGGGTTTTTGTGACATAGATTGTTGTGACAGTAGACCGGTGTGGTTTATCTTGACACCACATTTTTGCCAGCTATATGAATATGCAAGGCAAATGATGTACACAGTTATGTGAAAAGTTTTATACTGTTTCCTTGATTAACCCTTTACTCCATAGATATTCATTTCTACGCATTGCTTGTAGAAGCCTTTGGAAAACATTGTGGCAGAAGGTGAAATTGTTCGTGACGAGCAATTTCACCTTTTGCCACAATGTTTTCTATGCTATCAAAAGGTGTCATATACACATAAGAAACAGCTTTATCCTTGCAGTTATTTAGGGTCAATTAGAGATACCACAGAAATCCCTTATGGGGTAAAGGATTAAACCAATGCCTGAATGGAGAGGAATAGGAGCCAAGTCGAAAATTACGTTTTCTATCTGTCGAAATCTGTGCAATCCCACAAGCACAAGGTGTAATATTTGCCATGAAGCCACAAGAATGACTTCAGTTTGATTGAATATACACAAAATTGGTTATCTTTCGCTTAATGTGAGTAAATGGATATCTTTTATGTTGTTCACTCTACACCAAACATTCTCACAAAGTAAGGAATCTTAGGAAAAATCTTTTTGAAAACATCATGAGAAAACCAAAAAAAAAAATTAAACTTGTTGAGTGCAAAATACTTTCAGAATGGAACAAGTCTAAAATTCTGTCATTTTGCTGACAATTGAGACAGAATATAATAATTACAAGCAATTTACGTACCCTTTAGTAGTTTCAAACTGTATACGACCACCAAGGGGATCACTTGCCCTTTTGTTCGCTTTCAGGGTCTTCAAAATTTTGCCTTTCTTTCGTTCCACAGATATATCTTCAAAGATTACAGTTCCAACCGGCAAGGGTGTTATATTGACAGCTACTTCTTTTCCCTGTATATCAAGAAATTTGAAATTTGTTTGTGAAGGGTTACCAGCATTTTCTCTTTTTCACACAATGTTTTCTAAAGGCTTCTTTCTCAGGGTCATCAACAGTAGGGATTGTGTGGTAATGGGTTAATGTCACTTTTATCATAAATCAAGCATTTTCTCCTTTCCCCACAATGCTTTTTCCTTTACTAAAGACAGAAACCATCGTTTGTAGTACATTTATTCTGTCACTGACAAATGTTATCAATTTCATTACTTCCACAGTGTTGTCTTTTGTAAAAGAGTTGAGTAAATCTTTCAAAAAAAAAGTAACAAAAATTATAACCTCATAACCTCCTCAGAGATATTTCCAGATGACAACTTTAGAACTTTTCATGTACTAGTAATCAACATAAATTCATGGTTCCTGTGAAAACATTATCGAAACAAGGGATTTCATCTTTTTCCACAATGCTTTTCAAAACAGTCTACTGCAAAATAGAAAAAGTAGGTATCTAATACTGGTACTAAAGTGTGATCAGTCCAAGGCTTACATTTCTGGTCTGAATTTCAAACTCAATATCATCCCCCAGTAACAGTTCATTGATGTTTCCCATGTACTCGCTGTAGTGAAAAAATATCTCCTTCACAGCATCAGCTCTTTCAATAAACCCAAAAGTATCTTTCATTGAACACACAACACCCTGGTACTTCTTCAGTTTGGGCTCAATTAGCTCCAGTTTTCTTGCATGTAGGTTACCATTCCTAAAGTTAAAAAGGTAAATGTATCAGTAAGATAACTTGTCTCATGGACAAACTAACCTTTTTTTTTTAGTCAGTCTTACTTTTTTGTCTGCATCTGAGTCAGATTTCTACCCTTGACATGCCCATTATGGCAGTGTTGTTTGAGTTTAGTAAGTTTACTTGATCAGGTTAAGTGCACAGGTCAGAACCCCTATTTTTTTCCATTTTCATTTATTTTTATCCATGTCATAATACTACTTAGTGAAAACTGAGCAAAAAGAAACTGCTAAAAAGACTCTGCTGAAATAGGTTGCACGGCTAAAATATCTATTGGCATCTTTTAATATGTTTCACTTGTGGTAGTGAAAGCAAGCATGTAAGCAAGAGGGACAAACAAAAAGAGTTTGACATTCATCAGCAATGATCCTAATGCCACATAAAGTGGTGTCCGTGGTCGTGAGGTAGCGTGTCTGCCTCATACCCTGATGGTCCTGAGTTAGATACCCAGAAGCGGGTGTCATGTTTGGAAATTTTCATTGGCCCACACATCCGGCGCGAGTACTGGTATAGTCCCCAGGAAGCAGAATCGAGAGAGATCGGCATAAGTTGCAAGAACTTGTTTCTCAATTGATGTAAAATAAATATGTTTAAACTAATTAACCCATTACCACACAATCCCTACTTTTGACGCCTCTGAGAAAGAAGCCTTTAGAAAACATTGTGGGAAAAGGAGAAAATGCTGGTAACCAGCATTTTCTCCTTTTCCCACAATGTTTTCTATCCTTCACTAAACAAATTTCAAATTTTCAGTCACTTTTATTTTGTCGTCTGCAAATGCTTTTGATTTGGACAAGCCTAAAATATTGTCGTTTGGTAATGGATTAAACTAAACTAAATTGGAAGTATATTTACATGACAGTATGGTGTTCAAAGCCATTTACAACATTATTTCAGTTATATTGCAGCAGCCCAAGCACCTATCCATGCTTTCCTGGAATTTCTTTTACCAGTACTTCGCACAGTTTTGTTTCCAAGCCACTGGCTGCTTTACCACATAGTAATCCTCGAAATAATGATCAGCAGTGGGAGAGGAATGAATCCTGTCGCAATGACTATCATCAATTATTCTTCAATGTTTCAAACTTCTGACTATCAATTTGGGGATCAGGATGCTTATTTCAGATTAACTCTTTACCAACAATCCTGATTTTAATGAACCTGAAGAAGGCTTTTACAGAATATTGTGGGAAAAGGTGAAAATGCTGGTAGCCAGAATTTTTTCCTTTTTTCACAGTGCTTTCTGCCATATAAAACACATATTCATCATTTGGGCGACTTTTCTTTTGTCATCGTCAAATACTTTCTATTAGGTCTATTCCAAAATTTTGTTGTTTGGTGAAGAGTTTAGTGATATTTAATTATGAGCCCTAAATTCATAATTTTAAATTTTACTGTAATACTACAGAAGTACTAAGTTTCATGCCCTTATAAGTGAAAGCTTTTGAAAATTATGATAGGGGGAAAAAAGAGCCCACTTTCCCACATTGCCCATTAGCTTTCCTGCACAAAGGCTTCCTTTCTTCCAATATTTCTCCTTGCTGTCTCTTGTATAAATATCCATTTTTTTATGAATGTCTGAAAATAGCTTTTGATGCACTGTGTAAAAAAAAATCTACCACAATTAAAACTTACCGTTTATCTGTTGCAATAAAGAAAGTGACTTGATCGCCTGGTTTGATCTGAGTATTTCCAGTGTTATCTACAATGTCATCTAGTCCATACGGCAAGAAGAACCATTCTCCATTATGCTCATATGTGACACGTCCAAGGCCGTCGGTTGATCCTACCGTTGATCCCTGTGTGAACACAATAACTCTTTACTACAACTTCATGTTTACTTACATAAAAGGAAATTCTTCTGTAGTTTTATCGCAAACCAGCTTCATCCAAAAATGAGCAAGAATTATTTTCACCCTGAGATGCCTCAATTGTAAAAACTGACATTATGAGTCAAAACAGAAGTAGCATTTAATTAATTTTTTTTAACCCATTACCACTCAATCCCTACTTTCGACGCCCCTGAGAAAGAAGCTTTTAGAAAACATTGTGGGAAAAGGAGAAAATGCTGGTAACCAGCATTTTCTCCTTTTCCCACAATGATTTCTACCCTTCACAAAACAAATTTCAACTTTTCAGTCACTTTTATTTTGTCGTCTGCAAATGCTTTCAATTTGGACCAGTCCAAAATTTTCTCGTGTGGTAATGGGTTAAAGCAGACACACAAAAACAGAGAACAATCTAAGATCAGACTGCCCATCCTTCACTTTCTGAGAAAGTATTCAGTAGAAATATCCTGGTACAATGCATCATAAAGAAGACTTTCTTGTCACCTGAAACTTTTCTTTCTTTTGTTAACCCTTTACCAAATGACGAAATTGTAAAGTGGTACATATTCAACCCATTACCACACAATCCCTACTTCGACAACCTTGAGAAAGAACCATTTGGAAAACATTGGTAACCAGCATTTACTCCTTTTCCCAGTGTTTTCTACCCTTCCCAAACCGAATTTTAATTTCAGTCACCTTTACTTTGTCGTCTGCAAATGCTTTCAATTTGGACCAGTCTAAAATTATCTCATGTGGTAAAGGGTTAAAGCATTTGCTTACAAAAGTCTAAATGCTGGGATTTGTTTTTTGATGCTGTAGAAAACATAGCAGGAGAAGAAGAATATGCTGTTTACCACCATTTTCTCCTTTTCACACTGTTTTCAAAAGCATTCTTTAAGGTCATTAAAACTTTAATGACTAAAGCTTTTGTTAACAATCTACTTCAACATACATTTTCTCTTTTCTGGCAGGTTTTTCCAAAACTTTTGTTTCTCAAGGGCCACAGAATTTGTTCAGGGTCCAAAAATTTCCAAAAGAGGCACTTGTCCAGCAGGACAATTGACTCTGAAAAATACTTGCCCTGCTTTGATCCTCAGTCATCTGACGAGGAAAAGCTTCCAATATTGGACTCTTGACTGTTTGTTTCTTTTTTAAGATGAAACAAAGATGTAACAATGAACCTTGACTACTGTGTTTTAAAAACCGGTACTAGTTATCCATTCCAATTACAGAAATAAATAAAGCCAAAATAATACAGTTTTTCGAACTGCATTTGTTAATGTTAATATTGTTTGTTTATATAATAACCAAAGTCACTCAGATTGAATTAGGTACACCCAAAGCATACTATCAGGTTTTTGTTTTCAATGAAAGGTTCCGGCTTATATCATTAGGCTGACTTGAAACCAGTCTTTATTTGGGGCCGGGACAAGCACGTTTTATGTTTTGTTTAAAAATTTGATTACCTGAAAACCCTAAATTCGCTTATTCAATAATTGCAAGGCTGTCTTGCCATGTGTAAGTTATATATTTTTCTACAAAACTTGTTAAACTATCTCCTATTCACCACTTGTCCTGGAAGACAAGTATGACTGATATTTCACTCATCCTCATCCATTTCTTAACCCTTTACTCCATAGATACTCATTTCTATGCATTACTTATAGGAGCCTTTGGAAAACATTGTGGCAAAAGGTGAAATTGCTCGTGACGAGCAATTTCACCTTTTGTCACAATGTTTTCTAAGCTATCAAAAGGTGTCATATACACATAAGAAACGGCTTCATCCTTACAGTTATTTAGGGTCAATTAGAGATACCATAGAAATGCCTTATGGGGTAAAGGGTTAAATGTAAATACAAGCTGACAAGTGAATTTTTTGGACCCTGTTGTATAGTAAAAATTGAAATGAAACACAATACATTTTTTTGAAATCTCAAGTTGCATTTATCTTTGATGGAAGTTTACACCTGAAAGAACACATCATCATTCTTTATTGGTTTTTATTGGTCCTTACATTTTTGGGTTTAGCTGGCTTAGCCTCTTGAACCACGCTACCAATGTATCTTTCTTCACTCAGTATCTCAAACGAAACTTTACACGGGTCGACTCGTACCATATCACATGCAACTGGGCGTCCACTTCTCCTATCATATGACATCTGAAACTCTACTGCATCTATAAAAAGTTACAAAAATTAAAGCTGAACTTGTTGCAGTGTACAATAGAAATACTCTATTTATGAGTTCAAAAGGGTTTGGTAAAATCTTGGGTCATGGTGATGCTCTGACAAAAAAAAAAACAACCAAGTAAAGTATAGTGTACTTTTTGATAGAATAGTTCAATTCACATATTGTCATTGTAAAATGTGTCACATTTGCTTCACTGTACATGAAAAGAATACTAATGAAGACCATGCACTTTACTTGATCCCTTGTCTTCCCCTTGACTGGATCCCATATTATTACCGGTATTACCGTATATCATTAATGCTGCCAGTATAAATTTGTTAATATCCCTGCACAAAGATATGAAAATCAATTACTCCTTAACAACACAATCACATGTCTTAATGACCCTAAGAAAAAGACTTTAAAAAAAACTCTCGGAAAATGTTGCTTACGAGCATTTTCTCCCTTTCCCATAGAATTTCTACCACATAAAAAGTCGACTTTTATCGTTTTTTCCCCTCTGTTAACAATTTCAGTCCAGGCAAGTCTAAATCTTTGTTTTCTAGTAAAAATTAAGAGGGGTCTGAAAAAATACTGTCCTTTGATTAAGTAGTTAACCTGATAAAGTTACACGACTATGCTGATATCAACTTTTTTTGCTGAATTAACTCGTTAGATTTTAATGAATGACACAATTTTAGAGCAGTCCAAATTAAAAGCATTTCCAGCCCACAAAAAAATTGCGGTTCAAGTATAAACTTTATTCTGAAAGGGTAGAAAACAAGAACATCACAATGAGGGTGCCAACACTTAGCGGCTGCAGTTGCCTGATTTACTATGAAAGTTCAAGAGCCCTTTTGATCATGAACACAGAGCTCCAGGTAAGATGGAGTGATGGTATGTTAAATGCATTTTTTCTCTTTGAAACCCCTATGTTGTGAGTACTCATAAGAATCATCTCAATGAGACGATTCTAATGAGTACACACAACATTGGGTTTAGTGGAGAATAATCAATATTTAAATTTTGAAGTCAAAATCCCTCCCTCCATGATCTATCTGGAGCTTTAGGAACAACTTGTATAAGTTTGAATTAACCCTTTACTCCATAGATACTCATTTCTATGCATTGTATGTATGAGCCTTTAGAAAACATTGTGACAAAAGGTGAAATTGCTCGTGACGAGCAATTTCACCTTTTGTCAAAATGTTTTCTATACTATCGAAAGGTGTCATATACATATAAGAAGCAGCTTCATCCTTGCTGTTATTTAGGGTCAATTAGAGATACCATAGAAATGCCTTATGGGGTGAAGGGTTAAATACCCTCAGTAACAACAAACTTAATATCAAAACCACTGCATGAGGACAACGCAGATGACAACAACCAGGGCCACTACAATACCTTAACATTCTCTTTGAAAAAAGCCCTGTAAAAATGTTGTTCCAGTATCTCTACCTTTTTATCCAGTTTTGTCACAAAGCTTCCTACTTCAAGAAAGTAGAAAAAATCGGTTATTAGGTGAAGGGTTTAGATAAGTTTTCACACTTACCTCCAATTTGTATCGTCTCTACATCACCCTTAAACTCACTATAATGAAAAAACAATCTAGCATCTCTGTCACAGCACTGAACAAACCCATAAGAATGCTGAAATCAAATATTAGGGTATTTTCAATTTGAAATTCAATGGTAGCTCACATGGTCAAAGGAGAAAGTTTTCCTTTAGCTACATCGTTTTCTTATGTTCTCATGCAGGAAAGCCTAATTTCATATTCATGTTGATTATCCATAATTTGGATGACTATTTTCAAATCCATCTGCTGCAAAATTTGCTCTTGGAGGTATTAACCCATTACCACTCAATCCCTACTTTTGACGTCCCTGAGAAAGAAGCCTTTTGAAAACACTGTGGGAAAAGGAGAAAATGCTGGTAACCAGCATTTTCTCCTTTTCCCACAGTGTTTTCTATCCTTTCCAGAACAAATTTCAATTTTTCAGTCACCTTTATTTTTATCGTCTGCAAATGCGTTCAATTTGGACCAGTCCAAATTTTCTCATGTGGTAACGAGTTAATCAACTCAAACAAGATCTTTGCAACCCTTTGCCAGGTGACAAAACTCCGGACTGGCCCATATGAAAGGCTAAAGCATTTGCTGATGACTATTCTAATTCTGTTCAAATGCTAAATTTGAATATGAAAGGAGAGAAAATATTGTGAGAAAGGAACATTTGTCTTCCTTTGAAATTTTAAGTCTGTATTTAAGGTATTCAGAATTTTCTTTACAACATTTTAAAGCATCTCTTAACCCTTTAGTTACTCCACAGATACTCGTTTCTATGCATTGCTTGTAGGAGCCTTTGGAAAACATTGTGGCAAAAGTTGAAATTGCTCATGACGAGCAATTTCACCTTTTGTCACAATGTTTTCTATGCTATCAAAACGTGTCATATACTCATAAAAAATGGCTTCATCCTTGCTGTTATTTAGGGTCAATTAGAAATATCATAGAAATGCTTTATGGGCTAAAGGGTTAACTGAGTTGTCAAACCTTGGATTGTTGGTAAAGGGTTAAGAATTGCATTCAACACATCAACTATTATTTCTTGTTTTCATGGCCCTCCAGAATGCAACATCTGAAATCATTGCACAAAAAATAGGGAACTAATAATTTCTCCATTTCCCACAATGTTCCCTACCCTTCTCGGGACAATTCCTATCCTTTATTCCATACATGTATTTAGTATGTCATTTACAGTTGGTTTCAAGTTAAGCGAAATATTTTGTCATGCCTGAAAGAGTTATGGAAAGATCATTAACATTAAGACTTACCAGAAGTTTTTCTACCAGACCAGTCTCTCTGATGGCTGGAGAGTTTGCTGTTTGTGGAGAATTAGGCATTAGAGAGTTGATGAGATTTGGCGACCTCTGGTAAGATACAATGGCAGGATCTTGAACGGCTGGCGGCTGGAAGTTCTGTAAGATTACATAGAGGATGTGGGAAGTCTGTTCAGTGGGTTAATATCATTGTAAACACTGATGAGAAATTGAAACACTGAATCTTCAAAACATTTCAAAGCATTAAAATCAAGGCATTTAAAACACTATACTTGGCAGATGTTATTTTCTGTTTCAGCAAACTACTTCTGCTGAGATTGATATGACAAAGAAAAGGCAATGCCTCCCTTTGCCTTTTTTTTTTTTTCCGAATGTTAAATGTATTCATGTAAGTGACCCATATTTTACATTGATGTTTCGTATGTACTCATGCAAATTTTCATGAGGATAACTACATTTCCGAGCACAGTATATCATCCTTGTTTTTTGGTGTCAAAAACGTACCATTCCAAGTTCAAGCACTGCTTTTTTAGCAACTGCTTCTTTGAAAAAGTTTTACTTTTGGAATGCTGCAATGTTTTCAAATATTACTGATCCCTTTTTACTAGCTCTACTTTTTTCACATAGATATTTTCTATACAGTTAGAAAATAAACTTACTTTCCACTGAGGACTGTTTACTTTACGGCCAACAGCTGACATTTTGTTACTTCCTTCTTAGACATTAAGTAGTCAGTGTTGTTGATTTGTCCTCAGATGCTGATCCTGTGCTGCTTAAATAGTATGTTAGAAAAGGGCTGGTAAGTGTTCTCTTAATGAGCTTAATCTTTTAGGTTCAAATGTCTTGATTGTTTGTGCTTTATGTTTTCTTCTGGTAAATGCTTGTGTTAAAGCTCTTGTTTATTTTGCTGAAAAATAAATAATTATAACAAAATCCATTATTAAAATTTCTGTAGACATGTACCAATATTTGGCTCAATCGTACAATTTTATAAAGTGCTCATGTATCTATCCTTAAACTCTTTTCTAATGTCCTTTGGGCAAGACACTTCAAAGCCCTTGACTACCATGGGTGAAACCCAGGACATACATTAACAACTTAGCTGTCTCCATGATCATTTGAAATAATGTTGAAAGCCATGTTAAACACCATTTAATCGATCAATCAATGCCTAACCTTTCACCAAACAATCCTACTTTATTTTCTACTCTTTATAGACCGTTACTGTATGCACATTCTATTTGTTATCTACAAATGTGTTCAATCCAGAAGATTGCAACATTTTCAGTAGTTAAAATGTCTTGTGAATGGTTAACTCCTCACTAGGTTATATTTTCTTCTTTTTCTAACAATGTTTTCAAATCTTGACCTTCAGGGCTCTTAAAACAATTGCTTGCTTGAATGTTAACCTTTTACCATACAATGAACAAGTATCTATGTCCATGACAAAACAAGACCTCTGAAAACATTGTGGGAAAAAGAAGAAACCTACAAAACCTGAAATGTTTTTAACACTTACTAAACAATTGAACCCTTTACTAAACAATCCACGGTTATAATAACCCTGAAGAAGGAGCCTTTTGAAAACCTTGTGGGAAAAGGAGAAAATGCTGCTAACCAACATTTTCTTATTTTCCCATAAGATTTTCTAAACTCCCACTGACTATTAGCATAAGTTCAGCTACATTTAATATGTTGTGGCAAATACGTAAAAAGTCTTATAAGCCTATGTTACCAAACTTGTCTGTTACTGAAACATCCGTAAATCGTCGTCTACAAATACTTTCGACCTCAACATTGTAAAGTTTTGTCAATTTGAAGAGTTAACCTTTACCAACCAATCTTTGGTTTTCACGACCCCGAGATAAAAGCCTTTTGAAAACATTGTGGGAAAAAGAGAAAACGCTGGTAACCAGCATTTTTTTCCTTTTTCTACGATGTTTTCTACCCTGCTGGAAACAAATTTCAATTTTGAGTTACGTTTGTCGTCTGCAAGAGCTTTGAATTCATGCCCATTTTATTAGATGTCATTGGAAATTTTGTAGCATACAGCTGTTTGGAAACATGCGGGTAAAATCATACTTATTCCAGATGTGTTTAATGAACAGCTGATATGAAGATGTACGCGAAGACCAGTAACAAAAATAGCATCCGAGCAGACACCTTCAGACTGAAGGAAGACCGAGGATGGCTGAAAGCTTTTTGATGAGTCATGAAGTAATAAAAAAAAAATACTTTCCTGCGACGATGAGTTAATATGAAACAAATGTGATATTAAAGTTTAAAATCATCCTCTGCTCATTTACTAAAGAATGTGATCAAGACAATTCTGTTCTCTTCCACGTAAAAACAGCTGTGTAGAAAAAAAATGTGGCTTTGTTCCAACAGAAATTCTTCGGATTTCACTCTACATTACGACAGTAATTTAACCTGTAAGATAAGAATTTCAACGGCCCAGATCTAAAATATATTTTACAGATGATAATTCTGTAAGTAGAACATTCGTGGTTAGAGTATAGTGCTGTTTTTTTCCTTACCCCTTTCGCACAGTTTCTCAGCAAAGCCGCCATTCAAGTCTTGTGTTGGTGTAAGTAATCAGAAATACAGGAAAGGATTTTATCCAGCGGCAAGGACTTTTCACATCGACATGTACTTTCTGTAGTTTGTTGACTGATTTTTGTTTTGTTTTGATTTCTTGTATGCAGATCATATTATAGACTAAAGGCTTTGTTAAATAACTTTCTTATATTTTACAAGAAGCTTTGAAGTGTTTTTTTTTTTTTTTTCATTATCATCTTGCGGACTCTAAGAAGCAGACCTGGGGTCAAATACTCTTAAGTAAAATTATAATAATGCAGTCTCAACCAGCAGTATAAGTGAAATGAAACTTTTAAGCTAATACATGTCTATAGAAAAATAAAAGTATAGTTTTCGGTAAAACTATCTCCTTATCCAGCAGTATAGATCCAAGATCAGAATGCACATTTAACAAGTTAAATCTTTACCAAACGACACAATTATAGGCAGATGACAAAATGACTGTGTCTTAAAAATATAAAGTCCTTTTGGGATGGGAAGAAAACATTGTGAGAAAAGTAACCAGAATTTTCTCCTTTTCTGACAATGTTTTCAAAAGGCTTTTTAGTCAGGGTTGTTAAAAGTTGGGGTTGTGTGATAAAGAGATAAGAATAATGAATACAGAAAACAGATACAATTTTTTTTTTACAAAAGTATTTGAATAAGAATAAAAGTATTCTATCGATACAATCTTCCACAGGTTAAGTAACTGTATGTCATTGTAACATTAAAACATAGCAAAAAAAACCAACTAAACATCCATCCATCCATCCATCCATCCAACAACCCTCCCACCTATTCATCCATCCATCCAACAACCCTCCTACCTATCCATCCATCCATCCATCCATCCATCCATCCATCCATCCAACAACCCTCCCACCTATTCATCCATCCATCCAACAACCCTCCTATCCATCCATCCATCCATCCATCCATCCATCCATCCATCCATTCATCCATCAATCCACCCATCCATCCATCCATGGATCCATCAATCCACCCGAACACCCACCCACTCACAAATCCATCCATCCACCCATCTAACATCCCATCCATCAATCCATCGATCCATCCATCCATCAAACCACCAATCCACCCACCTACCAATCACCCATCCATCCATCCAACCACCAATCCACCCACCTTCCCACCAACCAATCACCCATCCATCCATCCATCCATATATTGCTTTTTTTCTCATGTTTTACAGGTCAGTTATTGTTCCCCCATCCTTCACAGACTTTTATCTAAAAAAAGGAAATTAAGACAGAGCGTCATATAATGATTTCAACTTACGCCCTATACACGTATCTAATATTTCTCTGGAATAATGTGCACACTAATCTACATCCAAAATTAGATGTGAATAAAATTCTTGCCAACCATTTGCTGGATTCTGTGAAAAGTTGCTTATTGCATTTGCAAAGAGTTCGACCTAATACAGCTTGGCTAAGACATTTTGCTGTTGGTTATTTTTTTTTTGTATGTTCAAGGACCGGTTAACCTCATGATTAAATTGGTAATTAACCAATTATCAAATGACAATATTTCAGGCTTGTCCAAATCGAAAGCATTTGCAGACGACAAAATAAAAGTGACTGAAAATTTTCATAAAGGGTAGAAAACATTGTGGGAAAAGGGGAAAATGCTGGTTACCAGCATTTTCTCCTTTTCCCACAATGTTTTCTAAAGGCTTCTTTCTCAGGGACGTCAAAAGTAGGGATTGTGTGGTAATGTTAAAATGTGGCTTTAAAGGTGGGTATTTAGAAATTTCACATCACACCAAATTAAAAAATATGTATGTCTTTGAAATTTATATGAAAAAACAATACAAATCATCAGTAATTAAGAATCATAAAATTACAAAAAAATTTTTTTGGTGGTATTCCCTTAAAAGGCTACGTAGCCACTTAAGCTATTTTTAGATTTCCCGCCAAAATAAAAAAAGCATTGTGGGAATGTTAAGTGACTCGCACGTGACTAATGACTATTAAATTCCATAGCATAACAAACATGTAATTATTTTCCATAATGTCTAGACCTTCAGATGCTATGTTTGAAGCATCGTCTGTATATTTCCGGTATGTAAATGAGCGAGTTGCTCATGTAAAAATAGACCGTGTTTCCTTCAATGTCGACCTGGGCTGTAGTAAATCTCTAATTTATCTAGTTGTCAGGTGGTTTTCGACTACTGGAGTTTAATGAATGAAAATTATAAGGCTTTGGGAGTTTTAGAATGATTTTTTTGTATTTTTGTAAAATTTTCGTCCCAATATCTGAAGGGCCACCTTTAAAGATACATGAATATGTGATGACTTTATTGGTACCATGGATTACTTAGGTTCGCCAAACACCCTTTAGTCAGAGCATGGTTCATTCAACATAGATACATCAAAGATACAGGCCATTGATAAAAGCTTGTCATATTTCACTAGAATTGTGAACCTCGGACAACAGAAATTGGGAGGAGAGAGTGTAAAAAAAAAAATGCTCACGAGTGGAGGTCAACCATTTTAAGGTTGCATGAGTTTTGTCCCTTAGGTAATAAAATATTAGCCAAGAACTCATCAATTCATATATTCACACTGTTTGATGAAAATGAAATTTCATAATTCGTCTTTAAAGGTCTGCAACATGCGAAAAGGGTCTTTTGGATAAGTGCGTATTTAAAGTGCAGTCCGCACAAGCTTATCTGACATGTCACTTTATGTCAACATTATAGATTCTGTCTTACTGTAGACTGGTGTGAAGCAGAAAACCACATGCAATTGGAAAAATTCTTCCTAATTTATTTGCCTATTTCCTGAAATATTTACGTCTTTGCTTTCTTTAAAGGATTTATATGAAAATAAAACGAGATGTTAGTCGCATGTAACAATATACTGAAGACTGCGGATATTGTGAAAAATTAATGGTCTACGGGAGAAAACTCGTACTTAATTAATTCATTCTATTAATATCAGAGTTGCGTCTCTTATGGTTGTGGACAGCCTAAAACCAAAGAAGAATACAGATATGGCACAGGTTCAAAGTTAGAAAATGATTGGCGGAAAAAAAAACCATTTTTTTTTGCTAAGAAAATTTCAAAATATTATAACTGTATTGTTAATATTTACAGTTCTGAGGTTATCATAACATTACACAGAACTAAGCGAGAAGATATTGAATATGAATAAAAAATTGTAATAAGGTGGTAATCACCCTTGCATAATTCATTTGTAAACACAGTAACCGCCAAAATTTGAAATTGTAAGTAAATGTTTGTTTTTTATGATAAGATTTAACACAGAATTTCAAATCAACGCACTACTTAATTTAACATTGAATCGAGCAAATTTGATCAAATATATTATTATATATCATAGAGGTCATAGTTTCGTTCACTCAATCACTCAGTCTCAAGGTCATCAGCAATATCGTCCAAGTAAGAAAGTTTCATTTCCAATTCAATTATTTAGATCTTCACCTGACTAGTTGAAAATCGAGACTAAATAGTTACCCATTCGTTCTAAGTTTGTGTCTTAAACCTAATCATTTTCAGCGATTAAATTAAGTCATATCCATAATAAAATGTCAATCTAGGCTACCTAAGTCTCGTCACACCCGTTAGCAGGACTCATATTTCCTTACGCAATAAATACAGGGGGAAATCCTTGCTACATTTTGGTAAAACATTCAAGTACTTTTTAGATAAAACAAGTCAGTTAAGTGCAGATTCTTTTATGCTTTTAGGTTTGTCCGTCATTTTTAAGACTTTGACAGGGGGACAATTCTAGAGAAATCGTAATAGCAAGGGAGGTCACTCATCATGACTTTGGCTTCATGACTGTATGAGTTTTCTCCCTTAGACCATTAAACTTAGGATAAAATCCTGCCGACGGTCATATTCATGACTGTGATAAAAGTGAAATCAAATTTTGCTTTGTACATTATGAAGATTTCTAAGTAAAACACTGAAGACATTCCAAGTATGAAGTGTTTGAAATTATTTATTATGAACAATTAATTGTCTCTGAAACAAAGCTCTTTATCTTATTTCCGCAGACAGCTTACCCAAAATTATCTTTACATATAAACTTGTATTTCTATAAACTTATAGAAAAGGGTCTCTAGCACCATTGCTGGAAAAGCAGAAAATACGGGTATTCCAGCATTCAGTTCCAGGGAAAAGTATTTCACTATTTTATCCTGTGTTTTTTTCTTCATCCTATTGAAGACAAATCCCATTATCTAAGCCACATTAATTTTTTTTTTTCTGAAATTCTTTAACACTGGAAAGCCAATATTGTGCAGTCTATATAACAGGTTGAACTCCTAAAGTGCCAAGCTCAAATTTAGTTGTCTCTGTAAATAATAAAGTTAATAATCAGAGTACTTTTTGTTGTATGGTATGTCTCCAGATCGAACAGCACAAAATCAGGATTATGTTGTAAACACCCTTTTAAACATGCTTTCTACCCTTTAAAAGACAAGATCAAATACTCAAATTGTGTATTATCTCCAGCTGTTTTGAATTTGGAAGAATGTAAAATTCTGTTGTTTAGTGATGGGTTAAAAAAGTTGAGGCAAATATGAGAGGGTTAACTTTTACTATTATTTGACTGAAATAACTTTCAGCTTTACGCTTACAGTGCTTACCGGTAATTCATAAGCAATTATGTTGAAATGATATCTCCCACCAAAAAAGACCTTTTTTGATACAAACATATTAGAGGTATTGTGTTTTGCATGTACATGTGGCCTTTTTGTTATTGTTCCATGATGAAAGTTTATACATTAAGCCCCCATGTTCCATGGCACAGCATTTCATTACATAAAGAAATATATAAGAGGTCCATAACAGGATTATACATTAAGTACCCTTTTTGCAGAACTTGATATTTCATGAAATGAAAACAAATAAAGAAAATATACATAAAACCCCCTTTTTCCATGACATGTCATTATATATATATCATATTATATGAAATAAAAATGTATCAACTGACTATCCAATGGAAGACGTGCATGAAGTTTCATCAATTTTTGTCAAGGACTTTAGAAGATATCCCTCTCACGATATACGCCACCAAGTTGCTACCATTTCAAGCAGCTACACGTAGCTAGAGACTAAAGTGTTTTTGAAATTTCTAGGACTGGGCTGGGTAGCTGAATGGATATATGGTGTCAATTGTGATCGAAAAGGTTTACTTACAGACTGATGGATGGAAAGATGGATGCACAACATTTGGACTCATTGGTCACTGGCTTTGATCAACCAATAAAATGAAGTTTCATGAAACTATATAACCATAAGTTGGAGATACATTGATAAAAAATTAAATTTGACATGAACCCCCTTTTTCCATGATACAGTGATGAATTGCAAAACCCTGACAACATGTGCTAGGTCACATGATCGGTGAAAATCTCATCCAAATCTGTTGAGATATGGCCAGTAATGAAAGAGATATTGGTGAAAAATGAAATATAACATGAAGCCCCCTTATTCTATGATGCAGCTGCAAATCCCAAAGCCCACTGTAAAAGTCGTCATTGTCTGGTAAAGGGTTTAAAGTTGTTTTGACAAGAATATAACTGAAGTAGCAGACAGTGTAGATCAGACTGCATGTTCTGTGCAGTCTGATCTTGATCTGCACTGCTTGCAAAAACAACTTAAGTCGGTTCTAATACTTTATGGGTTAATGAAGATGTTACCTCTCATGCCCGAATCCAGATATCTTTCTCAGGGGGGGTCCCACCAAAAACGCACTTGTCTTATTATATGATTGCTGGATTTCAGTGGATGTAAGCTGTTTATGAGAAAAGTCAACATTTCCAGTTCTAACCATGAGGAGGTTTCCACATTTAGAACTTTTTTTAAAATTTATGACTGTATTTTACATAGATCTAAATGCTGTGCAATATCAGACCAGTCACATTCACGAATCCGATAACCCCATTTTTGCCAAAATTCTAGGGGGGGTCAACCCCTAGTCCCCCCTCTGGATCCGCCCATGCCTCTCAAAGCAAAACTGCACTGTGATTGTTTTGGAAGAAATGTCTTGTAAGACTGCCGCTAGGCCTTCCCCAGGGGACAATTTCTCACCCACTTAATGAACCCTTTACCAAATAATGCTGACATTTAATGACCTTTCAAAAGAGGCCATTCAAAAACATTGTGGTTAAAGGAGTAAATGCTGGTTAATAGCATTTTTCCCTTTTCCACAATGTTTTCTTCCCCATCAAAGGAAATTTTCACCTGTTAAGCCACATAGGAATTGTCATCTGCAAATGTTGTAAACTTGAACACATCTAAAATTTGTCCTCTGGTAATTAGTTAATTTTTTAAAAAAAAGGATACATGTATTTATTTAAACTTTCATCATTCAATCAAACTTGGTTGGAAAAAAAAATCTTGTATCTAGCATAAGTCAATAATTGACTGGTAAACAATCGATAAGAAAGCCATGGTTGTGAGGTAGAGCGTCGGCCTCATAACCATAAGGTCCTGAATTTGATACCCGGGAGCAGGTGTCAGCATTTTCTCCTTTTCAGCCAAGCTTTTTCACAATCTTTTCTTCTCAGAGTCGTGAAAACCAGGCTTGTTTGGTAAAGAGTTAACCCATTACCACACAATCCCTACTTTTGACGCCCCTGAGAAAGAAGCCTTTAGAAAACATTGTGGGAAAAGGAGAAAATGCTGGTAACCAGCATTTTCTCCTTTTCCCACAATGTTTTCTAACCATCACAAAACAAATTTCAAATTTTCAGTCACTTTTATTTTGTTGTCTGCAAATGCTTTCAATTTGGACCAGTTTAAAATTTTGTCTTGTGGTAAAGAGTTAAGAAGAAGAGCCTGGACATTATTCCTGTAACATACAACAAAATCATAGACTTGTCTATTTTAACTCTTTACCAAACAACGAAATGTTAGACTGGTCCAAATTGATATCAATTGCAGACGACAAAATACATGTAAATGCAACTAAAAAATTAAAGTTTGTTTCCAGCAGGGTACAAAACATTATGGGAAAAGGACAAAATACTGGTTACCAGCATTTTCTCCTTTTCCCATGATTTTTTCAAAGGGCTTCTTTTCCAGGGTCCTGAACATCAGGGATCGTTTGGGAAAGGGTTAAATTGAAATCATTTACAGATGATACATCAAAGGAAGCTTGTGTTAGGGGATTTGTTTTCATAGGACTTAACGAATTGAGGTAAGAAAGGAAAATGCAGGTTACAAGTATACAGTCCTACGTACAAGCCCACTTTCTCTGAAAATCCCAGATTCTAGTAGAACAGTTACCTTGTCAAGCACCCTGATAAGACAGGATAATTTATTACATATAATTAGTCCCAACTGGTCTGACCAGAAAGTCTGTTCTCTGGGTCATTGTGTGAAACTTGATCCTAAAACTGATAAGCCCAGGAAAATCTCGCATTTATAGCACTGCAAATCTGTGTCCACTTCCAGGGAACAATTCTGAACATGTTTCAACTTCCTTAGTTAGAGGATTATGTGCTGGTAGAATGTATCAATCTATGTATCACGAACTTTCTCGAAGTTTGCTTTTATTAAGTTAGGGACTTTTTGCACAAGTTTTGGAGACTAAAGGAAATGTGCATGTACCAAAATGCATTTTTGTCATGCATCTTAATGTATGATTATTGTCAAAGAGCAAAGTAAATCTAGAAAAAATTAAATATACAATGTATATATAAAAAAAATTCTGAGTGAACTGTTTACTATACAGTCTTACATACAAGCCCACTTTCTAATAAAAAGAAAAAGACTTGTCCAAATTGTAAGACAACAATTTAAAAGTAAATCAAATTAGGAAATTTGTCTTTGATAGGGTAGAAAATGTAACATTGAGGAAAAAGGACAAACCACTAGTTACATTTTTTTCAAAAAAAGCTTTTTTCTTCAGGGTTTTAAAAAGTTGGAAACATGTGGTGATAATTAAAATAAGCCTATAAAATTACATAACCTTCTACATGTCATTTTGGAACTTCCATTTATAGTTGCTTTTATGGCCAGAATTGGTCAAGATCAGTCTGCAGAGAATATGCAATACAGAGACATTATAGTCCCACAAGTTTTTTTACTTTGCAAAAATTTTCAGTTTGGATAGGTCTGATCATCTTTGTAGTGTAAGGGGACTATCTATAACCCAGTGGTTTGGACATTCAATTTGAAATAAAGAAGTCTAGGTTTGATCCCTGCCTGTATCCTAGTCTATTAGTAGTGTCGCTTGGCAATGCACCACAGAGCCAGGGGTCCCTTTGCTATAGAAATATTCTTCACTGGAGTCAGCCAAACGTGATAAAATCCAAATTACCGAATAAAGTTACCAGAATTTAACTGTCGATCACAATGCAGTAACCAAATCTGCGTGATGTGGCATTAAAACACTGTCACAAGGTCTGATTTCTGGAAAAATATCATTCCAGATGCAACAGTTTCATTTTGATAGAGAACAGACTGTGGCTTCTAAAATGATGTTTTTCAAGGGATCAGTTCAACACATACTATTTAGCTTTAAGTGATTATTTAAACTCTTTCTGCATGTAACTTACTAGAACTAAAACTCCTCTCAAATGACAAAAAGAAATATTCTGAATAATAAGAACCAAAGCAAAACTGTAGCCTCTGCATGATCTAGTCTCTGCTCTCCTTAAAATAAAGCAGCACTTGGCTGTTTTCATCAGCAGTACCAAACTGATCCAACAAGTGCTCAACCCAGAGGGCATCAGTAACTTGCATTGACCTAATCATATCACTGGAAGAATAGTATGGGTCAAAACTGCTTCCTTCTATAAACAGATTGAAGGAGTCAAGCTGGCTCCTTTGAGGAATATTAAACACTGAGAAAAAATACTTTTCAGTCATGATGCTCCAAGGTCTGGGGTTATGAAAAGTTGCCTTGACTGTTAATGCTTTAATTTTTTTCAAACCATTTTATTATGTTTAAAGAGAAAAACTAGTATTTTTTCAACTCCTTGTACAAAATTAATGAGGTTTCCTGAGATTATACACACTTAATAATCTAGATTTTTAGGCAATGAGCATTGCTTTTGAAGCTTAACAAACAAAATATGTATCCTGAGTTTGGTCAAATCAGATTTTTTGGTTTTAAAAAAAGGGCTCTTTAGTAAACACAAACTTTTTAACTTGTTTTTCACTAGTTCCAAGGGAGCATTTCAGCGTTCCTAGTCTAACCAAACTTCAATAATGATTCACCATTAAATCAAGCAAGGTGGTAGTAGGCGAACTATCAGTAAAGAATGAAAAATTTATGAAAAGAACAGTGGTCTTTCCTTTTGACCTGTTACGAGTCGGGCGTAACTAGAAAGAAGAAGCCAGCAACAAACGATAACAATTAACAGAATTTATTAACAAAAATATCAAACAAACAGTGACAATATTACAATAGTACAAAACAATACCTTAGACGTTAAATTCAGAAGACAAACTATTCCAGTCTTAATTCCAATCTGATCCTGATCCAAACTGAATGTAATCCAAGCACACAAAGTAATCCTCACTTTAGTCTAGTCTGATCCAAATCCAAACTGAATGTAATCCAGGCACTAATTATGACACAAACACAAGATAATCCCCACTGTAGTCTGGCAATCATGTATTAACTAGTGAACACTGAGATGTAAAAAGCTTTTCCTTTTACAATAACAGGGAAACTTCCAGAAAATTCATGTTAAAATCAGTTGCATAATTCTTAGTAATCAGATTGTATAAAGGCCTGGAAACTTCCAGCACAATATTCTACAAGAGAGAGTTCAGTTCTAAAAATAGCAACAGGGGAAAACCATTCAAAAATAGATACACACATGAACAAAGCTAGGAATAACTGGGTATGTACATAACACTTCCCCCCTTGAAAAGAAAAAGAAAGGTTTATGAAATAAATCTTTCTTTTTTGCAATATTATTTATATACATGTATATAATACTTTAACTGAAGTATTACAGAGGAAATGGCAAACTCAAATATTAATTATTTCAGACTAATGAAAATAATCCAGGTAATGAAAGTACAATTTAAAAATTCAGTTTAAACATGATATAGGGAAAATAACTATTGGAATTTCAAACTCTTGAAAGAGCATCTGGTATAATGTTATCTTTCCCTTTTATGTGTCTTATGTCAAGATTAAACTCTTGAAGCAATAAACTCCACCTCAGTAATCTTTGATTCTTATTCTTAAGTTTGTATAGAAAACTTAAAGGGTTATGATCACTGAATACAACAATTGGTGAAGTTGAAGAGTTTAAATAAACTTCAAACTGCTGGATTGCCAGAATTAAAGCGAGACACTCTTTTTCTATGGTAGAGTAATTTTTCTGATGTTTGTTAAATTTCTTAGAAAAGTAACAAACTGGGTGATCAATACCATTATTATCTTCTTGTAAAAGAACAGCACCAATACCAACATCACTTGCATCAACAGCTAATTTGAAACATTTGTCAAAATCAGGTGCCAAGAGAACTGGTGCGCTCTTTAGTATGGCTTTCAGACGATCAAATGCATCTTGACATTTGTCATTCCATTTGAACTTTGTGCTTTTCTTAAGTAAATTTGTTAAAGGTTCAGCAATACCCGAGAAATTTTTACAGAATTTCCTGTAGTAGCCAGCCATACCAAGAAATCGCATCAGCTGTCTTTTACATTTAGGCACAGGAAACTCAGAGATAGCATTGACTTTAGCTTCTAAAGGTTTAACTTGACCCTGTCCCACAAGATGTCCTAGAAATGTTACAGTAGCATGACAAAATTCAGTTTTTGCAAGATTCACAGTCAGTTTCGCTTTACTGAGTCTGTCGAAGAACTTCCTGATTCTTTGAAGGTGGTCACTCCAACTGTCTGAGTAGATGATGACGTCGTCAATATATGCATCACAGCCATCTAATCCACATATAACGTTGTTTATAAGCCGCTGAAACGTTGCAGGAGAATTTTTCATCCCAAACGGCATAACTTTGTATTGGTACAGACCGTTTGGAGTAGCAAAGGCTGATACTTCTTTTGCTCTATCAGTCAGTGGAACTTGCCAGAATCCTTTTAGCAGGTCAAATTTGGTGACATATTTAGAATTTCCAACTTTGTCAATACAGTCATCAATTCTTGGTATTGGAAAAGAGTCTGTTTTTGTCACAGAGTTCACTTTACGATAGTCAGTACACATTCTATAAGTTCCATTTGATTTAGGTACTAATATACATGGTGAACTGTAATTACTCTGGCTAGGTTCAATAAAGTCATTTTCCAGTAAGTATTTTACTTCATCTTGGAGGTATTTCTGTTTCAAAGGATTCATTCTATATGGATGTTGCTTTATTGGTTTAGAATCTTCCACAATGACATCATGATAGATTTTATCTGTTCTTGTGGGGATATCAGGAAATAAATGTTCATATTCATGTATCAACTGTTTCAGCTCTTCCTGCTGCGATGGTTCCAAGTGAGAAAGTTTGTTGTCGAGGTTTCTCAAAATATCAGAATTCTCAAGTTTAGATGGACCAGGATCAGATTTATCAATAAAGTCCGAATTTACTTCAAGATCAGATACATTTGATTCTTGTGGGACAGTGTTTACAACTGTAATTGGTTTTGAAATAGAGCTATCTCTGTCAAAGTATTCCTTTAACATATTTATATGACACATTTGTTTGTTTTTACGCCTTCCTGGAGTATTAATTATATAGTTTAAATCACTTGTTTTCTTGTCAATAGTGTAGGGTCCAAAATATCTTGCCTGTAGAGGTCTGCCAGGTATTGGCAAAAGAGCAAGAACTTTGTCACCTGGTTTAAATTTTCTATCTATAACATGGTTGTCATATCTTGCTTTCATTTTGCCCTGAGACGTTTTAAGATTAGACCTAGCAACCTCACATGCCCTAGACAGTCTATTTCAGAAACATACTGTAGTAAATTTAAAGGTGTTTCATCATTTGAGAGAAATTTCTCCTTCAAAAGTTTTAAAGGTCCACGAACAGAATGGCCAAAAACTAATTCAAAAGGACTGAAACCAAGAGATTCTTGTACAGATTCTCTGGCTGCAAATAGTAACAAATGGATGCCCTCATCCCAATCTTTTTCAGTGTCAAAGCAATATGACCTTATCATATTTTTTAATGTCTGGTGAAATCTTTCTAAAGCACCTTGACTTTCAGGGTGATAGGCGGATGACCTATATTGCTTGATTCCTAATTCATGCATAACCTGTTGGAATATACCAGACATAAAATTTGACCCTTGATCAGACTGATCAGACTGAACTGATTTTGGAAGACCAACAAATGCGAAAAATTTTATAAGAGCTTTGATTATTGACTTTGTTTTGATGTTCCTTAAAGGAATAGCTTCTGGAAAACGTGTAGAAGTACACATAATTGTTAAGAGATACTCATTTCCTGACTTGGTTCGAGGCAAAGGACCAACACAATCTATAAGTATCCTACTGAAAGGTTCATCAAAAGCAGGAATAGGTTGTAATTGAGCTTTGAGAATGGTTTGGTTGGGTTTACCTACCATTTGACATGTATGGCAAGTTTTACAATATTTAGAGACATCTGATTTGAGACCAGGCCAATAAAAATGATTAATAATTTTGTGATAGGTCTTGTTTATACCTAGGTGACCTGACATAGGACTTTCATGGGCTATACTTAGTATTGCATGACGATAAGACTTTGGAACCACAATTTGGTGGTAAACAGCCCATTCATCATCAGCTGGGACATCAAATGGTCGCCATTTTCTCATAAGAATCCCATTCTTTATATAGTAACACATTGGGACTTGTGAAATTTCATCTTCAGGTAAAGCCCTAAAAATTAATTTTGAAATCTCAGGATCAGTCTGCTGTTCCTGGATAAGCTGTGACTTTGACAGCGTGTCATGACCTTGGTCAATAGACCGTGGTGGTAAATGACAAGACATTGACGAGTCTGTCTGAGTATCGGACAAACTGGGATCAAGAGACTTTTTAATCTCATTATTAAAATATTGACCGATAAAAGTATCCGTCAAGTCAATGTCAGAGTTTGAGTTTTTCAAAATGGCCTTTTTAGCCATAGCTCGGGTAACTGCACAAGAAGGATACAAGTCAGGAATTTCCTGCTCGATAGGGTCATCTGTTTGACCTATATTTGGTGTGTCAGTTACAAGTGGATTAACCACAACCTTATCTCCAGCTAAGTCATTGCCTAGCAGTAAATGGACACCTTTAAATGGTAAGGAAGGTTTAATACCAATAACCACAGGCCCAGTAACCAAATCTGATGACAAATTAACATGATGGAGAGGGATATTAACAGTTCCACACTCTACACCCTGAATAAGGACACTAGTACCGGAAGAAGTCTTCTCAGAAAAAGGCAGTATATCTGCTAAAATAAGAGATTGAGAAGCTCCTGTGTCTCTTAAAATTTTAATAGGGGTAGGTGGGCAATTATCACCTGAAAGTGATACAAAACCATTCAACATAAATGGTTCAAAAATCTCCATAGTAGAATCAGACTTGGGTTTTGTGACTATGTCAATTGTATTGGTTTTGATAGAAGACTGTGGCCTTGGCCTAAGAGTGGTGAGCCCTGTTGGTTTGGCTTCATCACTTTCTAACTTCCTTGTTAATTTCAAACATTCAGAAACAAGGTGACCAGGTTTCTTACAATAGTTACAAGTGGGTCGAGATAAGGGATATTGACTTTTGGTTTCACTAGTAGAATTGGGTTTGGGTGTATTGGATTGACTGGGCATGCCAGATGAATTACCAGACGTAAATTTATTTTGGGGATGTGAGGAAGTAGGTTTTGCTTTATTAATAAAAGAAACTTTATGTGTATGGTAGTAATTATCAGCCAGACGAGCTGCTTCTTCTAAAGTTTCGACTTGTTTTTCGTCTAAGAATGTCTTAACATCAAATTGAATACAACGTTTGAATTCTTCAACTAACATAAGTTGTCTGAGTTTATCAAAATTTTGGTCTATTTTCTTAGAACAGCACCATCTATCAAATAACTGTTCTTTGTTTCTAGCAAATTCAACATGAGTCTGGTTAGAATCTTTTTTACAATTTCTAAATTTTTGTCTATATGCTTCTGGGACCAGCTCATAACCTTTGAGAATAAGTTCTTTAACAGTCTCATAATGATGACATTGTTCAACACCTAGTTGTGTATAAATTTCACGAGCTTTGCCTATCAAAACACTTTGCAGAAGCAAAGTCCAGTGCTCTCTTGGCCAATTTAAGTTTTCTGCAACTTTTTCAAAGTGTAGGAAGTATTTATCAACTTCTTTTTCTTGAAATGGAGGAACAAGCCTAATATGTTTTGTAACATCGAAATTGTATTCAATCTTTTGCTTGGGCTGATTTGCTCTTTCTTGCATTTCTATTTCCCTCATTCTTAATTGAAATTCTCTCTCCTTCTCTCTCTCTTCCCTTTCCCTTTCTTCTCTCTCCCTTTCTCTTTCCCTTTCTCTTTCTTCTCTCTCCCTTTCTCTTTCTCTTTCCTTCTCTCTCTCTACTCTTTCTTCTCTCTGTCTTTCCCTTTCTCTTTCTTCTCTTTCCCTTTCTCTTTCTATTTCTAACTGTCTGATCTGAAGTTTTAATTCAAGTTCTTTCGAACTTGAAACTGACTGAACGTCAACTATCAGGGAAAGAGCATTTTCATTGAAAATCTCCTCATCAACAAAATATTGTACCAAAATGTTCTTAATTTCATGTTTACGCATTGAAGATTTTATTTCAGACAATTTATAGTGCTTCGCAAGATTAAGCAAATCAGTCTTTTTACCCAAATTCAATAACTCCACAGACGGTTCAGCCGTAAATTTATCTAAGTCAAAAGACATGTTTGTTTGTTGCTGGATTCAAGTACAAAATTGTATTATAATTACTGATTAGTAAACGAATGCGTTAGTCTTATTTTCCAATCGATGGTTAATCCCAAAAGGAAAACGAATGCGTTAGTCTAGTTTCCAATCCCGGACGAGCCCCCAATTTCTGTTACGAGTCAGGCGTAACTAGAAAGAAGAAGCCAGCAACAAACGATAACAATTAACAGAATTTATTAACAAAAATATCAAATAAACAGTGACAATATTACAATAGTACAAAACAATACCTTAGACGTTAAATTCAGAAGACAAACTATTCCAGTCTTAATTCCAATCTGATCCTGATCCAAACTGAATGTAATCCAAGCACACAAAGTAATCCTCACTTTAGTCTAGTCTGATCCAAATCCAAACTGAATGTAATCCAGGCACTAATTATGACACAAACACAAGATAATCCCCACTGTAGTCTGGCAATCATGTATTAACTAGTGAACACTGAGATGTAAAAAGCTTTTCCTTTTACAATAACAGGGAAACTTCCAGAAAATTCATGTTAAAATCAGTTGCATAATTCTTAGTAATCAGATTGTATAAAGGCCTGGAAACTTCCAGCACAATATTCTACAAGAGAGAGTTCAGTTCTAAAAATAGCAACAGGGGAAAACCATTCAAAAATAGATACACACATGAACAAAGCTAGGAATAACTGGGTATGTACATAACAGACCACAAAGCCCTTTATCCACCCACTTTTACATCAGACATTGAGTCAGAATTTTATAAAGTTTTGTGAGTTTTGCACAGCATCAAAACAACACAATGTTGATTATGCAAGGTTGCATTTAAATAATTGCAGTGGCATCACAATTGATCTGATAAAAACAGTTCTTTTGATTGCAAGGGGACTATCCAATAGATTGACAAGTAGATTGGCTCCTTTTTTTCCAAAATGTAACTGCCAAATATATTTACACTTACAGATAAAGTTATATTTTGTAACTTTTTTTCAGTGGTACACAAAATGCAGCAAAAATAAAATAATCTATGATTGAGTGAGACTGCATTAGATGCCATATTACCCAAATTCATCACAACAATCATTTACAATAAGTTTCTGTGTGGCACATGGCACAACACTGTTGCCTCTCGAGGATTGCAGGGAAAAGGTTTTTAAAAGAAGATGATCTATAAAGCATGCATCTTTTCAAAACTTCCTATTTTTCAAAAGTAACTTTTGAAAAAAAAATCTTTTCAGCGCTTTCAGTCCTATGATTTTGGAAGAACAGTCTGCAGGAAACATTTTGGTGTAAAACAAACTAATTTCTCTAGCAAACCACATTTTCAACCTCTGTTTTTTTTTTTATTCTACATGAAACATGTAAAAAGTGCTATATTTACTTTATAATTTTTATTCCATCCTGGTCTTGTTTATCTTTCTTTTTCCAACTTTAAAAAGTTTTAAAACTGAGATAAGTTTTACAGGTGAAAAAGGGTCTGTCATGCAGTAATGCCTAGCCCCAGAGTTGTTCATCTTATCTTCAAAAATCTCCCAAGGGATGAGGGTCAGAAACCGGATTGTTTAGATTAGGGGCTGACCAAGATATTAATGGCCATTATGGTGATAATCAGGCTATTAACATAACAGTTTCCAAAAGTACCGCTGTCCTCAAATTTGAGGACGGTTTTGGGCTTGTACGTTAGACTGTATATTCTCTTTCCAACAATTTTTTCCAAAGCTTTTGTCTTCGGGATTGTAAAAACACATGACTTTTTACCAAAGGTTTAAGTTAGTGTATTGCAAATTTGACCAAAACTTAGTGTCAAACAAGTTGTAAATACCAAATATGTATTACTCTTTATCATACAATCCCTCTTTTAACGACCCTAAGATAGAAAGCTTCTGAAAACATTGTGGAAAGAGGAGAAAAAGCTGGTAACCAGCATTTTTCTCCTTTTCCAACAATGTTTTCTAACCTTCTTGAATCCCAATTTCAATTTTTACATTTAGATTTAATATGTCGTCTGCAAATGCCTTAATTTTAGACTTTTCCAAAATTTTGTCTAGAGAGTATTACTGAGAACCCTTATTTGTCCATATTTTTTCTTTGATATAGATGGATGACAAGGCATTTCTTTTTGAGAGGACATCACACTTTAATTTTCTTTTTAAAGTAACCTTTGTTAATCTACTTCAATTTCAGGGGCAATTTCATTTGTCGTCCATCATCCGTTTGTTTGCAATGAGAAAAACTTTGCAGTTGATGCAAGTTGTTTAGATGCCATAAATAGACCAACAGGTGATTGACTATAGGAAAACTGTCATATTCCAGCAAATCGTCTTCTCATGTGTTCGCTGCGTAATAATGCGTACGCGTATTATACCAATCCATTTAATAGTCCGTAGTCCACAATTTTTTCGGCTTAATTGTTTTGCTGTAGACTGAAAGATTTTAAATCTTGCCTTTCCAATATAACATGATTTTCTTTTTTCAGAAAATTTCCATTATTCTATCATCAAATCAAATGTAAATATGTGATAGAATATTACAGCTTTGAGATTATAAACATTTTGCAACAACAACAACAACAATAATATTGAGGAGGAAGACTTGTCAACTTGTTTACATTAAATCAGTTTTGATTATAGAAGTAAATCCTGTAAGTGTCATTTATTGGCATAGTAATTAAGCAGTTCAGTATTTTTTAACATCACTACAAACATTTTCATGAGTTACTGGTTAATTGTATGATAAATTCTGCAGAAGGCCTACAGTACAGTATATTTCGTGACAATGAGTCACAAATAATTTTTCTTTCAAAACTTTCATTCGGGTCTCAGGTTTTCACATTGTTTATATATATTTTCAAAGCCACACAAATAACCAAGATGCCTCTGGAATTCTTGTTTGGGCGAAAAAAGACGCCAGAAGAAATGCTGAGACAAAATCAGCGTGCTCTGAACAAAGCTATGAGGGACTTGGACAGGGAGAGGCAGAAGATGGAACAACAGGAAAAGAAAGTTATAGCTGATATTAAGAAAATGGCAAAACAGGGACAAATGGTATACTATTTTTGACATAATTTATTAATTAAGTAAATGGGATTTTATATCTAATTCTAAATCAGTAGTTTTTTGCTACCGACAATCATGATCTGAATCTTTAGTGTTTGCTACAAAAACTATAGGTAACCCAACTCAGCTCTTTATATTTATTCACCAGTGTCCTTCAAGTGTACAGAACATATCTCAGTTTTTTTGTATTCAAATACTCTCAGAACTGGGGACTGAGATTAAACAAACATTTCAAAAAAGACTGACTTAAAAATAATATGCTAACAGCCATTAACAGCAAAGTTGGTATAAGTGTCCTTTTTTGTTTTTAAACAGGGTATTTGCTTGAATTAAGTTGTTGTTCCTTTTAGAAGGGTTTTCAATGTTAGTAGCGAAATAACATTTTGAATATTATGTATTGAGTTTGATAGTTGACCCATTTAAACTTCATTTTTCTGTTTCTTATAAAAATGACATTGCAGAAATGTTATATGACATCATCGGCTTCAGTTTTAAATATGGTGATATATAAAAAAATTCTAAAGGCAGTTAGATTCAGTATAATTATGTCGAGACTGTAGATAAGACCATGGTAAATCTATCCAAACTGCAAAATGTACAAAATCTTACATTGTTGGTGCCCATCATAACTATTTCAGCAATATAGGATTTTGTGATGGAGTCAGTCTTTTTCTTATAAATTTGATGACATGTTTCTCCTTTTCTTCACATATCTGGACTTTTTATAGCACATGCATTAATCAACATACAGTCATGATAATTATGACACAATTACTATTTTCAGGATGCTGTTAAGATCATGGCCAAAGATTTAGTCAGAACTCGAAGATATGTAAAGAAATTCATTCTGATGAGAGCAAATATTCAGGCAGTATCATTGAAAATTCAAACCCTGAGATCGAACAATGCTATGGCACAAGCCATGAAAGGAGTTACAAAGGCAATGCAGACAATGAACAGACAGGTAAACTAGTCTTATTATTTTTTGCATGTCATATACACAGTACCACTTGTAGCTGACTTTTAAGCTCACCAGATTCAAAGTTGTGAATCTAAGCTATTACTATAGCTGTACCCAGGTTGCGATTTGTTAGATCAAATCCTTTAATTTCTTTTTTCCATTTAGAATTACACTAATGCACATTGTCAGAAAATTATAGAAATTTCAATTATTGAACAATCTTAACAAATACTTTATTACAAACAAATATCTGAAGAAAGGAAACTTTCATTTTGAAAACTTTGGGTGGGAGGGAATCTGTTGTCAGTTACAAGCTATTAAATGCTCCTTTTTCTACATTCTTTTTAATTATAAGGGTTTAAAAAGTCGTGCCATTGCAGCGTTAAGACAAAAGATCTCATGTGCATTTTTTCTGTTAAAGATATTTTCAGTGCATCAAAATCGTCTTTTTCCTTATACCATTTTAATAATGTATTCTCAAGCTCAAACTACCCCAGATCCAGAAAATTATGATGGAATTTGAGAAACAATCAGAAATGATGGACATGAAAGAAGAAATGATGAACGATGCCATTGATGATGCTATGGGGGATGAAGATGATGAAGAGGAGTCGTAAGTCAACAATATTTATCAAACTCTTTAACAAACAGAATTATTCTAGGCCAGTCCAAGGTGAAAGTATTTCTGGACACAAATTATAACTGGATCAAGGTGTAAAATTTGACCTAAAAGAGTACAAAATATTGTGGGAAAACTAGAAAGTAGCGGTAAACAGCATTTCTCATGATGATTTCAAAAGCCTTTTCCTCGAAATATTTCTTAAACCTGAAATTGTATGGTAAATGGCTAACATCTTAAAACTCACTATTTCCTTAGATTTGTAGCACAAAAGTTGGATAAATTCCACCTGAAACATAGATGAGCAAGATAAACTAAAAAAAAAAAAATCATTATTTATGTGAAAACTTAACAAGAAAAGCATAGAATATTTTGGAAGGAGAACTTCTCCCCATGTCAAGATTTTGTCCAATTTGTCTCATCAAAGTTGAATTAGCAGTCTTCAGATGGCAATTTCTTTACTATTTCTTAATACTGTACTAAAAAATCCCATTTTTTAATGATAATTGAAGAAGAAAGCTTTTGAAAACATTGTAGAAAAAGAAGAAAATGCTGAATACTAGTATTTTCTCCTTTTCCAACAAAGTTTTCTTCCTTTACAATGAACAGTCCTATTACTTGGGCCACATTTGGTTTGTTGGTTGCAAATGCCTTCTATTTGGATTGGTCAGAAAATTCATCACTTGATGAAGAATTAAGTCATTACCAAACGACAATATTTGAGGCTTGTCTAAATCGAAAGCATTTGCAGCCAACAAAACTAAAAGTAACTGAAAATTTGAATTGTGTTTTGTGAAGAGTAGAAAACTTTGTTGGAATAGGAGAAAATGCTGATTACCAGCATTTTCTCCTTTTCCCAAAATGTTTTCTACAGGCCTCTTTCTCAGGGTCATCAAAAGAAAGGGGTTGTGTGGTAATGGGTTAAACCATCTTTTATTGGTGTTATACTGGCACTTAATGCTTTATCAAACAACATGTATTCCATGTTTCATGACACCGAGGAGGAAGGGCTTTTAAGAGCATTGTGAGAAAAGGAGAAAACGCAGGTTAGCAGCATTTTTGCCATCCCCCACAGTATTTCTACTCTCCCTCTCAAAGACATTAGCTATCAGTGTAGACACAATTATTTTGTTGTCTCCAAATGCTTTCAATTTAGACCAATCCAAAATATATATATATTTTTTTTTTTGTAGAGAGCTACGTCTTTACCAAAATACAAATTTACAGACCTGTCCAGATTGAATGCATTTGAAGATGAGCAAGTGAACTGTGTAAATCAATGATCAGACTACATGTTTTGTGTGGCCTGATCATGACATTTGCTGCAGTGGCCACATGCAAGCACTGTAAGGGTTGAAATGTACATTTTATTTCATGCTTTCCGGTAGAATATCGAGAAATAGCAGTAAAAATATTTTTCGACATTACACAGGTACAACCACATCTTTGCAAGCCAAGGTTACAATCACTATGTGGATCTTACCTTAGCAGATTGAGCCCAATTTCGAGATTCCTCAACATGCCCCCTTTTGGATGCTGCTTAATTATCTCCCTTTACATCATATTTCTTGTAGCCAATGAAATGTCGTTTTACAAACCGCTTACGAATACAATAATTCAACATGAAGCAATAACCATAAACGTACTTCGACATTCCATGGTCAGGTGCTGGGATATAGCCCAAAACATCTGATAATTGATTGGTCACATTGAAACTTTATGTAAATATTGTTTGTCTATGTTTTCTTTGTTAATGAATCATTACAGATCCTACACACATCCATGGAGGTATTCATGTTTACCTTCTATTTTTATCACGACCCTGTTGTATTTTTATCATAGATGAAATGCTACAAGCGATTTGATTTGATGCAATTAGAGCTAGCTGCAGCCAATGAAAATGTGTATTGGGTGATTGTAGAAATCAAGCTCAATCCGCCAAGGGTAGAGTTGCGTAGTGGATCGTAACCTTGGCTTGCGAAGATGGTACAACCAGTGAAAATACCGATTTTTACATTCTTGTTGTCTAGGTAAATTGCCTGTGCCTCACAACCAGATGGGAAATATGGCCTCATTTGCCTTACATTTATCACGTTTGACGTAATATTGTAATCCGTTGCTATGCAAGAGGGGTATGCTACTGGAAAAAAACGGAAAAGAACTGAACTGGATTTTGATAAAGCTCCACCCAGAAAGGGTTGAAAGCATGAAATAGATAGATTTTTTTTATTGAAGAAAAATGATAGAAATTTATTTCATCTCATGAATACCATTGGTAATATTTTCACTTGTGCACCACTCATGAAAATATTACTGATAGTGTTCACTCGATGAAATAAATTTCAGTCTTTCGCCAAAAAAACCCAACAAATATCCTCTATATCATTTGAGTATTTTTGATATGTTTTCAAAATGTCATGGACAAGTCTAGAACTGTTGTACAGTAAAGATTTAACCCATTACCACACAATCCCTACTTTTTACGACCCGGAGAAAGAAGCCTTTAGAAAACATTGTGGGAAAAGGAGAAAATGCTGGTAACCAGCATTTTCTCCTTTTCCCACAATGTTTTCTTCCCTTCCTAAAACAAATTTAAATTCTTTAATCACATTCATTTTGCCGTCTGCAAATGCTTTTAGTTTGGACCAGTCCAGAATTTTGTTGTTTTATAAAGAGTTAAACCAGACACCAAAACTTTTGTCATAAAAATATCTAGAGTATTTTAGGAATGACATGCAATGTTGTCAAAATGATGAAATGAGTGTTGAATGAAGTGTGGAAAAAAGACACTGTGGAAAAAGAAGAAAATGCTGGGAACCGGTGTTTTCTTCTTTTCCAACAATATTTTCAAAGGCCCTTATCATCTGGTTGTTAAGCTATGGCATTGGTGGGAAAATGGTTTAAGTGGTGGTAACGATTTACACATTTTCTTTTGTTCTACAGGGATGCCATTGTGTCACAAGTGTTAGATGAATTAGGTCTTCAGATGGCAGATGATTTGTCAGGTACTACATTTTGTTTGTTATACTCTCCACTGCCAGGGGCTGCATTGAATGGAAATACTTGTTTCATTTATGTAGTAGTTTATGGGTTAATGATGTAATCAAAGAAATCACTTCTTCAAATTTTGTACCAAGGGACAATACAGCCAAGCCGGATAGCACAGTGGATAACATACTGTGCTTGAAGCCAGGGGATTCACTGGTTAGAATCACAAGCTCAGTCAGTTTTTTGCAATGATTGATGATGAATCAGTGCAACAGCATTCATTGCTCTCTCACTGCTGATTATTGTACCCCCAACCACAAAGCGGGAGGAGGGGGGGCGCGGTTTACTGTAATCACCATGGCTGTCTGTCTGTTTGTCTGTAGACACAAATTTGTCCAGCAAAAATACCCCAAGACTTTTTTAGGTCCTGAACTCAAATTTAAACACAGTGTTACTATAAATATATGAATTTGTGCATGTGCAATTTTCATGACCCTGCTGCAATGTGTTGTGGAATTATCTCCTCTTGAACTTTTTTCAACTCTTACTATTGTACTAAACCACACTGCCTTCTGTGACAAAGACCTGTTTTTGTGACAAGGAGCTGGTAGGGAGTATAATCAGGTTTAGTGATAGCTCTTGTTGGTTCTGATGGTTATTTTGGTATCAGGCTGGTATTGAATTTGGAAGAATATTGCAAGTATTACTGGTTTAAAAAATGCAAGATAGCACAGATAGGTGCTGAATCATTTCACACATGTCTATAGTACATTGAGCAATGAAACAGCTTCAGTTCTACCTAGTGAGTACAAAATGGCTGTGTCAATATTGATGTGTTACTGTCCAGAATTAATGATTTTTCAGAACCATACCAGAATTCTATATGTATTTTCATGGAAGAGTAATCTCCCTTGTAAGTAAGCTATCTTCTGCAAAAGCAAAATGCTGTCCAAACACTGAATTTGGGATGTTCTTTTCAAATGTACACACATTTATATGAAACAACTCACATATTGTCTTGTTTTACATCACTACATAAGTGGGAAATATAGAGACTGTATTGCATTCTTGGCTACGAAGCTGAATTCAATGAGATGATTGCACTGCAGGACCAGTCTATAGCTGAGTCTGGTTTTGTTGTGTATTCATCCAATGAAAATACAGTATTGCACCAAATGTTTTATAACCTCATGTCATGTCAGAATATCTCTATGATTGGTAATCTGTTAGAATAGAAATGTATTCTTTTCATGTAGGATTGCCATCCACTGGTACATCAGTAAAAGCAGGTCCGAGCAAAGAGCCACAAGCTGCGGCTGCAGAGGGAGGTGGTGAGGATGCAGATCTTGAAGCTCGTCTTGAAAACTTGCGAAGAAAATAGTTTCTAAAAATAGAATAAGGCAGACTTTTCATACGTGAACAAGAGTACAGTTAGTTTTCCCTTACAAAAGAAAAAGAGATTTAGTGGCTTTCTTTTTCTTTTAAGAGAATGTAAATGTAATGATATTAGCTCATTGCCTCCTGCAAATGATCTTTTCCATCTTGCAGCAGGACATTTCTGTAGATATTGTGACAGAGAAATTTGCTTGTAATGAGCTAACTGCTTTTGCCACAATCTTCTAATTGTATTAAATTATAAAGTCATGTATCATGTTGATACTCTAAAATAGATTTCAAATCCAGTAGCATACAAGACATAAGACCAGGGAGTTACTGGTTTGAATACCAAATTTTGCCAATTTCTGTTCCAGGATTGATGATAGACCTGTTGTGACAGAATTTGTGTCTCTTTTCACCACAGATCATTGTTTCAGCTTTGATTATGTGGGAAGGCCGCTAGTGGCTTTGGAAGATTATTGCACTAAGTACTGGTAAAAGAAGCTCCATAAAATTTTGGATAGTGCATTGGCTGCCACTCTATAACTGAAATTATGTTTGAAGTGACATAAAATGCCATACAAGCGGGGCAGCAAATAAATGAATAATAGCATAAATAATTTTAATGATATAAAACACCAATCAAGGTCTGTTGCTTTGAATTTATTGCAGGAGGCAATGAATCAAGGAAGTGTTATCGAATGAATACTTTATTGTAGAATGAATGATTTATTTATGTCTTTCCTATTTAACCTTTTACCACAGAATACATGTACTGAGTTTTGAAGAAGTCCTTTGAAAACTGTTTGAAGACGAGAAAATGCTGTTAACCAGTATTTTCTCCTTTTCCCACAATGTTTTTTACCTTTTCACATTCAGATCCTATCATCTTATGCACATAGATTTTATAATTTTAAAGTTTGGATATGTATAAAATTTTGTTGTGTAATCCCATCAGTGAAATATTTATCTTTGTTACCTTGCATCTGAACGCAGCACATTATTTATATGCAAAGAATTGCAAGTTGCTAACCCCTAACCCTTATATTGCTGAGTACAGGAGCTGTGTTCTGAGATAGGGGGTTTATTGCATACCAAGCCTGTCATCACATCCATTTTGTCTGACAAAACCGCTGAATCATAAGGAAGAATGGCAAAAAGTTCACAAGTAGCAGACAGTTTGGAACCATGTCAGTCATGCAGATTCATTTAACCTGGTTTTCATGGAGCATGACTAGTGTGAAACTTGAGATATTCTCAGTCAGTATAGATACCAGATCAGACTGCCAATTCTGTATTTGCCAGTGCTAGAAAGCCTGAAATACTTCTGTTATCTCCTCATCTTTTTAAAATCTTTCTAGTATTTAATTCTTTACTACACAAACCCAACTTGTAATGACCCTGAAGAGAAGTCTTTGAAAACACTGTGGGAAAAGGTAATTTCTCCTTTTCCCACTATGTTTTCTACCCTGCTGGAAACAAATTTTAATATTTCAGTCACCTTTATTTCGTCATCTGCAAATGCTTTCAATTTGGACCAGTCTAAAATTTTCTCATGTGGTAAAGAGTCAAGTCTTGAACCAAATTACAAAATTTTAGACTTTTTGAGATAGAAACATTTTCAGACATCAAAATAAATGTGACCCTGAATTTAATATCTTATTTGGAAAGGATAGCAAACATTTTTGGAAAAGGAGAAAATGTTGGTTACTAGCATTTTCTCATTTTCCCACAATGTGTTCTTAAGTTTTCTTTCTCAGGGTTCAATGATAAAAGTTAGGAATTTTTGGTAGAGGATTAAGTATACGAAAGCTTCAAGAGAAGAGAGAAGGAGTCATGATTATGTGTTTAACCCTTAACTGCACTACGCTGAGTTTAAACAACCCTGAAGATAAAGAAATTTGAAAACTTTGTTGGAAAAAGAGAAAATATTCGGATAACCAGCATTTTCTCCTTTTCCTACAATTTTTCTCCCTTCCTAAATAAATCTCGATTTTTGAGTCGCATTTCTTTTGTTATAAGCAAATACTTTCACTGTGAACAAGTAAAAGATTTTTTCATCTTATAAAGAGTTAATTCTGAAAAATGTATTTTGATTAGCTGAATTTCTGTGAAAGAAAGTGAAGGGACATTTTGCCTATTGTCAAGATGTGAACTGTTTGGAGCTATACCTACCTTAATTTTGTGTATGTATGTATGTGTGTGTGTGTGTGTGTTTTCTTTTTCTCCATTAATAAAATAGAATCCTGCATTAGACACTTTTTTTTGAAAACACTTGGGAAAAAAAGGAACAGTTCTTTTAAACTAGTAATCACTTTTTTCCCTCAATATTTTCAAAAGTTTTGTTTGGCAATGGTAGAAAATGTATGTATGGATTGGGTTAAAATCATATAAGAATTTGCTAGAAATACTGTATAAATGTACTGTTTGAATTTGATACTATAAGCTGTGCAATGCTGGTCAATGCAAAATGTAAATATTTCATTGTTGTTGTTCTGATATTAACAGGAGTCAGTTTTGCACAGAGTGAACTGGTTGTTGTGTGGATTTATTTACTTTATGGTAATAAAATTCAAGGAAAAAAAATGGCTATTGATTAAGGTGTTTACCAATCTACAAAGTTTCAGATAAATTTTGTCCAGATTGAATGCATTTGTAAAGAAAACAGTCAATACTGGGATTCATTCTTCAAAGGTTAAAAAAAAACAAAAAAACAGTGCTGTAAATGGAGAAATTGCTGTACACAGAGTGCATGCCCTTTGTTTTGCCTTATCGGTATTCCATGTTTGAACATTTTCAGAGACTTTGTTAGATATAGTCTTAGTAATGGTACAAGTCTATAGACCATTTATTCTTTACCAAACGACAAAATTTTGGACTTGTTAAAATTGAAAACATTTGCAGACAAAAATATAAACATGGCTCAAATGATGAAATTTAGCTTTGATAAGATAGAAAACATTGTAGGAAAACTGGTTACCAGCATTTTTTTTCTTTTTCTACAATGCTTTAAAAACCTTCACCAGGGTAGTGATTGTTGGAAAAAGTTAAGTGATTGTTTGGGAAAAAGTTAAATGTCTCTGAAAACATTTTTAAAAAATATTAGTAATCAGAATAAATACAAAAATGAAAACATTAAAAATGGGAGTGGCAAAAGGTAGTACTTGCCCATTAGAAACAGTTTTGCCGCAGTATTTATTAAGTTTTTTGCAATCTGAGCCTGTATTCACCAATCACTATTAATAGCAATCTTAGTCTTATTCTTAAAATTTTCCACATTTCAAAGTGAAAAAGCTTTTAACCCATTACCACACAATCCCTACTTTTGACGCCCCTGAGAAAGAAGCCTTTAGAAAACTTTGTGGGAAAAGGAGAAAATGCTGATAACCAGCATTTTCTCCTTTTCCAACAATGTTTTCTACCCTTCACAAGACAGATTTCAATTTTTCAGTCACTTTTATTTTGTCGTCTGCAAATGCTTTCGATTTGAACAATACTAAAATTTTGTCGTTTGGTAATGAGTTAATTAGCTAGACCACAACGGTCATGTTACTTCTTAGTTGATAATAGAACTGAGAAATGCAATACAGAATTTTTTGTAAATACAAGCCCTGGGTCCGTATCCACCAACCATTTTTAATTTCATTTTAAGTCTAATATTAGGTTTAGAAAGTGACCCATCTTCTGATATGCAATACTATTTGATGTAGTCAACCAGATATGGTCTGCAACACATTTAAAGGGGCATTCAGATATTTGCATAAAGTGCTGTCTGATTAGCCTGTGCAGTCAACACAGGCTAATCCACAACGACACTTTTCATTTTTATGTAATTTTCTTTTTTGCACATGTATATTTAGCACAAAAATCTGATATAGTCGAAAGTGCAGTCTCGGATTAGCCCAGGCTGATCCGAGACGACAATTCACTCAAATGTCCAAATGCCCCTTTTCGAGTGTTCAAACCCAAATTGTATTACTTGCAAATTTAGAAAATTGTGGAGAACAATTTAAGAATATGATTGCTCTTAGAATGCTTGCTGAATGTGAACCGTGAACTTGACATACTTTCCATAGTTGTTGCTCTTGTTAAAAGTGGAAACATGTATGTGAGGCAAATTTTCGCAGTAAAATTGAAATGATGAGAGTGTACCCACATCAAAATGCATGTTGTTCATGTTGTCTGTTGCTTGATGTAAGTAGTACGGTGTGCATTTGATAGTGATGTACTTTCATTTAATCTTAGCTGATTTAAGTCGGTGATATATTATGTTAACGGCTTGTAAATACTTATATAATTTAGTGTAATAAAACAATATGTCTTTTCACTGTAATTTTGTTCTTCTTTACCAAACAATCCCAAGGTTTCACAACTGTGAGAAAGAAGCCTTTAGAAAACATTGTGAGAAACGGAGAAAATGCTGGTAACCCACATTTTCTCCTTTTCCCATTATGTTTTCCACCCTCCTAGAACAAATTTCAAAAGTTTGAATAACATTTATTTTGTTGTCTGCATTTACTTTCAATTTGAACTGGTCTAAAATTTTGTCGTATAGTAACGAGTTAATCAGTAAAGATGATTGATCTATGATCTAATAATAGTATCCAGTCAAACAGATGGACCTCAAGAAGTCAGACTTACCATTGGTCCGGTCAATGTAAGTAAGTATGCTCTGAAGGGGGTGGGGGGGGAAGCTTAATGCATTCGAAAAATAGCCAGTGGTGTTTTGGTAGGCTTACATGGGTCGAAACTATATGAATATCGTGTATGTTTGGCTTGTTTTTTTTTTTGACGGAAAATTTTCTGTTTCATGTCTAGCAATTCAAGTTTTAATCTCATACCAAACGACATGTTTATGAACGCTCAGGGCTGCCGAAAGAGGGCGTATAAAGCGTTGCAGGACAAGGAAATAATAATTACCATTTTTTTTTCTTCTTGACACACATTGTTTTATACTCTTTCAAACCCAGCTCGTAATATACGAGTCAGATTAGATTTGTCATCAATAAACGAGCCATGCTGCGGCAATAGGGGGCTTAATGCATCTCCGTGATCCATAGTACCAAGCAAGCCATAAAGTACTTAGGGATCCCTAATAGCCACTTCTTTTAAAAACTGTCTCAATCATAACGTAGAATAGTCCTTGAACATACAGAAAATTGACCAATAGCGAAAAGAGTTTTGGCCCCGGTCAGCCTGCGCGGACTGCGCAGGCTGACCTGGGTCGATACTTTTCGCAGATGCATTAAGCCCCTTTTTCACAGAGCATAGCTCAAATGTTTTCAAATTCGGCAAGACTTGAATTTTGTCGTCTGTTACAGTTCTCTCTGCTCGATGAAAAAAAAAATGACGAATCAAAACTGAAAGTATTTGTAGACGAAAACTAAAATGTGTTTCAGATGGAAAGAATATTTTTTTCAGAGAGAGGAGAAAACATTGTGGGGGAAAAAATAAAAATAAATAAATCAACATTTTCTCCTATTCCTGCAATTCGTTCGAAAGCCTTTTTCCTCAGCGGCGTTCAAACCCGGAACCGTTCGGTACAGTGTAAAATGGGTTGTTAACGCCACGCCCTCTCTTTTTTTTTTTTAATGTATTATATTTTAGAGAGAGGAGAAAACATTGTGGGGAAAAATAACTAGAAATAAATGCTTATTTTTAGCATTTTCTACAATTCCAGCAATGTGTTCGAAAGCCTTTCCTCAGCAGCATTAAAACCCGGGACCGTTCGGTACAATGTTACATAGGTCGATAGCAAATAACGCCACGTCCACTTTTTACATTTTTTTTTAAAAACACCAGCTACTTCCTTGAAGACAACCAGGTAGCCTACTTGCGCATTTCCGACTTAACCTGGTTTTACAAAAAGATTTTCAAACACGCCTGCATCAATTTTGGGGAGGAAATCTGCAGAGGTTACCGTGGCCCGTCAATATTTACACAACCGTGTGAAACGTACATGTCCGTTTGTCCAGTTGTGTGACAGGTTTTATAAGCACGTGATGAAGATGTTAGCATCTATGAGCCACAACAAAGTGACGTTGTTAAAATGACAGCCGTTGATGTATTACTCTGTGTCATTTACGCGCCCGTCATTGTCTCTGATGAGTAGACGTCATTAACGTAAGGGGCACCGTGGGGGCCGCTTTATGGGGGTTTAAACCCTTTACCAAACAATCCTTGGTTTTTACGACCATGGAGGAGGAGGCTTTTGAAAACATTGTGGGAAAAGGAGAAAATGCTGGTAGCCAGCATTTTCTTCTTTTCCCACAATGTTTTATACTCTGCTGGAATCAAATTTAAATTTTTTGAGTGTCGTCGGCAAGTGATTTCAATCAGTACCAGTCTAAAATCTTGTCGTTTTGGAAAGGGTTAACTCTTTACCAGACTACAAAATTTTAGACTTGTCTAAATTCTAAGCTTTTGCAAGTAATGACTTAAATGTGACCCAAATTCGGGGATTGGTCGCTGATAGGTTGTAAAACAACATTGACAAAAGGAAAAAATGCTGGGTACGGGCATTATTCTCATTTTTTATTCGAGAATTCATGCTATCGTAAGCTGATTCTATCAGGGGCCTTAAAACGCGTTATGGGAAAGGGTTAACTGTCAGGGAATAAAATTTGTCGCTTGTTCTATATTAAGAAACATGTAAACGGCAAATGCAAATTAGTATGTAAAATTTTCTGAAAACACATTTTATGCTCACGCTTGTTCGCTTTTTAACGTCGTTTTCAACTTTTCTTCAATCATATTGCAGCGGCCAGTGCACCTGTCCTTGCTGTTCTTGATTTTCGTTATCCAGTACCTCGCACAGTATTCTCCCCCAAGCTACTGGCTGCTTTCCCTCATAAACATCATCGAAACGATGGTCTGCAGCCAGTAAGATTTGAGTCATAAATGGAAACCTATCAACAGTCTACGGAAAGACATTGACTGTGCTGGGAAATCGAACAAGGGACCCAAGAGTTTCACGCATAGTGCTCTACAGATTGGGCTGGTTGTGCTCAGGAATTACAGACGTAATCCTATAAATGCAGAGAAAGAAAGAGTAATTGCGCGCTTAGGCACACTCGTTATTCATATGTGACCCATCACGCGAAAAGGGACATCTGGGAACTGCGAAAAGTGTCGACCTTGGTCAGACTGCGCGGATTGCGCAGTCTGACCAAGATTGACACTTTTCGCTTTAATGATCTTTTCTGCATGAAAAGTGGTCATTCTGCCTTGTTATTCAATCATTTTTTAGCTTTCAACGTAAATTGACTAGCACTAATTTCGGTTTGTTTTTATTTAATTGATGTACGGAGTTCACAGATTATCCCTTTTCGCATGACGCGTGACATTTCATACACAAAATGTTAAACTATTATACCAGAACTCCAGTTTCTTCGACTCAGCTGGGTAGCTCAGTCGATAGCGTACCTAATTCGTAAACTGGTGGTTGTGAGTTTGATATCCGGTTGAGGCAAACCTTCCCTCCGGCGACCGTCCGTCTCCCTTCTCTGATGCATGTCCGTGATTTGGTAAGAGAGTTGCGTGCGTAATGGTGTAAGAAAGGTAGGAAACACGTGCCTAGATGCACTGACCGCCATAATATGAACCAAGCTATTATAAAGGCGTTAACCACATTACCACAATCCCTACTTTTGACGCCCCTGAGAAAGAAGCCTTTTGAAAACACTGTGGGAAAAGGAGAAAATGCTGGTAACCAGCATTTTCTCCTTTTCCTACAGTGTTTTCTACCCTTCCCAGAACGAATTTCAATTTTTCAGTCACTTTTATTTTGTCGTCTGCAAATGCTTTCAATTTGGACCAGTGTAAAATTTTCTCGTGTGGTAAAGAGTTAAATTCCCCATACAATCAATCGATCGATCGATCAATCATTCAACCAACCAACCAACTAACTAACCAACCAACCCAATGTGTTCTTGCGGCTAACTTTTTATATTTCAGAAGCAGTTTGTTTATAAAAATACTGGAACAAAAGTAGAATTTAGAACGAGTAATTTCTGCTTTTGCCTCTGTTTTATTGTTCACTCGGTTATTATACCTGAATTATATTGATGATCAAATGGAGATCTCCTGGACAGAAAAGAGAAAATGCCGGTAATTTACCGTCCCTGAAATATAATCTAGGGTCCTGTGTGGCGCAGTAGTAAATTGTAGGACACGTGACCCGGAGGCCCCGGGTTTGAGCCTCGCCAGCTCCACCGGGTTTTTCACAGGGTGTCCTTGGGCAAGACAACAAAGAAAGAAAGAAAGAAAGAAAGAAAGAAAGAAAGAAAGAAATCTAATACAATCTGAGTTAAAATTTTGACCGAAAATAATACAGAATGGCACTAGAAACCATTTCATGGAACATGATATAATTATAGCTTTGTCTTTCACATTATAGTCGTAAAGAAATCTCAAAATTGATAAACTTATGATCGAAAATTATACACAAAATCATCAGGAATCAATTATTTAAAACATGGCATAAGCTTTATTTGACATGCCCGTTTATAGAGAAATAAATGAAATCTAAAAAAAAAATCAATTAAAAAAAAGCAATCTTATTCAAAATTAATAGAACAGTGACCAAAAATTATACAGAAAGGCACTAGAAGCATGTAATGATACGTAATATTTATTTGGAATCTTTTATCTTGTGATTTTTCGTGTAAGAATGTAGAAATATCGCTACACAGACATCGCGTGTAAAACCCAGCCTGCAATGGTTTATCAGTAAAGAAAGACAGCCAATCGAAATTGTTTATGTTACCTATGCAGCGCAAAACTGCCCCCCTACTGGAGCCCCCAGGCGCACATCATCATTCATACTGCCTTTTAGCTAAAGTATTCTTTACTTATTATACATTTGTTTGTGGATAATGGCAGACTTCGTGTAAAGTGATGGAAGGGAAGTACTTGTAACAGGTGAGTCGAGTGCATTTCTTGGTAAACTCTTTGATCAGACGATAACATTTTAAACTTGACCACACTTTTACAGACGATAAATCAAATGTGGCTTAACTCTTTACCGAACAATCCCTGGTTTTCACGGCCTTCTGCGAAAGACGCCTTTTGATAACATTGTGGGAAAGGGAAAAAATGCTGGTTACCAGCATTTTTTCCCTTTCCCACAATGTTTTCTACCCTTTCCGAAACAAATTTGAATATTTGAGTCACTTTAAATTTGTCGTCTGCTAGATCTAATGCTTTGAATTTGGACCAGTCTACAATTTTGTCGTCTGGTTAACCATTTCCCAAACAAGCCCTGGTTTTTACGTGTCTGCAGTAAAAGTCGTTTGAAAACACTGTGGGAAAAGGAGAAATTGCTCGTAACGAGCAATTTCTCCTTTTCCTACAGTGTTTTCTACCTTTTTTGAGAACTTTCTGCCATTTTCTCAAAATCTAAAATTGTTGTCAGCAAACTCTTTCAGTTTGGAAGAGTCCAAAATTTGTCGTTTGGGAAAGGGTTAAGCGTTAAATTTGGACAAGTCTGAAATGTTGTCGTCTAGTACATAATTAATCCTTTATCAAAAGACAAAAATTTACACTTGTCCAAATTGAAAGCACTTGCGGACGACAAAATAAAGGTAACTTAAGAATTGAACTTTGTTTCCAGCAGGGTAGAAAACGCTGTGATTACCAGCATTTTCTCCTTTTCCCACAATATTTTCAAAAGGCTTCTATTCCAGGGTCATAAAAACCAGAGATTGTTAGGTAAAGGGTTAAAATGAAGTCTTCAAATGAACTAATGACATAAACTTTCGGAGGAAAAGTACGGATGACTTTGTAATATGTATGCGGCATCTTTCCGTTTCCTGCGTAAGGTAACATACACCACAAACAGTGTGGAATGGGCATTATTCGAGTAGGAAGAGTAACTTGTTTAAATTTCTGTCCGAACGACCAGAATAAAGATGAATATATATTTTGATTTTGAAGTTGGGGTTTTCAAATTTATACAGAAGTCTGAATTTTCGAATTATTGCATTTTGAACGCTTCTTTGGCTGTTTTACATGTAACTGTTTACCAAACGACAAAATTTTAGACTGGTTCGGATTCGAAGCATGTGCAGACGACAAAAACGAGACACGAAAATTGAAATTTGTTTCCAGCGGGGTTAAAAAAAAACATTGTGGATAAAGGAGAAAATGCTGGTTTTCAGTATATTCTCCTTTTCCCATAATGTTTTCATAAGGCTTCTATCTTAGGATCGTAAAAACCATGGATTGTTTGGTAAATGGTTAACCTTGTTTTGCACATCTGAATGTGCTGGCTTTTTTTTTTACATCCAGGCATTTATTGAATGTTTGACTAGTACACAACTGAATAAATAGTAACATGCGATTGGTTAAAAAAGAAAAAAAAATGTTCAAAAGTTTATTTTACGGGATCCTGCAGGCCTATTTTGCGGGTATACTCAGGTCCAAATTGAAAGCATTTCCAGACGACAAAATAAATGTGAGTCAAAAATTGAAATTTGAATTGGAAAGGGTTGAAAACATTGCGGGAAAAAGAGAAGATGCTGGTTACCAGCATTTTCTCCTTTTCCTACAATGTTTTCAAAGGCGTTCTTTTTCATGGTCGTCAAAAGTGGGGATTGTGTGGTGATGGGTTAAAAGAAATTAGCAAAATACTGGTAAAAGAACAGGAAAGCATGGATATAGGTGCAATGGCCGTCCCGATACAACTACTAAAGTTCAAAACTGCATGAACTACCACACACCACACACACATACACAAAAAAAAACCTAACAAACAATTAGACAGAAGTGATTATTTAATTAGGCGTTTTCATGATAATGTATCCGCTCATAATTATATATAAAAAACATACATAATAAAAATTTATCACGCAACACTTCACTAGCAATCAGAATGGCAGAATTTAAAAGTCGTTCCTAATTAAACCATTCTTTCGTCTGAGCTTGTCTGTAGGATTAGTAAAAAAAAAAGTTTAGAAACAGAGAAACTGTCGGTTGTAAACTAGCATTTTCTCCGTTTTTCACAACGTTATAAAAAAAGTTTCCCGCCAAGGGTCCTCAAAGCACGGAGTATTTCGAGTAAAGATGTTCTAATCTTAGGTTTTAATCTGACAGTATACTGGCTGAAAATTTGCATGCCTTTCATCCTTTCCCATACCATCTAGCGTTTAACCATTCTGAGGTTAAGAAGACTTTTGAAAACGATGTTAGGAATGGAAAAAATGCTGGTAATATCGACTTTTCATATTTTTTTCGCTCCCCCTTACAACATAAATACCTAGTGTGAATCACATTAGTATGTCGTCCATAACTCTTTTAATTTTGGACATTTCATTATGTTTTGTGCCTGGTAGAAACTATACAAATATGCATTAAGATATTTCAAATCTATAAAATAAAGTTGTTTTTTTTTCATCAATACACAAAGGATAAAATGTTTAACGATTTCAAAGGAAGAGGGCTTTTCAATATTAGTGAGTGAATATGAGAGAGTCTAAGATTGTGTGTGTGTCAGTAAACTATAGTGAGTGTGTGAGTGAGTGAGTGACTGAGTGAGTTGAGTGTCAGTGTTAGTGAGTGGGTAAGTATGAGTGAGTGTGTGAGTGATTGAGTGAGAAAAGGAGTGATTGACTGATTGATTGATTGAGTGAGTGAGTGATCGAGTGAGTGTGTGTGTATGAGTGAGTGAGAAAGTGATTGAAGTATGAGTGAGTGAGTGAGAGAGTGTGTAAGTATCTAAGTGTGTGAGTAGGTGAGTAAGCAAGCGTGTAATTGTATGAGTGAGTGTGTAAGTGTGTGGGAAAGGGGAGTGAGCGTGTGACTGATTGTGTGAGTGTTTGATTGAGTAAGTGAGGGAGTGTTGAATTGTTAGATTGAAAGAGAGGGTATGTGAAAGAGTGGGCGAGCCTGTAAGTGAGTGAGTGAGTGTGTAAGTATGTGGGTAAGGGAAATGAGCGTGTGATTGAGTGTGTGAGTATTTGAGTGAGTAAGTGAGGGAGTTTTTAAGTGTCCGATTGAGTCGAGTGTTTAAGTGTCCGATTTAGTCAGAGACTGAGTGAGTGAGCGAGCGTGTAAGTGTGTGAGTGAGTGAGTGAGAGAGTGAGTGAGTAAGTGAGTTATCTGAAAGAGTGAGAGAATAAGTGAGTGAATGAGAGGGTGAGTAAGTCAGTGCATGAGTTAGTGTGTGAGTTAGTGTTTGAGCGTGTGAGTGAGCAAGTGACTATGTGTGAGTCTGTGAGTGTGTGAATATTTAAGTGAGAAGGTGATCGAGTGAATGTGTGAGTGTAACAGTATGTGACAAAGTGAATGAATGTGAAAGTCTGTGAGTTAGTGAGTAGGTGATCGTGTGAGAGAGTGAGTGGGTGAATGAGTGAGTGATTGAGTACGTGAGTGTGCGAGTTCGTTGGTGCATGAGTGAGTGTATAAGTCAGTGAGCGTATGAGTGACTGTTTGAGCGTGTGAGTGAGTGAATTAATTAGTGAGTTTGAGTCTGCGAGTGTGTGAGTGTGTTTGTGAGTATGTGATCGAGTGTGTAAATGTAACAGTGAGTGAATGAGTGAGTACGTGGAGTGCAACAGTAAGTGAAAAAGGGAGTTAATGTGTGAGTCTGTGAGTAGGTGATCATGTGATTGGGCGAGTGTGTGATTGAGTGAGCGAGTGACTGAGAGAGAGAGTATTTGTGAGTGAGTGAGTGAATGTGTGAGTGGGTGAGTGACTGAACTATCGAGCAATTGGGTTGATGATCGAGTTGTTACGTGTTGGGGTATGTGATCGAGTGGATTAGTTTTCTGCCTGGCATGCTGACTGACATAGTGACTGGCTAAGTAACTAAGTCAATGATTAGCTGGGAGACTGAGTGATTGTGTGATTGCCTGAACATATGACTGACTGTGACCGATAGATAGTCGCGACCGACTGACCGGCCGCTATTTTTTTTATTCCTGATAAACTTTACAAAGTTTATAGTTACGCAATATGTGTACAATTTGATCATTGTGTCAATTGGGAAGTGGAGCGACACAGGGCCATCTTGACTCCTTTTATCGTAACTTATGTTAAGCTGTGGGCGACCATGAATACATTCCGCCGAAAGTGTAGAATAAGATCGGACTTATATTAGTGTTGTTTTATTTCAATGGGCACTTACTGATTGTGTCCGTCGGCCTCGTTACCTAAATGTCTCGAGTTCGATACCCGAGAGCGGGTATCAACTTTGTGATCTTTTAATTGCCCACACATTCGGCGCAGGTACCAGTGTAGTTCCCAGGAAGCAGACTCGAGAGAGGTTGGTATAAGTTGTAAGAACACGTTTCTCAATCGATGTAGTATAAATTATATGTTTTGATCAAACTTTACGGACGGTTTTCTCATCAAGGTTAAATTAAATTGAGCGGATCGATTTTAGTACGACAATTGGCCGAATGCGACATCTGGCGAACTGGACGATTTACAGTGTCACCATCCGTCACAGAGCTCTAAATAGAGGGGGTGATTTTGACTTCAAACTTGAAAATATGTTATTGCCCTCTAAATCCTACGTTATGGGTACCCATTAGAATCGTCTCACTGAGACGATTCTAATGGGTACCCACAACATGGGGTTTGGAAGAGAAATAATGGGTTAAGAATACCACCATTCTCTCTTATCTGGAGGTCTGGGTCGTATACATTTATTTTGGACCAAATAATTCCAAGTTTTAACAACCTAAATGTTCTCATGTGGATAGAGGAGTTAATTATTCATTTGTTTTACTTTCATGATATAGAATGAAGGGGCGATAGCATATGACGGCTTACCTAGACGTGTTGAAGGACAGGGACATAACAGGAAGGACAGATTTCAAGTCTATTCCATCGGAAAACAACTAATATACAAGAAAACAAAGCACCAAGTAGTACAGATAGAGCATCCAGTGGACTTAGCGCTAGTAATATTGTCTCCAATCTGATTGGCTTATCATTATGAAACATAATTTTGAGAAATGGTATCGAGCCTGTAACTTCAAGACTTGTCTTATCGTCGGTGCATTACTTATAGTCATACAGTACCTAATGAACTTGTCACTGTTTGTGAACGACAACGGTTCTACGTTTGGACCTAAATCCACGTACTGGAATGCCCTGCTAAACCTGACTGGATTTTACAGATCGGTTACCACGACAACGACGGAGCCTGTTAGCCTGCCTGAATGTCCGATAATTCCTCCGAACCTACGTAAGTATGCTGTCCCCCATTCGGCATACCTCGGGTGATGGGAGCCATCATAGATGTAGGTACGGAATCGGCCTAGTTGTGACGAGTGTGCTGTCCCCCTATCTGTTTTGTTACCACCTTCCCCTTTCCGATTGTGGAATGCAGGTTAAAAAGATATGTGAACCGTCACGCGAAAAAGGACCCTCTGGAAATTCGGTACATCAATTAGATGAAAACAGATCATAGATAGTGCAGATCAATTTAAGTTGATAGTTCAAAAATGATTGTATAGTAAGGTAGAATAACCACTTTTCATGCAGAAAATATCATAAAAGCGAAACATGTCGACCATGGTCAGCCGCGCAGGCTGACCAGAATCAACATTTTTCACAGTTTCTAGAAGGTCCTTTTTTGCTTGATGGGTCACATAATATATATATTGTATATGCTGTGAGTACTCATGAGAAATCCTTCTTCGAAAACTATGGTAGCCACAAACAATGGTAATACTTTTCATCGACTGGCAGATATTAGTTGGCATATTTGATAACCTTTTAACCCATTACCACACAATCCCTACTTCTGACGCTCCTGGAAAAGAAACCTTTTGAAAACATTGTGGGAAAAGGAGAAAATGCTGGTAACCAGCATTTTCTCCTTTTCACAAAATGTTTTCAACCCTTCACAAAACTAATTTCAAATTTTCAGTCACTTTTATTTTGTCGTCTGCAAATGCTTTCAATGTGGGCAAGCCTAAAATATTGTCGTTTGGTAATAATTTTATTGCAGTCCCGAGCTCATAGTCAAAAGTAACGTTATTTTTGTTGCCGTAACCACTCGATCTAACAGGGATTAAGCCTATCTGAAAAAAGTGTTACTATGAAATTTAGACAAATCTTCAGAATTTTACAAAGAATGTTATAAAGAATTGTAGGCGCATACGGACCTCCAGTCTTTCCTATAGGCCTAAATTTTCTTCAAGTTTCTGAATCAAGAAACTTTTGTTGAAGGTTTTTACCTATGGCGATTTTGCTTAAAATTAGTACCAATCATTTTCCATTTATTAACGTACTTATTTATTTTTCAGAGGGTCGCGTAAGTGTTAATACTCAAATTCCAGCCTGGGCTCATATTGAGGAGGACAACCCATTGTTAACAGCAGGGGGACGATATAAACCCCCGGACTGTATTGCCAGAAACCGTGTCGCCATCGTCGTTCCATATCGAGATAGAGAAATCCATCTTAAATTATTTCTTCAGAATTTACACCCGTTTCTTCAACGACAACAACTAGACTATGGAATATATATTGTGGAAATGGTAATTTCAGTTTTAATTAGACAATTCGTTTGTCACGTTTAATGTATTAATTTAAACACTGTATAGCAGTATGCTAAATATGGTAGGAAGACCGGAGCATAACCCTTGACCAACGGCAAAATTTTAGACTAGTCTGTATTGAAAGCACCTACTTCTAGCATTATTTGTCTTTTTAAAACAAAAAAAGGTTTTCAGCTTTAACAAAACAACGCCTCTTTAAAGGCATATTTATACAATAACATATCTCGTTGCTTGAAAACTCGGACCCTGGTGAACTCGTGTCCTAATCTTAAGGTTAAGAGCTATCTGAAGAACTTTTCTTTTTGATTTACATTCGTTTACCAGGAAAAAATTATAAAACACACCAATTAGTAAGATGTATTCGGAGCCAGAAGGGAAATCTGCTGCTTTCTGTGCGTTAGCGCTTTGACTGACTACGAAATTCGATGGTTTCGAAATCCGAACGTAGTATCATCTAGTAGCACTAGTCATAGCGCTAATCGTATCGGTGTATCCTAGGAAAACCTCATACAGAACCCAGCGTAATTCAGGGCACGTATTGAACAATTCTTCTGTATAGATTTCTCAGTCAAATTCTCAAGAATTTTCCAAATTTCAAAGTAAGACAATTTAATTTTTGCGAAATCTAAGTATTCAACCAATGAGCGATTGTGTTACTTTGAAATTACAATACATCTAAAAACTAAATTTGGAATGGTTGGTACATACTGGCCGTTGTGAAATCTAAATAGCCGTTATACGTATGACTGACATGCAAGGGAAAACGATCAAATCAGAGCTCAAATACAGAAAACAAATCTTCACACTGACACACAACACCACAATTCTTTCAGGAATTTCAGTGCTTTGATTTTACTTGGTTTTTTTTTTTTTTTTTTTCTTCAGGCGGAAGGAATACAGTTCAACCGAGCTTTATTGATGAATGTTGGCTTTGCGGAAGCAATGGAAGAATACGATTACCAATGCTTTGTATTTCATGACGTCGATCTACTTCCGGAAGATGACCGGAATCTCTACACGTGTCCCTCCATGCCTCGGCATATGTCGACAGCCATTGATAGGATGAAGTACAGGTAAAAAGATCAAGTTTGCAGTCCGCACAGGCTGACCTAGGTCAAAACTACTTGCCATTGATCGATTTTCTTTATGTCCAAGGACCGATCTATCTCATGACTCAATCGCTTGTTGGACAAAAAGGATGCCATGAATCCATAGTTATGTGATAGCCTGCTTTTTGTTATGCACCGCTTTGACTTGTCGTCTGCAAATATTGTCAGTTAACCCCTATCCTGCCAAATAAAAACTGTTGACGATCACTCAAAACATTTTGCTAAATGTACGGGCACTTTGCTGCGCTTATATGACCAAAACTACAGATAAAGCAGCGGAGGGTGTAGAGCATGATCAGACAGCACGTATATGTGCAGGCCGATCTTGCTGTACACTCTCCGCAAAAGTTACCCATGGCCGCGAACGGCAGGATAAGGGTTAAGACTCTCCTTACATGTCGTTTTGTAGCAGTTAACCCTTTACCTCTTAGTTCCTAGTTGTAACGGCCTTAAGAAGAAAGCCTTTTGAAAACATTGTTGGAAAAGGAGAAAATGTTGGTAACCAACATTTTCTCCTTTTCCAACAATGTTTTCAAAAGGCTTCTTTTCAAGGGTCGTCGAAATCGTCATTGTGTGGGAAAGGGTTACTGATAGTCATCAAGATTCGTTCCTTTGTCACCACTGCTCATGGTACAGTATTCTTCAAAAAGCCATTGGCTTTTTTCCTTTTCCCGCAGTGTCTTCTACCCTTCCAAGGAGAAATTTTGAGCTTTAAGTCACATTTAATTTGTCGTTTGCAAATGCTTTCAATTTGGTTGTGTAAAAAAGATTTTTGTGTGTTACAAGTTGATAATGTCTTCACAGGTTGCCATACCTTCAAATATTTGGCGGTGTTAGTGCGATTTCAACGAAGCACTTCCGGCTGATAAATGGTTTTTCAAATTCATACTTCGGTTGGGGAGGTGAAGACGATGATATTTATAGAAGGTAAATTGTCTGGATTTCTCTTGACAGTTATATATAGAGGATATTCGTTTTTTTCGGTGAAAGATCGAACTTTATTTCATCGAGTGGACACCATCGGTAATATTTTCATGAGTGGCGCAGCCACTCGTGAAAATATTACCGATGGTGTTCACGAGATGAAATAAAGTTCGATCTTTCACCGAAAAAAACAAATATTCTATTTATTTCATGCTTTTAACCCATTCTAGGAGGAGCTCTATCAAAATTCAGTACAGTTCTTTTCCCTTATTCCCCGTGGCGTACCCCTCCCGCATAGCAACGTTACGTCAAGCGCGACAAATGTAAGGTATATGACGTCATATTTCCCATCTGGTTGTAGGCATGCGCAATTTACCTAGGCAACAAGAACGTGAAAATCGGTATTTTCACTGGTGGTACCAGTGTAAGATCGAAAATTATTTTCACTGCTATTTCTCGATATCCTACCGGAAAGCATGAAATAAGAAGCACTATTATATGACCTGCAAGACGCGAAAATTGGCAGTCGGGCATTTGCATAAAATGTTGTCTGCGAAGTCCGGGGAGGCTAATCCGAGACGGTACTTCACGACCACATGGTATTTGGTGCTACGGTAGACATGCGCAAAACTGAAAATAACTCAAGAAAGGAAAGTGTTGTCTCGGATTAGCCTGCGCGGACTACGTTGGCTGATCCGAGACGACACTTCACGCAAATGTCCGATTGCTCCTTTTTGCCTATTGCAGACCACATACGTAGGCACTATATATATATATATATTACGCGGCAAAATCTCTGGTGATACGTTGTACACTTCATATAATCAAGTGACTCCACTAAAAAATAGACTTGTCACAGTTTTCACTGTAGAACTGTATCCGAATACATTTTCATCGATTCATCAATTTCGAGAGAAGTTACTTTATTTTGGTATCGAGCATAGGTTTAGTAGGTCTAAATATTAAAGCCAATGAATGTCAGATATCTTTAAATTGTGTATCTGTGTCTTAAGAATCATAGTTCAATATAAGTAAACGCACAGATTCACATGTAGATCTACGTGCTTGGATCGTTCATCCAGGACGATAAGTAGTACCGTAAAAGCTTACATCTAAACAACTACATCTTTATCTAAATATAGAAAATTGTAGATTTGTTCTCGACTACGGATTCTGACAGCTGACAAAATGGGGGAAACTAAGTAACCGGTGTTTGAGAAATCAGGCTTACAAATGATTATAGAGCTTTAATAAATGAGGGCAATACTTACTTATCTCAAATATTGATAGTAAAGAAAATTCGTATTTCATAATTGCTCTTGTGTTGTAGATCTGTTATACTGATAAAAAAATTGTGATGAAATGATTTGACCATTTCAGAATTCTTTACAAGAATTTAACAGTGATTCGATATGCTTACAAAGTGGCGCGATATAAAATGCTGGTTCATAAAAAAGCCACAAGTAATCCAAATAGGTAAGACTTTAATCCTTAAAGCACTAAATTAATGTTTTGAACCTTTTAAATTAGGGAAAAAAGGCCGTCCAAAATAATTCTATTTTAAAGTTGCTTGCTTTAGTGTATGTAATAAAGTAGCTTGGATGGCGTTTACTCTCCCGCGGCTGACCTATGTCTGGACGATGATTATATGGGAACGTAGCCACTGGCGTTGAAAGAATATTGTGCGGAGTACTGGTAAAAGACCCCAGGAAAGTATGGACAGTTGCAGTTTAACTGAAAGAATATTTAAAACGGCGTTAAACACCATACAATCAATGCACATTCAATGTTATCAAAATACTCGTATCCCATAACTCAGCACCAAATGTGAGGATGGGTAAGACCATTCATTGACCCATTACCACACAATCCCTACTTTTGACGCCCCTTAGAGAGAAAACTTTTGAGAACACTGTCGGAAAAGGAGAAAATGCTGATAACCAGCATTTTCTCCTTTTCCCACAGTGTTTTCTACCCTTCCCAGAACAAATTTCAATTTTTCATTCACCTTTATTTTGTCGTCTGCAAATGCTTTTAATTTGGACCAGTCTAAAATTTTCTCGTGTAGTAAAGAGTTTTAAATAACTTGAAGTATTCATAATGCAAAAAGCAGCCAAATCTATACTGACATGATATAATGGAAGCTATTGCCTTTGATGACTGTTACCCTAGTTTGTAACTAGTTGATCCAACAGGTTTCCAAATCAATGATTGTTTACACTCTAAACTTAACTTTGTATTGTGCTGTAGGTATTTAACAGTATACTCAAGATGTTGCTAAACGCTTTTATAAGGTCCATATGTTTACCTAACAGAGCAATCATGTCATATGGTCTGTAACACACCAAAAAGGACATTCGAACAGTTGCCTAAACTATCGTCTCGGATCAGCCTGCGCAGTCCGCGCATTTTCTGATTGGCTACACCGAGAAGTGTAACAAGTCAGAAGTTGCGTTACTTAGCCTACTAAACTGGAAGAAGACTTTAAAAATACAATCATGAAATGTTGGTCATTACCCTATTTTTCCATTCAATGTATAGGCCAATAGATACATTTTCAAACATAAAACTGCGACAGTCCAACATAACATGTGTTCATTTTGTTGTAAATATTACAGGTACAAATTACTTAAAACAGCAAAATTACGAATGGAAGCAGACGGATTGTCAAGTTTGAATTACGACGTCCTCCAAATGGAAAAGAAGCCATTGTATACCTGGATATTAGTGTCTGTGAATATGACAGAAGTGTTGAATAACTTACCTGCTCATATTGCTGCTGTTAGAAAAAAATCACCGGAAGTCAGGAAACCGGAGGTAAAGGAGCTTTCAGCAACGGGAAACCAGTCTCAAGCTCATTTGACTGGAGATAAAAGCAATAAATCGTCCAACAAAAGTAATGTTAGTCTACCACTCAAACAACACAATTTTGTAAAGCCAGTATTTGTGGACTGGATTCCAGGTGAATTCAAAGGTATAATACCCCCAAATCTGACTCAATACGAGGCAGCTAAGTTCATCTTTAAACCAGTCCCTGTTGTCAAACAGCCTGGTCCAAAGGGAGCAAAAGGAAAGGGTAAACCCCAACAACAAATTATTAAGCAAAAAGGAGCTCGTGGTGCTGTGAATGGAAGCCAAAAAAAGAAAACTCCCTCTAAACAACAACAATATATAACGTTACGAAAGCAAATGTTACAGCAACGTCAGAAGCAAGTTCAAGCTACGAGTGTAAATTTACGTAATCAACCTGCACAGAACGCTAATAGCAGGCAAATACCAATCCAACAATTGCAAGGAAAACAGAACCTTGCGGGACATAATATACATGGTCTTGTACGACCTGTAGTAATGACTATTAGATCTGATGTAATAGATAATGGAGATGTAATCATTTAATGTTTCATTTAAATACACTGCCACAACTAAGGAATGTGTTATATGTGTTAATCGTTTATCAAACATTCACGTGGTTTTACGCCTCCCCCCAAAGGAGAAAGCTTTGAAAAGGGTAATGGGAAAAGGACAAAATCCTGTTGTCGAGTATTTTCTCCTTTTTCATGAGTGATTCTACTCATATATTTTTTGAAAAGAAATGGAAAAGTACGTTACGCTAGTAAGCTCTCTACCAGTCAACAAATTTCAGACTTGTCTCAGTTGAGAGCATCTGTAGACGAGAGATAAAGTGTGATTCTTTTTGGAAGGATACAAAACATTATAGAAAAGGAAGGCAGCATTTTCTCCTTATCCTACAATGTTCTCAAAAGCTGTCTTTCTCATGGCCATTAAAATTAGGAATTATGCGGTAAGGAGCTAACACGGTCTGTTTTAATTTATCTTGGATCTGGTACATGGATGGGAACGAAACAAATGAATATTTATCAAGAGAGCTATATCTATCGAAAGGTTGCAAGCTAGTATTTTGATTTATATATTTTATTTGTGACTTATTCATAGTCAATAACCCCACTAGTGCTGATAAATACGGTATCATCACTAGTGACAATATAGTTATAGAATACATGTATTTACCGATGTAATGCAGAGAAATGACCCCCATTACAAAATGACCCACAGGTCATTTTTCGACGTAGAGGAATGACCCATGGGTCATTTCTCGACGTAGAAAAGTGGCCCGGGTCATTATTCTACGTCGAGAAATGACCCATGGGTCATTTCTCGACGTCGAGAAATGACCCATGGGTCATTCCTCTTTGTCGAGAAATGACCGTGGGTCACTTTGTAATGGGGGTCATTTCTCTGCATTACACTGGAACTACTTTCCCCCCATATTGCTCATATGGTACCATTCTTGATAGTTATTACAATAAAAAAATACGTGAATTAGGAATGCTATGAATAAGATATTCATCTAGTTGTGTTTGATATAAAAAACTTGTCACTCCAATAGTTTAGAGGCGGTAAAAAAAAAAATCCGTTGGATTTTTTAGCTCACCTGAGCACAACGTGCTCAAGGGGAGCTTTTAGGATCACCCGGTGTCCGTCGTCCGTCGTCCGTCGTCCGTCGTGCGTCGTCCGTCGTCTGTCGTGCGTCGTCAACAATTCTTTAAACATCAACTCCTCCTAAACCGCTGGGCGGATTTGGACCAAACTTGGCAGGAATGTTCCTTGGGAGGTCCTCTTTAAAAATTGTTCACAGAATTTGATTCCATCAAAAACTCTGGTTGCCATGGCAACAAAATGGAATTTTTTAGCAAATTCTTTAAAAATCTTCTCCTCTGAAACCGCTGGTCGGATTTTAAAATAATTTCACAGATATGTTCCTTGGGTGACCCTTTTCAAAAATTGTTCGTGAAATTTTGATTCGTCAAAAATTGTGGCTCTGGTGAATGGGGGCTTCTTGCACTATACAGAAATGAAGGAGTTCTTTAAAAATCTTCTCCTCTGAAACCGCTGGTCGGATTTTAAAATGATATCACAGATATGTTCCTTGGGTGACCCTTTTCAAAAATTGTTCGTGAAATTTTGATCCGTCAAAAAATGTGGCTCTGGTGAATGGGGGCTTCTTGCACTATACAGAAATGAAGGAATTCTTAAAAAATCTTCTTCTCTGAAACCGCTGGTCAGACTTTGAAATAATTTCACAGAGTTGTTCCATGGGTGACCCTTTTAAAAAGTTGTTCGCGAAATTTTGATTGGTCAAGAAAAATGGCTCTGGTGAATGGGGGCTTCTTGCACTATACAGAAATGAAGAAATTCTTAAAAATTCTTCTTCTCTGAAACAGCAGGATAGATTTTGAAATAATTTCACAGACTTGTTCCTTGGGTGACCCTTTTCAAAAATTGTTCGTGAAATTTTGATCCGTCAAAAAATGTGGCTCTGGTGAATGGGGGCTTCTTGCACTATACAGAAATGAAGGAATTCTTAAAAAATCTTCTTCTCTGAAACTGCTTGTCAGATTTTGAAATCATTTCACAGAGTTGTTCCATGGGTGACCCTTTTAAAAAATTGATTGCGAAATTTTGATTGGTCAAGAAACATGGCTCTGGTGAATGGGGGCTTCTTGCACTATACAGAAATGAAGAAATTCTTGAAAATTCTTCTTCTCTGAAATGGCTGGACAGATTTTGAATTAATTTCACAGAGATGTTCCTTGGGTGACCCTTTTCTAAAATTGTTCGCGAAATTTTGATTGGCCAAGAAGCATAGCTCTAGTGAATGGGGGCTACTTGCACTATATGGAAATGAAGAAATTCTTGAAAATTCTTCTTCTCTGAAACCCGTGGTCAGATTTTAAAATAATCTGACAGAGATGTTCTTTGGGTGATCCTTTCCAAAAGCTGTACGTATAATTTTGATCCGTCAAGAAACATGGCTCTTGTGAATGGGGGCTACTTGCACTATACGGACATGATGAAATTCTTTAAAATTCTCTCTTCTCTGAAACCCCTGGTCAGATTTTGAAATAATTTCAGAGAGATGTTCCTTGAGTGACCCTTTTCAAAACTTGTTTGTAAATTTTGATCCATCAAGAAACATGGCTCTCGTGGATGGGGGCTACTTGCTCTTATACAGAAATGAAGAATTCTTAAAAATTCTTCTTTTTGAAACTGATGGTGAGATTTCGAAATGACTTTTACAGGTGACCTTCTGAAAATTGCTTGGCAAAATTATAAATTTGGTTCCAATGTTTCATTACCTCAAAAAGAAAAAAAATAGACTATGGTCATCTCAAAAATTCAGGTGAGCGATCCAGGGCCATCTTGGCCCTCTTGTTCTTTTAAAACCGCATCACACCTCATTCTAGGAACAGATTTTTGATATTACTCACAACCAGTTGATTATCCTCTATCTCTCCCCTCCATGAAATGGAAATGTATGGATATGATTCCATGCAAACTGATATTGGTCTAAGCTTTTTTTTACACATTTATTTATTGCTCAACTGTTGGGAAAAATGAAATAAAATATGAAATCGTATTTTCTTTTGGTATCTTGCATTCGACAAAAACGTTAAAGCTTTAACATAAAACCATTTTCAACGGCCTTGGAGGAGATAATGGAAAATGGAAAAAAATTCAGGTCACCATCATTTTCTCATTTTTTTTTCAAATATTTTATGCCACTTTCAGAGGCGATTTAATCATTTGAACCAGATATGTTTTTCCTGAGCAAATAACCTTTTTTCAGCATGTCTACAGGCCTTCTAGTCTGAAATATTGTCTGATTGAAAGATAAAAAATTAAAGTAGGTGCAATACAGGCTGGTCTTCAGTTTCATGCCTCAGACTTGACCAAATCAATTTTGAAGTTGTTTCATCCAAGACTGTTCTGACAGCCTCTGTCTCAACCTGGTTCTTTTTAGAACCAGAGTGCTCATGGTGAGCTTTTGTGATCGCCCAATGTCTGTCGTCCACAATTTCTTTAAACATCTTCTCCTCCTGAATCACTGGGCCAGTCTTGATGAAACTTAGCAGGGATGTTCCTTGGGTGAAGCTCTACCAAAGTTGTTCAAGAGATTGAATTCCACCCATAACTCTGGTTGCCATAGCAACCAAAAGGAAAAAAAATAGCTAAATTTTTGAAAATCTTCTTCTCTGAAACTAGATGGCATAGAGCTTTGAAATTTGGTATGTAGCATCTCCTAGTGGACCTCTACCAAGATTGTTCATATGATGCCCCTGGGGTCAAAACTAGCCCGGCCCCGGGGTCACAAGTTTGAAACATAGGAACAAAGAAGGAAAACTTTAAATTCTTCATTTTTGAAACTAGAAGGTGCAGAGCTTTTATATTTGGTATGTAACATCTCCTTGTGGACCTCTACCAAGACTGTTCATTTGATGCCCCTGGGGTCAAACTGGCCCCGTCCCGGGGAACACAAGTTTGAAACATAGGAACAAAGAAGGAAAACTTTAAAATTCTTCTTCTCTGAAACTAGAAGGTGCAGAACTTTGATATTTGGTATGTAGTATCTCCTAGTTGACCTCTACCAAGATTGTTCATATGATGTCCCTGGGGTCAAAACTTGCCCAGCCCCGGGGGTCACAAGTTTAAAACATAGATATAAAGAATGAAAACTTTGAAATTCTTCTTCTCTTAAACTAGATGGTGCAGAGCTTTAATATTTGGTATGTAGCATCTCCCAGTAAACCTCTACCAAGATTGTTCATACGATGCCCCTGGGATCAAAACTAGCCCCGCCCCGGGGGTCACAAGTTTGAAACATAGGAACAAAGAAGGAAAACTTTAAAATTCTTCTTCTCTGAAACTAGAAGGTGTAGAGCTTTGATATTTAGTATGTAGCATCTCCTAGTGGACTTCTACCAAGATTGTTCATATGATGTCCCTGGGATCAAAACTGGTCCCGCTTGGGGGTCACAAGTTTAAAACATAGGAATAAAGATCGAAGGGAGATTTAAAATTCTTCTTCTCTGAAACTAGAAAATGTAGAGCTTTGAATTTGGTAAGTAGGATCTCCTAGTGGACTTCTACAATGTTTTGTTCATATGATGTCCCTGGGGTCAAAACTAGCCCTGCCCAGGTGTCCCAAGTTCGAAACATAGGAACAAAGAGGGAAAATTTTAAAATTCTTCTTCTCTGAAACTAGAAGGCGTAGAGCTTTGATATTTGGTATGTAGTATCTCCTAGCGGACTTCTACAAAGTTTCTTCATACAATGCCCCTGGGGTCAAAATTTGCCCTGCCCCAGAGGTCACAAGTTCGAAACATAGGAACAAAGAAGGAAAACTTTAAAATTCTACTTCTCTGAAACTGGAAGGTGTAGAGCTTTGATATTTTGTAAGTAGCATCTCCTAATGGACCTCTACCAAGTTTTTTTATTAAGTAGCCCCTGGGGTCCAAACTGGCCCCGCCCCTGGGGCCACAAGTTTGATTTTACAGCATAGTACTCAGGTGAGCGGTATAGGACCATCATAATCCTCTTGTTTGTAATAGAACTACGTTCTACTTTCGGTTTCTTATTTTGTGATGAACTTTGTTCATTCGCTTCCGACTTTTTGAACGCCACGTGCTTTTCTAAAAAATGACTATCTCCTCGTCAATGTGCGTGCACAAAGACAAAAAAGGTTTGTTCTGGGAACAAACGCGCACAGTTATAACATTAAGTACCTCAAATATCAATCTATGATTGATTTTCATTAGAGTAGCACATTTTGCCAATTTCAATCATCAGCCATTTACAACAGCTGATCTGCACATACCCAACACATCTCATTTAAAGGTGGCCCTTCAGATTTTGGGACGAGAATTTTACAAAAATACAAGAACTTCAACCTTATACTCCCAAGGCCTTTTAATTTCCATTCGTTATACCATCCAACGATAGAAATTAGAGATTTATTACGGCCCAGGTCGACACCGACGAGAAACACGGTCTTTTTTTCAAATGAGCAACTTGCTCATTTACATACCAGAAGTACACAGACAACGCTTCTAACAGCGTCCGAAGAAGACATTATGGAAAATAATCACATGTTTGTTATGTTATGGAATTTAAGCGTCATTACACACGTGCCGGTCACTTAACATTCCCACAATGCTTTTTTTTTTTCATTTTTGGCGCGAAATCTAAAAATACCTTTAGAGGTTACGTAGCCTTTTAAGGGAATGCATCAAGATTTTTTTTTTGGAGGTAATTTTATGATTGTATGATTATATTGTTTTTTTCATATAAATTTCAGTGGCATATATAATATTTTTTAATTTGGTGAGATGTGAAAAATCTAAATACCCACCTTTAAGACCGAACGTAAATTTTTAGCTCCACTGGCCAAAGGGCAGCGGGTTTAAGTCATGGCCCAGTGTCCGTCGTGCGTCCGTCCGTGCGTGCGTTAACTTTTATTCAAACATCTCTGAACCTACCCATCCAATTTTGATGAAACTTCACAGATATGATCCTGTCATGATCCTCTTCAAAATTCCTTGAAAGAATTTGATTCCTTAAAAAACTCTGGTTGCCATAGCAACACAACTGAAAAATATTGAATTTTTTTAAAAATCTTCTTCTCTGACACCATATGGCCTAGGGCTAGCAAATTTGGCATGTAGCTTTATCTAGTGGACCTCTACCAAGTTCTTTCAAATAATAGCCCTGGGGTCAAAATTGGCCTCGCCCCAGGGGTCACAAGTTTTATATGGGCTTATATAGGGAAAACTTTAAAATCCTTCTGGTACCTAGTAATAGGGCCTAGGGCTTCCAAATTTGGCATGTATCTTTATCACGCGGTTGTCTACCTAGAGTACCCAAATGATGGCCCTGGAGTCAAAATTGGCCCCGCCCTGGGGTCACAAGTTTTATATGGGCTTATATAGGGAAATTTTTAAAATCCTTCTGGTACCTATCTATAGGGCCTAGGGCTACCAAATTTGGCATGCAGCTTTATCTAGTGGACCTCTACCAAGTTCCTTCAAATAATGGCCCTGGGGTCAAATTTGGCACAGTCCCCAAGGGTCACAAGTTTTATATGGGCTTATACAGAAAAAAACTTTAAAAAGGGGCTACTTAATTTTGCATCTAGCTTTATCAAGTGGTTGTCTACCAAAGGTGCTCAAATTATAGCCCTGGGATTAAATTTGGCCCCGTCCTGTGGATCACAAGTTTTATATGGGCTCATATTGGGATTTTTTTTAAAAAATCTACTTGTACCTAGCCATAAGGCCAAGGGCTACCAAATTTTGCATGTAGCTTTATCTAGTTGACCTTTACCTTTGCGGTCAAGTTTGTATTTACACCAGGGTTCACAAATTTTACATGGGCTTTTGTGGTGAAAACTTTCTAAGTCATCCCTTTACTAACCATAATAAAGACAAGTGCTACTAAATTTAGCCCTGTCTCATGAGTTTCATGTTTTACTGGGCCTATTATTGAGAAAACTTTGAAATCTTCTTGTTTATTACTACACATTCTAGACTTGTATTATTTGGTATGGGCTTTTATCTGATGAACCTCCACCAGTATCCAAGTAATTATAGTTTTTGTCAAAATTGGCTTTGCATGGGGGTTGCAACTTTCTCATAGGATTTTATAGAAAAAAATTTTGTATATCCTCAAGTTTGAAACCAATTGGCCAAATATTGTAATGTTTGGTTCATAGTCTTTTTACTTATTAGCCAGTGCAGCAATACAGGGCCATCATGGCCCTCTTGTTTACGAAAAAGAATTATTTGGTAGAGATTAAATTTTGCACCTTAATAATACAAGCTTATTTCAAACATGTTTTAGTTTACCAAACAATAAAGAAATTAAGAAAGCAATATACATGTATTTATAATGTGTTTATGTGTTTATTGTCATCTACATATCTACAACATAAACGAATATCAAAACAAAATGAAGGCCTGCTCCAAAATAAATAGTATAACCCATACAAACACAAAAGCTAAATTAAGTACAGAGTTCTTTTTTAAAACAAATGGAAGCATAAACAATTAGATGTAAACTTGACAGCTCTAAGATACAGATGAAATGAAATTATTTATCAGATTGCAAAGTGTTTAAATTATCAAATTTGTACACATTTGAAGACCAGATGAGATGTGGCTAAAATGATCAAATTTGTCCCAGACAGGGCTAAAAACATTGTGGGAATGGGATAAAATGCTAGTTACCAGCATTTCCTCTTATTCCTTGCAAAATTTTCAATAGCGTTGTTTGGCAAGGTTGTAAAAACATGATAGTTAGCTACAGAGTTAACAAATTTACATTTTTTTGCATATTTCTGAAGATCATTTTGGAAAACATTGCCGTCAAAGGAGAAATTGTTAATGATGAGTAATTTTTCCTCTTATTAAAATGTTTATGATCATACTTATTCTGTGTAAATCTGTCTTGATTATTAACACTTTACAGTTAGGTTCCTGGCAGTTAAGGATTGATGGTTTACCACAACATCCCAAGTTTCAAGGACTTTTGGAAAATTTTTGGGAATAGAAACAAAAAAAAAAAAAAGAGGTGGAAGCAAGCATTTTATTCTTTTCCAACAATGTTTCCTACCCTATTTGTCACCTGAGAGTGAGTCAGTTTGGACCAATCTAAAATTTTGTTGTTTGGTTGAGAATTAAGGGTGAAATAAACAGTTCATTAATTTATCAAAAACCTTTCCTTGTTAGTTTCAAAGAGATTTAAGCCAGATCATTTAACCAAAGATGGACCAAAACAGGAGAAAGAATCATCACCTAATTTATGAAACGACAAAATCTTAGACAGGTCCAAATTGAAAGCACTTGCCGAAACAAAATAAACTTAACTCAAAAAATGAAATTCGTTTCCAGCAGGGTATAAAACATTGTTGGAAAAGGAGAAAATGCTGGTTACCAGCATTTTCTCCTTTTCCCACAATGTTTTCAAAAAGTTTTCAAAAAATGTTTTCAAAGGTCATAAAAACCAGGGATTGTTTGGTAAAGGGTTGACAAAACTGTTGCAATAAACTGCTAATAAAATACATTCAAATATAAAAGTATGATATTCAATTGTCTGTGCAAAGGCCCGTCCCTTTATCAAGCAATCCCAAGTTTTAACAATCGTTAAGGACAAGACTTCTGAAATACTGTGGGAACAGGGGAAAATACCAACCATTGGCATTGTCGTCTCCTCTCAAATAGCTTTCTACGCTTCAAAAAGCAAATTTAAGCCTTTGTGTTACATTACATTTATCGTCTGCAAATAGTTTCATTCTGGACAAGTTGAAAACTGCTTGTCTGGTAAAAAGTAAACTCTTGACCAAATAACAAAATTTCAGACTGGTCCAAATTGAAAGCATTTGCAGACAAAAATTTTAAGGTGGCTCGGGTGGTAAAATCTGTCCTTGATAGAGAAGAAAACATTGTGGGAAAAGGAGAAAATGCTGGTAACCAGCATTTTCTCCTTTTGCCACAATGTTTTCAAAAGGCTTCTTTCCAAGGGTCGTCAAAAGTCATCATTGTGTGGGAAAGGGTTAATGATAGTCATCAAGACATGATTAGTTCCCCTGTTACCACTGCTCATGGCTGCTTTTCCGCATTACAATCGTCGAAACAATGAGCAGTTTTGACGATGGTAATGTAGGAAAATGGCCTGTGGCTTTGGAAAAACACTGTGAGAAGTACTTGTAAAAGGAACCCCAAGAGAAGCATAGATAGGTGCACTGGCTTCTGTATACGATTTAACTCATTACCAAGCAATAAAATTTTACACTTGTCCAAAATGAAAGCACTTACAGACAAAATAAACGTAACTCAAAAACTGAAATATGTTTCCAGCATTTTCTCTTTTTCCCAGAATTTTTTCAATAGGCTTTTATCGCAGGGTCAAAAAAACTAGGGATTGTTTGGTAAAGGGTTGAATAATGTTGAAAATGATGCCAAACACCATACAAACAGAAAAATAAAACAATAACATATTAGGAAAAAATAAATGCAATATAGATCTATATACATATAACCTACATAAGCATACAATTTTGCCAGTAAGTGATTATCAACAAATACAAGTATAATATTATGCCATAATATTTACAACAATATAATCTATAAATGCACTGGTTTTCTATTCAGTAAGCCCTCTTGTCATCCAAGTCAATATTTTTTGATGTAGCGAAGCCTTTGTTTCAATAATATTATTCAAAGAACTAAATTAATGAGAGAAAAATACTTGCGTTCATGTTATATTTACCAACTATGAACCACAGAATTTTAACCATTTTATCATAAGGTAAACACTGGACATGCAGAAAATAGACTAAAAGCAAAATGTTCGGCCCAGGTAAGTCTGCAGAGACTGTGCTGGCTAACCTGGGTCAATACTTCTTGCAGATACTTTAACTCTTTACCACACAATCCCAACTTTTAACCCTGAAAAAGAGAGCTTTTGAAAACATTGTAGGAAAAGGAGAAAATGCTGGTAACCAGCATTTTCTCCTTTCCCCACAATTTTTTCTATCCTTCCCAAATCAAATTTCAACTTTTGAGTCACATTTATTTTGTCGTCTGCAGATGCTTTCAATTTGGACCTGTCTATGATTTTGTCGTTTGGTAGTGAGTTAAGTCCCCTTCTCAAAGTGCATGCCTCATATCTTAAAAACTGTAGCCTTGTAGGTAGATTGCTACACCTGGGCCCGTATTCACCAACCATTCCTAAGAACATTCTTTGTTTCATTCTCCAGAATTTTCAACATTTTTGAGTAAAACAACTTCTGATTGGCTAAACCATTTGGTTAAGCCAATCAGAAGTTGTGTTACTTACAAATTTAGAAAACCTTTGAGAATCTGTTTTTATTAACTCTTTACCAAATGAAAAATTTCAGACTTCTCCAAATTGAAAGCATTTACAGACATCAAAATCAAAGTGACTGAAAATTTGAAATTTGTATCAAAGAAGTGTGAAAACATTGTGAGAAAAGGAGAAAATGCTGGTTACCAGCATTTTCTCCTTTTCCCACAATGTTTTCAAAAGGTATCTTTTTCAGGGTCGTCAAAAGTCAGCACTGGTTAGTAAAGAGTTAACCCATTACCACTCAATCCCTACTTTTGACGCCCCTGAGAAAGAGGCCTTTTGAAAACACTGTGGGAAAAGGAGAAAATGCTGGTAACCAGCATTTTCTCCTTTTCCCACAGTGTTTTCTACCCTTTCCAGAACAAATTTCTATTTTTCAGTCACCTTTATTTTGTCATCTGCAAATGCTCTCAATTTGGACCAGTCCAAAATTGTCTCGTGTGGTAATGAGTTAAACACATTTAGCGAGCCTTTGGAGAGCTTAATAACATTTTCCCTGACGCGTTTAATAAATTCTTATCTCAAATGCACACATATGTCAGATTCTTTTTATCACATAACCATATTTCACAAAATATAGTTCAGATGATGCATAAACATTCATAAATACACCCGCAGTATTTTCCATGAGACGCATTAACTAGTATAAAATGCGTACAAAATGATGTCAAGAATGACATCACACAAACGAGATATCAAATACATGTATGTATACCATAAGAAAATTTGTAATGGGTATATCATGCTGAAAACCAGGGAGGTTACATGATAAATCATCAATCTTTCTTAAGAAATATTGCATAGTTAATGTGTATTGCAATGAAAAAGAAAACTGTGACTCTTTACCAAACGACAAAATTTTAGACAGGTCCAAATTGAAAGCATTTGCAGACAACAAAATTAACGTGACTGAAAAATTCAAATTTATTCTGGAACAGGTAAAAGCATTGTAGGAAAAGGAGAAACCTGTTGTGGTAACTTAAAATAGTCTGTGATTCACAACTACAGACACTAGTTACTGCATCCGTAATCTCTCGCTTTATCATTCCCCAATTTACTTTTAATTCTTTACCAAAAGACAATGTTATAGACAGATCCAAATTGAAAGCATTTTCTGATGACTAAATAGAATGTGACTTAAAAATTTAAATTAGTTTTGGGAAGGGAAGAAAACATTGTGGAAAAGGAGAAAATGCTGGTTACCAGCATTTTCTCCTTTTCCCACAATATTTTCAAAAGCTTTCTTTCACATGATTGTTAAAAGTAAAGATTGTGTGGTAAAGAGTTAAAAAAGTACTTCCCTAGAGTTGCTTCAACAAGTATGTTGTTTGGAAAACTGAGCTTTAAAAAGAATTGATGAATCCAGCCAAGTCAATGTGAAAATGCTTTTGAAAATGCTGATTATCACAGAATTGCTTTATCCTCTTATAACAACTAACACATCCCAAAAATGTAAAAATGAGACCAGGCAAACAATTAAGGCACCTAGCTGAGGGTCTTTATGGAGACAGACAAAGACATCCAACATTTCAATGGAAGTGCTTCAACCTCAGCTGACATATTTACACATGGCACCTCAACACATTGCCTTGGCTTATCCATTTGCATTCATTAAAGGGATGTAAATTTGCTAGCCATATAATCTTCCATCACCTTATTCATCTCCATTTTACCAGTGACCAACATTCAGTATTTTATTTCCAGCATCTTCAACTTCAGTCATTGCTTCTTGTATTTCATTTTGTGCATGCTGAATTCTGGCTCTGTTTCGTACAATCTGATTAGTCAAAGTCACAAGTCTTTTCTCTTCTTCCACTTGCTGATTGGTTAGCTCTTCTTTCTCTTTCCTGGTCTTATTTAGTATCTTGTCCATGATTATGTCATATTTCAACAGGGCATCCTCAAGGTTTGGGCCTTCTCTCACAATTGTATTGGCTACAGCAGCAAACTATCAAAAAAGGAATATGTTACTTCAGCTGAAAACCTTAATATGGGTATATAACTTATACACACTCTTAACATTTTACCAACCAAAAAAAATGTAGACTGGTTCATATTTAGAGCATTTGCAGATGACAAAATAAATGTGTTTAAAAAATATAAAGGTAGGGAAGAAAACAATGCAGGCATTTTCTCCTTTTTCTACAATGTTTTCAAAAGGCTGTTAACTTGATCTTTCTTTGAAAGGGAAAAAAATATGGAACAAAAAAGGAAAAAAAAAACGTCATCAGCAATTTCTCCTAATACCACAATGTTTCAAAAAGCTATCTTCTTCGGTGATATTACAACTCAGGGTTGTCTGGTTAAATGAGTGTTAACCTTGGCTGGTTGGTGAAGAGATAAATCTAGTTTCCTGTAGATGGTACTTGTACCAATTTCACTTTTTAACCACACAATCCCGAGTTTTAACAACCCTGAGAAAGAAGTGTTTTGAAAAAATTGTGTGAAAAAGAGAAAATACTGGTAACCAGCATTTTCTCCTTTTCCCACAATGTTTTCTTATCTTTTACTGACAAATCCCATTACTTGGGGCAAGTTCACTTTGTCCTTTGGAAATGCTTCCATTTTGGATCTTTCTACAATTTTGTCATGTGGTAAAGGGTTAACAAGTGTATTTTGAAGCTGTTTGCTGGGAATGGAGACAAAGGACCTGTGCCCAATTTCCCAGTCTCCATTCCTGTCCTCCTCCTCCCAAGGTCGACATCTATAAATGGATGACAGTGACAACTAAAGAAGAAATAATAAGGACAGCCAGATTACCTCGTTATGGAAGCATTTGTAAGCAAGTTTCCACTCCCTTGACTGTTTAACTTTGCCATTTTCACTTTGGTCCATGTATTCAACCTCCAGCTTGAAGAAACACTCATCTCGAACAATCTGTATACATAATGATAAAGTTTCTTATCACACACACAGACATATTGAAAATGTACATCTAATTTTGGAAACATGAAGCATTCTCTTTGTTAAATAATGAAGTATTCTCTTTGTTAAATTAAGTGATAAGCAAGGGTATCATAATGGCCCATGATTGCTTACCTGAGTAAGTAGTTAACCCATTACCACACAATCACTACTTTTGATGCCACTGAGAAAGAAGCCTTTAGAAAACATTGTGGGAAAAGGAGAAAATGCTGGTAACCACATTTTCTCCTTTTCCCACAATGTTTTCTACCCTTCACAAAACAAATTTCAAATTTCCAATCACTTTTATTTTTTTGTCTGCAAATGCTTTCAATTTGGACCAGTCTAAATTATTGTCGTTTGGTAATGGGTTAATTTGTATTTCTACTTCATTTAACCTGATCCTGACCTTTGAGATGAATGTATAAAAAGATAATTAAATAGAACTCCAACAATTATTTGGGAAATTATATATACAGAGAAGGTACAAGAAGTACTTCAATTTGTGCCTACTGCAGGGAATGTTTCCCTGACCAATTGGGACAAACCTAAGGCAACCCCGTGTGCTGAGGATAAATATAGAATTTTTTAATTTATGCATACCTGGGTCAGGTTAAGCAAAGTATGTAATACCAGAAAGAGTTTTTTTAATCTGATTGACTGCTGTAAATTGTCATTTTTTAAGTCTTTGTACAAAAACAAATGATTTTTTTTTCAAAGGCAAAATGTAAGACACCGCCCCCCCTCCCCCCCCCTCCCCTCCCCCTCCCCCCTCCCCCCTCCCCCTCTCTGGTTTTGAGCTTGGATCTTTCTCTATCTCTGTTTCTTAATGTTTGTAATGATAAGAAAGCATGGCTATATCTGCCTATCTTTGTTTAACAAAAATCTAAATATCATGTAAGTATGCTAGAAACAAGCATTTTCTCAATTTGTTATACTCCTTTATCAAATATCAAAATTTTAGACTGGTCTAAATTGAAAGCACTTCAGATGACAAAATAAACATAACTCAAAAACTGAAACTTTCTTCTAGCAGGGTAGAAGAAAACAGTGTGGGGAAAAGGAGAAAAATGCTGATCACTGGCATTTTCTCCTTTTCCCATAATGTTTTTGAAAGGCTTCTTCATCAGGGTCCGAAAACCCAGGGACTGTTTGGTAAAGGGTAGGAAGATTTTATTCTCCTTTCAATAAAAAAAAAATGCATCTTTTGATGTCTGTGAATGTTCATACTCTTTACTTAAACGGATGACGTTTTATCAACTTTGAGGGAGAAGTCTGTTAAAAACTCTGTGGTATAAGGAGAAAATGCTGGTTACCAGCACTTTCTCCTTTCCACAAGGCTATCCTTTCATAGACAAAATTAAATTATCATTTTAACCATATCAAATTTTCAATCCCCAAATACTTTAGAATTAGATCAGTCTCAGTTTTAACTCTTTAATTTTAAACTAGTCCAAATTGAAAGCACTTGCTGAAGACAAATAAAAAATAACTAAAAAATTGAAATTTGTTCTAAGCGGGATGGAAAACATTGCGGGAAAAGGACAAAATGCTTGTTACTAGCACATTCCCCTTTTCCCACAATGCTTTCAAAAAGCTTCTATCTCAGGGTCGTAAAAACAAGGAACTGTTTGGTAAAGAGTTGAAATTTTAGTATAAAATCCTGTTGTTTGATGAAAAAGTATAATGTTTTCCCTAAAAAATTTGACTCAAGAATATCAAACATGTATATGGCCCTCTGCCCTTTACAAACCTGTAAGACAGATCCCTCTTTTGTTCCTCTCTTCATTCCCATAATGCAGGCCTCCAGACTGTCGTCTGCTTCAGTTATAAGTCCACTCTTGCTACAGGTGTCTTTGAATCTTGCTAGAGCCACAGTATAATAATGGCGGAGGACAAACACTTCCTTCACAACTTCGTCAGCTTTTGTGATTACCTCATCATACTAAAATATCAAGGTAGTGTTTTAGTCTTTGACACAATCCAATGTTTCAAAGCCCAAGGGGAAAAAGACTCATGAAAACATTGTGGGAAAAAATGCTGGTAACCAGTATTTCTAATCTGTAATAGAACTAACGCTTATTTGCACCAATTTCAAATTTGTCACCTGCAGGATGTTTTGAAATTCATAGCTGGAGGCTAAAACTTGAGTACAATCTATTTTTCCAATTACCAAACAATCCCTTCTTTTGATGACCCTAACTAAGAAGCCTTTAGAAAACATAGTGGGAAAAGGAGAAAATGCTGGTAATCAGCATTTTCTCCATTTCCCACAATGTTTTCTACCCTTTAAAAAACAATTTGCAAATTACCGTCACTTCTATTCTGTTGTCTGCAAATTCTTTTGATTTTGACAAACCTAAAATTTTGTCATTTGGTAATGAGTTAACGTTAACATTTCAAAAGAAACATTAACCCTTATCCTGCTGAAAAGAAACTTAAATTTTACCAATCAGAAAGTGACTTGCTTACTTTTGAAAGAGAAGTTCAAAGCTAGATTTCTATCAGTATTCTGTCCACAATAAACTTAGACCATATTATTTCTGTAATACTCTTATTGCACTGCTACATCAAAAAGTTTTGACCTACAGCTCTGTTTGAAAAGAATAGTAAATCTAAAAAAGAAATTCTAACAAAACAAAAGTTTTGACCTACAGCTCTGTTTGAAAAGAATAGTAAATCTAAAAAAGAAATTCTAACAAAAAAAAAAAGATTATGCTGTATTAAGAACATAGACATTTTCATATAGAAAATGCTCCTTATCAACAACTATGTTTTACATTATTTGAATGTAGTGGCTATTGTCTTTATCATGGTTAGTAGACTAATAGACAGTTTTCAGCACAAAAGCCCATGTAAAACTTGTTGTGAACACTGGTGTTGGGACAAACTTGATCCCAAGGCTATAATTTGGACCCTCTTTGTACAGGCCCACTAGATAAAGCCACATGCAAAATTTGGTAGCCCTAGGCCTTATGGCTAGGTACAAGCACATTTTTAAAAGTTTCCCAAAATGAGCCCATGTAAAACTTGTAACCCCCATGAGGGGATCAAATTTAATCCTATGGCTATAATTTGGGCACCTTTAGTAGACAGCCATTTGATAAAGGTAGATGCAAAATTAAGTAGCCCTAGGCCTTATGGCTTGGTATGAGAAGATTTTTAAAGTTTTCCCTATATAAGTCAATATAAAAATTGTGAACCCTCGGGGCCAGGCCAAATTTGACCCCTGGGCTATCATTTGGGCACTCTTGGTAGACAACCACTTGATCAAGATACATGCCAAATTTGGTAGCCCTAGGCCCTATGGCTAGGTACCAGAAGGATTTTAAAGTTTTCCCTATATAAGCCCATGTAAAACTTGTGACCCCCGGCTCGGGGTCAATTTTGACCCCAGGGCTATTATTTGAAGGAACTTGGAAGAGGTCCACCAGATAAAGCTACATGCCAAATTTGGTAGCCCTAAGCCTTATCGTTTCAGAGAAGAAGATTTTTAAAAAAATTCAATATTTTTCAGTTGCCATGGCAACCAGAGTTTTTGAAGGAATAAAATTCTTTCAAGGAATTCTGAAGAGGAACATGGCAGGATCATTTCTGTGAAGTTTCATCAAAATCAGATGGGTAGTTGCAGACAAGAAAATGTTTGAAATAAAAGTTAACGCACGCATGCACAACAGACCCGGGGCCATGACATAAGCCCGCTGGCCTTCGGCCAGTACAGCTAAAGAAAGGATTTCATGGACCTATAATTATGTGCTGGTTTGCCTGGTATAATGCAGCACACAGGCATACCATACCCCATCTTGTCAATGCATGGTTCAAATATAAGAAACAGAGTGAACATATGCAGAAAGTTTTGTAAAGAATGAACAATCCCTGGTTTCAATGACCCTAAAGAAGGAGCTTTTTGAAAACCTTGTGGGAAAAGGAGAAAATGCTGGTTCCCAGCATTTTCTCCTTTTCCCACATGGTTTTCAACACTTTCATCCATAATTAGCAACATGTCAGCTACATTTAATATATCTCCTACAACTGTTTTTAGCTCCACTGGCCGAAGGCCAGCGGGCTTATGTCATGGCCCGTTGTCCGTCGTGCGTCCGTCCGTCTGTGCGTGCGTGCGTCTGTGCGTGCGTTAACTTTTATTTCAAACATCTTCTTCTCTGAAACTACCCATCCAATTTTGATGAAACTTCACAGAAATGATCCTGCCATGGTCCTCTTCAGAATTCCTTGAAAGAATTTTATTCCTTCAAAAACGCTGGTTGCCATGGCAACAAAACTGAAAAATATTGAAAATGTTTAAAAATCTTCATCTCTGAAACCATAAGGCCTAGGGCTACCAAATTTGGCATGTAGCTTTATCTAGTGGACCTCTACCAAGTTCCTTCAAATAATAGCCCTGGGGTCAAAATTGGCCCCACCCCGGGGGTCACAAGTTTTATATGGGCTTATATAGGGAAAACTTTAAAATCCATCTAATACCTAGCCATAGGGCCTAGGGCTACCAAATTTGGCATGTAGGTTTATCTAGTAGACCTCTACCCAGAGTGCCCAAATGATAGCCCAGAGGTCAAATTTGGCCCGGCCCCAGGGGTCACAAGTTTTATATGGGCTTATAGAGTGAAAACTTTAAAAATCTTTTCGTACCAAGCCATAAGGCCTAGGGCTACCAAATTTTGCATGTAGCTTTATCTAGTGGGCCTCTACCAGGAGGGCCCAAATTATAGCCTTAGGGTCAAGTTTGTCCCCACATCAGGGGTCACAAGTTTTACATGGGCTTTTGTGGTGAAAACTTTCTAAGTCATCTTGTTACTAACCATAATAAAGACTAGGACCACTAAATTTAGCCTTGTCTCATGGATTTTATGTTTTACAGGGCCTTTTATTGAGAAAACTTTGAAAATCTTCTTGTTTATAACCACACATTCTAGACCTGTATTATTTAGTATGGGGCTTTATCTTGTAGACCTCCACTAGGATTCAAGTAATTATAGCTTTGTGGTCAAAATAGGATTTGCCCGGGGGTCACAACTTTTTTGTAGGTTTTTATTGAAAAAAATTGTATGCCCTCAAGTTTGAAACCAGTTTGCCAAATAATGTAATGTTTGCTTTGTAGTGTTTTTACGAATTAGCCAGTGGAGCGATACAGGGCCATGATGGCCCTCTTGTTTTTTTTTTTAATTTTGACTACTCCAAAATTATGTTGTTTGGTAAAGAGTTAAGTAAAAAAATAAGCTATATCTACAACTAGATCTACACGCTGAAAAAAAATCATGAAAGCCATGACAGGCCTATGTTGCTCACCTGATCAAAATATGTTGTTCATTTGTTTTCAAAATTATTTCAACACTGAGGGGTTTTTTTTACCAGTAACTTGCACAACACTCTTCCCAAGCTACTGGCTGCTTTCCCACATTAACATCATTGAAACAATAACAAGTAGCTCTAGAGGTGTGGATTCTTTCCAAATGACTCTCATCAACCTGTAGAAAAAGATTCGCTAGGCTGGAGCTTGCAACTTGAACGAGCAATTAGCAACACACTGTTTTAAAGCCCTGTGTGTTATCGGGCTCAGGCTATTTGTTAGTAAAAGATTCCAATAATTGTTTCTGTCTCTGAGAGGGTATAAACATTGTGGGAAAAAGGAGAAATGCTTGTGAACAGCATTTTCTCCTTTTCCCACAATTTTTCGAATGCCATCTCTTTCAGGGTCATTAAAACTTGGGGCTGTGTGGTAGACAGTTAACTCACTATCAAACAACAAAATTTTTGGTTTGTCCAAATCGAAAGCATTTGCAGACGACAAAATAAAAATGACTGAAAATTTGAATTTTGTTTTGTGAAGGGTTAAAAACATTGTGTGAAAAGGAGAAAATGCTGGTTACCAGCATTTTCTGCTTTTCCCACAGTAATTTCTGAAGGCTTCTTTTTCAGGGTTGTCAAAAGTAGGGGTTGTGTGGTAATGGGTTAAGCAAATATGCTTTTGGATAGTTTAACTATTTCTTGTATTACTATCAAACTAACTTCTTTGTGAGAGTAAAAATACAAAGGTAAATAAAAAAGGTAAATAAATGGATTGAATTGTTAAAATATCTTTCTTAACTCATTACCAAACAACAATATTTTAGGTTTGTCCAAATCAAAAACATTTGCAGACGACAAAATAAAAGTGACTGAAAATTTGAAATTTGTTTTGTAAAGAGTATAAATTTGCTAGGCTGGAGCTTGCAACTTGAACTAGCAATTAGCAACATGCTGTTCCAGCATTTTCTCCTTATCCCACAATGTTTTCTAAAGGCTTCTTTCTCAGGGTTGTCAAAAGTAGGGATTGTGTGGTAATGGGTTAATTAAACAAATACAGCTAGCTGAACAAAGTAAAGTGTATCTACTATCTAGCTAGCTCCAAACCACTTGCGTATGTCTCTGTCTGTGTGTGGTGCTTGACGCCCTTTCAACATTCTTTCAGTTATATTGCGGCAGCCAGTGCACCTATCAATGCTTCCTGGAGTCTCTTTTACCAGTAATCTGCACAGTTTTCTTTCCAAGCCACTGGCTGCTTTCGCACATAACCATCATCGAGACAATGGTCAGTGGTAGGAGAGGAATGAATTGGGTATTATAAATCTAATCAGCAAATGGGCTGAAATTGCAAAACTATCTAAGTTAACTCTTTACCAAACAACAAAATTTTGGACTAGTCAAAATTGAAAGCATTTGCAGACGTCAAAATAAATCTAAATATAAAATTGAAAATAAGTTTTGAAGAGGATAGAAAACATTGTGGAAAAAGGAGAAAATGCTGGTTACCAGCATTTTCTCCTTTTCCTACAATGTTTTCAAAAGCTTTCTTTCTAGGGGTCGTTAAAACTGGGGTTTGGGTGGTAAAGAGTTAAGCAAAAATAACTATAATAATGAAGTGTAGAGCCAGCCCCCCATCCCAGTGTTGGGGTGTTATAAATAAAATCAATGAATGGGCTGAATTTTCAAAACTATCTAAATTAAGCATAAATAACTATAATAATAAAGAGCATCTAGCCACACCCCAACTCAGTATGGGGAGTACACTATATCAAATAAATAATCGAGCCATGCTCTACCAAAAAGGGGGCATAACCCTTTCCCAAACAAGCCCTGGTTTTTACATGTCTGCAGTAAAAGTCTTTTGAAAACACTGTGGAAAAAGGAGAAATTGCTCGTAACAAGCAATTTCTCCTTTTCCCACAGTGTTTTCTACCCTTTTTGAGAACTTTCTGCCATTTTCTCAAAATCTAGAATTGTAGTCTGCAAACTCTTTCAGTTTGGATGAGCCCAAAATTTATCGTTTGGGAAAGGCTTAATGCATCTCAGTGATACATTGTACAATTCAAGACCTCACCATAAATCACCTTAATCATGAGGTAGGGTTACCCTTTGAAATGCAGAAAATTCTAAGACAGCAAAAAGTTTTGGCCCATGTCAGCCTGCGCGGATTGCGCAGGCTGACGTGGGTCAATACTTTTCGAAAAAGCATTAAGCCCCCTTTCACAGAGCATGGCTCAATAGAATTTGCAAAACTATCTGTCTAAATTAAGCGAGTAAAGCTATAATAGAGTGCATCTAGCAAGCTAAATATATGATTTTCAAAATTTCCTGTATATTCCAAGTTCTTACCCTTTCATTACCAGTTACTTCAAGCTTGATGTAATTGTAGTTTTGTAAAATCTAATATACAAAATAAGCATTGCATGTAAATAACAAACAGATAATTGCCATATACATAGGGAAAGCACTGTTGGAAAAAGGAGAAAATGAAGGTTATCAGTGTTTTCTCCTTTTACTGAATGCTATGTTTTCAAAAGATTTCTTTCTCGGGTATGATAAAACATGGTTTTGTTTGGTAAAGAGATAGCACTACCATAAGGCAAAATTTAAGGCATATTGAAGAAATTTGATAATGATCATTCACATATGATTTTTTTTTACAAATGATTGTATTATCATATTTATCCTTGAATAGCTAGAAAACATTGTGGGAAAAAGAGAAAATGCTGATAGCCACCATTTTCGCCTTTCCAACATTGTTTTCGAAAGGCTGTTAAACAATCGTATCATATGGCTTGAAACACAGGTGTCTGATGTGTCTGGTATCATCCCTCTATATAGATATAATAGAAAATCAGTGTCGTTCGTTCATAATGTCTCAACAGGGAGGCCAGCATAGATAAAAAATCAGACTACATATTCAATACTTTACTACAGTAAATTGGAAAATAAATATGAAACAAGAGCGGCAAATTGTCGCAAGATACGCCCGTCTTACCCCAAGTTGTAAAGCTGGGGCATGCACCGGACAAAATTCAAGTATGAAAAACACCAAAGGGCAATAACTCAAAAATTAAGCAAGCAAGAGTTATGATTCTTGTGCACTGCACTCCCCCTCGATGAGATCTATCCACCCATGAAATTTCATAACCCTAGCTAGTATAGTTTTGGAGATATGCTCCGGACAAAATTCAAGTATAAAAAACAACAAAGGGCAATAACTAAAAAATTAAGCGAGCAAGAGTAATGATTCTTGTGCACTGCACTCCCCCTCGATGAGATCTATCCACCCATAAAATTTCTTAACCCTAGCTAGTATAGTTCTGGAGATATGCTCCGGACAAAATTCAAGTATAAAAAACGGCAAAGGGCAATAACTCAAAAATTAGGCAAGCAAGAGTTATGATTCTTGTGCACTGCACTCTCCCTCGATGAGATCTATCCACCCATGAAATTTCATAACCCTAGCTAGTATAGTTTTGGAGATATGCTCCGGAAAAAATTCAAGTATGAAAAACAACAAAGGGCAATAACTCAAAAATTAAGCAAGCAAGAGTTATGATTCCTGTGCACTGCACTCCCCCTCAATGAGATCTATCCACCCATGAAATTTCATAACCCTAGCTAGTATAGTTTTGGAGATATGCTCCGGACAAAATTCAAGTATGAAAAACAACAAAGGGCAATAACTCAAAAATTAAGCAAGCAAGAGTTATGATTCCTATGCACTGCACTCCCCCTCGATGAGAGCTATCCACCCATGAAATTTCATAACCCTAGCTTGTATAGTTTTGGAGATATGCTCCGGACAAAGAACTGGACGCAGCCCGCCCGCCCGCCCGCCCGGCACGGGTGATCCCATAATACGTCCCGTCTTCGACGGGCGTATAAAAAGGAGTCATCAATTTTTAAAGCCATTGCTCAGTTTCCAACAGTGCTTTTATTTCATAAAAAAATAAAAAGAGAAACAAAAGAAACTATGGGTTTTTTCCATCCATTTTCAGAAATGAAAAAAAAAATCTTATGTTTATTTTTTTGGATCAATTATTAAAAATGTATTATCTCCTTATTCATTATTCACTTTAATTTTTTATCCATCTTTATGGAATTGTCATTAAATCTTACTGGATACTTAACTACTATAGTTGCCTTTGCAGACAGTGTAGATCAAGATCAGACTCCACAAAATGTGCAACCTGATCTTTGATCTAAACTGTTCGCATTAATGAAACAATCAAGTCAAAAGCCATTCATGACAGCTCAATTACTTGGGTCTTAAACTACAATGAAAACGTCTATTGGGTTTATCCAGTGCTTTCAGTTTATCCAGTGCTTTCAGTCATTACCTGACAACAAAATTTTAGGTCTGTCCAAATCGAAAACATCTGCAGACGACAAAATAAAAGTGACTGAAAATTTGAAATTTGTTTTGTGAAGGGTAGAAAACATTGTGGGAAAAGGAGAAAATGCTGGTTACCAGCATTTTCTCCTTTTTCCACAATGTTTTCCAAAGGCTTCTTTCTCAGGGTCATCAAAAGTAGAGATTGTGTGGTAATGTGTTAAGGATTGATCCCAGTATTTCATTGTTTAGACTTTGAACTCAATATATAATAGAAGGGATATTTTACCTTGTTGATGTCCACTTTGTGTAGTTGTTCATATACAAAAACAGGCTTTGGTTTTGGCTGCTTTACCTTCTCAGCTGCCGGTTTCCATTTTCTTGGAATTTCTTTTTTCTCCAAGATGTTCCGCACAAGGGCCTGTATTGCCATGGAAACAGAGTTATCTGTCTGTCTTGCAGATACCATCATGCTTTGCAATGGAAACAAGAGGGATATAAGTATATGAAAATCTCAGTTTGGGAGCTACTGAAAGGTATAATTTGACGTAAAAGTAACCTAGGCCATTAGTTTTCCACTGTGCTATCAACTCTAAGCCATCAATTAACTAGAGCTATCACTAAACGTGTTTATACCCCCCTACTAGCTCCTTGTCATAAAAAACAGGTCTTTGTCACAGAATGCAGAAAGGTTTAGTGCAAAAGAACTTTGGACTTATCTATACTGAAACCATTTGCAAGCTATAAATTCAATTTACATGTAGCTCAAACCATGAGATTTGTATGTGAAGTGGCAGAAAACATTTTGGGAAAAGGAGAAAAATGCTGGTGACAAGCATTCTCTCCTTTTCTCTCAATGTTCTCAAAAGCTTTAAACTTCAGCGTCATTAAAGCTTTGATCATGTGGTGAAGGTTTAAATATGTCTGGTCAACATGGGAGCACTAACTCTTTACTATACAACAAAATTTGAGACTTGTCCAAATTCAAAGCACATGCAGACAACAGAGTAAATGTAACACACTTAATGACTTTATGTATGATTAAAGGTGGCCCTTCAGAATTTGGGACGAAAATTTTACAAAAATACAAAAATATCATCCTTATACTCCCAAAGCCTTATACTCGTCATTCATAAAACCCCAGTAGTCGAAAACCATCTGACAACACGAGAAATTAGAGATTTACAACGGCTAAGGTGGACATCAATGGGAAACACGTTCTATTTTTACATGAACAACTCGCTCATTTACATACTGGAAATACACAGACAAAGCTTCAAACATAGCATCTGAAGACCATATTATGAAAAATAATTACATGTTTGTTATGTAATGGAATTTAAGCCTCATTAGTCACGTGCCAGTCACTTAACATTCCCACAATGAATTTTTTTAATTTTTGGCGCAAAATCTAAAAATAGCTAAAGAGGCTACGTAGCCTTTTAAGGGAATACCATCAAAAAAAAATTTTTTTTTCTGTAATTTTATGATTCTTAATTATTGATGATTTGTACTGTTTTTTCATATAAATTTCAGTGATATATATATTTTTTTATTTGGTGCAATGTGAAAATTCTAATTACCCACCTTTAAGATGAAAAAGAAAAGTGGGAAAAGAAGAAAACGCAGCATTTTCTTCTTTTCCCACATTTTTTCAGGAACAGTTTTCCTCAGTGTCATTAAAACATATATGATTATTTCTTAAAGATTTAAGTACATCTAGTCATTTCATTTGGTCTTGCAAATTATGGGTTATGGGTTCGATTCCCAAGAGAGGGCCTCAACTTTGGGATTGCATTGGCCCACACATTCAGTGTGAGTACTGGTGTAGTTTCCAGGATGCAGAATCGCGAGCAGAGAGAGATCAGTATATGGTGTAAGAACTTAATTGTTTCTTAACACTTAAACCATACAATGAGGACTTTTAACGACCCTGGGAAAGAGGCCTTTTAAAAACATTTTAGGAAAAGGAGAAAATGCTGGTAACCAGCATTTTCTCCTTTTCCCAAAATGTTTTCTACTCCAAAAAAATGATTATACTGTTTGAGCCACATTGAAATTGTTGTCTGCAAATGCTTTCAATTTGGACAAAGCTTAAATTTTGCAGTGTGGTAAAGGGTTAATGCATGTAAAATAAATAATGGTTGGCTAGCATTACCTTCCTATAAAGCTGTGTTTGTCTGCAGTATTGTGTAGTAAAGTTATTGCATCATGGTTAAACTCAAGGTCAGTTATATCTGTACTCACTGATGCTGGAAGTAACAATATGGGCACATAAGTCTTGACCAAACAGCAAAATTAAGACACATCAGAAATCAAAGTATTCGCAGACGACAAATAAAATGTGATATCAATGATGGGATATTTCATCAAAAGGGTTGAAAAAATGTGAGAAAAGGAGAAATTGCTGGTGACCAGCATGATCTCCTTCTCCCACAATGTTTACAAAAGCCTTCTTCCTCAGGGTCGTTTAATTCTCTACCAAACGAAATAATTTTAGACCTCTCCATATTGATAGTATTTGCAGAGGACAATTCAAACATGAATAAACTAGAACTATCACTGAATGTGACTTAATACCCCCACAAGTGCTGAGCCCTTTGATCAGAAGAGTAGAAAACATTGTGGGAAAAGGAGAAAATGCTCGTCACCAGCATTTTCTCCTTTTCCGACAGTGATTCTGAAAGCTTCTTCCATGGAGTCAATAAAACCAGGGATTTTTTGTTTGATAAAGGTTTAACATTGAGTGGTAAAGCGCTGATTCCAAACCAAACTCACACAATTTTAGGCTTGTGCATATTGATAATACTTGATGAAGAAAAGGAAGCTTTAAAAACATTGATAAGATTCATTTTCAATGATGGTAGAAAACATAAAAAGAAAAGCAGCAAATGCTGGTTATCAGCATTTTTTCTTTTTCTTTAAGGAATGAAGAGAATTTTTTTGTTTCGCGGTTTCATACAGTGTGATTAGTTTTTTTTTTCATACCTCCATGAAAACAAAAAAATTCTCTTCATTCCTTATAATTCAATATCACAGACAACAAATAAACACTTGAAAATTACTAACTACTTTTTTCATTGAACATCTAACATTGCGTATTTATATGGACTGTCCATTTCATTCATAATTCACAGCGCGGTAAAACTGCTGGTTCATGACGTAACAATGACATATACGTGACGTCACTATAGTATTGAACATTCGCAGGTTCAGTAGCTTTATTACTAGACGTTCAATATGCTAGAACTAAGTTGAAAGTAAGATTGTAAGAATCCAGCAAAGTGACAATGAGTTTTCAGCTCTCTCTTTGAATTTGCTGTTGTATATTTTTATCAATATTTAGAGAAAATTAATTCAGCAAGCAAACTGAACTTCGAAAGATTAGAAAGAAGACCATTATAAAATGAAATCTCATATGTGTTTGTTTACATTACTTTGCAAAAGTAGTCCCGGCACTGCTGAAAAAAATTTTTCAGCCAATCAGAACTCGCCATTGTCCATGAAAACAACTAATATTGAATTATTATCCTATGGACTAATGTTTTTAACCACAACATACTGCAATCTAGTGTCAGATCTTTAATATCACACATAACCTCTTGTTTATCCTCTATTTATTGCTGTATGATATTTATGAACATGTTTTGACCAAATCATTTTATCACTTATTGATATATATTTATACTCATGTGTCAACAAAACTTTTTTTATGGATGCATGATATTAAGAACATGTTTTGACAAAAAACTGTTTATCTCTGTGTAATATCTAGCAGTATATATACATATGACAAAAATTTTTTATCGCTATGTAACATTCATTAACATGTGTCAGCTAGAACTTTTTATTGCATTGTAATAGGTATATATATGTGTGATACACTGAAGTATACAAACAACAACACCAACAACTACTACTACAACTAGGTACTACTACTACTACCAAAAGAAAAACTGATAAGAGTGCTTACTTTTTCTGTTGGCAAGTTCTGCATACATTTCTTCTTCAATCTAATTTTAAAAAAAAAAGCAAAATAAAAAAAATTAGAAGAAGGAAATATAAATATACATATATGCACTACAAAAACTTTTAAGTTTGTTCTGTTGTCTGACCATGTATATATGGTACATGCTTCTATCTCAGACACTTAACTTTTTACTCCATAGATACTCATTTTGACACATCAACAACAGACAGCTTTTGAAAACATTGTGGGAAAAGGAGAAATTGCTCCTAACGAGCAATTTCTCCTTTTCCAACAATGTTTTTCACTCAATCAGATAATTGTTTCCACATTTGTCCGTTTTTTTGACATCATATGTTTTTTTGCTGCTGAATTGAAGGAGCCTAAAATTGGCATATGAGGTAAAGGGTTAATGCAGACGGGCAAGCAGACAGAGGCATCCAACATTTCAATAGAAATGCATTCACCTCAGCTTATATACGAGAACAAGCATCTTAACATGATTCCTATCCTATCTCATCAGTATTCCTTAATTCTTTACCAAACAGCAAAATTTAAGCCAAATTCAAAGCATTTGCAGACGACAAAATAAATGTGGCTTCAAAAATAAAATTTGTTTTCAGGAGGGTAGAAAACATTGTGGGAAAAGAAGAAAATGCTGGTTACCAGCATTTTCTCCTTTTCCTACAATGTTTTCTATAGGCTTTTTATTCAAGGTCATTAAAACTTGGGATTGTGTGGTAAAGAGTTAACCCTTTATCATAACTCTGAGGAAGGTAGCCCTTCAAATCATGGTTGGAAAAGAAGAAAATCTTGGTTACCAGCATTTTCTTCTTTCCCAGCAATGTTTTCAAAGGCTTCTTCTTCAGGGTTGTTAAAACTTGAGACTGTATGTTAACCCATTACCAGACATTCCCTACTTTTGACGCCCCTGAGAAAGAAGTCTTTTGAAAACACTATGGGAAAAGGAGAAAATGCTGGTAACCAGCATTTTCTCCTTTTCCCACAGTGTTTTCTACCCTTCTCAGAAAAAATTTCTATTTTTTAGTCACCTTTATTTTGTCGTCTGCAAGTGCTTTCAATTTGGACCAGTCTAAATTTTCTCGTGTGGTAAGGGGTTAAAGAGTTAGCTCCTTACCAAACAACAAATTTTTGGACTTGATCAAATTCAAGGCATCCGCAGACAACAAATTATATCTTGGTAATACGATGATTTCTGGCTTTGATAGGGTAGAAAATATTGTGGGAAAAGGATTTTCTTCTTTTCTCACATTGTCTTCAATAGGCTTCTCTCTCAGGGTCATTAAAAGTAGGGATAGTGTGAACAGTTAAAGGGAAAAAGGGAAACCATTATGTTAGCCTTCTAATTTCACCAATTTTTTGCCAGATAACACTGTAGATTTTTATGTGGGCATCTTCATAGGCAAAAAGACCTATTTGTATAAGCTTTCGCATGGAATTTCATCATAAGCCTTGAGGCAATGAAGGCTACTTTTGTGTTGCTTTAAAAAAAAAGCAGGGGGGGGGTTCACAAATCTTTCAGAAAAAAACATTTTCCTTAAAAAAAATGAGAATCTAACATACAATGTCAAACTTGTTTCCTAGCAGCAATACAGGAAATCCAATAGGGTCTACAGGAATTTCCTTTGTAACCATGACATCCACCTTTTTGTTACTGCTGTCTTTTTCAACAACTATTTTTGTCAATTTATTCAAAACCGTCTGCTTCCATACATTAGCCATTTCCATGGTAACCGGATTTGTCATATCAACAACAACTGAAACGAAAAAATAAATTTCAATTTCATAATGACATGAGAAATTTACTACTTGGTAGTTTCGATGGTAAAAGGATTCCTCAAATTGATAGTAACTGAAGCAGAATGCATGGCTAATAAATCTTTGTGGAGTCCTTGTCCTTGGCCGTAAGGTAGAGCATCGATACTGTACTCTAAAAGTTTTACCCAGGAGCGGATATCAACTATGGAATTTTTCATTGGCTCACACATTCACATACAGGGAGTAGAATTGACAGAGATTAGTATAAGCTGTATGAACTAGTTTCGTAATCGATATAAAATAAATATGTCAAAAGTTAAACTTTTGGCATTACATCTCTGAACAACTGTCTCCGTAGCAGACTGAACAAAGTGGCTTTATCTTTCTGTCATTACATATTAACACTTTACCAAATGATCCCTAGTTTTTATGTCTCTGAGATAAAATTTGAAAACATAGTGAGAAAAGGAGAAAATGCTGGTAACCAATCTTAGTTAACAAATTTCAATTTTTGAATTGCGTCTGTTTTGTTGTCTGAAAGTGCTTTCAAATTGGACCAGTCTAAAATTTTATTGTTTAGTAAAGAGCTAACTGTTTATTGTATGACAAAACTTTGGAATTGTCCAAATCCAGAGTAATTGAAAACCTCAAACCAAATATGGGATAAGTGTTTGAGACTTTCCTTTTAAATGGTAGAAAACATTGTTAGGAAAAGGAGAAAGTGCTGGCCTTTACAGCATTTTCTTGTTTTCCAACAATGTTTCGAAAAGCCTTCATCCTTCAGGTTTTTAAAACTTTGGCTCAAATGCTAAGGTGTAAATCACATCTATCAGAACATTTCCAACTAAAGACCAATTTCGATACATTTAATATTATGCTTTCTGTTTATGATAATTCTATATATTTTTTTTTTCAATGTAAAACAAAAAAACCAATGGCAAAGGGGGAGGGGGGGAAACCATAAAGAGGAATTTCTCCTTTCACTGCAATGTTTTCAAAGTCTGAAACCTGTAACACAGAAAAAAAGTCTTCTGCCAAATGCACAGCACAGTGTTACATCACCTTGTAGTTGAAAGCTTATGACACATTGTGGGAAAAGCAGTGAATACCTGATACCATAATACATGTATCTCAAATACAGACCAAATTTCACCAAATGACCCCCATTTTACTTGTAGTCTGCAAATTCTTTCAATTTGGATAATTTCTAAAACTTTGCTGTGCAAAGCATGACCAGCTGACCTATTGCAGACAGTAAAGATCAAGATCAGACAAAATGTGCAGCCTGATCTTGGATCTACAGTGTCCAATAAGAAAATTATTTCTTCAAAAATAGGTCTGCAATAGGAAAACTTGGGCCTGAAAGTGTCATTTCTTTTTATTTAGCAGGATAAGGTGTAATAAGGTTAACTCTTTACCAAACTATAAATAGTCCAAATTGAAATCATTTGCAGACGACAAAATAAAGATGGCTAAAATGGCTGAATTTATTTTTGATTGAGTAGAAAACATTGTTGGAAAAGGAGAAAATGCTGGTTACCAGCATTTTCTCCTTTTTCAACAAGGTTTTCAAACGACTTCTTTCCCAGGTTTGTTAAAACCCAGGATTATTTGGTCAGGAGTTAAAAACAAACCTATTGCAGCATCAAGATTTCTGAAGTAGGATTTGTGTACATCCATGTCCTCACGTCCAGGGATATCCCAGAATGTCAGAGACACCACTGTGTTCGCTGGTACATTTAGCTTTCTTACAACATTTTCTGAAAGTAAAAAAAAAAAATTGACTCAAAGAAAATTATTCATTGAACCCTTTACAACACAATCCCATCTTTTGACGACTTTTGAAAGAAGCCTGTGAAAACATTGTGGGAAAGTAGAAAATGCTGGTAACCAGCATTTTCTCTTTTTCCCAAGGTGTTTTCTACCTATGCAAGAACAAATTCTATCATTTGAAAAATACTCTAACTTATTTTCTGTAAATTCATCTGATATAGATATTGAAAATTTTGCTGTGTGGTAAAAGGCTAAACTCAGGGTATTTACCCTTTGCCAAAGAATTCCCTGTTTTACTGACCCTGGGAAAAAAGCTTTTGTAAAATATCTTATTTTCTACCTTTTAATACTTAACTAGATGACAAAAGTCAGCCCTTTCTCATTGAAACCATTTAAAGATGACAAATTTGACATTGCTCAAATTATAGGATTTATTTTTGAAAGAAAGTAAAACATTGTTGAAAAAGGGGAAAATGCTGATTACCAGCAATTTCTCCTTTTTTACACAATGTCTTCAAAAGACTTCTTCTTCAGATTTATTAAAACTTGAGATTGCATGGTAAAGGGTTAAAAGAAACATCTAATCATCACTTAGACCATATTGGTGTATAAAAGTCTAAAACCCTGTGATAAAGTTCTTATTCTACTGTTAAAAACTTAGCAACATATTTTCGTGAATGTCAAAAAATATGTACCAGTAACTCCCAAAATTGCCTATCAAACAAAAGGATACTATTCAAAGAGCAGAGCCAAAAAAAGCCTGTTATGAAAGGTCCTAAAAAAAGACAATATTGTCAAGTTTCAAAGGCTGTTTTGGTCATAATTATTATCTAAAATGATATGGAACCATGCAGATCAAAGATCACACTTTCATCTTTTGCAACAATGTTTCCATAAAAGAAGTCTGTTTCAGAATGATATAAAAAAAATCTTCAGAAGCTTCAGGAAGAGGCTATGTGTAAATAATTTCACTAAATGTATATGAAAAGGAATAATGTATATAAAATCATAAGGAGGAGGAAATATGCAAGAACAAAGAAGTTGCTTTTTTCAACCTTTAACCCTTTACCCCATAAAGCATTTCTAAGGCATCTCAAATTGACCCTAAGTAACAGCAAGGATGAAGCTGTTTCTTATGTGTATTTGACACCTTTTGATAGTATAGAAAACATTGTGACAAAAGGTGAAATTGCTCGTGACGAGCAATTTCACCTTTTGCCACAATGTTTTCAAAAGACTCCTACAAGCAATGCGTAGAAATGAGTATTTATGGAGTAAAGGGTTAATCAATTTCTGCTGTGTTTTGACTGTGGAACAAAGCTTTTGAAGGCAGTGTGGAGAAATGGTAACCAGATGATCAAACTTCGAGAAAAACAAATCAAATTCTTCTGTTGCAAATCTATTTCCTAGCATGATGCATCAAACTTGCCTTCTATTCTTACCTATCGCAACTTTGTTTGTTGGGATGTATAAAGAACTGAACTGGTTCCTCAGATATCTCAGTAATATGCTTGTCTTACCAACTCCAGGGTCACCTGATGAGTAGCAAAGAAAGATATCATTAAAACATAAATAGCTATCTTACAAATTATATATAATTTTAGACTACAAAAGACTACTAATACATATGTGTTTTTACCACTTAACAAAATTATTTCAAGCAAATTGCAGACGACTAAAAGATCACCCTAATTGATAGTATTTGTCACTGGAAGAGTAAAAAACATTGTGAATAAAGCATTAAACACTGGTGACATCATTTTCTTCTATACCAAAGAAAATTGTGTTCTGGGTTAAGTTCTGAAGTGACTAAATCTTCCCACAGGCATACTACCAAGAAAGTTTGCTTTGCAATTATATCTTCAGAATTTTTTGGTGAATGCAAAAACTGTGAAAAGAATTCAAGCACTGGACTAAATTTTAGAACAAATATGTTCTCAGGCAGCTGAATATTCATATTATCAGAGAATATTTTCAACAATATTTAAAGCTGTCAATATTTTAGATCAAAATATATAACAGAAAAACAATTGTGTAAAAGCTATGTGACTTTAACCTTTTTTTAAACAAGAATAACAACACGAAAAAAGGCATTTGAAAAAATTGTAGTAAATGGGAGGAAATATTCATACCCAGCAAATTCTCCTTTCTTCACAGTGTCTTTTAAGCTTCTAAAATATGAATTTCAATTTCTGGTCACATTTCTCAGTGGTCTGTAAATGCTTTCAATTAACTCTTTACTACACAATCCTGACTTTTGATGACCCTGAGAAAGAAGCCTTTTGAAAACATTGTGGGAAACGGAGAAAATGCTGGTAACCAGCATGTTACCAGCATTTTCTCCTTTTCCCACAATGTTTTCTACTTTTCCCAAATTAAATTTCACCTTTTCAGTCATGTTTATTTTGTAGTCTGCAAAATTAATGCTTTCAAATTGGACAAGTCTAAAATTTCGTCATTTGGTAAAGAGTTAAGGCAATTCTAAAACTTCACCAAGGTAACAGTAACATTGATAACTTACCAACTAGGGCTATTTTCAGATTTGGCAGCTGTGGGGGTAGGGCATTTCCACCTGTTTTAATTAGATAAACATGAAAGAAATACAAACTCTGGTTTATTGTCAAATCTTTTCAAAAACATTGTTGGAAAATGAGAAAATGCCAGCATGTTCTCCATATTTCAACATTATCATCCAATATTTCAAACTCTATATCCACTTCTTCTGAATCTCAGGTCATCTAGTCATCGATTGCAAAATATATTATTTTGAACTCAATCTTGTTTTAGCATACACCCATATGTGGAACAATGTTTTTTCAATCCAAAAATAGACTTAAAAGTAACAAAAACATATCACTTTCACAAAAGAAACAACTTGTTTTCAGTGCACCCTTACTACAACATTCAAAGTTTGAAACTCCTATTTCCCTGTTTATACTCTGTTCTTTGTGACGTCATCAATGCAGACAACAAAGTAGGAAGGAACATGGATCTAGGTTGCAGGGATATCAAGTTAAACTAGAAGGCCCTGACGGGCCTGAATATGCTCTACTGGCAGAGAGTTTGCTTTTAATAAAGCATACATAGGAGTTCATTACGCAAAAAGGCAAAAAAATTGACATTTTCAACTCAAAATGGCTACTTTTCCATTACTGTTTGTTGAATTTTTTCAAACTCAACAGGGTTAAAAAGCAATTGATGGGATAAACAAGCTGAAAAATTCATAAAAATCTGATCACAAATAAATACTTTATCTTGTAAACAGGCAATGAAATTGTTCAATTTGAAATGGCTACTTTTCCGATACTGTTTGTCGGATTTTTTTCAAAATCAATAGGATTCAAGCTATTGATGAGATAAACAAACTGTGTAAGTTTCACGGAAATCTGACCAAAAATGAAGACTTTATTGCGTAAACAAGAAATGAAAGTTTTCAACTTGAAATGGCTACTTTTCCCATACTGTTTGCTGGAATTCTTTCAAAATCAATAGGGTTGAAGCTATTGATAAGATAAACAAACTCTGCAAGTTTCAAGGAAATCTGACCAAAAATGAAGACTTAATCACGTAAACAAGAAATGGAAATTTTAAACTTGAAATGGCTACTTTTCCCATAATGTTTGTTGGATTTTTTTCAAAATCAATAGGGTAAAAGCTATTGATGAGATAAACAAACTGTGTAAGTTACACAGAAATCTGACCAAAAATGAAGACTTTATTGTGTAAACAAGAAAGTTTTCAACTTGAAATGGCTACTTTTCCCATACTGTTTGCTGGAATTCTTTCAAAATCAATAGGGTTGAAGCTATTGATAAGATAAACAAACTCTGCAAGTTTCATGGAATTCTGACCAAAACTACAGACTTTATCGCATAAACAAGAAATGGAAATTCTGAACTTGAAATGGCTACTTTTCCCATACTGTTTGTTGGATTTTTTTCAAAATCAATAGGGTTAAAGCTATTGATGAGATAAACAAACTGTGTAAGTTACACAGAAATCTTACCAAAAATGAAGACTTTATTGCGTAAACAAGAAATGAAAGTTTTCAACTTGAAATGGCTACTTTTCCCATACTGTTTGTAGGAAATTTTTTCAAAATCAATAGGGTTGAAGCTAGTGATAAGATAAACAAACTCTGCAAGTTTCATGGAATTCTGACCAAAACTACAGACTTTATCGCGTAAACAAGAAATGGAAATTCTGAACTTGAAATGGCTACTTTTCCCATACTGTTTGTCCGATTTTTTTCAAAATCAATAGGATTAAAGCTCTTGATGGGATAAACAAACTGTGTAAGTTTCACGAAAATCTGACCAGAAATGAAGACTTTATCGCGTAAACAAGAAAAAGACTAATGGACGGACGGATGGACGGACAGACGGACGGACGGACAGACAGACGACGGAAACCATGCCATGACATAAGCTCTGCTGGCTTTCAGCCAGTAGAGCTAAAAAGGAGTTGGCTCTCAAACTCAGATCTCTTTTTAATCCTGTAACAAGAAATTTTGACCACCCTTAGAAAGGAGACTGTTGAAAATGGAATAAAATGCTGGTTACCAGTGTTTGCTCCTTTCTCTACAAGGTTTTCTATCCCGACATTTGACATTGAAAGACAACTAACAATAAATAGTGTCTGCCAATACTTCTAATTATATTGGTGAATGCCTTTATTCTGTGAGTATCCTTGAACCAGTGATTTTTGTTTACATCTCCTAAAGCACATAATTTGATGATGTAAGAGGGTATTTTGGCTCATAACCCTTACCAATTATCAAAGGTTTTATTGCTCTTAAATTTCAGGCAAATAGGATCTACCAAAATGCTTTAAAATTCATTTAATTATCTGATTTAAAAGACATTGACATCATTTTTTTTACATCTAAATAGTGTTCCTTCACAAAAAATGCAAAGATCTAACATTTCATGCTATAAATACTGACTTACCGCAATTTGGTCATGTCATGTTTGCTCAAGAAGGCTAAAGAAGGTCAAAAGCATGTTTTTTTATTTATTCACATTGAACATGAAAATTGCTAAGTTGATTTTTTTCGTGAAAGTCGTCCAAAAATGATCTTTCATTAAGGCAATTTAATTTCTAGCTCATGTTCCTGTCTAAATTCTTCATATTACATCTTGTTGTTTCCTTTACATCATGGGATACATCTACTTAAGGCTACTTCCATTTCTACTTAGGAAATGCCTACAGTTACCCTCAGTCTGAAGGCTTGCTCTGATGCTATTTTTGTTATTTAGTCTGTGCAAGCCTGCAGAGCAACCTTCATCAAAAGTATCTGGAATGAATATGATTTTACCGGCATCTTTTCAAACTGCTCTATGCTTCAAAATTTCCAATTACAGGCAATTTACAGCCAATAAATTGGGCATGAATCATTAGATAAATGATTAATCTTTACAAAAAAACTGATGTTAGTCAATATCTAAATCTTACCTTCATACAAACCTGTGCTTTTCAACATAAATAACAGTTGACCTACTTCACCAGAAATCAAAACATGGTGATATCATCAATGCACAGATCTCAGCAGAAATCATAGTATCTGGGTCTTTATCAGATAAATGGAAAAAATAACTTCCATCACTTTTTTCCCCAAGAAATACAATTCTGACAGAAAATAATTAAAATTTAGTGCATATTGATGTAGTTCCCATGATAGAGAGATAATAAAGATAATATAGAATTAAAAGTATTGGTCATTATTACAAAATGTGATTTTTGATTAAAAAAGTCATCATTTTTCGGCTCCCCAAAAACGATGTGTTGGGTATGAACTATGATATGTCAAAGCCGATCGAGGTGGCGTCCTGTTGAAATTCTCGGTAGCGTGTTCATAATATTTTCAAACTAGAATGATTTTTCTGGATTATTCTGTGTTTATTTGACGTTTTTATGTAATTAATTAAATAAAATTCAGTTACCAAAAAAACGTTATACGCCGGTTACGCTGTCGGTCAAAAACGCGAATTTTTTGTGTGATCCGAGACAACGAACTCGTCTCAAATCTGGACAGATTTATTATATCCGTTTCAAAAGCAGTTGTTAAACTGCCGATTAACAGCATTTACTGATTGAAAGGGCTTTCTTTCTTCAAAATAAGACCGATTTTTTACAACTATGGTATCTGTCGGTCAACTTCGTAACCTCCAATCAAATCGTCTTATCACGTAATGCAAAAGCTTACTCGAGTAAATTTAGCGCTGAACGAACCTGTATCAATACTATCTAGAGGACTACGTCATCAACTTTTGTGATCAAGCTTTCTCGTCGATGACAACCAGGTAAGTGGTCTGTCGGTCAACGTCTTTTCCCCTTGTTACCTCCGTCACATATTCAAAATATTATGTTCTTATTGTCGCTTGATATCCAATGGTTTCTTATGCCTGTTCTTTTGATAACATTGTTCAACTAAGTCTCGAATTTTGAGAAGAGGTAACACATTTTAGACAAGTTCGATCGGCGGTTACATTTTGACCGGACGGCGTCTGATGCAGCGTTAGATTTGACTCGATTGTGTTGCCCTGGTATGTCAGAGATAACTGCCGAACAGATATCAGTTGGTTTTAGCAACAAAATAGTTGTTCTCTCAATGATAATTATTCCTTTTATTCACTTTTTAAGTAAGTTGTTTGGATGAATCAAATTAATTGATGTCTGCCTGAATCATTCCCCACCTGCAAAATTTTTGAAATGCCTGTTACATTCTGACATTATTCTGTTTGTATGGAAGTAACAGTTGACTTGGAAAAGTTGTCAATTGGAATATCTAGTCAAATTATAATTTCATGAACAAAACAAGTCTTTATTATGAAGAAATATCCAACAACATTAAAATTCCCAGAATTATTGTATTATTTGTCATTGATTTTTTTTGCTTTGGAGCAAACTCAAGTTGATCTGACTGTGCAGTCTTATAATATTCTATTACACTTTGGCTTTTTTTTTTTGAAATTGATCTTAGATTCATGCAACATCTCTGACAGTTTGCAATATATAGATCTCTCTTCTGACATTATATATTTACCTTTAAACTTTGACAAGCTGTTAATTATCAAAAACTAGGCCTGTACAATAACCATCAAAGTTTTTGTGTTGACTCAGAAATTCTACTGAAATCAAGAAACCACAGCGAAGCATTGTGGCACCCGCATGCAGTACTGGTTATAACCTGGCCTTCTCACAACAAAGGATGCATGTATATAATCTGCTTGGACACAAGATATAACATTGAGGCTAACCTAAGTACTTTTTTTTTTCATTAATAAGGCTGCCTAGAACTCAAATTGTGCACAGCATCACAAATTCAGAGTTGAATTTTATCTAATTTTAGCGATCAAGTAGCCATTATAAAGTTCTCTTCAAAGAAGAATGAAGACATCAGCATATGTTCAAATGAGGGAGCCTTATCTCGGAAACTTTTCAGAGTACAGCAAGGTGACGTCACATACTTCTTCAGTCAAGCCATCGGGTAACATTCTGACAAGAGTAGAATTTTGTCTGAATTACACCCGTGACCCCCATTTAACTCCATTTTTTTTTAAATAATTACTTGAAAGGGGGACATAATATTACCAAACAAAACCATATTTTTTTGGCCTAGAGAAAAGAAGCCCTTTAAAAACATTGTGGAAAGCAGAGAAAATACTGGTAACCAGCTTTTTCTCAATTTCCCTTAATATTTTTTAACCTTTTCATGAGAACTTTTCAATTTTAACACTATAACAAGCAATCCTTGGTTTTTAGGACCCGGAGATAGAAGTCCTTTAAAAACATGGTGGGAAGAGGTACCTAGCCTTTTCTCCTTTTCCCATAATGTTTTCACGCCTTCACCAAACAATTTTTTGTATTTATGTTTAGTTTGTTGTCTGCAAATGCTTCCAATTTGGACCAGTCTAAAATTTTGTTACTTTAAAGTCACATTAATTTTGTCGTCAATTTAGACCAATCCAAATCTTCATTAATCAGGAGTTAACTCTTTGCCAAACAGCCAAATTAAGAGCCTTTGCAGACATTACAACAACACTGCAGAAATTATGATTGCTGTCTTTGATAGGGAAAAAATCAGTGTTGGAAATGGAGAAAATACTACTTACTGATATTTTCTCCTTTTCCCATTCATAATAAGTAGTTACTGATGTTCATTTCTCTTATCTTTGAATTACTTGTTGATAGTGCTTTGACAAGGCAATTCTAAGTCACCTGTAGATCTACAAGCTATGTTTTGAAGTAGTTATAAGCAAAGTGCTGCCATTTTGACATCTGGGAGAAAAAAATATTCATAGCACCACACAAATGACTTCAAATGGCTGTTTATCTTGTCTTTAATTCCATACATTTCCTTTTTATCTTTTCAGCTGATGAAAACTTGTAGAATGAAGTGGATACCAAAGTTTCCAAAGCTCATATTTTTGTTTTGTACTCTGGAACTTGTAGCAGAAAATAAATTAATGTATTCCATGTTTATCTTGCCTTGTCTTTTACTAAAAAGTAAGACATACCAGTCAACTTTGATACTGTTCATAAATTCATACAGTCTATCATACTGTTAAATCTTAATTTTGATTCATATTTTGTTTTCAGTAAAAAGGATCTGGTATGTTTTATCCCTGTATCAGAGTATGAGGGGTCCTGTGTGTCTCAGTGGTAAAGTGTAGGACTTGATACCTGGATCCACTGGGTTTTTCTTGGGAATGTCATTTGACAAGACACTTCAGAGCCCCAGCCTTGTAGCATTGCAACCCATGAAATGCACTAATTATGTGAGGTGTTGTCATATGGCTTAAAATGTTGAAAGCAGCATACAGCACCATTCAATCAAGTATGTTTGCCCCAGTACAAGGGTTTGTTAACTTATCATCTTCAGGTTCTACTTGATGTGATAGGTTGACCAAATTACTGAACAGAAGAAATTTCCAGCAATAACAGAGTTTCTACCTTAAGTTTCACTTCTTCCAGTATTTCAGACCTGTACACTGAGCATAGGCCAGCAGGCTTATGTCATGGCCTGATGTCTGTCATGTATCCCTCTGTCCGTGCCCTTTTCTGCGTATACTTCAATGTTTTGTCTTAAATATCGTCTTCTCTGAAACTACCCATCCAATTTTGATGAAACTTCATAGAAATGTTCCTACCATTAAAAATTCTAGGAAAAAAAAAATCCTTGAAAAACTCTGGTTGACATGGTAACAGAAATGAAAAATATTGAATTTGTTCGAAAATCTTCTTGCCTTAAACCATAAGGCCTAAGGCTATTACTCTTCAGCTATTTAATTTTTTGTACATGGCAGACTCAAAGTCCATCAGTCTCTTGAAATATTAAAAAGGACAAGATAAATGGATATGGATGGAATATCAAGTCAGGTGTGACATCCATCACCTTTCTTCATTAGTCAATCTGTCAAGTGTAACATCCAAACACATTTATATCTATAAAAGGTTAAATTATGAAATGTATTACAACTATTGCATACTATAAGGCAGTCAACCTTAAACAGTAGAAATTTCACTTTTACCAACTTCATAATCAATGCCCTTTCCACAAAGCTGACTTGGTGAAAATGTAAAATGCATTGGAAAAATTAGTAACATCCGTCACTTTAAGATAAGTCTCAAAAAGGAGAGATAAGAATCCCTCCTTAGCCAAATATTTGTTTAAAAGATATACCACTTCTTTAACTATTTAATTAAAAGCGTATGTATACTAATAACAAAACTTACAATGTCATATAATGCACATAATATATTGACAAGGTAACTTCCATCACATTTGATAGGCCATAATTAATCGTTCATAACTTTTATAAAAAATCACAAACTATCTTTTTGTTGCCAATTTATGAAACTTTAGTGAATATTTTACCAGTATAAAGCAAAAAAAATGCCAAAATAAGATTTAGAAAATTTAAGTGTGATGGAGGTTATTTTTTCCATTTATCTGATAAAGGCCCATCTCTGACATGATACAGGATGGTTCATTTGGGAATTCCGCTGTTGTCAAAGGCACCTTGTACAAAAAAGGTTGCTAGGGTTTGAGAATAAGAGTGTACAAAATTCAAATTCCACTGAGTATGCATTTCTGTTCAACGGAAGTCGCCATGTAAGTTGTTTACTAATTACACTGGATTTATTTACGCTGGGAAAAAAGGTAAACAACATACAATCGTCCTTCTTTGAAGGCTTCTTGTGCAAACATGGCGTGATCTAATTACGGTAGCTCAGTAGTATTTACAGCAGAAAGTCGATGATCTTTGCATTTTTTGAGAAGGAACACTACTTACATAAAGAAAAGAATTTGCTATGTGCCAAATGCTGTGCCAAAAACTTATGTTGCTCTGGGTGAAATTTCTTTCTTCAACCGTGATTTTTTCAAATGTGTAACATATCTTCCTGTCGCTGATGTTGAGAAAATAGTCTGCAGAAAGTTTACTGAACGAACTGTTAAGTGTAAAGTTGATGCTTTTCAACATAAATAACAATTGACCTACTTCACCAGAAATCAAAACATGGTGATATCATCAATGCACAGATCTCAGCAGAAATCACAGTATCTCCGACACGATACAGGATGGTTCATTTGGAATTCCGTTGTTGTCAAAATGTGTAACATATCTTCCTGTCGCTGATGTTAAGAAAATAGTCTGCAGAAAGTTTACTTAACGAACTGTTATTAACGACGTTTGGTATAAATGTTTACGCGCATCCATACTGCGCATGTGTATTTCTCACAGAAAGTAAAACTATCAGTGCTATTGTGTAATTTTCGCACATATGGCAATAGTAACGGCGGACTGAACATTCTACGGAAAGTACTAGCACGGTAGCACTAGCCATGGTAAAAAGGGGATGTTTTCATCAAAACGAACGCTTATTTGTCGTGGAAAAAGAATTTTTTTTTTACGCAATGTCAGCCATCAAACGCTGAAAATGATACAGCTTCTGACGTTTTCCTGACACTGGCAGGCCAGTTGTCATGCTATCCTTTCAGGATGAAGGTGATAGCATCAAAACTGGCCTGCCAGTGTAAGGATGATATGACTTTTAAAGAACTAGCTGGAAAAAAAGTCCAGTTACAAAGCAAACAATGAAACAGGCAGAAAATTGAAGCTGTTGAAGCTGTTTCTGGAAGTATGGCTATTTCCTCTTTGAAAAATACTGTTGGAAAAGGAGAAATTTCTTCTACTGAATATTTTTTCGTTTTTCCATCATGTCTGCCGAGCTTTTATCCCATTTTTTCCGGAGACATTTCTTTTTTTAGCATTTCTATGAGCCGTAATCATGTATGCAAATTTATATATATATATAAAAAAAACCCAAAAAACATGTAGATAATGAAGGGTTTGATATGAATTTGAGGTATATAGGCTATGTTCATTTTTTGAAGGAGTATAGGATCCAAAATTAATGTGGGAAAAGGAGAAATCGCTTTTGATGAGCATGAGTAATTTCTTCTTTCCCACTATGTCTGCTGAACTTCTGTAAAAAATTAACGTCCAACATGACCTTCATTCCTGTTTCCTGGGGAAAGAAGCACGGGTAGGTGCCATTTTTATTATTTCTTATTGTCAAGATTTATAAGTACTATGCTTGTGGAAATTTAAAAAAAAATCTGTCCGTTAGAAAGTATGTTTTTATTGAAAATTAACCCTTAACCCGGTCAAATGATCTCCCTTTTTAACTCAATGGTCTATATATAAAATGCATATTGGTACATTTACCATGCTCAGAACCAGGTTTTCATATGTTTTTTGTGCAAAACTGAATTATTTTGCTTTAAAGTGATGTATATTTGTATATTTTTCTGGCAATTTTCTTGTTTAATTGACTATTAAAGGAAGGTGCTTTAAATCTAGTATATGCTGAATTTTGGAACTGTATATAACTTTTTCAAAAGCGAATTTCTCAGAAACGAGCACGGGGACCCCCCTTTTTTCTCATTGTGATCTACAAGAGACATGATGAGCTTTGTATGTGCAAAGTTTAAAAAAAATCTGTCCTTTGGAAGAATTTGTCATAAACGTCTTTAACAGTGTTAAGTGTAACAGTAAAGTTGATGCTCTTGTCCCGTAACTTACCTTTGCTGTATTCTGAACTACAGCCGTTTCCCATGACGAGAACGCTATTTCACATGGACCTCACAGCGGAGAGATCAACATTTGCGATGACTTAAGCACCAATAAATGTCAATTCGTAGAAAGTAAGAAAACCTGTCGATTTGTTTACATAGTCGCCATGCAATGCGAAATTACTTCCCTTGAAAAACAGCAGCCAATCATTTTAGCAGCCATTTCACAATACGGGCGCAATGGATTTTTTTTCCATAAAAAGGACGAAATGGAAATCGTTTCCATGGAATGTAATTGTACCGACTCAGTTTGATACCTATAGGGAATTTGGATCAAAATATTCACATAATGCTATCATTTCAATTATTTCTAAAAGGAAATACTGCATCTCATACTTGCATGCAAAAGTAAAATCATGAGCAAAACTTACCCTCATAATCTATTGTGATTTTTATGGTCAAAGGGAAAAAACTCGTACAATCATTTATCCATTGGTAATGAAGAGTACCCTCCCCTGTTGTAAACCCCGCCCCCTTTTCGGAATAGTCTTTATTTCAACTATTACAAACGGTCACACCGGTGCAGGGTAAATTTATACACACACTATAGAAAACCCGGATGTCCGTTAACCCTTATCTTGCTAAATAAGTAAAATGAAACTTTCAAGCCGATTTTAAAACCCTAGATCTAATCACTGCTATTTCGAAGTAGTTTTCATTTGAAAATGTTCTGATCGGACCATGTAGATTCAAGATCAGACCTCACGATCATAAATAAATCTATACCTGAGTTTAGTCTGTGCTTAATCTTAAAGCTTTGATTTGCCCGCTGGTATTTTTCAGTCAAAGACAGGATACTGTTGCCCTACTTCATATCATCTATTGTCTACGTAAAGTGTTCAATATAATACAGAGTGACCTCCCCTCTTATAGCCCCTTCTACTCAAAAAGAGATTGGGGGGGGGGGAGGGGGTTCTCAAGTGGAATCAACATCAATAATATCGGGAAAAAAACATAGAATTCATCTTCATTTGGTGTGCAACACGGGAAAAGGGACATTCGGACATCCGCGTAAAGTGTCGTCTCGGATCAGCCTGCGCGGACTGCGCAGGCTAATCCGAGACGGCACTTTACGACTACAGTAGATTTTGTGCTACAGTAGACATGCGCAAAACAGAAAATGGCATTAAAACGGAAAGTGCCGTCTCGGATTAGCCTGCGCGGACTGCGCAGGCTGATCCGAGATGACACTTTACGCAGATGTCCGAATGTCCCTTTTCACGTGTTGCAGGCCATTTGGAAGTTTAGGTATGTTTTTAATTTCTCTCCCCTGTTCCTTACGGTCAATGATTGAAGCAATTATCGGATTCTGACAATAATCAGCCCGTATTAACGATATTTGTTTCCACAACCTCGACAGCCTAATTGAAAGAAAACATGTCGTTAGTTTATTACATAGCAATGCTTATTTATCGTATATGTTTATCAGCTGATAAATTATAATAAAAATCATATTTAGATTCTGCATAAGCTCTTACTTTGATAATTGAATTGTTACTTCCAAGTTAAAATTTTGGCGGTCGCCTTGTTTACAAGTGTGACGAAGTCAAAGGGAGACTACCGCCTGTTTACAAAATCTTTACCATATTTGCAGTTGGTTTTTCTTTTTTTTTTGGTCTACTGTCGGGATTTTTTTTTAGAAGAAGCAGCATTTACAATCCTCTCTTAAACTCCAGAGATAATGACAGCTATTCGAATTTTTTCGCCACAGATCGTCTTCACAAACTACAATGATGTTTTATTCTTTATTCGTCTTTGGTTTTATGCTGTCCACAAATGTAAGGGAAGTAACTCTACCATGAAGAAAGTAAACATGTATATACGAGTTTTCTCCCTTTGACCATTAAATTTTTCCTAATTTAAGACGGTCCCTGGTTCGTGCCACACAAAAATTTCCATTGACGAACATTAGTGTAAACAGAGTGGAAATAAAGTAAAAGCTTTCATGAAATACAGAAAGTTTTACAAGTTGCACAAATTATAAGACAAATGAATGAATGAACAGGATGTTTTACCCCACCATGGGCTGCCTCAGTTATTGGAAGAATCTTGTTTGTTTTATTTCCTATGCTGTTTTCCTGGCAAAATGGAACTCATGGATCAAATCAATAAAGATTTAAAGTTGAAAAAAAAAAGTAGTAATAATAATAATTATAATAATAATGAACAGATCTATTACATTCTCTATAAAATTCTTAAAAGAATAATATACATGTCCAAACTTAAAGGTGGCCCTTCAGATTTTGGGACGAAAATTTTACAAAAATGCAAAAAAAATCATCCTTATACTCCCAAAGCCTTTTAATGTGCGTTCATAAGACCCCAGTAGTCAAAAACCATCCAACAACACAAGAAATTTGACATTTACTACGGCCCAGGTTAACACCAACGGGAGACACGTTCTATTTTTAGATCATCAATTCGCTCATTTATACACAGGAATACACAGAAGAAGTTTAAAACATAGCGTCCGAAGAAGACATTATGGAAAATAATTATTACAAGTTTGATACGTAATGGAATTTAAGCGTTATTAGTCATGTGCCAGTCACTTGACATTCCCACAATGCTTTATTGATTTTTGGCGCGAAATCTGAAAATACCTTAAGAGGCTACGTAGCCTTTTAGGGGAACACCATCAAAAAAAAAATTTATTGTTATTTTATGATTCTTAATTATTGATGATTTGAATTATTTTTTCGTATAAATTTTTTAATTTGACGAGATGTAAAAATTCTAAATACCCACCTTTAAAACAAAAAAGACTATTGTAATTTATAATTGTAAAGATTGGAAAGAATAGTACATAAAATAATAATTATATGTTATACAGAGCTAGTCTTACATTTTTGTAAATTTTGTTACAAAATGAAAGTAGTAACGCAAACCATTTGATGTCATGGAACTTTAGTCACGCTTAAAATTGATGATTCTATTCACCTGTAGAGCAGGTTTAAAATATAGCGCATGTTATAGGTTATGATACAAAAGAAAAAACTATTCTAATAATTTGCATTAAGAGCTTTAACCCCTTTACAACACAATCCTGAGTTTTCATGACTCTGTAAAAGATCTTTTGTGAACATTGTGGGTAAAGGAGAAAATGCAGGTAAGCAGCTTTTTTGTCTCATATTTTCATTTCTCTGAGCTGCAATTGCTTTCAATTTTGACAAGTCCGAAGTTTTGCTAGTTTGGTAAAGAGTCAATATGTTGAGTGTCTAACATGTTACCCAGGTAAGGATCTGGAATCAAAGGGGCAACATCTGGTTATTGGATTAAATGTGGACAGTTACATTGTATAATCTTCACACATCTTTTAACTACCCTGGGTCACAATTTATACTGTTTCATAGACCAGCCCATATAGTTCAATAGGTAGAGCATATGACTCGTGAATGTGAAGTTTCGAGTCACTTGAGGGTGTGGGTTCGATCCCCATGACTGGCCATCTAAAATTACTAATAATCTTTGGATGAGATGTTAAACTGAGGTCCTATGTGACGCTGCTATACACCAAGCACGTAAAAAACCAGATGTAATAAGGATGGATTTCGTCCTGTATCTGCACTATCCCCCATAACATTACTAACAGCCTTCAGGAGCTGTCACCCATACAGGCAACCAGTGGCTCCAATAAATAAACATAAATCACTGTTTCTTCACTCAGGCTATCGTTTTTGTGGATTATTGGTTGTGCCTCATAACTCATCACAATTACTGTGGTTTATTGAACAATTAACTCCATGATAGAAAGAAGATTATTTCTTAGGCCGTTCATAAAATGACAGTCTGTGACTATTCAGTGGTTAAATTTATGTCAAATGGCTGCGGGCTTAACCCTTTCCAAAACAATCCCTGGTTTTTATGACCCTGAGAAAGGATCCTTTTGAAAACATTGTGGGAAAATGTGAAAATTCTGGTAACCAGTCTCACAATGTTTTTCACCCTGCAGAAGCAAGTTTCAATTTTTGAGTTATATTTATTTTATTGTCTGCAAGTGCTTTCAATTTGGACTAGTCTAAAATTTTGTTGTTTGGGAAAGGGTTAACTCTTTCCCAAACAATCCCTGGTTTTTACGTGTATGGAGTACAAGCCATTAAAAAACACTGTGGGTAAAGGAGTAATTGCTCGTAACGAGCAATTTCTCCTTTTCCCACAATGTTTTCTACCCTTTTGGAGAACTTTCTGCTATTTTTATCAAATTTAAAATTGTCGTCTGCAAACTCTTTGAATTTGGAAGGGTCTAAAATTTATCGTATGGGAAAGGGTTAAGCCTTTACCAAACAACAAAATTTATACTGGTCCAAATTGGGGGCACTTGCAGACGACAAAATAAACGTAACTCAAAAATTGAAATTTGTTTCCAGCAGGGTAAAAAACATTGTGGGAAAAGGACAAAATGCTGGTTACCAAAAATGTTTTTAAAAGTCTTGTATCTCAGGGTTGTAAAAACCAGTATTGTTTGGTAAAGGGTTAAATAAAAGCAACTTGGCAATGCAATATACAGTCTTTGGCAGTTAACTTTTTACCAAACATAATCAGGCTTCTGCAATTTAAAAGCATTTTCAGAGGATAAAGGCTGCTAAAAGGTTGCTCATAACCAGTATTTTCTTCCCTTCCCCTCAAGATTTTCAAAAGCTCTTCTCCAGGGCCATTAAAACAATGGATTTTGTAGTGCCCAGTCGTACAAATGATGGCTGAAATAAGTCATACCTTTCCTTTTTGGTCTAAGGGAGATAACAAGAAGTTGTTCAGTATATATCAGTCATTTCCCTTGAGTACTTGTAGCCTGATTGAACTGTGTGCCTGATTGATTGAACAGTGTATTCATATCATGGCCACATTACTTGTTCACATGTTCTTGGTTTCACTTGTACAAGGCTGTGATTCTGTAGTGTCTTTCCGAAGGACACTCCTGCAATAAATCCAGCACCCTGAGTAAGATTTAAATCTGGGGGCTCCTGGGGCCGTAATCAGCAATCATTCAAAAGAACATTCTTTGTCTTTATTTACAGATTTTTTAAATTTGATAGTGACATGCCTGAACCAAATGGTTTAGCCAAGCTGAAGTTGTGTTACTTTCAAAGTTAGAAAATTTCGAGAAAAACAGAAAATAGAATTTTCTTAACTTTTTACCAAATAAGTCCTGGTTTTCATGACCCTTAGAAGGAAAGGTTTTGAAAATCTTGAAGAAAAAGGAGAATATGCTGGTAACCGGCATTTTCTCCCTTTCCAGCTAAATATCTCCCACTAGATGGCATTCTACAAATACAAATCTAATTTAGGCATTCTGGGTACAGAACTGGACTACTATCCTATGCCACAACCATTACTTTGAATTTCAAACTTTAACATTTACTCAATAATACGCTACCTGGTGCGATTCATTCAGCTATGATCAGCAGTTTAGAGAAATTTGGAGCTAAAACAGGCCCGACTTCTCATCAAATGTATTGATAATAGCCATTTTTTTCATTGCTACTTTATAGTGCATATTACTAAACCCCTTCCCCCCCCCCACCCCCCCATCCCCTCAATATTAAGGAGTATTAAATTTTGCTGTGTAGTTAAAATTAAGGTAATACTGTCAAAGAGAAAATGACCACCTGTTTAGGGTTAACTCTTTACCACACTGGTTACCAGCATTTCTCCTTTCCCCGCAATGTTTTCAAAAGGCTTCTTTCTCAGGGGTCGTTAAAAGTCGGGATTGTTTGGTAATGAGTTAAGCATTGACTCATGCATGATCATTATCCGTTACTCTTAACTCTTTACCAAACAACAAAATTGTGAACTTTTTCCAAAGTGAAAGCATTTGCTGACGACAAAATAAAAGATAACTCAATAATTGAAATTCGTTTCCAGCAGGGTAGAAAATATTGGGGGAAAAGGAGAAAATTATGGGTACCAGCATTTTCTCCTTTTACCACAATGTTTTCAAAAGGCTTCTCTCTCAGGGTTGTAATAGAAGCAGGTATTGTTTGGTAAAGGGTTAAAGAGCTAAGCACATAGTGCTATTTGTGGACACTGTAGATCAAAGTAAGACTGCACAGAACATATCAAGTCTGGTCTCGTGAAAATATTACCTATGGTGTCCACTCGATGAAATAAATTTCGATCTTTCAAAGAAAAAAAACAAATATCCTCCATTTCTTTGAAACCTAAACCATCAGCAATGTTATTGTTTACTTCATTTAACCCGATCCCGACCTTTATGCTGAATATATATATGTAGCCATATAATTAGTTCTCTGACTACTATTCAGGGAGGTATGGATACACAGGCAAGTACAAGTAACCAATTTCATTCACATATAATGTACATATAGGATCTGACAAGAGTTGGATTTTGAGATAAATTTTATTAACTGAACCTACAAAAACTGTTATTAAGCGAGCCTTTGGCGAGCTCTATGATATTTTTTGTGGACGAATTTGATAATTTTTTACCTCAAAAGTCAACGAGTGTCAGATTCTTTTTATCACATTACCATATAAGAATTATAGTCCAAAATGTTTTTAAACAAGAGGTATACATGCATCATGTGTAGTGAAATTTATACATGAAGCCTGTGCGCTTACTTTGACAGATATATGATCGGATATTAGTTCCAAAGAAACTTGCATAATTATATTGATTTTGTTTTGCATCTAAAAGTGATTAAATTAACAACTTTATCACAATTAAGAATTTTGACCGCTAATTTCCTTCAGAAACCTAGGTCAGTAATGTTTTAGAAATGAAGAGTATATTTACAGAGTGTTGACCAAATACAGCACTATTTTCTTATCTCACACATGTGTGAGACAAGAAAATTTGTAATGGCAGTTTTACATTGAAAACAAGGGGAGTTATATGAAAAAAGATATTTCTGTGAACATTCAGGGAATATGCCTGAAGGCAGCCCTGTGCAGCGCCGAGGGTGAAAATAGCATTTTAATTTATGCCAATGATATTGACCTGGATCAGTTTAACTCTTTACCACACGACAAAATTTTAGACTGGTCCAAATTGAAAGCATTTGCAGACAACAAAATTAGGGCGACTAAAAAATAGAAATTTGTTCTGGGAAGGGTAGAAAACACTGTGGGAAAAGGAGAAAATGCTGGTTACCAGCATTTTCTCCTTTTCCCATAGTGTTTTTCAAAAGGCTTCTTTCTTGGGGTCGTCAAAAGTAGGGATTGCATGGTAATGGGTTAAATGAACTAGGTAATAGTACTATAGGGACCTGTATTCACCAACCATTCAAAATAACATTCAAAAGATTTGAAAACAAAATTAAACTGGTAACGTCAGCTTTTCTAATTGGCTGAACCACATTGGCTAGCCGACAAAAACTGTACCATGCTCTTTGGAAAGGGGGCTAAAAGCATCAGCAAAAAGTATCAATCTGTCAAACTGCAATCTGCGCAGGCCGACATGAATCATAATTTTTTGCTATTGGTCATTATTCTGCTTGTCTAAAGACCACACTTTCTCCAGATTGGACTGAATATATTTGAAGAATCCCATTTATGTGATACCTGTCTTGGTATCTTGCAGCTTGGTGTTGCAGTGTGCCGTGTTTTGGCAGAGTGTGGCTCAAATGGTTTCACCCTTTACCCCACAATGACGACTTTTAACAACCCTGGGAAAGAAGCCTTTTGAAAACATTGTGGGAAAAGGAGAAAATGCTGGTAGCCAGCATTTTCTTCTCTTTCCACATTGTTTTCTACCCCTCAAAAATGATATATCATTTGAGACCAGTATGAAGTTGTCGTCTGCAATTACTTTCAATTTGGACATGGCTAAAATTTTGTTATCTGGTAAAAGGTTACTAACTCAAAGACTGTACATAGCAGAATAACAGGACATGAATTTATATAGATAGATGGACAGACACTATCATTATGAATCACATGACCTCCCTTGTTTTCAGTGCAATATACCCATTACGAATTTTCTTATCTTATACACGTGGAATATTACAATTGTGTGACGTCATTTTGAATGTTTTCTGTAGAAGTAAACAGATTTTACCGATATTACTGAAGGTGCATCTATAGATGTTTTTGCATCTTCTGATCTATCATTAGTGAAATAGAGTTATGTGATAAAAAGAATCTGACATTCGGTGGCATTTAAGATGAAATTTTATTAAACTCATCAAGAAAAAATGTTATTAAGCTCGCCAAAGGCTTGCATAATAGCATTTTCTCTAGACTCTTTTAACTCTTTACCAAACGACAAAATTTTGGGCTTGTCCAAATTGAAAGCATTTGCAGACAACAAAATAAAGGCGACTCAAAAATAGAAATTTGTTCTGGTAAGGGTAGAAAACACTGTGGGAAAAGGAGAAAATGCTGGTTACCAGCATTTTCTCCTTTTCCCACAGTATTGTCAAAAAGCTTCTTTCTCAGGGGTGTCAAAAGTAGGGATTGTGTGGTAATGGGTTAATAAAATTTCATCTCAAAAGTCAACTCATGTCAAATCCTATATGTATGATACACATGCAGCCCCATACAATAAGGTGGGGGGGGGGGGGGACTGCATGATTTGAATGATGAGGGCTTCATGGAGATTTTTTTCAACTCTGAAAACAATGTTAGAAGCTGAGTAGCACAAACTTTGAGCAATCCAAGAGTTGTTAGAAGTCAATCTTGGTCTCATAGATCATCATCAGACTTATGCTATGATGGATTTAGTTTCACCTTCCTTCTTAGGGCTGTAAAATATCATTGACATATTCTTGCTTAACCCTTTCCCAAACAATCCCTGGTTTTTACCGGTCTAGAATAGTAGCCTTTTGAAAACATTGTGGGAAAAGGAGAAAATGCTGGTTACCATTATTTTCTCCTTTTCCCACAATGTTTTCTACCTTATTATACACAGAAATCATCTTTTAAGCAAGAGCTGAATTGTTGTCTGCAAATGCTTTCAATATGGTCTAGTCCAAAAGTTTGTCGTTTGGGAAGGGGTTCAAGTAGTACCAACAGCCACCTTGGATACTGCCACTAGAATCATTTTAACTCTATCAAATGACAGACTTTTAGACTGGTCCAAACTGAAAGTATTTGAAGACAACAAAATAAATGTGACTCAAATTGTGAGAAAAGCAGCATTTTCTCCTTTTTCAGAATTTTTTCAGAGTCATGAAAACCAAGGATTGTTTGGGAAAGGGTTAATTGACACAATTTCTTTCATCGGTAAAATGTCTTACAACATGGGACCTCCTCTGGCAGTGTTGAACCCAAGACTTATTTTTGACAATATAATTAAAATTTAATAGTGCGTTAATTTGGCGTAAATGTCAAAGAACTATTGTCTTGTGTATGCATACATTTCAACTAGTATATAATCCTAGAGTTGATGATGGGGGATACTTTTTTGTCTCTTTTTTTTTATGTGATAATAGAATCTGACATTTGTGATTATGTATTATAATTTTAATAACTTGTTGACTGAAAATGAAATGTATGTGACTTTCAGCAAGGCTCGAATCATATAATTTTTGTCAATTTGTTTGATAAAAATGGTGATATATACACACTCACGAACCATACTCTCAAATGGTTCTGCAGTGACTTTGAAATCTATAAATACTTTTTGACAAAAATATGGCATAAAACAAGGACAGACTTTGGACAACCACCTAAGCGCCCTTTTGCACATTATGCTATGGTGAGCTAAATAATAATAAAAAGAGCTCATAACTTTCTTTTATTTAATTTCCATGGAATTCCAGGGTTATGTTGGACTGAAAAGGTCATATCCAAGTGTAACAATAGAACTGGAAAAAAAAAATATATCACAACATTGGGCACCTTCCAAACATAAACAAAATAGTAATACTAATAAATAAATACAAAACTTTGGTAATATTTTTGAGAAATCACACCTGAAATACTTGGCATTTTCCTAAATGTTCTACACAACCCAGCAGTGCTATGAAATAAATGTGTGACCATCTTATACATTAGTGAAAATCATTTTCTCTGAGATAGTATATCAAATGCAAAATATACAGAAGTTGAAATACAGCTAGGAAAACATGATTTTTTTAGTATTTATCTGAAAAAAAAAAGGGGTAAATGTTACTCAACCTTGATCTAAACCAGTGTTATTGTAAAGCATGTTCAATCAAAACATCCAACAACATAGTGATGCAATAGGTTTCTACAAGTCTTTTCTAAGCAAATATATGATATGTCTATCTAGGGCTGGTAAACATAGTTTTAAGTTTTTGGTTGGCACACACAAATCACAGGATAGACACGAAAATTTTCTAACTCTGAATATAAACACAGTTTAGTTTTTTGCAGCTGCAAGTTCCTCCTCTTTTGCCTTAATGGCCAAAACACCATCCAGCATCTGTTTAACAGCCTCGTACTCTGTCAGACCAAGACGTCTTTTGTTTGACAAGTCATATATACCCCCTTCACTCTCGGAGTGCTCACCATGAATTCCTATAAAATACAAACAAACACATTTTGTATGTTCACTCTTTACTAAACAACAGAATGTTAGACTTGCCCGAATTCAGAATATTTGCAAAGGCATGACAAATTAAACCTTTACTCCATAGATATTCATTTCTATGCATTGCTTGTAGGAGTCTTTAGAAAACATTGTGGCAAAAGGTGAAATTGCTCGTAAGGAGCAATTTCACCTTTTGTCACAATGCTTTCAATGCTATCAAAAGGTATCATATACACATAAGAAATGGCTTCATCCTTGCTGTTATTAAGGGTCAGTTAGAGATACATGTACCATAGAAATGCCTTATGGGGTAAAGGGTTAAATGAGCCATACTCTAGCAAAAGGGGGCTTAAAGCATCCCTGTTATCCACGATACCAGCAAACCATCACATACTTATAGATCTATAGTATCTACTTGTTTCAGCAAACAAAAAGAAAAGTAAACAAAATGCAGTTTGAATTATTTCTATGGGTGTATGTTTTCTGTAATATTAAATTATAAGGAATGAAGAGAATTTTTGGGGGTTTTTTTCGTGGAGGTATAAAAAAAAAACAAGAGGGCCATTGGCCCTGGATCGCTCACCTTAGACTATAGCTTATGAGTGAAATTCAATTCTTGGAACAACTTTGGTAAAGTTTCACCCAAAGAACATCCCTGCCAAGTTGCATCAAGAAGATTATGCATACCAAATATCAAAGCTCTGCACCTTCAAGTTTCAGAGAAGATTTCTAAAGTTTTCCTTCTTTGTTGCTTTGTTCGAACCTGTGACCTCCCGAGGCTGGGCCAGTTTTGACCCCAAGGGCATAATATGAACAAACCTGGTAGAGATCCACTAGCTACATGCCAAATATCATAGCTCTATGCCTTCTAGTTATAGAGAAGAAGAATCTTAAAATTTTCTTTCATTGTTCCTATGTTCGAAACTTGTGACCCCTGGGGCAGGGCCAGTTTTGACCCCACGGGCATGATGTGAACAAACTTGGTAGAGGTCCACTAGGAGATGCCACATACCAAATATCAAAGCTCTATGCCATCTAGTTTCAGAGAAGAAGAAATTTAAAGTTTTCCTTCTTTGTTCCTATGCTCAAACTAGTGACCCCCCGGGGTGGGGCCAGATTTGACCCCAGGGACATTATTTGAATAAACTTGGTAGAGGTCCATTAGGAGATACAACAGACCAAATATCAAAACTCTATGCTTTCTAGTTTCTGAGGAAAAGAATTTTAAAGTTTTCCTTCTTTGTTCGCATGCTCAAATTTGTGATCCCCGGGGTGGGGCCAGTTTTGACCCCAGGGACATAATTTGAACATACTTGGTAGAGGTCCACTAGGAAATGCCACATATTAAATATCAAAGCTCTACGCCTTCAAGTTTCAGAGGAGAAGATTTTTAAAGTTTTCCTTCTTTGTTCCTATGCTCAAACTTGTGACCCCCGGGGTGGGGCCAGTTTTGACCCCAGGGGCATTATTTGAAAAAACTTGGTAGAGGTCCACTAGGAGATGTCACATACTAAATATCAAAGCTCTACGCCTTCAAGTTTCAGAGGAGAAGATTTTTAAAGTTTTCCTTCTTTGTTCCTATGCTCAAACTTGTGACCCCTGGGGTGGGGCCAATTTTGACCCCAGGGACATATTTTGAACAAACTTGGTGGAGGTCCACTAGGAGATGTCACATACTAAATATCAAAGCTCTACGCCTTCAAGTTTTAGAGGAGAAGATTTTTAAAGTTTTCCTTCTTTGTTCCTATGCTCAAACTTGTGACCCCCGGGGTGGGGCCAGTTTTGACCCAAGGGGCATAATTTGAACAAACTTGGTAGAGGTCCACTAGGAGATGTCACATACTAAATATCAAAGCTCTACGCCTTCAAGTTTCAGAGGAGAAGATTTTTAAAGTTTTCCTTCTTTGTTCCTATGCTAAAACTTGTGACCCCTGGGGTGGGGCCAATTTTGACCCCAGGGACATAATTTGAACAAACTTGGTAGAGGTCCACTAGGAGATACTACATACCAAATAGCAAAGCTCTACCCCTTCAGGTTTCAGAGGAGAAGATTTTTAAAGTTTTCCTTCTTTGTTCCTATGCTCAAACGCGCTAAAATGCGTTATCCCCCGGGGCGGGGCCAGTTTTGACCCTAGGGGCATAATTTGAACAAACTTGGTAGAGGTCCATTGGGAGATGCTACATACCAAATATCAAAGCTCTACCCCTTCTAGTTTCAGAGGAGAAGATTTTCAAAGATTTCATTTTTTTTTTTTCGTTTTGTTGCCATGGCAACCAGAGTTATGGGTGGAATTAAATTCTTTGAACAATTTTGGTAGAGCTTCACCCAAGGAACATTCATGCCAAGTTTCATGAAGATTGGCCCAGTGGTTTAGGAGGAGAAGATGTTTAAAGAAATTGTTGACGGACGACGGACGACGTACGACGGACGCCGGACATTGGGCGATCACAATAGCTCACCTTTAGCACTTTGTGCTAAGGTGAGCTAAAAACCAGAGAGGGCCATGATGGCCCGGTATTGCTCCACTGGTTAGTACATAAGATCCCTACATGCCAAACATTACAATACTTGGCCATAGTTTTGAAACAAGTCCCCTGAGGCAAGACTAAAATTGGTAGTCCCTGTCCTTATGGTTAGTAACATGCAAATTTGTAAAGATTTTACTACATTTAAGCCCATGTAAAACATCTGATCCCCAGGGTGGGATCAAATTCAATCCTTGGGCTGTAACTTGGGCACACTTGGTAGAGACCCACTAGATAAAGCCACATGCAAAATTTGGTAGTCTTAAGCTTTATGATTAAGTAAATGGAGATTTCTAAAGGTAAAGTTTTATAAGCCTTTGTAAAACTTGTGACTCCCCCTTTCCCCCAGGGCTGGGCCAATTCTGATCCTAAGGCTGTAATTTGGGCACTTTTTGTAGAAGTTGACTAGGTAAAGCCACATGCAAATTTGACCCCACGGCTATAATTTGTAGAAACTTGATAGAGGTCTACTAGATAAAGCTACATACCAAATTGGTAGCCCTGGGCCTTACTGTTTTAGACAAGAAGATTTTCAGATTTCCCGTATTTTTCAGTTTTGCTGCCCTGGCAACCAGAGTTTTCAAAGGAATCAAGTTCTGAAGAGGACCATGGTAGGATATTTGAAATGAAAGTTAACACATGCATGAACAGCCAGACCCACCACAGACACCTGCCATGACATAAGCCTGCTGACGTTTAGACAGTGGAGCTAAAAACTAATCACACTGTATGAATTCGCGAAGCAGCGTGATTTACTTTTATAATATATCTCCTTGAAAAAACAAAATTTCTCCTCATCTCTTAGATGCTGACATCATATAAAATATGATTTGAATGATTTTCTTTTTTTATACCTCTATGAAAAGAAAATAAATTTCTCTTCAGTTTCCTAAAATAAATGTTCAATAAGATAACAGACCTCTTGGCTGGATGGCATATTTTTCACACACTTCTTTGAAGTCGGGTTGTTTGCTGAAATTTGGAATTTTCATGTGCACACTAGCTCTGAGAGTTGTTCCCAAGTTGGTTGGACAGAAAGTCAGGTACCCATAGCCAGGTTTCTTGGCAAAATCCAGTTTCTTCTCCAGTTCTTTGATAGCCTGAAATAATAAAGAGTGTTCTAAACCGTTTCTAACAGTATTCAACTTTCACTAATTACAAGTATTTTCTCCATTTTCGGTTTCCACAACACTTTCAAAAGCCATATTTTCCAGGACCAATGAAAATGGAATTGGTTGGTATAGGGTTAAAACAAATCAACTATTTGCAGAAAAGCTCAGTGGTTAGCATATCCCACTTTGAGATCTGGTGGTTGTGGTTTTGATATTTGCATTTGGCAAACCTTCTTTAACTCTTTACCACACGAGAAAATTTTAGACTGGTCCAAATTGAAAGCATTTGCAGACAAAAAAATAAAGGTGACTAAAAATAGAAATTTGTTCTGGGAAGGGTAGAAAACACTGTAGGAAAAGGAGAAAATGCTGGTAAACAGCATTTTCTCCTTTTCCTACAGTGTTTTCAAAAGGCTTCTTTCTCAGGGGCGTCAAAAGTAGGGATTGTGTGGTAATGGGTTAAGGAGAATTTTTGCATCTCACTTCTGATGCATGTGAGACGATGGTCAGTGACTTAGAAAGAGTTGTGTTGGTTCTGATGTGAAAATTAGTCTATCTCTTTATTAATGTTTCAGGGAATTTTGAAATAGTTAAACTATTCCTTTGATTGCATAATTCACAGTACACACAAAACAATGCATTTAATCACATTTGTAGCCAACTACTGATTGGCATCGATTGACATCATCAAAAAGTACATCGTTGTTTCCAAAACCTTGTAACTACAGCTTGTTTCAAACTGTAGTTACGAGATTTTGGAAGCAAACCAATGACATGTGAAAATAATGATTCGTCATCAGTTTCAACACCTTTATAACTCTGCAAGAAGATTGATTTATCTCGAAAAAAGGTTTGTATAAGTGTTGGAAAAATAATTTGAAGGAGTGAACCAAATTCTCGCCATCATTGGGAATCACAAACTGGTTTTCATTTATTTTCCGTTTTAAAGACTGCACTAAAAGATCATTTAGGAAAATAAAATGAACATAAAAGCCTCTTTGCTTCACAAGCCAAATCCCTGACAATTTTCACTTTTTTGGACAGAGAGACCACAGCTTATTGTTTAGAAAATACCGTCCTTACTGTAAACATATATTTAGGCACAACATGGATCACCGATCTTTTGAACTTTGAACTCATTTCTTTGCTTGACAATTTTTCGTTCACAGTATTGAAAGTAGTTCCGGGTGATAGTCCAAATATATAAGCACAACAGTCAAAAACATGGATTACTGATCTTTTGAACTTGGAACTCATTTCTTTGCATGACAATTTTTCATTCACAATATTGAAAGCAATTCCAGGTGATGGTCCAGAATTTTATCTTTTCCCGTTATGTTTTCAATAGCCCTTTTTTTTTAGGGTTGTCAGAAGTCCAAACTGTTTAATAAAGGGTTTAACATTTTGAGAAAAACTAGGCAACCTTACTACCATACCTTCACAAGGCGTCTGTACACTTCGGCAAGGTTCCCACCTTTCTGCATAGAAATAAGTCTCAAGTGATCCTCCTCATTGACCCAAGTGAGGAAAGTCTTGTTTTTATTGTGATAAATTCCACGTCCAATGTCCCAGTACTTGTAACCACCTGCATCTTTCAACACACTAAAGTCAAATGAAAATAATTGTATAAACAAATGCAGATGCAAAAGCTCAACTGCCAGTGCTTTGTCCTTGAAAATTTAAGTTAGAAATGAAAGTCAATTAAGAAGGAAATGATGGCCTTGTATCGTTCCACTGCCTATTCAATAAACTACAATGCACTGAAATGATACAGTAAATCATATTAAGTCTGTACATGTATTATAATGATAAACTGTCATTGAGAAAATTGCCTAGCAAGATATAACAAGACAAACAGAACCCTGGGTCCGTATTCACCAACCATTCTTAAGAACGTTCTTTGTCTTATTCTCCAAAATTTTCTACATTTGTAAGTAACACAACTTCTGATTGGCTAAACCGAATGGTTTAGCCAATCGGAAGTTGTATTACTTACAAACTTGGAAAACCTTGGAGAATAAGACTGAGAATATTCTCAAGAATGGTTGGTGAATACGGGCCCTGATTCCAGTATGAACCTCCTCCCTGTTTGATGGGGGAGGGGACTTAACTCCTCACCAACAAAGTTTAGATCTCTCCAAATTGAAAGCATTTGCAGATGACCAAATAAATGCGACTCAAAAAATTTAAATTTATTTTGAGAAGGGTAGAAATCATTGTGGAAAAAGAAGAAAAAGCTGGTTACAAGCATTTTCTCCTTTTTCCACAATGATTTTAAAAGCTTTCTTTCTCAGGGTTGTTAAATGTCAGAATTTTGTAGTAGAGATTTAAAATAGTGGCTCCAACTCTCAATCAAGTGACAATTGTTATCAACTTTTTTCTCTTTTTACCAAAATATTTTGAAAAGCATCCTTTTTCAGGATCAATAGACATGTCATAAAAGGTTCACATTTTACCAAATAGTCCAAGCTCTAATAACCCTCAGGAAGACGACATTTGAAAACATTGTGGGAAAAGTAGAAAATGCTGATAACCAGCATTTCCTCCTTTTCCCTCATTTTCTCCTTTTCCCTCAATGTTTTCTACACTTTCAGAACCAAATTTAAATATTTTAGTTAAATTTGTTTCATCTTTTACAAAATAATTTTACTAAATGCTTTCAGTTTGGAAAAATCTAATGATTAATTGCATTGGAGTGTAACATCTACCACCAAAACTGGCAACCTTTTTTCCCCAAGTCACTGACTACTTTTCTCACATTCATCAGAGATGAGAGGCAAAAAATGGAAATGTCTTAACCTTTTTGGTTTGGTAAATGGTAAATACAGGTGATCTGTGAGACAGGTTAACTTGACTTACTCATCGTCATCTCTAAAGAGGAAGTGATCTTGAACCATCTGATTCTGTGTTTCGCTGTCCATTTTAGCAAGTGGGTAGTAATTCCCTTCCAGTTCACCTGTTAATGTTTTCAGTGCTTCCACAGTGTCTTTTTCCATGTCCTCAAAGTTCTGAAAGGATTAACAAGGATTTGAAAATTCTTGCTCCAATGTATATTCTAATCTGGACCTAAATTCACAAACTGTTCTTGGTTGCATTTTTTGTCTAATTCTCAAAGATTTTCTAAATTCCAAGGTAATGCAACTTCTGGCCGTTTTTTACCATAAATGGTCTAGCGAAACTGAAATTGTTTCCTTTTCTAAATATGGAAGTAGATTAAAAAATGCAGTTCAGATTCATTCTTGAAATACAGGTACTAGAGCTAGTTGTTTCACCATTGTTGGTTTGGTTTAACCATTCACCACAAGACGCGATGTAAGTCTTGTCCAAATTGAAAGCATTAAATTCTGCAGATGACCAATGTTGCACCAATTACAATCTTAGTCTGTAGAAGGGTAGAAAACATTGTGGGAAAAGGTGAAAATGCTGATTACCAGCCTTTTCTCCTTATCCCACAATTTTTTCAAAGGTCCTATTCCTTGGGATAGTTGAAATTTGGAACTGTGTGGTGAAGGGTTAAAAACAAGCACTTTTAAAATCTTTTCTTGCAATGCACCTGTACACAGATCCCCCAGAGGCCTCGTGAAAACTTTGTGGGAATAAGAGAAAATACAGAAGACAAGAATTTTTTTCCTTTTTTGCCAAAACGATAGCTACTCCAGAAAAATTTCCTCCATTGTTAATCATATTTACATTTTTGTCCGCCAAATTCTTTGGATTTGGAAACTCTACTTATTTAACTCCTTACCATACAATCCAGGGTTTTAACGACCCTGAAGAAGGGGCTTTTGAAAATATTGTGGGAAAAGAAGACCATGCTTTCTACCCTTTTACAGACAAATTCCAAAATTGGAACCTGATGTTATTTGTTGTCAGCAAATGCTTTCAAATTGGACTGATCTAAAATTTTGTCGTCTGGTAAAGGGTTAAAGTACACTCAGGTATCAATACCTTTGGGTGATCTTTCATATGTGAGAATTATAATGTCAAGGTAAAACATTTTCTGTCCACTTACCTCCGATGAACAAGCTGGTGGGAAAGGGTACTTGGCATGACTTCTTGCAACACGGATTCTGGTTGAAATTACCAAATCACCCTCAATGTTCTGCAGCTTTGCAATTTCATCATCTGTCCCAAAGGTTGGAGTTGGGTGATTGATGGATGGAGTTCCATGATACTTCATGATTACTTCGTTAAACAGGTCACTGAAAGTGGTGTAGGCATCTGGATCGCAAGCATAAATGCCAACCTTACTTCCCAAGTGCAATGTGCCTGAATTGTGAAGAAACAAGATTAATTGATTGAGTGGTTTTTAGCACCACTTTTAACATTATTTCAGTTTTCTACCCTTCAGTCATATCAGAGCAACAGCTTGCTTTTCTTTTTTGTATACCAGTATTTTATGGGCATCACCAGAACTAGGCTAGGGCTCTAAATGTCTTCCTCAAGCACACTCTGATGAAAACCTGAACATTTTCTCCTTTTTCCACTATGTTTAAATAAGCTCCTTTACACAGGGCCATGAAAACACTGTGTGGTGAAAAGTCCATCATTTCCACACAAGTAGTCTTACGAACGAAGTCCGTAACAAAGAAACAAATGAATAAATGCATGGCAGAAATAAGGATCGGAGCGGGATTCGAACTCCGAACTCCCGGACGCAAAGCCAATACCCTAACCACTGAGCCAAAGAGATATCTCCCTGACGCAGTAGCCAGGTATTGTATTTAAATCGAGAGTATGCCATGCAGGAAGGAGTGGTCTCCCGTAACACACCCCTTCTTAAAGTCATCATTTATTGATGACTCAAAGCCTTATTAGGCAGGAAGTCCAATTTTGGACAACAAATGGGATTAATGGCTCAATGGCCAATCCCGGACGAGCCCCCATCTTACGAACGAAGTCCGTAACAAAGAAACAAATGAATAAATGCATGGCAGAAATAAGGATCGGAGCGGGATTCGAACTCCGAACTCCCGGACGCAAAGCCAATACCCTAACCACTGAGCCAAAGAGATATCTCCCTGACGCAGTAGCCAGGTATTGTATTTAAATCGAGAGTATGCCATGCAGGAAGGAGTGGTCTCCCGTAACAAGTAGGCTTTTCCAAGACCAGGTCTGTAGGAGATATCTTTGACAAAAAGCAAGGAAAAAGGAGAAAAAACTTATTTCAGATAAACACTTCTTTTCATAAAATTATTTTTCTCCTTACAAACTTGGATGTTGTCTCTACTTGTTCGCATTGGATCTCGACAAGCAACATCTCTTCATACAGTCGAATCCGAGTTAGCGGTCATACGTGCATAGCGGCCAATCTGTGATTAATGGTCAGATATGTGATATGTGGTCAGCGGTCACATCTGAAGATCTTAATTGCACTTAAAGCATATCCCATCAAGTGGTCACGCGACCCGACTATTTGCTAGCAGGTGGTGTGAAAAAAATTAATAACAAGTCTGGCTTCGTGTGCATGAGCCGCAACGCTATACCAATCAACATGTGTGATAAACAGTTAAACTTCATAGTGTAGGTGTACACTTCGCATAAAAGGTGTTAAAGTGGTTCTATTCGATCGGCAGATAGACACTGCTTCCCCGCAATGCTTTACATTACTACTGAAAACGAGGTTACCAGTAATTTCCAGAATGGCGTCGAGTACCGTAATTTGCTTAAATCTTTGGACATTAAAAAATAATTATTCTTTTTCGTGTCCCAATACTTTGGTCTACAAAAAAAATTATTTTTGTCAGCTGTCCCAAAACTTATGGTCAAACAAGACAATCTGTCATACTGAAAGTCACTGGCTAACACGTGGAATATTGCCGACGTTGAACGTCGGTGATGTCAGGTTTGCAGGTTGTCTATTTTTAGATTGATTGAAATTCCGCCGATCAGTTTGAGCACTAAGAGTTTAAAACTTCGCTTTTTCTCATTGTTTTCGTTGATTATTAACTTTTCACTCATTATTGTCTGCATCTTGGGATCGCGATGAAGATGTTATTTTGCGTTTGTAGATAAAATTCACAAAATAATTTACCTGCTTACATGTGCGTGAGGTGAACGACGTTAATTCCACTCTGACAAGTAGCCTACCTGCTCAGACCCTTCTCAAATCGATCGATTTACCTTGGGTAAAACTGTGTACCTTTATTTCTATTTATAAACAATGAACTCGATTGGCCTAAAATACATGCGTGTCAACTCTAGACGTCAACTTCGGATGTACACACGTTATACACGTTATGGGTCTTGGATAGAAGTTATACGAAGGAAATCTACTGATTACAATAAAAATATATAGCAGAGAAAGACTGGTAGAGGTGAAAGTGCTCATGAGGAATGATTTCTATTTTCATTCCACAATGTTTTCAACAGTTATCATCGGCAGTGGAATTAAAAAAAAATTGGACTTGTCCAAATTTAAAGCTTTTGGAGTCAACAATGTAAATGTGAATGAAAATTTTAAATTTGTTGTGAAAGAATGGAAAATATTTTTGCTAATCTGATCTGTGTTAAGCAGCCAACTGTCATATGCAGCCTCTTTTGGCTTGTCCCTTGGTTGGCTGCTTAAGACAGTTTTGACTGTATTTCATTCTTCAACATTTTGTGAACCAACTATATATATCTTACCAACATTTTAATTCTCAATCAAAGATAATGTAGTTCCAAGGTTGCTTAACCTTTTACTAGACAAACATTTTTTAGCTTTGTCCAAATTAAAAGCATTTGCAGATGACAATTTCAATGTAGCTCACGTGGTGCATTTCTTTGATATGGTAGAAAATATTGTGGGAAAAGGAGAAATGCTGGTAACCAGCATTTTCTCTTTTTCCCACAATGTTTCCTACCCTTCACAAAAAAAATTACAAGTTTTCAGTCACTTTTGTCGTCTGCAAATGCTTTCAATTTGGACCGGTCTAAAGTTTTGTAGCTCGGTAAAGACTTAACTAAACAACATACGATCAGTCAACCATTACCTGAGTTAATGCAGTGTGCCAGTGTACCACCAAGGCTTGTTTTCTTGTCCTTCAGTTTGTTGTAAACCTCCTCTGTCAAGACCTGACTCAAAAGAGAGTTGGTTTTCCCTTCCTCTTTTGCTTTACATAGGGTGTCCCAGAGCTCAGGGAGTGGCTTTGGCATCCAGGTCAGTGCAGCCTCAGCTTTAATGATCTCTAATACTCCATTTTTCATTTCCGTGACGGCCTCAATTTCAGTCAGCCCAAGACGTCTCTTGTTCGAGATATCATACACCCCACCTTTGCTCTCAGAGTGTTCACCATGCACACCTGTAAGGTAAATTTGAGGCTTGTAATACCCATAACCAAATAGTGCTGAGTTTTAGCCATCCTGAAAACATTACGGGTAAAGGAGAAAATCCTGTTTACCAGCATTTTCTCCTTTATCAATGTCATTTTCTATTTTGTCAGGACCAATTTCAGTTATTTGAGATACATAATGTGGTAAAAACTTGGTAGGGGGTATTACCATTCATAATAGAAAAAAGATGCAAAAGTGGTTAATCGCTTTCACTCTTTTCCAAATGTAAAATTCTGGACTAGCCCAAACTGAACGTATTTGAGGATGAAAAAATAAATGTGAATGAAAAATTGAAATATGATTTGGGAAGGGTAGAAAACAGTGTGGAAAAAGGAGAAAATGCTGGTTACCAGCATTTTCTCCTTTTCCCACAATGTTTTCTTTATCAGGGTCATTAAAAGTCAGGATTATGTGGTAAAGGGTTAAGCAGGGCAATAAGCCGTCAATAAATATGAAAAAAAAATACCAGAAAAAAATATTGTTCTAGTACATGTACATATAGTTCCTTAAAGGGCTATCAAGCCTATTTTGCTAATTTTAGATTTTTTTGCCAAAATTTATTGTTCAATGAATTACAGGAATTTCACATGATTGACAACACACATAGATTATACATGTATAGCCTGCATGATGTGAAAAGGGGCACTCACACATTTGCATAAAGTGTTGTTTCCAATCAGCCTGTGCATTCCTAGCAGATTAGTCTGAAACAACATTTTCCCCTTTTATGTAATTTCCTGTTTTGTGCATGTCTACTGAAAAAAAGAATCTAATGTAGTTTCAATGTGCCATCGGCATAGCCTGCTCACGTTGAACTGAGACAACACTTTAACCCATTACCACACAATCCCTACTTTTGACGCCCCTGAGAAAGAAGCCTTTAGAAAACATTGAGGGTAAAGGTGAAAATGCTGGTAACCAGCATTTTCTCCTTTTCCCACAATGTTTTCTACCCTTCACAAAACAAATTTCAAATTTTTAGTCACTTTTATTTTGTCGTCTGCAAATGCTTTCAATTTGGACCGGTCTAAAATAGTGTCGTTTGGTAATGGGTTAAGCAAATGTCCAATGCCCCTTTTCGTGTGTTGCAAGTCACCTGAGATCACTTTCAAATCTTCAAATCTGATGTCATCAAAATAGAGTTTCCAAAGGCAAAATGACCATTCTGTTATTTGAATGCCCAAATTGAACCTCTGTTTTCATACTTCAGTGTAAGTTTGTCAGGTTCCTTAGACAGTTTTGTTCCATGCATTTGACATAGGTTCCAAAAGCTACCTCAGAACATAGCAAATGTTAACCTTGAAGTGATGATCTTGGAATTATTTGCCAATGTGGGCAGAATAGCTAAAAACCAGACAGCAGAGAGTGTGCAGTCAGGTCATACATCTAAACTGTTACTTGGCCATAAATTCTACTTGAATCAGCCTTGAGATTGCAGTATCTGAATCTTTGCTGGAACCAGTTTTTTCTCTTTTTTCAATATTATTTTGTACTATTTCAAACAAAACCTCCATCATTTGAGCCACAATTAATCTGTTGTCTGCAAATGCTTTTAGTTTGGACCTATAGTCATTTTTGTTATGAGTTAATGCACAGAAAGCTATACATGATGCCTGTATTTGATGAAAGAATATGACTACAATACCTCTTGGTTGGAGATTGTATTTATCACAAATATCTTTCAAGACCTTTGGATCTTTGCTGAGCATAGGCACTCTAACATGTACACTGGCACGCAGTGTAGTACCTAAGTTGGTTGGACAGAAGGTCAAGTAACCGAGCCCTGGGGCCTTAGCAAACTTCATCTTGGTCTCCATGTGTTTGATACCCTGTGATAGAAATATTTAGCTCCAGATACACATAAACAGTCTTTGCCCTTGCAGTTGAAAGATTGAAGAAAAAAGGAGAAGAGACCCATTACATGTACCAAGCAACTTCTAGCTTTTCCCTCATTTACTTCCACACTGTTAAAAAAGAAAAATGGTTTCTTTGCCTTTAACCCATTACCACACAATCCCTACTTTTGACGCCCCTGAGAAAGAAGCTTTTAGAAAACATTGTGAGAAAAGGAGAACATGCTGGTAACCAGCATTTTCTCCTTTTTCCACAATGTTTTCTACCCTTCACAAAACAAATCTCAAATTTTCAGTCACTTTTATTTTGTCATCTGCAAATGCTTCCAATTTGGACCAGTCTAAAATACTGTCGTCTGGTAATGGGTTAAAAGTTTGCTCCTTGAGTCATACTCTGGCAAAAGGGGACCTAATGCACCTCCATGATGCGTAATACCAAACAAGCCATCACATACTCACTGATCCATTATATCCATTTTTTAACAACTGACTAAATAATAAGGTAGGAGGATCCTTGGACATACAAAAAATTGACTGATAGCAAAAAGTTTCAGCCTTGATCAGCCTGTGCTGTCTGGGCAAGCCAACCCTGGTCAGCCTGCGCCAACTGGGCAAGCCAACCCTGGTCAGCCTGCCCCGACTGGGCAAGCCAACCCAGGTCAGCCTGCGCCGACTGGACAAGCCAACTCTGGTCAGCCTGCGCCGACTGGGCAAGCCAACCCTGGTCAGCCTGTGCCGACTGGGCAGGCTGACCTTGGACTTCACACAGCAAGGCTCAATCATTGCATGTGACAATTTTGTGCAGGTTTACATCTAGGATGCAAAAGAAATTGAAAGAGCTCTGGCAAAAGGGGCTTTAATGCTTTCCCAAACAATGAAATTTTTGACTTGACAATATTGATAGCTATGTCCTCAAAAGCATTCTTTTCCAGTGCTGTGAAAAACTTTCGATTTGGTAAAGTTATATTATTATACTGCAAAGAATTTCTTGTGATCTGATTGGATAATATGCTCTGAACATAAATATCGTGTACACTGGCAAAACCAACTTAAAAGCAGTTCCCCTTGTGCCCGGTATACATGGTTACACAATCAATGTGACATCAAAAACAGCGGTGTCAATCAAGATTAAAAAAGATTATGCGCCAAGCTGCACGCTGAAGCACGTATTACCAAGGTTTCAGTAACGTCAGTTCCCAGTGACGTAAGTTTTCAATGAATTGGGGCAGTCAAAAGGAACATTCTACTTTGTCAGTGTACTAAATTATTTTAAGCCAAAAACCAGATAAAATTTGCTTAACAAATGTTGGAATGGTAAAACTTTGCAGTGTAATAAATTTGTGGTAGGGGACTTGGGAACTTGTTCACGGCTATGGTGAATCATGTCGCCACCTCGTGTCGCTACCTCGCCGAGGTGGCGACATGATTCACCATAGCCATAAACAAGTTTCCAAGTTCCTGCCATCTGATCGAACAACTAATAATGTGTGTGTATCTCTATAACAGTTAATACAAAGCAGGTCATCACATAATCACTAATCCATAAAATCTGTTTTGTAAACTCCTTGGAAAGGCAAGTTGATTACAAAGAGCAAAATGTTACAATTCATGTCAGCCTGTGCACAATGCTATGGCTGGTCACATGAGTCGATCCTTCTTGCATACGCATTAACCCTTTACCACATAATCCCGACTTTTAACATTCCTGTGGAAAAAGCCTTTTGAAAACATTGTGGGGTAAAAGAGAAAATGCTGCTAACCAGCATTTTCTCCTTTTCCCACGATGTTTTCTTCCCTTCCTAAAACAAATTTAGTCACATTGATTTTGTGGTTTGCAAACACTCTCAATTTGGACGAGTCTAAAATTTTGTTGTTTGGTAAAAACTTCGACCCCTATTTCACAGAGCATGGCTAAAATAATTGTTAATCAAATCCAGAAACTTACTTCAACAAGGCGCTTGTAGACCTGGCCAAGGTTACCTCCCATCTGCATTGAGATAAAGCGGAAATGATCCTCCTCATTCAGCCAAGTCAGGAAGGTCTTATCTTTGTTGTGAAAGATACCACGTCCAGTATCCCAGCAACTGTAGCCACCGGCATCTCCCAGTACGCTGTAAAAATGATTGAAACTGATTGCACAGTGTTCCAGGCATATTGCAGCAATAGTTCATATCTGAATATGCATGTGTTTCCTGGGTTTTAGAGCTCTGCACTGCATTCAAAACAAACATTTCTCCTAATTTACTCCAATATTACTAAAGTAAGAGTAATGGCTATTGTACCCTGTACTTATCTTTAATGTCATTTAACCCTTTCCCAAATGACAAAATTTAGACTCATGCAAGTGCAGAGTATCTACAGAACCTGATGACAAACCCAGAATCGCAACAAGTTAGCTTTAGGCCTTTAATAGGATAAAAAACATTGTGGAAAAAGGAGAAAAAGGTGGTTACCAGCACTTTCTCCTGTTCCCAAAATGTTTTCAAAGGCTTCTTTCTCAGGGCCATGAAAACCAGGTGATGGGCTAGATACAATAAAGCCATGCTTATGAAGAAGGGGCTTAAAATGCATTTGTGAAAAGTATAAACACAAAGTCAACCTGTATGGATTGCATAGGCCGACATGGGCCAAAACATTTCTCTATCTTTCAATTTTTTGCATGACAAAGGATCATTCTATGTGATAATTCAGTTGGTTGTTTGTTTTATTGATTGATTGAATTGGAGATTCACACCGTTTTAACAGCAAAGGTCATATCACAGTGGTCAGTGCATCTATGCATGTGTTTCCTAGTTTTCTCACACCAGTACTGACACAGCTTACTTTCTAAGTCTATTATTACTTTGTCAGAGTTGAGAGGCAAACAATCACAAAAAAGAAAATTTGCCTCAACCGGGTACTGACTTCAAAACCATCTGGTTGTGAGTCCAATACACTAACCACTGAACTACCACAGCGGGCCAGTTGTTTGTTAAAATGGATTTTATATATCAATAATTCTGTGATACTTAGCTTGGTTATTATGCACTACAGAGATACATTTAGCTCACTTTTATTGATTGGTTGATTGATTGATTGGTCATTTGATTGACTGATTGATTGATTGACTGATCAATCAATTGATCGATCGATCATATAGTGTTTAACACCATTATCTCAGTTGTATCCAGTTGGCACCTATTCATGCTTTCCTGTAGTTTCTGTTGGTAGCCCTTCATACAATGTCCTTCTCAAGCCACAAGCTGTTTTCCCACATAAGCAGTACTGAAACAATGATCAGTTGTGAGAGAGGAATGAATTCTGTCACAGTGACTATATTCAGTCCTAGAAAACAGTGGCTCCACTGGAGATTCAACCAGCAACCCCGTTCTAATGTCCTGTCTGCTACCAACTGTACAACAACAGCTTGTCTATAAACATTCCCGAGGACCTAGACTGCCCTGAAGTCACTCAACTGAGTCTTTTGACCAAAAGGACCAAGTTTCAACCTCTACCCAGATATTATGGCAAACATTCTAACAAGCTTTCATGAGGATTGGACTCAGTGTGCATACAAGCTTTCTCTGGAATTACCGAATTAGTCACAATGACCTACATTTTAGCTCAACATAGCCCATTTTCCAATTGTATATATTATCAAAGCAAAGATTCTGACCACCTTTCATGAGTATTCGACAAAAAATGTGGCCTCTAAAATGAACACAAAGTTTTTCCATGATTTGACATGGTGACCTAGTAATTAGACACACTTTCAATCTCATCTTATTGATCATCAAGAAAACCTTTCTGACAAATTCTCACAGTTATTGGTAATAAAATGTTGCCTCTAGAGTGTATACAAGGTATTTCAGTTCTTGACCAATAGAACTCATTTTCGATTTCATATAACATATCAAGACAAACATTCTGACCAAGTGTTGTGAGTATTGGACTGAAAATGCGGCCTATACAGTGTAGACAAGATTTTCCAAAGATTTGACCCAGTGATACTGTTTATCATCCAATGTGATCCATTCTCAAAACTTGTCCCAGATATCAAGACAACTACTCTAAGTCTCATGACACTCAGATTGAAAATGAGAATTCTAGAGTGTACACAAGGTTTTCCTTAGATCTGGCCCAATGTGTTTCATTTGAGATATAAAGACAAACAATCTGACAAAGTTTTAAGACTACTGGACTAAAAATATGGCCTCTAGAAAGTACACATGGTTTTTCTTTGTTCGACCGAGTAACCTAGTTTTTACTCGATATGGTCCATTTTTTAAGTTGTCCAAGATGTCATCAAGACAATCATTCTGACCAAATTTCATAAGCACTGGACAGAAAACATGGCTTCTAGAGCATACAAGAGTTGACAATGTGTGATTAAAAATGAAGGACCACAAAAGACAGATGACTGACAAAGCACTATCACAAAAGCTCACTTTGTGCTCAGGCGAGCTAAAAATTGAAGAAAGGACTAATTGAAAGAATGAATTTATGAAAAGAAAAACAAAATTTTCTGTATTTGATGATAGGGATCAACAGCTTTTGATCATCAAGTTTTGAGGTTATGCTCATTTTGCTCATTATACCCATTTTCAAACTTGTCCGAGATATCATCAAGACAAATATTCTGACCAACTTTCAAGAGTTTTGGACTGACAATGTGGCCTCTGTAGCGTACGCAAGGTTTTTCTAAACTTTGACCTAGTGACCTAGTTTTTGACCCCACATGACCCATTTTCGATCTTGTCCGATATATCATCCAGTCAACCATCCTGACCAATTTTCATGAGTATCCGATTGAAAATGTGGCCTTTAGAGCTTACACAAGGTTTTTCTAAGATTTGACCTAGTGACCTAGTTTTTGACCTGGCATGACCCATTTTCAAACTCATCCTAGATTTTATCAAGGCAAACATCCTGACCAACTTTCATGAGTAGAGTGTACACAAGGTTTTTTTTAAGATTTGACCTAGTGACCTAGTTTTTGACCAGACATGATCCATTTTCGGACTTGTTTGAGATATCATCAAGACAAACATTCTGACCAACTTTCAAGAGTTTTGGACTGAAAATGTGGCCACTAGATTGTACACAAGGTTTTTTTAAGATTTGACCTAGTGACTTAGCTTTTGACCTGACATGACACAGTTTCAATCTCGTTTAAGATATCATCCAGGCAAACATCCTGACCAACTTTCATGAGTATCGGACTGAAAATGTGGCCTCTGGAGCATACACAAGGTTTTTCTAAAATTTGACCTAGTGACCTAGTTTTTGACCCGACATGACCCATTTTCTAATTTGTTCGAGATATCATCAAGACAAACATTTTGAAGAATTTCCAAGAGTTTTGGACTGAAAATGTGGCCTCTAGAGCGTACGCAAGGTTTTTCTAAGATTTGACCTAGTGACCTAGTTTTTGACCCAACATGACCCATTTTTAAACTCGCCTGAGATATCATTCAGGCAAACATCATGACCAACTTTCCTGAGTATCCAACTAAAAATGTGGCCTCTAGAGCGTACACAATGTTTTTCTAAAATTTGACCTAGTTACCTACTTTTTGAACCTCCATATCCCATTTTTGAACTCGTCTGAGATATCATCCAGACAAACATCCTGACCAACTTTGATGAGTATCCGACTGAAAATGTGGCCTCTAGAGCGTACACAAGGTTTTTCTAAGATTTGACTTAGTGACCTAGTTTTTAATCCGACATGACCCATTTTCAAACTCGTACGAGATTTTATCGAGGCAAACATCCTGACCACCTTTCATGAGTATCGAACCGAAAATGTGGCCTCTAGAGCATACACAAGGTAAAAAGTTGACGACGGACGACGGACACAGCACGATCACAATAGCTCACCATGAGCACTTTGTGCTCAGGTGAGCTAAAAACTCATCTTTGGGGGTACAATCATTCTTTAGCTTTGGATTTAAGGGGGAACAATAATAATAAATATTTAAATAGACTAACTCATCATCAGCTCTGAACAGGAAATGATCTTCAATCATTTTTGTCTGTGTCTCTTTGTCCATTCCATTCAGTGGATAGTAAGTACCTGCAAGCTCACCAGTCAAGGTCGATAGCCCCTCGCAGGCAAGTTTCTCCATCTTTTCAAAGTCCTGTTATAAACAAATAATACAAATCCATTACTATTTCCACAGAGGTAAATCATTTTTTCTTCTTACTCTGAAAAATTGTGTAAAACCATTATTTAAGTCAAATGGCTTGCTATGTCTTCTGTGCTTATTTTTATGGATCAATCAATGCATCATATTCCAGCAGTTTATGTCAAGATTTCATAATTCAATATTTTAGTTGTTTTCATGAACATTTGCAAGTTCCAATTGGCTGATTTTTTTTTTCATAGCTCCAGTGCAATTGAAGTAATGTAAACAAACATATATACGAGATTTCATAATGGTTTTCTTTTTTATTTCTGATCTTTATCGAGTCCAAAGTTCAACTTGCTAGCTGAATTTATTTTCTCTAAATATTGAAAAAAATATCCAACAGTAAATTCAACAAGAAAGATGAAAACTCATTGTCACTTTGCTGGGTTTTAACAATCTTATTTTCAACTTAGTTCTAGCGTACTGAACTTCTATAAACAAATCTACTGAACCTGCAAATGTTCAATGCTATAATCACATCGTGAATTTACATCATTGTTACGTCATGAACCAGCAGTTTTACCGTGCTAGGCCTAGGAATTATTAATGAAATGGACATCAAATAAATATGCAATGTTAGATTTTCAATGAAAAAAGCCGTTAGTATTTTTCAAGTGCATATAAATTTTGTTGTCTGTGATATTGAAGCGGTTTCATAGTGTGATTTTTTTTTTTTTTGTTTTGCATACCTCCATGAAAACGAAAAGAAATTCTCTTCATTCATTAACCCATTACCACACAATCCCTTCTTTTGATGACCCTGAGAAAGAAGCCTTTAGAAAACATTGTGAGAAAAGAAGAAATTGCTGGTAACCAACATTTTCTCCTTTTCCCACAATTTTTTCTACCCTTCACAAAACAAATTTCCAATTTTCAGTGACTTATTTTGTCCTCTGAAAATGCTTTCGATCAAGTGATGATTTTTTTGCTTTGATAGGATGAAATCATTGAGAGAAAAGCAGAAAATGCTGATTACCAGCATTTTCTCTTTTTTTTTGCAATGTTTTAAAAAGGCTTCTTTCCTCAGAGCCATTAAAAGTCGAGATTGTGCAGTAAAATATTAAACTAATGAATGCTTTCCCAAAAAGAAAAATAATGAAACTGGGTTCAGCTATGACAGAAGAATGAAAACTGTCACAATGACCATCATCTATCCTTGAAAACAAATAGTTCAGCTGCAAACAAAGCGAACCAGCTACCCAGGGTTTCAATCAATATGTGGTAAAAACTGAGCTACAGTACTCAGTAAGTCAAAAAATGCACTGTTGCAGGCATAGGAATATCCCTGAATGGTTTCGTTGTCAATGGATCAGGAAAAAGAAAAACAAGAGGGCCATTGGCCCTGGAACGCTCACCTTAGACTATAGCTTACGAGTGAAATTCAATTCTTGGAGCAACTTTGGTAAAGCTTCACCCAAAGAACATCCTTGCCAAGTTGCATCAAGAAGATTCTGCATACCAAATATCAAAGCTCTGCACCTTCAAGTTTCAGAGAAGATTTCTAAAGTTTTCCTTCTTTGTTGCTTTGTTCGAACCTGTGACCTCCCGAGGCAGGGCCAGTTTTGACCCCAAGGGCATAATATGAACAAACCTGGTAGAGATCCACTAGGAATTGCTATATGCCAAATATCATAGCTCTATGCCTTCTAGTTATAGAGAAGAAGAATCTTAAAATTTTCTTTCATTGTCCATATATGTTCGAACTTGTGACCCCTGGGGCAGGGCCAGTTTTGACCCCACGGGCATGATTTGAACAAACTTGGTAGAGGTCCACTTGGAGATGCTACATACCAAATATCAAAGCTCTACGCCATCTAGTTTCAGAGAAGAAGAAATTTAAAGTTTTCCTTCTTTGTTCCTATGCTCAAACTAGTGACCCCCGGGGTGGGGCCAGATTTGACCCCAGGGACATTATTTGAATAAACTTGGTAGAGGTCCACTAGGAGATACAACAGACCAAATATCAAAGCTCTATGCTTTCTAGTTTCTGAGGAAAAGAATTTTAAAGTTTTCCTTCTTTGTTCCCATGCTCAAATTTGTGATCCCCAGGGTGGGGCCAGTTTTGACCCCATGGACATAATTTGAACATACTTGGTAGAGGTCCACTAGGAAATGCCACATATTAAATATCAAAGCTCTACGCCTTCAAGTTTCAGAGGAGAAGATTTTTAAAGTTTTCCTTCTTTGTTCCTATGCTCAAACTTGTGACCCCCGGGGTGGGGCCAGTTTTGACCCCAGGGACATAATTTGAACAAACTTGGTAGAGGTCCACTAGGAGATGCTACATACCAAATATCAAAGCTCTACCCCTTCAGGTTTCAGAGGAGAAGATTTTTAAAGTTTTCCTTCTTTGTTCCTATGCTCAAACGCGCTAAAACGCATTATCCCCCGGGGCGGGGCCAGTTTTGACCCTAGGGGCATAATTTGAACAAACTTGGTAGAGGTCCATTGGGAGATGCTACATACCAAATATCAAAGCTCTACCCCTTCTAGTTGTAGAGGAGAAGATTTTCAAAGATTTCTTTTTTTTTTTTTCGTTTTGTTGCCATGGCAACCAGAGTTACGGGTGGAATTAAATTCTTTGAACAATTTTGGTAGAACTTCACCCAAGGAACATTCCTGCCAAGTTTCATGAAGATTGGCCCAGTGGTTTAGGAGGAGAAGATGATTAAAGAAATTGTTGACGGACAACGGACGACGGACGACGGACGCCGGACATTGGGCGATCACAATAGCTCACCTTTAGCACTTTGTGCTAAGGTGAGCTAAAAATCAAAGGTTCATAATTCCAAAAATCATGACAAAAATATCATGTCCAAAACTTCAAATGGATGAAAGGCTTCTTTTGATCATTTTATCAAAATTAATAACTGTTGGAGAAGAAGAGTATACAAAACCGTGTCAAAGACAGAATGACAGGCTCTGGTATACTCCCCCAAACTTCTCTCAGTGACTTTGGATGTAACATAAGTTCAAAATGAAATTTCACTAAACTTTAGAGTGCCTGATTAACTATTTACCAAACAACAAAATTATAGACTAGTCCAGATTAAAAGCATTTACAGATGACAAAATAAAATGTGACTGAAAAGTTGAAATTTGATTTTGGAAGAGTGAAGAGTAGAAAACATTGTGGGAAATAGAGAAAATGTTTGTTACCCACATTTTCTCCTTTTCCCACAATGTTTTTATTAGGCTTCTGTCCCTGGGTCGTTAAAAGTCCAGATTGTGTGGTAAAGAGTTAACCCAGCAGACATTACAAATGTATACAGCAGTATGAACAGATTGGATGCAATTTCAAGGTCAATTTTGTCTAGAAGCAAAACCTACTGTCAATAGAAGATCAGCCTACATGTTTTATGCTGTCTGATCTTGCTCTACACTGGCCTCCAAAGTAACTATAGTTGTGAAACCCTTTCCCAAACAGTAACTGGTTTTCATGACCCTGAAAAAGAAGCCTTTTGAAAACATTGTAGAACAAGGAGAAAATGCTGGTAACCAACATTTTCTACTTTTCCCACAACGTTTTCTTCCTGCTGGTAAAATTTTATTTTGAGTTAGGTTCATTTTCTTGTCCGCAAGTGTTTTCAATTTGGACCAGTCTAAAATTTTGTTGTTTGGAAAAGAGTTAGGACTTGTCCTTTCAGTCATATCATGGTGACAGCTCAAATATTCATGTGTTTCCTGGGTTTTACCAGTACTGGGCAATGAAGTGTCTTTCACACAAACACTGAAAAAACCTAGAGGATCCAGTGCAGTTCAATCCCTGGGCCATCAGGCTACGAGTACCACCATTTTTGCCTTTTCCCACAATGTTTTCAAAAGGTTTCTTTCTCAGTGTTGTTAAAAGTAGGGATTGTATTGTAAAGGGTTAGGTATCAGCTCTTGCCTTTGTATGTATAACTAAAATTGCAGGTCTATTTCAGCCTTTTAGGTCTCTCTGTAAATGTCCTACACATTTGTCATTTACACAGTTTACATTCACTGCTCTTAGCTGAGAGACAAGACCCCTTTTGCTAACCAGATTATCCAGTATCTTTTATTCTTATATAATCACCTTTACTGTTTTTCTGGTTAATAAATAGAGATATAAGGTCTTCCATTATTTCTTATGTGATGTGTATGCAAGTCAGCCATTAAAAGTCATTATTAAGCCTAAAAACAGGAGAGCAATCATGGCCCTGTACTGCAACAATGGCTTTAAAAAGAAATGTATCATGTGCTTTACTGGCACTGAGAGAGACATAAAATCATGACAAGTCTGTATGACAATAATCATTCATGGAGAAAATAGTCAAATCACCCTCTGTCTTTTTTTCTTGGTAATAACAAATATCAATGAAGTCTGCCAAAGAAGTGCTTTGATAAGATTTCCAAAACTTTAGTGGGAGAAAACATTTTCAGTTGCATGAATGGTAAATTTTTTGGAACAAATATTCTTACTGATGCAAAACTGAGTTAATAAAATATTCAAATCAACTGAACATATCAATTAACATAAATGAATAGCTCTCACTGAAACTGAATGTTTTCTACCCCAAAAACTTGAACAGCCAATGTCAATCATGTTCAAGGGTGGCTTTGATAATCAAGGGAGGTAAATGGTAACAAACTTTGTGTATCTGTCAGGAATAAACAGGAGTTGTTTTCCTTGATCAATACTATATTGACTGGCTTTAGAAAGACCTCACTTTATTTTTCAAATATTTTACCTCTCATTAAAATACTAAGCAGATAAAAACATTAGGTAAGTGGATGTCACAAAATCTATGAAAAATCAATTTTGGTGTGAATGCCAATAAAATGTCAAGAGAATGATGGTATTCTAAATCCATTATTTCTCTTCCAAACCCTACGATGTGGGTACTCGTAAGAATTGTCTCAATGACATAATTCTAATGAGTACCCATAGCATAGGGTTTACTGAAGAGTTAGTAATATTTCAATTTTGAAATCAAAATCACTCCCTCTATCTGGAGCTCTGTAATTCTTTGTAACCCAAATTTTCTCCCAGGGCTTACCCCAGTACTATACTAAATCTTGCTACAGGCTCACTAGACAAAAGCTACATGAAGCTTTTGATAAATCTAAATCTTATAGTTAGCTTCCAGATGATTTTTATTTTTCATTCATAAGATCATGGAAAAACTTCTGACCCCTGGGGCGAGGTATATTTTCACTCCAATGCTATGACTGGGACAGTTTTGGTAGAGGTCTACTCCAAGAAGCTTGGGCCTTATTCTTAAGAACAATGGTTTTCTTTTAAAGTTTTCACTATAAAAAGCCCATGTAAACTTGTGACCCCTGGGATTGGGCCAGTATTGACTTCTGGGTTATAATTTGACCAACCTAAGTAGGGGTCTACTAGATAAAGCTACATACCAAATTTGGTTGCCCTACATCTTATGGTTAGGGATAAAATGATTTTTTATGTTTTCAATATGGAGTGCAACACGCGAAAAGGTGCATTCGGACATCTGCGTAAAGTGTCGTCTCGGATCAGCCTGCGCAGTCCGCGCAGGCTAATCCGAGACGGCACTTTACGACTACATTAGATTTTGTGCTACAGTAGACATGCGCAAAACAGAAAATGGCATTAAAACGGAAAGTGCCGTCTCGGATTAGCCTGCGCGGACTGCGCAGGCTGATCCGAGACGACACTTTACGCAGATGTCCGAATGACCCTTTTCGCGTGTTGCACTCCATATATAATCCTAGGTTAAAATGAGATACCTCTTTCTTTGCTGCTGGAGGGAAAGGCATACCCTCATGGCTTCTTGCAGTTCGGACACGAGTAGAAATGACAAATTCACCAGTTGGATCAAGATCACCCAAACCATTAATTTCTTCGTCCGTGCCAAAGCTTGGCTCTGGGTGCTGAACATTCTTTTTAGTATCCCCAGTGTGGTATTGTTGAATCACATCCTTGAAAAGATCCTTGTAACCAGCACTTGTGTAGGCTGATGGATCACAAGCATAGATGCCGACTTTGCTTCCTGCATGGAGTGATCCTGAAAGTAAAATGTACAAGATTTTATAATAATGTACCTGAAGTCGGAATTTACCTTGGCTTGCTATCACTTCTGGTTTTCAAGAAACTTGTGTTACCGACTGCGAGATCTGGGCCTGTATTCACCTCCCATTCTTAGGAACATTCTTGGTCTAAGTCTCCAGAATTTTCTAAATTTGAAAATAATGCAACAATGAAAATAATGCTAAACCATTTCAGAAGTTGCATCACTTTCAAGTTTAGAAATTCTTGGAGAATAAGACTAAGAATATTTTTAAGAATGGTTGGTGAATACCGGCCCTGTTTTATCATGACAAAAGGGGATGAATGATGAAAAGACAAGCATTCTGATAGTAGTGGGGCAGCGATACTGAGTCTCCTACCAGCCGTATAATTATATTGCTAGCAGGTAGAGTTTGTGAAACTCTGTGGAGGAGAAAGAATGTATTTGACCCCCTTTCAGAATTAAAAGCATTGTGTCTGTCTTTGTAAGCAATGCTTTAATGAAAGCCAGATATATAAGGATTTTCCTCATTAAAGCAAGTTCATTGAGGGAGTTTTATGTAAGACAAGATGTGTTTGAGAAACACAAATGCTCCCGTATAAGTTGACTATTCATCATTTCATATCATCGTTGGCTGCATTCAGTAGAAAAATATCGGTATTTGTGTTTCAGTAACATGTGTCAGAATTAAGCCTTTTTCTACACCAAACGACAAAATTTTATAGTCGTCCTTATTAACACATCAACAATACTGATTTATGACGTTTTTAAAACGCCGTTTTCAACATTATTTCAGTTGTATCGCGGGGGTCAGTGCACCTATCCATGCTTTGCTGGTTTCTCTAACCAGTGTTCGGGACAATAGTCTTTCCAAGCCACTGGCTGCTTTACCATAATAACGGAGTGCAACACGCGAAAAGGGTCATTCGGACATTTGCGTAAAGTGTCGTCTCGGATCAGCGTTTGCAGTCTGCACAGGCTAATCCGAAACGACACTTTCCGATTTTATGTGATTTTCTGTTTTACGCAAGTCTACTGTAGCACAAAATCTAATGTAGTCGTAAAGTGCCGTCTCGGATTAGCCTGCGCAGACTGCGCAGGCTAATCCGGGACGACACTTTACGCAAATGTTCGAATGCACCTTTTCGCGTGTTGCACTCCAATATTATAACCATCGTCGAGAAAATGGTCAGCGGTAAATGAGGAATGAATCCTGTCACAATGATTATCTTCAATCCTCGGAAAGAAAATCTACAGCACTAGCAGATGAGTAAATCTCATGTGGCTATTATTGGGCTGCAATCGTTGACTTAATCCAAGACAGGGCAGAAAACATTGTGGGAAAGGAGAGACACTTCAATGATGTTTCCTTCCTCCGCGGGGTCGTTAAAACACGTGATAGTCCGGAAAGGGGATAAGATAAGCGTATATATCGACATTTTTCTTGTTTTTCCCGCCTTGCGACAACCAATATTCATGAAACGAACATAATCTCCGACATTACTGGACGCTGCAATCGATTGGCAGGCACACACATAATGGAGGTCGCCTAATTCAAAACAAACTTTTGGCTTTTATACCGCAAAATCAATAAGTTGATGTACAAAATCATCTAATAATAACTATTTTTTCCCCCAACACTTTCGAAATTGAACACAATCATGTGAATACGACAGAAATTACTGCGGATAGAAAAACTGGAGATTTTGTGCAATGCTCTGTAAAAAAGGGGCTTAATGCATCTCAGTTATACATTGTACCAAACAAGACAACACATAATCATGGATCCATGACCTCAATTCTGTCTGACAAACGACTAAATCATGACCTACACTGACCCTTTAACGCTTTCCCAAACGTCAAACTTTTGGACTAGACCAAATTGAAAGCATTTCCAGATGACAATTCAACTCTTGCTGAAAAGATGATTTCTGCCCATGATAGGATGGAAAACATTGTGGGAAAAGGAGAAAATGCTGGTTACCAGCATTTTCTCCTTTTCCCACAATGTTTTCAAAAGACTACTATTCCAGACCCGTAAAAATCAGGGATTGTTTAGGAAAGGGTTAAAAAGAAGAAAATAAATTTCGGCCCAGGTCAGGCCTGCGCGGAATGCGCGTGCTGACCTAAATCGATACTATACTCAGTTCCATAAAAAGTGTGCATTCAATTTTCGTTTATTTCTCGTTAGATGTTTTACTGAAGACCACAATTTAGTTAAGAGTCTGTAAAAAATGCTAGGCCAATCAGGTTTTGACTAACAGAAAGTTTAAGTTAGTTTTTTTTTTTGCAGTTTGAATGAAGGTGGTACTAAAATCAAAGTTGCAAAAGTACTCAAGACTAAGGTAACAGTAATTTTTTTTTTTCTTTTAAAAGTTCTTGTAATTTTTCCATCAATATCTTGTATAGCTACCTCTGCTGTCGATACAGGCACTTATTCGATGCCGCACTGACCTTACATTACGTAAAATCATTGCATCCGGAATGTAATTCCATTCCTGAACAAGAGCGGTGGCCAAAACCTAAATGTTACCTTAGCCTTTGAGTACTTTTGCAACTTTGATCCAAGACGGTACTACGAAAGTGTAGTACCGGAAGTGTACAGTGTTTGAGATTGTATGACACTTGGGAGCCTGTACATTGGCAAAATGTCATTTGATTCCAGAAAATTGTGTTTACACGGTAAGTGAAGCTATGTTTTTTTTTTCGTTTGATTTCATAGGTAATTGAATTCTTTCCATCCACTTGTCGTTTTGATATATATTAAACATACCAGGCACCTGATAGTGCGATATGCAACTTCCTTATAGCAATAGTAATGTCTTGATCAGCTTGAGGTGTTAGGTTTTATGCTAGAGTAGACTTGCACAAAACATAATTTATTAAGATTACATGAAAAACGGAAAATGTCGTTTCGGATTAGCCTGCGGGAACTGGGCCGGCTGATCCAAGTCGACACTTTACGCAAATGTCGGAATGTCCCTTTTCGTGTGTCGCAGTCCAATTATGTCAGAAGTAATGAAGGAAATTTTAACTTCAGAGATCTTCAGACGCTAAATTAACCCCTAGGCTGCTAAACGCGATTCACTGACTTTTTGCGGATGGTATAGATCAAGATCAGACTTTACAGAACGTGCATTCTGATCTTGGATCTACAGTGTCCGAGAAAGAGATATTGATCTTCAAAACATACCTCGAAATAGCAATATTTGGATTTTTACCATCGAATTGCAAATTTAAATTTAGTTATTTAGTTATTTAGCAGGATAAGAGTTAATCGTACTAAACGAATCGAATTTTGTGACAATGAAACAAAAATCTGCCAATAAAACCGATTTGGCGTCAGATTCATCATAAATGCGTAATAAAAGAGATTGATAGCCGAGTCAACTAGCCCTAATGCATTAAGCCGGCCTTAACACGGTTAGGCATAAGAAAACATTGCTACAGACGAAAAAACTGATTCAAACTACACACTAAATTATCCCTTTTTAGCTCACCTGAGCACAACGTGCTCAAGGGGAGCTTTTAGGATCACCCGGTGTCCGTCGTGCGTCAGTGCGTCGTGCGTCGTCAACAATTCTTTAAACATCAACTCCTCCTAAACCGCTGGGCGGATTTGGACCAAACTTGGCTGGAATGTTCCTTGGGAGGTCCTCTTTAAAAAATGTTCACAGAATTTGATTCCGTCAAAAACTCTGGTTGCCATGGCAACGAAATGGAATTTTTTAGCAAATTCTTTAAAAATCTTCTTCTCTGAAACCGCTGGCCAGATTTTAAAATAATTTCACACAGATGTTCCTTGGGTGACCCTTTTCAAAAATTGTTCGTGAAATTTTGATCCGTCAAGAAACATGGCTCTGGTGAATGGAGGCTTCTTGCACTATACAGAAATGATGAAATTCTTAAAAATTCTTCTTCTCTGAAACCGCTGGCCAGATTTTAAAATAATTTCACACAGATGTTCCTTAGGTGACCCTTTTCAAAAATTGTTCGCGAAATTTTGATCCATCAAGAAACATGGCTCTGGTGAATGGGGGCTTCTTGCACTGTACAGAAATGAAGAAATTCTTAAAAATTCTTCTTCTCTGTAACCGCTGGTCAGATTTTAAAATAATTTCACAGAGATGTTCCTTAGATGACCCTTTTCAAAAATTGGTCGCGAAATTTTGATCTGTCGAGAAACATGGCTCTGGTGAATGGGGGCTTCTTGCACTATACAGAAATGAAGAAATTCTTAAAAATTCTTCTTCTCAGAAACCGCTGGTTAGATTTTGAAATAATTTCACAGACTTGTTCCTTGGGTTACCCTTTCCAAAAATTGTTCGCGAAATTTTGATTGGTCAAGAAACATGGCTCTGATGAATGGGGGCTACTTGCACTATATACAATGTACATGTAGAAATGAAGAAATTCTTAAAAATTCTTCTTCTCAGAAACCGCTGGACAGATTTTGAAATAATTTCACAGAGATGTTCCTTGGGTGACCCTTTTCTAAAATTGTTTGCAAAATTTTGATTGGCCAAGAAACATGGCTCTAGTGAATGGGGGCTACTTGCACTATATGGAAATGAAGAAATTCTTGAAAATTCTTCTTCTCTGAAACCTGTGGTCAGATTTTAAAATAATCTGACTGAGATGTTCCTTGGGGGACCCTTTCCAAAAGCTGTACATATAATTTTGATCCATCAAGAAACATGGCTCTTGTGAATGGGGGCTACTTGCACTATATGGACATGATGAAATTCTTTAAAATTCTCTTTCTCTGAAACCCCTGGTCAGATTTTGAAATTATTTCAGAGAGATGTTCCTTGGGTGACCCTTTTCAAAACTTGTTCGTAAATTTTGATCCATCAAGAAACATGGCTCTCATGGATGGGGGCTACTTGCTCTTATACAGAAATGAAGAATTCTTAAAAATTCTTCTTTTTGAAACTGATGGTCAGATTTCGAAATGACTTTTACAGGTGACCGTTTGAAAATTGCTTGGCAAAATTATAAATTTGGTTCCAATGTTTCAATACCTCAAAAAAAAAATAGACTATGGTCATCTCAAAAATTCAGGTGAGCGATCCAGGGCCATCTTGGCCCTCTTGTTGTTCTAGTACAGGACCGTAGGAAGCAATTTTGGATTTGGTGGGGGGGGGAGCCCAACATCATTTTAGAATCGGCTTGTCCTGGTTTTACATGTATTGCATTCGGTTATGCAGTGAGAAATAACCCAACTACTAATACCAATGACCGAAAAAGAAGGAAATTTGTTTAACAATGTGGTGAATTATGAGATTCGGAGAAAAAATAAAGCAGGAAATCACACGGAACCATGCCAGAAATTGTTTGAAGTCTGTCAGATAACAAAAGTAGAAGAAAAATTTCCATGGCTCGCCGCCGTTTGTTTAGAACTATTTTAAATCGTTCGAAAGTTTCTATTTCATTCTCTTTATGCACGATGATTGTCTAGCAGTATTCAGTGAAATACTGACATAGTCATTTTATTGGTGATCAAATTATTGGGGGGCCCGCCCGCCCCCCCGCTCCCCCCCCCCCGTTCCTACGGCCCTGTAGTATAATGATTACTTTTCAACGGCCTTTTTCCCAGGGTTTTAAGTGACATCTGAACTTTTTTGACAGTGGGTAAATGGGACAAGGAAGATTGGGAAGTTTGTTATCGAAGTTTATCAGCCTGGGCTTCGTTTTACAAGATCATGTAGAATGTATTAGGACTCTTGAAGGTCATGTTAAAATGTTAACTCGTCAACAGACGATAAAACTGTAGCCTTACCCATATTGCAGACGATAATGATCAACTCTTTACCAAATGACAAATTTTAGACTAGTCCAAATTAAAGGCATTTGTAGGCGACAAAATAAATGTAGCTCAAATGATTTTTTGTCTTTGAAAGGGTAGAAAACATTGTGGAATTGAAATTTCTGGTTACCAGTATTTTCTCCTTTTCCCACATTGTTTTCAAAAGCTTTCTATCACAGGGGTGGTAAAAGTCGGGATTGTGAGGTAAAGGGTTTTAAACATGGATATTGATTCAATGGGGTTTTCTACCTTTTTAACGTTATTTCAGTCACATAACAGCGACAGCTCACATAATCACGCGAGTCCTAGCTTTCAACAGTACTATGAGAAGGCTTTGAAGTGTATTGCCCAAGGGCACTCCCATGAAAAGAAGGAAAACTTCGAATGACGATCGAATCTTGGGCCTGCTGGTCCTACATTTCACCACTGAGCTATTAGGTTCCCGATTTAATCTAGGTCACATGGTGTGAATGTTGTTTTAAACGGAGAAAATAACATTTTAGGGATACAAAGAGCATTTACTTCTTTTCCCACAATGTTAATAAAAGTGCCAGTGCAAGATTCCGGTTGGTCTCCAGCTCTGTACATTTCATTAGGTCATACAGGAAACCACACTGGAGCCTGGTGGAATTGGCTCTATGAAAGGATTTTCATTCTTCGCTGCATGGTAATAATGCTGTTTAAAAGAACCGGTTTTTAAAATCCAGATTTAACGAAGAAAAATGTTTTTGAACAAGAATTATCTGTACAAGGTGAAAGACAGTGGGAAAGATATTGATACGCAATTTACTGAAACTCTTTTGCATGCTGTTCAAATTGAAGAAAAATAATGAAAAGTAACATCACCAGCAATTGTCCTATTTGCAATAGTTTGCATATTGTTGAAAAGTGAAAGTTTGAATTAGATAATTACATTTTCGAGATTAGACGCGATTCAAAATCGTCGTCGAAGAAGGCTTAGTTGCTACTAAAAACGATGCGTCTGAAAGTATTACGTTGACATACAGTACTGAATTACTGGATTACTTCAAAGAAGGATTACACCCGTCCATATTCATTTGCTATGCCGTGAATAAGCACACCGGGGTATCAATCTGCGGTAGTAACGGTCTGTCTGTCGTTCCGTCAGTCCGTCCGTCTGTCTGTTTGACATGAACGTAACTGCAAATAGGTCTGAATAGGGCTGCATAATAAACATGTCTATAATTCTATAATCGCAATCCACTATTTTTTTCATGGGGAGGTATATCATTACAAAGAAGGTCTGCGTCCACGATTACTACCATGTGTAGGCCTAAACTGCGCGCTTAAAAAACTTAGCTTTTAGCCACTTTCGAAAAGTAATCATTTCGAATAACGAAAAGCTGAATTCGACTTCATTTTCTCTGTATCTAATTTAAATGATATAATTACGTTCCTTCAAAGGCTAACGACTTTTTATGACAAAGGCTATACAATGGTCGATTTGATTCTTGAAGTGTACGAACAATGTTCTTTGAAAAGGGGACTTGCTGCATCTGCGAAAGTTTCGACCTCGGCCGAAACTTTTCGCTATTAGTTCATTATCTGTATATCCAGGTATCAGTCTATCGCATGATTAACCCTTTACCACTCAATCCCTCCTTTTGACGACCCTGAGAAAGAAGCCTTGAGAAAAGATTGTGGAAAAAGGAGAAAATGCTGGTAACCAGCATTTTCTCCTATTCCCACAATATTTTCTACTCTTCACAAAAGAAATATTCAATTTTCAAACACTTTTATTTTGTCGTCTGCAAATGCTTTCGATTTGGACAAGCCTAAAATATTGTCGTTTAGTAATGAGATTAGTCACTTGTTAAAAATGGCTGTTTCGGGTCCGCAAGTACATGATGGCTTGCTTGGTACCACGGATCACGGAGTTGCATTAAGTCCACTTTTGTCGCAGCCCAGTGCTCATATCAACGCAACGCTTTATCTTGTCTCATGATCTTCATTACGCAAGGAGTCTATATATATAATAATTCAATATCTGTAAGCTTTTAATTAAATATTCGGTATCGATGGTCTATCGGATCTCTGATATCTATCTATATTATATGCTATACAATACCAAGCATTTTTTACTTAGGTTAACAAATAATAACGTATTCATGCTATCAAAATGAAACAAACCCATCCATCATACGGCTCCAATCTAAGGACCCAAAGTGCGACCTAAGTGGGGCTGTTTGGGTCACGGTTAACATTTGTCACATACGGAACAGTAATTGTTCAAGAACTTTGGCCTAACTTGACTAAGATGAGACAAGGTGTTACCGCAGTCCTTTTTGGGACACTATATGAAGTACAATAATAAAAAGTAACCTCACAACGATTTGCATCTTTTTCCTTCCGCCGCCGCCCCCCCCCCCCCCGCCTCTTTTGGATTATTGGGTAACGCTTATGAAAATATCAAACTTCCAAATACTAGTAGTAACAACGCTCATTAAAGTAGTTAAATAAAATGTGAGAGCGACTACGGCAACAGTGCTTCCCCCCTTCCCCCCCCCCCAAAAAAAAACAGACATGTGCACAGTTTTAACCAATCGCAATATAGCATCCATTCATTGTTTATCATACCAAGAAGTAGCGCGTTCAGCTTTGCCGAAAAAGAACTCTTCTGATAGACGGGGAAACGATCGTAGTGTAACTTGTATATCATTCAGATAGCTTCAAGCATTATTCCCATGGCCAGCGGACAAAATACATTTGTCTGTTTGATTTTGTGTGTTTGTAATGGAATTTTGACAGCTTATATTACGGCGACCAGCGACCCTACGCACGAGTTTCCTGGCTCCTCACACAAGCACTGACACAGCTGCCTTTTCAAACCACTATTTATATTTCCTACTAGATGGATGCAAAAGATCGGCGAAAACTGCTGGCAAGAAAGTTTTCCACAACCGAGTATCGAAGTTGCAACCACTAGGTCACGTGTAAGATACGCTCACCACTGCTCTACCCTTGCAGGCTGTCTGTCTAAGTAGGATATTGTAAGGGTTTTCAATAGTATTGCAGTCCTAAATCAATATATCACAAGAATAGCGCCAAAGCTCCTCTCAGAACTGATGAATTATAAAACTCGCAAATTTGATGGCATTATCTCCCGCTAGATGGCATTCTACAAATACACGTCTATCTAATTGGGCATTCTGGTTACAGAACTGGACTACTTTTCAAAACGATAATCGTTGCTTTGATTTTCACAGTCAAATAAAAGTCAACCCAACATAACGCTACCTTGTGCAATTCTTTCACGTCTGATCAGCTAGCATGTAACCCATGAACTAGCCATCTACCTAAACGGTCCCTACAGGCTTTAATTATAGTTTCGGTATAAGATCTACTTTTCCCTAGTATATGGCCAACAACACGCGAAAAGTGACATTCGTACATTTGCGTAAAGTGTCTTCTCGGATCAGCGTATAAAGTCCGCACAGGCTAATCCGAAACGACACTTTCCGATTTTATGTGATTTTCTGTTTTACACAAGTCTACTGTAGCACAAAATCTAATGTAGTCGTAAAGTGCCGTCTCGGATTAGCCTGCGCGGACTGCGCAGGCTAATCCGGGACGACATTTTACGCAAATGTCCGAATGCACCTTTTCGCGTGTTGCACTCCAATTATGGGGTCGGTGATACGTCATAGCATACAAGCCGAATCTTCGAAGAATATGACGCGCTCAGACAACGAATCTGGTGGAGGTGCGAGTTTGGTATTATATCACGACAACCAGTGGCCAATCCTGGAGTTTCTTACACAAACTGTGGGTCACATACCTTTCTTGCAGAGCCACTGGCTGCTTTTCCATATAAAATTGTTCAATGTTTAGGATGATCACTGATCCCCAGAAAAAAAAAAAACATTGCCTGAGCTCGTGAATGGAACCAGCGAACTTTTGGGTTTTAGCCCAGTGTATAACTGATTTGGCCGCCGGGTTTCGTTGTCCAATAGGTTTGGTCACCGGTTTTGTTGGTCTTAGTTCAAGTATAAAAAAAAGGGCTCGTATTTATCGACCACTCTTAAAATCATTCTTAGTCCTACTCTACTATTAGAAAGATCGTTTAGCCAATCAGAAGTTGTGTTTCTTTTAAATTCTGAAGTTCTTGAGAATAAGACAAAGAATGTCCCTAAGAATGTTTAGTGGATATGGACCCAAAAAGCTATGCGATACGCTGATTCCATTTGCACATCTGTATTTACATAATCAGCCCATGCAAAAATGCACGTTAGCCTTTGACATTGCAATAAAGCATTCGTCTGTTGCATACATACGTGCAAACGTGCAAATATTTGGCAATGAACATGTAAAAATTGGCACACACATAGCGATAAAATTGATTAAAAATCTCTCCTGCCTGGTTTGAGGCAAGTTCAATTGAAGGTCGATTAACTCCGTAACAGACGACTTAACTGTAGACTTGTTCAATTTCGAAGCGTTAGCAGACAACATATGTCATGGGTATACTCATTAGAATCGTCTTATACATACGATTCTAATGAGTACCCATAACATAGGGTTTAGAGGAGAATAGTTTATATTTTCAATTTTTGAAATCCCCCCCTCCTCCATATCTAGAGCTCTGTCTGGGTCGTTGTTTGGTTCAAAGTTAACCCTTTCCCAAACAAACCCTGGTTTTTACGGATCTTGAATAGTAGCCTTTTGAAAACATTGTGGGAAAAAGAGAAAATGCTGGTAACCAGCATTTTCTCCTTTTCCCACAATGTTTTTTCTACCCTATCATAGTCCGAAATCATCTTTTCAGCAAAAGTTGAATTGTCGTCTGCAAAAGCTTTCAATTTGGTCTAGTCCAAAAGTTCGTAGTTTGGAAAAGGGTTAAACTGGTCCTTGATGGCGACTCTCCTTGTGAAAGTAGACGGCACATGAATATAAAGACACAAGCAATGTAGCACATTGACTATGAAATTGCAAATGATTCGACGTTTTTCTGAAATTCTTCAATTAAAAATGTGTTGCGTACTATACTTTCCTTGCATCTAATTGTCGATCTCGGAAAGCACCATAATTTTGTATAGATAGGCAAGAAAGGGTTTTAATTAACGGGGGAAGCTAACTTGCATATATTAACCATTTATTTTGACCGCTAAGATGACCATTTGACACAACTCGCTTCGTGGGCAGTTTAGTTAGAGACTGGACTTCGCAATCGTCCTTTCTGACTTTGAGGTTGAATCCTCGCAATACTTGCTCAACACGCGCGATCGGCATTAGGTATAATTATAGATCCAAACGCCAATAAAGTATGAACGGGCAATCATAAGTGCCTGTGTCTTTCACACTGAGCTTCCACCCACAGACAGTTAAGTCAAGGCGCCCACGGCGGACGAGCTTAGTCCTGCCTAGAGTCCGCTCAATCGTCACTACACGGCCGATTCCGGACCTACATCTAACTTCGGTCATATAACGATAATTTCCATTTGAACTGCTAATCACGTGATCTTATTCACGGCGGCATCACTGTAAGTCGTTTAGAAGCGACATAAAATAGCGGAAGTTAAAGATGTTTAACGCCGTTTTAAACATTATTTCAGTTACATTTCAGTTGCCATTGCATATATACTATCCGTGCTCTCCAGGGTCTGTTAACCAACCATTCTTAAGAACATACTTAGTCTTATATTCTCCATAATTTTCTTACTTTCAAAGTAACGCAGCTCCTCACTGGCTAAACCGAATGGTTCTTAAGAATGGTTGGTGAATACGGACCCAGCTGTTTCTTTATATGGAGTGCAACACACGAAAAGGTGCATTCGGACATTTGCGTAAAGTGTCGTCTCGGATTAGCCTGCGCAGTCCGCGCAGGCTAATCCGAGACGGCACTTTACGACTACATTAGATTTTGTGCTACAGTAGGCTTGCGTAAAAACAGAAAATCACATAAAATCGGAAAGTGTCGTTTCGGATTAGCCTGTGCGGACCTCACACGCTGATCAAAGACGACATTTTACGCAAATGTCCGAATGACCCTTTTCGCGTGTTGCACTCCATATAGGAACTTTACAAAATACTAGTAATCCCTCCAAACCACTTGCTGCTGTCCCACATAACCATAGTCATAACAATGATTTGCATAGCCTGGCATTCAGGCCCTGCATTTAAGTCATTCTGATAAACAAGGTACACAACTACATCAACTCAGAGAAATGTGTTGTTACTTGCCCTTCTTCTGAAATACAGACATCAGAACATTGAGAACACAGAGATTTCGTTTTGCAGTTTAACTTGATGATTTTGTTTTAATGAAAAGGCTCTATTTAACGGACTGTTACCAGTCTATGATTTGCAGGGAGAGAGGAGCGAATTCTCTCGCAATGGCTATCATCAATCCACAGAAGGAAATTTGCCGAGCTGGGGTTCGAACAAGCAATTCCTTGGTCCCTGTACCTGCGCTACCGGAGCTCAGCTCTCTTTGAGGGAGCAAAAATGTTAGACTTGTCCGGATTGAAAACTTTTACATATAATAAATCAAATGTTATTCAAATTTTGGAATTTGTTTTTTTAGAGTAAAAGAATAGTGTATGCAAAAAAGAGAAACTGTTTATGGAAGATGTTTTCAAGTCTTTCTCCTTGTTTATATAAAAACACGGTCCGAACGTTGATTTGAAAAGAAAGACGCATTCCACAAAAAAATGCATATCTTTCGTGATAATCAATAAAGAGCCGGACACTTGACCTTAGCTATTCACGTGTTCAACATCTTACCAGTTCTTAATGTTTTTCTTTTAAGCCACGGTCACTCGTTAGAGCAGAGCTGGATAGCTCAGTACATCGTACAGGGCGTATTACTAATGACTGCCATAATAACAAAATTCATTTCTCTCTCAATGCTGTACTTTTTTTTCAGCGATATTTATGTGGGAAAGCAGTTGGTGGCTTGGAAGGATGCTGTGCGATGTAGTTGTTTAAAAGGAAAACATGGTCACCAGTTGCCGCTGTATAACTGAAACAGTGTTGCAGAACGGCGTTTAACACGAAGCAAACAAAACTTTCGCCAGGTAGCAAAAACAACAGCATATCTACGGCTGTATAGATCTATATTAAGAATGGCTTGAAATTCTACACCGTTATCATTATCAGCGCCAAACGAAATACAACAGCATAACCTGAACGTAGGTCTCGGGAAATAGGTCGTTTTTCTGGGAGATCTACCTGTACTCTGGTAGCCGCGAAGATACTTTTGTTATGAAAATAGATAATACATCCGAAGATAATACATCCGATTCGGCATGAAACAAAGTTTACTTTATGGCCCTATGGCCTGTGATATACATAGTTTTTTCTGTTGGTGCTTTCAAAAATTGTGAGACGTATGATAATTTGTAAGAGGGTACTTTTTATAACCAGCTATCTTTCCTCTCACTAGGAGCTTTCCTAAATACTCTTAGGCTCGTATTCTTGACAGTGTAGGTCAATGAGACAAACCAGTAATTAATACAACTTTTTTATTCACTTTCAAGCCTATGGAGGAGGTATTACTGCTCTTTTGATAAAAAAAGACCTGGGCCTGTATTCACCAACCATTCTTAAGAACGTTCTTGGTCTTATTCTCCAGAATTTTCTACATTTGTAAGTAGCACAGCTTCTGATTGGCTAAACTATTGGGAAGCATTGGCCGCCGTTTGGCTTGATAATTTGGATTCTTTTCCTGCGATACTTTCAAATGGGCCCTAAGGTTTACGATACACTGGTTATTAGTATGACCAAGCAGGTATTCCAAATTGTTAGCCATACAGAAAAGAAACTCCTGTTCTCTTGATTAAGTTATTGAGAAGGATCTCTCCGCTGATATATTTGTGTAGGGAAAACGCCGAGTTTATCGATTCGTTCAAGTAGTTTTGAACCGAATGTGTTGAGTTGAATTCCAATGCAATCGCTTGCCTATCGTCTCCAAGAGATAATCCTCGTAAGTCGCAACTTGAACTAAAACTAGCTTTGCAAAAAAAAAAAATAAGGTTTTCCGTATAGCTGACTAGGTGCTAGTCAGTGAACATAATGAATTCGGGATCTGAGGTAGGTTTGCATTTGAGATAAAATTTCAGAAGGCGAGTCTAAAATGATGTTATTAAACAGCTTAGTAACATTTTCAACGACGAGTTTAATAAAAATTTGCCTGAAAAGAAATCGTATGCCAGATTTTTTTACCACATAACGATATCTCGGGAATTACTGCGTCACCGGTAAGAATATGCCAAATCATGCACATGTGCTTTTGAATTTATCTTCATAAATAAAACCAGAGTTACTGTTTTGAAAGTGACTGAAAATGACGTTATGATGACGCCACATAATGCTAATTTGGAACATGTGTAAGACAAGAAAATTTGTAATTGTTGTATTACATTGGAAAAGGGGTGTGATGGAAATAATTTTCACTCGAAGGTTCAACTTCAAACAAGGACTTAGAATGAAAGCTATTACTGCTGCATGAACTTGCCGTCACCATGGCATACTACATTTTGGTTCACAATGAGAGAATACCCAGATGACAATTTAAACATTGCGCTGGTAACGAAGGTAGATCTACGTTCTCTATGTGCAAAACCATAGACAAGACGGTTAAAAGCTTGTTCCTGTGTAACAATTCATTTAGAATTTGGATCCTGAATTGGTCGACTTCCTTACTGTTTGTTGGGGTGAGCCTTTTTGCCTGCCAACAGATTGAATAGTTGCTCCTTCGACCATTGTAGATTACATTACTCTTCTAAAATTGAGATTGGCTGAGATCTGATTGGCTTAAAGAGTGTCGCATCCAAATCCAATGACTAATCTTGGCCACATTAAACAATAAAAGCCTGGACAGGTTGAATTGAAAAAAAATTGCAGTTGCCAAAGTACTAGTAAATATTGGCTGATAATGCGAATTTATCTGTGAAAGAGTGGAAAACATTGGCGGAAAAGGATAAAAAAAAAATCTGTTCATCAGTGTCTTCTCCGTGTCCCACTTTGTGTTCTCAGAAGTGTTTTCGCTAGGAACGATAAAACGTGGAGCCGTTTGGTAAAGGGTGTAATTTTATAAAAGTAAAAGAGCCGTCTAGAAATCTTCAAGGAAAGTAAATTCAGCCTCCTCCCTCCCCACCACCGAGCTTTAATCCTTTACTAAACAATCCCTTGTTTTTGAGACCCCGAGATGGAAGCCATTTGAAAAAATTGTTGGAAAAGGAGAAAATGCTGCTAACCAACATTTCTCTTTTTCCCACAATGTTTCCTACCCTGCTGGAAACAAATTTCGTTTTTTGAGACATGTGTATTTTGTCGTCTGCAAGCTCTTTCAGTTTGGACCAGTCTAAAATTTTGTCTTTTGGTAAAGGCTCGAATGAACAGAGTTTCATAGTCAAGAGAAAGAGCACTCCACAAACAAAACTTGAACTGAAAACAATAAATTTTGTTTACTGTAAGTAACAAATGGCCATGCCAAAAATGTCGTGTATTTTTCTTTCCAGTCAAAATAAACGTTATCTGACGCATGCAGTGATAAACATGTGCATAATCCAAACACCATAGCTCAGCCTGAAACACACCACATGACTTGAAATGAAGGGAAGGGAGTCGCCGGTTCCATTGCCAGCTCTGCCAAATTTCTTTCCGAGGATTTATTGAATTCATTACGGCAGGGTTGAGTCTTCTCTCACCGCCTTATATTGTTTCGTGAAAGAATTTCCGGAGGAAAATATGGATAGGTGCATTTACCGTAGCTACACAGATGAGAGAATATTGAAATAAGCGTTTTCAACACCAAGTACCGCACAACCCTTTGTATGAAACTTGCGACAGCCAAAATTATGGAGGCCCAGTTTCAAATAAAAAGGGTAAAATCCGAGGGATGTCACCAGCAAAAATTTTATGACAAAAATTACGAAATAAGAATTTGTCTCTGTCAAGAAGTTACAAACTTGTATTACATTTCTTTTCTTTCTACACTCTTCAACAGTGTGGAGAAAACCCGCCCGCTCTGGGTAAAGGATTAAGGTATAAAAAGCATACAATCCTGTTCGATAATCCAAAAGGTCATACAAGGACAAATTTTCGAAATGTCAACAGTGAAAAATATCGACCAATAAAAACTGCAACACAGAACGAAATATAAACCTGAACCTTTTCCAAACGTTCGACCTTGAAGAGAACTTCAAAAACAGTGTGAGAAAAGGGGAAAATGCTGGTATCGCCTTTTCCCATGATCTTTTTTCTTTTTCACAGAAAAATTCTATCCTTGAAACCACGTCTGCGAATGCCTTTAACGAGGACCTTTCTAAAATATTCTTGTCTGATAAAGAAAATACGGGAGAAAATAATAAAATTAAGAACATTTCACAAGTTAGTCAATAAATATGCTTACCTGAGCTAATACACTGAGCCAAAGTCCCTCCCAAATCCGTTTTTTTGTCTTTTAACACATTATATCTTTCCTGGGTAAGGAACTGCTTCAGCAATGATTTGTTGTTCAAATTACTGGTGAGGGATTTGAAGAGATCATCCTCTGGTTTGGGCACCCATTGCGTTCTCCATTTATCCTCCTGGCTCGACGCTTCCTGCTGAGACATGGTGCTTGTTTGTTGCTGGTCTGGCGCAGACTGCGGTTCTAGCTGATCCACGTATTTTCTGTACATGACGAAAAAAGCTGGAAGTGAGCGGATAAATACAATTCCTCTAACGCGACTGGTTGCCTAGTGAGTGATTGACCTATGAACTGCGGTTTGATTGGCTAGCATGGAAAGGTTTGCCAATTCAATCCTAATTTTCTCGTAGAACCAGTACAGGTTTCTTTAAAACAACATTAGCTAAAACTTATAAATGCAAAACAGGTTCGCATGTGAATTTCCCTTTCCACGTTATACAGTGATATTGCTCTTCAAGGCGCGTTCCGATTTATGTAAATGTAAAATGTGTATTAGATCGATAAGTCTATTGAATTTGCACAATAGAACTTGTAGCACTTTACTTATATCTATATACATACGTCTATAGATTATACTTTAAGTCGACAACTTATCTTGATAGATCAAAACTTAAAGCATAGGCTACTGACCACACAAAAAAAAGAACCTACATAAATCCAATAATATTCAATACGTGTTTCAATTGTGTTCATTCACGGAACCTTATCTCTTTTTATCTTGCTGAATTAGCTTACAACAGCTTTTAAACTGACCCGGTGTTATTTAAAATTTGTGCGAGTTATATGCTTGAGGTAACATACCCAAAATAATCTGAAGTGTACACCCAAGATCAGACAATAATTTCTGTGTTGTCTTATCTTATTCTAAACTTCAGTAAAGTGCAACTTGAATTTTCCTCGGTGTTTCAAGGTTTAACTTTTTTCTATTGTTTAGTAAGTGCGAATTTTAACGGGTCACTTTTTGGACAGTTGGATCGAGATCAACCGACACAAGACCCTGTAATTAAATCGGCGGATGTCAGCCAGCGCAGACTGCACAGGCTGATATGAGTCGATACTTTTCGCAGATGAATTCACAGAGTATTTCTTTTTGTAGATTGTGTTCTAAAACCTTATGATGGGTGAAAAACTGTTAGTCGTCGGTTTACTTCAAAAACTTCGTAACTACAGCTTGTCTCAAGCTGTAGTTACGAGGTTTTTTAATTAAACCGACCAAGTAATGACACGTATTCCACGTGAGACCTCCTTTTATAGCTGATTTATATGTTTACCTTGTTTTGTCCAATACAAAAAAAGAAATATTGTTTTCGATTCAAATATTTCTCATGTAAAGTAAGTTCAACAGGTCTAAAGCGTTACGCGATAATCCTGAATAATTGCACTTGCAAGTGTCACTGAAAATTATTGATCGCTGTCTGGGTGTTATCAGGTTCTGTTCTATTCTGTTGTGATAATCCGTGCAAACGTGATTGATCGCACGGAATTGCTATTTGAAACTTTACAAAAACGTTTTAAACTGACGGAGTGGGCTTTTGTATACATTTTGAAATAAAAAATGCCGATAACCATATTTTTCTCCTTTTAAATATAATGTTACGTACCACACATGAATGAAAATTCATTTTCGATAATTTTGAAATTGCCACCTGCAGCTGCTTTTAATTTTCGACGAGTTGAAACATTTGGCATTTGAAAATCAATATAGATCAGGGTCTGTATTCACCAACCATTCTTAAGAACATTCTTAGTCTTATTCTTCAGAGTTTTGTCAATGTGAAAGTAACAGAACATCTGATTGGCTAAACCAAATGGTTTAGCCAATCACATGTTCTGTTACTTTCAGAGTCCGAAAATCTTGAAGAATAAGACAAAGAACGTTCTTAAGAATGGTTGGTGAATACGCACCCTGGTCTTTGGAAAACTGCGTTTTTTTGTTTGTTTGTTTGTTTTTTTAACTTAGCATTTTGAGTGTGTACAGTTATTTGATTCTATTTTCTTAACTATTACTTTGTATAAATTCAATTTAATAACATAGCGGAATTTTATTTTTTTCGGTAAAAGACAAATTCATAAAGTGAACATATTTTAACGAGTGTCGCAATAATGTTTCTATTTCCGTTATGTTTCCGTCTGGTTGAATGGCATTATCTCCCGCTAGATGGCATCCTACAAATGCACATCTATCTAATTTGGGCATTCTGGGTACAGAACCAGACTACTTTTCTACTCGACAACCGTTACTTTGAATTTCAAACTAAAATAAAAAACTAATAAAAAGCTATCTGGTGCAATTCATTCAGCTATGATCAGCAACGGCAGCTAGCATGTAACCTATGCATCGGCCATTTATCAAAACAGCCCCCAAAGGTTTGGGTAATGGCTTCGATGTAAGCCCTACTTTTCACTAGCATTTGGATCGGTGACAGTAGACAGGCGGAAACACTCGTCACAACTCGGCCGATTCCGTACCTACATTAAACCTCGTCCGTATCATGGAGATTTCCATTTTGAAATGAGAATGATTCTATATATAGCACGCCACTAAGAGTTCTTTAGCAACGGCATAAACAACCTCAATGAAGTTATTCACATATGTCTATTTGTCTGTTCATGAAAACTTCAATCTGAATTGAAAAACCACGTTTAAAAAATGAATGTACGAACTGGTTGTCAACTGAAATAAAGCTAGAAAGATTTTGATAGAAAATTGAAACTCAAGTTTTCTTTTGTAAGAGGAACCTTACAATTTTTAGAACGATAAACCGAGTTACAGTCGAGGGATGCGATGGCTCCCACCACCCGAGATATGCCGAATGAGGTCGAATCTTCGAAGAATATGACATGCGCAGACGAGAATTGACGGCCTAGGGTCATTCGAAAACCCGATTGCAGCACCATCTACTGTATCCAAAAGTCACGGGTAGGAAACTTCATATTCAGAGCCAATGGCTGCGACGAGAAAATATTGTGTTGGTCTTCCGTTTCTGAAGATGTCGGCTGAAAAACAATCCCAAAACAGGTATAGGCATGTCAGTATTCAAAAATAGGAGAATGTCATTCGATGCTCTGGTCTTTCAACGTGTTTTCTGCGCTAAGGAAAGTTGGAACAGGTGTACGATGTTGTCTGAATCATATGTGGCGTGGGTTGACCGTAACCAAAATAATACGTCTCGGAGATAAATTCAGTCTGTTATTGCCATTTAATTGGTAAGTAAGAGAGAGTCTTCCTGTCCCAAAACCCTGAATTAATGTCCTGAAATGTTACATTCACTACTGGTCAAAAATTGAAAAGAAAAGCACACGAACTGATAAAAATAAAGAAGGGCTCTGAATATGCGGACCGGTTCTGACTATGTTACTCGGCACCGATTCAAGAGGCTCCCTTTCAAAATTTTAGTTTTCTGTAAATAATTAATAGGGATGTAAGTTTTGTTTTTCCATTAATATCTTTCCGTCCAAAATTTAGTTCATTTGTTGGATGGAACATGACTGCATGTATGAAAATACAAAGGAATGACATGATCACGTTAGAAAAATGCTGTTTAACATTAGTCTATCTAAATTTTGAAAATACTTCTGCATATAGCTTTTGATTAGACCGAATGGTCCATATACAAAATTGTTCGTGCTTTTGCCGTAAGTGCAGCCCACACATAAGTACAAATAATGAAAAATATTTTCTTTTCTTTTTGAAGTACGAGAATGATAAACGCAACACGTATTTGTATGGTCTAGATGCATGAATTTTCATTAGGCAGTTTATGAATCATTATTCAGTCATCAACATAATTCTTTACATATGACATAAGTCCAGCGAGAGAACCACATGCAGGTGCCAACAATAAGCTGTTGATTTTGGACGGATTAAAAATTTCCAAAACGATTTTTGAAAAGAGTCACCCTAGGAACATATCTGTGCAATTATTTCAGAGTCTGACCAGCCATTCCAGAGAAGAAGATTTTTTTAAATTTCTTCATGTCCATATAGTATTAATAGCCCACATCAGAGCCATGTTTCTTAATGGATCAAAATTTCTCGAACACTTTGCGAAAAGGGTCACCCAAGGAACATTTCTGTGAAAGTATTTCAAAATTTGACTTGCCGTTTCAGAGAAGAATTTTTAATAATTTCTTCATGGCTGTATAGTGCAAGTGGCCACCCCCATCAGGGCCATGTTTCTAGACAGATGAAATTTCGCGAACACTTTTTGAAAAGGGTCACCAAAGGAACATCTCTCTGGAATTATTTCAAAATCTGACCAGCCGTTTCAGGGAAGGAGAATTTTCCGTATAGTACAAGTAGCCCCCACTCACCAGAGCTACAAGTATGTTTATTGTCGGATCAAAATTCGCGGACAATTTTTGAAAAGGGTCACCCGAGGAACATCTCTGTGATATGATTCCAAAATCTGACTATCGGTTTCAGAGAAGAAGAATTTTTAAAAATTTCTTCATGGCCATAGTGCAAGTAGCCCCCATTCATCAGAGCCGTGTTTATTGACGGATGAAAATAAAGAAGATTTTTTTAGGATTTTTTTTTTTTATTTCCGTATAGTGCAAGTAGCCCCCATTCAACAGAGTCAGGTCTCTTGACATCAAAATTTCGCGAACAATTTTGGAAAAGGGAAACCCAAGGAACATTTCTGTGAAATTATTTTAAATCTGACCAGGGGTTTCAGAGAAGAAGAATTTCTTCATTTCTGTTCAGTGCAAGTAGCTTTCATTCATCAGAGCCATGTTTCTTACGGGGTTAAAATTTCGCCTAATTTTTTTTAAAAGGGTTACCCAAGGAACATCTCTGTGAAAAGATTTCAAAATCTCACGAGCAGTTTCAGAGGTGAAGATTTTAAAGAATTTCCAGGCAACTATGGTTTTTGATCTAGCTGAAATTTTGCATGTGCAATGATTTATATCTCTATGGGTTATGTGGCAAATTACAACTCTAAACTAATTGTGGTTTGTGATTTACAGGTGTTTGAACTGAGTCAAATGTGAAATGGGAGCCTGTAGAGTGTCGCGCAGTGACCCAGTTTTTGTATTTGAAAGGACGCACACCAAAAGAGACTTTTGATGAATTTAAAGAAACTTATGGTGATAATGCCCCATCATATGACCTTGTAAAATGCTGGCATCTTGAATTCAAATAAGGCCGGAAGTCTGTACTAGAATTTAAATGACCATTTGGTTACAAGAAGTAATTTTTACTCATTTTCTATCAGATGTCAGTCGCACACATGACTCAGTTCAAGCATTTGTTAATCAGAAACCACAGTTAGTTCAGAGCTGTAATTTGCAACATAACCCATAGAGATATAAATCATTACACATGCAAACTCAGCTAGACCAGACAACTGAAAGTGGGTCAGTAGCATTACTTATTGAACGCCCCTCGTAATATGAACTTGTTGTTTCACATTTAACTCGACCCAGCTCCTTATATATACCCAGAAATTAGAAAAAAAAAATAAAGGAAATTCCTCTTCCATCGGAGCAAACCGATATTTTCGTAGCCGACCTACACAATCGGAGCCTTTCTTAAATTACGCCCGCGTTTGTGTAGTTTTCTGTCGATTCTTGCATTGTGTGAATTGAAACGGCAAAGACAGTTATCTAAGCCTGCAGAACAGGAAAAATTCTTTACTTTGCTTATTTAATGGGCAGAAAGAGCTTGTATTTATCTCCGAGACGTATTATTTTGGCTACGGTCAACCCACGCCACAAATGATTAAGACAACATCGTACACCTGTTCAAACTTTCTGTATTGCAGAAACCACGTTGAAAGACCAGAGCATCGAATGACATTCTCCTTTTTTTGAATTTCAAAGTCATAAGAACACATAATTACAAATATTGACATGCCTAACTGTTTGGGGATTATTTTTCAGCCGACATCTTCAGAAACGGAAGACCAACACAACATTTTCTCGTCGGAGCCATTGGCTCTGAATATGAAGTTTCCTACCCGCGAAAGTGGGGTAGTTAGATAACGCTGCAATCGTTTTTTCCGAACGTATCTGACTAAAAATAGAAACCGAAATAGTCTATTGCAATAACATTGGATTAATTCTTTATATGAGACATCTTTGAGAATTTTGACTATTAAAGTCCAAAAGCGTAAATCTAAATGACTTTGGAGGATAGTTTAACAGTAATAGTAATAAAGGTTGTTGAGGATCGCGATGTATTTATGGTTGCACTTGCATACCGATTCGGAAAAGTCTCTTTATAGTAGCGTTATATATGAAATCACGCCCGTCATATTTGAATTGGTCTAAAAATGTGCGAATCCATCTTTTTCGTCATTGTTACGTCACGCGATAAACAAATCTATAATAAGATTATCTTCACAGTGCATAATCTTTGGGAGGCCTCGAAGGCGGTAATTAATATATACGGAAGCGATAAACAGATGCAGATCTACCAAAGATATATGGCAGACCGCGGTCAAGAAAGCGTGATACTGTGTAATTAAGAAATTATTACCGCTTGGACCCAAGCTAGTTTTTGCCCTCATTTAAAGAGTTACGAAAAGATTTATAAACTGTTAATTTCACTGATAGTATAACCATGGATTAACAAACTTTGTAATCAACCATTATTTACCGATAAACTAAGGAAAGGCATGAAAAAAATACAATATTTTTAAAGCTAAGAAACATTTCAATATTATAGCTTTGATTTGACAAACGGAGGGTATATACAGAAAGATGTTCTGAATTTGTAAGTAACATAACTTCTGATTGGCTAAACCATGGTTTAGCCAATCAGAAGTTGTGTTACCTATACAAATGTAGAAAATTCTTGATAATAAAACAAAAGAAAGTTTTAAGAATGGTTGGTGAATACGGGCTCCTACAGATCGTTCTGTGCAGTATGATCTTGACCTATACCGTCCTCAGTTTACATTCGGCTAAAAGCGTCAAAAACAATCTTTGCAAACAAAAAACGAAAGCAACCATGCTTCATACCCGGTACAACAACATCTGGTTTTGACTAAAAATACAGGTATATACTTCAAGGCAGACTCATAAGTGCAGCAATTCAATCAAAGATCTTCTCACTTTGGTCTGTATTTACCAATCATTCAAAATCGAAAATAGGTCGGTATGGTAGAATGGTAGCTCCAAATTGTAGGCTACTTTTAATGCTACCCTAAAAAATTTTCAGAATGATTCAAAATAAATGAGTTTCTCTTACAGAATAAACCGAATGGTTAAACTAATTAGGTATTGCGGTTGATTAAAACCCTTTACTACACAATCTCGACTTTTAACGACCCGTAGAAAGAAGCTTTTTGAAAACATTGTGGAATATAGAGAAAATGCTGGTAACCAGCATTTTCTCTATTTCCCACAATGTTTTCTAACGTTACCCTTTCCATGACAAATTTCAATTTTTTTAGCCAAGTATGTTTTGTCGCTTGCAATTGCTCTCAATTTGAAGCAGTCTGTAATTTTGTCGTTTTGCACAGAGCTAACCGTTATATAGTCAAAATCAGACTGATAAAAGTTTTGCAATCGAATTATGAAATTTAATTTATTTGGTAACACTGCTTCTGATTGGTTAAACAATCTAGTTTTACTCATCAGAACTTTTGGCTCCTTGGAATTAAGAAAACCTTCGAGAATAAGGTAAAAAATACAATTCAGACTGGTGTATAAATGCGGACCTTTATTGGTCAGTTTGTCGAGACCATAGACTGTCTGGCTGTTTTAGCGAATCTGGGTCCGTATTCACTAACTATTCTGAAGAACATTCTTAGTCTTATTCTTCAGAATTTTCTCAATGTGAAAGTAACAAAACTTCTGATTGGTTTAACCATTTCGTTTAGCCAATCAGAAGTTCTGTTACTTCCACGGTTAGAATATCTTGAAGAACTAGGCAGAGAAGGCTCTATATAAAGAATGGTTGGTAAAAACGGACTCAGATCGGTTATTTCAGAATCCATGCAGTTATTATACCATAAGTTCAGAATTACATAAATAAAAGAATTCTTACTGGCATGATAATGCATCTAGTCCTAATATCTAAGTTTAATGTGCATACCTCTTTTTGAAAGTAAATAACTTACGTAATATTGTAAGCGATTGTTGGTTTCAGGCCAATATCTTGTCTTTTAGTTCGGCAGCTAGGCAACTTATATGATTTCGTAGAGAAAGAATTACTCTCTGATTTCTACATTTCGAATTGTCTCCGTCGCTACAGACGCAAAACGGTTGTTAAAGTCATAAGACAACGAACCGGTGGTATTCAAAAACATTGGGCCATCTTAACCCGTAACCTGTTGAATGAATTACCTGGAAATTATTAAAGGAAAGGAAACTCTCAAAGTTTAAGATTTCAAAATTCTTTCCCTGAAAGATATATGGCTTACAACACGCGAAAAGGGGCATTCGAACATTTGCGTAAAGTGTCGTCTCGGATCAGCCTGCGCTTGCCGCGCAGGCTGATCCGAGACGACACTTTACGACTATATTATAGACTTTGTGCTACAGTAGACTTGCGTAAAGCAGAAAATTACATAGAAGCGGAAAGTGTCGTTTCGGATTAGCCTGCGCCGACTGCGCAGGCTGATCCGGGACGACATTTTACGCAAATGTCCGAATGCACCTTTTCGTATGTTGCATGCCACATCATACCGGACAGTGTAGATTCAAGATAAGACGGAACATTCATGCAGTCTGATCTTAATCGACTCTGTCTGAAAATAAAAAAAATAATAAGCTCTGAGGTCGCGCTGAGCAGCTTTTGGATAAAATATTTCCACTAAATTCTCTTCCAGATAGCCTGGGTATTATAAAAAGAATTACTACTTTGTTGTTTCCCCCCCCCCCTACTTTTCTTGCACTACAAATAGCTGTGTATGTATCAAATACTTTGCCAATCAAAGGTTACTAACTCTTCAATTGATTCTGGATTTGTATTTAATTTAGTTTAACGAATAATAGTTACTAGAAAATTCCAAAGATGCCATAAATCTATTTATAACAATCGCAACATCTTTCACGCAACACAAAGATAAAAACAAAGGGATAAAAACAAAGGCGAATCTGCATTTTTTTTTTTGTTGTCTTTGATTATTATCCGGAAAGAAAAAAAATATTGCAGCGATTTTGAGCGATTGCCGGACCAACCCCCACCCCCTCCCCTCTGTATCTTTCGTGCACGAAGCGCCAGATGTATCGAAACAAACGATTAATTACTGAATGGTTGATTATCAATTAAAAACAGCTTTTTGTCGACGGTCGAGATCGATATCAGTGCAGCCTGATCTTGAAAGTACCGCAGCATCTACTGTTGATTCTTATCTGTTACAAGCTGTAGTTACGAGGTTTTCGAAGTTAACCGACGATATATAGGATCTTTTAGGCTGGGGTAAAATGTATTATATACGCAAGTAAGTACTTGCCAGGATAACAGTCAAGTCTTTAAGCGCCACAGGGAGGTGGGAGGGCTTTTGCATACGACTCAGATCAAGATCAGAAACATATTCTTAGATCTATAATGTGTCCTGTTTAAATGGAAAGATGTTCTACGTGGCACAGTGCTAAAATGTGGGACTATTAAAACCCGAAACTTCGAATTCTAGTCTCATTGGACGCTCCGGGATTTTCTATGAAATGTCCTTCGGCAAAATAATTTAGAGCTTTACGCAAATGGCCGAATGCCCCTCTTCGCGTGTTGCAGGCCAATAACAGCATCGTGCTCTATGAAAAAAGCTTCAACCCATTACCACACAATCCCTACTTTTGACGCCCCTGGGAAAGAAGCCTTTTGAAAACACTGTAGGAAAAGGAGAAAATGCTGGTAACCAGCATTTTCTCCTTTTCCCACAGTGTTTTCTACCCTTCCAAGAACAAAATTCAAATTTTCAGTCACCTTTATTTTGTCATCTCCAAATGCTTTCAATTTGGACCAGTCTAAAATTTTGTTGTTTGGTAATGAGTTAATGCATCCGCACGATCCAAATATTTTTCTGCCTGTCATCGGACCATTTTACGTTCAGCGGCTTTTTTTCTGGATCAATATGTATATGGATCGGTTTGCTTTTTATAATCTTGCACTTCGAGTATGCATGAAATGATTTAAATCCCCTTTCAACACATTACTTCTCACTTTTCATGAGCCAAGCTCTGTGAAATGGGGGCTAAGCTAACCTTCCGTAGCCAAAAATGATATAATGGACAGTTGTGTAAAGTTGGGGCAAAAGATCACTATGTTAAAAGCATTGCCTAGTTTCCTTGATTACCTTACAAAATAGCAGAAAGCGCGTGTCTTGGACAAGACTGTGTGGTTTTGCAGCTTGTCTCGATCTACACACTAGTCAAAAGCAATTTCAGACGTGCCCGACGCCAGATATAGCGATGAAATAATAGTAAAAAGTATGAACTGTGGAGTGTTTGTGATCTGTGTTGACCGCAAAAGTAACTTACGACGCGCCCAACGCTATAGGTAGTGGTGTTATAGTTCAGTAAACGGATAGCTGTCTGATCTCGATCTACACTGACTGCCGATACAACGGTCGTCACACGATATTCTAACGCTGAATTAAATCGTTTAATGTATGAATTTATGTAAATATCTAAATGAGCGTTTGATTCGAAATTCGATTTACGCCTTTGTCAATATTTACGTTGTGCTTGACATGCAAGGGCTCGTCAGAGGAGGTTTACAATTACTCTACGTCAGAGGTTTACAATTACTCTACATCAGAGGTTTACAATTACTTTACTTATCCGATCTCTTTTGACCGTTCCCAGCTTTGTAGACCATCCATGCACGGTGTGCAGTCTGATTTACATCGTCACCGTTAGATGCCCAGAACTTTACGATTTACAATACATACATGTAATTAAGTATTTACCACACGAAAAAAAAAAAATGTAGACTTGTCCAAATAGACACCATTTGCAGACAGACAAAAACGTTAAATGAAGCTGAAATGATGGAATTTGTCTGTGATTTGGATGGAAAGCATTGTGGGAAAAGGAGAAAATGCTGTTTACCAGCATTTTCTCCTATTCCCACAATGCTTTCAAAAGGCTTTCAGCTTCAGGGTCGTTAAAACTCAGGACTGTGTGGGATAAAATATACAAAAGCGATCAGATTCAATGCAATATCTGTTTTCATTTACTATTTTAAGATAGTACTTAGCTATATATGAGCCATACCATGTGAAAAGGGGGTTTATTACATTTGCAAACAGTATTCGACTCTGGTCTGTCTATCCCGTCCTCTTAAGCTAATCATGGCCGAACTTTTTTCAGGCTTATCGGTCAATCTTCTACATGTCAAATGACCATTCCAACTCATGGTTCAGTCTGTCGTTTGAAAAAAAAGGGATTTTTTTTTATCTGTAACTATGTTATCGTTGTCTGCGCATGTCTTATTCTTCGAAGATTCGACTGTCTTATATGACGCATCACTAGCCCCGAAAGCGGGCTGACTCTAATATTACGCTCTATAAAGTAGCAATGTTGAAAATAGCTTTTTCGCGTAGGAAAGTGGTTCGGTTCTGTACCCAGGATGCCCAAATTAGATAGATGAGTATTTATAGAATGCTATCTAGCGGGAGATAATGGACATAACTGGAAAACGGGTTACGTTTACTCAATAAAACGCTACCTTGTGCGACTCTTTCAGCTATGATCAACTAGCATGCAACCTATGTACCGGCCATTTATCAAAACAGCCCCTACATGCTTGGGCTACAGCTTCGGTGTAAGTCCTTCTTTTCCCCAGCATATGGAATTGGTGATGCGTCAAAGCAGACAGGTCGAATTTGCGAAAAATATGACAAGCGCAGACAACGCCATTCAATCACCCTTTTACCAAATAATTACGTGTTTCATGGTTCTGGGGATGAGCGATCCTGAGATTAAAACATTTTTAGAAACCATGGTAAGAAAATCAGAATATGTTTCATTTCTCAATTTTATTATCATTATTATTATTATTATTATTATTATATTCTTTGTAATGTCTAATTTAAAAATTTCAGGGGATGGGGGAGGGATCAAAATAAGACAAAAGACAACATTTTGCTTTGTCAGTATGACAGAATCTGTGCCTCTTTCACCGCTGATCATAATTCGATGATGGTTACGTGAAAAAAGCAACCGGTGGCTTGGGAAGCATATTGTGCAAAGTACATGTTGTTGGTTTACTTCAAAAACCTCGTAACTACAGCTTGAAACAAGCTGTAGTTACGAGGTTTTTTAGTAAACCGACGATGCACTGGTAAAACAAACCTTAGGAAGAGATAGATACGTGCACTGATCGGTTGTGCAACTTAAAATATGAATAATGTATCAATGGCTATCATCAATAATCGGGAGGAAAGCACCGGGATGGATATTCGAACCAACTCCAGCATAGATTTTCCGACATACTAGTACTTTTTAATTAACTTTTCAGATCTTCTTGGTCTCTGAAAAAGTAAGTTTCATTTATATTGCAATCCAATCTGTGAATTAAACATGTAAATTATTCCCTAATCCTGCAAACCAAACAGCTTAAAATTCTGAGACCTTGTTTGACCTCTAATGTTATTTACAGAGAGGGCGTTGATCTGCGGTCACAGATTAATTGGGTACTAGCCTAGTTATGCTGAGTACGACCAAAGCCATGGAAGACTGAAGATTTGACCGCCCCTTCCTTTGGTATTATCCTAGATTGCATCAAACTAATTAGAATTTTACTGTAGTGAGTATTATGACATTTTATGCTATTTAAATAGCTACAAACATTTAGGATTCACTCAAAGGTTGAAAATTAAATGAATAACGGATCAGTCTGTAGGTCGTTAGATCTACATAATTATAAAGAGATTTTTTAAAAAAAAAAGATGCATTTTACTAAAAATGACGATCATCTTTACAAGACACTGGGAAAAACACCAAGAACTGCAGGAACCTTGCAATTTCAGTATCCTGTAGCCCAGATGTAGTGTATACAAAATAGATTTTATACGTTACCCAAAATATGAGTAAAATTGTGCAGTCTCCACTACAAGACGTTGCTCAAAAACGAGATAAAAGGCAATGAGAAATTCATTCTAAAACTAAAACACACTATAAAAGATATATGAGTCGGTACGCATTTATTGATATTCGAATGAAAGTATTTGATATTCATGTGATAGGGGTAAAAAAAAGAAATCTACTCAAAACTGACAGAATTAAACGTACCTATTTAGATCCGTTTCAGGTCGTTGCAGTTTATGTGACGTGAACTATTGATACAAGACTATAAATTAGAATGAACAAGACTCAGCATATACTTCTTTATTAACCCCTCACCATACAGGCCAACATGAATGATAAAACTGACAGGTATACAAGTATCATACAAAGAGAGACAGAGGGAGAGAGAGATGAAAATGTCGGAGAAAAGAAAAAAAAAACTATCCTTATGATGCTGAAAACAATGTAGGCAAAGGAGAAATTGCTTTTGGTAGGCAATTCCTACTGTTCCAATGTTTTGAAACGCCGTAAAGGGCGGTTTTCTGAGGTAACTCTTCACATGAACAAAAAACTGATGAAGGACATTCCAGTCAGGCAAAACTAGTGACGTAAACTGAACTGCTTTTCTCGAAATATTCTTGCATGAGTTTTCAACCATGTCACCTTGTGTTTCATATATCCAATCTTACTTTCACTACAATCTGATCATGATCAATACTGTAAAAAAAAAAAATCACCATACTACAGACATGTAGCAAGTAATGGGTTAAATCGATAAGATTTATGGCTGTCATATCTTAACACTTAACTCTTAACCAAACGAGAAAATTTTAGACGGGTCCAAATTGAAAACATTTGCAAACGACAAAATTAACATCACTCAAAAATTAAAATCTGTTCCGAGAGGATAGAAACCATTATGGGAAAAGGAGAAAATGCTAGTTACGAGCATTTTCTCCTTTTCCCACATTGTTTTCAAATGCATTTTTCTCATGGCCGTTAAAACCAGGGATTGTTTAGGAATGGGCTAATCTGCTAAAGGACTGTATACATACAATCCCCTGAACTGCTATAACTATTACTCTTGAAGATGATAGCAGTGTCTTTTTAGGGTCGACTGACTTCATAATTATAGGGGAAACAGGTATTCCTTTCAGCTTAATCCTTTACTCCATAGAAACTCATTTCTGCGCATTGCTTGTAGGAGCCGTTGGAAAACATTGTGGCAAAAGGTGAAATTGCTCGTGACGAGCAATTTCACCTTTTGCCACAATGTTTTCTACACAATCAAAAGGTGTCATATACGGCTTTATCCTTGCTCTTATTTATGGTCAATTAGAGATACCATAGAAATGCTTTATGGGGTAAAGGGTTAAATACCCGCTGTACTGTCTTTGTAATGAAGCGATGTATTTTACCTGTCTTACCTTTTATGTGTTTGTTTTATTATGTTGTGTATGTCAACAAAGGTTTAAATTATCATCTGAGAGTAATAAGATGAAGTCGATAGTAAACACTGAGAGATTGACAGAGTTCTTTTGGAGATAGTGTAGATTTAAGGTCAGACTGCATGTCCTGTGCAAAAAAGTCCATGAGTGGCGCTTGCAGCCTCACGCTTAATCTCTTTCTTTCGTAATGAAAATTAGTCAACTACACGTATCGCGTTTCGCACTTCTTGTCTTAAAAAAAAAGGATTTCGTGAATCGTGAAATTGCTGAAACTGCTATTTCAAAGTTTCTCCTGGGCAAACTAAACTTTTGTCTTAGTTTCACGATTTTGATATTCCTCGTTAAAAGATTGGAGTCTATACCACACGACGAAAATGATAGATTTGTCCACATTAAATATATTTCCAGATGATAATAAAAATTATATGTGGCTTAGATGGGTAGATAACATTGTGAGAAGAGGAGAAAATGCTGGTCACCAGCAATTTCCTTTCCCATAATTCTTTCAAAAGCCTACATAATCTGAGTTATTAAAATTAAGGATTGTTTAGTACGAGAGATTTGAATCCTGAATTGTTTAAAATTAGCTGTTTGACTAGAGTAATATACGTTATCGTAAAAATTCTGTTATCTCTTTGTTATACCAGGGCTACAAACGAAGTTAGTGGGTATATAGTGATGTCACAAGACCAGCCAGTCTGCAATATGTCTGTCTGTTTGCACAAATTTTTAGTTGATGGAAATGTTCAGCTTATGGTAAAAACCAAACTTTTGAGATTTCAAAGTTGTGTTTTCTCTAGAAGAATCGCACATTCGAAAGCGTTGTTGTTGACGTTGGGTGACACAAAGATAAACGGAAATTTCTCAATGCATGAATCATAGATCTTATGTTCCATTTAAAGTTGATTGGGTGTTTTGAATCGGGTACGGCACCACATTCAAACACAAAGCTGATAACTCGACATAGATCTCAGCAGATTTCGCAAAATCTGTTTTAAATGCTTGTCATAGAAATGATCTATTTGTAAACTCATTAACTGAATCTAGTAGGCCTATAGACTTAAAGACTCACCAATAAGCTGCCAGCAGTAATATATAGGATCTGACATGAGTGGGCTTTTGAGATAAGATTTTATTAAACGAGTCAAGGGAAATGTTATTAAGCGAGCCTTTGGCGAGCTTAATAACATTTTCCTTGACGAGTTTAATAAAAAATCTTATCTCAAAAGCCCACTCATGTCAGATTCTTTTTATCACATTACGATATTTCACAAAATATAGATCAGACGATGCAAAAACCTTCATAAATGTACCCGCGGTATTTTCCATTCACTTATATGAAATGCGTACAAAATGACGTCAAAAATGACGTCACGCAAATGTGATATTAAACGTGTGTGAGATAAGGAAATTCGTAATGGGTATATTACACTGAAAACAAGGGAGGTTACGTGATAAAAGCACCCCTCACAACGTACGTCAGTGTGATGTCACAGGTAGTGATATCGGACCCTTGTTTTAGCGTCAGTGTGCATGTTTGGTAAGACTGTTTTCTTTTTTTTTGTAATCTTTCCTTTAAATGATCTGAAAAAGTCTTTAGACCTCCAAAGCGTACAATGCCTAGGGACTTTGTTTTTTGTCAAAGCTTTGTTAACTACTTATAATAATGGAATAGACTTCGACCAGCTCTTAAAACCCAATCACTTTTTGATATTTGGTCAAAGTGTTTGTGCATATAGACATCTGCTTCCTGTCGAAAACATCAGAATATTAAATGTATCCCTCTAATGTCTTTGATAAATACATGAGAGTCTTTGTAGCCCGTTTGTATCTACCCAAGCCAGCCTCATTCTATCTTGATATCGTACTTACTTTTCAGTATAAGTTACGAAAATGCGCAGGTCCGATATCACTTCCTGTGACGTAGGTTGTTACCCTTGATTAATAGCGTCCGAGGAAAAATCTGAGCTATAACAACGGGTGCGAACATCGGGGCTCCGGCGGAAGGCTTTTTCAATCTAATGATTTTATTTGAATTGTGACGTAACAATCATGACGTCACAAAAGAATTTAGGGTTTCCACAATTATGTAATAGATCTATAGGGTTAATTCACGTTTTTGAGGTCGTTAACATTCGCAGAGGCCCGAAAAATGCTTTAACGCCCGAGTGCGAAGCACGAGGGTGTTTAAATATTTTGAGGGCCTCTGCGAATGTTAACGACTGAAAAAAACGTGAATTAACGCTATTATTGCATAAATTAAAGGTATTCTAACAATAATGTGCACAGATAGCGAAAATATTTCCATAGAAATGCAAATAAGCGAATTTCAAATGTACTGTACGCAAATGGGTCAAAACCGGAAGTCGGCGAAGAAGTTTTTGTTACGATTAGGAAAGGGCCGTTAGTCCTGTATGCCAGCCCTGCGTTCAGTTAAAGCGAACGTGTGGGGCGAACTGTTCGCGTCGCGAACAGTTAACTGAACGACTTGTTCGCGTTAAATAAAATGGCTGCCATTATAGATTTGTTTACATGGTTACTGTCGGTTGCTAATAGCACGCGTTTTTGCAGAATACTTTTATTAGTATGGCAATTTTCGTCTTGAAGTTTAAACCCAATCGGCAAAGAATGATGATAATTTACTCGACAGGTTGATTTTAAGCAAAATTTACAACCCATATAGATCTTATCTATTTTTGTTAGAAGTTTATTGGTAGGTTTAGAAATTACATCATTTATTTTCCCGTCAAAGAAATTCGGATTATGTATATATAGACTTGCTGCCGAGACCAAAATACATGGAGTTAATTATCACAGTCCGTTGTGAACAAGATCGAAACCATAATTTCTTAAACTATTACAATATTACCCTTTACCACACAATCCCGAATTTAAACGATCCAAAGAAAAAAAGAAGGCTTCTGAAAACATATGGCAGAATAAGGAGAAAACGTTGGCAACCTGTTTTTTCTCCCCTCTCAACAACGTTTTCTATCCCATCATGGACGAAAAGCATTTTTTGACAGAAATGCTTTAAAATTTGACGGATTGACCTTTTGTCTTCTGGTAAAGAGTTGACAAAATCACTTATCCACATTGTAACAAAGTTCTACTGTTAATCACGGATCGTTTATACACAAATACATAGCCAGTCAAGTTCTTGATATTATCCACTCATTTCTGTGAAAAATATTAATCTGCTAGACCAGCACCGGATCGTATATTTTCCTCCGAAACAAATTCGGTCAACAGCAGTCGGATAAACAATATAACCTAAAGGTTACATAACCCTTAACTCTTAACCCAACAACAAATTCTTAGACTTCTCCCGAATCCAAAGTATTTGCTGCATGCAAGTAAAATATAGCAAAAACGGTGACCATCGTCTGTGGAAGGGGAGAAAACATTTTAACGAAAAAGGAAAATGCCTGTAACTGGCATTTTTTCTTTTTCCAGAACGTTTTCCAAGGCCTTCTTAATCGCTATCGTTTAACCTCGAGATGGTGGGGTAAAAGGTTAAACTGCACAATAAATTTAAAAAATATTCTCATCTAAACATGTTTCAATTATTTAGGATGAAATAAAAGTAAAAACAGTGGTGCAAAATGAGCGATTACTTGTTGCAAGCAAACATTTGTTTTCTGGCTGACTTCCAAAGCTGTTAACTGCTGAGTATAAAAAGGTTGCATTTTGTGAAGTACATGCCTAATATGTATTTGATGATGGAACATATCAGACAACGAAAATTTAGACTCATTCATATTTTTTCAAGCACTGCAATTGACGAATTGAAAACAATGGTGAAACGGTGTAAGTCGTCTCCGAAAAGAAAGAAACGTTATGGGAAAAGGAGAAATATTGGTGATCAGCCTTTTCTGTATCTTCCTCAGTGTTGTCATATCATTAAACTCGAAATTATTTCGTACAGGCCTTCTTAATCAATGTCGTTTAAACTCGTAATTGTAAGGTAAAAGGTTAAAATGCACAACAAATATAAAAGATATTCCCAACCAAGTATGGTTTAATGATTTCAAAGTTCTATCCTGAAAGAAATACTACCGTGCAGATTGAAAATTATCCGGCATGATTTGAAAAATCTGATCGTCGTCTGCACTGTCTTTCAGAGGAGCACTAAGTCTCACTTTGTGGCCTACATGTACATATTCACAAGTGCGGGATCATGCTATCAAAGTGCAATTTGGAATACAATTTTCGTTTTACAACCTTTTTTACCCATTACCACACAATCCCTACTTTTGACGACCCTAAGAAAGAAGCCTTCAGAAAATATTGTGCGTAACCAGTATTTTCTCCTCTTCCCAAAATGTTTCCTACCCGTCACAAAACATTTTTTTTTTAAATTTTCAGTCACTTTTATTTTGTCGTCTGCAAATGCTTTCGATTTGGACTAGGCTAAAATATTGTCGTTTGGTAATGAGTTAATAGCATAATTCTTGTTTTTAAATAACGCCAAAACAGAGTTTATTGCTTACATTTATGACTGCTGTTGTTGAATAAGGGGATAGTCTCTAGCTTGATGAAACACACGCGAATACAGTTTGTTTCTTTCATAAATTGCCGACACGTGTTTTATCAATTTCGGTTACAACTGATGAAGGCCATACAAGTTTGATCGTCAATTGACAGGGTCATAAATTAACAAGCCGCTGCCAAACAGGCAATCCCTTTGGCCCTACTTTTAAAACATCCGTCAATCGTTTGATCTCCCAATATTTTTCATAAAAAATAGATTTGCTTCGTGTTAATAGTGGAACGTGTGCAGTAAAAGTTGGGTCACATTTATCAACTCTTGACCAGACTATAAATTTTAGAATTTTCTTTCAAGAGGTTTAAATGAAACATTCAAATTTTATCTCTTTAAAACATTTGAGTAAAATTTTAACTGTCTGTCAATGCTTTCCATTGGTCAAGTCTAAAACTTCGCAGTCTGGTAAAGAGGTAGTTGTACTTAAATAATACCTGAAAGGACAGGTAACATTGTAAGAAACGAAAAAAATGCTGATTGCAAGCATTTTCCTCCTGTTCAACCACCGTTTTCCGTGGTTTCAAAAGTTTACTTGGTAGGATCGTAAAAAATATTTGGTTGTTTGGTTATGAGTTAACCTGTGGACATGTGGGTTGCTGAATATTGCAAGTTTTGGATGTACAAAAAAGTGATTAATAAAACAATAGGTCGGAGATAATTCGAAGAATTAAATCACTAATAGGATATACATTAAGAGTAAACAGTGGTGAAAAAGGAGTCATCAGTTGTTAGAAGGAAATATTTGTTTTCTGGCTGATTTCTAAAGCCGTTAACTGCTGGATGTAACAAAAATTGTACATGTATTTGTGAATTAGGTGGTTAATTTGTATTTAAAAGCATTTTAACTCTGTATCAGACAGCGAAAATTTAGACTTAAACATAAATCTTCAGCACTGTAAACGACAAATAAAAAAAAGGAAATTCAAAGCTATAAGTCGCCTGTAAAAAGGATGAAACGTTGTGGGAAAGGAGAAATACCGGTTGTCAACCTTTTCTTCTTCTGTCACAATATTTTCATATTTTGCTTTCTTCCTTGTGTTCATTTAAACTAGGAATTGTTCAGCAAAGGGTATAAAGGACATCAACAACTATTTTGCTGATCCGAGTCGTTTAATAAGATATTGCGAGATGTGATTTTAAATAAACTGGGACATAGTGAATCTGTGTGGCAAAAAAGATCTTTGCCGTTCTTCTTCGGGGAAAAAGCACATTCATACAGGCGATTTATTAATAGGGAATGGATTATATCAAGCGTAAACCAAACCAAGAAATAAACCTTTTTTGAACCGTGAAGGTAAGTGATTGGATTTATGATTAGCAATGTTTGAACAATAGAAGTATGAAATAATCCGTATACTAGTTCCGTCCGGATAGCTGTTATCTCATTTCAATCGGCCGATATTGGCCATTATTATTATCATAACGTCTGAAAAGGGTAAAAATAAAACTTTGAGATTACATTGATAGAGTAGTATAATCGATACAATTTCGCACATATATAGATAATTCAATAAAAAGTCAGAAATACAAGAATTTTCATTTTTTTTATTTCGGCTTTAGAATAACGATCATTTGTCAGCCATCTTTGTTAGCTCGGCGTACCACCATGAAAATGCGTTCGCGATTGTTTGCAAACGTAAAAGGCGAACAGACTGTTCAGTAGCGAACGTTTCGTAACGTTTTGTAACGTTTTGTACCGTTCGCTTTAACTGAACGCAGGGCAGTTTTGATTCTCTCGCTGTAAATACACATTTATTGATTTTTAATTCACACTGGACTAATGTGGAATAAACTTGCACACATTTGGACGATTACAACTAGGGTGAATGCGTGGATATAAATTTCTGTAACTGAAGGCGACAGAGGGTTCGATATACATCAAGCGAGGCGGACCGATCACGTTAAAAAGTGGGTGGGATGTAGCTGCTTTAGAGTACATTTCACGGGTGAATTTTTGTTCAGATCTCGATTAGACTGAGATTCTGTGCAAAGGTTTGTTTGTGGTGTACTAATATCATCAAAGACATGCCATGAAAAGGATCGAATATGGTACGAATTCCTACAGTTTGATGGTCGGAGTCTAGGGAAAATCTGACAAGGACAAACGTTGTTTACAAGGTAGGCCCGAATCGAGGATATTGATAGTACAAACCCGGGCGTTAACGGCGCGTGAATTTACTGATTAATACACTTTTTCTCCCGATAACCGCCCGATTTTTACCCATTAATACATGCTTATAACGGCCCGAAAAGGCAAGTTTTATGCAATAATGGACGTTTTCCCGGAAATATTTGTTGTACGTTTACAACGTGAGTCCAAAGTGTCTTTTTCAAAAGCGTAAATTTTCTAAAGACCTGGCCCCGTGCTTATAAAAAAATGTTGAGAACGATCTCATGCTCAGCACAAAATCGTACTCAACAGCTTCAGTTTTGCTCACGGGAGTTTTGAACTCAAACGCTGCTTATAAACGTCGCCTGAGAACGTTCTCAGCTGAGCACGTTATCACCTATATTATTCGTGAATGTAAGCGACCCTACATCTTAAAATAGCAATACCGGAAGATTCGGCCCAAAGAAGATTCGGCCTATTGCGAACCACGTTTTAGAGAATCGTCGGTCCGGGAGTTGAGACAATTTGGTACATGTCGATTAGAAGGACCAAGAGAGCGTTCTTTTTTGTATTACTCATCATTTGTGATAGTTTCATCTCATTTTTTAGAAGCTTTTACTGTTAACATCGACATGATTAGTTCTCATGTTGCCCGTTATGATTGTGCATTACTTTTAAAGATTTAAGGCAAGCTAAAAATTTGTCACGTATGATCTAAATTATCTTTATACGGAATAAATTGGAGGTTTCCACGAAACAGAAAGTTGTATAAATATAAAAGTTCACTAATCTTTGAAGAGTTCAATTTTTTTACTGTTTCCAAGATTTCCTCCCCCCCCCCCCTTTATAGTTTGAGTCGTTTTGAAATTGATGAGGTTGTCATTGACTGAGTTTTTCTTCGAGGGATGTAGACATGTGTTGGTGATAAAACCATTGTGAAGTATCTCTATGTATCATCTACATTCATAAATCTTCTAACGAATTTACGCTTCAAACTTTTTACCGAACTTCGTTGTTATTTACCGAAACCCTAGCCTGAATACTTGTAAGCGGTAATAATCTTTTGTTCACTCCTTACAGTTGTCTCCTATGACGGTCCATAGGGATGTGAAGCAAAATGATTAATCGCTTCCAATAGTATTGCTTTTGACAAAGTAGAATCCGAATGATAAACAGGGGGGGGGGGTGTAAAAAACGCCCGTGGACTGGAACCCGGGCTTCCAAAACCCCTGTCACTCCTTGATATGAACCATAGCTGTTGCACATTCATAGGTCACTCATCTATTTTTAGAGCATTAAGTACACGTTAGGAAAAGACTTGAACTGTGTTTCAACGGGTCACTAGAAAGTCCCAAAAAACTAAAATAACCGGAAAACACAGGAAAACGCATAAGAACGCTGGAAAATGCAAAATTTCATCTATGGTCTGAATTCGAGAATTTATATAAACATGTTCTAACAGTAAGTTACATAAAGTTAGAGTTTACGTGACAAGAAAATTACACACTGAGACATCAATTTCATGACATTACACTTATATGAAATATGTCAAACAATATCGATTTACATGTCCGGGCTGTGAAATCTCTTCAGAATTATAGAATGAGGCAAAAAATATATTATAAGATAACAACTAATTAAAACTACGGGACTGTTCACAGATACGAGATAAACAGTGTACTGCAATTTTTTGGTTGAGAATATTAATGTATTCCAACTTTTCACAACGATCCGTAAACTAATCATTGCCCTTTCCACTCTTTTCTGTAGTTCAGTAAGATTTACGAATGTTTCGGTAACAGGCGAGTTCGGTAAATTAGACAAATACTTAGAGTAAATAGATTAGCTGTTTCGGTAGCAAGGCAAAATTTATATACTGCTCACGCAGTTAAAAAAACAATTGTCGATGTCTTAGTACTTGTCTCTCTCAGTTCCTGTTTTCATTTACCATAATATTTTAAATTCTGCTACCTGTGCTTCTAAACTCATCTTAGTTATCTATCATTTTAAATAAATGTGTTTCATTCAGTCAGATCTTGATTCTTAAAAATTGGCCGTAGAGGCAAACGAAAGTAGTAAAAGGTGTGGTGATAATCGGGAGTAAGTATGTTGAGCCACCTATGTAGCTCAGTGGTAAGAGCACTTGCTCGAAAAGCAACGGTCCCGGGTAATTCAATTCCTTACCAGCAGTACTTTTTCCTCTGAGGATTTACTCTAAAGGAAGCCCAAGGGTTAATTGCTGCTTTGGAAGGACATTTCTGTAAAAACTTGAGGATTGATGAATAGGAGACACAACGAGCATATGTTTAGGATAACGTTTGATGAATTACTTCAGCTGTCGTTAAAATTCAAAAATAAGAACATGATAAAATAAGTTCCACGTGGCAGGTACAACATAATAAAACATTGGGATAGCCATGTATTGGGTATCAAAAAGGTAATGGTACATGAATACTATATCATGATTTGCCTTGTTACCGAAACATCCAATCGATTTACTCTTTTAATACAATTTACCAAACTTGTCTGTTACCGAAATATCTGTCACCCTTCAGAAGAACAAGTCGTGGTAATTTTTGAAACATATATCACAACTATGAATGTACGCTGTTTGCGGTGAACGATTCTATATTTAGGCGTTTTTGCAGAGATACGATCACTAGAACCAGATGTATAATCAGTGCATAGAATTTTCTTGCGTGTAAAAGTTGTTTTTGGTGAAAAAAATACAAGAGCAGATGAGGTATCATTGGCAATGTTTTCCGGCATATTCAGGTGGTTTCAGACGAGTAAAGGGTAACAGCTTAGCGCTATACATTCCCTATTGGCCTGATAAGCCTAACCAAACACCCCTCCATTCAATTTGGTACTTTATTTTCATTTTGGTGCTAATTCCATTGTTTTCGGCCATAAAAAGGAAAGCGTGGGGAAGGTAGCTTCAGTGGTATTTTTTCTGGGAATTAAATCCATTCTTAGCCAATGTAGGTTAATATCTCCAGTGGCTTTCTCAATGTTCAAAGTTAATATATTTCCCTTCCCTCTTGTTAGCCATACACCCATTCGATATAAATGTCTTAAACAAGCACGAAAAGTCACATGTAGATCTATCTAAATGAGCAAAAGTTTGACAACATAAACCACACAACCAATCAAAACAATCATAAGTCTATATTGACCAGCAGTTTCAATCCTTTATTTCAAAGATCTTTTAAAAAGTAAGTCAGCAATTGTTACTCAACAAGAAGTGAAAACGACAATGTCAACACCATGAAAATAAATTGGGTCCGATTTTTGTCCTATGTGGGGTTGAATCTTCTTCCACAATGACGAACACGCCTTGACCGCTGATGCTAGTGCCACTCCAGCTAATATGTCGGATATTTAAAAATGGTAATACTAATCTTAATTCCAACGCTGAACAGCGCACAACATAGTGATTACGGTGAAAAAAAAATATCAAAACTGAAGCAGTTTTAACGGAAAATACCACCTGTATACGCATACCTTGGCTGTATTACCTAACAGTAGTAGCCGCCCACCTTAAAATGTATTACAGAAGTAGCATCCAACCTTCAAGCATATTTGTTTACATGACAACCAATCAACTTACGTTTAAAAATAGAAATCTATCGATTAGTTTCAAGTTTATTTATGGAAAAAATCCAAACTAAAATTGTGACCGGCACTATTGAAAAACCCATATTGTGTCCTTTTAGCTTCGATTTCTTTGGAGAAAACGATAAATCTGTATGCAACACGCTTAAAACCAACATCTCTGTTCTTCGGTTACACTATCTTGTCGTCTTTCTGCTTAAATTCAAACTGTCATCGACAAAGAATCTGAATTGCATCGGCCGCTAAGCACCAGCGACATGGTTCAATATGGGAGAGGCAAATGTCTTTTTTCCGCAGGTGGGTCAATATTTAGCAAACCCATACTGTCCACTTTCCAAACTGGCATCGTTCAACCGCGTCCATAACTTCCAAGTGGCAACTCTGCTCTTTAATTATTAAAACAGCACGCATTTCGCCTTTTGTCACACCGAATCTGTCGAACGTGTGCGGCGGCTGCCATTATGGCGGAATAGGAGAAAGTGCGCCGAGTCTGGTTCAGACCATACTCAACAGAGTTTGAGTTTCATGCTCAGTTGAGCACAATCCCAAGCTCAAGATTTTTTATAATCACAAAACTCTGAGTCGGACTCAGAGTTGAGCATGAAACCGCTCCTTGAGCATGAAAATGTACTCAAGGAAGTTTTATAAGCACGAGCCCAGACTTATTTTACTCCACTCTACACCAGTGTACAAAGTAGTTAGACAGCTACCGACCAATCTTGAATTTATTTTAAAAAAAAAATTAATCTAAAGTTTCTATTTCTAGATCTATTTATTCTATCAAAAGCTTTCAAATGCCGGAGTGCAGATCCAGATTTAGCTCTTGTTCAGTCAGTGCCAAAAGTGATGATGACTTTGTAGGATTAAGGTCCCTCCATGCTCTAAGCATATTTGGTATCAAGGGTAACAACCTACGTCACAAGAAGTGATATCGGACCTGCGCATTTTCTTAACTTATGTCCGCCATATTGAAAAGTAAACTTGTGCGATATGAAGATAGAATGAGGCTAGCTTGGGTGGATACAAACGGACTAGAAAGACTCTCATGTATTTATCAAAGACATTAGATGAATACATTAAATATTATGATGTCTATATGCGCAAACACTTTGACCAAATATCAAAAAGTGATTGGGTTTAATAGATCTAGTTGGTCGAAGTCTATTCCATCATTACAAGTAGTTAACAAAAGCTTTGACAAAAAACAAAGTCCCTAGGCATTGTAAGCTTTGGAGGTCTAAAGACTTTTTCAGATCATTTAAAGGAACGATTACAAAAAAAACAATCTTAACAAACACGCACACTGACTTTGTAACAAGGGTCCGATATCACTACTCGTGACGTCACACTGACGTACGTTGTGAGGTATAGGCCATTGGAGAGAAAGAATCGGATACAAGGAATACGGGTACAAGCCCCTAGCTCTTCTTCAAATAGACCTCCTTGGTTCTTTAACGTGCCCACCGTTTACAAAGCACCGATACACGCGAGGCTACCTCTGGGTTCCAAACTAGTAGTTGGGTGGGAAACGCAGGGTGTCTCAGAGAGGTCCTGGTTAGGCCGGGTATCGAACCTCGGGCCTCAGGATTGATAGTTAAGCGCTTTACCACTGCATTACCGGTCCACTCCTTTTTAACTCTTTACCAAACGACAATAATTTAGGCTTGTCCAAATCGAAAGCACTTGCAGACGACAAAATAAAAGTGACTAAAACTTTGAAATTGGTTTTGTGAAGAGTAGAAAACATTGTGGGAAAAGGAGAAAATGCTGGTTACCAGCATTTTCTCCTTTTCCCCCAATGTTTTCTCAAGGCTTCTCTCTCAGGGGCGTCAAAAGTCGGGATTGTGTGGTAATGGGTTAACAGGAATCCACTTTAACAGGGATCGTATATGATATGGCCAACAATACGCGAAAAGGAACTTTCGTACAGAGTTAAGTGTCGTCTTTGAACTCCGCGGAGGCTTATCCGAAACGAAATTTACCAATCCTGTGTGATTTTCTGTTTCACACAAGGGTACGTGTACGACAAAATCTAAAGCAGACGTAAATTGCCATCTCGGATTAGCCTGCGTAGACTGCGCAGGCTGAACCGAGACGACACTTTACGCAAATGCCCTAATGCCCCTCTTCATATATATATACGATCCCCGGATGCAATCAAAAGGCGCGAAGTTTTGGACCAGATCTAATCCAAAATGACAGCGTTTAGAGACCAAAAATCACATGTGCCTCAACCGATAGGGATTCATCTTAAAAGAGTAGACAACAGCGTATGAAAAGTAGAAAATGCTGATAACCACTATTTTCTCCTTTTCCCACGCTGTTTTCAAAAGGCTTCTTACTCTAGGCCTTGAAAAATTCGAGATTGGATGATGCAGGGTTCGTTAATTTGAACTACTGGTTTTGAACTAGATCTACTCTTAGATGTTTGGTTTTTGAAAAGTATAAAGAAAAATATCAATAAGACTAGTAATACTTACAAGTCACCCCCGCCTTTTTTCCGAAAACAGCTGAACATTTTCCGTCAAAACGTCCTCCCTATTTCGTCAACGATGAGCCTCTCGAATGTAAAAAATAAAAAAAATAAACACCCTTACTGCAATCTTTGCTCCACCCTCTCAAAACTTCACAGTATTTGTACCATTCTTATCGATATATGAATCCATGTCTAGTCAGTCTTAGAGTACAGTACTCTTTTGCAAAACGTCGAAGCTTCAAGTTTATCAAATCTAAAAACCTCTATAGATGAATATAATAGAATATATAGAATGACGCTGGTGTAATTATATTTGTCTTCAAACGGTTAAAAAAACATTGTGGGGAAAAAGAAGAAAATGCTGGTCACCAGCATTTTCTTCTTTTCCCACAAAGTTTTCAAACTTTTTGTTGGGTAAAGGGTTAATTAAAAGAAGGGTCGATATGATACTTAGGGTAAAATGTCACTTTCAAATGGTATAGAAGCCATGTGTTGGAAAAGAAGCAATTGCTCAATGCAAGCAGAATTATTATACATTTTCGCACAATATTTTACATCAGCTATCAATGGTAGGAATGTAAAATTGTTTCGTATGTTCAATAATTGGAACATTTCACCCAATTTCATGTAGGATTACCGCAAAAAGATGAACACCAACCATATCTATATTGGATATCTTACAGAAACACTGTAAGAAAAGTAGCAAATACTTGGCCCTATTTATTGCTGGTTTTTGAAACTGTTTAAAAAAGCAAAATAAAGGGTAAGGTTTTTTTTTCCTTTTCGTTACTTCAGTATCCTTTGTGTTACTTGTAAGGTTTTAGGAATGGTCTAAAAACTTTCCTCAAGGAAATGGATTGATGAACCTTCAATTGAAACTCAATTGAAACTCGAACCGTTTGAAGATTGCTAACTGTCAGACCATCAATGTAGATAAAAAGTAAACAACAAATTATCGAAATTCCTAGTTTTCTTTCACTATGGAAAAAAGAGGTCTGAACGATCGTATATTTTGCATAAAGGAAACGACGTAGCTGCAATGCATCAGTTTAATGACACAACAAGATAGGGTAGGGACATTGCAGATAGATAAAATGGTTGCATCACTAAGACTTGAAGCAGTCGTCTGATTTGCCCCTTCCAATTTAACTTAACCCTCTTCCTTCGATAACAGACTTTGAATATTTGTTTATGATGACTGTGTAGATGAAAATCAGACTGAACATACGTATAGTCTGGTCTTCATCTACACTATCAATTCTTCGACAGTGCGATCTCGTTTTAAATGTTATTATGTTACTTTTTTTATGATTATCATTTTTTAGGCCAGGGAATCCCTCTCAAGGGATTCCCTTGCCTATAACGATCGTAAGCTGCCTTTTCCGGACTACTTTCAGACAAAATGTTGAACGGTGTGTCCACTCTATATCGCTGAGTCCGCCAAAACAACTAGTTTCCCTCAAAGCATTCATCTGCAAAATGCCATGGAATTGCAAGGGTATTACGACCCTTTAATAACTGACGAGTGTGTGTTTTTAACCCGTTTTCGTCATTAACATTGATTTAATAAAGGGGAAATCTAATAAACTCAGCTTTATCCGACAGTAGTGTATTCCGACGCGCTGTATACGGTTAATATCTATAACGTTGTGTTGACATTTCACGTCTCCGCTAAAATGCGATTGTGAATAAAGCAAACTACATATAGAATATTGGCCAGTGTTACGTTTATCACTTTTTCTTATTTATATCGACTAAATCTAGGGTACTTTGTGCTGCTTTCTACACCGATAAAAATCAACATTTGCCCACTAGTGTGTCCACTTCTCTGCATAATACACGCTGTTGTGATAGCAATTTCCGAATCCTGGAGAAATCGGCCCCTGGAGAAATCGTCCCCAAAGTGCTTGGGGACGATTTCTCCGGAGAAATCTCGTTAAATCGACACCTTTAGATACCCAGAACTTTATGATTTACAATACATACATGTAATTAATTATTTACCACACGAAAAAAAAATTGAGACTTGTCCAAATTGACATTATTTGCAGACAGACAAAAACATTAAATGAAGCTAAAATGATGGAATTTGTCGGTGATTTGGATGGAAAACATTGTGGGATAAGGAGGAAATGATGGTTACCTGCATTTTCTCCTTTTCACACAATGTTTTCAAAAGGTTTTCAGCTTCAAGGTCGTTAAAACTCAGGATTGTGTGGTAGAGGGATAAAATATACAAAAGCGATCAGATTCAATGCAATATCTGGTTCCATTTGTATACTATTTTAAGTTAGTTATGAGCCACACCATGTGAAAAGGGGGCTTATTACATTTGCAAACAGTATTCGACTCTGGTCTGCCTATCCAGTCCTCTTAAGCTAATCTGGGCCGAATTTTTTTGCTTATCGGTCAATCTTCTACATCTCAAATGACCATTCCAACTTATGTTCAGTCTGTCGTTTGAAAAAAAAAAGGGATTTTTTAATCTATAACTATGTGATAGCTTGCTATCATGCATTGGTAAAGCCCCCGTCACACCAGAAGAATATGACATGCGCAGACAAAGAATTATGTCAGGACAGGTTAAGACATTTAGAACTACAAGTAGTTTGAATGAATTGCACGAGGTAGCGTTTTATTCAGTAAATGTTTATTTTAGTTTGAAATTCAAAGTAACGGTTGTCGCCTAGGAAAGTGGTTCGGTTCTGTACCCAGGATGCCCAAATTAGATAGATGAGTATTTATAGAATGCTATCTAGCGGGAGATAATGGATATAATTGGAAAACGGGTTACGTTTACTCAATAAAACACTACCTTGTGCGACTTGTTCACCTATGATCAACTAGCATGCAACCTATGCACCGGCCATTTATCAAAACAGCCCCTACAGGCTTGGGCTACAGCTTCGGTGTAAGTCTTTCTTTTCCCCAGCATATGGAATAGGTGATGCGTCATAACAGACAGGTCGAATTTTCGAAGAATACGACATGCGCAGACAACGCCATTCAATCACCCTTTTACCAAATAATTACATGTTTCATGGTTCTGGGGATGAGCGATCCTGAGATTAAAACATTTTTAGAAACCATGGTAAGAAAAGCAGATTATGCTTCATTTCTCAATGTTATTATTATAATTATGATTATGATTATTATTATTGATTATTATTATTATTAATATTATTCTATTCTTTGTAATGTCTAATTTACAAATTTCAGGGGATGAGGGAGGGATCAAAATAAGACAAAGACAACATTTTACTTTGTCAATATGACAGAATCCGTGCCTCTTTCAACCCTGATCATAATTCGATGATGGTTACGTGAAAAAAAGCAACCGGTGGCTTGGGAAGCATATTGTGCAAAGTACATGTCGTTGGTTTACTTCAAAAACCTCGTAACTACAGCTTGAAACAAGCTGTAGTTACAAGGTTTTTAAAGTAAACCAACGATGCACTAGTAAAACAAACCTTAGGAATAGATAGATACGTGCACTGATCGGTTGTGCAAAAAATACGAATAATGTTTCAATGGCTATCATCAATAATCGGGAGGAAATTACCGGGCTGGAATTTCGAACCAACACCATCATAGATTTTCCGACATACTAGTAGTTTTTAATTAACTTTTCAGTTCTTCTTGGTCTATTAAAAAGTAAGTTTCATTTATGTTGCAATCCAGTCTGTGAATTAAACATGTAAATTATTCCCTAATCCTGCAAACCAAACAGCTTAAAATTCTGAGACCTTGTTTGACCTCTAATGTAATTTACAGACAGGGCGTTGATCTGCGGTCACAGATTAACTGGGTACTAGCCTAGTTATTCAGGGTACGACCAAAGCCATGGAAGATACCAGCCGATATAGATCAGTAGGTAGAGCATAAGACTTGTGAACACAATGTCCTACAGGTTGTGGGTTCGAATCCCCGGCTGGCCAGCTAAAAAAATTACTAATAGTCTTTCGGATGAGACGTTAAACCGAGGTCCCGTGTGACGGTGCTACACCGAGCACGTTAAAGAACCAGGCGGAATTCTCAGTAGTTTCGTCCTGTATCCTTGCACTATCCCCCGTAACAACTAACCGTCTTCTGGGGGCGTCGCTCAGATGGGCAATCGGTAGCGACGATAAACAAACGAAAATAATCAAGCCATGGAAGATTTAAGATTTGACCGCCCCTTCCTTTGGTATTATCCTAGATTGCATCAAACTAATTAGAATTTTATTGTAGTAAGTATTATGACATCTTATGCTATTTTAAAATAGCTACAAACATATAGGATTCACTTAAAGATTGAAAATTAAATGAATAACGGATCAGTCTGTAGGTCGTTAGATCTACATAATTATAAAGAGATTAAAAAAAAAAGATGCATTTTACTAAAAATGACGATCATCTTTACAAGACACTGGGGAAAACACCAAGAACTGCAGGAACCTTGCAATTTCAGTATCCTGTAGCCCAGATGTAGTGTATACAAAATAGATTTTATACGTTACCCAAAATATGAGTAAAATTGTGCAGTCTCCACTACAAGACGTTGCTCAAAAACGACATAAAAGGCAATGAGAAATTCATTCTAAAGCTAAAATACACTATAAAAGATATATGAGTCGGTACACATTTATTGATATTCGAATGAAAGTATTTGATATTCATGTGATAGGTGTAAAAAACAAGGGCCGTCAGAGACGGATTATGCTCCCCGAACAAGTGCTTGTCATAAAATATATGAAATTGATATCAATTTACTTCTTTTATCCTAAAAGGACCTGTTCATGCTCCCCAAAAATTGAAGTGAAAAGGCAATTACTATCTTAGAGATAGCCAACACAAACTTGTAGAGGACAATAAGCCCACTAAGCCCCCTTTAAGCCCTCTTTTCCCATAAGGCAATATTGCATCATTGAAATAAATACAACCGGTGTGTGATTTGTGGCATTTTTTTTAATAAGAACTCAAAATTCGAAATTTCATAAAATTTTGAACAGTCATGCAGTAAATATTACATAAATGATTTTTTACATGGAGCCCCCTTTTTCCATGACGCAGCCTAAAATTGAGAAACCGGAAGAGAGGTACCTGGGCAACGTTCCAACAAGTTCAGTTTTGAAATTTCACAAAGTTTTGAGCACATTTGTAGGAGATACAAGTGAAAAACAATTTTTTCCATGAAGTCCCCTTTTTCCGTGATGCAGCCTCAAATTGAGAAACCGGGCAAGAGGTATTTGCGCATTAATAATTCAGAGATTGAAAATAACAAGGGCACATGTTGAAACTTGTAAAACAAGATATAACCATGAAGTTTCATGAAATTTTGACAAAAACTGAACAAGATATTAGTAAAAATTGCGATTTTGCATTAAGGCCCCCTTTTCCCTGGCATTTTACAAGAAACCCCCTGACAGATGGTCAAATTGATAAACACATAGATCTATAAAGAAACAAGAGCACATGGTGAAACTTTGAAAAAACAATATAACCATGAAGTTTAATGAAATTTAGACCAAAACTAAATGAGACATTAGTAAAAATTGGAATTTTGCAAGAAATCCCCTTTTTCCGTGACAGAACGTCACCTTAAAAAATGCCTAGATTAAAAATAGCAAGGGCACATGCTGAGTCTTTCCATAAACAATATAACCATGAAGTTTCATGAATTTTTCAGAAAAGAGTAATTTTCACAGTTTGAAAAAAAAAAATCATGAGATACAATAAAAAGCAAATTTTCAATGTTTTTCAACATTAAATACGCCTAAATGGGTTGTGTTTACCCTTTACTATGAATAAGCTAGTCCGTATGAACTATAGTGTAGCATATTCATCAGTCTTTAGTGACCAGCCTTGACATTCAATCAAATGAATGGAAAAATGAGAAAGTGGCCATACTACCCTGGTTGGCGAGGTAGGTTTGAAAAAATCCCCGGATCGAACCTTTTGAAGCAAGTTGTAGTGACTTTTTTCAGTTATAAGTTTGATTCAGATTTTATATTTGATCATTATACGAAAATTCTGATTCCTTGACCGAAAATGTGAATTTTGTGAGATTATTTACGCTTAGGTGAACGGAGAAAGGAGAACACAGTATATGGCACCACATTCAAACACAAAGCTGATAAGTCGACATAGATCTCGGCAGATTTCGCAAAATCTGTTTTAAATGCTCGTCATAGAAATGATCTATTTGTAAACTCATTAACTGAATCTAGTAGGCCTATAGATCTAAAGACTCACCAAGGTCCTGCCAGCAGTGATAAGTAGCGTCCGAGGAAAAATCTGAGCTGTAACAATGGGTGCGAATATCGGGGCTCCGGCGGAAGGCTTTTTCAATCGAATGATTTTATTTGAATTGTGACGTAACAATCATGACGTCACAAAAGAAGTTAGGGTTTCCACAATTATGTAATGGACGTTTTCCCGGAAATTTTTGTTGTACGTTTATAACGTGAGTGCAAATTATCTTTTTCAAAAGCGTAAAATTTCTAAGGACCAGACTTATTTTTCTCCACTCTACACCAGTGTACAAAGTAGTTAGACAGCTACCGACCAATCTAGATCTAGAGTACTTATTTAAAAAAAAACAAGCATTTAACCCTTTACCACACAATCCCAACTTTTAACACCTCTGTGAAAGAAGCCTTTTGAAAACATTGTGGGAAAAGGAGAAAATGCTGGTAACCAGCATTTTCTCCTTTTCCCACAATGTTTCCTTCTCTTCCTAAAACACATTTCAATTCTTTAATCACATATATTTTGTCGTCTGCAAATGCTTTCAATTTGGATCAATCTTAAATTTTATCGTTTGGTAAAGAGTTTATCGAAAGTTTCTATTTCTAGATCTATTTATTCTATCAAAAGCTTCCAAATGCCGGAGTGCAGATCCAAATTTAGTTCTTGTTCAGTCAATAGATCTAGATCTACCAATGGTGACAAAGACTTTGAGGACTTTGTAGGATTAAGGTCCCTCTATGCCCTAGGCATATTCGGTATATACCATTGGAGAGAAAGAATAGGATACAAGGAAATCCGGGTACAAGCCCCTAGCTCTTCTTCGAATAGACCTCCTTGGTTCTTTAAAGGTGGCCCTTCAGATTTTGGAACGAAAATTTTACAAAAGGGCAAAAATATCATCCTTATACTCCCATAGCCTTTTAATTTGCATTCATAAAACCCCAGTGGTCGAAACATCCGATAACACGAGAAGTTAGAGATTTATTACGGACCAGGTTGACACCAACGGGAGACACATTCTATTTTTAGATTATCAATTCTCTCATTTAAATACAGGAAAACACAGACGAAGTTTCAAACATCTGTCCGAAGAAGACATTATGGAAAATAGTTATTACATGTTTGTTATGTAATGTAATTTAAGCGTTATTAGTCACGTGCCAGTCACTTGACATTCCCACAATGCTTTAATGACTTTTGGCGCGAAATCTAAAAATAGCTTAAGAGGCTACGTAGCCTTTTAAGGGAATACTATCAAAAAAAATTTTTTTGTAATTTTATGATTCTTTATTATTGATGATTTGTATTGTTTTTCCATATAAATTTCAATGATATATGTATTTCTTAATTTGGTGTGATGTGAAAATTCTAAATACCCACCTTTAACGTGCCCGGTGTAAAAGCACCGATACACGCGAGGCTACCTCTGGGTTCCAAACTAGTAGTTGGGTGGGAAACATAGGGTGTCTCAGAGAGGTCCTAGTTAGGCCGGGCATCGAACCTCGGGCCCCAGGAATGATGGTTAAGCGCTTTACCATTGCATAACCAGTCCACTCCTCAGTGCCATCGTAAAAGATTCATCTTAAAAGTGTATACAACAGCCTATGAAAAGCAGAAAATGCTGATAACCACTGTTTTCTCCTTTTCCCACGCTGTTTTCAAAAGGCTTCTTACTCTAGGCCTTGAAAAATTCGGGATTGGATGATGCAGGGTTCGTTAATTTGAACTACTGGTTTTGAACTAGATCTAGAAAAGTATAAAGAAAAACAATAGTAATAATACGTACAAGTCACTCCCGCCTTTTTTCCCGAAACAGCAAAACATTTTCCGTCAAAACGTCCTCCCTATTTCGTGAACGAACAGCCTCTCGAATGTAAAAAATAAAAAAAATAAACACCCTTACTGCAATCTTTGCTCCACCCTCTCAAATCTTCACAGTATTTGTACCATTCTTATCAATGTATGAATCCATGTCTGGTCAGTCTTAGAGTACAGTACTCTTTTGCAAAACGTCGAAGCTTCAAGTTTGTCAAATCTAAAACCCTTTATAGACGAATATAGAATGACGCTCGAGTAATTATATTTGTCTTCAAACGGTCAAAAAATATTGTGGGAAAGAGAAGAATTTTTCTTCTTTTTCCACAAAGTTTTCATATGCCTTTCTCATCAGGGTATCTTAAACTCGAGATTGTTGGGTAAAGGGTTAATTAAAAGAAGAGTTCATATGATACTTTGTATAGAATGTCACTTTCAAATTGTAGAGAAGCCATATTTTAGAAAAGGAGTGATTGCTCGTCGCAAACAGTAATTGTTACCCTTTTCCCACAATATTTTACAGCAGCTGTCAATGGTAGGAGTGTAAAATCGTTTCGTTTGTTCAATAATTGGTACATTTCAACCGATTTCATGTAGGATTACCGCAAAAAGATGAACACTAACCATACCTTTATTGGATATCTTAAAGATACGCTGTAAGAAAAGAAGCCTATAATTGTCCCAATATATTGCTGCTTTTCGAAACTGTTTAAAACTCAAAATAAGGGGGATTTTTCCCCTTTCTGCTGCTTTATAATCCTTCGTGTTACTTGTAAGGTTTTTGGAATGGTCTAAAACCTTTCCCCGTGGAAATGGATTGATGAATCTTTAATTGGAACTCGAACCGTTTGAAGATTGCTACAGATAAAAAGTAAACATCATATTATCGAAATTCCTAGTTTTCTTTTACTATCGTAAGAATAGGTCTGAACGTTCGTATATATTGCATAAAGGAAACGACGTAGCAGCAATGCATCAGTTTAAGGACACAACAAGATATGGTAGGGACATTGCAGATTGATAAAATGGTTGCATCACTAAGACTTAAAAGCAGTCGTCTGATTTGCCCCTTCCACCTTAACTTAACCCTTTTCCTTCGATACCAGATTTTGAATACTTGTTTATGATGACTGTATAGATCAAGATCAGACTGAACATACGTATAGTCTGGTCTTCATCTACACTATCCATTCTTCGACAATGCCATCTCGATTTAATGCAAAAATAAATGTTATTATGTTATTTATTATGATTATCAGTTTTAATTAATCAGGATTAAATCCTTCGTTCGCTCTTCAATTTCCAGAAAGAGATACAGATTAATATATAGGCTAAATCTGCATTGAGATAACTACTATTTATTTTAAGGGTGTCAGAAACAGAAAAAAGAATGGCATTTTCGTCTGTCAGTCGATCGTAGCGATAATTGCTTAAGTTGTTTTCTTCCAGCACCCAAAAATGATGACTTCATGAAAGCAAAGGTTATACCTATTATAAATTTGGGTCGGGTCATCTCCGGCCAAACTAAACGTTCAACATTGACAGGCACAGGAGAACGTGAAAGTTGGGCTGGTGAAATAATTATGTGAGCATTTGTTATACAGAGTCAAGAAATAATATTTTTTTGTTGGTGATGGTTGTGTTTTTGTTGCTTTCATCTATAACATTGGTAGGGATGATTTCTAGAAGTAGATTTGCCAAAGAAACCTATGAAAATATCTCAAAAGTTACATGTGGAAGCATTAGCAAAGATATACACTATAGCAGCTAGATCACTCAATTCCTTTTGAAAACCTAGAGAAGTTTTTCCCAGAATATTTCACAGAGTGTTGGACAATGTTGGTACAAGCTCAAATTGCACGTTTCGAAAAGTCAGATGCTGATTTATTATGCCCTTAAACAGTAGCAGAGTTGTCTTCTCCCCCCTAAAAATATTCAATCTGACCATGCTTTTATGAAATGTTATATACGACGGTTACTTCCTTTATCGGTAAAAAGATAAATATCATGACAGTAATAACTTAACGAGTATATATATTGTTCATTTTATTCGCATTTTCATCGATTGTAACCCAACGCTACATTGAATGCATCGCATTTCATCTATGTATTGAGCGATATTTGTCTGGTAAAATCCTGTTCTCATAAATTTAGTACTGAGGTCATTCATTGGTTCCATAAAAACATTCTGCGGAACTATTGACCATCATCATTACTACGGGAGGAACTGGTGCTGTAGCTATTGTTGTTATTCAACAGGTAGTAGTTGTTGTTTTTAGTTGTACTGGCTAAAAGCTATATAGTAGATCTTATCATGGTCATGGCGTGATTCCATCGTCCGTCTGTCTGTCCATCCGCCCATTTAAGGTTGAAAACTTATATCTCTTGCTTACACAATTAAGTCTGCATTTTTAAACTCAGTTCTTTTGAAATATTTTGTATCGTTACTAAATTGAACCCAATCATAAACGAAGAAAATCTAGCGATCACTATCGGAGAAGCTGATTTTGATGACTTAATACTGTTTACTTAAAATAATCTACATTGCTTCGCCTCATTTCTTTGAAACTTGAAGAGACCACATGTTTAATACAACGAGCACTGAAACCCTATCAAGTTTGACCAAAGATTCAAAAGAAATGGTTTTGAGAAACGGTACAATTTTGCATTGTTTGTTGAATTCAACATGCCTACTTATGTTTACTCGGTGATTTCCAGCACAGCGACAACAACACCATGCTCTCCACCCACTGCCCACACACACCATTTGTGTGGGTTTGTCTTTTTCCTATTTCTATCACGATTAAATGATAAATGCTAGAAACAAAACAAAAAGAACCACTGCCTGTAGAGCGAGTCAGGCCCTTAAGGGCCTCTAGAAGTAATAATGGTCTTTGTTATCGTTTTCTTCGTCATTTTTGTCTTCGTCATAGACAGCAGGAGTAAATAGGCAACCGTTACAAAGGGATGAAAACGCTAGACTCGTCATAATTACATTCTATTTCTATATATACATCTACACCTGTGAACTGTAAACATCCGCAGAGAAACGATTTCAAACCAGTCCAGTGCTTTTCTCAAGGTTATGGAAATAACATGAACATTACCCTCATGTTCACGACTTTTTTTTTTCGTCCTCCAGTGCCACAGACTTTGAAAACAATTGTGCCAAAAGAAGGTATTGCTATTAAGAGCAATATCTCATTTTGCTACAATGTCTTCACATGCATTCTTGAGTTCAACCTTAATTTCATATTAATTACTCTTATCATAAGAGGATATTATAGGTTGTAAAGGTTACCTGCTGTTATCTGCTGCATATGTCGAAAAAAAAAGAGTTCGTAAAGAGTAAGTTATCACTGATGTTAGTTACTTGGGGTTAGTTAAAGAATAGTTCTAGCATTTCGCTTTTTTTGAAGGGGTTGGGGGTATAAAAAAAATAAATTTTCTTGCTTTTAGAGAGACATGTCATTTTGTAGGCTCAAAACAGAACTTGTAAATACATGTACACACAAATTTTGAATTAATTTCCATAGCAAGCAGTAAAGGGCTTGCATATCTTTTCGGAGTTCTATATAGTTCTATGAACACTGTGTGGCCCTCTAGGGTCAAGACTGTGTGGACCATTGGGAGGTGGAGGGGGGTTTACGTGGATCGTCAGGGGTCCTGCATGGTTTAATGTTTAAGGTATTGCACTCGTATCTGTAAGTTAGGGATTCCCGGTTGTTTGTCCGCAGGCGGCGCAGGTAACACAGTGTCCACAGGCAAGGTATTTTAGATCCAACTCTAGAGGGACATTAAAAAATCAACTGTGGCCGTCATATGATTGAAAATATTGTGGAAAAGGACATAAAAGTCCAGTCGAACAAACAAAATGTTTGGTAACAGTTGAGAAACGGTAATTTGTCGGCCTCTCACATGAATGGTTCCAGGATTTCCAGGATCGAATCTCGTGATCAGCAAGGTCAGCGTCGGGAACTACGTGTATCTGCATTACGAGTACTGGTTAGGGTTCAGGAAGCATCCATCGAGATTGAAGTGATCTCAGTCGATGTCAAAAATATCAAGTTTAACTAGAAAACAAGACAGGCGATTCAGAATGATGTACGTAATAAAACAGCAATTTTGGTAGCTTGCACTGCTAGCTGAACACTTTACTCCAACAACGTTTTCAATATCAATCGAGAACTGCATTTTCCTCTTGTGGTAAATTGTTGTTTTGTAATACCTGTACTTCTGTTTGCTTCAAAATTTTCATACGCAGTAGGCTAATGATGAGATATTTTAGCATATGTTTATATTCAGAAAAAAATAATTAAGATGCACTAACTTCAATCGCTTTGAGATTCATCTTGTACGAACTTAAAGTCTCTCGTAATCGAGCACGTCTGATTGAAAGCAATTCCAATCAAGTACTCTACAGGTTTTTGTTGTTGTTTACATCGTCCTGAAGGACATACTATACTTTACGTCTGCTAAAGAATGCAGCTAAACTAATTGATTTGTGAAACTGCGGCAACGAAAGGATGGAATCGTCTTAGGCATCATTAAACGGTGTCTCATTGGAACTATATTTAACCCTTTACTCCATAGGTACTCATTTCTACACATTGCTTGTAGGAGACTTTGGAAAATATAGTGACAAAAGGTGAAATTGCTCGTGACGAGCAATTTCACCTTTTGTCACAATGTTTTCAATGCTATCAAAAGGTGTCATTTACACATTAGAAACGGCTTCACCCTTGCTGTTATTTAGAGTCAATTGGAGATGCCATAGGAATGCTTTATGGGGTAAAAGGTTAATTGACACTTGTAGATAAGATTGCCTTTTCGGGTATGGTAAATCATTGTCGGTCATCACAAGCGCGCAATCTGACGTTGGTCTTTGTGTACAACCTCCGTTATGAAGAGATATTCTTGTCGAAATGGAAAATGGGTTCTCTTTCTGTGCCAGATACAGGTTAACCCATTACTACACAATCCCTACTTTTGACGACCCTGAGATAGAAGCCTATAGAAAATATTTTATGAAAAGGAGAAAATGCTGGTAACCAGCATTTTGTCCTTTTCCCACAATGTTTTCCATCCTTCACAAAACAAATTTCACTTTTATTTTGTCGTCCGTAAATGCTTTTGATTTGGACGAGCCTAAAATGTTGTCGTTTGGTAATTACATGTAGTCAAATAGATTACTTCTCTCTGGCTAAAGCAGTGAAATTCAGACAGATCTTTCGTCCAAGACCTGTTTACTTGACTATTAAGTAGACGTTTTAACCCTTTATCAAACAACGAAATTTTAGACTCGTCCAAATTGAAAGCACTTGCAGACGACAAAATAAACGTAACTCAAAAATTGAAATTTGTTTCCAGCAGTGTAGAAAACATTGTGGGAAAAGGATAAAATGCTGGTTATCAGCATTTTCTCCTTTTCCCACAATGTTTACCACAGGCTTCTATCTCGGGGTCGTAAAAACCAGGAATTGTTTGGTAAAGGGTTAAATCAACAATCAGACGGCACGTTTCTGTCAAGTCGGACTTTGATCTATATCGTCCTCAAAACCGTTTTGCACACGGCTTTGAAAGAGGCTCCCAAATTTATCCACCACTCGATGACGCTTGCATGTTGGTTTCAGGTACATCTTTATTTCTTGATTTTACCAAAATCATACAAGAAGGGAACAGTTTGAGTATTCGATTGATGTATTTTAGAATAACGTGAAAACTAACGTTACTGTAGTGGGAAGATTGTTTTTGATAATTAATCGTCACTTTCAATCCTTAGTGTTTCCAAAAGTTGCCCGCTGCATTCTGACCTTCGATCTGAAATGTCCATATTTATTTCTAGTGTGTTATTTACTTTAAAAAGAAAGAAGCATTGAGTTTGGACTTTTTACTAGCCAAAACTTAAAGGCACTTGGATTTTGACAACTTCACCTTCTATATACTAGTATATAGCAATGCATGTACGACCCTAGACAACGTATCTAACTGGAAATGTCTTCACTTGTTAGTATTTTCACACTTTCCTGAACCTGGCTGGGAATTGTTATTAAATTGTCGTTTTCTGTAGTTGTTTACCTTTTATCTAAAACATGGAAAGGAACAAAAAGATCAATATTCCTAGCGAATAGTTGCAGTCGAAACTTTGGTGCATTTTTTCCCCGTTATCTATCTCTGAATCCAATTGGTCAATGAAATAAGAATATCAGCTTTGAAAAAACAGCGCCATACTATAAATAGTTTTGATAATCAAATTTTGCCAGTATGCCATAATGTAAAATGTTGCAAAGTATGTATAATCACGATAAATGAAAGTAAAATTCATACTAATTTGCTCTGTTTCGATTTTTTTTTTTTTCAAAAGAATCTGTTCGTAGAGACTAATCCTGCGTCTTCAAGAGGTAGATCTAATATGTAAAAAAAAGTAAAAAATTCAAAGGACTTTTTTTTAATAAAAAAAATCTTACGAATTAGCAAGCAATCTTATCGGACGGTAAGAGCCAGTCACGTCGATGGTTCCCTTTGAGCACCATACTGTAAAACCAGGTATATCTACCTGAGGATTCCGTCTGTTTTCCCAGCGTGCGTTGGCGTCTGCTGCCAGCATTAATGATAGTGTTATACATGTCAAATGTGTTTTCGGAAAACATGAAAATACCAGCTGTGAGAGCTACCTGAACATACGAATCGCACGCAGCTCCCTCACCTGCTGTCAATTACATGGTTGTATTCTTTACTTTCTTTTACCTATAGTTTTACTATCCATGCGAGATTTCCATCGTCAAAAAAAAAAAGAAAGAATTGGTGAATAATTCTACAAACAAAACAATTGTTAAAAATCTGTTCGTGGTGTGCTTTTTCGTTTAAAAAAAAAGTTACAGTCTTGTTTCTATTTGAATATAGTTCCCTTGCTCTGTATTCACCAACCTGCTACCTCAATCTTACTCTATATTGAAAAATAAAGGAATTTCTGGTTTGCAAAGACATTCGATTTTTACACACACACATACACAAGAAAAAATGTGTTACCTTTATACGAAGAAAAAGTTTAACCCTTTCCCAAACAGTCCCTGGTTTCTACGGGTCTGGAATAGTAGCCATTTGAAAACATTGTGGGAAAAGGAGAAAATGCTGGTAACCAGTATTTTCTCCTTTTCCCACAATGTTTTCTATCATATCATAGACAGAAACCATCTTTTCAGCAAGAGTTGAATTGTCATCTGCAAATGCTTTCGATCTGGTCTAGTCCAAAAGTTTGTCGCATGGGAAAGGGTTAAGACTTAAGACTAAGAATGCTGCTAAGAACGGTATGTGATTGCGGACAGTGATTGGCTGTATTGCAAAACTTAAGTTACTGAAAACAAAAGGAGTTAGCAGGATATTATGCGAGAATTTTTAAGTTTTGAACTTTGTTGCCGAGTAAGGTTTCTATAATGGCTGATGAGTTCAAAGCTTAAAATTTTCCACATCATGTCCTGCGGACTTGTTTTGTCGTGATGTAGATGATATCATAAATATTGAGACTGGGGAGAAAATGAAGGGTATTGAAAGCTTTGAAGAGGAGACCCTTTGAAAACATTGTGGTAGAAAACCCTTTGAAAACATTGTGGCGGAAAAGGAGAAATTTTGGTGACATTCATCTAATACTGAAGAGATAGGCTCCTAAACTGAGCCACATTTGACATGTCTCGTAGGAAAATTCTTTCAATATGAATAAGACCACAACTTTCTCGTCTGGCTAACACTTAAGTTCCTAAACTACAAAGTTTGTTCTCGACCAAACTGAAAATATTTACAGACGACCAGTCTGAAATTGATACTTGTAAAAGAAATGAAGTACACTGTTACGGTAGAAACAATGTGGGGAACTTATAGGGTGGAAACATTGTGAGGAAAAGGAGAAATTGCTTGTTACAAGCAATTTCTCCTTTTTTTCCAAGAATTTCTTACAAAGTTTTCTTCCCTAGATTCCTTAAACAATGGTATTGTTATGTAACAGTTAACTCTTTACCAAACGACAAAAATTTAGACAGATCCAAATCGAAAGCACCTGCAGCCGACAAAATAAACGTAACTCAAACATTGATTTTTTTCCGGCAGGGTTGAAAACTTTGAGGGAAAATGAGAAAATGCTGGTTAACAGCATTTTCTCCTTTTCCCGCAATGTTTTCAAAAGACCTCTATCCTAGGGTCGTAAAAACCAGCGTATTGTTCGGTAAGGGTTAAGAGTTGATGTTTCTATACGATAAGCTTTATGGTACGTATATGCAGAGTATGAGAGAAAGTGAAGCGTGAGTAAATCTACGTAACAGCTGTGTATCCGGCCGTCCAAGGACAACGGGGGAAAAGATACATCAATATGGGGTTTTTTTTTTTCTAAAATCCTTTCCATTGCAGAACGCGGTGCATTTCTCTACCTTCGACCCTGAAGTCTTCGTAATGGCAACGAATGGCACAGGGTCACAGTAGCTCTCCAGTAAAGCGGGGTTTTATTAACACAGGGACGGCAAATCCGAAGCACGGCTTGTTTAGCCATTTTCTTGCCGCTTGACAGGTTAGTCGCGGATGGATTTCTTATCAGAAAATTGATCATTGCTTATAAATGCAGTCTAGACGTCCTTTGCCACGACGCTATATGCAACCCCCGCCCTTTACAAGTGAAAGCATTGTGAGGCATGAATAAATGAGCTGTCGCCGTTATATTATAAACGATGCTGTTAAGTCACCTTAATTTTGACTTTGCTTATGCATGATAAGCAGCTAATTACTCAAAAAGAGTGATATGTTAATGTAAAATGTTTATAAGAAAAGTCTTAAAAGCACCCTATTTAACAGTCTTACTTAGCCTACTCACAGAGTATGTTGCGTACTGTCGGATGTCATTTTATTTCGATAGAAAATGGTTTGTACTGTCAGAAAATGTTTTTAACTGACAGGACGTACCTATAAGGTACCTACACAGACAAGGTACCTAAGTAATGAGCCCTGCTGTCAGGAAATGTTGTTTGCTGACAGGAAATGGCTGTACATGTAAGCCTATTCGGAAGAAATATTTCGATCTAAACGAAATGTTCTATATGATGAGCAGGACAAAGACGATTTTGGCATTTACATTGCCACAGTTAAGCATAAGGAACCCTGCTTGTAACGACGCGGGTTTCTGGATTGGATTCAAGCGTAATTTGTTCACGAGTGAGAACATTGGTACCAATCAATAAGCCGTCCTTTTCTATCTACTGTATTTCATTGTATTCGTATATATATATACGCCTTTAGGCTGTACATACGCATCCTCGGATACCCCAGGGTATCCCTATTTGCTACGCTACATCGACCCTGGGACAATTGACTAATAAAACTTTGAATCAGCCGCCGAAAATCGATACTAAACGTCATACTGTACAGTACACTCGCCCATCACAAAATGATGATGGAACCAATGAAAAGCCAGCATTCGGCCAGCGGTAAAGCGAGCCGCCGAAAATCGATACGAAACGTCATAGCGTTCAGTACACTCGCCCATCACAAAATGATGATGGAACCAATGAAAAGCCAGCATTCGGCCAGCGGTAAAGCGAAGGAAATTCAACTAATTGTCCCAGGGGTCGATGTAGCGTAGCAGATAGGGAACCCGGAGTATCCGAGGATGGTACATACGTAGTCTAAGCGTGATTTGCTGAGCACGTTTGCGAACCGTGTAGATTAAAATCAGGCCGCACTTTTGTGAAGTCTGATCTTAAATCTTCACTGTCCCATTACAGGTATAGATATTCTGCATATGTACAGTCAAGCCTGACATGCTGAGCCTATTTTCTTAGCTTGGACCCCCAATAATTTGATCACCAATGAAGTGACTGTGTCAGTATTTCGCTAAATATTGCTAGACAATCATCGTGTACAAAGAGAATGAAATAATAGAAAATTTCGAACGATTTAAAATAGTTCTAAACAAACGGCGGCGAGCCATTGAAATTTTTCTTCTACTTTTGTTATCTGACAGACACCAAACAATTTCTGACGTCACATTTCATTCCGTGTGATTTTCTGCTTTTTTTTTCTCCAAATCTCATAATTCCCCACCTTGTTGAACAAATTTCCTTCTTTTTCAGTCATTGGTATTAGTATGTGGGTTATTTCTCACTGCATAACCAAACGCAATATGTAAAATCAGGACAAACCGATTCTAAAATGATGTTGCCCTCCCCCCCCCCCCCCCCCCATCTTCCAAAATTGCTTCCTACGGGCCTGTAAAGTAAATATATGTCCAGATATGCAAAAAATCACCGTAGCGCCTCGTTATTGACACTACCTCCTACCCAAGCTTTAGAACAATATTCTGTCAATGTACCAATAAAAGATTTATTGACTTTGACCGGTATACTTCTGACTGCGACCTTGGCTTCGGAGTTTGACTAGCCGAACTTGACGTTATGGTCTGCAACCTTTGCTCTTTAGCGTCACCCAAAGGAGACCGATGCAAATGTAGTTCTGTATTAGGATCGTAGTCTATGAAACATTGTTGTGACCTTCGAGATTGCTTTACATACGAGACTGTGTAACCGTTGCTGTAGACATCGTCACGTCAAGACGGGTAAGTGGTGTGTAACTTTTTCCCCAAATCCGACAAGGGAGCAGATACGAAAACGTGACAATCGGACAATTAGACACCTACAACGAAAATAACATATCACTATCCTACCTCCACATCAATTTGAGTAGAAACATAAGTGAGCAGAAAGTGAGATTTGTAAAGCTAATTAACTCATTACCACACAATCCCTACTTTTGACGACCCTGAGAAAGAAGCCTTTAGAAAACATTGTGGGAAAAGGAGAAAATGCTGGTAACCAGTTTTTCTACCCTTCACAAAACAAATTTCAAATTTGCAGTCACTTTTATTTTGTCGTCTTCAAATGCTTTCGATCTGGACAAGCCTAAAATATTGTCGTTTGGTAATGAGTTAAAAAGTGCTTGGTGAAGAATTCAGACCATGTGACAAACTTTTAGATTGTCCAAATCGAGAGTATTTCCAGACGACTTATATAAAATGTTGCTCAAAATTAATGATAGACTTATTAGGCAAAAACGAGATTGTTTAGTAAAGGATAAGTTTGGATCAGACATCAGGATCTGTGTGGACTGATCCAGATTTGCATTTAACACAATACTGGTGCGAAGGCTGCCGTCGCCAAAGTTAGTCTATCTTTTCAGTTTAAAGATATTTGTTAATAGATTTGCCTATACCTCGCCAAGGAGAAATAAAACAAGGAAGTAAAATGTCTAATTTCTTAAGCAAGCATTTAAGGAAAAGAAGCAGTTATTACTGGTAACAACCAAATGTTTCTTTTTTTTATCAGTACTTTAAAAGCTACCTACATTGCGATCGCGAAAAGCTGCGATAGCATTGTTAAAAAGAGAAATTAATACAAGTTTGTAAATAGCAATATGTCCGTATTTCCACATTGTGTGCACTGTGACTAGTATTTATTGCAGAGATCTTATATAAAATGTCGCATATGTACGAAAATGGGTCAGTATGAAGGAAATAATTGATTATCTAGACGCTGTCTGCAGAAATATTTCTCTCTAATACAACATATTTAGTTTCCATGGAAACAACCATAAGTGTTGTTATCCTCTTTGTTATAGATAATTAAGAAAGTTCCAGGTAAAACACAGGTTAACATATTACCTTTAGGCAACATTTATCTAATTTGATTTGACAAGATGTCTTTTGCAAAATTCATTCTATGTGATAGTGAAACAAATTAAGGCATTTTAATTGACAACAGATAGATATTCTTTTCTTCTTTTCATTTATGCATTCATTGAAAATGGAAGCCGCTGTAGATCAGCATAACACAGAACAAAAATGGATGTAAGAGTTAATCCTTGTCTACTATGTATGTGGGGTGAAACTTTTAAGTCGTTAGTAAAAATCCAAATTTTGTTGTTTCAAAGATATTTCGGGGAAAAGATATTTCCTCATTGGATAGTGTATCTCCAAGATCAGACTGCACGTTCTTTGCAGTCTGATTCTGATAAACACTGTCTGCAGAAAGTCCCATAGATGCGCCTAGCACCCTGTGACTAGAGAGAGGAGATACCATTTGCTCGTCACCCACTATGAAAGAAATTAAAGGGAAGCAACTCTGTCATTTAAGAACTGATTTTCGTGATGGATTTTGCCCATGCATCCAAGACAAACTCCATTTTCATAGCATGGCCATACACAGTGCATGCACGGATCCAGATATCTTTCTTAGGGGGGGTCCCACCGAAAACGCACTCGTCTTAATATATGATACTTTGATTTCCGGTTTTCATTGGATGTAAGCCATTTACAAGAAAAGTTAACGTTTCCAGTTCTAACCATGAGGAGGTCTCCACATTTAGAACATTTCTTTTTTTTAAATTTATGACTGTAATTTACATAAATGCTGTGCAATATCAAACCAGTACCGTTTCACGAATCTGATAACCACATTTTTGCCAAAATTCCAGGGGGGGTCCGGACCTCCGGTCCCCCCCTCTGGATCCGCCCATGCAGTCATTGGCATCTATAGAACCGTTGTCGAAGCATGTGGATGATTTGACCTGTCTGCTCACTCGTCTCATAACTTTCGAGCAGACGTCAGTTTTAAATTCAGTCCATAATAGATCTACAAGGACAACAAAATACAAGGTTTTTGACAGACTTTTGTCCCTGGGCCGAAATAGGGCTTGGTAGCTTTTTCAAAACTCTTTATTGCGAAAAACAGAATGAGAAAATTTCTTTCCACAAAGAGTTTTTCTCGCTTCATTGGAAGCTATGTCAGCGATGCTTTGTCTTGGTGTCGAATCTTCATAGGGTCGAGTGGTCTTCCACCCGAAACAACAACAACATTGAAAGACAACAACAACAAAGATAACAATAACAACTCGTTCAACGAGCTAGCAGGGGTTTGCGTTGCAGAATGACCGAAAACAAAGAGCAAATAGAGAAAAGCAGGACCGAAGAAGATAAGAATGAAGATGTTGATCCAGAAAATGTAACATATTCAAACAAAACGTAGTCTTTGATGAATGTCAATATTGCAAATGAGCTCCTCAGAATCGTATTTATAAAGAAAACGTATTAGCGGATAGCACGCGTTAACGGATAAGAAAGTTTATTCAATTATGACAATAAATTAGCCTTGAATTTGAGGTAGAAATATGCCAACCTGCAAGAACACTATGGCAAACCATTAGTTAGCGCTAAATTACACTGCAGTAAAATTTCCCAAAGTACAAAATTTTACCAGTAGACCTGCCAATATATTTAATAGTACAGATAACAGTCCCCAAAGGCGATGCTACTTTTTGACTGGTTGCCTCTGGCAACAGAGACGATCAAGACAAAACCAGTTGAAAGTTCCGCACAGATTTTGTATGCAAGTTTGAACTCTCGTAATTTCACACAGAAATAGGATTTTAACATACCTATTGCTTGCATATTTAATAATTCTTCGTTTGAAAAACAAATACATATATTTTCAATTTAAATGCTAAACATAAGAGAAAAACATGCATTTCATCTGTTACTTGAGTTATTTACATTCCCAAAAACACTCAAAATGGCTGCCAGGCACGATAAATTTTGTCAATATTTTTCCGAGATTTACATGTGATAAAAACGACTTCTACAAGTCTTTCTGATAATGAAAGGTTGGATAATTTGTGTTTGGTCATGTTCGTTACTAATGTAATTTCATTTCGCTGCAATAAAGATTTAACCCACGACACAGAAAGGCAGTATAGCGCTTTACTTTCGCTAATGGAAAATCTTCAATGGACATGAGATGGTACGTTGCACAATAAATGTCCAAATATGAAAAAAATCACAGTAGCGTCTTGTTATTGGGACTACCTATATATTGAGAGCATAAGTAGAAGACAAATATAAGAGATTCACATGAAACAACAGTCCGTTAACTGGAGAAAAATTGTAAAATTTGAAGAAAATCCTAGTTACCAGTTACCATCATTTACTCCTTTTCAAACGCCCTCTGAATTTGGAAGTCATTAAAACCTTGGAGTGTATGTTGAAGGGTTTAGAGAAAATATCCATTTTACATTAGCCCAAAAATTAATGTTAAAAAATCTACAGTTATCCAATGTTACTGATACACAAAAAAGATCTGAAGTGAGCATTGTATTACCTCTGTGCTAGATGGTAGAATTATAAACCCACCAACAAAAATCAAGCCATTGTAGGTGGCACATTTAGCATGTATCAAACCTTTGAAAGGATAGAAAACATTGAAGAAAAAGGAAAAAAGGTGGTAGATTTCAGATTTTTTTTCTCTGCCCACTATGTTCTCTAAAGCCTTTTTTCTTAGGAGGGTTAACCAGAGCTCCAGATAAGAGGGAGTGATGGTTTTCTAAAACTATTATTTCTCTTTGAAACCCTATGCTGTGGGTACTCAGGAGACGATTCTAAGGGGTACCCACAACATAGGGTTTAGTGGAGAATTGATAATATTTTCCAGTTTTGAAATCAGAATCAGTCCCTCTATCTGGACCTCTGATTAATACATTGTTTTGTTTTTAGTAAAGGTTGGATTTACTCAAGGGCTAAAATTTTGCCCAGATTTAAATGTACACTGTATACATGTACATGTAATTGTCTTTTAGGTTCATTCAGCCAACAGTTGGGAATCAGTGGATATGGGAGATGATGACAGAAAGAAAAAGTTTCTTCGATTGATGGGTGCATCAAAGGTCAGTGTGTGAAAAAATTTCATATGTTAAAGAATTTAAATCAGTATAATACTGCAAAATCTTCCTTTAAAAATATATTTCCCAAACTCCTGATGAGAAAACCCACTGATTTTACTTCAAAGGCTTTTTAAAATGTTTTTTGAAGAAGAGAAAATTGTAAATAAGTATTTTCTCTGTTTTTTCGCCATCTAAAGACAAGCTTTGTGATGTATTTAATAAAATGAATTAAAGCCTGCATGGCCCTGCAGACACCTGATCACTGTACATCGAACGACAGTTCCATTTAGAAAATATAGAAAAAGAATAATTGAAATGAGCAATTTCTTCTTTTGCCATTCACTTTATACATTAGACACATATTAATTTGTAACTTTGATTGAAAATGTTTTTTAAGTAACATATTTTTTTATGAAAGTAGTATGCTAATCTGTGTAGGTGATGGAGAGTTGCTTGCAGTTGGTGAATGAACAACCCTGTACCAAACAATGCAGGATATAAATGACTGGGGGATAAAGCTTTTGAAACACTGTTGGATGTAAAAAATGCTGCTAATCAACATTGTTTGTATACACTTTCAACACTAATCCAATTATTTGAGCCTTTGGATAAAACTGTTATTATGTTGTGTGGTAAAGGGCTAAGAAAATATTTCTTAATTTTAGAAAGAGCATTCTGGTAGATTTGTCATTGGGGATACTGAAGCAGCTCCAAAACATGGCAGAGGAAGTAAGTGTGTCTTTGGTTACATTACAATGTTTCCAGTGTATTGTACCTTCATAGAGAAAAATTACATCAGTTGGTCCAACCTTCAATTGCTGTTCAAAATACTTTTAATATGGATAATGCAAGCCTGTTACAGGCTGTCAGCTCATACAGCTACATAGGGCTTGGAACCAGTGTGTCACTGGTTGGAATCCCAAGCTTGGCCAATTTTTGTATGATAGTTGATGATAGCCATTGTATAGTACTTGTAAGAAAAACTCCATGAGAGCGTGGACAAGTGCACTGGCTGCTATGACATTACATATACTTGTGTTGAAAATGGCATTAAACACAACAAACAAACAATCAATATGAATAGCCTTCTTTAACAATGAAGTTAACCCTTCCCCAAACAATGCCTTGTTTTTACGCTGCTGGGAAGGAAGGCTTTTGTGGTGACCTGCATTTTCTCCTTTTCCTACAATGTTTTTTTTTATTTTATAGACAAAAATCACTATTTGCATCACATTTGATTTGTAGTCTGCAAACTTTTTCAATTTGGTCTAGTCCAAAACTTAAATTTTTGGTTTCAGAGGATGACACAGACAAACTTAACAGGGACCTTGAGGACCAGTATAAACATAGTAATGAACGCAAAGTGAACAGGTTCTCTCACAAAGGCCTTGGATTTGAAGATAAACCGGATGATCCTGATAAAAAGAAGAGTGAAGGGGACAGTGAAAATTCTTCAGGAGATGCTAAACAATCAGAGACAGATAGGAAACGAGAAAGTGGAGAATCTGATACAAGTAATGCAAGTCCGCCAAAGAAACCAAAAATGATGATGAACTTTGTAAAAGCTAGTGACTGATCTACTTTGTATACTGAATCTTTTGAATGGTTAGCTCTTGGAGTTATGCTTTTGCTTGCCAAGGGTTACAAAAGGACTTTTGTGTGTGAAGGTAATATCGGTAGAAAGATTTTTGTTTTTGATTACTTGATATCAGAAAAATTTTTTTAATGGTGGACCCCTTTCTTAAATGACAAAATTTTAGATATGTCCATTTTGATAGCTTAACCTTTACCATGTGGCAAAATTTCGGACCTATCCAAATTGAAAGCATTTGTAGATAACAATTTCATAGTGGCTCACATGACGCAATTTTCGTTTGATTGGGTAGAAAACTTTATCGGAAAAGGAGAAAATGCTGGTTACCATCATTTTCTCCTTTTCCCACAATGTTTTCAAAAGGCTTTTTCCTCAGGGTCGTCAAAAGTCGTCATTGTATGGTAAAGGGTAAGCAGACTACAAATAATAATTGGCTCAGATGATAAAATTTGTCTCTAGAAAGGTAAAAAAAAGGGGGGGAAATGTAGAAAGTGCTTGTTACCAGCATTTTCTTCTTTTCACACGAACTTTTCAGAAGCCCTCTTCTTCAGGGTGGTTAAAACTTAGGTTTTTGTGGTTAAAGGTGAAATGGTTACTTATTAGGTTTGTCCATTTCATAGGGTGAAAAAATATTTTTGAGAGTCAAATCACTTGATGGATTGTTGTTTTTGATGGTGTAGTTTCACATATATAACAATGAAATTTTTCCATTCTACTATCTTGAAATTCTTACAAAGCTAATAAGGATGAAGTTGGGCTTATCACTACAAAATTGGGTACCGAAGAAGTTGTTGATAGCCTTTATTAGGGAAATAAAGTGTGGTTCTAATGATACGATTTGTATCTTCAAGGGTAGAGAACTTTGTTAGAAAAAAGAGAAATTGCACTTCGAAAGCCTTCTTCCTCCTCTTAGTTAAAACACGTGGTTATATGGTAAAGGGTTAACTGTTGTATAAGAGAAATAAACGTGGATTTTTTTCACAGTGAAAGCATTAGGAGAAAATACAAACTGAATATCTATTACTAGTATCATGTGATTTATCTTAACTCATTACCAAACGACAATATTTAAGGCTTGTCCAAATCGAAAAAGTTTGCAAACGACAAAATAAAAGTGACTAAAAATTTGAAATTTCTTTGTGAAGGGTAGAAAACGTTGTGGGAAAAGGAGAAAATGCTGGTTACCAGCATTTTCTCCTTTTCCCACAATGTTTTCTGAAGGCTTCTTTCTCAGGGGCGTCAAAAGTAGGGATTGTGTGGTAATGGGTTAAACTCTTTCCCTAAAAAGCCCTGGTTTTTAGGTTTCTGCAGTACAAGTCTTTAGAAAACACTGTGGGGGGAAGAGGAGAAATTGCTCATAATGAGCAATTTCTCCTTTTCCCACAGTGTTTTCTAGCCTATTGGAAAAATTTCTTCCATCCTCATCAAATTCATCCATCCTCATCAAATTCAAAATTGTCATCTACCAACACGGTCTAAAATTTGTCATTTGGGAAAGGGTTAAAGAGGCTGAAAACATTGTGAGAAATGGAGAAAGCATTAGGAGAAAATACCAATAGTTTCTGCTTTTCTTACCATGTGTTTCAGAATGCTTTATCGCCAGGGTTCTCAAAACACAGGATTGCCAAGTAAAAGGTTAAATAAGTGGAATGAAATAAATGTTTGTCTCATTGCCAGTTTTAGCACGTAATGTATAGGTTATATAGGTAGCTATGCATGCCGGAAAGTAAGTTTGTCTTGCTTTCTTTATGCTTTATGTCATTCATTGATCAGTGTAAAATGTATCTCAAATTGTAACAATATCAATTTTTACAGATAACGTTTTGAGGTAAGCTACATTGGCATTATAGTATGTTGAGACCTAATCCTTATGTTAACCCTTTACTCCGTAGATACTCATTTCTACGCATTGCTTGTAGGAGACTTTGGAACACATTGTGGCAAAAGGTGAAATTGCTCGTCACAAGCAATTCCACCTTTTGCCACAATGTTTTCTATGCTATCAAAAGGTGTCATATACAAACAAGAAACAGTTTCATCCTTGCTTTTATTTAGGGTCAGTTAGAGATACCATAGAAATGCCTTATGGGGTAAAGGGTTAAGGAACTTTTTTATCAATTCTTTTTGCTGGAATAAACTAGACAAAGAATTTTCAATGTTTGTTAATATATCTTATCTTTTACACAGTGGTCTATGCTTAAAACTCTTTAACTCATTACCAAATGACAATATTTTAGGTTTGTCCAAATCGAAAGCATTTGCAGATGACAAAAGTGACTGTAAATTTGAAATGTGTTGTAGTTACTAGCATTCTCTCCTTTTCCCACATTGTTTTCAGAAGGCTTCTTTCTCAGGGTTGTCAAAAGTAGGGATTGTGTGGTAATTGGTTAACAGATGACAAAATCAATGACCTAACTAAATTGAAAGCCTTTTCAGATGACAATTAGAATCTGGCTCAAACTTTAGAGTTTTTCTGTGTAAGAGTACAAAAGATGGTGTGATATGAAAAAAAAAACCCAGATTTTCTCCTTTTCCCACATTAATTTCTACCCATTCAAGGTGTAAATTAACATCCCAGTCAGTTTTAGTAATTTTTCTGCTACTGCTATCAATATGGACAAGTCTAAAGTTGTGTTGTTTGGTAAAGGCTTAACTCATTACCACACGAGAAAATTTTGGACTGGTCCAAATTGAAAGCATTTGCAGACGACAAAATAAAGGTGACTGAAAAATAGAATTTGTTTCTGGGAAGGGTAGAAAACACTGTTGGAAAAGGAGAAAATGCTGGTTACCAGCATTTTCTCCTTTTCCAATAGTGTTTTCAAAAGGCTTCTTTCTCAGGGGCGTCAAAAGTAGGGATTGAGTGGTAATGGGTTAAGAATGTCCAGGAAGATATATTGTAAACACAGCCAAAAGGTCTTGTAATATGGAAGTTGCAAGCCTAATTCATAACCCTTGACTGCACTTAACCAAGTTTTAAAAACCCCTAGGAAAGAGGCTTTGAAAACATTGTGGGAAATGGAGAAAATGCTGGTATCCAGCATTTTCTCCTGTTCCCACAATGTTTTCGAAATTCATTCAAAACAAATCTCACCATCTAGGTTACGTTTAAATTAGTATCACCTCTGTAAATGATTTCAATATGGATGGGTCCAAAATTTTATTGTGTGGTAATGGGGTGAGGATATCTCACAAAATGAAAGACAATGCTGATTGGAGAGGTCATCAGCCCTCTCAAACAGTGGTGAGGTTAAAAGGTGGACTGCGATAGAAATTGCAGTGTAAATCCATTGTTTTTGTCAAATTGTTCTGATACACAGTCTGTTTACTTCATGCTTTTAGAAATAAACGGAAATAAAAAAACTGAAACAGACATGGTTTGTTTTTAAATGATGGATTTCAAGGAAGACTAGTTAAATTTGATATGATTGGAAAACATCTCTCCAATAATTGCATTTTTTCATTAAGCAAATCAAGTAATCTAAGGAAGAAAACAAGAATTTAGTGAAAAAAGAGACAGAAAAAATATCATGTAACCTGAAAACGCGGGAAGAACGTCATATGACAGTCATTTTACACATGAGAGGATTCTATACAGTTTTTTAATCCTCATTCACGTAATAACTTGTTTGTTTGCATGTACCAAAATACATTAAAATCAAAAGCTAATAAATTATTAAAATGCGCTGACCTTTCCTGGACTTTTTTTTTTGTTTCAAAGAAATTAACTTGTGTGAAATTAAACTGGCACCCCAGGATCCTTTGACCATGGGAATCTTTGGTTAGGTGGTTTAATGAAATTAGGCACTTAATAACCCATGACTATCCTGCCTAATTTTATTACTAGAAGAAACAGTTACACCCTGTAGAAATAAAAACAATCAAATAAAGGCAGCAGAATGACTTAAAGAGTTCAGAAAACATTGGGTAAGGAAGGTATGCAGCTTCATCCATCATTTTTACTGAAGCTGTCAACTTCAGTGGCAAGTAATGGATTTAAACAAAATACAACGATGTAAAGGCTTGAAGTCTCCATGTTTATTTCAAAATTAGTTGATTCATATTGTACAACTTAAACAATCAAATTGGCCTCTAGCAGTTTTATCAAACAAGTTTTAAGCAAGAAAATAAAGAATGAAACAAAAAAAAATAATAATACAATGTACAAATTCCACACTAAATGCATGTTTCTTTAACCTAAACTCTTTACTTGTTGACAAAATTTAGGGTTGGTCAGAACTAAAAGCAATTTCAAACTGCCATTTTGCATCTGGCTGAAATGGAGTTAGTAATTTTGTCTGCAGGAGAAAATGCTGATTACCAGCATTTCTTTCTTAGGGCTGTTGAAACTTAATGATTTGCTAAAGGGTTAAGAAAATGGTTTCATAAAATACAGGCCTTGTCAAAAAGGTAAGGCTTCACAGGTCAACAAATATCCCCTCCCGTCTTTTTGCCCAAAATTTTGCCTTGCCACTGGATAAAGAAAAATCATGTTATTCAATGGGCCATTATTCCTTTAATAGTCAACAAATCAGACCATAAAATTGTAGGTGCACAATGTTTCCAATGCAACAGCTGATTCCATTTAAGTTTGAACTAAACTGGTTAAATCATTACCAGGCAATTGTGTGTTTTAACTCTTCACAAAACGATAAAATTGTCGAAATGCCCAAATTTAAAGTGTTTGCAGACTACCAGATAAATGTGACTAAAAATTCAAAACTTGTTTTGGGAAGGGCAGAAAATATTGTGGGAAAAGGAGAAAATGCTGGTTACCAGCATTTTTTCCTTTTCCCATTGTGTTTTCAAAAGGCATCTTTTTTAGGGTCATTAAAAGTCGGGCTTGTGTGGTAAAAGGTTAAAGAACCAGAGGAAGCAAGCTTATGAAAACATCGGGAAAAAAATAAATTTTGCTTATAACAAGCCATTTCTCCTCATCCCATTGTATTTTCTATCCTTTCATTGAACTTTCAGCTCATTTGTAGCAATTCGAATGTGTTGTTTGCTGATGCTTTCAAATGAAAGAGTCCATAATTTTCTTGTCTGGGAAAGGGTTAAAATTCTAGAAAGAGAAGAGGACAAGAGTTTTAACAGACTGAAGGATGGACAAAAGTACTCACTTTTCAAAGCAGTATTTATTCATTTATCGACAGCCCACAGGTTGGTCTTGCTGTCTACACTTGACTCCTAGCCATGGGAAATTTGGCACCTAAAATTCCTGCAGTGCCTCTAACAAGACCCCAGTGCCTAGGTTTACAGGACCCTTTGATTGATACTTTTACCAATGCAATGCAGGACCCCACCTATATACTTATCATGCATATTTGATGCTTGTTACAGTATCTTTTTAACTTTTTTTCTCCTACCAATTAACCCTTTCCCTAACAACAAGTTTTAGACTCTTCGAAACTGAAAGGGTTTGCAGACAACATTTTCAAACTCGATGAAAATGGTAGAAAGTCCTCCAAATGGGAGGAAAACACTGTGGGAAAAGGAGAAATTGCTCGTTATGAGCAATTTCTCCTTTTCCCACAGTGAGATAATTTAGTCTTGCAAACATTTCAAAAAATGGAAAAAATTTCTCCATATGAACAGTACATGTCAAGATAAGAGGGAGTGATGGTATTCTTAATCCATTATTTTCATTCAAAGCCCTATGTTGTGGGTACCCATTAGAATCATCCTGATAAGACAATTTTAATGCATACCCATAACAAGGTTTTGTGGAGAATAATTAATAGTATCTATTTTGAAATCAGAATCACTTCCCATGCAGTCCTTTAGTCTTGCAAACATTTCAAAAAATGGAAAAAATTTCTCCATATGAACAGTACATGTCAAGATAAGAGGGAGTGATGGTATTCTTAATCCATTATTTTCATTCAAAGCCCTATGTTGTGGGTACCCATTAGAATCATCCTGATAAGACAATTTTAATGCATACCCATAACAAGGTTTTGTGGAGAATAATTAATAGTTTCTATTTTGAAATCAGAATCACTTCCTCTACGCCAGTCAAAAAGTTCACAATGTCCGATGAAGACGTTCTCAATGATTTTAACATGAGATCATTGTTGAATGATAACAATTTACTGATGAACCTAAATCTGTAACAAAACTTTTAACCCTTTACAACACAATCCCGATTTTTAACAACACTGAGAAAGAAGCCCTCTGAAAACATTGTGGGAAAAAGAGAAAATGCTGGTTTCTCCTTTTCCCACATTGTTTTCTTCCCGTCCCAAAAGAAATTTCAATTTCCAGTCACGTTTATTTTGTCTGCAAATGCTTTGAATTTGGACCAGTCTAAAATTTTGTTGTTTGGTCAAGTGTTGAGCTGTGCTCTGTTAAAAGGGGTTTTATGAATCTTCAAAAAATAAGCAATCATGACAACCCATGCAGTCCTTTTGCTACTTGTAAATCTTGTCCATGTAAAAAGACCGTTCTACAATTCAACAATATTAAGTTAGTTGTCCGACATGGTTGTGTATATGGATCAAAAATTGTGATTTCTTGCTTAGTATAATGCATCCGTGTGATGTTTTGACCCTTTACCACACGTTCCTGACTTAACTCATTACCAAATGATAAAAGTTTAGACTGGTTCAAATTGAAAGCATTTGCAGATGACAAAATAAAGTGACTGAAAAATTGAAATTTGTTCTGGGAAGGGTAGAAAACACGGTGGGAAAAGGAGAAAATGCTGGTTACCAGCATTTTCTCCATTTCCTAAAGTGTTTTCAAAAGGCTTCTTTGTCATGGGAATCAAAAGTAGGTATTGTGTGGTAATGGGTTAACGACCTTGTGAAAGAAGTGTTTTAAAAACATTGTGGGAAAAGGAGAAAATGCTGGTAACCAGCGTTTTTTTCTTTTCTCATCATATTTTCTACCCAATCAAGGACTAGTTTCATCATTTGAGCTACCTTTAACTTGTCATCTGCAAATGCTTTCAATTTGGACAAGTCCAAAATTTTGTCACTTGAGTTAACCCTTTACTGAAGAAACAATCAAATGAGAACAAGAAGTAACCTCAAATTTAACATCCATCAAAAAGATTTTTTTCAAAAATTGTGGGAAAAGGAGAAAATTCTGGTAACAAGCATTTTCTCCTTTTTCCATATTATTCCTACCCCCTAAACAAAAAGACAATTTTTTGAGTCTCATTTATTTTGTCATTTGCAAAGACATTTAACCCATTACCAAACGACAATAGTTTAAACCGGTCCAAATTGAAAGCATTTGCAGACAACAAAATAAAAGTGACTGAAAATTTGAATTTTGTTTTGTGAAGGGTAGAAAACATTGTGGGAAAAGGAGAAAATGCTGGTTACCAGCATTTTCTCCTTTTCCTACAATGTTTTCTAAAGGCTTCTTTCTCAGGGGCGTCTAAAGTAGGGATTATGTGGTAATGGGTTAAATTGAAATTAACCTTTCCCACACAATGTCTACTTTTGATGACCTTGAGAATCAGGACTTTTGAAAACATTGTGGGAAGAGGAGAAAATAATGGCAAAGAGCATTTCTCCTTTTCCCACAATGTTTTCTTACCCATGAAAGACAATTCCACAATGTTTGTAACGTCATGTTTTGCATTCTGAGGGGTCGAAACTTTGGTAGTGTGGTAAAGGATTATGGTAACCTTTTTTTAGTGTTTAGTTACATTACACAGCCTTTTTCAAAAGCATTGCTTCTTTAATGATACAGTAGAGGAGATGCATAAATCTGATAAACACGAGGTAAAACAGATCTGCAAGTAACAAACAGCAAATGAGACAAAACGGACAAATATGGCAATGCTGCCTCTTGGGGCACTCAATGCAGACTACATACTGAGGTATCATATAATTCAACTCTTTACCAAACGACAGAATTTTAAACTTGAGTCCAAAATGAAAGCATGTGTGGATGACAAAATTGAAAAAATTGTGGGAAAGCAGAAAATGCTGGTTACCAGCATTTTCTCCTTTTTCCCCAATATTTTCAAAGGCTTCTTACACTAGGTTGTAAAAACCAGGGCTTGTTTGGTAAAGGGTTAACTCTTTACTAACACATCTTTTTTTCCTAAGCCACCAACTACTTTTCTCACATACTTCAGCAGAAGTGAGAGGTGAAAATACGCCAGAAAGAAAATTCGCCTCAACTCAGTATCGAACTCACAACTACCAGGTCATGAGTCAGACAGTCTCACCACTGAGCCATCCGGCCAGGCTTTTAACCCATTACCACACAATCCCTACTTTTGACGCCCCTGAGAAAGAAGCCTTTTGAAAACACTGTGGGAAAAGAAGAAAATGCTGGTAACCAGCATTTTCTCCTTTTCCCACAGTGTTTTCTTCCCTTTCCAGAATAAATTTCTGTTTTTTAGCCACCTTTATTTTGTCGTCTGCAAATGCTTTCAATTTGGACCAGTCTAAAATTTTCTCGTGTGGTAAAGAGTTAAGCATTGATTTAATAAATTTAAAAACACTTGACAAGCATTATCCTTATGGTTTGGGCATAGGGTTGGGGGAATAATAGTTCCTAAAGGAAAGACTAAGTGAAGAATAAAAGAAGCCCTAAACTTTATACCCATCTTTAGAAATTTGAAATGTCAACTTATTAGAGATGAACTGGGAAGAAATTACACAGTACGCATATATGAAATATGAACATCAATACAGAAAAATGACTCTTCTGTAAACAAACATCACATGGTATATTATCATGTATGGACGGATTTAAATCTACCGGTAAATGAAAATAAGCCACATTGTATCCGTATTTACAACCTTTGTATAATAAATGGAATGTTGAAGGAATAAATATTTTGCATAATAATTACACAGCAGTACCAAATACATAAATCAATGAAAACTTTCAGTTGTGACTGATGAATATTTACACAATATTAATGCTGCTCTACTTGAAAAGTAATTCAGGTGACTTCAAATGCTATTTGGACTAAATAGTGAAATTTCATCATTTAATTTGAAATAGCATGAACATATCATTAGAATGGGCTGTGGAAAAGTTTGCTTGTATTGCAGTTTAATGCCGTTTAAACAGCCGATCATGGCAATAAGGTCAACTACGTAGGTTTCCCTGGCTTCCTCTTTCTAACACCAGTACTGACACTACTTTCTTTCATCGCCACTGCCTACTTTTCTTACATGCATCTAAGGTGAGAGACAAAATTTTACCAGAAAGAAAGTGCAAGGCTATCAAACTTGTAACCACCATGTCACAGGTCAGATACACAAACTACTGAGCTACACAGCACAGGTAGGCTGAAAAAGGACATGCATTGTCATTTAGAGTTCATATAAAAAAAAGAGATCACATAATTTCTGCAAGAAATATAATCTCTTTATAAATACCTTCTGGAAAAAACTGATGACTTCTATGATTCTGACCTTTGACTTACTATGACCTTGATCTTTTAACTGAAACCCAATGGGGGTCATCCAACCTTCAAATTATATATCTTTACTAAGTCTGAAGATCCTGGGTCAAAGCAATGTCAGCTTATTGTCTAGAAAAAGATTGGCCAAATCAAGGCCACTATGGCCTTAATTTTTGACTTTTTGATTAAAGTCATTTAGAATCTGCAACAATTCAAGATCATTACCAAAACCAAGTTTGAAGAATCTAGCTCAAATAGAATCCCTTTAAATGAAAACAGTTCGGTAAAATGATTACCATAATTGTTACTTATTGTCAGGACAAAGTTGCAGAGCACAATTAAAAAAAACTGTGTCCTTACCTTTTGCTTACTGACCTTCAAAACACTTAGGATCATTTACACTTCCTGCATATCTATACTAAGTTTGACCAACCAAGGTCAACCTGCTCTGTGACTATTAACTCTTTACCAGATGACAAAATGTTTGCTTTGTCCAAATTGAAAGCATTTGCACACAACAATTTCAATGTGGTTGAAATGGTGCAATTTTGCTTTGGTAGGGTGGGAAACATTGTGGAAGAAGGAGTAATGCTGGTTACCAGCATTTTCTCCTTTTCCCACAATGTTTTTGAAAGGCCTCTTCTACAGGGTCATGAAAAACTTGGGATTGTTTGGTAAAGGGTTAAAGATTTAGAGATGATTATTATCCATATTTCAAAATAAAAAATCGAATTTGTCTGTGGCAACTGTTAAGAAGAAATTAATATATATGCAAAGGACAGGAAGTCAAAGTTCTTGGTGAAAGTTATACCCTGAATAGCATGGTCAAAGTCAAAAGTAATGACAGTAGTGTCTGATGAATCACCTCCTAAGCTGATCCTGGCCAACACATAATCACTTCCAACAGTACAGCACAAATACTATTTTTTTGATGTTGTCGCTTTGGTTTTTGCTGTCGATAACAAGTTTTTGTTATGTGTATATTTATTGTTATTTGATAATGTGGGCCCCCTCTGTGTGTTCTGAGTGTTTGGTCTTTGAGATGGCTGACTGACTGGGGTGGATCGTGCCGACACCTGCATAGGTGACTTGGACCTGTTTGCTCGTTGACTTGTTCCAGGTGGTTTTAATGATGCCATCGCTTGTTTCGGAATGTTACCTACAGAGTTACGGTGATATCCTAGTCTTGAGCCTCCCTGCAAAAGATTTTGAATTAGCTTTAAATATTTACACTAATCGCTTTCTAATGGGCACTTAGCCACCTACCCCACTGGCTGAAGACCTACAAAAAATCAAAGTACTGAAAGTACTGTTAGAAGGCGAGTTTAAAATAGGCATAACATATTGCAGTACATTTTCCTGTACTTAAATCGCCTCTCCTGATACATCAAAGTCTACAGAGTTGTGCAATGTTCCTGTGCAAAGAAAACCAGTTTACCATCCTGAGTTTTAACAAACTTGAAGAAGGCTTGTGAAAATATGTTGAAGAAAATTAAAATGAATGGACTTTTCTGAAACTCCTTTCCATTTCATTTGAAGGAAAAGTTTTTATGTGATAGCAAAGAGTTTTGATTTACCGTTACGCGTATATGTTTTTACGTTGTATAGAAACTTAGATTTAACCTTCTATTACCCCAATAATGAGTTTAAAAGGTCTAGGAAGAAGGTTTGAGAACTTTAGGTCTGAAAAGGAGAATGCGGTGCTAATTGACATTTTTTCCTTTTCCTAAAATGTCTTCCATCCTATTTCATACAGGTTCCATCAATGTTGCTAGATCAAAAAGTTGCTACCTGAAAATGCACTCAGTTTTGGAAAGTCTGAAATTTTTTCTTCGTTTAAAGAGTCAAGAAAGTTTCTCCTTTTCAAAATTAAGTTTTTAAATGTCCTCTTTCTCAGGGTTGTTAAAACTTTACTTGATAGGGTATGGTAAAGGATTAAAGAATAGTTTTTGCTTGAAAATGCAATCAATTTTGATAGGTCTAAAACTGTAACTCTGTAATGAGATGATTAATTTTTTGAAAGTCTTTACCATTTTATTCCATGGGCAGTTTTATTGAGAGAGATAAGAGTTTCTAGAAAGGTACATTTTAGGGTATAGAAACTGAGATTCAGCCTTTTAGATCACAATACTGACTTTCAACAATGTTGAAGAAGAGGCTTTTCAAAGCATTGTAGGAAACGTAGCAAATAATGATAATCAACCTTTTGTTTGACTTTCCCACAATGTTTTCCATCTTAGTACCCTTTACAAAACCCTTCAGAAAATAACAAAAAATTAAGGCCGTCTACATTAAAGCACTGATTAGCAGATAATAAGTTAAGAGCAGCTGAAAATGTGCCGTTTGGCTGGGAAAAGTACAAAACATAGTGGTAAATAGAGAAAATACTGGTGACTAGCGTTTTCTCCTTTTCCAAAAGTATTTTGAAACTTTTTTTCTCTTGAGGTTGTCAAAATTTTGTCGTTCAGTTAAAAGGCTTTTTTTCTTATTTGTTTACCATTTTATTTGAAATGTACTTTATCAAGACTGAAAAAGAGTTTCAAAACAAACAACTTTCAATGTTAGATTACAATATGTGTGCTGAGTTTTAATTACCTTAAAGAATGGGGCTTTTTAGAAAGGGAAGGGTATTTTGAAAGCATGCAGGAACATGAGAAAATTTATACTGGCAACGAATATTTTCTCCGTTTTGCGCAATGTTTACCATCCTATTAAGGATAACCAACCAACATCATTTGACGGTTGACTTCTTAGATCCTATAAGGAACGTCGGAAGGTGTTCTTCGTTTACATGATTCTTGTAATCTATGACTCTTTTAACCCTTATACTAGAATGCTGGATTGATGAAAATGGCATTTTACATCTCGGGAAAAATGCTTAATTATTGCAACTGCACCCAGGGCTGTTTTGGTCCGGTTATTACAATGTAGGTAATCCGACATAATATTGCATATTCTGTGCAGACAATAGAATCATCTGCCTTGTCTTCAAAAGAGATAGGCATAATAAACGATTTAAGGGTTCATTGACATTAACGCTTGTCTTTCATTAATCCCGCGTAACCTGAATGTACATGTACATTCAGCTTGTCGGCAAACATGAAAGCAAAATGATTGCCAATTCGTCAATATTGAGATACACCATATTCCTTTGTTCGACATAAATATATCGTGTACAGTTACACAGATACAGGCCCTTGGTCAGTGTTCTCAGTAAATCATGAGTTCACACGTCCAATGCACTCTAGGACAGTGGGATTCTCCGTATCAAGAAAATTTTTTCATTGTGATATTCAATTTTGGAAAAAAGTGTATAGTTGAACGAAATTTTTTCGAGGAAAATAAATGGGATATATAACGTAAAGATTTCAGTCCTAATAATGACGGAGGTAAATGATTATGATAACAATTCATTGCGAAAAGCGTTTATTCTGTACCTGAAAAAGAAATTTCAGACTAAGTTAAAACTGATTCATGCAGATGACAAATTCAGGGTGTCCCAAATTAGTGATGAAATTTGTTCTTGATAGGGTAGATACATTGTGGTAAAATGAAAAAAAAATGCCTGTTTCCGGTTGCAATTTCCCCTCTCCTCTCGATGTTTTTAAAAGCTTGATTTTCAGAGTCGTTTCAAGTGAGTGGTAAAGAGTTAAATATTTATGAATACTTGCTGAACGTTAAGCAACGTGACGACCAAAAGAAGAAGTTAAATCTTTTTGCGTGTTAAAACGGTTACAGATCATGTTATTGTCATTTTTGACGCAGTAAAATCCGATCATAATCGTATATAACGAAAGAAGCGACTGGAACCCAGGCTATACATCCGTACATTATACTGGCCAGCAGATTTACCTTTTTCTTTTCACGGGTCTCCGGAATCAAAACTCGGCCACACCGACGCGTAACAATAACCTAGTCATTAATCATAAAGTCTGGCACAACTTTGATAAAAGAAAAATACTATTTCTTTGAAAGAGAAAATTTAGTTTAAACACTTGATGATTCGAAGGAATTTATTTCATTGCAATTTTACTTCTCACAAAGACAGAATAAGGTTGCCAACAGAGGAAAGGGATCTATCAACGATACGTCATTCAAAGAAGCTATCTGATTGGTTAGTTCTGGGATCGTAAATTTACATATACGATCCCACTGGTTAGTTGTTTATGCGTTGTGAAGTAGAAGTAGGTCCGAATGACATCATGTTAGTAGCTTTTTTGATTGGCTTATAATATAGATCTAGCTACGATTTATTTGTTGCTGTAGCAACATGATTGTATCAATGAACTGATCTAAAGTATTTTGCTTTTGTCAAAAATGATGCTTTTTTGCTGTTCTGATTAAATGTACAATGATCTCAACATTATTTTGTTCTAATGTACTCGAGAAGTATCGAACTATTTGAAAGGCGTTTTGATGATGCTGTTCAGAGGCATTTTCAGCAAGCTGCTGAGCGTTGACATATGAAGGCGAGAATGAAAATCTCGCCTTCTAACAACTATAAAAATATTCTTGCCATGCTTGGTAATCAACATGAAGTAAGGTGTAATACAAGTGAAACAGCTGTAGCACTGCTTTATATTGGAACATTTACATTTATTTCTGTCATATTTTAAAAAATTGTTCTACAAAAAGCAACTGAGTAAGCATAGTAAAAAAATTTTTTTTCAGAGCCCTATCGTTGAAAGTGACAGATATAAAAACAATAATTTATCAATAGTTACTTTTCCACCAGATCCAGGTTTCTTGGTCGTATCAGCAGACCCTTTCCTTTTTGACTCACTAGGAGCGCTTTCATCATCATCATGATTGACTTGCCCATCTTGGACATCTTTTGAATCCTCCGGGTTCTCCCCGTTTTGTATTGCACTGTTGTCACCTTCGTCATCGTCAATGTCATTTTTCAGATCATCTTTCCATTTCTTCATTAACTGTAACACATTAGTTGACTCTTTTTCTTGGTCACCCTGTGAATTGAAATTATTTTGAAATAATGGTAACAGATTATATAAATCAGACAACACTTGAAGTATCCCATTAAACTAATATAGAAGTTAATTCCAGAGTAAGAGGATGATATTAACTCAGCAAATTGAGTCCTGTTGATTGTTTGAATTTGTGTTTATTTGGCATTGCTGCTGGTTGCCCACATAAAAAATACCCCCTGAAGGCTGTTAGTACTGTTACGGGGGATAGTGCAGATTCAGGATGAAACCCATCTTAAGTTATGCCTGGTTCTTTTACATGCTCAGTGTATAGCACCATCACACAGGACCTCGGTCCCAAAGACCATCAACAGTTTTAGATGACCAGTTGTGGAGATTGAACCCAACACTCTCATGTGACTCTAGTCATAAGTTTATGAGTCTTATGCTTTACTTATTGAGCTATGCCTGCTGAGTCACGTTAACCCTTTACTCCACAGATACTCATTTCTACGCATTGCTTGTAGGAGCCTTTGGAAAACATTGTGACAAAAGGTGAAATTGCTCGTGATGAGCAATTTCACCTTTTGACACAATGGTTTCTATGCTATCAAAAGGTGTTATATAGCGATAAAAAACGGCTTCATTCTTGCTGTTATTTAGGGTCAATTAGAGATACCACAGAAATGCCCTATGGGGTAAAGGGTTAATGGAGTGGAGTGATGATGTATTAAAGGAAAAAAAATTATTTGGTAATTTCCAAATATTTGTATTTTGAGCACCATGTAACCTTTTATCTGACAATTGAGAGTTTTGAACAACCAAGGAGTGACAGGCTTTCGAAAACTTTGTAAAGAAAGCAAAAATGCCAGTAACCAGCAGTTTCCAGTTTTTCAGAAATGTTTTCTGCTATATCCTCATACAGGACCTACCACTTAAATTTCTTTCAGCTAAATAGATAAAATAAAATTTTCAGTTTGATAGTAAAATCCAAAACAAAATATTGCATTTCAAATTTATGTTTCAGGGATTATATCTTCTAATCAGACAGTGTAAATGTAAGATCTGACTGCACATTCTGATCTTGATCTACACTGTCAGCAAAGGTCAGTGAGTTGCTCTTAGCAGCCTAAGGGTTAAAATGGATTTTCTGATAAAAAAATATCAAAGATGTCTACTTTTTTTCAGTAATCATGTAATAACAAACAAATATTTATCAGTGTCTTTCAGCTGAAAAACTGTGTATCACAAGTAAAACTTCTTATATTACACTTCCTTTCTTTTTCAAAGTATCTTTTTCTCACAGTCATATTAAATTACTAGTATTCATAAAATAAAACTTGATTAACTCTTTACCACACAATCCAGACTTTTAATGATCTGAAAAAGCAGCCAATAGAAGCATTGTGGGAAAAGGAAAAAAGCTAATAAGCAGCATTTACTCCTTTTCCCATTATATTTTCTGCCCTATCAGAAGTCAGAAATCATAATATTACCAAGATTTAATTTGTTGTTTGCAGATGCTTTGAATTAAGTCCATTCCAAAAATTTGTTGTTTGGTAAAGAGTTAATATCAATCATATACGCTTTATAAGAATGCTAAAAAGTCTACCACAGATTTGTCTAAATTTAATAATTTACACCATAAGCTTTCCAGCAACCCTCCAACATTTTCTTATCACACTTACAGTAATCCAGTGATGATCCAACACCTCACTAGCTGTAAGTCGATGAGCAGGATCTACATTTAACATGTTTCTTATACACCCTTTTCCTGAAAAATATACAATTGAGTTATGCTCTGTGAAAAGGGGGCTTAATGCATCTGCGAAAAGTATCGACTCCGGTCAGCCTGCATAGTCTGCCCAGGCTGACCTGGGCCAAAACTTTTCAAACAATTTTCTGTATTTCCCACAATTTTTTCTATCTGATTCAAAGCAAATCTCATTATTCAAGCAATGGTTAATTTCAATAATTTAACGCTTTGAAAAGAGCTAACTCTTTACCACACAATCGAAACTTTTAATGACCCTGAGAAAGAAGCCTATAGAACACATTGCGTGAAAAGGAGAAAATACTGGTAACCAGTATTTTCTCCTTTTCCGACAATACTTTCTTACCTATCAAAATTTATCGTATTACCTAGATTTAAGGTGTTGCCTGGAGATGCTTTGAATTTGGTACAATCCAAAAATTTAACATTTGGTAAAGAATTAAGACAAAGAATTGCCTAAAACAGATGATCTGCGAGAGAATTTTAGTTAACCCTTTACCCCATAAGGCATTTCTATGGTATCTCTAATTGACCCTAAATAGCAGCAAGGATGAAGCCATTTCTTATGTGTATATGACACTTTTTTATAGTGTAGAAAACATTGTGGCAAAAGGTGAAATTGCTTGTGACGAGCAATTTCACCTTTTGCCACAATGTTTTCCAAAGGCTCCTACAAGCAATGCGTAGAAATGAGTATCTGTGGAGTAAAGGGTTAAAAGATATTTATTTTATATCAACTGAACAACAAGTTTTTGCAGCTTATACTAATCTCTCGAATCATCTTACTGGGAACTACATCAGTAATCACGCTCAGTGCTTGGGCCTACAGGAGATCCTAAAGCCAAAGTCCCATTTGTTCAAGTCAAAAAATTTGTTGTTTGGTTAAGAGTTAAATCCCTGCTTTGCACATCATGTCAGCAGGTAATATAAAAATATTTTCAAAGTTAGACAAGGGGATCAAGGTATATAAAGTGAATACAAAATTGCTAACAGATGGGCAGACAACTAGGGGTATGACACATTATGTGCCTTTAACGAGATGACAAAGAAAGCATTCTAGCTCATCTCAACACAACCTCACAGAGAAACTGGTTTATACAGAATTTTTCCTTTACCCTCAAGCCGTTTTTAACTTGGAGTCTTTAAGACTTGTGTATTGTGTGGTAAGGGGTTAAGATCAATTAATGACCCTGGGAAAAAGTGTTTAGAAAACATTGTGGGAGAAGGAAAAAATGCTGGTAAGCAGCATTTTCTCCTTTTCCTGCAATGTTTTCTACCCTATTACAGAAAAATTAAACTATTTGACCAACAATGAAATTGTTGTCTTCCCATGCTTTCAATTCTGACATGCCTAAAATGTTGTCAATTGGTAAAGGGTTAAGCTTGTACTTTATTACCTTCTTCAGACACCTCTGCCCATATCTCATCTGATGTAAAATCTACATCTCCTTTCTTTATCAACTCATACAGGGTATCTTCATCTTTTGACTTAAATGGCATGCTTCCACATAATCTAAGTAGAAAAAGTTTAGTTCACTAGTGGTGTCAATCTTTTTTTTTTAACTCTTACAGTGCATTTCACAACTTAAATTCCCCTTACAACCAGTATTACTCATGATTAGATTGCACACAATTTGCAGTCTGATCTTTGATGTACACTAAATACATGTACTTTGCTAAAGCAGTAAAGCCAAAAGCATCAATGAAACGGCATTTAATAGGTCTCATTTTTAGACTGTAAAGTGTCTGATGTTTATTTCAGAGAGTTAAAATGCTTCTCCTTTTTGTAATTTGTAGTAGCAATCTTCAAAGGATTTAACCCTTCACCAAATAATCCCTGGTTTTCTCAACCCTGGGAAAGAAGCCTTTTGAAAAAATTGTGGGAAAAGGAGAAAATGCTGGTAACCAGCATTTTCTCCTTTTCCCACAATGTTTTCTATCCTATCAGAAACCTAAAGCTCATTTATAGCAATTCTGAATTTGTAATCTGCACATGCCCTCAGTTTGAATGAGTCTAAAATTTGTCGTATGGGAAAGGGTTAATATGCTTTTGCAACCCATGAGTCAAGATTAAAATTGTAAATGAGTCACGCTCAGTTGATAGAGTGCTTGATGCATCTGTGATAAGTGTCAACCTAGGTCAGGGCAGGGCAATCGGCACAGGTTGACCTGGGCTGAAACTTTTCGCTGTAGATCAATTTTTTATATGTCTACTTTATTATTCCTTCAGTTATCAAACAAGAGCGGCAAACTGTCACAAGATACGCCCGTCTTACCCCAAAAATCAAGTATGAAAAACAACAAAGGGCAATAACTCAAAAATTAAGCAAGCAAGAGTTATGATTCTTGTGCACTGCACTCCCCCTCGATGAGATCTATCCACCCATGAAATTTCATAACCCTAGCTAGTATAGTTATGGAGATATGCTCCGGACAAAATTCAAGTATGAAAAACAACAAAGGGCAATAACTCAAAAGTTAAGCGAGCAAGAGTTACGATTCCTGTGCACTGCACTCCCCCTCGATGAGATCTATCCACCCATTAAATTTCATAACCCTAGCTTGTATAGTTTTGGAGATATGCTCCGGACAAAGAACTGGACGCCGCCCGCCCGCCCGGCACGGGTGATCCCATAATACGTCCCGTCTTCGACGGGCGTATAAAAAGAGTGGCTGTTTTAATTCCATAATTAAGTGTTGGTTTGATTGGTATGATGCAACATGGAGATGCATTAAGCCCCCTTTTGCCACAGCATGGCTCAAATATAAAAAATAATCATTCATAAACAGTCTATCTCAGAATTCCAAGTTTTGACTAATCTGAGGAAAAATTCTGATGAAAGCTTGTAACCAGCAATTCCTCCTTTGCACACAGTGTTTTCTCCCTTATTAGACCAATTCTGTCATTTGACCTCCAATTAAATCGTTGTCTGCAAATGCTTTCAATTTGGAAAAATCTACATTTTTGGCACTAAAAAATTTTAACCCTCTACCCCATAAGAGATTTCTGTGGTTTCTCTAATTGACCCTAAATAACAGCAAAGATGAGGACATTTCTTATGTGTATATGACACCTTTTGATAGCATAGAAAACATTGTGACAAAAGGTGAAATTGCTCGTCACGAGCAATTTCACCTTTTGCCTCAATGTTTTCCAAAGGCTCCTACAAGCAATGCGTAGAAATGAGTATCTATGGAGTAAAGGGTTAATGAAAGTTAATCTCAATGACTGAGAATGTATCAACAATGTTACGTTCTGGAGAATGGATGGTTGATAAGAAAACGAGTCTATATTTATAATGTATACACTGCTGTAACACCAAGTGACCATACATCACACAGTTGACTGTAATTTTTACTATCTATTACTTCCAGAAACTTGGTTTATACATTTGAAATATGGATTATCTGTAAGATAACAAAGTACATGTATATACTCACAAAGTATAAACTATAACACCGAGGGCCCAAACATCACACTGTTGACTATATGTTTTGTTGTCTATAATTTCTGGAGCTGTAATGCAAATACGACATACATAAAATATACAGCACTGCAAAGTCTGAAGACTTAATAGAGAGATGTGTACTCAAGTATTAACATATCAACTCTTTACTAAAGGACTAGATTTCACACTGGTCAAAGTTGAAAGTACTTGCAGATGACAGAATAAAAGTCACTCAAAAATCAAAATTTGTTTCCAGAAGGTATAAAACATTGTGGGAAAAGGAGAAAATGCTGGTTACCAGCATTTTCTCCTTTTCCAACAATGTTTTCAAATGGTTTCTATCTCAGGTTCGTAAAAACCAGGGATTATTTGGTAAAGGGTTAAGGGTTTTATGTTTGTGCATGCAACTTTATCTTACAGAAATCATTTATGAGTCATGCTCTTTGAAAAAGGAGTTAAATGTACACAAAAAATGTATCCATCCAGGTCAGCCTACACAGTCGGGACAGGCTTATCCGTGCCGAAAGTTTTGTGCAGTTGTTAAATTTTCTACTTATCAAAGGACCATTCTACCTCAAGATTCAGTTGGTTGTTAGAAAAAATGAATTTTATCAATCCATAACTATGTGATACCTTGCTAGGTAGATACCTTGCTAGGTATAATGTATCATGGAAATGCACAAACTCTTTACCATACAATCCAGACTTTTAATGACCCTGTGAAAGAAGCCTTTTGAAAACATTGCAGGAAAAGGAGAAAATGCTAGTAACCAGCATTTTCACCTTTTCCTGCAATGTTTTCTACCCTTCCCAAATAAATTTCAATATTTGAGTCACCTAAGTTTTGTTGTCTGCTAATGCTTTCAATTATGAACAATCTAAAATTTTTGTCATTTAGTAGAGTTAAACCCCATTTTGAAAAATAAGAGCAAACCATCTGAGTGCCAACACTTGGATTGCATTCACATTTTCAGTGAAAACAAGGCCATTGTTTTATGACCCCACCCTTTGAGAGTCAACATCTAGCACAAGTTTGAGCTATATATCTTCAGTAATGACATACATGTAGAAAATTTCTAAAATTTCACAGCTTTCACAAGACAACTATACAAACAACCAGGTCATGCTTTACCAAGAGTTTTCTTTTAAAAAAAAAAAAAACCCAGTTAAAACGTTGATAGATTATATATTCTGAACAATTATATAAAGTTTATTATCTAAGGAATAAAACCGTTTATTCAAGAACTGTTCTTATTAGCTTGATACCATGCCATAGAATGGAAAAGAATAGTTCTACAGTATTTCAAAACATCTACATACTCTATTTCTTAAGTCAGAAAGAGATCTTACAGTTTGATAGACTAAGTAATGGTAACTTTGTCAGATGGCCCAATCAAAAGTATTTATTTCCAGCACTATGTTTCAATGACAAAAACTTTCATATAAACAGAATATGACAAACAATTTGATTGAAAAAACATAATTATCAAAAGTAATAATTCTCACAAAGTCCACACCAAAGAAACAAACGAACAAATGCATAGCAAAAATACAGGGACCATACAGGATTCGAACATAGAACGTCTGGATGAAAGGCCAACATCATAACCACTGAACTAAAGAGAATTCTCCCTGTATCTCTGCTATGCATTAGATAGGATGAAAGTGCTGAAATTGCCGAAAATCTTTGTTTCTTTGTTACTGGCTTTCTTCATATGATTATCATATGTAGTCAATGATATACATACACATATAATTAGGTGTGCCACAAAAATCTTGCATCATGTTATCATGTCCTACACCAGTTTTGGTTATACTCAGTCCAAAATCTGTGACCTATATGAAAATAAAAAAGGAAAACTTTAATCAGATAAAGCTCTGTAAATTTAGAACATTAAACACATTATTAAATCAAAATACAAATTACCCTCTTCATTCAAGAGTTCCTACATCACAATATATGAAAACAATGAAAATTTCACTGACCCGATATACATAGCCAAATTGACTCCACATGACAAAAATTAAGACTTGTCCAAATTGAAAGCCTTTACAGACAACAAAATGAAATATGAAATGGAATTTGTTTTAATGAGTTTATGAAAAATTTGATAGTTGAAAACCAACAGGAGTCCATGTACCAACCATTCTTAAGAATATTTTTAGTCCTATTCTCCATAAGTTTCTAACTTTAAAAGTAATCTAACTTCTGATTGGCTTTGAAGCTGTGCTACTTTCAAGTCTGGACAAAGTTGGAGAATAAGACTGAGACTGTTCCTAAGAATGATTGATGAATACGTACCTCAACTTTCAGTAGATAAGAAGAGCACTAGAACAGCTGATCCACCTTTTCCAAGCTAATGTTTTTGTTTTAGTTTCAAGACTTTGAAATAATGCCTATGTACACTATATAATTCAGTTGAACAAGGGCCCAGTATCACTCCACTACCAGATAAACAATTGTGTCATACATGTAATTTGCATCAACAGAAACATTTGATTGTAAGAAACCTGTATTGAAATCGAATTTCATGGATGCACTCAGAATGGACACAGGCTTTTGGCCAGTTGAGCTAAAATTGGAGATATGAGGATAAATACCTTTATTTCTAGTTTGTCATCAGGATTGGATGAGTCTGGAAGCTTACTGATGAGTATATTCTCTAACTTCATATCTCTGTGGACTATATCTGTAATCAAAGAGACAACGTGCTGAAATTGCTGACAATCTTTTCAGGACAAATGGTAAATTGTTCTGCTTAACTTGAGGCATATGAAGATTAATTTGGTTCTTTCAAGACAGAATAAATCCAGATTGCTAAAAATTCAATATGATACTGCATATAAAATATCTATACTTTGAAAAAAATATTCTTGTAAATATACTCTTGACATTGCAAAAACTGGATATTTCTACTGACATGTTATTTAATATAACTTCATTTATAACTTAACTAATGAAAGCATATTGTTTAATAAAAAAAAACCATAACTCATCTTCTCTTCCAGCAGACTACTTTGATTTTCTTCATTGGAAGTTTCAGAATTATCTTTTATGATTGGATCTTGTAGATTCTGACCCAGTTAAATGAAAAAACTTAAGTCTCTTATTTCTTTTTTCCAATTTACTAACAAACTTGTTTTCCTACTTAACTCTTTCCCAAACAACAAAATGTTGGACTGTTCTATGATGAAAGCATTTGCAGACGAAAAATTGAAAGTGTCTTGATTTATGAAATTTGTCTCTGTAAGAGTAGAAAACCTTGCAAAGTATTAAGTTCAGTTTAGACCCATTTCACTGACATAAATCGACCTTAGCAACATTTCTGAAATCTTTCGCTTAATTTAGCTAAATATTAGACTATAGTCTGTTGTCTAACTTAAATCTGTTTATGTTGTTGAAGTGAGTCTGAAATATTGTGCAAACTCAGAATTTGATAATGTTCTTTCTAATTCAAACTGTGTCTCAAATAACAAACTAAACTTAAGTCAGAAATGAGTCTATTAGTTGATGTGGTCAAAATATGAGACTGAAGTTTTTTGTGAAACCTATTCTTTCATCTTTTCTCTTTTGACTAGTGAGCGTCATAACGGTAAAGTATCAAGAGCATTTAACTTACTTTAAGTCCCAAAAGCATTGAATTACGACAGTACACAATAACATCCTGCCATCTTTCAAGTCACATCAACTCTATTATCTACCACTTTTGTAAGAACTCAGAATATTTCAAAAAACTTTAGTTGGAAAAGGTGATAGAAACAAGAGTTATAACGATCTAGAGACAGGAAGTAATACAAAAACATCACACTAAATTATGAATACATCATTACCATTTTTATGAAGATAAGCTATTGCACTTGCTAGTTCTTTAGTTATAGTTCGGACTTCACTCTCACTAAAAGATTTCTTGTCTTTGAGAGCCTCAGCCAGTTCTCCTCCTTCACACAGCTCCATAACTAAAAACATTCGCTGAAAAAAAAAAAATACAATAAAACTTTTCTATTAACATCTTAAGAGTAAATCAACAAAAAAGGATTTTCAAAACAGCCAAATATCTAACAACGTTTTCAAAAACACTTCTTCCAAAAGGACTTTCAAATTAAGGATTGTGTGGTAAAAAGTTTTATTCTAATATGACACCCAAATTGTGACCCAATGTCTGTTCTATAAGCATAGCACGTTGAAAGCAAGGTAAAATCTGTGTCATTCCATACAGTTACGTCATTCTAGATAATGTGACTTCATTCTGTATGAAGTAAATAGGTAAGTTATTCAATGGAACATAATCTGCATCCGTTTTTTCTCTAAGTATGAACTTTTCTTGAAAGAGACACACAAGAATAAAAATAATCTTCTTTCTATCCTGGTTTATCATTCAATAAACCACTTGTGAGTTATGAGGCACACTTAATAAACCACTAGTGCTATCGCCCTTGTGGATTATTCATTGTGCCTCATAACTCAACAGTTTTTACTGTGGTTTACTGAATAATAAACCACAATAAAAAGATTATTTCTTGAAAAAAAAAAAAGAATCCCTTTTAGTATGTAAGGACAGCCTTATGGCGCAAGACAGTTCAGACAAACCAGACCGTAAGTGTTTTATCTGTTTGCATGTGACTAAAGACAGAAACGAGTGTTTCTGTCCTACATCACATTAGTATTAGAAAAATTTTGTAGCAAAAGGAGAAATGAGCTATTTCTCCTATTTTCACAAAGTTTTCATGATGAATCAATAATATTTTACCGTAATGCATAAAATCGTCAATATTTAACTCTGCAATTTTAGAAAATGCAAATTTGTTCAAGGGGGTAATGAGTGAACCCATTTACCAAACAACCCACATTATGAGCAATCCCTGCCAAAAGACTTTTGAAAACATTGTGAGAAAAGGAGAAAATACTGGTACCCAGCATTTACTCCCTTTTCCACTATGCTTTCTAGCCAAAGAAGGACAAATTTCAGCATGTCTTGTCATCTGCAAATAATTTCAAAAAGAATGAATCTAAAATTTTGTCCTCTGTGAGAGAGTTAAACACATAGGCACACCTATTCTGTGGCTATTCATGTCAATCTTAACGAAAGCTACAAAACAACTTAATCCGCATTAATCCAGTGCCTTGCTTATTTCCAACTGTTTGACCCTACTCATTTAACATACGATATCAATCAATGCAATTTAACTCATTATCAAACGACAATATTTTAGGTTTGTCAAAATTGAAAGCATTTGCAGATGACAAAATAAAAGCTGAAAATCTTAAATTTGTTTTGTGAAGGGTAGAAAACATTGTGGGAAAAGGAGAAAATGCTGATTACCAGCATTTTCTCCTTTCCCAAAATGTTTTCTACAGGCTTCTTTCTCAGAGTTGTCAAAAGTAGGAATTGTGTGGTAATGGGTTAAGCAGACAGATTCAAAAAACTATTACGGCAAATGCAACAATCCTCTTATCATCAGTTTCTCTCCACTTATCAACATGTCTTTGATTTTAGACATTAAAATTCTGGTAAAGGAACAAAAGTATGCATCTTTAATAAATTTTGAAAGAGTCAGCTTTTATCCCTAGCGCAATCCTATACAGGACTAAATTTACGATAATTATCGTCCCTTTGAGATTTCTTTACAAAAATAGTAAAGAGACAAGAGTAATTGCTTCTTACAAGTAACTGCTCCTTTTCCCTCCATTTGTTTTCCATACCAATCTACTTTCCATTCAATTGAATGATTCTCTTTTTCGTTGTTTTTGCTACTTTCTGATTGGTGTTGATCCTTTCAGAGTGAAATAGGCAAAATTAGACATAATCAGCCAATAAGGTATGCAAATAGTACCATTTCAAAGCTGTTTTTGTCACGAAATCTGGCAAAGAAACAGACAGGTTAGATCTAAGATCAGACTCCAAATTATGTACAGTCTGATCTTGAATCTACACTGTCTACATTAGCAGTGAAAACTGGTATCAGTGCTACAGGGATTAAAATAAGCCTAAACAGGAATAAATAATTGAGTACATGTATTATTTAGTAACAATATGGACATGAATGTTAATGAACAGGACTGCTATCAATTAGAACCAGAGATTCAATAATGTGGTTTTATTTTCTTGGTTCAATACTACCGTTTTATTTTAGTTTCTATTTTGTTCCAGTCTCAGGGGAGTGTAAAGTTTTGTTTGTATGGTGTTTAACTCTTTACCACACAATCCCGACTTTTAATGACCCTAAGATAGAAGTCTTTCAAAAAGATTGTGGGAAAAGGAGAAAATGCTGGTAACCAGCATTTTCTCCTATTCCCACAATGCTTTCTACCTTCCCGAAACCAAATCTAAATTTTTTAGTCACGTTTATTAATTTTGTTGTCTTCAAATACTTTCAATTTGGACCAATCTAATATTTTGTTGTTTGGTAAGGACTTAAGGCTGTTTTCATTATTCTTTCGGTTATATTGAGGTTGCCAGAGCACCTGACCTTGCTCTCTTGGAGTTCCTCTACCCAGTGCTTTACACAATTTTCTTACCTTAACTTCAAATTCCTTTAGTATGATCAAATAAAGAAAAGTCAGATAAAAAAAATCCTGAATTATATTCAAAACATCCTGGAAATAGAATGAAGTCTTTTACCATGTTAGCAAATGAAACTTTTTGAACATTTTTTTTTTTTCAAAAATTATCTCATATCAGAGATGTGAGGAAAAAAAACTGAGTTGTAATGGCTTCCCCTTTATCAAATATTAGCAAAACTGATGACCTGTGAGAGAGATCCTTTAAACATTGTTAGAGAAGGAGAAAATGCAAGTACCGGTAATCAATACTGTCTACTTTTCAAACAATGTTTTCACTATTTTCAAAAGTAAATCCTACAATTTGAGCCTTCTATTATTTGCAATCTACAACTCCTTCGGATTTGAATCAGCCTAAAATTTTGTTGTGTGGTAAAGAGTTAAATCTTATTTAACTAATGATCAATATTGTCAGAAATAGACCAGTTTTATTCTTGATCCATTACAGTTCAATCAATATTTCACTCATCCAAACCTCGGACAGATAGTTGAAACCAATAACCATTTTTGCCATGAATCCTTTACTGATTTTATTACCCTTACAAGAAGGCTTTTGAATATAAAGTGTGAAAAGTGAACAATACTGAGAACCATAATTTTTTGTCCTTTCTCCATGATGTTTCTTACAATTCTATTGATAAGCCTCTTCATTAAACCTTTACCAAACAATCCCTGCTTTTTATGATCCAGAAGACGCCGCCTTCTGAAAACATTAAGGAAACCATCATTTTCTCCATTTCCTATGATGTTTTCTACTCTTCCAAAATCAAGTTTCAATTTTTGAGTCACACTTATTCTGTTTGCCTGCAAATGATTTCAATTTGGACAAGTCTAAAATTTTGTCATTCGCTAAAGTGGTAAACCACAAATGATTTGTTAACTGCAAATGCTTTCAATATGGATAATTCCTACAATCTTGCTGTCTGGCAATTTTAACATTTCTTTTAACTCTTTACCACACGAGACAATTTTAGACTGGTCCAAATTGAAAGCATTTGCAGAAGAAAGATTAAATGTCACTGAAAAATTGAAATTTTGCTTTGTGAAGGGTAGAAAACATTGTGGGAAAAGGAGAAAATGCTGGTTACCAGCATTTTCTCCTTTTCCCACAATGTTTTCTAAAGGCTTCTTTCTTAGGGTCGTTAAAAGTAGGGATTGTGTGGTGAAGGGTTAAACATGCTTGCACAAAGTTCTAACTACATTGAGGAGGAACAATTTTGAAATTCAAAACAATGAGGGAAGCATTTTATCGTTTTTTCCATCATGCTTTCTACTCTTTCAATATGAAATAAGAATTCTACCCTTTTAGCAACAGTTAACTTGTTATCTGTAGACACTTTCAATTTGGCCAAGAATTTTTCCTTCTTCTTCTCATAAAGAACTGACTCAGGTTTTCTTCACCTAACACCACACAAAATATGTCTTTTTAATGTATCTGTAGTCATCATTGTTTTTTCAATTATCACTTTACCAAACAACAAAATTTTAGACTTGTCCAAATTGAAAGCATTTGCAGACGGCAAATTAAACAGGAATCAAAAATTAAAATCTGTTTTGGGAAGGGTGGAAAAGGAGAAAATGCTGGATACATTTTCTCCTATTTCTACAATGTTTTCAAAAAGCTTCAGGGTCAACCAGCAAAAACTGATTTTTATATTTTGTTACGGGAGACCACTCCTTCCTGCATGGCATTCTCCCGATTTAAATACAATACCTGGCTACTGTGTCAGGGAGATATCTCTTTGGCTCAGTGGTCGGGGATTGGCCATTGAGCCATTAATCCCATTTGTTGTCCAAAATCGGACTTCCTGCCTAATAAGGCTTCGAGTCATCAATAAATGATGACTTTAAAAATGGGTGTGTTACGGGAGACCACTCCTTCCTGCATGGCATTCTCCCGATTTAAATACAATACCTGGCTACTGCGTCAGGGAGATATCTCTTTGGCTCAGTGGTTAAGGTATTGGCCTTGCGTCCGGGAGTTCTGGGGTTCGAATCCCGCTCGGACCCTTATTTCTGCCATGCATTTATTCATTTGTTTCTTTGTTACGGACTCCGTTCGTAAGAATTTTAACTCATCAATTGAAGCCTTACAGCCAGATGGAAATATGATGTCATTTACCTTATATTTTCTTGCGCATGACACATTAATATTGTAATTTGTTGCTAGGGGAGGAGGTACTCCAAGGAAGAATAACCGAAAAAACCTGAACTAAATTTTGATTAAGTTCCCCTCAGAATGTGTTAAAAGTTATGAACTAAATAGGATATTTGGGGGTTTTTTTTGGTGAAAGATCGAAATTCACTTCATCTCATGAACACTTTAAGTAATATTTTTACTTGTGGCTGCACCACTTGTGAAAATATTACCAAATATGTTCATTCCATGAAATAAATTTCGATCTTTCACCGTAAAAAAACAAATATCCTCCATATATTTTGGAATATTTGATACTGAGCCTAAGCAGGATAGCAGTTCACTGCAAGGAGAGTATCAACTAAGCAACCTGGCCCTTCTGCAATGTCCTGGGTGCAAGTTATATGGCAAACAGAAAATCCTCTCCAATCCCTAACATTACCCCATAATCGCATGTTCTATTGTCCAAAGCCTTGGAAAACATGTGTGCAAAGGAAAAGATATCTCTTAACCCTTTCCCAAATGACAAATTTTGGACTCTTCCATACTGAAAGAGTTTGCAGACGACAATTTCAGATTTTGAGAAAATGGCAGAAAGTTCTCAAAAAGGGTAGAAAACACTGTGGGAAAAGGAGAAATTGCTCGTTATGAGCAATTTCTCCTTTTCCCACAGTGTTTTCAAAAGACTTTTACTGCAGACACGTAAAAACCAGGGCTTGTTTGGGAAAGGGTTAGCTCATTACCACACAACAATATTTTAGGCATGTCCAAATCGAATGCATTTGCAGACGACAAAATAAAAGTGACATAAAATTTGTTTTGTGAAGGGTAGAAAACATTGTGGGAAAAGGAGAAAGTACTGGTTACCAGCATTTTCTCCTTTTCCCACAATGTTTTCTAACGGCTTCTTTCTCAGAGGCGTCAAAAGTAGGAATTGTGTGGTAATGGGTTAACCAGGATTTTCTCCTTTTCCCACATTTATATTTTCTACCAGTTCAAAGACAAACTAATCAAGTGAATTACATTTAACTCATTACCGAACGACAATATTTTCGGCTAGTCCAAATCGAAAGCATTTGCAGACGACAAAATAAAAGTGACTGAAAATTTGAAATTTGTTTCGTGAAGGGTAGAAAACATTGTGGGAAAGGGGGAAAATGCTGGTTACCAGCATTTTCTCCTTTTCCCACAGTGTTTTCTAAAGGCTTCTTTCTCAGGGGCGTCAAAAGTAGGGATTGAGTGGTAATGGGTTAAATCATAGTGTTCAGTGTTTGTGTTTTCACTGAAAGAAAGGTTTGTCTTACATATCTTGCAAGTAAAACTGCTGCTTTTAATCGGTTTGATCTTACTCTATACTGTCTGCAACATCATATATGAAGTCAATTTCCTGATAGCAATGTTTAAGTATTTAATCAAAATCATAAAGCATTAATGGCCTTTCATCTTTCTTTCATACAAAACTAAAAGCATTCTTTTGAAGGAAAATATTTTCATTTACAGAAAAAAAAAACCTGTTTACTCTTTCCAACATGACAACATATTAGACTTGTCCAAGTTAAAAGCAATTGCAGCAGTTTACTCTTTACCACACAATCTCGAGTTTTGATGCCTTTGAAGAAAAACCCTTTTGAAAACATTGTGGGAAAAGGAGAAAATGCTGGTAACCAGCATTTTCTCCTTTTTCCCACAATGTTTTCTTCCCTTCCCAAAATCGATTTCGTTTTTTGAGCAATGTTTATTTTGTTGTCTGCAAATACTTTGCATTTGGACCAGCCTGAATTTTTTCTGGTCTGGTGAAGAGTTAACTCACTCAAAAATGTTGAATTGATGGAAATTAGCAAAGAACGGGGTAGGTTACCAGCACTTTGTCCTTTTCCCAAAATGTTTTAAAAAGCCTTCTCCATTTAGGATCATAAATACAGAAATATTTTGCAAAGGATAAATCACTAGTTTGCAAAGCAGTGAAATATTCATTGTGGACAAACTAAATGAGACCTCAACAATTCAATCTCAGGAGTTATGATCATCATATCGTCGGTTTACTTCAAAAACCTCATAACTACAGCTTGGAAAGGCTGTAATTACAAGGTTTTTGAAGTAAACCGACGATATGCCAAACAATAGGTACAGGTAGTTTGAACCAAAGAATGAACTGCCCTATCTAAGCAGTTTGATCCTGATCTACACTTTCTAAAAAAGCAATTGAAGGTGGGAATGGCTTTCAAAGGGTATGATTTCAGTAGACCAGAAAAAGGCCATTAAAATATGCATTAATGACTGGTATTAAAAAGTGATAAACACATTACATTTCTCACGTCAAATAAAGAGGCTTCTGTGAGTGGCACAGATGAGAATCAGACTGCACACAACATGCTTGGATATTTTTTTTAAAAAACTAGTTTAACTCTTTACCAATTAAACTACAAAATGTTAGACTGGTCCAAATTGAAAGCACACGCAGAACACAAAATAAGCATAACTCAAAAATTGAAATTTGTTTCCAATATGACTGCAGGGTAGAAAATATTGTGGGAAAAGGAGAAAATGCTGGTATTCTCTTCTTTTCCCACAATGTTTTCATACAGCTTATATCTCAGGGTTGTAAAAACCAGGGATTGTTTGGTAAAGGGTTAAGCAGTTTAACTGATTTTGCAGTTCCATGTTTTCTACACATTATTTTTCACACCAAGAAAATAGCCCTTACAGCAGCTGCTTTTCCTGCCAATGTAGATAAAGATCAGAGACCACGAAACTTAGTCTGATCTCTGATCTACACCAACTATTTTGCTACAGAGCATCTTTAAATTTGCAATAATTTGAGTCTTATTTCTTGACTGTTTTCCAATGGATTTTTAAATCTCTACCAAAGCAAAAACCCCACCGTCTTTTCGTTAAGAACGCACTTGTGGAAGAAACATTGGGGGATAAAGAAGACAAACCTCAGAGACAAGCCTTTTCACCTTTTCTACAAAATTTGCCGCAATTTCAAAGACTAATTTGCTAATTTTGGCTAAATTCAACGGGCCGCCTGTATAATGCTTTCAATATGCACAAGCCAAAAATTTTGGTTTGGTAAAGATTTGATTGATTGCATTTTGATCTTCTGTGCAAACACTCTCCTGCCACACAAATCTTCTGTACAGTACTCAGGAGCAATCACAATTTTTTTTAATGACGAAGTTGTAATAAATCTGCATTTTCAAGGATGTGAACAAAGTGAGTGTAATGCAGAAAGAAAAAACAATTAGTACCACAGCAGAAATATGACCATTTTAGGTGCATGTTTCACAATCTTGACTCTATACTAAACAACAAAATTTTGGATTTGAGAAAGAAAGCATCAGTATGAAACATTACAGTAAAAACATCCCTACAACTAATTATCACACAACCCTGTTTTAACAAACCTGAAGAGGAAAGCTTTGTGAAAACATGGGAAAAGGATAAAATGCTGGTAACCAGTATTTTCTCCATTTCTCATAATGTTTTCTACCCTATCTAAGACAATTCTCTCCATTTGAGCCACATCAATATTTTCGTCTGGCACTGCTTTCAATTTGGACCAGTCTTACATTTTGTTGTTTGGTAAAGTGATAATCACTGGTCAATCAGTTGCATTAATATTGTATGTGACACCATTATTGTATTTCTATAGTATACCATGACCCTATATCATGATAAACTGTGAACAACATAATAGCATTGACCTGACATCGATGCCTTTGACCACATGAACCATGCTCCTGACTTCCATGAATTTCATTAGAATTAATACCAGATTTTCAAGAAAATACAAAATTTTGATTGCTGTCTATCACAAGAAAAAACTCTGATTATGAGGCATAGAGGACAAAGTATTGCCTTTATTAAGACAGTACAGCCAGACTTGTATTCAACAATTATTTTAAATTGCTTTCTTTGTCTACTTCTCAAAGTTCGAAAGTAACACTGTATCTGATTGGCTACATAAAATCTGGCTAAATCATTGGGTTTAGCCAGTCAGAAATTATGTTACTTTCAAACTTTGAGAACTCTTGAGAATCTGACAAAGTATTTAAAGTTCTAAACAGTGGTTTGTCACAGATATGTGCCATTGGCATTTTTGGAACTTTTTTTCCCTACCGGTGCCTTGATTTATAGAAAAGGTCAATAATTATGCCAAAATGGTAAAGCCTTGTAAAATAGTAAAATGTGAGAACCTTATTGGTTTGACCCAGTTTGACCTTTTACGACATGACCCTTAGTAGATGGTGCTTGAAAACAGGTCAGTAAATGCTAATATCTAAAAATGTCTTCTAACCTCTAATCGACAAATCCAATCATTTTAGCCACATTTGGTTTAACATTTTTGTTTTCAAAAACTTCCAAAATGATATATGTAAAATTATATTATATGAGATTGAATCTTTTAAAGAAATTGTGGGAGAAGGAGACAATGATGGCCTCCAAGAGTTTTCTCCTTTTCTCATAATGCTTCTGACCTATTTGTGCTCTGCAACTGCTTCAAAATTTATTGTATGTGGAGGACTGTTTAGCTTACAGCATCTCTAAAAGTATGGGACCTCCTGGATAAATCACAAGAGCGCATGTGCTGTGCAAATTGGTCTTGGTCTACATTTTCTGCAAAAACAGCTTAATTTATGCTAAGGACTTTAACCATTTTCTGTCAATTAATCTGGGAAGGGGAGAAAACTGTTTCCAACATTTTGTTTTAGCTTTTCTAAGATGAATCCAATTATGTGAGATATTTTCATGTAGTCATCTGCAAAATTAATGCTTTAAGTCTGGACAAGTCAAAAATGTTGTTTACTGAGGTATTATTACTCCTTAGCAAACAACAAAATTTTGGAATTGTCTCAATCAAAAGATTTGCTAATGACAATTAAATGTGGCTCAAGTCGAGCAACTTACCTTTGAAAGAACAGAAATCATTGTGGGAAAAGGAGAAAGTGCTGCTTACCAGCATTTTCTCCTTTCCCAACCATGTTTTGAAAGTCTTCTTTCTCAGTGTTCTTCAATTAGAAATTGATTGTAATGTAGTTTAGCCTAATTTTTAACATCCTTTCAGTTATACTAAGGCAGCCAGTGCATCTACTTATGCTTTCCCAAAGTTTCTGTTCTCAGTACAGTGCATGATATTCTTTCCATGCCAGTGGCTGCTTTCCCGTATAATAATTGCCAAAACAATGATGTGTGAAAAGAAAGGAATAAATCCTGTTGCAATGACTATCATTGATCCTTGTTACAGAATTTGGCTGATTTGAGGATTTAAAGCAGTGATCCCTTCTGAAGTCCTGTGCTCTATCAGAGCTTGGCTGAGATTTGTAAAAAATTAGGTTAGTTTTGTGAAGGGTTAAAGGTCAGGAGTATGTATCCCCTTGCTACATGTATGTCCTATATTTTCAACATAATTAAGTATCGATTAGTATTAATTACTTTACTTAATCAATTGAAGTCATGTATATACCTGGTACATTGTCTTAAATAGACCAGTATGTACATACAATTTTGTCTTTACACATCGAAATAGTAACCTATAATTCTTACCCTTTACAAGGCAACAACAGTTTACTGCTGTCTAAATCAGAGGCACTTTGTACACAACAAATCAACCGTTTACCAAACAATCCTTGGTTTTCCAAACCCTGAGGAAGAAGCCTTCTGAAAACATTATGGGAAAAGGAGAAAATGCTGGTTACCAACATTTTCTCCATTTCCTAAAATGTTCTTTACTCTATGAAAGTCATATTTCATTATTTGAATTAAATTAAATTTATATTCTGCAAATGCTTTCAACTTGGACAAGTCTAAAATTTCGTCGGTTAGTAAAGAGTTAAACTTGGCTCAAAAGGTTTCATTTATCTATCAATGAACATTTTGGGAAAAGGAAACATGTTATTTCTAAGCATATTCTCCTTTTTTTTCCACAATGTTTGAAGATGCTTTTGTGCAGAAGATAGATCCAAAATTAGACAGCACTGTCTGTGCAGTCTGATCTTGGGGTCCATACAAGTCTCTTATTTTGTGAAATCTTTTGAGACAGAAATTTAAGAAATTTAGGTCTTTTCCCAAGTAACAGTCTTTTTCAGTTATTTGGAGGGTTAACCCTTTAAGTTTAACTCTTTATCACACAGTTCTGACATTTAACTCATTACCAAACAATAACATTTTAGGTTTGTCCAAATCGAAAAGATTTACATACGACAAAATAAAAGTGACTGAAAATTTGACATTGTTTTGTGAAGGGTTGAAAACATTGTGGGAAAAGTTTTCAAAAGGCTTCTACCTCAGGGTCATCAAAAGTCGTCATTGTGTGGTAAAGGGTTAAATGACCCTGAGAAAGAAGCTTTGAAACATAGTGGGAAAAGCAGAAAATGCTGGGTACCAGCTTTTTCTGCTTGACCCTGAAAAAGAAGCTTTGAAACATAGTGGGAAAAGCAGAAAAAGCTGGTACCCAGCATTTTCTCCTTTTCTCCTCAGGTTTTCTAGACAGAAATCATTTGAGATACATTTGTCTTCTGCAAATGCTTTCAGTCTTGTTATGTCAAAAATTTTGTCTTACAGTAAAGACTTGAAGCACAGCTTAAGGTGCTTTTGCAAACAGCCATGCTTCTGATCAGATTCCACACAATACATGTTTTTGGTCTGATCATATATCAATGCTGTCTACCGTGGAAGCTCTCACCGAAGGACAAAATTTCAGACTTGTCCAAATTGAAAGCTTTTGCGGACGACAAAAAAATGTGATTAAAAAATTGAAATATGTTTTGGGAAGGGTTCAAAGCATTCTGGGAAAGGGAGAAAATACATGCACTGGTTACTAGCATTTTTCTTCTTTTCCCACAATGATTTCAAAAAAGCCTCTTCATCATGGTAATGAAAACATGTGGGTGTTTGAAAAATAGTGACAAGACAAATAGCCAACACCAGCACTACAAAATGCAATATCTTGGGTTGATCTGCTTGGCCGAGACATGAGTGTCCCAGCCAATCAAAAGGCTAGATTTGGAATTTTCAACTGAATTTACTTTCCATTGTTTAGTCTATAATTCCCCAGATCTGTATCACTGACAGAATATTTCATATGAGGGTTCAAAGGATTAACCCTTTACTAAACAGCAAAATGTTTTAACCCTTTACAAAACAAAAGATGACTTTTGACAACCCTGATGTAGAAGTCTTTTTTAAAATAATGTGGGAAAAGGAGAAACTGCTGGTAACCAGCATTTTATCCTTTTCCCACAATGTTTTCTTTGTACCCTTCCCAAATTAAATTTCCTTTCTTCAATCATATTTATTTTGTTGTCTGCAAATGCTTTCAATTTGGGCCAGTCTATTAATTTGTCATTTGGTAAAGAGTTGATTCTGTAAAAAAGGCTTTAGAAAACTTTGTTGGAAAAGTGCAAAATTCAGGTAACCATTATTCCTTTTACCTATAATGCTTTCTACCTATTCAATGACCAACTTCATTGTTGAAGCAACATTTTAATCCCTATCTGCAATGCTTTCAGTATGACTGAGGGCTCGAAATTTTGTCAAGTGGTAAAGAATTAAAATTAAACAGGGAAACATCATGTGGAGTCAACCGTATTTATAGCCATAAGATAGGATTGAAATCGCCTTAAAGATTTAGCGAGATTAAAACGTCACAACACAATTGAGAAGTATGCACTTGAACAACAAACAGGGCAAAACAAAGTATATCCCTGTACCAGACCACAAAATTTTGAACTAATCCAAATTCGAATCAATCGCAGATTACATATATCAAAATAATGGAACAAAGTTAATGATGTAATTCATCTGAAAAGTTGAAAACATTGTGGGAAAAGGAGAAAATGCTGTTTAGCAGCATTTTCTCCTTTTCCCACTGTGTTTTCAAAAGTTGTCTCCACAGGGTTGTTATACTCAAAATCAATTGGTAAATGGATAATACACTAAGTCCTTGTAAAGGTTCTAAGTGCATTAAATAATTGTAAAAATGTGTTTTTTTTTTTCTCTTTCATTTGCTGGTTTATTTTTTTACCACACCCAAAGGGGCAGATAAAAAGTAGAATCATTGAGTATTGTTGCTCTTTCATCCTTTTCCAAATAATCCTGTGTTTTAGAAAACATTGAGATAAAAGGAGAAAAATGCAGGTAACCAGCATTTTCTCCTTTCCCACAATGTTTTCCACCCTTAGAAATGATAATCTTATATACTGTGAACTGTTTATCATTATGTTTATGGTTTCAATTTGTAGAAACCTAAAAACCTGTTTTGTGGTAAGGGCCATTCTGACATCATATATATTTTTTTTAAAAATACTTTTCAATCAGATCAGATGCAGCTATTGTTGACTTCGATATGACTGTAGACTGTTTGTAATTCTCCAATTTACATCAGGCGTTAAAGAGTTAAGCCTTTACCAATTATCAAAATTTAAGACTTGTCCAAATTAAAAACATTTGCAGATCACAAAAAAAAAAAATATACTGACACCAAAATTGATTTCTTTATGGAAGGGTTTTAAAATATTGCCAGAAAAGGAGTAAATACTGGTTAACAGTATTTTTTTCCTTTACCAAAAATTTTTTCGAAAGACTTTTTTCTCAAAGAACTGGATATCATGTGATGAGCAGTTACTTCCTTCACAGATGACAAAATTTCAGACTTGTACACATAAAAAGCATCTTACATGATAAATGTAAGATTTGCCTTGGACAGGGTAGAAGACATTGAGGGGAAAGGAGAAAATGCCATTTACCAGCATACCCAGGGCTTGTGTTCACCACCAACTATTAAGAACATTCTCAGTCTTTTTCTCAGAAATTCTCTCAATTTGAAAGTAACACAACTTCTGATTAGCTAAACCATTTGTTGTAGCCAATCAAAAGTTGTGTTAAGTTCTCATTTAGAAAATCTTGGAGAATAAGACTGAAATGTTCTTAAGAATGGTTTGTGAATACCAACCCAGTATCTTTACCTTTCTGACAGCCTTTTCAAAAGCCTTCTACAGACCTCCAGATAAGAGGGTGAGATGGCATTCTAATCCATTATTTCTCCTCAAAGCCCTATGTTGTGGGTACTCGTTAAAATTGTCTCGATGGGACGATTCTAATGATTTCCCACAAAAAAGGGTTTAGTAGAGAATAATTTATACTTTCAAATTTGAAATCAAGATCACTTCCTCTATCTGAAGCTCTGCATTGACCTTTAGGTCCCTAAAATATCATTTGTTAACCCATTACCACACAATCCCTACTTTTGACGACCCTGAGAAAGATGCCTTTAGAAAGCATTGTGGGAAAAGGAGAAAATGCTGGTAACCAGTGTTTTCTCCTTTTTTCACAATGTTTTCGACCCTTCACAAAGCAAATTTCAAAAATTCGGCGACTTTTATTTTGTTGTCTGCAAATGCTTTTGATTTGGAAAAACCTTAAATTTTGTCGTTTGGTAATGAGTTAACCCATTACCACACGACAATATTATAGACTTGTCCAAATTGAAAACATTTCCAGACAACAAAATAAAAGTGACTAAAAAATTTAAATTTGTGTTGTGAAGAGTAGAAAGCTTTGTGGGAAAAGGAGAAAATGCTGGTTACCAGCATTTTCTCCTTTTCCCACAATGTTTTCAAAAGGCTTCTTTCTCAGGGGTGTAAAAAGTAGGGATTGTGTGGTAATGAGTTAAAGGGTTGGGGTACTGTAGTTCATAACTTACCTTTGAAGTCTCAAAGATCTCATTCAGTTGTATTATATTTGGATGGTAAACTCGTTTCAAGATGGCCACCTCTCTTTCTAGTAGCCGAATAGCAGAACTTCCAGCCTGAAAATAATATTCAGAATAAATAAATGAATGTGGTTTATAAATTTTCAAGCCGGCAGGCAACTATGGTCATTAACCCTTTACCACACAATCCAAAATTTTAACATCTCTTTGGAAAAAGACTTTTGTAACATTGTGAGTCAAGAAGAAAATGCTGGTATTTCAGATGTTATGCAACAGGATGGGCCAATTATCAGTATATGTTTTAATCACTTAACTCTTCAGCTAACAAAAAAATTTACGACTAGTCCAAAATTGAAGGCACTTGCAGACAACAAAATAAACATAACTTAAAAAAATGAAATTTGTTTTCAACAGGGTAGAAAACATTTTGGGAAAAGGAGAAAATGCTGGTTACCAGCATTTTCTCCTTTTCTCACATTGTTTTCAAAAGGCTTTTTCCTCAGAGTCATTAAAAGTTGGGATTGTGTGGTAAAGAGTTAAAACTGCAAAATGAATGACCGACATCAAAACAACATTTTCCTTTCCCAGAGTCCTGTATTTTTTTTTCTACAACCACCCATTTATCATCAATACCTTTGAAAGAAGACAGCACAGCATGTTACAAGGTTAGAGATCTATTGGATAATGAGATTACACTGTCAGTGTCATGCATTAGGACTGGAAGATTGTCATTAATAACCCTTAGAGCGCCGAATTAAATCTATTGAACTTTTTCATCCAAGAAACAAGACCCAAATTATTGCAATCACATGGTTGCTTTTGCAAGGTGGACACAGTAGATCAAAGATCAGGATGCACACAATGTGCAGCATGATCTTGATCCACACTGGCTGCAACGGCAACTGTAGTCATGAAAGGCACTTTAAAGATTAAAGTTTTTATTACTTAAGCTGCAAATTGACTAAAAATTTAGACATGGCTGGACAACTTTTCTGTCTTGCCAGCTAAATATCATGAACACTTGAAGAGGACAGGCTGCAAAAAGTGCATCAAGATCAATGGGGATCTATTGAATAACTCATAATTATGCACACAACAGCTTAAGATTTGTCCAGATTTAAACTAGAGCTGTCACTGAATGCGACTTAATACCCCCACCAGCGCTTTGACAGAAACAGGCAATTATTAGTACATGTATTTTGTATACAGACTGACACACAGACACATTGACAGACACATGGTCAGACAGACAGGCTGATTCTGGTATTTGCAATTATTATATCAAATGTAACTCAAATGTTACGACTTGTCTCAGATAGAGTAGAAAACATTGTGAGATGAGGAGAAAATGCTGGTAATGAGCATTTTCTCCTTTACCTACAATGCTTTCAAAAGATTTCACCACCATGTTTGTCAAAATATGGGATTGTTTTGTAAAGAGTAAAAAGGAGGCACAACATGCACTTAGGTCAAAAGATCTATTGCATAAACAGATCACTTTGTCAGAATCAGGGATTAGGTAGTTTGTCATTATGACAGCTTAATTCCTTAGCTGCTATTTGAATGAAATCAACACTTTCTGGTATAAAAGAACATGGCATGTAATCTTTGGCATTGCCTCTTCTACATGGTGTCCCGAAACAAAGCAAGAGCCAATGGAATTTGAAGATGGGGCCAAAGACAGAAAGCGACTCAAATGTTAAACAATGCAATTCACATTGCTGTCATTAATTTCTATCTCTGCAAAAGTCCTAGAATAATGAACAGTGTAAGAAAACAATGCATTTTATCAACATTGGTTTCTAACTCTGTAATACTTTTGAAAATCTGACAGTCAGTCGTCACATAAGACCGACATCTTTCACACTTAAAAGATTTTAGTAAAATAAAGAAATTAGCTGTGCACCTGAAAAGGATGAATTTCCCACATGAAATCTCACTTTTAGGATTACAAAATGGCATATACAAAGGCAAGACTGCATGGTCTGTTTAGACAATCTTTTTGGAAAAGCCCCTAATGCTGCACAAGACATGCACATTTAACCCATTACCACACAATCGGTACTTTTGACGACCCTGAAAAAGAAGCCTCTAGAAAACACTGTGGGAAAAGGAGAAAATGCTGATAACCTACAATTTCTCCTTTTCCCAAAAATGTTTTTTCTACCATTAACAAAACAAATTTCAAATTTTCAGTCACATTTATTTTGTTGTCTCTAAATGCTTTCGATTTGAACAAACCTAAAATTTTGTCATTTGGTAAAGAGTTAAAAAGAGTTGACTAATTACGATAACAAATAACCAGGAAGTGCACATCAAGATTAGACTGATGCACTATCCAGTCTGGTCTTGGTCTATCTTGTATGAAAAAGCACCTCATGTTGCCTATAGCAGTAAATAATCATCTTAATATGACCTATGCAAGGGTGGATTTTGAAAACAATTTGAGAAAAGGAGAAAATGCCAGATACATAACTATCATTTTACACAATTTCCATAATTACTTCAAATCTATTATCAGAAAATTTCCTTTGGTTGAGTCATTTCAACCCTTTACTCCATAGATACTCATTTCCACGCATAGCTTGTGGGAGCCTTTGGAAAACATTGTGGCAAAAGGTGAAATTGCTCGTGACGAGCAATTTCACCTTTTGCCACAATGTTTTCTACACTATCAAAAGGTGTCATAAACACATAAGAAACGGCTTCACCCTTGCTGATATTTAAGGTCAGTTAGAGATACCATAGAAATGCCTTTTATAATGGGGTAAAGGGTTAAACACGCATTTGGACAAGTCTAAAAGTTTGTTTCTAGGAAAGTGTTTACCATCAAACAATACAATGTCCTCACCTTCTCCTTATTGACAGTTTTGATCGCCCAGTGCATGTTGGTGTCCTTGTGCCTCACTTGGTACACCTTGCCGAATGCCCCTTGACCTAATTTCTTGACCATTTCATAGGTCTCCCATATCATCTCTTCATCCTCCAGCCTCGTATGCTGGATGGTCTTATCAGCACTTCCCTTCCTGTTAGGAGCTGTCATCCTTTTTCATGCCACCTTTTCATCTGAAAATGACAAAAGGATCATCACTGTATGATTGTATCCAGCATCTAGGTATAGAAATGGTACTAATTTCAGATGCTGAGATCTCAACCCAAAAAGCCCCGAATAAACCTATGGGACATTTTCAACCTAGAAGAAAGAACTATACAATTGCAACCCTTAGGTCACAATTTGCCAGAATGTCTCATCAAGGGGGACAGTGCAGATCAAAGATTGCACAGCACATTTTGTGCCAAGTGATCTTGATTTACAGTGGCTGCAAAGAAAACTATGACTGTGGAAGGTGTTTTAAGGGTTGATATAATGACATTAAATATTCTACAATGTTTAAATTCATGTATTTTCTTTATACATTAAACCTCATTTCATTCATACTACTTCCGTAACTCATAAGGATGTCTAATAGTCATTATTACGGTCTTGTATAATTACTTCCCTTAAATGAGTACAGAGCTGGACTAGTTATAGATGTTGGGATTTTTGTTTTAATATAACTAACCTCATACCAACTAGTAAAACTTGAACTGGTAATATATAAATCAAACACCTTTGCAGACTATTCTAAGGAAAGAATATTTTCCATTACAATGTAGCAATGTTAAGAAAGGAGCAAACCAAATTCAGTGTGAGTCAATTAATGACAACTGGTTTGAGAAAATATAAAAATTAATAGTATGAGTAAATGAAAAAATGCCAGTCATCAACAATTTTTCCTAATCAAACCTAAAAGCCTTTTTCCGTAATGAAGGTTTTTTTTTAAATACAGGGATGTTTTGCAGAGTGTCAAATAATATATTAGGTCAAAGTGTAAAGAAATTTGTCCTTATTATCCAAGTATTTCAATAAAATTTTCATTTCTAATTTATTAATTAACAAAGAAAACTCTGTGATCAAATCTGTTACTTAAAACCTTGAATTTGTCAAAGAAAGTGAACCAAGATAGTAATCTTTAAGCTTAACCCTCTACATGCAGCCATTAACCATACATTTAAGATTTACACTCAGTAATTTTTGAAAAAAAATTAGACAGATGGATAATTATGAATTTGGGTTCAGTGATTAAATTTAACTTCAAAAATGGTTTAAAACATTGTAGTTAAAGGACAAACTGCTGATAATCAGCACTTTTGCCAGTTCATCACAAAACCAGCATTTTCTCCTTATACCACTATGTAATCTATCCTTCAAAAAGCAATTTTCGCTGTTTGAGTCATATTTATTTTTCCTTCAGCAAAATTAATGCTTTTGATATGGACACTTCTAACATTTTGTGCTTAGGTAAAGGGTAAAGCATTTCTTTTTTCAAAAGATCTGGACAAAAACCTGAAGTTCAAGTCTTTGCTGATGGTGTGAATGCACAAAACTTTTTGCAATATAAATGCAAAGAAAAATGCTGACTCGGCACAATGTTCAGTGAACAGAATTCAAACATTTACTATTTTCCATAGTAAGAAAACCATTTTGTTACCTCTATGGTGTCATTCATACAACCGAAAACTGAAGAAAAAAAAACCCAACTACTTTTAACATTTTACTAACAAGATAACAGTGTTTTCCAAACATCTTTTTTCTGATGAATAGATCAAAAGGCACGGAAGGAGACCACACAACAGCTAAGTGGGTTTAGATATTGTCCACAGTCATTGAAATTTGCTTTGAAAGCATTTTCAAAATCAATATGACTAATAATTGAATATACTTGATGAACTTGTTCTCGTATCACATTACTTTTGTTTTCAGTTAGTTATGTTTAACAACCCCAGATAACAAAATGCGTCTTACTTTTGTGCAAATATGTGCATATACTATATCTATTAAAGTTTTCAGCAGCACCCTTCCTCACTTTGTCATAGTGTAAAAGTGTCTTTACTCTCAGGATTGTCATGCCAAATAAATATATTTCTTAAGCAAACATCATAAAAAGGTAGATTTATACGGCTGTCATAGCTAACATAATAAAACTATGTAATAGAATTAGTGTATGAACAATGACAAAAACAATGCACCATGAAAATTTTTCAACAAAATCTGCTTTACATTAAGTTTAAATCTTTACCACACAACAAAACTTATTGCTTATCCAAATCCAGCACATTTGTGACAACAAATGTCATTCAAAACATGAAACTCATGTTTCAACTGATATGAAACATCGTGAGAAATTGAAAATATGCTGGCTACTGTCATTTTCTTCTTTCAAAGTCAAAATTCAAAATCTTTCTTTCTCAGGATAACTAATTCCGGGATTGTTTGATACTAGATCTGTAAAGGAAGGTAACCTTTGAGAGAAAAATTTTATCATTTGAGCCACAATTACCTTGTCATCTATATATTCTTTTGCTTTGGAAAGGTATAGCTGCTGTCAAATTGGTAGAGAGTCAATACAGTTAAATCCAAAATTCTGTTATCAGTTTGTTAAACTTAAACTGAAGGTTTGCTCACACCAAGCTTGCAGATGAGAGTACCTGATAGAAAATCATTTTATCCATTTGTGTCTGTTCGTATCTGTTTTATGTCCATTTCTTATCTAGATCTAGCGAATCCAGTACTTGTCTGGCCATATCCAGTGATGTCTGTTTCATCCAGTGGGAAGTTTTGCCCATGTTCAAAAATTTCCACCAGACAAAAGCGGACAGAGACATGCAGATGACAGACTTTGGATGTATCTGACTATTTATACCCCAAGCATGTCACAAGACCTGTACATTCCTCGTATGCTGGTGTTAGGTACATTTCCTTTCATTGTACTTTGGAAGAAGTTTTGTTCTGTTCTCATGCACTTCGTTTTATCCGGTACAAAACTGTTACTTGTACAGAGATATCCCTTTATAGACCGTTTATTGTCCTACATAAATTACATATCCGGTAAGCATCCTTTTTTTCCCCCTTTATATGTGCGGTAATTCTATGGCTTCTCTACTTCCAATCTGGTGAAACTCAAGCAGCAGAGGAGATTAATTTGGTCACCGGATAACCAAAATCTGCATGTTTTTATCCGTTTTCCCTTCATTACATATCCATTAGCCGGTATGACCAAACCTTTAGTTTCTCTTCGTACATTTGTTATAGTATAAATAACAATATTAACTTTTCCTACCCTTTTACAAATAAATTACATCATTTAGAATCTAAGCAATATTTAAGTTGTTGTCTGCAATATTCTCAATTTGGAGATCTCTAAATATTTGTTGCCTGCCCAAGGGTTATCTCTTTTTAAAAAAGCAAAATCTTAGATATATCTGGATTGAAAGCATGTACAGACAACAAATTTAATGTGACTTAATTGGATTTTTTTTTTTATATAAAAAAGTCGTCATTGTGTGGTAAAGGATTAAAGGTGGGTATTTAGAATTTTCACATCACACCAAATTAAAAAGAAAAATATATCATTGAAATTTATATGAAAAAACAATACAAATCATCAATAATTAAGAATCATGTAATTACAAAAAAAAAAATTTGATGGTATTCCCTTAAAAGGCTACATAACCTCTAAAGCTATTTTTAGATTTCGCGCCAAAAACCAATTAGGTATTGTGGGAAAGTCAAGTGACTGGCACGTGACTAATAACACTTAAATTCCATTACATAACAAACATGTAATAATTATTTTCCATAATGTCTTCTTCGGACGGATGTTTGAAACTTTGCCTGTGTTTTCCTGTATTTAAATGAAAGAATTGATAATCTAAAAATAGAATGTATCTCCTGTTGGTGTCAACCTGGTCCATAATAAATCTCTAATTTCTTGTGTTATCGGATGGTTTTCGACTACTGGGGTTTTATGAACGCAAATTAAAAGGCTATGGGAGTATAAGGATGATTATTTTGCATTTTCATCCCAAAATCTGAAGGGCCACCTTTAAGGTGGCTAAAAAGATGGAATTTGTCTATAATAGAGTATGATAAAATGTCCGAAAAGGAGAAAATGCTGGTTACCAATATGTACTCTTTTTCCAACATTGTTTTCAAAAGGTTTCTTTCTCAGGGTCATTAAGACCTGGGATTGTTTTGTAAAGGGCTACTTAGAGACTTCTACTGCGAGATCCTTAACTCTTTACCACAAATTAATAGACTGGTCCAAATTGAAAGCATTTGCAGACAACAAAATAAATGACTAAAAAATTGAAATTTGTTTAAAGAAGGGAAAAAACATTGTGGGAAATGGAGAAAATGCTGGTTTACCAGCATTTTCTCCTTTTCCCACAATATTTTCAAAAGGTTTCTACCTCAGGATCGTCAAAAGTCTTCATTGTGTTGTAAAGAGTTAAACTTCTTGATCGAGTGGTACAGAGCTGAGCCCACTTCAGATAAAGGTTTACAAATAACCCAATATACAACCTTCAAATAAATAATACCATAATACCCATTACTATTGAACCCTTTATCAAACAACAAAATTTTAAACCAATCCAAAATTCAAAGCATCTGCATTCAACAATTCCAACAATTCAGAAGTGACTGAAATCAAGGTATATGCACTTGGAAGGGTAGAAAACATCAATGGGAAAAGGAGAAAATGCTGGTAACCAGCATTTTCTCCATTTCCCATAATGTTTTCAAAGGTCTTCTTTCTCAGTGGGCATTGAAACACAGGACTGAGGGGTAAAGTATTAATTCTAAAGGTCATAAGGCTCTACAGGTAATTCTGCCTATTTTTGTATGGCTGATATATGTTTCATAATTTTACAAATTTTGATTCAAACACATGGGCCTATATTCATGGGCCTATATTCTATAAAACATAATAAACTCTTTACCAAACTGAAAACAAACAAGAGTACCATAATGCAGGTGTCAAGAATTGTCTGCAGCTGCTTTCAGTGAAAATTTTAAGTAAAAAAAGGGCCTTAACTGTGTCAAAAATATGATGGTTATCCACCAGTAATGTATCGATTTCCCTGTTGATAGTTAACAATTAGTCTTTAAATTTTAAGAAGAATATCTTCTGTAATGACAGAGATTTTATAAAATGTTAAAGGTTCAGATATTTTCAGCTGTCAAAGACCTCAGCCCCTGTTGTATGTAGCAAACATTGTTGGTCAATTTCAGAAGTACCCATTGCATATTCTGTACTGTTTGACCTTTGGTAAACTTTATCCAATACCAAGTAATATTGCTGGTAAACTAGACCTGAATTAGCACTGATTGCAATGATAAAACTGAAATAGTGTTGAAAATAACATTAAACCCTAGTGCAGCAGGACTGATGAAAGGTTTTTTCACTTTTCACCACATGATGAAATTTTAGAGTTGTCCAAATTGAAAGCATTTGTAGACAAAAAATAAACGTCACTCAAAAATTGAAACTTGACTTTGGAAGAGTAGAAAACATTGTGGGGGGGAAAGGAGAAAATGCTGGTAACTTTTTACCAGCATTTTCTCCTTTTCCCACTATGTTTTTGAAAGGCCTCTTCCTCAGGATCCATAAAACCAGGGATTGTTTGGTATAGGGTTAAAAGATGAACTATGGCACAATAGACAGAGAGTTCAAACTCTTACCAAACAGTACAAAGCTTTAAAGACCATCATGGTAGAAGGCTTCTGAAAGCATTAAATGCTGATTTCTATTTTTTCCACAATATTTCCTTCCATTTCAAAAGAATTGTCTGTTAGATAAGACATGTCTAGTTTGTTATCTACAACTGCTTTCAACTTGGGCCATTCTAAAAATTTTTTGTGTGGTAAAAGGTTACTGGCTAATGACATTATTCAATATTTCTTCAGTTATTATTGTAATTTCTTATAGAATCAACCATAAATACCTTATAATAACATACAGAAAAGAATTTCAATTGAACATAATTCCTTTTCAAATTTTCTTTTCAACTTTATCTAACTCTTTACAGGACAAGACGATATCGGTCTAGTCCATACTGAAAGTATTTTGTTGACGACAAACAAAAGTTGCCTGAAATTATGGAATTTGCATGTGAAAGGGAAGAAAACATTGTTGGAAAAGGGAAAAATGCTGATAACCAGCATTTTCTTCTTTTTCCACAATGTTTTTAACAGCCTCCTCATTCTAGGGTTCCAAAAAACTAAGGATTGTTTCGTAAAGGGACCCTTCTTAATGTATTATCATCTTATCTTCGAAATAGGCCACTTTTAACAACATAGTGACAGTGCCAAAGTTTCTGTTAGTATGCAACTTCTCTCCATTTGCAACCATGTTATCAGTTGCATTTATTATGTATAAATACTAAATCTATGATGATTAGCAATATTTTCAGAAGGAAATAGAAGAACATAATTAAATGTTGCCCGATACAAGTTAATCGCCCCCCCCCCCTCCAAAAAAAAGAAAAGTTTCCTCAAAATTAATAGTTGATCTGGCTGTGACTTGTAATAATTTGTGTTATTGTAACAATTTGTGTTATCCTTCTCCAAAACTCCAAAAACTGGCCTCTCAACGTCTGGAAGACAGAGTAACTAATATGTAAAGGTAACTCTCTACAAAAACTACAAAATTTTGGACTGGTCTAAATTAAAAGCATTCACAGATGATAAAATAAACATGACTTAAAATTAAAACATGTTTTTACCAGCATTTTCTGCTTTTCCCACAATATTTTCAAAAGGCTTTCTCTTTGGGGTCGTCAAACATCCTGATTGTGTGGTGAAGGGTTAACGTTGTCTTCCAAAGGGTAGAAAACATTGTGGGCAAAGGAGACAATGCTAATTACTAGCATTTTTTTTCCTTTTTCCACAAGGTTTGCTAAAGTCTTCTTCAAAGTGAAAATTAATTGGCTTTGGAAAGAAATGTCACTCAGAGCAGGACACAGCTGTTGTAGTACAGGAGAAAATACATGGGGCATAAAAATAGAATGACAATTGAAAGAAGGAATACGGATCTAGAAATTAGCAACAGTTCAACAAAATGGCTGTGATGTGAAAAACAGTTTTAAGACCATATCAACAGTAATTCAATTACTAAATGACGCAAAATGACAGTAAAAAACTAAATATCATAAACTTTTCCAATGGCGTCATGATGTCAATGAAAACATTGCTTCATTTACAATGGAGGTATTAAAATAATCACAAAATGTAGAAGGCATCAATTTTAAGTGTAATTTCGTCATAAAGGCAAAAGCCGAAATATTGAAAGAGAGTAAACTTTTCTAAATTGTGTACAATTTATTCTTGTACGAATATTAAATGGATTTAAGGACACATTATAATAACTCGGTCATGCTTTGTGAAAATGTGGTTTGAAGAATCTTACGAACGAAGTCCATAACAAAGAAACAAATGAACAAATGCATAGGTAAAATACAAACTGCCTCTGGCAGGAATTGAACACATGATGGGCAAATATCCTCGTTTTTCGAGGTTTAAAAGACCAATACCATTACCACTGAGCTATAGAGACGGCTCCCCACCAGAGCAGTCAGGTATTATATTCAAATCTCCAGTATTAATCATCTTCAAACAATTATTAAGTATCAATTTCTTTCACACTGCAAAGTGTGTATAGGCTGACATTTTGTTATTAGTAAACTGTGTTCAGTTCAAAGGACCATTCTACCACATGATTCAGCCTATTTTTATCCAATAAAGTGACAACTTGTCCTATGACTTGTTCCATACAATTGCAGACCACAAATTAAAGGTAACTCAAAAATTGAAATTTGTTTCCAGGAAGGAAGAAAATATAGTGGGAAAAGGAGAAAATGCTGGTTACCAGCATTTTCTCCTTGTCCCACAATGTTTTCAAAAGGCTATCTCAGGGTTGTAAAAGCCAGGGATTGTTTGGTAAAGGGTTGAACACTATTTTCCAGAGAAATATACATGAAAAAAGTTACAAATAGATTAAACGAACAGAGAAACAAATCTGGTAGTTCAATTAAATATTGCTGTAAATTTAAATTTAACCCTAGACACCTTGTTTTAAAGTATCAGCCACATTTTGGGCAGCCTGCTCGTAATCTACGGATTTTGAAATGTTTTCAAACATCCTAGTCGAAAAAGGATTGACATTACATCATTTTTGTTTCTTTTGCTACAAAATGTTAACTCATTACCAAACGACAACATTTTAGGCTTGTTCAAATCGAAAGCATTTGCATACGAGAAAATAAAAGTGACTGAAAATTTGAAATTTACTTTGTGAAGGGTAGAAAACATTGTGGGAAAAGGAGAAAATGCTGGTTACCAGCATTTTCTCCCTTTCCCACACTGTTTTCTAAAAGCTTCTTTCTCTGGGATGTCAAAAGTAGGGATTGTGTGGTAATGGGTTAATTACATTGAAGGACTGAATAGTATTTAAGTCAACAGCTCTTTTAACCCTTAACCACACAATCCCAACTTCTAACGACTCTGTGAAAGAAGTCTTCTGAAAACATTGTGGAAAAAGGAGAAAATGCTGATACCAGCATTCTCTCCTTTTCCAACAATGTATTCTATTCTTTCAGAGACAAATTTCATAAACTGAGACACTCAATTTAATTTGTCATCTGCAACTGCTTTCAATGTGGACCGGTCTAACATTTTGTATTTTGGTAAAAAGATAAGAATCCCAAACCTTTGCCACTGACCAATGCAGGACAACATGCTTTGCAGACATGAAGGATAAACAAGAGGACCATGATGGTCCTATATCGCTCACCTGAGTACCAAGCAGCAAAGGTCTACAATAAAGATAAATACCAAATATCAAGGTTCAACCCTAAATGATAATGAAACAAGAGCAGCGATTTGTCGCAATTTGACTTGAGACTTTGAAGTTCCATTCCAGACAAGCAAGAAATACTGTAAGAATGAAGATCAATGTGGAATTACATAAAGTTTGCACTAGGTAGTGTTATTGTTCTTACGCATTGTACTCTGTAATACTGCAACAAACATGCATACCAAGTTTGAAGTCATTCTGACTTGAGATGACAAACTTATATTCCAGACAGGCACTAAATGCTGTAAAAATGACATTAAAAGGGAAATAACTCAACAGCACGAATTAGAGTTACAATTCTTGTGCACTGCACTTCCAAATATTGCACCAAATAATCATACCCAATTTCAAGTCATTCCTACTTAATATGACAAAGTTTTGCTACGGACAAGCAAGAAATGCTATTAAAATGAAGTTCAAAGGGGAAATAACTCAAAATTCAAGCTAGGAAGAGTTATGGTTCTTGTGCACTGCACTCCATAAATATACAACAATCATGCATATCAAATTTGAAGATGTTCAGGCTATAGATGACAAAGTTATATTCCAGACGAGCAGAAAATGCTGTAAAAATGACAATCAAAGGGAAATAACTTACAGACAGTATAAGGTAGAGTTATGGATCTTTCACATTGCACTCTGCATTATTGCAACAAACACAAATGTCAAGTTTCAAGTCAATCAGACTGGAGATGACAAAGTTATGCTCTGGATTAAGAACTATTATAAAGAACTTTCTAATTCAAGGGCTTATAACTCCAGTTGTTTGCGTCCCATTACACCCATAATTAAACTCATCCAAGATCTTATGGTTATATATATTTTGGCCAAGTTTACAGCTGACTGTGGTTCAAAATTGTAGATGCTAGAGAGTAAACAAAGTGCAGTATAGCAATTTTTCTAATTCAAGGGCAAATAACTCCAGTAATCTGGTCAGATTAGACCCATGATCGAACTCATCCGAGATCTTATGGTCATATATATTTTGATAAAGTTTGGTGCTGATTGGTAGATATTTGTAGATGCTAGAGTGTAAACAAAGTGAAATACAGCAATTTTTCTAATTCAAGGGCAAATAACTCCAGATGTTCTGATCCGATTAGACCCAAAATCGAACTCATCCGAGATCTTATTGTCATATATACTTTGACCAAGTTTGGTGCTGATTGGTAGATATTTGTAGATGCTAGAGTGTAAACAAAGTGAAATACAGCAATTTTTCTAATTCAAGGGCAAATAACTCCAGATGTTCGGGTCCGATTAGACCCAAAATCGAACTCATCCGAGATCTTATGGTCATATATACTTTGACCAAGTTTGGTGCTGATTGGTTGATATTTGTAGATACTAGAGTGTAAACAAAGTGAAATACAGCAATTTTTCTAATTCAAGGGCAAATAACTCCAGATGTTCTGGTCCGATTAGACCCAAAATCAAACTCATCCGAGGTCTTATTGTCATATATTCTTTGACCAAGTTTGGTGCTGATTGGTTGATATTTGTAGATGCTAGAGTGTAAACAAAGTGAAATACAGCAATTTTTCTAATTCAAGGGCAAATAACTCCAGATGTTCGGGTCCGATTAGACCCAAAATCGAACTCATCCGAGGTCTTATGGTCATATATACTTTGACCAAATTTGGTGCTGATTGGTTGATATTTGTAGATGCTAGAGTGTAAACAAAGTGAAATACAGCAATTTTTCTAATTCAAGGGCAAATAACTCCAGATGTTCGGGTCCGATAAGACCCAAAATCGAACTCATCCGAGATCTTATGGTCATATATACTTTGACCAAGTTTGGTGCTGATTGGTTGATATTTGTAGATGCTAGAGTGTAAACAAGAAAATGTGGACGGACAGACGGACGGACGGACGGACGACGGACGCCGACGGACGGTGAGTGATCACAATAGCTCACTCTGAGCACTTCGTGCTCAGGTGAGCTAAAAATGTAAAAACATACCTGTCAGAAAACAAATTATTTCAATCTGTCGTTCACAATACAAACAATATAAAACACTCCTCCCCTGTAATTCTACAGGATATACAAAAGACACATTTGCACCGGGACCTTCAGATCAATGATACTTTTGATGTGTCATTAAATAGAAAGGTAAGTCGCCAGTAAAAAGCCCTGATAAGAAAGAAACAATAATACAAAAGTTTGAAATCTTAAATTCCGATATACCGGATATTCAATAATCATGTTCACTTGCTAAAAACAATTTGAATATTGCAATTTTCTGGCTGTTTAGGGTCAATGTCAAATAAATTTGTGGACAGTGGGGATCCAAGATCTGACTGCACAAAATATGCAGTCTGATCTCGGATCTTCAAAGTCCGCAACAGTAAGTACAGTTGTTCTTGGGACTTCAAGGGTAAAAAACATACACATTGCCTCGATCAGTTCAATCTGATATTACTCCTAACCAAAGTCAATTGATAATGTTCTTTTGAATTATATTACACATACCAAATACAGCAAATAGTCCCAGCTAGAATAAATATTTGATTAACCCTTTACCAGACGATTCTAACAAGTGTTAGCCACATTGGAAGCAAGCTTAAGAAATCTAAAATTGTGCAAACATTGGAGAAAATCCTGGTAACCAGTATCAATTAAATTTTCCTTTTCCAAAAATGTTTCCTGTGTTTTTGCAGACACATCCAACCATTTTAGCCAAATTCTATTTGTTGTCTGCAAGTTCTTTCACTATAAGCAATTTATACATTTGTCGTCTGATAAAAGAATTTAACTTCCAGTTCCTTTCCTACACAATGTGACAAGTTAACTTTTTTTTCACCCCCATATACATAAAACTTCTTGTAGAGAAGATAATATATATATATTTGATAGAATAGAAATTGTCCTTCTTAACATATAAACAATTATAGGGTATGGAACACATCATTAAAATAGAAGCAGATTACTTTCATAAAATGAACAAGTTATTGCTCCTTTCCCTACAAAGCTTTCAAACGCTCTTTCATCACAAAATAAATAGAGTCAATGTTTTTTAACAGCTCCATAATTATGCAATGTTGACAAGACAAGCTGACCATAATTATAGGTCCAACATCAGACAGTACATTATATACAGCCTGATCCCGTTCCAAGTTGTGGACAAAGACTCCGCATTTTTGTCAGTGAAAGGGTTAGAAATTGAATTTAGTTGGCACTGGGTACAATGATAAACTGTGTATTTCAAATAGAGTATCTGAACAAAATAAAAATTCAAGTAATGAACTCTTGCACATTAGGCTGCGATCACATAGAACTATACTATTTGGGTATACGGTGCACGTTTATGCAGGGCACACGAACAGTTTGAATCGAACAAGGTTATCTCATAATACCTGGACACATTAGAGGGCACTATTCTAAAGAACCGTATACCTGCGTATAGTATAGAATAGTGGGAATCGGGTTTGATTTTCTTGCAGCGTATACCGTCCTGTTTGGATATGTCAGCTTGATTTCATGAGTACAAGGCGTTCTGAATTTCCCCTATCACAATTTATTGAGTACAATACCATAATGTAGAAACAATAGGTTTCATTTGCACTCAATTTATTGCAATTTCATTGCACATGCCTTCATTTATACATGTTATAACATCAAACAAATGATTTTTAACAGGTAGCCATGGATGATTTCAAGTATGCTATCATATCGTTCTTTTTTTTTTTGACCAGGAGCCTCCTCCTCAGCATCAGCTAGCAGAACTAGGGCCAAATCTTCTTCGTCCAACGTGTCCATAGAATCGGCGCTAAAGACCAAGTATGGCGCGCGTGCTACCTTTATGACTCGCCATGCTTGTATAGTGTATACCGTATACAGTATAGTTCTATGTAATCACAGCCTTAACCCTTTACCACACAAGAAAATTTTAGACTGGTCCAAATTGAAAGCATTTGCAGATGACAAAATAAAGGTGATTGAAAAATTAAAATTTGGTTTGGGAAGGGTAAAAAACACTGTGGGAAAAGGAGAAAATGCTGGTTACCAGCATTTTCTCCTTTTCCCGCAGTGTTTTCAAAAGGCTGCTTTCTCAGGGTCGTTAAAAGTCGGGATTGTGTGGTAAAGAGTTAATGTCCTTTTTGGACAGTTATAAGACCATATTTGGTTGTCAGTGTCCTAGCTATTCAGTGATAAAGTGCTGGATACTTAACTTTAAGTAAAGGCTCTGGGTTCTAGATTCACTTGAAGAACTTGGTTTATTACAGAGTGTCCTTTGGTAAGGCACTTCAGATCCCTAGCCTTATATTGGTGAAACCCAGGGCATACATGAATATGTGTACTGATAGTGTTATAACTGAAAAAAATGTTAAAATTTCAGTGGAACCCTACACAGTTCATCATTTTAAAATATGTCAAGAAATAGGAGAAATTGATAATATCCAGCATTGAATTCCTCTCAGCAACAATGTTTAGGCATTACCACACATTCCCAATTTTAACAAACCTGGTGAAATAGCTTTTGAAAACGTTTTCCCACAATGTTTTCAATAGGCTTCTATCTCAGGGTCGTTAAAAACCAGGGACTGTTTGGTAAAGGGTTAACAAAGCAGGTAACAAAGGGACACTCGAAGCATGGTTGCCCAAGAGGGTGCATGCTAAGGTAGTACTTAAACATTATTTCCCATCTCTTGGATCTCACTGTATGCTTGCTCAACTCTTTACCACACAATCCTGACTTTTAACAACCCTGAGAAAGAAAGCTTTTGAAAATATTATAGGAAAAGGAGAAAATGCTGGTAACCAGCATTTTCTCCTTTTCCCACAATGTTTACTACGCTACCTAAATTAAATTTCAATTTTTGAGTCACATTTATTATGACTTGTCTGCAAATGCTTTCAATTTGGACCAGTCTAAAATCTTATCGTTTGGTAAAGAGTTAATGAAAATTGCTTGTTTTATAGAGATGGCTGCTAGAACAGATTTACTATATTTGATGTCTGCAAATGCTTTGAATTTGGACCAGTCTAAAATTTCGTCCCTTGGTAAAGAGTTAATAAGTTTTAGAAAAAAAAAATCTATTGTAAAAATTCACTATTCAACCAGGCTGTTAGACCTTTTCAATGCCAGACCATTCACACACTACGAAAGATAAATATCAAGAAGACTGAACAAAAAGAAAAACAGAACTGTTTATACATGCTACGATCAGGATGATCACAAAGTTACTTTTAGCAGACACACTGAAAAACTGCCAATGTAATAGCCATGTATATAATAATCTTTAATCCTGAGAGCAATGACAAAATATAGAGGACCTGTATATGTTTGTATCATTTGGTGCTCAACATTATTTCAGTTAACCTATTACTACACAAATCAAAACTTTTAATGAGCCTAGGAAAGAAGCCTTTAGAAAACATTGTAGGAAAAGGAGAAAAATTAACGCTGGTTACAAGCATTTTCTCCTTTTCTCACAATGTTTTCTACCCTATCATAGAAAATTTGCACCATTTGAGCTATTGTTGTCTGCAAATGCTTTCAATTTGGACAAGGCCAAAATTTTGTCATCTGGTAAAGGGTTAAATCGCAGCCAGTGACCTATTCATATGTCCAGAGTTTCTCTAAACAGTAATTTGTATAATATTCTTCCCAAGCCAGTGCTTAGCCCAAAAGTTTACCCTACAAAAAAACACACCTAAATTTTTTGTCAGTTATTTTTGTGCTCTACAAAATTTTAATGTCTACAAAATCTTAATATGTCTAAAATTTTATCGTTTGGTAAAGAGTTACCGGCTAAATCTTTAAAAGACAACAAAATTATAAACAGTTTATGGTTAAAATCTGCTGGAAAGGACAAATTAAATCTGGCTCTATTATAACTGGAATTGTCTTGAAAAGCATAGAAGTTATGGTCAACAGCATAACCTGCTTTTCCCACAGTGTTTTCACTGTCAGTCATGCTAATGATCATAAAAGTGTGTGGCAAATGGTAAAGTGAACAAATATAAGAGCACTAGGGGCACTTTTAGGTATCAAAATGATCTCTTCACCAAACGACAGAATTTTGGACTCAAATAGATTTAAGCAAAAGCACACAAAAAACAAAAGGGCCATTGGCCTTGGGACGCTCACCTTAGACTATAGCTTATGAGTGAAATTCAGTTCTTTGAACAACTTTGGTAGAGCTTCACCAAAGAAACATCCCTGCCAAGTTTCATCAAGATTGGCCCCGTGGCTTAGGAGAAGAAGATGTTTAAAGAAATTGTTGACGGACGATGGACAACAGACGCCAGACATAGGGCAATCACAATAGCTCACCTTTAGCACTTTGTACTAAGGTGTGCTAACAAATATCAAAGCTCTATGCACGCCTTCCAGTTTCAAAGAAGAAAATTAAATTTTCCTTCTTTGTCCTATGTTCAAACTTGTGATCCCCGGGACTGGGCTAGTTTTGACTAAAGCAGCATCCATGGAACAAACTTAGTAGAGGTCCACTCAAAGATGCTCCATACCAAATATCAAAGCTCTACACCTTCCCGTTTAAAAGAAATTTAAAGTTTTCCTTCTTTGTTCCTATGTTCCAACCCGTGACCTCAGGGGCAGGGCCAGTTTTGACTCCAGGGACATCATATGACTAAACTTGGTAGAGGTCCACTAGAAAATTCTGCATACCAAATATCAAAGCTCTGCACCTTCAAGTTTCAGAGAAGAAGATTTTTAAAGTTTTCTTTTTTTGTTGCTATGTTCAAACCCGTGAACCCCGGGGCAGGACCACTTTTGATCCAAAGGGCATAATATGGACAAACTTGGTAAAGTCCATTAGAAGATGCTACATACCAAATATCAAAGTCTATGCCATCAAGTTTCAGAGAAGAAAATTTTTCAAGTTTTCCTTCTTTGTTCCTGTGTTTTAACTTATGACCCCCAGGGCTGGGCCAGTTTTGACCCCAAGGGCATCATATGAACAAACTTGGTAGAGGTCCACCACGATATCCTACATACCAAATATCAAAGCTCTATGCCTTTTAGTTTTTGAGAAGAAAAATATCAAAGTCTGCATTCTTTGTTCCTATGGTTGAACTTGTAACCCCCAGGGCGGGGCCAATTTAGATCCACAGGGTATCACATGAACAAACTTGGTAGAGGTCCACTAAGAGATGCTACATACCAAATATCAAAGCTCTATGCCTTCAAGTTTCAGAGGAGAAGATTTTTAAGTTTTCCTTCTTTGTTCCTATGCTCAAACTTGTGTACCCCAGGGTAGGACCAGTTTTGATCCCAAGGGCATCATTTGAACAAATTTGGTAGACATCCACTAGTAGATGCCACATACCAAATCTCAAAGCTCTATGCCATCTAGTTTCAGATGAGAAGATTTTTAAAGTTTTGCTTCTTTGTTCCTATGCTCAAACTTATGACCACTGGGGCGGGGCCAGTTTTGACCCCTGGGGCATCATTTGAACAAACTAGGTAGAGGTCTACTAGGAGATGCCACAGACCAAATATCAAAACTACGCTTTCTAGTTTCAGAAAAGAAGATTCTTAAGGTTTTCTTTCCTTGTTCCTATGCTCAAACTTGAGACCCCAGAGTTTGGCCCAGTTTTGACTCCTTGGGCATCATTTGAACAAACTTGGCAGAGGTCCACTAGGAGATGCTACATACCAAATATCAAAGCTCTATGCCTTCAAGTTTCAGAGGAGAAGATTTTTAAAGTTTTCCTTCTTTGTTCCTTTACTCAAACTTGTGACCCCCGGGGCATAATTTGAAAAGACTTTGTAGAAGTCCACTAGGAGATGCCACATACCAAATATCAAGCCTCTGCGCCTTCTACTTTCAGAGAAGATTTAAAAGATTTTGTATTATTTTTCCTTTTTGTTGCCATGGCAACCAGAGTTATGGGTGGAATTCAATTCTTTGAACACTTTTGGTAGAGCTTCACCCAATGAACATCCCTGCCAAGTTTCATCAAGATTGGGCCCGTGGTTTAGGAGAAGATGTATAAAGAAATTGTTGACGGACGAAGGACGACGCACGCCGGACATACTGGCGATCACAATAGCTCACCTTTAGCACTTTGTGCTAAAGTGAGCTAAAGATAAGCGAGACTCAAAAAATTGGAAGTTGTTCACAGATGGGTAGAAAACATTGTCGGAAATGAGAAAATGCTGGTTGCCGACATTTCCTCCTTACCCCACCATGTTTTCACAAGTCTTCTAACTTAGGGTCAATAAGACTTTGGATTGTGTGGAAAGAGAATTCAACCTTACAGAAAAATCAGCATGAGTGTTACATGTTATTCCTTGCACCATTCAGCAAAAAAAAAATCAAAATAAATGAACATTTCAAAGAAGTTGACCAGAGAGACATTATCAATCTTGTAATTATTGATTTAGTGCGACCCAGTCACCTAGTAGCAATATTTACTGTACAAATATAGAGACACTTAAATAAATGCGTTTTACTGTTATTTCATTATTTTGTACTAACCTGAGTCAACACTGCTTAATAATACAGCTATCAGATTTCGGACTTGTCTTTTTATGGAACAGATTGTGATTAACTCTTTGCCCCACACTGAAAGACTTAAACTTTTGAAAGGGCAGAAGACACTAAGGGAAAAGAAGAGAATACTGGTTACCATAATGTTTTCATGAGGCCTTTCTTTCTCCAGGTTTCTAGAAAGTAAGACTGTCTGGTCAAGGCTCAACACAACCAGCTTATCATGACAGTTCAGTTAATTATACTGCAAAGAAATTTCTTGTGATCTGATTAGTTCACATGCCGGTAACATATGTATCATGTTCCCTGGCAAAAACCACATAAAGGGTAAATAAATCCAACGATGATGATGACATAAAGCCAGTTTCCCTTTAGAGTGTCCCGTAAACATCACTACATGTGTAAAACTACATCCAAAATGGCAGCGTCCATTAATCACCAGACTGCACATTTATGCACCAAACTGCATGTTTTAGTGAGGTCACTTCCCAGTGACATCGGTTTTCACTGAATTGGGGTACTCAGAGAGGAACTTCTGTTTCCTCAGCATGCTCGTTTCATGAGATTATAATACAGGAAAATTTCGCTTAATGCGCTTCGAAAGGGTAAAACTTTGCAATATAATAAATTCATTGTACGATCAGGTGGCAGGGGACTTGGAAACTTGTTCACCGGTGCGTCGAACCATGTTACCACCTCACCTTCGTCTCGGGGCAACATGATCCATTCGGCACGGAGCGACATGATTCACCACAGCCGTGAACAAGTTTTCAAGTCCCCTGCCACCTGACCGTACAACTAATACTGTCTCCATCTAGAACCAAGGCAATGCTGTATCATAGTAGTGGAAAGCAGGTCTATTTTGTCAAGGGTCTGGTCAACACAACCAGTTTAACATGACAGTTCAATCTGTCTCCATCTACATCTATGACAATGCTGTATCATGTACTTGCAGGGAAGAATGTTTTGGTCAAGGGTCAATTACAACCAGTTAGGCTGAAAGTAAAATTTTGTTTGTTTGTCCTCGACCGCCCGACCCACAATTTACCCCCCGACTCAAAAAATTATATTGCATTCTCGTGAGGAAGAAATATTTTTATCATTTGCTGCCGAAACATCCGGTAATTTGGAAGGAATCCGGTTTTATCAAACAAACTCGGTAGTTCGATGGCAGACATAGACGTTCCTCTTGAGCTGTCCGAAGCTTTGTTGTCACATGAATATGCATAATCAATCGCTCTTGCGCTCAAGACAGATGGTAGACTGTGCTAGGAGAATTTTCAGACAGAAAGATTACAATTTCCAATAAATAACACGAAAACCCGTCTATAATAGGGTTCACTCGTCAAAACGGAAGTCACGATTCGGACCCAAGAAGATTCGGCTATGGGCCAGCAATTTTCGAGAAGATTCGGCCCAGCAGGTGAGAAGATTCGGCCACGAGGGTGAGAAGATTTGGCACAGATTGTATAAGATTGATTTTATCAGTAAAATTACCTAATTGGACTATTTATTCTTAAACGTTAAAGTAATCACAATGATTAATCGTACATATGGTTTTGTAGAGCGTTACGATCATTACCGTGTTTTGCTAACGCCAATATTAGTTGATTTTAATGGTGTACTTCTCAGGACCAAACTTCTCATCCCTTTTTCAGAGAAGATTCGGCACAATCGTTGAGAAGTAGCGGGAACTCGGTCTAGTTTTCATATATTGATTTTGTATTATTGGGTGTATGTTTCGTTTGCTTTAATAATTTAGGAGCGTAATTTCCTCTTTGTTCTTGAACGTTTTTACTGAGACATTGAAAAAAAATCAGTTTTGAATTTGGCCATGGCAAAAGTACTCTTGTTGTGAAATTCCTGTAATTGAATAATACATGCACTGATTTTACCTATTACTTATTTAAATGAGAAATGTAGACAGGAGAAAGATGTGGACTTGTCAATTTCAAAACATTTCGGGTCGACAATTTAATATGGCTGAAGAGTTAACTATCATTATGGGATATGAAAAAAAAAAAAATGAATTTAAGGATGAAAGAAACATAATGGCCACCAGCAAATTCTCTCTTCATGATATTATGCACATTAAGCCATCGGACATTAAGTTTAGATCCATTTGTGTGCAATCCTGTCTACATATTTTGTTATATTAAAGGTTATTAACCCTTTACCAAACGATTCCTGGTTTTCTTGACTATAGAAATGTAGGCTTTCAAAAACGTGGGAAAAGAAGAAAATGCTGGTAACAAGCAATTTTCTCTTTTTCCCACCAGAATCACCATAGCAGTTTCTTCACTGTGTATGCACACAAGACTTCCCAAGTTCTAGTCAGTTTATTGGTACATTTCAGATTTTATCCAAAGTTTTATGGCAGAATTTATTTTTTTTTGTTGGTTGAATCAAAAAGAAAATCTATTAAAATGTTCTTGTTGCTGACAATCCTTAGAGATTTAATTTATTTAAATAGCTGTGAAATTGTGAATTCATTCTTCTTTTTTTACCAAATGTTTTGGTGATTTAAGGCCCTTCTTTAGATCAAAGAATATCTGACAGTTCAAACTGATAGAAAAACAAGTGGTTTCTTTAAAAAAGAAGCCAGGAGAGGTTGACATCATTTTTTTCAAATACTTTTTATGCTTTTAAAAGAAATATATCTCGGTACATGTAAAGAAACAAGCAGGGCAATAAACGGGTCTTTGAAATCTGTTCAGTTGTAAATACACGTTCATCCGTCCTTGTAATTTATGCAAGTCACATGACCCTCTTCCTGCGTTTTAAAGTCTCATGATTTTTTCGGCTGTGTTCGTTTTTATTTTTAATGATTTTTTTTTTTGTGTTCTTTTTCTTCTTTTTGTTTAGATTTAACTGTTTAATACAAAACTGAAATTGTTGAAAAAACGGTCATATGCAATTAAATATTTACAATTTTGTTGAAATTTGCCATATAAAAACAAACCACGTCTATGTCAAATTTCATTTTTTTTTACTTCGATTTTATGATTGGATTTAGACGGCAATTTCTGAGGCAGTCTGCCTTTTAAACTCACCACTGTTGGAGAGGTCTGATGACCTCTCCAATGATCATTTGATCCCTCCCCACCACCAAATAGAGTGAAAAGTGAGTTCACAGACTTTTGTAATACTCTTGTTTCCTGACACCCTCCCACTTTCTAGAGACTTGGGACCCTCACAATAGAACAGAAATCATAAGTAAGGCAAAACAGCTACTATGCTTAGATTGGCCTCTGAGAATTTTTTTTTTCTGATTATTTTTAGATAATAATAAAGACAACTATTTTCTTGTCAGTATTTAACATTTCATGAAGGTGCAGCGCAAAGCATTATGAAAACATCATGAAGAAAAGATGACACAAAAATTACATTCCCAGAAACCAAATATAAGCCAAATTTAAGAAGTACCATAATGATTAAAATTTGGAACATACATGTACTCAACATATGCTACAATAAGATCAAATATTTTTTAACATCCTAATCAAGCATTATTTTGTAAGGTTCAAATGTCATTGCTGTATTAAACGTCATGTCTAGGTCTAGACTATTTGCTCATGATTGCATTTGTTCTAATATTTATGATCTTGCGGTTCATCTACAAGCTGTTGGTAAAGGATAAAGGTTCACTTCTATTCTACTGAGGTGTGGTTAGGTCAGACATACACATGCTACAGATATTTGGTTAGTAATACTAGTGCTCATCATGAAAGTGCTAAACTACAACCTTTAGCTTAATATGTATATACAGGGACATAGAAAGCAAGGTAAAAAATGATTTAAAAAACTTATTCAATGAAAAACAGATGCAGAGTAAAAGGCTATGCAAGCAGCAAGTACTGGGGCTAAAATCTTTAAAAATCTTTTATAAATGTTATTTGTCTGCTTTCTACAGAACGCAAAATATAATATAATAATTTCCCTACCTACCTACCCAAGACTGAAATACTGGGTAGGTAAAGGACAAACAAACAATTTTTTAATTTAGGCCTTAAACATGACAGATCAGTCTTTTTCCATCTAGCTAAGCACTATGGCAATGCTGTATCATGTCCTTGGAGGCAAGAATGTTTGGTCAAGGGTCAATACAACCAGTTTAACCTGACAGTTCAGTCTGTCTCCATCTAGAACTATGGCAATGCTGTATCATGTACTTGCAGGCAAGAAGGACTATTTGGTCAAGGGTCAACACAACCAGTTTAATATGACAGTTCAGTCTGTCTCCATCTAGTACTATGGCAATGCTGTATAATGTACTTGCAGGCAAGAATGTTTGGTAAAGGGTCAAATACAACCAGTTTAACATGACAGTGCAGTCTGTAGAGCCATCTAGCACTATGGCAATGCTGTATAATGTACTTGCAGGCAAGAATGTTTGGTCAAGGGTCAATACAACCAGTTTAACATGGCAGTTCAGTCTGCCTCCATCTAGAACCTTCACAATGCAGTATCATGTACATGCACGCAAGAATGTTTGGTCAAGGGTCAATACAAGCAGTTTATCATGACCGTTCAGTCCGTCTCTATCTAGCACTATGGCAATGCTGTATCATGTACTTGCAGGCAAGAATGTTTGGTCAAAGGTCAATACAACCAGTTTAACATGACAGTACAGTCTGTCTTCATCTAGATTTATGACAATAATGTATCATTGTACTGGCAAGAAGCACTATTTGGTCAAGGGTCAACACAACCAGCTTATCAAGACAGTTTAGTCTGTCTCCATGTAGAACTTTGGCAATAATTTAATTATCATCCAAGCACTGGCCATTTTTGCTTTTCAATAACTGTGTGCCTGGCAGATTGAGAACAACTTTTTTGATGAGAAGATGAATACAACAGTTTACTATTCTGATGAATTCATGTTCCTTTGCTATAGGAGAAAGGTCAAGATGAAGTTTGCTTTCATTTTAAGCTACTGCTGTAATTACATGAATTTACTAATACAAGTTAAATATTTGATCATCAAGGCTGATGCCTCCTTTTCCAACATTGTTTTCCACCTTTTACCAAAACAAATTTCCATTTTTCAGTCACATTTATTTTTGTCGTCTCCAAATGCTTTCAATTTGGTCTGGTCCAAAATTTTGTCTTTTGCTTCTTTTGGTAAAAAGTGAATCTGTCTAAGATGATTTAAGTTTTTGAATCAACAACTTTGAAGGGGTGGGGGGGAAGAATGTTAAGTTGATACTTTTAAGAAAATATCAAAAGGATTTGACTTTTGCTCTAAGGATGGGAAAAAAATGAAAACAAACAAAAGACTAGAATATACTGCATAGATAATTTAAAATTCACCTTCTTAAAAGAAACACAATTTAGAAACTGTAACAGTTGAGCTTCATTAATCCTTCTGTACCAGTTTCAGTTGCAGAGTAAGCAAATGATTTCAATTTGGAAGTGTCTGAAATTTGTCGTTTTGGAAAGGGTTAAACTGACTGAATTCTAAACATTTCTCCAAGACTTAGTAACACTGGTTCCATTTAAAGTAAGAGTGATATAGATATATAGATATCAAGCCAGGAACAAGTCCATCTTGTAAAGTAGAATGGCCAAAAATATCCAAAATGGAAACTCGAGATTTTCAGAACAACAAATATCATGTATTTCAAAGCATTCAGTATTTTGCCTAATATGTAAATGAATGTAATGTTGTGCTAACGACTAAAAATCTTTGCCAAACAAAATCATGTTTTAAGTCAAACAATTTGCAGACGACAAATTCCATGTGGGTCAAATATTCATTATACAATGTATACTATATCATTATCCTTGTAAAATAAATTCATATTGGGAATTTTTCTTTGAAAGGAGAGAAAATATCGTGGTAAAAAGAGAAAAATGGTGGTTACCAGAACTATTTTCAAACTACAATATTTTCAGGGAATGAATTTTTCTCTGCATCATTAAAGCTAAAAACTTAACAGTAATGATACAGTCCTTAAAAATTTAAAGTTTATAGTAATGTATTATAAACTCACAAACTTCTACATGACACAGAAACATTTGCTGTATTTGAAAAAAGATATCTTGTTTTAAATCTACAACAGGTATAGTCTTTGTCCTAATAACTGGTCGTAATGAAGACGTCATCTGTATTTATCCTTTACCAAACAATCCCGAAACTTTCATAACCCTTTGGAAGATGGCTTTAAAAACCATTGTGAGCAAAGGTAAATTTAATAATTCTTTAACCCATTACCAAACGACAATATTTTACACTGGTTCAAATTGAAAGCATTTGCAGAGGACAAAATAAAAGGGAATTAAAATTTGAAATTTGTTTTGTGAAGGGTAGAAAACATTGTGGGAAAAGGAGAAAATGCTGGTTACCAGCATTTTCTCCTTTTCCCACAATGTTTTCTAAAGGCTTCTTTCTCAGGGGCGTCAAAAGTAGGGATTGTGTGGTAATGGGTTAACAACCAATCCCAAGTTTTAACGACCCCATGGAAGAAAGCTTTTGAAAAGATGGTGGGAGAAGGAAAAAATGCTGGTGACCAGAGTTTTATCCTTTTCCCACCATATTTTCTGTCCTTTCCAGATGAATTCCATTCTTTGAGTAACATTAATCTGTTGTATGCAAATACATGTACTTTCAATTTGAGCCAGTCCAGGAATAGAGGGTTGAAATATTCTTAGTCTTATTTTCAATAACATTTTAATTTCTTAAGTTGTACACTTTCAGACTGGCTATTAACCATGTACATTTAGTATTAGAAAAGTGTTACTTTATAAATCTAGACTTAGAATAAGAATGAAATTGAGAGTGGTTGCTGAATAGAGGCCCAGATCACATAAATGACAAATAAAAACCCAGAGTGAACAATTAGAATAGAAATATAAAACAATTTCACAGATGGAGACATTACATCTAGGAATTTTCAAATTAACATAGTTATATTCAATACCTCTCTATTGCAAAAGATGGGCCAAGAGAATAATGTGTACATGGAATATAGGGTGATATGACAAGATAAATTTGTAGTTGTGACAAACTTAAGCTACGCCTTCAACTCATTACAAAACTGGTAAGTTTTTGGCAAGTCCAAACTGAAAGCATTTGGCAGGCAACAAGTTAAATGTGGCTCAATGATGGGAATAGTATTCCAAAGGGTACAAAATATTTTGGAAAAGGAGAAAATACTGGCTACCAGGAATTTCTCCTTTTCTCAAAATGTGTTCAAAAGCCCCGTCTGTTTCCAAGGTTTGTTAAATTTGTGAGTGTGTGGTACAGAGTTACGCCGATTTTACATGTTTTGCAATAGTGATTTTTCAAAACTTAAAATGAGTTTTCAAATTTAGAGGTTCATAACAGTAGGATATTTCTTCAAACTTTGACCCTTTGCAAAAAAATTCTTTGTTTCAATGATAAGGCTTTTGTTGAAAATGTTGTAGAAAAAGGTTAAACTGCTGGAAGCCATTGTTTTCTGTTCGTAATGTTTTCTACCCGTCTGAAGACTAGCCTTACAGTTATAATAATGAATGAGTAAAATTTTGTTATCTGGAATTGGACCATGTGTACTCTCACTACTGTTTTTTGAAGCACTGAGGTTGACTGCTTTAAAAACTCTATGGGAGCATTTTCTCTTTTACCAGCAATGTTTTCAACCATTTCAAAGACAAACACTAAATTCTGAGCCATCTTTAATATGTTGTTGGCAAATACTTTCAATTTCAATGCAGATTTAGTCTAACATTTCATCTTCTGTAAATCCTTTACAATACCTTTACCCTAAAAAAGTAGACATTTGAAAACATTGTGGGAAAAAGAGAAAATAATTGATATAAATAGGTGAAAATAACCAGCATTTTCCACTGTCCTCACAGTGTTTTCTACCATATCAACGACAGAAATAATATCTCAAACTATGCTAAATTTGTAGTCCAAACTGCTTTCAACTTGGTCCATACAATAATTGTGCTGTCTTGTAAAGGTTTACAGAGTAAATTCGCACCCTTTTGATCTACCTGTGCCAGAGATCAAACACATTTAGATAAATTGTACAATCAATTTTTAGGAATAATTTCTCCATTAGTAAAAATACCTTTTTTTTTCTTAAATATCTTTTAATTTACATTATTCATTATAGTGTTTAATAACTTTTCTGATGTTTCAATACTGATTTAGAATGTATAAAACGGCTAAATGGCTATATCCTGTAAAATGATCAAAGATCATACTAAACATTTTCACTTCCAGCTCATTTCATTAATGGCATCTTGGTAATCTACAAAATATTAAAAGAAATACCCCAATGCCAACCCTATACCACACAATCCCTACTTAATAAGAAAACTTTTAAAGAGGATGTGGAAAAAGGAAAAATGCTATTTCTCCTTTTCCCACAATGTTTTCCACAATTGTCAACTGCAAAATGCTCTTTAACTCTTTACCACACAAGAAAACTTTAAACTAGTCCAAATTGAATGCATTTGCAGACGACAAAATAATGGTGACTGAAAAATTGAAATTTGGTCTGGGAAGGGTAGAAAACACTGTGAGAAAAGGAGAAAATGCTGGTTACCAGCATTTTCTCCTTTTCCCACAGTGTTTTCAAAAGGCTTCTTTCTCAGGGGCGTCAAAAGTAGGGATTGTGTGGTAATGGGTTAAATGCTCAATGAATTCAGACCAGTCCAAATTTTGTCTTTTGAAAGAGTTGAAAGTACTTTAAAGCTCTAACTTTTGTCCTTTGCTACATAATTATCAATTTCAAGCTTTTTTTTTTCTACCATGATCCTTTACCAAATTTAACTCCACCAAATGACAGATTTTTTGTACTTATTCAGACAGAAGTAATTCCAGTCAATAAACTATATGTAACTCTAAGATGTTAAAAGACACAATAAGGTCCAAAATGCAAAAAGGCCTATTAATGAAATAAATTTCATTTTTATCATGTAAAAATATGGCAATTATTATGGCTTTAACAATATGTAAAGGTGCAGTTCAAAAAAGTTCCAGTCAATGGCAGAAAAAAGTATTTTGAAACTACAACAGATCCTTCCGTGTCACATTATCTGTTTCTTTATATCAATGGTCGCCAACAATTTCGTCTTAAATTTTCGTAGTAAATTTTTGCAGTGACTTAAACCCCATGTGATAATTCAATCCATCGAAACAAATCTTTCATTCCCTTGATCATTTTGTCCCCATTCTAGGCTTGAAAATGTAACATGTAAACAGAAATGATGACACAGGCCGTTTGTTGCTTAAAGGTGGGTATTTAGAAATTTCACATCACACCAAATTAAAAAATATATACGTCAATGAAATTTATATGAAAAAACAATACAAATCATCAGTAATTAAGAATTATAAAATTACAAAAAAAAAATTTTTTTGTGTTATTCCCTTAAAAGGCTACGTAGCCTCTTAAGCTATTTTTAGATTTCCTGCCAAAATCAAAAAAAAAGCATTGTGGGAATGTTAAGTGACTCGCACGTGACTAATGACTATTAAATTCCATAGCATAATAAACATGTAGTTATTTTCCATAATGTCTAGAACTTTGGACGGTATGTTTGAAGCTTCATCTGTATATTTTCAGTATGTAAATGAGCTAGTTGCTCATGTAAAAATAGACGGTGTTTCCCTTCAGTGTCGACCTCGGCTGTAGTAAATCTGTAATTTATTTAGTTGTCGGATAGTTTTCAACTACTGGGGTTTAATGAACGAAAATTATAAGGCTTTGGGAGTATAAGGGTAATTTTTTTGTATTTTTGTAAAATTTTCATCCCAATATCTGAAGGGCCACCTTTAATCCTTTATCATCAATACAGGAAGAGTTTACTACATTGAAATAAGAAAATGGGTTCAGAATGAGCAATCTTACTCTCCAACGACAGAGTATTGGAGGTGTAAACAATAGTTTTGTAAATTACATCATAGCACTAATGAAATGTTATTGTGTGACTTTCTCACAATAACCTAGTTCAAATATACAGGAATGATAACAGAGATTGTCTCTATCAATAGCATCCCTGAAATTGACAGGCTTCTCCATACATTTTTGCACACCAATATCATGACAACCAATGTCGGTAATTGACACATTCAGGTTTTCTCAGATCTTCAATATGGGTGCTGTGATGCTATCAGTTATATTTTCCAGTTATAAATGGTGAAAATAGCATATTTTTGGACATTACAGGGGCTTTAAATTTACTATTGAAATGGTAGAAAACATTGAGAGTGCCAAACAGAAAAAATGAAAAAGAGCCAACATTTTCTTTGTATTGGAGTTAAACGCCATTTAACAGCTTACGTCAGTGCACCTATGCAGGTGTTTTTTGGCTTTCTTTGATAATGCTGACTTCTTTTCTCTCATGGATTAGAGTCAGCATTTTCCCCTTTTGGAATACCAATCTCTACCTTCTTTTAACTCCTTAGTCAAGTCATTAACCCATTACCACACAATCCCGACTTTTAACGACCCTGAGAAGGAAAGCTTTTGAAAACACTGTAGGAAAAGGAGAAAATGCTGGTAACCAGCATTTCCTCCTTTTCCCCCAGTGTTTTCTACCCTTTCCAGAACAAATTTCAATTTTTCAGTTGCCTTTAATATGTCATCTGCAAGTGCTTTCAATTTGAACCAGTCTAAAATTTTGTTGTGTGGTAAAGAGTTAAGGGTTAATACAGGTTTGAATGTCCATGTACAGGCAATATGTGCAAATCACTTGATCATGCACACATATCTCTCTTTTCAAATAGACACTTATATAGCACACTGCTCTTTGTTCTCAAAGATGTATATAACAGAAAATAATTCACCAACTAAAAAGTCAGGGTTTCTGCTTGAAAAATATGATTATTTCCTAAAATGTATACTGAACAAGTCACCCAGAATGTAAAGAAAGCTAGTATTCCTGTTACACCCAAAACGATGTATCCAGTGGGTGAAGTGACTGTAAATATTGACATTCTTACATCAAATATTTGACAATCCCACAATCCAATGGTACAAAATGGTTCCCCAGACATTGCCCAGTCAAACAGTCTGGTTCTTAAAATCTACTAAAAGAAATACATTTTATCCTTTTACAGTCACTGACCCTATTTTTTATCAATTTAAGGTTTTTGAAAACACTGAGGAACATTTTTGAAAACACTGTATATAAGGGCGAAAATACTGGTAAGCTGCATTTTCTCCCTCTTCCATAATGCCTTTAACCCTTTTTAAAGACAAATTGCAGTTTTCTGCCAAGGATTTTAAAAATTACAGGCAAATGTCTCACTCAACTAGGAAAGTTTGCGACATTTTTAAAAATTCACGGACAAAATTCAGCATGATTAAAATTAGTTTAAAAATAATAAATTGAAATTAGTTCCCCAATATCCATATTAATTTGTTAATTGCTATGTTCTCTTTCACTAGCCAAAATGTGTTTTTAAATGCAACTAACATGGCTGATTATTTCACATTGAAATGTTCCCTTTCATACAGTTTTCTTAAAATCCCCCTGAAAAGACTCCACCATGGCTGATCTACCATTGACATTTTCTTGCACATCATACATAGAAAAGTACTTCTGAATTTACATTTATTTTTGGTAAACTGTATTATTCTTTTTTTTTTAAACACATTATACAACCCATAAAGTTGCATGTAGCGATCTTATTCCAACGAAAAATATTCTTTTAAAAACTGTTATACAGGTATCTTTTACTATCTTCTGACAATCTTGATTTAGTGGGCGGGGTACTTGGCATCAGAACATTATCACACTTTGAGCTCTGATTGTTATATGCCTTGGCCTTCCATAGAAGCTGAACATAATGCGTGGCTTTTTTGCTGTGACTATGAAACCATTTTCCAACTGTGATTGCAGATACTATGTAATGAAAGTAAAGTACACAATCAGTACTTGGTTGATGTTTTCAGCATGAGTCCAATCAAATTTCATTATGCAAGCAGTGATCGGGAAACCCCTGCGCCATGCGCCATTGGCACATAAAAACCAAAAATGTCTCATTCAAAATCCTAGAAAAGCGCCCAACTGTCTCATAGAAATACGAAAGGTGCGCCTATATTTTTTGAAAATCTTCTAAAACTAAAGCAAAAGAAAAGTGAAGTAAAATATTCTCGTATTTTTTTAATATTATTATTAATTGTATACGTTAGATTTTTAATTTTATTTGCTATTTAATCTGACTAAATGATGTCAAATCATGTAGCAATACTTCTCCAAAAATTAATTGTCACGAAAAAATAGATCGCCAAAAAAGCGTGAAAACCCATGACACTACAATGAGCAGCGTGGCATCGTCCGATCAGGGGGACCTCAAACTACCTTCTCATCAATAATAATGAATTTATACAGTGAATTTACACAAATCTCTGAATAAAACAATAATTGAAAGCTAAATTTCCGTTCATGAGTGGAAAAAAAATGTTGTTTTATGAAATGAAAATATAGATCTATAGCAGAAGGATGATAATGAAGCTGGCGAGTCATTTATGACAGAATAACAAAGGTGTTTTTCCTCTTACCTAGTGTAAAGTGACAGATTTCTAAGTTACTTGCTATTTAAACTGACTAACTGATGCCAAATCATGTAGCAATACTTTTCCAAAAAATGATTGTCATGAAAAAATAGATCGCCAAAAAAGCGTGAAAACCCATGACACTACAATGAGCAGCGTGGCATCGTCCGATCAGTGGGACTTCAAACTATCTTCTCATCTTTGATAATGAATTTATACAGTGAATTTACACAAATCTCGGAATAAAACAATAATTGGAAGCTAAATTTCCGGGTTCATGAGTGAAAAAATGTTGTTTTATGAAATAAAAATATAGATCTATAGCAGACGGGTGGGGGAGGGGGTTGAATTCGTCGTCTGCGAATGCTTGAAATATGTCTGATTGTTTTTTTTTTAACTCATTGGAAATTAAAATATATGGAAAAAATGAACAGTATTGATTATTCATGTGTTAAAACAACAAAACAGAATAGTGTTTTACTTGAAATCTTTATAATGTCTCATCTGAAAATAAAAATGTCTCATTACTTTTGAAAATGTCTCATTGGTTTTCAAAAACAGGAGACATTGTCTCATTGAAATAAATTCTTTCCCGATCACTGTGCAAGTACACATCTTCGGCACCCATGAAAAACATAAAATTTTTATTGTTTATGTGGCTCTTTTCGCAACTTTTGATATGCAACAAAAATCACCTTTTACCTTTTTTTCTGCAACATTTTGAATTTTTTAGCAAGAAAATCATGAATATACTGCCTTGCCATAACACTATAAACAACAATTTTTGTTGCATGCAAATACTATGACTATGGACATGTATACAATATTGTAGTTTGATAATATGATGAAATAGTTATCACTGAAACTTTCTTGGGTTTTATCTGATCAAGAATTTCATTCAATTGTAGATCTTCAACTGACATTGATTCATCATAATGGTGGACAATAGAATAATATTTTTGATAGCCAGAAGCTTTCATTTGTTTTTTTTGGTGTTTGATACCATTTTCAACATTTCTTTAGTTATCCATGCTTTCTTTGAGCTTCTTTAACCAGTCCTCCACAAGATAATTTTTTCTGTTGCTGGCTGCTTTCCCACATAACCCTGTGGAACTATGTTAGTAAAACAACATAGCAAAATACGATTATGCTGGAAAAATTTAAATAGCATCCTTTTCCTTTTTAAACAGTTCTTTTGTTTAATCCTACGGCCTTCAAGGTCATATAACATTACCGGTATCTGAGCAAACATTATTTTGCTGTCTGCAAATTTTAAAAATATGGTTGGGCCTGATAACTTTTTGTTGGATACAATCCTTTAGCACATAATCATGAATTTCTACAATTTTGAAGAAGTCGTCTTCAGAAAACATCATGGGAAAAGGAGAAAATGCTAGTAACCAGCACTTTCTCCATTTTCCATATTTACTACCATTTTGAAAATAAATTTTATAATAATCGGAGTCATTCATTTTTGGTCTTCTTCAAATGCTATGAAATTGAACTAGTCTTAAATTTTGTTGTCCATTAAGAGTTCAGTGCTTTAATCGCTCAGGTATTCTAGTATATGATTCCCTTTCTCCACAACAGCATACATTAGGTGGGATTAAAAACTTAACCTTTATCCATTTTGTACTCTTCACAACCTAATCCTACCTTTTAAAAAGGTGCACTAGTTTTTAAGCAAGTCTAAATTCAAACCATGTTAAAAGCAAACAAGGTGGGCTTTATTACAGAGATTCAGTGGACATTGAAGTATGCCCCATGAGAGATGTGGTTCTTGGCTGTCCTATCTCAGCAGTATTTAGTGGTCATATTCCTTTTACAGTAGATTTTTTGGAGAGGGCAATGCAGTATTGTTCCTTCAGGTAAAAAATATTGGGGGACACCAGCGTCCCCTGAGTAAAATCCTAGGGGACATTCTCTAAAACAGGGGGACAAAGACTGGTTCGAAGAAAGTTGACTTTGTGCCTGTACAATGCATATTACTACAACCTTCGTTGCAAACCAAATGGTTTTGAAAGTTTCTAATTCAGAGCAGACTTGCAACAAACCTGACAATTATTCATTGCAATCATTCACTTGGAACCATGGCATTTGCTGTGCCATACTGGAAATTTCCTTTTTTTCTGTTTGGATTCAGAGCAAGATTTATTTTGAGGGCTTTTCTTACATAACTGTTGCTGATGTTGATCAAATTCCCGCACTTTACTTTCCTAACTTAGGAAATTCATAGCTGTGACGTTTACTTGCCATGATGCATATAGACTGCTTAACCCATATCCTAGTTATAGTCTAAGGACTAAAAAGGTCTTTATCTGATCATATTTCAGAATAAAAATGGATGATCTTTATGCCGACAAAGCCAATTCCGAGCAGAACAATGCTGTGGCTGAAATGCATGCGGGGTCCAGTAAGGGGAATACGGAAAATTTTGTAAACGGGAGTGAAGAAATTTTAAAACACTTGACGAATACAGTCAAAGAATTAACAGGGCCAGGCAGCACACTGAATTCTCTAATGACATCAGTGAAAACATTAGAACAAGAAGTTTGAGCCTTAAAACATCATAACACCTCAGACGAGGTGGTAATGAGCCAGAAAGAGGCACGATTAGATAGCTCTGAGGGAAATGCCATGGAAGTTCAAGAGGAGCCATCGGGTGCAAAATCTTCCCTGGGTGATATTGACACCTTTTTTGAGGAAGAAGATACGGAAGAATAACCAGAAGAAGTTCCAGACTCTGATCTATTGGAAGATCTTGATCAATACTTGGTCCCCAAGACAGAAACAGGGGAAGATTTTTCGGACAAACTTGCCTCAGTGGTGAACAGGATACTCCACGAAGGACCCGATGAGAAAAAATTCAAAGAATTAAAAGACCAGTACAAGAGACCGGCAAACCTGGACAATTTGAAAACTCCACTCATAGACAACACATTATGGCGAGCACTAGATCGGCAGACCCGAGCTGTGGACTTGCAGCTTCAGAAAGATATGGGGAATTTAGCAACATGCATGGTGCCAGTGCTTAAGATAACTGACTCTTTGCAAAACCCAACTGGAAACTAGTGTTGGGCAATCGGTTTAAAATCTCAATAGATTATCGCTTTGTAATCGGAAGAGCAAACCAACTAGTTATCGATAGTACAATTGGTTTACACTCCATTTAACTAAGAATGTCTTTTTGCTTAAAATCATAACTTTGACAATATTGTGAGCGTGATAGTCTTCATGTATTAAGTTTATAAATATGTTTTATTCTGCACTTTAATCAATTGAAATACATTACAATTAAATTTTCTGCTTTAATCATTATAATTTATTTTGTTCCTTACAATTTCTGAACGAGTTAAAAAAGAATCAGACATATACCTAATAGTTCAAACATTTGCAGACCCCCCCCCCCCCACTATATTTTCATTTCATAAAACAACATTTTTTTCCACTCATGAACAGAATTTTAGCTTCCAGCTTCCACTTATTGCTTTACTCAGAAATTTGTGTAAATTCACTTTGAAATTCACTATTAAGGATAAGAAGATAGTTTGAAGTCCCTCTGATCGGACGATGCCACGCTGCTAATTGTAGTGTCATGGGTTTTCGCGCTTTTTTGGCAATCTATTTTTTCCTGACAATTAGTTTCTGGTGAAGTATTCCTACATGATTTGACATCATTTAGTCAGTTTAAATAGCAAGTAGCTTAAAAAGCTGTCACTTTACACTAGATAAGAGGAATAACACCTTCGTTACTCTGTCATAAATGACTCTCCTGCTTCATTATCATCCGGGTATCCTTCGCATTTTATACTGATCATGTTTAACCCATATTTCTGCCCGATGCACGCAAGCTAGGTTATATGAAGTTCTAGATGATAATTTCATGTCTCAGATTGACATTTAGGCAGATATCTTTCATCGTCAAAGACAGGTCATTTCAAATTTCCAAATTTCAAAACCCCGGCTCAGGGAAGCTTGCCGAGTTGTTAACTTTTGTCAAGACGTTCATGGATAAAGATTTGTTTCTCATTATTAAAAGCCAGTTTTCGGGCTTGTTATCCACTATGTTGAATCCAAGATTGTGATTAATAATAGTCACAAAACCAAGCGCTAAAAACCAGAATTCAAGTTTTGGCACCAAGCCAGCTTAGCAACCGACTACAATCGATTCCGGGATTTCTCAATCGATTATCTGAATCGGAAGCCAAAACCAACTGACTTTCGACTATAGTCGATCATCGGCCCACCACTACTGGAAGCCCAAAAAGAGGACAACAAGAAAATCAAGACTCTGGCTGGAGACAAATTTAAGCTAATGTCTCACTTTATCTGTTCAAACATTGAACAGAGGAAGGAAAGGATTAGAAAGGCAAAACAGCTAAAGCCCAGAGTGAAGTCAATTCTTAAAGAATCTACTTCATCTGCCACCCAACTGTTCGGGAACAAATTGAAAGACGAAATGAAGGTCCTAAATGAGAAAGCCATCAGTCTAACACATGACAATACTGGCGAACAAGGCATCTTTTAGGCCTTCACACCCAAGGTTCAAGAATCTAGGCGATTCGGGCGAAGATGTCGCCGAAACGCACTCGACTTCGCCTTTTTTCGACAGGCGGGCGAAAAAAACTTCGCCCAAAATTTTGGACTAAAAGAAACACAACTCAAGTTCCGTGAATGAAAGTGATAAAAAAGGGTGCCTGCCTGACCTGTCGAAACTTTACAATCACTTTTCATTCATTATCAATTAACTATTGTTATGTAATCCATTGCCATGTGTGAAAATCGATAATTAGAGCAAGTTCACTGTGGGTGGTCATCGCTATATACACACCGTGTACAGGTAGTTAAAGATTGTGACATAATAAGAAACAAGGCGTGGCTTTACAAATATGGCCGGCGACTAAATTTCATTCTTGATTCCTGATTGGTTCTCGGTAAATATTGCGTGAAAATTATGTCAGACTGATGGAGGTGGCGGCATGGCGATCTCTACATTCGATTCATTAGCATATTTTGACACGTATGCCTGCACTCAATGTAAAAACTCGCCAAAACACACTCAGTCATGCTTACTGAACCTGTTAGCCAACTGATCAGTTTATTTGTTTGGGACTCTGCCAAGATTTAGACTAGTACGTGTACCTGTTACTGTCGGGAGGCAGCTGAATTTATGAATCTTATCAGACGAAAATCTCGGCGTTTTTCAGTATCGTCGCTGCATACGTGTACGAGAATGTGTTGGTTAAATTGCTGGGTAACTTTGATCGACGAAACTTTAGGATTAAATTGACGACTTGTAACGTTTTTCTCATCGTTTGTTTGTTAACCGATGATTACGACGAAACCGAGACTAATCTAGCATAACAATGTCAAAAACCAAGTTCAAGACGATTAAATCGTCGAGTTTCCTCGTTCCGTGAGTGTCCTTAAACCGATGACAAATACAAGACAAATGTGCCAAAAAGTAAACTAATTATCACATGTTAAAGAAATCTACATATTTTTTCTTGATTTTAAGTCATGTTCCTTCTCAAAAAATACAAAGATCATCGACTTTCTGCTGTATATACTAGGCCTACCGAGCTACCGGAATTAAGGCATGCCATGTTTGCAATAGAAGGCCTGCGGTATGCTCTTTATTTTTGCACAATGAACACGAAAATAGTTATCGAAGTTATTCTTTTGATATGAAAGTGACCAGAAATTATTGTTTTTTGAAGGCAAGTAATTTCTAGCTCATACTCTGGTCTCAATTCTTAATTTCATCAAGTTGTATCCTTATCATCACAGAATACAGACACTCGAGGCTACTGTGTTGGAAAATAGAATAATAATCATCCTTTGTCTTTCTTTAGAATAAAAGGAGTGATAGAATAGAAGAAAATCAACTGACTAAACCATTGTGAAAGATAAGAATCCTATTTAAAAAATAATAACTTTGGAGATTTTTTTTTTATTCTTCAACAGAAATTGATGTTTCGGGCACTTACTGTAACAGCCTTAGGCTGTTTTAATGAGTACCTGCAGCATGTTTTTAAGAAAAAATAAAGCAAGTTATCATAAAAATATCTCAAGATACACACAGATTTCCTTTTCCCATTAATACACAGTTACAACTTTTAAGCATTAGAGGAAAATGGTCTTTGAAAACATTGTGGAAAAATAAGAAAATGATTGTAATCAACATTTTCTTCTTATCTTAACATTTTCTTTTTATCTTACAATGTTTTCTATTCCATGGAAGACAAACCACTTGCAATTTGAGCCATGCTAAAATTTTGTTGTCCGATGCAGAATTTCAGTAAGCGAAAAAACTTCTCCCCTGCTCCACAAAACTTCTCCCTGAATTCTCAGGAGGGAGAAGTCACTTCTCCCTAAATTTCTGGGCTAGCTTGATCCCTGACACCAGTCTTTTTTATCGAAGCAGGGGGCGCGCCACCAATCCCAAGGACGACAACAAGGCTCCACATACAACCAGACCTACAGATATCAGGGGAAACCCTTATACAGGCAAAATCAAACATACAGAAAGGGACCAGGGTCGAAGGGAAATCACATGAAAAATTAAAAGTAAGTACAGAGTCAATGCCATTGGTGAACACGAAAGACAATTTCATTGCTGGGAAAACTGCTTCCCATTTTAATGAATGGGTGAAACTTACTAATGACCGATGGATACTCAACACTATTTGTGGTTATTCCATTGAACTATGCGACATACCTATGCAAGAACATATCCCGCAACAACTTAAGTTCAGTGATGTATAACTGATCCAAATTAATCAAGAACTAAACAGATTTTTAGACTGTAATATTATAGAGAAAGTAAATCAAACAGATAAAAATTAGGGATGGCAACGGTTAGTAAATTTGCTAACCGGTTAAGCGTTCAATCTTTCGATCGGTTAACCGGTTAACCGAACGACCATGTAAAAACATTTGAGATGAAGGTACCTGCTCGATATGTCAACATTGACAACCGGTGCGTGAGTAATGCATTCCCCTGATGTTAACTATTTCTGTACTTTAGCGCAAAAGATGGCCAACCTATCGACGATCTCTCACCCTCTCAACAATAAAATCATTTTCCCACAATGTTTTCTATAGAGGACTAGAAATTATCAGGCCATTTCAGTGTTTCCACTATGCAAATTATTGCGCAAATCACCTAATAGAACTGAAATTAACGTAAAAAAAAGTTTGGTTTCACGTGAGACCTCACGTTGGAAAGAAAAAAAAAACAGTATCTGCTTAACTTGTGTAAAATACCAGGATTTGAAGTTACTTGCTACCCATTTTGATAAATTATTGTCAAATCAGGCGGAAATACCTATCCATAAATTAAAACACATGAAAAAATGCTCGATGCAAGAAACACGGAAACCCATGACAGAACAAAATGTTCCTTTCGACATTGTCCGATCAGAGTCACTTCAGATCACCGTTTTAGTTTTTTAATGATTTTAAGCAGTAAATTTCCATAGATACATTAATAACAGACTTTAGTGCTACATCGAAAGAAAAAACTAGTGGGATCACTGCTATTTACAACTTCAAAAAATCTACAAACAGAATCATACAGGTTATTGATCGTCAAACGAAGCAGCTAGTGCTAAGTGATCGGGTGTTAGCCATCGCCCAAAAGACAGGTTTAAATTTTAGACTCTCCCAAATTCAAAGCCTCTGCACTATACTATGATTTTAGAAGATACTTATCTAAGTGATAATGAACGAACGAAGAGAAACCGCTATGCCTGCTTGAACACAGAATGATTGACTTTATGAATTTCAATCCCTCTTACGCTGATTGGTCAATCCATGCATATATTTGAATAGGGGCGGGTACTTAATGAAATAATCCAAGCAAATCAATTAGGATAAGCCACTGCCTTTGATCCAAAGAAGACACGTGTTTGACTGTTTATTATCGGAGACTGGGGACTAACACAGACATGTCAAACTGTATATCACACCTTCGTCGCGTCTTGGCGACATTGGATGTGCGTATGAAGCAGTTTTGGTTGTCAGAACCGGCAAAGTTAACTGTGTATTTTCGTTATTATAATGATTATTTTGGTAAACTTTTGATAATATAGGCCTATATTTGTTTCTGGTTAACCGGTTACCAATTTCCTAACCGGTTAATCGGTCATTCGATCGGTTAACCGGTTAACCGTTGCCATCCCTAATAAAAATGAATTCATATCGAATATTTTCACCCGCCCTAGAAAAGACGGAAAAATTCGGGTAATTCTCAACTTGAAACAGTTTAATGAAAAGTTCATGGAGCACATACATTTCAAAATGGAAACACTGAAAGCAGCTGTCGACGCAATGTGACCAGACTGTTTCTTTGGTTCAGTGGATCTCTCAGACTATTTGGAACCCATCAGAGTTCAAGACAGAAAATACTTTAGATTTATTTTCGATGATCAGAAATACCAATTTACCTGCCTTGTCATGGGCTTGGCAACATTGCCAAGAGTCTTCACTAAAATCTTAAAACCCATTTTTGCCTCACTGAGAGCACAAGGTTTCATTAGCACAGCATATATAGATGATATATATAGCTGTTTACAGGGTTCTACTTTTGAAGAATGTCAATGTAACATCTGGTCAACTGTAAAATTGATGGACTCTTTGGGCTTTACTCATCTTCGCCAGCCAAGTTTACGATCACTACATGGATCTTACCTTGGCGGACTGAGCTTGATTTTTACAACCCCTGATACGCCTTTTCATTGGATGCAGCCAGCTCTAGCTGCAATGAATGAAATCGCTCGAAGCATTTCATCTTTGATAAAAATAGAACACGGTCTCTACCTTTCCAATAATAGGTAAAACATGAAAACCCACGTGGATGTCTACTTATCACTTCATGTGTATTCGTAAGCGGTTTGTAAAACGATATTTCATTTGCTTTTAGAAACATGATGTAAAGGGGAGTAATAACCAGCATCCAACAGAGGGCTCAATCAGCCACGGTAAGATCCACGTAGCGATCTTGGCTCGCTAAGATGGGCTTTACTGTGCATCTTGAGAAATCAGTATTAATTCCAACAAAACGTATTACTTTTCTAGGGTTTCTCTTATGCTCTGAAACTATGACAGTTAGACTCACACAAGAGAGAGTTAAGGAACTTCTTGATTGCTGTTCCACTATTTTGGGAAAATCTAAATGCCCCATCAGACATTTCGTAAAAATGATTGGGAAAATGGTTGCGGCTGAACCGGGGGTGGAATACACCCCACTTTATTACAAACCACTTGAAAAAGTTAAAGATTTGAATCTCAGGAAAAATAAAGGCGATTTTGACAGGCTAATGAAAATTTCTAGAGATGTAGGTATTGTCATTAAGTGGTGGTTAACTAATCTATCAAGCTCATTTAAGCCAATAATGCATAACATTCCAGAGCTTTTCTTATACACTGATGCTTCGATGGAAGGATGGGGAGCATTTAACAAAATTTCTGGCATTAAAACTGGGTGTTGATGGTCTGTGAAAGAGCAAGGCGCTCACATGAATATCTTAGAACTCAAAGCTTGCCAGTTGGCACTACTTACCTTTTGTAAAGACTTGTGCAATATCCACGTCGGTATATTTATGGATAACACAACAGGCTGTGCATACATAAACAAGTTTGGGGGAAAAACGGAAGAACTTGATGAAATTGCTCGTGAAATTTGGTTGTGGTGCGTAGACAAAGGCATTCATTTAAGTGCAGCGCATCTTCTGGGAAAAATGAACCAAGAGGCAGATAAACTATCCAGAGTATTTAATGATGATTTAGAATGGTCACTGAATTGTGAGACCTTTAAGAAAATCATGGCATGGTATCCAGAAATATCCGCGGACTTATTCGCTTCAAGGCTAAATAATAAATAGAAAAATTATGTCTCACTCGGGAGCCCGTCTTGAACAAGTACAATTTTACCCCAGTGTTTCCGATTACGACATAAAAGTATTTATATACGCATTAAAATCAGTTCGGACGCCAAATCAATAAGCTGATCGCGTCCTTGGTACGCAGTCAAACTTGAGTCAAAACGATAGTTTAATAAGATTTCATCAACACCGAAAACAATTTAAAATAGTCTACTAACATTTTAACTCTACCTGTACAACCTGACCATCGGAATTCCAAAATATCTATAAATAGAACGTAGTGCACCAAGATAAAACAACTACAACTGTTTACCCGCGCTGCCTATATACTGTCTTTCCCGGCGAACTGAGCAGGACAACAGCCGTTGCATAGCACTTGTATGCTGAAACAGAAAATGGCTTCCCCGGCAAAAAAAAATACATTCTCGATCTTTCCAAGACCAATGGCTGAAAGATTCTGCCTTTAAAGATTGGTTAGTGAAAGACACTAATGATACATATTCTTCCATTCGCTTGAAGTGTTTAATCTGCTGTGAAACCAAGCAAAAAATATGTTCACAACAGGTTCTGCAGACTTTCAGAGAAGCTCAATCATACGACAAAAAGTTGACATATTTTGAGCGACGGCCACCGACGTGCTATGCAAATTAAGTCTGCGAAAGAGTCCATAAAGAAGGCATTTGAAATAGTTGAAACAAAATCATATGATTCATTATTTCCACAGCTTATGACTGTATATTTTACCGTAAAAAACAATATTTCCCTCAGTACTTTCCCTCAGCTCAGTGAACTACAGAAAAGCAATGGTTGTGAATGTCTGCAGTCTGGTTACTGATGTTGTATCAGAAATGTTGCAGTGTATTTCTAGCTCAATGACAGATTACTTTAATAAAGTACATTCATTAAGAATGTTACAGAAGAAAAATTGGGACTCAGAAGAAACTCAATGGGACTCAACTTTTTCAGTGGCACTGTGTCTCAGGGACTCAGTAAAATTTTATTCAAACGGAAACACTGTACCCGCATCTTTTAGAACAGCTCTATGCAACAAAATTTCCAATGACAGCTAATAAAATAGGCATGGATCGTTAGATAAATGATTAATCTTTACAATCATACAAACTGTACTGCGAAATACCAATTAAATCAATAGAAATTTACCTTTTTTCCAACATAAATAAATCCAGTGTAATTTGTAAACAACTAACACGGCGACTTCCGTTAAACTGGCATGTGCACTCAATGGAATTTGAATTTTGAACAGTCTGGTTCCCTAGTCTCAATAATGAAACACCCCTGTGATCTTTTTCATATTTGGATATTTACTGTACACAGTACCGTCTCATGTCTGTCATAAATTTTCCAGTAGCAAATATAGAGTGCTATACCGACTTTCAGTTTCGTCTGTTTTATCTGTATTGCAGTGAAATGCAATTAAATTTTAGTACTAATCATAGCCAAAAACAAATTGTTAAACCATTCATTACATAAAAAGCTTGTAGAAGTCGTTTACAACATGTTTATCTCAGAAAAGTCACAGACGAAATTTATCATGTGTGGCGGCCATTTTGAATGTTTTCATGAACATAAACAGCTTGAGTCACTGATGAAATGCACGGTATTTTCTCATGATCAGCGTTTGAATTGAAAATATTTGTATTTCAATTGAAAGAATATTGAATATGTTAGCCACAGGTATGTTTAAATCCTAGTTTTGTGCTCTATTTGGGAAATTATAAGAGTTCAAACTTGCGCACAAAATCTGTGCAGAACTTTCAACTGATTTTGTCCGGATTGTCTCTATACCCAGAGGCGACCAGTCAAAAAGTAACATCGCCTTTGGGGACAGTTATCTGTACTATCTGGTTCCCTAGTTAACCCAAACAACCATTTTCACTCACGGTTCCTTTGCCAACAGCGAAATTCGCAACTAAACCAATCTGTAGCATGTCAGAGATACTGCGATTTTTGCCAAGCCATGCACATTGATGATATCACCATGTTTTGATTTCTGGTGAAGTAGGTCAGCGATTATTTACGTTGAAAAGTACAGATTTGCACGAAGTAAGATTTAGATTTTAACTAACATCAGTTTTTTTGTAAAGATTAATCATTTATTTATCGATCCATGCCCATTTTATTAGTTGTCATTGGAAATTTGGTCGCATAGAGCCATGCGAAAAGATGCGGGTAAAATCTTATTTGTTCCAGAAACTTTTAATGAACGTTGGCCTGAAGGTGAATGCGAAGACCAGTCACAAAAATAGCATCGGAGCAGACACCTTCAGACTGAAGGTAGTGCAAGCATAGATGCATTATAAAAAAATTTGGGCACACCTCTGAATAGTCCTATTTACAAGACCCTACGTACGTTATTTCACATTTTGACATTCATCGTGTACGTAGGGTCTTATCGGGCCCTTCATAGGTTCCTTTAGCAAACTCCGACATCAAATCTTGTCGCTGTTTGAGCAACAAATTTGGATACTTAAAATGCAAAATGACCAATGAAACTGGTATCGGTAACAAGATAAATCATTATTGAACCGATATTAAAGACTTGGTTGTAAAACACTTACGTTTTATGAGTTAAATCCGCTTCTATTTCACACTACCCTAGTTTTGAAGTAAAACCGGTATGTAAATGTGTAGTTATCGTGGGTTAACGGCAACCAAACGAAATTTTTTAAACGAAATTCCTTTACCTCCATTAAAGTGTTACAGAAAGGGGCAACCCTCATTCACAAATATAATTTTGCCTAGAAAGAAGTACTGAATCGTTTAATGGTCCATTAAAAACGGTTATCGAGTTTTAAGACTATTCATAAATAAAAGAAACGTCGAGAGAATGTCTCAGTAACTCGTCCCAAATCTAGTTCGTTCCCACGTTTTCTGAATCGATTTCGCCGGATTCCCGTCCAACCCGAGTTTCTGATACTTTTTGGATGTTGTGTGTTAAATAGAGTGATAAATTTCTTGAATTATTGGTTAAGTGTTACATATTGGATTTTATGATGTTTTATGTGCATGGCCTTATTTTACATAGATAAAGACATGAACATAAATGAACGTTCGACAGTAAGCTAGGCTCTAACTTTTTAGGTGAACTTTAACGTTGGAAAGTATTGAAAAGCTTCATTTCATTAAAGAGAAATTAGATCTATCGTCGATCGATGTGTTTTCACGGGGTGCATGTTTTTGAACCCTAAATGCATCCCAGTTTTCTTAAGCACAATGAAGTGAAAGACGTCACCTTTTTTTACGAACCCCTTATTTAAATGTAAACAACAGTTCCACTGCTGTTAATTTAGGAACTGCAACCAAAACAGGACCGTATGCATATTTTTAAAAGAAAGATCGGTTTTAGTGGTATTTTATGATGTTTTTCCAGACTTCTCGCTCATATTACTGAGAGTGAATATTTCCAACCAGTCCTACTAAAATACGACGTGGAGAACTTATATATACGTGATGGATACGCCATGGGTTGTTCCATAGCAATGAAACCCTTTGAATACGACACTGAATATTTTCATGTGATTTATGATAAAGTAGTTTTGGAGAAAATTCCTAGTCCTTCTTCACAGCTGCTAATAAATTGATAGAAGGAACCGGAACCGGTATTTCCGCTCAGGGCACACTTAACCCCTGAGCTGTAAATCTGTGGTTAAGTTCATATTAGAGGGTTGGACAATAATGATTCTAAACTGCATATTTATGATTTGAAGCAAAACAAGTCTGTTAGATCAAGATAATTATGAAAATTTTCTGTTTAAAGTAATTATAAAGCTGAAAAGACGGTCTGAGGTTTCTGACCGGGCTGAGTCTAACGGAACATTCTGTTGTGTCATGGGTTTCTGCGTTTTTTTGCACCAATCAATTTTTCATGTCTGTAAATTTATGGATACGTATTTCCGCATGATTTGAGAAAGATAATGTCAATAAAGGTGTCAAGTTACTGCCTAATTGTCATTTTACACGAGACAACGGAAAAAATGACACTTTATTATTATTTTGGCGTGAGGTTTCGCGTGTAGCCAAAATTTATTCCATGAATTTCAATTCCACAACTTGATTTTCGTACAATTAAATTTGCTTGAACATAAATACTGCAAAAAGTGTATTTTTTTATTTTCTGGTATTCTAGTGCTTCTGTCAAGAGAAGACCAAAAGATGTTAAATTTTATACACGCTCGTCCTGTTCATCGCGCTTCACAAACTGAGCTAATTGACTTAGAACAGTTCATTTATATTATGCAAACAGTTACTTCTGGTGTTGGGAAGCATTCTACTTGAGTTCTGGTATACGGTATGTTTTTCATGAACTGTCCAATGGATATATAAAGCCACGCAATGAGGCCGGGGTTTCCCATGTCTAAATTCAGCTTCTGGCACAAGACCGAAGGCTGAATATGTTCTTATCGTTGAATATATACATGATTTGATGTGAACAAGTAGGGACTATGATCATACAGGCATTTCACATTAATTTATGTTAAGATTTTAGAAATAATTTTTGTAAACAGAACTTCAGAAAATGGTTGCCAAATCTAAGGTTACAATCCGTGAAAGAAGGGGGGGAGAGGGGGCTAATCGGATTCCGTTCAAAAGTCGTTCGGAAATTCGTTTTTTTATTTAACCCGAAATATGCTTGTATACATGGCGGCTTTTGTGTTGAAAAAGTTACACGATTGAACTCAAGATGAATATATCATGAATGTGGCCCTTTTTCAGAGTCAGAAAAGTAAATTTGTATCCAGTTAAGTTATCTATCATGTTTACTTGAGTGCTTTTTCACCATTATCCCGGATTTTAGGAAATAAAATTTGCTACATAGAACTAAGTAGGGCCCGTTTAGACGTAACATGCAAAAGAAAAGTAAAATGTGAAATGTCCGAAAAATAAATGTTGAACGGCAAACAAGCATGTGTACGTCTAAATATTTGGACTAACCTCTGAAGTGAGGGTAGGTTAGGATAGGCAAGATAAATCCAGTATGGCAATTTTCATTATCAAAACTTCACCGCTAACTCTATTATTCAAAAGCTTGGGTTTATCACCCAAGCTCTACCCGACTGCAGTAAACAAGATTCGTGCGAAACAAAAAAACACCAAATGTATTGCTGAAAAGGACATGTCCATAAGAAGTCTAAATTGAGTTAGGATTATCATATCCCAAAACCTCCCTCCTTAAAAATGATTATCATTCGCGGATTAGACGTTTGATTCACTTACCTGTTCAAGTTTTTTTTTAAAAAAAAGATCGTCAGTTTAACCAGTGCGTGAAATGAACGAATCCGTTATAAACACGAGTCCATCTCTTCTGATTGCAAAGTTACATGAATCCTAGCACATTATCAAAAAAGTTTAAGGTCTTTCAAAACTTCAGGTGTAAGCTTACATCGTTGTCACATTCTCCTTATGGATATAAGTCAAAAATAACAAGAAGTAGAACTGCTTGTAGATCACAGGTGATTACAGCCTGTCTCCATAGGCGCTATCGGCTTCCAAGTTGAACAGTTGCGCATCCGTTTTGCGCTTGTTTGGTTCTCTACTGTATTGTCTAATATTCAATTTTATTATCATTAATACAGTAAACCCGTCAGTTGACCCCCTGGTTTCCTAATCCAAATCGCGCATGGTACCAATCTTGACAATTTTTTTTTTTTTAACGGGAGATAATTTGGATAGTAAAAATCAGTCTCAGAAAATTTGTAACCCCCCTTTATAATCTCCCCGTCTGCAAAATTCAACGCTTGAATGTCAGACTAAATTTTTCAATTAAGTAGATCTATAGATCATATTGGGTCCTTCGTGGCTCAGTGTTGTAAAAAGAGTAGGGTTTGTGATAAGTAGATCTACAGATAACCGTCCTCGGATGAGATTTTAAAATAGGTTTTGACAGGTTGCATCCGACTATAAATTGCGCACGATAAGTTAATGTCAAAATAGACAAGCCCGCCAAGCTCAGTTGGTAGAGCGTAGGACTCGAGATCATGAGAATATGGATTCGCCTACGGCTGGCCAGCTATTTAAAATTACTCAGTCTTTCGGAAGAGACGCTTTAGACCGTTGGCTAGGTATCGTTTAGCTCCCCCCTCAGGGGGAATTTTGTAGACCATATTTTTCTTAAAGCCTGATGTCTGGCGAGCATTTTGCAAGATGTTAGCCCTCTGCCCCCTGGGGCGTTACCGTGTAACAGCCTGTAATATACGTTACCCTTTAAATAATCAAAATAAAGGAAGCGCATTATCAAATTTACAAAAAGTGTAAAAGATATTATTTGATTTCAAAATCAACTTTCACATGTGCCACAGCTATGACAGAGCTGATGAATGATACTTACAGGGAAGTTAAAGGTCAACTCTGGTGTAATCTACGTTACTTTTATTGTTGAAATTTGGTAAAATTGGCCAATTCGCCTCAAATGGTTACTTCTGATTTTTTTCACACTGGCTTTTTGGTATCTGTGATGTTCTTATCACCAAAAATAATTAATGACCTTTCTAAAACTGCAAATTATGTCTCTCTATCTTAAATACTTTTCATGTAATGAATTGTTAAACATGGTAACCCCATTTCAGAAAATTGTACATGAAAATGACGATTTTAACATGATAATGATCTGAAACTTTCTACGTCTTCAGATAATAAAATGCAACTAAACTGTCTAAAATGTATTTATTTTCAGCAAGAGTTTTATTTTCGAGTATTTGAATGACTTGAAAATAAACAAGTAATGTATGTAACGTGAAGCAGCTTTGGATTAAAAGACAGCTGTATCCTTTCAAGGTTTAACCAGGAATGAGTGAATGTGCTTTGAGTTTGTTGGTGTTCAGAATTTGGCTGCATCATTTCAGGATCCTTGCTTATTCAAACTTTAAATTGACATTTCTCGCAAAACTTAATGGTGTGTTACATTTAGATATTTTCATTTTTATTGATGCGAAAGCCATACTATAATTACATCCCAAAACTTAAAGAAATACAGAAACACGCCTATTTCAGTTCATTCCCATTGAACCAAAACTGGAAGCCGTTTTAGAACTCCAATAATAAATAAAAAAGCCAAATAATTGTTTAAATAAGCTGGGCACTGTATAATTGTTAACATACTTTTCAATGTTTATAACAGAACAGTTAAAATACATATTTCCATTTGTATATTACACAAAATGTAACGTAAATTACAAGTGAAATAAGAACATGTTACAAGGATATGGCTCCTTAGCCAAACGAAAATAAAATGACATATTAATTTGCACGGGCATACATGTAAAGCCGTTTTGCTTTTGTGCAAAATGCAGTCAAAAAAGCTATGTAACGTACGTAACAAATAACTAAAAAGAACCTTTATAAAAGGAATAATGAACAAAATTGTTTGTAATGGGGATTTAAATAATCGTCATCTGATTTTCTGTGATTTAAGACGTTGGTTTAGTCTGTTTTGGAATAATTATCCAACAGCTACACATTGAATGACACATCAATACTTACTATACTGTGGATTCCTATGATTATATATAGGAACGCCAGTTCTAATCACGTTGGCATAGGAAGGCTTAAACTACTGATTGTGGTCCAAAATATGACAAGGTACAAGTAGCTATTCAGTTTGAACACAAATATATGCTTTCAAGACTTGCTCAAGTCTACGCACTAGGCATCACTCTCCATCGGATTCATCCTCGTATACCTCATCTATCATGCTTGTAAACTCTAATTCAGCGTCATCATTTTCATTCTCTTTATCTTCTACTTCCCTTTGCTGGTCACAAAGGATGTCAATTAACTGTTCCGGTACAATAAGGTTTCCCTTAAGCCAGACATATTCAATTGCATCCTCGTTTATTGTCCAACCACTTTGGTCTAGTTCTGGGAGGTCTGGATTATTTTCATGAGAGTGAATCCAAACATACACCTGGTAATTGACCCTTCGTACATGCATCTCAAGTGCTGATCGGCAAGGCGGCAACAGACTCATGTCCATACCATTTGAAACATTCAGTGCATTTGAATGGGGTTGGTACTTTTTCAGGAACATATCGTACCGCAACTTATTTACATTGGTGTATGTTGCATGCCCATACATGGCACACGTGAATGCTTCCATGTCATTGACCAACTCCTCGGAACAGTCTCTGTCTTGCCCTACTCTGTTAAGTACAGGAAGAAATTTGTGACTTTTCTCTACCAGTTTTACAGGAGCAACCTTCCCTCGGCGGACAAACGCACTTGTTGTGTCACAACCTGTAAAACAGTGCAAGGCTGGTAAGACTGAGCATATATCTTCCCCTTTATTCTTTAGGATGTCATTGACATTGAGAAGGCGTCTCTTGTTGCCTGTGCCAGTGTCAAACAGAATTGGGAGGTGTATTTTGTTGCAATACTTGACAAGCAACACCAACACATCCGTGTCTGGAGACCTTACCATAACAGCTCCCGCATCAGGCAGTGCATTGCTGACATGAAGGCAGTGAAGTACAATTCTCGTATCAGCTTCTTCCTGCGAAGAAAATAAAGTTTCTTCAGGGTATGCTGATATAGTCTGTCCATCCTCGCTGGTTAAACGGACCACCTCTTTATCAATGACAAAATATATGTCTCGGCCAACAAGCCTAGTAGCAAACTTGTCAGTTTTCCACTGATCTAGAAGAAGCTTAATGAGCTGTGTCTTGTTTTTGTCATTGCTCATGAAGTTTTTCCAGTCATGTGGTGTCCTCGTCTTAGCACCCGACAACAGATGTGTTGCCGTTGTTCCTCTTCGTGGTTGTTCATATGATTTAATTGACTGTGGTTTGTACGTGTCAGTGATGAAGTCTACACGTTTGGCCTTGGGTAACTGGTTGAAAACAGATTCAGCGAGTTCCTCAAATGTGTCCGGAATAGCCACTAAGCTTTGTAGCATTGCATTCCCATCGATAATATGAACCGCATCAGATGGTCGCTCTGCTGTTGGTGCAATTCCTAACTCGAGATAGTGAAGCAGTTTTGACTTGTCCGTTTTTACTGGCATCCCATCAGCTGTTGCCAATGACCATGGTACAGGACCGAGAGGGAACGACAATGTTAACTCAAGGTCAACATCATGTTCGATAGACAGAAGCACAAGTTGGCCAAATATGTTCCTTTCTGCCCGTATTTGGCTAATTTTGTTTTGGGAGCTAGTCACTTTCTTCTTGACTTCACAAGCCGCGAATGTTTTCAGCTTATTACGTTTGACCGGGTCACGGAAGGCTACAGACTTTTCGACAAGTCGCGTGTTGATGAACTCTTTCATTGCCGTTTGGCCGATAGCAGTGGCCTCCAGTAGATCCTTTTCAATTTCAGGTTTAGCAGGAATGCCTGACGACAAACAGTACAAGCTATTTCCGTCAACATCAGAACTGAATGGGTTGGTGAAGCCACTGATTGCATCGATAACTCGTTTGACATCGTCTTCACTCTTTTGCTTCTGAGCTGGTCTCAAGTCTTTGTGACTTGAGACCTCGTCCGAGCTCATCTCAGTGCGTTGAAGAGTGGCTTCTACATACTGAGCTCTGAGGTGTCGCGTGATGCACCATCTGTAGTAGGCAGCATAGTTCCTGCTAAAGCCTATGATTCCTCCCTGTGACTTAGCATGGCGGTTAATTGTCTGTTCAATAGTGATGTCAACGGCATTTCTTGAGAGTGGAACTGATGAACGTGACACACTAAACCCATTTTGCTCAAGAAGTTTTTTGCAGCCTGGATGTGTTACATCCAAGTTCATTAAGGTCATGATGTATACAGGCACATATCGTGCGTAGTTCGTGTGGTCATACGCAAAGAACATCGGACACAGAGCATGCAGAGCAGCGATGTGTAGATCGAGGTCGTTTTCCTTCGTTGCCCTGATAAGTATCAGTATCATCTCAACAACATGCATGTACTTTGCCCAAAACTGGGCTGTTTTTCCATGATCACCACTGAGCACTTCTGACTTGAACATATTGTACTTTTCAAAGTAAGCTTTGAATTCTTCAGATTGTTCAACTGTGTTCAAAGTCTCTTTGCATGGGGTGTCAATGAGTTGTTTGAGCAAAGTGAAAGTTTCTTCTGACAAACACTCGGCACGTGGGTGATCTTGTTCAAATCGTGACAAGAGAAGCCTCTCTAGAGATTCAAACATTAGTTTATGCACCCGTACAGCTCTGTTAAAGTGTTTGCCAGACATCACTCTATCCAACGACCCGCTTGCGCAGATTCCAGACTCTATGACAATCTCTGAAAAGCCACTCCCTTTCATCATTTTCCCTACTGTTCCAAATAATGAACATATCGTGTGAAAAACACCCATTCTCACTATAACCTTGCTGAATTGTTCAGTATACTGCCAAACCAAGGCATAAGCTTTCTTTGCAACGGCCAGGTCAAATGTTACAATTGCATATTCCTGATCAACTTCAGTACTTGCCTTAATTGACTGTTCCAAGATGTACTGAACTGTGGAATTTTCATTTATTGATTCATTAAGCGGGGCCATGTATTCGACCTTTGAAACAGGACATGTCGCCTGAGCAGCTGTTTGAGACAGCCATCCAGCCCAAGACGGAACTGTTTGACTTTCCATCGATCCACCAATTTCACGACTGACAAGCCATGTGAAATTTCCAAATTCTTTTCCTTTGAACGAGTAGTCCAACGTGCTGGTGTCAATTGTAAGATTGGGCTCTACCTTTGGCTTGGCATAGCAAGGTCTTATTTCAACTTCAGTGGGCTTCACAGATCTGTCCTTGGATTTGGGAACAGTGTCTGTTTCTGCCACGTCTTCTTGCCAGTCTGGATCACGAAGCTCCTGTATGACTATGCCATGTGTTGAGTGTGTGGTTCCAGATCCTGATGGCGTTTCTTCGTCAAGGTCGAAGTTGTCATAACACAAATGGATGACGGCATTGTTGACTGTGGATATGCTTTGCGGTAAAACCGACTCTGATGAAGTAACAGAGTTGCACATTGCCGTTTCCAGCTCAAGCGTTCGTGAATATGACTGGCCATGGCCATAACGATTTAGGATCGTTATTACTTCTGCACTGCCTGTGAGATGCCTTACAGTCATTGGAAGTGTAACATGTTTCGGCATCAGCCAGTCGCCATTGGTTGACGCGTAGCAAAGGTCTGCGGCAAATGACTGTGCACAACGCTGTGATTTCAGGCTAGCATGTTTGGCTGGTTTTCCAGTAATAAGATAGATGAGAAATGTCAGTAAAATCTCTGGAGGCCGTCTTTGGTTTGAAAGCAACCAAGTAGCAGACGGAGGCCAAGGCATTGGCTCACTAACTAACCTACATTCAATTATATGGCGCCTAATAATCGCTGCACATTCGATTAAGCGTCTTTCATCTGAACCCGCCAATTCAAAAGCAGCCTCAACAGCTTCCCCTTCGATATCAGCGGCATATACCAATTCCGCTCTCTTGCGTGGCTGCCAGAAAGCCAACCTTTTGCCAAAATGTTTGCATCGCTTGTCTTTCAATTTGTAGGTCTTATAGTTTTCATTGTAAAACTTTGGGTAATTGTCTAAAAGGAATTTTAAATATCGCTCTCGAATCATAAACAACCTCTCAACATTGCCACCTTTCAATATGATTTCCTCCATATACCTGCAAATATGTTGGAATGCAGCGTTATGAGCTGCTTTCTCCTGAGAAGACTCACTGTCTTCTTTAGTTGTGTGTCTTTTTGTGCTTCGCGTGTAATTTTTGCGACAACAGTTATGATACCAAGCTTCTCTGGCTATTAAGTCCTGGTCACGTACTTTGCAAAGCAACTTTTCATCACCCTTCGCTTCGGCAGCTGCCTTAATTGAGGCTTCTGCTGTAGATGTAACACATTTCACTAATGTGTGCTTTGTTTGATTTAGTTTCACAACCTTTCTGTCACAGAACAAGCATTTGTCTGCAGGAAATAACGCACTGTATGTGGCAGACGAAGCTGCTGAAGACGGTCTGCCCCTTTTCGAGGTGCTAGGCTTTTCTTCGTCTGCCGCCGTTGCACTAATCTTCCGCTTACCGGCTTTCGGCAGGAGCGTGAACAGTTGGTAACACCTTCTGTGATACCCATGCACCGTTGCATCAAATTCAGCAGGTATATTTCCCGAAATTTCGGGCAGTTTTTGTTTCGCATCTGCAAATGTGAGCCTCTTTTGTGCTGTTTTGGTGATTTTTGAGAACGATTCGTTAGTTAGAGGCGTAACTGCTTCCTCAACAGTACTAGCAAAATGAATAATGCAAACTCTGCCACCGCTGTGCCTGGCGGTTTCTTTTTTCTTGCCTTGAGGTTTCTTCTTCAGACTCACTGGCTGTTCCATTTCGGAACAATGTCATAGAAATGATTGACAAGATTGATTGATTCAGAAATGGTCACTAAAATTGTTTGACAGAAATGACAAACACTACAGTAGCCTACTGATTGATAGAATAAACTAAGTTAAATAAATAAACAAGATTTATTTAAAATGATTGATTAAATTGGAAATGGAATATTGATTGCAAAGAAAAGAAAATGATTTAACTAATAGCACACAATGATAAACTACAGTAATTCACAAATAATTGACACCAAGAAGATTGTACGTCTTTCCTCGTGTTGGACTTTCTCGAAAGTCGAACGCTAGCGTTAAATTTCGTGCCACTTCGCTATGACGTAGTTGAATTATAAACACAACGCTACGAATGCGCCTAGCCGTGGTGTATCAGCGACACAGAAAACAAGATGCGCAACTCAAGAAAAAGACCCTTAAGACCCTCAGTAGAACTTTGCAATCTTTAAGCGCGCATGCCCAGCCCTTAGCGGGGCTATAAGGTTTTGTTTTCTTAGGTTGAAGCTTCTACTAGGCCCATAGATTACCTGAGCGAAAAAGAAAGGTTCTGGTGAGACTGCGCGGATGCGCAGGCTCGCCTGAACCTTCGCATTTCCTATAGGGCTATGTAATTAAGGCATTTTTCTTGTGTTGAGCATCAATTACGTATTACATACTAATCATCTGTCATTTGTTTCCGATCAGTATTTGAAACAAAGAAAAAAAAAGTTGTTGGCGGCTCTTTAGCCTTGCTTGAGATTTGGCTTTCACCCAAAAACGTACTTAAATATCGCGGGGGGGGAGGGCGGGGGTGCTTGGTAGATAATCCACACATATCTGAAAAAGATTTTTACAGTCTGCGGTGTCATTCAGTTCTTCTCAATTTGACAATCTTTAATAAGAATTTGATTCCGACCCGAATCTGCTCATAGTTTGTCGTCAAATGTTAAATTATAGCCTAAGCAACCCGTGGTAACGTATGTTACAGTACTGTGACATGATCTTACAGTTACATGACCATAATTCGAGCAAGCACTTCAGACTTACTGAATACATGTAGGTAGCAGAACCTGCTCATACCGGTAAAAATCTACAACTAACTATAAAAAATGACTTCTAAGTACGTTATACGTGGAATTTTATGTAATTTTGAGGGTTACGTAGATTACATTAATGTTACATGCACACGCCCCAGCCGCCAGAGGGCTAACATGTCTCATTTTGCAGCTTATATAATGTAGTTTCAGAAAATCATGGTGTACAAAATTCCCCCTGAGGGGGGAGCAGGGTCTATTGCCAGCCAAAGGTCTACTTAAGAGCGGGGTACCGTGTGACGATGTTATACACTGAACACGTACGTTATTTAAAAGAACTAGTCGTAAGTTAAGGTAACCCTGTGTAATGCACTTCTGGTGAACATTGACCAAAAATTCTAATTGGTTGTTAAATAAGGATAAATAAGGATTTAGGTCGAAATAATATTTCTGTACATTTCTAACGGATCAGAAATTCCGTTTTTGTCTATCTTGAAACTTTTTTTTTTTTATTTTTGTTTGTTTTTTAAAAAGGGAGGTAATTATTATCTTTTTTTTTTCAAATGAGAATATAGCGGTTTTAGATTTATAAATGATAATTCAAAGAAGGAAAAAATGGAAAAGATGAAAAGGTGAAAGTAGTTCAATAATACTCATTTTTAATTATAGCTAATTTTGCAGGATGATATCTTAGTGGAAATAGCTGTTTTCCATTACACAGGTCTTACCTTAAGAGGTTTTGTCCTGTATCTGCACTTTCCCCACTAATACAGTACTAACAGCCTTAATGGGGCGCCGCCCACATAGAAAACCCGTGGCAACGATACATCTAAACGCGTTTTAATCAAACTTTATAATATGAAAAGAAGCATAGTTAAGGTTTCATTAGCTGGTGCCAGGGCGGAATTAATCTTTTAATCCGTCTATATTGCGATCTGCTTTCCAGACAAGATATGTGACAAAACAGTTTATCGATTCATTAACTTAATGTATTTGCCATTTTTGACACAGTTAACGTTCCAAAAACGAAAAAAATTTCGAACTTGAACAAAGCCAAAGTCTCACTGGTGGGACTAGATTTGAGATCAGTTGGTCAAAGGTGCGATTATCGAAATTAGGGGTGTCAACGCAAATGATGAAACGTTGTGGGTGACACTGTAGTACTTAATATATTTATAATTTTTTCGTCTCAATGCAACTTTTTGCACTACCACTGGTTATTAATTGAAAATAGTCCTGCTTTCAATGAAATAGATATCGCTCTGATTATAGGTTTAGCACGTTTTCTTTTCTGGGTAACTAAACTTAGTTTACATACATCTCTTTGTTCTTGAACAAAGGACTAAAAAATATGCATATCTGGTCGTTAACGGTTTATAATTGTTTAAATTATATTGAGTTTGATTTTATCGGTTTTTAACTGTTTAGATAAATTTGAGTTTGATTTTATTGAACGCTTGTAGCATTTGATATGTTGAAATTAAAAAAATCGGGAGTAGTGTGATATATATATTTCTTGAAAGAGTACCCGCCGTACTCCAATAACAATAACGTAATGTTAGGAGCAAACCTGAGGGAGGGGGCTTTTTGGTCTCGGTTGGCATATTCACCCTGGCGTGTTAGGCGGGCTTGTTCGCTCCAACTGATTTGTGCAAAGTATGAAAGTCATACAAGTTAGTTCAGATGATAGAGCTGCGGTACTAGTGATCTGGGAATCTTGGGTTCGAGTCCCACATCGGACACACCTTTTTTCCTTGTTTACTTCATTGGTGAACGCGGCACCGGCAGTCCATTTGTATAAACACTGAAGGGGGTTACTCCCAAAAATCAGGAGGAGGAGGAATGTTGTGATATATGACGTTGGATGGACTCAAGAACAGATGCTTGGCTATCTCAGGTCGTAGAACTGCGGAACTATTCTTCCAGAGGTCGTGGGTTCGAGTCCCACGTCGGGCACACTTTTCTCCCTTGATTTACTTCATCACTGTCACCCTTGAAATGATTTTAGCTGCAGTCCTGATAAATGTTTCATTTCAAAATGATATTGTGCGTTTAATTTATTGATGTTTTACAAAGATTACAACAGAACTGTATTAAGGGATATCAAGTGCTACCAGTGCTCGATATTTTTTTTTTAATCAAACTCAAATTAATCTAAATAGATCTAGTTATAAACCGTTAACGACCAGCAGGTTTGCTTAATTTATACCATTAAACTATGAAAAGAAAGCACTTTCAGCCATGATCTTTTTAAGGTCTTTGGGATGAATGTGGAATTGTTATGTAACAACAAGGGAAAACAACAATATCAGTACAATAAACATAATCTAAAAAATTAGGGCCTGATCATCATATTTATTAGGTCGCATTTCCCTTTTTACGGGCTGCATCTCCTTGGGTGTGAATCTTCTTCAATTTTTTACTTTTTAGCCGAATATTTTAGGGTCCGAATCTTCTCCCAGCGGTTCTAACAAGCAAGGAATGGCACAATCGGACTTGGGGCACAGTTAAAAATCATTTAATTTTTTTTTATATATACTGTAGATCTATTTCTGAATTTTAATGATGTTTCGTGAATAATAAAGATCTAGCCGACTGTCATGAGGTTTCGGAGACCTTTTGCCAGTTATCGAAGGCAAAAGTGGGATATAACCATACCTAAGCAAAATTTTTATATTATACTGATTTTGTTCATAGCGTGCAACCATGTGGGACGAACAAGCCCACGCGAACAAACCTAGGGACGAAGTGGGGACGAAGAAGCTGTGAGCGTCCAAGACACTGCGTAAATTCAATGTCATGTCCTGCCTTAAAATTGCAGTTCACGGAATTTAGAGAAGAATGGGTGGAAAATCTTCAAAAGCGGTAACAAGGACAGTCACTAAACCATTCAAAAACTATAACATAGCAGAAAGAGCACAGAGAGTTGTTGAAGATCACAAAACCAACCCAAAGGTGGCTCCTTACTACCCCTCTACAGCAGACAAAATCGAAGGCATAATCTCAGGTATGATTATGAATGGTCCACGCTACCACAGAAAGATTTTTCTCTGTTTTCCCCATTAACTTCTTAACCTCACTGAACAATTTTCTCATATTATCCAAGGACAAGTAAGTTTCATTGTGAGCAGCAGGAGTGCAATTTAACAATATTGTGCTGTTTATGTAACTACATCATCGTCCTTAGTTGTACAAGTTGTTCTTATGGTGAGGAGCTCAACCCTTTACCAAACAATCCCTGGTTTTTGTGAACCTTTAGATAGAAGCCTTTTGAAAATATTGTGGGAAAAGGAGAAAATGCTGGTAACCAGCATTTTCTCTTTTTCCCACAATATTTTCTACCCTTCTTGGAACAAAGTTCTTTCTTTTTATGACATATATTTGTGGTCTGCTACTACTTTCAGTTTGGACCAGTCTGAAATTTGTGTTTGGTAAAGGGTTAACTGCAAGAGCATACAATAGGTGCAGGGTTTAGACACTGTATCAATGATATTTTTTTTTATTGGAAACAAACTGGGTTTATAAGCAGGAGAGTGGTGTCAGTGGTTGTGAGATGGAGCATCAGGCTCCTAAGGTCCCAAGTTCGATATCCAGGAGTGGTTGTTAACTTTGGGATTTTTCATTAGCCCACACATTAGGTACAAGTACTGGAGAAGTTCCCAGGAAGCAGAATAGAGCGAGATCAGTGTAAGTTTTAATAAAATTTGTTTCTCAATCAGTGTAAAATAAATTTGTTTCAACAAATAGATGATGAGAATGATAGGAATGTGATTGGGGACTAAAGAACAAAGGACTGGAGAAACTCCCAAAATTTACAAGGGGAAAAGAGTGTAAAGAAAAACTAGTTTGAGTTTGTCATGGTAGCTCAGTGGTCGGAGTACAAATTACATTAAATGAAATGGATTTTTATCTTGGAATGCATTGGATATAAAAAAAAATAAATAAAAAGTGTAGAGTTAAGTTGCCCTTTACTTCACAGTCTAGTACAGATAACTGTCCCCAAAGGTGATGTTACTTTTTCTGGGTACAGAGACGACCAAGACAAAAACAGTTAAAAGCTCTGCTCAGATTTTGTGCGCAAGTTTGTACTCATATAATTTCACAAATAGAGCACAAAACTAGGCTATGAACATACCTCCTGCTTGGTTATTCATTATTCCTTTCAGGCTTTGTTTGAAATACAAGCATTTTTAATTTAAGCCCTGAACATATATGAAAAGAAAATTCATTTCATCTGTTACTCAAGTAATTTTTGTACCCTAAAACACACAAGATGGCCTCATAATACACACAATAGGTTTCGTTAATTTCGTAATTTCCAAGGACTTCTAAATGCTCTTGAGGTAATGAAAGGGTTAATAATTTGTATTTGGTAATATTTCTAACTAGAAGTATTTAACTTCATTATAGATTAAACCAATGAAACAGACAGTTAGTATAGAGCTTTGTCTTTGCTACTGGAAAATTTATGATTGCAGTAAGATGGTATGATGCACAATAAATATCCAAATATAAAAAAAAAAAAATCACCATAGCGTCTCATAATTGAATCCACAACCCTTACTATCAAAGACTCTGAGGAAGTCAATTGAAAACTTGTGAAAAGAAGAAATGACTGGTAACCATCATCTTCTTTTCACACAGTGCTATCTACCTTTCATAAAACAAATTTCAATCACCTAGCCACACTAATCTAATTTGTTGTCTGCAAAAGCTCTTAAGTTGGACAAGTCTAAAAATTAGGCTGCTTGGTAAAGATTTAGCAGTGATGACTGCATGTCATATTACATAATATTAATTCTTTACCAAACTACAAAATACAAGGCTGGTCCAAATTGAAAGCATTTTGCATACAACAAATAGAAGTGACTTAAAATCTAAAATTTGTATTGGGAAGGAAAGAAAACATTGTTGGAAAAGGAGAAAATGCTGGTTACCAGCATTTTCTCCTTTTCCAACAATGTTTTTTAACGGCTTCTTACACAGGGTTGTCAAAAGTAGGGATTGTGTGGTAATCGGTTAACTAGAAATACTGAGCTGACTCTATTGTATTTGCTGTTTTGTAGAAACACCAGAAATAAAAGAAGAGCTGGAGAAAAAGGACATTGTTACAATAGAGAGAATGAATAAACTACATGTAACAACCAGTGGAACGAAACCTTCTGTAAGCAATGGGCATTTTCGGATTCATTTCAACTTTCTGTAACCTTTTACCAGACAAAAAAAAAATTAGCCTTGCCCAAATTGAAAAGATTTGCAGATGATAGTTTCAGTGTAGCACAAATGGTGCAATTTCTCTCTGATAGGGGCAGAAAATATTGTGAGAAAAGGAGAAAATGCTGGTTACCAGCATTTTCCTACAACGTTTTCAAAAGGCTTCTTTCCCAGGGTCATCAAGTCGGCAATTTACAGTAACGGATTAATGAAAAACCAAATGTCAAAATTTTTTGGTATTTCCAACTCAAAATCATGTACAGATTACTGATCAAACATGACTGAGATACATGTAATAGAAACCTTTTTTGAAAGGGTGCAAAACATGGCAGGAAATACTGGTTAAAGACATTTTTATGCTTTTCCCTAAATGTTTTCTACAGTCTTCTTTCCCAGTCATCAACAGTCTAGATTGTGTTGTAAGGTAAAACTTTATAGCGCCATATGAACCAGACATTTCTGTTCTAGAAATAGATGTACACTACAAATGAGCCATACACTGGCAAAAGGGGGCTTAATGCATTGCTGTGAATGAGTTTGATGCATGATACCAAGCAAGCTATAAGATACTTCTGGCTCCATATTAGTCAGCTTTTTTAATAACTGACTTAGTTATGAGGTAGACTGGGCCCTGGAGAATCAGAAAATGGAACAATAGCGGACTGTACTGGCTGACATAGGCTGATAATTTTATTTTTTTGCAGATTCATTAAGCTCCCTTTTCACAGAGAATATTTAACCCATTATCACACAATCCCTACTTTTGATGCCCCTGAGAAAGAAGCCACGAGAAAACATTGTGGGAAAAGGAGAAAATGCTGGTAACCAGCATTTTCTCCTTTTTACACAATGTTTTCTACCCTTCACAAAACAAATTTCAAATTTTCAGCCACTTTTATTTTGTCGTCAGCATACAAATTTCAAATTTTCAGCCACTTTTATTTTGTCGTCTGCAAATGCTTTCAATTTGGACAGGCCTTAAATATTGTTGTTTGGTAATGAGTTAATGAGTATTCTTAGATGACTTTAATTTGTGTAGAATGTTTAATGGACAGAGTTTTTTTCCTTTTCCCACAATTTTTTCAGAAGCTTTCCACCTAACTTTTTGTTTTTAAAGTTTTGGATTGTTTGGTAAAGAGTTAACCCATTACCATACAATCCCTACTTTTGATGACCCTGAGAAAAAAAGCCTTCAGAAAACATTGTGGGAAAAGGAGAAAATGCTGGTAACCAGCACTTTTCTCCTTTTCTCACAATTGTTTTCTACCCTTCAAAAAACAAATTTGAAATTTTCATTCACTTTGATTTTGTCATCTGCAATTGCTTTCGAATTGGACAAACTTAAAATATTGGCATTTCGTAATGAAAAAACTCCACTATAGGATGAAATCTTTAGCTCTACTGGCTGAAAGCCAGCAGAGCTTATGTCATGGAGTGGTTTCCGTCGTCCGTCTGTCCTTCCGTCCGTCCGTTAGTCTTTTTCTTCTTTACCCGATAAAGTCTTCATTTCTGGTCAGATTTTCGTGAAACTTACACAGTTTGTTTATCTCATCAATAGCTTTAATCCTATCTATTTTGAAAAAAATCTGACAAATAGTATGGGAAAAGTAGCTATTTCAAGATTAGAATTTCCATTTCTTGTTTATGCAATAAAGTCTGTATTTTTGGTCAGATTTCCATGAAACTTGCAGAGTTTGTTTATCTTATCAATAGCTTCAACCCTATTGATTTTGAAAAAATTCCTACCAACAGTATGGGAAAAGTAGCCATAATTCAAGTTGAAAACTTTCATTTCTTGTTTACGCAATAAAGTCTTCATTTTTAGTCAGATTTCTGTGTAACTTAAACAGTTTGTTTATCTTATCAATAGCTTTAATCCTATTGACTTTGAAAAAAATCCGACAAACAGTATGGGAAAAGTAGCCATTTCAAGTTTAAAATTTCCATTTCTTGTTTACATGATAAAGTCTTCAATTTTGGTAAGATTTTCTTGAAACTTGCAGAGTTTGTTTATCTTATCAATAGCTTCAACCCTATTAATTTTGAACAAATTCCAGCCAACAGTATGGGAAAAGTAGCCATTTCAAGTTGAAAACTTTCATTTCTTGTTTACGCAATAAAGTTTTCATTTTTGGTCAGATTTCCGTGAAACATGCACATTTTGTTTATTTCGCCAATAGATTGAACCCTGTTGATTTTGAAAAAAATCCAACAAACAGTATGGGAAAAGTAGCCATTTCAAATTGAACAATTTCATTGCCTGTTTACACGATACAGTATTTATTTGTGATCAGATTTTTATGAATTTTTCAGCTTGTTTATCCTATCAATTGCTTTTTAACCCTGTTAAGTTTGAAAAAATTCAACAAACAGTTATGGAAAAGTAGCCATTTTTAGTTGAAAATGTCAATTTTTTTGTCTTTTTGCGTAATGAATTCCTATGTATGCTTTATTTAAAAGCAAACTCTCTGCCAGGAGAGCGTATTCAGGCCCTTCAGGGCCTTCTAGTTAGACTTTAGACTCACTTGGTCGACTTGTCCATATAGAAAGCATTTGCAGGTGTAATGCAAAGAAATGACCCTCCCCTACAAAATGACCCATGGGTCATTTCTCTAGGTAGAGGAATGACCCCGGTCATTATTATAAGTAGTAAATGACTTCTGGGGTAATTTCTCTACGTAGAATAATGACCGGGGTCATTTTGTAGGGGAGGGTCATTTCTCTGCATTACACAGGCAACCAACTAAGTATGTTCCAAATGATGGGTCTGTCGTTGACAGAGTAGAAAACATGAGAGGAAAATGTGAAAATGCAGTTTTACTAGCTTCTGTGAACAATATTCTTTTTTAATTTGTCAGCTGAAGTACTTTATGGGGAAAAGGAAGACAACAAACTAGATATGCTAAAAATGCAGGATATGTCTTTGAAAAGGGACACAATATACTTCTTAGGAAATCCTGATTACAGACATTTTACGAACGGGAATGTTTGCCATACCAGGATCTCTGTTATTTATTGGTATATTTGTCAGGTTGTGGTGAAATATGGAAAGGAAAAGTTTTCAAAAGACAGAAATTTCCATCTTTCAAAAATTTCCACTTAAATGTATACAGGATTAAAAGGATAACATGCTGATTACCAGGATTTTCTTCTTTTCTCACATTTTCAAAAGATTTCAGGATTGTTTTACCTTTCTCTTATTCCATGTTATAAAGTTAACCATCACTGTTTCTTTTTTTACAGCTCAAGTTAAAAGAATTACCCCAGAGAAAAACATTTAATGATCCCCATGTGTTGATGGAGTGTCCTGAGACTGTTCCAAAAGGCAAAGTTTCGTTACTTAACCTTGCCAGTATTCTAGAACAATACAAAACTGATCCGAAGGTAGAAACTGTGAAAAGCATGGCCAAAGACTTTAATCTTGATCTTCAGACTGCAGGCAGAATTGTGAAATTTTATGCTAAACTGGATTATGGAGATAAGATATTGACAGATGAAAAAGAAGAAAAGTTAAAGGACAAATTTGTACAGATAGGCAAGAAGGTAGATGAAAAAGCAAGTGAGAAGGATTTGGATGAAAAGAAGGAGAGTATATCTGCTGATAAGCCATTGATAAATGGGGGAAGATAACTTACTTAACTACCTCAATGAAGTTTTTTTGGTTTCCCTGTAATTCATTCATGATAAACATGATTCGCATATCAGAGGCATAGATCAGAGCAAGACTACAGCTCAGCTGAGCTTGATAACTCAGTCAGTATTACAGAGCTCCAGACAGAGGGAGTAATTTTGATCTTGAAATTGGAAATGTCGATTATTCTCCACTAAACCCTATGTTGTGGTTAGGTATTAGAACTGTCTCATCAAGACAATTCTAGTGAGTACCAACAACAGAGGGTTTTGAATAGAATAATGACTTTAGAATACATGTACTATCACTCTCTCTTATCTAGAGCTCTGGTTATGTATATGATTTGACACGGAGGAGTTTCCTGGTTTAAAATCCAGCTTAACCCTTTCCCGAATAATCCCTGGTTTTTACGAACCTAAGACGGAAGCCTTTTGAAAACATTGTGTGAAAAGGAGAAAATGCTGGTAACCAGCATTTTCTCCTTTTCACACAATGTTTTCTATTCTGCTGAAAACCAATTTCAATTCTGAGTTAAATTTACTTTGTTGTCTGCAAGTGCTCCCAATTTGGACCAGTCTAAAATTGTGTTGTTTGGTAAAGGGTTGTTTGTAAGCATTGCTTTATAGACATTACAACAACACTCATTCCTCTCTCTGCTGAACATCGTTTCAACAATGTTTATGTAGTCAACCCTTTCCCAAATGGCAAATTTTGGACCAGGCCAAATTGAAAGCATTTTGCAGATGACAAACTAACAGTTGCTAAAAAGATGATTTTTCTATATGCCTCATCAGCTTTTTCATACGCCCGTCAAAGACGGGACATATTATGGGATCACCCGTGGCGTGCGGATGGGAGGACGCGTGGCGTCCAGTTCCTTGTCAGGAGCATATCTCCAAATTATACTAGCTATGGTTATGAAATTTCGTAAGTGGATAGATCTCATCAAGGGGGTGCAGTGCATATGAACCATAACTTTTGCTTCTTTAATTTTTGAGTTATTGTCCTTTGTTTATTTTCATACTTGAAATTTGTCCGGAGCATACATGTATCTCCAAAATTATTCTAGCTATGGTTATGAAATTTCATGGGTGGATAGATCTCATCAAGTGGGAGTGCGGATGAACCATAACCCTTGCTTGCTTTACAACTTGGGGTAAGACGGGCGTATTATTATAGTGGAAGTAGCTGTTTTCCATGAGAATGGTACCACCTTCGTTATCATGGACAATCATTGCCAGCCAATCACATGTCATGATCAGTGTTGTTATGGATATACATGTATATGCATTTTTACTCCCATTATATGGTTATTCTTAGGATATGTCTTCCTGGATAAAACTTTAGAGTAACCACAACATAGGATTGGTCATTCCGCAACACAATCAAAATTAATCTAAGCCCAAGACCACATTGACTGATGTGGAAAAAAAAAATCCTGATTTTTAAAAAAAAAAATCCTGAAATTTGAACATGGAATTACAAAAATTCCTGAAATGGTCCCTTATTGAGAGCACTGGCCTACATGACAGCAAGGATGAAGTCATTTCTTATGTGTACAATTATGACACCTTTTGATAGCATAGAAAACTTTGTGACAAAAGGTGAAATTGCTCATCACGAGCAATTTCACCTTTTGCCACAATGTTTTCCAAAGGCTCCTACAAGCAATGGGTAGAAATGAGTATGACGTGGAGTAAAGGGTAAAAAAAAAAAAGTAAAAAATCAGGTGTATATTGTTTTTCGCCATTGTCAGAACAGACGATCCTTTTTAAATGTTTTGAATAAAATCACTCAAATTATGCTACCTTTTGTTCTTATTCTCATCAGTCTGTACTAAACAACAAAAGTTTGGATTAGAATAAATTGAAAGCACAGTTGACTTATCTGCAGACGCTTTCAATTTGGACAAGACTCAACAATTTTACATCTGGTAAAATGTGAAAAATATTGATTAATATCATTGTAACCATCAAGAGAGTTGTGGGGAAAGGAGAAAATGCTCAGAACAAGCATTCTGTACTATTGGAGAATTGAATCCAAGCAAACTGAGCTCAAGTTGATTTGTCTAAGCTTTCAATATAGAAAAGGCCAAAATTGCGTCTGCTGTGGAAATAGTATTGTCTCAGTTGAAATAATCGTTAACTGGTGAAGTCATGTAAAGGAATGTCTTGCAGAACTGTATTGTGGGCCAGTGGCCTACATTTCTGAATAAATATTTAAATTGAAAGCATCGCATGAGGATGAACTAAGTGTAGCTCAAATGATGATTTCTGTCTCTGAAAGAGTGGGAAACATTGTGGAACTAGAGCCGCTTGAGCGCCTGTACCGCTCCACAGACCTGATTTTTCTGTAACAGTGAAGAGAACTTTTTAATAATTACCATTCAATCCTGCATTTTAGCTACTAACTGAAGAGAAAAAGCTAAGAAAAAGATTGTGAGAAAAGAAGAAAACAAGAGATGTTTGTAAAACATGTATCCCCCCCCCCCCCCCCCCCCCCCAATGACATCCAATTCTAAATACATGTGATTATAAACTGTTACGTTCAAAGTGTAAAAACGAACAAAGGGTAATTTACTAAAAAATTTTATATGATAAATTAACAATTCTTGGGCACTGTACTTCCCATTTATGTGAACTATCAACTTTTATACAAAACTCAACAAAGGGCAATAACTGCAAAAATATTATGGGCAGAGTTATAGTTCTTGTGCAATGCACTTCTCCTGAATAAGATCTATCAACATATAAAGTTTCAAGATGATACCTGAAATACTTTTTGAGTTATGCTCCGGACAAAAATTAAGTATGAAAATCATCAAAGGGCAATAACTCCAAAAATATGATGGGCAGAGTTATGGTTCTTCTGCAATGCACTTCTCCTGGATAAGATCTATCCACCTATGAGGTTTCAAGGTGATACCTGAAATACTTTTTGAGTTATGCCCTGGACAAAAATTATGCATGAAAATCAACAAAGGGCAATAACTCCAAAAATATGATGTGCAGAGTTATGGTACTTGTACACTGCACTTCTCCTTAATGAGATCTATCCACCTATGAGGTTTGAAGATCATACCTGAAATACTTTTCAAGTCATGCCCTTGACAAAAATTAAGTTTGAAAATCAACAAAGGGCAATAACTCCATAAATATGATGGGCAGAGTTATGGTACTTGTGCACTGCACTTCTGGTTAATGAAATCTATCCACCAATGAGGTTTTAAGGTGATACCTGAAATATTTTGAGTTATTCTCCGGACAAAAATTAAGTATGAAAATCAACAAAGGGCAATAACCCCAAAAATATGATGGGCAGAGTTGTAGTTCTTGTGCACTGCACTTCTCCTTAATGAGATCTATCCACCTATGAGGCTTCAAGATGATACCTGAAATACTTTTTGAGTTATGCTACGGACAAAAATGAAGTATGAAAATCATCAAAGGGCAATAACTCCAAAAATATGATGGGCAGCTTTATGGTTCTTATGCACTGCACTTCTCCTTAATAAGATTAATCCATCTATGAGGTTTCAAGGTGATACCTGAAATACTTTTTGAGTTATGCTCCGGACAAAAATTAAGTATGAAAATCAACAAAGGGCAATAACTCCAAGAATATGATGGGCAGAGTTATGGTACTTGTGCACTGCACTTCTCCTTAATGAGATCTATCCATCTATGAGGTTTCAAGATGATACCTGAAATACTTTTAGAGTTATGCTCCGAACAAAAATTCAGTATGAAAATCAACAAAGGGCAATAACTCCAAAAATATGATGGGCAGAGTTATAGTTCTTGTGCACTGCACTTCTCCTTAATGAGATCTATCCACCTATGTAGTTCAAGATGATACCTGAAATACTTTTAGAGTTAGGCTCGGGACAAAATGTGGTCTACAGACCGACTGACGGACCGACAAGTGGAAAGCAATATACCCCCACTTCTTCGAAGGGGGGCATAATAATGGTAACCAGCATGTTCTTAGTTTTCCACAATAATTTCTGCCCTTTTTGATACAAGTTTTACTAATCTGATGCTATATTATATTGTCCGCAACATCTTTCAATTATGAGCAGTTACAAAATTTTGACATCTGGTTATAGTTAAAGAGTGGGTCTTGTCACAAACCATTTTGGGTAGGGAAACATCTAAATATAGAAAACTAGGTCACCAGGATTAACACCCCTCCTGTCGACTTTGCACTTAGTCACCAGTAGGTCAACAAATCTTTACCATAACTAACAAGAGTGGCAAATTGTCACAAGATATGCCCGTCTTACCCCAAGTTGTAAAACTGGGGCATGCACCAGACAAAATTCAAGGATGAAAAACGACAAAGGGCACTAGCTCAAAAATTAAGCGAGCAAAAGTTATAATTCCTGTGCACTGCATTCCCCATTGATGAGATCTATCCACCCATGAAATTTCATAACCCTAGCTAGTATAGTTTTGGAGATATGCTCCAGACAAAATTAAAGTATGAAAAACAACAAAGGGCAATAATTCAAAAATTAAGAGAGCAAGAGTTATGATTCCTGTGCACTGCACTTCCCATTGATGAGATCTATCCATCCATGAAATTTCATAACCCTAGCTAAGATAGTTTTGGAGATATGCTCCGGACAAAATGCAAGTATGGAAAAACAACAAAGGGCAATAACTCAAAAATTAAGCAAGCAAGAGTTATGATTCCTGTGCACAGCGCTCCCCCTTGATGAGATCTATCCACCCATTAAATTTTATAACCCTAGCTAGTATAGTTTTGGAGATATGCTCCGGACAAAATTCAAGTATGAAAAACGACAAAGGGCAATAATTCAAAAATTAAGAGAGCAAGAGTTATGATTCCTGTGCACTGCTATCCCCTCGGTGAGATCTATCAACCCATGAAATTTCATAACCCTTGCTAGTATAGTTTTGGAGATATGCTCCGGTCAAAATTCAAGTATGAAAAACAACAAAGGGTAATAACTCAAAAATTAAGAGAGCAAGAGTTATGATTCCTGTGCACTGCACTCCCCCTTGATGAGATCTATCTACCCATGAAATTTTATAACCCTAGCTAGTATAGTTTTGGAGATATGCTCCTGACAAAATTCAAGTATGAAAAACAACAAAGGGCAATAACTCAAAAATTAAGCAAGCAAGAGTTATGATTTCTGTGCACTGCACTTCCAGTTGATGAGATCTATCCACCCATGAAATTTCATAGCCCTAGCTAGTATAGTTTTGGAGATATGCTCCTGACAAAATTAAAGTATGAAAAACAACAAAGGGCAATAACTCAAAAGTTAAGCAAGCAAGAGTTATGATTCCTGTGCACTGCACTCCCCCTCAATGAGATCTATCCACCCATGAAATTTCATAACCGTAGCTAGTATAGTTTTGGAGATATGCTCCGGAAAAAGAACTGGACGCTGCTCGCCCGCCATGGGTGATCCCATAATACATCCTGTCTTTGACGGGCGTATAAAAAAGCTGATGAGGCAGAGGTTCTCTTGTTTTATATGAAAAGGACTATGAATTATGTAAAGCAACCCTCTTTAACCCTTTACCAAACAACAAAATTTGGGATGTGACCAAACTGAAAGCATTTTGCAAACGACAAATTAAACATTGATGAAATGATGATTTCTCTCTTTGATAGAGTAGAAAACACGGAGGGAAAAGGAGAAAATGCTGATTACCAGGTCTTTTGCTTTGGTTGCCATGGCAACCAGAATCATGGACCACAATTATTTGAAGGAATTTGAAAGAGGACCACCTATGGAACATTCCTGTGAAATTTGGTAAAAATCCAGTCTGTAGTTTCTGAGGAGAAGTTTTTTTAAAGAAAAAAAGTTCGGACGAACAGACGGATGGACGGACACACAACGGACACAATGCCATGTTAATAGCTCGCTGGCCTTCGGCCAGTGGAGCTAAAAAGGAGATAATGCTGGTAATCAGCATTTTAACCGTTTCCCACAGTGTTTTTAGAAGCTTTCTCTTTCTGGTTTAAAACTGCTGGCTACAAGCTTTTTCTCCTTTACCCACAATTTTTCAAAAGCTCTTTTTCAGGTTTGTTAAAACTTAGGTGGTAAAGGGTTAAGGCATGAAACCTTAACTGCATCATCAATCCTTAATTCAAGTAAAATTCATCTAAAATTGTTGTATTTCACTACACATGTTTACGAATTTGATCACTGCAAATTTGTTTTCAGGACAATTATTGACTGAGAAATAACAAAAATACACATCTATTAAGTTTTATGGTTTATTCATAATCTATGATACACAACATAATTTTTGTGACATAATTGTTTCCTTCTATTCAATCACCCAATAAATACATCGCTTATTCTACTTAATTTTTTTCCAGGTTCACATATTATCTTAAATGATCTCATTTCCTCCTGTTTACGCTTTTTTGGAACTTTTGAAACATTGTGGGAAAAAAAGAAGAAATCACTCCGATCAAGCATTGTCCTCTTTGGCTGTGACATTTTCACATTTATCCGAACATTAAAATGTAATTTGTCACTTGTGCATATTTTACTTGAGTCAAATGCTGTAGATTTTCCCCGGAGTAAATATTTTAATCAATAGCAGTACAGTGTAGATATACCACAACTGTGTACCAATGAAACTCAGAGGAAAATCTATTCAAATCATGGAAAAATTCTTCTTTGATGATATGAAAATAAGTGTGAAAAGAAGAAATTGCATTTCACAAGCACTCCTTTTCATGTTATCGGAAGGAACACAGTAATTTTTTTGTAACATCATGGCATCATGATCTAAATTACAGATATAGAAAAAAGAAAACATCAAATTGATAATTTCTCTAATAATTAACCCATTACCACACAATCCCTACTTTTGACGCCTCTCAAAAAGAAGCCTTTTGAAAACACTGTGGGAAAAGGAGAAAATGCTGGTAACCAGCATTTTCTCCTTTTCCCACAGTGTTTTCTACCCTTCCCAGACCGAATTCTAATTTTTCAGTCACCTTTATTTTGTAGTCTGCAAATGCTTTCAATTTAGACTAGTCTAAAACTTTCTCATGTGGTAATGAGTTAATTATTACAGTGCACATGTGTACACACACCAAGCACAACCATAAACAATAAAGCAAATTGTTTATGTGTAACAGGTTTATCCCCACCCACCCTAACTGATATGAAACAACTACACATTGAATATGAGAAGCCCAATTTTTTATAACATATACATACATATGCATGTAATTACAATGATTTAAGTCTTTGTTATTATTAACCAAAAAACAATGATTTAGGCTAGTCCAAATTGAAAGCGATTTGCTGACAAATACAGTACTCAACAGATTTATGCAATGTTCAATGATTTTGATGTACACAACTGAACAGACAGCTATCAAAGTTCGGTAACATTTACCACTGGAAGTACAGAAATTTTCATAATGTAGTTAGATCATGATCTACATTTTCCCACAAAAGGGCGGCCATCAAAGTGGGATGAATTCCTCATTTTGTGGGGGGTACAGAATTTTTCATGGATGGTTCTAAAAATGACAGAGAATTTGAGTATAACACTTCTATTTACATTAATCGCCTATACATCAATATACTATATATATAACTTAGGATATACAAACACTATTTGTATATGTACAAAACAATAGTAATGTGCGATGAAAGCAATGACTCATATGTCTTAGTTTCTCATAAAATTTAACCCTTTACCTGACGACAACTATTTAGATAATGTCCAAATTGAAACTGGAGATAACTTACCTCTGTGAATTCTTCGTAAATCTAACGGATATGGTCTGTCTTGAAATATGACCAAAATTATGTAAATTTCAAAGCTGCCTTTGTCCCAAATGTCTTAATAGAGCAGACAGTATACATGAAAGATCAGACTGTACATTTTGAGCTGTCTGATCTTGATCTACAATGGCCTTAAAAGCAACTACTTTAGTGAAAGGAACTGCAAGGGTTAGTTTGGCTCAAATGATGGACTTTGTCTTAGAAACATTTTGGGCATGGAGAAAATGCTAGTAATAAACAGTTTTCTCTTTTTAACTTTTTTTACCAAACAACATAATTTTAGACTGGTCCAAATTGGAAGCATTTGCAGACGACAAAATTAATCCGACTCAAAAGTTAAAATTTGGGAAGGGTACAAAACATTGTGGGAAAAAGAGAAAATGCTGGTTACCAGCATTTTCTCGTTCTCCCACAATGTTTTCAACAGGCTTCTTTCTCATCAAAAGTAGGGATTATGTGGTAATGGGTTAACAGAATGTTTTTGTTCTTTTTTAAGCTGGTTGAAATACGCCATTCTTTTGCCACACTGGCTCTATGACTCTTTAACTCTTCAACATGCAATTTTCCCAAATGTAAATTCAATATTACCGATATTCACATATGATTTGTTGTCTGTAAATGTTTTCAAATTAGACCAGTCTAAAATGATTTTGTTTGGTAAAGAGTTAAACATAACTTCTATATTTCTATCATTTCTCCCCATTGATTTCCTCTGCAAGTGCTTCTAATTTTAACTCTTTACCATACAATCCCTACTTTTAACAACCCTGAGAAAGAAGCCTTTTGAAAACATTGTGAGAAAAGGAGAAAATGCTGGTAACCAGCATTTTCTCCTTTTCCCACAATGTTTTCTACCGTTCCCAAACCAAATTTCAATTTTTCAGTCACATTTATTTTTTCATCTGCAAATGCTTTCAATTTGGACCAGTCTAAAATTTTCTTGTGTGGTAAAGAGTTAAACTCTCAATTGGTGTACAATTTTGTCATTTGGTAAATAGTTGAATTTTCACATGAAATCGGTACAAAAGACAGTGCAACTGTATATAAAGCAGAAGAACTACAAAAACTATTTATCTACAATATTACAATAATGATCAATACCATTAACAAACAGCAAGCTTAATGACACTCTCAAGCTAACTTAGCTGACTTTTACCAAACAATATAATTGAGCCTTCAACATCCTGAAAGAGAACTCTTGAAATTAATGTTGGAAATGGAAAATATGCTGAACCACAATGAAGTTGTTGTCTACAATGCATTGGATTTGGACAAATAGATGAAGAAATTCCAAAGGCTTCAGTTTGGTCACATCCTGTTTGTGGAACGGCTTGGGAAATACTGACAATGAAATTTCAAAGAGGTATTCACAATGAATTAGAAGATAGTTTAATGATAGCCACTAATCATTTTGCCTGTTTAATTTTGAAAGCTTTTTAAAAGTGTGTTTTTTCTAGTTTTGTAGGTGATTTTTTGAGTGAACAACGGGTACGAAAAAATAATTCAACCCTATTATACTTGAATAAGTCGATAATTCATTGTTATTAAAATTTGTCACACACTAAACAAATCTATAATTAGATTACAGGCACAAATTGTAATCATGAGGAGATCCTCAAAGTCCAGTGGTGGTAATAATAATGGAAAGGAGCCAGCGATCGACAACAGACCAAGTCTAGGAAAATGTGATACAAAGTAATAAACTCTTTACTAAACAGTGAAATTTTGGACAAGTCCAAATTGAAACAACAGATGACAATATATGTGAATCGAAAGTTGAAAATCAATTTGGGAAGGATAGAAAACATTGTGGAATCGGAGAAAATGCTGGTGACCAGCATTTTCTCCTTTTCCCACAATGTTTTCAAAAGCTCTCTTTCTAAAGGTTGCTAAAAGTCAGGATAGTGTGGTAAAAAGTTAATACATTATTACCACTTGGACTCGGGTTAGGCGATAATATGTATGTGGCTCAAGAAATGGAATTTGTCTATATAAGAGTAAACAAAGTGGGAAAAATGCTGGTTCCAACATCTCCTTTTCCAACAAGGTTTTCAAAAGGCTCCCTTCTTCAGTGTTTTAAATGTGTGGACTTTGTCTAGTATATGGTTTAACTCTTTACCACACAAGAAAATTTTAGACTGGTCCAAATTGAAAGCATTTGCAGACGACAAAATGAAGGTGACTGAAAAATTGAAATTTGTTCTTGGAAGGGTAGAAAACACTGTGGGAAAAGGAGAAAATGCTGGTTACCAGCATTTTCTCCCTTTCCCACAGTGTTTTCAAAAGGCTTCTTTCTCAGGGGCGTCAAAAGTAGGGATTGTGTGGGTTAGTGTCTAATCCTTTACCAAATGAAAACGTTTTCAGATGATCTGAATGAAAAACATATGAAAGGGACAAATAATATGTGGGTAATTTGATGCAATTTGTTTATGAAAGGGTTGCAACAGTGCGAGACAAAGAGATATTGCTGTATTTTCTTCTTTTCCCACTTTTTTCTTCACCAGGCTTCATGGCCTGGGCTGTAAAAGCACATGATTTTTTTTAAAAGGGCACATGAAAAATCTCCAGCTGATGAGTTTCAAAATACATATAGCTTAATTTATGATGATTTCAAGCTAGTGTGTTATAATGTTATTTTATCATATATGGCTTGGAACACATAAAATGGGGCATTCTGACATTTGCATAAAATGTTGCCTGGGATCAGCCTTTGCTATCCTTTGCCACAACAGTAGATTTCGTGCTGTAGAGCACTTGTGTAAAACTGGAAATGGTGCAAAACACTGTTTCAGGTTAGGCTGTGCGGGATGCCCAGGCTGATCCACGATGACACTTAACACACAAATCTGAATGCCTCTTTTCACATGTTGCAGACCATATTTAAAAGATCCCAAATGAACAGAAATATATTTTAATCAAAATCAATTTTCTTCTGGAATGTTTTTTTTCACCGTATATTATATTGTGCAGAGGTACTCCATAAAATAAAAATTGTGGTCTAGTTAAAAAAAGAAAAAACAGCAGCACATGCCACATGATGCCAGTGCAAATAGTTAGCTGCAGGTTTTTCAACAAAAATTTTAGTTGACCACTAGGGCATAACTGTCAAAAACAAGTAGGGTAGCCGCCCCTACTGTACAAGTACCCCTTTTGGTAGCTTACTACTGGCACTAGTTAGAAGTTAGTATCTTCAGCAATGACACTTATATGAAAAGGTTTTCCCACAAAACAAAGGTCTAAAGGCCTATTACAATACTTTGCCAGACGACAGTATTTCAGATTGGTCCAAATTGAAAGCATTTGCTGACGTCAAAAAAGAATTACTGAATATCTGAAATCTGTATTGGGCAGGATAGAAAACATTGTGGGAAGGAGAAAATGCTGGTTACCAGTATGTTCTCCTTTTGCCACAATGTTTTCAAAAGGCTTCTTTCTCAGGGTCATTAAAAGTCGGGATTATGTGGTAAAGGGTTAAACTCTGCCACACCAGAATATTTTAGATTCTTTGAATTTGAAAGCATTTGCAGATGACAAATTAAATGTTTCTCAAAGCTTTTTCTATTACTGATCTTTTGAGAAGGTAGAAAACATTGTCGGACAAGGAGAAAATGTTTGAATATCAGCATTTTCTCCATTTCCCACAAGATTTTTTAATGCTTTTTTTCTATGGGTCATTAAAACTAGGCATTGTTTGGAAAAGGTATAATAGCCCAGCAAATTAAATGTTTCTCAAAGCTTGACTTTAATCTTTTGAGAAGGTAGAAAACATTGCTTGATAAGGAGGAAATGTTTGAATATCAGCATTTTCTCCATTTCCCTCAAGATTTTTTAATGCCTTCTTTCTATGGGTCATTAAACCTAGGCATTGTTTGGTAAAGGTATAACAGCCCAGCACATTAACTCTTTACCATACGACAAAATTTTAGACTGGTTCAAATTGAAAGCATTTGCAGACGACAAAATAAACGTAACTCAAAAATTGAAATTTGTTTCCAGCTGGGTAGAAAACATTGTGGGAAAAGGAGAAAATGCTGGTTACCAGCATTTTCTCCTTTTCCCACAATGTTTTCAAAAGCTTTCCTTCTCAGGGTCGTTAAAAGTTGGGATTGTGTGGTAAAGAGTTAAGACTGTTGAGGTATAGGTGACAGTAACACTTTCATCTTGAAGTGAAAGCACTGAAATACTTTCAAGCTATCAATGTAATCTTACTTCTTATGACTTGAATTCAGGATTGTCAATTATTAGAAATGGCTCACAAATGGTTTAAAATGATTTACAGTAATGTTTTCATATTTCTGCTTCTTGACGGCAAAGCTGTATTATTGGTGCATGTTCATTCTTGAACATTGCTTGTGTTTAAACTGTAAACCAGACTTCATCAATTTCTATATTGAAAGTATCTGGAGTAGATCAACTGAATGTGCCTAGATGATTAAATCATAAAATTTGCCTTTGAAAAGGTAGTTCACATAGTGGGAAAAAAAGAAAATGTTGGTTACCAGCATTTTCTTCTTTCCCAACTAAGCTTTCAAAAGCTTTCTTTCTATGGGTTATCAACTATTCACCACATAACCCTGAGTTTAAACAACCCTGATAAAGAAGGCTTTTAGAAACTGTTGTTGGAATGAGCATTTTCTCCTTAACCCTTTACCAAACGACAATATTTTAAACTGGTCTGAATTGAAAGACCTTACAGACGACAAAATAAATGTAACTCAAAAATTGAAACTTGTTTCTATCAGGGTAGAAAGCATTGTTGGAAAAGGAGAAAATGCTGGTTACCAGCATTTTCTCCTTTTCCTACAATGTTCTCAAAAGGTTTCTATTTCAGGGTAGTAAAAACCAGGGATTGTTTGGTAAAGGATTAACTCTTTACCACACAACCCCGATTTTTAGCGACCCTGAGAAAGAAGCCTTTTGAAAACATTGTGGGAAAAGGAGAAAATGCTGGTACCCAGCATTTTCTCCTTTTCCCACAATGTTTTCTACCCTTCCAAATCTGCTGTCAATTTTTGAGTCACCTCTTTTTTTGTCGTCTGCAAATGCTTCCAATTCAGTCTAGTCCAAAATTCTGTTGTTTGGTATAGAGTTAACCCAGTCATCTGAGACACATTAAATTTGTATTCTGTGAATGCTTCCAATATTGGCAACTCTAAACATCTGTTGTCGGGTAAGTATGGAACTTAAAACTCAGAGCTGTATTTCACACACACACAAAAACCCTCAAGTCTCTTATTATAGTCAACTTAACTGAAAATCTTAGGTCTAGGTTTAGTTTGTTTTGGAGACACATTTCAGTCACAGTTACAGACTGTATTAATGTTCTCAAAGCCTGAGCTGACACTATTATTCAGACTCAACTATATAACTAAATAATTGGACTTAAGTCAATTAAAGAATTAAGTTTATCATTTTGCTGAGTTGTCTGAAACTTTGTATCAGCACAGGACTTGAGAGTGTTACATTAATCTATAAATGTTTGCAAAATGCGTATGGAATACAAATGTATATTGGCAGATTTGCATAAAATAAGAGACTTAAGTTTTCTGTGTGAAACCATGCCTAGATTATTTAGAGCAGAGTTACAGGTACCTCAATTTCATTCCCTGAAATAACAACAAACAGAACTTGAAAAACTCATGGTGGTTTTGGTCAAAATTTTGCTCAAAATAACCAATTCTAGATTCATAATCAGGCTACATGTTATAAGCAATCTGATCTTGATCTCTGCTGTTCAACAAAAACAATGTAAGTTGTGCTCTACCATTTATAACATTAACAATATCACTACAATTGTCTCCCATAAAACAATGTCTCCCTTAGTTGTCTCCCATGAAACAATGTCTCCCCCACAATGTACAAATGGTTATAGTTCTCGTCTTAAGACGGCCAATGCAGTCTTCCAGTACAATGGGAGTAATTCTTATTCATCCATAAATATTACAATATACCTACAAATTTTTTTACTCAAATACATGCATCAAGCATGGATAAAATCAGAAAAGGCAACAAAATATCCTTGTCTGACAGTGCAAAATATGGTCCCCAATATGGTATGATGATGTAATCTAGCAATCTGCATGGGCATTACTTTCAGTTTGGTTTTAAAATTTCATTCATAGGAAATGCTGTCTTGATGTTCATCTACTATTCATAAAAAGCATTTTTTTCACACACAGTAAACAATTATTTTTTAAAAATCTTATAATTTTCCAACAAAATAATCCATAACTGCAATAGTTTGTTGTAAAAATTTGTAGGTAAATGATAAAGGGAATATTATGTTATTTGGTCTCGTGAGATATCAAATCGTTCGACACAGCTTGAAGCAAATACCAGGACCAACAATGTAACTTTAGCATAATATTCCTTATTTACAGCTACTTTTATTCACCATTTTCATTTGTTGTAGTTCACTATGTCACTTTGTATGTGTAAATTACATCACACTATGATGATTTAGGAGCCATGCTCTGTGAAAAAAAAGGCCTGCAAAAGGTAAGCCTGTGTTGAAATTTTCTGCTTTTGGTCAATGTTCTGCACATTAAAGAACCATTCTACCTCATTATTTAGCCTGATGTTAGACAAGGTGAATTGTATTAATCCATAACTATTTCATGGCTTCCTTTTGTCAGAGCATAGCTCATCTACATGTGTATAAAGTACTGCACATTATAAAAGTCTGTACACATCACACACCATCCTGAGGTCACATGGAATATTGTTTATAGCACTCTTCTGAAATGGATAGAGATAACATATAGAAAATATAACTATCATCATTAGTTTGTATGGTATTTTCAATTCTAACATGACATGCGACTTTGGCTCTATAAACTCAGTGCAAGGAAAACGTAAAATCTGTGGCAATCCATGTAGAGTGACGTCATTCAATGAGTGAGTTATTCAATGAAACACAATCTTCATCTGCATTTTACTCTTAAGTTTGAACTTGTTTTCAATTCACTAAGAATTGGCCATGTTAGAATCGAAATAATCTTCTTTCTATCGTGGTATATCGTTCAATAAACCACGTTGTGAGTTATGAGGCGCAAAGAATGACCCACTCGGGCGACCCACTTGGGCTATCGCCCTCGTGAATTATTTATTGCACCGCATAACTCACAACTGTGGTTTATTGAACGATATACCAGGATAGAAAGAAGATTATTTCTTAAACAACATTTTTCTTGTTGTCTTGAAGCAGACCACTTTGAAAATTACACTGCTAAATGAAGGAATTGCTCACAACTCAGCTCTTTTCTTACTTGAATTCTTTACCATATGACAAAATTTTAGTCAAAATTCAGAGCATTATCAGATGACAAAATAAACCCCAAGTCAAAAATTTTGTAGTGGAAATGGTTGAAAACATTGTCTGAAAAGAAAAGGAGAGAACGCTGTTTACCAGCATTTTTTCTTTTTCCCTTAATTTTTTCAAAAAGGTTTTTTCTTCAGGGTTTTTAAAACTCAGGATGGTGTGGTAAAGGATTAACCTTTTACTTGGATATAAAAGAGGGATGTGCAGAAGAAAAGAATATGCACTCTTACACATGGGAAGGATTAACCCATTACCACACAATCCCTACTTTTGACGCTCCTGAGAAAGAAGCCTTTAGAAAACATTGTGCGGAAAGGAGAAAATGCTTGTAACCAGCATTTTCTCCTTTTCCCACGATGTTTTCTACCCTTCACAAAACAAATTTCAAATTTTCAGTAACTTCATTTTGTCGTCTGCAAATGCTTTCGATTTGGACAAGCCGAAAATTTTGTTGTTTGGTACTGAGTTAAGAAGAAAGAACAAAAGTTGCTGGTACAAAGCAAGTCCTCCTTTTTCTTCAGTGTGTCCAGAAAGTCAATTGCAGAGGCATGAACATTTGTATGAATGAACATTAACTCTTTACCAAACGACAAAATTTTGGACTAGTTCAAATTTAAAGCATTTGCAGACGAGGAAATAAATTTGAATCAAGAATTGCAATTCGCTTTGGGAAGGGCAGAAAACATTGTGGGAAAAGGAGAAAATGCTGGTTACCAGCATTTTCTCCTTTTCCCACAATGTTTTCAAAAGCTTTCTTTCTTGGGGTCGTTAAAAGTCGGGATTGTGTGGTGATGGGTTATATGATTTTCGGAATTTTTCCTACAATGTTTTCTAGCTTTTCCAAGACAATTTCAATAACTTTAGCAACAACATTTCTGTCTTGAATTATTTCAATATGAACAAGTCTAAAATTTTGTCATCAGGCAAAGAGTGAAACAACACTCAACTAAAAGATCTTACAAAATATTCTAAGACATCATATCATACTTTTGATTGAATTTTCTGTGACATCTACACATTAATAAAATCTGTAAGAAGAACTACACCAAGGTCCATATTCACCAACCATTCCTCAGAACGTTCTTAGTCTTATTCGTCAGAATTTCATCAATGTGAAAGTAACAGAACTTCTGATTGGGTAAACCATAAGATGGTTTAGCCATCCAGAAGTTCTGCTGTTACTTTAAAAGTCAGGAAATCTTAAAGAATAAGACTAAGAACATTCTAAAGAATGGTAGGTGAATACAGAACCAGGTCATCCTCAATCTCTGATCTGTTCATTCATTTGTGCTTTACATACCCCTCATAATCTTTCTGTCAGTTTCCAGGAGCTTTCACAAGGCTCCAAATGGATCATTTGGTTGTGATGCTGGGGTTTGCTGTGGTGGCATACCCATGGGTTGCATCCCAGGGGCCATGTTGCCATACATGGGCTGTCCCATTCCCATGGTCATTTGGGGCATTGATGTCATGGGCATGTTTCCCATAGGGGCCATTCCTCCCATCATCATTGGGGGTCTCATTGGGGCCATCCCAGGTTGCTGCAAGACAAGATGCTATATAGAAATTGGTGCTAAGAAATTTACGCCTAGCTGATGACTGCATTTCCCTTCAGTCATGCAAGTCCAAATATTTAGACTGTTTATGTAGACTGTTTAACTCTTTACCACATGAGAAAAATCTAGACTGGTCCAAATTGAAACCATTAAAATTTTACAGATGACGAAATAAATGTGACTGAAAAATTGAAATATGGTTTGGGAAGGGTAGAAAACATAGTGGAAAAAGGAGAACATGCTGGTTACCAGCATTTTCTCCTTTTTTCACAATTTTTTTCCAAAGACGTCTTTCTCAGGGTCGTCAAAAGTAGGGATTGTATGGTAATGGGTTAACTCTGTACCACACCATGATGACTTTTAACGACCCTGCGAAAGAAGCCTATAGAAAACATTTGTGGGAAAGAGAAAATGCTGGTAACCAACATTTCCCACAAAGACAAAGTGAGTAATTGGAGCCACTATGAAATTATGTGCAAATGCTGTCAATATGGATAGGTCTAAAATTTTGTCTTGTAGTAAAGTGTTAACTCTTTACCACATGAGAAAATTGTAGACTAGTCCAAATTCAAAGCATTTGCAGACGACAAATTAGATGTGACTGAAAAATTGAAATTTGTTTTAGGAAGGGTAGAAAATATTGTGGGAAAAGGAGAAAATGCTGGTTACCAGCATTTTCTCCTTTTTCCACAATGTTTTCAAAAGGCTTCTTTCTCAGGGTCGTCAAAAGTCGGGATTGTTTGGTAAAGAGTTCATCATTTTCCAAACAATTTAAATCGAAAGCATTTGCAGACGAAAAAGTAAAAGTGACTGAACATTTGAAATTTGTTTTGTGAAGAGTAGAAAACATTGTGGGAAAAGGAGAAAATGCTGGTTACCAGCATTTTCTCCTTTTCCAGCAATGTTTTTTAAAGGCTTCTTTCTCAGGGGCGTCAAACGTAGGGATTGTGTGGTAATGGGTTAAGGAATGTGGGTTTTGGAAACATTAGTGGACAAAGGAAATGCTGATAATCAATACTTGGAAAGGCCTTGTTCCTCGTGGTTTCTATATTGAAAATGTTTTGTGAAGAGTTAACTAAAACCTGGATAATATTTGCCCAGACAAATTTGAAAACATCCATGCAAAATATGGATGCTCAACATGAAGTCGGGCTGTATATAAATTTACTGCTTTGTTACGCTCAGATAATGGTTTACTGCTCAAAATATGTATGCATCAGACAATATTCCAATAAAATCTAAAATCATTTAACCCTTTACCAAATGACAAGATTTTAGACTGGTCCAAATTGAAAGCACTTGCAGATGACAAGGTAAACCTAACTCAGAAATTGAAATTTGTTTACAGCAGGGTAGGAAACATTGCGGGAAAAGAAGAAAATGCTGGTAACCAGCATTTTCTCCTTTTCCCACAATGTTTTCAAAAGGCTTGTATCTCAGGGTCGTAAAAACCAGGGATTGTTTGGGAAAGGGTTAAATCTTTAATCATTGTTTTTGCCACTGGTTTTAACAAACATTATGGCAGGATTTGCATTTTCATTTTCCTGATTTGCCACAATGTTTTCCTACCTCTCCCAATATCAGAAAATTCCTTCAGTCAATTTTACTGCAGAAAAGTCAAATTACAGCTCTAAAATAGATTTGTCTATTCACCTACCATCATAGGTTGCATGCCAGGTTGACCATATCCCATCATTGGTCTCTGTAAACACAACAGATAATTGGCTCTTTACCACAGAAACATATTTAAGACTTACACAAGTCTAAACTGACAGTGCTTGCAAAACAAATTAAGTGTGACTAAAATACTGAAATTTGTCTGTGGAAGATAAAGTATGGTGGAAAAAGGGGAAAATGCTTTTTTACTAGCATTTTCTCCTTTTCCAACAATGTTTTCTAAAGGCTTCTTTCTCAGGGTCATCAAAATTAGGGATTGTGTAGTAATGGGTTAGGCTTTGTTTGTATTTGGGGAAGAGATCTCTGCAAATCCATAAATGTGAATTCATTATATGTTAGTATACCAAGTGTTACTTTTGAATAAAGTTTTGCACCACTTTAAACCTTTACCAAGTAAGCTTTAGTTTTGAAGACCCTTGAGAAAAAAAGGATTTTTGAAAAACATAGTGGACAAAGTAGAAAATACTGGTAACCAGTATTTTCTCCTTTTCCCACAATGTTTTCTATCCTATTAAAGGCAAATCTAAAAATATGAGCTATTTTTAAATTGCAAACACTTTTAATTTGGACCAATATAAAAATTATGCTCTTTGGAGAAACAACAGTAAACAGTAATTTGAGATATAATAGCAACAAAATGCCTGGTCAAGTCTTTTCAGAGGTTCTTGACCACACAATGAAAGCTTTTAACAACTCTGGATAAGAAGCCTTTTGAAAACATCATGGGAAAGGAAAAAAAGTTTTCTACCCCATCAAAGAAAAACTGCAACATTTTAGCCACTGTGAAATTGTTGTCTAAAAACACTTTCAATTTGGACTCTTTTTGTTGTTTGGTATAGAGTTATCACTTTACCAAACAACAAAATTTTCGACTGGACCAAATAAAAAGCAATTACGGTACAGATGACAAATTAAATACCACTGAAACAATAATTTCCATCTTTGATAGGGTAGAAAACATTGTGGGAAAAGGAGAAAATACTGGTCACCAGCCATTTTCTACTTTTCCCATATTGTTTTCAAAAGCTTTTTTCTCCAGGGTCGGTAAAACTCGGGATTGTGTGGTAAAGGGTTTAATACTAAAATAAATTGAATAACCTTCAAGGACAACACCCGTAAAACTTACCACTGGCACCTGTTGGGGCTGTGCTGCCCATCCTGAAGAAGTGGCAGTTGAAATTGGGGGAGGCTGCCAGTTTGTTCCCCCAGTCAATTTCTGGTCACTTTTTGGCTGCCATTGATGCTGTTGTCTGAAATGAAATATTGGATAATAATTCTGTGTTAACAGTGAACTCTTTACCAAACAACAAAATTTTAGACAGATCTATACTTTTTAAAATTGCATTCCATATGGTATATTCTAGTTCAATTAACCCTCTACCACTATATGAAAATATAGACTTGTCCAAATTGAAAGCATTTGCAGACAAAAATTTAAAGATGGCTTGAGTGAGGAAAGTTGCCTTCGATACTGCAGACAACATTGTGTAAAAGGAGAAAATACTGGTTACCAGCATTTTCTCCTCTTTTCACAGTGGCTTAACTCTTTGCCAAACAACAAAATTTTAGGCTGGCCCAAACTGAGAGCATTTTGCAGACGACAAAATAAATGTGACACAAAAATTGATATTTGTTTTAGAATGGAAGAAAACATTGTGGGAAAAGGAGAAAATGCTGGTTACCAGTATTTTCTCCTTTTCTCACAATGTTTTCAATAGACTTCTTTCACAGGGTCGTTAAAAGTTGGGATTGTGTGGTAAAGAGTTAAGAAAGTTCAACATCGTCTGCTGCAAATTTGTTCATCAGGTAATTACTTGACTCTCTAAAGAAACTGTTCAACACCAGGTTGCAGCAAATTTTCTTTCCCGCAATTTTTCGTCATTCACCTCTGATGCATGTGAGAAAAATAGTCAGCGGCTTTGGAAAGAAAGTTGTGTCAGTACTAGTATGAGGAAGCCTGGAAATACATGGGTGTGTCACTGACTGCCATGATATAACCTAAGCTATTAAAATGGCGTTTAACTCCAATAGAAACAAACCAACCCTCTACTAAACCACAGAAATTGTGAAAATTGCAAGAATTTGACAAATTTAATGTACGGTAGCATAAATAATGGTTTTCCTTATGGATGGATAGTAAACATTGCGCAAAAAGTTACAAGCATTTTCTCCCACAATTTTTTCAAAGGTAATGTTTCCCAGCATTCTTCAGGGGGTTATGAGTTAACTCTTACCACACAACAAAATCAAAGTAATAGCAGATTTCAGTATGGTTTAACCCTTTACCAAATAATCCCTGGTTTTTACGACCAAGAGGCCTTCGGAAACATTGTGGGAAAAGGAGAAAATGCTGGTAGCCAGCATTTTCCCCTTTTCCCACGATGTTTTCTGTTCTAATAAAGACAAATTGCACCATCTGAGCCACACTGACATTGTCGTCTGCAAATGCTTTCAATTTGGACCGGTCTAAAATTTTGTTGTTTCATAAAGAGTTAAAATGGCTCTGCACTTGGACAGAAAGCAAACATTGTGGGAAAAGAGGAAACCCTGGTTACCAGCATTTTCTCCTTTTCCCACAATCTTTTCAACAGCCGTAGTTTTCAGGGTTGTAAATAGTCAAGATTGTGTGATAGAACAACGCAAAAAAAAATCCTTACTTCTTAACAGCATCTGCGCCATTTATACTGATATTGCCTGCTAATAGAGCTAAATTGGAATCAAGATCTTTTGAAGACAGCTTGTCTTGTTTTGGGGCGTCGGTTTGTTTTGTGGGTGTACCTTGTGGCTGTAGGATCTCTCCAAATGCATCAAAACCTGCAAAAACATACATTTCAATGAAAATTACATAACTTATAGGATACTATGCCTGTTATGTATATGAACTATTTGAAGTTGTTTACACAAATCCCAACAAGTTTATCTTAGTTATATAATAGTATGTAAATGACAAGGAATTCCCATGAATTACATGACAGTACATGTATAAGCTTTTATCACACAGTCCAATCTTTTACTCTACTGAGAAAAAAACGAAGCCTTTAAATACATTGTAGGGATAGGAGAAAACAATGGCAATCAGCATCTTCTCCTTTTTCAACTCTTTACCACACAATCCCGGCTTTTAACAAACCTGTATAAGAAGCCCTTTGAAAACATAGTGGGACAAGAGCTTCGCAAAGCGGCGCATATACGCCCGAAGGGGCTTGTCAGTGAAATGAGTTGAAATGACTAAAGGCCCATGAATGAAGAGTACTTAATCTCCATGATATGTAAAAAATATTAAAGGGCAATAGCTAAAAAAAGAAGGGTGGCACAGTTACAAATTTTGTGAATTGCTATTCTCCATAAGGTGTTCTATCAGTTTTGAAAGATTCAAGATCATAGCTTTTATATTTTAGAAATTATGGCCCAGACGAAAATTCAAAGAGAAAACTAACAAAGGGCAATAACTAAAAAAGAAGGATGGCAGAGTTATGGTTCTTGTGCAGTGCACTTCTTCATAATGTGTTCTATTAGTCTTTGAAGTTTCAAGATGATAGGTTTTAAAGTTTGGGAGTTATGGCCTGGTCAAAAATTCAAACTGAAAATAAACAAAGGGCAATAACTAAAAAAATAAAGGTCACAGAGTTATGGTTCATGTGCGATGCACTTCTCCATAATGTGTTCTATCAGTGTATGAAATTGCAAGTTATTAGCTTTCATAGTTTGGAAGTTATGGCCTGGACAAAAATTCAAACTGAAAATTAACAAAGGGCAATAACTCAAAAAATAAAAGTGGCAGAGTTATGGTTCATGTGCGATGCACTTCTCCACAGTGTGTTCTATCAGTGTATGAAGTTCCAAGTTAAAAGCTTTTATAGTCTAGAAGTTATGGCCTGGACAAAAATTCAAACTGAAAATTAACAAAGGGCTGTAACTCAAAAAATAACGGTGGCAGAGTTATAGTTCATGTGCAATGCACTTCTGCATAATGTGTTCTATCAGTGTATGAAGTTGCAAGTTATTAGCTTTTATACAGTCGAATCTCTATACCTCGAAGTTCGGGGGACACTCGTAAAAACTTCGATTTATAGAAAGTTCGACGTGTAGATCATCGGAGTTCTCGAAACTGGGTACGAATTAGATAGATGGCGAAATACCGGAAGTAATCAGAGGCATCATTTGATTTGTCATCATTCGACTAATCGAATATAAAATAAGATAAAATCGAATACAAAAATAAGATAAAATAAGTTTTATTATTATTGTTTATTTATTCATTAAGAAACATTGTTTTTATACAAATTCTACAACTACTATGAACAATAAACATAAAAATTGCACATTGACCGGGTCCTTCACCAAACCAGTTCTGTATGGAATTAGCGTTGGGTTCTTCACTCGTCTATGTAAATTACAAATGTAACACTAAAAAACCTTTTCCGACCCTTTCACTCAAATCACTCAAACTTTGAAGTTTTAATCTCACAGTCAAACAGTCAATCCAAAATCAAACAAACAATCGATAATCAATACTGTAATATACATGTTAATTACCGGAGTTGACAAGTCGAAAGGTGTGAAAAACCTGATTGACAGCAAACATCGTCCTTTACAAATTAACTTCGAGGTAAAGATGTGTGAATACCTTCAAACAATGGTGATTGGACCTTGAAATTCATTCGACGTATGGATAAATTTCGAGGTACGGATAACGACGTATGGAGGTTGAATTATATTGAAATAAAGAGCAATGAGATCGGGACCTGAAAAAAAGTTCGACGTAGGGATAAGTTCGACTAAGGGACGTTCGAGCTAAGGACGTTCGACTGTAGTTTGGAAGTTATGGCCTGGACAAAATTCAAACTGAAAATTAACAAAGGGCAATAACTCAAAAAATAAAAGTGGCAGAGTTATATTTCATGTGCACTGCACTTCTCCATAATGAGTTCTATCAGTGTATGTAGTTTCAACTTGATACCTTTTATGGAATGGAAGTTATGGCCTGAACAAAAATTCAAAGTGAAAAGTTGGTTATTTTAGAAATCAAGGGCAGATAATTTTGGAACGCAAACAGCGATAAAAATTCTAAGACCCAGGTGCACAACTAGACATCATGGAGATTCATTGTGGCAAGTTTCAAATAATTCCGATGAAAACTGTAGGAGGAAATGCACACACAAGAAATTGCTAACGGACGGACGGACGGACGACCGGGGGTATAACATAATACGACCCTTCGGGCGTATAAAAAGGAGAAAATGCTAGTAACCAGCATTTTCTCCTTTTCCCACAATGTTTTCTTCCCTATCCAAAACAAAAATCATTATTTCAGTTACATCTAATTTTGTCGTCTGCAAATCCTCTTTACCACACAATCCCGGCTTTTAACAACCCTGTATAAGAAGCCCTTTGAAAACATAGTGGGAAAAGGAGAAAATGCTAGTAACCAGCATTTTCTCCTTTTCCCACAATGTTTTCTTCCCTATCCAAAACAAAAATCATTATTTCAGTTACATCTAATTTTGTCGTCTGCAAATCCTTTCAACTTGGACCAGTCTAATTTTTTGTCGTTTGGTAAAGAGTTAAACAATTTACGACCATCAACAGACAAACCCCATCATCTGATCCTAAATGAATTCAACGTCTACAAATATTTTGAATCTTAGACAAAAAGAAAGCAGATTTTGGGTAGAAGTTAAAAACTTTTTTTTTAAGTGTTAAAAAATTCAACTATTTTCATTCAGGATAGGATACTAAGAGATTTCATATTCTATATTTATTGATACATTGTTCTGAATATTAAAGTGGAAATTTTTGGGACATGGAAAATTTTGCAATTTAACAAGTTTAAAAAATTCGCAAACCTTTCTGTTGACATATTTAACATCAAGTATAACAACAAATAACAAGTACAGTACTTTATACCAATGCAAAATGTCCGCAATTGTTAAGTCACAGATTTTTTGACATATTTATATATCCACATAATTATATGGTAATTGATCAGGGTCAGTATTCACAAACAATGCTGAAGAACATTCTTAGTCATATTTTCCATAGTTTTCTAATTCTGAAAGTAACACAACTTCTGATTGGCTAAACCATTTGGTTTTGCCAATCAGATGTTGTGTTACTTTTAAGTTTGGACAAACTTGGAAAATAAGACTGAGAACATTGCTAGGAATGGTTGGTGAATACAGTCCCATGATTTCCAATTCTATATTTATTAACTCCTTGTTTTAAACTGTATAATTCCATCAAATTTTGTTATTGAAATAGCTGTAAGTTTTCTCCAGCTAGTAAGGATATAGTATTACATCAAAACAAGACTTATTTTGTATTTCCTGCAAGCGAACATGATCTTATTCACAAAACTGATAAAGATAGATTGCAGAGAATGCTTTCTGATCTTAAGAATACCGATAAACTGTCCTAACTAAACAACAAAACTGCTGGGCTGGTCCATAATCAAAAGCATTCACAGAAATCAAATTAAATGAAGCTCCAATGATGAGATTTGCATTCATGGGCAAAAAATTCTGATAACCTTCATTTTCTTCTTTTCCCAAAATGTTTTCCAAAAAGCCCTCCTTTGAATTGTAAAGATCACAAAACCTTTTAATAAAGAATAAAGACACAGTTTTTGACAAAGGAAGAAAAAGCAAAAATTGCCTATTGGTAACAATATTCAAGTTTTCATTCCCTTCATTTTCAATAAAGTTTATCATATTCTAAGATGAAACTACTTTGCTTTTTTTTCAAAATAAAGAGAAGCTATGTAAAATCTACAATATACATTGCTCAGATGTGATAAAATATAAAATGAAAAAAAAAAATCAAAACTGAAACCAAGAATAAAAATAACAAATAATCAAATTAAGACTTAACACAGAAAATTAATATCATTAATTTAAATTATGCATAGTAAATACACAATAATGAAAATACGAAGTTAGCATGTCTGCTTCTTCCAACAGAACTCCATCAACTGAAAGAAAAGGAACTAAACCTAGTGTTGGAATCACAATAACTGTAGAAACAACATGTATTGAAACCTGATTGGTCAGTTTCTGTTGTAGAGAATGCACCAGAGGTTGGAAAAGTGTCAGCCGGTATCTGATCTTGGCTGAAAGTGCCAGAGAACGTGTCAGTGGCAAACAGGTCGCTAGAAAATGCGTCAAGACTGGGTTTAGGGCTCACACTTAGGGGTACAGCTGGGCTCTGTCTGCCAAGGGCTACAGGAAGGAAGGGTAAAAGATTTCTGGGTTACATATGGTTCTGGCTATAATTTTAACCCTTTACAAAAAAACAAAAAATGTTTCTCTTGCTCTAAGGAAGGACACTCTTGAAAATATTGTGCAAAGTGAAGAAAATACTCCCAGCATCTACTTCTTTTCCCCCACAACCATGTAAAGGTCAAAAGTTTTGTTAACCCTTTCCCAAACGATAAATTTTGGACCATTCCAAACTGAAAGAGCTTGCAGATGACAATTTTAGATTTGAGAAAATGGCAGAAAGTTCTCAAAAAGGGTAGAAAACACTGTGGGAAAAGGAGAAATTGCTCGTTATGAGCAATTTCTCCTTTTTCCGCAGTGTTTTCAAAAGACTTTTACTGCAGACACATAAAAACCAGGGCTTGTTTGGAAAAGGGTTAAACCTTTATTACAAAATCCCATGTTTGAACCACCATTGATTCTTAAACAGACAACAAAATTTTAGACTTGTCCAAATCTAACGCATTTGCAGATGACAACATAAGGGTGACTCAAAATTCAAACTTGTCTTGGAAGAGTAGAAAACATTGTTGCAAAAGGAGAAAATGCTGGTTACTAGCATTTTCTCCTTATCCCAAGATGTTTTCGAAAAGGCTTCTTCCACAGAGTTGTGAAATTCAGGGATTGTTTGGTAAAGAGTTGAGAGGATGGCCTTTAAAAATGTTGTGGTAAATTGTAAATAATGGTGACCAGCATTTTTTCCACAATGTTTTCTACTATCTGAAAAACAAAACCTACCCCTCAAGTCGCCCTTAATTTGCTGTCGAAAGATAATTTGAACTTAGACAAAATTTCATCAAGTGTTAACAACAATCCGTTTATACATACAGGTTTGGTATGTTACATCTACTTAGTATTAGTTGCTTGACACAATAGCTTACAATGCAATGTATATTTCATTTTCAACTCTTTACCAAACAATCCCTGGCTTTCATGACACTGTCAAAGAAGCCTTTTGAAAACATTGTGGGAAAAGGAGAAAATGCTGGTAACTAGCATTTTCTCCTTCTCACAATTTTTTTCTAACCATCCCAAAACAAATTTCAATTTCTGAGTCACTTTAATTTTGTCGTCTGCTACTGCTTTCAATTCGTAGCCACCCAGAATTTCGTTGTCTGGAAAAGAGTTAAATAATCATGTCTGACCATGCACAGCATGAAGTAAATGGTAATCAAATAGTTCTTTACTAATGAATATTCAAATTTGTATAAAATTTCAGTGGTCTTTTGTAGCTTTTTTTTTTTAAACCCATAATATACTTGGAAAACCATATCTGGACCTTGCAAATTGAAATCTTTTATCACTACAGGAATCATTTCTTCATGCTTTTTGCACCTTTCAAAAAATCATCTTTTCAAATGCAAAACATCTATTCAAGTTATCAGTTAGTCAAATTAACTCATTACCAAACAACAATGTTTTAGGCTTGTCCAAATCGAAAGCATTTGCAGACGACACAATAAAAGTGGCTGAAAATTTGAAATTTGTTTAGTGAAGAGCAGAAAACATTGTGGGAAAAGGAGAAAATGCTGGTTACCAGCATTTTCTCCTTTTTCCACTATGTTTTCTAAAGGCTTCTTTCTCAGAGTTGTCAAAAGTAGGGATTGTGTGGTAATGGGTTAAGCATGAAGATTCTTGATTTGCAAACACATCCTGGAACTTACGTTAGTTGCATAGCAACATTAGTTGCATAGCAAATTTTCTGAGCATATCTTACAAAAAAAAAACCATTGTAATAATCTCAAAAAGCAATATTTCAAATAGGTCATTCACTACTTGGACCAGTAAAAACCAAGAACAAGAATTTTGTAAATATTTCTGAAAGATCCAAATAAAGGCAAAACACGCAGACTTTAAGGATATACAGTACATGTATAGAATAGGCAACAAGCACTGTTGTCTATATCATATACATGTACTAGTAGATAGTTCCACAAGCTTTGTCTATTCCACTTAGACCACATAGATTGATAAAGCACTGTACATGGGATATTATTTAGACCAGAGTGCTGTTGGCTAATTCATCAGGACTGTGATCCTTTCACTCTTTACCAAACTACAAAATTTAGAATGATCTAAATTGAATGCAATTGCAGATGACAAAACAAACATAACTCAAATACCGAAATTTGTTTCCAGCATGGTAGAATCCATTGTGAGAACAGGAGAAAATGATGGTTACCAGCATTTTCTCCTTTTCCCAAAATGTTTTCAAAAGGCTTCTATGTCAGGGTCGTAAAACTCAGGGACTGTTTGGTAAAGGAATAAGGATTGTAAAGTGTAAAATTTAATGTGTATCAAAAAAGGACAAGGTAAATTTATATATGGGAATTATTTGTAATATGAACATATAATTATGGCTTCAGTTATCCTGTTTAATATTTTTGCTGAAATGTTTAGAAGCAGATATCTGTCAGTGTATGTAATGGCAGTCCCTACTTTACCTGGTTCAGGGGTCATGGTTGGGGACAGACCACCAGGCTGAATAGCTGCAAGACATATTCATGGATCAAGAACTAGAACAGTATAAAGTACAAGAAAATAGTAACAGTACATTACAAAATATACACTTGACTTCCATTGTGCTTATAAGAAACATCTCAAACATGCTTCAGATAGGATGCTTATCGACTATCAGAATTACAGAATATCAAGCTCTCACCAAATTTCTAACAGTAACAGTACATGTATTTTCTCATTTCCCGACAATGTTTTCTTCTCCTTCAGAGACAAAGTCATCATTTGAGCCGCTCATGACTGTTTATTTACAATGGCTTTGTACTTTAAAAGTCTAAAATTTTGTTCTTTAGTTAACCCTTTACACCGATCCTGGAAGAGAAGCCTTTGAAAACATTGTGGGAAAAAGAATACATGCTGGCAACCAGATTTCCTCCTTTCCCTACAATGTTTTCTACCCTATCAAAGAAAAAAATTCACCATTTGAACCACATTGAAATAGTTGTCTGCAAATGCTTTCAATCTGAAGAAGGCTACAAAATTGTCATCTATTAAAAGGTTAGAGAGCCAAGTAAAATATTTTCAGTTTGAGTTTTAACTTTTTTCTTTACTTTTCACTGCACAAACCATTTCTGATAGAAGTTAATCATTAAATCATAATTTCCTCCTAAGTCTGAGACTCATAACTTCCTTCAAATGCCTTTTTGGCTTTCAGAGGACCACCTGTGATATAATGTGCCAGAAGAAAAAATAGCAAAAAAATAGTTAAGAGTAACCCACAGTGCCTCTCACATAAAGCTTGGTCAACCTCTGAAACTTTACACATAATGAAACAAGAGTTCAATTTCTGAAGCCAAAACATCAAGATTATATCATAATAACTTGTGATTTCTAAGCAAATAGTTGTAAATTAAGCTAACATATTTCTTGTACAAGCTTTCACAATTGCTTTTCAGACAGCTGGTGTAAATGAAATCTGTGATTTTTTCTCTATGTAAAAAATGTTTTCAATCTTCAACAACATTTTTATATCTACATGATATTCTAACTACCACTTCAACTGATGACATACAATTTTGTGAACAAATGAAATATACAATGCTACAGGGTGTCCGGAAAGTAAGGTAACACTTTTGTACGTCTATAATATGGCTATAAATATCAGATAAAGAGGTAGAATTAAATGTATATGTACATAAAAAATGCAAGTTTTTTGTGTGGTTATTTCATTCAATTTTCTTAACAATACGCACTTTCATACAGATTTCAAATCAGAAGTACCGTTTTGTGATTGGCGTCATTTTAGTAATTAACGACGTTTTCAGTTTGACAGCCTTTTATGATCATTTTTTCCAAACACACACGATGAAATTGTCAATCACTCTAGGACACATTTAAATATCAATGATACTGAGTTTACTTGAGAGTTTTTTAAACAACATGTCTATGTTATCTGGGTAGGGATTGTAAACCTTCGACTTCAAAGTAATGCAAAGGGAGAAGTTACGCAGCTTGATGCTGGGACTGTGTGCAGGCTACGATATTCAGCAATCTGTGACCTCCGGAATATTGTCTTGATATTTTTCTATCACCGAACATACCATATAAAATGTCTGTCACAGATTTAGATGTGTGTGTACTTAAGCACCATCAAGCATGAACTAAGTTTTTTGCATATCTGGATGACTTCATCCTGACCTCGACCCAAACGACTTCTTTTTGTGGGGTTATGTGAAGTCAAAATTCGACAATCCAAACCAGACAGCACACATAATTTGTTGAAGAACACATAAAGTGAAATCAAGAAGATTGATATTGAAATGTACGTTAATGTGATTGACAATTTTATCGTGCATGTTCGGCAAGGAAAGAGCATAATCGGCCATCACTTTGAAAACGTCATTAATTATTAAAATGACGCCAATGACCGAAAAAGCACTTTTGAATTAAAATCTGAATAAAAAATCCAAAATGTAATGAAAATAGGATTGAATTATCACACAAAAAACTTACACGTTTTATATACATGTACATGCATTTTTATCTTTTTATCTTATATTCTAAGCCAAAATATAAATGTATGAAAGTGTTACCTTACTTTCTGGACACCCTGTATGAGAACTCAACAGTTTTTCTAAAGTTACAAATAATAATGATGACAAAAGTATATGTGGCCATCAAAAACAAAACTGAGTGCCATTAAAACATATGGAGCCAATCTCTACAAAAAGGGGTTTAACTCTTTGCCACACAATGCCGACTTTTGATGACCTCGAGAAACAAAGCCTTTGAAAACATTGTGGGAAAAGGAGAATGTGCTGGTAACCAGCATGTTCTCCTTTTCCCACAATTTTTCTACCCTTTCCAAATCAAATTTCAATTTTCGATTCACATTTGTTTTGTTGTCTGCAAATGCTTCAAATTTGGACTAGTCCAAAATTTTGTCGTTTCGTAAAGAGTTAATGCAGATTCTGTAAAATCTATCAACCCAGTTCAGACTTTGCAGTCCATGTAGGATATTTGTGAGTTTTCTTCTTGTATGAAATAACTTTATTGCTATAATGTGTTTTGTAGATGTATTTAACCCCCTTTTGTCAGACTGCCACTCAAATACTAGTTGCCAATGTGACTGATAAGTTGAAATTTGAAATTACGAAATATTGACTGTTCAAGTAATTTGGCTGTGCTGCTGTTGTTTTACACTACTAGTCAATAGATTTGTGTTTCCAGGAATCCTTTTAACTCATTACCAAACGACAAAATTTTAGGTTTGTCCAAATCGAAAACATTTGCAGACGACAAAATAAAAAGAACTGAAAATTTGAAATTTTTTTCTGTAAAGGGTAGAAAACATTGTGGAAAAAGGAGAAAATGCTGGTTACCAGCATTTTCTCCTTTTCCCACAATGTTTTCTATAGGCTTCTTTCTCAGGGGCATCAAAAGCAGGGATTGAGTGGTAATGGGTTAAGACATGTACCATCGTTATATTCCAGGCACTGCTCAGTAACGCTGCATTCATTTTTATTAGCTACAGATTACCCATGTGGGAAACGCTCAAAGAGGAACATTAGTCTTGTTATGGAGCTAGGTACAGGATACAGGTCAAAACCAATTCTATGTTACACCTGATTCTTGAACATATTCAGCATATAGCAGTCACACAAGCCCTCCCTTACTTGAACATTTCACAGAAAGACTATAGGTAGTCTTAGATGATCAGGCATGGGATTTGAACCCATACCCTCAAGTGACAAGATATTGGTCATTTACAAGTCTCATGGTCTACCATTTCTGACAGTCATGGTTATCTAGATAGTATATATGACTCCTTTAAGCATTATTTATGGCATTAGCATCTTGCTTGGGCACTTAATGCAGCAAGAGTATGGTATATCCACTGATTGATTGCATGGTGAAGTCTGCATCTTAGCATTTTCAACATTATTTCAATTATATCGCCGCAGCCAGAGCACCTATCAATGCTTTCCTGGACTTTCTTTTACCAGTACTCTGCACAATATTATTCCAGGCCACTGGCTGCTTTTCCACATAATTGTCATCAAAACAATGATCAGTAGGAATAAGGAATGAATCCTGATGCAATGACTATCACTAATTTTCGGAAAAAGTTGAAGGGAGCCTGGGACCAAACCAACAACCCTATGGTTGAGTCAGAAGAACATCCATCATTTCAGAGACATGCTTCAGCTTCAGCTGATATACCTTCACGGGCTCGCTAGAACTATGTTTTGCCTATATTGTTTGCATTCATTAAAGGGCAGTAATTATCCTAGCTGGACAATAATTATCTGCTGCAACTTATGTTTCAGACAATAAAACAAAAGATATACATATATATCAAAACTGAGTGCTAATGTGCCCTAGAAGCTGACCAGTTCCATTCTGTGTGCAGGGTCAATATTCATCAACCATCTTTAAGAGTCTCAACCCTTTACCACAAAATGACAAGTTTTAACAACCCTTATTTAGAAGCCTTTTGGAAAGATAGTGGAATAAGTAGAAAATGCTGACAATCAGCATTTTCTCCTTTTCCCACAAGGTTTTCTACCCTATCATAGACATATTCCATCTTTTGTGCCAAATTCAAATGGTCGACTGCAAATGCTTTCAATCGGGATATATCTGTAACTTGTTTGTGTGGTAAAGAGTTACTCATATTCTCCAGAGTTTTCCAAATTAGAAAGTAACAGAATTTTCTTTTTGGTTAGCCAAATAGAAATAATGTTACTTTATATAACCCTTAGAGGGTAAAAAAATTCCACTAGTCAGCTCGTTCTTACTAGTAAAAATTTGGTGAGGGCATTGTCTAACTGTGGAACAAGTGCAAAATGGCAGGAGGACAAGTAAGAATTCTGAAATTTTTTGGACTCTGCCTTAGGTAAGTGGCTTTTCTTCTACTTTCAACAATTTTTCTCTAGTTTCTAAAAAAATTATTGTCCTTTAAATTCTTCAAATCAAAGATCAGGCCACATATTCTGTGCAGTCTGATTGATAGATTGTTTGCAAAAGCAATTTTTGTTGTGCTTAATCCTCAACCAGACATTCCAGGCCTTTAATGATCTTTTCACAGCTTTGAAAACATTGTCGGAGGGAAAACGAGATATTATGGCTACCAGCACTTTCTTCTTTTCCAAACAACACTTTTACCTTGGATAAGTAAAAAATTATGCAGATCGGTAAAAAGAGTTTAACTTTTTACCAGAAAACAAAATTTTAAACTTGTCCAAATTGAAAGCTTTGCAGACAAATTAAATGCAAATCAAAAATTGAAATTTGTTTCCTGCAGGGTATAAAACATAGTGGGAAGAGGAGACAATGCTAGTTATCAGCATTTTCTCCTTTTCCCACAATGTTTTCAAAAGGCTTCTATCTCAGGGACGTACAACCTAGAGACTGTTTGGTAAAAAGGGTCAAGTCAATGGAAACTGGTTTTGCCTTTTAAACAACAGTGCTTCTACAAATAACCTCTATATGTAACATCAATCACAACTTCCAAATCTGACAATTATTCCATGATATTGTCCCTCATGAAATGATCAACTTTTTCAAAAAATAGGTTTCAATGTAATAAAATGAAATAATTCATGTACAAACAACAGCAATGTTTTGAAATAAATTTTTAAGTACACTAGACAGAACAAAAAAACCCTGCTTGGTTTGCTTAACCAATGATTTTGATTTCATCATAATTTCAGTAATATCACAGTGAAAATAGGACCTTTCCATGACATCCTAGAGTTTCTTCTACAAGTACTTTGCACAACATTCTTTCCAAGCTAATGGCTGCTTTTCCATGAAACATTTATAGACACAATGGACACCTATGAGAGAGGAATGAATGCTGTTGTAATGACTGTCATTGATCATCCGAAAGATGTCCTCCAAGCTAGGGAATTTTAACCAGTCAGTATGAGTTTTGAGCCTATTAATTGATCATAAGCTTTGTTAGCACAGAAAAACCTGATATGAGTATTTCATGAGGAACAGAATCTTGGCTATAAAGCAAACCATACAAGGATTGATGGAATTAGAATCTACTAGTATCTTTAACAAGATTAATACGCTGAAAATCTTTCCTAAATAAAGTTAGAAATTGTGAGAATCACAGGACAGTTTTTAGTTCCTTTAGATGTGTTCATTAAGCTAAAATTGTAAAATTGTGCAGTCTGACCATTGCTCCACAGTGTTAAATATTTTGTGCCAAGGAATTTAGAAAACAGTGTTGTAATATCACTAGGTTTCTCTCAAACAAAAAAAATCTCAGTGGCTATGATAGCAGCCTAGAGGTAAATTTGAAAGACCATTATTTTTTCTTTTAGATAACACATAAAATATTAACAGTTCTGTCCTCTGAGAATGTTAAGATAGTAGCAGCAAACATTTAGCGAATGTCAGAAACTCATCTCCAATGAAATACCCTACTTTCCGAATTCTTTTTATTTTTTACTTCAAATTTTGACTAACTACAATTGATATGTATGGCTTGCTTCCTCAGACCAACCTTCCTGCTGTTGATCTGCTTGCTCTGGTGAGAAACTAAATAAGTTCCCACCAAGTGCCTGCTGACTGACCCCGTCCCCAGTTGCCATGGCAACCAGTGGCTCATAAGGGTCAAAGATGACTTCATCTGTTTTGTCAGACAATGAATAAACATATTTCTATTAAACACTGATAAATTGCTGCAATATTTAAATTGATCAGAAAAAATCCACATGAATTGGGTATTTGTGTCTTCACTAGAAAAAAAAGGTGATTGTAAGCGATATTTACAAGCCTATGGACAAGCCTGGTATGTTCTATCTCAACTTTTTACCAGAAGACAAAAAATTCACTTTTGTCAAAATGGAAAGCATTGGCATACAAAAGAAAAATTCATGGCTTATTTCATGGGATTTGTCTGCATACAGTACAAAACATTGAGAAACGCAAAATGCTGGTTACCAGCATTTATTCCTTTTGCCTCAGAAGTTTTCATTTTATAAAGGTCATGTCACAAAATTTTCTGGTGAAAGAACAAACCAAGGAGGTAATTGATACAAAACATTATCAAAACCTGAGGGTGACACATATATCTTGCCAAATATGGCCAGGAAAAGGAACCTTATACCTGCATATTTAACACTAAAATAGAGCTAGGGCCTTGTTCACCAACCATTTTGAAGTTTTCAAAGAATTCTTGAATTTTGAGGTAAATTTTTTTTCTGACTGGCTTTATTTGAGTTAATCAAAAAGTAGCTTAAGTCGTAAATTGCACTCAAAGGTTTAAATGTACAACAAGATGGCAAGATTGAAATATAAAGCTTAATTAACCCTTTACCAAACAACAAAATTTTAGACTGGTCAAAATTGAAAGCACTTGCAGACAACAAAATAAGTGTAACTGGAAATTTGAAATTTGTTTTGGAGAGGGAAGAAAACATAGTGGGAAAAGGAGAAAATGCTGGTTGCCAGCATTTTTTCCTTTTCCTACTATGTTTTCAAAGGGCTGTCTATCTCAGGGTCGTAAAAACCTGGGATTGTTTGGTAAAGGGTTAAAGAAATTAAATTAAGCAGAGAAAATGCATAACTGTCTCACTAGCTTTTAATCTTATGGTTAAATGACCCCGAGTAGTAAGACAAGTCTGAATCTTTTTCCTTTTGGTTAAAAAGTTAAGGGCTGAGCCACAAAGGACAGTACATCTTCGCAAACCAAGGCTGACGATTCACTACGCTACTCTACCCTTGGCGGAATGAGCTTGATTTTTACATTCACCCGATACACTTTTTCATTGGATGCAGCCAGCTCCAGCTGCAACGAACGAAATCGCTTGTAGCATTTCATCTTTGATAAAAATAGAAAAAGGTCGCTACCTTTCGAATAGAAGGTGAACATGGAAACCCACCTGGATATCTGCTTATTGCTTCATGTGTATTCGTAAGCGGTTTGTAAAATGATATTTCATTTGCTTTTAGAAATATGATGTAAAGGGGGGTAATAACCAGCATCCAATAGAGGGCGCATCGCAGGAATCTCGAAATCGGGCTCAATCAGCCAAGGTAAGATCCACGTAGTGATCATAAACTTGGCTCGCGAAGATGAGGACAGTAAGAAGCAATGAAAAGCCCAAAATATGTTTCAAACATGCAATCGGCTATGCAAACTTTAAAGACAATAGTCAACTCTTTGCCAAACAAATATGTATTTTGAAGGCCATATGGAAGATGGCTTTCAAAAACATTGTTGGGGGAAGAGGAAATGCTGGATGCCACCATTTTCTCCTCTTTGCCACATTGTTTGCTACACTTTAACCCTTTCCCACGCAACAAGATTTTAAACCCGTCTGCATTGAAAGCATGTGCTGACGACAGTTTTATTATGGTTTTTCTTTAATAGGGTAGTGAACAATGTGGGAAAAGGAGAAAATGCTGGTAATCAGCATTTTATCCTTTTCCCAATATGTTTTCAAAGGCCTTCTCTTTCTGGGGCATTAAAAGTCATCATTCTATGGCAAAGGGTTAAAAGCCATTCTCATAATTCGAGCAACATTACATGCAATCAGCAAATGCCATTCATTTGGGGCAGTCTAATATTTCATAGTTTGGTAAAGAAGTATGGGGAAAAAATATGTGTAAAAGAGAGGAGAAAAAGAGGTAAGTTGAATCCTAAAGTAAACTAGTCATGCTCCGTGAAAAGGGCACTTCACTCATCACCAGACGACATTTTTTTAGACTTGTCCAAATTGAAAGCATTTGCAGACGGCTAAATAAAAGTGACTGAATATTTGAAATTTGTTTTGTGAAGGGTAGAAAACATTGTGGGAAAAGGAGAAAATGCTGGTTACCAGCATTTTCTCCTTTTCCCACAATGTTTTCTAAAGGCCTCTTTCTCAGGGGTGTCAAAAGTAGGGATTGTGTGGTAATGGGTTAATGCATCTGCATAAAGTATCGACCCCGGTCAAATTTTCTCCTGGTCAGAGGGCCAGTCTACCTCATGATTTAGTTGGCTGTTAGACATAATAAACTTTATTGATGCATGTTTATGTGATGACTTGCATATCATGGATCACAAAAGATGCATTAACTCTTTACCAAACAACAAAATTTAGGACGGGTCCAAATTGAAAGCATTTGCAGACGACAAAATAAACTTAATTAACTCTCTACCATACAACATAATTTTAGACTAGTCCAAATTGGAAGCATTTGCAGACTACAATATTGATGTGACTCAAAATTTGAAATTTGTTTTGGCATGGGTAGGAAATATTGTGGGAAAGGCAGAAAATGCTGGTTACCAGCATTTTCTCCTTTTCCCACAATGTTTTCAGATGGCTTTTCTCTCAGGGTCGTAAAAACCCGGGATTGTTTGGTAAAGGGTTAAAATTTGTTTCTAGCAGTGTAGAAAACATTGTGGGAAAAGGAGAAAATGTTGTTTACTAGCATTTTCTCCTTTTCCCATAATGTTTTCAAAAGACTTCTTTCTCACTGTCGTTAAAAAATCCAGTTACCCGAGCTTTTTAACCTTTTACTCCACAGATACTCATTTCTACATATTGCTTGTAGGAGTCTTTGGAAAACATTGTGGCAAAAGGTGAAATTGCTCATGAAGAGCAATTTCACCTTTTGTTACAATGTTTTCTATGCTATCGAAAGGTGCAATATACACATAAGAAACGGCATCATCATTCCTGTTATTTAAGGTCAATTAGAGATACCATAGGAATGCCTTATGGGTAAAGGGTTAAAGTATATGTTTGCTCAGGTTTTCATTATAAACAAACTGAACAAATCAAGTGAGAACAATTTTTTTGTTTGACTCAAAGAGTTCAGATACTCTTCAAATATCTTAGAAAATGTCATAAATGATGGTTCCCACAATATGTTTGATGAAATGTAATTATCTTTTTTTGTTTTCTTTACCATAGACCTAAATTTGTATCATAAGGACAATAAAACGAGACTATATGTGGGTATGGTTTTCACAATAGTAAGATATTTACCTGCGGGGACTGTAGAGGGAGATGGGGCAAGTGGCAGAGCACTTGTAGTTGTTGTAGAAGAATCCAGAGTTGACACTGAACAACCAGAGAGAAAATGTTACCAAAAATAGAAAAGCTGTGACTAAATATAGTTACTGGTGGTAACTGGTACTTAATATAGATGCTGAGAGAAACTGCTACTAAAAGTAGATACTTTCACCAAAACTAGTCAAGGGAACTGTTAATACAATTACAAAACTTTACGAATTATGTTAATTAGCAATAGAATAAATATTGACAGGGGTGTGGAATTCCTATGCCCAACTTGCCCGACTCGGGACTTTTTGCCTGCAGACAAGTGAATTTTACCAGAGCACTTGTCCGTGGGCAAGTGAATTTTTGAGCCAAACCAGATAAGGAAATGTCATATTTCCATCAATGACAATCCTCAAACGCTCTATTTATTCCAAGTTTTGCATAACCTGTGTTGAAATAAACACCTTCAAAGAAACTAAATGTATTGACTACCTTGTGAGGCCTGGCGCTACATGCAATTGCTGTGGGGGGGGAAAGGACAAGTAAACTTTAAATATGGACAAGTAGGAAATTTGGTCCAACTTGTCCGTGGGCAAGTGGGAAAATTCCAAAATTGCACACCTCTGATTGAGTCTTTTTTAAAAGAAAAAAAAAAAGTGTTAAGTAGAAAACTGAGCCTCAAACACTGACTTTCATAGGATAAACTTTTAATATCTTTGTTTTCAAAAGCCCAGATTTGGCCCCTTAGAGAGTCTCTAAGTCCTAAACTCATAAACTCATTTACAATGATTTCGCTCTTCAAAACTGATAAAACCCAAAGACAGAACTTGACAAAATATTAGAGCTAAAGATCTGATCTAAGAATTTTGAGAAGCTGTAAAAGGAACCATGCCAGTTTTAGTAACTTTCTCCTTATGTGATGTTTTAAACCTATATATCTGCTTGCCTGTTCACCTACATCATCCAATAGCTTGAACAGAGCAAAACTTAAATCACATTTCACATGAATTTCAGAATTTGTGACTCAAGGAAAGTCTAGAGTTAGTGATATAAGTATAGCACTAAAGCAATTAACAGCTGCCTCAAGCAGAAGCAATTATATTTTTATCAAACAACAAAATTTAAGACTGGTCCACATTGAAAGCATTTGCACACAACAAATAAATGTTACTCAAAAATTGAAATTTGTTTCCAGCAGCATACAAAACATAGTGGGATGAGGAAAGAATGCTGGTTATCAGCATTTTCTCGTTTTTCCACAATGTTTTCAAAAGGCTTCTATTCTCAGGCTTTTAAAACCAAGGGACTGTTTCCAGCAGGGTACAAAACAGTAGGAAGAGGAGAGAAATGCTGGTTGGTAGCATTTTTTCCTTTTACCACAGTTTTTTCAAAAGGCCTTTATATCAGCTTCATAAAAACCAGGGATCATTTGGTAAAGAGTTGAAATTGTAGACATCAAACAAGTCAAATAAGTACCTTTGCTGGACAATCCAGGTTTTAAATGACCTCCAAGAAAAAAGGCCAGATAACCATCATTTTCTTCTTTACCTACTACGTTTTCTTCCCTTCCTCCCTTCCAAAGACAAATTTCATGCTTTACAAAAACCTTTTCAACACCTTACAAAAAAATATCCCTGGTTTTTCAATGACCAAAAGGAAGAAGCCTTCTGAAAACAGTGTGGGAAAAGTAGAAAATGCTGGCAACCAGCATTTTCTCCTTTTCCACAGAATGTTTTCTACTCTTCTATAGTCAAGTTGCAATTTTTGAGTCAACTTATTTTATCGTCTGCAAATTAATGCTTTCAATTTGGACAAGTCTTAAGATTTTGTTGTTTGGTAAACAGTTAAAAAAACATGCTATCATTTTGGACAGGTCTGTCAATTTGATTGTCAAATGAAGGGTCAATACTGTAGCAATTTACTATTTACCACATGATTCTGACTTTTAACGACCCTTGGAAAGAAACCTTTTGAAAACATTATGAGAAAAGGAGAAAATGCTGATAAACAGCATTTTCTCCTGTTGCCACAATGTTTTCTACCCTTTCCAAATCAAATTTCATTTTTTGATCCACATTTATTTTGTCGTCTGCAAGTGCTTTCAATTTGGATTGATCCAAAATTTTGTCGTTCAGTAAAGAGTTAAATGAGCACTGGCCACTTCAAAACCTATAAAATTTTATAGTATAATTAAAATATGTCGCTCTTTGGTCAAGATGTAATGTTCTACCTAAAAAAAACAGGCTTGACAAATAAAGTATGACATCTGTTTCTTCATTCATATACAGATGTTTTATATGGCAAATCACAATTATCAATCAAAAGGCAAAGACATTGAAAATCAAGTATTTCCTGGAAAAGGTAGCAATTTAGTTACAGTGTATCTACCACTAGGAAAACATGACAAGAGGGCCAAGATGGCCCTGGATTGCTCACCTGAATTTTTGAGATGACCATAGCCTATTTTTTTTTGAGGTATTGAAACATTGGAACCACATTTATAATTTTGCTAAGCAATTTTCAAAAGGTCACCTGTAAAATTCATTTCGACCATCAGTTTCAAAAAGAAGCATTTTTAAGAATTCTTCATTTCTGTGTAAGAGCAAGTATCCCCTATCCACGAGAGCCATGTTTCTTGATGGATCAAAATTTACGAACAAGTTTTGAAAAGGGTCACCCAAGGAACATTTTGGAAATTTTCTTTTAAACTCTGACCAGGGGTTTCAGAGAAAGAGAATTTTCAAGAATTTCATCATGTCCATATAGTGCAGGTAGTTCCCATTCACAAGAGCAAGGATCACCCATGGAACATCTCTGTCAAATTATTTTAAAATCTGACTAGGGGTTTCAGAGAAAAAGAATTTTCAAGAACTTCTTCATTTCCATGTAGTGCAAGTAGCCCCCATTCACCAGAGCCATGTTTCTTGACAGATCAAAATTTTGTGAACAGTTTTTGAAAAGGGTCACCCAAAGATCATCTCTGTGAAATCATTTCAAAATCTGTCTTGCCGTTTCAGAGAAATTTTTTTTTTTAAGAATTTCTTCATTGCCATATAGCGCGAGTAGCCCCCATTCACCAGAGCCATGTTTCTTGACGGATCAAAATTTCACAAACAATTTTTGAAAAGGGTAATCCAAAGAACATCTCTGTGAAACAATTTCAAAATCTGACCAGCGGTTTCAGAGAAGAAGAATTTTTAAGAATTTCTTCATTTCTGTATAGAGCAAGAAGCCCCCATTCACCAGAGCCATGTTTCTTGATGGATCAAAATTTCGCGAACAATTTTTGAAAAGGGTCACCCAAGGAACATCTCTGAAATTATTTTAAAATCTGGCCAGCAGTTTCTAATAAGAAGAATTTTTAAGAATTCCTTCATTTCTGTATAGTGCAAGAAGCCCCCATTCACCAGAGCCATGTTTTTTGACGGATCAAAATTTCGCGTACAATTTTTGAAAAAGGTCACCCAAGGAACATCTCTGTGAAATTATTTTAAAATCTGGCCAGCGGTTTCAGAGGAGAAGATTTTTAAAAATTTTGCTAAAAAATTCCATTTCGTTGCCATGGCAACCAGAGTTTTTGATGGGAATCAAATTCTGTGAACAATTTGTAAAGAGGACCTCCCAAGGAACATTCCAGCCAAGTTTGGTCCAAATTGGCCCAGCGGTTTAGGAGGAGTCGATGTTTAAAGAATTGTTGACGACGCACGACGGACGACAAACAACGGACGCCGGGTGATCCTAACTCAGGTGCGCTAAAAATTGAACCAACCTCAAATTCTTATGTCCCTTACCTAGGAAATACTTTATACAAAATGCTCAAAAACAAAGTATTAGCCAAAGCAATAAAAGTTAGCCTGTGATACCAGTGTGCAAACCCCATACAAAACCACAATCCACAAAATATCAGATTAAAATGCCAACTCACTGGATGTGCCTGCAGTTCCATTGCTTGTTGGAAAACTGGCAAAATTGTTTTCTGCAAAACCTCCACCTGTAAAAAAGAATCTTAACTCTTTACCAAACCGCAAAAATTTAGACTGGTCCAAATTGAAAGCACTTACAGGTGACAAAAATAAATGTATCTCAAAAATTGAAATTTGTTTCTTTCCAGCAAGATAGACGTTGTTAGAAAAGGAAAAATACTGGTTACAGGGTTTACAAATGTTTTCAAAAGGCTTTTATCTCCGGGTCGTAAAAACCTGGGATTACCACATAATCCCTACTTTTGACGACCCTGAGAAAGAAGCCTTTAGAAAACAATGTGGGAAAAGGAGAAAATGCTGCTTACCAGCATTTTCTCCTTTTCCCACAGTGTTTTCTACACTTCACAAAACAAATTTCAAATTTTCAGGCACTTTTATTTCGTCGTCTGCAAATTCTTTTGATTTGGACAAGTCTAAAAAACTGTCGCCTGGTAATGGATTAAAGTAAAACTTTACCAGATGAGTGTAAACAATCCAATGTAAGCAGACTTTTGAAATCATGGTGAGTATACTCAGTATAGGACAATGAATGCTGGTTAGTAGCATTTTCTTCATTTCTCACATTGTTTTCTATCAAATCATGGAAAAATACTTTCATTTGAGCCACATATGCCATGTAAAAAGGCTTCCATTTTAGACTAGTCTAAAATTTTTATGTTTAGCAGACAATTAAATGTCCTTTTTTGTCAAGGCAAGCCAGTATGTCATATAACCATGAAAGACAGAGAAAGTGGTGCGGGGGCAGGGTGTCCACCTCTCACATCAATCTTTCCATGTCCAAATCCCTTGATGTGAGGTGTCAACCTCTAGCATTACCTACAACGATGGGCAAGTGTTTGTACAATCTCCAGGATGCAATCATCTATAGTATTTTCTAAGCCATAAAACTTGTTTCACAGTAGATGCTATGTAAATAAATTCCAACAAAATGTTATACAAATGATATACCAGACAAAAAAGTCCCAAACTTTGTACTAATAACCATTTAACTCTTTTCCATACAATCCCAAGTTTTAAAGACCCTGGGGATAAACACCTTCTAAAAACATGTTAGGAAAGGAAAAAATGCAGTAACCAACATTTTCCCCTTTTCCTACCATGTTTTCTACCAATTGACAGACAGAAATCGTCTTTTGATCTTAGCAGAATTTGTCATCTGTAAGTGCTTTAAATTTGGACAAGAGTATAATTTTACTCTTTACCAAGTGACAACATATCCGATTTTTCTAATCTGAATTGATTCTGAGTGGATATCAATAAATATCAATAATTTTGTCTCAATTCTTTACCAAACAACAAAAATTTTAGACTAGTCCAAATTGAAATCATTTTCAGATGACATTATAAATGTGGTTGAAAGATTGTGGGAAAAGGATAAAGTGCTGGTCACCAGCATTTTCTCCTTTTCCCACAAAGTTTTCAAAAGACCTCTAGCTTTAACAGTTGGGACAAAATAAATGTTGTAGAAAAGAAAACATTTTGGGAAAAGGAGAAAAAATGCTGGTCACCAGCATTTTCTCCTTTTCCCAAAATGTTTTCAAAAGGCTTCTTGCATAGGGTCGTTAGAAGAAGGGATTGTGTGGTAAAGGGTTGAATAATTACGATTTTTCTTTGAGAGGATAAATGGTGTATAACAGCATTTTATTCTTATTCCAGACAGTTTTCAAAAGCTTCCTTCCTCGGGGTCATTAAAATTCAGAACTGTTGGGTGATGGAGTTCAGTATAATCTGCTACCTGTTGTAAACTGCTGTCCTCCCCAGCCTTGTTGTGCCACTGGCGCACCAAATGCATTGACAGCCGAAGTCATATTCATCACATTCTGTACATTCTCCACAAAGGGATTACCTAAATTACAGGTAATAAAATACAGTTTATAAAATAACTCATTACCAAACAACGTAATTTTTGGCTTGTCCAAATCGAAACCATTTGCAGACAACAAAATGAAAGTGACTGAAAATTTGACATTTGTTTTGTGAAGGGTAGAAAGCATTGTTGGAAAAGGAGAAAATGCATTTTCTCCTTTTCCAACAATGATTTCTGAAGACTTCTTTCTCAGGGTCATCAAAAGAACGGTTAGTGTTGCAATGGGTTGACAAATATGAGGGTTGTTTGGAAAGTTCGTAGAATTTTGATATATCTCTAGAATTATTTATCAAATATACATGAAATTTTATATGCATGAACCTTGACTTATCCTTAGGCTATTCTAAAAAAAAAAAGAAAATCTAATACAGAAACCAGATATATGGGTTGTCGTAGCAACGTGATCACGGGTTGGATTATGTTGTTGAAGAAATAAGCTTAATTTCCATATGTTTGCTCAACGTCAAAAATTCGGGGAAACGTCAAACGATAATTGTATGTAATTTCCTGAAAATTCATTGTTCGGAAACAAAATTATAATGTTTTTGTAATCTATCTGCAGAAGTTGTTACAGTAAAATCATGATGTCAAACTCTGGCGTTGAGCTGTGGAATGTGGTGAAATTCCAAGTTGCACTTAATAAATCGCCAACAGAATCACTGTGAATGATAAAATCAACAGAAGCATATGATAAAGCCAATTCAGCTTTTGTCTACAAATGATATTCACATTTAGGGGCGCAAGACAAGCTATAAATGATGATTCCAGGAGCAATTGACCAGGAGTCGTAATTTGTTTGATTAACAAGTCAGTAAATGATATGGTTCATACTGACAGAAGAACCGCCATCAGAACTATTGCTAACGAACTCAGTGTTTCGTGCTCAATAGTACATGGTATACTAACTGCGGAACTAGGCATATCGAAAGTGAGTGCTCGGTGGGTACAACGATTTCTCAAGGAAAATGAAAAGGATCGCCACATACACAGTTCACACAAGTTTCTTCACTGCAATGAATCTGAAGGCTAGGATTTTCTTGATCGGATCATTACGACGGATGAGACCTGCTTACATCACTTTGATCCAGAGACCAAAGCTATGTCTTCCGTTTGGAAAAAACCCAATCCACCTCCCCCCAAAAATGCATGTGTGCAGAAAAGTGCAGGCAAACACATGTTCATCTTCTTCATGGATCAGCACAGGATGATCTTACAGAGTGCTAGATGGTCAGACTGTCAATGTCGCATACTATTCCAAGGTAGGGGTTTTATTTTTGTGTGTTTTTGGTTGAAATTTGTATGCCTACATTTTTTTATGATTAATATGAAGCTGAAGTTGCCTTGTTTAAACATGCATGGTGAGGTTGTGCTTCAGTTGTTTTTCTGGTGCTTGGGCAAGATCTTGTTAATGCAGTTCGAAAGAAGGGCCCACACACATCCCTGGACAGAATAATTCTACTTCAGGATAATGCCCCGGGGCACTGAGCAGAATCTACACAACTTGAAATTGGTTTAATTGGTTTTCAAGTATTGGATCAGCTGCCATACAGTCCAGATTTGGCTCCTATGGATTTCCAGGTTTTTTCTGAGTAGAAGGCGAGTTTGCGTGGAAAGCTATTTAATTCAGCAGAGGAACTTACAAAACAGAATCATATTATTGTATCGTCACTAACTGAGGACTGGTACATTGAAACTTACAACAAATGGATGGCCAGACATAAGAAATTCATAGATATTGCTGGTGTCTATGTTGAGAAAGTGGACAATCGCTTCATGTAAGCAATGCTTGATGATTATGCCACATCATACTGACTTCGGCATGCTCTGGGTACCTCTAACATACTCATTTAAATTAGACATAATTTTTGTGTGATGTAGAGCACCTTTTTGGTTTTCATAGAATTTGTAGAAGAGACATTGAAGTTTAAGTTGGTATAAAATTCTTAGTTACTCTGAGAATATTGTGTGATTTATGAGAAAATTCTGAGAATTTTCTGAACTACCCTCGTATAATATTTCAACATGTAGAAAATGAAAAAAAATTATCATGTCTTTATTTGTTGCATGCACTCTACAGACAGAATAGACATAGGATTGTAACATAGATCCCCTGGTTATTTTGCAATAAGTCGAGCTAAAAAGATGATTTATAAATGTCTCCCAACACAATCCTTTGAAAGTATAACTAATATGAAACAATAGCAAGATACAATGAAACCAATGTCCTTGCTTACCTGTCAAATTCAGTAGATCATCACTAGGTCTTGATGGTGAAGTGTTCTGCGCTGCAGATACTGGTTGCTGGTTGGAAAATGGATTGTTTGCCGAGGGTGGTGGTTGACTAGGGGATGATGTTACTTCTTTGGACTTCTGTTCCTGAAATAAAATGTGAATTAAAATGGATGTTATTGACCTTCTGCTATTTGGAACTGTGTGTCTGTTAATTGATCAAATCTTGGACTTGTCAAACATAGTATCAGAGATATGATATATTTCTCAAGTCCATGAGTTCATTTTATTAGACAGTGGGAGATTCAGCCTTTCCCAAATGACAAATTGTAGATTCTTCCAAACTGAGAGCATCTGCAGGCAACAAATTCAGAGTTGGTACAAATTAGCCTTAGGCCTTTAACAGGGTTGAAAATATTGAGGGAAAAGGAGAAAATGCTGGTTAATAGCATATTCTACATTTCCCACATTGTTGTCAAAAGGCCTCTTCCATAGGGTGGTGAAAATCAGGAACTGTTTAAACATTTGAACGTTATCACAGGAGGGTGCTTCCAAATTAAAAGAATCTAAAAACTTTTGTGTAGGAAATTTTACAAAAAGTCTTCTTCATGCTTTCATCATGCTGGCTTGCACTACATTCAATGATGTAAGTTTTATAATTTCAAATAACTGTAACATTCGATTTTCATCTGCAAGATTCAAACTATAACTCATGCAATGAGTACATTACCAATCAGTAAGAACTATTCAACACTAGGTACTCTGGTTTGTAAGCAGCATTTTCTCCATTTCCCACAGAACTTTCTACTCTTTTATAGACATATTATTTTATTTTTTGAGCTACATATAATTTGTCCTCTGTAAGTGCTTTCAATTTGGACAAGGCTAAACCTTTGTCATGAAATTAAAGAAAGAAATTCACCCTGAAATATTTCTGAAGATATTTCATCCAGAGTGGTCTTGAACTTTTGGTAATTATTTTTTGCATATTGTCTTAACCCTTTCCCAAACAAGCCCTTGTTTTTACGTGTCTGCAGTACAAGCCTTTTGAAAACACTGCGGGAAAGGAGAAATTGCTCGTAACGAGCAATTTCTCCTTTTCTCACAGTGTTTTCTGCCCCTTCGGATAATTTTCTGCCATTGTTATGAAATTAAAATTGTCGTCTGCAAACTCTTTCAATTTGGAAGAGTCTAAAATTTGTTGTTTGGAAAGGGTTAAAGGCATATAGGCTTTTAAGATAAGATTTTATTAAACCAGTCAAGGGAAATGTTATTAAGCGAGCCGTTGGCAAGCTTAATTTTTCCTTGAAAAGTTTAATAAAATTTCATCTCAAACATCCATGAATGTCAGAGATTCTTTTTATCACATAATGACATTTCACAAAATATAGATAATGTAAAAACATTCATAAATGCACCTGCGGTTATATCCATAAGACCCATTCACTTCTATAAAATGCATAAAAAATGATGTCAAAAATGATGTCACACAAATGTGATATCAAATGTGTATAAGATAAGAAAATTTTTAATGATGTCACACAAATGTGATATCAAATGTGTATAAGATAAGAAAATTTTTAATAGATATATATCACTGAAAACAAGAAGTTATGTGATAAATCTGTTTCTCTAATTCTATACCAAGAGATATAATTTCAACTTTGTCCATGTTGAAAGCATTTGCAGACAAAAAATCAAATGTCACTCACAACATAAAATTTGTGTGTCACAGGGTAAAAGACATTGTACGAATAAGAGAAAATACTGGTTACTCGCACTTTCTCCTTTTCCTATGTATTTTCAAAAGCCTTCCTCCGTAAAATGGTTAAAAGTCCAGATTATGAGGTAAAAGGTCAAAAAGAAGTTGATTACAGAAACACTTTTTTTGTTAGATTTTCATCTATGTTGTTTTTCTTTATTTCTAGATTAAATAATTATAATAATCACATCACCATTCTGAGTGTTAATGATATCAAAAGAAGAAGGCCTATGAAACACTGTGAGAAAAGGAAAAAATACTAGAAAGCAACATTTTCTCTTCTTTTCGCAAAAGGTTATTTTCTACCCTTTCAAAGAACAAAACCTTCAGTTGGGCCACATTTAGTTTTCAAATCTGCGAATACTTTCAATTTGGACAAAATGTAATATTTTGTGGTTTGGTGAGGGATAAACATAGAAAAATTTGTTAATCTTGTACCAAACAATCCTTGGTTTTCACAACCCTGAGGAAGAAGCTTTTTGAAAACATAGTGGGAAAAGGAGAAAATGCTGGTAACCAGCATTTTCTCCTTTTCCCACATTTTCTATCCTTTCCAAAATAAACTTCAATTATTTTTGAATCACACTAATTTGGTCGTCTGCAAAATGCTTTCAATTCGGACAAGTCTAAAACTTTGTTGTTTGGCAAAGAGTTAACCCTCTTCCAAACAATCCCTGATTTTCACGACCCTAAGAAAAGAATCTTCTGAAAACATTGGGGAAAAAGGAGAAAATGCTGTTACCCGCATTTTCTCCTTTTTCCACAATGTTTTCTATCCTTTCCAAAACAAATTTCAACTTTTTTGAGTCGTCTGCCAAATGCTTTCAATTCGGACCAGTAAAATGTTTTCAATTCGGACAAGTCTAAAATTTTGTTGTTTGGTAAAGAGTTAAAGGTGGCCCTTCAGATTTTGGGATGAAAATTTTACAAAAAAGCAAAAAAATCATCCTTATACTCCCATAGCCTTTTAATTTGCCTTCATAAAACCCCAGTAGCCGAAAACCATCCGATAACACGAGAAATTAGAGATTTATCATGGACTAGTATGACACCAACGGGAGACACGTTCTATTTTTAGATTATCAGTTCTCTCATTTAAATACAGGAAAACACAGACAAACATTCAAACATCCGTCCAAAGAAGACATTATGGAAAAGAATTATTGCATGTTTGTTATGTAATGGAATTTAAGCGTTACCAGTCACGTGCCAGTCATTTGACATTCCCACAATGCTTTATTGATTTTTGGCACAAAATCTTAATATAGCTTAAGAGGCTACGTAGCCTTTTAAGGGAATACCATCAAAAAAAAATTTTTTTGTAATTTTATGATTCTTATTTATTGATGATTTGTATTGTTTTTTCATATAAATTTAAATGATATATAAATTTTTTAATTTGGTGTGATGTGAAAATTCTAAATATCCACCTTTAAGATATATGAGGCAATCTTAAAATCATCTTAACAATTCAAAAAGTTACCAGTATCTTCAAGGTATTTGGTGGTAAAAAACAAAGAGTGCACCTGTTTTTGCTTTTTATGTAGAATGTAGAACAAGAGCAGACTGCACAGAACCTGCATATTTAACTTTGAAATCAAAGTATCTTGGTATTTCATACTACTGAATACTCATCTTGATTTTTTTTCTATCAGTTTACAAAATCTAACAGCAAACTGCTATAAACAATTCAACAGAAATAAACTTATGAAACAATCTAACAAAATGCTTACATACTGTGTAGAAAAATCCTGGTATCTTCATAAGAAAATAATTTACAACATAAGATAATACAATCTCACAAGTCACAGCTACATAATATCAGGCAAACTCTGTTTCTAACATATAAATATATATATAGGTGCACTCAGAAATGTCTGCAAAAGTCATGCTTAGCATTTTACCAGTAAGCTTTAAGACTCGTCTATATCCCAAGCATTTGAAGACATGGGGCTCTATGATGGAGTGGCCTTTCACTCATTAATTTAAGACAACAATAATTTCGACCTGTCTAATTTGAAAGTATTTGCAGACAACATAGTGGATTGAGTTATATGATGGGATGTGGCTTATGAAGGACAGAAAAGAGAGAAAAAACTGATCACTGCTTTTCTCACCATATGTTTCCCAAGTCTTCTTTCTCAGGGTCCCAAACACATGGGATTGTTTGTTAATCCTTTACTCCATAGATGCTCATTAATTTTCTACTGATTGCTTGTAGGAGCCTTTGCAAAACATTGTGGCAAAAGGTGAAATTGCTCGTGATGAGCAATTTCACCTTTTGTCACAATGTTTTCTATGCTATCAAAAGGTGTCATATACACATAAGAAATGGCTTCATCCTTGTTGTTATTTTGGGTCAACTAGAGATACCATAGAAATGCCTTATGAGATTGTTGGTTAAGGGTTGTAGAAGGTAACCAACATTTCAGGTCTCCAAGATTTTCTCCTTTTCCTACCATGTTTTTTACCATATCAAAGAAAATTTAGACCATCTGAGCTGCATTGAAATTGTTGTCTGAAAGTACTTTTAATTTGGACAAGCCTAAAACTTTGTCGTCCAGTAAAGGTTAAACAAATATGCCCCCATCCTGAAAAAGCTTTTGCATTCCCAGACATTTTGCTGAATCACTTACAAAGATATAAAAGAAGCGTTTGTTCAGCAAAAACACAGTTTTAAACGAAACAACAGAGCTCCAAATAAGCATTCATAACAGAGCATACAAAAGAGAGCAGAACTAAAAACATCAAAGCAAAATAAAGCAAGCATTATAATTCATGCAAAGCCCTTAACTCAAACAAATACCATAATTAACTCCCTTTTTCCACCCTTTTGCAAAGGACTGCTTGGAAACATTTACAATGGCTATCAGAAAATGGCATTTTCAGAGGAGTTGGCCTTTAATTACAGGCTGCTCCTTTACAAAGTATACCTGCATATTACATCTTGTATTTCTCATATCAACACTTAGATCTGAACAACTTCAGAGTACTGTGTTATATTGTGCCATTCCAAATAAGAGGGCCATGACGGCCCTGAAATCGCTCACCTGAGTCTATTGACCAAACATGAACCATTTTCAATCTAGTTTCCCAGTGACCTAGTTTTTTATCAGACATTACCCATTATGAAACACTTTTGAGATATCAATAAGACAAACATTCTGACCAAGTTTAATGAGTATTGGCCTAAAAATGTGGCCTCTACAGTGTACAAAAGGTTTTTCTAAGATTTGACCAAGTGACCTATTTTTGGACCCCACAATTACCCATCATCAAATTCTTTTGAGACGTCACTAAAACAAACATTCTGACCAAGTTTGAAGAGTATCAGGCAGAAAATGTGGCCTCTAGAGTTTACACATGGTTTTTCTAATATTTGAGTTTTTGACTCCACATGACCCATTTTCAAACTCATTCAAGGTATGACCATGACAAATACTATGAACAAATTTCAGGAGTATCTGACTGAAAATGTGTCCTCCAGAGCATGCACAAGGTTTTTATAACATTTGACCTATTGACCTAGTTTTTGACAAAACATGACCCATTTTCAAACACATCCAAGATATTATCAAAGAAAACATTCTGGTCAATTTTCAAGAGTACTGGATTTAAAATGTGGCATCCAGAGTGTATACAAGGTTTTTCTAAGATTTGGCCTGGTAACCTAATTTTTGACCCAAAATGACCCAATTTCATACTGACCAACTTTCCAGAATTTTGAACTGAAAATGTGGCCGCCCTCTAGAGCGTACAAAAGATTGTTCTAACATTTGACCTGATGATCTAGTTTTTGACCCGACATGACCCATTTTCAAACTCATCCAAGATATGATCAGAACAAACATTCTGACCAACTTTCAAGAGTTTTGGACTGAAAATGAGACTTCTAGAGCAAGCACAAGGTTTTTCTAAGATTTGACCTAGTGACCTAGTTTTTGACCTAACATGACCCAATTTTCAAATTTGTCCGAGCTTTCATCATGGCAAACATTCTGACAAAGTTTCATGAGTATCGGACGAAAAATGTGGCCTCTAGAGCGTACACAAGGTAAAAGTTGACGCCGGACACAGCACTATCACTATGGCTCACACTGAGCACTTCATGCTCAGGGTGAACTAAGAACAGCAATTGTATAAACAACAATTGTATAAAGTTGGTATTTTTTGTCAATTGTCTGGATAACTTTTGGGACGAAAGCAGCCCGAGGATTGGAAATTTCCTGTAGGAAGAAATGGAAACAGAAACTCCTCATGGCATAGAAAGGCAGGCATACTTGCTACAAAACGGCCATATAAACAAACAAACCATATAATGATTTGTCCTAACCTTTTACCAAAAAAATCTTTGCCTTAGCCAAACAATCCTAACGTTCAACAACCCTATGCAAGAAGCCGTTTGAAAAAATTGTGGGAAAAGGAGAAAATGTTGGTAACCAGAGTTTTCTACCCCTCCAACAACAAATTCCAATTTTTCAACAACATTCTGTTTGTCATCTGCAAATGTTTTCAATTGGACTGCTCAAAATTTTTGTTGTTTGGTAAAGAGTAAAATTATCCCAAGGAAAGCTTTTGAAAACATTGGTGGTAAAGGAGAATATGATGGTAACTTGGAAGTAGTATTTTTTTCCCTTTACCATCATGGGTTTACACTTTATGTTTAATCACCATCATACTATCATCTTATAGCCATTGTAATATTACATTATCATCGTACTATTGCATTATGTTTAAAATCAACAAATTCACGGGTAATGGCTCTAACAGTATTTCAAATAGAAAATGGGATTGTTTGGTAAAGGGATGGTGTTGAAAGGTGATGTGATCGGTGCTTGTGTGTTTCATCAGGCTACATGTAATGTGCTTTTGATGATATCTCTTGTCTGTGATAACTTACTGAAACAGAACTGAACATAAACGTTTATATCTATGGACAAAATAATATGTTTTACAAGCTATCTATCACCATCGCAATCTCCCTAGTTAACGTTTAGCTCTGATTCATACATAATTCATTTTGTGTCAATGGTCAACATAATAAGAACTGTAGCTGCCTACCCCTTGTCAAAAATAATCCTGAGCTTTTATAACTTTGAGGGAGAAACCTTCTGAGACATAGTGGGGGAAAAGGAGAAAAGTACTGGTAACCAGCAGTCTTTTCTTTTGCTATAGTGTTATCTATCTTTTCAGGACAAATCCATTATTGGCGCTATCTGAACCACACAATCTCCAGTTTTTATGATACTAGTGTGGAAGGCTTTAGAAAACATGTAAGAAAAGGGGAAAATGATGGTAGCCAGCATTTTCTTCTTTTCACACAATGTTTTCTCCCCTTCATAAAAACAGTCTCATCACTTCAGCCATATCTGACAGCATCAATTTACCATAATGTCTCGCAGCTCCCCATGTAATTAATGCTTCCCCCCCCCACACACACACCTTTTTTCTAACCAAAAATGGGCTTGTTGAACACTGAAGTAAGTTAGCTGGAATAAACTATAAGCACTGACATGATCCTAATAACTTCATAATTCATGTCACTGACACCTGACTATACCAATACAGGTACACTTCTGATAGTGTTACGGCTCCCAGTAACATAAAGTTTGTTGACTAACTTGGAAAACCTTAAAAAAAAATTCCAAGTACCAAAGACCAATGTCTCACATTAGTTGTAAATGATGTGTGGCAATGAATTCCGATCAGGGTTAAGTTCAATATTCTCCATTAATACAGCAGGTTTCTCAAAGGGCAATTACTTTTCAGTTGGTACTGACTAAAACCCAGACAGGAATGTTATTGTTGTCCTTGCAAAATTGTCTGTCGTTTTACCTCCATTTATTGCCCCCGGGGACATTAAAAAGAGACAGTATGGTATAATAGTAATAATAAATATAAGTTTTCCTGCTTTGGTAAAGAGTTAATTTGTCATCTCAAAATGCTTTTGTAATCTGCAACACAGACAGGCAGATGACAACACTTTAGTTTTCCTCATTGACGGAGAATAAAACAATTGTGGCTAATATATAGGGATTTATTTGATTCCAGTATACTACCCTCCCACAACTTACACTTAATTTTTGTTTACGAAGTGGAGGGGAGGTGAGGGGTAATAAAATCAAACTGTGTTGTACTGCTCTCATGTTCCAAGTATCAGAAAAAGACAGTCTAGTATAATACAGGATAACATAATACTGAGACAGTGAATTATGTATGAATCAGAAACATGAAGACCTCCTTCAAGTATTTTTTCTCATCATGACAGGTTCACATAAATACCAGTATGCTGTGTTTAAAATTCACAAAATTGCACATAGCAAGTGTAAGAGTTATCCGAAAAAAGTCGCAGACTTACAAACACAGGAAGTACGTCAACTGTGGCTATAACAATTAGATTTGTTGAGAAAGAGATGTAAACATAAGGATATTTTTCCCAAAAGAAACAAAAAATGCTGGTTACATGCATGTTTTCATGTCCTTGAATGTTTTTCAAAAAGGTATTTTCCAAGGTCCTTTAGTACATAGAATCCTTTGGTAATACTGGAACAAAACTTTGTCTTGACTGTCAAAGTAACAACATCAAGTGGGTGTCTTGTCATTTCTATTTTAGAACTTTTGGATACCAATATTCTTTTTAAGTAATCCATCTTTTAATTGAATTACTTTTTTCCAAACAATCTTTTATTTTCTCAATTATAAGTTTATCTTAACCATATTTTCTTTTATCAACTGTCAATGTAATTCTATATAAACATGTAGGTGTCATAAACCTGCATCATGAGGTGATCACTTGTATGAGGACAATTCATTCATGAGTTTTAAAACAACATACTCGTATTTAGAGCAAGTCAATGACTGTTACACAAATTATTATACCTGTGGTTCATCAGAAAGTAGGTCAACACTGACCGGCATCTCGGGGTGGCTCTCCTTCAATTACAAGACACCCAAACTAAAACTTATGTGTAAATTCACCGTAGGTAAATATGCTTGTGTCATACCTACCATAATAACTAAGCAACTATTTTGTATAAAAGTGTCTCTTATTCTCCAAACTCTCCCTTTGACTGGCTGATAATGATGTAAAATATCTTAACTCTTTACCAAACAACAAAGTTTTAGACTCGTCCAAATTGAAAGCATTTGCAGACAACAAAATAAATATGACTCAAAGATTAACACTTGACTTAAGAAGAGAAAACATTGTGGGAAATGGAGAAAATGCTTATTACTAGCATTTTCTCCTTTTCCAACAATACTTTCAGAAGGCTTCTTCCTCTGAGTTGTAATAACCAGGGATCCTTTGGTAAAGGGTTGACAAGATCAATCAATGATCGGTATCCATAATACATGAAAAATTGACAATTGTGCTTTTCACCTAAAAAAGAATTAATTAATTCTTAACCCTTTACCAAATACCAAAATTCTGGACTGGTCCAAATTGAAAGAACTTGCAGATAACAAAATAAATGAAACTAAAAAATTGAAATTTGTTTCTAGCAGGGAAGAAAACATTATGGAAAAAGGAGAAAATGGTAGTCACCAGCATTTTCTCCTTTTCCCACAATGTTTTCAAAAGGCTTCTATCTCAGGGCCGTAAAAACCAGGGATTGTTTGGGAAAGGGTTAATAATAAGAAATATCTTATTTCGCTATACATAACAATGGACTTCATTATTAATTGGTATTTTCTGGACATAGAATCTAGCTTCAAACAAAAAACCTCAACTCTGTTACAGTACATGTATTACCAACCAATAAATGTCAGATACTTAAGAGCCAACTAGCTGTTGATTCTAAATGTGAATTATGTTAAGTTACAAGTTTTCTATTCATTGCAGTGTCAAAAAAAAAAGAACATCTACTTTAAGCTAGCACAGGCTTAGACATTGTTTCCTCAAGAACTTTTCTGTGTTATACACAACAAATGAGCCATGTTCTGGTAACAGGGGGCTTAATGGATCTCCGCGATACATGATACGAGCTCAAGTCACCACAAAATAAGAGCCACTTTTTTGAATAGGGGTTTAACGCCACTTTAACAACCAAGGTCATATCATGGCGATCGGTGACGCACATGTATTTCCTGGCTTTCTCATACCAGTACAAACAGTCTAACAGTACTTTCTTTCCAAAGCCACTGACTACTATTCTCACATGCTTCAGCAGAGGTGAGGGGCAAAAATAAGCCAGAAAGAAAGTTTGCCTCAACCGGGTATCGAACTCACAACCACCAGGTCATGAGTCCAACACACTAACCACCGAGCCACCCGGGCGGGCTAATTAGGAGATAGACTGGTCCTTTGACAAACAGGTAACTGACCAGTAGCGAACAGTTTCAGCCCTGGACAGCCTGACCTGGGTCAATACTTTTTGCAGATACAATAAGCCCCCTTTTCACAGAGCACTGCTCATATACATGTATTACATCAATGTTGTGTCATGGTAAGTTTCCTGGGGATTGTATTCACTTTGAGCTCTGTGGGAAATATGATACATCATGAGGTCTCATTTTCCAACATAGTGTGATTTGCTAAAGTTGAAAAGAATGGAAATGAGTGGTTTATCAGCTTGAAGAAACAGGTATCCAAGTCCAGGTTTACATGTCAAAACTTTCAAAATAGCCAACTGTAAGCTATACTACAGACTGTGAGCAGGATCTCTTATTTTAACAGTACCCAACCTATTACTATATGGGACACAATTTTTAGTCCTCCCTTCAGACAACTCATGCCATGTTTTGGGAAAAAGAGCAATCGCTTGTTACAGGCAATTGCTTGTTTTTAATGTTTCATGGGATATGGGATAGCTTTACAGTGATAGGTTAGTTGCAAAATTCAATTCATAAACTCCCTCCATTTTCCATGATAATTAAATAGACTAATATGTATTCACAGACCACCCATGAAAGTACAGGGAGCGGCCCCTCTCAACAGGTGGTCTTTTAATTCAGCTTTCACGAGAATTGATTATTTCAGAATAAACATTTTCTCCATTTTGTTGACTTGAACTCTTTACAAAATGACAAAATTTTGGGCTCTGACAAATTGACCACATATTGCAGATTACAAAAAGTGTAGCTCAAGTGATGATTTCTAGGTGTAAAACATAGAGGGAAGAGGGGAAAAATACTGTTAACCAGCAATTTCTACTTTTCCAACAATGCCCTAAACAGCCTTCTCCTGTAGGGCCGTTCCAATTCTGGTTTGTGTGGTAAAGGGTTAAGCTACTGCTTGGAGTCATTGCCACATCCGTAGCATCATTCTGACCAAACCATCTTTTCACAATTCCAATGGGTGGACTTATGTTACAATCTCAAAACATTTCATTTACAGCTGCCTAAGGGTAAATAAGCTCACAATGACATGAAAATGGAGGGAGGAATGTTCACTCATACAGTTTGTTTAGTTATGCACAAAAATGTAAAATTTGAATTTTTTTCTTTAAAAAAAAAAATGCCAGCAAACCATGCAGATATATTGGGATAGATACATTTAAGGAGTAAAATATGAATTTTTCTTTTGAAAAATACACAACATAGTCAAAAGTTATACAATTTGAGTCACACTAAACATGATTTAACTTTCCACCAAACAAGAACTATCAGACTTGTCAAAATTTGGATGCACTTGCTGACTACAAAAGAAGATCAAGTCTTTACCAAACAAAAAGGTAACGCTTTAGAAAACATTATGGGCAAAGGAGAAAATGCTGATTACTAGCATTTTCACCTCTTCCAACTATGTTTTCAAAGATGGTAAAAGATTACAGGATTGGATTTGTCTATCAAGGAGACAAAAGAATATAGGAAAAGGAGAAAATACTCTTCTCCAGCATATTTCCCTATTCCCAGAAGCAATATTCCAGAATGTTCTCAACAGCTTAATCCTAAGGGTCCTAAAATATGGGAGTGCCTCTTGAGTTAAACCTCTGAGTGCTGACATCAATTTCCCTTTAATCCATAGAGATAGATTTTGATCAGACTACAGAACATGAAGGCTGATCTAACTCTCTTTACATTGCCCATAAAATTCAAGCAATTTCTTGTTAAAATTCCACTGAAGCATATGCTGTACAAATTGAGAATAAGATTTTACTGAAGCAGCTAAGAAAGCTCTACAGCTAAAAATAAAGATATGTAATAGTAAGCAGACAGTCAGTTGGAATCCTCCTTATAAATCCCATTTCTTTTAGCTAGTTTTGTCGTTTATGCAAGCTTTTAAATTTTTCCCAATTTACATAATCCTGGCTTCTTCTTAAACATTTCAGCTTGGTGTAAATGCGCATTTTTCATTTGTGTGACATTTCAATTGTTCTAAATTGTCCCTGATAAAAACTCAAAATCTATTTGTCCTGAACTCTTTACCACAGAATCTTGACTTTTAATGACCCAGACGAAGAATCCTTTTGAAAACATTGTGGGAAAAAGGAGAAAATGCTGTTAACCAGCATTTTCTCCTTTTCCCACAATGTTTTCTTCCTCCTGAAATTAAATTTCAAGTTTACAGTCACATTTATTTTGTTATCTGCAAATGCTTTCAATTTGGACCAGTCTACATATATGTCATTTGGTAAAGAGTTAAATTACATTTAAAAATTCACCTGGTTCTAAAGTTACAAATAATATTAGCATAAAAGAGCCATGAGACAAATCTAGTTGTTTTTCACAAGATTTTCATTTGTCAGATTTACCTTTAACTGTTGTAATTGTTTGCTCTCCTCCTCCAAAATCTTCTTCTTCTCTTCCTCTGATACCTGTATTGTACTGTTACTTGCCATGGCACTCACTGCAGAGTTGTATCCAGATGGTCTGAAGTAAAAAAAATTGAGACAATGTCAATAGTTTTTGCCATTTACAATGACAAATTACCTTTCAAAGACACATTTCCACAATCAAACAACTTTTTTTGAACTCTTTACCAAACGACAAAATTTTAGACTGGTCCAAATTGAAAGCACTTGCAGATGATAAAATAAACATGTCTCAAAAATAACAATTTGTTTCAGCAGGGTAGAAAATATTGTGATATAAGATGAAAATGCTGGTCACCAGCATTTTCTTCTTTTCCGGCAATGTTTCAAAAGGCTTCTATCTCAGGGCTGTAAAAACCAGGGATTGTTTGGTAAAGGGTTAAGTCCTTCCAGTGAAGGAGGTATGAATCTTGTCATGATAACAATCACCAATCCTTGGAAACATATTAGTCAAGCCAGGGACTCCAACATGCAACCTTTAACCCTTTACCACATAATCCCAACTTTTTACACCACTGTGGAAGAAGCCTTTTAAAAACATTGTGGGAAAAGGAGAAAATGCTGGTAACCAGCATTTTCTCCTTTACCCACAATGTTTTCTACCCTTCAAGGCTAGGTCCCATACATTAAGCTTTTACCAGGTGACAAAATTTTGGACTGGACCAAATACAAAGCATTAGCAGGGTACAAAACAAATGTACATTAAATGATGATTTCTGTCTTTAATAAGACGGAAAACATTGTAGGAGGAGAAAAAAATGCTGGTTATCAACATTTTCTCCTTTTCCCACAAAGTTTTCAAAGTTCCAAAGGGACATTTGAACTCTGTATTATGTGGTAAAGGGTGAACGAAACATAATATTGTCCATACAATTGCCCTTAGTGTATTTGACATTCAAACCTGGGAACAAAGTCACCAACCATTTTGAATATTGCCTTAATTCTGAATTCCAAGCCCAGCAATTTGATTGGCAAAAAGGTTCAGTCTCAGCCAATCAGACGCCAGTCAAAAACTAGAGCTGTCACTGAATGTGACTTAATACTCCGCCAGCGCTTTAACAGGAAAAGTGTCAAGTTCAAGGTGAGATAATTCCTCAACTGGGAAGAAAATTGCTCAACCATTTGAAAATTGTGTCTTGCAAATCTTCAATATATGTTTAGTATATATGTAAAGTTCCAATACAATTGAAGGAAAACTGCAAGAGTTTGCGACACAAAATTACTAGTATTTTGTACACAAACGGACACACGGACGGACAGACAGGCTGATTCCAGTATACAACTGAAAACATTCGTTTTGCGAAGGTATAAAATTAATATGAAACTACAACTGAATTTCTACTAGTTAATGAATATGACCTCTGGTGAAGGTCAAGGTCAATCTTTATTGAAAATATCCTACTTTGGTCCAGCAACTCCTCCTCCCTTCTTACTCTCCATAGATTTCAAGTGTTCCTCAAGGGCATCTAGCAAACTGGCTGGGGCCTGGAATACACACAGAAAAGAAAAACATAAATACTGGCTAGTTATCATCAACTACATGGTTTCAAACAGACAGATACTGAATTAGGATGTCACCATGTCCAGTGACTCTTTTCTCATTGAAACAAATTTGTAGCTTGCAACTTCAAAAACTTATTTTCACTCTGATGATTAAGTCTGTACCAAACCACCAAAACTTGTAATTGTCTTAGTCGAAAGCATTCACAGTTGGAAAGTTACATATCATGCATTGAATGATGGTTTTTGCCAATGATAGTGTTGAATACATGGTAGTAAAAGGAGAAAATGCTGGTTACCAGCATTTTCTCCTTTTCCTACCATGTTTTAAAAGCTTTTTGTCCTAGGATCACCAAAAGACAGACTGTATTGTAAAGGGTTAATGTCAGTACACCTCTCACCAAACAATTCCATCTTTTGGCCATTTTGGGGGGGAAAGGCTTTTGAACAGATCCATTATTTCAACAGTCATCTTTTCACAACACTCTTCCTCATGTGTGTTAACTGTTCATTACACAAATGTATGAGCGCTGCTTTTTCAACCTATACCAAACAACCCCAACTTTTAACTACCCAGAGAAAGGAGACTATTAAACCATTTTTGGAAAAAGAAGAAAATGCCGGTTTTCCAAAAATGTTTTCTATCCAATCAAATTCAAATCTCATCATTTGAAAGCTGTTTAGTTTCTCCTCTACAAATGCTTTGTTTATAGAGGAGTCAAGAATTCTGTTGTGAAGCAAAGGGTTAAAAAGGAAATCATAATACAAAGACAAAAAGTATTGACTTGAGATGAAAACTTTTTTTGCTACCAGTTAATTTACAATATGTTGAAGGACCCCTCTTTCTCGTTCTAATTTAATGTCCAGCCTGTTTTTAAGTGAATCAATCCATCCTATGCAAACACTTGCTTTTTCCATGATGTTTTCAAAAAGACCTTCTTCCTCAGGGTTTTTAAATCTTAGCATGGTATGGGTTAGGGTTATGATATTTATTACATAACAAGAGCCATCAGAGATGGGTTTTGCTCCCCGAACAAGTGCTTGTCATACAATGTATGAAATGTTCCAACAAGTTCAGATTTGAAATTTCATGAACTTTTAAGCACTAAAGCAGGAGATATTAGAGAAAAACAATTTTTAACATGAAGTCCCCTTTTTCTGCAACACAGCCTGTAATTGAGAAACCAGGAAAGAGGTATATGGGCAATGTTCCAATGAGTTCAGATTTGAAATTTCACATAGTTTTGAGCACTGATGTAGATATTAGTGAAAACAATTTTTTACATGAAGCCCCCTTTTTCCATGATGCAGCCTCAAATTGAGAAACAAGGAAAGAGATATTTGCACATTGTTCCAAGGAGTTCAGATAATTATGAAGTTTCATAAAATTTGGTCCAGGGGTTGTGGAGAAATGGTTTCAGACGGACGGACAAATGGGCCCACGGATGTACACACAGTGTGGCAACTATATGCTCCCCCGAACTGTTTCGGGAAGCATAAAAAACAGTATTTCAAGCTTATGGTCTCTAAAGTGCACACAAGGTTTTTCTAAGACTTGGCCCAGTGACCTACATTTTAGGCCAATGTTATCCAATTTCTTACTTGTTTGAGGTTTCATTTAGTCAAACATTCTAACCAAATTTCATGAGTGTTAGTTTGGTAATATGGCTTCTAGAGTGCATATCATTTTTTTTAATATTTGCCCATTGATCTACTTTTTGGTCTATGCTGACCCAAATCAGTCCAAAATTTTATCAAAACAAACATTCAGACAAAGTTTCTTGAGGATTGCACATAAAATGTGGCCCTTAGGGTTCACACAAGGCCCTTGTTTTTTTCACAAGGCCATTGTTGATAACCTAATGATGCATGAATGATGACACACGACAGACACAGCACACATTCACAAATGCTAACCTAGATCCTTGAGCAATTTGTATCGATGTGAGCTAAAAGTATATTAAATTTGTACACAGATATCTCTATCAGCATCTCATTTAAAAAAAAAAAAATCATCTATACATTCAACCCCCAAAAATGTACACCATAAAGGCCCTAAAGGCCCTAAATAAATTCATATGTGATTTTCAGTTCAGTTCAGTTCAATGTAAATTTTTCTATTCAGGAAACAGCTGACAGCATAGACTAGAAATCAGACAGCATGCTGTGCGCAATCTGATCTTTATCATACATATCTGCACAAGGCAAATTGTTTTTCATCTGCAAAAACAGCTCAGTTGTTTAAGAGCCCAAGGTGTTAATCACAAACAGTATGCATAAAACCAATCACCACTTTGCACTACTAATCATTACAGTGAATCTATTATTGCTCCCACACAGTTAACACCACCAAAAGTTAGAACAGCAACACAAACAATACAAGAAGTAACACATAAATAAGGAAGACAGAGTTACAGATCTCATGTGCTGCACTTGTCCTCAAATAGATATATCTGTACACAAATTTTGGAGTCACTAGCTTCTTTACTTTGGGAATTGTAATCTGGACAAAATTTAAGGAAACTCACAGATACAATGACAGACTGACAAACAGAAGGACAAGGTGACTCCAGTATACCCCTGCGAACTCTGTAGGGGTATTATGATACTGATATAAAGGACTGGACGTGAGTTGGCATTGAGATAAAAATTTATCGAACTGGGTAAATGTTATCAAGCAAGCCTTTGGCAAGCTCAATAGCATTTTTTCTAGACAAGTTCAACTTTTTTTTTTAAATCTAATACCCCTATGAATGTCATAATCTTTTTATCACATAATGTTACTTTACAAATCATTGATGCAAAAGCATCTATAGATGCACACATTGTAATATTAATAAACCCATCCACTTCTCTATAAAATAGGTATGAAATGACATCAAAAGTGACATCACACAATACTGATATAAAATATATGTCAGATTAGAAAATTTGTAATGGGTATATTTCACTGAAACCAAGGGAGGTTATGTGATAAATTTGAATACTAAATATTTGAGAGCCACCAAAGACTGCCCAACATTTTACCACTAGCATATACTGATTTATATCTTTAACCTATAATTGAAGCATCACAGAAAGCATGTGAAGAAATAGCTGGCCTAGTTCAAGAGTAAAACTTACTTTTGTTTCTAGACCAATGCTCTGGAAAACACAAGGATGTATGAAAAAAAATTGTTAAGCATTTTCTCATGCTCCTATCACATCCATTGCATTATCTCAATAACCCTTTACCACCTAATAATGAATTTCAATGACCCAGAGGAAGAAGCCTTCTGAAAACATTGTGGGAAAAGGAGAAAATGCTGGTGACCAGCATTTTCTCCTTTTCCCACAAAGTTTTCTACCCTATCAAAGCAAAACTGCACCATTTGAGCCACTTAGAAAATTGTCGTCTTCAAACGCAGTCAATTTGGAAAGGTCTAAAATTTTGCTGTGTGGTAACTGGATAACTGACTGATAATAACAGACACCAACTTTGCTGTGTGTCTATGGCAGATCCTACATTAACAATCAGGGGGGAAAGCAGTATATACATTTACTATAAACATAAAGATAGATCAGAAAACACTGTAGCAGAAGGGAAAAATGCCCATCATCTAACGAAGTCCATTCTCACACTCATCTCTCAACCAGAAGAATCTATGGACTCATCCCTTTTTATCCTTTACCAAACAATCCTTAGTTTAAAAATCCTAAGGAAGAGGGTTTTTGAAAATATTGTGGGAAAAGGAGAAAATGCTGACAAGTATTCTCTCCTTTTCTTACAAAGTTTTCTACCCTATCAAAGAAGAAATCATAAATTTAGCAACATTTAATTTGTTGTCTGCAAAAGCCTTCTGTTTGGTAAAGTCTAAAATTTCAATGGTTAGCAAAGAATTAATAGAATAATTAATGTGAGTGTGAAAGTGTGTAAAGGAAAAATATTGGTTAACTCTTTATCAAATGACAAAATTTTAGACAGATCCAAACTGAAAGCACTTGCAGATGACAAAAAAATAAAGGTAACTCAAAAAGTGAAATTTGTTTCCAGCAGGGTAGAAAAAGGCTTCTTTTTCAGAGTCGTTTAAACTCGGGACTGTGTCGTAAAGAGTTAACAGCATTTTCTCCTATTCCCAAAATGTTCCTGAAAGTATATTCTTCAGGGCCGAAAATCACTTAACTATTTCATGACAAGAATAGTTCTTTACCCGACTCCTGAGTTTTGACGACCCTGGGAAAGAGGCCTTTTGAAAACATTGTGGGAATGGAGAAAATGCTGAACAACATTTTTTCCCCTTTTCCTGCAATAAGTTATACCCTGTCAAAGACCAATTTTATCCTTCAGCCATATTTGAAGTTATTTCTGCAAAGTGTTTCAATCTGTACAAGTCTTCATTTTTGTCATGTGGTAAAGAGTTATACAAAACAGAAACATTGTTTCATCCTGTACTAGAGCTGGGTATCGCCAAGAAAAATGTATCGCGATACTATCGCGATACCAGACAGGCGATACGATACAATATCACGATACTTAATTGGTCCAGATTTACTTAATGACAGTCTATTAAAAGAGAGACTGTTTTCATGTGATATGCGCAAACAAGATTTTATAGATAGATCTACATGTTCACAGTTATAACCTCTTCAAAGACTTTAGGAACCTTTTCTCAAACTGTGCAACCATTTTTGGCAAAATCAATCCAAATGTTTGCTAAAACAAGTAGGTATGTGTGATACCATCGAACTGGTCCAATTCCTGTACAAAGTCTATCAGATCGGTAGTGCTGGGCAATCAGGTTGAAATCACAAATGATTTTTGTTTTGTAATCTGAAGAGCACACCAACTAGTTATCTATTGTACAATCGGTGTCTCCATTTAACTGAGAATGCCTTTTGGCTTTAAATACCATGACAGTTTGTCTACATGATATTAAGTTTATAAGGATGCTTTGTTTTGTACTTCAAAAATCAATGGTTTTGCAGTACCATTTAGAGTTTTTGCTTTATTCAACATAATTCATTTTGGTCCTCTATTTTTAATTTTCAAAAGTTTTAAAAAAAATTAGACATATTTCAAGCATTTGCAGACTCCCCCCCCCCCCCCCCCCCCCCACCACCACCACGTAGATCTGTATTTTCATTTCCTAAAACAACAATTTCTTCACTCATGAACAGCATTTTAGCCCCCAACTTACTGTTTTATTCATAGATTTGTGTAAATCCACTGTTTAACTTCACTATTAAAAATGAGAAGATAGTTTTAAGTCCCTCTGATCGGACGACGCCATGCTGATCATTGTAGTGTCATGGGTTTTCACGTTTTTTTGGCGATCGATTTTTTCGTGACAAATAATTTTTGGAGAAGTATTACTACATGATTTGACATCAGTGTGTCATTTTAAATAGCAGGAAATTTTAAAATCGGTCCTTTTACACTAGATCAGAGGATTAACACCTTTATTACGTTGTCATAAATAACTCGCTAGCTTCATGATCATGCGCGTGTCTTTTGCATTTATACTGATCGTGTTTAGCCCATATTTCTGCCGGATGCATTAAAACTAGGTTATTTGAAGCTCTAGACCATAACTTAATGCGTCAGATTGACAATTAGGCAGATATTTTTCAGCCTCAAAGACATCAATTCAATTTCCCAGCGTCAAAACCCGCACTATAGTCTACTCCGGAAGACAGTCGCCGATCCGCATCTCATTCATTTGTTATTTAAAAAGAACAAAGACAATTCAAACTGTGCTATCTTTCGCTAGCAAATAATCAAATTGCAGCTTATATTCGTCCCCTAAATCAGTCCTTGTAAAACGGGTAAGGAGGCAAACCGATCAAAACGCAGCCGCAACTTTTTGGACACGAAGAAAATATGATAACCTTAGAACGTTCCGAATTAGCATCTATATTTAAAACCTTGAAAACCCTAAGCATAAGCGAGTGACTGTAAACAGTTAGCTTCAAATTATTCCCCAAATTACAAAGTTTTATGAATTTCATTGTTTCTAGGGCGAGTTTTTTAACGTTCTTGTATGTATAGCAGAGACAAACGGTGCGTATTTTTTTTCCTATTTTATACATGAATCATTTATATTGATACGTGATCTCACACACTGTGCACACGACACGACGTAAATGTATCGCCAAGTATCGATACAACGAGTTAGTATCGCGATATACTATCGCCAGCAAAAATATCACGATGCACCGATGCATCGATGATATCGCCCCAGCTCTATCCTGTACCACACCGGCCTTACTTTTAAGCACCCTAAAGAAAATCCTTTGTAAATATTGTGAGAAAAGGAGAAAATGCTGGTCACCAGCATTTTCTGCTTTTCCCACAATGTTTTCTTCTTCCAATTTCTATAGACAAGTTTTATATCATGACTTAGATTTGATTTGTTGTAGGCAAATAGTACAGTTAAACTTGCCAAACAAGAACAATCATAATCAAGCAAAATGTTCGTATCATCCTACACTAAATTATTATTTGTGGGGTAATGGGTGATATAATAGAGAGATAGGTAAGTTAGAAGTCAAACAAACAAAGCTATTAGTATAAAATATTCTGTGGTCTCTCCCAGGGACCTTAGATGGCAAGATGGAGAAAACAAAAAGCAACATCTATGATTTTAGCCAACCATTTCAAAGATTACACATTTTCTTGATCTTGCTCATGGAAAAAATTAAAATTACATATGAATTTTAGTCTTTGAAGGAAAATCTCGAAAACTTAAGTTATCCCATCCTTTAACACCCCCCCTTTACATTTTATGGCTGGAAACATGTTTAAAGGAGCATTCCGACATTTGCATAAAGTTTCGCTTGGATAAGCCTGTCCGCACAGGCTAGTCCAAAGCGACACTTTATGTTTTTCAGTAAAAAGTCTACTGTTGCACAAAATCTAATGTAGTCATACAGAGTTGTGGACTGAGCAGGCGGATCCAAGACAGCAATTTACACAAATGTCCATGCATCCCTTTTCGAGTGTCGCAAGCCATGTTAGCCTCTGCTCTTGCAAGCCCTGTAGAAACCACAAGTTTTATGGTAAGAGGGCAATACATCTGTCCAACATTTAAGTGTTCTAACCCATTACCAGGAAAGCTATTTCGGACATACCACAAAACAACTACACGTAACCCACAGCAAGAAGATTTGTGGGCAAGAAAATGCCACTTTCCAACAGACCAAGAGTATTGTGGAGATACTAGCAGAATACTTATAGTTTTCACAAAAAGTAAGCATCTCTCCACTTCTATAATGTTCTCAAGAGCTTGTGATAAGGGGTTTAAAGCAACCTATTTCTAGCAGAGTATAAGACAGTTTTACTTGAAACAGCCATAGCACCTAGAGTTGCATTTTGTAAGCCACGATGTAACAGATTATCTTGGATCTTAACTCCTACAATAGGTGTCAAGATATTTTGGCCAAACAAGCCTTGACACAATTTGAGCTTCATTTTGTTCTACTTTCAGAAAAGATCTTGCTAAAAAAAGGCTGTATGTTCCATGCAGTCTGATTTTTATCTGTATTAGACCTTTAACACAGAGTTTACAAAAGCACTGAAAGTTGCTAAACTAATTACCACACAACCCCTACTTTTGACGATCTTGGGAAAGAAGCCTTTAGAAAACATTGTGGAAAAGGAGAAAATGCTGGAAACCAGCATTTTCTCCTTTTTCCACAATGTTTTCAAACCCTTCACAAAGCAAATTTCAAATTTTCAGTCAATTTCATTTTGTCGTCTGCAAATGCTTCCCATTTGGACAACTCTAAAATATTGTCGTTTGGTAATGAGTTAAGGCATTCTAAGCATTAGTAGGGATCTCTAACATGAACTGAGGAAATTTTTGCTCAAAAACATATCAAATGAAGAGCTAGTTTGAAAATGTTTAAAATGTTTTAGAAAGGCAAATACTCCGCATCATAACCTTTTTCCTGAATTTAAACAGCCCTAAAGAGGATGAACTTTGAGAACAATGTAGGAAAGGAGAAAATTCTGGTAACCAGCATTTACTCCTTATCTACCCTACCAAAAACAAATTTTAATAATTTCAGACTCAATGAATTCATCTTCTGCAAATGCCTTTGCTATGGACCAATAAAAACTTTTTTAGATTGGGTATGAGATAGTAACAGGAAACCAGAGCAACGCATGTGGGTGCTAACGCAAGGCTGCAGCTGCTTTTCTATTGAAAATTCTACATGAAAAAGGGGACGCAACTGTGTAAACAATTTTGAGGATTGCCTGCCCTTTAGTAAGGGTTCTTATTTTGAAAGCAAACTCTTTATAAAAGAATTAAAGTTTGGACTTCATCTACATGCCATCATATACAGAGGACAAAATGAATGTGACTCAAATGTTGGTTTGTTTCTTTGAGAGGGTGATACGCAGTGTTTGAAAGGAGGAAATGATGTAACCAGCATTTTCTCCTTTTCCCATAATTTTGCTAAAGACCATTTTCTGACTCCTAAAACTAAGGATTGTATGATAAGCAGGCTATTAACTGTCCCAAGTTTATCCCTTTACCAAACAATCCCTTGTTTTCACGACCCTAAGATAGAAGCCTTTGACAACATTGTGTAAAAAGGAGAAAATGCTGGTAACCAGCATTTTCTCCTTTTAACACAATGTTTTCTACCCTGCTGGATACAAATTTCAATTATCGAGTAACTTTATTTTGTGGTCTGCAAGTGCTTTGAATTTGGACCAGTCTACAATTTTGTTGTTTGGCAAATGGTTAACTCAATAACAAACGATAAAATTTTAGGTTTATCCAAATCGAAAGCAAATGCAGAAAGGAAAATAAAAGTGACTGAAAATTTGAAACTTTTGTTTTGTGAAGGGTAGAAAATATTGTGGGAAAAGGAGAAAATGATGGTTACCAGCATTTTCTCCTTTTCCCACAATCTTTTCAAAAGGCTTCTTTCTCAGGGTAGTCAAAAATAGGGATTATGTGGTAATGGGTTAAGGTACTTATCATCAGGAATGACAGATATAAAGATTACTAAAACAGCGATTACGTAATCGCTGTTTAAAAATGTTTGTGTGATTGCATGACAATGCAGAAAACAACAGGGCTATGACACTACAATCATGTAATTTCATGTTTTTCTTTGAAAAATAGCCAAGCTAAAATAGTTTTTAAAAAGTGACAAAATATTGTGTGAATAAAATAAAGGTTAACAAAAAGAGTATCAGAAACTTTAAATCTTACACTGCACTTGATTTAAAACGGCTGAACTTGAAAAAATTTTTAAAAGGGGTTTAAAAAAAAAACCTTCATTGCATTTTCTCTCTTTTTTTGTATTGATATTCAACCATGATAAAAAAAAAAGCTAGAGGACAAAATGTTTAAAATGGAAAAAAAAAACCTAGATGACATTACACTTTTTTGCATCAAAATTATAATTTAAAATTTCAATCCTGCCTTTAGCAATATAGCTCTATTTGTTACAAAGAAATTTAAATGGCGCATACAAAAGTATTTCTTATGAAGATGTAAATATCATGCAGATGTATGTGTTTGCTCTTCAAAGATTGAACATATAACACTTACTGGGCCAGTCTTGCCACTAAGACCCTGGGAAGTAAAAAATAAACACAACTATATGAGCGGCATTCTGAGAAGGAGAGAAGATATGCATCTATATGAACCATCATACCAAGTAAGCCCTCACATAATTAAGGATCCATTAAATCCATTATGTCCCAAAACCAACCAAAAAATAAAGTAGACTGGCCCCTTGACACATAGAGCAGAGCTCCAGATAAGAGGGAGTGATGGTATTCTGAATCCATTATTTCTCTTCCAAACCTATGTTGTGGGTACTCATTAGAATCGTCTCTATGAGACGATTCTAATGAGTACCCACAACATACCGTTTCGTTGAGAATAATTCATATTCTCAATTTTGAAATCAAAATCACTCCCTCTATCTGGAGCTCTGAAATGAGTAACCAATAGCAAAAAGTTTTGACTCAGGCCACCCAGCATGTAATGAAGACTGACCTTGGTAGTTACTTTTTGCAGATGCATGAAACCCCCTTTTCACACAGCATGACTCAAATCATGATGTCTACCACAAAACCAAATACAAGAACAAAAAAAAGGCGCTGAGATTATATGGCATGCAACACGCAGAAAGGGGCATTCGGATGCCTGCATAAAGCGTCCTTTCAGATTGGCCTGCCCATTCCATGCAGGCTTATCCAAAACAACACTTTACGTTTTTATGCATTTTTCTGTTTTGCGCAAGTCTACTGTAGCACAAAATCTGATGAAGTCGTAAAGTATCACCTTGGAATAGCCTGTGTGGACTGGAACAGTTACTTTAAGCAAATGTCGGAATGCCCGGGCCCCCTTTTTAATATGTTGCAAGCCATATTATAACTCATCTATGGCAGAATCTGATGGGCTTTGAAAACATTTTGGCAAATAGAGACATTGCTTTGACCTGGCAAACATCAGTTAGGTCCTCTGGCTCAAGAGGATTTAAGAAATCAAACAACAATGGTTAACTTAAACTTACACTACACAATCTGGAGTTCTAAAAGTTCCAGTTGCAAAGACTTATGAAAACATTGTGAAAAAAAAAATAAAATGCTAGATATGAACTCTTTCAGCTTTTCCAACATTGTTTTCTACCCTTCAAAACACAGATTTCAAAGTCTGAGGCACATTTATCTTTTCTTCTATAAATGCTTTCATTCAATTTGGACAAGCCACATCACAAAAAACCTTAACATAATTAGGAGTTAAATCTGTACCAAACAGACAAAACCTCATGTGTCTAAACCTTTGTCATGTCGTAAAGATTTAACCCTTTACCACACAATCCCGACTTTAACGACCCTGAGAAAGAAGCCTATAGAAAACAGTGTGGGAAAAGGAGAAAATGCTGGTAACCAGCATTTTCTCCTTTTCCCACAATGTTTTCTACCCATCACAAAACAAATGTCAAATTTTCAGTTACTTTTATTTTGGCTTCTGCAAATGCTTTTGATTTGGACAAATCTAAAATTTTGTTGTTTGGTAATGAGTTAATGCACTTTCTCTACAGAATGACCTTCTTTCCTCTTCCACCTTATCACTTTTACAAACATAAATTGTTGGATTACTGCTATCAGAAACTGCTTTCGAGCAGCAAATTTCTCCTTTTGCCACAATATTTACACAATTACTAACCAACCTAACCTAATTCATTTTGATTACTTACTCTATACAAAGGTACTATAGCTGAAGCTTTCTTCTCGAAAGACAGTTTTTACATTTCACAGAAATAGCCCATTCAATGTTGCACATTAAATCTTTGAGACTGTTCTGAGATTTTTTAGTGTTTAGAATGAATGAACTTACAAGCAGAAAATAATTTGAAATGTCCTGTTCTGAAAGAACTTATCTTTTGATCAAAATTGAGGACATGTCATGTGTTCCTTTAATTATTTTGAGCAGTGAATAATGCTTGGAAAAAGAAAAATTGAAAATACACATTACAATAGAAGATATGCAATTTTTCGCCATGACTCAAACCTAATTAAACTAAAGTAAAACTAAACCACATGGTCAAAAGCACTATTAGGCCTCTTAACTCTTTACTGAACGAGATTTTACTCTTCACCACAACGAGCATTTGCAATGATAAACGACATGGAGCTCAAAAAATAATATCCATCCTGCTAATGGAAGAAAACACGATTGGAAAAGGTGGCAATGCTGGTTACTAGCATTTTCTCCTTTTCCCACAATGTTTCAAACGCTATCTTCCTCAAAGTCATAAAAACATAGGATTGTTTGGTGAAGGGTTTGGAAAGAAAATTGTAGGAAACAAAACAACAGAACCAAAACTTCACAGATAAAAAGGAAAAATGATGGTCACATAATTATACCACAATAGACCACTATCACTATTTTCTAACAACTCAAGCCTAGGATAAAACAATGGGGTCTAATGTAAATGGGCTGAAAGTAATGGAAATTTGGAACTATCTATTTTACTTATACAAACTACTTTGCTATAATATTTATCCTTTACCATACAACCCCATGACTGAACAATCTTGTGTGACAAAAGCTTTTGAAAATATTGTGGGAAAAGGAGAAAATGCTGGTTAGCAACATTTTCTCCTTTTCCCACAATTTTTTTAACTCCTTGAAGACAAATCTCATCAATTGAGTCATATTCAGATTGCTGTCTGCAAATCCTTTCAATTCGGGTAAGCCTAAAACTTGGCATCTGGTTGACAGTTTATTAGTTTATTACCCATAATTCATATAAGAAAAGGTTATAAACAAAAGTCTACCATGTCCATATTACTAACTATTACAATAGATGGATAGGCAAAAAGAAATTCTTTCTTTACCCATCAACAACATTTTAAATCAGCCCAAATTGAAAGAATTTGCATACGACAAAAAAAAAAAAGTGGAAGGCAGAAAACATTATGGGAAAAGGAGAAAACCCTAGTCACCAGGATTTTCTCCTTTTTCCCTCAATGTTTGAAAAAGCTTTCTCCATGTTGCTAAATTTACTTATACAGGTTTAAGATCATACTGTAAGGCACCTGATGTCTGATCTTGAATCTCCAGAGCCTGATTTCTTAACCCATTACCACACAATCCCTACTTTTGACGCCTCTGAGAAAGAAGCCTTTAGAAAACATTGTGGGAAAAGGAGAAAAAAATGCTGGTAACCAGCATTTTCTCCTTTTCCAACAATGTTTTTTACCCTTCACAAAACAAATTTCAAATTTTCTGTCACCTTTATATTGTCGTCTGCAAATGCTTTCAATTTGGACCAGTCTAAAATATTCTCGTTTGGTAATGAGTTAAAGGTAATGTGGCAAAGCATGGCAAGATATGAAATTTCTGTTAACCCATTACCAAACGACAATATTTTAGACAGGTCCAAATTGAAAGCATTTGCAGACGACAAAAAAAAAGTGACTGAAAATTAGAAATTTGTTTTGTGAAGGGTAGAAAACATTGTGGGAAAAGGAGAAAATGCTGGTTACCAGCATTTTCTCCTTTTCCCACAATGTTTTCTAAAGGCTTCTTTCTCAGGGGCATCAAAAGTAGGGATTGTGTGGTAATGGGTTAACCAGTGAATGAACACAACTTTCCCCAGTGCCCAAAACCACAATATGATATGATCTTAAACCCTCTACCAAGTTGATTCCAAGTTTAACAACCTTAAGAAAGGAATTTTCTGAAAATAATGTAGGAAAAGGAGAAAATGCTGGTCACCCATATTTTTTCCTTTTTCCATATATTATTCCCTTTCACAGACAAATAACATCATTTAGCTATATTATGAACTATCATCTGCAGATGGTTTCAGTCGGGACCAATTTAAAATTTTCACATGTAAGACATTCAAATGTGATCTGACTGTTGACTGAAGGATAACTTGTACATTTTGTGCAGTCTGATCTTTATCTACAGTATCCAGACTGCAAAAGCCACTATAAGCAGCAAAACGGTTAAACAAAAAGTTTTGACTTACCTTTGCCAGGTCTGGTATGTCCCCTTTGTCAATTCCAACATTCTGTAACATGAAAAAAGTTCATTGTTTGATGTTTTACACTGCTTTCAAAATTATTTCAGTCATATTAACCCTTTCCAAAACAATCCATGTTTTTTACGGGTCTAGAATGTTAGCCTTTTGAAAACATTGTGGGAAAAAGAGAAAATGCTGGTAACCAGCATTTTCTCCTTTTCCTACAATGTTTTCTACCCTATCATAGACAGAAATCATCTTTTCAGCAAGAGTTGAATTGTCATCTGTAAATGCTTTCAATTTGGTCTAGTCCAAAAGTTTGTCATTTGGGAAAGGGTTAAGGCAACAATTCACCTATTCATATACATCTAGGGTTCCATCTATATAAGGCTCAAGCTCTTAAGAGTCTCGCCTAAATGAGAGTCCCTTGAAAATGTAGAGCTTCCTGCTGGACTTAAAGAAAGACAGCCTAGGTCAGAGGTACTACATTTTACCACCGATCCACACAGGAACCCAACCTACGAACCATTAGGTTTTATATTTACCAACATTCCTCTACCATTAGAGCGCCTAATAAACCCAATAGACTTTTTAAATCTACAAATAAGGCACAGATTATGGTTGCTATTTGCTGCAATGTTTAACTCTCTACCAAACAATAAATTTTCTGACTGGACTAAATTCAAATCATCTAGACAACAAATAAAACTTGTTAATATGATAATTTCCGAAAATGCTGGTAACCAGCATTTTCTCCTTTTCTCAAAATAATCCCAAAAAGGCCTCTTTCTCAGGGTCCTTAAGAGTCGGGATTGTGTTATAAAGCGTTAACCCATTACCGAATAATCCCTATTTTTGATGACCCCGAGAAAGAAGCCTTTAGAAAATGTTGAGGGAAAAGGATAAAATGCTGGTAATCAGCATTTTCTCCTTTTCCCACCATGTTTTCTACCCTTTCCAAATCAAGTTTCATTTTCTGATTCACATTTATTTGGTTATCTGCATTTACTTTCAATTTGGACAAGTCCAGAATTTTGTCGTTTAGCGAAGAGTTAGGGAAAGCATACACTGGTGATCAAAGGTCAGACTGCACTGCTATGCCATCTGCATTTGATCTACACTGTTTGCAAAGCAACTAAAACTGGCTCAAGGCACTAACACTTTGATATACAATATCTGTATTAAGACGACCCTGAAGAAGAACTATTTTGGAAACAATGTTGGTAACCAGCATTTTCTCCTTTCCTCACAATCATTTCTATCCTCTCAAAGAAAAATTCCATCATTTCAGCTACATTTAACCCTTTACCACACAATGCTGACTTTAGACGCTCCTGGAAAAAAAGCCTTTTGAAAACATTGTGGGAAAAGAAGAAAATGCTTTTTTCTGTTTCTCCAATGCTTTCTGCTCTATCAAAGAAAAATTACACCATTTGAGCTACACTGAAATTGTCGTCTGCAAATGCTTTCAATTTGGACAAGGCTAAAATTTTGTCGTCTGGTATAGGGTTAATTTGTTGTTGCAAAATCTAATGTATGGTCAGACAAACCCTCACTTCGTCATCATTAATAGGGTAAATAGCTGGCACTATATAGTGGTCTTTGACAAGCATGGTTGCCATAGGAACAGTCTGATGGTAAAAATTGTTCTTACCTCTGCTACTTTCAGAAATTCAGAGACTTTGTCCATCCTGACAAGGAACTTTTTATAAATATCTAGGGCTTCTCGACAATTCTTCTTGTTCATATCAAAATATTTTTCTGAAATGCAAATAAGAGTATTTTTCTGAAATGTAAATAAAAGTCATCATTTAACAATAGCTCTTGCCCATACTGAACAATTTCTTCTTTTGTATCAATATTTTTGTAAGCATATAGACCATTCGACCTTAGTTTTTTGAGATGTATAATCATTTCAAAGGACTAAGTTCATGGTTTCTAGTGCAAGTTGTTTCGGGGGTTGGTATGATATTTGCCTTAACCGTTTACCACACAATCACGACTTTTAACGACCCTGAGAAAGAAGTCTTTTGAAAACATTGTGGGAAAAGGAGAAAATGCTGGTAACCAGCATTTTCTCCTTTTCCCACAATGTTTTCTACCCTTCCCAAAACAAATTTCAATTTTTGAGTCACATTAATTTTGTCGTCTGCAAATGCTTCCAATTTGGACCAGTCTAAAATTTTTCCGTTTGGTAAAGAGTTAAAGCTGGTAGTAGTCATTGTGGGAAAAGAAGTCAACATTATTTAACAGCCCTTTCTACTCTTCCCACCATACTTTCAGGGATTGCATCCCAAAGATCCTCAACCCTTTCCCAAACAATCCCTGGTTTTCACAAACCTGAAAAAGAATTTTTTTGAAAACTTTGTGGGAAAAGTAGAAAATGCTGGTAACCAGCATTTTCTCATTTTCCCACAATGTTTTCTACCCTTCCAGAACAAATTTCAATCTTTGAGTCACATTAATCTTGTCGTCTGCAAATGCTTTTAATTTGGACCTGCATCAAATTTTGTCATTTAGGAAAGGGTCAAATAAAAGGGTTCAAAAAACAAATCTTTCAAGGAAAGTTTTTATTTTTGTTTGTTTATTACTTTCGAATGCACAGGCCAAATTTTGATAATTTTGTGGAAAGAATCTGGATGAGACTGTACAGAATATTTTACTCTTTTTAAGAAAATTACATTCCAAATACTTGATACCATTTACTATCTTCTCCTTTTCCAATCATGTTTTTAGGAAGACTTCTTCCTTGGGACTGCTAAAACATAGGATTCTTTTTGGATAAGTTTAACACCAGCAGATTTCAAAGAAATAGATAAACCATTACTAATAAGTGCATGTCTGCTCACCTAATAAATTAATGGTGCCGTCATTATAACAGGCGAATAATCGTATAAGATCTTTAAACATCAGCATGAAGCAGGCATTTATAACACCATTGGTCAATTCATTTGCTGTACACTGAAACAACAAAAAAACAGAATTTAACCATACTCTGTGATAACGGGGTTCAATCCATTTGCAAAACAGTCTGTGCATAATAACCTTGGATAAAATTATTTCCTATTGATAAATTTTTTACCTGTAAAAGGCCTAGTCTACCTTATGATTCAGGAAATTATTAAAAAAAAAAAAAAAAAAAAGATTTTATTTTCTTGATCCACATTTATGTGACAACTTTCTATAATGCATCACAAGATGCATTAACGTCCCCCTTTGCCATATCACTGTACATTTCTTTTATCAATCAAAATATTTACGAGTCCTAAGGTGCAAAATGAATTACAGAAAACAATCCTTCTTTCAGCAATCCAAAATCACTAAATATTATTGTGCATATATAAAATTTACATTTGAACTGTCTTTAATACCATTCCACTGCACTCTCCACATAAAATTTAGACATCTTAAAGTAAATTGGTATTGGGCTCTTGGGCCATCGATTGTTGGGTAAAAGATCTATTTAGTGTATCTTGGCTCCACTTTTGTATCATTTACATGAATGCAAGGCAAAAGTCATACACAGTTATGTGGTAAGCATAATGTAGCGTCCTTGGTTGAATGAAGGGTTAAGAGCCAAGTCCAAATTTCATTTCTATCTATCGTAATCTATGCAATCTCGCAACTGCCAGGTGTAATATTTCTCATGAAGCTACAAGAATAACTATAGTTTGATAAAACATCAAAGAAACTGGTTATATTTGGCTTAAAATAAGTAAATGGATCTCATTAAATGGAGATGCTCCATGCAGCCACAGCTATGTTTGGAGAAAACAGCAATTTTATCAGAGAGAAGAACAGAAAGTTATACTTACATCAAATTCTAATAAAGCATCTATTAGCTTTTGTAATGCTGGTAATGATTTAAGTAACTGAAAAAGATGGACAAAAATTAGCCCTTTTACCAAATAATAACAATATTTTCAAGAGGCGTCTTACACAGGGGTGTTAAAAGTTGGGATAAGCGGTAAAGGGTTAAAGAAAATTTACCTTTACCTTACAATCTCATGTTTCAACAACCCTCAGAAAGAAGGCTTTTGAAAACATTATTGGAAAAGGAGAAAGTGTGGTATCTAGTATTTTTTCCTTTTCCCACAATAATTTCTTCCAATTCAAAATACATTCCACCATTTGAAACACATTTATCATATAAAAATACTTTCAATTTAGACAAGACTAAAACTTTGTTATTTGGTAAAGAGTATTACATTCTACTCAGCAGCTTTTAACTCTTTACCAAACGACAAAATTTTAGACTGGTCCAAATTGAAAGCTCTAGCAGACAACAAATTAAATGTGACTTAAAAATTGAAAGTTGATTCCAGCAGGGTAGAAAACATTGTGGGAAAAGGAGAAAATGCTGGTTACCAGCATTTTCTCCTTTTCCCAAAATGTTTTCAAAAGGCTTCTACCCCAGGGTCGTAAAAACCAGGGATTGTTTGGGAAAGGGTTAAGATGTTAATTGCCTTTCTTTATTTTCAGTCATATTGCAGCAACCAACACACCTATCCATACTTTCCTGGAGTATCTCTTACAAGCATGTTACACAATATCCTTTCAAAGCTACAGGCTGCTATCCCAAATAACCATCATCAAAATGTTGATCATTGTGAGAGAGGAAGAAATCCTGCCATATTGACTTTCATAATTCAAATCAACTCTTTATCCAACAATCCCGACTTTAATGATCCTAAAAGAAAACAGCGAGGGAAAAGTAGAAAATGCTGGTAACCAGCCCTTTTTCCTTTTCCTACTATGTTTTATATACTATCAAAGACAAAAATCATCACTGTAGCAATGTTAAATTTGTCCTCAGTAATTGCTTTCAATATGACTTTAACATAACCTGTGAAGATCTTTCACCTCCAAAAAAGTAGGACATTTTGAGTACTGCTTTACTGATAATATCTTACTAAATGTCTGAGAGTCTGCATGTTCTGTGCTGGGCAAATCTTGAACTAGATTTTTGAGAAAAGCAACCAAAAGTCACCTGTAGCATTTTTGTTACCTTATCAGTGCTCATGGTTCTTAACAAGCCATCCTCCCTCCCTCGCTTCACTTTACAGAAATCGAATGCCATCAGTCTGTAGGAGACGGCTTTCTCATTTAAATATTTGGCATATCTTCTAATAAATGTTGACATATCATAACCTGAAATTACACCATCAGAATAATATAAGCTAAATGTTCACAATTTGACATGAACTAAGAATACACAGTCATCGGAACTCCAGGTCAGTGAAAGTGATGGTATTCTAAATCAAGTATTTCTCTTCCAAACCACATGTTGTGCATACTCATTAGAATCGTCTCAATGAGAAATCGACACAATTCTAATGAGTATCCATAACATGGGGTCTGGTGGGGAATAACTGATATTTTCGAATTTGAAATCAAATTCACTTCCTCTATCTGGAACTCAAACAGTCAAAGCATTAGCATAGAGGACACACTAAAAACATTAGGTTAGAACACAAATTCAATACATTACATTAGAACATATATTTGAAACATTAGCTAACAACACAATAATTAACCCTTTCCCAAACACTCCATGTTTTTTACAGATCTGGAATAGTAGCCTTTTGAAAACATTGTGGGAAAAGGAGAAAATGCTGGTAACCAGCATTTTCTCCCTTTCCCACAATGTTTACTACCCTATCATAGACAGAAATCATCTTTTCAGCAAGAGATGAATTGTCGTCTGCAAATGCTTTCAATTTGCTCTAGTCCAAAAGGTTGTCGTTTGGGAAAGGGTTAAAGCTTTAGCTAAGATTACTTAGTATCAAAATAAGCTGGTAATTAACACTCAGTGCTAAAGGTGTATGACGACCTTAAAGATGGATAGTTCCCCTCAATATAATATCTGAGAGAAAAAAGAAAATCCTAACTCTTTACAAGTCTATCCTGACTTTCAGCATAACACCTTCGAGAACATGGTGGAAATAGAATAAAATTGCTGGTAATTAGCAGTTTCTTTTCCCAGAATACCAAATTTTTTTCCTTTTCCAACAATGTTTCAAATCCTTGTATGGTAGAGTTAATTAATATTACCTCTTTACCACACATTCCCAACTATTAATGTCCCAGAGGAAGAAGCCTATAGAAAACAGGGGGAATAGGAGAAAATACTCGAAACCAGCATTTTCTCCTTTTCCCACAATATTTTCTACCCTTTCAAAGTCAGAAATCATCATATTAACATGATTTAATTTGTTATCTTCAGATGCTTTGAATTTGGTCCAGTTAAAAAATTTGTTGTTTGGTAAAGAGTTAAAGGCCTTTTCACATTTTCCTTATTTCTTTTTTTGATTGCATTTTCAGCATTCTCAATGATCAGTTATTTTACAGCTTCAACTCTCCACTCTGTTTTCCTTGCAGAGGGCACTACAGTTGCTAATACACACTATGCAAGGGTGGATCCAGCGGGTGGGACCGGGGGTCCGGACCCCCCCTGGAATTTTGGCAAAAAAATGGTTATCAGATTCGTGAATGGGACTGGTTTGATATTGCACAGTAAAATACAGTCATACTTTTTAAAAAAAAGGTTCTAAATGTGGAGACCTCCTCATGATTAGAACTGGAAACGTTGACTTTTCTTGCAAACGGCTTACTCGTACATCCACTGAAATCCGGAAATCAAGGTATAATATAATAAGACGAGTGCGTTTTCAGTGGGACCCCCCGAGAAGGATATCTGGATCCGCGCATGCTATGAGCAAGAATCAAACCAAGAATAGCAAAACACAATGCTGTCCTAAACTACTAAATCAATGAAAGACCCTGCGAATGTTTTTTTTGCTTGGCTCATATTGGTTGCTGATGTTGATATCTACTTACCTTGTACTCCTGTTTTATCTACAAAACTTGACAGATTAAATGAACAGTTGTTTGATGCTAGGTATTGGGTAAATCTCTGAAATGAAAACAAAACAGCACATAATTATAGTAGTTTTTCTTCATATTACATTAACTATCAGCCTTTTATGAAACCAAACCATGTTGTGAGGACTCTGAAGAAAAGGCTATATGAAAACATTGTTCAAAAGCAAGAAACTACATCATTTTTCTATCCTTTAACCCATTACCAAACAATCCCTACCTTTGACGACCCTGAAAAAGAAACTTTTATAAAACATTGTGGGGGAAAAGGAGAAAATGCTGGTCACCAACATTTTCTCCTTTACCCACAATGTTTTCTACCCTTCAAAAAACAAATTTCACATCTTAAGTCACTTTTATTTTGTCGACTGTAAATGCTTTCTATTTGGGGCAATCTAAAATTATGTCAATTGGTAATGAGTTAAAAGACAAAATTAATTTAGTCATCCGAGTCATGTAATTGGCCATCTGCCAAAGCTTTCAATATGGACCATGGTTGATTGATTGCATATTTAATGCCATTTTCAACATTATTTCAATGTCATAACTCCTTTGAAAATCATTCAACCATTACCAAATTATAGTCTGCACATCTTGACTTCATATTGAAACTTCCTATGAAGTTTGACTGAAATCCGTCTTGTAGTTATTGAGAAATAGAGCGGACAAAAAAAGCTACAAACCCATCAACAGACAAACAGGGTTTATAACATGTTCTCAGGATTTAACCCTTTACCAATCAATCAAATAGTTTAATGACACAAAGGAAAAGACCTTTTGAAAACATTCTAAGGAAAGGAAAATATGCTTTGTAACCTGCATCTTTTCCTTTTCTGACAACATTTGCTAACCTTTCCAAGATAAATGCCATCATCTGCAAATGTTTTGCATTTGCACAAGTCCACATTTCGCCCTTTGGCAAAGAGTTAAAACGGTTCCATAATCTCCTGGGACCATTTTGTAAAACCACTTGTCTACCTCCTGTGTAATGGAGAAGTCGATATTTCACATGGTGTGGATCAATACTGCAGCGTGCTTGAGACATGGCTAAAATATTTACAACAGAGCAATTTGGGCAACAGTAAATCGATAGGTGAGTGCAACACTATTCTAAGTGCCTGAACAACGTACAGGCACTTAGAATAGTGTTGCACTCACCTATCAAAATGTGATATGACCAAAGACATTTACCCACATCCTGCTACATAACTAACATGAAACTTTCAAGTTGATAGTAAAACCCCAAAGACTGCTATTTCCAAGTTATTTTTTTTAAGAAAAATATCTTGTTATTGGACAGTGTAGATTCAAGATCAGACTGCTTGTTCTGTGCAGTCTGATCTTGATCAACACTGTCAACAAAAGGTCAGTGAGTATTAAATGCTTAGCAGCTTAATGGTTAAAATAGCATTAAACTCCCAATTCAATCAAGTGGCAACAGCCTTTGGAAAACATTGTGACGAGCAAATTTCACCTTTTGTCACAATGTTGTCTATGCTATCAAAAGGTGTCATATACCCATAAAAAACGGCTTCATCCTTGCTCTTATTTAGGGTCAATTAGAAATAGCATAGAAATGCCTTATGGGGTAAAGGGTTAAAGCACAAATTGTCATTGTAAATAAAAGATCATACGACATGCAACACAAGATTTCATCCTTTGTCTCCACTCAAGAATGTCCTTGGCCTCCAACGTGTGTTTTGTTTACTTTTCAAGGTAAACAAATGCAAGTGGTTTGCCCAATGCAAATATGACAACATGTTCCTATGACCCGGGACCCCATCAGTGCAAAACAGTAAACAGTTCCTAAAATCACAGATCATAGACTGGGGTTCATTACCATTTTCCAGATGCAGATCAAACTAAAGAATCCTGTATTTCTACTTACTTCATTGCCATAGTTCATGAGATTGTGGATGGTGATGAGGGCTTTAAATACAATGACCCAACTGGAGTTCTGGGTTCTCTCTATCAACAGGTCAGCTAACTGGGGTATGGACACATTGGGTTCATTGGTACACTGAAGTAAATCTGAAAATAGATCAAATCACTAGCTTTGTAAGGCAGTATAATAAATCCAACTGTAGATAAAGATTACAGGCTTCATTTATGTGCTCTGTAGTAAATCTGAAAAGCCATTTGGTTGAAATGATATCCCTGCTGAAAAATTTACAAGCCCATGTAACTTAAATAAAATCTCTCCTAGTTAGCCATTTTGCATCGAATAAAAGACAAAAGTATATTGGCCAAATGGCTTATTGTACACAAATAAAATTATAAAGTTTTATGAAATTCTTTGGAGATACTTTCCCAGACAGGGGGAGGACAGAAGGATAGACTGGACAACACATATAATATATTTATAATGAGAATAGGGTGGCCCTAGATTTATAAATGATAATTCTATGAAGAAAAAAATGGAAAAGTGGCAAGATCAAAGCAATACAATAACACTCATTTTCAATAATAGCAACTTTTTTAGGATAACATTATACTGGAAAATGCTGTTTTCCATACTAATGGTACTACCTTAAAACAGCTCATCATTAAACAATGCTAAAGCAAGGCTGACACTTGCAAGATTCTGTGACACGCATTGGCACGACAGTGTACAAACTAGTCATAAACTGGCGAAAAGTGTGTGTAAACACGTCGTGACTGCACCCAATGTTGGGACAAGAATTTTGAAATGTTCAAAATATTGGTCACGACAAAATTTCCTGACCGGATTGTGAACTATGCGCAAACTGTTCGTGAACTCATCCGGACAATGCAGGGGCCATGCCACAAATAGTTCACGTTGAGTTTACAAGTTCACGGCATGTTCACGAGGAGTTCATGCACAACAGTGGCACTCGCGTCGCTGCGGAGGTATATATAGGGCTTCCTGGACACTGCTCGCCATTCCAGAGACAACTTATATCACAGAGACAAGATGCCTAAAACAAAGCAGACAAGAGCCTCAGAGTTCGTGCCCAAAAATGGCAATACTTGCCATGACAAAATCGTGGCCAAAAGTTGTGCGAGTTTCAGCCTTGCAATAGTCTTATCTGAAATGAGCCCATTGGTACAGTATGTCTGAAAATAAACAAGGGACTTGGCTCTTCAATGTAAAGTCCTAAATCTGAAACAGACCAAGATATTGAGCCTATTGGTGTACCACACATACATTGGTAATCTTTACTACCAAGGATTATTCACAGTAGGGACAACTGATCAGAATTCTTGCAGACAAGAGGCATATTCTCCAAATAATATAGATAAAGGCACCATAACTAATTATAAAATCAGAGACATTTTTCTTCTGAGAAAGTTTTAAAACCTGACAAGAGCACCTCTGTAGACTTCTGTGCAGTATAAATATGAAACTGGTCATGTAGGGTTTCACCTTACAGACCTGCACACTTGAACTCCCTTTAACTTTTTTACCACACAATCCTGACTTTTAATGACCCCGAGAAAGAAAGCTTTTGAAAACATTGTAGGAAAAGGAGAAAATGCTGGTAACCGGTAACCCGCATTTTCTTCTCTTCCTACAATGTTTTCTAACCTCCCCTAATCAAGTTTCAATTTTTGAGTCATAGATGTCATCTTCAAATGCTTTCAATTTGGACCAGTCTAAAATTTTGTCGTTTGGTAAAGCGTTAAGTAATTTGACAAACCACACTATCAGATAAAGGTTAACTTTTCATCTAGATTTCATTTACATTATTCATGGGTCAATTCTTTTATGACTAGAAAAAAACAGAAATGTTAGGCGGGACAGTCAAATTTCAATCAACCTTAAAAGTCCAATCAACTTCATTATAAAAAGAATAACGGTTGTCTCATGGTTTTACTCAATATAACAGGAGCAATAAGCATACTATGCTTTAATTTTTTCCCACAGTATTGTCAATCTATTGGCATGTTTTATAAGTGCATTGCATCTGCTAGAGACTCTGTAATATCAACTTCTGAGAAGTTATGCATGTGGTTAACCCTTTATAAATCCATTACCACACAATCCCTACTTTTGACACCCCTGAGAAAGAAGCCTTTTGAAAACACTGTGGGTAAAGAAGAAAATGCTGGTAACCAGCATTTTCTCCTTTTCCCACAGTGTTTTCTAGCCTTCCCAGAACAAATTTCAATTTTTCAGTCACCCTTATTTTGACATCTGCAAATGCTTTCAATTTGGACCAATCTAAAATTTTCTTGTGTGGTAAAGAGTTAAACAATCCTTAGTTTTAACAACCTGAATCAGAAGACTTTTGAAAACATTGCATCTGCAGATGCCTTTGATCTGGTCAAACTTTTTGCAATTTAGTCAAGTGTTGTTTTTTTTTTTTAAATTCTGTAAACATTTTCCAGATTGTGCAAGCCACTTGCCATTTAGTAATGTGGATTTTTTTTTTCAAATTCTGTAAACATTGTCAGGATTGTGCAAGCCACATTGTTGAACAAAGATTATAGAAAGAAACTCATTTAATAAATGTTGAAGACTATTTATAATTATACTTTATACCATTCAAATACAACTTGCACGTTTCAATCACCTACATATCAGAGCCTTAGCTTTAATAGTGCTAGTGAAACCAAGAACATTCCTGAATATGCGAGCTGTTACAATAAAGTGACTAAGTTATGACTGAACGCAGCACAAATGGGGCAAACTGGAACTGAATTATTTGCAGAATATATCTCCTTTTTCCTTAATGCCCACCACCGCGACATCAAAAGGCCTATCTTTTTGGTAATGGAATCTGAATACAGAAAAAAATTCAATCAAGACACAGATCTAATTTTAAGATCTATATATTTCACAAAGGAATGAGTCCTTAAGACACATAAGTATAAACTTATTGCCCTTTACAAAATGATAGTCTTTCAGGGTCCACAAAATCCATTCATCTGCTCATCCTTACTAATAAAAATTTGGTGAGGGCAAGTGGATTATCCTTCTTTGTCTAACTGTAGGACAAGTGCAAAATGGCAGGAGGACAAGAAAGAATTCTGAAATTTTTTGGACCCAGGTCTTGGAACCAACCTACAGATGAAGGCTTTGGCTGATGATCAAATTTGTTCTTTTTCCAAAATGTTTTCTATCACATAAAAATACAATTCCGTCACTAAATGAACCACATTCATTTCTCATCTATAAATGTTTCAATATGGATATGTCTAAAATTTTTTTGTCCATTAACTCAATACCAAATGAAAAAATTTAAGACTGGTCCAAATTGCAAGCATTTGCAGACGACAAAATAAAGGTAAATGAAAATTTGAAATTTCTAGTAGGAAGGTAAGAAAACATTGTGGAAAGAGGAGAAAATGCTGGTTACCAGCATTTTCTCCTTTTCCAACAATGTTTTCAGTAGGCTTCTTTTTCAGGGGTGTCAAAAGTAGGGATTGAGTGGTAAGGCATTAAAAAATTCAATGGTGAGTATAATTTTGGTATATTTAGATACCGACCGAGACTAGGATCTGACTGCATGAAATTATCAGCCTGACTTTTGAGCTACATTGTTCAAACTATTGCATTCAATAATTTGTCAAAAAAACATCATTTTTTTTCCCCCAACATTTTGAAAAAGGTTTAATTTCATAAAATCAAGTTGAATAAGGGTGAGAGAACACACTTTCAACACACAATGGTATCGGATAACATGCAACACTGATCTTGAAAATTTTGTGCCTTTGTATAACACATAATACAAAAGAATGTTTGGTTGATTTCTGTCGGTATATATCACAAACAGGATAACTGGCACTGAAAGAACTATAAACAAATGGCCACCAATTTTACTATACCAAATTCCAACAACAGTGTCTTAACCCTTTACCACACAATCCTGACTTTTAACAAACCTGAGGAAGAAGCTTTTTGAAAACATTTTAGGAAAAGGAGAAAATGCTGGTCACCAGCATTTTCTCCTTTTCCTATGATGTTTTCTCTTCTGTCAAAGCCAAATTCAATCATATGACCAATATTAGAACTTTTCTCTGCAAATGCTTTTGATTCGGTTAGGTCTACATTCTTTCTGTGTGGTAAAGAGTTAAGAGATTATAACCTCAGTTGTGGCTGCTTAAATTTTTTTAATGATATTTGGAAATCGAACATGTGGGTGCCAATGCTTGGCTGTAGTAACTTTTTGTAAAGTTGTAAGTTGAAAAGGGGGTATACTGTGACAAAAATTTCTTTTAATCAGTTCATAACTAGCACAATTTTGAGGTTACAATCATCAGAAGTAATGGACATGTGATTGGTTGGTTGTATTGGGATTTAACGCCACTTTAACAGCTAAGGTTGTATCATGGAGGTCGGTGAGGCACATGTGTTTCTTGGCTTTCTCACACCAGTACTGACACAACTTTCTTTCCAAAGCCAGCGACTACTTTTCTCACATGCTTCAGCAGAGATGAGAGGCGAAAATACGACCTAAAGAAAGTTTGCCTCAACCGGGTATCCAACTCACAACCACCAGGTCATGAGTCTGACACGCTCATCACTGAGCCACTGGGGCGGGCTTAATGAACATGTGAGAAAATGTCCAAATTTAGCGCAACAACTGTAAGGCTATCACATTATCCATATTTTCTAACAACCAAATAACCCATTTTCTTTAAAAAAACAACCAAATGAATGTGAGGTAGAATGGTTCTTTTTCATGCAGAAAATGTACATAAAGCAAAAAGTTTCAACATATAATAAGTCAGTATGCTTTGAATGCACAGGTTGACCAGTGTAGATGGTTTTTGCAGGGGCTTTTAGAATACTGTTCAAAGAACATGACAAAATTATTTATAATTGACTTGCAACCACCATCAATGCCAATAAGCCAGTGCCAGCAACAAGGGCCAGAAAGGAAAGTGATATTAGATCTTCTTTCCCAATCCAATTTACTCTCTGAACTCTTAACAAAAGAGTTCCATGTTTGGATAAGCCTGACAAAGATAGTACTTGAAACAAGGCTTTTCTCTTTTGCCTACACTGTTTTCTACCCTTTCCAAGACAAATCCTTTCATTTGTAAGATGTTTTAAATTTCATCAGTTCTGTAAATTATTTTGTATTTGGATAATCCTGTACCCCTAATTCATACAAACCTTGGCCCAAAAATTTGCGGAAATGAAATTATTATGACATTCAGTGGAACCTATATTTCATGACAAGTTGTAACAATAGTTGGGTGACTCTACTACATGATTGCAAGTTTTAACCCATTACCACACGAGAAAAATTTAGACTTGTCCAAACTGAAAGCATTTGCAGACGACAAAATAAAGGTGACGGAAAAATTGAAATTTGTTCTGGGAAGGGTAGAAAACACTGTGGGAAAAGGAGAAAATGCTGGTTACCAGCATTTTCTCCTTTTCCCACAGTGTTTTCAAAAGGCTTCTTCCTCAGGGGCGTCAAAAGTAGGGATTGTGTGGTAATGGGTTAATGACTCTGAAACTTCTGAAACATGAGAAAAATGAGAAGTATCCTTTTCTCATTACATTTTCTATCATTTCATAGACAAACTTCAGCATTTAACCCTTTCCCAAACGACAATATTTTAGACTGGTCCAAATTGAAAGCATTTGCAGACGACAAAATAAAGGTGACTGAAAATTTGAAGTTTGTTTTGTGAAGGGTAGAAAACATTGTGGGAAAAGGAGAAAATGCTGGTTACCAGCATTTTCTCCTTTTCCTACAATGTTTTCTAAAGGCTTTTTTCTCAGGGGCGTCAAAAGTAGGGATTGAGTGGTGATGGGTTAATCAACATTTAACAGGTTGTCTGCAAATGCTTTGAATATTGATGGACAAGTTTAATCTTTTGTACTTCGATAAAGAAGTAACACTGTACGACACAATACCAACTTTTAAAGACTTTGAGAAAGAAGCCTTTTGGAAACATTCTGGGCAAAGGAGAAAATGCTGATAACCTGATTTTTTTCCTTTTCTTACAATGTTTTCTATCCTTCACATAGCAAATTTCAACTTTTCAGTGACATCTGTTTTGTAGTCTGCAAATGCTTTCAATTTGGACTAGTCTGAAATTAGTCTGCTGGTAAAGAGTTAAGTATTTTGGGAGGGGTTGAATAGTAGTAGAAAAGGAAATCCTACAATGTCACCAATCCTGTTTGATAACGCTGACATATTTTAGTGAAGCATGCAATAGTTCGCAAAGGCATGCACAATGTATTGACTCTGTTCAAGAAAACAAAAATTCTACAATTTTTTTTCCAAAGATTGACCGTTTACCAAACAATCCCTGTTTTCACGACCCTGAGAAAGAGGCCTTCTGGTAACCAGCATTTTCTCCTTTTCCCACAACGTTTTCTACCCTTCCCAAAAACAAATTTCAAATTTTGAATCACCTTGAATTTGTCGTCTGCAAATTCTTCTAATTTGGACCAGTCTAAAATTATGTTGTTTGGTAAAGAGTAACCCTGGTAATTACCACAAAATCCCTAATTTTGTCGGCCCTGAGAAAGAAGCCTTTAGAAAACATAGTGGGAAAAGGAGAAAATGCTGGTAACCAGCATTTTCTCCTTTTCCCACAATATTTTCTACCCTTCACAAAACCAATTTCAAATTTTAAGTCAATTTAATTTTGTCGTCTGCAAATGCTTTCAATGTGGACCAGTCTAAAATATCGTCGTTTGGTAATAGGTTAACCCATTACCACACAATCCCTACTTTTGACGCCCCTGATAAAGAAGCCTTTGGAAAACATTGTAGGAAAAGGAGAAAATGCTGGTAACCAGCATTTTCTCCTTTTTCCACAATATTTTCTACCCTTCACAAAACCAATTTCAAATTTTAAGTCAATTTAATTTTGTCGTCTGCAAATGCTTTCAATGTGGACCAGTCTAAAATATCGTCGTTTGGTAATAGGTTAACCCATTACCACACAATCCCTACTTTTGACGCCCCTGATAAAGAAGCCTTTAGAAAACATTGTAGGAAAAGGAGAAAATGCTGGTAACCAGCATTTTCTCCTTTTCCCACAATATTTTCTACCCTTCACCAAACCAATTTCAAATTTTAAGTCAATTTAATTTTGTCGTCTGCAAATGCTTTCAATGTGGACCAGTCTAAAATATCGTCGTTTGGTAATAGGTTAACCCATTTCCACACAATCCCTACTTTTGACGCCCCTGATAAAGAAGCCTTTAGAAAACATTGTAGGAAAAGGAGAAAATGCTGGTAACCAGCATTTTCTCCTTTTCCCACAATATTATCTACCCTTCACAAAACCAATTTCAAATTTTAAGTCAATTTAATTTTGTCGTCTGCAAATGCTTTCAATGTGGACCAGTCTAAAATATCGTCGTTTGGTAATAGGTTAACTCTTTACCAAACAACAATATTTTAGGTTTGTCCAAATTGAAAGCATTTGCAGACGACAAAATAAAAGTGACTAAAAATTTGAAATTTCTTTTGTGAAGAATGGAAAACAATGTGGGAAAAGGAGAAAATGCTGGTTTCCAGCATTTTCACCTTTTCCCACAATGTTTTCAAAAGGCTCCTTTCTCAGGGTCGTTAAAAGTCGGGATTGTGTGGTAAAGAGTTAAGGCTAGCCATTTCAAAAGGATTTATCTCTCTCTCACATCACTTATCATTATCCAAATGGTGCTAATGAGGAGAAGCAGCCAGTAGGTTGGGGAGAATATTGCGCAAAGTACATGTACTGCTAAAAGAAATTAGCAAAGCATGGAGGTGCACCTCAGCTATATAACATAGAGTTGAAAACGGGGTCAAGGACGTATATGACCAATGTTGGTTGTCCGCATCCTGCTGCACATGTATTTCTATCATGGATATTGAATCAGAAGTGGAAGAAATTGAAAATATTTGTCCAAAAAAAATGTGACTCAAATTTTGAAACTTGGCTTTGGAAGAGAAGAAAATATTGTGGGAAAAGGAGAAAATACTGGTTACAAGCATTTTCTCCTTTTCCTACAGTGTTTTCATAAAGCTTCTTTCTAAGAGTCCTTAAGAACCATGGATCGTTTGCAAAAGGCCCCTTTCTCAGGGTCGATAACAGTCCGGATTGTGTGGTAAAGAGATAACAAACCTGAGAAAAAAAGGCTTTTGAAAACATTGGGGGAAAAGGAGAAAATGCTGGTCACCAGCATTTTCTCCTGTTACCAAATGTTTTCCAAACCATATTTCTTTTTTTTCGGTCACATTTATTTCATCATCTGCAAATGCTTTCAATTTCGACCAGTGTACAATTCTGTCGTTTGGCAGAGTTACTGCATTAATTTTGCAGATGATGGAAGTTGGCTCACACAATCAGGATTTTTTCAGCAAAGGATCAAATACACTGTAAAATTGAGAAAATGTTGGTCAGCATAATTATGATTGATTGGTAAAGGGTGGAGTTATCTATGGCATCCAAAGAGTATCCAAGACAAGACTGAATGTCGATGTCATGAATTATTTACCTTGTAACTTACAGTTCACACATGCTTGTTGTCAAGACCTTACAAATCAATGAAGACCTGTCAATTAGTAATTACTTGGGTGATCAATGATTTTCTTTGACCCTTTACCAAAGTATGCTGCTATAATCACAGTTTCTAATCCTTTGCTACACAATAATATTTTAATTTTGTAAAACCTCAAGCATTTCCAGACAACAAATTAAATGTCGGTCAAATTGTTGAAGTCTCCTTTGATAGGAGAGAAAACATTGTGGGCAAAGGAGAAGATGTTGGTCACCAGCGTTTTCTCTTTTCCCAGTATTTTCAGAAGGCCTCTCCTTCAGAGTCGTTAAAATTTGGGATTGTGTGGTATTTTAAGGGCTAAGGATGCTTTTGGAAGCATTACGGAAAAAGGATATACTAATTACAAGCATTTTCTCCATTTTCTACAATTCTGTTAACCCAAATTTTCTCCTTTTTCCTCATTTTTTTCTATGCTTTCAAACATCTTATTTGAGGCATGTTTGTTTTTTGGCAATTTGCTTTCAACATAAAAAAGTGTTGAATTTAGTCATCTAGTAAATAGTTTACCTATGCTAAATGAATGGTGGATGAATAATTTTGGCCACGGATGTTATGGCCAGCATGTTTCAGAGCTCCAGATAGAAGGACTGATTCTGATTTCAAAATTGAAAATATTAATTATTCTCCACTAAACCCTATGCTGTGGGTACTCATTAGAATCGCCTCATCGTTTTGTGGGTACTCATTAGAATCATCTCATCGAGATGATTCTAATGAGTAACCCATAACATAGGGTTTGGGAGAGAAATAAAGGACTTAGAATACCATCATTCCATCTTACCTGGAGCTCTGATGTCTTGGCCACAGACGTTTTGGCCAGCTAAATGTGCGAAGTAGGATCTTTTGGCCAAACACTTTTTTTACACAGAAAAAGGCAATAAGTGTACTTTCTATGCTTTAAAATAAGAATATAATTATTATGTGATGTAGAGAGACAATGTTTGTGGAGAAAGGAGGAAACGCTGGTTACCTGCATTTTTTTCCTTTTCCCCACATTGATTTCAAAAGGCATCTTTCCAAGGGTCATCAATAGTCATTACTGTGTGGTAAAGGGTTAAAATAACTTTTGACCAAAACACAATTCGACTTTGTTTGGCAATCTTCTGAAGCAAACTGCTTTGAAATGGTATGATTTAAATTTAAATGTATTATGACATGTGCCTTTACATTTTGGCATTTACTGGGTCTAAACTACCATGCTTACCTATTCATAAAGAACAACATCTTAATTTGTAATACAGGTACATTGTATCTTCATCGAGATATCATCTTCAGGAAGAAAGTTAAATCTTAACCAAATTACAAAATTTTGGATTTAAAGGAATGTGTCAAAAGACAAAAAATAATGTAGCTTAAATGATGATTTCTGTCTGTGCGAGAATAGAAACCTTTGTGGTAAAGGAGAAAATGCTGGTTACCAGGATTTTCTACTTTAGCCACAAAGTTTTCAAAAATGATCCTTTCACATGGTTAAAACTTGATAAGGGATTAGTAAGATATAGGTCAACCTATATTCTAATAACATCTTGAAAGGGCGAAAGCAAAATCAATGAAGATTTATTTACCAATACTGTTGCACAAGCCAAACAACTTCAGTATGACAGAAGTCAAATATCGACAAAACGAGAACAAATCTGCTGTAAATGATATTAGCAAACATTACGAAGCATGGAGAAAATACTCTTTATGATCAATATCTTCATACAGATTGAACCCGTTGTCTGCGCATGTCATATTCTTCGAAGATTCGACTGTCTTATATGACGCATCACTAGCCCCAAAAGCGGGCTGACTGTAATATTACGCTCTATAAAGTAGTAATGTAGAAAATAACTGTTATCAATACGTTTGAGGAGAAATGAGACCTACTTTAGCTCCAGATTCCTCTAGACTGCTGATCGTAGCCGAGTGAATTGCACGAGGTAGTGTTTTATTGAGTAAACGTTTATTTTAGATTGAAATTCAAAGTAACGGTTATCGCGTAGGAAAGTGGTTCGGTTCTGTACCCAGGATGCCCAAATTAGATAGATGAGTATTTATAGAATGCCATCTACAGGGAGATAATGAGATTGAACCTACCAATCCTACACCTTCACCTAGGAGAAACACTGGATCCTGAGTTAACAAAGAAAGCTGCTTCATGACCATGATATGACACAAACTTCACTAGCTATTGGAGACAATGGCGATCAAAGTAGAGAGCAGAGAACTTTATGGTGAAATCTCAAATATCATTCAATTTACAAGACATTCTACAAGTACAAAAACATGTTAAAATTTTAGAACCTGTCAGACTGAAAGCATTTTTCAATTAACAAATTGAATTTTTCTAAAATGATGCCATTTTTCTTTCAAAGGGTACAAATATTTTGCCGAGAAAGGTGAATATGCTGGAGACTAGCATTTTCTCCTTTTCCTACAATATGTTTTAAAAAACCTTTTTCCTCTGTGTCATTAAAACACAGGATGGTTTGGTGAAGGATTAAATAAAAATTTTCTCATTTTTCACATAAAATGTACCCCTTTCATTCACACTTAACATGCTGATAGTAAGTGTAATTTGTTTAATTGTCTAAACTGAATAGGGTATAGCCTGGAGGAGACTACTGAAAGAATAGTGGCTGCATGTATTGTGCAGTCTGACCTTTTTAAACTCTTTAACTCATTACCAAACGACAATGTTTTAGATTGGTTCAAAATGAAAGCATTTGCAGACAACAAAATAAGTGAGTGAAAATTTAAAATTCAATTTGTGAAGGGTAGAAAACATTGTGGGAAAAGGAGAAAATGCTGGTTACCAGCATTTTCTCCTTTTCCCATACTGTTTTCTAAAGGCTTTTATCTCAGGGACATCATAAGTAGGGATTGTGTGGTAATCATATGGTCTCAAATAGCAGAATTGAAGTTCTGAAAGCTGTCGCACATGTAAGACAACTGCAGAACACCATTACAAGGTCAAAAGTGAACATTTGATGATGAAAATAGTATCAGGGCATTATCTTAACACATTACCAAACAACAAAATTTCAAACAGGTCCAAATTAAAAGCATTACTTTTGCAGACAACAAAATAAATTTAAAGTAAAAATTGAAATGTAAATGTTTGGGGAGGAAAGATGACATTATGGGGAAAGAAGAAAACGCTGGTTACCAGCATTTTCTTTTTTCCCAAACCTTTTTTCTAGTCTTCTTATACAGGGTCGTTAAAAGTCGGGATTGTGTGGTAAAAGGTTAAGCAGTTTATCAATTATGTGGTAGCCTGTAATCACTCGCCACTTAAAAAAAAACACTTGGGCAGTTCTTACCCTCTTATCTCCTTATCCCTTTACCAGATGACAAAATTTTAGCCTTGTCCAAATTGAAATTTTGTGCAGACAGAAATTTTGATGTGCCTCAGATGGGGAACATTTTCTTTGATAGAGTATAAAACATCATGGGTAAAGGAGAAAATGCTGGTTACCAGCATTTTCTTCATTTTCCACAATGTTTTCAAAAGGATTCTTTCCCCGGGTGGTTAAAAGTCAGCATTGTGTGGTAACGGGTTAAATGTTCAGCTGAACTTTGTATGTCCTCAGTGTTCTGCTAAAAGTTATTTATTTAGGGAAGATTATTGTCAGAACAATTAGGGGATGTTATTGAAATCATTTGGCACTTCTCTGCCAGGATTATTTAGAGGAAATTTTCTTTTCACATGATCTTGAATAAACTGGGGACAATTCAAAATAAATTTGAAAGGAACACAGTTGAAATATGTGTTCATTATAATAGAACATTTATAGTATCTCATATACTGAGAAAATTGTAAAGAATCTCCACCAGGATGGAACAAGAGAGGGACATACAGAGTTTCAAATCAGAAAGAAAAGGCCCGTGACATTGTCCTATCTTTTTGACTTACAGCAATTGACTTGTTAAAAAAAAAATACAAGACATCATGCACTCAGCTACATCATGCACTCAGCTGTAATTTTTATCTTGACATAGTTACAGCATAATTATATTAAGACTGAAATTTAAAGATATTATTGCCAACTGGCATTAAAGAATGCAATGCTCTCACCTCTAAAGCAAAATACAAAATTGGCTGTATGTAGGGAAAAAGCCCTGCATTTGTATGACTTGGGCATGCACAGTACTAGGAAAGAAACGGCAGGAACATATAAACTAGTAAATGACCATGAATTAAGGAAGTATTGCTAAAATTTGCATTAAAAACTAAACATGCCAAGACATAAACAAGCAAACGAAAACTGTGTGGTAGATGAACAAATTGCTAATCAGGAAAATTATCTCTTTCAATGACTTTAATTCTCAGAAGACATATTCTCTTGCAGACATTTCAATGAGACTACACAAGTTTCCAGGATAAAGAACTAAACTAACTTCAAGTGCTATGTTGGAAAATACTCATTGATTATCCGGCAGTCAAAATCAATGGCCAGTTTTCATCCTTTGCAAGCTACAAAGCAAAACTGTATGCCTTTGCAGTCAGAGTAAATCAAGATCAAACTCCAGAGAAAATACAATCCAATCTTAGATCCACTGATTGACTGACACTGATAATTCTGACCAAGTAATTCTGATCAAACATCATTTAATCTGCAGCAGATAGGTCTTTTTTCTTGATAGAAAATGTGCCCTGCCTTTCACTTGGCAATCAAAGAGTAAAGCTTTTAAGAACAACCCTGAAAAAAATCTATTCTATCACTGGTTGTTCAGGCAGCAAATAGGGTCTGGAGCGCCATAAACTGAAACAGCGCTAAAATTATTTTTTGTTTTTTTCTTTTGTCAATGCTTCAGAATTTCTTATGTTACATGGATTGTTTAAGCCACGAAGAACATTATGATAGTAATATCCCATCATTTATTCCTGAGTGTCCTGGATTCTGCTTGTATAAGGCTAGGGCTCTGAATTGTTTTACCCAAGGACACATCTAGATCTCCAGATATTGGGAGTGACTGTGATTTCAAACTGAAAATCTTAATTATTCTCCACCTAACCCTCATTGAGACAATTCTAATGAGTACCCACAACATATGGTTTGGAAGAGAAATAATAGAATTAGAATACCATCACTCCCTCTTATCTGGAGCTCTGACACCAATAAACAGACCAGCCCCTTCCAGGACAATCCTGGGCTCAAAATAAAGGTTGTTAATCCTACAGCTGTACAATCTAGCCACAAAGGGATGTTTAGGGCATCTACAAAAGGTATCAAGTCATATCAGCCAGCACAGTCCATGCAGGCTGACCTAGGCTGAAATCTTTAGCTCTTTTTCAATTTTCTACATGTCCTGACCCATCTACCTACCAACTGAGTTGGTTGTTAGACATGGGATTTTTTTATCTATAACTCTTTACCACACAAGAAAATTTTAGACTGGTCCAAATTTAAAGCATTTGCAGACGACAAAATAAAGGTGACTGAAAAATTGAAATTTGTTCTGGGAAGGGTAGAAAACACTGTGGGAAAAGGAGAAAATGCTGGTTACCAGCATTTTCTCCTTTTCCCACAGTGTTTTCAAAAGGCTTCTTTCTCAGGGGCGTCAAAAGTAGGGATTGTGTGGTAATGGGATAATTATGTGAAGACTTGCTTCATGCACTGCATCATGACTCTTAGACCAGTACAAATTGAAAGATTTTACACCTGAAGAATGAATTGTGACTTACAAATTTGCTTTAAAAAAATATAAGATGGGAGCTCATCCAGGATGGGCCATTGAGCCATTAATCCCATTTATTGTCCCAATATGGACTTTCTGCCTAAAAAAGCTTTCAGTCATCAACAAATGATGACTTTAAGCTGGAATGTGTTGTGAGAGACCGCTTCAGGCATGGCTTCATCTGATTTGGATACAACACCTAACAACTGCATTTGGGAGAATTCTCTTTATCTCAGTGGTTATGGTAATGGCCTTTTGTCCTGGCAGTCTAGGCTCGAATCCTGCCTGTTTCCTGTATTTTATCTATGCATCTGTTAATTTTTTTTCTTTGTTGTGGACTTTGTTCGTAGGTGATTACAAAACAGTTTGTACCTTTGTATGATGTTTAACCATTAACCACACACTCCAGAGTTTCCGCCCTAACACATAGGACATTTGAAAACATTAAGGGAACAGGGGAAATGCTGCCCTTCAAAAAACACACTTCGTTGTTCCAGACATATTCATTTTATTGTCTGCAGATTTTTTTCGATTTGGGCAAGTCTACAATTTTGTTGTTTGGTACAGAGTTAACTCTTTACCAAACGACAAAATTTTTGATTGGTTCAAATTGAAAGCATTTGCAGACAACAAAATAAAAGTGACTGAAAATTTAAAATTTCTTTTGGGAAGGGAAGAAAACATTGTGGTAAAAAGAGAAAATGCTGGTTACCAGCATTTTCTCCTTTTCCCACATTGTTTTCAGAAGGCTTCTTTCTCAGGGTAGTTAAAAGTCGGGTTGTGTGGTAAAGGGTTAACACTGTTTTCAACATTATTTCAGTTATATCACAGCACCAGTACACCTATCCATGCTCTCCTGGAGTTTTTGCCACTGGCTGCTATATGACAAAGTAGTGGTGGGCCGATGATCGACTATAGTCTAAAGTCAGTTGGTTTTGGCTTCCGATTCCGATAATCGATTGAGAAATCCCGCGATCGATTGTAGTCGGTTGCTATGCTGGCTTGGTGCCAAAACTTGAATTCTGGTTTTATTAATCACAATCTTGAATTAAACATAGTGGATAACAAACATGAAAATATGCTGAAAAATGAGAAACAAATCTTTGTTCATGAATGTCTTGACAAAAATTGACAATTCGGCAAGTTTCCCTGTGCCCGGGTTTTGACATTTGGAAATTTGAAGTTACCTGTCTTTGGCAATGAAAGATATCTGCCTAAATGTCAGTCTGAGGCATGAAGGAACTTGCATGCATCTGGCAGAAATATGGGTTGAACGCCATCAGTATAAAATGCGAAGGACACCCGGAAGATAATGAAGCTGGCGAGTCATTTATGACAGAGTAACGAAGGTGTTATTCCTCTTATCTAGTGTAAAGTGACAGCTTTTTAAGTTAGTTGCAATTTAAACTGACTAAATAATGTCAAATCATGTAGTAATACTTCTCCAAAAACTAACTGTCAAGAAAAAATAGATCGCCAAGAAAGCGCGAAAACCCATGACACTACAATGACCAGCGTGGCATTGTCAGATCAGAGGGACTTCAAACTATCTTCTTATCTTTAATAATGAATTTTAACAGTGAATTTACACAAATTTCTGAATAAAGCAGTAAGTGGAAGCTTAAATTCTGCTCATGGGTGGAAAAAATGTTGATTTAGTAAATGAAAATAAAGTGGGGGAAGGGGGGAGGTGGGGGGGAGGGAAAGGGGGAAGAGGGGTCGTCTGCAAATGTTTGAACTATTAGGTATATGTCTGATTCATATTTAACTCGTTTGGAAATTATAAGGAACAAAATGAATGATATTGATTGAAGCAGAAAACTTAATTGTAATGTATTTCAATTGATAAAAGTGCAGAATACAACATATTTATAAACTTAATACATGAAGACTATCATGTTTACAATATTGTCACAGTATTTTAAGCAAAAAACATTCTCATTTAAATGGAGTCTAAACCGATTGTACTATCGATAGCTAGTTAGTTTGCTCTTCCGATTACAAAGCGATAATCGATTGAGATTTTAAACCGATTGCCCAACACTATGACAAAGCCATCTCAAAATAATTATCTATGAGAGGAATCAATCCTGTCACAATGACAAACATGAGAATGAAATTCCCCAAGATGGGCATTCCAAATTGCAACACCTGATTTCAAGTCCTGTACACTACTGCCTGTGCTACCTGGAGCAAAAAATACATTTTGCACTGTCATAATTATACGGAATACATGCTTAAAAACATACAAGAAACAAGGTCATACAGGCATCTAGTTCTCTAACTGATTAGTCTCAATAATGAGACGCCCCGGTGATCTTTTTCATATTTGGACATTTTACAGCACACCGTACCGTCTCAAGTCCATCGTAAATTTTCCGGTAGCAAATATAGAGCGCTATACCGACTTTCGGTTTTGTCGGTTTTATCTGTATTGCAGTGAAATGCAATAAAAGTTCAGTTCTAATCATGACCAAAAACAAATTGTTAAACCATTCATTACATAAAAAAGCTTGTAGAAGTCATTTACAACATGTTAATCTCGGAAAAATCACGGACGAAATTTATCGTGCATGGCTGCCATTTTGAATATTTTCGGGAACGTAAACAGCTCGGGTCACTGATGAAATGCACAGTATTTTCTCACGATCAGCTTTTGAATTGAAAATATTTGTATTTGAAATGAAAGTATATTGAATACGCAAGCTACAGGTATGTTTAAATCGTAGTTCTGTGCTCTATTTAGGAAAATATAAGAGTTCAAACTTGCACACAAAATCTGTGCAGAACTTTCAACTGATTTTGTCCAGATTGTCTCTGTACCCAGAGGCGACCAGTCGAAAAGTAACATCGCCTTTGGGGACAGTCATCTGTACTATCTATAAAAAGTAAAAACCTTACGCTTATGTTAAAATACAGATACAATACATATTGTTTACCTACACAATAGATCAAATAATTATTGTTTTACAGATTTGCACAGGTAATAAGAAGATAACCCATATATGTTATCCAATAGCCCTTTACCCAACTCTTAACCCTACAACAAAACTTCAAACTTGTCTAAATTGAAAGTAGTTGCAGACGGCAAACTGAATGTGACTGAAAAATTGAAATTTGTTTTGGGAAGGGTAGAAAACATTGTTGAAAAAGGAGCATTTTCTCCTTTTCCTACAATGTTTTAAGCCTCCATTCTTCGGGTCGATAAAAGTCAGGATCCTGTGGAAAAGGGTTAACAAATACATCTTTTTTTTTAACAATCCTGATGAAAACCTGTTTTTATGGTTTCTTAACATTATTTCACTTATGTATCAGAGCAGCCTGTGCACCAATTCATGTTTTCCTCAGTTTCTTTTACCATTATTTAGCACAATATTCTTCTCAAGCCGCTGGCTGCTTTCTAATATAACCATCATTGAAACATTGAATATCATAAAATCATCAAGCCTTGGACAGAAATTGGCTAAGTGGTGGTATTTGAACCAGCAACCCCTTGGTCCTATGTCCTGTATGCAACAGACTGCACTACCTGAGGTTGGCACCTCACAAAGAAGGCTTTAGAAAACGTTGTGGAGAAGGAAAAAAAAAAACAGTTTTCAACCCTTTCATAGAAAAATGTCTATAATTTCAGCCTCATTGCAGGTTCAAAGAATCCACTCTTCAGCTCTTCCTTGCTGATTTAGGATACAACTGTCACAACTGTCATGATTATTTGAGAAAGCTATTGTGATAAATAAATATTTCTTGAAAACTTTATCCAAGTAAAATGTAAAGATAAAAATTTTCAGGAAACTTCCGAGTTTACAGCTATAAGGATTAAAGGGTTAACTCTTTACCAAACGGCAATGTTTTAGGCTCTTCCAAGTTGAAAGCATTTGCAGACGACAAAATAAAAGTGACAGAAAATTTGAAATTTGTTTTGTGAAGGGTAGAAAACATTGTGGGAAAAGGAGAAAATGCTGGTTACCAGCATTTTCTCCTTTTCCCACAATGTTTTCCAAAGGTTTCTTTCTCAGGGTCGTCAAAAGTAGAGATTGTGTGGTAATGGGTTAACTAATGTTAACAACATTTTTACTTCCTAAACATTGATTACTCACAATAAGACAATGCCATACAGTCATGTTCAATTTTACATTCATTTCCATGTAGATAATATTCTAAAATTACAAACATATTATAATTATATCCGAGTCATGCTCAGGCAAAAGGGGGCTGAACTCATTACCAAACAACAAAATTTCAGGCTTGTCCAAATCGAAAGCATTTGCAGACGACAAATTAAAAGCGACTGAAAATTGGAAATTGGTTTGGTGAAGGGTAGAAAACATTGTGGGAAATGGAGAAAATGCTGGTTACCAACATATATACATCATGTACACTGGCAAAAGCAACATACAAGCAGTTTTCCTTTTGAAAGCCCCACATATATGACTACACTATCAACGCAACATCCCTAAGGCGACATCGATCAAGATTAACATCAAGATTATGCGCCAAGCTGCATGTTTTAGCACATATTACCGAGGTTTCAATGACGTCAGTTCCCAATAACATCAGTTTTCATTGAAATGTAGCATTCAGAGAGAAATTCTACTTCGTCAGCATACTCAATATTTTGAACGAAAAGAAGGTAAAATTTGTTTAACAATGTTAGAATGGTAAAACTTTGCAGTACAATGTATAATAAATGTGTTGTATGGTCAGGTGGCAGGAGACTTGAAAACTTGTACACGGCTGTGGTGAATCATGTCTACACCTCGCCTTTGGCTTGGAGCGACATGATTAACCACAGCCGTGAACAAGTTCCCAAGTCCCCTGCCACCTGACCATACAACTAATATTGTCTAACAACTGAAAGTTGTTATGTACACTGGTCCTTTGACATGCAGAAAATTCACTAACAGCAAAAAGCTTTAGCCCAGGGCAGCCTGTACAAACTGCACAGTATGAAACTAGTACTAAAGACCAAAGAGAGCACATCCATCCAAAAAGGAAGAAGTTTGGGGAAAAAAAGACAATATTGACCCCATAGTTTTATGTAAGGTTGAATATGTAACAAACTTTCTACGTTTTGTCAATATCATTTTCCCAATTTTGATATTTTGTCAATGATTTCTTCCCCCAAGTTGAACAGCGGCCTTTTCCCAAAATGCCTGTAGATCTAATCGACAATTACTAACACTGATGAATATTATCTATATTATTACAATATAGCTGGATCAGGCTGCCAAAGACATAAATATCAGCATATTATCTTGATATCTCCGTAACTGACGTCAATCCACTTTCAAGGTTAACTTCTTGGGTCGATGTACATGTGTACATTTCACTATCTTTTCATCACATGCTCCCAGGTCCACCTCTTCCTTCAAGCTCATTTGTTAAACCTTTACAAAAAGCAGAGCATGGATAGGTGTCTGTTTTTTTCAGAGCCATTTTAGTCATGTCCATTTTGTTGCCATGTAAGTAAATGAATGACAACTCAATACTGAGCTTCTGCGAAAGTCTGTTTTTTTTTTTTAAAGGGACATCAGAAGCTTCATATAAGACAATGACAAACAGGGAGGAGTCGATGGTAAGAAACAGTCTAAGCGTAAATCAGCACAAAAGAGTACAACAAAAGAAAGGACTTATAGAAAAATTGGAAAATGTGAGTTGAAATTTCAAGCACTTGGTAAACAAGAGGGCCAAGATGGCCCTGGATCACTCACCTGAATTTTTGAGATGACCATAGTCTATTTTTTTTTTTCGAGGTATTGAAACATTGGAACCAAATTTATAATTTTGCCAAGCAATTTTCAAAAGGTCAACTGTAAAAGTCATTTCGAAATCTGACCGTCAGTTTCAAAAAGAAGAATTTTTAAGAATTCTTCATTTCTGTATAAGAGCAAGTAGCCCCCACCCACGAGAGCCATGTTTCTTGATGGATCAAAATTTACGAACAAGTTGTGAAAAGGGTCACCCAAGGAACATCTCTCTGAAATTATTTCAAAATCTGACCAGGGGTTTCAGAGAAAGAGAATTTTAAAGAATTTCATCATGTCCGTATAGTGCATGTAGCCCCCATTCACAAGAGCCATGTTTCTTGACAGATCAAAATTATATATACAGCTTTTGGAAAGGGTCACCAAAGGAACATCTCTGTCAGATTATTTTAAAATCTGACCACGGGTTTCAGAGAAGAATAATTTTCAAGAATTTCTTCATTTCCATATAGTGCAAGTAGCCCCCATTCACTAGAGCCTTGTTTCTTGGCCAATCAAAATTTCGCGACCAATTTTAGAAAACGGTCACCCAAGGAACATCTCTGTAAAATTATTTCAAAATCTGTCTGGCCATTTCAGAGAAGATGAATTTTCAAGAATTTCTTCATTTCTGTATAGTGCAAGTAGCCCCCATTCACCAGAGCCATGTTTCCTGACCAATCAAAATTTCCCGAACAATTTTTGAAAAGGGTAACCCAAGGAACAAGTCTGTGAAATTATTTCAAAATATAACCAGCTGTTTCAGAGAAGAAGAGTTTTTAAGAATTTCTTCCATTCTGTATAGTGCAAGTAGCCCCCATTCATCAGAGCCATGTTTCTTGACCAATCAAAATTTCGCGAACAATTTTTTAAAAGGGTCACCCAAGGAACAACTCTGTGAAATTATTTCAAAATCTGACCAGCTGTTTCAGAGAAGAAGATTTTTTTAAGAATTCCTTCATTTCTGTACAGTGCAAGAAGCCCCCATTCACCAGAGCCACATTTTTTGACCAATCAAAATTTTGCGAACAATTTTTCAAAAGGGTCACCCAAGGAACATATCTGTGAAATTATTTCAAAATCCGACCAGCGGTTTCAGAGATGAAGATCTTTAAAGAATTCCTTCATTTCTGTTTAGTGCAAGTAGCCCCCATTCACCAGAGCCACATTTTTTGACGAATCAAAATTTCACGAACAATTTTTGAAAAGGGTCACCCAAGGAACATATCTGTGAAATTATTTCAAAATCCGACCAGCGGTTTCAGAGAAGAAGATTTTTAAAGAATCCCTTCATTTCTGTATAGTGCAAGAAGCCCCCATTCACCAGAGCCACATTTTTTGACGAATCAAAATTTCACGAACAATTTTTGAAAAGGGTCACCCAAGGAACATATCTGTGAAATTATTTCAAAATCTGACCAGCGGTTTCAGAGGAGAAGATTTTTAAAGAATTTGCTAAAAAATTCCATTTGGTTGCCATGGCAACCAGAGTTTTTGATGGAATCAAATTCTGTGAACAATTTTTAAAGAGGACCTCCCAAGGAACATTCCTGCCAAGTTTGGTCCAAATCCGCCCAGCGGTTTAGGAGGAGTTGGTGTTTAAAGAATTGTTGACGACGCACGACGGACGACGCACAACAGACACCGGGTGATCCTAAAAGCTCCCCTTGAGTACGTTGTGCTCAAGTGAGCTAAAAAACAATACAAATCATCAATAGCTAAGAATCATAAAATAACCAAAAAAAATAATTTTTTTTGATGATATTCCCTTAAAAGGCTATGTAGCCTCTTAAGCTATTTCTCGATTTCGCGCCAAAAATAAAAATGCATTGCGGGAATGTTAAATGACTTGCACGTGACTAATGACGCTTGAATTCCATTACATAACAAACATGTAATTATTTTTCATGATATCTTCTTCGGACGCTATGTTTGAAGCTTCGTCTGTGTATTTCTAGTATGTAAATGAGCGAGTTGTTCATGTAAAAATAGAACGTGTTTCCCGTCTATATCGACCTTGGCCGTAGTAAATCTCTAATTTTTCGTGTTGTCGGATGGCTTTCGACTACCGGGGTTTTATGAATGACGATTATAAAGCTTTGGGAGTATAAGGATGATATTTTTGTAAAATTTTCGTCCCAAATTCTGAAGGGCCACCTTTAGGTAAAACTATGACCACGTCAAATTTGCGACTCAAACTCCAAATAATCGTCAACCATATTACTGCTTTTGGATCAACAGAGTTTGCTTGTTATTCATTTCTTATAACTTTGCTCACACTTATTTTGCGTTTTTTTTCTGGTAGATAAGTGGGAAAGTATTAGTGTTAGTTGAGCAACTCAGTAAGTTAGTGCATCACACTGTCCTCTCTGTTGAGCTGCCAAAGTTTGGTATAGTCAGGCCTCGGCAAAGTGGGCGACCTGATTTCAAAAAACTTCGCTCATTTCGCCAAGTAAAGCGAAGTCCAAGTCGCCTGAAAAAATCGGGAAGTCGCCTCGCGTATATTGACAAAGCGTCCTGTGTGTAATCTACGAAATCAGCGTGTGCCATACCCGATTTACAGTTACTGCCCAATCAGCAAGTTTAATTAGTTTACAACATACCTAGAGTCTGATTGACAAGTCATTGTTAATTAACTTTACGACATCATGGGATAATCCCCTATTGTTGACAAATATCAGCGCCCCCTATCGGTATTTGTGGGACCTCTATTTTTGGAACACGGTTTGCTAAATTTAGTAACTAGAAGTTTAAGTCCTACCCCGGATATCGGCCAATCTTCGTCAGCTTTCATTTCCAAAGTTTTAAATGGATTGAAATATTCCAGTTTTGTAAACGATGGAATCGGTACCAACTTGCATATCACCATTTACGCCATCCTTCAAAATTTGTCATTATTCACAGTTTTCCAAACGAACAGATATAATGACGTACTTAGATCATCTCCTAGATCATGTAGCAATAGTTTTCAAATCATGTGACTATAATTCGGCACCAATATAGTATCAGGTTACAAGGCTTTTGGCGAATTTTAGCCAAGTCACATGATTCAACTTCAAAATGGTAGCTCGTCACTGCAACAGTGATTGGATGCAAGAATATATTCTATGACGCTTACTAAAAGATAAAATTTAAAAAAAAAAACGTTATTGTCTTTGATTCTATATAGATCTAAGTATTCCGCTGATTTTATAGTACTTCCTTGATTGGGCTGCGAACCGCAGATCTACAAGGCTTTGAAAGTAAATTAGGTGTTAGATCTAGTTGTTGAACGATGGTTTTATTTATGATTTATCCGGTATTAATCAAAGACATCGCACTCTGAAACTGGGTCTAACTACCAATAGAAAGTTGAAAACTTCGCAGCAATGAGAGAAAATGATGGAAGTAATCATTTCTACATTTGACAGACTATATTTTTTTTTTTATATATATACATGTATCTTTAAACATTCATTACAGCTTTTGAGCGCTTATCTATCGCTATTTGCTTGCTGCAAATGCTATCAATTCTATAGGTTACTATGTTACATTTATATCATAATGTATATTAAATTTGGTAATGAGAATGATTTTTAGCAAAAAACTATACTCAGGACTTGGGAAACAAATAGTCCAGTGTTTGGAAGATTTTGAAAAGAAAAATGTGCCAGTAGAAACTATTTAATACTCAAACTAGCACTACTTTCTCTTTCCATTATCATTTCTTTCCATAATGTTTTAATCCTAAAGATTCATGTACATGAATTTAGCGAGGCAAACTATGAGTACATATGTTTTGAGTAGTTTCCAAAAGGAATAAGTATACTGATCATGAAAAAGATAAAAAGCATAAAATAATTTTATTCCATTTAGATTCACATGATTTTCAATTTTATTAATTTGTTATATTGTTCCTATGTTGTAAATTCCCTCTGTATTTTGGCCCACATCTATTTTTTGACGTCCGTCTGAACTTCTCCCCAAAGTCTGACCACTTATCCCCATTTTGAAAAACTTCTCCCAATTCTCAGACTAGGGAGAAGTCACTTCTCCCCAATTTTTAAGAGTTGGCAGAGGCCTGATAGTAGGCCTGGTTTTTATACATAAACAAGCGCGCCCTCTGAGCGAGTGTTCAGTACTGCTGGTGACATTTTGTTAGTACAGAGAGCTTCTCTAGATGCTGACAAGTCTGACATCCTAATATTCTTTAAAAAGAACATGACTTTTCACTGAGTCATTTACTTGTTTGTATGGACAATTCTTAATTTCTTAGTCATTTCAGTCTAGTCGGTGTTAAAGACTAGTCAATCTAAGTTTGTTTTTATTTGTTCATGCAAAAGAAATTGCTTTATGGTTCATTATCTTGAGAGAATGGAAGAGTTCAAAGCAGTTGTAATTAACCTCTCTGCAGATTTTGATTGACAGGTCTAGCAAGGTCTTATGGGCCAATGAAAATGCAGCATTGGGTGTCATGTAAACAAAAAAGTCTGACATAATTTCTGGTTAGCTTGACAGGCTTGACAATCAATGTAGCGCGTTACTAAAGGGGGCGTGCAAAACTCACGTTTACAGACAGGTCAATTATTAAGCATATGCTATCCTAACAGTGACTACAAGTGGTCAGATATGCTAAATGTTAGCATATACAGGATATTGCGATACACATAATTGAAATACGGGTCAGCCATATTAAAGTATTGCAATACACTTTTTACCGTATTGTTTCACCCCTATTATGAGCAATTTAATTTTCCAACTCATTTTTTTAAAAAGATACAGGTCTCCTTCTTATGTATTAACTCTTTACCAAGCGACAAAATTTTGGACTTGTCCAAATTAAAAGGATTTGCAGACAACAAAATAAATGTGAGTGAAAATTTGAAAATTGATTTGTGAAGGGTAGAAAACATTGTGGGAAAAGGAGAAAATGCTGGTTACCAGCATTTTCTCATTTCCCCACAATGTTTTCTAAATGCTTCTTTCTCCGGGCATCAAAAGTAGGGATTGTGTGGTAATGGGTTAAGCAAATATCAGGGAAAAGTTAATCAAGCTCTTTTAAAATGGCTAATTTTCACTTACACCTCCTTCCTTTCCCTCTTTCCCCTTCTGAGCTTCTAAAGCCTCGCCCATTAGCCGCTCTGTAGAGATTATTGTTACTAGTGAGAGAAAGAAGAGTTTGAATGCTTTTTTTCAAAACATTAAAATACACTTTTTGTCTTTTAAAACTGATAGATATTATTGCAAAGATGTTGGTTTTCTATTGAATTATTTTTTTCCCCTGTCAGACTTTTAATGACTTATCAAAAAGATTGTCAATCTTTGGACACTTCAATTTTTTCCTAATATTTCTTACGAGGACTGTCATTTCTTCTTTTAATGGCGTTTATCAGATCTCTAAGTAACATTTAAATTAATAATTTGGATTTTTTTTTTATGTCCCAAACAACCACATAAAAGTCCTGCATATACCTTATGTTGGCACGACTTGGTCGTTGGAAGTTTTTGTATGCATCAGAAAGAAAGTGGGTGTTACATCATATCTCTAAGCATAAATGTATTCGGTGCTCTGTTGGACTCTGTACCTAAGAGATTTGCTTAATAACTGGTGTAGGAGTCAACGAAACTACTCTGAGAGAAGCTTCAAGCTGTGAAACACCAGTAATATCTCGTATTACCCATGTCCCACTACTGACGTTGTCCGACTTTTGGCAGATTTATCCTACCTATTTAAAAGCACATGACAGCGGTGTCTGCGCATGTCATATTCTTCGAAGATTCGACTGTCTTATATGACGCATCACTACTAGCCCCGAAAGCGGGCTATTACGCTCTATAAAGTAGCAATGTAGAAAATAGCTTTTACATATCAATAAGTTTGAGGACAAATGAGACTTGCTTTAGCAGCAGATTTCTCTAAACTGGTGATCATAGTTGAGTGAATTGCACGAGGTAGCGTTTTATTGGGTAAACCTTTTTTTTTGTTTTAAATTCAAAGTAACGGTTGTCGCGTAGGAAAGTGGTTCGGCTCTGTACCCCGGATGCCCATATCAGATAGATAAGTATTTATAGAATGCCATCTAGCGGGAGATAATGCACATGACAGAAAGCTCTGAGGCTTGAAGAATGGTAACTTGGCACGACATCCATACCAAAACGCGAATGAACAGGGATACAGTTCTGTACTTTTAAAATCAATGGTATGATTAGGGGAAGTAACTCTAGATAAAAATACCACCTGTCAAAATCTATGCCTAGTGTTTTGCTTGGACGGCTCAGTATCCCTTTTTGAATGAAATGCATTAAAAGCTACAAATTGATATTAACATTTACTTACAGTCGAGATGTTTCCGTTTCGGGCCCATAACTTCTTCAGTTGTTGCCTTGCAAACCGTTTTGGCCAAGCCCTGCCCGGCTATGCTGTGCTTGGCCGCAGTAAGACGATCCGCTATACTTTGTCCCGACATTTTTAAATGTTTATTTTGTCGCGATTATATCCCGTATTGGTCCAAGGGTCTTCCGACCCCCACTGTTCACGAGAAAGCAATCAATTTATTGCAGAGGAAGGGGTGGATTCACAAACACCGACAAAGATGGCGCACCGAAGGACAAATTATGAATCACGTGACAAAGGGAGATACAAATTAAATAAACGAGTTGTCTCCCTGCTTACTAGATCGATACTTGTGAATGGGTAGTCTTTTTTGCAGACGAATTTTTGCGTGTTTCCCTGGTACTTGTCATAATCAACTGATTATTTTTGCCTGGGGCTTGCTATATAAAGAAAGATAGCTAAGGATTAAAAGGTGGTGAACTATACATAGAAAATTGAAGGGTTACAGCAGGGATCGTACGTATCCGAGATGGAATGTAGGATCCCTGGTTACTGAAAATTAAGTTGGCTGGAACAGAATGCGGTTCATTTGGAGATGGAACTGTAACATTGGAGAAGCTGAAGTCTCCGAGTACTGCCGGGAAGAATGCGTTCTCTATCAAGCAGTTGGTTTATCTGGATTGGTCGTGATATCTGTTTTAAAGAAGTCTGAATTTGCAAGTTCTACGTGAGCAATATTTCCTTTACCATAGCAGTGCCCCTTTTCACATGAGGTAATAACCCTATTTAAAATGATAAACCATATTTAATGTCTCCATGTTAATCATATCTAAAGCATATGTAAAAATCGGTCACTGGGAGTAATGTGTTACAATCGTAGATGCTAGGATTCTTAAAATTGCATCGCAAGTTCTGGCATAGATCTGGGTTAAATGCACATATATAGATCTAGCAGACAAATTGGTGAGCTGAAAGTTAGGCTAGTTCAATTATTGCCCCCTTAACCCTTTACCAGACGAAAAAATTATAGCCTTGTCCAAATTGAAAGCTTTTGCAGACGACAATTTCAGTGTAGCTCAAAAGTTATTCTTCTTTGATGGAGAAGAAAACTTTGGACAAGGAGAAAATTCTGGTTACTAGCATTTTTTTTTTTTTTTTTTTTTTATTTTCACACAGTGTTTTCAAAAGGTTTCTTTTCCCGTCAAAAGAAACCTTAAAAGTCGACATTGTGTTTGTTAATCCACAATTTGACTAACTTTGACGTCACCCGTGTTGGACAGGAAGAGAATGTCGATGAGAAGTGAATTAAGGGAAACAACTCTATGTTGATTATATATTTAACTTAATAGAGTTACCTCCCTTAACTAAAATAATGACATTTACAAGTTCTCGAGAGAGATAATGAGAATAAAAATGAGCATCGCTCAGGCAAAAGAGGCTTAAAGTTGGGTATCTGGATTTTTCCCATCTCACCAAATTAAAAAATATATATATCATTGAAATTTGTAAAAAAACAAAATGATGGCCCTGCTTCAGATTTTGGAATGGACGGAAATTTTACAATAGGAGGGTCAGTGGCCCTGGAGTGCTCACCTCAGACTCTAGCTTTATATCAAAGCTCTACACCATCAAGTTTCAGAAAAGACAATTTCCAAAGTTTTCCTTCTTTATTCTTGTATTCGAACTTATGACCCCCGGGGCTGGGCCAGTTTTGACCCCAACGGCATCATATGTACAAACTTGGTAGAGGTCCACTAGGAGATGCTACATACCAAATACCAAAGCTGTATGCTTTTTAGTTTTTGAGAAGAAGAATATTACAGTTTTCATTCTTTGTTCCTACGTTTGAACTTGTAACCCCCAGGACAGGGCCAGTTTTGACCCCAGGGGCATCATGTCAACAAACTTGGTTGAGGTCCACAGGGAAAAGCTACATACCTAAATATCAAAGCTCTGTGCCTTCAAGTTTCCAAGGAGAAGATTTTTAAAGTTTTCATTCTTTGTTCCTATGCTCGAACTTGTGTATCAAATATCAAAGCTTTGCCTTTTAGTTTCAGAGAAGAACTTAGATTTTCAAAGATTTTGATTTTTTTTTCTTTTTTGTTGCCATGGCAACCAAAGTTATGGGTGGAATTCAATCCTTTGAACATTTTCAGTAGAGCTCCACCCAAGGAACATTCCTGCCAAGTTTCATGAAGATTGGCCCAGTGGTTTAGGAGATGTTTAAAGAAATTGTTGACTGATGACGGATGCCTGACATAGGGCAATCTCAACAGCTCACCTTTAGTACTTTATGCTATGATGTGCTAAAAACACAAGAAAATCATCCTCATACTCCCAAAATCTTTTAATCTCAATTCATAAAATCCCAGGAGTCGAAAACCATCGGACAACAAGAGAAATTCGAGATGTACTACGGCCCAGATCAACACCGGTGGGAAACGTGGTAAATTTTTAAAGTTTTCCTTCTTTGTCCTATGCTCAAACTTGTGACCTCCGGGGCAGAGCCAGTTTTAACCCCAGGCACATCATTTGAACAAACTAGGTAGAGGTCCACTAGGAGATGCTACAGACCTGATATCAAAGCTCTACACTTTCTAGTTTCAGAGAAGAAGATTTTCAAAGATTTTGGTTTTTTTTTTTCCTTTTTGTTTCCATGGCAACCAGAGTTTTTGGTGGAATTCAATTCTTTGAACAATTTTGGTAGAGCTTTACCAAAAGAAACTCCCTACTAAGTTTCATCAAGATTGGCCCAGTGATTTAGGAGAAGAAGATGTTTAAAGAAATGGTTGATGGGCGACGGATGATGGACGCCGTACATAGGGCGATCACAATAGCTCACCTTTAGCACTTTATGTTAAGGTGAGTTAAAAAATGCATTATGGGAATGTCAGGAGACTGGCATGTGACTATTGACGCTTAAATTCCACAATATAACAAACATGTAATTATTTTCCATAGGTTCTTCTTTAGACGCTATGTTTGAAGCTTCGTCTTTGTATTTCTGGTGTGTAAATGAGATCATGAAGCTTCAGATAAGCTTCTACTTTGCCCAAGGAACCCAAATGAACTCAAGTACTCTCAAACAGGCTACATACTGCTAAGCATAGTGGCTCAGATAGTAAAATTGAGGGCTTGAAACCTTTGGTGGCTGGTTCAATTCTCCAGCTCGACCAAGTTCTTTCTGGGGACTGATGATAGTCATTGATTCTCACAAACATTGATTTGAAGATGTTTATGTGGGAAAGCAGCCAGTGGTATGAGAAGTTAACGCTAAATGGTCAAAAGAAGCTCAAAGACATCAATAGGTGTGCTGGCCACTGCATTTTAATTGAAATAACGTTGAGAAGAAGTTGAATATCACACAAACATCCATGTCATGTTCTTATCACAGTTTATTTTTAGATTGCATCTATTTACAACATACAATCCAGATCATTACTTTGGTATGTAAAATGTACATGTACAGTATATGAATTCATATTTACAAAGACTGCTTTTCAACACTTTCATACCTTTACCATACAATACTTAAGGTAGTAGACCACTAATGCCTCTAGTGCTGCACTGCAAAGCGTTTTCTTGATAGTTGATAAATACAGGTTTATACAGGTATAATTCTTTTGCACATTTTTAACGGACCAGAAATTTCTTTATGCCTATCTTGATATTTTTTTGTAGACACTTTTATTAGTTTTCAGAAAAGGAAGGTAATTACTATCTCTCTTTGAAATGAAAATATGGTGGTTTTAGATTTATAAATGATAATTCTAGAAAAGACAAAAAGGGAAAATTGGTTTGGTTAAAGCAGAACAATAACTCTTTTTTAATTAGAGCAAATTTTGTAGGATAATGTTATTGTGGAAATAGCTGTTTCCTATTAGGGGTCTACTACGTTAAGTTTAAACTGGAGCAATAGCATAGATGAGATTCAGTATATTGAAAATCCTTAACTCTTTACCACACAACAAAATTTTAGACTGGTTCAAATTGAAAGCATTTGCAGACGACAAAATAAAACTGAGTGAAAAATTGAAATTTGTTTCTGGTAAGGGTAGAAAACACTGTGGGAAAAGGAGAAAATGCTGGTTACCAGCATTTTCTCCTTTTCCTACAGTGTTTTCAAAAGGCTTCTTTATCATGGACGTCAAAAGTAGGGATTGTGTGGTAATGGGTTAAATGACACCAATCACATAACTGAACATTTGTGACCCATCACTTCAAAAGGGATAATCTGGGAATTCCATACATCAATTTGATGAAAACAGATCAAAGTTATCCTGGGTCAGTTTAAGTTGATCATTCAAAAATAATCGTAAAGAAAGATAGACTGACCACTCTTATACAGAAAACATCATAAAAGTGGAAAGTACTGACCCTGGTCAGCCTCTGCAGTCCATGCTGTCTGACCAGGGTAGACACTTTTTGCAGATTCAAGATGGTCCCTTTTTGCATGATGGGTCACATTTAATATGTAATCTATAGTTGCTTCCATTTTTGGAAAAGTTCCAACTTTTGCAACTAGGTATAAGGTCGATTACCTCAGAACTAACCATCAATTTGACTGTAAACTTGCAATTTCAACCCTTTCCCAAAAATCCCTGGTTTTCACGACCCTCAGAAAGAAGCCTTCTGAAAACATTGTGGGAAAAGGAGAAAATACTGGTAACCAGCATTTCCTCCTTTTCCCACAATGTTTCCTTCCCTTCCCTAAACAAATTTCATTTTTCTAGTCACACTGATTTTTTTGTCTGCAAATGCCTCATATTTGGACTTGTCTAAAATTTTGTTGTTTGGTAATAAGTTAATCCTATTAGTATTTATCGGTTGTTTTAACTTATCCTTCACCATACAATGCTAACTTTTAACAACCTTATGAAAGAAACTTTTAAAAACACAATAGGAAATGTAAGAAATGCAGGTAACCAGCATATTCTCAGCATGTTCTTGCAATATTTTCTACCCTATTAAAGATAACTTACACAACTTTTTCCAAGCTTAACTTGGTTTTGTCAGTCAAGTGTTGAAATTAACTTTTAACTAGAGGCGCTTGAGCGCCTGTATCGCTCCACAGGCCTGATTTTTCTGTAACGGTGAAGAGAAGTTTTTAATTATTACCATTCATTCCTGCATTTTAGGTCACTAAAGAAAAAAAGCTATGAAAAAAATTGTGAGAAAAGAAGAAAATAAAAGTTACCTGCATTTTCTTAGTTTTACACAATAATTTCTACCCTTTTGATACAAGTTTTACTAATTTGAAGACTTATTATGTTGTCTGCAACATCTTTCAATTATGGCCAGTTATAAAAATTTTGTCTTCTAGTTATAGTTAACTCATTACCAAACGACAACATTTTAGCGTTGTCCAAATGGAAAGCATTTGTAGATGAAAAAATAAAAGTGACTGGAAATTTGAAAGTTGTTTTGTGAAGGGTAGAAAACATTGTGGGAAAAGGTTACCAGCATTTTCTCCTTTTCCCACAATGTTTTCTAAAGTCTTCTTTGTCAGGGATCAGTTTGATGGGATAACAAAATGCCTTTAATCACAACAGTGAAGCCCTGTCCCTCTTTGTACTAGGTCACCAGTAGGTCAACAAACCTTTACCAGAACTAATCAAAGTGCAGAGGTTCTCTTGTTTTATATGAAAAGGATTATAAATTATGTAAAGCAACCATCTTTAACTCTTTACCAAATGACAAACTTTGGGATGTGACCAAACTGAAAGCATTTGCAGACAACAAATAAAACATTGATGAAATGATGATTTCTCTCTTTGATAGAGTAGAAAACACTGAGGGAAAAGGATTACCAGCATTTTCTCCTTTTCCAAGAGTGTTTTCCAAAGACTTCTTCTTTAGGGTCGTTAAAAGTCAGGATTGTATGGTAAAGACTTACCACCATTGGAACTAACCTGCAATACAACAATGAAATCAAAACGAGTAGTTTGAGAGAAGAATTTTTTCAAAGATTTTACTTTATACCATAAAAGGAAAACGAGTCCCCTATAAAAGCCATGTTTTTTTATGGATCTTTTTCTTTTTTAAAGAATTCTGTAGACCTCTATCTAAGGAACATTCCTGCAAAAAAATAATGCTATCTAATTAGCGGTTTGGGAGGAGAAGATTTTTAAAGGTTTTTTACTTTGGTTGCCATGGCAACCAGAATTATTCATGGAACACAATTATTTGAAGGAATTTGAAAGAGGACCACCTAAGGAACATTCCTGTGAAATTTGGTAAAAATCCAGTCAATAGTTTCTGAGGAGAAGTTTTTTAAAGAAAAAGTTTACGGACGCACGGACGAACTGACCGACGCACAACAGACACAACGCCATGACAATAGCTCGCTGGCCTTTGGCCAGTGGAGCTTAAAACTACCTATGTTTTTTTTTTCTTTTTGGAATATATAGATCCAAGATTAGACTTAGCAAAGTATACCTGATCTTTGATCTACACTCTCCTCTACGATGTTAGGTACTCTGTAAAAAACAGAGGACCCATTCTGTGCCATAGGTGAAAGTCTAAAATTTGATGTTTGGCAGACAGTTCAACCCCCTTTCCAAAGCTCATTTTATCTATTCAACTCTCTAAGCCTTGAAACTATCCACAGTGTTGCAGATTTCATGTAAAACAGCAACAGCAGTAAACTGTTCACAAAACAGACTTCTAATATGGCGTAGCTCTGAAAATAGACATAATTTAGCAAAATATAATATTACTGAGCATGTGATTGCAAATTTCATGTCAGGATTAAGTCAGAAGTCCAATGCCAATTTTCAATGCCAATTTTTATAGTAACAACATACATGTATCTGCATTCCAATAATATTCTTATAAAACCTTATGAAAGTCAGATTTTGACATGTTTGAGAACCAAGAACATTGTTCACCAATCGGGCTGCCATGTTTATAGAAACTAGTAATCGTTTACATTGTTTGTCATACGCAAAACGTCTCCTTATATACAAAGTATTTCTGTGTGTATGAGAAAATACAGAATTAGGATTAATTTATAAGTATAGCATTTCATATCTGTTATTTGTTCCCCTTTTGTCCCATTTGATGTCTCTTGTCTCAACTAGTGTTCAAAAGGGGAAAATTTCTGAGCATAAATACCTTGAAAAGAAGTATCTACCAGTTCATATGAACAGTTATACAGCCATTTTGTCCATCTGGTAAGCATAGAGTTTTATCATGTGATATGTCATGTGATTCATTTGCTATCTGAGACAGAATGGTTTGGCAAATGAGTTGCCTAATTTTGAATTTACAAAAAAGATAACCCTTTACCACACACTCCCCAGTTTTTATGATGCATTAAAATTAGACTTATAAAAACATCTTTTCAAAAGGAAAAGATGATGGCAACCACAATTTTTCCTTTCTCTTTCACGACTTACCTTGCAAAGTTGATGATTGAAATTATTCCCAGCACTAACTGTAAGCCAACAAAAGCCAGTTCAACCCCAGATAAGATGATATCTGCTCTGGTGACGTAGGTTTGCCAGTACAGGTAGAAAATAGATCCCATAATGATAGGTATACTGAGTAAGATTGAAACAATGATGCCTACAATTCTCTCTGTCAGGTTACCTTTTCTTGCTGAAAAACGATACAGGTCATTGATTTTTGCATGTAATTTGGCATGTTACAATAATGTACAAATGGATAATAATCATATAATTTCTTAGCAAAGTAAAAATTTTACTTACATTGATTTATAACAGAGCTCCAGATAAGAGGGAGTAATGGTATTCTAAATCCATTATTTCTCAATGAAACCTTATGTTGTGGGTTCTCATTAAAATAGGCTCAATGGCATGATTCTAAAGAGTACCCACAACATAGGATTTAGTTGGCAATAATCAACATTTTTTTTTTATTTTGAAATAAAAATCACTCCCCATATCTGGAGCTCTCTTTAACCCATTACCATACAATCCCTACTTTTGACGTCCCTGAGAAAGAAGCCTTTTGAAAACATTGTAGGAAAAGGAGAAAATGCTGGTAACCAGCATTTTCTCCTTTCCAACAATGTTTTCTACCCTTCACAAAACAAATTTCAAATTTTCAGTCACTTTTATTTTGTCGTCTGCAAATACTTTCAACAGGACCAGTCTAAAATATTGTCGTTTGGTAATGGGTTAAGATGATATTTTCACTGCTTATGACATTTTCATAGACACTGTATTATATGGTGTTATATTATATGGCATTCCTTATACGGATTTTAAAAACACTGATGATGTAATTTTATTGATGAGACATTGTCATGTTCAATTTCTGAACCCTTTACCATGCATTCCAAAATTTTGACAACTATGAGCAAGGTTTATGAAAGTCATTTTTGAAAACAAAGAAAACAACAGTGCGTAACATAAATGAACCTTTTACCACACAGTCTTGAGTTTTAACGATCATGAGAAAAAAGCGTTTTTGAACATTTTAAACCGTAGTCGGAAAAAGAGAAAATACTGGTAACCAGTATTTTCTCCTTTTCCCACAATGTTTACTAACCTATCACAGAACTTGGCATCATTTATACCAATTTTGAATTCCTCATCTGCAGATGTTTTGAAACTAAAAAAGTCTAAAATTTATGATTTGCCACAAGATTAGCAAATTACATCACAAACACTACATTACCAGCATTCCTCCTTTAACACATTTTACAGGCTTGTAACAATCAGAGTGATCATTACAGATCAACTTGGTCTGTTAACTCTTTACCAGACGACAAAATTTTAGACTTGTCCAAATTGAAAGCAATTGCAGAGGACTCAAAAAATTGAAACTTGACTGGAGAAAGGTAAAAAACATTATGGGAAAGGGAGAAAATGCTGGTTACCAGCATTTTCTCCTTTTCCCATTATGCTTTCAGAAGGCTTCTTTCTCATCAGTCATGTTTGTAAAAACCAGGGATTATTTGGAAAAGGGTTAAAAAGCCACAAGAAAATGATGGTTAGTAGCATTTTCTCTTTTTCCCGTTATATTTTCATGGGCCTTTTTTTCTAAGATCGTCTGGTAATGGGTTAAATCTTTGTACTCACCGAAGAATATTCTAAGTGCTTCAATACCAGCTAATATAAACAGGAGGGCTATTTCTGCAGGAAGGACACCATCAGCATATGGTAGAGTCTCCCCTGTTTGAAACAATAGATAAACTAGATTCCAGTTTTTGACAATACAGATGTCTTCTCCCCACATGAACTTTCAACCCTTGCTGTGACCTTGATCTTAGAGATTTAGGTATATGTACAACTTGTGCTCTGTGTATCATTCAAAAGCCTAAGCATGTGTCATGAAATATCTTTAAAATTGCATAACGTCCATTTACTTAAAGAACCTTGTAACTATAGCCTTCACAAGCTGTAGTTAGGAGGTTTTCTGAGTAAACCGATGATAAATGGTTCAACAAACACAAAGCAGACAGGACAATGCGACAGACAAACATTTCTACCAAAATCAAGAAGTGCCCTCCTTTGAAATGCTGTGAATTTGAAACAAGTCTAATGTATCTCCATGATGCATTAACTCTTTACCAAACCAAATTGAAAGCAGTTGCAGACGACAAAATAGACATAACTCAAAAATTAAAATTTGTTTCCAGCAGGGTAGAAAACAATGTGGGAAAAGGAGAAAATGCTGGTTACCAGCATTTTCTCCTTTTCCCACAATGTTTTCAAAAGGCTTTCATCTCAGGGTCATAAAAACCAGGAATTGTTTGGGAAAGAGTTAAACAAGGTAATTCAGCAGATGCTGAAATACATGTACCTGGTTTAATACATCACAAAGATGCATTGAACCCCCTTTTGCCAGAGTAAGGCTAAATTGCTTTCGACATGAAACAAGTTTAACATTCTGTCAATCGTAAAGAGTAAACCTTTTATCAAGCAAAAACATTTTCGACTTGTTTAAAATTCACAGCATCTGCATACAACCTTTTAACTCTTTACAAAAAAGAAATTTAGTCTTGTACAAAATAAAATCATGTCAGATGATGTTACATAAAACATGAAATTAGCATAAAACCTATTTTGTGCAACAATCACCTGAATCATGAGGTAGACTGGTTAGTCCTTAGATATGCTGAAATTTATCTATAGCAAAAAGTTTCAACTCAGCTGGCTCATAATAGGTAGGTTTACCTGGGTCAGTACTTTTTGCAAAAGTATTTAACCCCTTTTCAAAAAGCACTCCTCATTTTAGATGACAAATAAACCCTTTGCCATACAATTAACACATTACCACACAATTCCTACTTTTGATGCCCCTGAGAAAGAAACCTTTAGAAAAAAATAACCAGCATTTTCTCCTTTTCCCACAATGTTTTCTACCCTTCACAAAACAAATTTCATATTTTTAGTAATTTTATTTTGTTGTCTGCAAATGCTTTCAATTTGGACCAGTCTAAAATATTGTCGTTTGGTAATGGGTTAAAACAACATTGAGGTCTAGCCCCAAAAACTCAATTGATAGTATGCAGGACTTGAGAAGTGGGGGAGGGGGAGAGTGGTTCATGGGTTCGATCCTGGCTCAGCCAATTTCTTATCAAGGATTGGTGATAGATAAGTCAAGGTGACGATTTTCATTCATTTCACACTGCTTGCTGACCACTGTTTCCACAATGGTTATGTGGGAAAGCAGTGAGTAGCTAGAAAAATATTGTGGGGAGTACTGGTAAAACAAACTCCAGGAAGCAGATTTGCGATACAAATCTGCCAAAAAGGAAACAAACATGTAAAACATACCCTTATATGCATATAGGAGAATTTCACACAAAAAGAACACTCCAAAGTACCATCCATTGAAATATAACAGCACTTCATATGGCAATGAGGATCTCTTTAATCTTGATTAAGGAACTTTACAATCCCTCAGCCCTCACTCAAGGCTAAAACAACTTCATATAATATCAAAACTAACAGGATAACACTGTTTGTTACCTTTCATGGAAAAAAGGGAAAATCTTAAAAAAAAAAAAAAAAAAAAAAAAAAAAGGACTCTAGTATAGAAGTATTAACCCATGTCAGCCTGTCCAGTCCAGCAGGCTAACATGGGTAGAAACTTTTGCTATTATTATATATTTCTGCATGTTAAAGGATTATCCTGCCTGATGATCTAGTCAGGTAACAAACAAATTGGATTTCATGGATCCTTAAATATGTGATGACTTGCTCCGAGCCTCGGTATAATATATCATGAGGATGCTTAAAATCTTCAGTCGGTATCATACAGGACTTCAGAACAGGGAGTAACTGGTTTGATTCCCGGCTCAACCAACCTTTTTTCCAGAATTATTGATAATCATTGCGATGGGACTCATTCCTCTCTCACCACTGAACTTCCTTTCTTTGATGGTTATGTGGGAAAGCAACCAGTGGCTCGGAAAAAGTATTGTGTAAAGACTGAGAGTACTGAAAAAAGGAGCTCTAGGAAAGCATGGATAGGTACACTGGCTGCCACACTGTATCGCCGATCTTTTTGCCAGGGCATGGCTCATACCTAATAAAAAAAATACAGAAAAAAATCAGATAAAGGTACTGGTAATTAATCAGTTACAGATAAAAAAGTTCAACTTCCATGGTAATCTGACATGATCTAGACATCCAATAAAACCTTATTAAAGGATACAATGACTTGTACTTGACCTGAAAATAGAAAGAGGAATAATAAGTATGGAAAAAAAGTTTTGGAGGAAAAAAATTTACTAAGTAACACTCATTTATTCCTGAAGGGAAAAAAAGTAAAGTAAAAAGTAAATGTAGGCCTACTCTAAAGCAAAAGGGCTATAATGGCACAATAGCTTACAATGTGCAGGGAGTTGGGTTGTTATCAGCAGGAACTGCATTATTTGTACTTAAAGTATCGATTCCATTGTACAAAGTAAGATAATCTTATGGTAACCTTCTCCCCTGAATCCATAGTATTAAGCCAAATGTCATTCTCAATATATGAGCATGCTTTCAGACTTATTGAGATGCTATCCCATGAGTTTAAAAAAGAAGTATACAAGGTTGATGAGTACTAATTTAAACATCACCAACTTCTAACCAAAAGTATTTGACACCACAGCAGTCAAAGATTACGTCAATGCCCTTGATGCCCACTTTTCTTTTATAAGACATAAAAGAAAATCTAAAGTTAAAAAAAAAAAATCAATCTAGATTTAAAAAAAAAAAAATCTATCCATATATCATCCATGAAAAATATCAATGAATTCAGGCCAGCAGTTTTTGCTGAGGGAATTTATAACTGGCATTTACATGTCAAAGATGCTATGCTGTTTAGGTGACAGATGTTTCGGCAACAGACGAGTTCGGTAACATAGGCTTATAGTGTAAATCCATCGGATGTTTCGGTAACAAAGCAATTACATTGTGTTTTTGTTCTGTGACATTCTTTACACCTAATGTATGGCTTTGTTTTGTTCAAACCTTTTACTTTTGCACTTTTCACCCATTAATCCCTTGATAGATAGGTTCAAATCCTTTATTTTTTCACTTTCCACCCTTTTCGCTTGATAGATGGGCAATCCACATGGTCAATACATACAGCATGGAATGAGGTTCATAACAAAAAATTATTTACAAAACATAGTGGAAATTACAAATTAATGTTTTAAAAACGAATATTCAAGAATAAAATAAAGTCATACATTGGGTGTAAAGAATGTCACGATACATAAACACTATATAATTGCTTTGTTACCGAAACATCCAATTGATTTACTCTATAAGTCTATGTTACCGAACTTGTCTGTTACCGAAACATCCACAAATCGCTGTTTATGGTCCTGAATGCTTTGTGCATTTGGATTCAGTAATGCACTTCTAAAACTTGGTGGAGTTCATCAACCCTTAAAAAGTTGAAAAGACTCGAATGTTCTTGTTTTTTTTTTTCCCATACAGTAAAGATACACATGATGCAGTCTGATCTTGGATTGGTTACCTGATTGATAGTATTAGGTTTGATGTGATTTTTGACAATATTTCAGTTATTTTGCAGCAGAAAGTACAAATACCAAATCTTTCCTAGAGTTCTTGTACTTCCATTGCTCCTATCTCAGCTTTTCTAGAGTTCCAATATTTCGCACAATATTCTCCCCCAGTCCCTGGCTGATTTCCCACATAGCCATCATAAAAATGATTATAAGCAATGAGAGAGAAATTAATCCTGTAAGCCTGTCTAAAAGGGAACAAGACAATTCCCCGACAAGACAGTTCCCCGACACGGCTTTTCGAGACAGTTCCCCGACAAAATTGAAGACACTTCCCCGACACTTTTGAAGACACTTCCCCGACACTTTTATAATTAGTGTATTGAATATGATTTTTTTAAAAATTATTTTTATAGACATTTATTTGAAATTATGGAAGTAAATTTCAACGCTGGTGGTTATTAGATTGCATAATTATGACCAATTAACCCATTACCACACAATCCCTACTTTTGACGCCCCTGAGAAAGAAGCCTTTTGAAAACACTGTGGGAAAAGGAGAAAATGCTGGTAACCAGCATTTTCTCCTTTTCCCACAGTGTTTTCAACCCTTCCCAGAACAAATTTCAATTTTTCAGTCACATTTATTTTGTCATCTGCAAATGCTTTCAATTTGGACCAGTCTAAATTCTTCTCGTGTGGTAATGGGTTAAGGAGGTCGATGTATTGTGATTTCACTGTTTGTTGCCATGATTGGGTGTTTGTAATAATGGTTCGTTTAATTGCCTGTCTTTAATGGCATGTAGTTGAGCTACAAGAACAAGTCTGCGACGTGCAATTCTAACATGTATAACATTTTGTTGATTCTCGTTGGAACGTATAACTGTCATATTACCACTGTCCATAAATGCACAATAAAAAGGGGATGTACATTCATATTATCTATTACATTACAACCGGGTTATTTCAATTTCTTTGGAAGTAAAAGTAAGAGATGTGCAAAAAAAAATCCGCTAAACCTAGGCCTACATGTATGTATTTCAAATCCAAAACTGGGATAAGGATTTGTTTTAGTAGTGAATCAAATACACATGTTCATATAACACACGTAATAATATTCTGATTTTTCATAGCGGCGAAGGTACATGTATCATTTCCGAACTGAGTGAACATCAATAATAAATAAACAGGAGAAATACTCCCATTTATTCACAATCTTTTCACAAGTACAACCCCGCCCCCAACCCCATTACCTTTCCATAAAAGTTATAGACATCGATGATAAATGTCGATGAAAATCAGGTTTGCTAATAATGTTTCTGTCGTGGAACTGTCTTCAAAAGTGTCGGGGAACTGTCTTCAATTTTGAACTGTCTCGAAAAGCCGTGTCGGGGAACTGTCTTGTCGGGGAACTGTCTTGAAACCGTCTAAAATGCTCAGTGAGAAACTGGCTTAGTTAGGGATTCAAACCATTACGGCATTAGCACACATTGAAAGATAAAGCCATGCCGGACATACGGTTACGATAAAAGCCAAACAGCCGTCGGCTATTGGAGCTAAAAAGTGCCAAATATTTGATTATCTCAAAGAACTGTCATGCCTGCACATGTAAACAAGCTAGTAATTTCAATTTATTTCCCCGATACATTCCATCGGAAACTACCAAAATGGCTTTTCCTTTAAAAGATATAGTTTAGTCATGAAAAATTGGATTCTGGTGTTTTCTTGAATGATAAAAATACATGAAATTATTAAAATGTACACCTCGATTTTGTCGTTGAGGCTGCCCCGTCGCCATTTTGAAACTTTGACGTAACTGCGGGGTAGGTATTATATTTTCTATTTCAGAACTGTAATTTGAATCTTCAAAAATCAATAGAAAATATTTCATCAAAATAAAAAGTGAATCAAACATAAAACATACAGCAATGGATTTTATTTTTTATTCAAAATTTCCAATCACCTCGGAAAACCGTGCTAAATACTTCCGGTTGCATCTAGCCGGCATGTCTTATTTTGACAGTTGTGAGTCTCACACACAAAGTAATAACTGACCTGAGGCGATATTGAGAAGGCCAAAAATAATTTGTCAACCAATAAGAAACCTTAGACAAAAGAGAAACTTTAATAACAATATATAGGATCAGCGTTTACGTCCACGTTGACAAATCACGTGATTGATACTTCCTTTTAACCCGTGTGCCACATGAAAGTACATCAGTCACGAAAATGAGTGCTGCTCCTCAAGTTTTACATAAAGGAATTGTAAAACAGGTAATTCTTAAATGTTACTTATAATGACAACGTTTACTCTTGAATCATGACATGATCCTTTTAATTTTCATAGAGCTTGCCTGATTTGATTTTAATTTTCCCAAAATGAAAGTAGGACGGTAAACTTCAATCCAGGCATATGGCTTACTGTTAGAGAAGACAATATGGCTTGTGATAAGACAGACTTAACTAAATACTATTCTAAGCTTTGCTGATCAGTCAACTGGCATAATACTGGCAAACACTAAGCACTATACGTTTCTCTGCATATAATTTTGTAGCATTGTTTTACAAGTGGAACAAATGAGAACTGTATTACTTGTATTTCAGACCAAATATGTATTTGTCAATTTGATGTTTAATGGTTTTAAACTGTAAAAAGTTGTGCACATTATGACCTATCTGGGTTTTTTCATGGTGGTAGTGGTGGAAAGGTTTTCAGCATTGTACATGTTGAGTATTAACTCAATACCAAATGACAAAATTTTAGACTCATCAAAATTGAAAGAATTTGCAGACGACAAAAAAACTGAGAGTACCGTATAAAGACATTAAAATTACTCAAGATGTAAACTTTTGATTTTATTTTAGGCAGCCTCTCCATTTATGGTATTGTACCTCTAGCCTCAGAGGCTAGGTATAAGATGGTATACCTGTATACCTTAGGGATACAGTATTGTACCTGGAGACAACTCTGGTAGCACTGGGTATAACAATGAAATTATCAAATACTTGTACCTGACTAATTTCCAACTCATAAAATATTTGCACAATTTTCTAGATTTTGCCACTTTTGAGAGTTAATGAACCTATGGATAGATTGTTTCTTTCAAAAGGTGAACATCTTATAATTCCTGATATCCAGATACCGCAGTATCAAATACAGGAATGTCAGAGGTTTAGGTCAAACACAAGTTCATTTAAAGATGATTTAAATAGCAAACTGAAGCAAGGTTTCAATAAAGTAGAAATTTTGGAGAATTAGAAAACATTATGAATACAGAAGAAACACTTTTGACATGTTTTTTTAAGATCATTTAAAAAAAGAATCATTGGATAAGGAGTGATATTGTTAAGTCTACCTACCAAAACAAGGAGCCAACTTTCGGGGTGCTATAGATTTGCACCCAAAAATAATGAATACAAAGGATATTCTTCTAGTAGGTAACTAAATTGGCCCCAGTAGCCTATCACCAGGGCTCCAGATAGAGGGTGTGATTTTGATTTTAAAATTGAAAACATTATTCTCAACTAAACACTATGTTGTTGGTACAGTGGATTCCACTTAATCGCAACCCTGTTTATAGGGATTTTCGGCTATTTGCAAGATTTGGTCCAGCACCGATCCATTTCCTATTTAGACAACGTAAATTTCAACGCTTAATCGGGATCCCGTAAATAGAACATTTTGGTTTTTTGCAACAAAAAATTAGCAAATAATTCAAAATTCTAGTGTTTATTAGCAATTCCGTGGGATAAGACAGCGAAAAATTTCAATCTGTCCGGGAAAAAAAAGGTTACTCAAAAAGATAGAAGTCGAATTTCAATGCGTATAGAGAATCACAGATAAAAAAAAACTGATGTAGCAGTTTTTACAAACGAGTCCGACATGATCCGTTTTCATAATTTAATCATTCAAGATAAAAATTCTTGTCGTATTTCATGTTATTCTTTTCAATTAAGAAAGTGTAATAACGGATACAAAACATCTGCAAATGGCCGACATTCTGAATATGGAGTTCGTTAATTCAGTGGCTGTTTTGCAGCATTGATGCGCTAGTTTACTTCACTGGTTGCCGATTTTCAACTATTGGACGGTTACGCGAGATTTTGGGTACCAGGCTGTACATCCACCACCAAGAGCACTGATTAATAAAATGGTTATTTAAGGGCGGGAAAATTGGCGAAAAGATGACTACATGTACTTAAATCTTGTCTTGGTATAACTCGGAAAAAAAAACGTACATAGACGTTCTATGATCAGACTACACATTGTGTGCAGTCTGATCTTTATCTACGCTCCCCTAAAGCAACTGCAGGCGAATTTGGCGCTTTACCTGTTACAAGAAAGACCGATCGAAATAACCTATCACCGATCAGATAATTACACACTGGGGGAAAAAAACTTAACTGTTAGTGTCTCGTTGATAATCCAAGTTGTGACAAACAATTTGACTACAGGCGTGAAAGTAAGGTGTGCCAAGTGTAAAGTGTGAAAAACATAGAAAACTGTTTCTTACTTAGGCCTGCTTTGAATGGTATGGCCTAAATTGATGCGTTAAAATAGAATCGTCTGCGCGGCAATCAGTCTATGACGTCACACAAAATTTACCCACCCATTCAACCTAACAGGTGGCAAGTCGGGGTTTATACAGGTGCACAGTACACGATCATGTTGTGTAAGAATGTACATGTACACATGGAGTTAATGTTAGACAACCGGAAACTAGAGATAGGCGTCGAAACCTGTGTTGACAAAAAGTATGTGTTGAATTTTATGTCAAACGAAGCATCACCATGGCCAACAGCCAGGATCGTTTCTGATGCTTTGTGCACTTGATAAGTAAATAAAGTAAGAAAACAAATGATTTTTTTTAAACTTGTTTAGTTTGAAATACACATATATAGAAAATTATAAACATTAATCAAGTGATCAGGTTGCAAGAGCTGAACGTCTGTCATTTAGTGATTATTCTAGACCAGGCAAAAGGGCAGGGAGGCAGGAAAAAGGGGCAGGGAGGCAGGAAAAAGGGGCAGGGAGGACAATTTCCTTGTTGAATAACTTCTCCTATCAGATAAAGGCAAATCAGTGTCCTTCACTCTTTTCGAAACAAGTTCTAACTATAACTTTGGATATGAATTGCTTATTAAAGAAAAGAGTAAGAAAAGATTGTTATCAACTCATACACTCAAAGCAACACAATCTGTCTATACAGGTTTTGATTGCCATGTAATTTGTGATCCCATGATGCACTGTCACACTTAGCTTTAATGCAGTAGACCCGTAACACTTCTGGTATAGCATGGAATAAAAGTTCTAGATAGTTGATATATACGGATTTATACAGATAAAATACTTATGCATATTTTTGACCAACTAGAAATGCCTTTGATGTCTCTTAAAAACAATTGTTGACACCTTTGTTAGTTTTCAGAAAAGGGAGGTAATTATTAATTTGCTTTGTAATGAGAATACAATGGTTTTGGATTTATATATAATAATTCTAGGAAGGAAAAAAGGGAAAAATTGGCTCTGTTAAAGTAGTACAATAATACTCATTCTAGCACATTTTGTAGGATAATAATATTGTGGAAATAGCTGTTTTCTATTACAGGTCCACTACCTAACTTCTCGTCAGATAACAAAAAATGTCCAGAGTAATTATAAAAGAAAAACTTCTTCTCAGCTGGTTTAAGAAATGACAATAATTTTGATTAAAAGAAATAAAAAAACTTAATTATTACATTGAAAGAATTACAAAATGTGTAGGCAGGCCTACTGATGGAGTAGTGTACTACTGCATAAGCCATTCTATAAATAGACTGCTAAAAATAGAACACTGCAATGCAGATTTTGCCTTAAAAAAATTGCCGATGCTTGAATAGCAAAAATCGAGTATTTCAAGATAGTTGGCAACTTTGCTTTACCATCCATACTTGTAATTTATGCAAAAAATATACGAAATGAAAATCTCCAGCTGCAATAAGAGTTAATTCAGCTTTATTTTAAAACTATTCAAGTATTGATAAATTTCACTGATTGTGGGACGTCATTTAAAGATATTAGCAGACGTTAAAGTACCTGTGGGGGAAAAAAGTCAGGGTTTTGAGGGATTAAGGGATGGTTTAGCAAGTTAATGACAGAGAAGGATTATTACACCCTGCAGTCCTGTCTTAACTGACGAAGTTGATAAAGGATAATTAGTGTCACCCTTAGTCTTAGATTGGCTGTATTTCATGAATATAGTCAGGTCGGAAGAAATTTATGGCGACATTTTGTGACTGTGCAAGCTTGACGAGACAGAGCCGAGACACTGAAGATGAGTTTTTTGCCCATGTAGCCCGGAGGTTTGTTCTGAAACCAGAACAATACACAGACAAGTTTTGTATGTATTTGATAAGGGCAACAGGGCGGGTGTTCATAGATTTCGAGGGCAGAAGGGCGGAGTGAAAAAGGGGCAGGGCGGCGCGCCCTGCTATTCCGCTCTAGAATAAACACTAGTCATTAGAACGAAACGATCGTCTGTATCTCTGGTTTGACTTCCGGTCTGAAAAGAGCCATCGGATTATCAGACCGCTTATTCGTAATATTTTCTCTGACAAGTAGGACTTGCAAATAGGCGGAATCTACTGTACTCATTAGAATCGTCTAGTAGATGATTCTGAGTACCCACAACATTCGTTTTGGAAGAGAAGCATTGGATCATTTAGAGTGCTATCTAGAGCTCTGCTATTTTGCCAAAGACCTGAACATTTAGAAAGAACATTTCTGGATTTATCTGTAGTTCTTGGAATGGATCAAATCAAGTGGATCTTATTAAATCAGGGAAAAGTATCTGTTTACTATAATTTCATGGATATATTTACCATGGTATTTCATTGTTATATAGCTGACAATGTAGATGAAAGGTTAGGCTACATGCTTTGTGTAAGACTATGTTGTCTCACCTATCTGATCTTGAATCATTCTTTTGTCGTTATTGAAAGCAAATTGTGGATGGTGGACCATTTGGTTTTCCTAGTATGGAATTTTGGCTCATGAAAAGGAAAAAAAAGTAATTTTGACTCTCAAAAGGTTAAAAAAAAAAAATTTAGAAAAAGGGGAAAATGGCGGAAGTCAAGACTTTCTCCTTCCACAAAGATTTTTTTTGACAACACTTTTCACTTGACTGGTAAATGCAAGTGGTCATTCAACTTATTGCTCATTTTGGCTCATGATAAGGGAAAAAAAAAAATTTTGACTCTTAACTCTACCACACGAGAAAATTCTAGACTGGTCCAAATTGAAAGCATTTGCAGACTACAAAATAAGGGTGACCTAAAAATTAAAATTTGGTTTGGGAAGGGTAGAAAAAGCTGTGGGAAAAGGAGAAAATGCTGGTTACCAGCATTTTCTCCTTTTCCCACAGTGTTTTCTAAAGGCTTCTTTCTCGGGGTCGTTTAAAGTCGGGATTGTGTGGAAAAGGGTTAAAAGGGTAAAAAAGAGAAATCTAGAAAAAGGGGAAAACGGTGGAAGTCAAGACTTTCGCCTTCCACAAAGATTTTTATCTAGAACACTTTTCACTTGACTAGTCATTCAGCTTATTATTACCTTTTTGTTCCAAGGTACTTTCTGGTGATGCCATTATCATCAGAGGCCAGCCAAGAGGTGGTCCCCCACCCGAGAGAACCTTGTGTTTTTCAAATATAACAGCACCTAGACTGGCAAGAAGAGCTAATCCAAATCAACCTGGTACAACAGAGACTAAAGATGAGGTATGAACCTTCAAAGTATTAACTCTTTACCACACAAGAACACTTTGGACCAGTCCCAAATTGAAAGCATTTGCAGACGACAAAATAAAAGGTGACTGAAAAATTGAAATTTGGTTTTGCAAGGGTAGAAAAAATTATGGGAAAAGGAGAAAATGCTGGTTACCAGCATTTTCTTCTTTTCCCACAATGTTTTCAAAAGGCTTCTTTCTCAGGGTAGTTGAAAGTCGGAATTGTGTGGTAAAGAATCAAGTAAAGCTCAATATTTGCTGTTGGAGACAGTGTAGATCAACATCAGGCTGCTTGGAAAAATGCAGTTTGATCTTGTGCTTAGTCTTTTGTGCTTGTTCATCATCATCTTTGCTAGCCAAGGTTACGATCACTTTGTGGATCTTACCTTGGCTGATTGAGCCTGATTTTGAGATTCCTGTGATGCACCCTCTATTGGATGCTGGTTATTATTCCTCTTTACATCATATTTCTGAAAGCTAATGAAATATCGTTTTTCAAACCGTATAATACAATTATTCAACATGAAGCGATAAGCAGACACCCACATGGTTTTCCATGTTTACCTTCTATTGGAAAGGATGTGACCTTATTCTATTTTTATCAAAGATGAAATGCTACGAGCGATTTCATTTGTTGCAGTTAGAGCTGGCTGCATCCAATGAAAAAGCGTATCGGGGGAATCTTAGAATCAAGCTTGATCCGCCAAAGGTAGAGTAGCATATAGTGAATCGTCAGCCTTGGCTTGTGAAGATGGATCAAGGGATAATCATATTGATTATGGTCTAAACACGTTAACTTCACATTGAAATTTCTTCTTGGGACCTGGAATGGAACTGCATTATTACCAAAAAGGCATCTGCAAAACAGGTTTGATCCATTCCAGTGACTCTGAGACCATTTTTTTCAGTGAAGTACAAATTCCTTTCCTTTTTTCTTGATCAAGACTAGACTCATGTACGGAATGGTCTTGGGGATACAGCTGTTGGCTTTTTGTCAAATACATTTATGCAAGGAAAAAACCTAATTTATTAATACAGATATCTAAGGGTTACACTAGATTTTAAACAACTACTGATGAAACTAATCATTACAAACAGATCTGATCTTGGTGTATATTTTTGTGCAGAGTCACCTAATGCCTCTATTTAAACCATGCTGTGGTAGAAGCATTCTGTATTTGAACCATGCTGTGGTAGAAGGAGGTTTAATGCATCTCTGATGCACTGTACCAAGCAAGTCAGTACATGAATATGCATCCATAAAGTCCAGGTTAAACACTGGGGAGGTAGAATGGTCCTTGACATGCAAAAAGACCAATAGTAGAATGTGGAGACTGCAGGTTGATTTGAATAAAGACTTTTTGCAGATACACTAAACCCCATTTTCATAGAACACTGCTTAATTGTTTATTTCTTTTATAAGATTCAGGATTTACTAACTGCTGATTTTGTGACCATTTACAGGCATGGGCCTGGGAGGCTAGAGAATATGTGAGAAAAAGGCTTGTTGGTAAAGAGGTATTCTTCACAGTAGAGTACAAAGCCCCGGCCAATAACAGAGAGTATGGATGTGTCTATCTATCAAAAGGTAAAAATAAAATACCAACAGATTCTAACTGTAGAGTGAAGAAGATTCTAGCTGTAGAATAAAATATAAAGATACGGTTAAACCTGTCTAACCTCTATCAACTTCATATATTTAACAGATGACATAATTTTTGCCTTGACCAAAATGAAAGTATTTGCAGATGACAATTATGTTGAAATCAATTACATCAAAGGATGATTTCTGTCTAAATAATACTTTTGAAAAGATAAAAGCCCTCATGCTTAGGGCTTTTGAATTTTGGAAAGGGTGAAACAAGCAACCTGTTTTAAGCAAACATCACTTTAATTTGCTGGAGAAAAGAAGAAAATGATATTGACCAGCATATTCTTCTTTTCAGACATTATTTTCAAAAGGCCCTCTTTGTATGAGTCAAGCAATTACTGGATTGTTTGGTAAAGTGTAAGTCAGTGCTTCAATGACTAAGTTTTTCTTTGATCTAAGCCAGTGTTCACAAATTATTCTGTATTTCATTCTGAGTTTTATTCTAGGTTTAGAAAGCAGAACTACTCTGATGGGCTTAACTCTTTACCACATAATCCCAACTTTTAACGACCATGAGAAAGTTTTTTGGAAACATTGTAGGAGAAGGAGAAAATGCTGGTAACCAGCATTTTCTCCTTACCCACAATGTTTTCTATGCTTACCAAGACAAATTTCAATTTTTGAGCCATACTTAGGATTTCGCCTGCAAATGTTTTCATTTTGGACTGGTCTACAATTTTGTCGTTTGGTAAAGGGCTAACCAAATATTTGAACCATTCAGAAGTTGTGTTACCATACTTTCCAAATACATGACTGTATAGAAAGTTCTTGAGAATGATACATGTACTAAGAATGGTTTCAAGAATGAGCCACGACATAGTTGTATAGAAGGGTAATGATTTATTAAGGTTTTTTGTTTTGCTTTCATATTTCAGATGGTGAGAACCGTGTTAACATCACAGAAATGATTGTTGCTGAGGGTCTGGTTGAGCTGCGGAGAAGTGGCCTGCGACCTGATGAGTAAGTTGAATGTTGCAATGTAACCTTTTCTTTACCCTTTACCAAACAATCTTTCAATGACCCCAAGGTGGAAGCCTTTTCCCACAATGTTTTCTAGCCAATCAGAGACAAATTCCTTAATCTGAACAACATTGAAATGGTGGTCTGCAATTGCTCTGACTTTTGACAAGTCTGTATTTTTGTTATGTTGGAAAAACAGTCTTGTGTTTTTAATGATTCTGGCAATGTTACCTTTTGACTCCCATGTTTTCTCTTTTTTTTTAAAAAATCTCATTATTACAGCCACATTTAACCTGTTACCAAACAAACCCTGTGTTTTATGACCCACAGATAAAAGCCTTTTGAAAACATAGTTGGAAAAGGAGAAAATGCTGGTAACCAGCACTTTCTCCTTTTCTCACAATGTTTTCTACCCTGATGGAAACAAGTTTCAATTTTTGAATTACTTTTATTTTGTCTTCTGCAAGAGCTTTCAATCTGGACCACTTTTTGTCATTTCATAAAGAGTACTTTAGGCTTAAATTGTTGCCAGCAAATATGCTCAATAAGGAATGGCTTAACTCATTACCAAACGACAATATTTTAGGCTTGTCCAAATCGAAAGCATTTGCAGATGACAAAATAAAAGTGACTGAAAATTTGAAATTTCTTTTGTGAAGGGTAGAAAACATTGTGGGAAAAGGAGAAAATGCTGGTTACCAGCATTTTCTCCTTTTCCCACAATGTTTTCTGAAGGCTTCTTTCTCAGGGGCGTCAAAAATAGGGATTGTGTGGTAATGGGTTAAAATGTTGCTTTCAGTTGAAGAGTTGGTAAGTTGTAGATTTACAACCAGACACAGTCGGAAATGATTTGTGCAAATCCGAAAATGACTAATGTAACTAAGATACCCTGTTAATTGTTAATGAATAGACTGTATGAAGATAAGGAATTTTTGAAGCCAATTGTTTAAAATTGAAACAGGGTCAATTCCTGTTGCATGTTATGAAAAGGTAGACTATTCACAACTTTAATTTTTCTCGTGTCAGTGAATATGCCCAGAAACTTATTCAGCTGGAAGAGGCAGCTAAAACCACAGGAAAAGGAAAGTGGGCAGTAGAATCTGGAGAGAGTGCTGACAGTCACATTCGAAATATAACCTGGACCATAGAGAACCCAAGACAGTTTGTTGACTCCCATCACCAAAAACCGATGGAAGGTCAGTAATATAAACAGTGTTGTATAAACTGTTTAGCAAGCAATATGGCAATTTTTCAACTTGTACGGAGAAAGCTCTTGAAAAAAAGTTGGGCAATTTTACAACTGGACGAAAGAAGGTTATTGAAAACATCATAGGAAAAAGGAAAATTGTTTGTAACAAGCTATTTCCTTTTTTCCCCAACAATATTTTATGTCATGTGTAAGAAAAGTTTCAGCTAAGTTATGATTATTCCATATTTGTTGTCAGTAGATGCTCTCATTTGGGAAAAGTCTAATCATCATTATATTGGAATACACTGTTGAATGAGAAATTACTTAATTTAAATATAGCCTGAAAAATGTGATTTTGATAGCGAACAGATGAGAAAACATCTTCACTGCTGTAAGTGTGAATTTTTTATGCCCAAAAGGTTTCAGAAATGTCATCTGGTCAAAAGGCTTCAAAATTGATTTTTAGCTTAAATTTAGAGCTTTGCAGCCATTCAGAAATGATAACATTTTGAATACTTAAGATTTTAATTAATAGGTGTAATTTCTGACTTGTATTTTTTTCCTGTTTTACAGCTGTTATAGAACATGTGAGAGATGGCTGTACTGTGAGAGCTTTCCTGTTACCAAGTTTCCATTACGTAACAGTCATGTTATCTGGTATCAAGGTAAACTATAACTATTTTCATGTGTCTAATTCTCCGGGTCTTTTTTTCTCTGGTCTTTAAACTGCCCTTCTTCTTCCAGAATCAGGTGTGGCGATCTTTATACAAAATTTTTGCCATCTACTGTAAGTTTTCAAATAATGTTACTGAAGCCTGTCTACTCAGCGAAATTGTGCAACCATAGTTTTTTTATTTATTAACTCTTTACCACATGAGGGAATTTTAAACTGATCCAAATTGAAAGCATTTGCAGACAACAAAATAAAGGTGACCGAAAAATTGAAATTTGTTCTGGGAAGGGTAGAAAACACTGTGAGAAAAGGAGAAAATGCTGGTTACCAGCATTTTCTCCTTTTCCCACAGTGTTTTCAAAAGGCTTCTTTCTCAGGGGCATCAAAAGTAGGTATTGGGTGGTAATGGGTTAACTCTAATACAGAAATTTGCCCCTTTGAATGTTTTTTTTCCTGGTCCAGTAACTAGGCAGGTGTTGGAACATATTCAGCAGCTTGCTGGGTTACAGTTTGGAGGTCCTGTGTTTCTTTGTGCGAGTGTCATAGCGCAAGTCAGAGACTTTATCCAATAGTAGTGAAATCTGTATTCAACAACCACTCTTAAGACCAGTCTTCATCTTATTCTCAAGATATGTGTCAGCTTGAAAGTACTGGTATCACAACTTGTCATTGACTGTAAGAATAAGACATGGAAAGAAACTAAGAATGAGTTGTAAATACAAGTCCAGAACTCCAAAACAAAATTTAGTTCATCAATCTTTTGTAAAGTATTCATGGAAAATTATGGATTCATTGCTTTTTTTACAGACCTTAATATTTTTATACCCCAACAAAACAAATGTTTTCGGGGGTATTCTGGAATCAGCCTGTTTGTCCACATGTCCATCAGTGTGTCCGTCTTTGTACAAAACACTAGTAATCTTGTGTCGCAAATTAGTTTTGCTACAGTTTTGCTGCTATTGTATTGAAAGTTTGTTGATACATTGATCATATATTGAAGTTGTCCAAGATGCAGTTTTCAATAATCTACTCCCACTATGATTCAAGTGTAATCTCCCCTTGAACTTAGAATTATTTTTGTTAAATTGCCTGTTTCTGTCAAAGTGCTGGCTGGGGTATTAAGTCTCATTCAGTGACGGCTCTAGTTTTTTTTTTTTCAGTGCCCCATGTTCAAAACTGATGATACAGGAACTCAGACCAGTGAACCTTTTGCAGATGAAGCAAAGTTTTTCACTGAGTGCAGACTTTTACAGAGAGAGGTGAAAATAATTATGGAGGGTGTCTCTAACCAAAACATCTTGGGAACAGTTCTTCATCCAGTGAGTTACTATTTAAGTCTACAGGTCACACAAAAACTGTAAAATTCTTGGTTCAACCATATTGACAACATTTGCAGATGACAAATCACATGGGATTTAGTTTACAGAATTTTTGCTTTTTAAAGATTGAAAAAAAAACCAACCCAAAAAAAACATTGTTGCAAAAGGAGAAATGATTCCAATGTAGATTTTAGTAATGTAGTAGAGTTTTGTTGATTGTGAAAATCAAGATCAGATTGCACTAAGAACACAATCTGATCTTGAACCAATGCTTTCTGAGGTATTTCAAGTCCGGCTGAAGTTATCATATCATTATCATAAACCTATTTGGGATAGTACCATCAAGATCAGACTGATAGAATACTTAGTCTAATCATGAACATATTTTAATAATTTGGTTTGGCCGAAAGTTCACTGAAATTGCAAAATGTATTTTTATCCTTTACCAAACAACAAAATTTCAAACATATCGAAATTAAAAGCATTTACAAATGACAAATTAGATGTGGCTTAAATAATTGAATTTGCCTTCAACAGAGAAAAAAACATTTGGGAAAAGGAGAAAATGCTGGTAACCAGCATTTTCTCCTTTTTTGGAATTGTTTTCAAAAATCCTCCTCAGAGTTGTTAAAATGCTTGATTGTGTGGTAAACGCTTCAATTCACTTACTGATTTGCTGAAATTTGTGTGTTTATTTCAGAATGGCAATATTGCGGAGCTTCTGCTAAAAGAAGGATTTGCACGATGTGTAGATTGGAGCATGGGTGTGGTATCTCAGGGCACAGAGAAACTGAGGGCTGCTGAGAAGTAAGTTTACTGGTATATACCCAGTACTTAATTAACCAGCTTTTCAGCATATAGTACTGTAAATGTATAAATACTTTTGTCTGAGATATGCGGCTGAGGAAAACACTGGAGGAAAAGGAACAGAAAAATCTATTGACCAAGACAGGCACTGAATTGGTCATGCATGAAAGAATATTTAGTGATGAAATGTTTTCATAAGTTTTCTGTAAACAGTACTGGTACTTTTTCATGTAAGGTTGTCATGAATCAAAGAAAATATTAATCTAAAAAGCTAATTTTGTTTGAATCATATGATATTGAACATAACTTTCACTTTCTATTGTAGGTCAGCCAAAGACAAACAGCTGAGAATATGGAAAGATTACTCCCCACTCACAGCCCCAACCATCAATATCAAGGATAAACACTTCCAGGGAAAGGTTTGTATGAAAACATGTCACAAATTTTCATGTTTTTTTGTTCAGTTAAAAATTGCTTTTACGACGACTTTTTATCTCTTACGTATTGAATAGGTATGTGAATAATTAATTTCCTCTAGCTAAATATGAGTAATTTGAGGAAAAGGCAGAAAATTATCCAGAAGAGTAGGAAACAGTGTAGAATTGCTCCTTATGAGCTATTTCTCCTTTTCCCAAAGTGTCTAAAAACTTGTACTGTTGGCACATTAAAACAAGGGCTTGTTTGGGAAAGGGTTAAGTGCTTAATATGAGGGGGTGGAGGACCTATTGTTTTTGCCATAGATTTTATGTTGTCATTCGGAAAATGTTGTAAATATGAGTATTCCTTATTTTTCAGGTTGTGGAAGTGGTAAATGGGGATGCAGTAGTCGTGAAGATTGGGGAGGGACAGTTCAAGAAATGTTTTCTAGCAAGTATAAAACCTCCAAGGTAAATCATCATAGTCTTTGAAGTTTTGTGTCATCCACTTATTCCAAATGATGATATGCTTTGGTACCCTTTTGGAAGAGGGCTTTTGTAAACATTGTTGGAAAAAGGGAAAATGCTGGGATCCAGAATTTTCTTCTTTTCTTTAAAAAGCTTTTTTTTTACCGTTTTAAAAGCAAATTATATCATTTGAACCATATTTAATATGTTGTCTATTTTGATCCTAATGTATACTTAACTAAAATTGTCCTCAAATAGAATTGAATATCAAGAGATGCTACAGAACACAGAACAACTTTATGAAGTCAGAAATCATCAAATAACCAAGATTTAATTTGTTGTCTGCAGATGCTTTGAATTTGGTTCAAAAATGTATTGTTAGGTCAAGAGTTGAATGGTTGGGGTTATCTGTATGATTTATAGAGAGGTCAAGAACCTTATCTTAAATTAGTTCATTTTATTTTATTTTCATCTTTGAAATTTTTTAAAGCTTTTATGAGGATGAAGTTCTCAAAGCGAGCTTTCATGATCATGCTGTAAGCTTCCTATCATCAACTTTTGCCTTGTGTGCACAATAGAGGCAATATTTCTAGTCTGATACTCATGAAAGTTGGTCAGAATGTTTGTCAAGATTATAATCTTTAAAATGGGTCACATCCAGTAAGAAACAAGGCCCCTTGGACAAAACATAACGAAACCTTGTGTACAACATAGAGACCACACGATTGGCCTATTACTCATGCAAGGTGAGGCAGTCTTGAAGGGACTTGAAAATGGGTCACATTAGGTAAAAACATAGTTCACTAGAACAATTAGTAAAATCTTGAGTACACTGTAGAGGCTGCATTTTCAGTTCAGTACTTATGAAAGATGGTCAGAATGTTTGTCTGAGTGAGATCTCTGAAGAGAATAAAACTGGATTTAATCAGGTAAAAAATGTAGGACAATGGAACAAGTCTTAGAAAACCTTTTGTAAACTCTAGAGGCCACAATTTTTATCCACTATCCCTGTAAGTTTTACTGAATTTTCATCCTGATGAAATCTTGAAAGAGTTTGATAATATGCTCTGTAGGGCCAAAAAGACCGGTAAGCGACACCAAAAAATATTTTGTTCGTGTCAATTGGTTTTTAAGCCTATGAGTACAGTTGTTCAGTTGTTTATATTTTATTTTCAGACCATCTGAATCGGCTCCAACTCAGCCCAAAGAGAGGAACATGAGGTCAAGACCCTTATATGACATTCCTTATATGTTTGAGGCCAGAGAATTTCTGAGAAAAAAGTTGGTTGGAAAAAAGGTACAAAATGAAATCTCTTGTAGTATAACAACATAACTATTTTACACAAAATTCCTTTACCTGTTTCATGATGAAATTATGGTAGAAAACACAAATATTTGTAGTTTTCTATTTGTTTCAATGTGCATGTTTCTACATATATTGTTAAATTCTACCTTTCTTTATTTCAACAAAAGTGATAATACTGGTGAAACCCAAGAAAGAATATGTTGCTGTGTTGAAAGTGGAATACCTTAACTTTTTACCAACAATATAATTTTAGACTTGTCCATACTGGAAGCATTTCCAGACGACAAAATTATGTGACTCAAAAAATGAAATTTGTTTTTGGAAGGTTTGAAAGTATTGTGAAAAAGGAGAAAATGCTGGTTACCAGCATTTTCTCCCACAATGTTTTCAGAAGGCTTTTTTCTCAGGGTCACAAAACCAGAGTAAACAGTTGAAGGAGGCATTAAGCACTATTCAAACAAACAGTCTTAACATTAGATTTTATCAGATCTGCTAAAAATCATGACAATTTGCAATTCATTCAACTGTTACTTATTGAAAGCTTACATATGTGACTGCTGGTAGAGGTTCTCCTGCTATAAACTTTTCTATTACCAATTTTTCACAGGTGAATGTTGAAGTAGACTACATACAGCCACCAAATCAAGGATTTCCAGAGAAAACTTGTTGTACAGTTATGATTGGAGATGTGTAAGTAATTGTATTTAGTATTTCTGGCAGTTGTAAGGAAGTGGTGAAAACCTTATTAAGACTTTTCACCAAACAACAGAGCTTATCCAGATTGAAAACGCTCGCAGACAGCAGTTTTAATCTGACTGTAATGATGTAATATGTCATATATTGGATAGGAAACATTGTGCAAAGAGAAGGAAATGCTGATAATCACAATGTTTTCAAAAGAGTTCTTCCCTAGGGTCATGAAAACTTGCGATTGTGATATAAGGGGTTGAATGTCAGAATGCTTTAATTCTTTACCAAACGACAAAATTTTAGACTGGTTAAAATTGAAAGCATTTGCACACGACAAAATGAATGACTAAAGAATTGAAATTTGTTTTAGGAAGGAAGGAAAACATTGTGGGAAAAGGGGAGAAAATGCTGGTTACCAGCATTTTCTCCTTTTCCAACAATGGTTTCAAAAGGCTTCCATCTTAGGGTTGTAAAAACCAGGGATTGTTTGGGAAAGAGTTAAAGAGAAACAACCTTCATTATTTTTTTTCCCCTTTTTCCCACACAATCCCGACTTTTGACGACCCTGGAGTAGAGGCCTTTTGAAAACATTAATGGAAAAGGAGAAAATGCTGGTAACCAGCATTTTCTCCTTTTCCAACAATGTTTTCTACCCTGTCACAGACAAATGTCATCATTTAAGTCACATTTAATTTGTCGTCTGCAAAAGCTTTCAATTTGGACAAGTCTAAAATACTGTCGTTTGGAAAAGAGTTAAGGAAATAACCATACACATTTCATTGTGTAAGATAAAGTCTAATCTTGGATATACACTGTCTGTTTTGCTCAGTATCTTTACAAATGATGTGGCAGCATTAGAATTTTGTTTTAAAAATAACTGTTAGGGTCTCTAAAGGTTGATTAACTCATTACCAAACGACAAAATTTTAGGCTTGTCCAAATGGAAAGCATTTGCAGACCTCAAAATAAAAGTGACCCAAAATTTGAAATTTGTTTTGTTAAAGGTAGAAAACATTGTGGGAAAAGGAGAAAATGCTGGTTACCAGCATTTTCTCCTTTTCCCACATTGTTTTCTAAAGGCTTCTTTCTCAGGGGCGTCGAAAGTAGGGATTGTGTGGTAATGGGTTAACATGTACTGAAAAAAAGGAGTCTGATATTTTAACATGCCAGTGAATTGACTGTGTAATTTTTGAAAGCAGTCATGTTGAGAAGTAATGAAATTTGATAAAAAAAAATAATAATTAATTTAACCCATTACCACACAATTCCTACTTTTGACGACCCTGAAAAAGAAGCCTTTAGAAAACGTTGTGGGAAAAGGAGAAAATATTGGTTACCAGCATTTTCTCCTTTTCCCACAATGTTTTCTACCCTTCACAAAATAAATTTCAAATCTTCAGACACTTTTATTTTGTCATCTGCAAATGCTGTTGATTTGAACAAATCTAACATTGTCATTTGGTAATGAGTTAAGTCTTATCACGTAACAAAATTCTACACTGATTGCATTTGCAAAAGACAAATGTGGCTAATTTTATTTTCAAATAGTAGAAACCACTATAATTAAAAAGAAGCCAGCATTTGATAACCAACATTTTCTCATTTACCCACAGTGTTTAAAAATACCTTCTTTCTCAGGAACGTTAGAAGTCTGGATTATATTACAAGGCTTAATCTTTACCAAAATTTTAGACTGGCCCAAATTGAAAGCACTTGCAGTGGACAAAATAAACGTTACTCAAAAATTGTTTCGAGTAGGGTAGAAAACAGTATGGGAAAAGGAGAAAATGCTGGTAACCAGCATTTCTCCTTTTCCCACAATGTTTTCAAAAGAATTGTATCTCAGGGTTGTAAAAACCAGGGATTATTTGGTAAAGGGTTAAAGTACCAGGCAAGGCTGGTGTTTCTCTTGGAAGATTGTGTTAAGATCAGACTGCTTAGGACTTATAGTTTGATAATGGATTTGCACTGCCTTTTGATTTTGCTATTTATCCATGCCAAAATTACATTGAAATGATAAAATTTTGGCCGATTTTTCTCAATTTCTTAATTCTCTGCAGTTTATGCACTCTGGTCTTAATCCTTGCTGTCTTCAAACCTTATTATGGGGAAAAAATGGCATTTTCCCCTCAACAGCATAATCCTGAGTTTTAACAGCCCCAAAAAAGAAAACCTTTTGGAAACATAGTAGGAAAAGGAGAAAATGCTGATTACCAGCATTTTCTCCTTTTCCTGCAATGTTTTCTACTCTAACAGAAAGAAATATTAACTTTTGAGCCAAATTTTCTTTGTCATCTGCAAGTGTTTAACTCATTACCAAACGACAAAATTTTGGGTTTGTTCAAATCGAAAGCTTTTGCAGATGATAAAATCGAAGTGACTGGAAATGTGAAATTTGGTATGTGAAGGGTAGAGAACATATGGGAAAAGGAGAAAATGCTGGTTACCAGCATTTTCTCCTTTTCCCACAATGTTTTCTAAAGGCTTTTTTCTCAGGGGCGTCAAAAGTAGGGATTGTGTGGTAATGGGTTAAATGTTGCCCTTTGGACAATTCTAAAATGTTGTCTGTTGTAAACAGTGACCCAGTTGAATCTACATGTACTGTAAAGTTAACTTTTTTGCGTGTTGTTCTTCAGAAATGTTGCAGAAGCCTTGATCACTCGAGGGTTGGCCACTGTTATCAGATATAAACAAGAGGATGATCAGAGGTCTTCCAGATATGACCTTCTTTTAGGTGCTGAAGAGAGGGCAAAAAAGAAGGGTGTTGGGCTTCATTCCAAGAAAGAATCCCCACTTCACAAAGTAGCTGATGTATCAGGTGTAAGTGGTTTTAATTTTGTGTATAAAATTTTGATTAACTATATCTTTTTGTTGTCTCGAACTTTTTTGGTTTTATGAATTTTGAAATTAATTTGTTGTACTTTTAAACTTACAGGATAGTTCTTGCATTAATTTGTTTGGAAAGCATCGAAGTAATTACAGAAAGTTTTTACGCCTTTTGTATTATCATCATGCAAAAAACTAAGTCACATATCTTTGGAAACACCTTACAAGCAATGTTCTCACTGACGGAGCACCCATAGCAGAGGATTTGAATTGTGCACTTCTCTTTCTTGTAGCCAGAAGATTTCTGCAGCTACACGCACATTGAATAGTAATTCATGACACTTATCTTTATTCCATTCATTGTAGGATCCAACCAAAGCGAAACAGTTTTTGCCGTTTTTGAGTAAATCTCCACGCCATGAAGCATTGTGTGAGTTTGTAGCAAGTGGATCTAGACTGAGGCTGTACTTACCAAAAGAGACTTGTTTGATCACATTCCTTGTCTCAGGTAGGTGTTTAACCCTGTACCAAACTATCTTATGTTTTAATAAACCTGCGGAATTAGACTTGAAAACATTGCTGGTGACTAGAATTCTCTGCTTTTCATGCAGTATGATTGTCATTCTTTCAGAGACAAATCCCATCATTTGAACAAGATTTAAGTTCACTCACTCACTCACTCACTCACTCACTCACTCACTCACTCACTCACCTCACTCACCTCACCTCATCTTATCTAATTCCTTTATTCATTCATCTCATTCATTACATCTCCCTTCCCTCCCCTCCCATTCTGATGGGTCCAAAATGGAATTTAGATTATTTCACTGTCTGTTACATGTAGAAAAATTTTATTATCAACAAATAACCTGGATCATTTTAGCAAACCTTTTTTTTTTGAAGACTGTTATTTTGCCTTCTGATTGAAGACTATTATTTTGCCCTCTGATATAAAGTCAACATGTACTTAAATGTTCTTAAATGTTCCTAGTACACTGTGGGTATCCTAATTTGGCATTTTTTTTTGTTTCCAGGTATTGATTGTCCCAGAGGTTCACGCCCGGGACCAGCAGGTTCAACTGTCCCTGCAGAACCTTTTGGTGAGGAAGCCACACTGTTCACAAAGGAACTATGTCTTCAAAGAGAGGTGAACTTGAGTTTATCACTGGGAGTTCTAGGGATTTGAAGAAATAATCTAGTATTCAAATTGTGTCAAATTTTTAACTTCACAACACAAATATAATTTGATAAGTCCTTGCAGTAATTGTCTAGCACAAAAAGAAAAAGGGGGGGATATATCCTTGCTATGTACAGGCGTGTTTCATGCAATAAATAAGACATTTCTCTATCCCTCAAGTGTTTTTCCCTGTGCAGAACTTTATCTGTGTCATGATCAATCTAAAGCTAGCTCATTTAACTTTGGCCAATCATCAGTACTGCAGTTGGTAACATACAGAATTCAAGATCAGGGAGTTGCTGGTTTGATTCCCAGCCGGGGCAAATTCCTTTTCGTGCATTGACGAGTCACTTTGACAGGATTCATTCTTCTCTTACTGCTGATCATTGTTTCAATGATGGTTTCATTGGAAAGCAGCCAGTGGGTTAGAAAGACTATTATATGGAGTATTGTTTAAAGAAAGTCCAGGAAAAGCACGGATAGGTGCACTGACAAAAAATTTCAAAAGCTGTTTTCCTCGAGAGTCATTAACCCTTTACTACACAACAGAATTTTGGACTGGACAAAACTGAAAGCATCTGAAGTCAACAATTTAAATGTTGCCCGAATGATGATTTATGTCTTTGATAGAGTTGAAAACATTGTGGGAAAAGGAGAAAATGCTAGTTACCAGCATTTTCTCCTTTTCCCACAATGTTTTCAAAAGGCTTCTTCCTGAGGAGCATCAAAAGTCGTCATTGTGTGGTAAAGGGGTTAAAGCAGGACAAGTTGAATACTTTTTCAGGTTGAAGTTAAAGTTGAAACCACAGACAAGGGAGGTAACTTTATTGGCTGGTTGTTTGTGGATGGTGTTAATCTATCACAAGCCCTTGTGGAACAGGGATTAGCTAAAGTCCATTTTTCCGCAGAGAGGAGTGAATATTACTCCAGACTTACAGAAGCAGAATCAAAAGCAAAAGAGCAACGTCTAAAGGTAAAAAAGAACAGGTTTTTATTCTGGCTGTCTTAAAAGAAAAAATAATAAGGTACTGTCATCTGCCAAGTCTGGGTTATTGTCATAAAAAAACATCTTTAATATCTCTGTGATTTTCGGAGATCAGTATTCAAACTTACGCTAGATAACAAGACTAGTTGTTTACTAATGCAAGGCATTTAAGAAGGGCAGTTAATCCTCAAAACTGTTTAGCACAGTAATGCCCCTTTTTGCATTAAATTTTCACGTAGCAATTCTTGTTTTTAGCTCACCTGAGCACGAAGTGCTTATGGTGAGCTATTGTGATCGTGCTGTGTCCGTCGTCCGTCGTCCGTCATGCGGCGTGCGGCGTGCGTCGTCCGTCGTCAACTTTTTACCTTGTGTACACTCTAGAGGCCACAGTTTTAGTCAGATACTCATGAAAATTGGTCAGGATGTTTGTCTCGATTAAATCTCGGACGAGTTCGAAAATGGGTCATGTGGGGTCAAAAACTAGGTCACTAGGTCAAATCTTAGAAAAACCTTGTGTACGCTCTAGAGGCCACATTTTGAGTCGGATACTCATGAAAGTTGGTCAGGATGTTTGTCTCGATGATATCTCGGACGAGTTTGAAAATGGGTCACGTGGGGTCAAAAACTAGGTCACCAGGTCAAATCTTAGAAAAACCTTGTGTACGCTCTAGAGGCCACATTTTCAGTCGGATACTCATGAAAGTTGGTCAGGATGTTTGTCTGGATGATATCTCGGACGAGTTCGAAAATGGGTCACGTGGGGTCAAAAACTAGGTCACCAGGTCAAATCTTAGAAAAACCTTGTGTACGCTCTAGAGGCCACATTTTCAGTCGGATACTCATGAAAGTTGGTCAGGATGTTTGTCTGGATGATATCTCGGAGGAGTTCGAAAATGGGTCACGTGGGGTCAAAAACTAGGTCACCAGGTCAAATCTTAGAAAAACCTTTTGTACGCTCTAGAGGCCACATTTTCAGTCGGATACTCATGAAAGTTGGTCAGGATGTTTGTCTGGATGATATCTCGGAGGAGTTCGAAAATGGGTCACGTGGGGTCAAAAACTAGGTCACCAGGTCAAATCTTAGAAAAACCTTTTGTACGCTCTAGAGGCCACATTTTCAGTCGGATACTCATGAAAGTTGGTCAGGATGTTTGTCTGGATGATATCTCGGACGAGTTCGAAAATGGGTCACGTGGGGTCAAAAACTAGGTCACCAGGTCAAATCTTAGAAAAACCTTTTGTACGCTCTAGAGGCCACATTTTCAGTCGGATACTCATGAAAGTTGGTCAGGATGTTTGTCTGGATGATATCTCGGACGAGTTTGAAAATGGGTCACGTGGGGTCAAAAACTAGGTCAAATCTTAGAAAAACCTTTTGTACGCTCTAGAGGCCACATTTTCAGTTGGATACTCATGAAAGTTGGTCAGGATATTTGTCTGGATGATATCTCGGACAAGATCGAAAATGGGTCATGTGGGGTCAAAAACTAGGTCACTAGGTCAAATGTTAGAAAAACCTTTTGTAGGCTCTAAAGGCCACATTTTCAGTCCGAAACTCTTGTAAGTTGGTCAGAATGTTTGTCTTGATGATATCTCAGACAGGTTTGAAAATGGGTCATTGGGGGTTAAAAACTAGGTCACCAGGTCAAATCTTAGAAAAACCTTGTATATGCTCTGGATGCCACATTTTCAGTCCAACACTCTTGAAAATTAGTCAGAATGTTTGCCTTTATAATATCTTGGATGAGTTTGAAAATGGGTCATGTTGGGTCAAAAACTGGGTCAATAGGTCAAATGTTATAAACACCTTTTGTATGCTCTGGAGGACACATTTTCAGTCTGATACTCCTAAAACTTGTTCATTATATTTGTCCTGGTGATACCTTGAATGAGATTGAAAATGGGTCATGTGGAGTCAAAAACTAGGTCAATGGGTCAAATATTAGAAAAACCTTGTGTACACTCTAGAGACTACATTTTCTGCCTGATATTCTTCAGACTTGGTCAGAATGTTTGTTTTGGTGATGTCTCAAAAGAGTTTGATAATGGGTAATTGTCGGGTCCAAAACTAGGTCACTTGATGAAATCTTAGAAAAAACTTTTGTACACTGTAGAGGCCACATTTTCAGTCCAATACTCATGAAACTTGGCCAGAATGTTTGTCTTATTGATATCTCAAAAGTGTTTGATGATGGGTAATGTCTGATAAAAAACTAGGTCACTGGGAAACTAGATGGTGCATGTTTGGTCAATAAACTCAGGTGAGCGATTTCAGGGCCATCATGGCCCTCTTGTTGTATTCATGCTATAAAAAATATATACATGTATTTGTAACATTTTTTTTCTATGTAGGAGTGACATAATTGTTTGCAAATATCATGGTATGCTCCTGGAGAAAATAGTGTTTGAAATATTGATAAAAGTTATTGTCATTTTCTTTTCATATTCCATATTAATTGGAAAAATATTCTTGTAATTTTTTCACCTGTGTGTGTTTTTATTCTGTATAATCCAAAACAGCATGTGGAAATAATATCCCATCTCTATATGATAGTGTTAAAGAAGTCCTGTGAAAATATTTTGAGAAAATGCTGGTAACCACTATTTTCTCCTCTTACCCTGTTTTCTATTCATTCACTGTATTTTTTATCTTATATTTGATCAGTTACTTCATTTTTTTTCAGTATGAATGAGTTAGTAATTTTGTTGCATGGTAATAGATACATTGGAAACTTTTCAGATCTGGGCCACATACGAGGAACCCAAAGTGGAAGAGGTAGTAGAAGACACGTCAGAAAGATCTGTTTCCTATCGTAATGTTGTTGTCACAGAGGTGGAAAATGATCTCAGATTTTATGCACAGACTGTAGAAAATGGTTTGTAGAACTATATTCTCTTTTTTTTTTAAAAAAAAGCACTATTTCAGTTGGACAGTGTATCCAGGAATGCAAGCTGAATCAAAGTTCTAAATTTTATTAAATCTTAGAATTCCATTAAAGAGAATGCCTTAGGAGCTGTAATTCTCAAAAAACATTTATACTTTCAGAGTCTCTCTCTTTACCTTTCAACAATATTTTAGACTTGTCCAAACTGAAAGCATTTTAGACAAAAATTTGAATTTGACTTGAATAGATGAAATTTATCTCCCGCAGAAAAATAAGCATTGTGGGAAAAGGAAATAATGGCAGTTCAGCATTTTCTTCTTTTTCCACAGTTTTTAAGACCTTCTTCCTCAGGGTGGGTTAAAGTCAGGATTGTAAGGTAAAGGGTTAAATGTCTCTTATCTCATCCTTGTTGCCGGAGTTTGATTGTGTGCTGTCAGATTGTTATCTGTACCGTTTGCACCAGCATGTTATTTTGTCTTCAGCATACCAGGAGTTGAGAATCCCATCATTATACCCCTGCAAAACGAATGTTTTTGGGGTGGGGGGGGGGGGGGTATACTGGAATCAGCTTGTGTGTCCGTCCGTGTGTCCGTCTGTGTACAAAATACTAGTAATTTTGTGTCGTCAGCTACTCCTACAGTTTTCCTTTAATTGTCTTGAAACTTTGCACATATACTGATTATATATTGAAGCTTTGCAAGACGCAATTTTCAAGTGTCAATTCTTCCTGGTTGAGGAATTCAAAGTGCTGGTCAAATTCAATGACAGCTCTAGTTTCTGAGTGGTGTTGACCTATTGCTCCAAATTGCATTCTCCTTCCTAAGAGTGTTCTTCGTTTCAAAGGCACACACAGTATTTTTCATATGCTACACCAAATGATCAGCCTTCTGGGAAAGGGGGGGGGGGGGTTAAAGTTTCCAAGGAATGCATTATCACTTTACCAAACGACAAAATTTAAGACTGGTCCAAATTGAAAGCATTTGCAGACGACAAAATGAAAGTGACTAAAGAATTGAGTTTTGTTTTAGGACGGAAAGTGAACATTGTGGGGAAAGGAAAAAATGCTGGTTACCAGCATTTTCTCCTTTTCCCACAATGTTTCCAAAAGGCCTCTTTCACAGGGGTGTTAAAAGTCGGGATTGTGTGGTAAAGGGTTATACTAAGCAACTTATCGCATAATTATGGATCCATGAAATCTATTATGATCAATACTTTTAGCAGATGCATTATCTCTTTACCAAACGACAAAATCTTAGACTGGTCCAAATTGAAAGCACTTGCAGACGATAAAATAAACGTAACTCAAAAATCGAAATTTGTTTCCAGCAGGGTAGAAAACATTGTGGGAAAAGGAGAAAATGCTGGCTACCAGCCTTTTCTTCTTTTCCCACAATGTTTTCAAAAGGCTTCTACCTCAGGGTCGTTAAAACCAGGGATTGTTTTGGGAAGGGTTAAGCCCTATCTTCACAGTGCATGGCTCATGTTTTATTCTCATTAATTTCTGAATTTTAAAGTAACACAACTTCTGATTGGCTTGACAGTATGGATTTGCAAATCAGAATACTTGTATGTGTTACTTTGTGAATTCAGAATTACACAATGTATGGATTTTGAGAATAGTTGGTTAATATGGTACCAGAATTGTTACTTTCTAAATCTGAAACAAGGATAATGACTGTTTCTTTTGTAGGCCCTCGGCTAGAGAAGTTGATGGAGGATCTGAGACTAGGAATGGAGTCCAACCCACCCGTCACAGGAGCATACTCACCAAAACGTGGGGATGTATGTGCAGCTAAATTCTCTCAGGATAACCAGTGGTAAATATATTATTATACTCGCAAAAAACAAATGTTTTCAGGGGTATTCTAGAATCAGCCTGTCTGTCCATCAGTCTGTGTGTCCGTCCGTGTGTCCTTCTGTGTACTAAATAATTGTAATTTTGTGCCGCAAACTCCTCCAACAGTTTTGCTGACATTATTGAAAATTTATTGATACATTAATTGTATACTTAAGTTGTGCTAGACAGAGTTTTCAATCATCTACTCCCTGTGATTCCAGGGTAATCTCTCCTTGAACTAAGAAATTTTTTTGTTAAATTGCCTGTTTCTGTCAAAGCACTGGTGGAGTTTAACCCATTACCACACAATCCCTACTTTTGACGCCCCTGTGAAAGAAGCCTTTAGAAAACAATGTAGGAAAAGGAGAAAATGCTGGTAACCAGCATTTTCTCCTTTTCCCACAATGTTTTCTACCCTTCACAAATCAAATTTCAAATTTTCAGTCACTTTTATTTTGTCATCTGCAACTGCTTTCAGTTTGGACCAGTCTAAAATATTGTCGTTTTGTAAAGAGTTATAAGTCACATTCATTGACAGCTCTAGTTGGATTTGTTCCTCTGAGTACATTACATTGTTTAGACTATGCTTATTTTGGAAAGCAATCACTTGCTTTGAAAGAGTGGTATGAGAAATTCCAGGAATAAGTAAAAATGTGCCTTGACTGCTTTGATATGACTGAAAAAATGCCTAACCCTTTACCACACAGTGCCAACTTTTAACGACCCTGAAGAAGAAGCCTGTTGAAAACACTGCTGGAAAAGGAGAAAATGCTGTTAACTCTTAACAAAATTTTAGACAGGTGTAAATTGAAAGCATTTGCAGACGACATAAAGGTGACTGAAAAAAATTGAAATTTGTTCTGGGAAGGGTAGAAAACACTGTGGGAAAAGGAGAAAATGCTGGTTACCAGCATTTTCTCCTTTTCCCACAGTGTTTTAAAAGGCTTCTTTCTCAGGGGCGTCAGAAGTAGGGATTGTGTGGTAATGGGTTAACCAACATTTTCTCCTTTTCCCACAATGTTTTCTATCCTATCAAACAAGAATTGCATTATTGAATCACATTTAAATTGTCCTCTGCAACTGCTTTCAATTTGGACAGGTTAAAATTTTGCCATGTGGTAAAGGGTTAAACAGCATTAAACACCAAACTAAGAACAGATATGTTATGGACTCAACAGATGTGGCATAGGACAAATGCCATCAGTTGGGAAGTTGGTCTACTGATCTACAAAAAAGTCATACCAAACAACAACAGGTGGTAGGAGTAGGTGCCCATTGTTCAACCAATGATAGGCTACTGTGATGTTTTACTTGTAGTTCAAAGTGTATTCTAGGAAAAGAAAGTAATTATTGCTATTAAAGTGTCGAAGTCATATTCTAATGGTAAGAAACTTGTTGCTATTAAAGTGTCGAAGTCATATTCTAATGGTAAGAAACTTGAGAAATGTGTTATTATATTCATGAAGCTCTCATTATTGATTCCTTCACCACATGTTTCTAAGTTTTAGAAAGAAAGCTTTTGGAAATATCATGGGAAATGATACACCCTATTTTACATAGAAACAAAGAAGGAAACCTTTAATAAATCTTTTTCTGACAAACCGTAATGGCTAGAGCATTCATATTTGGTATGTAGCATAATTTGTTAATCTTTTACCAAAATTTACCAAAATTGCTAGAATTATCCCTCTGCGGTCATATTTGGGCTCTGCGCGGGAACACCATATTTTACATAGAAACAAAGAAGGACATATTTTAAAATCTACTAGTGACAAACCATAAGGGCTAGAGCATTCGTATTTTGCATGTAGCATCATCTAGTGACCCTTTATAAAAACAATTAAAATTATCCCCTTTGGATCATATTTGGGCTCTATGCCCTGGTGCACACTATTTCACATAGAATCATAGAAGGAAATCTTTTAAAATCATTTCCATCTAAAACGGAAAAATTGTTTGTAACAAGCAATTTTTCCTTTCTCACAATCTTTCCTACCATATAGATCACTTATTTTTCATTTTAAATACACTTTAAAATGTCATCTGCAATTTGTTTCAATTTGGACCAGTCTAAAAGTTTGTCGTCTGATAATGGGTTAAACTACAAGTCAAAAAGGGAACAAGACACTGTGAAGAGAAAAAATGATGATGAGCTGCAGTTTTTAGCTCCACTGGCCAAAGACAAAGAAGAAAATCTGTAAACATCTTCTTGTGACAAACCCCAGGGTATGCCTTATTTGAAAAGAATTAATAGCCTGCCTTTGATAAATCATATAAGTTACAAATATAGTCAGGTGAGCGATAAAGGATCATTATGGTCCTCTTGTTTTGGTATTTGAATATCATTTTGAGATCTATTAGCAATTTGTGATTTATTTTTTGTTTGTTAAGGTACAGAGCCAAAGTGGAGAAAATTGAGGGCAAGAAGATCAGTGTACTGTTTATTGATTATGGCAATGTAAGTAGGGCCAAAGTTGCTTTTTCACCATTAAGTGCCTTCAGCAACTGAATTGCTTTTTTTTCACCGCGATCTATCGAGTGAAATTTTCTATGAGATATTCTGATCAAAGAAGTTTCTAAAGAAGGAAGTCAGGATCTTTCATTACTGTCTGACAATGTTGATTACATTGATCTAATCGTCTAAGTGTAAACTACCTTCAGCCATGCACAAATGAAGAAATGCATTAAAACAGAAGCATACAGGCACTAAAACTAGACAAGTCAATAAGGGCATGCTACTTTTCATCCTCTTTGAAAAGAGCTTCCCAGATATTCTTCTCCATCATTTGCCATAGACATGAAATGTTACAACTGAAGGTAAAAAGCAAAGCAAATCTGGTTTGAACAATTAATGTGTAGTCTGTGACTTTTATGAATGTACAGTTTGATCTCTGACCAACAGTTTTGAAGTTTTGAGGCTGAAATTGCATTAAAGTTCTAATAAACACAGCTTTTTCTATAGACTAAAATGTCTTCATTTTATTGGCATTAAAAATGGATGAAACAGGATAAAACCAGATGATCACCATACAAAAAAAAAATAAAAATTTACAAATTACATTGTTATATATTTACATATTTACTATGTTTGATCCATTTGATAACTACAGAGAGAAGTGACCGAGGTAACCAACCTGGCACCCCTAGATGCAACATTCAGCACCCTCTCACCACAGGCAACAGAATACACGCTGGCTCTTGTAGCGCTTCCCGATGATGTAAGTAGAATACTTAGGTGGTATTCATTGGCAAGGCAGGGGGTTGAGGTATTGTAAGTCTGTCTAGTTTCTGACTGAAATTTAAAGCCAGAGTTAGCTCTTTACCAAACAAAAAAGATTAACGCTTGATCAAATTGAAAGCAGTCGTAGACTACAAATTAGATGTAGCTCAAGATTATATTGGTCTTTGATGAGGGTAGAAGGCTAGGTGGTTACCAGCATTTTCTCCATTTCCCACAATGTTTTCTAAGAGAATATACTTCTGGGTCGTTCAAAAGCAGAACACAGGAGACTGATCATTTTCTCTTATCTATAGACTAATCTGTAGACTTAACCTTTTGGCTGCCAAAACTGATTCAGTACCAATCTACATGCCTTTTGCATGTAGATCAAGATCAGACCCTACTGAACCATGAATTTTTTCCCACCTAGAGAAATTGTAGAATCACAGCATTTGATTTTTTAACAGTTAAATGTTGTCTGGAAATATTCATTGAGTTGGCAAATTTAGGGTTTATATTAATTGCTTTTTTCTCTCTAATGTGGCCAGAAAAGAGTCTTAAAGCAAGACATTTATCCTTGTTAATTGCCTTTGCAACTTGCAGTGCCATTGAATAGAAAAAGTACTTATGATGCAACATGAAGTACAGAAGGAAATAAGCTAAAATACAAAACTTAGATGCATGTCCCTTTACCAAAATAATCTGTCTTTGTTTTAAAGGCATTGCAAAGCTGAAGCAAAAACCCTTTGAAAACATCTTTGAGAACGGGAGAAAATGCTGGTAACCAGCATTTTCTCCAGTTTCCAATGGTGTTTTCAACCCTTTAACACTTTACCAGATGATGAAATTTCAGCCCTGTCTGAATTGAAGCATGTACAGACAACAATTTCAAGTGGTTCAAATGGTGCGATTGTTTATTGATAGAACATGGAAATAAAAGAAAATGCTGATTACCAGCATTTTCTCTTTTTGCCACAATTGTTTTAAAAACTTCTTTCCAAGGATCTTGAAAAGTTGTCATCGTGTGGGAAACAGTTAATATACAACATCCCCTTGTTTGAACCATGTTTATATTATCATTCACAATTTTATTAACTGTTTGCAACATTTGTTTGTTAGTATAGTGCCAGGTATCATATTACCTATTATTTCTTTTGAAATCATGGCCATTGCACCTATTCCTGCTTTCCTTAGAGTTCTTTTACCAATACTTTGCACCACATACTTCCCAACCCACTGGTTGCTTTTCCATACAACCAATCCTGAGACAGAAATTTGCCATGCTGGAGTTTTGATACAGGGACCTGATCAGATCTCAAGTCCTGTAAGCTACCTACTACCCTAAGGGTGTCTCAGTTTATTTTGAGATACTGTCTGAGATGTTGGAGATGTCCGAGAATGTTGGAATTTAATCATGAGTTTGTGAACAGATAGGAACATGTATGTGACTGATCAGAGTTGAAAACATTTTCTCAGCATTTTCTTTTTTCACCAACAAATTTCAGGAGGATCACAAAAATGATGCACTGGATGGTTTCTATAATGATGTAATCAACAGACAGTTCATGTTGAATGTCGAGATGAGAAATGGTGCCATGGAATGTGTGTCGCTGGTTGATCCAGAGTCAAAAGAAGATGTAGCAAAAGGATTGTTGTCAGCAGGCTTGGTGCTTGTTGAACAAAGGAAGGAGAAACGTTTCTCTAAACTAATGTCCGAGTACACAAAAGCTCAGGATGTAGCCAAGGCTAACAGGGTGAGTTTATTATTTCTTGTGACACAAGCAGATTTAGTTTCTCATGTGTCTGTTATTACTTAGAAAATTAATATCAAACTTGTAGATGTAGTTATACCAAACAGTAGGACTTCAGCTTTTGAAAACGTTGTAAGGAATTGGAGAGAATTTGGTGCAACTTACAGACTCAATGCTGTCTGTTTGTATTTCCACGGTTTTATTGCACATATGGGTGTATCCATCAGTCTTGATTGTATGAGCTATGTCGTAAAAAAGGTTTATATTAAAACTTGACTTTGGAAGAGTAGAAAGCATTGTGGGTAAAGGAGAAAATACTGGTTACCAGCATTTTCTTCTTTTCCCACAATGTTTTCAAAAGGCCTTTTTCATAGGGTCATCAGAAGTGGGGTCTGTGTGATAAAAGGTTAATGCATCTCTGTGATGCATTATACCAATTAAATCATCTCATAATTATCCATTTTGTGGAACAACCAAGTAATCATGAAGTAGAAAGATCCTTTAATATGCAGAAAGTTTACCAACAGCACAAAGTTTTGATTCAGGTCAGCCTGCCAAGAATGCACAGACTGAGCTGATAGAATACTTTTTGCTGAAGCTATTATCGCTATTCTCCCATTGGAATTTTGCTGAAGCATATAGCTGCCATATTGTCTGCCTGTGTGTGTTTCCATAACTTCACTATATCCCCGCAAAATAAATGTTTTCAGGGGTGTACTGGAATCAGCCTGTCTGTCTGTGTGTCTGTCCTGTCCATGTGTCCTACTGTGTGTGTCCATCCCTCAGTGACTGCGTCAGTCCGTCCGTGTGTCCATCTGTGCACAAAATACCTCTGTGTGTCCCATCTGTGCACAAAATACCTGTAACTTTGTGTCGCAAACTCCTCCTACAGTTTTCCTTCAATTGTATTGAAACTTTGCACATAAACTGATCATGTATTGAAGATTTGCAAGACACAATTTTCAAGTGTCAACTCTTCCTTGTTGAGGAATGATCTCCCCTTGAACTTGACACTTTTTTCTGTCAAAGCTCTGGTGGGGGTATTAAGTCACATTCAGTGATAGCTCTAGTTCGTTTTGCTAGCTACAAGTTTGTTGTGATTGGTCAAAATATCTAATGTGGGAGTCACAATGTATAAATGACTGCTTCTTTCTTTTGCAGCTCAACATCTGGAGGTATGGTGACTTCCGACAAGATGATGCCCGTGAATTTGGATATACGCGTTGATGGATGATTCTTGCCCGGATAACACAAGTGGAATTATTTACTGCATGTAAAATTATACACTGAACTCTGCTGTATACAAAAATAACAAGGCAACTATTCTAGATTCTACAATTTGAAAACTTGATTCCAAAATATATTACATAGTCAAACAACATGATAATTGCGCATACTTGACCTTTTTCCCCACGAAGTTTCAATAACTTATAGCTTGAAGACTTTTAAAAACTTTGTCTGGGAACGTAGAAAATGCGGGTAAGCAACATTTTCTCCTTTTCCCCCACAATGTCTTACAGCTTTTTGCAGGAGAAATCTCACCTTTTCATCAACACTTTCTTTGTCGTCTGCACAAGCTTTAAATTTGTACAAGTCTAATATTTTGCCATGCGGTAAAGAGTTAAGTAGTAGCGTTGAAGGGTTGAATGACTCGGGATAATCTGTAGCCAACCTAACAAAGACCAAAATTTCATGATTAGATGGCTTATTTTGCTTTTCAATAGTTTAGATACAAGATGAGACAGCATTTTTAACCCTTTACCAAACAACAAAGTTTGGAGTTGCCTCAAAGTTCAGTTTATAGTTTTATGTGTGACTGCAATGCCAACACAAGTTGAAAATAGGATAATTTACAAATTTTGTGAAAAAACTTTACACAAGTGAAATATAGCTGAAAAAACTCTACACAAGTGAAATTTAGTCTTTAAGAATATAGTTTTTTCCCCTTGTTCAAATTTACCTATTTACCCAATAAAATATTATGTACAAATGATATTATTATTGATATCAAATAAAGAACCCTTACAGCTTTGTCGAAGTTCTTCTTTTGTATTTTTGCTCCTCAAGCTACAGGATATGTCTATTCCCCCACAATGAAAAAGAAAAAGGGCGCTGATTCATATAGTATTACACCTGTCTGTGTTTACACCTGTCTTTGTTTGCATCTATGTTTGTATGTATGTTACTAAATATGTATGGGCATATGCATGGCACATGCATGTATGCATGCATGTAGTATGCATGCGCTGCTTTCTTTTGTAAAACATCAAATTTTTGGTAATTCTTAACTCATTACCAAACGACAAAATTCTAGGCTTGTCCAAATCGAAAGCTTTTGCAGACCACAAAATAAAAGTGACTGAAAATTTGAAATTTGTTTTGCGAAGAGTAGAAAACATTGTGGAAAAGGAGGAAATGCTGGTTACCAGCATTTTCTCCTTTTCCCACAATGTTTTCTAAAGGCTTCTTTCTCAGGGTCGTCAAAGTAGGGATTGTGTGGTATCGGGTTAATGATCTTGTGAACAAAGTCAGCAACATAGAATCAAATGAACAAATGCTTAACAGAAATACAAGAACTCGGCAGGATTCCAACAAAGGAGACCTGGACGAAAGACTAACCACTGATTCAAAGAGAATTCTCCCTAAAGCAGTCGTTAGGTATTGTACATATATTTAAATTGGGATGATGCCATGAAGGAGTGATCCCCTGTAACAAATATCATATCATTGTCTCAGAATTCATTCCTCTCTCACACCTGATCATTGTTTCTTATATGGTTATTTGGAGAAAGAGCCAGTGGTGTTGGAAGAATATTGTACATTGAACTGGTAAAGGAAACTTATAAAAGCATGGATATGTACTCTAACTGCTCCAACATAACTGAATAAATGTTGAAAATGGCGTTAACTTTTTTTTCCAAACTATAACAATTTTTAACGAACCTGAGAGAGTAGGCTTTTTGAAAAACATCATGGAAACAGTAGTAAATGCTGTTAACCGGTATTTTCTCCTTTCCCACCACAATTTGTATTACTTCAGAAACCTATTCCATCATTTTTGTGACATTAATTTTGTCATCTGCTATTGCTTTGAAATTCGACAGGTGTAAAATTTTGTTCACAATTTAAAAAATGTTTACTCTTGTTACTCTATTACTAGATCTAAATGTGTATTATTTCTTCCGCTAGGAATATTAACCCTTTACTCCATAGATACTCGTTTTAACGCATTGCTTGTAGGAGCCTTTGGAAAACATTGTGGCAAAAGGTGAAATTGCTCGTGACGAGCAATTTCACCTTTTGCCACAATGTTTTCTATGCTATCAAAAAGTGTGATATACACATAAGAAACAGCTTCGTCCTTGCTGTTTTTAAGGGTCAATTAGAGATACCATGGAAATGCCTTATGGGGTAAGGGGTTAAGTGAATTTCACATAAAATTTGTTGTGGGGTTAAGAGTTTAACACTATTCAAACAGATAAACACAAAATTTTTAATGGTCTCCACGAAAGATTACTTAACTCTTTACCAAACGACAAAATTTAAGACTGGTCCAAATTGAAAGCACTTACAGACAACACAAAAAACGTAACTCGAAAATTGAAATTTGTTTCCAGCAAGGTAGAAAACATTGTGGGAAAAGGAGAAAATGCTGGTTACCAGCATTTTCTCCTTTTCCCACAATGTTTTCAAAAGGCTGCTGTTTAAGGGTCGTAAAAACCAGGGATTGTTGAGTAAAGGGTTAATTAATGACATATATGACAAATGTTAGCACACATCCTCCTGCACAGGCATTTTTGTCGTGGAAATTAAATCAAAAGTGCCCCTATGCATTTTTTGCACATAATGGAAATACTATATGGGTGCACTGATACAAGTACATCTTCGCGAGCCAAGGTTATGATCACTACGTGGATCTTACCTTGGCTGATTGAGCCCAATTTCGAGATTCCTGCGATGCGCCCTCTATTGGACCCTGGTTATTACCCCCGTTTACATCATATTTCTGAAAGCCAATGAAAGATCATTTTACAAAATAGCTTAAAAGTACAATTATCCAACATGAAGCAATAAGCAGACATCCACATGTGTTTCCATGTTTATCTTTTATACGAAAGTCGCTACCTTATTCTATTTTGATCAAAGCTGAAATGCTAAGAGCAATTTCATTCGTTCCAGTTCGAGCTGGCTGCATCCAATGAAAAAGTGTATGGGGGATTGTAAAAATCAAGCTCGATCCGCCAAGGGTACAGTAGCGTAGTGAATTGCCAGCCTTGGCTTGCGAAAATGATACAAGTAGTACTTTTTTCGGTTAGTATTTGTGAAGAGAAAAAAAACGGATCTTTGAACTGTCGCTGAGAAATAATTGAAATGCTTCTTACAAGGCATTACGCACCAAACATTGAAACAAAGGCAAGAAAGTTTAAGCTGTGGAAGTATAGCCGTTTCCACTGTGATAATTATTGTTAGAAAAGGAGAAAACGCTCTTTTTGGGCAAGTACTCCTTTTCCCACCATGTCTGCTAAGCTTTTACCTTATATTTTACTTGAAAAAGTAACTTCCACAGTGACCTTCAATCTTGTTGACGAAATGAGCATGGATATGCTCTATTTTTATACGCCCGAAGGGTCGTATTATGTTATACCCCCGTCCGTCCGTCCGTCCGTCCGTCCGGACAAAAATTCAAACTGAAAATTAACAAAGGGCAATAAGTAAAAAAATAAAGGTCGCAGAGTTATGGTTCATGTGCAATGCACTTCTCCATAAAGTGCACTGCCACTAATAAAAATTAGTGAAAACTTCTAACCCATTACCCTACAGGCGACTCTCAGGACTATCAGTCCTTTGATTTTTACTTTGGATCCATGCTCTTGAACATGAAAGGGTTAGAATATAATGTGGGTCTAGGTGCTTCAGACAGGAATTGAATATTTCAAACTCGATCTATGTAGACCTACATTTTTTTTTCATGTCTTTGGAAGGAACTCTTACTGGTGTGAGACGTCCGGGAAACACATACGCGCGTCACTGACAGCCATGATGCGACATAAGCTGTTAAAATGGCGTTTTAAAGTCCAATATAAATGAGTAGTCTGTTTGTGGTAGGTCCATTTAATGAAAATCGTCCAGAAGAACTGACAACTCGTCATATGTATTCTAAAGTATAGGCCTACTTCTCTCTAACAGTTATCTTTAGTCCGTCCGTCCGTCCGTCCGTCCGTCCGTCCGTCCGTCCGTCCGTCAACTCGTCATATGTATTCTAAAGTATAGGCCTACTTCTCTCTAACAGTTATCTTTAGTCCGTCCGTCCGTCCGTCCGTCCGTCCGTCCGTCCGTCCGTCCGTCCGTCCGTCCGTCCGTCCGTCCGTCCGTCCGTCCGCAATTTCTTGTGTGCGCAACTCCTCCTACAGTTTTCATCGGAATTATTTGAAACTTGCCACAATGAATCTCCATGATGTCTAGTTGTGCACCTGGGTCTTAGAGTTTTTATCGCTGTTTCCATTCCAAAATTATCTGCCCTTGATTTCTGAAATAACCAACTTTTCACTTCGAATTTTTGTTCAGGCCATAACTTCCATACCATAAAAGGTATTAAATTGAAACTACATACACTGATAGAACACATTATGGAGAAGAGCAGTGCACAAGAACCATAACTCTGCCACTTTTATTTTTTGAGTTACAGCCCTTTGTTAATTTTCAGTTTGAATTTTTGTCCAGGCCATAACTTCTAAACTATAAAAGCTATTAACTTTGAACTTCATACACTGATAGATAACATTGTGGAGAAGTGCATCGCACATGAACCATAACTCTGTGACTTCTATTTTTTGAGTTATTGCCCTTTGTTAATTTTCAGTTTGAATTTTTGTCCAGGCCATAACTTCCAAACTATAAAAGCTAATAACTTGCAACCTCATATAGTGAAAGAACACTTTATGGAGAAGTGCATTGCACATGAACCATAACTCTGCGACCTTTATTTTTTTACTTATTGCCCTTTGTTAATTTTCAGTTTGAATTTTTGTCCAGGCCATAACTTCCAAACTATAAAAGCTAATAACTTGCAACTTCATACACCGATAGAACACATTATGGAGAAGTGCAGTGCACATGAACCATAACTCTGCGTCATTTCAACTCATTTCACTGACAAGCCCCTTCGGGCGTATATGCGCCGCTTTGCGAAGCTCTTGTTAAGATTTCTTATTGTTTAGAATTATAAATACGATAAGTGTGGAAAGTTTAAGAAAAATCTATCCGTTAGAAAGAATGTACTTTTTTACAATTAACCCTTATTTCGTTCAAACTACCTCCCTTTTTAAACTTGATGGTCTATATATAACATGCATATCTGTACATTTATCATGCTCAGAACCAGGCTTTTCTATACATGTACTTTTTGAGCAAAAATATTATGAATTTTCATTAAAATGATGTATACTTGTATAGTTTTCCTGTTTGAATGTCTATTAAAGAAAGGGGCTTAAACTCTTTATCAAATGACAAAATTTCAGATTGGTCCAAATTGAAAGCACTTGCAGACGACAAAATAAACACAACTCAAAAATTGAAATTTGTTTCCAGAAAGGTAGAAAACATTTGTGGGAAAAGGAGAAAATGCTGGTTACCAGCATTTTCTCCTTTTCCCACAATATTTTCAAAAGGCTTCCATCTCAGGGTCGTAAAAACCAGGGATTGTTTAGGAAAGGGTTAAATATACTGTAAGCTGAATTTTGAAAATGTAACGTTATATAGGCCTACCTTTTTCAAATTTCTCAGAAACAGCATGATGATGTCATATCTTTTTTTAACTGTAAACTGCTAGAGACATGGTGGGATTTGTTAGTACAAAGTTTTTTAAAAAATCTGTCCGTTAGAAAAATGTGTTATGTTCGTCGTGAAGCAGTTCAGCAGTTTATTGACTTAAACAATTTTTTTGTCACTTCAATATTTTTTCAAGTGTTTATCAAGCTGTAGCTTTTGTATGCAGTCTCAACATCCATCTATGAACTAGACACTCTACTGGGTCAAGAGGAATCTTTGCCGAACGATCCCATGTTTTTACAACCTTTAGTGAGAGGTCTTTTGAAAACATTGACGGAAAGCGAGAAAATGCTGGCATAGCATTTTCTCCTTTTCCCACATTGTGATCTATCCAATCAGAGGTCTAAATCTACTCTGCTTTGTAGATGAACAAATTTTCAATTTATTGTCTGCAGACATTTTCAACACAGACACGTCAGACTGTCATCTAGTAGAATCTCCAGAGCTTCACCCATTTCCAAAATGAATGCTTGTAATTCTTTACGTGATGATGCATATGGTTCATGGGCGTGACGTCACATTCCCTAGCAACGAGCGGCCGCAATTTTCTGTGAAATTGATCATTATCTCTCGTTAAATGGCATTCTATTCGAATCTTCGAAGAATATGACATACGCAGACAACGTGAAATTGGTAACATAGCATTCACGTATTATGCATAGTGCTGTTTGCAATTTTTATCTTTGAGAAAAACTAAGTTTTTCTCGAATCAAAGCTATTGATAATTAAGATAACTGTTAGAGAGAAGTAGGCCTATACTTTAGAATACATATGACGAGTTGTCAGTTCTTCTGGACGATTTTCATTAAATGGACCTACCACAAACAGACTACTCATTTATATTGGACTTTAAAACGCCATTTTAACAGCTTATGTCGCATCATGGCTGTCAGTGACGCGCGTATGTGTTTCCCGGACGTCTCACACCAGTAAGAGTTCCTTCCAAAGACATGAAAAAAAAATGTAGGTCTACATAGATCGAGTTTGAAATATTCAATTCCTGTCTGAAGCACCTAGACCCACATTATATTCTAACCCTTTCATGTTCAAGAGCATGGATCCAAAGTAAAAATCAAAGGACTGATAGTCCTGAGAGTCGCCTGTAGGGTAATGGGTTAGAAGTTTTCACACTTTTGTGTTGAAATCTATTAAAAGCATTCAAGATACAAAATAACTTAACCACAAGACAGTATCATAGGCAACCATATTTCTGAGTTGTCATCCTAAAATTCAAAATATCCGTATTAAAATTTACATTAAAAAAATGTGGTGGAAATTAAAATCTAGGCACCAGGACCAGCTTTCATAAGTTCAACGTTTTTTACTCACAGACAACAACCCTTTACAAATAAAGACCAGATTATCGTCTGGTATAGGATCTAGTGACATACTTTTAGACAAAAAATGCCCTTTTGCAACTAGCCCATATCTAATCTTAGCAGTCTGACAAAGTTTCATAAGTATTACACTGAACATAAATCGATTCTACAGCTCTATTACGGTTTCGTCTGATTTGACCTAATGACATCCTTTACGCTTTTTCTTTTATCCCCAGCTGACCTATATTCAGTTTTGTCAAAGAAATTATTCAGACAAACAGCCGGGCAATTTCATGATCATTGGACTGAACTGTAGCCTTTGGAGCACAAACAAATATTTGACTCAGTGATCTATCTGTCCTTTGGAAATAATTTGTTTTTGTTGTTGTCCAGGTTGAGGTTTTGACCAGCAATGGACTCTATGAATGTGGCTGCTACAACTCAATAAAATCTATAACCCAACAGCATGATCATCAGCCTTTAATCTTTGTCTGCATTTTATAACGTCCCAGGGATTATAGTGCTTCCACACCAATCGAAAATTGTCTATTGCTTTGGTGTAAATTAAATGTTTGCGATTCGCTTTATTACCCTTTACAAAAACCCTTCACAAGTTTACAAACACTTCAAAAAAGAACTTGTTGTTCGAGCGGGTAAACACGTACTGATCTGTAGCGGAGTAAAAAGTCAATTTCCCAGATTGCTGGTTGTTGGAACTGCGTAGTGTAAATTAAAATTTTGGCAGTTACAAAAGCACCTTGCGTTCTAACACCCGCACTAATAAATTGTTGTTTAATAAATACTAGATCTAAGTTAATCGCTCATTGAAAAAAAAAACAGCAGACTTTAACAAATTTGGCCGTCTTTATGAACGAAAACCAATTAAATATGGTAAACTTAAAAGCACTCTCTCTACATAGGTCAGTGCACGCTGAAAGTAAAGGCCGGTTCAGCAACTGATTCATAAATATGTAAATTCATAAAGATTTCCGTGGTGCAAATGACGTTTATACGTCACGTGATTACAAGATCTATATTTGTCGCAAAGCTACATTCCAGAAAACACCTGCAAAGCGAAAACTTGGTACAGCCTAGAGCCATGTACATTGCATACGCTATGTACGATCTCTGGTGCACCTAGAATATAGGTGTGCAAAGTATCTAAAGTCTAGATTAAAAAGCTGGGAAGAAGCAACGTGTAAGAATGTCTAAGAAGGCAATGCAATCATTCCATGTCGTTATAAATTCGTTAAAAAAAATTAGCCTACCGTTGAGAAAAAAAGCAATATGTTAACTCGGCATGGCCTTTCTCTGTCCGATCATCGGTTGAACGTTGAATTTAAATAAGGCTTGCAGTTAGGATTGTAAGATTGTAAGAGTTAGAGTGTACTTCTAATGGGTAATTATCAAACAATTTTCACTGAGAATTGTCCACCAATAGAAGCAGAAAAGATGCTTGTAGTTGAAGATTTCTCAGGGTGTCCGCAGACTTGTTTAGTTCGCGGCAGCTATTTTTACATATATACGTAATGCGCTATTTTTAGAGATGATGTCTTACAGAGACATCAGGCTAATGTGTACCCTTGTGGACGAAATGATTGTTTCAAAGTTTTGAACCGTTAAACAGCTCAGTCTTTATAAACATATTCATTATTACAAAGGCACAATTGTAAATTATTTACAACAGAAAAAAACTGGGCTGTTCACCGAATTATTAGAAAACTGTTTTATCTCGTAAACCGGAACTTGGGACAGGAAGCAGTACAAGGCCGGAGGTATGCTTACGTCACCCCATAGATCAAGACGATAACAATGAGAGCCTGTTTGCTACGCAAACAGGCGACTCAAAAATTGCTTGGTAAAAACATCTTATATGATTGCCATGATGTTGTCACAAGTAAGCAGTTGCAAGATTTAAAAAAAAAGAGATAAATATCGACTGAATGAGGTACAGTTTAAATCCTCTAGGTCATAAATTTTCTTTTCATAGACCTTTACCTGACGAATACATGTATCCATACGCCTTTCTTCACATTCTGATCTGCCAATCAGAAGGACAACGTTCTTATTTCACCGTCGGAATTCGCAGGGGAAAATGGTAGATTTATATCTAGAGAAATTAATAAGCCGATAAAGCCTTATCTAAATGAAAGCATAGACCAACAAATGGTGTGTAGATATTGCCGTGCAGAAATGAAAGATAAAAAAGGTATGTAAAAAACGTGCAAGGGCACGTGTCATTGAGTGACAGAAACGGGTTGAGGACTTTATGCCTACTGAGCTCTAACACGCTTACATGGCTTTTCTCTTTTGCAATCATAGACAACATAATACTTTAAGTGGCGTAGCTGGAGCCCAAATGACGGTACGCACATTGGAAGGGGGTTTGGTGGTCCAGGTGGTCCTCTCCCAACGGGGATTAAGGGGGATGAGCCCCCTTATAAAGGGGGGGGGAAACACGCCCTCCCCCCCCCCCCACGACGGACGAAAAAATGGGGTGAAAAAATGATCTCTCCAAGGTCGTTTTTTGCACAAGCAAAAAACTAAAATTTGAGTAGATATCTGAGTATATGTCAGTATTTAAACTCATACTTGCGGCTCCAATGTGTACGTACGTGCGTATGTGCGTACATGGCGGCTACGTCACTGACTTTTTGCGGACGTTGTAGATCAAGATCAGGTTGCACAAACCATCGGATCTGATATTTGATCTACACTGTTCCTTATTGCAAGCTGAACGGCAGTCGAATAACTCTTAATTTCAAATGGAATAATATTTGAGCCGTGCTCTGGCAAAAGGGGGCTTGATGCATATCCGCACAGCATGATACTTATCAATCCATCACATTAATATGGACCCGTATATGGCCACTTTTTTTTTAAACATCTGACTTAACCCTTTACCAAACAATCCCTGGTTTTTACGACCCTGAGATAGAAGGCTTTTGAAAACATTGTTGGAAAAAGAGAAAATGCTGGTAACCAGCATTTTCTCCTTTTCCAACAATGTTTTCTACCCAGCTGGAAACACATTTCAATTTTTGAGTTGCATTTACAGTGTCACAGATCTGCAAGTGCTTTCAGTTTGGACAGTCTAAAATTTTTGTCGTTTTGTAAAGGGTTAATCTTAAGGTAGACTTAGTCCTTGGACATTCAGAAATTGACCTATAGCAGAAAGTTTTGGCCCAGGTCAGCCTGTGCGGACTGGTTGGTATTTTTCGCAGGTGCATTGAGCCCTCTTCTCACAGGATTGTGTAGATAAGCCGAGCTCCAGCAGAGGTGGATTTAGTACATCTTCATCAGCCAGCCTACCTAGCAAGTCATCTTATAATAAATGAGCCATGCTCTGACGAAAGGGGGCTAAATGCATCTCCATGATTCATGTCACTAGACATGTAATCACATGTCCATGGATCTCTAAAGTCCATTTTTAGCTCCACTCTCTTGCACTCCAGATCATTCACATTCACCTCTGTAGTGAGCTTAGAATGTAGTCCGTCATTACTTGATACTTTCGTCACATGACCAGAACTCAAAATGGCGATACAAACGCCGGTGAAAGAAAGACCAATATCGATTACTTTGTGTTTTATTCAAACGGCATACGGCCAATCAGACTGATTGGTAGGAAATGTGAAAAAGAGGGATTTTCTGAAAAGCTTAAATGTCTATTAAAGGACCATGTAACTTGTTTTTTAACCTTATAAACTAAGATCCATCGTTGTGTCAAACCTGCTGTCATCATTCATGGGCGCAGCCATTTTTGTTATAATTGGCGTAAGAGTCTGATCAGTGAAGAAGCTAAAAAAAAAAATAGTTCCATCCTATACAGGTAAATTCATGAGTTTGAATGCACCTATAATGTATCCCATCCTCGGATACCCCGGGGTCTCCCTATTTGCTACGCTACATCGACCCCTGTGACAATTAATTGAATTTCCCTCGCTTTACCGCTGGCCGAATGCTGGCTTTTCATTGGTTCCATCATCATTTTGTGATGGGCGAGTGGACTGTACGCTATGACGTTTCGTATCGATTTTCGGCGGCTGATTCAAAGTTTTATTAGTCAGTTGTCCCAGGGTCGATGTAGCGTAGCAAATAGGGAGACCCCGGGGTATCCGAGGATGGTGATACCGATACCTTGGTTAACACTTGCAACTTTGATAGCAGTTAAATGTAACCGACCGTACCCACACGTTGTTCAGCCTACTTAGACTTTCTAGGTTTTACCATTTTGCCATTTTTAACCTGCTTCGAACCGTACTTCAACCTACTTGACCGTAGTAACACTTCGACAGACTACTTTTGAAACGAACGTCATGCTTGACTGTAAACGTGACCATGGCTAATGAAAACGTTGAGAACGTAGAAGTGGTATTTATCAAGGAAGCCATTATCTGAAATTAATAATTTGAAAAAAAAAAAGAGAAATATTCAAATATTGGATTGAAAGCCAACAAATTAAGCAAATGAATACCTTTTTGTTTAAAGTGAGAGTACTCATGGCAAAGTTAGGATTATTTGTGTATTGGTGTCTCCCTTTGATCATTAGAAGTCCGGAGTAAAGTCCCATGAAAGAAGAGAGGGAAACCATGTGAATATATCGAATAAGATTAAGTTTGTACCTGAAAACTATGATTTTGAAATTTCTTTTGTCGTTAAAAGTTAATTCCTAATATTACAATCAATTATTTCGATCTATATATATTCATGCTCTATCAAGTGGGATAGCGCGCAATCATGAGATGAACAAGCGACGGGACGAACTAGTTTTGAGACGAAAAAGCCTAGGACCAAGCGATCGGCAGACGAATTTTGTATCACTGCGCAATAGAAGGCTATGATCGAGTGAAGCTATTTTCAATAAGAAATTAGTAATACGATACATGGTCTTCAAAGTTCAATATTGAACTCATAGTGGTATTGTACTCGACAAATACCACAAAAACCGCTGTTTTACTTAGTTTATCTCAGTTGAACTTGAAATATAGAAACATCGTATTCAAATACACTGAAGTTGATCATTTGAACAGCCTTTAGATCAAATTTTGCACGAAAAGAGAAACTGTATGTTTTAACAACAAAGCGTCATTTTATGTTATTTAATCTTTCTTCACATGTTCAATAATCATGACTGTATGTAAACGAAACTTGGGTCAGTATTCATCAACCAGTCTTTAGAATGTTCTATGTCTTTTCTGTTTGATTTAACCAATCAGAAGTTGGGTTACTCTCAAATGTAGAAAATTCTGGAGTAAGACAGAGACGGTTTTTAGAATGGTTGGTAAATACGAGCGCTGACCATGTATCACGAAATAAATATATATATATGATAATGTAGGTATGATTCTTTGTAGACTGACCTAACTGATATAAAATTCTTTACTCCTAATTGACTCTCTGAAAAAATAAACTTAACAATCAGAAGAAACACACGTAAAAGAGTGCTTGAGGTAATCCTCAAACTATCTCTACAAGAGTTGCGATAGTGGCGTTTTATCTTGATCGAGAGTTTGTATGATTCCACACTCATCAATAATTACGAGAAATAAATAAACCTCTTCCAAATATACAATGAAGCAAACGAACACGAATTCAGGAAAATATCTTAGCATAATTTCGCGTGAGTAGAAATCACGGATTGCACTTTAAATCAACGACGAAAACAGAAATTGTTTCACTTTAAATATATCACAGAAATTGAATTAGAGCTGGCAGCCTGTTTTTCTATTGTATCACACATGAATCATCTCACTAGGATCTATGCATCTCAATTTGAATAATTTAATTTCACTAGCTTTTAAATGTCCTAGAGATACAAACAGGTTTAGATCTGGACTCAAAGCAACACCTTGTGGGTGTACAACTCCGTCCTCACTTTCGACCACGTGACTAAGAAAATGTCCGTCCGTTGTGTAGAGGGAAACGCGGTTATTGTAATGGTCAGCCACTATTATATGGCCGAATTTATCTGTGCAAACTCCATAAGGTGTCTTGAAACTACCGTCTCCTTTTCCAAATTTACCTATAGAACGAATGAAGTTTCCCTTACAATCAAAGATCTTAATTGCGTGATTGCCCGAGTCAGATACGACGATTTCTCCACGGGGTGCGACACAAACATATCTTGGTCTACAAAATTGCTGCTCTTCTATTTGTGAATTACCTATATAGCTTATAAACTGACCGTCAGGCGAGTGTAAAGATACCCTGTCGGATCTTACATCCGTCACAATAAATCTCCCATTCTTGTCTAAACATACACCAGAGGGTGCTTGAAAAAATCCTGAACCGAAAGACCACAACAACTCTCCAGTAATGGAGATAATGAGAACACACTTCCTTCGTCTTGAAGTTAAAGCAATATTTCCCTCGCTGGTTAAACAAGTAGAAAGAGGCTCTAAAATATTTTCCCCAGAGTAGACAGTAACAGTTTCCCCGTATTTATTTATCCTCTGAAGTCTGTTATTTATCATGTCTGTGACAATTATCTGACCGTGAGACAAGTAAGTGATATGAGTTGCATCTTCGAATTCACCGACATTTTTCCCTTTCTTTCCAATTGTCCTTACTGGATTAATTTCACTGTTTTCCTGGTTTTCTGTGTGAATCTCGACACTAATGACTTCATTGTCATAACCAGTAAGTTCACTTTCTTTGACATCGTCCTCGTTGTTGTTACTATCATTCAAATTCTGGGCACAATTACTATTGATATAGCCAATGGTTGTCGAAAGACCTTCATCTGAGATATCTAAAAGAGGAAAAAGAGCACAAAATCAAACTAAAACCGAAATCCAATCCTAAAAACGCTATAACTCTAGAAATAATAATAGTAATCCTATAATATACAGTCAGACATAAGTTGGGCATCACCCGAACAAATTTAGTCATCATTTTTTTTCAATGGATAACCTTTTATTTGAAATATTTCCAAGTTATGCACGGACTCAATAGACAAGTAACAGGCTGCTTTATGAGCCAAATGAAAGGATGGCTACGAGTAAATTTTACGAAGCCCAGAAATGGCAAACTGTGGGCATAAACAATGCTGGTCTAAGCACACGGGCTATTGCTGGTCAGTTTTGGTGATGCTTAACTTATGTCTGACTGTATATATAAATTGTTCATGAGCTGTGAAAAGTATCTTTGCAAGCCAAGACTGACGACTCACTACGCTACTCTACCCTTGGCGGATCGAGCTTGATTTTTACATGCCCCCGATACGTTTTTTCATTGGATGCAGCCAGCTTTAACTGCAACAAATTAAATCGCTCGTAGCATTTCATCTTTGATAAAAAGAGAATAAGGTCGCTACCTTTCGAATAGAAGGTAAACATGGAAACCCACGTGGATGTCTGCTTATCCCTTCATGTGTATTCATAAGCGGTTCGTAAAACGATATTTCACTGGCTTTTAGAGAAATATGATATAAAGGGGATAATAACAAGCATCCAATAGAGGGCGCATCGCAGGAATCTCGAAATCGGGCTCAATCAGCCAAGATCATCTTCGCAAGCCAAGGCTGACGATTCACTACGCTACTCTACCATTGGCGGATCGATCTTGATTTTTATATTCACCCGATACGCTTTTTCATTGGATCCAGCCAACTCTAACTGCAACAAATGAAATCGCTCTTAGCATTTCATCGTTGATAAAAATAGAATAAGGTAGCGACCTTTCGAATAGAAGGTAAACATGGAAACCCACGTGGATGTCTGCTTATGGCTTCGTGTTGAATAATTGTATTCGTAAGCGGTTTGTAAAACGATATTTCATGGCTTTCAGAAATATGATGTAAAGGGGTAATAACCAGCATCCAATAGAGGGCGCATCGCAGGAATCTCGAAATCGGGCTCAATCAGCCAAGGTAAGATCCAAGGTAGTGATCGTAACCTTGGCTCGCGAAGATGAGCCAAGATAAGATCCACATAGTATCGTAACCTTGGCTCGCGAAGATGTGTGAAAGGCGGATTTTACGAATCTGCAAATAGTAATGACCATTGTTAGCCTACGCCGTCTGCATAGGATAACATGGGTTAAAAACTTTTGCTCGTTGTCTGCACATGTCCTATTCTTTAAAGATTGGACCTGTCTGCTATGACGCATCACTCCCCCCAATTTTGGAGGAATTGTAATATTACGCGCTATAAAGTAGCAGTGCAGAAAATGGCTTCTATCAATACGTTTGAGTTGAAATCAGGCCTATTTTTGCTCCAGATTTCTCAAAACTGCTGATCGTAGCTGAATGAATCGCGCCAGGTAGCGTTTTATTGAGTAAACGTTTAATTTAGTTGGAAATTCAAAGTGACGGTTGTCGCGTAGTAAATTAGTCCGGTTCTGTACCCGGGATGCCAAAATTAGATAACAGATGTGTATTTGTAGAATGCCATCTAGCGGGAGATTATGAAACTTACCTAATTGTAAATTTTCCATTTGACTAAGCATATTTTACGTCATGAGTCATCCGCTCGTTAGAAAATGTGACCCAACACGCAAAAAGGGACAATCTGGGAAATCTATGCATCAATTAGATGAAAACCGATCAACGATATTAAAAATAATTGCATAACAAAGTAGAATGACCACTTTTTATACAGAAAATATCATAAAAGCGAAAAGTACCAACCTTGGTCAGACTGCACAATTCGAGCAGTCTGACCACGGTTGAAACGTTTCGCAGTCCCCAGAAGGTCCCTTTTTGCGTGACGGGTCTCAAATAAATTATATTTCATAGATCTATACTTTTAATGTGAGATATTGAACACCCGGCCTTTTCCAGGCACACCCTTCAACTACAGATAGCAGTAAAATGCAAAATAATAACTAATTTATCATAAAATCTCCCTGGATTTCAGCCTAATATAGCTATTACATTTTTTTTACTTTACGGACGTTTGAGATAAGATTTTATAACAACGTCCCACAAAAAATTTCCTATCAATATTAAATTTAAGAAATAAACTTTTTTCTATTGTTGTTTATCGTTCAATAAACCACACTTCTGAGTTATGAGGCACAATAAATAATCCACGAGTGCAACTGCCCAATTGGTTTATTCACTGCGCCTTTTAACTCAAAACGTGGTTCATTTAAGAAATAGTATTCTTCCTATCGTGGTTTATCGTTCAATAAACCACAGTTGTGATTTATGCGGCACAATAAATAATCCTCGATGGGCGATAGCCTGAATGGTTTATTCATTGCACTTCACAACTCACAATGTGGTTTATTTAAGAAATAGTATTCTTCCTATCGTGGTTTATTGTTCAATAAACCACAGTTGTGATTTATGCGGCACAATAAAAAATCCTCAATGGACGATAGCCTGAATGGTTTATTCATTGCGCCTCACAAATCACAACGTGGTTTATTTAAGAAATAATTTTCTTTCTATCGTGGTTTATCGTTCAATAAACCACAGTTGTGATTTATGAGGCACAATAAATACTCCTCAATGGGCCGGAGTGGTTTATTCATTGCGCTTCATAACTCACAACGTGGTTTATTGAATGATAAACCACGATAGACAGAAGATTATTTTGATTCTTACATGACTAACTATTAATAAAAGGAAAACAAGTCCATACTTAGGGAATAAGCGCGGATACAGATAATATTCCACTGATTGAATTACTTTGTACAAAATGACGTCAATCTATATAGAATGACGTCTCTCTATATACGTAAAATAACGTAGATTTTTCCACGTTTTCGTAGTGCTGTGTTTATAGTACCGAATTCAGGTGTCATGTTAGAATTAAGAAATAATTAGAGAATTCATCAGACCTCTCCAACATTGGTGAGTTTTAAAAAGGCAGAGTGAGACAGAATTTGCTGTCTAAATCCACCTTTCTTGCGAAATTGTACTGATTCACAGTCTGTTTCGTCATGGTTTTGTTAATAAAGCGAAATGATAAAATCGAAAGAGGAAACAACCGCGGTTTATTCCAATATGACGAATTTCAGAAAAGATTTGTTATAATTATTTGCCATGGCTGCAAATGACCTCTCAAATTTCGTTAAAAAGAGAAAGAAGACCGCTGGACAAGATAATGCGGCTTGAAAATGCGCCAAGGGCGTCAAATGACCGTCATGTAAAGCATAATAAGGTTTCTACGCGACGCCTTTTTTATTTATTTGTTTACATGTGAAATTAAAAGCCAATAAACTGTTTTAAAACATTGATGCTGACCTCTCCTGGCTTCTTTTGTAAAGAATCCAACTTGTTTTCTTTCTATCGTGGTTTATCGTTAAATAAAGCATACGGTTGTGTGTTATGAGACACAATAAATAATCATTATGCCTCATAACTCACAACGTGGTTTATTGAACGATAAACCACAATAAAAAGAATAGTATTTCGGTTCTGACATGACTAACTCTTAATGAAAGTAAAACACGTTCATACTTGGAGCAAAGACACGGATGCAGATTATATTCCATTGAATAACTTACAATAGGCCCTACTCGCTTACTTTATATAGAATAACGTCCCTCTATATAGAATAACGTCGGCTTTACCAAATTACCAGGGTTTCATTGCACTGTGTGTATAGAGCCGAATTCACGCGTCATGTTAAAATAAAATGCTTATCTCAAACGCTAACTTATGTTAGATCGTAGATATCTACAATATTACAATTTTATAAAACTGGTTGAGAAAAAAAAAATGTCATTCAGCTTGCCAGGGGCTCCGTTGGTAAGAATTTTCCTAGAATCGTTTAATTGAATTTATCTCAAATACCAACTCAGTATTTCAGATTGTATATATGTACAAATTACAATTTCATTAAACTCTTCATGGAAAAAAAATGATTATTTTCGAAGGCTATGAAAACACTTTTGAAAGCAAGAGACTTTTTGCGTTCTATTAAGCTTCAAAGACGGTCTTTTTAACTGTACTGTCAATACGGCCAAAAGAAAAACAGTAGTGTGACATCTTTAGTACCAATATACTTTGATTCTTACAGATTTGTTTATCTTAACCCATTACCACACAATCCCTACTTTTGACGCCCTTAAGAAAGAAGCCTTTTGAAAACACTGTAGGAAAAGGAGAAAATGCTGGTAACCAGCGTTTTCTCCTTTTCCCACAGTATTTTCTATCCTTCCCAGGACAAATTTCAAATTTTCAGTCACCTTTATTCTATCGTCTGCAAATGCTTTCAATTTGAACCAGTCTAGAATTTTGTCGTGTGGTAAAGAGTTAAGGGACTATTCGGCCAATGGCCGGATTGCAATCTAATTTTCATCTATTATATTTGATGTTGAGAAAAGTGATCGCCAGTACATCTTTTCCTCAAAGCTGATTTACCAGTGACAGTTATACTTACTCTCATTGCCATAGACGTTATCAGACGTAAATGTTCTCTGAAATTCATAATAAATTCAAACTCGAGCAGAAAAGCCCGTAATTTCGTGAGGGGATTTTATTTCAATCAAATCATTCCATAGAAACTTTCAGATAGTAAAAAGAAAAATACATGTCTTTTACCGGTTTCTTGTATATATTTCAAATGCAGTTCCTCTATGTCTGCAAAGGTGACACGACGCTTGTTTATAAGTGTTTCCCTTTGGGAGTTCCCCAACGCCTCCAAGTCGCCGGATGACTTCGGTCTTTTCCGTGCAAATTTCGATCTAGGTGCCATTTTTCGAGCCAACATAGACCGGCATCTCCTGAAAACTGTTGAAAGCAATAAACAATTAGCAAGAAATTAGGAACATATATGATATGTATATAGTTTAGCCGTTGTAATCAGCTTGGCAAATGACAGACTTGTCCAGCAATTGCCGACCGAGAAATTAAATTCAGTTCAAACAAAATAATTATATTATAAATTGACGACAAATAAAAGAAAGGCCCCTCCTCTGCAAAAAAACCCCGGCTCGATTTAAGTTATAAATGTGATCTTTTAAATCGTATTATTGAGAATGTTGTTTAAACAAACATAGCTCTTTTGGATTTCATATATCTTACCCTTTACCACGCAATTCCAAGTTTAAACGACCCTTGTGAAGAAAGTTTTTGAAAACATTGTAGGAAAAAGAAGAAAATGCTGGGAACCAGCATTTTCTTCTTTTCCCTATAATGTTGTTCTACTCTTCCGAAGATATATTCCACCATCAGTGTCACATTTAATGGCATCTGAAAACATATTCAATTTGGATTAGTGCAAACTTTTGTCGTATATACAATATATAGTCATGAAAGAGTAAAGGCGTCAGAGTTGTAATAAGTTTATCTGTAGATCTGTAGTTTATCCTGCCGGTCGGCACCTAGTCACGTGGGAGTGTCCTCAGACAAGGCATTACATAGAACAGCTGAATCTTAAAAAATATGTCGCCAGTTCTGGAATCAAAATGTAACAAATAACTTTGTTCTAACTAACGTTATATAATGCAATTTTCCCCAAATGATTTTTTTGTTAAAACCGTTCCTGAGTTTTAGGGACGTAAGCAAGATTAATTTTGAAAACATTGTAGCAAAAAGGGAAAATGCTTATCACCAGCACTGTCTCTTTTTCCAACAATTTTTCTACCCTTGCAGAGACAAATTTCAGATCATCACATTCGTATCTGATTTCTCGTCTGCGATTACTCTGTGTTTGAAAAGTCTATATCTAAATATATCTAATGACTTTAACCCTTTTATAGCTTAGTGAGTCGGTTTCCTTCAAAAACCTCGTAACAACAGTTGGAAACAAGCTGTTGTTACGAGGATTTTGAAGTAAACCGACAGTAAGTAAAATTAAGTTTTCAAGCTGGTGGTGAAAAGCCGAATAATCCTACTTTAAAATTATATTTTTAATAAAAAAAAAAACTTGTTATCGGACAGTATAGATTCAAGATAAGACTATACGTTCTGTGCAGTCTGATCTTGATCTGCACTGTCCGCAAAGGGCCAGTAAGTCGCACTTAGAAGCCGACGGGTTAAGAAAACCCTTGACATATCAAAACGCCATGGGAGATATCGAATAGAGACCCTCCTTCGTTCTTTTTTTTTTATATTTTGTATACCATGTTAAACTGCTGAGTCAACTTTTTCAACACTTTTTTAACACTTTACTCGATAAGCCTATGCTTTAATCTTTTCCCAATTAATCCCTGGTTTTTACGGGTCTGGAATAGTAGCCTTTTGAAAACATTGTGGGAAAAGAAGATAATGCTGGTAACCAGCATTTTCTCCTTTTCCCACAATGTTTTCTACCCTATCATAGACAGAAATCATCTTTTCAGCAAGAGTTGAATTGTCGTCTGCAAATGCTTTCAATTTGGTCTAGCCCAAAAGTTTGCCGTTTGGGAAAGGGTTAATGATGCTGAGGAAGGATTGATTGACTGATTGTATGGAGCTTAACGCCGTTTTCAACATTATTTCAGTTATATCATGGCGGCAAGTGCACCTATCTATGCTTTCCTGGAGTTTCTCTTACCAGTACTCGGCACAATATTCCTTCCAAGCTATTGGCTGCTTTCCCACGTAACCATCTTCGAAACAATGTTCAGCGGGGAGAGAGGAGTGAATCCTGTCGCAATGGTTATCATCATTTCCTGGAAAGAAATGGACAGAGTCGTTCGAACTAGCGACCTAACTGTTCTCAAGTGCTATAGGCTTACGACTCAGCTAACGGGGCTCGGCCCCTCTCAGGAAGAAAGCTTTTGATAGCGTAGTGTGTCACTTTTTGTGTGTCTAGTGAGGTTTGATAGTTTTGGGTTTTTTTTTTGGTTTCTTTGAAATGGTGTTCAACGCCGATTTCAACACTGTAGTTCAGTTGTATCGCAGCATCCGGAGCACTAGCCTGGCATTCAGGCCCTGCATTTAAGTCATTCTAATAAACAAGGTAAACAACTACAGCAAAGTCACAGAAATATGTGTTGTTACTTGCCCTTCTTCTGAAATACAGGCGTTAAATCAGACATTCAGAACATTGAGAACACAAGAGTTTTCGTTTTGCAGTTTTACTTGATGATTTTGTTTCAGTGAACAGGCTCTATTTAACCCATTACCACACAATCCCTACTTTTGACGTCCATGTGAAAGAAGCCTTTTGAAAACACTGTAGGAAAAGGAGAAAATGCTGGTAACCAGCATTTTCTCCTTTTCCCACAGTGTTTTCTACCCTTCCCAGAACAAATTTCAATTTTTCAGTCACATTTATTTTGTTGTCTGCAAGTGCTTTCAATTTGGACCAGTCTAAAATTTTGTCGTGTGGTAAAGAGTTAACGGACTGACACCAGTCTACCGGAGCACCTGTCGATGCTTTCTTGGAGTTTCATATACCGTTACTTAGCAAAACATTCTTCGAAGACCATTTGCTGTTTTCTCACAAAACCATCATCGAAGCAATTATCAGCCGTGAGAAGTGAATTAATATGGACGCAACCATTGACATCAGTCCTGGGACCGTTGTCTGTGCATGTCATATTCTTCGAAGATTCGACTGTCTTATATGACACATCACTAGCCCCGAAAGCGGGCTGACTGTAATATTACGCTCTATAATGTAGCAATATTGAAAATAGCTTTTATCAATACGTTTGAGGAGAAATGAGACCTGCTTTAGCTCCAGATTTCTCTAAACTGCTGATCATAGCTGAGTGAATTGCACGAGGTAGCGTTTTATTGAGTAAACCTTTATTTTAGTTTGAAATTCAAAGTAACGGTTTTCGCGTAGGAAAGTGGTTCGGTTCTGTACCCAGGATGCCCATATCAGATAGATGAGTATTTATAGAATGCCATCTAGCGGGAGATAATGGTCCTGGGACAGAAATTGGCCCAGCTGAGAATTCGAGCCGCGACCTCTAGGTTACTAGCGCTGCAGATTACAGACTGTATTTCAGGGGTATGCAAAAAATGGTGACCTACATTTTCTCCTTTCCCCACAGTGTTTTTTTCATAGGCACACCCTATCTCGTGAGCCACATCTACTTTGAGGACTTTGTAAATCTGGTTTTAATTTGGATGAATCGAAAACTTTGTTTTCCGACAAAGAGTTAACCCTTAACCACACAATCTCGTGCTTTAATCCATCACCACACAGTCCCTACTTTTGACAACCCCGAGAAAGAATCCTTTAGAAAACATTGAGGGAAAAGGAGAAAATGCTGGTAACCAGCATTTTCTCCTTTTCCCACAATGTTTTCTACCCTTCTCAAAAGGAATTTCAATTTTTCAGTCACTCTTATGTTTTCGACTGCAAATGCTCGATTTGGACAAGCCTATGATATAATGGTGATGAGTTAATGGTGCTAAAAAGCAGGATGATAATGATGATGATGATGGTGATGGTGATGATGATGATAAAGGAAGAGAGAGAAATAACATTTTTGTCCTTTCACGGACTTCTTCTCATCATGTGAGCTACATGTACTTGTCTGAATGTGGTTTCAATTTGAAAGAGATAAAAAAAAAATGTCATCTGGTAGAGCCTTTATCTAAGCTTAACCCTTTGACTGAACACTGCGACTCACTGACGTCTTGCGGCGGACAGTATAGATAAAGATCAGACTACACAAAACGTGCAGTCTGATCTTGGATCTACTCTGTCCTATAAGAAATAGAGGATATTTGTTTTTTTCGCTGAAAGATCGAAATTTATTTCATCTCGTGAACACCATCGGTCATATTTTCATTCGTGGCGCCAGTGAAAATATTACCGATGGTGTTCACGAGATGAAATAAATTTCGATCTTTCACCGAAAAAAACGAATATTCTATTTATTTCATGCTTTTAACCCTTTCTGGGAGGAGCTTTATCAAAATTCAGTACAGTTCTTTTCCGTTATTCCCCGTGACGTACCCCTCCCGCATAGCAACGTTACGTCAAGCGCGAGAAATGTAAGGTATATGACGTCATATTTCCCATCTGGTTGTTAGGCACGCGCAATTTACCTAGGCGACAAGAACGTGAAAATCGGTATTTTCACTGGTGGTACCTGTGTAATATCGAAAAATATTTTCACTGCTATTTCTATATATCCTACCGGAAAGCATGAAATAAAATGTCTAAGTCACAAAAATACCTTTTGAATAGCAAAAGTAGGGTTTTTACTATCGACTCGAAAGTCTCAGGTTAGTTTTCTGGCAGGATAAGGGTTTAAATAACTCTTTACCACGATCCCAAGTTTTGACAACTCTGAGAAAGAAAGCCTTCGGAAACATTGTGGGAATAGGAGAAAATGCTGGTAACCAATCCCACAATCTTTTCAAAATTCAATTTTTGATTCGCATTTATTTTGTCATCTGCAAATGCTTTCAATTTGGACTAGTCCAAAATTTTGTTATTTGGTAAAGACTATACTAAAGAGTCAAATATGCATAGACTGGGCTATACCTTTTTGTATTTACGAAAGCCCTATTTTTTCATGAAATTACTATTGGTGTGGGTCACAAGTGTAGCAAAGGTCGTCACCCTTTGCCAGACGACAAAACTATACACTCGACCATATTGAAAGCATTTGCAGACGACAAATTAAATGTTGGAAAGTGATTGGATCTGTCTATTGACGGGTAGAAAACATTGCGAGAAAATCCTGGTAACCAGCATTATTAACTTTTCCAATGGTATCATCAACAGTCTCTCTACCTTGGTTAACCTTTTACTCCATAGATACTCATTTCTACGCATTGCTTGTAGGAGCCTTTGGAAAACATTGTGGCAAAAGGTGAAATTGCTCGTGACGAGAAATTTCACCTATTGTCACACTGTTTTCTATGCTATCAAAAGGTGTCATATACACATAAGAAAGGGCTTTATCCTTGTGTTATTTAAGGTCATTTAGAGATGCCATAGAAATGCCTTATGGGGTAAAACGTTAACTAATTACCAAACAACAAAAGTTTTATGTTCGTCCCAAATCGAAAGCATTTGCAGACGACAAAAATAAAAGTGACTGAAAACATGGAAATTGTTTTGTGAAGGGTAGAAAACATTGTGGGAAAAGGGGGAAATGCTAGTTACCAGCATTTTCTCCTTTTCCCACAATGTTTTTTACAGGCTTCTTTCTCAGAGTCGTTAAAAGTAGTGATTGTGTGGTATGGGTTAATAACTTTTTCTCTTGCTAAAAAGTGAACTGAACTTTTCGACAGCGAACACAAAAAAATGCTATTACAAAAGTACTATTGGGGAGAAAGATATTTCATTAAGAAACGATGTAAATCCAAGATCGAATTGCACATTCTGTGAAGTCTGATCTTATTCTACAGTATTCGCAAAAGGTCAATAAGTCGCACTTAGCAACCAATATTGGTTAAAACATTTTTTTGATAAAGGTTTAATTTACCCAGCATTTAACAATAGACTGGCATAAACTTGCATATATTGTTTGAAAGTCATAATAAGTTAACTCATTACCAAACGACAATATTTTAGGCTTGTCTAAATCGAAAGCATTTGCAGACGACAAAATAAGAGTGACTGAAAATTTGAAATTTGTTTTGTGAAGGATAGAAAACATTGTGGGAAAATGAGAAAATGCTGATTTTTCTCCTTTTCCCACAATGTTTTCTAAAGGCTTCTTTCTCAGGGTCGTCAAAAGTAGGGATTGTGTGGTAATGGGTGATATTATCTCATATGATATGCTAATTCATCCCCAAACTGATCCCTGCTAGCCACTGCTCATGAGGAATCTAAATTTTGCTACAGTTGGCGTATAAAGGTTAAGCTGACACAATTCTTAACTGATGTGAACATACTGGGCTTCAAAAAAGATTCATGGGGTTATTCGACAAAAATATCAGTTCGTTTTGGTGTGGTCCGCAACCAAGCGAACTTTGAACTTCTTCTTGTTTTATAATACAGCTACTTACGAAAAATAAAAACCTTTATGTAAGATCCATGTAGATAGAACCCACCAAATCAGAACCCTTTTATTGCTTGCAACACGAAGAAAGGGTCATTCGGACATCTGCGTAAAATGCGTTGTCTGCGCATGTTATATTCTTCGAAGATTCGACCTGTCTTATATGATGCTTCACTAGCCCCGAAAGCGGGCAGACTGTAACATTACGCTCTATAAAGTAACAATGTAGAAAATAGTTTTTTATTAATACGTTTGAGGAGAAATGAGACCTGCTTTAGCTCCAGATTTCTCTAACTGCTGATCATAGCTGAGTGAATTGCGCTAGGCAGAGTTGTAAGGCCATTACAACTCGGAATTGTTTGGTAAAAGAATCAGTAAAAAATTGCAACAACACATTTGAAGAGCAATGGTTTTGTTTGTGTGTGCTTCGGATATATTGTATTGGCCAGTGCACCTAGCCATGAGTTCCTTGAAGTTTACGTGATGACCATGTTGGTTTCTAACGTTAATGAAATTCAGTGCGACATAATGTGCTGAACTTAGTGTCGACTTTGTCGAAATTAAGCCATTGGTTTGGAATGAAAGGTCTGTGCGTCTGCTAGAAAAACAGCTGGCAGAGTGAAAATAATGACGTGTCTTGTGACTGGTAAATCAACATCATAAACATTCGAAAAGGTGCACTGGCTGTACTGATAGAAATACTCATATCATAAATAGAGTCAAAGAGCACACAATCCTTTAAAGACGTTTTCTACACTTTTTGTGAAAATTTAATCCTTTCATAGAATTTTTTAATTCTTTCATATGTTGAATAAAATTGAATGGCAAACTCAAAAATAAAAAGAAAAAGGTATGTTGCCGATTTAGATTTTCTGCAAAATGGCTGTTTCTATGGTAACCGTTTGTATCAAAACACCTAAAATGATTTTATCTTCATAAAAGACAGTAATACAGTGATATAAAGTTTATTATACAATGCAAATATTATTTTCCATATTTAATATATTATCTCTTGATTCTATATGAATGAAATAATAATCTGAATTCATTTTCTTTTTAAAAAATTATTTTTCCTATTTCTTGACTCGCCAAAATATTAGCAAAATCAACATATAGTGTTCAATTAATTCATAGAATTTTCTAATTTCTTGGATATACAGTAAAATTTAATGGTAATTACAAAAATGAGAAGAAAAAGATATGTTGCCGTGTTAGATTTCTTTGTAAAGTGGCCGTTTCCATAGTAACCGTTTAGGCGCTCAGACCGATCGGCACTGTCATATTCAGTAAACTCTAGTCTCTGAGAAAGTCGATACCACCGAAAACTTTCCTGTATTCTTCAGGTTTTTTCACCTTTAGATCTTTTTGCAAAATGTCCGTTAAGTCTATCTTGTAGACACATTCTTCGCTTCGAAACGTACCTTTCCGAAATTCAAGGTATTGTCCGAACGATACACAAGTACCTTCTTTGAGAAGAGTTACTATCTGTTATTGTCTCCCTTGACATCGCCAAAGTGATGTGCAGAAATTACTACCGAAAACGTCTTTAAAAAACACAAATAGGGCGATTTGTCACATTAAAACTCTTAATTTTACCTATTCTACGAAACAAAGGAAACCTGAAGTTTTCGATTTGTTTATCAGGGCTACTCTCTCGTATAAACTATCGTTGATGGAACTTGGAGCCTTATTACTAGGAGAGTCTGAGTCGTCGAGTATCCAGATCTGACTTTCAATTTGACATGCCATTGCATTTTCACCATATTTCAACTAACAGCTAAACAAACGATCAGGTCACCGAAGATTTTGCACACCGAGGATTTTGCTCAACGAGGATTTTGCTCCGAATACCGAGGATTCCTACTGTACTTTTGACACTGCTCACCTTATTAAGTAAAACGATAGCTCATAACTTATCAGAATAGAAGAAAGACAAAAAGAAAAATAAAATTCAGTGTCATTTCCTAAATGGACTACGTTTCATCTTTGGTTATGATAGATCGCACTGACCTGTGATATTGTCACGTGATCAATAACGCGGGTCGAATATAAGGACAAGAATTCAAACCAGTATGATGTCATATCCGATGTTACACAGATAGACGGAGTTTCTGATTGCTCGTTGTCTGCGCATGTCATATTCTTCGAAGATTCGACTGTCTTATATGACGTATCACTAGCCCCGAAAGCGGGCTGACTGTAATATTACGCTCTATAAAGTAGCAATGTTGAAAATAGGTTTTATCAATACGTTTGAGGAAGTATGAGACCTGCTTTAGCTCCAGATTTCTCTGAACAGCTGATCATAGCTGAGTGAATTGCACGAGGTAGCGTTTTATTGAGTAAACCTTTATTTTAGTTTTAAATTCAAATTCACGATTGTCGCGTAGGAAAGTGGTTCGGTTCTGTACCCAGGATGCCCATATTATAGATAGATGAGTATTTATAGAATGCCATCTAGCGGGAGATAATGTCTGATTGCTAAACGACTGTGTTCGGTTAAAGGTGGGTATTTAGATTTTTTACATCTCACCAAACTAAAAACAGGACATGTATATAATTATATAACTGAATATTAAAAAAACAATACGAATCATTAATAACTAAGGATCATAAAATTACAACTGATTACAAACAATTACAAAAAAACATGATGGTGTTCCCTTAAAAGGCCTCTTGAGGTATTTTTAGATTTCGTGCCAGAAATCAAAAAAGAATTGTGGGAGTGTCAAGTGACTGGCACGTAACTAATGACGCTAAAATTCCACAACTTTACAAGCACGTAGTTATTTTCCATAATGTCTTCTTGGACGCTATGTTTGAAGCTTCGACTGTGTAGTTCCGGTATGTAAATGAGCGAGTTGCTCATGTTAAAAAAAAACGTGTTTCCCATCAGTGTCGATCTAGTCCATAGAAAATCTCTTATTTCTCTCGCCAATAATATTTTCCCTGTACCTCAATGATCTTTATGACTTTTTCAACAATTCTGATCTTTTAAGTGGCACAAATCTTCCTTTACCCAACCACACAAGTAACGTTATCTATGATTACCTTAAGATTTTCTTGTTACTTTATGCAGATGATACAGTCCTTATAAGCGACACTGCAGAAGATCTACAAAATGCCTTAAATTTGTATGAAAGATACTGTCAAGAATGGCACTTAAAAGTTAATAACGAAAAGTCAAAAATAGTAGTTTTCTCCAGAGGCAGAAATAGATTACATAATTTTACATTTGCTCATCAACCCATTGAGGTAGTACACGAATATAAATACTTAGGAATAATATTCAGCAGATCTGGTAATTTTCATAAAGCAAAGCAATCACTCTCTAAACAAGCAACGCGAGCAATGTATAGCTTACTGCGCAAAATCAAGAAACTTTCATTACCAGTAGATATGCAAATTGACCTTTTTAATAAAACCGTTAAACCAATATTATTGTATGGTTGTGAAGTGTGCGGCTTCGGTAACAACGATATGTTAGAAAGAGTCCAACTAAAATTTTTGAAATACATTTTGAAGTTAAAAAAATCTACCCCCTCAAATATAGTGTATGGCGAAACCGGAGTATACCCTTTAAAAATCGACATTGAAACGAGAATGATACAATTTTGGTCCAAAACTATCCAAATCACACCTAATATACTTCTGTCGAAAGTCTATTACAGCATGTACGATATATATCAACGCGTTAACAGAAATCAAAATGTATTTAACTGGTATAAACATGTTAATGAAATCTTGATAAAGTGTGGGTTGATTAACATATGGAATGATCATTTTTCTCCAAACCCTAATTGGTTAAAATTAACTGTTAAACAAAAGCTAAAGGATCTATTCGTGAATTCATGGTTTAGTGGTATAGAGAATAATAATGGACTGATGACATACAAATTATTCAAAAAGAAATTTGGTTTTGAAAATTATCTTATCAAAATCCCCCGAGCATTAATGCATTATTTACTAAAATTTAGGACAAACAACCACAGACTCCCTATCGAGCGTGGGAGGTGGGCAAATACCGAATTAAGAGATAGAATATGCGATCTTTGTCTGGAAAATATTGGTGACGAATATCATTACTTATTTGAATGCAAAACTTTCTCTAAAGAACGAAAATCATTTATACCAGCTAAATATACAATTAACCATAACGTAATTAAATTTGACTCACTTCTTAACAGCAGTTCTACCCAAGAGTTAATTAGATTATGTAAATTTATAAAAGCTGTTTTCTTAAAATTATAAACCTTACACAAACCCAATATTTTACAAGACAGCAAATTCATAAACATTTGCATGAGTAGTTTTCTTCATTTTTACGGTTAACCAAAGAAAATCGATTTATGACCCTGAAAATTAAAACTCCTGAAAACACTGGGGAAAAAGGAGAATATGCTGCTAGCCAGCGTTTTGTCCTTTTAACACAATGTTTCCTACTCTTACTCAGTCATATGTATTTTGTCGTCTGCAAAAACCTCACATTTAGATCTGCCTGAAATTTACTGAGTGGTAAAGAGTTTTAGTGTTTAAACGTTATGAAGAATACCTTTTATTCCAGGGATCGTATATCACATTTTTCTATATACGATCCATGCTCATATCCAACTAAATGACTGTTGTATATATTGTTGTTTTTTACCTGACCACATATTTGTTTATATTATCCTCATGTTTTCCTTTACTGGAACTGAGAGAATAAAAGACTTTTGTATTGTATTGTATTGTATCTAGCTGTCGGATGGTTTTCGACTACTGGGGTTTTATGAGTGAAAAAGGCTTTGGGTGTATAAGGATTATTTCTTTGTATTTTTGTAAAAATTTTCGTCTTAAAATCTGAAGGGCCACCTTTAAAGCGACCAAAAATAGGCAACGTAATCGTTACACGGATTTAGATTAAAATCATATCATATTTAACAGTTCAGAAATTGTTGTCAGGATGGCAATCTGTAATTGGACTGTCGTTCCAATTTGTTTTCCGACAAAGAGTTAACCTTTAACCACACAATATCGTGCTTTAACCCATCACCACACAATCCCTACTTTTGATAACCCCGAGAAAGAAGCCTTTAGAAAACATCGAGGGAAAAGGAGGAAATGCTGGTAACCATCATTTTCTCCTTTTCCCACAATGTTTTGTACCCTTCTCAAAAGGAGTTTCAATTTTTCAGTCACTCTTATGTTTTCGACTGCATAAGTTTATGCTTTCGATCTGGACAATCCTATAATATAATGGTAATGAGTTAATGGTGTTAATCGCTGGCAGAAAAATGAAATCTTAAACCGGGTAAAAAAGTAAACAAAAGATAGAGTCAACCGACGACCGACACTTGGACCGACCATACCATAACATCTTCACAATAATTTCCATACTATCATCAAATGACTTAAATTCAAAATCGTTTTCACACCTGCTTTTGGTCGCTATTGGGGCTTTAACGTCCAGAGTTGCACATTTTCATTTTATATAATCACGAACTTGTTCAATTGCAAAGAAAAATATTATAAATATTTGTATTTTTTTGGTATTTTACAAAACAAAGTTATTTCACGGCATACAATCTATACGACCCCCTTTGAACTTGCTAATTAACCAAGCAATGTTTTGCTGCTTGACGACGTGAAGACTCATTTTTTTTTACAAAATCCAGTAACAGTTCGATGCTTTAGAACAAACTATGTCGTCAATGAAAAGGTGTTGTTTTCAAACATTAAACATCAACAATGACAGGGTCCGATTTTGTTGAAATTAGTTCAATACAAGTCTTCGTTGGTTTACTTCGAAAACCTCGTAACTACAGCTTGTTACAAGCTGTAGTTATGAAGTTTTCGATGTAAACCTTATCACTAAGTAGTGACTGATGCCACCGACTATAGTAACCTTTTTCTGTGAGCTGTATGAGTAAACATTGACTATGAGCACAACACTTCTCTATAAACACTTATAACCTTGTTTTGACCTGCGGAGAAGGTTCTTGTTGGCGACAAATTATCTGTGGTTGACAAATCTGCAAAGAATACCGAGCTGGGAATCGAGCCAGCAACTTCTGCCTTTCTAGTCATGAACATGACCAACAGAGCTAATTAGGGGTGTGTTACTGATAACCTGACAGCGTCTTGCGGTGTCTTTGTTTCTCGCACAGCATCCAGCAACGAGTCTCCCTTGACTCTGCTGGAAGCATTTTAGGTAAGTTTTGTTTACTGAGGGTAACCCAAACGGTGATCAAGGTAAATTTTTGATAACTTAGTGAAGATAATCTACACCTTTCTGTAGAAATTCAGAGCCTAATTAAAAGCGATAAAAGTATCATTTTTGCCGTAGTTTGAAATCATGCCAGTAAATAGAGAAAATTGTCAGTTGTTTGGTAATTCTATTAGCAATTAAATATTAGATTTTAGATTTAAACCAGCCATGGTTCTAATAGAAACGAAATCTTTTGACAAAGACAGAAACTTGGGTTTCTAATTTCTGCAGAACAAAAGGTCTCAAACTGTTCCAATTTGAAATACATGTACGTGGTAAGAAGAGGGGGTAACAAAGAGGCTTACCGAGGCTAAGAGGGCTTGGGTCATAAAAATTATCTTTGAAGTAGGATTTGTCCACCTATCTGCAGAAAAAATACAATTTACATAGCTTAACTTCCTCACAAAAAGAGAGAGGGCGTCCCATCTAAGTATAAAATGCCGAGTACGATGCTAAACTTCCACAAATATACAACAATGGACCTCTAATCTAACCACTAGACAAAGGACCCCTGTCTTACTAAGCACCAGATATCTAAGTTCAACAAAAGGACCCAGAAGGGTCTCCCATCTAATCACCAGACGCAGAGTATGTTGCTTAACTTCCACACACACACACGAAGGGAAAAACGAGCTGTTGCTCAGCTGAGCATCTGAGGCAGCGCGGGTTACTAAGCTCCTACAAAAAGACAGTATTGGGTCTCCTACCCACTAGACACAGTGAACATTGGCACTTTCAGTCCTTTGATTTCTTGTTTGGTAAAGAGTTAGGAGGGTATATAGTTTAACCACCTACTGACATGACTGCTGGACAAGTTTTAAGGGAGATAACTCTAAATTTGCAAGGTTTCATACAAAAGCCTTTTCTCAACAATTTTTTTGTTGGAAAAGTAGCTTCAACTCATGGTGGGTGACATCCAAGTGAAAAGAAATCTAAAAGGGTCATAACGTTTGCAAAAATTAAAATTTTGTCAGATTTCAAAGGGAGATAATTTCAACGGTTGTGTGTGACCACAGACATAGTGGAAAAGGGAGAGTATGCTGGTACCACCATTTTCTCTTTTTCCCAAAGTATTTTCAGAGTCTGTCTTCTGCACTTCTGAAGATCAAAGAGAAGAAGAGAGAGAGAGAGAGAGAGAGAGAGAGAGAGAGAGAGAGAGAGAGAGAGAGAGAGAGAGATGGTGGTTATTCTTTTCTTCAAACAATGTTCTGTAGCGTCTTCTAAAGAAGGTATTTAAGGATCTCTGCTAGATTTTCTCCATTTACCATGAAGATGTATTTAGGTGTCTTCCCGTCATTGTGTCATGGACAGATGAAAGGAAGGATTAAAGGACAGACAGACAGACAGACAGAGACAGAACGACAGGCCGAGAGACATACAGAGAGAGATTGTCGAGGGTGTGTGTTAAACTCTTGACCTGAAAAAAATGTTTATAGAATCTTCAACAAAGATGCGGCTGGGAACTCCTGGTACATTATTTTCTCCATTTACCATGAAGATGTATTTGGGTGTCTTCCCGTCATTGTTTCATGGACAGATGGGTGGAAGGAGTAAAGGACAGACAGACAGACAGAGACAGAACGACAGGCCGAGAGACACAGAGAGAGATTGTCGAGGGTGTGTGTTAAACTCTTGACCTGAAAAAAATGTTTATAGAATCTTCAACAAAAATGCATCTGGGAACTTCTGGTAAATTATTTTCTCCATTTACCATGAAGATGTATTTGGGTGTCTTTCCGTTCTTGTTTCATGGATAGATGGGTGGTTATGGACTGAAGGATAGACAGACAGACAGAGAAAGAACCGCAGGCCGAGAGACATACAGAGGGAGGCTGTTGAGGGTTTGTGTTAAATTTCTGAACTGAAAAAAAAAAACATGTTTCAGTATCTTCCACAAAGATGCATTTGGAAACTTCTGGTAAATTATTTTCTCCATTCGCCATGATGATTTATTTGGGTTTGTTCGCATCATGGTTTCATGGATATATATAGATGGATGGAAGGATGGATAGACAGAGACAGAATGACAGATAGACAGATAGAGAGACAAACAGAGAGACTGTTGTGGTCTGTGTGTTTAATTCTTGACTCGAAAAGGTTGTTTGTAGCATCTTCCAAAAAGATGCTGAGACGTGTTGTCTTACAGTTCCAGCTTAGACAGTGAGGGTTCAACAGATTCGTCTGAAACACAGTCCGACAGCGGTTCAGCACAACACCGTTCCTCGCCAGCTTCAGGCAAACTTGAAGTGCTTTAAAGACACTTGTTCAAAGAAGTTCGTAGCCAAGTAAGATTAAGTGAGTGTTTGAAGCCAAATCACAAACGGCGGTTTTAAGCAATGTTCATATCCGTCTGTTTAAACCAAAGACAGAAATCTGAGTTTGGCACTTTGTCTTCATAGACCGTATTTAGACAGTACTTCAGCGTCCGACTGATAATCTTTCAAGACAGTATTTTGATGCTTTTGTGATTTTAGCTCCAAATCAATTGAGGCCAGATAGCCTGAGGAAAATTCTATATACATGTATTGCCAGGAACTGTACATATTCCCTGGTAAGATATAAAGAATTGTTTTTTAAGCGGAAAGTGTCCTTTCGAAGTTACCTGCCCCGGCTGCGCAGACTAATCCGAAATGACAGTTTAGCCAAATGTCCGAATGCCCTTTTGCGTGTGTTGCAGGCCAAATTTATGACGACTAGACGCAGAGTATTTCCTCAATTTACCCGAAAGGATAAGAGGGGGTCTCTCATCTTAGCCCTAGGCGCAGAGCACGAATCCCAACGTTGCCAAAAGGACAAGGGACTTTGTTTACTTCCGCAAAAAAAAAAAACAAGAGATCACTTGTCTCATCAGTTGACGTGGAGCACATTGCGTAAGGTCCGCAAAAAGATAGAGGTCTCTTTAGATGCAAAACACTTTCCTTATCTTCCACTGAAATACCGTAGAGGGTTGGTTTTTCATCTAAGCCTTAGACACAGAGCACGAGGGCCACTTTCCACAAAAATACGATATGGGATCACTCATCTCAGCACTGGAAGCAGAGCACAGTGATAAGATTCCACCGTTGCTTAGTTTCCACAAAAAGCAACGATAGATGTTCCATCTAAGCACAAAACGCAGAGCACATTGCTTAGATTCAATGAAGAAGAACAAAATGTCCGATTAAGGCATTGAGCATGTTGTTTAACTTCCAAACACATTGAGGGGGTCGCCGATCTAAGTTTTAAACGCAGAGCACGTTGGCTGACATCCACAAACAGACAGAGGTCTTTCACCGAAGCATTAGGCACATAACATGTTACTTAGTCTCAATGAAAACACAATCAGAGGCCTACAATCGTAGCACAAGATTCAGAGAATGTCGTTTTCACAAAAAAAGACAATAATTGGTCTTCCATCTTGGTACATGACAAAATGCGAGGTGCTTAGCTCCAGAAAGAGACACAGAACGTGTTGCCGATCTTCAACATAAAGAAAATATAAGGCCTATCAGTCATCTACACAAAAAACTTTCCTTTCTGTTTGCCTTTGCTAGCGTTTGAGAGATCCAACGCACAAAACGCATTTAGTCTTGATTAAGAACTCATAATATGGTCTGACTGTTGGATGCAACGAAGATAAGTTTTGAATGCTATTTAAATGCAAAAGTGGTACAACATTCTTGAGATTGGATTCACGTTGTTGACGACAAAGAATAAAACTACTACGCAAGAAATCTCTCGTCAGCCTCGTTGTGTGTACCGCTTTCAAACTGTCAATATTTTGCAAAATTTGTTGTGAACATTGGCAAAAACACCTACCTGGTACAATCTATTTGAATATACATGTGCGTGTATTTAAGCTCAAATGAACAATTTGTAGACTGGCCAAAATTGGAAGCATTTGCAGACGACAAAATAAATGTGACTAACACAATTAAACTTGGTTTGAGAAGTGTAGAAAACGTTGTCGGAAAAGAAAAAAAAATGCTGGTTACCACCATCTTCATCTATTCCCACAATGTTTTCAAAAAACTTTTTTCTCAGGGTAGTTCAAAGTCGGGACTGTGTGGTAATGGGATGAGATTAAGCAGCTAATAATACATGAAAAAAAAAAAACGTTTTGAATTCGTTCAAAATTTATGTAAGCTCCTTACATAACTTACGACTTATAGGGAGTGTGAGGTACCAAATTTTTACTCCAAAGCATTTAGATTTTGAATTTGTACTCCGTGCCTTTATCATAACTGTGCTGTCTTCAAAGTTCACCACTTTATTGGTACTTTTGAGATGCAGCTTGCATGAAAATATATAGCCTTGTGAAATCTAAGTGTTCTGGAAAAAGTACAGGTTCAATGAACTTACGACAAATGAACCAGGAAACATTAACTTGTTCATAGATGTAACCCATCACACAAAAAGGGACCAAGTTGATAATTCAAAAATGACTGAATAAGGTACAATGACTACTCTTCATACAGAAAATGTCATAAAACCGAAATGTATTCACCCTGGTCAGACTGCGCAATTCGCGCAGTCTGACCAGGGTTGACACTTTTCGCAGCTCCCAGAAGGTCCTTTTTTGCGTGATAGGTCACTTATGTTTGTACGGCATCACTGGCCGATAATCAAAAATAGTTTCACAACTCAGATGTTCATTTTATTTCTTCCAAGATGGAAAAGAAAGTTCTTCGTTTAAGATGTCCAAAAGTAGTGAAATGAGTACTGACCAATTGTAAGGCCCACTTTCTTGATCCACCGAACTTATATATGATCTCAATGTTGTCATTTTATTGTAAAGCTGAATCACGATGACTGTTAGCAGATAGATCATTTGTTCATTTCATGTTATATTTTATTTTGACCACATTGCAGTCGGCAAACTTCGGATAAATCCGCTGATCAAGTCGTTCATTCGGTATACCCCAGTTAGATGTGGGTACGGAATCGGCCGAGTTGTGATGAGTTCAAGTCCTCTAGATGTAGGTACGGAACTGGCCGAGTTGTGACGCTTTTAAAAGGAGCCACCTCGCACGCAGGTCATCGCAAGTTTTTAACCGATAACAGTACAAGGTATTTTTGACATATCTAAACCAAGTACATTTGACACCTTGATTGAAGAAATGGCAATTTCAATAAATGACCGATAAAGATTAAGGAGCGATTCAACATTGGGGGAGTGATGCGTCATATAAGATAGTCGAATCTTAGAAGAATATGGCATCCGCAGACAACGAATGTACACAGGTTCTTGGGCCTAAAGAAAATTTAGCGATAGCGAAAATGTATTGCCGACCTGAGTCGATACTTTTCGCAGATGCATTAAGCCCCCTTTTAACACAGCACGGCTGATAAATATGTGGCGCTCTGACAAAAGGGGGTCTTACCTCATTACCAGACGGCAAAATTTTAGGCTTGTCCAAATCGAAAGCATTTGCAGATGACAAATTAAAATTGACTAAAAAATTGAAATTTGTTTTGTGAAGGGTAGAAAACGTTGTGGGAAAAGGAGAAAATGCTGGTTACCAGCATTTTCTCCTTTTCCCACAATGTTTTCTAAAGGCTCCTTTCTCAGGGTCGTCAAAAGTAGGGACTGTGTGGTAATGGGTTAACGTATTTTTATTATGTTCTAAACCAGGTAAGTTGTCACAAAATATGATACCATCTTGTCTTAGAAGTCAAAATCTTTAACATGCAGACATTCCTCTTTTGCAGACAAGCTTTTTTAAAACATTGTGGGAAAAGGACAAAATGCTGGTAACCAGCCTTTTTTTTCTTTTTCCCACAATATGCTATACCCTGCTAGAAACAAATTTCAATTTTTGAGTTCTGTTTATTTTGTCGTCTGCAAGTGCTTTGAATTTGGACCAGTCTAAAAATTTTGTCATTTGGAAAAGAGTGAAAAGTTTCATTTCACCTATTTAACAGTAAAAGCACTAACAGGATTTCTTCAGAAAAGGTTCAAAAAAAAAAGTAGGAATGAAGAGGAGAAAGTGCTGTAAACCGGTTCGTTGCCAGCGCTTCATTTTTTTCCCTCGATTTTTCTTTTTTTAAAAAAATTTCCGTGACCGTAGATGCAAGTGTGTGTTTGTCAAAAAATATTTTCCCGTTGATTATTTCAAAGTCAGTTGCAACTCACCATTTTAAATCACTTCCACAAAAATAAAATAGGCGACTCAAATGGGACAACTTGATATACATGCAGTTAAAAGACCCTGTTACGAAACGACCGCGTGTATCTTTTCGTGAAATTATCAAAAGAGCCCCTAAAATTGCTTTCGAGACCCTGTCAAAGTATAAGAAAAAGATTGCCGTAATATGTATAAAATATTGTTGAAAGAAGCATACAGCACCACTCAAACAAAACAAACAAACAAATACAAAACTAACCCACCTTCCATCATTGTAATCCTTCATTCCTGAGTGTTCACATCGTTTGCTGCAGACTGAACGATATTTCAACAAACAGCGGGAGTTAGGTCCCTACTGCTTCAAGATAGATATATTTTTTGCTACGAAAAACGCCTTTATATGGGGCCTTTACGACACAACCTAGAGTTTTGACGAACCTGAAAATGAACACTTTCGAAAATATTATGGGAAAGGAGAAAATGCCGGTTACCAGCCAGCATTTTCTCCTTTTCCCACAATGTTTTCTACCCTTCCAAAAACAAATTTCCAATTTTGAGGTACCGATACTTTATTCTACGCAAACGCTTTGAATTTGAGCAAGTCTAAAATTTTGTTTGTATTTGAGCAAGTCTAAAATTTTGTTTGTATTTGAGCAAGTCTAAAATTCTGTTTGTATTTGACCAAGTCTAAAATTTTGTTTGTATTTGAGCAAATCTGAAATTTTGATTGTATTTGAGCAAGTCAAAAATTTTGTTTGTATTTGAGCAAGTCAAAAATTTTGATTGTATTTGAGCAAGTCTGAAATTCTGTTTGTATTTGAGCAAGTCTGAAATTTTGTTTGTATTTGAGCAAGTCTGAAATTCTGTTTGTATTTGAGGAAATCTGAAATTTTGATTGTATTTGAGCAAGTCAAAAATTTTGTTTGTATTTGAGCAAGTCTAAAATTCTGTTTGTATTTGAGCAAGTCTGAAATTTTGATTGTATCTGAGCAAGTCTGAAATTTTTGTTTGTATTTGAGCAAGTCTAAAATTCTGTTTGTATTTGAGCAAGTCTGAAATTTTGATTGTATTTGAGCAAGTCTAAAATTTTGTTTGTATTTGAGCAAGTCTAAAATTTTGGTCTTTGGTAAAGAGTTTAATAAAATGACATTCTGCAAACACCTTTTAAAATGCAAACCATAGAAATTGTTGTCTTCATTAAGAAATGATACTCGGTCCCTAAATTGATATTTCAAAAAGATAAATGGCTTGCAACAAGCGACATTTGGACTTTTGCTTAAAGTGTCGTCTCGGATTAGCCTGCGCAGTCCGCTGCGCAGGCTAATCAGAAACGGCACTTTACGAACACGTCAGATTTCGTTCTTTCAGTAGACTTGCGCAAAACATAACATTACATTGAACCGAAAAGTGTCGATTTGGATCAGCCTGTGCAGTCTGCGCAGGCTGATCCAAAACGACACTTTACGCAAATATCCGAATGCCCCTTTTCGCCATTCTCCGTGACCCAGTTTAGATTCATTCTGTTATGCATGGAAAGTAACGTAATGCTTAACCCTTTCCTCCATATATATTCATTTTAACACATTGAAGAAAAAACCTTCAGGAAAACATTGAAGAAAAATGTGAAATTGCTCAAAATGTTTAATTTCATCTTTTACCACAATATTTTCTATGCAATCTGTATCTTAAAATCCTTTAATAGCCACATTTTAGTCGTTGCCTGTAGCTTCTTTGAATTTGGCACGGTCTCAAAATGGTGTATTAGGGAATTGGTTAAACCTGGGTTCCGAGGATGCTTTTCGCGTGCCGCAAGCCTTAATGCTTTTCGCGTGCTGCAGACCAAGCCTTGTTCTGTAAAAAAGTGGACACGCACCTGCAAAAGTATCGACACGTCTCAGCCTGTGCAGTCCGCAAAGGGTGACCTGGACGAAAACTTGGTAAAGTTTCTGCAAGTGCAAAGACCACTTTACCTGATGATTGATCCGGATATTAGACAAAATTAATTTTATGGATCCATAATTAACCCTTTACCAAACGATAAAATTTAGACTGGTCCAAACTGAAAGCATTCGCAGACGACAAAATAAACGTAACTCAAAAATTTGAAATTTGATTCCAGCAGGGTAAAAACATTGTGGGAAAAGGAGAAAATGCTGGTTACCAGCATTTTCTCCTTGTCTCACAATGTTTTCAAAAGGCTTCTATCTCAGGGTCGTAAAAACCAGGGATTGTTTGGTAAAGGGATAAGTGACGATTGCTTATTACAAATGCATTTCGTGGGTGCATTGAACCTCCTTCTGAAAGAGTATGGCTCTTATTACTTCCAAAGGTTTGAACTTAGTTCATAAGTAAGAAATAAAAGTTCATACTACGAAATAGTTTCGAAAATTTGCATGTGAAGATATTAGACTAATGTCACTGTGAGAGCTCTGTGCCTTTGTTCTAAATTTAGATTGTTACGTGAAAACAACCTGGATTTTTATTTTATTTTGTCAGTCCCAGAGGTTGATAAGTGGCGTGATCTAGACAACCTAAACGTTTTTCTTTTTTTTAAATATTAAATCGGCTGATTCATCCGTGTTCTACATTAGTGTAATTCTTTGCCAGATAAACAAAAAGTATACTGATCTATATTGCATATGCTTGCAGAGGTCTTAACACTTTACTCCATAGATACTCATTTTCACGTATCAACAACAGACAGCTTTTGAAAACATTGTGGGAAAAGGAGAAATTGCTCGTAACGAGCAATTTCTCCTTTTCCCACAATGTTTTTTTACTCAATCAGATATTTGTATCCTCATTAATTTTTTAAATGTGGTTGAAATGATTAGATTTGTTCTTCTTCAAAAACATCGAGATCGGGATGAGACGCTATTGCAAACAATTTTTCCTTTCCTTAAAAAAAAATCATCCCCTCTGTGTCTTTAACTCATTACCACACAATCCCAACTTTTAAAGGCCCTGAGAAAGAAGCCTTCTGAAAATATTGTGAGAAAATGCTGGTAACCAGCATTTTCTCCTTTTCCCACTATGTGTTCTACCCTTCTCAAACCAAATTTCAATTTTTCAGTCACATTTTATTTTGTCGTCTGCAAATGCTTTCAATTTGGACCAGTTTAAAATTTTCGTGTGTTGTAAAGAGTTAAAACTTCTAGCAAAATGATTCAACTTATTTACCCCATGTGGACTGTGAAACAAGTCCTTGAACCGGTTTTGATTAGTCACTCTCGAAGACGGCTTCCTGAAAAATCTGTTGCTCACTAGTCAAGTGCAGGACTCGTAACCTTGACGCCCCCGTTCTAGTCTATCTTGGATGTTGTATAGGGCAAGGTTCTTCGGAGGCCAGGTATAGTTGTGGTGAAATCATACATGAATATGTAAGCTGTCAACGTGATGTAAGTGGAATAATGATGAAAGCGGTGTTAAACGCTCTACAGTCTACGAATCAATCCTTGAAACTGGAATAAACATGTGGGGTAGTTTGACAAATTGATTCCGCATTTCATCGGATTCGACTGTCATACAATAAACGGGAATCTTTAATATTTTGACCAGTTATAACAGAGACTCAAGAGAAAAGCATATAGTTTAATTTTGTCTGTACAACTCAACAGTTTTGCAAAACGAACAAGTCTTTCTTCGTCATATACACAATATAAAAGTTCGATTAAGATCTGACTGCACATCATCCTACAGTGCATCAAAGCTCGTCTTTGTCATGGATAGGTTCAAAACAAGACCTCTTTGATATGGTTCTTCTGAATACCGAAAGTACTTTTATTATTTTGATAGTGAATGTTGTCATTTTCGCCCAGATTTCGCCTCGTTGTTTTTATCAAGAGATTGTTTCGATCTTGGGCTAGTTTGCAGAGTTTGGCACTGATAGGTTCAAAACAAGACCTCTTTGATAACGTCCTTCTGAATACCAGAGTACTAAAAGCAAGTAACCTGATTATTTTGATCATTTTCGGCCGGTTTTCGCCCCGCTGTTTTATCAAAAGACCGTTTCGAGCTTGAGTTAATTTGCAGAGTTTATATAATGTTTGCAGACTCTCAGTTTTTAAAGTTCATATTCGGCGAATGTGATATGTTTGTGGTTCTGTAGTATTCACATTGAATGGTTGTCAAGAAAAAACGTAAAATTGCTCGTTAACTACTTCAAGCTTCGAGTAGAACTTCCATTTATAATTTTACGACATTCTCCTTTGTAGAGAGTACCACAGTTTTCCGGCTTATATTTGCGCGAGATTCCAAGAAGGGCCCAGAATTTTGAATAGTTTAATTTGCGGCAGACGTTTATTACACAGCCATATGTTTAGCCATTAAAAAAAAAACTCCAGCTCTTTTTTTGCACTGTGTTTTTTCTCTACAAAAAAGTGTAAAAGTGCATTTTAAAAGTGCTTACCATAATTACTTAGGAAAATAAAACGCGTGTTATAGTTTCAACACTAAAGGTTTGATAAAAAAAAAAAACTAGGGCTACATCAAATCAATTAGATCTAAAGAACTGAAATTTATGATAATTCTGTTAGGAGGAAGACCATAACAATGGATTAATTGCATGAAATTAATTCATCGTCATGTCAAATTCCAGTTCCCAACATGAATCTATCAGTAGAAAATATTTTCACGGGTCCTATTTTCACCAACCATTTACCAAACGACAAAGTTGTAAACTTGTCCAAAAGAAAGGCATTGGCAGACGAAAATTTTAATTTTATTCCAATGATGTGAATTGTCTTTGGAAGGGTGGAAAAGGTTGTGGGGGGAGTGAAAATGCTGGTTACCAGCATCACTTACTTTTCCCAGCATTTTTTTTTTTTTCAAAAGCTTAATGAAAAGCTTTCTTTGTGCTTGCAGTTAAAATCTCTGGATTTCGTTGGTGAAAATTGCTAGTAAATCGATTCTCTTTGATTAGATTTCTTAATACAACTGTAAATATCTCATTAATATAATCTTATTGTTCCGTAGGCCTATTAATTTTCAGTAGATCTAGCTCTATATTTTCGACCTGTTTTACGCATTTAACCCTTTACCAAACAATCTCTGGTTTTTATGACCTACAGCACGAAGCCTTCTGAAAACTTTGTGGGAAAAAGAGAAAATGCTCGTATCCAGAAATTTTACTTCTTTCCACAATGTTTTCAACTCTTCCTAGATCAAGTAACCAGCATTTTTTTCCCTCTTCACACAATGTTTTCAACTCTTCTTAGAGCAAGTTTCAATTTTTAAGCCATGATTATTTTGTCTTCTGCAAATGCTTTCACTTCGAAAGGGTCGAAGATTTTGTCGTTTGCTATAGAGATAACCCATTACCACACAATCCCTACTTTTGATGCCTCTGAGAAAGAAGCCTTTAGAAAACATTGTGGGAAAAGGAGAAAATGCTGGTAACCAGCATTTTCTCCTTATCCCACAATGTTTTCTACCCTTCACAAAACAAATTTCAAGTTTTCAGTCACTTTTATTTTGTTGTCTGCAAATGCTTTTGATTTGGAAAAACCTAAAAATTTGTCGTTTGGTAATGAGTTAAATTTTATCAATTTGTTCCGTACTATCTACCAGATAGACGATAAAGTATCACAAACACGATATAATGAGTAACGTCTTTTTTCAGCTTATCTAAAAGCGTTGGCTTTTGACCTTTTTTTTTTTAGTATTTTATCTCATAACCAAACGACAAAAGTGTAGGTTTGTCTAAATCGACAGCATTTGCAAACGACAAAAATAAAAGTGGCTGAAAATTTGAAATTTGTTTGTAAAGGGGTATAAAACATTGCGAGAAAAGAAGAAAACGCTGGTTACCAGCATTTTCTCCTTTTCCCATAATGTTTTCCAATGGCTTCTTACTACGGATCGTCAAAAGTTGGAATTGTGCGGTAATGGGTTAATCGAATGAATGAAAATACATGCGGATCTATGGTAGATAGATAGAAACCAACCTTTTAACAAAAATTTAGATTGGTCCAAATTGAAAGCATTTGCAGACGAAAAAAATAAACATAACTCAAAAAATGAAAATTTGTTTCCAGCAGGGTAGAAAACATTGTTGGAAAATGAGAAAATCCTGGCTATCAGCGATTATTTGGTAAGAGATTTAAAACGAGGAATGTAGCTGCCTGTACGCAAAAACTCAAGTGCGTTCGCTTTTCTTTTTTTTAAAAAAGATTTAGCCAAAAAATCGTCATCAGATAGCTTTCGCTATTTAGAATTTCTGGGAGGGGGGTGGGAAATGTCCCTAGCCCTGTCTTGACACTTCGCACTTCGGTTAATTAACCCTCTACCACACAATGACGACTTTGACGACCTCTTGAAAGATGCCTTTTTTAAAAACATAGTGGGAAAATAAGAAAATGCTTGTAACCAGCATTTCCTCCTTTTCCCTTAAAGTTTTCTACCCAATAAATAAACAGTTGCACCATTTGAGCCACAATGAAATTGTCGTCTGAAAATGCTTTCAATTTGGACGGGACTAAAATTTTGTCGTCTGGTAAAGCGTTAAAACCTTTTGTGTTATGTTTATGTAAAGTTTACGATTTGGGCAAGCTATGCCCTTGTAAAAGATGTACATGTACATCTTCAAAATGTAAATTTTAGAAAAAAATGTGCAGACAATAAATATGTCCTCTGTTACATCAATAAGGGACGTGATAAAATCAAGTTCATACAATACACCGAAACGTCGGCTGATTGAAATAGTCGATGTTGTAAGAATGACCAAGGATGTATAATTCATAGAAGAACAGACAGTGTAGATTTCAGATCAAACTGCATGTTCCGTGCAGTCTGATCTTGGATCAACACACTCTGTAAAACCAACTTAACTTCATCATAAATAGGCTTATTCTAAATAGGTAGATGACACAAATTTCAGATAAAATGTCTAAAGGTTATCTTACAGTTTAGAGATCACGTGCTGACCGATTTGACTGGTATTTTACCCCGCCAAGTTCTGCAAAGTTTCTTATTTTAAATTGATGTATATGAACGTTTTTATAAAAGTAATTCAGCTATATTACGGCGGCAATTTAGTTATCCAAGTCTGTATAGGGCTTCACCTATACTCCTGCTGGAGCACTGTAATTCCTTGCCCAATGGCACGTGACCAGGAACGCTAGAGGAAATCGATATGAGGATGTCTGAGTGCAAACTCAATGCCTGAACCCCCTAAGCAGGGGAAGAAAACATTGGGAAAGGCGAACAGTCTGTACACAGCATTTGATCATGTTCCTGTAATGCTAACAAAACCTTGTCCCACTTTACGGTTGTTTTTAACCGTAGCCTTTGCTAAAACTACAAGTGAAACCAGAAAAATTATAAGTCTACAAATTTGAAATATCTTCGCAAAAGCAACAAAATTAAGGGAGATAAATGCTAAAGCTTGCTGTATAAGAAATCGAGTTATTTCCCTTTGGCAATTATTTCACCAGTGTTTGAGTGCCGTTCATTAACCCTCTACAATCCCTGGTTTTAGCGAACCAAAGGCAGAGGCCATCTGAAAACATAGTGGAAAAAGGACAAAATGCTGTATATCAGCATTTTCCCCTTTTTCCACAATGTTTTCTACTCTTCCAAACTCAAGTTTCAAATCTTGAGTCCCGTTTGTCATCTGCAAATGCTTTCAATTTGGACAAGTCCAAAATTTTATGTCGTAGAGATTAATATACTGTACACAAAATTGCCTTTGCAGCACAAAACGAGCACTCTGATCTTTATCTACACTGTAAGCTTTGCAGAGACACTCTGGGAAAGAGCAATCTTGACATTGCTATTATTAGGCTCTTTTCCCAAGAAAAAAAAAATAGTGTTTAGGTTTATTAGCACTCTAAAAGTTCCAACAAAACAGAAAAATAGAAAAAACATCAGCCACTTTAAATAGCTGTCTTATATTTATCAAAAGATAATCGGAGTCCACTCTCAAATTGTTTTTGACAAATCCTGAAACTCAAGACAATAAGTTTTGTTTTGGTGAAGAATCTTGGAAACGTTCAGGAGTTTATTTCCATCTGTTTAGTTGCAATAGCAGAAAAAGTTGGTCAGGGAAATCCTAAAAGATGTAAGAGGTGGTTTTCCCACTGCTGACCATTGTTCCAACGGTGGTTATGTGGGAAAGCAGCTAGTGGCATGTTAAGAAAATGGTGTGGAATACAGGTAAAAGAGACTACAGGAATGCTCTGATAGGTGCACTGGCTGCCACAATGTAACTGATATAATGTTGAAAATGTTGTTAAGCAACATACAATCAATCAATCTCGAGGTAGATCTGTGTAAATCTTGACCCATTAACCCATTACCAAACGACAATGTTTTAGACTGGTCAAACTTGAAAGCATTTGCAGAGGACAAAATTAAAGTGACTGAAAATTTGAAATTCGTTTTGTGAAGGGTAGAAAACATTGTGGAAAAAGGAGAAAATGCTGGTTACCAGCATTTTCTCCTTTTCCCACAATGTTTTCTAATGGCTTCTTTTCCAGGAGCGTCAAAAGTAGGGATTGTGTGGTAATGGGTTAAGATAACATAAATGAAATTTCAGAGCTGATAGTAAAAGCCCAATTTTGGCTATTTCAATTTTTTTTTTAATCAGGAAACAATGTGTGGATTTTAAATATTCCACTTTATTGTGGAGCAAAGATCAGATTGCATGTTCTATGCACCCTGATTTAGATCTACACTGTCTGAAAAAAGATCAGCTAGTCACACCTAGCAGCCAAAAGGGTTAACATTCTAAACTTTCTAAAGTTATCCCTTTACCAAACAATCCCAAGTTTTCATAACCTTGGGGAAGAAAGTACTTGAAAACATTGTAGAACAAGAGCTTCACAAAGCTGAGCATATACAGCCAACACCTGCAGATATCCAAATTTTAAAATTCATATGCATAACTACACATCATAGAGATTCATTGTAGTAAGTTTGAGCTTGTTCCAATGAAAACTGTAGGAGATGAGCATGCAAGGATTGCTAACATACGAACAGACAGATGACTAGGTCCATAGCATACTACGACCCTTAGGGGTATACAAGAGGGCCAAGATGGCCCTGGATCGCTCACCTGAATTTTTGAGATGACCATAGTCTATTTTTTTTTTTGAGGTATTGAAACATTGGAACCAAATTTATAATTTTGCCAAGCAATTTTCAAAAGGTCACCTGTAAAAGTCATTTCGAAATCTGACCATCAGTTTCAAAAAGAAGAATTTTTAAGAATTCTTCATTTCTGTATAAGAGCAAGTAGCCCCCATCCACATCCATCCATGTTTCTTGATGGATCAAAATTTACGAACAAGTTTTGAAAAGGGTCACCCGAGGAACATCTCTCTGAAATTGTTTCAAAATCTGACCAGGGGTTTCAGAGAAAGAGAACTTTAAAGAATTTCATCATGTCCGTATCGTGCAAGTAGCCTCCATTCACAAGAGCCATGTTTCTTGATGGATCAAAATTATTATGTACAGCTTTTGGAAAGGGTCAGCCAAGGAACGTCTCTGTCAGATTATTTTAAAATCTGACCACGGGTTTCAGAGAAGAAGAATTTTCAAGAATTTCTTCATTTCCATATAGTGCAAGTAGCCCCCATTCACTAGAGCCATGTTTCTTGGCCAATCAAAATTTTGCGAACAATTTTAGAAAAGGGTCACCCAAGGAACATCTCTGTGAAATTATTTCAAAATCTGTCCAGCCATTTCAGAGAAGAAGAATTTTCAAGAATTTCTTCATTTCGGTATAGTGCAAGTAGCCCCCATTCACCAGAGCCATGTTTCTTGACCAATCAAAATTTCGCAAACAATTTTTGAAAAGGGTAACCCAAGGAACAAGTCTGTGAAATTATTCCAAAATCTAACCAGCTGTTTCAGAGAAGAAGAATTTTTAAGAATTTCTTCATTTCTGTATATTGCAAGAAGCCCCCATTCACCAGAGCCATGTTTCTTGACCAATCAAAATTTCGTGAACAATTTTTTAAAAGGGTCACCCAAGGAACAACTCTGTCAAATTATTTCAAAATCTGACCAGCGGTTTCAGAGAAGAAGAATTTTTAAGAATTCCTTCATTTTTGTATAGTGCAAGAAGCCCCCATTCACCAGAGCCACATTTTTTGACGGATCAAAATTTCACGAACAGTTTTTGAAAAGGGTCACCCAAGGAACATATCTGTGAAATTATTTCAAAATCCGACCAGCGGTTTCAGAGGAGAAGATTTTTAAAGAATTCCTTCATTTCTGTATAGTGCAAGAAGCCCCCATTCACCAGAGCCACATTTTTTGACGAATCAAAATTTCACGAACAATTTTTGAAAAGGGTCACCCAAGGAACATATCTGTGAAATTATTTCAAAATCCGACCAGCGATTTCATCAGAGAAGATTTTTAAAAAATTTGCTAAAAAATTCCATTTCGTTGCCATGGCAACCAGAGTTTTTGATGGAATCAAATTCTGTGAACAATTTTTAAAGAGGACCTCCCAAGGAACATTCCTGCCAAGTTTGGTCCAAATCTGCCCAGCGGTTTAGGAAGAGTTGATGTTTAAAGAATTGTTGACGACGCACGACGGACGACGCACGACGGACACCGGGTGATCCTAAAAGCTCCCCTTGAGCACGTTGTGCTCAGGTGAGCTAAAAAAGGAGAAAATATTGGTAACTAGCATTTTCTTTTCTTACAATTACTGTACTACATCAAGTACATTCCCCATTAATTATACCATTATAACTCTGAAAATGTTTTCAATTTTGAGAGGTCTAACATTGTGTAATTTGGTAAAAAAATGCAACACAGACTATTACCCTTTATCAAACAATAACTGGTTTTTACCATCCTGAGATAGAAGCCCTCTGAAAACATTGTGGGAAAAGGAGAAAATGCTGGTAATCAGCATTTTTTCCTTTTCCCACAATGTTTTCTATACTGCTGGAAAGGAATTTTAATTTTTCAGTTATGTTTACTTTGTTGCCTGGAAGTGCTTTCAATTTGGATGAATCTAAAATTTTGTCATTTGGTAAAGAGTTAACGCACATTGACATTCATCATGCAGGCTTTTTGGCAGTGAAGCTGTGAGCCAGGGCCTAGGAATTGTTAACATGAAACCCTTAGAAAGGATTTGGCAGATGGGATGATAACCAAATATTAAGCCTGGTTCTCTGTATTACTAGCTGGGGACTGAGCTGCCAAAAGCATCCACTCTTTACCAAATGAGAAATTTTTGGACTGGACCAAATTCAAAGCATCTGCAGACAACAAATTAAATCTTGGTAATATGAGGATTTATGACTGTGATTGGGAAAAAAATATTGTGGGAAAAGGAGAAAATGCTGGTTACCATTACCAGCATTATCTCCTTTTCCCACAATGTTTTCTATAGTCTTCTTTCTCAGGGTCATTAAAAGTAGGGATTGTGTGGTAGAGGTAAAAAGTCTGCCTGGTGGCATTATCTATTTCCAGGTTTTGTATGGTTTGTGTATAATTTTTAACCAGCACTTTCTTCTTTTTCCCAATATTTTTTCAGCCTATTTTCAGCCTGTCAAGGGAAAATACCATTTCTAGAGCCACATAAAAATGTGATGTCCTTAAATGCTTTCAGTCTGGATGAGCTCAAGTTATTTTTGGGTTGTAAAGAGTTACTTTGTGTCATTTAAGATTTTCAATATTTTTGTACTGCTGCTACAACTGCACCTATCTTCGCTCTCCTGTACCAGTACTCTGCACATGCAAAACAAAGCCTGTCTGCTTTCTCTTACAAAATGTTGTTAACCCATTACCACACAATCACAACTTTTAACGTCCCTGTGAAAACAACAGATTCTTCTTTTTCCTTACAAAGATATGTACCAGCCGCATACATTCTTCTGAGCCATTTTGTTGTTTGCAAATGCTTTCAACATGGAAGTTAATAAGCATCTGTAAAGAACCTTTATCAATGCAGTAGAAAAAAAATCAAGAAACATTGTGCCAAAAAGAAAATTACTGAACAATACCCATTTTATTGTCAGAGCTATGCTATGGAAAATGCAGGGTGTTTTTTTTGCCATTCATTTATGACTTTGGGAGACCCCGAGGATGAAGTCTTTTGAAAACATTGTTGGAAAAGGAGAAAATGCTGGTAACCAGCATTTTCTCCATTTCCCACAATGTTTTCTACCCATCCCAAAACCAATTTTCATTTTTCAGTCATATTTATTTTGTTGCTTTCAAATGCTTTCAATTTGGACCAGTCTAAGAATTTGTCGTTAGGTAACGAGTTAATACAATATTCAGCCAGGAGAAAAGAAACCACGACTCTAATCAATGCTCTAAAAGAATTTGCCCGAACTTGGAAGTGAACAAGCAATCTGCTGGCCTTTTTGTTCCAAACATTAGCCATTGATCAGTTGGGCTCCACCCACTTTTTTGCATATGTAGAAATAAACACGTCTTGCTCTCTGAAAAGGAGAATTAACTCTTTACACGTAACCAAATTTTGGAGTCATCCAAATTGAAAGCTCTTTCAAACGACAAATTAAATCTAGTTCAAATGACTAATACTTCCAGTAATTGAGTAGAAAACATTGTTGGAAAAGGAGAAAATGCTGGATGCCAGCATTTTCTCCTTTTCTAACAATGTTTTCAAAACTCAGTTTTGATTGGAAAAGAGTCCATGCATCTCACTGACCATGCATCATACCAAGCAACCATCACATAATAATAGATCAAGAAAATTCTATTTTGTCTAGCAACATCTGAAATCAGAGGTACTGTTTTCCAAAGACAAGCAGAAAATTTATTAACAGCAAAAAGCAAAAAGTTTTTCATCCATGTCAGCTGGCAAATACTGCGCAGTGCGCAGGATGACAGGGGTCGGCAACTTTTGCAGATACACTAAGCTTCAAGAGCATTGCTCCAATTATACACGAGTACGTTCCTGTTGATTAGGGCACAAAAATAGTTGATTAGGGCACAAAAATAAGTAAAAAGCTCATATGAATTTCATATTTTTTAATTTTATTCTCTCAAAGGAATACATGACAATGACATGATCAATTAAAGTTTTATGAAGTGTAATCTCATGTAATGATTTAAATCTGACAGGAACAATGACATGAAGGAGCACAGAGCTTCCAGAGAGATTTGAACCAGAGACTGCCAAATTACAGTCCTACACTTTGCCCCTGAGCCACACAGAACCCCCAAAAGCTATTGAACCAAGGTTTTTACGACCCAGAAGAAGAAACCTTCCAAAAATATTATGGGAAAATGAGAAAATGCTGATATAGTTTGAAAGCATTTGCAAACGGCAAATCAGATGTGGCTCACCTCACAGGAATTTTCTTTCAAAGTATAGCCAACATTTTGGGAATAGCAGAAAATCCTTATTTCCGCCATTTTATATTTTCCTACAAGGTTCTCATAGAATTTCTTCCTTAGCATCATTTAACCCTTTATTTTTAACAATCATAAGAATCAAAGCTTTATAAAACATTGTGGAAAATGAGAAAATGATGGTAACCAGCATTTTCTCCTTTTTCCATAATGTTTTCTTTTCTTTCCAAAAAACAAATTTCATTATATGAGTAACATTGGTCTTTTGTAAATGTTTTCAATTTGGAACATTCTAAATTTTGTCATTTGGCAAGGAGTAAAACAACAGATTTGTGTTTTACTAGTAACCAAACAAATCCATGTTGTGGACCCTTGGAAAAGGTGCTGCAGCAGTTAACCAGCAATTTCTTCTTTTCCTATGATGTTCTTCTATTTCCTGACAAAAGATATATACCAGCCACATCCTTTCTTTCGAGCAATTTTGTTGTTTGCAAATGCTTTCAACATGAACGTTAATAAGCATCTGTAAGGAACCTTTATCAATGCAGCAGAAAAAATTCAAGAAACCTTGTTCCAAAAGGAAAATTACTAACCAATGCCTATTTCGTTGTCATAGCTATGTTATGGGAAAAGCAGGCTGAACCGTTTGCCACAAAATGACAACTTTTAACTCATTACCAAACGACAATATTCCAGGCTTGTCCAAATCGAAAGCATTTGCAGATGACAAAATAAAAGTGATTGAAAATTTGAAATGTTTTGTGAAAGGTAGAAAATATTGTGGTACACAGTGAAGGCATTACTTTTCCATGCAAATAATTAGGTAATCATAATTATAGATCCGTAAAATAGTCCATCTGGTCAAACCATCAATTGGATCTCAAGATAGAATGGTCCTTCATTAGAAAATTTATGTTTAGCAAAAACGTTTCGACTTGTTTATGCCTGCGGGAGCTGCTCCGGCTGACATTGATAAATACTTTTTTTTTTTTTTTTTCCAGATGCATTAAACCCCCTTTTCACAGAGTATGGCTCATTTGTATTTGGCACTCTACAGGTACATACTTGGCAATCACTTAACTATTTACCAAATGACAAAATTTCACTCGTCCAAATTGGAAGCATTTGAGAACGACATAATAAAGGCAACTCAAAAATTGAAATTTGTTTAAGGACGCATAGAAAACAATGTTCCTACTCTATCAAAGAAAAACTGCTTATCATCTGGTAAAGGGTTAAGGAAGAAGTCAATTCATTTTACACTGTCTTCCATTTGATCCATTGTCCAATCATATAACAGCATTTGAAAACACTGTTGAAAAAGGAACAATTGCCTATCACAAGGAATTGCTCTTTTTTCCACCAATCTTTTGATCCAATTCACCCAAATTTGAAATTTTCTTTCTATCAGATGTTACCCCTTTGTATAATTTTTTTCATTTCTTTTTAGGTAAAAAAAAATCAGCATGTATTTTACAGGTTCAATTTAGTTATTTCATAATACAGACAAAATAATGTTAAATAAATTTAAGCACAGTAAACAATGATATATGTCTAATTCAAATTCAGTCCCTCAAAAAAATATCTAACAGCTGTTTCAAACACCTGGCAAGTTAATTTAATTTTCATCTAAAAAGACACCATTAACCCTTTCCCAAACAAGCCCTGGTTTTTACTTGTCTGCAGTAAAAGTCTTTTAAAAACACTGTGGGAAAAGGAATAATTGCTCGTAACGTGTAATTTTTCCTTTTCCCAGTGTTTTCTATCCTTTTTGAGAACTTTCTGGCATTTTCTCCAAATCTAAAATTGTCGTCTGCAAACTCTTTGGGTTTGGAAGAGTCCAAAATGTGTCGTTTGGGAAAGTGTTACAGTTCAACATTGCTCTACTGGCCATCAACCAATGAATATTTTAAGATGTTTCCATCTTTGGAAACAAAAAGGGAAAAGGATCCAATGCTAAGAATCAAGCAATATACAGCTTGTTGTCTCTAAATGCTTTAACCCTTTGATAAACAATCCCTGGTTTTCATGACCCTGGGAAAGAAGGCTTTTGAAAACTTTGTGGGAAAAGGAGAAAGTGCTGGTAATCAGCATTTTATCTTTTTTCCCACAATGTTTTCTACCCTGTCCGAGACTAAAAGCCAATATGCACCAATTCTGAATTTGTTTTCAGCAGATGCTCTTAGTTTAAAAAGAGACTGAAGTTTTGTCATATGGGAAATTGTTAGATTGGGGCAACTAAACATTTTTGCAATCTGGTCCAAAGTTAAACTAATCTTTGTTTTCTCTACAGAAATACATGCAATTTTGATTTTCTTATTCTCAAGACAGAATTTACCCCTTTGAATGCCCAATAAATCTACTGGATAACTTCATCCTAGAAATACAACTCGAATACTTGCATTTTATGTTTGCTATACTCTACTCTCCACAGTGGAGAGAGTGGATCAAAGATCACGCTGCATGTTTTATGCAGCCTGATTTTGATCTACATTGGCTGCAAAGGCAACTTTTGTTGCAAAGGGCGTTTCAAAGATTCACATTTTCATTGACTTTAATGTCCAGTTTACCTTCTATACTAATCAGATGAAATATTTGTACAAATTTCCACAGAGTCAGATGAAAACTAAGGACTAAACTGCACACACAAGATGTTGTTGCATGAAGAAACCACACAACAAGCCCTGTGGTTCCTTGGCCAGTAGAGCTTTTGACTCAGCACTTTATAGGTTTTCAATAAAAACCATCCGTCTTTGCACATTTTATCATTTGCACCAAATAAAGCTTTCAACCATTGCATTTTGATTATAATGCCCCAAAGTACCATAATAAACTTTATAAGTTAACTAGAACAAACAGGAAAATGTACTCTAACCCTACCACTGAAATCCAGAGGTTTTAATCACCAAAAAATTCTAAATTCAGTTCTCTGTCTAAATGTCCAAGACTAGCCATATGATTGGCTGATATTATCTGTCTTGGCCAATCACAGGGCTAGCTTAGAATTTTTTATGAGAATTCAATTTAGGGTACTAGAAATTGGTAATTAAGGCTCCTGGTAATTCAATCTTTTATTGTTTACTACTTTTAGTCATCACCATTCACACTTTTTTTCTTCATCCTTGAAATTGTCATTGTTTGGGAAAACTGTGTGGGAAAAAGGAGCAATTACTAGTCAACAACAAATTACTCAATTTCCAGTAAAATTTCCATACCATTACAGTAAGACATTTTTTTCTTTTTATTTGATTATATTTTTCATGATGGTCACATCTTCTTTAGATGACCAGTCTATTTAACTCATTACCAAATGACAATATTTTAGGCTTGTCCAAATCGAAAGCATTTGCAGACAACATAAATGTGACTGAAAATTTGAAATTTGTTTTGTGAGGGCTAGAAAACATTGTGGGAAAAGGTGAAAATGCCGGTTACCAGACAAAGTTTTCAAAAGGCTTCTTGCATAGGGTCGTCAAAAGTTGGGATTGTGTGGTAATGGGTTAAAGGGTCTACATATATACTTACTTCTCTTTTTAACCTTTTCAACAAATCTAGACACAAGGGCATGTCAAGAACTTTCATATGTATCAATTCGATATGCTACTATGACTACATATGTGTCATGAAAACTTTATCTTTATGAGCACCAAATACATGAAATGGGCATTTCAAGTCAAATTCTTAGGCCTGTCCAAACTAAAAACCTTTGCTGATGGCACATGAAATATTGCTCAAATGCCGCATATTGTGTTTCAACCCTTAACCGCAGAACCCATAGTTAAAATGGCCCTGAAGTAGTGGGTTTTTTTAAAACATTGTGGAAATAGGAGAAAATGCAGGTAGCCAGCATTTTCTCCTTTTCCCACAATATTTTACCTTGCCAAAGTACTTTGGTTCATTTGAATCGCTTATGAATTTGTCATCTGAAGAGGCTTTCAATTGCCGAGCCAACATTTTCTCCTTTCTCACACTGTTTTCTACCTTGTCAGGGAACTCTAGTTTGAAATTTGTTGTCAGCAGAACCTTTCAATTTGGAAAAAGATATGAATGTGTAGTTTAGTGAAGAGTTAACATGGAGGAAACATGGTTGGAAAAGGAGAAAATACTGGTAACCAGCACTTCTCCTTCACTAATACTGTTTACCAAAACCTTTTTTTCTCCTTTGTTTCCAGCAGGGTAGAAAACATTGTGAGAAAACAGTAATCAAAATAAGGTATTGCTTGGTAAAAGCATATATCCTCAAGGACATAAAGATTAAAGTCTGTCAGAGATCAAAATGCTCATTTTATGCATTCCAATCTTAATCTACACCGTGTGCAGAAAACAGCTAACCAAAGCTTGGCGCTAAAAAACTGCAATTCAACCACTTAAATGCTGCAATGGGAATTATCATGTGAAATAATGCTGATTCTTATAAATAACAAATAAAAAGAAAAAGAATTCTATGAAATAAAAAATTTAACCCACTAGCATCTACTTTAGCACATTCCAAAACAGATTAACGTTTTCACAAATGACCTCAACTAGTAATAAACTGAAGGAAGACAGCTTTTGCAAACCTTGTGGGAAAAGGAGAAAACACTGGTAACTAGCACTTTTTGCTTTTCCCACAACGTTTTCTACTCTTTCAAACAAATATCCCACATCAAATGTTTTCTTTGGGTGCATTAAAATTGCACATGTCAAAAATTTTGTCTATAAACAGGTTAACTCTTTACCACACAATCCCTACTTTTAATACCCCTTTGAAAGAAGCCTTTTGAAAACATTGTGGAGAAAGGAGAAAATGCTGGTAACCAGCATTTTCTCCCTTTCCCACAATCTTTTCTTCCCTTCCCCTACACAAATTCCAATTCTTTAGTAACATTCAATTTGTCGTCTGCAAATGCTTTCAATTTGGACCAGTCTGAAATTTTATTGTTTGCTAAAGAGTTAAATTTGCAGCAGACATTTTTTGCAATCCTCACAAAAGACATCATCTACTCTGTCACCAAATGACACATTCTTCACCCTTCAAAACTAAAGGTATCAGCAGACCCCAATTCAGAAGTTAACTCTTTACCACACAATCCCGACTTTTAACGACCCTGAAAGCGAAAGCCTGGTAACCAGAATTTTCTCCTTTTCCACCAATGTTTTCAACCCTATCCTAATCAGATTTAAATTTTAGATTCCTATTTATTTTGTCATCTGCTAATGCTTTCAGTTCAGACAGGTCCAAAATTTTGTTGTTTGGTAGAGAGTTAAGACGAGCCAAGAGTTCTCTGACTGGAATGAAAAAATGGGAGAAAAGGAGAATAGTTGGTTATCCACATTTTCCATAATAGTTCTCATCCTGTAATAGACAAACTCTACCATAATTATGTGCCTAATTTGTTGTCTGCAAATACCACGAAATTAAAGAGTCTAAAATGTTGTCGCTCAGTTACATGCAGGAGTGCGAGAGAAGAAAACATCCTTGTGAGAAATTTCTTCTCTGCTTACTATGTCTATAAAAGCAACCTGCTGTAGTATCAAAAATAGTTGTCTACAGGAATGACTGAAAGTCGACAAAAAAATGGTGCCTCTTAACCCTTTCCCAAACAATCCCTAGTTTTTACGACCCTAAGAAAGAAGCCTTCTGAAAACATTGTGGGAAAAGGAGAAAATGCTGGTAACCAGCATTTTCTCCTTTTCCTACAATGTTTTCTAGCCTGTAAGAGACAAATTTTAATTTTTGAGTTAAGTTTAATTTGTCATCTGTAAGTCCTTTCAATTTGTACCAGTCTAAAATTTTGTCGTTTGGTAAAGAGTTAATTCATTACCAAATAACAAAATTTTAGGTTTGTTCAAATTGAAAGCATTTGCAGATGACAAAATAAAAGTGACTGAAAATTTGAAATTTGTTTTGTGAAGGGTAGAAAACATTGTGGAAAAAGGAGAAAATGCTGGTTACCAGCATTTTCTCCTTTTTCCACGATGCTTTCGAAAGGCTTCTTCCTCAGAGTCTTCAAAAGTAGGGATAGTGAGGTAATGGGGTAATCTGTGTGAAAACATACAAAAAAATGAATGAGCACTCATTTCTCAATGACTTTTTCAGCAACGTCTCGAGAGTTTTACATAAATTATTCGAACAAAAGAAAAAAAGGTGAAGGATAAAAGTCTATGAAAACAATGCCCCAATAAATACTTACGATTGTCAAAGGTGTACGACAGTATGAATTGGGAGGCACGCAGCTTTTAATAAAACAGCAAATCTCATTGGCTCAGCTTTTAATAAAACGGCATGGATTTGAATTCTATTGGAGAAGAACTTAATAAGCTTTCAGCTAATCCATTTCACACATTTGATTTTGCATGCCTCATTATATTGTAATTATTATTTGATTGTGAATAAAATATTATTAAATTAAATAAATTAATAAAATTGGCTAAGTGATATTGTCTAAGCCAATTGGATCATTTGATGTTAAATTAGTTATGTATATTACAAATGATCAATCCTCTAATAAATTATCACCAACATATTATGTCTTGCACAATTCATAAACTTTAAGCTTTGTCTATTTTGAAATCATTGGCAAACAACAAATTAACTCTTTACCTAATTATAAAATTTTGGACCAGTCCAAACTAAAAGCAATTGCAGACGACAATTTCAGCATGCCTTAAACAAGCATTTTCTCCTTATCCAACAATGTTTTCAAAAGGCTTTTTTGCCAGGGTTGTTAAAAGTTGTCAGTGTGTGGTAAAGGGTTGATTGTTGTTCAAATGATCGGGATTCTTGTATGGTAGTGTACAAAACATTGCAGAAAACGGATGCTGGTAACCATGTTCTCCCAGCAATGTTTTCAAAAGCTTTGTTTCTCAGGTTGTTCAAGTTTAGGATTGTGTGGTAAAGGGTTATAAGACTTAGTGCAGCTTTGAAAAGGTGTTCAAGTCTACATTGCTACAAATACCTAAAACAATATGCACACAGATTTACATAATACAATGAATCATCTCCCCGTGATTCAGCCATCTTTGGACTGATTTTATTTCATTAATAAATAATTAAGGCCTATTCAATTAAAAGGTAAAAGACTTCAAATGTGTTATTGACTTTTCATTCACAATATTATCTCTAGAAGGTATGAAATAATACAGGAAACGTGGTCTTGCTCTCTAAATGTGGTTTAACAAATTACCACACAATCCCTATTTTTGACGCCCCTGAGAAAGAAGCCTATAGAAAACATTGTGGGAAAAGGAGAAAATGCTGGTAACCAGCATTTTCTCCTTTTCCCACAATGTTTTCTACCCTTCACAAAGCAAATTTCAAATCTTCAATCATTTTTATTACGTCGTTTGCAAATTCTTTCGATTTGGACAAACCTATAATTTTGTCGTTTGGTAACGAGTTACCTCTCTAAATGTGGTTTACCTCTTTACCAAACAACGAAATATTAGACTAGTCCAAAATGAAAGCACTTGCAGATGACAAAAGCAACACAAAAATTGAAATTTGTTTCAAGTAGGGTAGAAAATACTGCCATGACAGAGAAAACGCAGCATTTTCTCCTTTTCCCACAATGTTTTCAACAGCCTTCTATCTGAGGGTCGTAAATGCTAGGAATTGTTTGGTAAAGGGTTTTACAATGCAGTTAGTTATTTGTCTTGTGAAATAGAATAACATTTTGGGGAGAAACAGAAAAGTCTGGACCGTCATTCCCCCCAAAAAACTGAAAGTTTACATTACAAAGAAAACCAAGTTTGGGTCAAATTTCTGACTGCAAATCTCTGTCCAGTTGGTTTGGCCTACTCCATAGGTGGAGAATAAAACAAGTCCATAGATGATAAACGGGTTCTGCAATTCATTCTCATTCATTCCACAAATAGGACTCTCTCTCACAAAATCTTAACAGAAACAGAATAATGCTACTAATTTGTTCACACTTCTACAATCAACAGTTGATTGCTGTACATGTATACTTAGTTTGCATTATCTACATGATAATTTTATATAAAACATATAAAATTACACAAAAAATAATATCACAGCACTGGGATGTGAGCTACACGTCTGACCTTTTGTTCTGTGTCAAGGTTGTTACAGTTCATGACCTTAGCTCACTATCAAGGTCAAGGGAAGGTCAATTCACCATTCTAAGGTTTTTTATCCATGAAGTTCTAGCACAAATTTGCAGTCATGACAAAGACAAATAGTAAGTACCCCTTGCCAAAATAACATATATTTTTTTTTTGCAATTGGAATGATGGAAGGGAAAAAAATCTAACATGGCATAAACCGGTTTTCGTTTATCCACAGCCAGTAATGTCAGTAATTGACTGTTGATGTTTCAAATGAGATCATCAAAGAACAACCATTAGAGTTAATGTACACAATAAACAGTGAGGGAAAAAGGAAGACTCTTACAGCTTAAGTACTTGCTATAAATGTTGACCCTTTACCAATCAAGTCAAAGATTAAAAAGCCTTTAAGAAACACAATGCAAAAAGGGAGAAAATGCTGGCAATAAGCATTTTCTTCTTTTTCTGTAATAATTTCAACATTTCAAACACAAACTCAATCCTCCAAATCACATTTCATGTATCCTCTGCAGATGCTTGTGATGCTAAAACTTTGGTAAAAAGTGAATTTAACTCTACCAAATGACAAAATTAAAGACTTGTCGAAATTGAGAGAATTTGCAAACAACAAAATGAATGTGACAGACAGAAAAATTGAATTTCCTTTTGGGAAAGGTAGAAAAAATTGTGAGAAAAGGACAAAATGCTGGTTACCAGCATTTTCTTCCTTTTCCCACAATGTTTTCTAAAGGTTTCTTTCTCAGGGTCGTCAAAAGTAGAGATCTTGTGGTAATGGGCTGAACAACCACAATCTGGGGGTCATGCAAGAAAATAGCTTGTACTGAAGAGGTGCCAATCAATTATAGGACCTGTTGCTCTTATTGAAAATATACATCATAAGTCTTCTATTTCCCTCACAGACCCTTAGACTACCTAAAATGTGATGTTTACAGACAGAATAGAATCAAGATAAAAGAGCATTAGCAATCTTGGACCTATTAAAACTCCCGATGAATTTTGGATTTTGGAAAAAAAAATCGGGATCCAAACTGCAATAAATATAACTATTCTGATAGAATAAATCATCTCAATTACATATAAATGTAGTCTAAGGGTTACACTACACCAATTTATGTGTTCTGATGGTAAATACTTTTGATGACAAACTATATACATCTACACACCCTACGCCAAACAATGCCCCTGTTGAATGAAAATACATGTAAAGTATCTTAACTCTTTACCAAACGACAAAATTTTAGACTGGTCCAAATTGAAAGCACTTGCAGACGACAAAATAAACGTAACTCAGAAATTTGTTTCCAGTAGGGTAGAAAACATTGTAAGAAAAGGAGAAAAAGCTGGTGACCAGCATTTTCTCCTTTTTCCACAATGTTTTCAAAAGGCTTCTATCTCAGGGTTCTAAAAACCAGAGACTGTTTGGTAAAGGATTAGTTTTGAAAAACAATAACAATCTACTTACAGTCAATGAGAATGATATATCAATGATTTAAAGGAAGAGAAAAGATATCAAGTCCTGCCTTTCTTACATGGGTAACAGACAAGTTCTGCAAATCAGACTTGCATAGTACAAAGACTGAAGGTTTAGATAGCAATGTAGATGTGCAGTTTTAATCCACTATGACGATTTTCATGCCCAGTTCCTAGCTTTGTTTCTCACAAACGAAACCCGTCCTAAAAAGTGGAGACCAATTAGAATGTTCAGAAATTACAGACTAAAATAATGGAAAAGTTAAAGCCAGGTATTGGTGTATGTAACATCACCCTGCAAATAACGCCAGATAATGACCTCACTACCAAAACCTCCAATAAATTCTTCATGCAAGTCAAATTCACCAAAATTGTCTGTTTCTGAAACTACCATAATCTGCTAATCTTGACCCAAATAGGCTGCAACAGCAAAAACAGTTGTGAAAGGTGCTTTAAGAGTTAAAAATCTTCAAAACCTTACTTGTCTGTGCAACAACCTTTAGAATAGCAGATAAATATGGTAGCCTGTATACAGGAAAATACAAAAAATTCATTTTTCTTGTCCAAGTCTGTTAGAGAATGAAAAACAGGGGCAGTTCTGTTGATGTACAATTGATCTCACTATATGAACACTTAACAATGGGCAAAAACTGATCTGACACCTTTCCCGAGTTAAATAACAATCAAATACATGTAGTTAGCAGACACAGAAGATTCACGATTTGAAATTTTGCTTGCTGTAAAGGGTAATACAATAGGTTGAAAAATACCATGATGAAGATCAGAATGTACCAGAAGTAATCTGGTTTTGTTGTTTATTGTCTGTTTCTCTGAACTAAGCTATTTTCTAGCCAAAATATTCGATGACTTATAAATGTTTGTCGTCCAGTTTTTATGCTGGAACATTCTCTCTCTGTCATTTATTAATAGTCAATGTTAGATCTTTAAAACACAACTGCACTTAGTCATCACAAACAGCAGATCTATGCCATCCAATGAACAAGTTGTCCACCAATCTGGACTTGTTCAGTTCATGACGGTAATGTAGAAATTCTTTTTGATCACAAGTATTGTGAAAGAAGATCTTCTATTTCAAGTCATATGCTGCATGACCGCTTTTAAAGAATATAGCAGCTCTCCTTGTAGCCTAGCTTCCAACAACACCAAGTTAACATGTACCTGGAAAGACAAAATGTGCATTAAGAATTTAAAAGCCGACTTAACCCTTTACCAGACGACAAAGTTTTAGCCTTGTCAATTTTTATTCATTGAGGTGGAAAACATTGTGGGAAAAGGAGAAAATGCTGGTTACCAGCATTTTCTCCTTTTCCCACAATGTTTTCAAAAGGCTTCTTTCCCAAGGGCATTAGAAGTTGTCAGTGTGTGGTAAAGGGTTAACTATTCTTTGTCTTAATTCAAGTCTTTAGAGAATTCTGTAGAGGTCCGATCTTGATCTACATTGTCGCAGATATGATGGACCTAATCTTACTGAGAATTCCTGCCTCTTCAAGGACCTCAAACAGATGTCTGCCTTTTATTAAGTGGGGGTGTCAAACAACCCAAAAATGACAACATAGTCCAGGGAAAGCTACAATGATAGGTTTCCTGCCTGGCTCGGTGGTCAAGTGACGGATATGTGACCCGACTGACCAAGCTTTGATCCTAATCCAAGGTAATGGGTTTGGGATGTTGTCATGATACAACATATTTATATTGAAAATTGGCATTAAGACTACTGAATAACAAATTTTTAACCCTTTACCAAACGACAAAATTTTAGACTGTTCCAAATTGAAAGCACTTGCCGACGGCAAATTAAATGTTACTCATAAATTGTAATTTATTTCCAGCAGGGAAGAAAACATTGTGGAAAAAGGAGGAAATGCAGGTTACCAGCATTTTCTCTTTTTTCCACAATGTTTTCAAAAGGCTTCTATCTTATGGTTGTAAAAACCAGGGATTGTTTGGGAAAGGGTTAACCTTGTCCAAACTGAGAGCATTTGCAGACAACAAAAAACAAAAGCTCTTGTTGCAGGGACAAAAACATTATAAGAAAAGGAGAAAATGCTAGTTACCAGTATTTTCTCCTTTAATCCACAATGTTTTCAAAAGCCTTTGTCCTCTAGGTTGTTAAAGGTCTGGGTAGAGAGGTAAAAAGTCATATCAATTATCATTCAACAATTGCCTCACCTTCTCAGAATGTTTAAAACCACGCATCACATTATCATAATCTTTCTTAGTAAGTCGCTCGGGGTAGCAGGTAACAGTTTTTATATACTGCTTCAAATTCTTCTCCAACATTTGATTAACTTCTCCGTAATTGTAGTCATCGTGTCGAATTCCATACATACAGTGAATGTAGTTCCAAATAGCACGTCTAAAGGTTGTAGTGTCCACATTCATTTTATGACCTAGCCTGCAATAGAACAAATTTTTCCGACTGTGAAAGTAACAGAACTTCTGATTGGCTAAACCATTTGGTTTAGCCAATCAGAAGTTCTGTTACTTTCACTTGGACAAAATTCTGAAGAATAAGAACAAGAATGTTCTTAAGAATGGTTGGTGAATACGGGCCCTGAAGGAGACAGTTTATGAAAACCTTGTGGGGAGAAAAAAAGAGAAAAAGCCAGACAACCCACAATTATTTTCTCTTTTCTCACCTTGTTATCAACAGTTTTAAGGACAACTTTCATCATTTAAGTTGCATTTATATTCCGTCTGCATTCATTTTCAACATTGACATGTCTATTCACAAGAGCATCCAAACTTCAGTAAACACATAAAGGGTTAATGTGTTTTTACGGGACCAAGTTAAACTTCCTTTCACAATGAGTATATGTAAACAACTGTGTTTTAATATGAGAACCTGAGAAACCTCATTTTTTCAGCCACATATAACTTATGGTCGTCAAGTTCTTTCAATATAAGTTGCACATGTAATACAGGGTAGTGTCAAAACTTCTTTCTGCCACCTGCTCTTTTGGGTATGGATTCCCCATTGGATAGTCCAACGACTGTCTCAGTGAAAATTTTTGTGACATGGAAATTTTTGCAAGTTCGGGAATTTTAAAAAATTCACAACCTTTTCTATTCACATATGTAATAATAGGTACACCAACAGATAATGAGCGTCTTGAAATTTGCAAACATTTCCAAACCCAAAATGTATGTAAATGGCAATTCACAAATTTTTCAATATGCATATCCATGGAGAGAGTACGACATAAATGTTAACTGCTATGACAATTCCTTAATTATTTACTTCCACCAATGAAATTCATTTTATGGCACATGGACAGCTTTGAAAATCCAACCTAAAAATTCCAGAATATGCATCGTAATAAATGTCAAAAGACGTGTGACAACTTACGTATAATAAGTAAGGTTATAAGCACAAGTGAACTTGTCGTCTAGCAAAGTTCCTATTTCAGAATAATAACGGTTAGCTAACGAGAAACCATGATCTTCCCAGGAATACTCTTGTGCTCTAAATGTAGGAATGGCCTCAACTGATTCTCTTTTGGCAAAATCTTGATATGAAAACTCAGGGTGATTGACAAACTTCAGTATATCCGTCTTTGGGGAAGGTGTGTAGGTATTAGTTGTTACTGAAATTAGAAAATTATGTGTATATGAAAACTTTTAATTCTTCACCTTACGACAATATGAAATTATTTACCTTACGACAAATATTTTGGACTTTTGCAGATGACACACTAACTTTAACTAGAACAATGACTTCCGTGTTTGATACAGTAGAAAACATCATGCCAAAATGAGAAAATGCCGAGTTTTCCAAAGCCTTCTTTCTTAACCCTTTCCCAAACAAGCCCTGGTTTTTATGTGTCTGCAGTAAAAGTTTTTTGAAAACATTGTGGGAAAAGGAGAAATTGCAAGCATTTGCAGACGACAAACTAAATGTGAATCAAAAATTGAAATTTGATTTGGGAAGGGTAGAAAACATTGTGGGAAAAGGAGAAAATGCTGGTTACCAGCATTTTCTCCTTTTCCCACAATGTTTTCAAAAGGTTTCTTTTCAGGGTCATTAAAAGTCAGGGTTGTGTGGTAAAGAGTTAAATAAATGTGGTTTAACCCATTACCACACAATCCCTACTTTTGACGACCCCGAGAAAGAAGCCTTCTGAAAACATTGTGGGAAAAGGAGAAAATGCTGGTAACCAGCAATGTTTTCTTCCCCTCCCAAAACAATTTTCAATTTTCCTGTCCCTTTTATTTTGTCGTCTGCAAATGCTTCGAGTTTGGACCAGTCTAAAATTAGGTCGTTTGGTAAAGAGTTAAATGACAGAATTTACCAGTAGAAAGATAGAAAACAATGTGGGACAAGGAGGAAATACCAGTTACCAGCATTTCCTCCTTTTCCGACAATATTTTCAGAAGTTTTTACCAAACAAATAAAATTTCCTATTTGAAAGCATTTTGCCAACGCAAAAATAAACATTGTTCTAATGATGGGATTTAGCTGTAAAAGAAAACATTGTAAGATAAGGAGAAAATGGGGGTTCAGCATATCACTTGTAACTTGGATAATGAGAGAATCACTGCAAGTTCTGTGCAGTTTGATCTTGATCCAATTTGTCAGCAAAAGTCTTTTGTATGCTTAGATTTAGTTGATATGTTAAATTTGTGAAAAAAAAATTATGAGTTATCTCCCTTCAACCATTACCATCAACTATAGATATACCACAGACATCGAGACACAACAGTTCTTGGATAACCGACTCGCCTATAGTAAAGGCAAGTAAAGCACAAGATGTGTCATAAACTTCTAAATTAGTAATCTACAATAATCTACAATATAAGGATACAGTTTCTTCCCACTTGCCCCACTGTATAGAACTACTGGCTGAAAATTAATGCTTTATGCAGTAAACCTAAGTTAGGTCCTTGCATAGGTACCTTCATAAATGTGTTCTACTTAATTACTTGTACATTTATGTTGATCCTTATATGGATTTTTTTTTAAACAATATCTGTTCTATTTACCTACTTGTGCATGTATTTTAAGCATTTGGGGCTCTTGATGTATCTTCTGCGAAGAAAATAAATTCTTTTTTAACCCATTACCACACAATCCCTACTTTTGATGCCCCTGAGAAAGAAGCCTTTAGAAAACATTGTGGGAAAAGGAGAAAATGCTGGTAACCAGCATTTTCTCCTTTTCCCACAATGTTTTCTACCCTTCACAAAACAAATTTCAAATTTTCAGTCACTTTTATTTTTTCGTCTGCAAATGCTTTCGATTTGGACAAGCCCAAAATTTGTCGTTTGGTAATGAGTTAAATCATTACTAATTACAAAATTTTAGATTTGTCCAAATCTAAAACGTTTGCAGACAACATAATAAAAGTGAATAAAAATTGGAAATTTGTTTTGTGAAGGGCAGAAAACATTGTTGGAAAAGGAGAAAATGCTGGTTACCAGAATTTTCTCCTTTTCCCCCACAATGTTTTCCAAAGGCTTCTTTTACAGGGCCGTCAAAAGTAGGGACTGCACGGTAATTTGTTAATATCATTTATGAAAGAGTTTAGTATAAGAGAGTAGCAAGTGGCTTAATTTATCTATCTGCACTGATATTTTCAGAGGTTATTCTTTGGGAGATTTTTTCAATCAACACACGCTGGTAAAATCAACTATGTGTCCATCTACAAATATTGTAACCTAGCATATAGACTTATCTATCTCAAACATTGTATTCTTACATTCAGCACTTTGATGCTCTATTTTTTCAAACTGTTTCACCAGCTCTTCTTGGGTAATTTCGCTGTCGTCAGTCTCTGTCAGCTTCTTCATTCTCTCCATTAATGTCTCAATACCATAACTACCATTTGACTACAAGTAGAAAAGTCACATAAAATATACAGGAGTAAACAACTGTACTCAACTCTTTCCCCCTCAGCATAGTTTTAGACTCCTCCAAATTGAAAGCTTTTCCTGACAAAAATATAAATATGGATAATTACTGCAATAGTAACGCAAGAAACTAGAGCTATCACTGAATGTGACTAAATACCCTCCCCCCCCCCTTTGATAGAAGAAAGTGTCAAGTTCAAGGGGAGATAATTCCTCAATTAGGATGAGCTGACACTTGAAAATTGCATCTTGCAAATCTTCAATATATGATCAGTACATGTGGAAAGTTTCAAAACAATTGAAGGAAAACTGTAGGAGGGGTTCCCGACACAAAATTACGAGTATTTTGTACGCAGACGGACAAACGGAGAGCCAGACACACGGACAGACAGGTCGATACCAGTATACCCCCGAAAACATTCGTTTTGCAGGGGTATAAATATTGCAAGAATATTGACAAAAGGAAGAACATACTTGCTGAAACATGCTGTGGGATCTTGGATTGTTGATTATGTTTCAAAAAAACTTCTTCCTCAAGGTACATGTAATACTTATTATCAACAGCGCTGCAACTTTCACCAAATCTCTTCTAATTTTAAAGGAAATGACCAGTCTCTCTTTATAGGGAAGATATGGTGCATGCAGAGCATGAGATAGGAGGAGTTAATGGCATTCTAAATCCATTACAGTGGATTCCACTTAATCGCAACCCTGTTTATCGGGATTTTCGGTTATTTGCAAGATTTGGTCCAGCACCGATCCATTTCCTATTTAGACAACGTAAATTTCAACGCTTAATCGGGATCCCGTAAATAGAACATTTCGGTTTTTTGCAACAAAAAATTAGCAAATGATTCGAAATTCTTGTGTTTATTAGCAATTCCGTGGGATAAGACAGCGAAAAATTTCAATCTGTCTGGGAAAAAAAAAGGTTACTCAAAAAGATAGAAGTCGAATTTCAATGCGTACAGAGAATCGCAGATAAAAAAAATTGATGTAGCAGTTTACAAACGATGAGTCCGACATGATCCGTTTTCATAATTTGATCATTAAAGATAAAAATTCTTGTTGTATTTCATGTTATTCTTTTCATTTTAGAAAGTGTAATAACGGTTACAAAACATCTGCAAATGGCCGACATTCTGAATATGGAGTTCGTTAACTCAGTGGCTGTTCTGCAGCATTGATGCGCTAGTTTACTTCACTGGTTGCCGATTTTCAACTACTGGAAGGTTACGCGAGATTTCGGGTACCAGGCTGTACATCCACCACCAAGATCACTGATTAATAAAATGGTAATTTTAGGGCACGAAAATTGGCAAAAAGATGACTACATGTACTTAAATCTTGTCTTGTTATAACTCGGAAAATAACAAGAGCGGCAAACTGTCGCAAGATACGCCCGTCTTACCCCAAGTTGTAAAGCTGGGGCATGCACCAGACTAAATTCAAGTATGAAAAATGACAAAGGGCAGTAACTCAAAAATTAAGCGAGCAAGAGTTATGATTCCTGCGCACTGCACTCTCCCTTGATGAGATCTATCCACCCATGAAATTTCATAACCCTAGCTAGTATAGTTTTGGAGATATTCACCAGACAAAAATCAAGTATGAAAAACAACAAAGGGCAATAACTCAAAAATTAAGCAAGCAAGAGTTATGATTCCTATGCATTGCACTCCCCCTTGATAAGATCTATCCACCCATGAAATTTCATAACCCTAGCTAGTATAGTTTTGGAGATATGCTCCGGACAAAAATCAAGTATGAAAAACGACAAAGGGCAATAACTCAAAAATTAAGCAAGCAAGAGTTATGGTTCTTATGCACTGCACTCTCCCTTGATGAGATCTATCCACCCATGAAATTTCATAACCCTAGCTAGTATAGTTTTGGAGATATTCACCGGACAAAATTCAAGTATGAAAAACGACAAAGGGCAATAACTCAAAAATTAAGCAAGCAAGAGTTATGATTTCTGTGCACTGCACTCCCCCTTGATAAGATCTATCCACCCATGAAATTTCATAACCCTAGCTAGTATAGTTTTGGAGATATGCTCCAGACAAAATTCAAGTATGAAAAACGACAAAGGGCATTAACTCAAAAATTAAGCAAGCAAGAGTTATGATTCCTGTGCACTGCACTCCCCCTTGGTGAGATCTATCCACCCATGAAATTTCATAACCCTAGCTAGTATAGTTTTGGAGATATGCTCCGGACAAAATTCAAGTATGAAAAACAACAAAGGGCAATAACTCAAAAATTAAGCAAGCAAGAGTTATGGTTCCTGTGCACTGCACTCCCCCTTGATGAGATCTATCCACCCATGAAATTTCATAACCCTAGGTAGAATAGTTTTGGAGATATGCTCCGGACAAAGAACTGGACGCCGCCCGCCCGGACGCCCGCCCGTCACGGGTGATCCCATAATACGTCCCGTCTTCGACGGGCGTATAAAAAAGTACTTAGACGTTCTATGATCAGACTACACATTCTATGCAGTCTGATCTTTATCTACGCCCCCCGTAAGCAACTGCAGACGAATTGGCGATTAAATGTTACAAGAAAGATCGATCGAAATAACCTGTCACCGATCAGATAATTAGACACTGGGAAAAAAAAACTTAACTGTTATTGTCTTGTTGATAATCCAATTTGTGACAAACAATTTGACTACAGGCGTGAAAGTAAGGTGTGCCGAATGTAAACTGTGAAAAACACAGAAAACCGTTTCTTACTTAGGCCTGCTTTGAATGGTATGGCCTAAATTGATGCATAAAAATAGAATCGTCTGGGCAGCAATCAGTCTATGACATCACACAAAATTTACCCACCCATTCAACCTAACAGGTGGCGAGTCGGGGTTTATACAGGTGCACAGTACACGATCATGTAGTGTACGAATGTACATGTACACATGGGGTAAATGTTAGACAACCGGAAACTGGAGATATGCGTCGAAACCCGTGTTGACAAAAAGTTTGTGTTGAATTTTATGTCAAACGGAGCATCACCATGGCCAACAGCCAGGATCGTTTCTGATGCTTTGTGCACTTGATAGGTAAATAAAGTATGCAAACAAATGATTTTTTAAAACTTGTTTAGTTTAAAATACACATATTTAGAAAATTATGAACATAAATCAAATGATCGGGATGCAAGAGCTGAACGTCTGTCATTAGAACGAAACGATCGTCTGCATCTCTGGTTTGACTTCCGGTCTGAAAAGAGCCATCGGATTATCGGGCCGACCGCTTATTCGCAATATTTTCTCTGACAAATAGGACTTGCAAATAAGCGGAATCTACTGTATTTCTCTTCCAAACCCTATGTTGTGGGTACTCATTAGAGTCGTCTCCTTGAGACGGTTCTAATGAGTACCCACAACATAGAGTTTAGGTTAGAATAATTTATTTTTTCAATTTCGAAATCAAAATCACTCTCTGTATCTGGAGCTCTGTGTATTGATGGAACATCAACTAGTCACCCGTAGGACTAAAGCCTGAATATACTAATCAGATACTGCTGGTGACCAGTATATCCCCTTTTCCCACAATGTTATCAAAAGCCTTCTCTGTAAAACCTATTTAACCGTAGGAATGTGTGGTACAGACTTACAAAAGAAATCTCTATTAACCCTTTACTATTCAATTCCATGTTTGTGTGATCTTGGAAAAGAAGCTTGTGAAAACATTATCTGAAAAGGAGACCATGCTGCTAATCAGCATTTTGCCTTTTTCCCATAGTGTTTTATACTCTTTGAAAGGCACAAAAATCACCTTTCATGACTACTATTGTTTTAGTGGCGTGTGTAGATGAAGATCGGGCTGCACAAAACATGCAGCCTGATCATAATCTGCACTGTCCGTTTTGCCCTGTAAGAGAATAATTCTGTCCATCAATCTGGAGTAAAGAAATTGACAGCGTAGATCAAAGACAAGACTGCATGTTCAGTATATTCTGATCTTGACCTACACTGTCCACAAAACCTTCTAGTGTTGTCAACAGCAAGGAAAAACTAAATACGCACTAGACTCAGAGCTGTAGATCAGAGGGAGTTATGGTATTCAAAATCCATTGGTATTCTAAATCCATTGTTTCTCTTCCAACCCTATGTTGTGGGTACTCTTTCGAATCGTCTCCATAAGACGATTCTAATGAGTACCCATAACAAAGGGTTAAGTGGAAAATAATTATAATTTATATTTTTAATTTTGAAATCAAAAGCACTCCCTCCATCTGCAGGTGCTCTGTAGACTACATCTTTTGTTGAAAACTTACTTCATTAGATGATGACGAGTCTATACTCCGACTAAGCTGCTGCTCCTCTGACGATGCCGGTTTGTAGGAATAACCACCGTCATGATCTACCTCTGGTGTAATGCCACAACCATACACAAAGCTTGACAACGCATGGAAATGAGCCAATAAAATTATAGCATGGACAAGCTCGGACACCGACCAGTTGTCCTTTCCTTTCGTTAGTTTCTGAAAAAAAAAAAATAAATGCAAAAATAAGACCCTGTTTTGAAATGGTTTTCTGTGCCAGGAACCAACATCAGGACCGACTGCACAATAACAGATAGTCATCTTCACAATAATTTCCATACTTTTAGATGGTATGATTTGACTCTTCACCAAATGAAAAAATTTTGGACTTGTCCTAATTGAAAGCTTTTGCAGACCACAAAATGATGGTAACTCAAAAATTGAAAATTGATTTGGAAAAGGAAAGAAACATTGTGGGGAAAAGGAGAAAATGCTGGTTACCTTTCCCACAATGTCTTCAAAGGCTTTCTTTCTCAGGCTCGATAAAAGTTGGGATTGTGTGGTAAATTGAAATGTAAATTTTATAACTTCTTTGTTTACTTTTGGCATCTATGTTACTTATAAATTATAAGAAGCAATAATGTTTAAAAAAGTTGTATATGCAACTATGACATAACTTCTGCATGCCAAAACAGGTTAAATCCAGGATAATTATAACACTTAAAACATTTCATAAACTGTTATTTCTAGGGATTATCCAGTTATATATTATTACGCCACTCCATTTAACAGGTAAGAGATCAAAAGTACTCTTTACAAAACAATAAAATTTTACACTGGTCCAAAATAAAAAGCATTTACAGACAACAAAATAAAGGCAACTCAAAGACTGTAATTTGATTTTGGAAGGGTAGAAAACACTGTGAGAAAGGAGAAAATGCTGGTTACCAGCATTTTCTCCTTTTCCCACAGTGTTTTCAAAAGAATTCTTACTCGGGGTTGTTAAACGTCGGGATTGAGTGGTAAAGAGTTCAGGATAATCTGCCTGTTTGAGAAACATGGAACATGCAAGTCTGCAAAATACTTTGAATACGGACTAGTTCATAAGGCTTCTGACAGATAGAGAATTTATATATACAAAATTCATGAGTGCAGACACAATTTTGACAGCTTCTGCATATCTTACATCATAATTTCATTCCATTATGTCTACATTGTATAATTAATGACAATTTTACATAATCTCTATAAATACAAGGTCTTTTCATAAGTAAGAGGATATGGTCAGCTAAAAACTAATTCAACTGGAAAATAATATAACAATGAGATATTTTAACCCTTTACCAAACAACAAAATTTTACACTGGTCCAAATTAAAAGCACTAGCAAACAACAAAATAAACAGAACTCAAAAATTGAAATTGGTATTCAGCAGGGTAGAAAACAACATTTTCTCCTTTTCCCACAATGTTTTCAGAGGCTTTCTTCCTCGGGGTCATCAAAAGTCGGGAATGTGTGGTAAAAAATTAACCAGGATGATTTCAAGAGAGTTCTTCAACAATACAGAAGTTGT